>CM066047.1:12214233-14714233 GCA_033557465.1 Ichthyophis bannanicus
TAAAAGGCAACAGCAAAAGCTAGAAGAATGCTTGGGTGCATAGGGAGAGGAATGGCCCTGCAGAAGAAAGGAGGTGATAGTACCTCTATATAAGTCTTTGGTGCAACCTCATTTGGAGTATTGTGTGCAATTCTGGAGACTGCACCTTCAAAAGGATATAAACAGCCTGGAGTCAGTACAGAGGGAGGCTACTAAAATGGTTAGTGGTCTTCATTATAAAGCATATGAGGACAGACTTCAGGATCTTAATATGTACACCTTAGAGGAAAGGCGGGATAGAGGTGATATGACCGAGACGTTTAAATAACTCCGTGGCATGAATGCACAGGAGGAGAGCCTCTTTCGATTGAAAGCAAGCTTTGCTACGAGGGGACATGGGATGAGGGGGAAAGTGGATAAGATTCAGGAGTGATATGCAGAAATATTTCTTTACGGAAAGAGTGGTGGATGCAAGGAATAGTCTCCCAGTGAAGGTGGTAGTGATGAGGACACCATCTGAATTCAAAGAAGTATGGGATAAACACAGGATCTCTAAAGGAAAAAAGGGGACTGTTGTAGTGGTTGATATGGAAAGGCAGACTAGATAGGCCATTTGGTCTTTTTCTGTCATCATGTTTCTATTTGATAAACTGAAGAGTACCAAATCATCTGGACCGGATGGTATACATCCAAGAGTATTGAAAGAACTGAAATATGAGATTGCAGACCTACTATTAGTAATCTGTGAACTATCATTAAAATGTAGGGAAGATGTAGGGATGTTACCCAAGACTGAAGTGGTATTTAAAGGTGATACTGCAGAGGAATTGAGAGAAATATCGCTACACCGGGAAGATATATTACAACTATTTGATAAACTGAATAGTAGCAAATCACCTGGACCGGATGGTATACATCCCAGAGTGTTGAAAGAACTGAAATATGAGATTGCAGACCTGCTATTGGTAATCTGTGAACTTTCATTAAAATCATCTGTAATACCTGAAGATTGGAGGGTCGCCAACGTAACACCAATTTTTAAAAAGGGTTCCAGGGGTGACCCGGGAAATTACAGACCGGTGAGCCTGACGTCAGTACCAGGGAAAATGGTAGAAACCATCATAAAGAACACAATTACACAGCATGTAGATAGTCATGGCCTAATGGGAGACAGCCAACATGGCTTTAGACAAGGAAGATCTTGTCTTACTAATCTGATATGTTTTTTTGAAGGTGTGCATAAACAGGTAGACAAAGGTGAGTCAGTTGATATAGTGTATCTGGACTTTCAGAAAGCTTCTGACAAGGTCCCCCATCAGAGACTTTTGGCGAAGCTAAAAAGTTATGGGATAGGAGACAGGGTACTATTGTGGATCAGGAACTGGTTAAAAGATAGAAAGCAGAGGGTAGGGCTAAATGGCCAATATTCCCAATGGAAAAAGGTGAATAGTGGAGTACCCCAGGGATCTGTACTGGGTCCGCTACTTTTTGACATATTCATAAATGACCTGGAAAAGGGAATAACTAGTGAGGTTATCAAATTTGCAGATGACACAAAACTGTTTAAAGTTGTTAAAACCCAAGTGGATTGTGGAAAACTGCAGGAGGATCTGGATAAATTGGAAGACTGGGCATCCAAATGGCAGATGAAATTTAATGTGGACAAGTGCAAAGTTATGCACCTAGGAAAGAACAACCCACACTATAGTTACACGATGCAAGGCTCCACATTAGAAACCACCACCCAGGAAAAAGATTTAGGAGTCATCGTGGATAACATGTTAAAACCCTCCACCCAGTGTGCAGTGGCAGCCAAGAAAGCAAATAGAATGCTAGGTATCATAAGGAAAGGGATGGAGAATAAAACAAAGGATATTATAATGCCTCTGTATCGCTCCATGGTACGACCGCACCTTGAATATTGTGTGCAATTCTGGTCACCGTATCTTAAAAAGGACATAGCGTTATTAGAAAAAGTACAGAGAAGAGCAACCAAATTGGTGAAGGGGATGGAAGGCTAATCCTATGAAGAGAGGCTAAAAAGGTTAGGGCTCTTTAACCTGGAAAAGAGACGGCTGAGAGAAGATATGATAGAGGTCTATAAATTAATGAATGGAGTGGAACGGATAAACGTGGATCAATTGTTTACGCTATCAGAATATAGGAAGACTAGGGGACATGTAATGAAGCTACAGGGTAAACTATTTAAGACAAATAAGAGAAAATATTTTTTCACTCAACGTGTAATCAAACTCTGGAATCTGTTACCGGAGGATGTAGTAAGGGCTGTTACTATAGCTGGGTTTAAAAAAGGTTTGGACAAGTTCCTGGAGGAAAGGTCCATAAACCATTATTAAAAAGGGACCCAGGATATCAATTCTTGACCCACTACAAGCATTGTGGAGCCTGTGTCTTTTGGGGATATTGCTAGGTACGTATGACCTAGATTGGCCACTGTTGGAAACAGGATACTGGGCTTGATGGACCTCGGTCTGACCCAGTATGGCATGTCTTATGTTCTTATGTCTTAAAATCAACTGTAGTACCTTAAGAGTGGAGAAATGGCCAAGGTAATGCCAATATTTAAAAAGGGTTTCAGGGGTAATCTGGGAAACTACAGACCTGCAAGTCTGACATCAGTACTGGGCAAAATGGTAGTAACCATTATAACGTATAAAATTACTGATCATGTATATAGTCATGGTTTAATGGGAGAAAGCCAACATGGATTTAGCCAAGGAAAGTCTTGACTTACTAATCTGTTATATTTTTTTGAAGGTGTGAATAAACAGGTAGACAAAGATGAGTCAGTTGATATAGTGTACCTGGATTTTCAGAAAGCCTTTAACAAGGTCCCTCATAAGAGACTCATGGCAAAATTAAAAAGTCATGGGATAGGAGGCAGTGTACTATTGTGGATCAGAAAGTGGTTAAAAGAAAGTAGAGAGTAGGCTAAATGGCCAATTTTCTCAATGGAGAAAAGTAAATAGTGGAGTACCCCAGGGATATGTGCTGGGCCTGCTGCTTTTTAAAATAGTCCCATTTCCAGGTCATTTATGAATAAGTGAGATGATCAAATCTGCAGATGACACAAAATTATTCAAAGTTGTTAAAACCCTCCACCGCTAGCACAGCCCCGATCGGCATTGGGCAGGGGAGAGGGAAGCACGACTCCTCCCCGCTCCTCCAGCGCAAGGCCAATCAGGGCCCAAGAAGAAGCATCTTTAAATTTAGAGTGCCATCGGGTCTCAGGCGTTGTCCTTGAGCACGGCATGGAGCAAAAGTAGACACCAGTGCCATCCCTACCACATCAGTTACCAACTAATACTAGTTACAGCCAGCTATACTTGCAGCTCCTCAGCAAGCAGATGCTTGCACACCAGTCTATACACACCCCGCCGCAAATCCTAGGAGAGAACCAGAACTGCAAGGCAAGATAGGCCTGCACCAAGCAGCCCCTCTCTCCCTGTACACCAGTAAGACCACTGCAACCTGGAACCAAAAGAGAACGCTTCACGCTCACTGCCGATGACACTGCATATCTACAGGGTATCACCAGAAGCAATGCCGATAGAGCAGGTACAGCAAACCGCACAGTTCCCTGCACTGCCCCAGATTGTGTCATCCACAAGCGCCTCCTATCAGGACTTTAAATCCAACCGCGCTTCGGGTGCACCGCACCTAAGGGCCACGCCAAAGGGCCCTTGGGCTGGACTACAGGAGACAATGAGAAAACAAGTGTCCAGCAATTATACCTCTCAACTACAGATATGCAGAATAAAGTAGTGAGACAGCCATAATTCCTGCTCACTAGTCACTAAGATCGACCTGCTTAGCACACCCTATCTATCCATTCTCGACCCTCACATATCAAACACACCCAACATGGATCCAAGAAAGCCCACACTCATATTCGGCTGCTTAATACTCCTCCTCCAGGCACTTAAGTCAGACGCAGCAGACAGCTCACAATGCGCCATAGTGAACAACATACCAATACTTCAAAGTACCAGACAAAATCCGTTCCAGCACCTATACCATAATACAGCAAATAAGAGATGCAACAGACTATGTGTTTGCATTGCAAGGTTAATTTGTAGTAAACAACCAACTTATTGCCAAACCCTCCCTACACTAAAATGTGCCCTGATCAATGCCTGATCCATTCGGAATAAATTCCACCTCATTACTGATTACATGAGATTGACAAAATGTGCATAAGGGAAACTTGGCTCACAGACACCGATCATGTGATAATAAACCAGACTGCCTCGCAAACATACGAGATCCACAGCTGCCCAAGAGCCAAAAAATGAGAAGGTGGATTTTTTATCATCTCAAAGAAGTCCCTATAGTTCAGAACCCTATCAACTCAAAGCATGGAAGGCTATAACCTCACCACTATATCAAACAAACACATAGCACTCTGCCTTCTATAAAGAGCAACCGACACCAAAGATGAGGACCTATCATTTATTCTAGAGGAAATATGCACCATCTCAAGCCTATAAAAACTTTTCTTCATACTAGGAGGCCTCAACATCCCATCAACATCTACAAAACATAGCCAAGACTTCATGCAAGCCATAGAGGTCCTACATTACACAAAGATAACAGACACCCTAACTCATAATAAAGGAGGAACCTTGGACCTTATTTTCATTCCAAACACATTACTAGAAAAAAAGCTCCCACAATCTCCAACTGCGACACCTGTTCCCTGGTCAGACAATCATATCATAACCCTCACCATAACCATTCCCGCCACAAAAACCTCAATAGATGCAACAAAGACACAGAGAAGATTTAAACAGTTTAACAAAGAGACATTCATACAAGTCATACCACAGATTGACAGAAGCATAACAGACTTAGAAGAGATAATAACTAACTAGAACACCACAATGCACGATGCAGCCATTGCACCACACAACAACAACAGAAAGAATATTGCTCTATGGTATTCTAATGAGATCAACAAATTGAAAAGAGCTCTAAGGAAAATAGAATGAAGATGGAGAAGAACAAAAAAACCCGGAAGATCGAAATAACTACACGTCAAAGATGCAAGAACACCAGATCCGAATAAACAGTTGCAAGAAGGAATACCATACAAACCGAATCATGACTCCCTGAATAAACCACAAGAGCTGTTCAACATAGTACAGCCTTACATAAGAACATAAGATATGCCATACTGGGTCAGACCAACGTCCATCAAGCCCAGTATCCTGTTTCCAACAGTGGCCAATCTAGGTCACAAGTACCTAGCAATTTCCTCAAAAGACACAGGTGCCACAAAGCTTGTATTGAGGCAAGCAGTGGATTTCCTGTGTTCCCTTTAAAGCGTAGTTACTCACCTGTAACAGGTGTTCTCCAGGACAGCAGGAATCAGTCCTCACATATGGGTGATGTCTGCACTGATAGAGCCTGCATGGAGCATGTCCCCAGCTTTCAAAGAAAGCCTTTGGGAATGCCACCATGCATGCCTGGTCCCCTTCCTGCCCAAGGATACCATCTTGATCAGTCAGATGACATAGCTCAGGTAAAGGATAAAAATCCAAAAAAAAAAAAAAGAGTGGGCAACTCCTAGGGGAGGTGGGTGGTTGTGAGGACTGATTCCTGGTGTCCCTGGAGGACACCTGTTACAGTGAGTAACTACGCTTTTGCCAGGAACAAGCAGGAAGTCAGTCCTCATATATGGGAATCCCCAGCTACAGGCTACTGAGGACCTATAGAAAGTGCGCAGACACTGGTAACCGAAGACAGCCCGAGGACCCTGGGTCCCCGAAAGACCACACTTTCGGTAGCCGCAGAAGAAGGGTCGGAAGGCCGGAGTTACCTAAACCCTGAACAGATTATGGAGTACAGCCTAGCCGAAGGCACTGTTCCAACGGGACTCCTTCCACAGGCAGTAATGCGTCATGAAGGACCAGCTTGCGGCTCGGCAGATGTGCCATCAACGCTGCCCTTGCACGAACACCATGCGCCGTGACTCAGCGATCCAACGGTAGCCCAGCTTGAGCCTGGGCAAAGGCGATGCAATCCATCACCCAGAGGGAGAGGATCGCTTGGTGACCACGAACCCCAAACGGGCAGGGTCATATGAGGCGAAGAGCCGCTCGGACCTGCGGTGAGTCTGCGTACACTGCAGGTAGAAGGACAGAGCACTTCTACAGTCAAGGGTGTAGAGAACTGCTGACGCCCGGTTGGCGTGGGATTTCAGAAAGAAGGTCTGCAGCACTATCTCCTGGTTGAGGTGGAAATCCAAGACGACCTTTGGGATTAGGAGGGAATGTTCGGAGAACCACCCAGTTCCCATAGAATCTCGTGTAGGGAGCGTCGGTCATCAGGGCCTGATGCTCACTGACCCTCCGGGCCAAAGTGAGGGCTACCAGAAAAAACACCTTCTAAGAGAGATGCTGAAGCGAGCAGGATGCCATCGGCTAGAAGGGTGGCTGGGATAGCTGCATGAGGACAACCACTTCGCCGGAGATGGCCAGATGGGGGGCTTGGAAAGAAGCAGCCCGCACATGAAGCAAGAAACCAGCAGCTGGCCCGAGAGGGGTCCGCCCTCAACCATGAGCCTCCCCTGTCAACATGGTTTCCGGGAGGCTCATGGTGTCGAAACATTGTTAACAACTTTACTCAACACGTTGATAACAGGTCTGGATAACATCAGACAAGGCTTCGCTCTAGTGTTCCTTGACATTGCAGCCGCCTTCGACTCTGTCAACCATGAGTTACTCCTACTACGCCTAAATGAGAAGGGAATTCATGGAAATGCTCTAACCTGGTGTGCCTCCTACCTTAAGGACAGATGGCAGCATGTTCGTTCTCGCGCATCCAAGTCCACCCCTTTCCCTCAAACCAGAGGTGTCCCACAGGGCTCATCTCTTTCAGCCCTATTTTTCAATGTGTATATGCAACCTATTTGCACCATCATTAGATCATTCAACATTGACTGCTTAGTCTATGCTGATGACGTCCTTATGTTTACTCCAATTTCCACTGAGCACCCAGACTTATCTCAGCTATCCTCCTGCTTCGATGCAGTCTCGGATTGGTTACACTCCCAGAAGCTAATGATAAACCTCAAAAAGACAGATGTGCTTTTCATCAGTAGAGATCAGACATTCATCCCACCTACATCATTGAAGGTACGTGGTGCGGAGCTTCCTACTAAGACTTCGTTACGATACCTCGGAATAACCCTCGACCAACACCTGGACCTAAATGCCCATATAAGTAACCTAGTAAAAGCAATTTACCATAAAATCCGGATGATGCGACACATGAGACAGCTTCTAGAGCTCTCTCTAATGTTGCTATCTGTGCTGCTGTTACCCTTTTGCCTGTTTTCTCTTCCCAGAGCCTGCCAATCCAGCCTCTCCTGCAACCCGGAACCTCTCTCCAGCCTGGTCCCGCCTTCTCCTGTGACGCGGCCGCGCTCCCGCGGCCGCGACTGCCGAGAGCCTGCCAATCCAGCCTCTCCTGCAACCCGGAACCTCTCTCCAGCCTGGTCCCGCCTTCTCCTGTGACGCGGCCGCGACTGCCGAGAGCCTGCCAATCCAGCCTCTCCTGCAACCCGGAACCTCTCTCCAGCCTGGTCCCGCCTTCTCCTGTGACGCGGCCGCGCTCCCGCGGCCGCGACTGCCGAGAGCCTGCCAATCCAGCCTCTCCTGCAACCCGGAACCTCTCTCCAGCCTGGTCCCGCCTTCTCCTGTGACTGCCGAGGTATCCTGCCTTTCAACTATAAATTCAGAGCGGCTGCGGCGTCAGATCTCCTGCTCTCTCTAATGTTGCTATCTGTGCTGCTGTTACCCTTTTGCCTGTTTTCTCTTCCCAGAGCCTGCCAATCCAGCCTCTCCTGCAACCCGGAACCTCTCTCCAGCCTGGTCCCGCCTTCTCCTGTGACTGCCGAGGTATCCTGCCTTTCAACTATAAATTCAGAGCGGCTGCGGCGTCAGATCTCCTGCTCTCTCTAATGTTGCTATCTGTGCTGCTGTTACCCTTTTGCCTGTTTTCTCTTCCCAGAGCCTGCCAATCCAGCCTCTCCTGCAACCCGGAACCTCTCTCCAGCCTGGTCCCGCCTTCTCCTGTGACTGCCGAGGTATCCTGCCTTTCAACTATAAATTCAGAGCGGCTGCGGCGCTCGTCGCCGCGGCGCGCGACGGAGGCGCGCACCGAAGGAGCGCACCTAAGGAGCACGCCGTGCTCCTTAGGGGCGCTCCTTGGGGCCGCTCCGACTGCGGAGGCCCGGACTTTAACTCTTTGTTGCATGTCTCCTTTATTTCAGCTCTCTCGGTTTTCGCTGCAAGCTGGTCCGGATTCACTGCGCTGTCACCTCTCCACACCCCCTGCACTCCCCTCCAGCTCCATCAGGTACCAAACTTCCTTTCCTCAAAGCTTCCTGCTGTTTCTCCTACCTTCCCTTCCATGGCTAGCATACCAGTCCACTGGGGTCATCGCCCCATTCCATTTCCCCGCTGGCGCTCTCGTTCCCCCTCTAATCTTCTCCTCTGTGCCCCCTCTCGCTCTACCCCCCCCATGTCCTCAGCTTCTTCCTGCTCCACTTCTCAACCCTCTGCCCTCTCCAGTGCCTCCCAGTCTGCCCTCAAGCTTGGCCTTCTTAACTGTCGCTCCCTCAGGACCAAGTCCCTCCTCGTCCAAGATCTGATTTCTCAGGCTTCCTTTGACCTGACGCTCCTCACCGAGACCTGGCTGAAGGAAGGGGAGGACGCCCTTCTGGCTCGCTGCCTCCCTCCTGGGTTTTCAGCTGCCTCCGTTTCCCGCACTGGGCGCTCAGGTGGCGGCGTGGCCGCCATCCTTGCCCCCTCTCTCTCTTTCACTCAGATTCTCTCTCCTTCATTGTCTTACCCCGAGGCCCTTCTTCTTCATCTACATACCACACCCCCTACTCATGTTCTCCTCGTCTATGCACCCCTTGCTCTCCGCTCTGACCTTTGGGACTCCCTCCTTCACTCCCTCTCTGACCTCTCCCTGCTTTTTCCCCATCTCATCATTGCCGGTGACTTTAATCTCCACCTTGACTCTCCCTCATCCCCCAGAGAGCATGCATTCCTCTCCCTTTTGCATGACCTGGCCTTCCTACAGCATGTTTCTTTTCCCACCCACTCCGCTGGTCACACTCTTGATCTTCTCCTGTCTCCCTCCTCCTCCTCGCTCTCCCTTTCTAACCTGTCCTCCCGTGCACTCCCCTGGTCAGACCATCTTTGCATCTCAGCCTACTGTTCCCATTCGATCCCATCCCTCCCTTCTCCCGTTCTTCCCTCCACCCCTCGCCTCTCCCGCTCCATCACCCCATCACTGGCCCAGCAATTCCCTCCAGCTTCAGATTTGCTCCCTGCTGATTTTGCCTCTTTATCTCCTAACTCACAGGCCTCTACCTGGTTCTCTTCCCTCTCAGCTGCTCTTGATCTCATTGCTCCCCTTCGCCCGCGCCCTCCTCCTCGTCGCCCCTCTCACCCCTGGTACCATCCTGGTCTACTCTTACTACGTTCCCAACTTCGCAGAGCCGAAAGGCAATGGCGTAGGTCCCCCTCTCCGGACACCTTATTCCGCTTCAAAGCCCAGCACTCCCACTATCGTTCCCAGATCCACCTTGCCAAGTCCTCTTTTTTCTCTAACGCCATTGCTAATGCCCCCAACCAGACCCGTCATCTTTACTCTACCCTCAATTTTCTTACCTCCCTACACCCCTCTACCCCCTCCGCACCTTCCCATCCCATCCCCGCCCCTTCTCTTCTCGCCTCTGCCTTTAGCAACAAAATTTCTACCCTACGTGCCTCACTGCCTTCTCATCCTCCGCCCATTCCCTCTCCCCCCCCATTTGCCTCCCCTCCCCCTGTTTCCCAACTGTCTCACACATGGTCCTCTTTTTCCCTGACTACCACCACTGAGCTTCATCACCTTATATCTGCGTCCAACAAAACCTTCTGTTCCCTTGACCCTGTCCCTTCCTCCTGGCTACTGACACCCTCGCAGTCCTTCCTCCCCCACATCCAAACCATCCTGGACAACAGTCTATCCACTGGAACTTTTCCCTCCCCCTGGAAGCACGCTCTCATTCGCCCCCTTCTTAAGAAACCCTCTCTTGACCCTCTTGACCCCAACAACTACCGCCCAGTTTCCAACCTCCCCTTTCTGTCTAAACTTCTAGAGAAGGTTGTCTTTGCCCAATTATCCCATCACCTTGACTCCACCAATTTCCTTCACCCCCGTCAATCCGGTTTCCGTCCTGGGCACAGTGTTGAGACTATCCTTCTTGCCTTTACCAATGCCCTGCATGTTGCCCACGACCGCGGTGAAATTTCGGTGGCGGTGGCCCTTGATCTTTCCGCTGCTTTTGACCTTGTAGATCATTCCCTTCTTCTCTCCCGGTTGCGTGATGCTGGCCTCTGCAGCACTGTTTTTCGGTGGTTCCACTCCTTCCTTTCCTCCCGTTCAGGTGCTGTTCTATCCTCTTCCCCCTCTCACCCCTCCTCTGATTCCTTTCCCATCCCCTGTGGGGTCCCCCAGGGTTCTGTGCTGGCTCCCCTGCTCTTCAATCTCTTCCTGACTCCTCTCACACTTCTGATCCAACAATCTGGTATCTCAGCCTTCTACTACGCTGACGACATCCTCCTTCTTTACCATACGTCCCCAGCCAGTCCTGATCTCGCTCCCCTCAACTCCTGCCTTGCTGTTATCTCGGATTGGATGACCCATAACTGCTTGCATCTTAACCCCTCTAAAACCACAGCCATCTGGTTCCCCCACGGTCATCAGCTCCCATCAATTGCCCCATCGTTCCCTACCACTCCCATCTCTCTGGTCTCCACCTTTAGGTACCTTGGGGTAATTTTTGACTCAGACCTTTCCTTCTCTGCCCATGTCTCTCACGTGTCCAAATCCTCCTTTTTTTATCTTAGACAGATCCGTGCTGTTCGCCCCTTCCTCTCTCCCTCCGCTCTTGTCACTCTGCTCTTAGCCCTTGTCATCTCTCGGATCGATTTTGCCAACTCCATTCTCTCTGGCCTATCTAAGCTCCACCTCTCTCGTCTACAACGCATCCAAAACACCGCTGCCCGTCTCGTTTCTTCCGCCTCCCACAGGGACCATGTCACACCCCTTCTCCTTCGTCTCCACTGGCTTCCCGTCTCCTTCCGGATCCAATTCAAGCTTCTCACGCTCGTTCACAAGGTTCTTCACACCACCACGCCTCAGTACCTTGCTGACCTCATCCACTTTCACACCCCCCGGCACACTCCTCGTTCCTTTCACCTCAATCGCCTCACTCTTCCTCCCCCCTCACATGCTCACCTCCAATCCACCCGCTCCTCTGCCTTCTTCTTTGCAGGCCCGGCCCTCTGGAACTCCCTCCCCTCTACTCTCCGTCTGGAGCCCCACCATCCTACCTTCAAGCACGCCCTGAAAACTCACCTCTTCTCCCTTGCCTTCAACCTCTCTCCTCCCTAGCCTCCCCTTTCCCCTTTTGATCCTCCTTTCCTGTACTCGCTTTTCTACTTTTACCAAGTTGTAACTTTCTTTTCCTTTTCCGGCCTTGTGCCTACTGCAATGAAGAAATGTTTTTGTAAACCGCTCTGCTTACCCACGAAGGGCGGTCAATCAAGTCAATAAACCTAAACCTAAACCTAAAAGACTTCCGAACAGTGTTTCAGGCAATGGTGATGCCGCACTTTGACTATGCCAATTCCATTCTGCATGGTCTACCAAAGAGTTCACTCCTCCCATTGCAGATAGCAATGAACACTGCAGCAAGGACCCTATATGGAGCATCCAGAAGAGACCATATTACCCCTATCCTAAAAGATCTACACTGGCTCCCTGTTCACAGCAGAATCACTTTTAAAATACTGACAATGACATTCAAAGCCATTAACAACTGCACATCTAGCTCCCTCTCCGAACTTATCCGGCTCATCCCCCCCGTTAGACTGAGAAGAGCTGCTGCTGCCAACACCTTATACCTCCCAAAAGCATTCACCAAATGTAATAAGGCTACAGGAAACCGAGCCTTTGCACTTTATGCCCCCCATTGCTGGAACGCGCTTCCAGCAAACATCCGAGCTATAAACAGCCTCTCTCAGTTCAGGAAGGAGCTAAAACATCACCTCTTTCTTCAGCACTTCCTCAACTCTGAAGAAATCACATAACCAACTACTGTTCACTCCTCCTTTATCCCCTCTTCCGTTAATCTCACTCCTGTGCCCCCAGCAAATTAGCCTTTAACATGCTAACATACGACATTACCCCTCAAGCCATGTTTACGATGAATAATGCCTAGTTGATATCTTACTACTGTTATCAACCTGTATATAATCCCATGTTGTATATAGTTCCATGATGTATATAGTTAGCCTGTGTTCCATGTTCAATACCCTGTTCAATGTAAAATGTGTTCAATACCCTGTTCAATGTAAAACGCAGTATGGCTTTTCCTGCTGTGCGAGTTTGTTGCCTGTGAACCGCGCTGATGGTAAATAGCGCGGTATAGAAAAACTATAAATAAATAAAATAAATAAATAAACTGGGTGGTGGTTGGCAGAGATTGTGCTCACGTGGACCCTGACCGAGTTGGATTTCAGGCTTGCCTGTGAGAAATGGAGTAAGTACTGCAGGACCAAGTGGGTGGGGCAAGAGAACGGGTCAGCTCATATCCCTGAGCACCACACTGAGAACTGACGCCACTTAAAGGCATAAGCCCTCCTAGTCAAGTCCTTGCGCGAGGCTAGCAATATGTCCTCAATCTCCACTGGGAGATGAAGAGGGGCTAGCGTGACTCACTTAGCCATGAGGGATAGGGACCTGAAGTTCAGGGAAAGTAGGAGGCCCTCCTCCTGTGTCAACAAGCCCAGCGTGCTGCCGAGGGGAATTGGAGGCTCAGATGAGTGGTGGAGCAGCAACAGGAACCAGGGCTGTAGAGGCCACCATGGGGCGACGAAAATTACCGAGGCCCCATCCCGCTGTATCTTGAGGAGAGCTCGCACTATGAGCAGAGTGGGAGGAAACGCATATAGGAGGCCGTGGGTCCACGACAGGAGGAAGGCATCGGAGGATTCCCTGCTTGGGTGGGAAACTGGGCTGCGGAACTGTGAATTCGTTGGGCTGGTGAAGAGGTCCAGGACTGGAGTCCCCCAGTGCGGGAACAGCCACTGCGCTGTCTACGGGCAGAGGCGCCACTCGTGTGGCTGGAGGATCCGTCTCAGCCTGTCTGCCAGAACGTTGTCCTGACCTGAGAGATAGGTGGCCTGTAAGACTATGCCTTGGCGAATCACAAAGGACCATAGGGTTACCGCCTCCAGGCAGAGGCTGTAAGAGCCAGTGCCCCCCTGTTTGTTCATATAGAACATTGCCACCCAATTGTCCGTCTGGGACAAGCACTGCCCAATAGTGAATGTGGTGCCTGAGCGCCCGGAGGGCGAGGAGGACTGTACAAAGCTGACTAGGTTGATCGGCTGTCGGATCTCCTGGAGGGACCAAGACCCCTGTGTGCGGAGCTCGCCGCAGTGTGCTCCCCAGCCCATTAAGGAGGTCCGTGGTCAACATGCTGTGGGGCCTGGAACGGCATGCCTCAAAGCAGATTCCGGATGCCATACCACCAGTCGAGGGACTCTGGGAAGTGACTGAGACGGCCTGTCGCCTAAGCCCACTGAGTTTGGAGGCAGCACTGCACCACTCACATGTGCAACGGGGCGTTAGGGACGATGTGGACCGTCGAGGCCATATGGCCGAGAAGACGGCGCATCTCTCGGGCCGAAACTGTGGTGTAGCGCTGAACTGCAGAGGCCAGAGTAATGAGGCAGTCTGCCCTGTCTTGAGGAAGGAAGGCTGTCGCCCGCTGAGTGTTGAAGCACGCGCTGTTGAACTCCAGGGATTGAACTGGAATGAGGTGGGACTTCGGGTAATTGACCCTAAAACTGAGGTGCTAGAGGAAATGGACAGTGGGGGCTGTGGCCCGCTGCGCTTCGTCGGCCATTTCCCCTGTAATGCGCCAGTTGTCTAGAAAAGGGTAGACAAAGGTGCTCTGTAACCGAAGGTGGGCTGTGGCTACTGTAAGGCACTTGGTGAACACTTGCAGAGTGGATGCAAGGCTGAAAGGAAGCACCCTGTACTGGTATTGGTTCTCTTGTACCCTAAAGCACAAGTATTTTCTGTGTTTCGGGTGGACGAGGATGTGAGCGTATGCATCCCAAAGGTCCAAGGAGCATAGCCAGTCGCCCTGCTGGAGAAAGGACAGCAAGGCGCCAAGGGAGAGCATTTTGAATTTCTCCCGCACTAGATATTTGTTGAGATTTTTTAAATTAAGGATGGGTCGGAAACCGCTCGTCTGCTTTAGCACAAGCAAGTAGCGGGAGTAGAACCCGTGACCTCTGAGGTGCAGTGGGACCACTTCCACTGCTTTTTCCTCTAGGAGGTTGGCAGTTTAAAAGATAGCAGAGCTGCGGGAACAGAGAAATGGTCCCGTGGCTGCTTTCTTTTTTTTTTAAAGGATGAATCAGTAAGGAAGGGGAGGAGGGAAAGGAGCTGACATGGGGGAGAGCTGGAAGGGAGCAGACATGGGAGGGAGGAGCTGGAAGGGAACAGACATGGAGGGAAGCTGGAAGGGAGCAGAGCAGACATGGGGGGGGGGGCACTGGAAGGCAGATGGACAGAGGAGAGGGGGACTGGAAGGGAACTGACATGGGAGGGGACACTGGGATGGAAGTTTGCTGATACCTGGGATGGTATTTTAACTAGAAGGGGCTGGAAGAGAATAGACACCAGTGGTGGTACTGAGAAGGCAAGGGGGTTGGTACTGGGAGGGGCGCTGTAAAGGATGCTGATACTGGGGGGAGTTACTGGGACTGAGAAAAGGCTGATGGAAGAAAATGAAGAAAGCAAAAGGAGAACGTAAGAACATAAGATATGCCATACTGGGTCAGACCAAGGTCCATCAAGCCCAGTATCCTGTTTCCAACAGTGGCCAATCTAGGTCATACGTACCTAGCAGTTTCCCCCAAAAGACACAGGTTCCACAATGCTTGTATTGGATCAAGCATCGATATCCTGGGTCCCTTTTTAAGAGACAGAAAATGGCAGATGGACTATAGACCACAGAAAAAGAGCTAAGAGAAGACAGAGAAAAACAGAAACCTCAGATTGGGACCAGCATGATCAAAAATCATCAGACAACAAAGGTAGAAAAAATAATTTAGTGATTGGACTTTGCGCTATCTATATTTCACACAGTATGGGGAACTGCATCTCTTATCTGGTGTGGCACCGCATGAGGAGTCTGGCTTTTTGGGGTTTCATTTTAATTTTTGTCTACATATTTTTATTTTTGCTCTAGGTTACAGTCACTTATTCTGTACTTGGTGAGGATCTGTGTTCTGAATGTGTGACCAAGGCCAGGTTTTCTAACATGGAGTTTGTATGTAGGGATCTGTACTGTAGTAATTTGACTTGTTCATCTTTTCAAATAGGTGTATGGATGTTTTGGGGCCCATTGTAGTTTTTATAGTGCTGCTTTTTTCTGGGTAGGCCCCCTATAGTATGAGTTTTGGAAGTGTATGCTGGTATGGTATAGTAGATTTGGCCTTGCATATCTTAGTGACTTTATTAGGGTTTTATATTAGTTCCCAATATGCCTGGTACTGGAGAATGTTTGTTGTTGGTGAGATGACCAGAATCAGATTTTCTTTTTTTAACACATTGAGTTCTGTGGGTGAATGTCCTACCTCTGCTCTGCACCCATTGTTGAACAGGGGATTCTGTGAATGCAGAATATATGTTCAAAAAGAAAAAGCAAGCACCATAACGCAGTTTATAACAAAATACAAATGAATTATAATTTGGAGTTATAAACTGCTCTGGTTCTCGCTCTTTCTTTCAGTTCCTTGGTGTGCGAACATCTTGCATTTGCTCCACATTATCTAATCATCTTTTTGATTTGGTTCAGTCCCTGACTGGAGTTTTGAGACAGATCCACCCCGGTGCCATCTCATCCCTCGCCTCAGGCATCAGATTTTATTTTATTTTATTTATTTTATTTGCATTTCTTATATACCGCACTATTTGCGATCAGCGCGGTTTACATAAAACAAAAGGTATCCGACAATGAACAAAAGTCAGGTCATTACATTGAACAGGAACAAGTAACTTGGAAAACAGGGTAAACTATATACATATGCGTAGCATTGAATAGGTAACTATATACATGTCAGATGGAGTTATTGGGTATTGATCATACTTGGCGGCTGGGGTTCGGGGCAGTCAGTAAGGTATTTGATAAAGAGGAAGTGTTTTAAGGCCTTCCTGAACTGGCTCAAGTTAGGGATTGCTCTGATGTGTGGTGGTAGGGAGTTCCAGAGACTTGGGGCGCATAGTCTAAAGGCTCTGTTCGATATTGCTTTGGAGCATTTTGTCATGTCTCTCGGTATCACTAGCATGTTGGCTACTGAGGTTCTTCTTAGCCTGTTGGGTATGGGTGGTTGGATGAGGTCACATAGTGAAGAGGAGGAGAGCCCCTTGATGGCCTTGAATGTCATCACTAGGGTTTTGAAGCTTAACCTGGCTTGAATGGGGAGTCAGTAAAGCTGTTTCAGGAGGGGTGTGATATGCTCTCTTCTTGGCGTTCCGAGGAGAATCCGCGCTGCACTGTTCATGGCAAGTTGGAGGGGATGTAAGGTGGCCTGAGGGAGTCCTTGTAGGATGCCGTTTGAGTAATCAAAATGAGGAATGATGAGGGCTTGATAAATGGTGCGGAAGTCGCCTGGTTCGAGTAAAGGGTGTAGGTGTCTAAGGGATTTAATCTTGAAGTAGATCGCCCTTACAGTGTTAGTTATGTGTTGCTTCATGTTGAGGTTCTGATCCAATGATCAATATTGCCTTGAGCCGCCCCTGTAGATGGTGTAAAGAAGATGGAGGATTAAGTGACTTGCCCAAGATCACAACAAATAGCAGTGGGATTTGAACCGTAACTTCCCTGGTCCTAGCTCACGACTCTAACATAAGAAATGCCATACTGGGTCAGACCAAGGTCCATCAAGCCCAGTATTCTGTTTCCAACAGTGGCCAAACTAGGTCATATGTACCTAGCAGTTTCCCCAAGAGACACAAGTTCCACAATGCTTGTACTGGGTCAAGCATTGATATCTTCGGTCACTTCTTAATAATGGTTTATGGACCTTTCCTCCAGGAACTTGTCCAAACCTTTTTTAAACCCAGCTACACTAACAGCCTTTACTACATCCTCCGGTAACAAATTCCAGAGTTTGATTACACGTTGAGTGAAAAAATATTTTCTTTTATTGGTCTTAAATAGTTTACCCTGTAGCTTCATTGCATGTCCCCTAGTCTTTCTATATTCTGATAACGTAAACAATCGATCTACGTTTACCCGTTCCATTCCGTTCATTAATTTATAGACTTCTATCATATCTCCCCTCAGCCGTCTCTTTTCCAGTTTAAAGAGCCCTAACCTTTTTAGCCTTTCTTCATAGGAGTATCCTTCCGTCCCCTTTACCATTTTGGTGGCTCTTCTCTGAACCTTTTCTAAAATCGCTATATCCTTTTTAAGATACGGCGACCAGAATTGCACACAATATTCAAGGTGCGGTCTCACCATCGAACGATATAGAGGCATTATAATATCTTTTGTTTTATTTTCCATTCCTTTCCTTATCATACCTAGCATTCTATTTGCTCTCTTGGCTGCCGCTGCACACTGGGCCGAGAGTTTTAACATGGTATCCACAATGACGCCTAAATCTTTTTCCTGGGTGGTGGTTCCTAATGTGGAACCTTGCATCGTGTAACCATAGTTTGGGTTGTTCTTCCCTAGGTGCATAACCTTGCACTTGTCCACATTAAATTTCATCTGCCATTTTGATGCCCATTCTTCCAATTTATCAAGATCCTCTTGCAATTTTTCACAATCCTCTTCGGTTTTAACAACTTTAAATAGTTTTGTGTCATCTGCAAATTTGATAACCTCACTCGTTATTCCACTTTCCAGGTCATTTATGAATATGACAAAAAGCAGCGGACCCAGCACAGATCCCTGGGGTACACCACTATTCACCTTTCTCCATTGGGAAAATTGGCCATTTAGCCCTACCCTCTGCTTTCTATCTTTTAACCAGTTCCTGATCCACACTAGTACACTGCCTCCTATCCCATGACTCCTTAGTTTTGCCAAAAGTCTCTGATGAGGGACCTTGTCAAAGGCTTTCTGAAAGTCCAGATACACATAGTAACATAGTAGTTGACGGCAGATAAAGACCAGCATGGTCCATCCAGTCTGCCCAGTGAGATGGCAAGAGTAGGTGCACCTGTCGCTCCGCGCAGGCCACCCCTCTCCATATCCTTGTTCAGGGGTAAACCCACCACTCCATATAGGACACCCCTATTTGTTGAGACGTTATATGGTTCGGAAGTTAGATGGTTCGGAAGTTAGATGGTACCGTTTATTTATTTTTTTTTTTTTACTATTTCTGTAAAGGGATCCTCTGTGTTTGTCCCATGCCTTTTTGAATTCCGTCACCGTGTTCGCCCCTACCACTTCCATCGGGAGGGCATTCCAAGCATCCACCACCCTTTCAGTGAAAAAATATTTCCTGACATTGCCTTTCAATTTACCCCCTTGCAGTTTCATGTTATGCCCTCTAGTTTTACAGGTTCCCCGTCTCTGGAAGAGGTTTGTTTGTTCATCATTTCTCTTTAAGTATTTAAAGGTCTGAATCATATCTCCCCTGTGCCTCCTTTCCTCCAAGGTATACATATTTAGGTCTTCAAGTCTCTTCTCATAAGGCTTCTGACGCAGGCTCCAAATCATTTTGGTCGCCTTCCTCTGAACAGTCTCCAGTCTTTTTACATCCTTTGCAAGATATGGTCTCCAAAACTGAACGCAGTATTCCATGTGAGGCCTCACCAGTGACCTATACAGTGGCATAAGTACCTCTTCTTTTCTGCTGGTAATCCCTCTTTGTATGCAGCCCAACATCCTCCTGGCTTTTGCCACCGCCTTGTCGCACTGTTTTGCCACCTTGAGATCAGCAGAGATAATCACACCAAGGTCTTTTTCCTGAACTGTGCATACCAACCTTTCTCCCCCTATCTTGTACATTTCTCTTGGATTTCTGCTACCCAAGTGCATGACACTGCACTTTTTTGCATTAAATCGTAGTTGCCAAGCTTTAGACCAGTCTTCCAGCTTTTGTAGATCTTTCTTCATGTTAACCACTCCCTCAGGGGAGTCCACTCTGTTGCAAATTTTTGTGTCGTCTGCAAAAAGACAGACTTTTCCATTCAGTCCTTCAGCAATATCACTCACAAATACATTGAACAGTGCCGGGCCCAGGACCGAACCCTGGGGCACCCCGCTAATCACCTTCCTCTCATCCGAGTGAGCTCCATGTACAATCACCTTCTGTCGTCTGTCAGTCAGCCAATTTCTAATCCAGTTTACCATCTTGGGACCCATCCCCAAGCTACTGAGTTTGTTGATAAGCCTCCTATGAGGAACAGTATCAAAGGCTTTGCTGAAATCCAGGTAGATGACATCCATTGCATGCCCCTGATCTAGTTCCCTCGTCACGCAGTCAAAGAACTCGATCAGATTTGTCTGGCAAGATCGTCCTTCGGTAAAACCATGTTGCCTTGGGTCTTGCAAGCTGTTGGTTTTCAGAAAGTTCACTATTCGCTCTTTCAGGAGCGCCTCCATTACTTTTCCTGCCACCGAGGTAAGGCTCACGGGTCTGTAGTTTGACACTTCTTCCCTGTCACCACTTTTGTGTAGAGGTACGACATCAGCCATTCTCCAGTCCTGAGGAACCTCTCCTGTTTCCAAGGATCTGTTGAAGACATCCTTTAACGGTCCTGCAAGAACCTCTCTGAGCTCTTTCAGTATCCTGGGATGTATCCCATCCGGTCCCATGGCTTTGTCCACTTTCAGTTTAGCAAGTTGTTCTAACACCTCCTCTGCTGTGAATGGTGTGGTATCCACTTCATTCCCATTCCTATACTTGGGAGTCACAGCTGGTCCATCCCCAGGATCCTCTTTAGTAAACACAGAGCAGAAGTAATTGTTTAGCAATTTTGCTTTTTCAGTGTCACTTTCCACGAGTCCTTTCCCAGCACTTCTGAGTCCTGCAATTCCAACTCTGATCTTTTTCCTTTCCCGAATATACCTGAAGAAATTTTTGTTGCCACCCTTAACATCTTTAGCCATTTTTTCCTCTGCCTTTGATTTTGCTATCCTTATTTCTCGTTTTGTCTCTTTGAGTTTGATCCTGTATTCATTTCTGTGTTCTTCGGTCTGCAAGCTTTTGAATTTTGCAAAAGTTGTGTTTTTTTGCCTTTATATGAGCAGCCACCTCTTTGGAAAACCAAATAGGTTTCCTTCTCCTCTTGCTTTTATTTACTTTTCTTACATATTTATCTGTTGCTCCTTTCAATGCCTCCTTTAGTTTAGCCCATTGCAATTCCACTTCCTTTATCTCTTCCCACCCCGTCATCTCCTCCTTTACATACTCTGCCATTTGATTGAAGTTAGTGTATTTGAAGTTTAGGACTCTGAGCTTGCTATGATTGGCCTGTGCCATGGCTTTTATTTCAAACCACACCGTGTGATGGTCGCTGTTGCTCACAGGGGCACTCACGCAGACATTTGACACACTATCACCGTTGGTGAGCACTACATCCAGCGTTGAGCTTTCCCTGGTTGGTTCCATCACCATTTGTCTAAATAATGCATCTTGGAGAGCATCCACAATTCTTTTGCTTCTTTCCAGATGTGCAGAAGGAGTAATCCAATCCACATCAGGTAGATTAAAGTCACCCAATATGATTGCTTCCCCCTTTGATGCTATCTTGGCAATATCTCTAATCAATTCATTGTCTCTCTCTTCAATTTGAGTCGGAGGTCTATAGACTACAGCAATATGGATGACAGTGCCATCTCCTCTCTCCAACGCAATCCAGAGCGCTTCTTCTTTTCCCCATGTCCCCTGCATTTCAGTAGCTTTAATATTGCTTTTGACATACAAGGCTACTCCTCCTCCTTTTCCATTTTCTCGGTCCCTCCTGAATAGATTATAGCCAGCTATGGCTATATCCCAATCATGTGATTCATTAAACCATGTTTCTGTAATGGCCACAATGTCCAAGTCTGTTTCTGCCGTTAGGGCTTCCAGGTCTGGAATTTTGTTGGCTAAGCTTCGAGCATTTGTGCTCATTGCTTTCCAGCACTTTCCTGGCTTGTGTGTATTTTGCATTGATTTTGTTCTGCCCACTTCCTCCCACATGTTTTTGATGTGTGGTTTAAAAGTGTGGCTGTTTCTGATGTTGTTCTGCTTTTGTTGGGGGTGGCATGCAGATGTTGACCTTCCACATCCGTCACCCCCTTTTCCTAGTTTAAATGCATGTCCACATACTGCCTGAATTTTTCACTTAGGATTCTTTTCCCTGTGGAAGAGAGATGTAGTCCATCAGCACAGTATAGTCTCTTGTTGATCCATCTGTTGTCCCAGTTGCCAATAAATCCGAATCCTTCTTCTCTGCACCAGGTCTGGAGCCATGTATTAAAGCTGTTAATGCGATGCAGTCTTTTTGTCCCCTTACCAAGAACAGGTAGAACCTCTGAGAATGCAACAGTGTTAACAACGTGCTTGAGTTTCTCCCCCAGAGATTGGAAGTCCTTTTGGGCTGTAGAGGCACTGTTCCTAGCCAAGTCGTTTGTGCCTAGGTGGATAATAACATCAAGTTTGGAATGTTCACTTTTTGCACTAAGTAATTCAACAACTTGGTTTGTATTCCTGCTGGCTGAAGAGCCTGGTAGGCACATGACTATCTTCTCTCCTTTGAACTGTGTTCCCAAGTTGGTGCCTCTGATGATGGAATCTCCAATTAGTAGTAGTTTTCTGTTTGGTGAGGTTTTCTTCATATTTAGTGCATTAGCAGGGGATTGGGCATTGTCTGACTCATTTAAAGGCCCTTCAAGTTCTTTGAATTGGGCATCCTCATTAGCCAAGGCAGAGAAGGCATTGTGCAGGGATATCTCTTGATGTATAGGATGTCTTTGTGTTACAGGTCGCAATCTACCAGAACCCACTGTGATCCATTTGTTCCTGGGGCGTTTGGTTCTTTGTGGGAGCGGTGGTGGAGTTTGTTCAGTTTGTATCCTAGGAGAGGTGCGCTTCATTGCAGCCAGTTCCTCCCTCAGTAGAGATACTTCTATATGCATGGCAGCTAGGTCTTTCCTTAGTAGAGTTAGTTCTTCATGCATGGCAGCTGACTTTAGACATATAGGACAAGCTCTTAGTTTCCAGATGATTTGTCTTTGAATGAACGTACCGCAGTTATTGCACTGAATACACGACATGTTTATGCAGTCCCAGAAGAGGAAGAAGAAGAAAAGAAGAATACGATGTGGCTTTTAACCCAAGTTTGGAATGATAGATGGCACGTCTGTGACCACTATATAGGCAATGTAGCCCCTGGGGTGGGTGGCGTGAGGGGTAGGGTGGGCGGGAACCTAAGTGTCACTAGCTAGTAGGCTGTTCCTGAACTATTGGCACACACAATGGAGTAAAGTAAGGAACCCACCACTGAGGACAATTAGAAAAAAAGACAAAATATGGGGAGACAGACTCACAATTATTTGGAGACAGACTCAGTTATGCAGCAACACAGCAAAAATCTCCTTTTGGAAGAGCTCTAAAACAGCACTCCTCCTCTTATAGAACAGAAGGCAATGTGAGACAGACTCACAATTATTTGGAGACAGACTCAGTTATGCAGCAACACAGCAAAAATCTCCTTTTGGAAGAGCTCTAAAACAGCACTCCTCCTCTTATAGAACAGAAGGCAATATCAACCGACTCACCTTTGTCCACCTGTTTATTCACTCCTTCAAAAAAACATAACAGATTAGTAAGACAAGATCTTCCTTGTCTAAAACCATGTTGGCTGTCTCCCATTAGGTTGTGACTATCTACATGCTGAGTAATTTTATTCTTTATGATGGTTTCTACCATTTTTCCCGGTACTGACGTCAGACTCACCGGTCTGTAATTTCCCGGATCACCCCTGGAACCCTTTTTAAAAATTGCTGTTACATTGGCGATCCTCCAATCTTCAGGTATTAGAGATGATTTTAATGATAGTTCACAGATTACTGATAGCAGGTCTGCAATCTCATATTTCAGTTCTTTCAACACCCTTGGATGTATACCATCCGGCCCAGGTGATTTGCTACTCTTCAGTTTATCTAATAGTTGTAAGACATCTTCCCAATGTATCGATATTTCCTTTAATTCTTCCACACCTTTAAATACCACTTCCGTCATGGGTAACATCCCTGCATCTTCCTCAGTAAAGACCGAAGCAAAGAATTCATTCAGTCTCTCCGCTATCGCCTTGTCGCCTCTTAGTGCTCCTTTAACCCCTTTATCATCTAATGGACCAACTGACTCTCTCACAGGTTTTTTGCTACGAATGTGCTTGAAAAGGTCTTTATTTCGCGTTTTTGCTTCCGCAGCAAGCTTCTTCTCAAATTCTCTCTTTGCCTGCTTTATCAATGCCTTGCATTTGACTTGCCAGTGCTTGTGCTGTTTCCAGGTTTCGTCGTTTGGCTTTTTTTTCCATTTCCTGAAAGTTGCTTTTTTGGCAACAACAGCCTCTCTGACCTCACCTTTAAACCATGCTGGCAGTTTTTTGGACTTCCTTCCACTTTTCTTAAAGCGTGGAATACAGCTGGTCTGGGCTTCCAAGATAGTATTTTTCAACACCCCCCAAGCTTGATGTACGTCTTTAACCTTTGCAACTGCTCCTTTTAGTTTTTTCTTAACTGTTTTCCTCATTTTATCATAGTCTCCCTTTCGAAAGCTAAAAGGTAGTACTGTAGATTTCCTTACTATCCCTCCTCCACTAATTAAATCAAAGGCGATCATGCTATGATCACTATTGCCAAGTGGCCCCAACACCCTTATCTCTTGCACTAGATCTGGTGTTCCACTAAGGACTAGGTCTAATATGGCTTCCCCTCTGGTCGGTTCATGAACCAGCTGCTCCAAGAAACAGTCATTTATTTCATCCAGGAACTTTATCTCCCTAGCATGTCCTGACGTGACACTGACCCAGTCGATACCAGGGTAATTGAAATCACCCATTATTATTACTGCACTGTAACGTTTGTTAGCTTCCTTGATTTCTTTGAGCATGTCATCATCCATTTGGTCATTCTGGCCAGGTGCTCGATAGTACACCCCCACTGCCATTGCCTTCCCCCTTTTATATGGAATTTCAATCCATACAGATTCTACAGCAAATTTTGTTTCCTGCAAAACTTTAATCCTTTCTGAGTCAATGCCCTCTCTAACATAGAGCGCAACCCCTCCACCAATTTGATCAGCTCTATCATTACAATATAGTTTGTACCCAGGTATCACAGTGTCCCACTGGTTGTCCTCCTTCCACCATGTCTCTGATATTCCAATCATATCTAACATTTCATTTAGTGCTATATATTCTAACTCTCCCATCTTATTGTTTAGACTTCTAGCATTTGCATACAAGCATTTTAGAGAATGTATTTTGTTCATGTTAATTTGGCTATTGTTAGACATGGGTAAATTGGGATCTTTAAGCTCTGTCTGCTCCATACTTGAGGGCATTTGGGCTACTTTACTCTTTTGTGGAACCTCTCTGCTTTTGGTAGTATCCTTCAAGGATACATTCTTCCGAACCATCTGCTCTTGGGCGACTGTCGGCTTTCCCCTAATATCTAGTTTTAAAAGCTGCTCTATCTCCTTTTTAAAGGTTAATGCCAGCAGCCTGGTTCCATCCCGGTTAAGGTGAAGCCCATCCCTTCGGAAGAGCCCCTCCTTTCCCCAGAATGTTCCCCAGTTCCTAACAAATGCAAAACCCTCATCTCTGCACCATTGTCTCATCCACGCATTGAGACTCCGGAGCTCTGCCTGTCTTTTGGGTCCTGCGCGCGGAACAGGAAGCATTTCGGAGAATGCTACCCTGGAAGTTCTGGATTTCAACTTCCTACCTAAAAGCCTAAATTTTGCCTCCAGAACCTCCCTACCACATTTTCCTATGTCATTGGTACCGACATGTACCAAGACAGCAGACTCCTCCCCAGCACTATCTAAGACCTTATCTAGGTGGCGCGTGAGGTCCGCTACCTTCGCACCAGGCAGGCATGTTACCAGGCGATCCTCACGTCCACCAGCTACCCAGCTATCTACATGCCTAATGATCGAATCACCAACTATAACGGCTGTCCTAACCCTTCCCTCATGGGCACATGGCCCTGGAGAAACTTCCTCGGTGCGAGAGGGTTTTACATCACCTGGAGGACAGGTCCTAGTTACAGGATCACTTCCTGCCGCACCAGGGTGATGCTCTCCTGTCACGTGACCTCTCTCCTCCATTGCAACAGGGGTGCTGCCAGACTGGAGGTGGGACTTCAGGACTATATCCCTGTAGGTCTCGTCTATGTACCTCTCTGTCTGTCTTATGTTTTCCAAGTCTGCTACTTTAGCCTCTAGAGAACGGACTTGTTCCCTGAGAGCAAAGAGCTCCTTGCACCTAGTGCACACGTAAGACCTCTCACCAACTGGGAGAAAATCATACATGTGACACTCAATGCAAAAGACTGGAAAGCCCCCATCCCGCTGCTGGACTGCTGTCTGCATCTTAGTTTTAAGTTTGTGTCTAGATCTTTAAGTTCTTACTTACTAGGGGTTGCTATGGGTATTTATAACAATAAAACTGTACCTAATACGTTTAATATACCTTGTTCACCTGAAACTAAATTAATCTCAGGTCCTTAGTGTATGACTGATTTGGGTAATGAGCTTCACCTGAAAGCACCTCCTGTCCTTTAAGATGTGTAAGTACCTATAAAGCTATGATTATCCCAGGGGAGGGTGGGAGTGGGGAGGGAGGGAGGGAAATAACACCTATTAAAAGAGGGCTGCTACACAGTACCCTGTCTTGTGCTGCTGAGGTAAGCTAAATTCTGATTTGATTTAAATTATAGCTCTTAGCTGCTGCTGCTAGGCTCTAACTTCTTATGAAATTTAAACTACAAGCTCTCTGCTGGATTCTAAATTTAACCAGAAAGCTCTCTTCTGTGTGTTAAATTTAAACTAACAGTACTTTGCTGTTACTTGGCCCTGAGTGTCTATTAAATTTAAACTACAAGCTCTCTGCTGGGTATGAAATATAACCAGAAAGTTCTCCTCTGGGTTTTTAAATTCAAACTTTAATTGCTGCTACTAGGCCCTAACTGATCCAACAAAAAATAAACAGTGGGTTCACAGATTAAGTAGCTTTAATACAAAGAATTCTTTTTAGAAAATTACCAGAAGTATATACTCACAGTTGCAGATTTCTCTCCAGAAGAAACAGCCCCCCTTTCTAGTCCTTCATTAGGCTATTAAACGTCCTTGTTCTCAAATACTAGTCTGGGGACGTCTATATAGACCTCCATATTGGGCATGTTCACATTTGTGAAACTGTGCCTGAACTTTGATGTGCCTTTTTTTCTTTCCAGACGTTCTGACTTAGATGTCCCAGATTGCACTTCAAAGTCCTTTGTAAAATGTGCCTTCATGTAAAAGTAATAAAGGGTTACAGGTTAAGCAACTTCCTCCTCTTAATACACTCCTGGATTAGGGTATTTGTTTTGCCTCAGTTCCTCCCACCTGGGTTTTAACAGCCAATCAATGCACTCCATAATGGGTCATGGTGCAATTCACCACTGATCCTGAAATCCAGTTTGCAACACCCTAAACCCAGGGTGTCAAACATAAGGCCTGCTGAGCCTAGTCATCCAGCTCACAGGGGTCTAACAGCAGCGAAAAGCATCAGAGTTTCTGCCTGATTGTCCAGTAGCACCCTTCTGCTCAGACCCTCTACTTCTCTAGATGCCCTTCTAATCCAGCAGCTACCTTCTACTGGATTCTCCCCCCAGGACACGTGGCAGCACCAATAAAATAGTAAGAGAGCATGCTGTCTTTAAGCCTGTGCATGCTCTGAAAAACTCTGCCACTTTCATTCCTCAGAAACAGAAAGTCAGCATTGGAGGAGTAGAAGCACCAGGGCTTTCAGTGGATATACAGGGCTCAAAGGACCTCGCAATTTCTCTTATTCATTCCCTTGAACAATTTATATTCTGCAGATCTAAAATTCTAAGCAGAAACCAAATCTGATTAAGACTATAGGTTAAAATACAAAAGCCAACAAACCATAGAACATAAAATAAAATTCAAATTGCTGAATATTTTTAGTGAATACAAACAATAAGGTTTAAAATCATGGGTAGTTAGATTTAAACCTTTGCAATGCTGGTGAACTATTATATACAACTGGGCCCAAGTTAATAGAATATTTTCTAGTATGAATCTTACTGTTTGTTTGCTGCTGCATGTTCTAGGGAGCAGGAGCAGCAGCAGTAATGAGAGAGAGAGAGAGAGGGATCCAGGGGAAGGGAGCTGTTGGACTGGGGTGGGGGTGGGGGTAGGGGTAGGGGTGGGGGTGGGGGTAGGGGTAGGTGTAGGGGCAGGGGCAGGATCAGAGCTGGCCCAAGGGTTTCTGATGCTGCTGCCCCCCCCCTCAGCTGCCGCAGATTCTGTCTCGGAAGAGGGAGGCGGCAGCGGCAGCGCTCGAGAGCAAGGCTCTATCTCATGGGACTCACAGGTAGTCAAAGTCTATGAGATCTATTTCCATCCATGCTGCGCCGGAGGCGGGAATTGCGTGGAGTTACTCAAAAGCTCTGGAGCGCAGGAATTAAATAAAAGGAGAAATTAGACCTTACCTGCTAATTGTCTTTCCTTGAGTTCTCTCCGGGCCAGTCCAGAACAGATGGGTAGTCAATCTCCCTCCTCTAGCAGCTGAGGACTGAAACACTGATTCTTGTTGCCAGGTTACCCAGCTCTCCCATGGTGTCAGAAGGCAGTCTTAAGGTATCAAGCAGAAAACTAAACTCTATAATTGACCCCGAAAAAAACAACAAACCCATGCTAACTAGTAAATAGTGGGCCTGTAAGAACTTGAAAGAGTATCACAGAAGGTTGCTTTTCGTGCGCTTTTACCTCTTTTTTTTTTTTTTTTTTGAAAACCTCAAATATAGAGGAGATCTTTGGCGTATATATACTAATGGTTGAAGCCGAAAAACAGCATACCACTCACAGAATATATAAATATATATATAGGGTGGGTTCTGGACTGGCCCGGAGAGAACTCAAGGAAAGACAATTAGCAGGTAAGGTCTAATTTCTCCTTCCTATTCGTCTCGTCCAGAACAGATGGGTAGTACCAAAGCAGTACCTAAACCCGGGAGGGACCTGAGAGCCCCGCAACAACGGCCGAGGCCCCCACACACGCATCCTGCCTGGCCTGCACATCCAGACAATAATGTCGCGTAAACATATGAAGAGAAGACCAGGATGCCGCCCGACAAATATCCACCGGCGGCACCAAGGCCGACTCCGCCCACAACGCAGCCTGACCTCTGGTAGAATGAGCTCGAAGCCCGACTGGAACTGACTTGCCTTTGCCTTCGTACGCCACCCGTATCGCATGCTTCACCCATCGAGCTATGAAGGCCTTGGTGGCCGCCTGTCCCTTGGACGGACCTCCAAACAGAACGAACAACCTGTCCGATTTACGAAACGATTCGGTCTCCTTAAGGTACCTATGGAGCACCCGACTCATGTCTAACTTTTGCAGAGATCGATCGAATGAACCTGCCCCCGACGCCGCGAAGGTGGGAAGCGAGACCGGTTGATTCATGTGAAATGCGAACACCACTTTAGGCAGAAAGGATGGCACCGGTCGCAAGACCACTTTTTCCGCCGAAAACTGAAGAAACGGTTGTCTACACGAAAGGGCCTGCAAATCCGAAATCCGCCTTGCTGAACATAATGCCACCAAGAAAGCCGTCTTCCAGGACAATTCCCGGATACTACCGGACGTACGCGGCCCAAAGGGAGGCTCCGTCAAAGCCTCCAACACCAAATTCAAATCCCAAGGAGGAATGACCTGTCTAACCGGAGGCCGAAGGTTTTTGGCCACTCTAAGGGACCGCAGAACATCTGGATGAGCGGAAAGGGAACTTCTTGAACCGGTCCGCGAAAAACCGCCAGAGCCGTTAACTGTACCTTTAGGGTGCTAAGAGCGAGTCCTTTCTCCAGCCCGCACTGAAGAAACGCCAGAATATCCGGTAGGGAAGACTTCCCCGGCCGGACTGTCCGATCTGCACACCACGCCTCAAAAACGCGCCACACCCGAATGTACACTAACGACGTGGAATGCCTTCTCGACTTTAACATCGTGGCTATTACAGCCCCCGAATAACCCTTGCGGCGCAAGCGCTCCCTCTCAAGAGCCATGCCGTAAGCAAGAACCGATCCGCCTGGGGCATCTGAATGGGCCCCTGATGCAGCAAGTCGACTCGAGTGGGCAACCTCCAAGGCGGCTCCACTAGAAGCCGCATCAGATCCGCATACCATGGTCGCCTGAGCCAATCTGGAGCAATGAGGATCACCAGCCCCTCGTGTCTTGCCGCCCTCTGAATGACCCGGCCCACTAAGGGCCACAGAGAAAACACGTACAGCGTAGTTACTCACCTGTAACAGGTGTTCTCCAGGAGCAGCAGGAATCAGTCCTCACATACGGGTGACGTCGGCGCCGACGGAGCCCTCGCGGAGCAATTTTCCCCAGCTTTCAAAGAAAGCCTTTGGGAATTGCAGCGCGCATGCGCGGTCGCCTTCCCGCCCAAGGGTGCCATCTTAGCCAGTCAGATGACATAGCTAAAAAAGACAGCATAAAAATTTGCAAAAAAACTTAAGCAGATGATTGCAACTCCACGGGGAGGAGGGAGGGTTGTGAGGACTGATTCCTGCTGCTCCTGGAGAACACCTGTTACAGGTGAGTAACTACGCTTTCTCCAGGACCAAGCAGGAAGTCAGTCCTCACATATGGGACTCCCAAGCTTAAGGCTACCGGAGACCCTAAGCACAAAAATGAGCTCCCTCTAGCTCAGCAGCACAGAAGGAAGGAATCTTCGCTGAATTATCACCCACCGGTAGCCCACATCCGGGATGGGGGGTAGGAGTTGCTCAAACCTCAAAGAGATTACGGAGGACTGCCTGTCCGAAAGCGCTGTCCCTGCGGGACTCCCTCTCGAGACAGTAATGGACCGCAAAAGTCTGGCTCGAAGACCAAGTAGCGGCCCGGCAGATGTCTGCCAGCAGAACAGAGCGGAGGTAAGCCACTGACGTAGCCTTTGCCCGAACGCAATGAGCCGTGACTCGACCTTCCAAGGAGAGTCCGGCTGCCCCATAAGCCCAAGTGATACAGTCCGCAACCCAGATGGACAAAGTACGCTTGGAGACCGGGAGCCCCAATTTATTGGGGTCAAAAGACACAAAAAGCTGAGCAGCTTTACGGTGCTCCCGCGTACGGTCAAGGTAGAAGTTCAATGCCCTTCTACAGTCCAGGGTATGGAGGACCGTTTCAGCTCGGCTGGAGTGTGGTCTGGGAAAGAAGGTCGGAAGTACCACCTCCTGATTGATGTGAAAAGGGGAGACCACTTTTGGAAGAAATTTTGGGTGAGTCCGTAGGACTACCCTATTTTTGTAGAACCGAGTGTAAGGGGGATCAGACACGAGGGCCTGCAGTTCACTTACGCGTCTAGCGGAAGTGAGGGCTATCAAGAACAATGTTTTCCAAGAAAGAAAACGGAGAGAGCAGGTAGCCATAGGTTCAAAAGGCGGACAGGTGATCCGCTGTAAAACCACATTCAGATCCCAGTCAGGCGCTGGCGGGCGCAGAGGTGGTTTAAGCAGAAGGAGACCTCGGAGAAACCTCGCTACAAGAGGGTCGCTGGAAAGAGGTCTACCGTCCACCGGCACATGATGTGCTGAAAGAGCACTGAGGTGAACTTTGACGGAGTTGGACTTAAGTCCCAGATTGGAGAGGTATAGCAAGTATTGCAGGATCACCGACACCGGGCAGGAGAAGGGATCCTGAGACTGTTGGGTACACCAAACGGAAAAGCGACGCCATTTAAGGGCGTAGCATTTGCGGGTAGAAGGTCGCCGAGAAGCTAGGTCGACCTCTTCCACCTCTGCCGGCAGGAGAAAGGGAGCAAGGACTACCCTCTCAGCAGCCAGGCCATTAGATTGAGAGATCTGAGGTTGGGGTGTAGCAGAGACCCCTGATCCTGGGTGAGGAGATCCGGTTGTAACCCCAAAGGGAATGGATCCTCTACCGCTAATTGCAGCAGGAGTGGAAACCACGGCTGTCTGGGCCAGCGAGGGGCCACCAGGATCATGAAAGCTTTGTCTCGGAGAACCTTGAAAAGAGTTCGAGAGACTAGCGGGATGGGAGGAAAAGCATACAGAAGGCTCTCCGACCATGAGAGTAGAAAAGCGTCTGCCGCAACTCGAAGGGGATGTGGCTGACGAGAGCAGAAGCGAGGAAGTTGCCGGTTGAGAGGGCTGGCAAAGAGATCCATCGTGGGGAGGCCCCACTTTATTTATTTATTTATTTTATTTATTTAACATTTTTATATATCGCGCTATTTGTTTTCAGTGCGGTTTACAAGTAACAGATCTGCACAATCAGAAAACACTGGTGTGCTTACATTATAACAGGGAAATTAAACTTGGAACAGGGGGTAATAAAACTATAACTATGTACACACAGTGGAACTATGTACAAAAACAGTGTAAAACTAAGCTATGTATAAACATATAGGGTTCTTTAGTATTCACAGGCAGACCATGGTCGGAATATGGTAGGACGTAAGAGAACTTGGGGCAGAGATTTCTTGTGAGGGAAGTGGGGAGAAGAGTGAGAGATAGTCGGTTTAAGAGGGCTGTTGATCTGATGAGGATTGGATGCTTGTGCAAAATGGATCAGGAAGATGTGGTGCTTGATTGCCTTACGAAATTGAGAGAGGTCTTTAATCGCTCTTATTTCAGGTGTGAGGTCATTCCAGCATTTAGGTGCATAGAAGGCAAAGGTCCTTTTCTTGGTTGATTGGGTACATTTGATGGACTCCTTGGGGATAATCAGGGTGTTGTCCGTTGTTGTCCTTCTCTCTCTGTTTTTTGGGGTGAGGGAGATTTATTTTATTTATTATTTATTTATTTACATTCTCTTATATACCGCGCTATTCTGCATCAGTGCGGTTTACATTGAACAAACTGAAATTACATTGAACAGGGCATTATAACTTGGAAATAACTATTTTACAGGGAACATGGGCTATGGAGGGTTAAGTGGCTTGCCCAAGACCACAAGGAGCACCTGTGGGACTAGAAACCCCAGTCCTTCCGGCCCAAGGTTGTTGTCCTCTAGTGGGATTTGAACCCCCGACCTTCCGGCCTGAAGTACCTTGCCCCAACCACTAGGCCACTACTCCACTCCACTCCACTCCACTCCACTCCACTCGTTAAGAGACATGGGGGCAAGATTGTTGATGATCTTGAAAGTGATGATGAGTATTTTATAGGTTATCCTGCAATGAATTGGTAGCCAGTGTAGTTCCATGAGAGTCGGGGTGATATGGTCTGATCTTGATAGACCACAAAGCACCCTAGCAGCCGCATTCATCGCCAGTTGTAGAGGATTAATGGTGTTTTTAGGTAGACCGTATAAGATGACATTAGCATAATCAAAATGAGGTAGTGTGAGGGCCTGGAAAATGGTCCGGAAGTTGTTGTGAGGTAGCATGGGTCTGAGTTGTCTTAGCGTTCATATTTTATTGTAGACAGCCTTTGTGACGTTCCGAATGTGTTCCTTAAATTCAAAATGCTGATCCAGAGTAATCCCTAGGTAGCGAATAGATGGTTTACAGGGGAGATCCGCATCTCTCACTTTTAGAGAGGATGGTGGTGAGAATGCTTTGTTTCTTGATATGAAGAGAACTTCGGTCTTCTTGAAGTTTATACGGAGGTTTTGAGAAGCTAACCAGTCTGTGATGGCATTGAAGCATTGGATAAGGTTGGTGAAGTCTGGTTGACTGACTTTAAATGGAGTGAACAATAGAACATCGTCAGCGTAGATTAATGAGGAGATGTTGAAGGTGCGTATGATGTCACAGATCAGCTGTAAGTATACATTAAACAGAAGTGCAGATAATGACGATCCTTGCGGAACACCTTGGTGTTGGTGGAAAGGTGTGGATGTGGTGGAACCGACTCTGACATGAAAGAGCTTCTGAACTACCAAGGGATCCAGGCGCCACTCGTGCGGCTGGAGGATCCTGCTGAGTTTGTCCGCCAGGCAATTTTCTTGGCCTGGGAGATAAACTGCCTTGAGAAGAACGCCGTGACTGACGGCCCAAGAGCAGAGCTTCTGTGCTTCCCGACAGAGAAGGAAGGAGCCCGTGCCCCCCTGCTTGTTCAGATTTACCAGATTTACCAGAACATGGCAACTTGATTGTCCGTCTGGACAAGGACGGACTGGTGAGAGGTCAGGTGGGAGAAGGCCTTGAGAGCCAGGCGGATCGCTCTGAGCTCCAGGAAGTTGATCTGCTGAGCAGACTCCCACGTGGTCCAGAGGCCCTGAGTACGTGCCCCTTGGCAATGTGCTCCCCAGCCCAGGAGGGATGCATCTGTCGTCAGCACCTGGGCCGGCTGAGGTGACTGAAAAGGCATGCCGAGTACCAGGTTCGGCCGATGAAGCCACCACTGGAGAGACGAGGCCAGCGGCTCGGAGACGCGCACTAGGTCTGCTAGGCCGCCTGTGGCTTGTTGCCACTGCTTGCGAAGACACCATTGAGCAGGCCGCATATTCAGGCGGGCATTGGGGGTCACATGGACGGTGGAAGCCATATGGCCGAGTAGTCTCAGGAAGCGCCTGGCGGAGACCAGGGGCTGGCTGCGAAAACGGTCGGCTAGGTCCATGAGCCGTTGAGCCCTGTCGAGCGGTAGGAACGCTCGTGCCTGAGGAGTGTGCAGCCTTGCGCCGATGAACTCGAGATCCTGTGAGGGGAGCAAAGTGGACTTTGCGAAGTTTATAACAAAGCCCAAGTACTGCAGAAGAGTCACCGTGCGGCGTGTGGCGTTGGTGACCTCCGGAGCGGACGTTGCTCTGATGAGCCAGTCGTCGAGGTACGGAAAGACGTAAAGGCCGTGAAGCCGGAGATGGGCCGCCACCACCGCGAGACATTTTGTGAAGACTCGCGGTGCGGAGGACAGGCCAAAGGGCAGTACTCTGTACTGGTAATGATTTCCTGCCACCACAAACCTTAGGTATTGGCGGTGGCTGGGGTGGATGAGGATGTGCGTGTAGGCATCCTTTAGATCCAAGGAGCATAGCCAATCTCCCTGCTTGGAGGTAGGGCAGAAGGATTCCAAGGGTAAGCATTTTGAACTTTTCCCGCACGAGGAACCTGTTGAGGTTGCGCAAGTCCAGGATGGGTCTGAGGCCTCCTGTTCTTTTTGGTATCAGAAAGTACCTGGAATAAAAGCCTTGACCTCTCAGGTGGTGGGGCACCGGTTCCACCGCCTGTTCCTGTAGAAGACCTGCTAACTCCTGAAGGAGCAAGTCCCTGTGCAGAGGGAGTCGTGGAGGTTCTCCCGGGAAATAGGAGGGAGGGACCTGGTGGAAGTGGAGAAGATAGCCTTCTCTCACGACTTGAAGCACCCAGGCATCTGAAGTGATGCTGGACCACCTGTGGGCGAAGTGAACCAGCCGGCCTCCGGTGCTGGGAGGAGCCAGCGGAGGGGGAGAGGCTATGCTTAAGGAGTCAAAAGCCCCCACCCTGCTGAGCAGGGGCTGGTGGTGCAGGCTTCGGGGCTTGCTGCCTACGGGACCAGTTACCCCGTCCCTTGGCCTGCTGGCCCTGTTGGGGAGCTGCAGGGGCCTGATATTGGGGGTAGTGTTTGTAGGCAGCCGCCTTTCTCGGGTAAAAGGACTTCTTTCCCGAGCCCTTCTTTTTCTGGGAAGGGGCGGAGGTCTTCCTAGAAAGCCTAGTCCTGGTGAGAGTCTCCGTCTCGATTTGTGCAGCCTTTTCAGCCATGGGCTTGCCAAAGAGGTTTTCACCTCGGCAGGGGACATCGACCAACTTGTCCTGCACCCAGGGCTCAAGGTCAGACGACTGAAGCCAAGCCTGTCGGCGGGCACCGATGCCGGCTGCGGCCACTCGAGCCGATGCTTCAAAGCCATCATAGGCTGCTCGGGATATGAATTTTGAGCATTCCCGAATGCCAGTGGACAAGGCCAGGAACCTCCGCAAAGGTTCCTCGGACAAACCAGCGGAGAATCCGGCTAGCTCTTTAGCCAGGTCTCGGAGATACATGCCCATGTATAGCTGGTAGGTCTGGACACGACACGCAAGCATAGAGCCCTGGAAACACTTCTTACCAAGGCCATCCAGGTTACGGGCCTCCCTGCCAGGAGGCACCGAGGAGTGCATCTTCTGGCTCTTAAGACGATGCATGGCCGATTCCACTACCATGGAATGGTGTGGTAGCTGTGCTTTTTGGAAGCCAGGGCTCTTGCGGACTCGATAGATAGAATCGACCCGCTTGCTCAGGACCGGCGAGGAGGCCGGACTCTCCCACATGCGGAAGAGTAGTCGTTCCAGCATGGGAGGAACCGGTACAGTAAAGTGTTCCCTGGCGGGAGAGTCATACTGGAGGGCGTCGAGCTCTTCGGCTCGAGGCTCCTCCTCGGGATCCGCAGGGAAGGCCAAAGCATTGGCCATATCCCTGACGAAGTCCGAGAACCGGGCATCCTCCGGGGGGGACTGCTTCCGATGTTCGGACTCAGGTGAGTCCGAGGGGACACACCGAGTCCGAAAAGAATCAGGTGACTCTTCCTCTTCAGACTCCCAGACCGACTCCGAAGAGGAATCGGTGGGGTCGGCCCGGGCAGGCCGCGGCAATTCCCAAAGGCTTTCTTTGAAAGCTGGGGAAAATTGCTCCGCGAGGGCTCCGTCGGCGCCGACGTCACCCGTATGTGAGGACTGACTTCCTGCTTGGTCCTGGAGAAAGCAGCTGTCCTAACGGCCAGGGTTGAACGAGGCCGTCGAGTCCTTCCGACATATGCTCCCTGCGCCTGCTGAAAAACCGCGCTGCTTTGGCATTGCCTAGATTCACCATAAGATCCATGACCGACTGACCCCATCGCAACGTGAGCTCGTGAAAGACTGCTGCATTGAGCTCCCATTCTCCGGGATCCAGCACATGCCGACTGGGATAATCGGCCTGAACATTGTCCTTTCCGGCCACATGAGCCGACGAAAGCGCCTCGAGATGTAATTCTGCCCATTGAAACAACTGTTGACTCTCCTCCAGGCGATTTATGTAGGATACCGTCACCAAGTTGTCGGAGAAAACTCGCACTGGCCTCCCTTCGAGAAGGCTCGCAAACTCTACCAGCGCGAGTCGCACCGTTCTCAGCTCTAGCCGATTGATCGACCAAAGACTCTCTTCCGCAGACCAGGATCCTTGCGCTATCTGAGACAAACAATGTGCCCCCCAACCGGTCAGACTGGCATCCGTAGTGACCAAAATCCATTCGGGCAGCTCTAGCGGAACCGCCGCTTGCAGGTGCTTCGGAACTAACCACCAATGAAGACTGACACGCACCTGTTCCGGACAGCTCAACCGACGCGAAAGCGGATGATGCTGTGGAGACCACCGCGAAAGCATGGCCTGCTGGAGTGGCCGCATGTGCGCCCTGGCCCAAGGAACCAGATCCAAGGCCGCCGCCATCGATCCCAGCAATTGCAAGTATCTCCAAGCCGTCGGAGCCCTGACGCGCAAAAAAGCCGTCACCTGCGAGAGAATCTTTCGAACCCTCTCCGGAGGTAGAAGGACGACTCCCCTTTCCGTGTCGAAGAAAGCCCCGAGATAAGTCAACTGTTGTACCGGTTCCAAACGACTTTTCGCCTGGTTCACAATCCATCCGAGATTCTCGAGAAAAGACACTACCCGAGCGGTCGCCCTGACGGACTCCTCCCTCGACGCCGCTCGAATCAACCAGTCGTCCAGATAAGGATGAACCTGGATTCCTTCCTTGCGCAGGGCCGCTGCCACCACCACCATCACCTTGGTAAAAGTGTGCGGTGCCGTCGCTAGACCGAACGGCAAGGCCCGAAACTGAAAATGACCCATGGGAACTGTAAACCGAAGAAACCTCTGATGTTCCGGTCTGATAGGAATGTGCAGATAGGCCTCTGTCAAATCTATGGAGGATAGAATCTCTCCTGGACGAACCAAGCGTATAACCGATCTCAAGGTCTCCATCCGGAAATGGGGAACGCGCAAACACCAGTTTACGTGTTTTAAATCCAAGATTGGCCGAAAAGAACCCTCCTTTTTGGGAACCACAAAATAAATTGAGTATCGACCGAAGCCGTACTGGTCTGGAGGTACCGGAACCACTGCATGAAGCCGCAACGCTGCAATGTGTCGTGGATCGCCATCCTCTTGGGAAGAGGTCCACACAGAGAGAAAACAAAGGCGTCCGCCAGAGGATGGTCGAACTCAAGAGCATAGCCCTCTCTGATAATCTGGAGCACCCACTGGTCGGTAGTAATGGCGGCCCAAGCGGAGACAAATTCCTGTAACCGACCTCCTACCGGAATCTCCCCCTGGGCCAGCCTCACTTCATTGCGGTTTCTTAATGGAGGCTTGTGGGGCACCAAAATAGCCTCTACTGGAACCTCTGGCTCCGCGAAAGGACTGCCCCCGCGAAACAAAACGACCGCGCTGATAAGGGGCAAAGTGAGATCCCCGAAACCTACGAAAATCACGCCCCTGACCTCTTGGGAAGGAGCCCTGCTTCGCTGCTTTAGGACGATCTTCGGGAAGACGCCCCCCTTTGGAGTCTCCTAAATCTTTAACAATCTTTTCTAACGCCTCTCCAAAAAGTAGTTTACCCTTGTACAGAAGTTTACTGAGGCGCGCCTTGGACGAAGCATCCGCCGCCCAATTCCTTAACCAAAGAAACCGCCGCGCGGCAATCACGGAAGCCATTGACTTTGCTGAAATCTGAACCAAATCATAAAAAGCATCCGCCAAATACGCCGCCGCCGACTCAAGCTTAGCCCCTTTCCCAGAAGGAGCCGCGTCACTATCCTGTCCGGGACCCAGTTGACTCCACCTAATAGAAGCTCTGGACACGTATGCCCCACACACGGACGCTTGTAACGCTAGCGCACTGGAATCAAATGCTTGTTTCAAAAGCGCCTCCAATCTGCGATCTTGAATATCTTTAAGGGCCGTAGCTCTGTCCACTGGAATCGTGGTCTTCTTGGTGACCGCTGAAACCAGCGCATCCACCTTAGGCATACGCAATAACTCTCTCTCCTCCTGGGGCACGGGATATAAACGCGCCATAGCCCGAGCACCCCGCAAGGATGCTTCAGGACATTCCCACTCAGATTCTATCATCTGTTTAATCACTCTGTGCAGAGGAAAACATCTTTGTTCCGCCTTGAAACCCTGTAACAAGGGATCCTCTAAAGGTTCCTGTTGAACCACAGGAGGCACTATATTAAGCGCTGCCAGAGACTGCGCAATCAACGCTGCCAGCTCTTCCTTCCTAAAAACTCTAAAGATATTAGGATCATCCCCAGGACCCAACTCTCCTTCCTCCAAGTCTGCGGGCCAGGATTCCAACCCCGGGTCTGACAAGAGCTCTCCTTCCTCTGGCCCTAGAGCCTCCACAGCCAGAAAAGCTTTTTCTACTTTTGTGTCCCTAACAGTTGCCATCGAGGAGACCCCTTCACCTGGATCCGGCATCCCAGAGTCCCCTCCCTGAGAAACCTGCACGGAGTCAGGCAAATTTGTGCACAGAGTTTGAGCTTTTTTAAGCAAATAAGCCTGGTGAAACGCCAAAATAAACTCCGCAGAGAGTAAAGAGTCCAGGGACTCTGGAACCGCTGACAATTTCGGCTGCCCTTGCTCATCAGCGCTATGCACTCGAGATTTAGCTTTGCGCTTGCCTGACTTAGATTGTGGAGCTGAAGAAACGGCCGGCCCTTCCAACATGGCCGCCATTCCCGCGCTTTCCCCCGAAGCCTTAAGCCGGCCTAACTGCTCGCTTTGAGGTCCCTGCTGTTCCTCTATAGCGCGGTCCGTCCGCCCCCCCAACGGAGCCCCTGTGACCGCCAGAAAGCGCTAAAACTCCCCGAACGCCAAAGCGAACCGAGCACTGCCCGCTCACAGCGAAGCTGTCCAACACTACACTAGATAAGAGGGGAACGCACGTGGCGGCGCCTGCGCTGAAGAAATTATCTGAGCAGTCCAAGTCAAGGCCGCCAAGTCTGCCGTCCGCGATACCGCTGCTAGCAGCTACGGGAGACAGATAAAATGGACGGAGGAAGACAGTTGCTGGGGCTCCCAGAGCTGTTCCCGATGTCCCAAGCTACCGGAGAAGAAAGACAGGCTCTGCCTCGTTCTCCGAGCCGATTCTTCGGCTAACAAACACCAGTGGCTGACGTGCATTTACACCAACACAATAAAAGCACTTATGTGCAGATTCACCTTGCTAGGGCAAGAAGCACAAATCCTTCTGTGTTAACTCTTCGCCTCTTCCTACTAGTGCTAACCAAAAAGGCAAAATAAAGTAAAATAAAGGTTCTAGGGTCCTTGTGGGGAGCTAGTCATCCACACATCCAACTCAGCTGCTGAGGACTATAAGACTGCCTTCTGACACCAGGGGAGAGCTGGGTAACCTGGCAACAAGAATCAGTGTTTCAGTCCTCAGCTGCTAGAGGAGGGAGATTGACTACCCATCTGTTCTGGACTGGCCCGGAGAGACGAATAGGAAATGGTTGTTTCCTTTTGCCTTGGCAATCACTAAAGACGAATGCACCATTAGAATGAAGACAAGGGCGGAGGCCACAGTTGCACTACTAGACTTGGGAGTTGCAGGAGTAGAAGAATTAGGAGAACAGCCTCCACCACCTCACATAAGGAGACTGCATGGAGGAGAGTTGACAGGGACAAGAAATTGAAGCAGCAACATGGCCAGTCCACTGAAGCCCTAATGCAGTCTGGCACGGCATGAATTGACTATGGCCAGCTATCTAAAGAGACCCTGGAGAAACTTAAATGGGTGCGGGGTTGGTGAGCAGGTTTGTTATGGGACGCATGCGGGAAAAGGTTGTGAGGTTGAAGTGGGGGGCAGAGAGGGTTGAGGGGAGCATAAAGGTAGATAGTGGGGGGAGGAGTTTGCTATGGGGTAGCTGTACAGGAGATTAATGGGGAGCTTACTCTTTATGGAGGAGAGGGCTTGATATAACCAGGAGGGGGAAGAACGTGAAGGGTGGCAGAAGCATCGAGCAGGGTTATGTCATGGGCAGCCAACAGTGGTCCTGGGGGTGGCAAACTGGGAGGGGGGGGGGTGATGTTGGGAGGGGGGATAGGGTTACTGAGGGAATTGGCATAGGGAGTAGTGCAGAGGTGGGGGAGAAGCAATGGCTCCAATGGGGAGTTTGAAGATCAGCTCCATCAATGCAAAAGGGATTCATATGCCCCGTAAGCGACAACTATTATTCAAGGAAATAAAGAGGCTGAATCTATCTGTGGTACGTGTACAGGAGACTCATTTGAGGGTTTCCTGTCCCATGCACACTATCACCGGAGATACTGTGACTCATCAAGTGGAGATGGGAAGTGTGGGGGAGTAGCTAAGCTATTGCAGAATTCTGTACCGTGGGATAAGATAGTTGTAAAGAAAGACTGGTAGGGTCGTTATCAGTTTTCTCGAGATGTTCTCCTTTAGGACTATATAACACTTGTTTGCATTTATACACCAAACCAAGGACGGGCCAATTCTTCCCACGCTTGCAGACTGAGCTATCAGGATTTATAGGAAGCTCAGTAGTAATGGCTGGAGACTTCAATACCATTGTCAACCCAACCCTGGATCATTCTAGGGGAAGGAGAGGAGGAGGGAAAGAACATAGGAGATATCTGGCCGAGTTGATGGAGGCCTTGGCATCTACTTGATGTTTGGCGAGAGAAATACCCCAAGAATAGGATTTACTCATTTTTTTCTTTAACATATAAATATATACTCTTGAATAGATATGATTTTAATGAGCCCCTATTTGGGGCAAGCCTTGACTGGAGTGGATTATAAACCTATTACCTGGACAGACCACGGATTGGTGTGGGCAGAGCTGGTAGGATGGGTTCACAACCAGGAACTCGTTATTGGAGAATGAATGATACCATTTTAAAGGATTGCAAGTAGGTAGAAGTTCCCCGCAAGGATATAAAGGAATTTTTTTATATCAATGTAGATGGTGAAACAGACCTTGCTATAGTCTGGGATGCCTTTATGACATACCTTACAGGAAGATTTATAGGTTGGGGATATTTTAAAAAGAAACGTATAAAAAAAGCCTTGAATAAAGCATATGCTCACTTGAAGGAGGAGTTGTAAGTGGCACACGGTCAGAAGGGAGATCGGTTTTTCCTACAGGCCCTGGAGATAGCAAGAATGCAAGTGCAGGAGATGCAATTGGAATCCCTGGTATTTCAGCTTCAGCACGCTAGGCAGCAGTACTATGAGCATGGGAATTGGTTAGGAAAGTTGCTAGCAAGGAGCCTGAGAGACAATCAAGCACACTATACAGTCACTAAACTTCGATCAGCGGCAGGTGACCGGGTATTAGATGATGAAGCGTTGCGCTCGGAATTAAGAGCTTTAAATAAAAAGTTGTATCAGAAGGAAACAGGGGCAACTATCCAAGAAGTGTCAGACTATTTGGCCTGAGCAGACATGCCTAAACTCTCAGATATAGCACGGGAATGGTTGGAGCAACCTAGAACACCAGATGAGATACATAGAACCATTGGGTCATTAGCAAATGAGAAAGCCCTGGAGCTAGACGGAATCATGGCACGGGTATACAAGACTGATAAAGACCTATTGGCTCCATGGATGGTGTGGCTTTTTAATGAGGTGAGAGAAGGGGGCACCTTGCCAAACATGATGGGGCATGTGGGCATAAGCATCCTCCCTAAACCTGGGAAAGATGTTTCAATTTGCTCTTCATACCGACTGACATCTTTAATCAGTCTCGATGCCAAAGTTCTAGCAAAAACTTTGGCATCCGCCTGGAGGCTTATATGCTGGGGTTAATTAACTGACCAAATGGGATATATTCAGGGCTGCCAGGTGGGAGATAATGTAAAGAGGGTGGTAAATTTAATGCAGTGGATACAGCATACCCAAGAACCAGCGATAGTTTTAGTGGTTGATGCTGAAAAAGTGTTTGACCGTGTGAGTTGCGAATTTTTATGGGTTACTATGGAGGATTTGAGGATTGGGCCTTACTGTATAAGGTGTGTTAAGGCCTTGTATGCTTGCTTGATAGCCGCAGTAAAATTAAACGGGATATTCGGGGTTCTTTCAATTACAAAGAGGAACAAGGCAGGGATGCCCTCTCTTGCTCCTTTTATTCCCTATTTCTTTGGAGTCCTGTGCGGAGCGCATAAGGATGTGATAGACTATACACAGGGTCAGCATTGAGAGAGCGCAATATAAGATATCGCTATTGGCAGATGATATATTGCTGACCCTCATGCAACCTGAGACATCTCTTTGGGCGACGCAAAATGAGATGAGGGTTTAGCAATTTGTAATAGGATTTAAAGTTAAGATGGATAAGACTGAAATTTTGAACTTAATCCTACCAGGGGCAGAGGTCACAAGGCTACAAAACAGTTTTCTATTCACATTGGCAAAAAGCACCCTGTGCTATCTAGGGGTATAGTTGAGCACGGACATCTCCCAGCTATACTGAACTCAATTATGTCCCCTTGTGGCAGAAGCTGCTATTAGAGCTAGATGATCAACCTGCCCAAGGTTTTATATTTTTTTCCAAATACTTCCGATAGCAGTTCCATGAACGAATGTACTCCTGGCTCAGTGCAAGGTCTTCCACTATAAATTGAACCACAGAACCCCCAAGAGTAGCAAGGTCAGTGATGCATAAATCTAACCTGGCTGGGGGCTTGGCGGTTCCCAATCTTTGGTGGTATTGCCTGGTTGCCCAGTTGTCAAACAGTAATCCAAGCAGGAATCACACCAATAATGGACTATTACAACTCAATATATGAAGGTCTACCAAAACACTCCATTCACCCAATTCAGATGGCACACAACTCTGTTGCTCAGATTATCACTAGTGCAACAAGGTACGATCACATCACACCAATTTTGAAACAATTACACTGACTGCCTATACATTCTCACATAAGATTCAAGACAATAACCAACATATTTAAAATAATAAACAACAACTCTGCAGATGTGCTACAGGAACTCATCACTAAAGACCTTAATACCCAACCGAAAAGGAACATCAACTGGAATAGAATACTAACTCCCAGCACCTATACCAGGTCCAAGGACATCACAACCAGGACAGCACTCTCACTCGCAGCCCCTTCGCTATGGAACACATTGCCAGAGAATGTAAAATCCACACAGGATGTAAAAGACTTCAGGAAAAACATAAAAACTCACCTTTTTAAGGAATACTTTGGCAATGTCACATAGTATCCACTGCAACTTGCTCAAGATCCTGTCACCTCTAACACATAAACAACCCTCTTGTAAATAGTTAGATTACCCCGACTGTTAAGTACCCCTATTTAGCTGTTTAGAATGTTATACTGTTATTCTGTAAATTAATAACACTATTATACTGTAAAATGTTGAGTTTCATATAAACTGCTTCGATTTAAGGATGATGTGGTCTATAAAACCTGTTAAATAAATAAATATAATAGCATGGCAGGAAGGCTCCACCCGCAACTGGGTCCATGTCGCAGTGGTTGGGATGAGGGGAGTTCTGTTAAAGTTCCTTCTATGGCTGGCTAAAGCGGCACCAATAATCTGTAACCCATTTGTAAAACAGATGGAGCAGATTTGGTGACAAGGGCGTGCAAGTTCGCTGCTTCAGCCCCTTAGATACGACCCCATCTTTACCCTTGGCATCTCAGGCCCTCACCTCATTGGAGTTTCTTAGCAGTGAAAAGCTTGCCCCCTTGAGGAGAAATGACCTCTCTGGTAGGGTGCAAAACGCAACGCCCGGAACAGATGAAAATCTCAAGACTGGCCACACCCCGGGGTCAACGAGTGAACCAGCTTATGTTTATCCTCAGGGGAGTCTGCCTCCCTTAGACTCCCCCAAATCCTTCACCAATTTCTCCAATGCTTCTCTGAACAAGAGCACCCTTGAACAAGAGCCTGCTCAAGTGGGACTTAGATAAAACATCAGCAGAGTCATAAGAATCATCAAGCGGAAACCACAGACGCCCCTAATAATATCATAAAAGGCATCTGCTAGATAAGCTGCCCCAGACTCCAACTTTGCTGCCTCTGGCAGAGGAAGAAACGAATCTCCTGCCGCTTCCAAGAGTCCTTGAGCCCATCGCAAGCATGCTGTGGCCACAAAGGCACCACAAACGAATGCTAGTAAGGACATGGCATTGATATCAAATGCCTGCTTCAGCAAGGTCTCCAACTTCCTATCCTGAACATCCTTGAGTGCTATACTGCCTTTCACCAGAATAGTGGTTTTCTTAGTGACTGCGGAGACCGGAAAAGGTCATACTTGTGGTCCGGAAGTAAGAAGAATTGTGCCATGGTTCATGTCCCCTTAAGGCCAGCTTCTGGGGCGTCCCATTCATCCTGAATCATTTGCTTGATTACCTGATGCAGAGGAAAAGTGGTCTGTAGCTTCCAAACTGCCTGGAATAAGGGATCATCCAGAGGCTCGTATGTTGGCACCCCTGTGGCCATATTCAATGTCCTTAAGAACTGGGAGATCAATGTTGCCAATTCTTCTCAACGGAAGATTGGCACAATCCATGATTCATCCTCCTGAGAGATATTGCCTTCCTCGAGTTCGGTTGTCTCAGTCCCCAAGTCTGTCTCGGCATCCTGGTCTGCCGGCTCATTGGATGGAACCAAACACGTGTCTTCCCAAAGGTCTCAGTCCAAATGCCAGGTCTGCTGTTGTAGCTGACCCAGATTCTGACAAGCCCTTCTTGTGGGGTCCAGAGGGGACGTCTTCTCCCTGCTGCCTCATGCAGAAGGCCTTATGCACGAGGAGGGAAAAAGCCCTCTGCCATTGCCTCCTGCGATGTGGAGGGCTAAGGAGCTCTGGCCTCTTTCTCCCTTGCTGCGGGAAGGGGGCAGGCTGGGCCATCCTCCCCCTAGGCTGCAGCCTCTGATGCCAGGAGGAGAATGTCAGACCCCCCTTGAGGTGCCCCCTTGTCTGACCTGTCCTGCAAGAGCCTGTCCTCTGCGGAGTGAGCTTCTGCCTTGCAGCCGGGCTAGAAGCCCTTTGAGGATACTGAGCCCCTCCTGGTCCCACATGCCAGGCATGTGGCCTTCGAAGGCATCCTACTCTCTCCACTAGGTATCTTACTGTGGGGTATGTTGACTTTTTTTTTCTTTTTTTCACTTCCATAACCAGGTGATCCTGTAGTACACTGTAAAATAACAAACCATGAGTGCAGACAGGCCCCCACAGTGTTGGATACTAACCGGCGCTGAGAAGAAAACAAGAAAATGGCTGCCCATCTCTCCACCACGCAGTCTGACTGAATGCCAGCAGTCCTGTTGTACAACACATGAGATGGCCGTAGAAAAATAAAAAACCCTGCCAATGGCCTCAAAGCCACCCAATCGCCCAGCAGCGATACAGCCACTAAAGCCCCGACTGCTCAGCTTTCACTCACCAGCTTTGGCAGCGGCAGGCTTTCTTAGAGGGTGCAGGAATGACTGGCCTCCCTGTCACAAGCATCTCCTCACTCACTGAAGAGTTCAGGAGCTGCGATGAAGCCGAGAGCGGTACAAAGCAACTTCTTCCCCTGACTTAGGGATCTCCTGGCAGCACAGTGATCAGCCACTTTAGCTTTTTTTTATTTTTTGACTCCTCAGCAGTCACTTGAAAATTTAAAGGGGTACAGTTCCTCAAAAGGGACGTGCCCCCCCCCCTTTCAGCCAATCATCCTGCTTTTAAATTAAAAACCCAGAGTAAAAGGAAAAGGTCACTCAATTGTCCCTTCAATGAGTCCCACCCATGGGATCACATCTCTCCAACTGCTTGGAGACTCAGAAACTGGGGACTGATAGGTAATGCCAGCTATGTAGGCTGATGTCATGAGTTTTGACATGCACAGTCTCCAAGCTTCTGGTGGGGTGTAACAACCCACAAGTCGGGACCGGAATGGAAGGACAATAAGGAAGGGGCAGTTTATGGGATTGTGTGGCAATTATGGAGGGGAGGGGTTAGTTTTAGGTAGTATGGGCAGATTGAAGAGTTGGTTGAGTAGAGAACAGGGAGAGGCAGTTAGGAGTTAGAGGATCTCCTTTCAATATTTCACAATATATAAATTTCTATGGAGGACTGGGTCAACCATCAGGAAAACTAGGTGGTCACCTAGGGCAGTAGTGTATGTGGGGGAGATGGGGAATAAAGAGCAGCAACAGTCAACGTAAAACAATACATTCTGACCAGCACACAAACTCAAAGAACCTTCAACACATTTTTTAACCTGCAGGGAAAGCAGGCCCAAAACATATACAAAGCAAGCAATGGTTGATATTTAAAAGTATGATGTCAACTTAGGCATTTTTCAGGATTGTTGTTGAAGGGGTGGTGATCACATGATCATGATTGTTGAGTTTAATTATCAAGATCTGGGGGACAGGGCTGAAGGTTCACCTAGGAGCTGGCCCTGCTTCTATGCTACAGAAGCTGGCATGCCCTTTCCCAAAGAAATGCGCAGGGATGGTTTTTTTTGAGGGGGAGGTTATTTCTTTGGAACGCCAGGTCCAATTTGGCCCATTTTCAATTTGGATGCATCTTTTTACCTGTTTTTATTTCCACGTGGCAAGTTCTGTCCCATTCTGTAAAATTTTTAGACTGCTGTTTTGGCTCCAGACTGACAAATGTTCTTGACTCTTTTTGTATAATTCTTTTGAACTTCCATTTTGTTGGAAAGAATAAAAAGTAAAATATATTTTATATAATTTAGTATGCAAATATATGCATATACCTGCCTCCTTAACGGCTTGCCTCATTGTTGGTCCACTTAAGGTTCATTTTTCCCTAATGCAGCCTGACATCAAAATGAATTTGATACCCTTAGCTCTCAACCCACTGTTTCTGTGTGGGATTAAAATCATTTGTTCTGATAAAATCTAACAGTCTTCTGTTTCACAAATGTACATATGGTAAAAAAATGTTTAAACTTTGAAATAGTGGACTAAAACCCGGAAACCATAAAAAGTACTTCTCTAGACAGCTTACAGTTGTTATGGTGAGAAGCTGGCAACTTCAAACGCACTAAGGAATCACTAACTCCCGTTTTTTATCTTCAGAATATTGGCAAGTTATCTTATTTCAATTAAGGATATGCTTATCACCTACAGGGAACTGATTGAGAATTTCTTCTTGTCATTTCTTGTTTCAGCTTGGCAGGTAAAAATGATCAGTCATTTTTTAATGAAATCTATTATTAAACTAATCAGCAAACTTAGTATAAAAATGGGAACTTACACAAGAGCAACAGAAAAAAGCTGACATCAGAGTAGGATAGGCAGGATTAGACCCTGCATGATTTCAAGTACAAATAAATCCCTCTGGGACTTTAGGGATTAATATTTTTCCCTCTCAGACACTGTTAAGAATTAATGAGTGTACCTGCAATAATGCTGGCAAGCTGCTGAGTTCTGGTGATGGGGTAGATGCTGCGTGCCTGAACTAGGGCTGAAGCTATTTTCTTGGCGTGTTTCTCCTCCCCGTATGTCTTCAGGATGGACGCAAGCGCCTGTTGATCTAAAGCGTTCACAACATCAGCAGCGGTGGGCATGCCAGGGTACCTACGCACAAGGACAGCCAATTAGTTCACTGACGTCAATTTTCATTGACAAGGGGTGAAGCTTCATAGCACTGAGATATAAAGCCAAACACGCTGCATACAAGTGTCTCTGAGGTTTTAAAATAACCAACAGCAATCTTGTGAGAAAGGAAATAGCTTCTGCCTTTAAAATCCTCTTATCCCTTCAAAACCTGTTTTAAACACTAGCTAAGAAAAACTAGAAACTTCATGTATTATAATTAACAGTAATTAATTGACAAAGAACATCATGTATTGTCCTTAAATTCATAATAATATCAGATTTTAATTGTTTTTTCCTCTCTCACAAAGTGTTATTCATAACGTGATAATGGTGTGCCTACCTATGACCAAGTTCTCTCTGCTACAATGAATTTCTACTGAAATAATGACAGGAAAAATAAGTTCCTCAAAGAGGTACTTTTTAATAATATTTTACGAGGAAAAGGCGTAGTTGCTCACCTGTAAAGCATAGTTACTCACCTGTAACAGGTGATCTCTGGGAACAGCAGGAATTTAGTCCTCACATATGGGTCTCGTCGGTACTGACGGAGCCAGCGCGGGAACGCTCCCCAGTGTCCAATTAGAAAGCTTTTGAGAGCATCCCACAACGCCTGTGTGCTGCCTTCCCGCCTTTCCCAACTGTCTCTCTCCAGTTGAGTTTTAAAGCTGAGACAAAGAGAGAGAGAGGGAAAGAGATAGAGAGATACAACTCCTAGGGGAGGTGGGTGGGTTGTGAGGACTAAATTCCTGCTGTTCCCGGAGATCACCTGTTACAGGTGAGTAACTATGCTATCTCCAGGAACAAGCAGGAATGTAGTCATCACATATGAGGACTCCGTAGCTTTAGATGCCAGGGAGAGACCCCAGAAGTTGTGCGTCCCTGAGAAGGGCTCCACTTCCCCCCATGGATCTCTGGCATCCTACCAGGGATGGTGGGTAGGAGTTGATTAGGTATGGAACAGGTGTTGGAGAACAGCCTGACCAAACAAGGCATCCCGGCGGGAGTTCTTGTCCAAGCAGTAATGGGCTGTGAAGGTATGAACCGAGGCCCAGGTGGCTGCTCGACAGATGTCGTCGATAGACACAGAGTGCAGATGAGCCATTGAAGCTGCCATGGCTCTCACATTGTGAGCTGTGACATGGCCCTCCAAAGGAAGATTCTTACTCTGATAGGCAAAGGATATACACTGAGCAATCCAGTTAGATAGTGTTCTCTTGGAGACTGGAAGTCCCAAATGAGAAGGATCAAAAGCAACAAAGAGTTGAGAGGACTTTCTATGTTGCTGTGTTCTTTGTAAGTAAAAGGCTAAAGCTCTTTTACAGTCCAAATAATGAAGGTTTCTTTCTGCATTCGATGCATGAGGCCTTGGAAAGAACACAGGTAGGTAGACCGCTTGGTTTAGATAAAAAGGCGAGACCACCTTTGGCATAAAGCGTGGATGAGTCCTAAGGACTACCTTGTCATGATGGAACCTTGTATAAGGTGGATCAGTTACTAATGCCTGCAACTCACTGATGCGACGTGCTGATGTGATTGCAATGAGAAAGATAACCTTCCAAGAAAGGAATTTCAATGAGGTAGTAGCTAAGGGTTCGAAAGGTGGCTTCATGAGCTGACCAAGAACCAGGTTTAATTCCCATGCCACCGGTGGTGGCCTAATGGGAGGCTTAGTTAGAAGAAGGCCTCTCATAAATCTTGCTATAAGAGGATGGGAGGAAATAGGTTGTCCATTTAGAGGCTTGAAAGAAGCTGCAATAGTACTCAAATAGACTCGTACTGAGTTAGTTTTAAGTCCTGCATTGGATAAATGAAGGAGATACTCCAGTAATGATTCCAGAGGTATCACAAAGAGGTTAAGACTCTTCTGCGAACACCATATGGTAAACCTTTTCCACTTGAAAGCATAAGAGCGTCTTGTGGAAGGCTTCCTGGAAGCATAAAGGATATCCTTTACTTGCTGAGGAAGGTTAAGATCATGAAGATCTAGGCCCTCAGCAACCAAGCCTTGAGATGCAGAGACTGGGGATTGGGATGCCATAACATTCCATCCTCCTGGGACAGGAGATCTGGAGCAGACCCTAACTCCAGGGAGGGAGCTTGAGAGAGATGTAGAAGCAGAGGGTACCACACTTGCCAAGGCCAATGTGGAGCTATGAGAATCATACGGCCTCTGTCTCTCTGAAGCTTGAACAGGGATTTGGGAATTAGAGGACTGGGTGGAAAGGCATACAGGAAGTCTTGACCCCAGTAAAGGAGTAAAGCATCCCTGGCCTGAGCCCCCTGAGCCAGGGTTCTGGAACAGAACCGGGGAAGTTTGGCATTCCACGGACTTGCAAAGAGGTCTATGTCCGGGGTTCCCCAAATTTGAAAAATCTTGGCTACCTGGTCTGCATGCAGAGACCACTCGTGTGGAAGCAGAACTCGACTGAGTCTGTCTGCCCAAGAGTTTTGTATGCCTGGAAGATACACCGCCAGGAGATGAATCTGATGCTCTCTGGCGAGGGCCCATAGTCGCAAAGCTTCGTTGCAAAGCGACAGAGAGCCTGTTCTTCCCTGCTTGTTCACATAGAACATGGCTACTTGATTGTCCGTATGAATGAGGACAGTCTTGTAGCTGAGCAGGGTGTGGAACACTCAAAGAGCAAGGAAGATTGCTCTGAGCTCCAAGAGATTGATATGTAGATGAGTCTCCTGTGGAGACCAGGTGCCTTGGGTGGAGAGGTCTTGCAGATGAGCTCCCCAACCCATCGGAGAAGCATCTGTTGTGAGAGTTGCCTGGGGTAAGGGTTGTTGAAAAGGGGACCCCAGAAACAGGTTTTGAGTGGACTTCCACCACTGGAGGGACAAAATAAGACGACCTGTGTTTGCTATTTTGTCTGACAGGCATCCTGATGCCTGGGTCCATTGAGTGGATAAAGCCCACTGGGCTGCCCTCATATGGAGGCGAGCATAGGGAACCACATGCACGGTAGATGTCATGTGGCCTAGTAGTTGTAGCATTTCTCGGGCAGTGAGATGAGGCTTCAGCACTGCTTGAGAGGCTAACTGCACCATGGCAACGGGCCTGGGGGAGATAGGCCCTTGCCTTTCTGGTATCCAGCAAAGCTCCTATGAACTCTAAAGACTGAGTGGGAGTTAGACTGGATTTTGGGATGTTTATTACCAGACCCAAATACTGAAGAATACGCATTGTGCAGGATAGAGAAGTCCTGGCCTCTGACTCTGTTGGGGTTCGAATGAGCCAGTTGTCTAAGTAGGGGAAGACGAATATCCCTAGAATGCGGAGAAATGCTGCTACCACAGCCATGCATTTCGTGAACATCCTTGGTGCTGAGGCCAGGCCAAAAGGAAGCACCTTGTATTGGTAGTGCTTTCCTTGAAAAAGGAACCGAAGGAATTTTCTGTGAGTTGGATGGATGAGAACATGGGTGTATGCATCCTTGAGATCTAGAGAACAAAGCCAATCCTAACTCTGAAGGTATGGCAGCAGAGTTCCCAGAGAAGTCATCTTGAATTTCTCTTTGACAAGGAATTTGTTCAATTCTCTGAGGTCCAAGATAGGTCTGTATCCCCCTGTTTTCTTTGGGATAAGGAAATAGGGGGAGTAAAATCCTGTACCCTGCTGATGGATGGGTACTTCTATTGCCCCTTGGGCAAGAAGCACAGTGACCTCCTGACCTAACAGGTTGATGAGAGAGGTCGGAGAATTGAACTGCCTTATCATTGTGGGAGGGGGCATGCTCGAAAAATGAAGCTTGTACCCCTCTTTTATGATGGAGAGTGTCCAATGCTCTGCTGTTATCTGCCACCATCTGGGGGCAAAGTGACACAACCTTCCTGGAATGGTGGAAGGCTCTGGTCCAATGAGAGCCAGGAAAGCTAAGTTCTCTAGCTGAAAGTCAAAGACCTTGTGGAGGCTGAGACTGCTGGGACGGCTGAGGCTTAGCAGTCTTTGGTTTTCTTTGTTTGGGTGGTTGCTGACCTTTCCGGACAAGCTGACCTGCAGAACGTCCCTGCTGAGAATAAGCAGGATAAAATATTTTCTTCTTAGAAAAGAAAGGTTTCTTGAAAGATTTCTTTCTTGCAGAATCAGCTGTGGACTTGGATAATCTATCCAAGGTGGAGTTGTCAGCATCCAACTCATTGGCCTTTTCCTGCCAATCTTTACCAAACTGGTTCTCACCAGTACAAGGAATATTTCCCAGTTTGTCTTGTACCCAGAGCTCCAGATCAGATGCCTGGAGCCAAGCAATTCTACGTGCACCTATGGCAATGGCAGAGGTTCTGCTTATACACTCAAAACAGTCAAAAGCTGCACGGTTGACAAATTTAGAAACATCTTGGGCATGTTTGACCAATGTGAGAAAATCCTGCCTTCTATCCTCAGGAAGAAGAGGACTCAAAGCCTCTAAATCACCTGTGACTTCCTTCAGGAACATTCCCATATATAGACTATAGGAACTGATCCGGGCAGAAAGCATGGAAGCTTGGAAGACACGACGTCCAAAAGCATCCAAAGTTCTCCACTCACGTCCTGGAGGATTAGAGGCATGCCTCTTTGCACTCTTGATCCTTCTCATAGCTGATTCCACTACAATAGAGTGGTGAGGAAGCTGAGTTTTCTGGAAACCAGGACAAGGAGGGACTCGATACAGAGTATCCAGTCTACGAGAGTGAGGAGAGGTGGTAAGAGGTGTCTCCCACATTCTTAACATGAGATCATGCAAGATCTCATGGATGGGCAAGGTAGCTGCCTCCTTAGGAGTTTTAGGATATTGTAAAATTTCCAACTCCTTTGCTCTGGGCTCTGTTTCAGGGGCCACAGTAATGGACAGCCCCCGAGCCACCTCCCTGATGAAATCCTGAAAGGAAATGTCCTCTGGAGGAGACATCCTGCGTTTAGGGGAGGAAGGCTCCTCTGGGAGAAGTATTCCCGCATCGACAGAACTGTCAGAATCCTCAGATTCCTCTGAGGACTCGAAGTACCTTCTGTTGGGATGCTCTTGAAGAGCCCGATACCCGTACCGACCAAAGTCGGTACCGAAGGGAATCGGTACCGGTGTAACAGTACCGGAAGGTATTGCATGACTGGGTACCAGCAAAGCGGATGCCGATGTCAATGCTGTCGGTACCGGTACCGGTTGAACTGTCTGATGCGGTTCCGAGGGTGTCGATGCTGCAAGGAGAGCCGCCAGACTGCGTTCAATAGCCAGGACCCTCTGGTCTATCGACACTGCCGATGCCTGGATGTTGGTACCGGAGAAGATTGCCGGTACCCCAGAGCATGGCACCAGTAGTTCTGCCGAGGTCGAGGCCTCGAACTACCTGGAGCCCTGATAATGCTTTGGAAGCCGAAGCCTCCCGCCGGGGCAATTTTGCCGGTGCAGAATCCTCAAGGGCAACGCCAGAGGCCTCTTGATGCTTAGAAGGAGATCTACCCTTTGAGGACCGGCTAGACTTATGTTTAGTTACCTGAGATCCACGGGAGGAAGACGAAGCCCTGGAAGATGTCGATGCCATCGAAGCTGCATCAGAGGGAAACAGGGTACTGAGCTTGGCAGCTCGGTTCTGTCAACCTCTCTTGGACATCATGGCACAGGCCATACATTCCGAGATGGAATGGTCAGGACCTAAACATTTCAGACATCACTCATGGGTGTCGGTGACGGAGATGGTACCGCCACACTTGGTGCACTTTTTAAAACCCGAAGAGGGTTTTTCCATTGTGGAAAAAATCTTGGGCCTAAGGCCCAAAATGGTGCGTGCACCTGGAAAAAATGGGAAAAAAAGTACTAAGAAATTTTTTTTTTTTTTTTAAAGGAAAGAAAGAAAGAAAGAAAGAAAGAAAAACCAGCGGTACCGGTAAAGCGTTGAGGAAGGCAGACGCGACCACAAAAAAGAAGGAAAATTTTCTGCGGTGACAGGAACACGACCTGCTGGCTCCGCGGGAAGAACTGGAGAGAGGCAGTTGGGAAAGGCGGGAAGGCAGCACGCAAGCGCTGTGGGATGCTCCCAAAAGCTTTCTAATTGGACACTGAGGAGTGTTCCTGCGCAGGCTCCGTCGGTACCGACGATACCCATATGTGATGACTACATTCCTGCTTGTTCCTGGAGATCGGGCGTTCTCCAGGGACAGCAGGAATCAGTCCTCACCTATGGGTGACGTCGGCACCGATGGAGCCCACGTGGAGAATTTCCTTAGCTTTCAAAGAAAGCCTTTGGGAATGCCACCACGCATGCATGGTCCCCTTCCCCGCCCAAGGGTGCCATCTTACTCAAGCAGGTTCCATAGCTATAGCCCCTTCAAGAAGATGGCAAAAATATACAGCAACTCCAAGGGGAGGAGGGAGGGTCGTGAGGACTGATTCCTGCTGTCCCTGGAGAACACCTGTTATAGGTGAGTTAATACGCTTTCTCCAGGAACAAGCAGGAAGTCAGTCCTCACATATGGGACTCCCTAGCTACAGGCTATCGAGGACCTGTAGAAAAAGGCATGGCATCGTTGTGAGCAGTTGCCAGTGAAAGCCGAAGGCAGCCCAAGGACCCCGGGTCCATGAATGACCAGCCGGAACAAGAAGGGTCGGAGGGCAGGAGTTGCCTAAACCCTGAACAGATTACGGAGTACAGCCTGACCAAAGGTGGCGTCCCGACAGGACTCCCTCTCCAGGCAGTAATGCACCATGAAGGTGTGAATGGAAGACCAGGTGGCGGCCCGGGAGATGTCTGCCAGTGGCACCGAGCGCAGACTAGCGACAGACATTGCCATCGCTCGGATATTGTGAGCCGTGACTCGGCGTTCCAGGGGAAACCCGGTCTAGGCCTGGGCAAAGGCTATGCAGTCCACCACCCAGATGGTCAAACGTATGCTTGGTGACTACCAGCCCCAAGTGGCTTGGGTTGAAGGAAACGAGGAGCTGCCCGGATCTGCGGTGGTCCCGAGTCCACTGCAGATAGAAAGAGAGCGCGCTCTTACAATCCAGGGTGTGGAGAATCGCTGAGGCCCGGTCAGCATGGGGTTTCGGGAAGAAAGAGGGCAGCACTATCTCTTGATTGAGATGAAAATCCGAGACAACCTTCGGAAGGAACTTGGGGTGAGTCCGCAAGACCACCCGGTTCCTATAGAACTTGTGTATGGTGCCTTGGCCATCAGTGCCTGGAGTTCACCGACTCTCCAGGCGGAGGTGAGAGCTATCAAGAAGGCCACCTTCCACGACAGGTGCTGCAATGGGCAGGTAGCCATGGACTCAAAGGATGGCTTGGTCAGCTGTGTGAGCACCACACTGAGGTCCCATTCTGCCAGAGGAGGGTGGGTAGGGGGCTTGGAAAGAAGCAGGCCTCGCATGAAACGAGGGACAAGCGGTAGCCCCTAAAGAGGTTTGCCCTCGATGGGGTGGTGGTTCGCTGAGATGGCACTCAGATGAACCCTGACCAAGTTAGATTTCAGCCCAGACTGTGAGAGGAGGAGCAGGTACTGCAAGACCAAACTGGTAGGGCATGAAAACGGGTCCACTTGGAGCTCCGAGCACCACACCGAGAACGGACACCACTTGAAGGCATAAGTCCGTCTGGTCGAGTCCTTCCATGAGGCCAAAAGAATGTCCTCAGGGAGATGGTAGGAGGCTACAGCGACCTGCTCAGCTGCCAAGCTGTGAGGGACAGGGATCTCAGATTGGGATGAAGAAGCAGACCTTCCTCCTACGTCAGCAGTGCCGGTGAGAATCAAAGTGGGTCCGGGGGCTCCATCAAGAGACGGAGCAGCAGGGGAAACCAAGTCTGCCTGAGCCACCTCAGGGCTATGAGAATCATTGAGGCCCTGTCCCGCTGGACCTTGAGAAGGATCTGGGCGATGAGGGGCATGGGGGAGGAAGGCATAGAGCAACCACGTGTCCCACGAGATGAGGAAGGCATCGGGGAGGGGGACACAGAACCGAGGAAGCTGCGAATTCACTGGGCTGGCAAAGAGGTCCAGGTCTGGAGTCCCCCAATGCTGGAAGAGGCGCTGTGCCATTTGGGGACACAAGCGCCATTCGTGTGGCCGGAGGACTTTGCTGAGCCGGTCTGCCAATGCATTGTCCTGATCCAGAAGATAAGTGGCCCGGATGGTCATGCCCTGGCTCACTACAAAGGTGCACAGAGCTGAAGGAGTTGGTGCCCCCCCCCTGTTTGTTCACATAGAACATCGTGAACTGGTTATCCGTCTGGAACAGCACCGCTTGGTGTTGTAAGCGGTCCCTGAAAACCCGGAGAGTGAGGTGAATTGCTCGGAGTTCCAGCAGGTTGATCTGCTGCTGGGACTCCTCGAGGGACCAGAACACCTGAGTGTGCCATCCTTTGCAGTGGACTCCCCAGCCTGCCAGGAGGTGTCCGTGGTCAAGACCACCTGATGCACTGGGGCTTAGAAGGGCATACCGCGAAGCAGGTTCCAAAACTCCTGCCACCAAGCCAGAGACTCCACTGCGTTGGGAAAGACGGAGATGGGGTCTCGGAGGCAGCCAACTGACTGCACCCATTGTGCCTGGAGGTACCACTGCATTGCCCACATGTTGAGATGGGCGTTGGGCATGACATGGACCGTGGAGGCCATGTGGCCAAGGCGGCGAAGCACTGTCCGTGCCGGGACGGTGCCGCGGCACTGCACCTCAGATGCCAGGGACACAAGGCGGTCCGCCCTGTCCTGAAGAAGAAAAGCCATGGCTCGAAAGTTGTCCAAGCAAGCCCCAATGAACTCCAGGGACTGAACTGGAGTGAGTTGGAACTTTGGGTAATTGGTCATGAACTCCAGATGCTCCAGAAGGCAAATGGTGTGGGTCCATGGCATGTCTGGCTTCGGAGGCCATGCACCCTGTTACGAGCCAGTCGTCTAGATATGGATAGATGAAGGTGCCCTGCAGCCGCAGATGGGCCGCAGCCATGGCCAGACACTTCTTGAAGACCCGTGTGGTGGACGCGAGCCCAAAGGGAAGTACCCTGTACTGGTAATGGTTTCCCTGAATGATGAAGTGGAGGTACTTTTTGTGTCTGGGGTGGACAAGGATGTGAGCGTAGGCATCCTTTAAGTCCAAGGAGCATAGCCAAAAGCCCTGCTGGAGGTAGGGCAGTAATGTTCCAAGGGAGAGCATTTTGAACTTCTCTGCACCAGGAACTTGTTGAGGTTCCGCAGGTCGAGGATGGGCCAAAGGCCCCCTGTCTGCTTCGGGACGAGAAAGTATTGGGAGTAAAACCCCCATCCTCGGAGGTGTGGTGGAACTGATTCTACCACACCATCTTCGAGGAGGCTTGCGAGCTCCTGACTCAGGAGGGCCTGGTGCTGGAGAAACTGACATGGCTCCCTGGGAAAGTACGGAGGAAGGGGCCTGGTCCAGATGGAGGCGATAGGCTTCCCGAACGACCTGGAAAACCTAGGTATTGGTGGATTCCTGTGGGAGAAATGGACTAGACACCCTGTGACAGACAGCCGCCCTGCCAGAGGATGAGAGGCTATGCCGATGGCATCAAAACCCCGAGGCTAGCTGAGCTGGTCTTGGGATCCTTCGGCTTATGAGGGCTGTGGACTTGCAATGGCCACCCTGAATGGGGGGGGGGGGGTGTCGATAACGGCAGATAGGCTGGGTAGCCCCTGTACGGGAGCCCCTTTTGCTGGAAGAAAGGCTTCTTGCTCTGCTGTTTCTTCCTGGGGAGTGAGGAAGTTTTCCGGGAGAGGCGAGTACGAGTCACGTACTCCGTCTCAATCTCCGCGGCTTTGTCCTCCATGGGCTTGCCAAATAGCTGCTCCCTGATGCAAGGAACGTCCAGCAGCTTCTCCTGGACCCACTGTTCCAGGTCCGAGGACCAGAACCAAGCCTGCCGGCGGCTCTGATGCCAACCGCCGCCACCAGGGCGGAAGACTCGAAGCAGTCGTACGCTGCTCATGAGAGGTACTTCAAGCATTCCCCGAAGGACTTTGAGAGGGCCTGAACATGCCGGAGATGGTCTCCGTCAAGGCCTGCCGCAAAGTCTCCAAGCTTTCTAGTGAGATCAGAGAGGAACATCCTAATGTATAATTGGTAAACTTGGATGCGGCATGACAACATAGAGCTCTGATAAGCCTTGTACCCGAGGGCATGAGACTCTCTGCCCCAGACGAATGAGTCTTTGTGCTCTTTAGTTTCCACATGGCCGATTCAACCATTGCGGTATGGGGAAGCTGGGTTTTCCAAAAACCTCACTGGACCTTATACATAGCGTCCAGGCACTTGCTCACAATCAGGACAGAGGCTGTGGTCTCCCACGTGTGGAGGAGGAGTCTGTTCAGAATATGAGAAACCGGCACCAAGACAGCCTCCCTCAGAGGAGCTTCATATTGTAGAATATCAAGCTCCTCAGAGTGGGGCTCCTCCTCCACCTCAGTGTCCTGGACAAACTCCAGAAAGGAGGTGTCTGCTGCCTCTGGGTCAGTGGGGAGGGATTGGAGGGGAGGTCTCTGTGAGACCGAGACTCCAGGGAGGTCTCTCTGTCAGACTCCCAGACTGAGTAGTCCATGTAGGACTCAAGGTCGGGTGGCTCGAGATGGGTCGGTGACCCGTGCTGGATCTCTGAGGCAAAAACTTGCCCACAGCCGGAGGCACTCGTCTGCGAAGATCTCGTGCCCGAGGAACGGGACGGAGATAGAGACCAATGCCGAGGAGCCTCACGAGGTTTCTGGCTCTCAGGGGGGTCACAATGGCGGCCCGGGGAGTCGTCGTCGAGGTCCCTGTGGCCTCGAGGCACGTGCCGGCGGGGCCGGGCATCACTGCCTGCTGGGCAGTGAGGAATGCAGAAACGCTGCATTTCAAGGCCAGCATTCAGGCCTCCCACTCGGGAGTGGGGCCCTGCAACACTGATGCCGGGGTGACCGGGTTGGGTGTCGAAGAGGAAAGGGGATCCTCGCCAGGACAACCCTTGGGAGACTGGACACCTTTGCCGGAGGCCTCCGTATTGGTTCGAGGCACCTTACTGGGCCGCTGCCTCTCCAACTCCAGAGACTGCCGAGGGGGGCTGAAAGATCCTGCACTTGACTTCTTGCGCTTGGCTGGTGCCCCCATCAGAGTCCTCGAGGCCTTCTTCCGCTTGCGTTCTGGTCAGAGTGCCACCAGTCCCAGGGAGGGGCCTTGGGAGATTCCGGAGGTTGCGGGGCTGAAGAGCGGGAGGCTACTGGGGATACTGGGGCTGGCTTACAGAACAAATCATCCAGCTTCTGCTTATGACTCTGGATGGCCTTATAGGACATATTCTTACAGAGGGAGCATAGCTCTGGGTCATGGTCAGCTCCAAAACACCTGAGACAACAGTCATGGGGTCTTGAGCGACATGTTTTTGGAGCATCTATCACATTTCTTAAAACCGGAGGCCATTGGAGCAAAAAGGACCCCTGTGACGTCGAAGACCCTTGACGTGGACAGCAGTTAGAAAGGGCGCGAAGTGCAGTAAAAACAAAAAAAGTCAGAAAAGAAAAACTTGAGACCAGGGCCGAAGCAGAGGCGCTCAGGAGGTGGGAAGAGGACAGGCGAAGGCCGATAAGACAAAAAACAGTTGGAAATAGAGAAAAAGGTTTTCCGGGGATGAGACATACGTCCAAAGGGCTCCGTGGAAAAAGGGAGACTGAGTAAGATGGCAGCCTTGGGCGGGAAGGGGACCACGCATGTGTGGTGGCATTCCCAAAGGCTTTCTTTGAAAGCTGAGGAAATGCTACACGTGGGCTCTGTCGGTGCCAACGTCACCCATATGTGAGGACTGACTTTCTACTTGTTCCTGAAGAATATCTGCATTTTATGACATCCGGCCTATCTAGATCCTTTTAATTGTGGACATCTGACAACATGAAAAGAGCATGCAAATCTATTAGATATCAAAGAAAAACATACAAAAATGTATAATTATTTTAACAGAATCCTGCTAAAGAAACATATTGCAAAATATAAGGGATGCATAAAATATTATAGTTATTGAGCATACTAATCCATGCATTTTATTTATTTTTATTTATTTATTTAGACAGTTTGGTATACCACCTTATCCTTCGATCAAAGTGGTCACAACACAATTGGGGGATACATTTAACACGAGGGGATATGAGATACATACACTAATACTTACAGGGAACATGGGCAATGGAGGTTTAAGTGGCTTGCCCAAGACCACAAGGAGCACCTGTGGGACTAGAAACCCCAGTCCTTCCAGCCCAAAGTTGCTGTCCTCTTTTGGGATTTGAACCCCTGACCTTCCGGCCTAAGGTAACTTGCCCCAACCACTAGGCCACTCCTCCCTCTATAGAAACCCCAGTCCTTCTGGCCCAAAGTTGCTGTCCTCTATTGGAATTTGAACCCGTGACCTTCCGGCATAAGGTAACTTGCCCCAACCACTAGGCCACTCCTCCCTCTATACCTTCTGTGAAGACCACAAGGAGCACCTATGGGACTAGAAACCCCAGTCCTTCCGGCCCAAGGTTGCTGTCCTCTAGTGGGATTTGAACCCCTGACCTTCTGGCCTGAAGTATCTTGCCCTAACCACTAGACCATGACATGATGCCCAATTTTCTCATGTTGCCTGAAAATATTTCCCCTTCAGCAGTCAGTTGCTCTGAGAGTATTACCTAATCCAACCTTCTGCAGTACTGGTGCACCTATCCTACACAAAACTGCGTATTACATTGTTCATTTCATTAGCTGACTATTGTAACAAAGGTTTCTGACACTCATGTGGACTTTGAGACCTTCTTGCTGCATTTCTGCTTACAATAATGATGTGGAATAAATATTATAAGCAAAAATTTAGAGCTGGACTTAACTGTTCATTTTCTGGGATCATCTGTATGTAGATGTACTTTTTTGCCAGGGAAAGAAGCAATCTGCCACATCCCAATACCAAACTACATGAAACAACCACGAGTTGCAAATATCATAAACCTATATCCCAATAACATGCAGGCTATACTACAATCTGTGCGTGCCTTCAAGTCAATACTGATTCCTGGCAACCCAGCTCCTGGGTTTTCTTGGCAGTGGGACTGGATATAGATTGCCAGGCCTTTCTTCCAAGGCAATGGAGGGTTAAGTGACCTGCAAAAGGCCACAAGGAGTGCTAGTGGGAATCGAACCCTGGTCTCTTGGTTATCAAGTCAGTGCTCTAACCACTAGGCTACTACAATATATGAATGGGAAAATGATTTATAAAGCTCTATCCAATAATGCACACACCTAAATTATGTCAGCAATAAGATTTGTATAAGAAAACCACACTCTTCTATGGACTGTTTCTAAAAGCCAAGAAATGTAAACTTTAAAATGCTGAGATGCTGGGCTTCATCGCAAAACAAGCTGATTTATTATGTATGCGCAGAGCTGGATGTGGGCGTAAGATGGGAATTCTGCAGTCTAAAAAGGAAATTAAATTCACAGTGTTGAAAAATTGATTCCTTTTTGTGAGAAGAACTGTTTTATCGATACTCACCTGTCACCATCCATCCTCATGTCCAGGGGACCATCCTTTTTCAGGGAAAAGCCACGCTCGGGAGTGTCAAGCTGCATAGATGAGCATCCTGCATCCAACAGAACCCCGTCCAGGGATCCTGGCCTTATCCCAGCTGACACCAACAAGGATTCTGCTTGGCTAAATCGTCCTAACAGAGCCCAAACTTGTTGCCTACAGAAAACAGAAACAAAATTGCAGTCATTCTGATTGTATTCTGCCTGTTACCTAATAATTCAATTAGCACAATTCAGAAATATTTTATTGTATTAAAGCTACAATGACTCATCTGATTTATGAGGAGATTCAAGACAGAAGAGAGAATAGTTAAGGAATGAAGAGCTGAGCCTTTGAATAATGGAAAAGAAATTTAATCTTTGGCAGCAATTACAAACGAGTTAAAAATTAAGACAACTGAAATATGTAAGACTTCTCGCTCACTTATTTACACATAATGAACACAATGCTAAAATCTGTAATTTCTTTCTCTATATCACCACCAAAATCCATCCCTCCCTTTCTGAACACACTACCAAAGTCCTTAGCCATACTCATCTTCTGCTTAGATTATTCCAATCTGTTCCTCATTGCTCTCCCTCTGAACCACCTCTCTCTATTTCAATCTATTCAAAACTCAGCTGCAAGACATATTCTGCCGCTGCCACAACACTCACGTAATCACTTCATTGACTCCCTTATCCATGTCCACATAGAGCTCAAACCTCTCCTACACACCTACAAGAGCATTGAGTTCTGCAGCTCCTCGCTACCTCTCCCCAGGGCCGGATTTACCTTGAGTGAGGCCCTATGCCAACAAAAATTGTGGGCCCCAGCAGGGGCGGCCCAAGGGGGGTGTGGGCCTCATTTGCATAAGGGGCCTCATTTGCATAAATATTTGCATAATGTTACCATATACTAACTTTTAGTAAACGTGCCTCTTAATGAGTGTATGGATAAAGAAAGACTAAAAGATCTCTACATTACTATAATCCAGTGCCAACTGCCAGACACATTAGGAACTACTACAAACACTGCCGATTTAGAACCCATAGCAAACCCGCCGTATCCTAACAGCACTACCAGGACTCACAAAGCACCATACTCTACCAATCAAAAGGCAACACTGCAAATATTAAACCAATACATTTCAGAGAACAACAATACATGACCTACTGGGGAAAGAGAACAAGTGGCAATGTCAAATAGGAATTATATAAACAGAACACCTCAGCTCAGTTACACATGCAGAACATAGACCATCACCAAACAAGTAATCACATTTTAGAAACAGGAAGACAATAATTAAACTGGGAATCCCAAAAGCCAAACTTGGAATGTACAACACTGTAGAAATAAAACTATACATTAATTTGCTCTTGTACTAAACAAAGCGCAGACGTCAATGATGCACATTTACCAGAGCTGACATATTCCAATTAATAAATTCAAAATAAAGAGATATTTTTCTACCTTTTGTGCATTTTTTTCAGCTGCAATTGCTCCAGCCACTTTCTTCTGGTTTCTTCATGTCTTCTGCTAACTCTCCATCGTCTGCTGTCCATTTGTCCTTTCTTCTCTCTTCTAGTTTTTTTCCATTCTCTCTCTACATCTGCTTTAACATACTAATCTTTCTCCTTTTGCTCTTTCCTCATTCCTATTTCATCCAGTCAAATTTTACCCCTCCATCCTCAATCCCCACTTACTCTCCCAATACCCGGCCAATTGTAGATTTTTTTATCCCTCCCACACAAAATATTTTTCCCTTCTCCATTTTACTCTTCCAGCCCCATCCCATTCTAATCCTCCCCCAACATCAGCTCCCTTCTAGTTCCAGCCTCACCCAGCATCCATTCCCTTCTAGTCCCTGCATCAGCCCATTTCCAGTCCTAGCCACCCATCAGCCCATTTCCAGTCCTAGCAACCCCCCAACCCAATACCAGTCCTAACCCCCCATCACCCCATTTTCAGTTTAAGCCCCCCCTATAACCCATTACCAGTCCTAACCCCCATCAGCCCACTTCCAGTCCTAACCCCATCAACCCATTTCCAGTCAGCCCCCCATAGCCCATTGCCAGTCCTAACCCCCCCATCAGCCCATCAGCCCACAGCCCATTACCAGTCCTAACCCCATCAGCCCACCTCCAGTCTTAACCCCCCCCAGCCCATTTCCAGTCCTAGCCCCCCCATAGCCCATTACCAGACAGCCCCCATCAGCCCACAGCCCATTACCAGTCTTAACCACCCCCAAAGCCCATTACCATTTCTAAACCCCCCCCAACAGCCCATCATCAGTCCTAACCCCATCAGCCCACCTCCAGTCTTAACCCCCCAACCCATTTCCAGTCCTAGCCCCCCCATAGCCCATTACCAGACAGCCCCCATCAGCCCACAGCCCATTACCAGTCTAAACCCCCCAAAAACCATTACCAGTTATAAACCCCCCCCAACAGCCCATTAACAGTCCTAACCCCACCAGCCCACCTCCAGTCTTAACCCCCCCCCAGCCCATTTCCAGTCCTAGCCCCCCCCCATAGCCCATTACAAGACAGCCCCCATCAGCCAACTGCCCATTTCCTGTCTAAACCCCCCAAAACCCATTACCTGTTCTAATCCCCCCCCCAACAGCCCATTACCAGTCCTAACCCCATCAGCCCACCTCCAGTCTTAACCCCCCCCAGCCCATTTCCAGTCCTAGCCCCCCCATAGCCCATTACCAGACAGCCCCCCTCAGCCCACAGCCCATTACCAGTCTTAACCCCCCCAAAGCCCATTACCAGTTCTAACCCCCCCCACCAGCCCACAGCCCATTACCAGTCCTCCTCATCAGCCCACCTCCAGCCTTAATCCCCCAACCCATTTCCAGTCCCAGTCCCAGCCCATTTCCCGTCCCAGTCCCAACCCAGTTCCCGCCCCAGTCCCAGCCCCCCAATTCCCAGTCCTACCCCCTCCCCCTCCCCCTCCCTAAAGTAAAATTTATTTTTTAAAAAAAAACCTGCTGGCTGCCGCCGCGGGGCCCCCTCTGCTGCCGCGGCAGCATGGACTGACCCGCGGGGGCCCCCTGTAAGCTCGGTCCCTCCCTCCGTGTCTCCCTCCGTGCAGGCTGTTAGAGACGCGAAGGCAGACTGTCTCCTTCGCGTCTCTGTTAAGCCCGCAGGGGCTGATGGGAAATTTCCCATCAGCCCTGCGGGCTTAACAGAGACGGGAAGGCAGAAGGAGACAGTCTGCCTTCGCGTCTCTAACAGCCTGCACGGAGGGAGACACGGAGGGAGGGACCGAGCTTACAGAGGGGGCCCCCGCGGGTCAGTCCATGCTGCCGCGGCAGCAGAGGGGGCCCCGCGGCGGCAGCCAGCAGGTTTTTTTTTATTTTATTAAAAAAAAAAGCCTAACTACTTCAATTTTTGTGGGCCCTTTGCAGCTGTGGGCCCTACGCCATGGCGTACATGGCGTATAGCTAAATCCGGCCCTGCCTCTCCCCCTTTACGAAGTTTGCTCATTGAGTAAGTCTGTACCCTTCTCCTCTATTCCAGACTCTGCCCTTTACCCTCTGCCACACTGTATGCTGGAATAAACCTCCTGAGTTAGTGTGTCCTGCTCCCTCTCTGGCCCTATTCAAACTCGGCCTACAACCCCATCTTTTTGAGGCTGCTCTTATATCTTAACTCCTTATGCTCCTGTCTATAACCATAACAGTTCCCACAAAAAATGAAATTCCCTAATTCTTAAATGTGTCCTGTTTGTCTATGTTGGATAGATGATAAACTCCACTACTGGGGAGTGTTGCATGGATGTGTACAGCGCAGCTTAGAAATAGCAGTAATAATAAAGTTATGCGGCACTAGCATCTTATCTGTACTCAGGGCCAGCTCATCCACTAGGCGGCAGACCTCTGTGGGCAGCAGGCCATGTGCCCTCCTCTCCCCATGCTGCCACTGATTTCAGGGAGAGCGGGGTGGCTAAGCTTGGCGGCAGTGACCCATGGCAGGCCATGTGCTTCAGTACGCATGGCCTGCAGCTTCTGACCCCCCCTCCCCAAAGTTGTGGGGGGGGGGTCAGAAGTAGCAGGCTGTGTGTGTTGTAGCACATGGCCTACCACCGAGCCTCCCCCAATGCACTAGGCAGAAACCCCAGCCTCGCCGCCCCAGCTGATGCCAATTCCATCTTGGGAGGGAGAGGTGGGCAGCAGCAGCATTTCCACTGCCCACCTCCCCCCTCAAACGGAATCAGCAACAGCTGGGGGGGTAGCGCAGCGATCCATGTGTGCCGCTACCACCGCCACCCACCCACACCAGCCACTCTAGGCAGCTGTCTAGGTCACCTAGTAGACGGGCCAGTCCTGACTGTACTGTCCCTGTGGTTGAGGCCACAGTACTGTCCATTGCAGCTTTGGATCCTACATCCATTGAGGCAGTCTAACATAGATTATGTACTTGGGCATATGATTGAAGGATAAGGTGGTATACAAAACTGTCTAAATAAATAAAAATATGGATGAAAGGAAGTCCCTGTAGTCAACAAGAATTTTTGAGTTTGTGCCTCAAAAGAGGCACCATTCCTGCTCTCTACTTTAGACTGTGAAGAGTGAGACAGGTTAAAGGTGGAGGGCGATAAAAGAAGTAAAGGAAACATCCCTTTTAAATCACTTTAAAAATAAAATAATTGATTCCTTAATGATGATTTAACCCTATGAATATCTGCAACATACCTTAGAAAGGGAACAGTGCCAGAGTACTTCCTTGCTGAAGCTTGGCTATCTTGGTTTAGGTCTGCATAAAAGAGCTTATCAAACTGTCTGGGTCAGCCTTTCTCTGCCTATGTGTTTTGTTAGCACAGAAAACGTTTGGATAATTTACACTGCTGTTCAAACTAAAAATCATAATTTTTTAAACAATTACAGGATGGGTCGCAAGGAGCCAGCACTGAATCAAAGGCACACATACTACTAGTATTACTACAGGATGGCTGAGGTTACAGTGAAAATTAAGGAGGAACAAAGAACAAATCTGCAGTCTTCTTACTGAACTTTAGTTGTGCCTTCTCTAGCAACACTGGTAGTGCATCATGTTAGAACTTTAGGTTTTTTAGCAGTTTAAATGGCAGTAGAAAAGCCGTGTTGGTATTAGAATATCACAGCACATCTGCACTGCTGTATCCACTGCTTTTTCAACAGGTTACTTACAGTGCTGCTGTTTCCAGAAAACAAGAGAAGCTTTAGGTTGGATGGGAAAATCTCAGCCAAGAATAAGATATGAACTCGTTATTTTAAGCAAATTGTATTCATTTAAGGTTAAAATCACATTTTAACTTGGAATTTTCTACTCTTTAATGACTAATTCTACAACTTAAATTCTCACTTTTTTTTTTATTATTCAATCAAATACAGTACATCTCTAGGTATAACATTTTATCTTAATGTAACAGTAAAAGCCTGTAAACAATATGGGGCCCTTTTAATGAAGTCTGCTAACAGTTAGTGTGCGGTAAGCAGTTGGCGTGAAGCCGCAGTAACAGTTACTGGCATGACAGTGACCATGTGCTAATTTCCACATTAACTGCTTATTGCGGGGAGTGGACTGCACATTGCAGTTAGCATACAGTATTTATCGCATGCTCTCCATCCTGCCATTAGCTTGGGCGCACTTAAAGTCATGTCAATAAGTGCCAGTAACATTAACGCACAGTTTGGCATTGCTCAGTGTGGTAACATTCTGGTCACGCTCCTGGCAAAGAGGGCAGTTGCGCTTACTGCACGTTTGTTTTTTTCTCCTAACACACTGTAAGTACGAAACCTTATCCCACTTTAGTGAAAGGGCCGCTATGTTTGACGTCAGAGTTTTAATCATGTAATGCCAATGAAAGCAAAGAATGTTTAAAACATGACCAATAAATTAGTGGCGATTTTCCTAAGAAATTAACATCTTTTTTCAAATATGCCCCAAAGGTTTTTTGACTCACTGGTATCATAATGTGTGCACCGTCACTACAGTGACATGATACATCAAAAATATAAAAACAAATTAGTTCCTGTGTTATGAACAAAAATATTCTTTTTATGCTGCACACGAATACTGACTTATATGATGAACTTTAAGGCCACATCAAAATGAGAAATCTATGTCAATTCTGTTTAAAAACAAGAAATATAGGAAATATTTACATCTCAAGGCTGTATATAAGTACAACATAATATTCTGAATAATATACAAGTACTTCCTGCTAATGATCTACAGCAGATAACTTGCTTCCTCATCCTCCATCTACATCCAGTTAGTTTAGCTTACCTCACTGGTTCATGTAATATATTGCCTCTTAGCACTGCTTACAGGTTCAACAAAGCAATTTACATAGAAACATGATGACAGAAAAAGACCACATGGCCTATCTAGTCTGTCCTTCCATAACAACAACTACAACAGTCCACTTTTTACCTTTAGAGATCCTCTGTGTTGGTCCCATGCTTTTTTGAATTCAGTTACTGTCCTCATCTCTACCACCTCCACTGGGAGACTATTCCATGGATCCACTACTCTTTCTGTAAAGAAATATTTCCGCATATCACTCCTGAATCTATCTCCCTTTACCCTCATCCCATGTCCCCTCGTAGCAGAACTTGCTTTCAATTGAAAGAGGCTCTCTCCCTGAACATTTATGCCACGGAGGTATAGCGTAGTTACTCACCTGTAACAGGTGTTCTCCAGGAGCAGCAGGAATCAGTCCTCACTTATGGGTGACGTCGGCGCCGACGGAGCCCTCGCGGAGCAATTTTCCCCAGCTTTCAAAGAAAGCCTTTGGGAATTGCAGCGCGCATGCGCGGTCGTCTTCCCGCCCGAGGGTGCCATCTTAGCCAGTCAGATGACATAGCTAAAAAAGACAGCATAAAAATTTGCAAAAAGAACATAAGCAGACGATTGCAACTCCAAGGGGAGGAGGGAGGGTAGTGAGGACTGATTCCTGCTGCTCCTGGAGAACACCTGTTACAGGTGAGTAACTACGCTTTCTCCAGGACCAAGCAGGAAGTCAGTCCTCACTTATGGGACTCCCAAGCTCAAGGCTACCGGAGACCCTAAGCACAAAAATGAGCTCCCTCTAGCTCAGCAGCACAGAAGGATAGACTCTTCGCTGAATTATCACCCACCGGTAGCCCACATCCGGGATGGAGGGTAGGAGTTGCTCAGACCTCAAAGAGATTACGGAGGACTGCCTGTCCGAAAGCACTGTCCCTACGGGACTCCCTCTCGAGACAGTAATGGACCGCAAAAGTCTGGCTCGAAGACCAAGTAGCGGCCCGGCAGATGTCTGCCAGCGGAACAGAGCGGAGGTAAGCCACTGACGTGGCCTTTGCCCGAACGCAATGAGCCGTGACTCGACTTTCTAAGGAGAGTCCGGCTGCCCCATAAGCCCAAGAGATACAGTCCGCAACCCAGATGGACAGAGTACGCTTGGAGACCGGGAGCCCCAATTTATTGGGGTCAAAAGACACAAAAAGCTGAGCAGCTTTACGGTGCTCCCGCGTACGGTCAAGGTAGAAGTTCAATGCCCTTCTACAGTCCAGGGTATGGAGGACCGTTTCAGCTCGGCTGGAGTGTGGTCTGGGAAAGAAGGTTGGAAGTACCACCTCCTGATTGATGTGAAAAGGGGAGACCACTTTAGGCAGAAATTTTGGGTGAGTCCGTAGGACTACCCTATTCTTGTAGAACCTAGTGTAAGGGGGATCAGACACGAGGGCCTGCAATTCACTTACGCGCCTAGCGGAAGTGAGGGCTATCAAGAACAGTGTTTTCCAAGACAGAAAACGTAGAGAACAGGTAGCCATAGGTTCAAAAGGCGGACAGGTGATCCGCTGCAAAACCACATTCAGGTCCCAGTCAGGCGCTGGCGGGCGCAGAGGTGGTTTAAGTAGAAGGAGACCTCGGAGAAACCTCGCTACGAGAGGGTCATTGGAGAGAGGTCTGCCGTCCACTGGCACATGATGTGCTGAAAGAGCACTGAGGTGAACTTTGACGGAGTTGGACTTAAGTCCCAGATTAGAGAGGTGCAGCAAGTACTGCAAGATCACCGACACCGGGCAGGAGAAGGGATCCTGAGACTGTTGGGTACACCAGACTGCAAAGCGACGCCATTTAAGGGCGTAGCATTTGCGGGTAGAAGGCCGTCGCGAAGCCAAGACGACCTCCTCCACCTCCGCCGGCAGGAGAAGGGGAGCAAGGACTACCCTCTCAGCAGCCAGGCCATGAGGTTGAGAGACCTGAGGTTGGGGTGCAGGAGGGACCCCTGATCCTGAGTGAGGAGATCCGGTCGTACCCCCAGAGGGATTGGATCCTCCACTGCCAGTTGCAGCAGGAGCGGAAACCACGGCTGCCTGGGCCAGCGAGGGGCCACCAGGATCATGAAGGCTTTGTCTCGGAGAACCTTGAAAAGAGTCCGAGAGACCAGCGGGATGGGAGGGAAAGCGTACAGAAGGCTCCCCGACCACGAGATCAGAAAGGCGTCCGCCGCAACCCGAAGGGGGTGTGGCTGACGAGAGCAGAAGCGAGGAAGTTGCCGGTTGTGAGGACTGGCAAAGAGATCCACCGTGGGGAGACCCCACTTGAGGAAGAGCTTCTGAACTACCAAGGGATCCAGACGCCACTCGTGCGGCTGGAGGACCCTGCTGAGTTTGTCTGCAAGGCAATTTTCTTGGCCCGGGAGATAAACTGCCTTGAGGAGAATGCCGTGACTGACGGCCCAAGAGCAGAGCTTCTGTGCCTCCCGGCAGAGGAGGAAGGAGCCCGTGCCCCCCTGCTTGTTCACGTAGAACATGGCAACCTGATTGTCCGTCTGGACAAGGACGGACTGTTGGGAAGTCAGGTGGGAGAAGGCCTTGAGAGCGAGGCGGATCGCCCTGAGCTCCAGGAAGTTGATCTGCTGAGCAGACTCCCACGTGGTCCAGAGGCCCTGAGTACGTGCCTCTTGGCAATGTGCTCCCCAGCCCAGGAGGGATGCATCGGTGGTCAGCACCCGGGTCGGCTGAGGTGACTGGAAAGGCATTCCGAATATCAGGTTCGGCTGCCGGAGCCACCACCGGAGAGACGAGAGCAGCGGCTCGGAGACGCGCACTAGGTCTGCTAGGCCGCCCGTGGCTTGTCGCCACTGCTGGCGGAGACACCATTGAGCAGACCGCATGTTCAGGCGGGCATTGGGGGTCACATGGACAGTGGAAGCCATATGGCCGAGCAGTCTCAGGAAGCGCCTGGCGGAGACCAGGGGCTGGCTGCGAAAGCGGTCGGCTAGGTCCATGAGCCGTTGAGCCCTGTCGAGTGGTAGGTACGCTCGTGCCCGAGGAGTGTGCAGCCTTGCGCCGATGAACTCGAGATCCTGTGAGGGGAGCAAAGTGGACTTTGCGAAGTTTATGACAAAGCCCAAGTGCTGCAGCAGAGTCACCGTGCGGCACGTGGCGTTGGTGACCTCCTGAGCGGACGCTGCTCTGATGAGCCAGTCGTCGAGGTACGGAAAGACATAGAGGCCGTGAAGCCGGAGATGGGCCGCCACGACCGCGAGACATTTTGTGAAGACTCGCGGTGCGGAGGATAGGCCAAAGGGCAGTACTCTGTACTGGTAATGATTTCCTGCCACCACAAACCTTAGGTATTGGCGGTGGCTTGGGTGGATGAGGATGTGCGTGTAGGCATCCTTTAGATCCAAGGAGCATAGCCAATCTCCCTGCTGGAGGTAGGGCAGAAGGATTCCAAGGGTAAGCATTTTGAACTTCTCCCGCACAAGGAACTTGTTGAGGTTGCGCAAGTCCAGGATGGGTCTGAGGCCCCCTGTTCTCTTTGGTATCAGAAAATACCTTGAATAAAAGCCTTGACCTCTCAGGTGGTGGGGCACCGGTTCCACCGCCTGTTCCTGCAGAAGACCTGCTAACTCCTGAAGGAGCAACTCCCTGTGCAGAGGGGGGCGCGAAGGTTCTCCCGGAAAATAGGAGGGAGGGACCTGATGGAAGTGGAGAAGGTAGCCCTCTCGCACGACCTGAAGCACCCAGGCATCTGCGGTGATGCTGGACCACCTGTGGGCGAAGTGAACCAGCCGGCCTCCGGTGCTGGGAGGGACCAGCGGGGGGGGGAGAGGCTATGCTGAGCGAGTCAAAAACCCCCTCCCTGCTGAGCAGGGGCTGGTGGTGCAGGCTTGGGGGCTTGCTGCCTACGGGACCCGTTACCCCGTCCCTTGGCCTGCTGGCCCTGTTGGGGAGCTGCAGGGGCCTGATAATGGGGGTACTGTTTGTAGGCAGCCGCCTTCCTCGGGTAAAAGGACTTTTTTCCCGAGCCCTTCTTTTTCTGGGAAGGGGCGGAGGTCTTCCTAGAAAGCCTGGTCCTGGTGAGAGTCTCAGTCTCAATTTGTGCAGCCTTTTCCGCCATGGGCTTGCCAAAGAGGTTTTCGCCTCGGCAGGGGACATCGACCAACTTGTCCTGTACCCAGGGCTCAAGGTCCGACGACTGAAGCCAAGCCTGTCGGCGGGCACCGATGCCGGCTGCGGCCACTCTAGCCGAGGCCTCAAAGCCATCATAGGCTGCTCGGGACATGAACTTTGAGCATTCCCGAATGCCCGTGGACAAGGCTAGGAACCTCCGCAAGGGCTCCTCGGAGAGACCAGCGGAGAATCCGGCTAGCTCTTTAGCCAGATCCCGGAGATACATGCCCATGTAGAGCTGGTAAGTCTGGACACGACATGCGAGCATAGAGCCCTGGAAGCACTTCTTGCCAAGGCCATCCAGGTTACGGGCCTCCCTTCCAGGAGGCACCGAGGAGTGCATCTTCTGGCTCTTAAGACGATGCATGGCCGATTCCACTACCATGGAATGGTGTGGCAGCTGTGCCTTCTGAAAGCCAGGGCTCTTGCGGACCCGATAGATAGAATCGACCCGCTTGCTCAGGACCGGCGCGGAGGCCGGACTCTCCCACATGCGGAAGAGTAGTCGTTCCAGCATAGGAGGAACCGGCACAGTAAAGTGCTCCCTCGCGGGAGAGTCATACTGGAGGGCGTCGAGCTCTTCGGCTCGAGGCTCCTCCTCGGGATCCGCAGGGAAGGCCAAAGCCTTGGCCATATCCCTAACGAAGTCCGAGAACCGGGCATCCTCCGGGGGGGACTGCTTCCGAGGTTCGGACCCCGGTGAGTCCGATGGGACACACCGAGTCCGGAAAGAATCAGGTGACTCTTCCTCCTCAGACTCCCAGACCGACTCCGACGAGGACTCGGTGGGGTCGGCCCGGGCAGGGTGCGGCGCCAGCCGCCCCGACGTCGAGGGAGTCGGCGTCGGCGACCTCGGTCCCGAACGGGAGGCCGAGGGTGACCTCGACCGAGGATCGACTCGAGTTCTCATTGACTCGAGGATCGGCTCGGTCTCCGGGGTCGACTTGGACGTCGACGTCCCGGCGGTCGGGGCAGCGGCGCCAGCGAGGCCAGCGAGCAGTGCCCGCTGCTGGTCCATGAAGGCAGACAGTCTGCTCTCCAAGGCCGTCAACCTGAGTCCGAGCTCAGGTGACCCAGCAGCCCCCGACTCGGGCCCCGACTCGGCCCGACGGCGGCTGTCGCGGAGGCGAGTCCAGAAGGACTACAGGACTTACCCGGGCAGGCATCTCCGACTCCAGGCGAGGTCGCTTCGGGAGATGTTCCTTCTCCAAGGACCCGGGGTGGCTGTCGGGGCTATGCGACCTGGCCCTCGCGGGTTTTTCCTTCCGACGATGGTCCCCGGAGGGAGAACCCCGGTCGGAGGAGCTCCGGCGACGGTCCGAGCTGGAGCCCTTTGACACGGAGGCCTCCGACGAGGTCCGGGTACGGCTGGGGTCAGCGAAGATTCTCTCGCGCTGATGCCGCCGACTTCTCAACGCCTTCGAGGACAGTTTGCTGCAGGGCCCACAGATCAGTTCCTCATGATCCGGGCCCAAGCAGCGGAGGCAAAAGTCGTGTGTGTCGGTTAGTGACATATTTCGGTCACACCGACCACACCGCTTAAAGCCACTGGCAGCCATCGGGGGAAAAAGGGCCCCAGCGAGGTCAAAGGACCGGGCTGCCAGGGAAAACGAAAATGAAAGCTGACTAAGTCAGAAAAACCGAAAAACGCTAGAGGACTCGAGACCGGCGTCGCGAGTCCGGGCGGGAAAACGATCGGCGTCGAACCGAAAGAAAAAAGTATAAAATAAAGAGGAAAATCAACTTTTTCGCGGGGACAAGACGGGGACGTCTGCAGGGCTCCGCGGAAAAAAGAAGACTGGCTAAGATGGCACCCTCGGGCGGGAAGACGACCGCGCATGCGCGCTGCAATTCCCAAAGGCTTTCTTTGAAAGCTGGGGAAAATTGCTCCGCGAGGGCTCCGTCGGCGCCGACGTCACCCATAAGTGAGGACTGACTTCCTGCTTGGTCCTGGAGAATTAAACATATCAATCATATCACCTCTATCCCGCCTTTCCTCTAAGGTGTACATATTAAGATCCTTAAGTCTGTCCTCATATGCTTTATAATGAAGCCCACTAATCATTTCAGTAGCCACCCTCTGCACCGACTCCATCCTGTTCACATCCTTTTGAAGGTGCGGTCTCCAGAATTGCACACCATACTCCAAATGAGGTTGCACCAAAGACTTATACAGAGGCATTATCACCTCCTTTTTTCTGCTAGCCATTCCTCTCCGTATGCACCCAAGCATCCTTCTAGCTTTTGCCATCGCCTTTTCTACCTGTTTAGCTACTTTAAGATCATCAGACACAACCACGCCTAGGTCCCGCTCTTCTTTAGTGGACAAAAGTACTTTACCTCCTATACTGTATTGCTCCCTTGGATTGCTGCAGCCCAAATGCATGACCTTACATTTTTTAACATTAAATCCCAGCTGCCAAATTCTAGACCATTCTTCAAGCTTAGCTAGATTCCTCCTCATGTTATCTACACCTTCCTGGGTGTCTACTCTATTGCAGATTTTGGTATCATCTGCAAAGAGGCAAACCTTACCCGACAGCCCTTCCGCTATATCACTAACAAAGATGTTAAAAAGAATCGGACCAAGGACAGATCCCTGGGGCACACCACTGGTAACATCCTTCTCCTCAGAGTGAGCTCCATTTACTTGTACTCTTTGTCGCCTCCCACCCAACCAATTTCTAACCCAAGCAGTAACTTTAGGGTCCATCCCTAGGATGCTCAGTTTGTTTATAAGTCGCCTGTGAGGAACAGTGTCAAAGGCTTTACTGAAATCTAAATACACCACATCTAGAGCTCTCCCTCGGTCAAACTCCCTGGTCACCCAGTCAAAGAAATCAATCAGATTTGTCTGACAAGACCTGCCTCTGGTGAATCCATCCTGCCTCAGATCCTGTAATCCGCTGGACTCCAGAAACCTCACTATTTTCTCTTTCAGCAGTGTTTCCAATAATTTACTCACCACCGAAGTTAAACTAACCGGCCTGTAGTTTTCAACCACATCCTTACTTCCGCTTTTGTGTAAAGGCACCACATGAGCCTCTCTCCAGTCCTTTGGCACCACTCCCGACTCCAACGAGGCATTGAAAAAGGTCAGTCAGTGGAGTTGCTAGAACGTCCCCAGGTTCCCTCAGTATTCTAGAGTGTATCCCATCCAGTCCCATCGCTTTGTCTACTTTAAGTTGAGCTAGTTTCTCACGAACACAGTCTTCTGAAAATTGTTCAAGATGTCCCTCGCTTCTGTTCTTATTTGTGGGTGTTTTCTGAGGTCCTGCTCCTGGTTCTTCATCTGTGAACAGAGAACAAAAATATTTGTTAAGCAATTCCGCTTTATCCTTATCAGCTTCTATATATTCCCCCCCTGCACCCTTGAGTCTGACAATACCACTTTTGCCCTTCCTCTTCTCACTAATATATCTGAAAAATGTCTTAGCCAATGCAATAAAATGGGGGGGATATTTCCTCCTCCTTTTGAATCTTTGCCTTCTTGACTCTTTGCTAGCTTCTCTAAGTTTTTCCAAATACAGATGCCTGTCTTCCTCTCTCTGTGATCTCTTGTATTTCATGAAGGCCTCCCTCTTTTTCTTCACTTTTTCAGCTACTTTCTTCGAAAAACATAGCGGTCTCCTTTTCCTTTTGCCTTTATTTACCATTTTAACAAAAAGGTTTGTTGCCCTTAAAATACCCCCTTTCACTTTTGCCCACTGTTTTTCTACATCCCCCAGCTGTTCCCATCCCACTAACGACTCCCTGAGGTATTGGCCCATCTTCGCAAAGTTAGTCTTCCTAAAGTCTAAGATCCTCACCTTGGAATGGATTCTAACAGCCCTAGTCCTAATACTGAACCACACCATCTGGTGATCACTGGATGCAAAATGATCTCCCACTACAACATCAGAAACACTTTCACCATTGGTAAGCACCAAGTCCTGTATGGCCCCTTCACATGTGGGGTCTGTTACCAATTGCCTGAATAGTTCTCCCTGTAGAGAATCCAGGATCTCCTTACTTCTAGATGATACTGCAGCAGGAATGTGCCAATCAACATCTGGCATATTGAAATCTCCTATCAGTAGCACTTCCCCTTTCCTAGCAATGCTGCGTATGTCTTCAATTAACTCTGTCCACCTCTTCCTCTTGTGAGGGAGGTCTGTATATCACACCAATGCAAATAGATTTCTCTTTCCCTCTTTCTAGTTTAACCCACAATGCCTCCTCTCTCCCTTTTAAGCTCTGTAATTCCAAAGCTTTAATAGTAGTTTTTACATATAGTGCCACTCCTCCTCCCCTTCTTCCTACCCTGTCCTTTCTGAATAAAGTATAGCCAGGTATAGTTACATCCCAGTCATGGTTTTCTGTGAACCATGTTTCTGTAACTGCTACTAAATCCAAGTCAGCCACTCCCACCAAAGCTTCAACTTCAGGGATCTTATTTCCCATGCTACGGGCATTAATACACACTGCTTTCCATATGTTACCCCTGTTACCCATTTCCATAAAGGTATTTAATGTATCACCTACCTGGGGGCTTTCACTTACCTGGGGGCTTTCTTCACCCATCCCCAACGAATCTAGTTTAAAGCCCTCTTCAGTAGATTAGCCAGTCTACTACCGAAGATGCGTTGACCTTTCTTGGACAGATGGATGCCATCTCTGCTCTGCAACCCTTGGAACAGCATCCCATGGTCTAGGAAACCAAAACGCTCTCGATGACACCATCCACGCAGCCATGCATTCATTTCCAGGATGCGAGCCTCTCTGCCTTGGCCTTTACCCTCAACAGGGAGGATTGAAGAGAACACCACCTGTGCACCTAACTGCTTCACCCTCTGTCCCAGAGCCATGAAGTCACTTTTGATACGTTCCGAGGTATACCTAGCAATATCATTTGTTCCAACATGGATTAGCAACATTGGGTAATAGTCAGTGGGCTTGATGAGTCTCGGCAAACTCTCTGTAACATCTTGGATTTTGGCACCAGGCAGACAGCAGACCTCTCTGGACATCAAGTCTGGTCGGCAGATGGACGCCTCAGTACCCCTCAGAAGAGAGTCTCCAACCACCACTACCCTTCGTTTCCTTCTGGTCACTGATTCTGCAACTTTGGGGTACTTGAACTCTGGTTCTTTCCCTTTCCAGGGATGCTTTCACCTCCTCCACTTCCAGGGCTGCATAATGGTTCTTCAATTCAAGGGCTGGAGAAGTTGGATTGGTGATTTTGCAGGCCCTGGTGACTTGTGTCCAACCATCGACATTCTGTTGGCACCCACCTTCTCCTGTGCTGGAGAGCTTGGTTGCTGCAAGAAGCATCTCATCAATGTACTTCTCACTTACAATAAGCAACAGTAATAAAAAGGCAAGGGAAATAAGATTGTACAGTGGGGCAAGAGAAAACAAAGATGATTCCATCTCCAGGGCCCCATTATCCTAACTAAATAGGGCAGTTTTCGCAAACACGATTCAATTCTTATTGCTAAAAGTGAGAAAAAGCAGTGCACAAGGACTCAGGGGAGAAAGTTGATACCAACCATATATTGGGTGAGAGGGATAAGAAGAATGTTACACTGGGTAACCTGGGTAGAGAGTATTATATATTAAAAAAAGGACTTCAAAAGGGCGTGGGTAACCAATGAAGTTCAATCAGGACAGGAGTGATGTGGTCAAATTTGCTAGTCCCTGTAATTAATCTTGCCAATGAGTTTTGCAGGAGCTGCAATCAGTGAATGGCAGAGTGATTAAGGCCACTGTACAGGGAACTAAGGTATTCTAAGTGATTTAAGCTAAGGGCAAACATCAAGGTTTAGAGGTCACGAAGTTTAAAGAACAGCTTCACTGGGCATGTTTGCATCAGAACAAAAAGAGGATTTAACAACAGGAGCAAAGGTTAAGAATAGTCAGTCTTGCTGGACATCCATTTATGGAAGGGGACAAGGAAAAAAGATGTGTGAGCCAGACGGCTTTGGATTTGGCAGGGTTTAACTTCATATCATTATGAGAGAGCTAGTGAGCCACTGTTTCCAAACTAGAGTTCACACAGGACAAGCTTGGACCATTAAGATCCTTATGGTACACAAAATGAATATTGTGTTAAAAAAAAGGTAGCTGCTAAGTCCAACATTAACACATTAAAAGATTTAATGCATGCTAAATTGATTCAAGGAGCACTAAGTAACTGAATGTGTGCTAACAAATGTATATCCTTAATGCTTACTCACTGCCTGCAGGAAATCTTGGTATATCTAAACAATGTTATCCATTCGTTCATGGGGTAATACCAAAATATTTCTGCAGCTCAACGCTACTGCAGAATATATGCTAAAGTTATGCACTGCTAGAGTCAGTCATTTAGCTATATAGTGCCTTCTGCCAACTGCTCACTACTGGAAGAGCTGTGGAAATCTTTATTCATTTATTTACAGCTCATTGAAGGGACACAAAGATCCATGAAGTTATTGATACAGTGGGTTTTCTTGTCTTTTTTACTGTCATATCCTGAATCTTTCACGGGATTCATCCATACATCCAATCTCTTGGCCATATTTCATTCATTATTATTCTAATGATATGATATTCTAAGGAGTGGAGGAATGGCCTAGTGGTTGGGGCAAGGTACTTCAGGCCGGAAGGTTGGGGGTTCAAATCCCACTAGAGGACAGCAACCTTGGGCCGGAAGGACTGGGGTTTCTAGTCCCACAGGTGCTCCTTGTGGTCTTGGGCAAGCCGCTTAACCCTCCATAGCCCATGTTCCCTGTAAAATAGTTATCTCCAAGTTATAATGCCCTGTTCAATGTAATTTCAGTTTGTTCAATGTAAACCGCACTGATGCAGAATAGCGCGGTATATAAGAGAATGTAAAGAAAAAAGAAATAAACATGCCATTCTCCTATCAATTTATTGCAATAGGTTCAACATACATTTGTTCCCTTATCAGCTCCTTTATGATCTCATTCATACCAGTACTCTCTTACTCCCATTGATTTGCCTTCCTCTCATATGGTTTATTTGCAGTTTGCTGTTTTTTCAAAAGGCAGTAAATTAAAGTGGTATTTAATCATCATACAGAATAAAAAGGGAACTACAATAAGAATAGCAAAGAGGAAAGAAGAAAGGGGACCACAGGTGTCATGCTGCTGCCCATCCAACAACCACACACCAACAGCCTCCACATGTGTTTTCAGCGCTGCATTAAAATTTTTATAAGACGCCTCAGTATGCAATTGAAAAGGAAGAGCATTCTGGAGATGAGAAGATGTAAAGAAGCAGCCGAGCGCCTGGTACTTCCCAATCTGGTAGGGATATTGGTGGAACAGTCAAGCAGCGAATAGAGCAGAGAACTCTAGTAGGGGTATGCAAGGAGACTGAGGATACTACGTAAGGTGACATGGTGGTATAGAGAACTTTGTGTGTCAGTATTAGGATCCTGTAATGTACATGCTAAAAAACTAGAAGTCAGTGTTCCTGGGCGAGGAGAGGAATAATGTGGTCAAATTTTCAGGCACAACAAAGAATTTTGACTGTTGTATTCTGAATAGTCTGCAATCATTTGAGTTGTAATATAGGTAAACCGGAATAAATGATATTGCAATAGTCAATACGTGATATGATAAAACTGAGTGCAAGAGTCTGTTGAAAGGAGAAATCTAAAAATGGCTAGAAAGCACAGAATTGGTGCAGTGCTAGGAAAGAATTCTTAATTGCATTGCAAATGTAAATTCTGTGTCCAAATGGACACCATGGTATTTAAAGTAAGGCTGAATTTGGATAGGTTGGTTATCAAGCAAAAGAGATATAGTAGGGGCTGTGTAACCTCTTGTAAGCCATATCACAGATGTTTTCACTACATTCAGTTTAAGATGGTTATCCCTCAACCAGATGGAAATGTTTCACATACAGTCACCTAAACCTATTAAGGCAGGAGAGCTGGAATCCGTAAAAGCAAGCAGGAGTATGTCTTCTGCATAATAATATGCATTAATCCCTGTTGCCTGAATAAGAACGGTTAGCGAGCTAAAGAAGATATTAAACAAAAGCGGTGCTAGCACGGAACCTTGTGGTATATCGCATGTCAAAGGATGGGATGTAGATGAGCAAGAACAGACAGGGACTGTAAATGATCGATCGGCAAGGAAAGAGGAGAAAAACGTTAGATATTTCTTAACATTCTCCAGCAGTAAACCATGCAAATGCCCTTAGCTCTCCTGTAGCCCCTTTTAATTGTAGAACGCATTGGGTAACTCAAAGGTTTTCATCAAATTAATGTGTTTGCTTTTTGTATAATATTTCATTGCTTTTTATAAGATGCCAGCAGATGAGGAGCATTTGGCTTCGCCCGTTGGAGGAGACAAATCTCAAGTTTTCTTTGGTCTTATTAAACCCCTTCACTGGCACTAAAGTCCCTTTGCATTTGCTCAGCATCCTTGGATCTCTATTCACGGGGCTGTCCCCAAGTGATAATGAAACCCTTTGGGGAACAGGAAATACTGAACCTAGCACTTATGAATGGTGAAAACATTTTGTTTTGTTTTCTTATAAACCAGGCAGTTTCATTTTTCTCCTCAGCTCAGTCAGAATCAGGGTTGTCATCTAGTACAAGAGCCTTCATTTGCATCTATTCTGGATATTTATATCCCTATTTTATAAAGCCCCCCTCCCCCTCAATACACCTACAGGCTGATGCAGAAAGCTGGAACTATCACGTGCTATCAACTCTGTACATCTCTTTGCAGCACACCAATAGTATGCAACTTCAGCGCCAGCATGCAGAAAGGTGAGTATATGCAAATTAGCCCAATGCAGAGAAACGCATAGAAGATTTCGCAACCAACCTTAGCGTCAGTATCTCTATGCCTGGTCTTGATGTGGCTTAACATCTAGCGCTTGCCCCCAATGAGGAAAGCCGGAGCTATCAAGTGCTATCAACTCTGTACATCTCTTTGCAGCACACCAATAGCATGCAACTTCAGCGCCAGCATGCAGAAGGGGCATATATGCAAATAAGCCATGCGTTAAACTGTGGCACAAATGGGAGAGCAAACCAACATATGTCCACAGGAGGTGACAAATTTGGCATGCTCTCCCAGAGAAACAGGGGCACAGTGTGGCTAATAATATTTTGATGGCATCGGGGGCTTTCCACGATGCCTGGTTCATCTGAGAGGAACTGTCAAACTTTTCCTTAGCTGATTCAGGCATCAGGGAAAGCCCCCAATGCCATAAAAATACTGTCGGGGACAATACCAGTGACAGAAAACAAATCCCTTGTGGCCCACCCGCCCAACCAAAAATAACCCTGGTGGCTCAGCGGCCCTGAACCCCCCCACCCCCTCCTGGTACCTTTACCAAGGCGTACCACCATCTTGAAAAATGGCGGCTCCACGCAGTACATCCTGGGATGCATCTGGTGGGGTCAGATTGCTATATAAGGTGCCTCATATCCCAGGATGCACCACTCAGGGCCAGGTGCCACCATTTTTCAAGATGGTGGCGCAAGAGTAGGAGCACATGGGCAGTGCTCCTGCTCCTTTATAAAGGTACTGAGAGGGGGTTGGGGGCCGCTGGGCCATCAGGGTTATATTTAGTTGAGCGGGTTGGGGATTTGATGCCACTGGGCCTCCAGGGTTATTTTTAGTTTGGGGGGGGGGGATTGGGGCTGCTGGGGATACAGTGTTATTTTTAGTTGAGCCAGGGGAGGGGGGGGGATTGGGGCTGCTGGGCCACCAGGATTATTTTTAATTGAGCGGGTGGGGGAAAATCGGGGTTATTTTTAGTTGGGCGGATAGGGGGGATTGGGGTTCACCAGGAATTTGTTTTCTGTCAGGGGCACAGTATTTTGATAGCATCGGGGGCTTTCCACGATGCCTGGATCATCTTGAGGGGAAAACCCCCGATGCCATCAAAATACTGTCGGAGGCAAGCGCTAGATGTTAAGCCACATCAGGACCAGGCATACAGATACTGACGCTAAGGCTGGTTATGAAATCTTCTATGCGTTTCTCTGCATTGGGCACAGACAATATTAGCTTGCCATTTTAATACACATAGTTCATTTGCCTATAATTTAAACACTCTTGGCATTATGTGTATGCTAGATTTTCCTTTGCTGTTTACACACGTCAATCTCTTTTCTACAATTGGCTGTGGTGGTAATTGTGCCTAAAATTAGCGTTATCTGCACGTAAAGGCCACACTAGTTTTCGGCATCAGCCTGCTAGTTTGGTGTGTCCTAGGGGCCTTCCAAAACCTTGCAATTATGGAATTTGAACACAAGATGCCACCCCTATGCAATGAATATAGCTATCTGCCATCCACCCTTTGGGGCTGTGAACATTGCCTCTGCAGTATCTCCACCCCCCGTTGACACAGAGCATGGAAGGCTTGACATGAGGATCAAACTAGGAAACTTCGGCATAACAGTGTCCAGCATTTGCCAATTCAGACACTGATCAGCCCTGACAGTATGTATGATGTCCAGGTAGATGCTTACCTTAGTATCAGTAGAGGAATAGCCTGGTGGTTAGAGCTATGGGGCTAGATGGAGAGTGAGCGTTGATTGCACATTACGGTTAGTGTGGCAGTCAGTAGCACACACTAATTGCCAATGTTGCAGATAGCACGGGTTTACTTAAAGCCATCTCAAGAGGTGACGTTAGATGCACTCACGGTAATTGCCAAGGGCCAGAAAGTGCACATAAGGGGCTTGTCTGTGCGGAAACTGTCAGTACATGCTGGCCAAGCCCCTGACAATTACTGGGTACTTGACTCTCAATGCTTGTTAGGGGCAAAAAGCTACCACACTTTAGTAAAGATGCACGTTATAATACTTGAGTGTAACTTATATTGAGCTACTACTGAAGAGGTGCAAGTTAAATTCAAAGTAGTAAATAAACCAATGGCAATCACACAATAAGGTTTAATACTATATCAATAAAACAAAGCTACAAATAACACCTCTACATATTACTCAACCACAAATTCAAACACAAACAAAGCAAGCTACATTTGATAACTGGACCAACTTCAACTTAATATCAAAATCTACTCTCAAAACTACAATAACTAGCATTAATACAACAACCTCATACCTTGATCCATGCCCAGTTGATTGGATAAAGAAGACTTTCTCAATACTCTCTTCTTTCATTCTACCCTTAGTGAACCTATCCTTACAAAAAGGCTACTTACCACCATCTCTCAAACACGTTCAAATACGACCTATACTTAAAAATAACACATTAGATAAATTATCCCCAAAATCATACAGACCCATATCAAGTATTCCTTTTATGGCCAAACTTATTGAAAAAATTGTACAAATTCAACTACAAGACTTTATTGACACATTAAACCTCCTTGATGAACATCAATATGGCTTTAGACCCTTCCATGGAGTAGAAACCTTGCTAACGATCCTTTATGACACAATATTAAGAGGTATTGATAATCCTAAACAAGCCTTTATTCTTGTTTTCCTTGACATATCAGCTGCATTTGACAGTGTTAATCACTTAACAATGTTAAACAGACTTCAACAAATTGGAATTACATCTACTGTTTATAATTGGTTCAAATCATATCTATCAAACAGAACTCAAACAGTAAGAATCCACACCCAAATTTCTAACACCTTCAAACAAACTCAGGGTCTCCCGCAGGGTTCTGCATTATCTGCGCTATTATTTAATATTTACTTACAACCAGTTTGTAACATCTTTAAACGTCACAATGTTTACTATCATATCTACGCTGATGATATAATGTTCTATCTCCCATTTGAAATCCCACACCCACCTCTTCAAAAAATAACAGAATGTTTCAATGAACTAACTGAATGGCTCAAAGAACAAAATCTACTTATCAACTTTACTAAAACTGATATATTATTCATCACTAAAAACCAAACATACATACCCCCAAACACGATCACACTAGATACTCATGAAATAAATACAAAAAAAGAAATAAAATATTTAGGTGTGATACTTGACAATAATCTAAATATGGATCCACATATAAAATATCTAACTAAAAAAATACATTACAAACTCAAAACACTAAAACAATTAAGACCATTGATTCATCTACAAGACTTTATTAATATAATTCATGCTATCATCACCCCACATTTTGATTTTGCAAACACAATACTTAATGGCATTTCAAAACAAAATATTAAAAAGATACAAATAATTCAGAACATAGCTGCCAGGATGATTATGAATATAAGCCCACTTGAACATGTTACACCAATTTTGGCTGAACTTCATTGGCTACCTATTTACTCCTGAATCAAATATAAAATTCTTGTCACTACATTTAAACTTATAAATAATCTTGCACCATCAGCACTCAATACACTGATTAATATAGACATCGATAAACGATCCCAAAGAAGCAGAAACTTAAATACCTTAACAATACCAAAAGATTTCACAAAAGCCAGAAAACAAACAAATAAGAGAGCTTTCTCACACTCTGCTCCAATTCTTTGGAACAATCTACCTGACAACATTCGCCTGCTATCTGATATAAAGGAATTTAGAAAAAAATTAAAAACTCACTTATTCATATTACACTACAATACACCCTCAGAACAGAATACTGAAATAGATACAGGCTAACATTTATACATTATTATTACATACTCTATTTTCAAAATAAATATCACTAATACACTATTAACCATACCACACTCTCATTCACATGATGATTATAGATTTAAACTAACAATGTATATATGTTCTAATATGTTATACCTTTAATGTTACAACATTCCTTGTAAATTATAATTATCTGTTCTATGTAAACTGACTTGGTATATTACATACCAATTAACCTACTGTTCCATGTAAACCGCACTTGATACTAGGGAAAGAGCGGTATATAAATAACTGTTAAATAAATAAATAAAAATAATATATGGAACTGGATTTTAGCTCACACCTGTTCTCAGAAGTTCAAGGTGAGTAACATTCAGGTACAGGAGGTATTTTCCTTTCCTGGAGGGTGAAACACACTGATCCTGATATTCAGCGGCACTACCTGGTTGGTGGTCGAATAGCAATGCTTCCCAGCAAACCTAGCTATTCTGTGCCAGATGCTGAATACCTGGTTTGTGTTTTTTTCACAGCAGTGGCAACTAGAAGCCTGTAAGTTTGTACCTGAGGCAATGGAGGGCTAAGTGACTTGCTCTAGATCATAAGGAGACACAGTGGGATTTGAATCCTGGCTTCCCAGGTTCTAGCACGCTGCTCTAACCATTAGGCTAGTTCTCCACTCCAAGCCTAAAGTGGACAGAAGTCACACTAAGCTCAAAGTCCTAGATTTCAAAAACATGGGCTTAAGGCAGTGCTAGCAGGGTGAGAAAAGTTCTCTTAGGCTTCTGTGGCCGGTATCATAAGCTTTGCAGTTTTCCGGGTCATGCCATGAAACTGGTGAATGATAACCAAAACATCTATTCCACTTACCAAGATGCAGCATGACCCGGTAAACTGCAAAGATCAGCGGGAGAAAAGGTAACAGCAAATCTCCAGTGTGCAACAATATATATAAAAAAATAGACTTAATTATTCAAGTTCATTTCTAATTGTTATTTCCTAATACAAATGTAAATATACAAAAACAAATAAAAAAAAAGCTTTTCATTTTCCAACTACTTTGTGAAGCACCTGAATGCTCTGGTGGTGAAGTCATGGCGCTGTGATTTTTTTCCTTTTTTCACTGTTACCATAGAAATGCATAAAATAGAAAAATAAAATCCCATTCATAGCATTACAGAGACTAAGACACTCATCGGCAAACATACATCAAGCGTGCAAATATACTGAAGAAACAATCCTAGTAGCACCAGAGGAATAGCACAGAGATGACGTTAAACAATAATCATGACACTTACACACAGGGAAATCTTAGTAAATAGAATATTGAGAAATTCTACATACCTGATAATTTTCTTTCCTTGAATCCAGCTGGATCAGTCCAGATGAGTGGGTTAGACAGAGCTGGCCCAAGGGTTTTTGCTGCCCTAGGCAGAAGACACAGACATGCAGCCCCCCGAACTACGCCAAGTCATGCCATTCCATACCGCACCCCCCCCATGCTGAGCCACACTATCACCTATGCTGGTGGTGGAGTCGAGGGGGGGTGCAGCTTGGCTCGGCAGCAGGCCATGTACTTGGGCACACATGGCCTGCCGCTTCTGACCCCCCTCTGACATAACATCAGGGGTTCTGAAGCGGCAGATGTGTGCTGAAGCACACGGCCTGCCACTGAGCCAAGCTGCACCTCCCCCCCCTGCCGTCGGTATCAGTGGCAGCGTGGCATAGCTCAGCACGGGTGGGGGGGGGGGCAGTGCACATGGCCTGCCGCCCACAGAGATCTACTGCTCTAGGTGGCTTCCTTACCAGTAGGTGGAGGAAGACCAGAGCAACCTTCAGTGATGTCATAACTTGATATATCTGCTGGTGCAGCATTGAGAGAAGCCAGTATGACACTTCCGAAGTAGTAAGCAAAACTGAAAAACTTAGAAACTGATCATTTTAGTAAATCAACAACCCAAATTTAAAACAGTTAACTTGAACAAGCATTTGGCTCTCTTATTACAATTAATTGTGCACCAGAATATAATACTGACAATACACTCCACAGCAGCTGGACTATCGACCAACTGGCCAGAATGAACAAATGGATGATGAAATGCTCATAGAAATCTTGGAAGCTAACAAAAGTTACAACACTGTAATAATAATGGGTGATTTCAATTACCCCGGTATCGACTGGGTCAGTGTCACGGCAGGACATGCTAGGGAGATAAAGTTTCTAGATGAAATAAATGACTGCTTCTTGGAGCAGCTGGTTCATGAACCGACCAGAGGGGAAGCCATATTGGACCTAGTCCTTAGTGGAACACCAGATCTGGTGCAAGAGATAAGGGTGTTGGGGCCACTTGGCAATAGTGATCATAGCATGATCGCATTTGATTTATTTAGTGGAGGAGGGATAGTAAGGAAATCCACAGTACTACCTTTTAACTTTCAGAAGGGAGAATATGATAAAATGAGGAAAATAGTTAAGAAAAAACTAAAAGGAGCAGTTGCAAAGGTTAAAGACTTACAACAAGCTTGGGTGTTGTTGAAAACTACTATCTTGGAAGCCCAGACCAGCTGTATTCCACGCTTTAAGAAAAGTGGAAGGAAGTCCAAAAAACTGCCAGCATGGTTTAAAGGTGAGATCAAAGAGGCTGTTGTTGCCAAAAAAGGATCTTTCAGGAAATGGAAAAAAGAGCCAAATGACGAAAGCTGGAAACAGCACAAGCACTGGCAAGTCAAATGCAAGGCATTGATAAGGCAGGCAAAGGGAGAATTTGAGAAGAAGCTTGCTGCGGAAGCAAAAACGCAAAATAAAGACTTTTTCAAGTACATTCGTATCAAAAAACCTGTGAGAGTGTCAGTTGGTCCATTAGATGATAGAGGGGTTAAAGGGGCACTAAGAGGCGAAAAGGCTATAGCGGAGAGACTGAATGAATTCTTTGCTTCGGTCTATACTGAGGAAGATGTAGGGATGTTACCCATGACTGAAGTGGTATTTAAAGGTGCGGAAGAATTGAAGGAAATATCGATACATCGGGAAGATGTATTATAACTATTAGATAAACTGAAGAGTAGCAAATCACCTGGGCCGGATGGTAAAAATTAATCTCATTAACACTAGTTAGAAATAAAATCCCCCTCATAACAGACCTCATTTCAGATGAGAAGCCTGATTTTCTTTGTATCACTGAAACCTGGATAACCGAATCCGACACTATTATTCTAAACCAACTAAATGTAAATGGATACTCTGTTCAACTGCAACCGGGATAAAAAGAAAGGAGGAGGAGTACTCATAATAGCAAAGACTATACTTAACTGCTCACCCACCATCTGTAGTAACCAAGAGGGCATGAATATACTAAAGATAGAAAACAAAAACATAGCCATCTGCCTCTTCTATAGACCTCCCATGCCAGCCCCTCAAAATATAATCTCTGTTTTAGAACTGGCATGCAAAGCCTCCATGAATAAGCCTCATATTATCCTTGGGGATTTCAATCTAGCTTCTCTAAATAATCACCAGTCAAAAACTTTCCTTGACTCTATGGACGAAATGGGCTTTAAACAAACAATCTCCTACCCTAAACACATCAAAGGGAACACGCTTGACCTAGTTTTCCTTCCTGAATACTTACCCAGATTACCCCAATATAATACCCCTAACATAACTCAAATCCCATGGTCCGACCATCATTTAATTCAATTCTCCATTCACATTCCCCATACCCCTAATCATCAACACAATACACTACACCACGGTCCGAGGTTTCGACCGTTTAAACCAGAAATGTTTCTTGAAACAATTATTCCTCAGCTGGACAAAAAAACAGACAGTCTCGAAAAATCTATTACCAATTGGAACACTACAATAGAAGCAGCTGCCAAACCCTTACCTACCAAAACTAACAGACCCCATAAAAAATCATCTGAAAAATGGTATACTGCTGAATTAAATAATTATAAAAAAGAACTCAGAAGAATAGAGGCTAAATGGAGAACTAAAAAAACCCCGGAATTGCAAGAGCTATACTTTGCAACCCTTAATTCTTACAAACTAGCTACAAATAATGCCAAGAAACAATACCATACATCAATCCTATCCAAAGCTATTAATCGACCAAGAGAACTATTTGAAATTATAAAATCATTATCTAAAGCCCCACCTACTAATATCCACAAGATCCCTATCAACCCTCAAACACTAGCAGACTATTTTGCTGGCAAACTCAAGCAAAATGCACCATCTGTACCTGATCCCTTTCCTACAAAAATAAATGTCCTCAGTGAATGGAAATCTTTCCACCCCATAGATAGAAATCAATTACTAAATATAATTACAAACCTTAATACAACTACATCCCTCTTAGACCCATGCCCAGCAGCATGGATTAAGACTAAAAAACAAGAACTAGCCCCATACATATTAGATATAGTAAATAAATCCCTACAACAGGGTATACTACCAAATGAACTCAAAATCTCAGCAATCCGCCCACTTTTGAAAAACAACTCACTAGATAGCAAAGATCCATCATCATACAGACCTATAGCTAGTATACCCTTCCTGACTAAAATTATTGAAAAAGTTGTTCAAATCCAACTTCAAGATTTTATAAGACACCTCAACTCCCCTTGATGAACACCAATATGGGTTTCGACCATCACATGGCGTAGAAACATTATTACTTGTCCTCCTTGATTCCCTTGTCAGAGGTATGGACAATATCAAACAAGCTTTCATACTAGTATTTATTGACATTTCCGCTGCATTTGACAGTGCAAACCATAACATTCTAATCTCAAGACTTAGCCAATTAGGTATAAAAGAAGTAGCTCTCAAATGGTTTAAATCTTATATATCCGACCGTTCACAATTTGTACAAATAGATCAAGATCCCTCTCCACCATTTCCACAAGAACAGGGAATCCCTCAAGGTTCATCACTTTCTGCACTCTTATTCAACTTATATCTGCAACCGATATGCACCATCTTTAAAAGACATAATATAAATTACCACATTTATGCGGATGGTATTATGTTGTACACCCCGATTAATACAAATGACCCTAACTATGATAACCTCTCAACCTGCCTTGCCGAAGCCGAACTGTGACTTCGCTCAAAGAATATGAACATTAATTTTAAGAAAACTGAAATACTGTTTACATCAAGAAACCCCAATTTCGCACCTCCACCAGAAATCAAACTTCATAACATCTCCCTCCCAGTGAAGCAGGAAATCAAATATTTGGGAGTCATTCTTGAATCAACTCTCAGCTTCACTTCCCACATTAAGAAAATAACCAGAACAATCTTCTACAAGCTTAGAACTATCCAGCAGCTTAGACCACTTATAGAAAGTGACGACTTCCGGACCATTACTCAAATTTTAATAACACCTCACCTTGACTATTGCAATGGTATCCTTAAAGGCATAACAAAGAAAAATCAAAATATTCTCCAAATGGCTCAGAATGTTGCCGCAAGATTAATTTCCAAGGCTAAATTATCTGATCACATTTCTCCCATTTTATACTCCTTACATTGGCTTTCTGTTGCATGCAGGATACATTATAAAATTATACTGACTACTTTCAAGTTAATTAACAACATCGCCCCATCTTACCTATCTACCCTTATCCATAGCCCCTCAGATAGTAGACTAAGAAGAAGGAGGAATCTCAATACAGTGCAAGTACCAGATACAATAAGAAAGACAAAGCAAATAACAAGCAACAGCGCTTTCACATACGTAGCACCTACACTATGGAACAACCTCCCTGATCAACTAAGAGAGACAAAAGATCTCCAAACGTTTAGAAAGGAACTAAAAACACACTTATTCACCCAACATTACTGCCAATTCTCAGATCTGGCCTCCCACCCCCCATAGCTCATTCTGCAAATCTGCCAAAAATACTCACTCACTTAATAATATTATTCCAAAGCTGATGTTATGTCACAGGTTGTAAATATCACAGTTCTGTAAATAATCAAGATTTTTTGTTATAATTCTGTAAATAATTAACTGTCTAAATAATCAAAGGTTCCTGTTATGAGCTATATATGATTACTTTTGTTTATACTGTTCCTTGTACATAGTTGCAATGTTGCATAATGTTCCATGTATTTGTTCACCACTGTTCTATGTAAACCGCCACTGATCTTGGGAAGGGGCGGTATATAAAAGTTTTCAAATAAATAAATAAATAATAATAATAATTATATACATCCAAGGGTGTTGAAAGAACTGAAATATGAGATTTCAGACCTGCTATTAGTAATCTGTGATCTATCATTAAAATCATCTGTGATACCCGAAGATTAGAGGATCGCCAATGTAACGCCAATTTTTAAAAAGAGTTCCAGGGGTGATCCGGGAAACTAGAGACTGGTGAGCCTGATGTCAGTACCGGGAAAAATGGTAGAAAACATCATAAAGAACAAAATTACTCAGCATGTAGATAGTCATGGCCTAATGGGAGACAGCCAACATGGCTTTAGACAAGGAAGATCTTGTCTTACTAATCTGTTATGTTTTTTTTGAAATTGTGAATAAACAGGTGGACAAAGGTGAGTCGGTTGATATAGTGTATTTGGACTTTCAGAAAGCCTTTGACAAGGTCCCTCATCAGAGACTTTTGGCAAAACTAAAAAGAGTTATGGGATAGGAGTTAGTGTACTATTTTGGATCAGGAACAGGTTAAAAGATAGAAAGCAGAGGGTAGGGCTAAATGGCCAATTTTCCCAATGGAGAAAGGTGAATAGTGGTGTACCCCAGGGATCTGTGCTGGGTCCGCTGCTTTTTGACATATTCATAAATGACCTGGAAAAGGGAATAACGAGTGAGGTTATCAAATTTGCAGATGACACAAAACTATTTAAAGTTGTTAAAACCCAAGAGGATTGTGGAAAATTGCAAGAGGATTTTGATAAATTGGAAGACTGGGCATCAAAATGGCAGATGAAATTTAATGTGGACAAGTGCAAAGTTATGCACCTAGGGAAGAACAACCCAAACTATGGTTACAAGATGCAAGGTTACACATTAGGAACCACCACCCAGGAAAACGATTTAGGCGTCATTGTGGATAACATGTTAAAACCCTCGGCCCAGTGTGCAGCGGCGGCCAAGAGGGCAAATAGAATGCTAGGTATCATAAGGAAAGGAATGGAAAATAAAACAAAAGATATTATAATGCCTCTATATCGTTCCATGGTGAGACCGCACCTTGAATATTGTGTGCAATTCTGGTCGCCATATCTTAAAAAGGATATAGCGTTATTAGAAAAGGTTCATTGAAGAGCCACCAAAATGGTAAAGGGGATGGAAGGATACTCCTATGAAGAAAGGCTAAAAAGGTTTAACCTGGAAAAGAGACGGCTGAGGGTAATGATAGAAGTCTATAAATTAATGAACGGAGTGGAACAGGTAAATGTAGATTGATTGTTTACGTTATCAGAATATAGAAAGACTAGGGGACATGCAATGAAGCTACAGGGTAAACTATTTAAGACAGCTTGTGTGCATCAGTGATGCTGAGAGGTAAACTATCGGTAGTTTAACTACTGGCAGGGTCTCCCAAGATGGACAGGTCTCAGCTGAGATGCCAGACCAAGACAAACCACTCATCTGGGCAGCAGCAGAATGGGATAGTGTTGACGGCGGAGGATCACATTTCTGTGACAACGGCAACACCACCAAACAAACTGCGCGGAAGAAAGGCCTGGCAGTCTACTTCTGTATCTTGCAGCTCTACCCTTCACCCATAAGATGATCTATATTGTAGGACTCCCTAACATGTACCACATCTTTAGCTTTTCAAGCAACTGGGTCTCAGAATCAGAATAGGGCGACTTATAAAGCACACTTTTTCATGTGAAGACTGCGCCCAAACCTTACATCAACGACCCTTCTTAGTTGCTCAATTTTATATTAAGGCTAAAATAGATGTTGTGAGTGTTATGACTTCCATGTTGTTAAATTCAATATTATCAGCGTGACTTTAATCTAAGGATGTTTATGTGTAACACGTGTCGGCGCGCCCCCGTGTGGCCAGGTGGTTGCCTAGGGCTACAGGGGAGGCACCGATTGTCCTTTGTTGAAATTAGCCCAGTAGCATGTAGTTGTGTCCCCGAAAGGATAAGAGCCAAGTGCAAAGGTCGCAGGAAATATTTATTTATTTTTTAGAAACAAGGATTTCCTAACCGGTTCAATTCTGTGACATGAATTGATTGAAGTTGACCAAAACAAAATTCAGGATACTTCTCCAAATAACAGCACACAAGCCTATTATACAGTCCTTGGCTTGATACAGCTTTCAAACTTGCTTTCTGATAAAACTCTATTTTCAGCAGTATTCTGTTTCCTGGTCTCCAGGAGGCGCTATACAACCCTCTGTTACTTCACAGTAGGTGTAGCAAAACTTCCTGGCCCACTTCGATAGTTTCACAAGCAATAGAATTCTTTTCCACTTATAATACAAACTTTCAGCACAGCTTCTTCCCAAGCAGCTTCAAACAGGACAGCTACTTTTAAAAGCACAGCTAAAAAGTAATGGGCTTTAAAATGTCCTGGTAAAAGAACCTCTGGTTTTTCTTCCAGATACCAAACTTCCTTCAGTTCTTTTACTTAGCACGAGGTAACACAGATGCATTCAGTAATCAAGACCAGCTGGGTTTCTTTCTGCTTTCAAACCCTATTTGGTTCCTTTATACTTCTTTAGCACAGATTGCACAGCTTATTTCCATGTCTGAGACATTGTCTAAATCCACAGTGTCTCCCAAGTCCATATCCTTCACGCTAGACTCTTCCTGGTAACTGTTTCCCCTGGTATCTTCCAGAGAAGCCTCACTAGCTTGCACAGCCCTTAGGAGCTTCTCCCAGGTACCCTTAACAGTGTGTGAGCTTGTGGGGGAAGGGCAGGAAAAACCCTCTTTGTCTAATAAGCCTTTCAAACGTTGTAAAGGGCTCACCTTATTAGTGCTGCTTTTCCTCCTTACAGATTCCTTACTAGGAGAAGAGCTGAGCCATGAACTCTTGGAGAATATTTCCTCCTCTGAGGACTCCTCCCCTGAGCTTTCCACTGGCCTAATAGCGATCCTTATCAGAAATCCCGTGTCGGCTGTTGCTGTTCTCATCAAAAACGCCGCGCTTTTTTTGATGAGAACAGCAACAGCCGACACGGGATTTCTGATAAGGATCGCTATTAAGTTGGAGCAAAGCTGATGAGTATCCCCTGAAGAAACGTTCGTATGTGAAACGATATGGCGCTATAATTCAAGCGTTGGGAGAAAAAGCTCACCGTGTTACACATAAGCATCCTTAGATTAAAGTCACGCTGATAATATTGAATTTAACAACATGGAAGTCATAACACTCACAACATCTATTTTAGCCTTAATATAAAATTGAGCAACTAAGAAGGGTCGTTGATGTAAGGTTTGGGCACAGTTTTCACATGAAAAAGTGTGCTTCATAAGTCGCCCTATTCTGATTCTGAGACCCAGTTGCTTGAAAAGCTAAAGATGTGGTACATGTTAGGGAGTCCTACAATATAGATCATCTTATGGGTGAAGGGTAGAGCTGCACTATATATTTAACTTGATAGTTTTTACAGCTCTGAGAAGTGACATAACGTTACTTCTGTATCTTGCCATGAAAACCCAATGGATAGTTACAACAAAACAAATTGTGCTATAGTGCTGGAAGATGAGACCCCCAGGTTGGAAGGCACTCAACTAGCTATTGGGGAAGAGCTGAAGACTTCTCGGAGTAAAGACAGCATTTATGATGTGGTTGGATCAAAGCCCTCAGGACGTCTGACTGCTGATGTAGCTGCGCATGAAATGAGAGTCAGAAGCTATAAAGATGTCTTATGCATTGGAACATGGAACGTACGAAGCATGAACCAAGGGAAGTTGGAGGTGGTCAAGAATGAAATGGAACGTGTACAACTTGATCTTTTGGGCGTCAGCGAACTGAAATGGACTGGCATCGGGCACTTTGTATCAGATGATCACATGGTCTACTATGCTGGAAATGAAAGACAAAGAAGAAATGGTGTTGCATTTATAATAAAGAAGAAACTTGCAAGAACTGTAATGAAATACAATGCAGTCAGCGAACGCTTAACCTCTATTTGTCTACGAGGAATGCCTATCAACACAGCTATAATTCAAGTATATGCCCCAACAACAGCTGCAGAAGAGAATGAAATTGAAGAGTTCTATGAACAAGTACAAGCTTAAATTGACAGAACATGCAAACAGGATATCCTGATAGTCATGGGCGACTGGAACGCAAAAGTTGGCAACAAAGAAGAAGGCAAAGTAGTTGGAAAATATGGACTTGGCAACAGAAATGAAGCTGGAGAAAGACTGATAGAATTCTGCAAGACCAACGATCTATTCATCTCAAACACCTGCTTCCATCAATACAAGCGGCGACTGTACACATGGACTTCGCCCAATGGATTGTATAAAAATCAAATTGACTACATCTGTGGAAGTCAATGATGGAAAAGTTCTATAACATCAAAAAACCTGGAGCTGACTTTGGTACAGATCATCAACTACTAGTATGCAAACTCAAGCTAAAGTTGAAAAAGAGCAAACCACCCATGAATGAGCAAAATATGACCTTGAGAATATACCACTGGAATTTAAAGACTGCGTGCAAAATCGATTTGCTGCTTTAGATACAAATGACAGAGCTCCAGAAGAGTTATGGAATGACATCAAGAAGGTTGTGTTGGAAGAAAGCGAGAAGTCTCTACAAAAGGTGAAAAAGCAAAAACGGCCAAAATGGATGACGGAAGAAACTCTGAAAATTGCCTAGAATCGCAGAGAAGCTAAAGCCAGAGGAGAAAGACAATAACAGAACTCAACAAAGATTTCCAACGTGCAGCAAGACAGGACAAGGAAAAGTACTACAACGACGCATGCAAGGAAATAGAAGCAGAAACTATTAGAGGAAGAACAAGATCGGCTTTCCTAAAGCTATGAGAGTTAAAGAAAAAGTTCCAGCCTCGAATTGGAATGTTGCAAGATGCTCAAGGTTCTATGTTGAATGATGCTGAGAAGATCAAGAAAACGTGGAAGGAATATACAGAGTTTTTATATGATATAGTTCAAGTGGACCAAACCGTTTCAACCTGTACCTTATAATCGGGAACCATTGGTGATGAAAGAAGAAGATAAAGCAGCATTGAAAGCCTTATCAAAGAACAAAGCACCAGGCATTGATAGCATTCCCATAGAAGTATTACAGCAATCTGTTGCAGCTGTTACCGTACTTACAAGGCTCTGCCAAGAAATATGGAAAACATCATGGCCAACTGACTGGAAAAGATCTGTGTTTATACCAATACTACAGAAAGGTGATCCAACTGACTGTGGAAATTATCGCACAATCGCTCTGATCCCACATGCCAGCAAAATTTTACTGAAGATTATTCAAAAGAGACTACAACCATACCTGGAACAAGAACAAGCAAGGTTCAGGAAAGGGCGAGGAACGAGAGACATCATTGTGGATGTGAGATGGATCTTTGAAAAGACTAAAGAATACCAAAAGGATATCTATTTGTGCTTTATCGACTATAGCAAGGCTTTTGACTGTGTAAACCATGAGAAACTCTGTGCCACATTAAGAAGCATGGGTATACCAGAACACCTGATCGTACTCTTGCACAATCTGTACATTGATCAAGAAGCAGCAGTTCAAATGGAACAAGGAGAAACAGAATGGTTTAAAATAAGCAAAGGTGTAAGACAAGGCTGCATACTTTCCCCCTACCTGTTTAATTTATATGCAGAACAAATCATCAGAGAAGCAGGATTGTATGAAGACAACAGAGGTGTGAAGATTGGTGGAAGACTCCTCAACAATCTTCGCTATGCTGATGATACCACATTACTGGCTGAAAGTGAAGATGATCTGAAACATTTGCTTCTCACAATCAAAGAACATAGTCTAAAAATGGGCTTGCACCTTAATGTAAAGAAGACAAAGATCATGACAACTGGTATAATCAACAGGTTCATCGTTGAAGGAGAAGAAATTGAAATCGTGAACAACTTTAACCTACTTGGATCAACTATCAATAAAGAAGCAACAAGCAGTCAAGAAATCAGACGACGCATTGCTCTTGGCAGAATGGCTATGAAAGACCTAGATAAGATTCTCAAGAGCAGAGATGTCTCTCTCAATACAAAGATTCGACTTGTTCAAGCCATGCTATTTTCAATAACATCGTATGGATGTGAAAGCTGGACAGTGAAAAAGATAGACAGGAAGGAAATTGATGCCTTTGAATTATGGTGCTGGCGGCGAATACTGTGTATACCATGGACTGCCCGAAGAACAAACCAGTCGGTACTAGAGGAGAGCAAACCTAAGCTTTCTTTAGAAGCTCAGATAACAAGACTTCGACTTTCATACTTTGGACACATCATGCGAAGAGAGAGATCATTAGAGAAAGACATCGTGCTTGGCAAGATAGGTCAGCGCAAAAGAGAAAGGCCAGCAATGAGATGGATCGATACAATAACAGCAGCTATGGGTACCAGTCTGTTAACAATGAGCCGCCTGACTCAAGACCGAACACAATTTAGAATAGCTATCCAGAGGGTCGCCATGAGTCGACTCCGACTCGATGGCACTTAACAACAACAAAAGAAAATATTTTTTCACTCAACGTGTAATCAAACTCTGGAATTTGTTACCGGAGGATGTAGTAAAGGCTGTTAGTGTAGATAGGTTTAAAAAAAGGTTTGGACAAGTTCCTGGAGGAAAGGTCCATAAACCATTATTAAGAAGGGAGCCAGGAAAGCAATGCTTGACCCAGTACAAGCATTGTGGAACCTGTGTCTTTTGGTGAAACTGCTAGGTACTGTCATACGCCCCCCAGCCCTCTGCCTAGGGGTCAGAGGGTTGGGGCTGCCATGATGTCCTTTATGCAGAAAATGACTATAGCTTTTACTCCCGCTATGCCTTATGGGAGTGGTAGTTTTTAGTCCTCTGATAAAAGGATAGCCGTGAGTCGAGTGTTAGGCAAAAATTGCCAAGAAAATTTATTCCCCTTCCCAAACAGACTTAGTGCAGAACAAACAGTACTCTTTACAGGAGCTTTGCTGGAAGGTTATTTACAGAAACAAAATAGCTTTATTTTCATACTCCTGGCTTCCAGAACATGCAAGGTATTTTTCTCTACAACAAAGTAGTAAATCAAAACAGCTTCTTCTTTTTCCTCAAAGAAGAAGATTCCTTTCCTCTACTTTATCTCAGCTCATTCACCCAAAATCTTTAGCGAAGAGATTTAATGTCGTCTGCGAGACAGAGCATACAATCCATTGGAATTTCTTCTGAGTCAGCAGAATTAAATTCCCATTGCATCTCCTCAACCTCAGGGCTTACTGAGCTTTGTTTCAAACTGTTACTGCTAGGCCGGGAATAACCTCTCTCTAAGAACTGGGGTGTTTCCCCTGGGTACAGTTCTAGATGGTGAGGTCTTGCAAGATTTGTGGCTGTGGGGATTCTTCCCTGGCTCTCCCCTGGTTCTCTCCAGCTGCTAGGCAATGCTTTATTTATTTTTATTTATTTATTTGCATTTCTTATATACCGCACTATTTGCGATCAGCGCGGTTTACATTAAACAAAACAGTGTCCGACAATAAACAAAAGTCAGGTCATTACATTGAACAGGAAAAAGTAACTTGGAGAACAGGGTAAACTATATACATGTGCAGGTGCATTTATACCTTTCTGCATTCAATTCCTGCCTAAAACACTGCCCTAGCTCTTTAGTACAAGCTGAGCCTCTTGACTTCCCTGGTTTAGTGTTAGGTTCCCACCTGTATAGACCTTGAGACCTTTCCTCTGGCAGTGAGATCTGAAGGGCTCCCAACTCTCTCTGTCTAGGCAGGTTCCTAGTAACTGGCTGTGCCTTCTCTCCTTATAAGAACATAAAATATGCCATACTGAGTCAGACCAAGGTCCATCAAGCCCAGTATTCTGTTTCCAACAGTGGCCAATCTAGGTCATATGTACCTAGCAGTTTCCCCAAGAGACACAAGTTCCACAATGCTTGTACTGGGTCCTTCTGCTCGGTTAGTCTCACTTCCCGAACTACAACCAGGTTCTTCACAGAGTCTCCAACCTTCTGAAGTCTCTGAGCCTCTCCACTTCTCTGAAGCTCTCCGTGTGCCAGTCTCTCCTTCTTGGCCACTGCTTCCTTCTCTGTCACTCCTTCCACCTCTTTGCTCTCTGCCAGGCCTTCTGCTTCCCTCCTTCTCTGCCTCCTTCTCCTCCCCTTCTGGGGCTACTGAGCAGCATTTATCTTTTCCCACCATGTGGCTTGGCTCGGCTTTTTTAAGCAGGTGAGAGTAATCAAACTCCAAGCTTGCTGCTACGTCAGAGCTTGGGTGTGTCAGCTCAACTGCTCCCTCTCTCTGCTTGCTTCTCTTGTGCAGACCCTGAGCTGTGTGTGTTGGCTGACTGTCATTTTTAAAGGTAAAATCCACCTTTCTTTCTACTTCCATAGGCTCTGCCTGTGCTTCTGTATTACAGTATGTATAACCTAGATTGGCCACTGGTGGAAACAGGATACTGGGCTTGATGGACCTTGGTCTGACCCAGTATGGCATATCTTATGTACTTATGTTCTTAACCTTCCAGAATGGGTTGTGGACTGGTCTAGCAGGATTCAAAAATATAAAAATATCAAGTATGTACAATTTCTCCTTCCTAATCATCCTACTAGCCTAGTACAGATGACTAGGATGCACCCAAGCAGTCAGGACTGAGGGTGCGAAGAAGATGCTCCAAACATAATTGCCCTGCCAAAGATGCCATCTGCTCAGCCTCCCATATGCAACCTGTAGTGTTTGACACAGATGCTCAAAGCTGACCAAATAGCTACCTTACAAATTTATTTATTTATTTAAAGTCTCTTATATACCGCACTATTCGGCATCAGCGCGGTTTACATGGAACAGAAATGCTCAGTACAGTTAACACGTATGAGTTCACAGATAACAGGGCAAATAACTTGGATAACAGGGGTAACTATTTACAAACTTACTACAAATGTCTTCTGGGACACCATAGCGGACTCTGCCAAGAGGAGATCTGTATCCTAGTGGCATGAGCATTAACTCCCAGCCCCGCCCTCCCTGGTACATGTTTTCCAGCTAGAAGGTATGTTGAATCAATAGCCTCCTAATCTAGTGGGCGATGGAGGACTTAGTTGGTGCCTGTCCTTTCCTTGGACCCCTGAAGAAGACTAGAGACGATCCACCTGACAAAGTAATCTTCGGGTATTTGACTAATACCCTCTGCATGTCTAGCAGGCACAGAGAAGGATCTGTCCAAAGATCCTCCTCCAAGAAGGAGGGCAAGATCTATTTAACGTGAAAGAGAGTCAGCACTTTCCGAAGAAAGGCCAGCACAGTCTCCAAGAAGACAGAGCTCATCAAGACGACAAAAAAAGACTCCCTGCAGGACATGGTCTGCAGATCTGACTTCTGCCTGCCTGAAGGACACAGTAGCTATCAGGAAAATCACCTCTATCAAATCCTTGAGAGAATCCTCACAAATGGGCTCAAAAGGGGGTCCTTTCAGTGCCTTCAACACCAGAGAGAGAGATTTGCTTCACTCCTTTGATAAAGCGGGAGATGTAAGGGTGCACAACTAAGGATGTTGCTTGAATGTGCCCTCAGTAGCATGCCAAGGCTGCCACCTTAACCTTAAGAGACAGGACTATAAGAAGGACAAAACAGCAGCTATGTCTGCCTTCCTGGCCTCCAGAGTCTGAAAAGACCACCACCTCTTGAAAACTCTCTAAACTCACATAGGCTAAGGAAATCATGGCCATCCAGGCCTTGAGAAAGGTGTCCACTATCTCTAAAGAGCAGCCCTTCTTAGACAGCTTATGCCCCTCATGGGTCTAACCAAGAAGTTAATGGAATGACCCATTCCCAAGATCATTTACTGCAGAAGACAAAATAAGCAAGAGCAGGAATCCTGCCAACAGACTCAAGAAATCCACATACCATGGTCAGTATGGCCAGTACAGGGCCATTAGAAACACCAAGCCAGGGTATGACTGAATTCCACACAGAAGACAGCTCACCAAGATTCAGGGGCGAGGACAGCCAGGAGGACCATTCTGGGGTCACTCCTTAAGGAGGACATCCAAGCCCACCACCCATGGGTCCTTTCTGTGGCTGACAGTTCTTCACTTTGGCACTCTCCTGAGTGGCCAATTGAAAACTCAAAGGCCTCACCTTGCAATATGAGATCAAACTCATGACAGCTGAGCTCCCACTCACTAGGATACAGTTTTCTGACTCAAAGGATGGCCTGCACGTTGTCAACTCTTGGTATGTCGGGCTACTGACAGAGCAATGAAGCGTTTCTCCACCAAGCGACACAGTCCCATCATGAGGACCACTCCAGCACTGCAAGTCTCACCTTGCTGGTTGGCGTATGCCGCAGAAGTGGCATTGTCAGAGAACACAAACTGCCTTTCCCACCAGAAGAGGATGGAACTTCTCCAAAGCTGAGTGGATTGCTCTGGCCTCTTGAGAGGACCACAGTCACTGGACAAATTGACCAAGACAATGGGCTTCTCAGCCCTTCAGGCTATCATCTGAGGTGACTATCATCCAATCCCGGGCTTCCAGAGGCATTCCGTTCATCAGACGACAAGGTTGTAACTGCCATGCTAACTTCGCTTTAATCTTCCAGGGCAAAGGACGAGACTGATCAATCAACAGAGAACAGGGAGAGCAGAGAGACAGCAGATGTCTCTGAAGAGGGGGAGAGTGCACCCTGTCCCAAGAAGTTAGAGATAGTCCCAGGCCCGAGAAGCTGACTGAGTGGAAAAGTCCAAGAGCTGGATCTTCAGCTTGACAGATCTCTCCCACATGAGAAAAATGACCTACAAGAGGACTGAATTGAGCCCCAAGGAACTCCAAGGCCTGAGAGGGATCAGACTGTGTTGAGATAGTTGATCATCAAACCCAGTTGTTCTAGTCAGCAAATCACTAGAGCTGTGCCGGCCCTGGACTTCCCCAGGAGTCTGACTGAATCAGCCAGTCATCCAGGTACAGGGAGGCCTTGCTTGTGTAGCTGCCACCCCTACCAAGACCTTTGAGAAGGTGCAAGGAGCTGTGGCTAAGCTAAAATGTAGAGCATGGCCCCTTGTCGGACTAATGCAAATGACTGACCTGACTATCTCCATATGGAAAAGAGGGATGCTGATCTTGGCACTCACCACATTTAGGTCCAGAGAAGGTTGGAAGGAGCTGCTCATTTTGGGCACCATGAAGTGAAAAATTGCAAGAAGACCTTGATAAAGTGGAAGACTGGATGTCCAAATGGCAGTTGAAATTTAATATGGACAAGTGCAAAGTTATACACCTAGGAAAAAACATCCCAAACTACGGTTACACGATGCAAGGTTCCACATTAGGAACCACCACCCAGGAAAAAGATGTAGGCATCATTGTGGATAATACGTTGAAACCCTCCACCCAGTGTGCAGCCGTGGCCAAGAAAGCAAATAGAATGCTAGGAATCATAAGGAAAGAAATGGAGAATAAAACCAAGGATATTATAATGCCTCTGTATCGATCCATGGTGTGACTGCACCTTGAATACTGGAATTCTGGTCGCCATATCTTAAAAAGGCTATAAAGAAATTAGAAAAGGTACAGAGAAGAGCCACCAAAATTGTAAAGGGGATCGAAGGATACCCCTATGAGGAAAGGCTTAAAAGGTTAGGGCTCTTCATCTTGGAGATGGCTGAGAGGACATCCAGTATGATAGAGGTATATTAATTAATGAATGAAGTAGAACAGGTAAACATAAATAGATTATTTTATCCATCAAAAAAGGAAAAAGACTAGGGGGTACGCTATGAAGCTACAATGTAACCCATTTAAAAACATAATCAAACTCTGGAATTCGTTACCGGAGGATGTAGTATAAAGCTGTTGGTGTAGCTGGGTTTAAAAAAGGTTTGGACAAGTTCCTGGAGGACAGGTCCATAAACCATTATTAAAGAGGACCCAGGAAATCCACTGCTTGCCCCAATACAAACATTGTGGAACCTGTGTGTATTTTTGGAAACCTGCCAGATACTTGTGGCCTGGATTGGTCAGTGTTGGAAACAGGATACTGGACTTGATGGACCTTGGTCAGACCCAGTATGGCATTTCTTATGTTCTTGGAGGGCACAGGTAGAATAGCTGCAACTGCAGGAGATGTGGTAGTTTCCTTTACTGCCACTTGCTTCAGCAGGAAATTGCAAGGAACGTCCACAAAGGCATCCCACAGAGGCTCTGCACACTCCAGGGTGTAGCCCTGACTTAGAACTCTAGAACCTATTGATCTAATGTGATGCTGGACCACTCTGAGGTAAGAGAAACAGCCGGGAACTCCCCACCGGCTGTACCAAAGAGGGGAACCACCGGATCTCATTATGGGGTCTTACTGATTCCAAAAGGAGTCACAGTCCAATCTCGTGACCACCGAGAGCTCCAAAAGGGTTGATCTTGCTTGGGCTGGGACCCATGGGAACTAGATGCCCTACCTAGCATCTAGAAGTCTGAGGGCATCTCCATGCTCCACATGGGGCCCTGAGAGAAACACTCCTAAAACCCCTAGGTCTGATTTCTGGAAGCCTCTGAGTGAGCCTATCCAAAGTCTACACCAACCTCTCCAGGTCCTACTCCAGGCCTTGACAAATTTTGTGGATTTAGGACAGAGGCCAAAATCTTAGGAGCCAGTGCTTGTGACCTCCTTGTCCCCATCCCCTGATTCTCTTGTGCTGATCTCATGTTTTTGTGAGACCTTTGCCAGAGTTCCTACACCATGCATCATCTTTAGATATCAATAGTTATAGCTTCAGATAACAAGTGCCTCTGTGGGTACATGCTGCAAAGGTGGTGTGCCTGTGTGGGTGGGATGTGGCAGTGGGTACAGGGCTGCAATGTATGTGTGTGTGTGTTGCAGAGCTGGGGGGGCTCTGTATGTGGCGCAGAGGTGGGCTGCCTTTGTGTGCGTATGTGATGTGTGGTGCAGAACTGTGACGTATATTTGTGTATGAATGTGTACGTGTCTGTGTGTCTGTAATGCAAAGGGGAGTGCATGGGGATGGGGTACGTGTGTATGTATGTGTAGTGTGGGGGTGAGGTACTTGCATGTATGTTCGCGAAGGGGAAATGCGCCCTTTGGCATATACAAATTGTCATTTTTGTCCCCATGCATTCATCCCGTCAACCTCCACCTTGTACCCTTCCCCCCACTTCAACCCCTCCCCACTCTCTGCTCCCCTTTTGGACTCTCTCACTCCAGCAATCCCATCCCCCTGTTCTCCATTCCCCCATCCTGTACTTTTTTTTTTTTTTTAAGGTACTGCTCTTTTAAAAATTTTTCTGCCTCTCTCCCAGTCTTTTTTTTTTCTCTGAAAGCTTTGATCCCCATGGCTCTCTGCTGTCCTGGCTTCCCCTCCTGTTCTGCCCATGGGATCAGATACCCACAGGTTGTTTGCTACATCTAAGCCCAGATTGCGGCAAAGATAGCGCCTGTTCTGCCTACAGGGATTTGATCACTTGCGGGCAGAACAGGAGGGATCTTTGCGCGATCAGGGGTTAGATGCATTCAGACAGCCTGCAGATTGGATCCCTGTGGGCTGTCTGCTGCATCTAAGCCCCAGTTGTGGCAAAGGTCGCTTCTGTTCTGCCCAGGGGAGATTGGATCTCCCACAGACAGACAGAAAGGGTTTTTGGCCCGTGATCGGGGGGGGGGGGGGGAAGAGCAAATCCCAGGCACCAGGTATACATTTCTGGTCACCATGGAGACCCTGGCACCTGGGTTTTCTCGAGCCCTATCCTACTCAATGAGCAACCCACCCTTAAAGGGAAGTTTGCTCAGTCATAATTTGGAGGCAGCATAAGCCGAACAGCTTTGGAGCTGAAGCCACTGCCTAGGCACCACCACTGCTATGGACACAGAAGAGATGCTGATCAAGTCAAACTGAGCAGAAGCCACACAAACAGCTCCAGATCCCAATCTCGCTAGTGGGTCAAGTGACTTGCTCAAGATCACAAGCAGCGACAGTGGGACTTGATCCTGGCCTCCTTGGTTATCAGCGCAATGCTCTAACCTTTAAGCTACTTTTGGGCTGTTTATCCTTTGGACTGTCCGGCAGATGTAGGACCCAGCATAAGGTGGCTAGAGCCACTAGGCCTGCACACAGTGTCGCTGGTGAGCCTAAGATGGAGGTTGCCAAGATAATCCTAAAGAGGGCCTTAACCTTCCTGACATGAAACTCCGTCAAAGCATCCCCATCTACCAGGATGGGTGTGCACTTTGTCACTGCAATGATGAGGACATCCACCCAAGGAAGCCTAAAAGGCTGATCCAGCTCATCCTGTGACCAAGAATACAGGGGAGACAGAACCTTAGAGCGCCTAGGGCCCAGCTTGGGTTTTTTTTCTCTGAGAGACAATGAGCTGCTGCATAGGATTAGCTAGAGGAATGACTATAGCAGGATGCCGGATACCCTCCAGGAGAGGGCTCACCTGCTAGTCTCACCCGAAAGCTTTTACAACATGCAGAGCTGCTACAGCATCCTGACAGGGTATAAGAAGGTTCCTTCTGTGAAAGAGGTAGAACACGGAGACTGCAGCCTTCCTCTAGGGGAATTTACACCATCCTCCTCAGACTTACCATATGAAGAAATGGATTTCTCCAAAGCATGCTAATCAATCCCCATAGGGGATAAGGGGGTCTCCCAGAGGAATGGATTAGCAAAAGAGGGAAGGGCGGCACGTAACCACTTTACTGCCCTTGACAGAGACACTTGAGGTCCCCGGGGCCACTGTAGGGGAGGCCTGGGCCTTAGACCCCACAAAGGGGGTTGTCAAGCATCTAGAAAAGACTCAGAACAACCCGTGAGCTGTTTCTGGAGCTGCAGCTCAAGCTGATTGATAAGGGGTCCCAGACGGCTTCAAAGATCAATGGACTTGCAGCTATGGCCATATCACCCTGCTCCCCGTCTGCAGGGACCAAGCAGCCATCTCAAATGGCCACAGTGCCTATCAGTAGGGGGAAAAAACAGTGAAGAGGCATCAGCAGCCTACAGAAATGGCAACAGGCTTGGGGGGGGGGGGGGGGAGAGGGGTGCCGCCAACATGGTGAACAGAAAACAAAAGTGCTCAGACAGTCTTGCCACAATCAGGGCAAAAACCAGCAGACATGTGTTTAAAACCTCTGGAGGTCGCAAGCTGCATAAGACCATATGGCTGAACAATGCGGTAGCAAAGGAAAAAGGATTGTGGTAGAAAAGGAGTCCTGGAAAAGAGAATCTCAGTTCCTGTCAGGCTGACTTGGGAAAACCTGAGTAGGGAAGCTCCAGACACCCACGCAGGCCTTGGAGGCCCAGCTGCCAAGAAGAAAAACTTTTGTAAAAATTTAGAGCAGCAAGAGAGCCACTGAAACCAAATCAGATAAAGGACAGCATATAGAAAGTGGGGTCTGGGTCCAACTTACCAAACCTCCCCCATCCCCAATGGCCCCATGGGATCCTCCGGTCAGCTCTCTGGTCTACCAAGCACTAGAGACCCATGGGCACAAAGTAAGCTGTTGTATCCAGGAGACAGGGGTATACCCAAGCTCTGAGCAAACGTTGGGCCTACAGATCTCAGTCATATAGGCCAGACGACCGTAGTCTGGGCACTGCTGCACCAGTCTACATACTTTGCCACCTGCTGGAAGGAGAGAATGACAGGCTTCTCCCAGATATACCAAGTGATGACATCACTAAAGATTACTCAAGTCAGCTTTCGCCTACTGAAAAGGGGCACAACTCACTCATCTGGACTAGTCTGCTAGGGTGATAAGGAATTTATATATATTTTTTCTCACAAGACACTCTTATTCTCAGTATGCACCACAAAAGAGAAACTTGGTACTTTGGAGATTAGTATTTGAAAAACACAATAATGACATGAAGATGTGCAAGACTGCTAGTTAGTTATGGTCTTCAGTGGGACTGAGCATGCAGACATCTTTGGGTTAATTCTCAGGCTACGACTCTGAGGATGACTGGGGCTGGGAACGTGTGCTCTTGTGGGCGAGGGAGGTCCAGTCATAACTCAATGGGAACATCTAGTGATCAGGCTTCGTTTCTGGAACAAGGCACAGCTTGTTGCTAGAGAGCTAGACCTTTGGCCTGAAATAGAAGTGGGATATAAAAACTGGGAACAGTGAAGGCTCATAGGGCCACCACCTACATGAGGCTGGATCTGAGGGTCCTGGAAGCACAAAGGAGCAGAAGGAAACTGGTAAGCCAAAAAGACATTTTCTTCATTTACAGCTAAACTGCTGAGGTGTTAACATTTGAAGGCAAAATCAAATAGGACAATCATCTCTTTTTCAGAGCTCTCTTCTTCCTTTTATTCCAACCTTCATCTTAATAAATTGTCCTCCAGTCTAGTCAGAATTACATTTCAGTCAAAATTACATCAGCTGAAGCTTGTATAAATGAATTAACAAGACAGACCCACAGCCTTCCCATTATTTGGAAACGGAGACTGTTATGAGAGAGTTTCAACATTTACATTTGATGTAATAAATAATGCATTACTATCAAGGGTATAAAGACACATGGCAAAAATATTACCACAGTTTGCTAAGATGCCTTTGACAAGAACAGAAAGCACAGTTACTTACCTGTAACAGGTGATCTCTGGGAACAGCAGGAATAAGTCTTCACATATGGGTATCGTCGGTACCGACGGAGCCTGCGCGGGAACGCTCCCCAGCGTCCAGTAAGAAAGCTTTTGGGAGCATCCCACAGTGCCTGCGCGCTGCCTTCCCGCCTTTTCCAACCTCCTCTCTCCAGTTCGAGTTTTAAAGCTGAGACAAAGAGAGAGAGAGGAAAGGAAAGACAGAGAGATACAACTCCTAGGGGAGGTGGGTGGGTTGTGAAGACTTATTCCTGCTGTTCCCAGAGATTACCTGTTACAGGTAAGTAACTGTGCTATCTCCAGGAACAAGCAGGAATGAGTCTTCACATATGGGGACCTCCCTAGCTGTAGATGCCAGGGAGAAACCCCAGGTTGTGTGTCCTTGAAAAGGACTAGACCTCCTCCCATGGATCTCTGGCATCCGACCAGGGTAGGTGGGTAGGAGTTGATTAAGAATGGAACAGGTGTTTGAGAACAGCCTGACCAAATGAGGCATCACGGCGGGAGTCCTTGTCCAAACAATAATGGGCTGTGAAGGTATGAACCGAGGCCCAGGTGGCTGCTCGACGGATTTGGTCGATGGACACAGAGTTTAGATGAGCCATTGAGGCTGCCATGGCTCTCACATTGTGAGCTGTGACACGGCCCTCCAGAGAAATGTTCCTACTCTGGTAGGCGAAAGAAATACACTGAGCAATCCAGTTGGACAGTGTTCTCTTAGAGACTGGAAGTCCTAAATGATAAGGATCAAAAGCAACAAAGAGTTGAGAAGACCTTCTATGTTGCTGTGTTCTTTGAAAGTAAAAAGCGAGAGCTCTCTTACAATCCAAGGTATGAAGATTCCTCTCTGCACTTGATGCATGAGGTCCTGGAAAAAAGACAGGTAAATATACCTCTTGGTTCAGATGAAAAGGCGAGACCACTTTAGGCATAACGTGTGGATTGGTTCTGAGGACTACCTTATCATGATGGAACCTTGTATAAGGTGGATTAGCCACCAAAGCTTGCAACTCACTGATGCGGCGTGCTGAGGTGACTGCAATGAGAAAAACAACTTTCCAAGAAAGAAATTTCAAGGAGGTGGTGGCTAGAGGTTCAAAGGGTGGCTTTATAAGCTGGCCAAGAACCAGGTTTAAGTCCCATGCCACTGGAGGTGGTCTAATGGGAGGTTTAGTTAAAAGAAGGCCTCTCATGAATCTTGCTATAAGAGGATGAGAGGAAATAGGTTGTCCATTGAGAGGCTTGAAGGACGCTGCAATAGCACTCAAATGAACGCTTACTGAATTTGTTTTCAGACCTGCATGGGATAGATGCAGGAGATAGTCTAGTAGAGAATTCAGAGGTATTGCAAGAGGGTTTAAACCCTTCTCTGAACACCAAATGGTAAATCTTTTCCATTTGAAAGCATAGGAACGTCTAGTAGAAGGCTTTCTAGAGGCATGAATAACATCTCTGAATTGCTGAGAGAGATGAAAATCTTGAAGGTCTAGGCCCTCAGCAACCAAGCCCTGAGATGGAGCGACTGGGGGTTTGGGTGCCACAACGTTCCCTCTTCCTGAGACAGAAGGTCTGGTGCAGAGCCCAAGTCCAGGGAAGGAGCTTGAGAGAGATGCAGAAGTAGAGGGTACCACACTTGGCGTGGCCAATGTCGTGCTATGAGGATCATGGTCCCTCGATCTCTCTGAAGATTGAAAAGTGTTTTGGAAATTAGGGGAATTGGTGGAAAGGCATAAAGGAAGTCTTGACCCCAATGAAGGAGGAAGGCATCCTTGGCCTGAACTCCCTGACACAGAATTCTGGAACAGAACCGGGGAAGTTTGGCATTCCACGGACTTGCAAAGAGGTCTATGTCCGGGATTCCCCAAATTCAAAAAATCCTGGCTACCTGGTCCATGTGGAGGGACCACTCGTGTGGAAGCAGAACTCGACTGAGTCTGTCCGCCCAAGAGTTTTGAACGCCTGGAAGATATACTGCCAGAAGATGGATGTGATGCTCTCTGGCGAAGGCCCACAGTCGCAAAGCTTCGTTGCAAAGCGACAGAGAGCCAGTCCCGCCCTGCTTGTTTACATAGAACATGGCTACTTGGTTGTCCGTATGGATGAGGACTGTCCTGTAACTGAGCAGGGAATGGAACACTGAGAGCTAAGAATATTGCTCTGAGTTCCAAGAGATTGATATGCAGAGAAGTCTCCTGTGGAGACCAGATGCTTTGGGTGGAGAGATCCTGCAGATGAGCTCCCCAACCCATTGGAGAAGCATCTGTTGTCAGAGTTGCTTGGGGTAGCGACTGCTGAAAAGGGGACCCCAACAACAGATTTGGAGGGGACTTCCACCACTGGAGAGAGCAAAATAGGCGACTGGAGTTTACTATTTTGTCTGATAGGCAACCTGTTGCCTGAGTCCATTGGGTGGACAAAGTCCATTGAGCTGCCCTCATGTGAAGGCGAGCATATGGAACCACATGCACGGTGGATGCCATGTGGCCTAATAGTTGTAACATTTCCCGAGCAGTTAAATGGGACTTTAACTGCATCTGGGAGGCTAACTGCACCAAGCGTAGGCAACGGGCCTGAGGAAGATAGGCCCTTGCAGTTGTGGTATCCAGCAAGGCCCCTATAAACTCCAGGGACTGAGTAGGGGTGAGATGGGATTTTGGGATATTTATTACCAGTCCCAAATAGTGAAGGACACGCATTGTGCAGGTTAGACAAATCTGGGCCTCTGACTGGGATGGAGCTCGAATGAGCCAGTCGTCCAGATATGGGAAAACGAATATTCCTAGAGTGCGTAGAAATGCAGCTACTACTGCCATGCATTTCGTGAACACCCTTGGTGCAGAGGCCAGACTGAAAGGAAGCACCCTGAATTGGTAGTGCTTTCCTTGAAAAATGAACCGAAGGAACCTTCTGTGTTGGGTGGATGAGGACATGGGTGTACGCATCCTTGAGATCTAGAGAACAAAGCCAGTCCTGACTCTGAAGGAATGGCAGCAGAGTACCGAGAGAAATCATCTTGAATTTCTCTTTGAATAGAAACTTGTTCAATTCTCTGAGATCTAATATGGGTCTGTAGCCCCGTGTTTTCTTTGGAATAGGAAAATAAGGGGAGTAGAACCCTGAGCCCTGTTGAAGAAGAGGTACTTCTTCTATTGCCCCTTGGGCAAGAAGGGTAGCAATCTCCTGACCCAGAAGGTTGAGGAGAGATGTTGGAGAATTGAACTGTTTCACCATGGTATGGGGAGGAAGGTTCAAGAAATGAAGTTTGTACCCTTCCCTTCCTGAGGTGCTCTCAGGTGAAGCTCGTTACCCAAATCAATCATACACTAAGGACCTGAGATTAGTTAAGCTTCAGGTGAACAAGGTATATTACACGTATTAGGTACAGTTTTATTAGTATAAATATCCATAGCAACCCTTAGTAAGTAAAGAACTTAGATCTAAACACAAACTTAAAACTAAGATGCAGACAGCAGTCCAGCAGCGGGATAGGGGCTTTCCAGTCTTTTGCATTGAGTGTCACATGTACGATTTTCTCCCAGTTGGTGAGAGGTCTTACGTGTGCACTAGGTGCAAGGATCTCTTTGCTCTCAGGGAACGAGTCCGTTCTCTAGAGGCTAAAGTAGCAGACTTGGAAAGCATAAGACAGACAGAGGTACATAGACGAGACCTACAGGGATATAGTCCTGAAGTCCCACCTCCAGTCTGGCAGCATCCCTGTTGACATGGAGGAGAGAGGTCACGTGACAGGAGAGCATCACCCTGGTGTGGCAGGAAGTGATCCTGTAACTAGGACCTGTCCTCCAGGTGATGTAAAACCCTCTAGCACCGAGGAAGTTTCTCCAGGGCCATGTGCCCATGAGGGAAGGGTTAGGACAGCCGTTATAGTTGGTGATTCGATCATTAGGCATGTAGATAGCTGGGTGGCTGGTGGACGTGAGGATCGCCTGGTAACATGCCTGCCTGGTGTGAAGGTAGCGGACCTCACGCGCCACCTAGATAAGGTCTTAGATAGTGCTGGGGAGGAGTCTGCTGTCTTGGTACATGTCAGTATCAATGACATAGGAAAATGTTGTAGGGAGGTTCTGGAGGCTAAATTTAGGCTTTTAGGTAGGAAGTTGAAATCCAGAACTTCCAGGGTAGCGTTCTCTGAAATGCTTCCTGTTCCACGCGCAGGACCCAAAAGGCAGGCAAAGTTCCGGAGTCTCAATGCGTGGATGAGACAATGGTGCAGAGATGAGGGTTTTGGATTTGTTAGGAACTGGGGAACATTCAGGGGAAAGGAGGGGCTCTTCCGACGGGATGGGCTTCACCTTTAACCGGGATGGAACCAGGCTGCTGGCATTAACCTTTAAAAAGGAGATAGAGCAGCTTTTAAACTAGATATTAGGGGAAAGCCGACAGTCGCCCAAGAGCGGATGGTTCGAAAGAATGCATCTTTGAAGGATACTACCAAAAGCAGAGAGGTTCCACAAAAGAGTAAACTAGCCCAAATGCCCTCAAGTATGGAGCAGACAGAGCTTAAAGATCCCAAATTACCCATGTCTAACAATAGCCAAATTAATATGAATAAAATACATTCTCTAAAATGCTTGTATGCAAATGCTAGAAGTCTAAAAAATAAGATGGGAGAGTTAGAATATATAGCACTAAATGAAAGGTTAGATATGATTGGAATATCAGAGACATGGTGGAAGGAGGACAACCAGTGGGACACTGTGATACCTGGGTACAAACTATATCGTAATGATAGAGCTGATCAAATTGGTGGAGGGGTTGCTATCTATGTTAGAGAGGGCATTGAGTCAGAAAGGATTAAAGTTTTGCAGGAAACAAAATATGCTGTAGAATCTATATGGATTGAAATTCCATGTAAAAGAGGGAAAGCGATGGCAGTGGGGGTGTACTATCGACCGCCTGGCCAGAATGACCAAATGGATGATGAAATGTTCAAAGAAATCAAGGAAGCTAACAAAAGTTACAGCGCAGTAATAATAATGGGTGATTTCAACTACCCCGGTATCGACTGGGTCAGTGTCACGTCAGGACATGCTAGGGAGATAAAGTTCCTAGATGAAATAAATGACTGCTTCTTGGAGCAGCTGGTTCATGAACCGACCAGAGGGGAAGCCATATTAGACCTAGTCCTTAGTGGAACACCAGATCTAGTACAAGAGATAAAGTTGTTGGGGCCACTTGGCAATAGTGATCATAGCATGATTGCCTTTGATTTAATTAGTGGAGGAGGGATAGTAAGGAAATCCACAGTACTACCTTTTAACTTTCAAAAGGGAGACTATGATAAAATGAGGAAAACAGTTAAGAAAAAACTAAAAGGAGCAGTTGCAAAGGTTAAAGACGTACATCAGCCTTGGCTGTTGAAAAATACTATCTTGGAAGCTCAGACCAGCTGTATTCCACGCTTTAAGAAAAGTGGAAGGAAGTCCAAAAAACTGCCAGCATGGTTTAAAGGTGAGGTCAGAGATGCTGTTGTTGCCAAAAAAGCATCTTTCAGGAAATGGAAAAAAGAGCCAAAGGACGAAACCTGGAAACAGCACAAGCACTGGCAAGTCAAATGCAAGGCATTAATAAGGCAGGCAAAGGGAGAATTTGAGAAGAAGCTTGCTGTGGAAGCAAAAACGTGAAGTAAAGACCTTTTCAAGTACATTCGTAGCAAAAAACCTGTGAGAGAGTCAGTTGGTCCATTAGATGATAAAGGGGTTAAAGGAGCACTAAGAGGCGACAAGGCGATAGCGGAGAGACTGAATGAATTCTTTGCTTCGGTCTTTACTGAGGAAGATGTAGGGATGTAACCCATGACTGAAGTGGTATTTAAAGGTGCGGAAGAATTGAAGGAAATATCGATACATCGGGAAGATGTATTACAACTATTAGATAAACTGAAGAGTAGCAAATCACCTGGGCCGGATGGTATACATCCAAGGGTGTTGAAAGAACTGAAATATGAGATTGCAGACCTGCTATTAGTAATCTGTGAACTATCATTAAAATCATCTCTAATCCCTGAAGATTGGAGGATCGCCAATGTAACACCAATTTTTAAAAAGGGTTCCAGGGGTGATCCGGGAAACTACAGACCGGTGAGCCTGACGTCAGTACCGGGAAAAATGGTAGAAACCATTATAAAGAATAAAATTACTCAGCATGTAGATAGTCATGACCTAATGGGATCACAAATTATTATATGGTCACGACTTTTACAGAGTAAAAATCTGTAATAAAAGCAACTTAACTCTGTATTAATTAGAAAGATTGGTAGATTTACATGTAGACTAGAAACCTTAATGGATCGAGTATTCAAAAGACAACATTCTTCATTGGAAGCTAACGTGGTCTCAGTATTTGTAGACAGGAAAGAAATATTTCTAATTCACTGTCACGGACTTAACATCAACGACCACACTTTCATAGCAACCAATTTTTCAACTATATTTCTTAAAAACTCTCTCCATCAACATAAGGTAATCCAAAAGATTTGCTTAGCTTGTATTGATCGAGCTTCAACTTCGATCTGCTGCCAATGGTGTTATCATTTCTTCCCAAATGGCGAGAATCATTGGGAAGAAATGATAACACCATTGGCAGCAGATCGAAGTTGAAGCTCGATCAATACAAGCTAAGCAAATCTTTTGGATTACCTTATGTTGATGGAGAGAGTTTTTAAGAAATATAGTTGAAAAATTGGTTGCTATGAAAGTGTGGTCGTTGATGTTAAGTCCGTGACAGTGAATTAGAAATATTTCTTTCCTGTCTACAAATACTGAGACCACGTTAGCTTCCAATGAAGAATGTTGTCTTTTGAATACTCGATCCATTAAGGTTTCTAGTCTACATGTAAATCTACCAATCTTTCTAATTAATACAGAGTTAAGTTGCTTTTATTACAGATGACCTAATGGGAGACAGCCAACATGGCTTTAGACAAGGAAGATCTTGTCTTACTAATCTGTTATGTTTATTTGAAGGAGTAAATAATCAGGTGGACAAAGGTGAGTCGGTTGATATTGTGTATCTGGACTTTCAGAAAGCCTTTGACAAGGTCCCTCATGAGAGACTTTTGGCAAAACTAAAGAGTCATGGGATAGGAGGCAGTGTACTATTGTGGATCAGGAACTGGTTAAAAGATAGAAAGCAGAGGGTAGGGCTAAATGGCCAATTTTCCCAATGGAGAAAGGTGAATAGTGGTGTACCCCAGGGATCTGTGCTGCGTCTGCTGCTTTTTGACATATTCATAAATGACCTGGAAAGTGGAATAACAAGTGAGGTTATCAAATTTGCAGATGACACAAAACTATTTAAAGTTGTTAAAACCCAAGAGGATTGTGGAAAATTGCAAGAGGATCTTGATAAATTGGAAGACTGGGCATCAAAATGGCAGCTGTCTCTTTTCCAGGTTAAAGAGCCCTAACCTTTTTAGCCTTTCTTCATAGGAGTATCCTTCCATCCCCTTTACCATTTTGGTGGCTCTTCTCTGAATCTTTTCTAAAATCGCTATATCCTTTTTAAGATACGGCGACCAGAATTGCACACAATATTCAAGGTGAGGTCTCACCATGGAACGATATAGAGGCATTATAATATCCTTTGTTTTATTTTCCATTCCTTTCCTTATGATACCTAGCATTCTATTTGCTCTCTTGGCCGCCGCTGCACACTGGGCCGAGGGTTTTAACATGTTATCCACAATGATGCCTAAATCTTTTTCCTGGGTGGTTTATGTTTTAAATTTGATATACCGCCCTTTATTACATCAGGGCGGTTCACATATACAAAGTCAAACTGGAGCAGACACAAGGCCTCATAGCAAGAAAAGAACTACAAAAATTGGGACAGGAAAGTAGAGAAGTAACAGGACATAAAAAAAAGACGTAAGGCGGGGGAAAGACAGGACATAGATAAACCTGAATAAACCAGGTCAGCTGAGTGTGGCCGGAAGGTTGTATGCAGAGTTGAAGAAGTGGGGTTTTGAGTAGCGACTTAAAGGTGGTGTAGTTTTTTCCTAAACGTAGTGAAGTGGGCAGAGAGTTCCAAAGAGCTGGACCAAGGAAGAAAAAGGCAGAGTGATGGGTAGATTGTAGGTGTGCACGAGACAGTTGGGGGTGGTGGAGTCAATTGATATGAAGGGAGCAAAGACTGCGAACAGGGATATGGAAATGAAGAAGATCAGCAAGGTATTGTGGTATATGAGTATAAAGGACTCGGTGAACTAAAGATAATATCTTGAATTTAATGCAGTAATCGACCGGGAGCCAGTGCAGGAGAAACAGTAAAGTGGTAATGTGATCTCTGCGGGAGGAGTGGGAGATGATTCTGGCTGCAGTGTTCTGGATAAGTTGCAATCGACGGAGTAGAACTTTGGTGATACCAGCAAAAACGGAGTAACAGTAATCTAATAGTGAAAGGACTGTGGATAGCGTGAGGGTGGTCAGTGCTGAGGGGGCAGAAAAGGGCGGATGGATCGAATTTGTCGAAGAAACAAATAAGACGTCTTAGCTAGATGTGATATGTGATCTTTGAAAGTGAGGTTGGAATCAAGGACGACACCTAATGTGGAACCTTGCATCGTGTAACGATAGTTTGGGTGGTTCTTCCCTAGGTGCATAACTTTGCACTTGACCACATTAAATTTCATCTGCCATTTTGATGCCCAGTCTTCCAATCTATCAAGATCCTCTTGCAATTTTCCACAATCCTCTTGGGTTTTAACAACTTTAAATAGTTTTGTGTCATCTGCAAATTTGATAACCTCACTTGTTATTCCCTTTTCCAGGTCATTTATGAATATGTCAAAAAGCAGCGGACCCAGCACAGATCCCTGGGGTACACCACTATTCACCTTTCTCCATTGGGAAAATTGGCCATTTAGCCCTACCCTCTGCTTTCTACCTTTTAACCAGTTCCCGATCCACAATAGTACACTGCCTCCTATCCCATGACTCTTTAGTTTTGCCAAAAGTCTCTGATGAGGGACCTTGTGAAAAGCTTTCTAAAAGTCCAAATACACTATATCAACCGACTCGCCTTTGTCTACCTGTTTATTCACACCTTCAAAAAAACATAACAGATTAGTAAGACAAGATCTTCCTTGTCTAAAGCCATGTTGGCTGTCTCTCATTAAGCCATGACTATCTACATCATAGGTGTCAAACTCTGGCCCGCGGGCCAAATTTGGCCCGTAGTGTAATTATATTTGGCCCGCGAGGCTATACCAAATGACTACTAGAGCTAGCCCGCCGGTATTATACAGCGCATTCATTCATCGCTAATACTACAAATCCCATAATGCCTTGCTGTTGTTTTGGCGCGTCAATCAGGACAGGTCCCAGAAACGCCCTCTCCTGTGTGACAGAAGTCATAGCGATCTCAAGCTACAACTGTCACTGTGGAACCCCTTCCCAAAAATGGCAAAAAGAAAGGCAGACAACAGGAACTTTCTGGACAGGTGCGAGACAGAATATTTGTTTACATATGTAAAAGACAGACCTGTTTGTCTGATTTGTGGAGTCAACGTGGCTATAACTAAGGAGTATAACATTCGACGACACTATGAAACAAAACACCATGACAAGTACAAGGACCTGGACATGACTCAAAGGAGCCAGAAAGTGGAGGAGATGAAAAGAAGTTTGGTTTCACAACAGAATATGTTCAAAAAAGCCACATCACAAAGTGAGGCTGCTGTAAAGGCTAGTTATATTGTGGCAGCAGAGATCGCAAAATCAGCCCGGCCCTTTAATGAGGGAGAGTTTGTGAAAAAGTGCATGTTGAAAGTTTGTGACATCGTGTGCCCAGAGAAAAAGCAAGCCTTTTCAAACGTGAGCCTGAGCAGAAACACAGTAGCTGATCGCACATGTGATCTTGCCACCAATCTGTATGACCAGCTTTTGGAAAGGGAAAAGATTTCGTTGCATTCTCCCTTGCTGTGGATGAGAGCAGCGACGCATCTGATACTGCTCAGCTGTCAGTCTTCATCCGTGGAGTGGACTCAAATATGTGTGTTACGGAGGAGCTATTGGGATTCAAATCAATGCATGGCACAACCACAGGAAAGGAAATTTTTGAGGAGGTTTCCAAATGCGTAACTGAAATAAAGCTGCCGTGGGATAAACTCGTGGGATTAACGACAGATGGTGCGCCAGCGATGTGCGGTAAAACAAGTGGACTGGTGGGCAGGGTCCGGGAGAAGATGCAGGAAGAGAACTGTGCAGGTGAACTAACTGTTTATCACTGCATCATACATCAGGAATCATTGTGTGGCAAAGCCCTAAAGATGGAACATGTTATGACCACAGTAACACAAGTAGTTAAATTTATAAGAGCCAAAGGTCTGAATCACCGCCAGTTTAAGTCTTTTCTGGAGGAGTGTGGTTCGGAATACGCAGACGTGCCGTATCACACAGAGGTGAGATGGTTAAGCCGAGGAAAAGTACTGAATAGATGTTTTGAGCTGCATGAGGAAATATGTAAGTTTCTGGAAAGCAAAGGGAAGGACACAGCAGAGCTTCGGGAGAAAAAGTTTCTGTGTGAGCTGGCCTTTCTGTGTGACATCTCGAGCCATCTCGATGCACTGAACCTGCAGCTTCAGGGGCGGGGGCGCATCATCACAGACATGTACGCTGCAGTGAGGGCTTTTAAAACTAAACTGTGCCTGTGGGAGAATCAGATGCTGCAAGGAAACCTTGGCCATTTTCCCTGCTGCCAAACCATGAAAACGCAGTTCTTTACCAACTTGTTCCCATGCGCACAGTTTGCTGAAAAACTCAGTGTACTCGGCGCTGAGTTTAGCCGGCGATTTGCCGACTTTGATGTCCAGAAATGTAGGTTTGAACTGCTCAGTAATCCCTTTGCAGTTAATGTGGAAAACGCACCAACCAACCTCCAAATGGAGCTAATTGAACTCCAGTGTAATGACACGCTGAAGTCAAAGTATGATGCTGTGGGCGCCGCCCAGTTTCCACAGTTCATCCCTGACACAATGCCTCAGCTCCGCACCCAAGCTGCTCAGATGCTCTCCATGTTCGGCAGCACTTATCTATGTGAGTAACTTTTCTCCTCGATGAAGATGACCAAAACATCTCACAGGAGACGTCTGACTGATGAACACCTTCGCTCGATACTGAGGATTTCCTCAGCTCAAAGCCTGAGCCCAGACATTGATGAACTATCATCCAAGAAGAGATGCCAGGTATCTGGCTTGGGCACATCAGATTAGATCAGTGTGCAGCAAACTGAGCAATAATTAACGTTTTCTTTATGCACTTTTTCTTGCTACTCCAAGACATGGGCTTGAATGGTTGATTAATTTTATTATTGTTATTTTATTTTAAAAATTATTATTTATTATTATTTAAATCTTATTTAATAAATGAATGTCATTGATGTTTTTTTTTATTTGAAATTGGTTTTTGCATATCTGAACTATTAAGTTATAAATTGTATAGTAATAAGTGTTGCTTCATATTCAATGTTAAAGCAAATCTTGTTTGGGTCCATATTAAAAGGTTCATTTGTTCAATGCTGGCCCGCGACTTTGTTCAAGTTTTACATTTTGGCCCACTGTGTATTTGAGTTTGACACCCCTGATCTACATGTTCAGTAATTTTGTTCTTTATGATTGTTTATACCATTTTTGCCGGTACTGATGTCAGGCTCACTGGTCTGTAGTTTCCCAGATCACCCCTGGAACCCTTTTTAAAAATTGGTGTTATGTTCGCCATCCTCCAATCTTCAAGTATTACAGATGATTTTAATGATAGTTCACAGATTACTAATAGCAGGTCTTCAATCTCATATTTCAGTTCTTTCAACACCCTTGGATGTATATCATCCGGTCCAGGTGATTTGCTACTCTTCAGTTTATCAAATAGTTGTAATACATCTTCTCGATGTATCGTTATTTCCTTCAATTCTTCCGCACCTTTAAATACCACTTCAGTCATGGGTAACATCCCTACATCTTCCTCGGTAAAGACCGAAGCAAAGAATTCATTCAGTCTCTCCGCTATCGACTTGTCGCCTCTTAGTGCCCCTTTAACACCTCTATCATCTAATGCACCAACTGACTCTCTCACAGGTTTTTTGCTACGAATGTACTTGAAAAAGTCTTTATTACGCGTTTTTGCTTCCGCAGCAAGCTTCTTCTCAAATTCTCCCTTTGCCTGTCTTATCAATGCCTTGCATTTAAATACTTGCCAGTGCTTGTGCTGTTTCCAGGTTTTGTCGTTTGTCTCTTTTTTCCATTTCCTGAAAGATGCTTTTTTTTGGCAACAGACGCCTCTCTGACCTCACCTTTAAACCATACTGGCAGTTTTTTGGACTTCCTTCCACTTTTCTTAAAGCGTGGAATACAGCTGTTCTGGGTTTCCAAGATAGTATTTTTCAACACCACCCATGCTTGATGTAAGTCTTTAATCTTTGCTACTGTTCCTTTTAGGGTTTTTTAAACTATTTATCTCCCTAGCATGTCCTGCGGTGACACCAACCCAGTCGATACCGGGGTAACTAAAATCATCCATTATTATTACTGTGCTGTAACTTTTGTTAGCTTCCTTGATTTCTTTGAGCATTTCATCATCCATTTGTTCATTCTGGCCAGGCGGTCGATAGTACACCCCCCCAGACCTTGCCTTCCCCTTTTTACATGGAATTTCAATCCATAGAGATTCTACAGCAAATTTTGTTTCCTGCAAAACTTTAATCCTTTCTGATTCCATGCCCTCTCTAACATAGAGCGCAACCCCTCCACATATTTGATCAGCTCTATCATTACGATATAGTTTGTACCCAGGTATCACTGTGTCCCACTGGTTGTCCTCCTTCCACCATGTCTCTGAGATTCCAATCATATCTAACCTCTCATTTAGTGTTATATATTCTCTCTCTCCCATGTTATTTTTTTAGACTTCTAGCATTTGCATACAAGCATTTTAGAGACTGTATTTTATTCATATTAATTTGGCTATTGGTAGACATGGGTGACTTGGGATCTTTAAGCTCTGTCTGCTCTATACTCGAGGGCATTTGGACTACTTTACTCTTTTTTGGAACCTCTCTGCTTTTGGTAGTATCCTTCAAGGATACATTCTTCCGAACCATGCGCTCTTCTGCGACTGTTGGCTTTCCCCTATTACCTAGTTTAAAAGCTGCTCTATCTCCTTTTTAAAGGTTAATGCCAGCAGCCTGGTTCCATCCCGGTTAAGGTGAAGCCCATCCCTTCGGAAGAGCCCCTCCTTTCCCCAGAATGTTCCCCAGTTCCTAACAAATACAAACCCCTCATCCTTGCACCATTGTCTCATCCATGCATTGAGACTCCAGAGCTCTGTCTGCCTTTTGGGTCCTGAACTTTGTCAGACGGCTGCCTGGGTGAGAATGTTCACAGTCTTGGCAAGTGCATATATCAATATGATTTGCAAGGGATTGTGGGAAATGCAGTCCATTCACACCAGACACAGCTGCTCACAATAATTAGTTGTGCTTGAGTGTAAAACCAATAAGATATTTATTTATGGGGTTATTTCTCCCAACACAGATATGCTTGGTAGCACATAAAACAGGATACTTGCTTTCAGTGTTAAACTTAGAAAAACAAAATCAGGAAAACAACAGCTGAACTTGTCAGGCAATCAAAGTAAAAGAATAAAGACCTGGTTGGCAACAAATTGGTCTTTTCTGTAGGCTTTAGCTAATATTTTCTTAGCAGTGTTTCAAACAACAAGCAAAACCCACAAAGAAGGGAAAAACTGTTCTTTTCAGGTTAACTTCTTATATCTTCACACATAGACTCAGAAGTGATTCCCTCAGAGCTCACAAGCAATTAGGTAAGGCTCAATTGCTAGCAGTTATCCAGCTGAAACCCTTAGCTGGCTTGCTTTCTACTGCGTGGCCCAAAATCCTACACAGGAGCTTTTCTGAGTAGATTAAAGAACACGTTTGTATTTCTTTGTGATGATCGTTGTACTTTGTAACAGTAAATTACCAAAGGAGTTTAGACAGAGAGCAATCCATATATTCACAGCCTGTATCTAAGACCGCTCCTTCCCCTTCTTCAACAATCATGGGTTCAATATCAGGGATTGGCACAGAGGAATTTCTCAATGGAGCACTTTCAGGAGAATACTTGTTTCCCTGCTGTCTTTCAAGGTTATAGCTAGGGCATAGATCAGTGTTCATACCTGAGCTTCCATTGCTGTTAGAGTTCCTCTCTAAATAGCCTGGCCAGTATGTAGTCCAGTTCTTATGTCCAGCCTTCCAATCCAGATCCCTGGACACTGGATCTCTCTTCACATACCTTCTGGCAAGGGTCTTAGGGTCCCTTCCACGTGCAGCCGTCTCCCTCACAGGTACCGTCTGGAGATTCCTAGCCCTGCAGCACCATTCCTCTGGCTTTCCCCAGTCCAGTGGTGTATGCTGGCCCTTGGAATGCCTTCCAGTATACGTACTGCTCTGGACTCCTTTAGACCTCCCAAAGGCTTTTCTCTTCTTTCTTCCAAAGGGTTTCTTGCCCTCTCTGTCCGTCCGGTTTGGCTTCTGCTTCTGATGATCCTCCAGATGATGAAGCTGTCCAAGATGAGGATCTCCAAGCTGATCCTGAGGATGAGGATAATTCTCTGTAGAATAAACTCTACCTTTATTCTGCTTTGATGAGTGCTCCACCTTAGCACAGCGCAGCTGTGCTGAATCAGGCCCTGCCCTTTGAGATGAGTGCTTAGGGATTACCTCATAGCCCTCCTGATTGAACACACGTTTCTCCACTTCAGCTCCTCTAATGGCTGTTGGAAACCTGGTGCATTCTGGGACTGGTAGTCTTTTATGGGAAAATTCTGTTTTCTTATTTCTACCAGAACTGACAGGTTGCTTGTTCAGAGTCACTTCACCTTTACTATAGCTCCTTCCTAAGCTATGATAAGCTTCCTTATCACAACGTGGAACGGGAAGCATTTTGGAGAACGCTACACTAGAAGTTCTGGATTTCAACTTCCTACCTAAAAGCCTAAATTTAGCCTCCGTAACCTCCCTATCACATTTTCCTATGTCAATGGTACCAACATGTACCAAGACAGCAGACTCCTCCCCAGCACTATCTAAGACCTTATCTAGGTGGCGTGTGAGGTCCGCTACCTTCACATCAGGCAGGCATGTTACCAGGCGATCCTCACGTCCACCAGCCACCCAGCTATCTACATGCCTAATGATCGAATCACCAACTATAATGGCTGTCCTAACCCTTCCCTCATGGGCACATGGCCCTGGAGAAACTTCCTTGGTGCGAGAGGATTTTACATCACCTGGAGGGCAGGTCCTAGTTACAGGATCACTTCCTGCCACCCCAGGGTGATGCTCTCCTGTCACGTGACCTCTCTCCTCCATGGCAACAGGGATGCTGCCAGACTGGAGGTGGGACTTCAGGACTATATCCCTGTAGGTCTTGTCTATGTACCTCTCTGTCTTTCTTATGTCTTCCAAGTCTGCTACTCTATCCTGTAGAGAACAGACTCGTTCCCTGAGAGCAAAGAGCTCCTTGCACCTAGTGCACACGTAAGACCTCTCACCAACTGGGAGAAAATCATAAATGTGACACTCAATGCAAAAGACTGGAAAGCCCCCTTTACCACATTAATCTGCAACAAAAATCAATTAAGAAAACAAGGACATAACAACTGTTTAATTGTAACGTATGTTATCACAGTAGGTCTCTCTCTTTTGAAGCATTACATCCTTATTTTTTATGATATATATATATATATATATATATACACATACATACATACATACACACTCACACACACAATGCAAAGAATGCCTTTAAGTCAATGCTAGCTCCTGGGTTTTCTTGGCAGTGTGAAGGAGCTTGCCAGGCCTTTCTTCCAAGGCAATGGAGGGTTAAGTGACTTGTCCAAGGCTGCAAGGTGTGCCAGTAGGAACTGAACCCTGGTCTCTTGGTTAGACAGTGCTCTAACCACTAGGCTACTTCTCTATTATATTATACACAGACACACACCCCACACTTGTTGTTTTCTAAATCAGAAAAAACATCCTAATTGGTTGAAACCGGTCATAAAATTTTAACTATGTTTCTGAAAACAGAAGTGCCAAAGGGTAATGCATCGCTAATGGCTTCCAGTGCAATAATAGATGGAACTGACGTCAAAACTTTGCTACACTCCAATAACTGGCTCACTTGGGGTTTCAGATACTGAGTTTTAAATACAAATATAAAAATAGAACACAAGAAGAGCCACATTATCACTATGCCACCTCACACTATATGAAATATGTCCAAAAAAGTGATAAATGTTACAAAAATAAGCATGTGGCTCAAGGTGCCCTAGAGAGAAAAAACACTAGAATTCACTATCCTTAACTTAATCATAGTCGAACAAGCTTCACAAACAAAATATGACAAAAGTGATGAAAATGTGCATTTACACTTTGATAAATAATGAATCCATAATTTCACTCTCCATTCAAAGACTGTAAGATGGCCATGGGGTTGTACAGAGCACTGTTCTCTCTATGCTGTGTGCGTGTGCACGTGCACACAAATCATGAATCTTGTGCACACAGCCAAACATAGCATGCATAAGATAATCATCAACCATCACGATATGCACATTAATTCCAACAAATCAGAGGTCCTTCACAACCAAGAACCTCACTTTCTCGCCACCATCTATAATCAATTTGGTTAACTTAACACTGCAAGTAAAAGAGCAAGTAAAATACCTTGCCATAATACTCGACCAAAACCTGAACTTCCACACTCACATCAAACAAGATACCAAAGTGGCATACTTCCAAATGAAAACAGTCCAAAACCTTCATTCCCTAATGGAACAGAACAACTTCAGAAACGTCTGTCGAGCTCTCATCACTCCGATATTTGACTATGCAAACATAATATACTCCCAAAAGCCACCTTACTCCCCCTTACAACTCGCACAGAATACAGCTGCCAGAATAATCACAGGCACTAATCAACGAGCACATATTATCCCCTTGCTAAAGCAGCTACACTGGCTTCCTATCCACATGAGAGCCAAATACAAGGTCTCCCTGACCATCTTTAAGACCCTCCACAACCTTTCAGTGGATATCCTTTAGCCTCTCATTCACAAACCTCTCAACAACAGATCAAGAAGAAAAGCCAGCCATAGCCTTTTATCAGTCCCAGCCTCATACGTTTGCTTCAACCTATCCACCTCTAGAAGAGCTTCTCCTTCTATGCCCCCACTATCTGTAACTCTCTCACCCCAGAAATATGATCACGGACAGACACTGGGGAATTTCATCGCAAACTAAAAACCCACCTCTTCCTGGAACATTTTGGATCCGACACTTAGCTCCCCACCAATCCATACCACCCTCCAGAGCTCTCACTATATTTTCCTGCTCCCTCTGCTGTTAATCTCGCAAATTTGAACCATGTATCATAACTTTCCCTCATTATTGCCTTCTTTGTTAAATGTTAAAATGTTAAATGTTAATGCCTATCCCTGCAAATATGTTACTCCTGTTCACATGTTAAAATTTAATTCATTTACCTACATTTCATGTAATGTTATATTTGTTCTTTGTACACTGCTGTGACTGGTAGATACAGCAGTATAAAAATGTTGCTAAATAAATAAAAATAAAGCATAGTTACTCATCTGAAACAGATGTTCTTTGGGGATAGCAGGAATCAGTCCCACATATGGGGTGATGTCGGTGCCAATGGAGCCCGCGTGAAAGCATTTCCCCAGCTTTCAAGAAAGCCTTTGGGAGATGCACCATGCATGCATGGTCCACTTCCTGCCCAAGGGTGCCATCCTGCCCCAGTCAAATGACATAGCTAAGACGGCCAAGGAAAAAAAGAAAATACGGTAAGGAAGCAACTCCAAGAGGAGGAGGAAGGGTTGTGAGAACTGATTCCTGCTGTCCCCAGAGAACACTTGTTACAGGGGAGTAACTATGCTTTCTCCGGGAACAAGCAGAAAGTCAGTCCTCACATATGAGACTCCCCAGCTACAGCCTACTGAGAACATGTAAAAATGCCACGGCAACTTGCAAAGTGTGAGCCGTGATCAGCAGTAGTTGAGTCCCTACTGAGATATTCTTGCAAGACCTAAGTGTCCAGCAGAGAATCAGCGCTCCGGTAGCCTGAACACAGAAGGGTCAGAAGGCAGGAGCAGCCTATACCCCAAAGAGATTACGGAGTACAGCCTGGCCAAAGGTGCTGTTCCATTGGGACTCCCTCTCCAGGCAACAGTGAGCTGCGAAGATATGGACCGAAGACCAGGTGGCGGCCCGACAGATTTCCGTCATAGGGACGGAACACAGATTTACCACAGAGGTAGCCAAGGCCCTGACGTGGTGCGCTGTGACCCTCTGGTCCAGTGAGATCTCTGATTTCTTGTAAGCAAGGGTAATGCAGTCCGCCACCCAAGTGGACAGGGTTCGCTTAATCAATGGGAGCCCCAGATGGCTGGAGTCATAGGATACAAAAAGCTGGGGTGCTTTGCTGTGGCTCTGAGTCCATTGCAGGTAAAAGGACAGAGCTCTCTTACAATCCAGGTTGTGGAGAACAGTCTCTGCCCTACCGGCATGAGGCCTCAGAAAGAAGGTGGGGAGTACCACCTCCTGGATGAGGTGGAATGGGGGACACCACCTTCGGCAGAAACTTGGGGTATGTGTGGAGCACTACCCTGTTCTTTTAAAACCTCATGTAGGGCGGTTCTGCCATCAGAGCCTGGAGCTCACTGACTGCGAGTGCTACCAGGAAGGCAACTTTCCAGAATAGGTACTGGGGGTGTTAGGCAGCCAGAGGCTCAAACGGAGGCTTAGTGAGATGCGAGAGCACCACTTCGAGATCCCACTCCACCGCTGAGGGGCGAATAGGAGGGTTTGGATAACATGAGGGGCTGAGTCAAGAAGAGTTTTCCCTCAACTGAATGGTGATGCACTGCGATGGTGCTCAGGTGTACTCTGACTGAATCGGACGTCAATCCCACCTGCGATAGGTGAAGCAGATACTGAAGTACCACTTGTACTGAGCAGGAAAATGGGTTCGCCCACCTTTCCACACACTATACCAAGAATTGGCGCCACTTAAAGGCCTATGCCCTTCTCGTGGAGGCCTTACGAGAGGCCAGAAGAATTTTTTTCACGTCCCGTGGAAGGTTGAAGGGGGCTAACACTACCCTTTCAGCAGCTAAGCTGTGAGTGAGACCCCAGACTGGGGTATAGGAGAGAGCCCTGCTCCTGTGAGAGTAACCATGGAGCTCGACCCAGGGGAATCGGCAATGCTACAGACAGGGAGAGGAGCACTGGGAACCAGGGATGCCTAGGCCACTGAGGGGCTATCAGTATTAGTGATGATCTGTCGCTGGACCTTGAATAGTGTCTTGGCTACCAGCGGTGTCAGTGAGAAGACGTACAGGAGGTCTTTTGTCCATGGGATGAGGAATGCATCCGCTGCATGAGCAGAATCGGGGCAACTGCGTGATGTCCAGGCTGGTGAACAGGTCCATCGAGTGGATGCCCCGGAGATGAAACAACCGAGAGGCTACTTCAGGATCCAGGCGCCACTCGTGCGGCTGTAGGACCCTGCTCAGTTTGTCCACCAGGGCACTGTCCTAGTCCGGGAGGTACACCGCACTTAGGAGCATCCCTCTGCATACAGCATAGGAGCAAAGGCCTACTGCCTTCTGGCAGAGGGGGTACGACCCTGTAACCCCGTTTGTTCACAAAGAATATTCAGACCTGACTGTTGGTCTGGATCAGCATCGAGCTGTATTGGATTTGGTGGTGGAAGGCTCAGAGGGCTAGGTATATTTCCCGGAGCTCTAGCAGGTTGATTTGCATCTAGGATTCCTTCAGGGACAAGCAGCCTTGTATCTGGGGGCTCCTGCAATGTGCTCCCCAGTCCATTAGAGAAGTGTCTGTGGTGAGGACCTTCTGGGGGTTGGGTACCTGGAAGGGCATCCCAGCCTGAAGATGACTTGGGATCTGCCACCATCTGAGGGAGTCCGCCAGTTGACGGGGTCACTTTCACTCTGTCCCCGAGCATGTGTGTGGCTTGCGTCCACTGGGAGCGGAGGCACCACTGGGCTGCCCTCATGTGCAGGTGGGCATATGGAGTGATGTGGACCGTGGAGGCCATGTGTCCCAACAGGTGGAGTAAGAGCCTGGCAGGTAGCGTCCAGCATCTGTGTATCTCTGAGGCTAACTCCCTGAGTTATTCTGATCTCTCCTGGGGAAGAAAGGCTTTTGCCTGGAGGGTATCTAGTTGCGCCCCTATGAACTCCAGGTGTTGGCCCGGAGTTAGGTGGGACTTGGGATAGTTTCTGACGAACTCCAGGTGCTGCAGGGTGTTGGTGTGTCCGGTGGCGCATTGTGCCTCTGTAGCCGTATCCCCCTTTATGAGCTAGTTATCCAGATAAGGAAAGATGAAGGCGGGCTGCGACCACCGCGAGGCACTTTGTGAAGACCCTTGGCGATGAGGCCAGAACGAAGGGCAGCACCCTGTATTGGTAGTGTAGTCCTCCTACTACGAACTGAAGGTATTTTCTGTGGCTGGGATGATTAGGATGTAAGTGTAGGCATCCTTTAGGTCTAAGGAGCATAGCCAATCTCCCTTCTAGAGGAATGACAGTAGTGTCCCAAGGGAGAGCATCTTGAACTTCTCTCTGACCAGCAACCTGTTGAGCTCTCGCAGGTCCAGGATGGGCCTGAGGTCCCCAGTCCTCTTGGGGACAAGGAAAAGACTGGGCCCCGAGATGTTTTGGCACTGGCTCGACTGCTTTGTCAATGATTAGGCCTGCTAGCTCGGAAAGGAGCAGGGTCTGGTGAACAAGAAGGCTGGTGGGCTTCCCCTGGGAATTACGAGGGTGGCACCCATTGTAGGTTGAGGAGGGAGCCCTCCCTGACCACCTGTAGCTCCCAGGAATCGGTGGTGATGGCTATCCACCTGGGGGAAAACAGGGCTGGTGCCCCCCCTCCTCGTGGGCAGTAGAGGACCCCCTGGGGTAGGGAGGTCATGCCCAGGCAGTCAAAAGCTCCCCCCAGGCTGGGCTGGAGCCAGCACCTGGGACTTCGGGGACTTTTGTTTTCTGGGACCATTTCCCAGGCCTTTTTGTAGCTGGCCCTGATAAGGGGCCGAGAAGGCCTGGAAGTGCGGAGTACCGTAAAGGCTTCCTTTCTTACTCAGGAAGAAGGCCTTTTTCCCCGGGACTTTCTTCCAGGGCTGCACCGAGGTCTTCTTCGAGAGCCTGGTTCTCGTAACGTAATCCATCTCTGCTGCCTTCTCCGCCGTAGGCTTCCCGAATAGATGTCCCCTGCACAGGAGAAAACCTATCAATTTGTCCTGCACCCACTGTTCCAGGTTGGATGACTGCAGCTATGCTTGGCGTCATGCCCTGGGGCCTGCGGTGGCCACCTTGGCCGATGACTCAAAGCCATCATAGGCTGCCCGGTACAAAAACTTCAAGCATTCTTTTACCGCTGAGGTCAGGGTCTTGAACCTCTGTAGAGGCTCCCCATCAAGGCCTGCCAAGAATCCACCAAGCTCCTTAGACAGTTCCTTCAGGTACATACCGATATACAGCTGGTAGGACTGGATCTGGCATGTTAGCATCAAGCCCTGAAAGGCCTTCCAGATGAGGGCATAGAGGGTTCGGACCCCCCTAATAGGTAGCACCAACGAATGGGTTTTTTGGCTCTTAAGCAGGCGCAGTGCTGACTCTACGACCATGGAGTTGTGGGAAAGCTAGGTCTTTTGAAACCCAGGACTTCGGCGTACCTGGTACATGACACCGAGGTGCCTACTAACAACTGGAACAGACACCGGTGTTTCCTACAAGCAGGGGAAGGGGGCGGTCGAGGGCACCGGTACAGTGAGAGTTTCCTTAGGGGATGCCTCATATTGGAGTATCTCCAATTCCTTGGTGCATGGGTCCTCCTCGACCTCGGTCTCAGTGGCAAGAACGTTGGCCATGTCCCGCACAAAATCGAGGAACGCAAACAACCTCAGGCAGGGAATAGCACCGGGTCACTGGGGGAGATAGGTCAGAGGGCACATCACAGTGTTGCCTTGTGTCTGGCGACACTTCGTCGGTCTCCCATTTAGACTCGAAGTCCGAGTATCAGTCCGATGCTGCGTGATCACATCAATCGAGGGCCGCTCTCGGCGGTCCGAGCCATGGGCACTCACCGGGGAGGATTGGTATCCTGAGGAATGGGACAAAGACCTCATCTGGGGCAGGGGTTCTCTCGAGATAGATGAAGCTCGAGGACCGGCTCGACATCTGGGGAAGCCCTTGATGTCGAGGGTCCCATCATCTGAGTGGGTAAACCAGACAAGCTGGACATGAACGCCTGCTGCATGGTCACTAGCGCATAGAAATATGACGACAGAAAAAGACCACATGGCCTATCTAATCTGTCCTTCCATATCAACAACTACAATGCAATGTGCAATGTGTGCCTTCGAGTCAGTCCTGGTGACCCAGAAGCTCCTGGGCTTTCTCGGCAGTGTCACCAGAAGTAGATTGTCAGGCCTTTCTTCCGAGGCAATGGAGGGTTAAGTGACTTGCCCAAGGCCACAAGGAGTGCTAGTGGGAATTGAACCCTGGTTGCTTGGTTACCAAACCAGTGTTCTAACCACTAGGCTACTCCTCCACTCCATCAACAACTACAACAGTCCACTTTTTTCCTTTAGAGATCCTCTGTGTTTGTCCCATGCTTTTTTGAATTCAGATACTTGTCCTCATCTCTACCACCTCCACTGGGAGACTATTTCACGGATCCACCACTCTTTCCGTAAAGAAATATTTCCGCATATCACTCCTGAATCTATCCCTTTTACCCTCATCCCATGTCCCCTCATAGCAGAACTTGCTTTCAATCAAAAGAGGCTCCCCCCCCGAGCATTTATGCCACACAGGAATTTAAACGTCTCTATCACTTCTATTCCACCATTCCTCTAACGTGTGCATATTAAGATTCTTAAGTCTGTCCTCATATGCTTTACAATAAAGACCACTAACCATTTTAGTGGCCACCCTCTCTACTGACTCCATCCTGTTTATATCCTTTTAAAGGTGCAGTCTCCAGAATTGCACACAATACTCCAAATGAGGTCGCAGCAAAGACTTATACAGAGGCACTATCACCTCCTTTCTTCTGCTAGCCATTCCTCTCCGTATGCACTCAAGCATCCTTGTAGCTTTTGCTGTCACCTTTTCTAACTGTTTAGCTACTTTAAGATCATCAGACACAACCACACCGAGGTTCCGCTCTTTAGTGGACAAAAGTACTTCACCCCCTATACTAGAAACATAGAAATATGACGACAGAAAAAGACCACATTGCCTATCTAGTCTGTCCTTCCATATCAACGACTACAACAGTCCACTTTTTTCCTTTAGAGATCCTCTCTGTTTGTCCCTTGCTTTTTTGAATTCAGATACTGTCCTCGTCTCTCCACTGGGAGACTATTCCATGGATCCACCACTCTTTCCGTAAAGAAACATTTCCGCATATTACTCCTGAATCTATCCCCCTTCCCCTCAATCCATGTCCCCTCATAGCAGAACTTGCTTTCAATTGAAAGAGGTTCTCCCTCTGTACATTTATGCCACAGAGGTATTTAAACATCTCAATCATATCACCTCTATCCCGCCTTTCCTCTAAGGTGTACATATTAAGATCCTTAAGTCTGTCCTCATATGCTTTATAATGAAGACCACTAAACATTTTAGTAGCCACCCTCTGTACTGATTCCATCCTATTTATATCCTTTTGAAGGTGCGGTCTCCAGAATTGCACACTATACTCCAAATGAGGTCGCACCAAAGACCTATACAGAGGCACTATCACCTCCTTTTTTCTGCTAGCCATTCCTCACTACACCCAAGCATCCCTCTAGTTTTTGCCGTCTCCTTTTCTACCTCTTTAGCTACTTTAAGATCATCAGACACAACCACGCCTAGATCTCGCTCTTCTTTAGTGGACAAAAGTACTTCACCCCTATACTATATTGCTCCCTTGGATTGCTGCAGCCCAAATGCAAGACCTTACATTTTTTAACATTAAATCCCAGCTGCCAAATTCTAGACCATTCTTCAAGCTTAGCTAGATCCCTCCTCATGTTATCTACACCTTCCTGGGTGTCTACTCTATTGCAGATTCTGGTATCATCCGCAAAGAGGCAAACCTTACCCGACAGCCCTTCCGTTATATTACTAACAAAGATGTTAAAAAGAATCGGACCAAGGACAGATCCCTGGGGCACACCACTGGTAATATCCTTCTCCTCAGAGTGAGCTCCATTACCTGTACTCTTTGTTGCCTTCCAGCCAACCAATTTCTAACCCAAGCAGTAACTTTAGGGTCCATCCCTATATTGCTCCCTTGGATTGCTGGAGCCCAAATGCATGACCTTGCATTTTTTTCACATTAAATCCCAGCTGCCAAATTCTAGACCATTCTTCAAGCTTAGCTAGATTCCTCCTCATGTTATCTACACCTTCCTGGGTGTTTATTGCAGAATTTGTTATCATCCGCAAAGAGGCAAACCTTACCTGACAGCCCTTCCACTGTATCAACAACAAAGATATTAAAAAGAATCGGACCAAGGACAGATCCCTAGGGCACACCACTGGTAACTTCCTTCTCCTCAGAGTGAGCTCCATTTACCTGCACCCTTTGTCACCTCCCACCCAACCAATTTCTAACCCAAGCAGTAACTTTAGGGTCCCCATCCCTAGGGTGCTCAGTTTGTTTATAAGTTGTCTATGAGGAAGAGTGTCAAAGGCTTTACTGAAATCTAAATACACCACATCAAGGGTTCTCCCTTGGTCCAACTCCTTGGTCACCCAGTCAAAGAAATCAATCAGATTTGTCTGACAATACCTGCCTCTGATGAATCCATGCTGCCTCGGATCCTGTAATCCGCTGGACACCAGAAACCTCACTATTTTCTCTTTCAGCAGCGTTTCAAATAATTTACTCACCACCGAAGTTAAACTAACCGGCCTGTAATTTTCAACCACATCCTTACTTCCGCTTTTGTGTAAAGGGACCACATGAACCTCTCTCCAGTCCTTTGGCACCACTCCCGAATCCAACGAGGCATTGAAAAGGTCAGTCAGTGAAGCTGCTAGAATGTCCCCAAGTTCCCTCCGTATTCTAGGGTGTATCTCATCCGGTCCCATCGCTTTGTCTACTTTAATTTTAACTAGTTTCACACAAACACAGTCTTCTGAAAATTCTTCAAGATGCCCCTCGCTTCTGTTCCTGTTTGTGGGTATTTTCTGAGGTCCTGTTCCTGATTCTTCATCTGTGAAAACAGAACAGAAATATCTGTTAAGCAATTCCGCTTTATCCTCATCAGCTTCTATATATTCCTCCCCTTCACACTTGAGTCTGACAATATCACTTTTGCCCTCCCTCTTCTCACTAACATATCTGAAAAATGTCTTATCCCCCCATTTTATTGCATTGGCTATTTCCTCCTCTTTTTGAATCTTTGCTTTCCTGACTACTCTAAGTTTTTCCAAATATAGATGCCTGTCTTCTTCTCTCTGATATACTGTTCTCTAGGGCTGCCATTCTGGTCTCCATACTAGTTGGCTCTGCAGCCATCGACACGGGCACCAAAGACTTTGTGCCTGGCATCGGTACTATCGAAGGGGAGAGGATGGCCTTGGATACCTGAGGCCAGTCAGTGGGTACCGACAACTCCTTACCTGACATCTTGGCAGGCCACTCCTGCCCCAGCTCCTCAGACTCACGCCTGGGACTGTGGGTCCTGTGGTGGGATTTCTCCTTTTTCATGGATCCATGCTCAGAGGCAGTCTTCGAGGGTTGTTTCTTCTTGTGTTCCACCTCTGGAAATTTCCGCTTGGAGGAACAGTGACCATGGGACTCCAAGGAGGCCCTGGCTTTGCGGAGCACTGAGGTATCGGAGGAGCCCTAGAGCATGGTATCACCAGAGACTCCAGCGCAGTGTCAGACTTCTGGAAGAAACCTTTCTGCTGCTGATGGCGGCTCTTCAAGGCCTTTGAGGTCATGATTCTGCAGAGCTCACAGTCAAGAGTTGTTGTTCTCCAGGCCAAGACAACGGAGGCAGCAGTCGTGTGAGTCAGTGAGTGACATCATTTTGCCACACTGGTCACAATTTCTGAAGCCACTAGAGGCCATCGGAAAAAGAGGTCCCTGCCTCCCGACAGGGGTCAGAGGCCTCTGGCTGATAAAGGGTATGAATGCCAGTCGAAGGGCACCTCGATGAAAAAAAGGGAAAACAAATAGACGAACCCGAGGAGTGACGCCGAGGTGAGCTGGCTCGGGGGCAGGAAGGAACCTGTACGCAAACCAGACAAAACTCAACAATAAAAATCACACTTTTTCCGGGGGAAACTGGATAACGTCTGATGGGCTCCATGGAAAAAAGCAGACTGAGGCAAGATGGTACCCTTGGGCAGGAAGTGGACTACGCATGCGTGGTGCATCTCCCAAAGGCTTTCTTTGAAAACTGGGGAGATGCTTCCGCGTGGGCTCCGTCGGAGCTGACATCACCCCATATGCGAGGAGTGACTTTCTGTTTGTTCCTAGAGAATACTGGGATAAATTTCAATTAAGTATGATAAAGCAGCATGGAGAAACCAAACTATTTGAATTTGTTTGATCTTAGCAGTAGAACATAACTACTTAGCTTAAATTGGCATTCTGCTCAGTTGGCTGTTCAGATCCCATCCATAGGATGGCACTATAATAATCATAGATTATTAAAATTTAATAATGATGGTTCCAGGGACATTTTATGTTGACTGTGGTGCTGGTTGCCAGTGAAGTGGTCTTGAGAAAGATGGTTTCATGCAAGTATGTTTGTCAATGCATATCCCTTCTTCACAGACCACCATATCCTCCTCTGGCTCAGAAGCTTGTTTTTCTTTCACCCCATATCCCTCCATAGTCCAAAATAATGCAAAGTCAGCACCAAACGTACCAGTGACATGAGAACGAAAGACCTAAACATGTATACTCCAGGGGTATGTGAGCGATGCATTTAAATACCTCAAAGGTATTAAAAATGCACAGGAAAAGAATGCTCTAGCCCAGGAGTTCCCTAACCTGCCTCTCAGCCAGTCGGGTTTGTTTGTTTTTTTTAAACTTAAATTTTATTGCAAAGTATTAAAGTTTTTTCTGATAAACAATAACTCCTCCTTTCCCTCATCCCTCCCTCTATCACTCCATTGGATGTCCATCCTTTATGCCTGAGTCCAGCTGTTCCCATACCGGCAGGATCTCGTGTCTCCCCTGCCAGCCATGTACAGTTCGCACATATTCATGCATGTGCCAGTCTAGAAACGCGCCTTCACAATGTCATCCTTCCTTCTTTGTTTTCCCTTCTTTCCCCCCTCCCCCCAGCAACAATTACCACATTGAGAGTCTCATCAAAATTTATCTATAAACAACAGTAACATCTGCATTAAACATCTGTCCAAAAATCCCCGACCTCCCCTCCCCCCCTGTAATCTTCACCTTAGAAAATCCCTTTATCCCTCCCCCATATTACTAGCCACTTCTCCATGATTCATATTCACCTGGTACATATCTACTAGCTTTGACCCATGCTTGAGGCGGCACCCTGCCTCCTTTCAATTCTCCTCCGTAGGATACTTCATAACAGTGAAATACTACGATCTCATCTCTTGCCCCCTATTTCTCCAAACCTCATATTGAGCCCAAATCTGGTATACGTATATCTATGGTGTGTGAGAGCCGCTAATCGGCTCATGGTATAACAATATTGTAGTCGCTTTAATATGTCCCCTTTGGTGGGTATTTGCACACTGCGCCATACTCCAGCTAGCGCCATCCGCGTTGCCAGCACCACTTTTATGGAAAACTGTCTTATAGGTTCCCCCCTCCTCCTCCTCTTTAAACAGAAGTGTAAACATTGGGGGCGTCCATCTCTGTCCTCATCACTTCTTGATGTATACCACCTACCATCTTCTAAAAATCTTGCACGTTAGGACATCCCCGCCACGAATGTACATAATCCCTTGTTTGCCCAAACCCTTTCCAACAGTCAGAAAGTGCAGTTACTCACCTGTAGCAGGTGATCTCCAGGAAAAGCAGGAATTTAGTTCTCATGTATGGAGTGACATCGGGTACCGATGGTGCCCGTGCAGGAAGCTCCCCAGCTACCAATAGGAAAGCCTTTGGGAGCAGTCCACTGTGCCTGCGTTGTTGCCTTCCTGCTCTTCTAACTGACTCTCCTCAGTTGAGTATATAACTGATGAGAAAGGAGAGTAGAAAGAAGGCGAGAACCCTACAACTCCTCAGGGAGGTGGGCGGGTTGTGAGCACTAAATTCTTGCTGTTCCCGGAAATTACCTACTATAGGTAAGTAACTATGCTATCTCCAGGAACAAGCAGGAATATAGTCCTCACATATGGGACTCCCTAGCTCCCAGACCTCAACATCCCCAGCACGGAGATCTGGATTGAAGCGGGCAGGGAGTAGGAGATATGTTATATTCCAAAGAGATGCTGAAGGACCGCTTGGCCGAAGGCCGCATCCCAGCAGGAGTCCTTGTCCAAGCAGTAGTGGGCTGCAAAGGTAACAGCTCAGCAGATTTCCGTGATCGGTACAGTGCGTAGGTTTGCCACCAAGGTGGACACTACTTGAACTTTGTGTGCACTGACATGTCCAGTGAGGGATAAGCCTGTGTTGTTTTAGCAGAAAGATATACAGTGCGCTATCCATGTCGATAGGGTGCATTTAGAAACTAGAAGTCCCAGTTGAGCTTGGTCAAAGGAGATAAAAAGTTGAGATGACTTCCTTATGGCCTCTGTTCTTTGTATGTAGAAAGCCAGAGCTCTTTTGCAGTCCAGAGTATGCAGAGTGGCTTCCGCCCGGGAGGCATATGGTCTGAGAAAGAATACTGGAAGGATGACTGATTGATTAAAGTGGAAGACGGAGACCACTTTCGGGAGGAAGTGGGGGTGTGTTCTTAGAATCACCTTGTCGTGGTAGAAACATGTGTAGGGGGCAACAGTCACTAAGGCCTGCAGCTCACTGACTCATCTGGCTGAAGTTAAGGCTATGAGGAAGAGTACCTTCCAAGAAATGTAGCGTAGTGAAGCAGTGGCTAATGGTTCGAAGGGTGGTTTGAGCAGCTGAGCTAAAACGACATTAAGATCCCATGCCACTGGGGGTGGACGGATGGGCGGTTTGGTAAGCAGGAGACCCCTCGTGAACCATTCAAATAAGGGGTCGGGGGAGATGGGTTTATCATTCACTGGGTCATGGTAAGTTGAGATTGTACTTAGGTGGACTCTTATCGAGGATGATTTGAGGCCTTGAGAAGAGAGGTGCCAGAGGTAGTGGAGTAGTGTCATCACAGATGTCTGAAAAGGATTGTATGCATTTTGTGAACACCATGCATCGTATCTGGGCCACTTTAGTGAATAAGCCTTTCTTGTGGAAGGTTTCCTGGCACTGAGGAGAATACCTCCGACCCCGTGGAGAGAGGAAGATGCTAGGCTTTCAGGAGCCATGCTGTTATGCAAAAGGATCGGAGATTGGGATGGAGAAGTGTTTCGTCGCTCTGAGAGAGGAGACCTTGTGAGGATCCCAGCAGGATTGGCTGAGTTTGAGAGTGTTGAAGGAGGAGGGGGAACCAGGGTTGGCGGGTCCAGAAAGGGGCTATGAGAATCATGTACCCCCTGTCCTCTCGTAGTTTGAGACGTGTTTTCAGGATCAGGGGCATTGGCGGAAGCGCATAGAGAAGCCCCCGATTCCAAGGTATCATGAAGGCATCATTGGACAGACTGAGGTTAGTTGGCATCTTTGAGCAAAAGCGGGGAACTTTGGCATTGCGCTGAGTAGCAAATAGGTCTATCCACGGAGTTCCCCATGTTTCAAACAGGCAATTGACTGCCATCTGGTCTAGAGCCCATTCGTGAGGGTGGAGCAGACTGCTGAGTTGGTCCACCTGCAGGTTGTCCTGACCTGGAATGTAGATTGCCCTGAGCAGTATGTGATGCTGAATGACCTGGTCCCAGATCTGGCACACCTCCGTGCAGAGGGGATGAGAGCTTGTACCCCCTTGTTTGTTGATATAAAACATGGCCACTCGATGTCCATTCTTACGAGGACAGAACTGTTGGCAAGAAGATGCTTGAAGACTTGGAGAGCCCTCGACACAGCTCGAAGTTCCAAGAGGTTTATCTGTTGTGTGGACACGAAGGGAGTCCAGTGGCCTTGCATGGAGAGAGCGTCCAAGTGAGCTCCCTAGCTGAGTTTGGACACATCCGTTGTTAGAGTATGCTGAGGCGGGGGGGGGGGGGTGTCGGGCGGAATAGAGATCCGTTGAGAAGATTTTCGGGGGCTGTCCACTATTGTAGTGATTGTGCCATGTGTGGTGAGATGGTGATGGATGCATGCAGACCTTCGCTGGCTTGTGTCCACTGAGTTGACAGAGTCCACTGCGTTTGGTGCATCTGCAGCCTGGCATTCGGAACTACATGTACCGTGAAGGTCATGTGGCCAGGCAGTTGTAGGAAGGATTGTGCTGGAGCCGACTGGCGTTGCGACATGGTTTTTACTAACAGTATGAGTCTCTGCATACGGTCTTGTGGGAGAAAGGCCTTGCATTGGACGGTGTCCAGGATGGCTCCTATGAACTCCAATCTTTGTGTCGGAACCAATTGTGATTTTGGAAAGTTGATCAGAATGCCTAGGGACTATAGGCCTATCGTTTTGTGTTGTGCATAGGAGAGCTCCCCAGGAGAGTCTGCCTTTATGAGCCAATCGTCTAAGTAGGGGAAGACGTAGACGCGGCTGATCCAAAGATGAGTTGCCACGATGGCCATGCACTTTGTGAAGACTCTTGGCACTGAGGCGAGGCTGAAGGGGAGCACCCTGTATTGATAATGTCTATCCTGGCACACGAATCGTAGATACTGCCTGTGAGAAGGATGGCTGAGAACGTGAATGTAGGTCTCTCTGAGGTCTAGGGAGCAAAGCCTGTCATTTTGCTGCAAATGAGGAAGGAGGGTTCCCAAGGAGATCATCTTGAATTTTTCTTTTACGAGGAGCTTGTTGAGATCTCAGAGATTAGGATAGGCTTGAGGCCTCCAGATTTCTTTGGAATGAGGGAGAGTAGAATCCCCTGCAATGTTCTTGTAGGGGGACCGCTTCAATGGCTCCTTGAGAGAGGAGAGAGGCAACCTTCTGATATAAAAGGGTGTTGAGAGAGTTTTTGGACAGGGCTTGTCCCCTCTGAAGCAATGAGGAGAAAGTTCTCTGAAGTTGAGATGGTATCCCTTGTTAACAATGGACAGTGTCCATTTTTCTGAAGTTATAGTCCTCCATTGAGAGATGCTAAAGAAATCAGAGAAGCTAACAAAAGTTACAGAACAGAAATAATAATGGGTGATTTCAATTACCCTGGTATTGACTGGGTCAGTGTCACGGCAGGACATGCTAGGAAGATAAAGTTTCTAGATGAAATAAATGACTGCTTCTTGGAGCAGCTAGTTCATGAACTGACCAGAGGGGAAGCCATTTGGGATTTAATCCTTAGTGGAACACCAGATCTGGTGCAAAAGATAAGGGTGTTGAGGCCACTTAGCAATAGTGATCATAGCATGATCGCGTCTGATTTAATTAATAGAGGAGGGATGGTAAGGAAATCCACAGTACTACCATTTAACTTTCAAAAGGGAGACTATGATAAAATGAGGAAAATAGTTAAGAAAAAACTAAAAGGAGCAGTTGCAAAGGTCAAAGACTTACATCAAGCTTGGGTGTTTAAAAATAAAATCTTGGAAGCCCAGACCAGCTGTATTCCACGCTTTAAAAAAAGTGGAAGGAAGTCCAAAAAACTGCCAACATGGTTTAAAGGTGAGGTCAGAGAGGCTGTTGTTGCCAAAAAAGCATCTTTCAGGAAATGGAAACAGCACAAGCACTGACAAGTTAAATGCAAGTTAAATGCAAGGCATTGATAAGGCAGGCAAAGAGAGAATTAAGAAATTTGCTGTGGAAGCAAAAACACATAATAAAGACTTTTTCAAGTACATTCATAGCGAAAAACCTGTGAGAAAGTCAGTTGGATCATTAGATAATAGAGAGGTAAAAGGGGCAGTAAGAGGTGACAAGGCTATAGTGGAGAGACGGAATGAATTCTTTGCTTCCGTCTTTACTGAGGAAGATGTAGGGATGTTACCCATGACTGAAGTGGTATTTAAAGGTGATACTGCGGAAGAATTGAAAGAAATATCGATACACCGGGAAAATGTATTACAACTAATTGATAAAATGAAGAGTGGCAAATCACCTGGATCGGATGGTATACATCCAAGAGTGTTGAAAGAACTGAAATATGAGATTGCAGATCTGCTATTAGTAATCTGTGAACTATCATTAAAATCATCTGTAATACCTGAAGATTGGAGGATGGCCAATGTAACGCCAATTTTTATAAAGGGTTCCAGGGGTGATCCGGGAAACTACAGATGGGTGAGCCTGACGTCAGTACCGGGGAAAAATGGTATAAACCATCATAAAGAACAAAATTACTCATCATGTAGATAGCCATGGCTTAATAGGAGACAGCCAACATGGCTTTAGACAAGGAAGATCTTGTCTTACGAATAAGTTATTTTTTTTGAAAGTGTGAATAAACAGGTAGACAAAGGTGAATCAGTTGATATAGTGTATCTGGACTTTCAGAAAACCTTTGACAAGGTCCCTCATCAGAGACTTTGGGCAAAACTAAAAAGTCATGGGATAGGAAGCAGTGTACTACTGTGGATCAGGAACTGGTTAAAAGTTAGAAAGCAAAGGGCAGGGCTAAATGGCCAATTTTCCCTATGGAAAAAGGTGAATAGTGGAGAACCGCTGGGATCTGTGCCGAGTCCGTTGCTTTTTGACATATTCATAAATGACCTGGAAAAGGGAATAACGAGCGAGGTTATCAAATTTGCAGATGACACAAAACTATTTAATGTTGTTAAAACCCAAGAGGATTGTGGAAAACTGCAAGAGGATCTTGATACTCAAAGGCACACATTGCATTGCAGGCATCCAAATGGCAGATGAAATTTAATGTGGACAAGTGCAAAGTTATGCACTTAGGAAAGAATAACCCAAACTATGGTTACATGATGCAAGGTTCCACATTGGCAACCACTAAACAGTAAAAAGATTTAGGCGTCATCATGGATAACATGCTAAAACCCTCTGCCCAGTGTGCAGCAGCAGCAAAGAGAGCAAATAGAATGCTAGGTATCATAAGGAAAGGAATGGAAAATAAAACAAAGGATATTATAATGCCTCTATATCGTTCCATGGTGCGACCGCACCTTGAATATTGTGTGCAATTCTGGTTGCCGTATCTTAAAAAGGATATAGCGTTATTAGAAAAGGTACAGAGAAGAGCCACCAAAATGGTAAAGGGGATGGAAGGATACTCCTATGAAGAGAGGCTAAAAAGGTTAGGGCTCTTCAACCTGGAAAAGAGACGGCTGAGGGGAGATATGATAGAGGTCTATAAATTAATGAATGGAGTGGAATGGGTAAACGTAGATCGATTGTTTACATCATCAGAATATAGAAAGACTATGGGACATGCAATGAAGCTACAGGGTAAAGTATTTAAGACTAATAAGAAAAAATATTTTTTTCACTCAACATGTAATCAAACTCTGGAATTTGTTACCGGAGGATGTAGTAAAAGCTGTTAGTGTAGCTGGGTTTAAAAAAGGTTTGGAAAAGTTCGTGAAGGAAAGGTCCATAAACCATTATTAAAAGGGACCCACGATATCAATGCGTGACCCAATACAAGCATTGAGGAACCTGTGTCTTTTGGGGAGACTCCTAAGTACTTACAACCTAGATTGGCCACTGTTGGAAACAGGATACTGGGCTTGATGGACCTTGGTCTGACCCAGTATGGCATATCTTATGTTCTTAACCTTGAGAGCCTTCCTGGAATGGTATGGATGGGACTGGCCATGCTCCCCGTGTAAGAGTCAAAAGGATGGTGCTGAGGCCGCTGGTTGAGGTTGAGACTTTGATTGGTCAACCGTGGCTTTTTGGTTTGCTTAGCTCCCTGTTTGTGTTGTGGAAGGTAGGTTGGGTAGTATCTCGTCTTTTTTAGATAGAAGGTATTTTTTGACTGAGCCTTCTTTTTGGAGGGATCCAAAGTTTTTCTTGATAACCTCTTGAGAGTGGTGTCGTTAGTTTGAAGTTCTGCTTTTTCCCTCCAATTCTTTCCAAAGAGGTTTTCACCTGTACAGGGGATATTGGCCAACTTGTCCTGCACCCACTGTTCTAAGTCGGATGCCTGGAGCCAAGCCAACCGTATCGCCCCTATGGCTATGCAGGAGGTTCTACTATTCGATTCGAAGGCGTTGAAAGCTGCTCTGTTGACAAACTTAGAGATGTTTTGACTGTGGCAAGGACTGCCTGAAAGGCAGCGCACTTCTCTTCAGGGAGGAATGGCAGGAAGCCCTCCCAGTCTTTGTTCAACTCTTTAAGGAACATCCCCATATACAAGATGTACGAGTTGATCCTACTGGCGAGCATGGAGGCCTGGAAGGTGCGCCTCATGAAGGAATCGAGGGGTCTTGATTTGCATCCCAGAGGAACTGAGGCATGGTTCTTGGCACTCTTTATCAGATGAATGGCTGATTCCACCATGATGGAGTGGAGTGGGAGTTGCTGTTTCTGGAAGCCAGGGTACGCGGGAACCCGGTACATGGTATCGAGACATCGACTTATGGGAGCGATGGATAATGAAGTTTCCCACATTTGAAGTATCAAGTTGTGCAGTATGCGGTGCACCGATAAGATGGTTGCTTCTTTCGGTGCAGTGAGATATTGTAATATTTCGAGTTCTTCTGCTCTGCGCTCTGGCTCCAAAGCAGCAGGAATGGAGAGACCCATCGCCATGTCTTTTATAAATTTTTGGAAAGACATATCTTCTGGCAGGGCTTTCCTTCTGGTACTGGCCTGTGGCAGTGAAGGTTCTGAGACAACACCTCTGAGGTTGTCCGAGTCCAGGGATCTGTGGTCGGAGTTGGAGGATTCTGAGTCAGATTCTGGAGAGTATCGCCAGCGTTTAGAGTAGCGATGCAGGTCGATGTCCTCCGGTTCTGCATGGTGCATGGAAGAGGATGGATCTGCTGGAGGCAGCAGTGCAAACATTGGCATTGACGGAAGCCCCAGCATCGATGAAGGTATCGGTATCAAGGAAGGTCCGGGCAGAGAAGGTATCGGCATTGGCATCGGTGACAGTACCAGCATTGGGGAAGATAGCGGCATCGCAGATAGTAATGGACACTGGGGTCGATGGTGGCATCGACATCGGCACCAAGCTGGCATGCGTTCCTAATGTCGGTGCTGATGTAGTCTGCAATGACATCGGGGCCGATGGCATTAGGTGCACCGAGGCTGCTAGTAGAGCTGCTAGGGTGCATTCCAGAGTCAGCATGTGTTGATTCAACAACATCTCTGGTGCCTTGTCATCGGATGGAGCGGGGTCAGCTGCCACCAGACCTAGGCATGGTGTCGGAGGTTCTGCGGAGGTGGGTGCTCCGGTTAGCTCTCGACTCCCCACTGAGGCTTTGCAGGAGTCCTCCTGCCGTGGATGCCTTGACCTATTACTGGAATCGGATGATGTCCGGGATGATTCCCGGTGAGCGTGGGAATGCTCCCAGGACCTTGCCCCTGATGTTCTTTCATCGCTGCTGAACCTCCCACCTTTGCCACCCCTTGAAAGATTCCGTCCCATGTGGTCTCATCCCACTCTACTCCCAAATCCCGTTCCTATGCCTCCATAAAAGTGCCAAAGTGCAGATGACCACTTAAAGCACAATCCTCCCACCTAAACGGACAACACTCAGCTCTAACGAATTGACGATCCTATCTCTTATGCCCTAATACCTACGCATGTATATAGTTGTATCAGTTATGTACTGTCTTACGTATATAGATACTCCACTTTGTTAGTAAACTGTTTTTACACGGTCCCAGTTCAAAATCTCACCTTGTTTATTTTTGATATGTTAAGATGTTCTATGTAAAATTAAGATGTTCTATGTAAAACAAACTTAGCTTTGTTAAATGTTGTTGTTTGTACACCGCAACTGATCTCTGGAAGATGCGGTATAAAAATGAGTGTTAAATGAATAAATAAAAGGCCCCTTTCCACTTGGCCAAATAAGTTGTCTATATATCTGCGCCAGCTGGCCCTTTTGATCCTGGCCCTCTCTCACCATTTTCTCAAATGGGGTAGTTCCTGTCTGTACCCCACCCACCTTCAGCCTTCTCCTTAAATAATGTACTGCTTGTATGTATCCCCCGGGGCTCAACGCATATTGGTTCTGTAATGTTTCCAAATTTTTAATCTGTTCCCCTTCTGTTACTAATTGCCCCCAATATATTAAACCCCTCTACTCCCATTCCTTAAACTCCTTTGTGTCCTGCCCAGGCACGAAGCTGTTCGTAGACCGTAAAGCTTGTAGGTATAACCCCCGCCCCTCTTAACAATCTAGTATGCACCCCCTCCAAATCTCCTTGAGCACAATTACAAACAGATGATCTGCCTTCTCCAGACCAGACCTTTTCCCCTCCATCCATATCCCATCCCTTGGGTCTCCCTTCAACAATCCCCTCTCCATGTCCACCCAATGTTTCTACCCTGTCTTGCAATTGCAATTGTGCTGCCTGATAGTAAACTCACAAGTCAAGGACCCTCATACCCCTCCTCCCGCCTATGCTAACACATCACTTATCTATTGACCCTGGGTAGCTTGTTTCCAGATATATGCAAAAATTCTTCTTTTGCATCACCTATGAAACTCATCTGGCATCTGTATTGCATCATCTGAAATAAGAAAATAAGGTGGGATAAGATGTTCATCTTAATTACTGCTACCCTGCCCCCCCCCCATGAAAGGTATGGTTTGTTTCATAGATCCAGATCCCGTTGAATCTGTCTCCACAGGGGTATGTAGAGTGGAGGAGTGGCCTAGTGGTTGGGGCAAGGTACTTCAGGCCGGAAGGTCGGGGGTTCAAATCCCACTAGAGAACAGCAACCTTGGGCCGGAAGGACTGGGGTTTCTAGTCCCACAGGTGCTCCTTGTGGTCTTGGGCAAGCCACTTAACCCTTCATAGCCCATGTTCCTTGTAAAATAGTTATCTCCAAGTTATAATGCCCTGTTCAATGTAATTTCAGTTTGTTCAATGTAAACCACACTGATGTAGAATAGCGTGGTATATAAGAGAATGTAAATAAATAAATAAATTAATTAATTAAACAAACCTCTTAGGTTCCTCCCCAGTTGGATATCTAGATAGTGGGTGGCACTTCTCTTCCATTTAAATGGAAAAGCCACCTTCAATAGTGTCTCCATGGTATGTTCCAGCTCAAGTTTTAAAATCGTAGTTTTTGTAAAGTATGCTGAGATGGGACTGTACTGCTCAATCACTTTCATTAAATCCACTGGCTTTCTCACTGCATAGATGATGTCATCTGCATAAAGCATTAACTTATGTTCCACACCCCCCACGCTTACACCCTGTATATACACTGAGGCCCTGACAGCCACCACCAATGGTTCCAGTACTATCGCAAACAAGAGAGGAAACAAACAGCACCCCTGCCTTGTTCCCCTGCCCAAGGTGAATTCCTCTGTGTATGCCCCATTAATCCTTATCTGGGTTCACAGGCTTCTGTACAATGCATGAATCCAGGTCATTAAAGTGTCCCTTATCCCCATTTTTCGTAATACTGCAAACAAAATCCTACTCCACTTTGTCAAACACTTTTTCAGCATCGACAGCTACCAGCACCATAGGTTCTTTCCGTTGTTGAACCTGCCAAATAATATTCAGAAAAAAATCCCCTCACTGTCCAATCCCTCAAAAAACTTCCCAGCACCATAAACCAAAATTTCTTAAGTATAACTAATTACTATTTTTGTCGGAGCGGGCCGAGGGAGGGCCAGAACGAAAAGTCTAACCCCCTCCAGACGGCCAACTTCTTTTATTCAATTATAGGTTTCCAACCATTAAAAATCCTTCTCACAAGGGTACTTATCTATAGTATTCTTCTACTTCTTAACTGTGTCCAAATCCCTTGGTTGCTCAAAGGTCGAGATTGTTCACACGACGTGCACGTTTCGGGATAAACCCTGTATCAAGTGCATTCAAAGTTCTAATCTTGTCAGGCAACCTTTTTCAGGAAAAACGCCATCACCGCGGCCAGGATTTTTCATTTATGAATGGCGTTCACCAGCTGCATTGAAATAAAGGAAACCCACCAATCAACCAACAGGGTCCCTCCCACCATTAGGGAGTCCCTGTCATGATTGGTCCAATCTAATGATGACGTCAACATGCTCTCCCATTCGATTTCTCGGTTTAGGCCTGTCGGAGATACTGTGTTTAACAAAAAAATCCAACGTTGTTCCAAATGTTGGAGTTTCTTTATACGATTTCCCCCCCGGGGATCCAAGGGAACATAATCAATCACAGTCCATCGAAAATCTCCGAAAGTATGGCAATGTTCCAAGCAATGTTCCACCATCGGAGCTGATAGAACTTTGCATCGAATACGGGAGGCATGTTCCATCAATCTCTTTCTCACCGGGCGAATCGTCCTACCCACATAGACCTGATTACAAGGACAGATCAAAAGATAAACCACATATTCAGATGAGCAATCTGTTGTCCACCTACGAGTGTAAAGTTTGGACGTAAGGGGGTATATCCAATCCACACCAGTCATTGTAGTGTCACAAAATTGACATTTATTGCAAGGGAAGTGTTCACCTCGGGAACTAGGCAAAACAGGTCGATCCGAACATTCTGTAGTTCGTACAAGTCGATCACTCATATTAGAACCCCGTGCATAAGCAATTCTTAAAGGTTTATTGAAACAGGGGTGCAGTTGTAAAATTGACCAATGTGTCCTTAAAATTCGCATAACTGCCGAACTACGATTGGTGTAAGGAAGCACCCCCACAATTGAATCCTCCATTGATGTGTCAGACTTAGCATATGCTGGGTCTAACAGCCACTCTCGATGTATGTGGCTATCCCGTCAATAAGCTTGAGTCACTACTGAAATCGGATATCCTCGATATAACAAACGCTGTCAAAGATCCGAAGCATGTTTATGAAATTCAGCCAATGTTCCACAAAATCGCCGTAGCCTTAGAAATTGGCCAAAAGGAAGTCCCCTATGAAGTGGACCGGGATGAAAACTGTGGAAATGAAGAAGACTATTACGCTGTACCGATTTTCTGTACAGCGTAGTAGTCAATCTCCCCTCCGTATTCATTACTAACATATCTAAAAACTCTATCTGATGGTGATGTATATGATCGGTAAACTGTATATTCAGTTTCAGAGAATTTAACCACACAATGAATTGTTGAAGGGAAGAGAGATCTGATGTCCACACAAAAAATATATCATCTAAGTATCGCTTCCAAAATATCACGTTATTAAATTGAGAAGCAGGCCGTATTAAGTTGTCTTCCATAGCCCCCATATATAATGTGGCAATTGAGGGGGCCATCGTCGCCCCCATAGCAATGCCCCTAACTTGTTGATAAAAAACCTCCCGATAAAAAGTAATTCTTAGTTAACACCAAAGTTGCTAACTTCAACAAAAATTCTTTAGGTAGATGATCCGGAGCATGGATAGAAGAATTCTCCAATAGTTCCAAGGCCTCATGCTGATCAATATTTGTATATAGTGCTGTCACGTCAAGAGTCACCAAAAAGGCCCCCACAGGAACAGATAATAGGGACAGCAACTGTAAAAAATGAGTAGAGTCCCTCAAATAAGACCACACAGACGCCGCTTCTGAGAGGGATTTTTAACGGTTGGAAACCTATAATTGAATAAAAGAAGTTGGCCGTCTGGAGGGGGTTAGACTTTTCGTTCTGGCCCTCCCTCGGCCCGCTCCGACAAAAATAGTAATTAGTTATACTTAAGAAATTTTGGTTTATGGTGTTGGGAAGTTTTATGAGTGATTGGACAGTGAGGGGATTTTTTTGACTATTACATTTTGTATCTTCCTCAAAGGTTTTTTTCTAATAAATAATATTCAGAAGCTTCCTAACATTATCCCATGCCTGATGCCCTGGTATAAACCCCATCTGATCAGTTAGAGTAGTTGCTCACCTGTAACAGGTGTTCTCCAGGAGCAGCAGGAATCAGTCCTCACATATGGATGACGTCTGCGCCGACGGAGCCCCCGTGCGGAGCATTTCCCCAGCTTTCAAGGAATGCCTTTGGGAATGCAGCGCGCATGCGCGGTCCCCTTCCCGCCCAAAGGTGCCATCTTGCTCAGTCTGATGACATAGCTAAAAGACAGCAAAAAACAAAAAAGAAGTATATGACTGCAACTCCCAGGGGATGAGGGAGGGTTGTGAGGACTGATTCCTGCTGCTCCTGGAGAACACCTGTTACAGGTGAGTAACTACTCTTTCTCCAGGACCAAGCAGGAAGTCAGTCCTCACCTATGGGACTCTCCAGCTCTAGGCTACCGGGAACCCAAAGCTGAAAAAATTAGCTCCCTCTAGAGCCTCAGCATCCGTGATAAGAATCTTCTCTGAGAACGCCCCCGTACGGTAGCCCAACACAAGGGCCGGAGGGTAGGAGTTGCCTAAACCTCAAAAAGATTACGGAGTACTGCCTGTCCGAAAGCACTGTCCCTTTGGGACTCCCTCTCGAGGCAGTAATGGGCCGCAAAAGTCTGGCTTGAAAACCAAGTAGCGGCCCATCAGATGTATGCCAACAGAACAGAGCGGAGATGAGCTACTGACACGGTGGGCCGTGACTCGAACCTGCAAGGAGAGGCCGGCTGCCCTGTACGCCCAGGCGATACAATCTGCCACCCAAATGGACAACGTATACTTGGAGACAGGTAACCCCAGTTTATTAGGGTCAAAAGATACAAAGAGCTGAGCAGCCCTTCGATGCCCCTGTGTACGGTCTATGTAAAAGGACAATGCCCTTCTGCAGTCCAGGGTATGCAAGACTGTTTCAACCCGGCAGGCGTGCGGCCTGGGAAAGAATGTTGGAAGAACCACCTCCTGATTGAGGTGGAAGGAGGAGACAACCTTTGGAAGGAACTTAGGATGAGTCCGTAAGACCACCCTGTTCCTATAGAACCGTGTGTACGGTCTATCAGAAACCAGAGCTTGGAGTTCACTCACACGCCTGGCCAAGGTAAGAGCCACCAAGAACAACGCCTTCCAAGAAAGAAAGCGTAAATGACAGGTAGCCATCGGCTCAAACGGTGGGCGAGTAAGTTGCTGCAAGACCACATTCAAATCCCATTCAGTGGCTGGTGGACGAACCGGAGACTTGAGCAAAACAGGCCTCTGAGGAAGCGGGACACCAAGGGGTGGGCCGACAGACTGTCCCTTCACCGGTGAGTGGTGCGCCGATAGAGCACTGAGGTGCACCCAAACAGAGTTGGATTTAAGGCCGAGGTCCGACAGGTGAAGCAGATACTGCAGCACCACCGGCACCAGGCACGAAAAAGGATCCTCCTGGCGCTGAGCACACCAGGTAGAGAACCTACGCCACTTGAGGGCATAATACTTCCGGGCGGATTGCCTCCTAGAAGCCAACACCACCTCCTCCACTTCCTTAGGGAGAAGTAAGGGAGCTAGAACTACCCTTTCAGCAGCCAGGCCATCAGATTGAGGGATTTGAGGTTGGGGTGCAGGAGAGAACCCTAGTCCTGAGACAGGAGATCGGGTTGCACCCCCAGAGGGAGGGGAGTGTCCACCGCCAACTGCAGAAGGAGTGGGAACCATGGTTGCTTCAGCCATCTGGGGGCTCCCAGAATCACCAAAGCCTTGTCCCGAAGAACCTTGAACAAGGTACGGGCCACTAGAGGCGTGGGAGGAAACGCATACAGTAGGCCCGTAGACCAAGAAATTAGAAACGCATCCGCTGCTATTCTCAGAGGATGCGGTTGTCTGGAACAGAACCTGGGCAGCTGCCAGTTCAGTGGACTCGCAAAGAGATCGATAGTTGGAAGACCCCATCTGAGAAAGATCTGTTGGACCACTAGTGGATTCAAGTGCCATGCATGAGGCTGTAGAATCCTGCTTAACCTGTCTGCTAGGTAATTCTCCTGGCCAGGTAGATAAACTGCTTTGAGAAACATGCCTTGTTTGACTGCCAGGGAGCAAAGAGCTTGTGCTTCCTGACACAGAAGCCTGGAACCTGTGTCTCCCTGCTTGTTCACATAGAACATGGCCACTTGATTGTCTGTCTGAACTAAGACAGACTGGTGAGAGAGAACATGAGAGAAAGTCTGTAGAGCCAAGCGGATAGCTCGCAACTCCAACAGATTGATCTGCTGTGTTGCCTTCCAAGGAGACCAGAGGCCCTGAGTGCATGCACCCTGGCAATGCGCCCCCCAACCCTGTAAGGAAGCATCGGTTGTCAGCACCTGTGTGTGTGGCGGCAGTTGGAAAGGCACTCCCCTGACAAGGTTTGGGAGATGTAGCCACCAGTGCAGTGAGTCCACTAGTAGTTTGGACACCCTTACTCTGTCTCTTAAGTCTCCTGTGGCTTGCACCCACTGAGCTCTGAGGCACCACTGAGCAGGCCAAATGTGCAGATGGGCATTCGGAGTTACATGGACCGTGGATGCCATGTGACCTAAGAGCCTCAGGAAGTGTCTGGTGGAGACCATTGAACCGCTCTGGAACTGTCTGGCCAAGCCCATAAGCCTGTGGGCCCTGCTCTCGGGCAAATAAGCCTTTGCCTGAAGGGTATCTAGTCTTGCCCCTATGAACTCTATGTTCTGTGAGGGGAGCAAAGTGGACTTTGCGAAGTTTATGACAAAGCCTAGATGCTGGAGAAGAGATGCAGTGCGAAGGGTGGCTTGTCTGGTCTCCTGTGGAGACTGACCCCTGATGAGCCAGTCATCCAGGTATGGGAAGACAAAGATGCCCTGGATTCGGAGATAGGCCGCCACCACCGCCAGGCACTTGGTGAAAATCCTGGGAGCGGAGGTTAGGCCAAACGGAAGTACCCTGTACTGAAAATGATTTCCTCCCACTACAAATCTGAGATATTGCCTGTGGTCTGGATGAATGAGGATGTGAGTATAAGCATCCTTTAGGTCTAAGGAGCATAGCCAATCTCCCTGCTGGAGGTAGGGCAGCAGTATCCCAAGGGGTAAGCATCTTGAACTTTTCCCTCTCCAGGAACTTGTTGAGATTTCGCAAGTCTAGGATGGGCCTGAGGCCTCCTGTCCTTTTTGGTACCAGAAAGTACCTGGAATAGAAGCCTTGCCCTTTCAGGTAGTGAGGCACTGGCTCCACCGCCTGCTCCTTTAGAAGACTTGCCAACTCCTGAAGGAGGAGGTTCCTGTGAAGAGGGAGTCTTGGAGGCTCCCCTGGAAAATAGGAGGGGGGTAACTGGTTGAAGTGGAGCAAGTAGCCCTTCTGGACTATGCTCAGTACCCAGGTATCCCCCGTTATGGCTGACCACCTGTGAACGTACAGTGTCAGCTGGCCTCCTGTGCTGAGTGGAACCAGCTGTGGAGGAGAGGCTATGCAGTGGGAGTCAAAACCCCGCTCCCTGCTGTGCAGGAGCCGGAGCTGGCGGCTTGGGGGTTTTCTGCCTACGGGGCCCATGTCCCTGCCCCTTGGCCTGCTGATCCTGTTGGGGAGCTGTAGAGGCCTGGAATTGAGAGTCCACGAGGACAACTGCACTCACGTGACACGTGACTCGGGGACTCTGGCTCCACACGAGGTAACTTTGAAGGCGTCTCCGAGAGCCCAGGGTGTCGGTCGGGGCTATGCGACCTGGCCCTCGAGGGGCCAGGAGCGTCCACCGACGTCGCCCTTGCGAGCTTTTTCTTCCTTCTGTGTTCCCGAGAAGAGACCCCCTCTCAGAGGAGCCTCGACGGTGCTCAGGATCGGACTCCCGAGATGTCGAGGCCTCTGACGAAGTCCGGGCCCGGCCGGACACGGAGTCAGAAAAGATTCTTTCACGCTGATGTTGACGGCTCCTCAGCGCCTTCGACGACATCTTGCCGTACGGGCCACAGGCCAGCAGGTCATGGTCGGGCCCGAGGCATCGGAGGCAGCAGTCATGTGTTTCGGTGAGAGACATAGGTTTCTTGCACCGATCACACTTCTTGAACCCGCTGGCAGCCATTGGGGGAAAAAGGGCCCCTGCGAGGTCAAAAGATCGGGCTGCCAGCAAAACACACAAAAAAAGCACGAACGCTAGTCTCGAAGGACAAAAACTGAAAAACTAACTCCAGGCTCGATACCGGTGCACCTGGCCCAGGCGGGAAAGGGAACCAGCATCGAACCGGGTAAAACCACAAAAAAACCGTAGAAAATCACTTTTTTACCACGTGACACGAACTCATGTCCGTCGGGCTCTGCGGAAAAAAGAAGACTGAGGAAGATGGCACCTTTGGGCGGGAAGGGGACTGCGCATGCGTGCTGCATTCCCAAAGGCTTTCCTTGAAAGCTGGGGAAATGCTCCTCACGGGGGCTCCGTCGGCGCTGACGTCACCCATATGTGAGGACTGACTTCCTGCTTGGTCCTGGAGAACCTATAAGCTAGGGAAGGAAACACTACACCCGCTCCGCCAGAATCTTTGCAAAAATTTTTGCGTCTAAATTTATTAAGGAGATGGGTCGATACAAACAATATACTGTCCCATCCTTCCCAGGCTTGGGTAGCACAATTATTCCTGCCACTTCCATAGCCTCTGGGAGCCTTCCCCTTTGCACTACATTGTTAAACATTGTTGCCATTATTTCCCCCACCTCTCTTCCTAAAATTTTATAAAAGTGTGCTGTGAACCATTCTAACCCAGGAGACTTCCCCGCTTTCAAACACCTAATAGCGTCCAGTACCTCCTCTTCTGTTATTTCTCGCCCTAAAAAGTCCCGGTCCTCCTCCCATAGCTCTGGCATTAGAAGGTCCCGCAGAAAGCTCTGTCCAACCTCTTCCCCTCCAACCACTTCTGAGGTGTATAACGTTTGGTAGAATTCTATAAATTCCTGCAGTATGTTGTCTACTGTAAATTCCATATTACCTTGCTCTTTGTGAATCTTTAAAATGCTTTGCTGGATTCTCCGGGTCTTCAATTTTTGGGCCAACCACCTCCCTAACTTATTTTTATGCATATAGTGAGGCAACTTCAGTTTCTCTAGCTGAGACGCCCATTCCTCCATATGTAATTCCTGCAGGGCTTCTTGAATCCTCTCCACTTCTTTAATTGACCTGCCTCCCCCTTCCCATTTGTGTTGGTCAGACCAATATGCCAACTATGCCCTTAACTTTTCTTCCACCTTCCCTCTTTCCCTTTTCTTTATGAGCTTGCCCCGTATAAAGGATTTATAACTATCTCATACCACCCCCACACCTATCTCTGGGGTGTAGTTCTGCTGGAAAAATCTCTTACTGGCTACCTTCAATTGCTCTACCACGATTTTATCCTGGAGGAGTGATTCATTAAATCTCCAGAATTGAAGTCCTTGAACTTTCATACACCAATCTATGGTCACCTCAACAGGAGCATGGTCCAACCATTCAATCTGCCCTACCTCCGTTTCCTGAACTTGAGGAAGAAAGGTGCCATCCATAAAAATCATATCAATGCAGCTGTATGTATGGTGTATTGGTGAGTAATATGTATAATCCCTTTTGTTTCCCATCCTCTGTCTCCACACATCAACCAGCCCTAGGGAAGCCACCAACTGTTTCAGTGCATTCCTATGCTTCCTTCTGCTCTCCCCCTCCCCCCCGTTGTCTAACCTTGAGTTCATTGTCATGTTAAAATCCCCCCCCAAGTATGAGTGTGGCCACAGCAAATTCCGCTACCTTAACTCGCACTTTATCATAAAATGTCCCTTGTCCCTCATTTGGTGCGCAAACACATACTATCGCGACTTGTTTGGCATTAATCATACCCTCCCAGATCAGCCACCAACCTTCCCTATCTCTAGTAACCCTCGGTCTGCAAGTTCTTGGAAAACATTATGCCAACCCCTGAACCCCTCTGCATCTGGCCTCTATTACCAGTCAAACAAATTCTAGGAAATTCCTTCATACGAAGCATCCCTTCCTGATTGGACCTCAAATGTGTCTCTTGAATAAGCTTGATGTCTGTTCTTCTCTGCCTGTCTTCCCGTACAAGGCTATGCCGCTTCTGCCAGTACAATAAACCCTTCACATTCAATGTTAGGACCACCACTCCTTTACATCCTCCAGCCCTTTCCCCTCATTCCACTCCCTCCCTCACCTAGCCCCAGATCTACTCCAGTCCGATTCCCACTACCACCCTCTTTCCACCCCCTTCCTTATATCCCCTCATAACTCATCCCCTCTTATACTCTTACATCCCCGCATGGTTACTCCACCCTTCCTGAAAATTTCATCCCTTCTCCTACCCAATCTTACCACTGCAGACATTCCTACCCATGTTTCCATTCAATCCCCCCAAACATTACCACTACGCCTCCCCTCCTTCCTTACAAAAGCTCAATGTCCCAATTTAGTATATTTAAGCTTGCTGCGGCATAGTAATGTTCATGAATCATAAATCAACTTTAGCAGCCATCAGGTCCTCTTGGTCCCTTTCTTCGTCTTTTCTGCTCTGTGGTCTTCCACTTGTGCTGCAGGTCTCACCAGCTCCTTTGAGACTCCCATTGCTCCATGGTAGTTCCTTAAAGCCCATCTCTTGCATCGTCTCCCTCAGTTCCCCCATTTTTTTTTTAAACACCAGCCCTTGCAGATACAGCCAGCAATATCGCACATTTTCCTATCTCACTAATGCAGTGTAACGACTCAGTGTTCGCCGTCTTGCCAAGGTGGCTGCAACCAGGTTTGCAAACACTATCATCATGTGTCCCTACCAACTGAATTTGCCCGCCTTGTGCATCTGAGCAATGCGCTCTTTGGTGCTGTAATTATGTAGGCATACTACAATGTCCCTTGTCTGCTGATTCTTGGCCGGGACCAGAGCCCAGAGCCCTATGCGCCCAGTCAATAATTATATCTGCCTCTACTCCTTCTTGCTCAGTTCCCAGCATTTACCCAAATATTTCTTTCACCACTGCTGCACAATCAGCAAACTTCTCTCCTTCCGGGTCTCCTTTGATACATAAGTTCTGCCTCCTCAACCTGTTTTCCAGGTCTTCAACCTTTAAAGCTAGTTCTTGTTTCTTCGACTGCAGCCTCACCAGCTCTAGGCACACCTCATCCACCACAGTCAGTCTCCTCCATGTGGCCTTCCAGTTCTTCCATGTGGTGCCCCACAGCTGCAACCTCTGATATGAGGCCTGCCACCATCTCTGCAACTTCTTCCTTCACCCCTGCAATATCACACTGAATCTCCGCAAACCAGCTCCTCATTTCTGCTTGGGTGATTTGGCCAATTGCATCTGCTCTGGACATCCCCCCTATCTCCGAATCCATTTCGCCAATATCACTTTGCTGCGCTCAGGTGTCTGACAGCTGCCCACTCTCTGGTGCTGGCGCTTTTGCTTTGCAGTATTCAAAGTTCTTTAAATCCGCAGTTTTTCACCGCATTGCCGCCATGCTCCGTTCTGGCTGCGCTCCCCAACCACTACTCCCTTATGCGGTCATGTAGCTCTGTGATGTCACTTCCTTTCCCCAGCCAATTGGGTTTTTAGGATATCCAGAATGAATATGAACTGCCTCCATTGTATGCAAATCTCTCTCATGCATATTTATTGTGGATATCCAGAAAACCCGACTGGCTAGGAAGGTTCCAGGACAGGTTTTGAACCCCTGCTCTAGCACAAGAGTCAAGATCAAAGGCCAAAAGAGGCAGGGTAAGGGGCACATGGAGCAGCCACACCATTAATTCACCTTTTCACCTTCAGTGGGGGAGGGAGGGAGAGGGCAACATATAAAGAAAATATAAAATATACATCAATTTCTTCGTTCAACTTTTATTTATAATAAGACTTACGTAAAATCTCAAAATGTGCTACAACATTGAATTATGTTCTCTTGGGCTTCCACAGCTAATATGATGATCTTTGCAGTTTTCCGGGTTATGCTGCATGACCTGGAAAACTGCAAAGATCAACATTAAATCAATGAAAACTATCTAATTAGGGACAAGTAGAAAATTAATACAAAGCAATAGCTCCCCTCCCAAACACACACACAATATAAAAATAAACAAATTATATGAATTAAGTGCTATACAAAGTAATAAAAGGGTAGGAATAGTATCAACCCCAAGCTAGGCCCCATCATGCACACTCTTCCCCCTTCCCTCCCAGTCTCCTCTCTCCCACCCCAGGCCACTCCCCATCACACACACTGTCCCTTCCGTCCCAGTCTTCATCACATATTTTCTCCCCCTACCCTCCCAGTCCCCATCACACACTCTTTCTCCCTTTCCAGTCAGTTGCCATTTTACTTCTCACACTCTCCCTCCTGGTTCCCAAAACTCACTGTCCCTCCCTCCCCAGCCAGAATAGGAGTCAGTGTACTATTGTGGATCAGGAACTGGTTAAAAGATAGAAAGCAGAGAGGCTAAATGGCCATTTTTCTCAATGGAGAAAGGTGAATAGGGGAGCACCCCAGGGATCTGTGCTGGGCCCGCTGCTTTTTAACATATTTATAAATGACCTGACAATGGGAAAAAGGAGTGTGGTGATCAAATTTGCAGATGACACAAAATTATTCAAAGTTGTTAAAACAAAAGAGGAATGTGAAAAATTGCAAGAGGACCTTGATAAACTGGAAGATAGGACATCCAAATGGCAGATGAAATTTAATGTGGACAAATGCAAAGTTATGCACCTAGGAGAGAAAAACCCATACTATAGTTACACAATGCAAGGTTCCACATTAGGAACCACCAGCACCCAGGAAAAAGATTTAGGCGTCATCGTGGATAATACATTGAAATCCTCTGCCCACTGTGCAGCAGTGTCAAAGAAAGCAAATAGAATGCTAGGAATCATAAGGAAAGGAATGGAGAATAAAACAAAGGATATTATAATGCCTCTGTATCGTTCCATGGTGTGACTGCACCTTGAATATTGTGTGCAATTTTGGTAGCAATATCTTAAAAAGGATAAGTATACCACTGATTGTCCGGCAACTGATGGTCCGTCACCTCTTTTAATCCAGACAAAATTACAGTATGGATTATGGGAAGGCAGTTGTGTCATTTATACTAATACCATATACTGTATTTCATTTAGTCATTTAATTTACATTTAATATTTGTTCAATTTAATTTCTAGCAGTCCACTGTGCTTTGGAGACCCAGGAGATGTATAATTAGCGAGTCAGAGTTGTATTGTTGAATTATTATGTGACCTCTGGTGGTCCAGTGAAATTAATCCAGCAAAGCTTTGTAACAAAGGGTGCCGGAAAATCAGTGATGTACCTATAGTAGAATTAGAAAAGGTACAGAGAAGAGCCACCAAAATGGTAAAGAGGATTGAAGGATACCCCTATGAAGAAAGGCTTGAAAGGTTAGGGCTCTTCAACTTGGAAGAGAGACGGAGGTATGATAGAGGTTTATAAATTAATGAATGGAGCAGAACGGGTAAACATAGATTGGTTGTTTATGCTATCAAAGAGTAGAAAGACTGGGGGACACGCACTGAAACTACAATGTAACTTATAAGTGAAAATATTTTTTCACTCAATGCGTAATCAAACTCTGGAATTTGTTATCGGAGTATGTAGCAAAGACTGTTAGTGTAGCTGGGTTTAGTGAAATATATTTATTAAATTTTCCACCAAATGTAAAGATCAAATACAGGTAAGGAAAATTGAAAACAACCATTAACTCAAATACAATACATCAAGGCAATTAAACACAAAATGAATATGGTCCACATCATGGGAGCAAGACTAGATAATTAATTTAAAAAAAAAAAAACGAAACAGAAACCAGAGCCAAATATATGGCCCACTCTTTAAAGGGGAAAGTGATAATCAGACTACGTTATCCCCAACCAAACCCTGTCTATCCGTCAAAAATTTCTCCAAATGCATTAAATCAGCAAAAATAAAGGAAGCCCCGTCATAGTTGACGATGCACTTACAGGGAAACCTTAAGAAAAACGTGGCACCCAACGCAAGCACACGAGACTTCAAAGACAAAAGCTGGGTTTAAAAAATATTTGGACAAGTTCCTGGAGGAAACGTCCATGAACCATATTAAAGAGGACTTGGGAAATTCACCACTTGGTCCAGGACAAGCATTGTGGAACTTATGTGCCTTTTGGGAACCTGCCAGGTACTTGTGATCTGAATTGGCCACTGTTGGAAACAGGATAATGGGCTTGATGGACCTTGGTCATTTCTTATGTTCTTATTCAATGCTTCTCTCTTAGCTGGGTCCTACAAACTAGCCAGGCACTCTGTAATGGAGAAGCTTTCCAGCACCCTCAGCTCAGACTCTACACTAGATGCCGGAGCTGCTCTGCAGTCAGGAGATGACCTGGGGAGTACGAGGAGGAAGCAGTGGTACAGAGGCAGGTCTCTCCATCTGATGGCTTCTGCCTCCTGCTAGAAGAAGCTGTTGGTCCACATACCCTTCATACGCAACTTGTCCCCCAACTCTGTAGTCTAGGAGGTGGGCGCTGCTTTCTTCTCAGCCTCAGTTGTCCTAAGCTCCCTAACTACGATGCAGAATTATCACTTCTGTATCCCTAGAACCTGTCTTGGGCACAGGGGACAGACGCAACTTACAGAAAACTTAAAAAAAAAAAACGAGGGGAGAGAGCTTACCATCTGGTGGTGACTGCTGTCTGAGCCTCGCGTTTGGGGAGTAGTGCTAGCAGGGGTTTGCTTGTTCAGGCTGTGGTGTCGGTAACTCTTGCCTCTCTTGTGACATCGGTGGATAGAAGCCCACTGGAGGAATATCAACTGGCCTAGTGGCGTTGACAGTGTGGGACAGAGCTTACCTTCTGGCAGTGACTGCTGTCTGAGCCTTGTGTTTGGGGAACAGTGCTAGTGGGAGTTTGCCTGGGCAGGCGGTGGTGTTGGCAACCCCTGCTTCTCCTGTGACATTGGTGGACATCAACTGGTCTAGCGGCCCTCTGGGCCATGGCCTGAAGGGGTGTGCCCAAAGGGGCGTGCCATGCCCCTTTTGTGCCCCTTCAGTGAACCAACGGGGAAGTGACGGGGAAGTGACGAGTAGTGGGAATGTGGAACTTCCTCAGGTACTTTTTCTTTATTCTCCCTTTCCAGATAGGTAAACGTAAAGCTAAAATAGCCTCTAAAGTAACATCTGTGGCTACCAGTGCAGTCAAGACTGTGGGCCCATTAGATAAACACTTCACCATAAGCACGGGTCAATTAACCTCGCTAGATGGGGCGTCTTTCAGTTCAGCGGAAAAAACCCTCCACCTATCCCTCATCCTCAGTTCTCTTCTACTAGTTTACCAAAATCAGTGTGTCTGCCTGGGGTTGCAGTTACCCCGGAACAGCTGTTACAAGATGTTACCTTAAAGGATCTTTGGACTGCTATATCCAGAATAGACTAAGTTGTTTTGTTGTATCACTTTGTTTATTCACACAAGAATCTAGGCAAAAATTTCAAGAATTAGATACTCGTTTTTCTGCTGTGGATGGCGCCATTTCTAAAACTGGAAGTCAGTTAAAGGCTTTGCAGCAATTAAAGATTATCACTATCCACTATAAGTTGGAGGCTCTGGAAAACTTTTCCAGGGCTAACAACCTTTGTTTTTTTAAATGATCCTACTACACATTTGTTATCGGCGGAGATTCTGTTGGTTAACTATTTCAAAGAGATATTGCAGATCACAGAGAATATTCCTCTTCAAAAGTGTCACTACTGACCTTCTAAGGAAGCGGGTTGGAGACACTCTCGGAGATGGAATGGATATATTATCTCCAAATGTAAACCAAGATTTGACTAAGTTCTTGAAAGATTCTTCAGATGTTATTTCTAAAACAGCTACTCTATTGGTGATATTTGTGTCTATTGTAAAAGAATCAAATTTAAAAATATTTTTTTAAATATAAGGATTCTGTCTTCTGCAGTCAAAAGCTGAGTGTTTTTCCGGATGTTTCCAGGAGCACTCGGCTCCGCCGACGACAGTTCCTGTCCTTAAAATCTAGGGTGCTCGGTATAGGGGTGACACTTTTTTACGGTTTCCATGCGAATATGTGATAATGGGATGGTAATACATATTCCTTTTTTGATTTTTCACATTTAGAATTGTTCTTGGTAAGAAAGTTAAGTGAGGTGAGGTTGAAGGAGTGAAATAGCCAGATTAGATTAGGGGATCCTCCCCATTGATCTCCTAAGGCTTATCCTGTGTTCGCGCTTTCCCCTAGTCTCTTTTTGACTCTGTTTAAAAGCAGGTTTGGCTCTTTGCATTGTCTTGCTGCTGTTATTGTTGCTAATATTTTGTTTTGAGGATAGTATCTGAATTCAAAGAAGCATGGGACAAACACAGAGGATCTCTAAAGGGAAAAAGGGGACTATTGTAGTGGTTGATATGGAAGGACAGACTATATAGACCTTGTGGTCTTTTTCTGTCGTCGTGTTTCTCTCCTGTGTTTGTGTTTTTTTGGATAAATAATTTGGTTGTTCCCCTCCATTAATGTAGGCTACTTCTGATTGTGTTTTGGTTTATTAGGCAATGTCAGGAAATACTTTTTCACTGAAAGGGTGGTGGATGCTTGGAATGCCCTCCCAATGAAAGTGGTGGGGGCAAGCACAGTGACAGAATTCAAAATGGCATGGGACAGACACAGTGGATCCCTTTATAGCAACAGGATAAAATCAAATTAAGCATAATTATCTCTTAAATCTGAACAAATAGGGGTGACCTACATGGAACGGTGGGTACACCCCTAAACAAAGGCATGGGGAGAGGTGACCTGCACGGAGCCGCAGGTGCACCTTCTCTTGCTGTCTTGCTGGGCAGACTAGATGGCCCATACTGGTCTTTATCTGCCGTCATACACTATGTTATTATATTATTGTTTCTTTAATGAACTGTGATCTTGAGCAGCAGTTCTTATATGATTTACTTTATGTTGTATATGGTAAATGCATTAAAAAAAAAAAAAAAAAAAAGAGAGAGAGAGAGAGAGAGCAAATGAAAAAAGAGCACACCCTGGCCTGGACCTGCTGCTCAGGAGCCACTCCCTCCCTGAGGAGGAGCCACTCTCTGATATCACATCACTATGGAACTTAACTTTCATTTCCGCACTGGCAAAGAGCATGCATTGTTCTGGGTCACAGCAAGGAAATTGCAACTGGCAGCAGCAAATACAGGGGAAGTGCAGCTGGTGGTGCGTGTGCATAATCCTACATTATTGACAGCTCTGTGTATGCCTTGTAGCACTATACAAATGATTAGTAATAGTAGCATTGACGCTATGCCCGTGGCTACAAATCATGGCCATTCTTGACCAATACCATGGAGCTGCCTTCAATCTGTTAAACAAAATTATAAAATGAAGGCAATTTAATGGTACATTCTTATTTACTCTCCTTTCTTTTCACTTTCTTCCTAGGTATGAACTGTACAATATATCCCTTTTGACTATTGTCTTGCTCATTTTCTAACCTTTGGACGAACTGTTCACAAATGATATAAAAAATTTGATGCACAGGCTGTGTATAGCCTTTCTGATATTTAACTTTCTCTCCTGTGAATTACTTGCTGCACCTCTTTATTATGAGGCAGACACTAGCAAGCTGCTGTTCTTAATATGGCCTCCTCAGCCTTCAAAATAAATCACAATACAATTTATATAAAGCTCTGTTCAAATTGCTACTAAGACTTAAAATATTCGGAGCCTCTGACCTTTCAGTATGAGATGTGCATCAAAACTGCACAATGACTCTGTCGAATGAGTACAGCAAGACAAAAGTATTTTATCAACATGCAAAAATATGTACATAAATGAACACAATGCTAATAAAATCTTTATTTTTTTTAAACTTGTATTTTTATTTCAAAATTTTTTTTTTCACATTAACAAAAAAAACCAGGTTTTCTCCTAACATTATTTCACATCACAACATTAACTCCCTCTCCCCCACCTATGCTTCATCCTCCCTTCCCACCCAATCCAATTTTGTCTATTGTCACATAACAACTGTCCTTCATTTTATCTCCACATCCGAATTTCTCAGTGTCCTGGGTTTGCACCTTCCTGTGTTGTCACAGAAGGCCTGTTTCTTCAGTCCTTCACTGCAGGCCTTCATTCCATCTCCAGAACCCCAATTACCATCAATCCTACCTCTTCCACCCTTGCTCAACTCAGCTTTCCCCAACCCCTTCCCTCCCACCCTGCATATTCTTCCATTAGCATATAGCCATCCTCAACCGTTACATCCTCCGTATCATGCACATTCACTATTGTAATACATATTTACACTTACACATACTAACCAAAAACAAATAAGCAAACTGTTACCCAGGGCTTATGACGTATCCCCTTGGGTACTGTGTCCTAGAGGTGCCCAGCGGTATCACCTCACTACTGAACCTATCCACTTCTGATATCCTCTACTACTCATTCTCTTCTCCCTCTCCCCCCCATCCCCCACCTACTGACTACTGTTTTCTTATCCCTCCATTCTAAGAACATAAGATATGCCATACTGGGTCAGACTAAGGTCCATCAAGCCCAGTATCCTGTTTCCAACAGTGGCCAATCTAGGTCATACGTACCTAGCAGTTTCCCCAAAAGACAGGCTCTACAATGCTTGTACTGGGTCAAGCATTGATATCCTGGGTCCCTTCTTAAAAATGGTTTATGGACCTTTCCTCCAGGAACTTATCCAAACCTTTTTTAAACCCAGCCACACTAACAGCCTTTACTACATCCTCCGGTAACAAATTCCAGAGTTTGATTACACGTTGAGTGAAAAGCACAGTTACTTACCTGTAACAGGTGATCTCTGGGAACAGCAGGAATAAGTCTTCACATATGGGTATCATCGGTACCAATGGAGCCTGCACGGGAACGCTCCCCAGCGTCCAGTAAGAAAGCTTTTGGGAGCATCCCACAGCACCTGCGCGCTGCCTTCCCGCCTTTCCCAACCGCCTCTCTCCAGTTCGAGTTTTAAAGCTGAGACAAAGAGAGAGAGGAAAGGAAAGATAGATAGAGAGATACAACTCCTAGGGGAGGTGGGTGGGTTGTGAAGACTTATTCCTGCTGTTCCCAGAGATCACCTGTTACAGGTAAGTAACTGTGCTATCTCCAGGAGCAAGCAGGAATGAGTCTTCACATATGGGGACTCCCTAGCTGTAGATGCCAGGGAGAAACCCCAGGTTGTGTGTCCTTGAAAAGGACTCAACCTCCTCCCATGGATCTCTGGCATCCGACCAGGGTAGGTGGGTAGGAGTTGATTAAGAATGGAACAGGTGTTTGAGAACAGCCTGACCAAACGAGGCATCCCGGCGGGAGTCCTTGTCCAAACAGTAATAGGCTGTGAAGGTATGAACCGAGGCCCAGGTGGCCGCTCGACAGATTTGGTCGATGGACACAGAGTTTAGATGAGCCATTGAGGCTGCCATGGCTCTCACATTGTGAGCTGTAACATGGCACTCCAGAGAAATGTTCCTACTCTGGTAGGCGAAAGAAATACACTGAGCAATCCAGTTGGACAGTGTTCTCTTAGAGACTGGAAGTCCTAAATGAGAAGGATCAAAAGCAACAAAGAGTTGAGAAGACTTTCTATGTTGCTGTGTTCTTTGTAAGTAAAAAGCGAGAGCTCTCTTACAATCCAAGGTATGAAGATTCCTCTCTGCACTTGATGCATGAGGTCCTGGAAAAAAGACAGGTAAATATACCTCTTGGTTCAGATGAAAAGGCGAGACCACTTTAGGCATAAAGTGTGGATTGGTCCTGAGGACTACCTTATCATGATGGAACCTTGTATAAGGTGGATTAGCCACCAAAGCTTGCAACTCACTGATGCGGCGTGCTGAGGTGACTGCAATGAGAAAAACAACTTTCCAAGAAAGAAATTTCAAGGAGGTGGTGGCTAAAGGTTCAGAGGGTGGCTTCATAAGCTGGCCAAGAACCAGGTTTAAGTCCCATGACACTGGAGGTGGTCTAATGGGAGGTTTAGTTAAAAGAAGGCCTCTCATGAATCTTGCTATAAGAGGATGAGAGGAAATAGGTTGTCCATTGAGAGGCTTGAGGGACGCTGCAATAGCACTCAAATGGACTCTTACTGAATTTATTTTCAGACCTGCATGGGATAGATGCAGGAGATACTCTAGTAAAGAATTCAGAGGTATGGCAAGAGTGTTTAGACCCTTCCCTGAACACCAAATGGTAAATCTTTTCCATTTGAAAGCATAGGAACGTCTAGTAGAAGGCTTTCTAGAGGCATGAATAACATCTCTGACTTGCTGAGAGAGATGAAAATCTTGAAGGTCTAGGCCCTCAGCAACCAAGCCCTGAGATGGAGCGACTGGTGGTTTGGTTGCCACAACGTTCCCTCTTCCTGGGACAGAAGGTCTGGTGCAGAGCCCAAGTCCAGTGAAGGAGCTTGAGAGAGATGCAGAAGTAGAGGGTACCACACTTGGCGTGGCCAATGTGGTGCTATGAGGATCATGGTCCCTCGATCTCTCTGAAGCTTGAATAGTGTTTTGGGAATTAGGGGAATTGGTGGAAAGGCATAAAGGAAGTCTTGACCCCAGTGAAGGAGGAAGGCATCCTTGGCCTGAACTCCCTGACACGGATTTCTGGAACAGAACCGGGGAAGTTTGGCATTCCACGGACTTGCAAAGAGGTCTATGTCCGGGGTTCCCCAAATTCGAAAAATCCTGGCTACCTGTTCCATGTGGAGGGACCACTCGTGTAGAAGCAGAACTCGACTGAGTCTGTCCGTCCAAGAGTTTTGAATGCCTGGAAGATATACTGCCAGAAGATGGATGTGATGCTCTCTGGCGAAGGCCCACAGTCGCAAAGCTTCGTTGCAAAGCAACAGAGAGCCAGTCCCGCCCTACTTGTTTACATAGAACATGGCAACTTGGTTGTCCGTATGGATGAGGACTGTCCTGTAGCTGAGCAGGGAATGGAACACTCAGAGCTAAGAATATTGCTCTGAGTTCCAAGAGATTGATATGCAGAGAAGACTCCTGTGGAGACCAGATGCCCTGGGTGGAGAGATCCTGCAGATGAGCTCCCCAACCCATTGGAGAAGCATCTGTTGTCAGAGTTGCTTGGGGTAGCGACTGCTGAAAAGGGGACCCCAACAACAGATTTGGAGGGGACTTCCACCACTGGAGAGACCAAAATAGGCGACTAGAGTTTGCTATTTTGTCTGATTGTCCACCCAATGGACTCAGGCATCAGGTTGCCTAAGTCTATTGAGCTGCCCTCATGTGAAGGCGAACATATGGAACCACATGCACGGTGGATGCCATGTGGCCTAATAGTTGTAACATTTCTCGAGCAGTTAAATGGGACTTTAACTGCATCTGGGAGGCTAACTGCACCAAGCGTAGGCAACGGGCCTGAGGAAGATAGGCCCTTGCAGTTGTGGTATCCAGCAAGGCCCCTATAAACTCCAGGGACTGAGTAGGGGTGAGATGGGATTTTGGGATATTTATTACCAGTCAAAAAAAAATGAAGGACACGCATTGTGCAGGTTAGACAAATCTGGGCCTCTGACTGGGATGGAGCTCGAATGAGCCAGTCGTCCAGATATGGGAAAACAAATATTCCTCGAGTGCGTAGAAATGCAGCTACTACTGCCATGCATTTCGTGAACACCCTTGGTGCAGAGGCCAGACCGAAAGGAAGCACCCTGTATTGGTAGTGCTTTCCTTGAAAAAGGAACCAAAGGAACCTTCTGTGTGTTGGATGGATGAGGCATGGGTGTACGCATCCTTGAGATCTAGAGAACAAAGCCAGTCCTGACTCTGAAGGAATGGCAGCAGAGTACCGAGAGAAATCATCTCGACTTTCTCTTTGAATAGAAACTTGTTCAATTCTCTGAGATCTAATATGAGTCTGTAGCCCCCTGTTTTCTTTGGAATAAGAAAATAAGGGGAGTAGAACCCTGAGCCCTGTTGAAGAAGAGGTACTTCTTCTATTGCCCCTTGGGCAAGAAGGGTAGCAATCTCCTGACCCAGAAGGTTGAGGAGAGATGTTGGAGAATTGAACTGTTTCACCATGGTGTGGGGAGGAAGGTTTAATAAATGAAGCTTGTACCCTTCCCTTATAATGGAGAGGGTCCATTGCTCTGCTGTGATTTGCTCCCATCTGGGAGCAAAGCAAGCTACCCTTCCTGGAATGGTGAGGGGCTCTGGTTCTTCCAGAGCTAGAAAGGCTAAGTTCTCTAGTTGCAAGTCAAAGGCCCTGAGGAGGCTGAGGCTGCTGGGCCGTGGGAGGCCTGGCAGCCTTTGCCTTGGCCTGTTTAGGTGGTTGCTGACGCTTTGCAGCAAAACGACCTGCAGAAGGTGCCTGCTGACCATAAGCAGGATAATATCTTCCCTTTTTTGAAAAAGGTGTCTTTTTGAACAATCTTTTCTTAACAGGAGCAGAGGTAGACTTTGAAAGTCGATCCAAAGCAGAGTTCTCAGCATCCATCTGAGAGGCGGTTGGGAAAGGCGGGAAGGCAGCGCGCAGGCGCTGTGGGATGCTCCCAAAAGCTTTCTTACTGGACGCTGGGGAGCGTTCCCGCACAGGCTCCGTCGGTATCGACGATACCCATATGTGAAGACTCATTCCTGCTTGTTCCTGGAGATAAATATTTTCTTTTATTAGTCTTAAATAGTTTACCCTGTAGCTTCATTGCATGTCCCCTAGTCTTTTTATATTCTGATAACGTAAACAATCAATCTACGTTTACCCGTTCCACTCCATTCTACATTCCTATCCCCCTAAACCCCATGCGTCAGTTTCATCCATTCCTCATACGGAGTCCATTCCAGTTTTGTCTTTCCCCATCATTTATGTGATAAGGCCATCAGGCGACTCATTGTATACCCATGAGTCAGTCTTGTTAAAATCTCTCCTTTGGTGGGCACTTGCATGCTATGCCATACTCTGGCCAAAACCATCCTTGCTGCCAATATTACATGTCTCACAAATTTGTTTCCCGGGTCTGCCGCCCAACCCCTCTCCCTTTAAAAGAAACAGAAACTCAGGTGTACTCTCCATTTCTCTCCCTGTCATTTCCTTGTATAGCACACCCACCATTTTCCAATACTCCCGGATTATGGGGCAACTCCACCATATGTGCATATAGTCCCCAAATCGCCCACACTTCCTCCAACAAACTCCCTGCTCCCCCCATTTGCCTATCCGCTGTGCTGTTAGGTACATTCTATACAAGACCTTCCAGCAGTATTCCTGCATAGTTGCTGACACCCCCCCCCCCCCCACACACCTTCCTTACTCCTTGGAAACATTGCTCTCACGTTGTCTCATCCCATTCATAGTAATATACAGTAACATAGTATATGATGGCAGATAAAGACCAGTATGGTCCATCTAATCTGCCCAGCAAGACGGCAAGAGTAGGTGCACCTGCTGCTCCGTGCAGGTCATCCCTTCTCATGCCTTTGTTTAGGGGTGCACCCACCGCTCCATGTAGGTCAGCCCTATTTGTTGAAATATGAGATATAGTTATATTTATTTTGATTTTATCCTGTTATAAAGGAATCCATTGTGACTGTCCCATGCCATTTTGAATTCTATCACTGTATTTGCCCTCACCACTTCCATCGAGAGGGCATTCCAAGCATCCACCACCCTTTCAGTTAAAAAGTATTTCATGACATTGTCTTTCAGTTTACTCCCGTGCAGCTTTATGTATGCACTCTAGTTTTATCTACTCGTAGGTCCCACTCCCATGCTTCCAAAATACCCCTTTCTCTCTGGGTTGCAGCAATTGGTGATAGATCTTACCCACTTGTCCCTTGCTATTCTGCCCCTTCTCTGCCATTTGTTCAAACTTAGTTGGTCTCCTCCTTCCCCCTTCCCTTCACTTACCCTTTAGGAGGTCCACACCTTGCAGATATGAAAAAAAAAGGTCCAGATCCAATGCCATATTTGCTTTGTAGTGCCTGAAATTCCATTAGCTGACACCCCTCTGTAATTAGTTGCCCCCATATTACCAACTCTTTAACCTCCCATACCTTGAATCACCTTGTATCCCTTCCCGGCGCAAATCCTCTGGTGCTCTGTATGTTCTTCATTTAGAATCCCCCTTCCCTAGCCAATCTATTTCATTAATTGTTTGTACAAATGGGTGATCGATATTTTCCTATTCCACCTCTGCTCTTCCATCCCATATACCTCTCCTGGGGGTCCCCTTGCATTATCCCCCACTCCATGTCTAGCTAATGTTTATTCACTTTTCTCCCCCCCCCCCCCAATCTACCAATGCCTGCAACAATACAGCTTGGTAATACCCCCACAGCTCCGGTACCACCATTCCCCCATCTTGCCTCCTCCAGCACATCACCTGCCTATTCACCCTGGATGGCTTTCTTTTCCATTTGTAACAAAATAGTCTCTGGTATTGACAGAGGAACCCGTCTGTTACTAAGATTGGCAGCATCTGGAATTGAAACAGCATTCATGGCAAGATGTTCCTTTTTGTAATGGTGATTCTACCTCCCCATGAGAAGTATGGTTTGTCCAATATATCTAGGTCCTGCAATATCTTTTTCCATAGCGGCATATAGTTTAAGTCGAATAGCTCCTTTAAATCACTGCCCAACTAGATCCCAAGATATCTAATGGAGGTTTTTCCCCACTTAAATAGGAAAGTGGATTTCAGTCTCACTTACAGCTATTTATCTAGCACTATCTTCAAGATTTTGATTTTTGACACATTAATCTTATACCCACAGATTCCACTGTACTTCTCACAAGTACCTAGCAGTTTCCCCAAAAGACACAGGTTCCACAATGCTTGTACTGGGGCAAGCAGTGGATATTCTGGGTCCATTTTAATAATGGTTTATGGACCTTTCCTCCAGGAACTTGTCCAAACCTTTTTTAAACCCGGCTAAACTAACAGTTTTTACTACATCCTCCGGCAGAAAATTCCAGAGTTTGATTACATGTTGAGTGAAAAAATATTTTCTCTTATTGGTCTTAAATAGGTTACCCTGTAGCTTCATTGCATGCCCCCTAGTCTTTCTATATTTTGATAGTATAAACAATTGATCTAAGTTTACCCGTTCCACTTTATTCATTAATTAATAGACCTCTATCATATCTCCCCTCAGCTGTCTCTTTTCAAGGTTAAAGAGCCCTAACCTTTTCAGCCTCTTTTCACAGGGGTATAGCACAGTTACTTACCTGTAACAGGTGATCTCTGGGAACAGCAGGAATAAGTCTTCACATATGGGTACGTCGGTATCGACGGAGCCTGCACGGGAACGCTCCCCAGCTTCCCAAAAAATGAAAGCTTTTGGGAGCATCCCACAGCGCCTGCGCGCTGCCTTCCCGCCTTTCCCAACCGCCTCTCTCCAGTTCGAGTTTTAAAGCTGAGACAAAGAGAGAGAGGAAAGGAAAGAAAGATAGAGAGATACAACTCCTAGGGGAGGTGGGTGGGTTGTGAATACTTATTTCTGCTGTTCCCAGAGATCACCTGTTACAGGTAAGTAACTGTGCTATCTCCAGGAACAAGCAGGAATGAGTCTTTACATATGGGGACTCCCCAGCTAGAGATGCCTGGGAGATCCCCAAGGTTGTGAGACCCTGAGAAGGGCTCTACCTCCTCCCATGGATCTCAGGCATCCAACCAGGGATGGAGGGTAGGAGTTGATTAAGCATGGAACAGGTGTTTGAGAACAGCCTGACCAAACAAGGCATCCCGGCGGGAGTCCTTGTCCAAACAGTAATGGGCTGTGAAGGTATGAACCGAGGCCCAGGTGGCCGCTCGACAGATCTGGTCGATGGACACAGAATTTAGATGAGCCATAGAGGTGGCCATGGCCCTCACATTATGAGCTGTGACATGGCCCTCCAGAGAAAGGTTCTTACTCTGGTAGGTGAAAGAAATACACTGAGCAATCCAATTGGACAGTGTCCTCTTAGAGACTGGAAGTCCCAAATGAGAGGGATCAAAAGCAACAAAGAGTTGAGAAGACTTTCCTATGTTGCTGTGTCCTTTGTAAGTAAAAAGCAAGAGCTCTCTTACAATCCAAGGTATGAAGATTCCTCTCTGCACTTGATGCATGAGGACCTGGAAAAAAGACAGGTAAATACATCTCTTGATTAAGATGAAAAGGTGAGAGCACTTTAGGCATAAAGTGTGGGATGGTCCTAAGGACTACCTTATCATGATGGAACCTTGTATAAGGTGGATTAGCCACTAAGGCCTGCAGTTCACTGATGCGGCGAGCTGAGGTAACTGCAATAAGAAAGATAACCTTCCAGGAAAGAAATTTCAAGGAGGTAGTGGCTAAGGGTTCAAAGGGTGGCTTCATGAGCTGACCAAGAACCAGATTTAAGTCCCATGCCACTGGAAGTGGTCTGATGGGAGGTTTAGTTAAAAGAAGGCCTCTCATGAATCTCGCAATAAGAGGATGCGAGGAGACAGGTTGTCCATTGAGAGGCTTGAGGGATGCTGCAATAGCACTCAAATGGACCCTTACTGAATTCGTTTTGAGTCCTGCGTGGGAAAGATGCAGGAGATACTCTAGTAAAGAATTCAACGGTATTGCTAGAGGGTTAATACCCTTCTCAGCACACCAAATGGTAAACCTTTTCCATTTAAAGGCATAGGAACGTCTAGTAGAAGGCTTTCTAGAAGCATGAAGGATATCCCTTACTTGCTGAGAAAGATGCCAATCTTGAAGGTCTAAGCCTTCAGCAACCAAACCCTGAGATGGAGAGATTGGGGGTTTGGGTGCCACAATGTTCCCCCCTCCTGAGACAGGAGATCTGGAGCAGACCCCAGGTCCAGGGAGGGAGCTTGAGAGAGATGCAGAAGTAGAGGGTACCACACTTGGTGTGGCCAACGTGGAGCTATGAGGATCATAGTCCCTTGATCTCTCTGAAGCTTGAACAAGGTCTTGGGAATTAGGGGAATGGGTGGAAAGGCGTACAGGAAGTCTTGACCCCAATGAAGGAGGAAGGCATCCCTGGCCTGAACTCCCTGACACGGAATTCTGGAACAGAATCAGGGAAGTTTGGCATTCCACGGACTTGCGAAAAGGTCTATGTCCAGGGTTCCCCAAATTCGAAAGATTCTATCTGGTCCATATGAAGGGACCATTCGTGTGGAAGCAGAACTCGACTGAGTCTGTCTGCCAAGAGTTTTGAACTCCTGGAAGATATACTGCCAGAAGATGAATTTGATGCTCTCTGGCGAAGGCCCACAATCTCAGAGCTTCGTTGCAAAGCGACAGAGAGCCAGTCCCTCCCTGCTTGTTCACATAGAACATGGCCACTTGGTTGTCCGTGTGAATGAGGACTGTCTTGTAGCTGAGCAGGGTATGGAAGACTCTGAGAGCCAAGAAGATTGCTCTGAGCTCTGATATGTAGGGAGGTCTCCTGTGGGGACCAAATGCCCTGGGTGGAGAGGTCTTGAAGATGAGCTCCCCAACCCTTTGGAGAGGCATCTGTTGTAAGGATTGCTTGGGGTAACAACTGTTGGAAGGGGGACCCCAGCAGCAGATTTTGAGTGGACTTCCACCACTGGAGAGACCAAAAGAGGCGCCTGGAGGTTGCTATTTTGTCTGACAGACTTCCAGATGCATAAGGGACCACATGCACCGTGGATGCCATATGGCCTAGCAGTTGTAACATCTCTCGAGCAGTTAGATGGGTTTTTAACTGAATCTGAGAGGCTAACTGCACTAAGCGTAGGCAACGGGCCTGGGGAAGATAGGCCCTTGCAGTTGTGGTATCCAGCAAGGCCCCTATGAACTCTAGAGACTGAGTAGGGGTGAGTTGGGACTTTAGAATGTTTATAACCAGTCCCAGATACTGCAGGACACGCATTGTGCAGGCTAGGGAAGTCTGGGCCTCTGACTGGGATGGAGCTCGGATGAGCCAGTCGTCGAGATATGGGAATACGAATATTCCCAGAGTGCGTAGAAATGCAGCTATTACTGCCATGCATTTTGTGAACATTCTTGGAGCAGAGGCCAGACCAAAGGGAAGCACCCTGTATTGATAGTGCTTTCCCTGATAAAGGAACCGAAGGAACCTTCTGTGTGCTGGATGGATAAGTATATGGGTATACGCATCCTTGAGATCTAGAGAACAAAGCCAATCCTGACTCTGAAGGAATGGAAGGAGAGTACCCAGAGAAATCATCTTGAATTTCTCTTTGCATAGGAATTTGTTCAATTCTCTTAGATCTAATATGGGTCTGTAACCCCTGTTTTCTTTGGAATGAGAAAGTAGGGGGAGTAGAACCCTGAGCCCTGTTGAAGAAGAGGTACTTCTTCTATTGCCCCTTGGGCAAGAAGGGTGGAAATCTCTTGACCCAGAAGGTCGAGGAGAGATGTTGGAGAATTGAACTGTCTCACCATGGTGTGAGGAGGAAGGTTGTATTACTAATTAAAGATTTATATGGATTTTTGGATCAGCAAAGGATATTGTACTTTATCTGAGCCAACTTGCTCCAGAGATGAGAGATTTTTGCACATCTAGCCTGGGGAGTGTTAAGAGATCAGAGAGGGAGACAGAATTCTTCCCTTGGCCTTTGAACAATTCTCTTGGACAGGATAAGAATTCATCAATTATAATGTAAAAGCTTTGAGATGCTTTTGGGTGTCTCCCTTGACAGAGACCCATTAATGATAACAAAAGAACACTTAGGCCATGGAGGATGTGTCCTTTGAGCATTCTCAGATGTCTGACCATGTCTGACTGTGTAAGTTTGAGCTTCTAACACCAAGGGGGGTAATCAAAAGCCTGCCCGGAAACCGAAGCAAAAAAGGTGGATGGGGTGGAGAGAAGCTCATGGGTAAGAGCTGGCTGCAACTCATTTGTGCCTATATAAGTACAGAGAATATCCAGAACAGACAGAGCGTAGATCTGCTTGGCCAAGCATGAAGTATCCTAGACTGTCATCAGTTCCTCTCGCTGAGCGCTCCCAGCTGATGTGTAAAGGGCTTATGACAAGTTTGGTGAAGTATATTCTTTGTACATAGCTGCATTCTCTCATAATTCTTTCAGTACTGTAATTAAGTGTGCATTCTAGTTATCTTTTCTAACTACTCATGTGTAACTAAGAGAATTACTTGTCTTTCTAAATGTTTCCTTACTTTGTTTGTAAATAAACTGCACGTCTTCATTACAAGGTGTTAGCCTTTGTTGAAGTAAGACATTTGGTACCAGGAGTGGGGTACGGAAAAAAAGGCTTGGACAATGTTGAAAAGAAAAGAAAATAGTGTAAATACTGTGAATATTGTAAATATTCATAGCGGGTATCAGGCTTTTTATGAAATATTAGCTAGAGAGTGTTATTATGGGTCAGGACTAAGTGAGAATTCGGAATCTGTTTTAAAAGATGATGAACCTGTTAATTCCCTTACATGCTTGCAAAAAATACCTGTTGAAAAAGGAACAGAATTGCATACCTTAGGGAGAAGGAGATTGCTTTTGTTGTCTGCATATTGTAAGATGCATCAGACAAATTCTAGCAAATTAGATTTGATTACATGGACAGATAAAATAGAAATTTATCAGCAAGTTGCTGAGAGGGTGGCTCAGTATAAATACCGTAGGAGACGGGGAAAAGAAAGAAAAAGAAAATGCACGTCTATTGCTAAGCAATTTATAGGAGGAAGGAGGATTTTAATCAACAAGAGATTAATGATAGATCATGGTGATAAGAAATTCTGTTTGATTGGTTCTGACCCACTGATACAAGATCAGGTATAAAGCACTTGTAAGCTTTGATTTGTTCTGTATTCAAATGTTTGTAGTTTAAAACTGTTTTTCTTTCATTACTGGCTACTCCAGTAGATTTTATAGTCCCTGAATGCTGAAGTGACTAGCTCAAATAAACAAGGCAAACTTTTTTCCTCCAAAGTGGAGGTTGAGAATCCTGACAGGACGGTGGGGCATTGAATCCTGAGTAAGTGAGAGGGTGATCTTTATCATTAATATGTTATGCATCTGTTCTTTGTCTTTGACTGTATATGCTACCAGGCAAACCTAAAAGTTAAAGGAGGATTTTTTTTTTTAATTGTGGCAAGCACCCCAGGGGGCATAGTTAAACATAAACAGCTATAACTATAGGTTAATTGTTCAGTCACATCTGCCAGAAGGACAAAAGACAATGGTTTGTTCTACTGGCTGTGTTGAAGATAACATGTTAATTTAAATGTAACCAAGAACTATTTTCACCTCTTAGAAGTTTCACCTCACTTGAGCCTGAACTGTGAGCTTCAAGATAATTACTTTAAGCTTTGTGCTAACGACTGAGGGACACCTGTTTTCCTGTATTTGAATTTTAGAGAAAAAGTGTACTTTGTTCTAAAAGTTTATATTTCATTTTCAGTACAGTTCCTGAGAAAATAGATATAAAACAGATATATGTTGCAGCATTGTGAGATATTAAGTTGGTAGTTTATACACTTGCACTTATGACACTTGTGGTAATAGTACATTACGCAGAGGTCCAGTACACACACAGCAATTAAAATATTAATAAGTTTGATGAAATTTTAGACAGAGGCTGATATGAAATTGCTCTGTTCCCAAGCTATATAGAACAAATATAGATTAAAGATGGAACTGAGTTCCCAGAAAATGAGAACTTGAGTTGATTGGATAAAACCAAATCTTGCTTGTCAGCAATGATCCAGGAGAGGTTTGAGAAAAAGAATAAGAGAGAGAGAGAGAGGCAGAAAGGTGAGGCCACAGCCTAGGCTAAATGTGCTGCTTCCAGTGTGATGATCTGGGCTACCAAGCACTAAGACGCCTCGAGGACACAGAAGGCCTGAAGAACCGGAACCTTGCATATTTATGTCTCTGAAGAGACATGAATAGGCAGGGTGGAATCGGCCAAGAAGAACCCGAGGATAGTCATGAGGCCCAGCCACAAGCCTTGCAATCCAAGAAGAACCTGAAGATAAGGCCTAGCCACCAATGCCTTGTACCCTCTCGGATCTCTCACCTCAAAAGGATCTCTTTTTGACACCATAATTAATGAGTAGCTTATACAAATCCTTGTGAACACTGCAATTTTAAAATCAGTCTAACAGCACTCTCACTGAGGACAGGGTATACGATAGATTCTAGTTATACGTGAGAGATGAGCCATATTTCTTTCTATTGGGGTTGATGTTATAGAATGCTGCAAAATAATAATTTTATATTGTAAGGATTTTACCCAGATTGTTCCTATTTTAGAATGAGCATATGTCCACTTAGCACTGGACCAATTAAGTTGATGGGAAAGGGACACTGTTACTCATACTGTTATCTTATTGAGAAGAATCTAAATTTAAGTTATTAACAATTGTTTGATATTCTTAGCAGCCTTGCCAAATAAGGATACAATAGTGTGGTATAAAAGAAACAGGAAAAGGACCTATGTAAGTAGTTGGTGGAATGATGCAGGTGATGAAAAAGTGTTGTGTTATGAGGGATGAAGTGGAATATTAAAGGGGAAACTGTGATAGACAAGAAACTGATGAAGGTAATTTGAAGTGATGTATCTGTCTAATGAATATGTAAACAAAAAAAAAATTATGAGCACTTTATTCAACTATGCCGTCTCCAGAAGCTTCAATTCAGGAAGTCATACTCAACAATTGGAAGAAATAGATATTTGGAGACAGGCTAGGTGCACCTTGCACCCTGATGAGCTTTGGAAAACCCACACTGGCCATGTGGTACTTCTGGATGCTTTGTGCCTCACTTTTCCTCTGTATGTCCTGGCCAGGCATGCAGAGGCAAAGGGGGATGATTTGATGACAAATTCTCACACAATTGGGTATAATTCTAAAACTTGTCAAAATTGCAGAACACGTATGTGCAGCTTGTCTGATCTGAAACATGTAAAGGTCATTCAAGGGCAAAATGGAATATTTCCTACAAGCAAAATTAATTTCCAGTGATAGAGAGACAAGGAGTTAATCAAACTGCGAGATAAGATTGACACCATACGAGATAGTTACTAATAGATCACTGAAAGTTTATAAAAGCAATATTTATTATCTGTAGGATATGATCTTAGTAAATATAGATGAAATTAAGTTTGTCTTATTGTAAAGTCTAACCTAGAATTTTTTTAGTCTTTTCATTTAATATTGGCGCTGCTCTTCTGAATGAGGCCTGGAGCCATGTCACCAACTGCAAGCGGAGAGTCTAGCGGAGGGAATTGACCAGAGTCCAGATGGAGCAGACCATCCCGAGAGATCTGGACTACACACCGCAGAAACGTGTGAGGAAGTTCCTATCTACTTCAATGTGTCGCAATGAAAGAAAGGCCAAGATGTCCACCTACGAGAATGAGAGGTTCAACTGTTGAGAGAGGCCAAGTTTAAACTTCAGAGAAAGGTGAAAATGACGCTACGGAGTCCTGAAAAACTGCTGAGAAGCAGGCCAAATTATCTGAAAATAGGAAAAGGACTATTGGACTTTTGTGGACTTTTGTGAATGATTTTTTTTTCTTATGTATTGTTATTGTTTCCTTGGAAAGTAACTGTAATTTTAGTATCTCAGATTTTTTCTGCTGAACATCATGTGCCCAATTGCTTATGTCACCTGTTCCCCAGATTTTAGTTATTAGAGTCTATGGGGCAGATGTACAGTGGGAAAAAGTTCTGAATGTGCAGGTGAAATGAGTCCCCCACTGCATGGGGAACTGATAAAGATAGCTGAGACCTACAAGCCATTTGGCTTTGACAATTGTAATGCTGAGGGGGGGGGGGGGGGAATGGGAAAATATCACCCAAATTACACTGAGGCTTGTCCCCTCCAGCGTTTGCCTTAATTCTATCCACTATGTTTAAGCCCATGTTGTTATTATTGTATTTCTAAATGAATTACAAATGCGATTCAGCCATTGCTTACGTACAATGTCCTTGTTGATCCAAGGGTGGAATGTATTACTAATTAAAGATTTATATGGATTTTTGGATCAGCAAAGGATATTGTACTTTATCTGAGCCAACTTGCTCCAGAGATGAGAGATTTTTGCACATCTAGCCTGGGGAGTGTTAAGAGATCAGAGAGGGAGACAGAATTCTTCCCTTGGCCTTTGAACAATTCTCTTGGACAGGATAAGAATTCATCAATTATAATGTAAAAGCTTTGAGATGCTTTTGGGTGTCTCCCTTGACAGAGACCCATTAATGATAACAAAAGAACACTTAGGCCATGGAGGATGTGTCCTTTGAGCATTCTCAGATGTCTGACCATGTCTGACTGTGTAAGTTTGAGCTTCTAACACCAAGGGGGGTAATCAAAAGCCTGCCCGGAAACCGAAGCAAAAAAGGTGGATGGGGTGGAGAGAAGCTCATGGGTGAGAGCTGGCTGCAACTCATTTGTGCCTATATAAGTACAGAGAATATCCAGAACAGACAGAGCGTAGATCTGCTTGGCCAAGCATGAAGTATCCTAGACTGTCATCAGTTCCTCTCGCTGAGCGCTCCCAGCTGATGTGTAAAGGGCTTATGACAAGTTTGGTGAAGTATATTCTTTGTACATAGCTGCATTCTCTCATAATTCTTTCAGTACTGTAATTAAGTGTGCATTCTAGTTATCTTTTCTAACTACTCATGTGTAACTAAGAGAATTACTTGTCTTTCTAAATGTTTCCTTACTTTGTTTGTAAATAAACTGCACGTCTTCATTACAAGGTGTTAGCCTTTGTTGAAGTAAGACAAAGGTTTAAGAAATGAAGTTTGTACCCTTCCCTTATGATGGAAAGGGTCCACTGCTCTGCTGTGATTTGCTCCCATCTGGGAGCAAAGTGAGCTAACCTTCCTGGAATGGTGAGAGGCTCTGGTTCTTTTAGAGCTAGAAAGGCTAAGTTCTCTTGGTGCAAGTCAAAGGCCCTGAGGAGGCTGAGGCTGTTGGGCTACAGTAGGCCTTGCAGCCTTAGACTTGGCCTGTTTAGGTTGTTGACGCTTTGCAGCAAAACAACCTGCAGAAGATGTCTGCTGACCATAAGCAGCATAATATCTTCCCTTCTTGGGAAAATATGTCTTTTTGAACAACCTCTTCTGGACAGGATTAGAGGTAGACTTTGAAAGCCTATCGAAAGCAGAATTTTCTGCATCCATCTGAGTGGCCTTTGCTTGCCAATCTTTGCCAAACAGGTTTTCACCTGTACAAGGAAGGTTTCCTAATCCATCTTGGACCCAGGGTTCCAAATCAGAAGCTTGTAACCAAGCAATTCTGGGTGCACCTATAGCAATGGCCGAGGCTCTGCTGGCCCCCTCAAAAGAGTCAAAGGCTGCACGGTTAGAGAATTTGGAAACATCCTGGGCATGCTTAAGCCAGGTAAGAAAGTCTTCCCTTTTATCTTCTGGAAGAAAAGGGAGGAAAGTTTGCAGATGATCTGTAACTTCCTTCAGAAACATCCCCATATAGAGACTATAGGAGTTGATTCTGGCAACAAGCATACTGGCTTGAAAAATGTTCCTGCCAAAAGCATCCAAGGTTCTACATTCTCTTCCTGGAGGAGCAGATGAGTGCCTCTTTGCACTCTTTAACTTTTTCATAGCAGACTCCACCACAATAGAATGGTGAGGAAGCTGAGTTTTATGAAATCCAGGACAAGGAGGGACACGATACATGGTATCCAACCTACGAGAATGAGAAGAGATGGTGAGAGGAGTCTCCCATATGCCTATCATGTGGTCATAAAGGATCTCATGAACTGGCAAAGTGGCTACTTCTTTAGGAGCCTTAGGATATTGCAAAATATCCAATTTTTTGGCTCTAGGCTCTATCTCAGGGGCTACTGAGATAGAAAGCCCCTTGGCCACTTCCCTTATGAAGTCTTGAAAAGACAAGTCTTCTGGAGGGGATATTCTTCTTTTTGGAGAAGAAGGCTCCTGAGGAAGAAGTACCGATGCTTCGACAGAGGCCTCCGATGCATCAGAGTCTTCGGAGGAATCAAAGTATCGCCTGTCTGGATGCTCTTGTAAAGCCCGATACGTATACCGGGTAGTATCGACATCGGGAGTCATCGGTACTGGATCGGTACCGATAGGCATCATCGGACAGGGTACCGCTGCAGTCGACACCGAAGCCGATGTCGATGCAACCGGTACTGGCACCGGAACCGATATCGGAGCCGGTGTCGGAGCCGGTACCGACAACAAAGCTTGTTGCGGTACCAGCGGCATCGCAGCTTGTATGAATGCCATAATGGCACGCTGCATGGTCAGAACATTCTGATCCATCGACGCCATGAATGTCTGGAGGTCGGTACCGGCGGATTCCACCGGTACCCCAGAAGATTGCAACAGGTGATCTGTCGAGGCCGTGCCATCGATGTCAACCTGTGACCCCATAGGAGGAGCTTTGGAAGAGGGAGCTTCCCGCCGGGGCACTTTTGCCGGTGCAGGATCCTCAAGGGCAAGCCCGGAGGCATCTCGATGCTTAGAGGGAGATCTACCCTTCGAGGACCGGCTAGACTTATGTTTGGTTACCTGAGATCCATAGGAGGAAGAAGCAGCCCTGGAAGATGTCGATGCCACCGAAGCTGCATCAGAGGGAAACAGTGTACTGAGCTTGGCTGCTCTTGTTCTGTAAACCTCTTTTAGACATCATGGAGCAGGACGGACAATCCGTGATGGAATGGTCAGGACCCAAACACTTAAGACACCAGTCATGGGTGTCGGTAACAGAGATGGTACCGCTGCACTTAGTGCATTTTTTAAACCCGGAGGCGGGCTTTTCCATGAGGAATTTTCCTTTAGGCCTAAGGCCCAACGAAGAAGAAATACACTGAAGTGGAACGGAAGTATTCTTTTTTTTTTAAAGAAAAGAAAGAAAAGACCGGCGGTACCGGTCCGACGTCGAAGAAGGCAGACGCGCGACCAAAAAAATAAAATAAAATAAAGAACTTCTTCAGCGGTGACAAGAACACGACCTGCTGGCTCCGCGGAAAAGAAGAACTGGAGAGAGGCGGTTGGGAAAGGCGGGAAGGCAGCGCGCAGGCGCTGTGGGATGCTCCCAAAAGCTTTCCTTTTTTGGGAAGCTGGGGAGCGTTCCCGCGCATGCTCCGTCGATACCGACGTACCCATATGTGAAGACTCATTCCTGCTTGTTCCTGGAGATCCTTCCATCCCATTTACCATTTTGGTGGCTCTTTTCTGTACCTTTTCTAATAACACTATATCCTTTTTAAGATACGATGAACAGAATTGCACACACTATTCAAGCTGCAATTGCACCATGGAATGATACAGAGGCATTATAATATCCTTAGTTTTATTTTTCATTCCTTTCCTAATGATACTTAGCATTCTATTTGCTCTCTTGGCCGCCGCCGCACATTGGGCGGAGGGTTTTAACATGTTATCCACGATGACATCTAAATCTTTTTCCTAGGTGGTGCTCCCTAATGTGGAACCTTGCATGGTGTAACCATAATTTGGGTTGTTGTTTCCTAGGAGCATAACTTTGCACTTGTCCACATTAAATTTCATCTGTCATTTGGATGCCCAGTTTTCCATGTTATCAAGATCCTCTTACAATTTTCATGGATTTTAACAACTTTGAATAGTTTTGTGTCACTCGTTATTCCCATTTCCAGGTCATTTCTGAATATGTTAAAAAAACAGCAGACCCAACACAGATCCCTGGGGTACTCCACTATTCACCTTTCTCTATTGTGAAAATTGGCCATTTAGCTCTACCCTCTGCTTTCTATCTTTTAACCAGTTCCTCATTCACAATAGTACACTGCCTCCTATCCCATGACTTTTTAATTTTGCTAAAAGTCTCTCATGAGGGACCTTGTCAAAGGCTTTCTGAAAGTCCAGATACACTATATCAACCGACTCACCTTTGTCTACCTATTTATTTACACCTTCAAAAAAACATAACAGATTAGTAAGACAAGATCTTCCTTGGCTAAAGCCATGTTGGCTGTCTCCCATTAAGCTACGACTATCTACATGTTCAGTAATTTTGTTCTTTATGATAGTTTCCAACATTTTTCCCGGTACTGACGTGAGGCTCACTGGTCTGTAGTTTCCTAGATCACCCCTAGAACCCTTGCTTTTTTGGCAATAACAGCCTCTCTGACCTCACCTTTAAACCATCCTGGCAGTTTTTTGGACTTTCTTCCACTTTTCTTAAAGCGTGGAATACAGCTGGTCTGGGCTTCCAAGATAGTATTTTTAAACAACACCCAAGTTTGACTCTTATCTGTTTGACTGTTTCTGTCCTCTACTCTGTCCTATTTTTATAAATGGCGTTCCTTTCTTATTTCCTTAAATGATGTAGTATTGTAAACCGCTCTAATACCTTTTGGTCTGAGCGGTATATCAAATTCAAAATAAACAAACATAAACATGTAAATCTTTAACTTTTGTAACTGCTTTTAGTTTTTTCTTAACTATTTTCCTCATTTTATTATAGTCTCCCTTTTGAAAGTTAAAAGGTAGTACTGTGGATTTCCTTACCGTCCTTCCTTCATTTATTAAATCAAATACCAGATCTTGTGTTCCACTAAGGACCAGGTCCAAAATAGCTTCCCCTCTGGTCAGTTCATGAACCAGCTGCTCCAAGAAGCAGTCATTTATTTCATCTAGAAACTTTATCTCCCTAGCATGTCCTGCCGTGACACTGACCCAGTCAATACCAGGGTAATTGAAATCACCCATTATTATTACCGTTTTGTAACTTTTGTTAGCTTCCCTGATTTCTTTGAGCATTTCATCATCCATTTGTTCATTCTGGCCAGGCTATTGATAGTACACCCCCACTGCCATCGCCTTCCTCTTCCCCTTTTGACATGGAATTTCAATCCATAGAGATGCTACAGTGAATTTTGTTTCCTGCAAAACTTTAATCCTTTGTGACTCAATGCCCCCTCTAACATAGAGCACAACCCCTCCACCAATTTGATCAGCTCTATCATTACGATATAGTTTGTACCCAGATGTCCCACTGGTTGTCCTCCTTCCACCATGTCTCTGAGATACCAATCATATCTAACCTCTCATTTAGTGCTATATATTCTAACTGTTCCATCTTATTTTGCATTTGCATACAAGCATTTTAGAGGCTGTATTTTATTTATATTAATCTGGCTATCGGTAGGCAGGGTTAATTTTGAATCTTTAACCTCTGTCTGCTCTGTACTCAAGGGCATTTGGGCTACTTTTGTCTTTATTGGAATTTCTCTGTCAATATGCCCTATCTTCAGTCTTTTGCTAGTATCCTTCAAGGATACATTGTTCTGAACCATGCGCTCTTCGGCGACTGTCGGCTTTCTCCTATTATCTAGTTTAAAAGCTGCTCTATCTCCTTTTTAAAGGTTAATGCCAGCAGCCTGGTTCCATCCCGGTTAAGGTGAAGCCCATCCCTTTGGAAGAGCCCCTCCTTTCCCCAGAATGTTCCCCAGTTCCTAACAAATCCAAAACTCTCATCCTTGCACCATTGTCTCATCCACACATTGAGACTCCAGAGCTCTGCCTGCCTTTTGGGTCCTGCTCTTTGAGTGGGAAGCATTTCAGAGAATTCTACCCTGGAAGTTCTGGATTTCAACTTCCTACCTAAAAGCCTAAATTTAGCCTCTAGAACCTCTATACTACGCTTTCCCATGACATTGGTACCAACATGTACCAAGACAGCAGACTCCGCCTGTCTAAGACCTTGTCTAGGTGGTGCATGAGGTCCGCTACCTTCACACCAAGCAGGCATGTTACCAGGTGATTCTCACGTCCACCAGCCACCCAGCTATCTACGAGGGTTGCTCAGAAAGTAATGCCCCACATGTTTTTTCTCAGTCCAGAATGACGATAGAGGTGTGAAATTGAAAGGGTAGCAATCTGGAACTTCAAAAGACACATGTGTAATTTTACAGTAGTCTGACAAATAGCGAGGTGGTAGTGATCCGTCAAATGGCGTCTGAGTGACACACGGTACAAACAACGAGCTGTAATTGAATTCTTGGTGGAGAAGAAAGAAAGTGTGAGAAACATTCACAAACGGTTGTGTGCTGTGTATGGCATGGACTGCCTTTTAGTCTCTGGTTCATAGTAGTGAGCCCAGATTTCGTCACCTGTGACGATCTGGGACAAAAAGGCCTCCCCCTCAGCTTCAAAATGCTCCAACAAATCAGAGCAGCTGTCTTTCCTTTGGCATTTGTATTCGGTTGTGAGACTTCGTAGAACCCATCTTGCACACCCCTTTGAATATCCCAAAGAGTCAATAATTGCCATTGCACTACCTCTACTGACAGAAAGCTGTATGGACAATTCCAGACTTGTGATGTGCTGATTCGCACCAATGTCATCAGCGCGCTGCAACTCGTCTGGACTGGTGGCTGAGGCAGAACGCCCAGACCACAGCCAATCTTCCAGTTTCGTTTTACCACTTCCTGAAGCCTTTAATCTCTTCACCCATTGTCCAACGGTGCTCCTGTCTACCGCAGAACTTCCATACACAGCACATAACCGTTTGTGAATGTCTCTCAGTTTCTTTCTCCTCCGCCAAGAATTCAATTACAGCTCGTTGTTTGTACCGTGTGTCACTCAGAGACGTCATTTGAAGGATCACTACCGCCTCGCTATTTGTCGGACGACTGTAAAATTACACACGTGTCCTTTGAAATTCCAAGTTACTACCCTTTCAATTTCACACCTTTATTTCATTCTGGACTGAGAGAAAACATATGGGGCATTACTTTCTGAGCAACCTCGTACATGCCTGATGATCAGATCACCAACTATTAACTACTGTCCTAACCCTTCCCTTGTGGGAAGATGGGACTGGATAAATCACCTCATTGCGAGAGAGTTTTACATCACCTGGAGGACAGGTCGTAGCTACAGGATCACTTCCTGCCGCAGCTGGGTGATGCTCCCCTGTCATGTGACCTCTCTCCTCCATGGCAACAGGGATGCTGCCAGACTGGAGGTGGGCCTTCAGTACTATATCCCTGTAGGTCTCGTCTATGTACCTCTCTGTCTTCCTTATGTCCTCCAAGTCTGCTACTCTAGCCTCCTGAGATCGGACTTGTTCCCTGAGAGCAAAGAGCTCCTTGCACATGTGACATGATGCAAAAGACTGAAACCCCTCCCATCTCGCTGCTGGACTGCTGTCTGCATCTTAGTTTTAAGGTTGTGTTTAGGTATTTAAGTTCTTTACTTACTAAGGGTTGCTAGGGATACTCATACTAATAAAACAATACCTAATATGTTTAATGTACTTTGTTCACCTGAAGCTTAATTAATCTCAGTTCCTTAATGTATGCCTGATGAGGATAAACAGCTGCACCTGTGAATATGGCACCTCTTTTTCTTTAAGAGATTTAAGCACCTATAAAGCTACGATTATCCCAGGGGTGGGTGGGTGTCAGGGAGGGAGGGACGGAAAGAAGACTTATTAAAAACTGGCTGCTACACAGTACTCTGTCCTGTGCTTCAAAGGTAATCTGTGACCAATTTCCTGGGTGATTCACACAGCCCTTGCTTGAATTGAGGGAGTCTTGGATTCTAAATTTAACCAGAAAGCTCTCTGCTGTGTTTTAAATTTAAACTGAAAGCTCTTTGCTGCTACTAGGCCCTGACTGAGTATTAAATGTAAACTAAAAGCTCTCTGCTGGGTTTTAAACTTAAACTGAAAGCTACCTGTTGCATTTTTAATTTAACTAAAGGCTATTTGCTGATACTAGGCCCTGACTGATTTAACAAATACAATGGATTCACAGATTAATCAGCTTTAGTCTAAAGAATTCCTTTTTCACCAAGATTTAGAAAAATTCCCAGAAGTCAATACTTACAATTGCAGATCTCTCTCCAGCAGTAGCAGTCCCTTTTTGTAGTCCTTCAAGACTACAAAATGGCCCGCTCCAAGATAGAAAACAGAAAGTAGGGCTAAAGGGTCAATTTTCTCAATGGAGAAAGGTGAATAGTGGAGAACCCCAGAGATCTGTGCTGGGCCCGCTGCTTTTTAACATATTCATACATGACCTGGAAATAGGAATAACGAGTAAGATGATCAAATTTGTAGATGACATAAAATTATTCAAAGTTGTTAAAACACAAGAGGATTATAAAAAAATTGCAAGAGAAACTTGAAAAATTGGAAGACTGGCCCTCCAAATGGCAAATCAAATTTAATGTGGACAAGTGCAAAGTTATGCACCTAGGAAAGAACAACCCAAACCATGGTTACAGAATGCAAGATGCCACCTTAGAAACCACCACCCAGGAAAAAGATTTAGGTATCATCGTGAATAATGCATTGAAATCCTCTGCCCAGTGTGCAGTGGCGGCCAAGAAAGCAAATACAATACTAAGAATCATAAGAAAAGTAATGGAGAATAAAACCAAGGATATTATAATGCATCTGTATCGTTCCATACTGTGACTGCACCTTGAATATTGTGTGCAATTCTGGTCGCCTTATCTTAAAGGTACAAAGAGAAAAAGGTAAAGGGAATGGAAGGATACCCTTATAAGGAGAGGTTTAAAAGGCTTGGGTTCTTCAACTTGGAAGAGAGACAGCTGATAGCCATGGCGCTTAAATATTGGTAAGATATTCAGCAGCAGTATCTAGATAGAAGCAACTGCTGAACATCTGGACTAAGCAGCGCTAACAGGGTAAATGCTGGCATTTACCCTGTTAGTGCAATTTTCAGCTGATGCTTGCCCAGATTGCAACTTAAGCCCGATTTTCAAGGGTTGCTGAAAATTGTGCTAACTGGGTAAGTGGCAGCACTTTCCCCATTAAAGGCAGCTCAATCCATGGACCGCTCCTGAACTAACTGGCTAGTGCTAGGGTGGTCTGTGCAAGTTATTCAGTGGTATAATCCAGATAGTGCTCCTGAATATCATGTCCTCCGATGGCTGGCTGGCTAAGAGCTTTGAATGCTGGCCCAAAAAAGCCACATTTTTATACCTGTGAGTTCTGGAAAATAAAGGGTGCTTATTTATTTGGGTGAACAGTGATTTTTGGACAGGTTAGAAAGTGGAGTAGACATCATTAATGAAGCACTTGTGTTAACTCTTTCTCCACTAATATTTATTTCTTCAGTAGTGCTGAATATTTTCTGTAACGGCTATATCTCACTCTATGACAGCTGCTTTTAGTAAAAGCCACACAATTTCTACTGAGGCCAAAATTAATTTGGGTTAATTTAGCCCAAGACATTTATCAGTTAGCATAAAGGAGTAATTTCATAACATCATTTTCGGGTGTATGTGGACACATACACGAGTAAATAGCCTCTTATAAAATATTAGGCAATGTGAAAACACACATATAGAAAGATAGAAACATCACTGCAGAAAAAGTCCATATAGCCTTCCATTCTAACTACTATAGTCCCTTTTTTTCCTTTAGAGATCTTCTGTATTGGTTCCATACTTTCTTGAATTCAGATACTGTCCTGGTCTCTATTACTTCCACTGTGAGACTGTTCCACGCATCTATCACTCTTTCTGTAAAGAAATATTTCCTCATATTACTTCTGAGTCTATCCCCTTTCACCTTTATCCTCATAGCAGAGCTTGCTTTCAATCAAAGAGGCTCTCCTCTTGTGCATTTATGCCATGGAGGTATTTAAATGTCTCTATCATATCTCTTCTATCCCGCCTTTCCTTTAACATATACATATTACGATCCTTGTCTGTCCCTATATGGTTTATAATGAAGACCAATGACCGTTTTAGTAGCCACCTTCTGCACACAGATTCCATCCTGTTTATATCCTTTTGAAGGTGTGTTTTCCAGAATTTCACACAATACTTCAAATGAGGTCTCACCAAAGACTTATACAGAGGTACTCTTGCCTCTTTTTGCCTGCTGGCTATTTCTCTCCCTATGCACCCAAGCATTTGTCTGCCTTTTGCCATTGCCTTTTCTACCCGTTTAGTCACCTTGAAATCATCAGAAACAATCATCTCAAGGTCCTGCTCTTCTTTCGTGGACAGAAGTACTTCACCCCTTATATTGTACTGCTCCCTTGGATTTTTGCAACCCAAATGCATAACCCTGCATTTTTTTAGCGTTAAACCTCAGCTGCCAAATTCTCGACTGGTCTTCAAGCTTAGCGAGATCCCTCCTCATGTTATTCACTCATTCCTGGGATACTCTTGCAGATTTTGGTACCATTTGCAAAGAGGCAAACCTTACCTGACAGCCCTTCTGCAATATCGCTAAGAAAAATGTTAAAAAGAATCGGACCAAGGACAGATCCTTGCAGCACACCACTGCTTACATCCTACTCCTCAGAGTGGCCTCCATTTACCTGTACCTTTTGTCGCCTCTCACTCAACCAATTTCTAACCCAGTCAGTTACTTTAGAGTCTAATTCCTAGGATGCTCAATTTATTTATAAGTCATCTATGTAGAACAGCAGCTTTGGCAGCACAATGTTTTCCAGCCGTATCCCACTTGTTAGCACTTTGGTACTGTTAAAAGAAATGAGAAAGTCCCTAACTTTTCCTCTCTTATGTATGTTCTATGTACCTGGGTGTAGCCCTGCTAGCTTTCAAACCAGCTATTATTTTACATTACTAAATTCTAATATTGTTTAATGTGTTCCCTATGTAAAAGCTCCTCCAAGAATATCAAACTTTTTACTTTTAATAGATATCGAAATGTGGAACCGTTTACGTCCTAGATTTTTCCTACCAACTAATAACAAAAACCTGCTATCTTTGCTAACAAGCTAGTTGATGAGCTGCCCTATTGGCATGAAAGTATACACTTTACTGCTGGAGGTGCAGTGTGGGCCAAATATGGGTGGAGTTCACACGTACTTGCATCAATAATAAAAATCTTAATGTACATGCACACGTATGTCCTTTATACATGTTCATTTATACCTGCTCTTAAGCAGGGGTAAATGTCTGCACCTGTGTTTAAGGTGTGATCTCAGCTTCTTAAGGTTAGTATTTTCTTTTATTTAATAGTATTTAGCTTGCGCCTTTCCAGTAGTCGATCAAGATAAGTTACAGTCAGGTAGTGTAGGTATTTCCCTGTCCCCGGAGGGGCTTACAATATAAGGTTATAAATACGAATAGGCATTTGTGTCTTTATAAAAAAAAACACATAAGTAGGTGCCTCCCTGCCCTCTTAAACTAGGTGTCCCTTAATAAAATTAGTATATTGCAGCATAGAAATGAGCTCTAGAATAGTAACTGGAAAGGATCACATTGACTAATTTGGTTACAGTAGTTCCTGCAAGGCAGGGGAGGGTGAGTAAAGTGAAGTTATACATGATTAGACTCAGTACTAAGGACATAGTTCCTTCTACAACAGAACACAAAACAATGTATGTACAAGATTTTGCAAAGATGAAAACATAACACTGTGCTTTTAGGAGCATTTCACTTAAGCGATAGCACAAATTGGGAAGGGTCCATCCTTCTATTTGCCCAGCCATCTGCATCACTTTACACATGCAAACAGATGCATACCGTGTCGAGGGGCTGTGTGTGTGTGTGCATATCACAGAACTAAGGTGCAAAGAGCGGGTTAGAATCCCTGGGTGTCACTAGTAAAAAGAGATAAGCAATGCTGTGAAGAGCCAGTGGGGTCACCAGGTCTCGCTTGCAGGAAGAAAGGAATGGAGGCAGAAAAGAGCAATCAGGAGTTCCCAGGTCCTACCGGCAGGAAGACAGTTGCAGTGCGCTGAAAGAAGGGGTTGGTGAAGGGAATGCAAGGAATGGGACTACCTTGTAGGAAGAAAAAAGGGACAGAGCATAAGGAAAAGAGCAGGGTAGAGGAGAAAAGGACACTGATTCACAGATTCATACACACCTTCCACATGCCATCAGTCACTATACACACTATGCTTGCTTGCCCGTCCACCCACCCACTCACTCACACACATCCCCTGCTACCCTACTGAGGGGCACATTACTATGGCTGTTTCAACTGGGTCATCACACAAACATGCCGAAGACTGAAAGGAGGAAAGGGCAAAAGCATCATCATGCCACACTCTTAAGTCTCTGTATTTATTTCACTTCCAGTTATGAGCCACCTCTTAAGGAAAGGCCTGTGCTGCAGTAACCACTAGGATCCAAATTATCAATAAATCATCTATTAGATTAGCAAACCAATGCAGGGCCACAAAAGCTTTTATAAACCATCTGCAACCAATGATATGTCCAAAGCAAAACTGGTAAGAGTTCCAAATCTCTATTAATAGCACAATGGAAGTCTAAGAATAAACTTCCAGACCCATTAGTGTAATATAGCCATGACCTTATAGGATCTCAGCATATTTGTTTTTACAGAGAATACTGTCATATTCTATGTCTGATTAGCTTCCTAGGCTTGGCTACGTATAAGAGGTACGCAAACTTGCTGGAAGTAGCGGTATACAAATGTATACTAAATAAATAAATAAAATAAATAAATAAACTAAAATGGTCAATCTTAATAACTTTTATATGAGATTTTAAAATACTTTAATCAAGTTGTATTGAATGCCAAGATGTACAAGCCTATTCACACATCAAAATAATCCATCTGTAGTCATAATTACAAAATTCTAATAGCTTTCAGCTTGTAATTATATTTGGATACAAAAAGCACTATAAGCAGCTTTTGGCATGCAGTATACATGTACAACAAATATGAAATCTCAGCAAATCTCCAAACTGGTTGGACATCATCTAATATGTATAGTGGTAGCTTTCTAAAAAAAAAAAAAAGGCAGCCAGGTTAGGGCCAGTCACAGCTTAAACTTTCTGCTGCAACTTTAATGGGAAACCCTGGCTCTTGCCCACAACCCGCTATCTACGCATCTGTACCCGTTCTGTCGAACGTGCCTGGTCCAAATCCCGCTCCCCAGAGGACCTTCTACACTTCAAATTCATGCTTAGTTCCTTCCAGTCAGCCATAGCACTTGCCAAACAAGACTATTACATCCATCTGACCAGCTCCCTTGGCTCTGGTCCTCGCCGTCTCTTTAACACCCTCAATTCTCTCCTTAAGGTCCCCCCTGCCCCTGGTCCTGCCCTCCCTCTCTGCCTAAACCCTAGCCGACTACTTCCATGACAAAATCCACAAGATTACCCTCCAAGTCCCCACCCCCTCATCTACCTCCCCCCCCATTCTCTCCCCCTCCCATACTCCCTCTGCTACCCTCTCCTCCTTCCCTCCAATCTCTGAAGAAACCACACTCCTTCTTACCTCCTCCAAACCCACCACCTGTTCATCCGACCCTATCCCCTCCCATTTCCTTCACCCCATCTCCCCACCATTGTCCCCCCATCTCTCATATCCTCAACCTTTCGCTCTCCACTGCAACTGTCCCCGTTGACTTCAAGCATGCTGTTGTCACACCCCTCCTCAAGAAACCCTCGCTCGATCCCACATGTCCTAACTATCAACCCATCTCCCTCCTTCCCTTCATATCTAAACTACTTGAACGTGCAGTCCACCGTCGCTGCCTCGACTTCCTCACCTCCCAGGCCCTCCTGGACCCACTGCAATCCGGATTCCGTCCCCTATACTCCACTGAAACGGCACTCACAAAAGTCTCCAATGACCTGTTTCTGGCTAAATCTAACGGCCTCTACTCTATCCTCATCCTTCTTGACCTCTCCGCTGCCTTTGACACCGTTGACCACAATCTTCTCCTCACCACCCTCTCCTCGCTTGGTTTCAAGGACTCCGTACTATCCTGGTTCTCCTCCTAACTCTCCCATCGCTCATTCAGTGTATGCTCTGGCGGCTCCTCCTCCTCCCCTACCCCGCTCCACGTAGGTGTACCCCAGGGCTCTGTCTTGGGGCCCCCTCCTTTTCTCTCTCTATACTCAGGGCCTTGGCGCACTTATCTCCTCTCATGGCTTCCAGTACCATCTCTATGCCGACGACTCCCAGATCTACCTCTCTACACCTGATATTTCTCCGGCAACCCAGTCGAAGATCTCTGCCTGCCTTTCTGACATCGCCGCCTGGTTGTCTCATCGCCAATGAAACTGAATATGGCAAAGACTGAACTCCTTGTCTTTCCCTCAAATTCCTCCCCTCCTCTTCCCCCATTCTCAGTCTATGTCGACGGTTCCACTATCCTTCATGTTCCCTCGGCCCGCAATCTAGGGGTTATCTTTGATACCTCTCTCTCCTTCTCCGCACATATCCAGCTTGTAGCTAAGACCTGCCGCTTCTTTCTCTACAACATCAGCAAAATCCACCCCTTCCTCTCTGAACACACTACCAAAACCCTTATCCACTCCTTAATCTCCTCTCGCCTCGACTACTGCAACCTACTCCTTGCAGGTCTCCCCGTGAGCCACCTCCTTCCCCTTCAATTTATTTATTTATTTTTATTTATTTATTTATGTTTCTTTTATACCACACTATTTGAGTTCAGTGCGGTTTACAAGTAACGCATTTGTCTAGTGTAGGCAAGGGCCTTACTGGACTTACAATAAACAGGTTCATTATACAGGGTTAAACAGGGTAACTATGTACATTTTTGGGTATAGCAGTTCTTTATACAGGGTTAAACAGGGTAACTATATACATTTTTGGGTGTAGCAGGCTGTTGTGGGCTGCTCAGAATTGTTTACATGCTAACATCGTCAATATTTACATTCTCTCTGGTAACAGTTCTTCATTGTCTACATGTGGGGTGCTGAAGGTGAGTAAGGGGTTGTGCTGGAGGTGCTGGCCTGGGTCATGAGTGTGATAGGCTGGGAGAGGTCGTTTGGTTCGGTGTAGTACTGAACAGGTGGTGCTTCAGTGCCTTTCTAAACTGGGAGAGGTCCTTGATGGCTCTAATGGACGGTGGAAGGGCGTTCCAACAGGAGAGGGCATAGAAGGCGAAGGCTCTGTTTCTCGTGGCCTGAGAGCATAAGCCTTCGGGAGTGTAAGGGTGTTGATGGCAGCTGATCTCCTTACTCTGTTGAGGGGGGTGGTATGGATGAGATCAGTAAGGGAGGAGGAGGAGCACTTGTTGATGGCTTTGTAGGTCATCGTTAGGATCTTGAAGGATATCCTGGACTGTACCGGCAGCCAGGGTAGCTGTTTCAGAACGGGGGTGATATGGTCTCTTCTTGATGCACCGTGAAGGATTCTGGCCGCTGCATTCATAGCAAGTTGTAAAGAGTTAAGAGAGCTTTTCGGGAGGCCATGCAGTATCACATTGGCATAGTCAAAGTGTGGTATTACTAGTGCTTGATAGACTGTCCGGAAGTCTTCTGGCTCAAACAGCTGTCGTAGGTGGTGGAGCATCTGGATTTTGTGGTAAATCACCCTTACCATATTACCTATCTGGGCCTTCATGTTGAGTTGTTGGTCCAGCGTGACCCCAAGGTAACGTATTGTGGGTTTACTGAGGAGGTCTGCGTCGTGTACTTTTATTGTGGGGGGTGGGGTGAATGCGGGGTTCCTGGAGATGAATAGGACCTCCGTCTTCTTGAAGTTTATTTTGAGCTTGTGTGTATGAAGCCAATCCGTGACGGCATCAAAGCAAGAGATCAGCGGGGAGAGGTCGGGGTTCTCAGTTGAGATTGGCATGTATAGCAGCACGTCATCAGCATAGACTAGGCCAGCGATGGCGAACCTATGGCACGCGAAGGCCTTGCAGCTGGCACGCGGGAAGGTCCGCATTTAAAAAAATAAAAAAAAACTGTCTTCTGCCGCTTCCGGGGCCGCCGCGGCAGAATCGAGTGTGCCGCGGGGCCCCCCCTGTGCCTGGCAGAGCCTGCCCTCCAGATCCTGCCTTCCCCGGTATCAGTCCCTGTTTCCAGCTTGTCACACGCGCCGGCTTTCAGAGCGTGAGGGGAGAGTTTCTCCCTCGCTGCTCTGTTAAGCCCGCGGGGGCTGATGGGAAGTTCCCATCAGCCCCCGCGGGCTTAACAAAGCCGCGAAAGGGAAACTAGTTCCCTTCGCGCTCTGAAAGCCGGCGCGTGTGACAAGCTGGAAACAGGGACTGATACCGGGGAAGGCAGGATCTGGAGGGCAGGCTCTGCCAGGCACAGGGGGGGCCCCGCGGCACACTCGATTCTGCCGCGGCGGCCCCGGAAGCGGCAGAAGACAGCTTTTTTTAAATTTTAAATTTTGGCTGGGCTGGGCTGGGGGGGTTAGGAGTGGTGATGGGCGCTGCGGGGGATTAGGAGTGGTGATGGGCACTGGGGGGGGTTAGGAGTGGTGATGGGCACTGGGGGGGTAGGAGTGGTGCTGGGCGCCGGGGGGTTTAGGAGTGGTGATGGGCTATGGGGGGGGCTTAAACTAAAAATTGGGTGATGGATTAGGACTGGAGGGCTGGTGGGATTAGGACTGGAAGTGGGTTGATGGGGGTTAGGACTGATAATGGGCTATGGGGGGCTTAAACTAAAAATTGGGTGATGGGGGATTAGGACTGGAAATGGGCTGGTGGGATTAGGACTGGGAGTAGGCTGATGGGGAGGTTAGGACTGGTAATGGGCTATGGGGGGCTTAAACTAAAAATTGGGTGATGGGGGATTAGGACTGGAAATGGGCTGGTGGGATTAGGACTGGGAGTAGGCTGATGGGGAGGTTAGGACTGGTAATGGGCTATGGGGGGCTTAAACTAAAAATTGGGTGATGGGGGATTAGGACTGGAAATGGGCTGGTGGGATTAGGACTGGGAGTGGGCTGATGGGGAGGTTAGGACTGGTAATGGGCTATGAGGGGGCTTAAACTGAAAATGGGGTGATGGGGATTAGGACTGGAAATAGGCTGGTGGGATTAGGACTGGGAGTGGGCTATGGGGGGCTAGGACTGGTAATGGGTTGGGGGGGTTGCTAGAACTGGAAATGGGCTGAGTGGAAGGGGGCTTGAATTGCAAATAGCTGATGTGGGACGGGGCTTTGAATGGAAATGGGCTGCGGGGAAGTGGGGGCCTTGAACTGCAAATAGCTGATGGGGACGGGGCTTGGAATGGAAATGGGCTGAGGGGAAGTGGGGGGCTTGAACTGCAAATAGCTGATGGGGAGGGGGACTTGGAATGGAAATGGGCTGAGTGGAAGGGGGCTTGAACTGCAAATAGCTGATGGGAAGGGGGGCTTGGAATGGGCTCTTAGGGGAGGGAGCTAGGACAGGAAATGGGCTGATGGAGGGGCTAGGATAGGACTGGGAATTGGGTGTTGGGGGAGCTAAGTTTGGAAATGGGCTGTGGTGGGGGCTTGGATTGAAATGAACTCATGGAGGGGCTAGAACTGGAAGTAGGCTCATGGGGGGCTTGGATTAGAAATGGGCTGAGTGATGGTGGGGCTAGGAAAGGACTAGAAATGGGCTGATGGGAGGCTGGTATTGGAAATGAGCTGATGAAGGGACTCGGATAGGATTGGAAATGGACTGATGGGGGGCCAGGACTGGAAATGGGCTGATGTGGGGTCTAGAAGGGAGCGGATACTGGGTGGGGCTGGAATTAAAAGGGAGCTGATGTTGGGGGAGATTAGAAGGGGATGGGGCTGGGAGAGTGAAATGGAGAGGGGAAAAATATTTTGTGTGGGAGGGAAGAAAAATGTACAATTGGCCGGGTATTGGGAGACTAAAAAAGGAGAAAGATTATTATGTTAAAGCAGATGAAGAGAGAGAATGGAAAAAAACTAGAAGAGAAGAAAGGAGAAATGGACAGCAGACGATGGAGAGATAGCAGAAGACACAAATAAACCAGAAGAAAGTGGCTGGAACAATTGCAACTGAAAAAAATGCACAAAAGGTACAAAGATATCTCTTTATTTTGAATTTATTAACTGGAATATGTCAGCTCTGGGAAATGTGCATCATTAGTGTCTGTGCTTTGTTTAGTACAAGAGGAAATTAATTTATAGTTTTATTTCTACAGTGTTGTTGTACGTTCCAAGTTTGGCTTTTGGGGTTCCCAGTTTAATTATTGCCTTCCTGTTTCTAAATTGAATGAAATCATTAAAACATTATAAATTGCCAATAAATTGAAATGAAAACCAAAGGATTGTGAATCAAATTGATTCTCTGACAATACAAAGATTCCAAACTTTACAAATGATGTTACATAGTTCAGGCAACTTTATAAAGAGTTTTTAGATACTAAAATCTTGTTGTTAAGGTTTAATTGACGTGCTGGCACTTTGAGGAAATTCTTTGGTTTTGTGCGGCAGTTTGGGCACTCGGGCTCAAAAAGGTTAGCCATCACTGGACTAGGCAGTCAATGTTGAAGGATCTGATTATGTTACAAATGGGCTGCATGTACACACTGAACAATAGGGCTGAGAGTGATGAGCCTTGTGGTACACCTTTCTCTTGAGGGAAGGGTGTGGAGATGGAGGGTCCAGAACGGACACGCTGCCATCTGTCCGTCAGGTATGATGCACACCAGGATAGAGCTGTGCCGTGTACACCCTTATCTAAGAGGCGTGCCAGGAGCTGATCGTGGCTGACGGAGTCGAAAGCAGCAGCAATGTCCAAGAAGATCAGGGCAAATCCGCGTCTAATGTTGTCCAGATCTATAGTTAATGTGTTGACTAGGTTGGTCAGCAGCGTCTCTACGCCGTGTGCCTCCCAGAATCCATGCTGACAGGGGTCAAGGGGTGCATTAGTCTCGATGTTGTGTTGCAGTTGGCGTTGGACGATCTTTTCAATAATTTTTGCTAGAAGTGGAATGCTTGAGATTGGCCTATAGGAGTCCATCTTTGCAGGGTCCAATTTGCTGGTTTTTAGTAGTTTCAGGGTTTGGGGGAAGGTCCCGGTCGAGAAGGAAAGTCCTATAAGTTTGGTCAGGAATGGGCTGAGGTCAGTACGCAGGGATTTTATCCAGAACGCTGGGCAGGGGTCATTGGGAGCTGTGGTAGTGTTTATATTTGTGATGATGTCTTGGATGTCTCTCTCGGTTGGGGCTGCGAAAGCAGTGAAGATGTGTTGGGTATCCTTTGGTGCTTGCATCAGTGTGGGTGACGGAGTCAGCTGGGGTGCCTCTTCTGGGATTTGGGGGTTTGTGGGTATACTGGACTGGCTTGATTTGGCTCGCAGATAGTCTGCATATTCCTGCAGATCCTGGTGGCTCGATTGCCCGCGGGAGGGCTTTTTTGCCAGGGTTTTAACAGTGTTGAAAAGCTTGCGCGGTTTATTTAGGGAGCGTTGCAATAACTCTGCGTGAAATCGTTTCATTTCTGTCGAAACTGCTAGCCGGTGTCTTCGTAATTGGGCAGTGTATGCTTCTTGGCTGTCCGTTGACTTGGTTCAGCGCCAACGTCTTTCAAGCTGTCTAAGGTGGAGGAGTGATTTCCGGAGCTCAGAAATCACGCTGCTCGACTAATCTTCATAATCATATTCAAATTCATAATCATAATAATACAAAATCACGCTGCTCGACTAATCTTCAGCCAGTCTTTCCATGCCCACATTACTCCACTTCTCAAGTTGCTTCACTGGCTCCCTGTCCAATTCTGCATCCAATTCAAGCTTCTCCTACTGACCTATAAATGCATTCACTCTACAGCCCCTCAATACCTCTCATCTCTTGTCTCTCCCTATGTCCCCTCTCGGAACCTGCACTCCGCTAGCAAATTACATTTATCTATACCTTTCACCCGCACCGTCAACTCACGACTTCGCTCCTTCCACCTCGCTGCACCATATGTCTGGAAGAACCTACCTGTGTCTGTACGCCAGGCACCCTCCCTGGCCCTCTTCAAATCCAGATTGAAGACCCACCTCTTCACCATTGCTTTCAGATCCTGACTTCTGTTCCTATCTTATGCCTTGCACTGAACTGACTTATGCTCTGTATTACTCTGACTAGATTGTAAGCTCCGATGAGCATGACTCTGACGGGCAGGGACTCTCTTTTGTATGTGGGCTGCCTCTTAAAGGTCAGCTGTACAGCGCTGCATGTGTAGTGCTCTATAAGTGCTAAGTAGTAGTAGTAATAAAGAGAAAGCAAGTTCCAGAAGTTTACAGGTTGGTGATAACTGCTGAAAGAATCACCTAAAGGCACATGACAGGAAACAAAAGATTTAAAAATTATTTTAGCCTCTTTGGGTTGTCTCACATGTGTGTGCATAGGGGGCCAGAAGCATAAACCATTTTTCCCATAGAAAAATGTAGATAAATTCTTTACTATGATTCTTCTAGTGTAACTGCAATAAAAAAACAACTATTTTGGTGTCATGCATGTCGTTTTAAACGTAACGTCTAAGTCAATATTGCCCCATTTAAAACTGACATACAGCCATCAAATGAACCTGTTACATCTACATTCAGATTCAGCGGTGCTCAATCAGCTACTTGCTGCCATGGAACATTAGACCCGGATATTCAATGCTGGGGCCATATCTGGGCTCTGGCATTGAATATCCAGGTTGCTTGGAGCGTCATGAAGCTAACTGGGAAGCAATATTCAGTCGCTACTTTGTTAGTTTCAGAACCTTTACTGCGCTTGACTTTCGCTGCTTAGTGATAACCAGCCAGCGGCAATACTGAGCCGATGCCTGGTTATTGCTGGGTGCCCCCCCTCCCCCAGAACCCCTCTTCCCCCCAATACTAAATGGTTAGCATTCCGGCACACACTGATAGTGGCACCTGTAGATATTCAGCTGCAGTAACCATGAATACCCAGGACAAGAGGATTTTGTTTTTTAAATCCTTATTTGTGCAGTTAATAGCAATACAAACAAACACTCTTCTCTGTTATACAATTACAGAATCCCGACCACCTGCCAAAATAGTGCTTCTCACTGCTTCATCATAAATAAGTCATTACTCCAGTTGCTTCCCTTTTCCCTTTTAACAGTCATATATCATCTACCTACTACTTCTCATCTTTGCATCCCACAGCCCAACATCCTCCATCATCCATTCTCCATCTGCTCCCCTCCCACCTCCCTTACAATTCCTCTTCTTTAACCCCAGGTCCTCAGCCAGACTGAGTTACCCTGTTGCTAAAATTGCTCCAAGTTGGCAATATGCCTTTCATTGCGCTTTCACTCTGAATTTCACTCTTTATTACCTCTTCCATCATCTGTACCAAGCAGCCTGGATAAGGGGCCAACCTCTTCCGTCCAGGAGCATGATATTACCCTAAGAACGTAAGAAATGCCATACTGGGTCAAGACTAAGGTCCATCAAGACCAGTATCCTCCTGTTTCCAAAAGTGGCCAATCCAGGTCACAAGTACCTGGCAGGTTCCCAAAAAGGTACACAGGTTCCACGATGCTTGTCCCAGAGTAAGCAGAGATTTCCCGGGTCCTCTTTAGTAATGGCTTAAGGACCTTTCCTCCAGGAACTTGTCCAAATCTTTTTTAAACCCAGCTACACTAACAACTTTTACTATATCCTCTCGTAACAAATTCCAAGGTTTGATTATGTGTTGAGTGAAAAAATATTTTCTCTTATTAGTCTTAAATGGGTTACACTGTAGCTTTATTGCATGTCCCCTAGTCTTTCTACTTTTTGTTGGAGTAAACAACCGATCTACGTTTACCCGTTCCACGCCATTCATTAATTTATAGACCTCTATCATATCTCCCCTCAGCCTTCTCTTTTCCAGCCTTAACCTTTTAAGCCTTTCCTCATAAGGGTATCCTTCCATCCCCTTCACCATTTTGGTAGCTCTTCTCTGTACCTTTTCTAATTCTGCTATATCCTTTTTAAGATATGATGACCAGAAGTGCACACAATATTCAAGGTGCACCATGGAACAATAGAGGCATTATAATATCCTTGGTTTTATTCCCCATTCCATAAACCCGACAGCATGAGCCTCTCCCTCTGAGGGGACAGAAGGCTTCCCTGCCCGCCATACCCCTGTGCACCAAGAGCAGGGCAAAATATACAAAGGTGACATTTTACTTACCAATTAATGTCCTTTCCGTGAGTCCTGCAAGACCAGTCAAGACAAGTGGGCTGTGTTCCCCTTCCAGCAGATTAGGGGAGACCAAGAACCAATGAAAAGCCCAGTTTTAAATGACATCATTCCCAAGCTTCTATTTGCCTCAGCTAACAGAGGTCCCTTCAGTATTCGTCCCAAAGCATATGGGATAAACATAGGAAGCCTCACACAACCTTAACCATGGGCAACAATAAGTGATAAACAGTAGAGAACTATGTACAGGAAAGCATAAACATAAGGCTTTCAGTAAATGATAAACCTGCAGCGCCAAATAAAAAAATCATAGCAGACTCAAGGGTACCACAGAAGAAAAGAGCAAATACAGTTTTGGGGTGGGCAATAGATTGGTTTAGCAGGACTCAAGCTAAGGACATTAACTGGTAAGTAAAATGTCATCTTCCATATCGTCCTGCTAGACCAGTCCAGAGAAGTGAGATGTACCAAAGCTATGATTCCACTGGGTGGGAACTAAACATAGCAGCTCGCAAAACCCTTGAGCCAAGGGCCGTGTCTGCTCGCACGTGGGCATCTAAGTGGTAATGCTTGACAAAAGTGAAAAGTGATGCCCATGTTGCTGCTTGACAAATGTCTGCAGGGGCTACCAAGCTCTGCTCCACCCATGAGGATGCTTATGCTAAAAGAAGAAAGTCAGCAAAACTACTGACTGGTTAAGGAGGAATGCGGAGACCACCTTCGGCAGAAAGTGGAGATATGTGCGGAGAACCATCCTGTTCTGGTGAAACCTGCTGTAAGACGGGTGAGCCACCAAGGCTTGTAGCTCACTGATGTGTTGGGTTGACATAACCGCCACCAGAAAGAGGACATTCCAGGTCAGGAATTTCAGGGGAAACAAGTCCATCGGCTCAAACAGGGCCCACATCAGCTGGGATCACATTGACATCCCAAGCCACCATAAGGGACTTGAGTGGAGGCTTTGAGAGAAGCAGGCCCAGCGTGAAATGAACCACGAGAGGCTGGGCTGAAATGGGCTTTCCCCTGGAGTTGCAATGGTATGCCCCCATCGCACTGAAATGAACGCACACCGAAATTGACCATGCCCAAGTCAGAGAGATGCAGGAGGTACTCTAGCAGCTGGTCCATGGCGCAAGAGAAGGGGTCCAGCGCCCTGCCCACACACCATGTGGCAAACCTCTGCCACTTTATCGCGTAGGCTTTGCGCATCAAGTCCTTATGGGATGCCAGGACGTTCATAACACCCTCAGGAAGACTGAGCTCAGAGGACTACCCGCTCAGCAACCACGCCATGAGGGTCAACAAGCAAACACTGGGATGCAGTGAGGTTCCACTCTTTTGTGAGATGAGGTCCAGGGTGGAACTCCTTTTGCAAGAGCTGCAGCAGTAGTGGGAACCTTGAATGCTGAGGCCAATAAGGAGTGATGAGGATGCATAACACCTGATACCACTCACAGTGGAAACCCTTGGAGCTTCAGGAGAGTTTTCACTGTGAGTGGTATCAGGCGTTACGCATACAGCAAGCCCTCCCCCCAAGTGGAGGAGGAAGGCATCCAAGGCCAAGTGGTGCTGGCTGGCCTCTTGGAGCAGAACTGACACACATGGGCATTGTGTGCCATGGCGAAGAGATCCATCACAGGAGTGCAAAGACTTCTTTCTGTAGTAGGCTCCGGTGAGACAAGTTCATGGGGTATTCCCCTGGGTATACAGAGGCAGCAACTGGGTGAGGTGCAGCCAATATCTACTTTGGACGATCTGCAACACCACAGGCATCTGAGGTGACAAGGCAAAGTGGGCAAAGTGGACAAGCCATTCCCTTATCTGAGGGAGTACCCTAGTGCAGGGGTGGGCAATTCCGGTCCTGGAGGGCCGCAGACCAGTCAGGTTTTCATGATGTCCCTAATGAATATTCATGGCCTATTTCCATATAATGGAAGGCAGTGGATGCAAATAGATCTCATGAATATTCATTAGGGACATCATGAAAACCTGACTGGTCTGCAGCCCTCCAGGACCGGAATTGCCCTCCCCTGCCCTAGTGGACAGCAAACAGCTGGCTATGCTCCTGAGGAACCCATCAAAAGTCTATCCTCGCTTGGGCTGTGGGGCTGGCTGAACCTTCGGAGCTTTCTCCCTCTGCTGCTGGAGGGGGCCTGCGTCTTCAGCTGGCCCAGATAATACCAGTGCAGGTGCGGGTAGAAGCCATTTTCACCCTGATGTTTCTGCCGCAAAGGATCCGCAGCCTTCTATGAGAGACTATAGAGGGTCATATGCTCCTTTTTGAGCTCATCTGCCTTCTCCTCCACCAGTTTCCCAAAGAGGTTCTCACCTCAGCAGGGGACATTGGCCAACATGTCTTGTATGTCCTGTTCCAGATTAGAGGACTTCAGTCATGCCAGCTAGCAGGCAGTGATGCCCACCACCAATACTCTGCCGGCAAACTCAAAAGCATCATAAGCGCCCTATACCATGAATTTGGAGCAGTCTTTGTCATGGCCCACGAAAGTCCGAAAGGCATTGAGGCGGTCCTTGGGAATGTGGATGGCAAATTCTGCCAGGTCCAGCATGATGTTTTCCAGGAAAATACTCATATAGGTCTGACCAGCATGGAACCCTGACAGCACTTCCTTTTGAAGGAGTCCAGGGTTCGAGCCTCCCAGCCTAGGGGCACCAAAAATTGGTCTTGGTGCTCTTAACCCTCTTCAAGGCCAACTCAACCACGATAGAGTTGTATGGCAGTTTAGGCTTCTTGATGCCCAGGGTATTTTGGACCAGGCACGGGGAGTCAAGTCTCCAGCTGACAACTGAAACCATGAGAGTGGTTTACCACAGCTATAATAGCAGCTGTTGTAGGACGTAGTGCACAGGTACCATCACCACCTCCTGGGGGGATGAGGGGTACTGGAGAAGCTCCAGCTCCTCCACCCTTGGCTCCTCCTCCGATTCCAGGGAGAAGGGAATAGCCTTGGCCATGTCCCTGACAAAGCCGTGAAGGACATGTCCTCTGGAGGCGACTTATGCTGCTCAGGGAGAAGTGATGGATTGGATGGGTGGTCAGGGAACTGGTCCGATGCCATGAATTCCTCCTCAGTCTCCCACTCTAATTCGGATCCCGAGAGGAAGCTGAAGTAGTGCTGGGTCACATCTCACTTCCGGCTCTGCAACTGGGGAGACGGCGGATACCAGTGGGCCCCATGCTGCCCCACACGCAGGCACTGTTACCCCTGGACATCATATTCCAATACACTGGACAGGGAGATGGCCGTTGGAACAGATGTTGATTCCGACCTCCCACCCGATGTGCCTGTCTTGGCGGCAGGGCATGGATCTCCAGAAAGGGCTAGGCAGAGTGCAGTGACACTGCCACTGGCACTGCAAAGCCTATGTTTCAAAAGGCTAAAACCACTGCAAAGTGAGCTTCGAGGGCTCAAAGGCTTTCCTCTAGCCCCACCACCTGCGAGGGGGCTGGTGCCATGGCTATGGTCACGGTTACCGACATCAATACCTCGGGTGGAGACTCCATGATGACTGGTACATCAAAAGATAACTGGCTGCCCTCCTGGGCAATGGAGGTCGATTCCTCTCTTCTGGGGGTCGATTCCTCCCGCCGAGGGAAGTTTGGCTGGCTGTTCCCGACCATCGCTCTCTGTCATCACAGCCTCTCTCGACACAATACAATGTACCTGGTCCTTATCCCGGTGCTCTCCCATCAACGTTGATGAGGTCTTGCCAGAGAGTTTCCTCTCGCTGCTCGGACCCCCTGGTTCTGATTGGGCACAGACTTCCCTCTCTGTGGATGCCTCAGCAGTACCCTTGAAAGGCGTCGACGCTGGAGTTGGGACTGAGGACACTGAATCCAATGAGTGAAAGAGGGACTTCTCCTGTTTTTCTTGACCCTTCAGTTCCTGTTGCATCATCTGCAGGCACAGATTGCAGGCCGCAGGATGATGATCAGGTCCATGGCACTGTAAGCACCAATTGTGATGGTCACTGACAGAGATGGTCCTGCCACATTTGGTGCATTTCTTGAAGACACTAGCTGGCTTAGACATATTGAAAAATACTGCCACAGCCAAGTTAAACTCAATTACCATGGACAGGAAAAAATACCCAGAGGGGATAAAAACGCCAAAAGGTGAGAAAAAAAAGAGAAAAATTAACCTAAATCGGTTGGGACAGACTAAACCGATGACAGGCGACAAAAAAAGCAGAAAAAAAAAAGTCCCACAAGGGCCAAGAAAAAACTTTTTCTGGTAGGCAAGGATACACCCTAAGGGCTCTGAGGAAAGAATAAGAGTGGAGAAGATGGAGCCACAGTAGGCAGGCGCTGTGCTCTTCCCAAAAGCTTCCTTTGGAAGCTGGGTAGCATTCCTATGCAGGACTCCGTCGGTGACATTATCCATATGTGAGGACTTATTTCCCGCTTGTTCACAGAGAAAAGAAGAAAACCAGGACAGAACATCTTGTCTTACTAATCTGCTATGTTTTTTATTAAGGTGTGAATAAGCAGGTAGACAAAGGTGAGTAGGTTGATATAGTGTATCTGGACTTTCAGAAAGCCTTTGACAAGGTCTCTCATCAGCCTAGCTCCCCACCACAAAATGAGCCACATGTCACCAGGCGATTTATTACTCAGAAAGTGGCCCCTCTGATTCCCCATAGCATAAAGAGTACTCCGATCCCTCTGTACTTAAAGGAGTCCTGCACCTCCATGTGGATCAATTCTCCCGTTTGTTAAAATGGTATGCATACATATGGTCAGCCTCTACTACTGACCCCAGAACCTCTTACAGTCCAAGTCCAGTCCAGGTCCAAGTGGAGGCCACAGTCTCCAATTTGTCAACCGGAAGTTGCAATGAAAACAGGAAACAGTTCAGGGGTCCACCCACTGCACTGTCTCTTCTCTGATGCTCTGAGTGCAGGAACATCTGACACACAGGAACGCTGCCAATGGGGCAGAAACCCAAAACAAACTGATATTCAGCACTTCCTCTTCTTCTTGGCCTCACACTCCCCTGCACAAGCTCTTCCACTTTCAGAGCAAGCCAGTATCCAGGACTGCTGCTCTCAATACTCTCCATGAACTTTGTTATTGTCCCCTCCTGGAAGATATGAAGCTGGACTACATATTGCAGGCTAAATCTCACTCCCTTTGCAAATAATTGTGAGTGCTAGGGTGTAATCTCTCTCCGTTTAGCTTTGACTTGAGTGGAAAAGTCTTGGAACATCAAGATTATTACTCCCGTGACTTCCAACGTGCATGGTTTCCTCTAAGCTGTAAGCAGCATCATTTTGTCCATGTAATTCAAGACTTTGAAGATGATGGGTCATGAGCAATTGAGGTCACCACTCTTTGCAACTATCCGATGTGCTCTTTCCACTTTCAAAGGTAGAGAAGAGGCAGGCAGACCCAATTTCTCTGGAACTATCTTCTCGGAAAAGTTCAATAAATCTTTATCTCCAATGTGCCTCACATTATTTCTATGGCTCCTGTTCTCTTGATTCTCTATCCTTTTCTCAAGACTTTCATTCTCTCTCTTCAGTTGAGACAGCTGTGCCCTCATTTCCTCTAATAGCATGTCTGTGGCTTGTATTCTTCTTGCAATGTCAGATATCTGCTGCAAATGTGTCAACAGCACCTCTTTCACCTCGTCCATTGTCAATTGAAACTTTGCCAATTTGTCTTCTAGGACAGCAGTCATGCTCTTGGTCACATATTTTCATATGTAATTAGTTTAGTTTGCATACCCCGTTTATCCAAGTTATTACTCCTGTTCTATGTAAAGCAAAAGCATGTTATCCAAGTTGTTTTCTCCTGTTCTATGTGAAGCCAAACAGTTTGTTATGGTCATTTTGTTGTATGTAAACCGCGCTGACAATAGTGCGGTATATAAGAAATTGTAATAAATAAATAAATAAATCTTCTCCGAGAGGATCAAATCTTGATGGCCATCCACAGCCTCTATAGCCCCCTTGGCCATTACTGGGCAGACTTTAGGATTTGAAGGCACACAGCAATTTTTAGTGATCTTCTGAGTCCTTGGCATCCCCCAAGGGGCACTCTCCCCACCCTGGATGCTCTGCCTACCACATAGCTGATTTCTCTCTTACCTTTATCTCCTTCCTCGCTTGAGGGCCCAAAGGAATAAGCTGCACCACACCACGCCACAAGGCATCACTGTCCAGCCTCTTAGTATCAACAGCCCCTACTGACTGTTGTTCTCCTGGGCTTCATGCTATCTTCAGCCTTCTCTGCTCTCCAAGCCTCCCGGGGCCTCTGGCCACCAAAATTCACTATGGCAGTAGTGGCTGTGTGTAATGTGCTGGGATGCAGCTGTTCTGCTCTGATGTATGTGTGATTACACCTCTACTTGCTCTGCCACCACGTGTCACAACCACCAGGAATTCGGCTTTCCAAGGCCAGGATTCTCACACCTCCACCCCCTGGAGCCTGATCTAGCACCTCTTCTCACTGATGGGAGGGAGGGCGGAAACGACACGTGCTGCAACCTGCTCCTCCTCCTCCATGCCATTCAAGTGAGTTGCCGGGCCTTGGCTCAGCAATCTTGTCCCTGGTCCAATGGAACCACAGATTTCATGCGATCACGTCTCTTCCTTCTCCCGTAGCAGGGGAGGATGTTTCTGCCTCTTGTGTTCTGCTGATTGCTTCTATAGACGACTTTTTCTGGAGGGAGTTCTTTGGAGCTTAGGGAGTAGCATCCATCTTATTTATTTGTTACACTTTTCTATACCGCCCCTTCCAAAGATCAGGGGCGGTTTACAAAAAAACATGTTATAGATAACAGTATCAAAAGGTATAACAGAACAGGCAACTATTTACATATCAATTATGTACAATATTTACATGAATCAGATTGGCAAATTCACGTTTATAAACTCGGGCATAAGAGGAGTTGTGGTTCCGTTGGTGTGACCTATGTGTATATGGGGTGGTCATTGTGTGTGGGATTGGATTGGGTATGCGCTAATAATATCTTTACTGTTTCTATAGTATTCGGTGAAAAGAAGTGTTTTGATTTCTTTTCTGAATACTTGGAGGTCTTTAATCAAGCAAATTGGCACAGGGAGTGAGCTACAAAGACTGGGGTTTATATATGTGAATGCTCTGGTGCTTGTGTTCTGTTTGATCTTACAAATAGAAAGAGGGATTGTAAGTGTGTGCTGAGTGTTTCCCCTGCGAGATCTAGTGTCTGCGGTGATGTATAGAAGGGTTGTAAGGAAAGACGATGCAATATTGTGTGATGTAGAAGCCCCTATAGAGCCCATGGAACTAGAAAGAAAGGAAAAGGTTACCTTTAAAACTGACAGTCAGCCAGCACACATAGCTCACTGTTTACAAGAGAAAGACAAACAGAGGGAGATAGGAACTGAGCTGATATGCCCAAGCTCTGACGTAGCAGCAAGCCTGGAGCTTGATCACTCACACCTGTTTAGAAAGGCAGGGCCAAGCCTCAGGGAACAGAAATATAAACGCTGGTTGGGAGCAAAGGAGGGGCAGCGAGGACAACAAGAGAAGCAAGGAAGGAAGCAAGAGAGGGAGTAAGAGGAAAGAGCTCCTGAGAGACGTGGTCGGAGAGGCTCAGGAACCCTAGAGGATTGGAGACTTGGAAAAGAACCTACCTGCAGTTCTGGGAGAGAAGCCGGCAGACTAGAAGGTGGGAAGGCACAGCCTGTTGCCAGGAACCAGCCTGGGCAGAGAGAACAGGGAGCCCTTCAGTCCTTACTGCCTGAGGAAAAGCTTCAGAGTTTGCACAAGTGGAGACCCAGCACCAAAGCAGGGAGGTTAAGAAGCTCTACCTGGAACAGAGAGCCAGGGGGTGGCTTTAGTCAGGAATTACAAACGGAGAGTCACAGAGCAGTTCCTTATAACTGGAAGGAACTAGATGAGAGCCAGAGAAGAAGTTCCAAAGCCACAGGTATTTCAAACCCTTGCTGTCTAGAATTGTATACAGGGGAAACACCCAAGTTTGCAGAGGGAGGTTGCCTTAAACACAGTAGTAACAGCTGGCAGCCAAGCTCAGTAAATCCTGAGCTGGAAGATATGCAAACGGACTGTAATGTTAATGACATAGCTGAAGTTCCAATGGATTGCACGCTTTGCTTAGCCGATGATATCGAGTCACTGTGTTAAGTCTTTGAGTTAAAGAGCTGTGAAACAGCAAAGGAAAAGAAGTTATTTTACTTTGCCAGAAGAAGCTGTTTGGTTTTCCCATCTTTGTTACTTAGAAAAGGCACAGAATGTTTGCAGCCAGAGTGTGAAGAGCAGCTATCTTATTTTGTTGTAAATAATCCTCAAGCAAACACCTGGACACTCTCCTATTTTGTTCTGCACTAAGTCCTAATGTGAGGGGAATAAATTTCTTGTCATTTTGCCTTAAACACTCGACTCATAACTATTCCTTTATCAGAGGTCTAAAAAGGGACTACAACTCCCAAGAGGCACTGCGAAAGCAGAAAGGTGTGGTCTCACTTTCTGATTAAAGGACATCATGGCAGACTAGCCCTCTTAGCCCTAGGCGGAGGGCTGACCTCGTGACAATTGTTGATCAACTTGAAAGTGGTCATTAGTGTTTTATATTTTATTCTGCTTGAAACTGGAAGCCATCTTATCTTGTGGCTCTGCCCAGACAAGGGGATTAACATGGTTAGCAGGTCTACTAACAATGTTAATCCCTTTGAATATCAGGCCCATTAAATATTGCCAGAAGTTTTCATGAACTAGAATAAGGACTCAAATGGAGAAATTTTACATACCTGCTAATTTTGTTTCCTTGAATTCTGCATCAGAAAGGGGACTGATATTTGCCTGCAGAATTTTCTGTGGTCGCACATCCCAAGCACTGGGCCCCAGCAAATAAATGCTTACCTGCAGCTAGACTTCATCCATCCTAATACTTAGATTTAGAACTCTACTGGGTTTAGGGGGGGGGGCACCTCCTGATTCTCAAACCACAGAACACACTAGTCCCCTAAACAAGTCATGGCTCCCAATGGGGCACTCTGAGATAAAATATTTGCCCACTCCTGATCCACAGCATGAGGGCTCTCTCATCATTAACTGCATTTGTCTCCCTACCTCTTTAAATATCTATATGTAGCCTATGAGTAAAATAATTAAGGAGATGAGTTGTAAATACTATGTACATGCTGATGATGTGCAGATATCATGCATGGTTACTGGGAGGCTTTAGAATATATGTGTTTGTTGCAGAATAAGTTCAACTTGGTTTGCAGAATAAGTTCAAATTAAATGTCATTAACATTGGGATGTTCTTGGTAAGAAGCGAGGTATTTCATTCAATGATAAGACTGTACTCCTCAGTGAGGTGTTGCCGTAGTCTCACCAGGTTAGATATCTGGGAGTTTGTGTGTGGATACAGATCTGATATTGGAGCCATAGATGGCTGCAGTAACTCAGGCTTCTTTCACCAAATTGTGAACTGTTCAATAGCAGAGGCCCTATTTGTCTCAGAATGCTAGTTACATAGTAACCTAGTGGACTAAACTGAAAGCGGTCATAACAAGGACAACAGATCTACAGGGTGGCCCAAAAAAGTGAGAACATCTCATAAATTAAAAACTTAAATAGTTTACTTTACCTTTTTTAGCTATATAACGTCTTTATTTCGACAATTTCCAGTCGCCATCTTTTTTTTTTTAAATTTGACAATCATTTACATCTGTCTTTTTGACTTTTTAAATAACTTATATGCTACGAGATGTTCTCACTTTTTTGGGGCCACCAGCTGAAGATCAAAGTGCATATAACTCACACCTGGCAGCACATCGCGCCGCAGTGAGTGAGAGCATGAAACGATTCCACACTGACACTCTAAAAAGATCATTGAACAAACCTCACGACCTGTTTGCCCTCGTCAAGCGATTGACAAAGGAACCTGCATCAGAGCACACATCCGAAATCCACCCTCAAATATTCGCCGACTATCTGCAATCCAAGCTCTGTCAGATCAACACCCCATTACCCAGCACCACCCTTGAACCAAGCTATCACCTCTCACCATCTTCTCAACACCACCCAAAAAACGCATCGAGGACACCATTGCTGCTATCAATACGACCACTGTTCAAACTGACCCATGCCCTGCATTCTGGATCAAAGATCTACGGACCAACCTCAGTCCCTTTATAACCAGACTCATGGAACAATCATTCACAACAGGAGCATTCCCACCATCCCTCAAGTGCACATCCATAAGACCTCTACTAAAAAACAATAAACTCGACCCCCATAAGCCAGAATCATACAGACCGATATCTAGCATACCATTGCTGGCAAAAATAATGGAAAAGGAAGTACAAATGCAAATACAAGATCATATAGAAACCTCCGCACCACTGGACCCATGCCAACATGGCTTTAGAGAAGCCCATGGAGTTGAAACACTTCTTACCACACTCTTCAACATAATAGCAGGCATTGACAACGTTCGCAAAGGATTCGTCCTGGTTTTCCTGGACATCGCAGCGGCATTCGACTCCGTGAGCCACGAGCATCTCCTGGTATGCCTCAAGGAGAAGGGAATCACCGACAAAGCGCTTGAATGGTGCAAGTCCTACCTTTCTGATAGATGGAAGCAGGTACGATCCAGTGATACATCATCAGATCCGTTCCACCAAAAGCAAGGTGTCCCGCAGGGATCTTCCCTTTCCGCTCTGATGTTTAATATATACATGCAACCCATCTGCAACCTCATCCGGTCCTTCAGTGTCAACTGCCTGATATACGCAGATGACGTGCTGCTCTACACGCCTTTTTCAACAGAGAACCCTGACCTCTCCCCACTAACAAACTGCATTAATGCAGTATCCATTTGGCTGCAAACCCAGAACCTCAGGATACAACACAAGAAAACTGAGGTGCTATTCATTACAAGGAATCGAGACTTCTCCACACCGCCCTTCCTAAAAGTAGAGGGAGCAGACCTCCAGACCAAACCCACCATCAGATACCTTGGCATCACCTTAGACCAACGCTTGGATATGAAGGTGCACATAGGAAACATGGTGAGGGCGGTTTACCATAAGATCCGATCCCTCAGACACCTACGATCCCTGATGGAGCCAGACAATTTCAGGACAATCTATCAGGCACTGGTCATACCACACTTCGATTACGCAAACTCAGTCTTGCATGTTCTCCCTCAGTCCACCTTGCATCCACTGCAACTGGCAATGAACGCCGCAGCAAGAGTCCTACATGGAGCGTCCAGGAGAGACCATGTCTCACCCATCCTAAAACACCTCCACTGGCTCCCGATTGTGATGACGAAGGCTGTTCAGGGGAGATGGAGTGGCAAGAAAGTGAATCCTGTCCCTTTAAAAATAATAGCAAACAGGGTTTCCCTAGCAACCACAAACCTCTGAGTCAGAGTGCAGCCAGTACCAAGCCCCGCCCACTTCAGCAGCTCCCACGTGTGCTGGGAGAAGGGTGTGGTCCCTAAGAAGGAGCAGTTTAAAACTGCAGTGTTTGAGCAGTTAGAAAGAAGAGCGGGAACGAGGAGAACAAGAGCAGCTGGAACAAGGAGCAGAGACGAGCAGTTGGATCTGAGAGGAACAGATCAGAGGCAGACACAGCTGAATGGGAAACTGCCAGGAGAGAGGCAGTTGAATGAAAGGAGAAAACAGCATGGCACAGAGCAGGAAGGATTGGAACAGCTGAGAAGCCCGGAGTCAAGGCAAGTGCGTGTTTCAAAGTCCCTGCGTGAAAGAAAGCTGGAAGAGTCAGTTCCCAGTGGGGGAAGCAACTCAGCTAGCCAGCTAAGCTACAAAGGTAGAGAAAATAGCTGTTCTGGGTTCCCTAGCCAAAGTCCCTTGGAAGAGATAGTCAGAGAACTAAAGAAAAGTGCTAGAAGCTGTCGTAGTCATAATGCCTCAAAACAAGCTTTTATGAGGGATAGGAAGTTTGCTAACAGCTGCCGTGACTCAGAAGTGGAGAAGTTTATTAGAGAGAAAGAAACTTTGTGTTTAAACTCTGCTGAGATAGAGCAAAAGAAACTCTTGTTATCAAAGCTGAATGAGTTGTTACAGAAGCAGAATAGTAAGCTCTATGACACTGTTCCACCTGAAAACAGTTGCAATGAATCCATTGAGGAAATGGAGATAGAAAGCTGCCATGAACCGTATGAAAGTGAGTCTGAGGAGATGCAGTGCTCATATTGCAGTGCTAATGAGTTTGAGATGTGCTGAGCCTAAGCACATGTAAGAGAAGGAGTGTTTAAGGTAGTGCCAAGCTTATTTGTACGAAGCTGAAAGACACAGCAAGAAAAACTCACCAGAAGTTTTAAGCCAGTGTGTTTGTTCCCACAATGCTCTGAAGAGAAGTAAAACTTGCTGGGCGTTTTAGAAGCTGTGAGCCTCCTTGTATAAGAAGATGTGAGAGAAACAATCTTCATATGAAAGTTAAGTTACTTTGAAAAAGTTAATAGCCTGAGCTTTGTAAGCCAGTTCGTAGAACCCAAGTTATCTGCTGTTAAAAGTGCCCAACTCTGTGAAGACAACCTGTTGGACTTTATTCTTTGTTTTGGAGATGTATCCAATTTCTGTTCAGTGCTATTGAATTTGATGCGAGGGGGAAATCCCGAAAATAAAAATATTCTCTGTTTTTGCCTAATACCGTGTGGTCACACTATTTGCTTTGAGGAATAACTGAACTACATTTCCCAGCAATCCTAGCTGGCGGCCATATTTGTGGACATTATTCAAAGAGGGCAATAAGGCGACGCCCTCCTGCTTACTGGCTATCGGCCCGGGCGGGAGGCACGGTGACACGATACAAGGTAGACTCACATACAAAATCTTACTTCTGACCTTCAAGGCTATCAACGGACTCTCATCCTCATCACTAACAGAGTTCATCCAGACTACACCCTCCAACAGAGCCAGACGGTCTGTAGCACTCAATACCCTGGTAGTTCCAAGATCAATTACACAATGCACCCAGTCAACAGCGGGCAGGGCTTTCAAATTCTGTGCGCCTAGATGCTGGAATAGCCTCCCTCACGACATCCGAACAATACCAGACCTACTCCAGTTTAGAAAGGCCTTGAAACACCACCTCTTCCTGTAAACAACGCAGCTATGACACCAACCTCACAAACCACGCAAAACACCCATGACTAAGACCAAGGAAGTGAATCCTAACATGTTGAAAATGTAAATAGTTACCCCAGTTATCCAAGTTTTTAACACCTGTTCACTGTAAACACAAAGTACCCCGGGAAATGTGTAATCTTTGTTCATTGTAAACCGCACTGATGCTGAATAGCGCGGTATAGAAGAGACTGTAAATAAATAAATAAATAAAGGAAAGCATAGTTACTCACCTATAACAGGTGTTCTCCAGGGACAGCAAGAATCAGTCCTCACATATGGGTGATATTGTCATCAATGGAGCCCGTACAAATTCACTCCCCAGCTTTCAAAGAAAGCCTTTGGGAGTTAGACCACACATGTGCAGTCACCTTCCTGCCCAAAGGTGCCATCTTACTGCAGTATGATGACCTAGTTTAAATCAAGCATACAAAATAAAAAACAACAACTCTGTGGGAAGGAGGGAGAGTTGTGAGGACTGATTCCTGCTGTCCCCGGAGAACACTTGTTACAGGTGAGTAACTATATTATCTCCAGGAACAAGCAGGATGTCAGTCCTCACATATGGGACTCCCAAGCTACAGACTACCGAAAAAACCTGTAGGAGCCACGGGCAACCCAAAAGGTGAACCATGAAGGGCAGCAAGGAGCGCTGAATGGCTTGAAGTCCAATGATGCAGCCCCAACATTGGCAATGGAATCACCTCTCTGGTAGCCTGGACACAAAGGGCCGGAGGGAAGGAGTTGCACTATTCCCCAAAGAAGTGACGAAGTACTGCCTGACCAAAGGTGCTATCGTGCCATGAGCTCTCCCTCCAAGCAGTAATGCGATGCAAAGGTATGGACCGAAGACCAGGTGATGGCCCAGCAGGTGTCCTGCAGGGGGACTGAGAGCAGGTGAGCCACCTAGGCCGCAGTAGCATGATGCTCCAGAGAGAGTCTAGCCTGCTCATGGGCGAAAGAGATACAGTCTGCCACCCAGGTAGAAAGGATACGCTTAGAGACCGCAACCCCGAGCCTGTTTATGTCACAGGAGATGAATAGTTTTGACGAGCGGCAATGGACCTTTGTCCTCTCGAGGTAGAAGGCCAGTATTTATTTATTTAATGGTATTTATATACCGCCTTATCATTCAATCAAAGCGGTTTCCACGGCAAACAATCATGGGGGCAAATGTTTTCATGCAGTGTACAGTGCAGTGTGTATGTGTTGGCGGGGAAGTGATTAGAGTTGGTTTATATACATAGTGCGCTATTATACATCATGAGCTATTATACAGTCTTATATACAGTCTCGGGGTGGTGGGGGGGGGGGCTGATGATCTGACTTGTATGCTGGTTCAGGGGGTATGTCCATAGTATTCGATGAACAGGGTTGTCTTCAGCTGTTTTTGGAAGTCCTTGATTTCTGTGGTTAGTCTCAGATCATCTGGGAGGGAGTTCCATATGGATGGAGCAGCCAGGGAGATTGCTCGTTGGGCGGTGTCTTTGCGGGTCTTGGTGAAGTCTTTTGGGGTGTTAACCCGATTGGAGGTGCCTCTTCTTCTTGGCCGTGTGCTTGTGTCTGGTTGTATGAGTGTATGTAGGCTTATGGCAGAGGAGTGCTGTTTGATCTTGAATATGTTTTTGATAGTCTTGTATTTGATGCGTGAGATGATTGGGAGCCAGTGCAGTTCTTTCAGTATGGGTGTGATGTGATCATGTCTTGTAGTACCGGCTATAATGCGGGCAGCTGTGTTTTGGGCCAGTTGTAGTGGTCTGAGGGTCTGCTTTGGTAGCCCAGTGTATATTGGATTGCAGAAGTCTAGTAGAAGGGTTATTAGCGCCTGGCAAACGGTGCGGGTCGAGGAGGGGCTTGAGTCTTCTGATGAGTCGCATTCTTTGGTATGTGCTTTTGTTGTTCTGCCTATGTGTGCTTGGAGGTTAAGTTCTTTGTCCAGGATGACTCCGAGGTACTTTACTTCTGATTTTAGGGGTATGAGTGCATATTTTATCTTGATGTGGGATGGGGGGATAAAGGCCGGGTTTCGCGTGATGATCAGTGCCTCCGTCTTGCTGTAGTTGATTGATAGGTTGTTTTCCTGAAGCCAGTTTGCCATTTGTGTGAGGCAGTTTGTTATGTTGGAGTAGTCCGGGTTGTCGACTGAGATGGGTGTGTAGATCATGATGTCATCTGCGTAGATTGTATAATGTATGTGGTGCTCTTTCATGATGACACATATTGACTGGATGTATAGGTTGAATAGGAGAGCTGAAAGGGCCGATCGCTGTAGCACTCCTTGTTTGACTTTTATGGGTTGAGATGTGTTGTGTCCTACCTTGACCTGTATTTGTCTGTCGGTTAGGTATGAATGGAACCAATTTAGGGTGGCACTGTGTAGACCGATGTTCTGCAGTCTATCCAATAGAGTCTTGTGGTCAACTGTAGATGAGATGTCAATGAATATCATTAGTATGCCTTTCTTGGTGTTGTCTATGATGCGGAGGACGCTGTCGAAGAGGTATATCAGAAGTGTTTCTACCCCGTGGTTGGGGCGGAACCCATATTGATTGTTGTCCAGGGGAGCGTGGTTGTCTATGTGTTCTTGTAGTTGGTGCTGTACAGTTTTTTCGATTATTTTTGCTAAAAGTGGTATGCTGGAGATGGGTCTGTATGCTGCTGGATTGTTCTTGTCGAGTGTGGATTTCTTCGGGATAGGTCTTATTGTCGCGAGCTTCAATTGATTTGGCATGCACCCTTGGGTTAGGGAGGAGTGTACTATCTTGTGGATGGTTTGGATGAAGTTAGATTTGGTGGCCTTGATCCAGTGCACTGGGCAGGGATCTGTGGGGGCTGTGCTTGTCTTGATTGCTGAGATGATGTGGGAGAGTTGCTCCGTGGATGGGGTATTGTATGCTCCCCATGTGTTCAAGGGTGCGATAGTCTTTGGGGTTGGGCTGGGTCTTGTTTGTTCTGCTGAGTGGAACTTTTCTTGGATGTGGTCCGCAAATTTTTGTGGGTCCAATTGCACTTTGTCTTCGGTCTCCTGGTCTTTGGTGAGGGCTTTTACGATTTCAAATAGTTCTCTGGGTTTGTTGTTGGAGTTGCGTATGAGGTTTGTATGGCATTCCCTTTTTGTTTGGTTGATGCATTCGTTGTATTGTTTTTGCTTTGTTAGGTATAGTTCCTGGTTCTCGGGTGACTTGTTCTGTCTCCATCTCCGTTCTATTTTTCTGAGGTTCCTCTTTTCGTTTCTTATAGTTTTAGAGTACCATGGTTTGTGTTGTAGTTTGTTGCAGCGAGGTGTCCTGTGTCTATATTCTGTTGCTTTGGCAGCGTTGTATATGGTGTTGTTCCAGTTGGTGATTAGAGCTTCTAGGTCATCTGTTTCATAGTTTAGGTTTTGTATTTTGTATTGTGTCCTGCAGGAACTGGTCTCTTTCGAAGCATTTAAATCTTCTTTGTGTGGGGGTGTTGTCCGGATATTTGTTTAGTATCTCCTCATGTGGTGTAATGTTTACTTCAATTAAGTGATGGTCAGACCATGGTACTGGTGTTGTGATGGGTGTTGATATTAGGCCTCTTGAGGTTAGGTAGTTGGGTGCAAAAATAAGGTCTGGTGAGGATCCATGTCTGTGTGTCGGGGTGTTGATTATTTGCGTGAATTGAAGCAAACTCATTGCTTGGAGAAAAGCTTCTGCATCTTTTTTGTTGGTGGACTTAAGGTTGAAGTCTCCTAGGAGTATTGTGGGTTTGTGGCTGGAGTTCACTGCACAGACTGCCTCTAGGGTTGGTGCTAGTTCTTCAGGTGGCGCATGGGGTGCTCTGTAGGTGAGACATATGGCCATGTGTTTGTTCTCGATCGAGATGGTGTTAGAGTGTCGGGTGTCCGTGTTACTTCTTGATTTGAATTTTAGGCTGATCTTTGCTATTATGAGGGCCCCTCCTCCTCGCCTTTTGCAATCCAGGGTGTGTAGCGAAGCCACTGTTCCCTCTAAGCTGTGCGCGTGTGCGCGCGCACACAACTCACCGAGCTAGCGCACATACTTTACAACAGAGCGCACAAAAATTACGGCTCTGATTCTGATAGAAAACAACACAGACGTCTTAAAATTTAAAAGTTATGATTGTAATTACTAGAAATTTCCCGCTTCATTTAGTAATCGTCCATTATCATTTAATTTGATTAAAATCAATGTGGTGTACATACTGTATTCTGATGTGTAGTCAAATTTTAAAATATATAACTCCGAGTGTTGTTATGTGGCGCACAAAAGTTTAACCTTCCTTCAAAAGCTGCACACAGCTGATATTTTATGCGCACACAGCCTACAGAAAATTAGAGGGAACATTGAGCGAAGCCTCTGCTAAGGATGCATAAGGCCTGGGAAAGAAGGAGGGAAGGACCACTTCTTGGCTGATATGAAAAGCAACCACCACCTTAGGCTGGAATTTCAGATGAGTCCGAAGGACGACCCTGTTTTTGTGAAACCTGGTGTAGGGGACATGGTCCACCAGTGCCTGCAGCTTGCTGATCCTTCTGGACAAAGTGAGCGGTACCAGGAACACTACTTTCCATGACAAGAAATTGAGATGGCACAAAGTCAGCGGCTTAAAGGGGGGAGCTATCAGCTTCCCAAGGACAATGGTCAGGTCCCATGCCACCAGAATTGGGCAGATGGGGGGCTGCGAGAGGAGAAGACCCCTCATAAAATGGCCCACAAGTGGGTGCACAAAGATGGGCTGGCCATCGACGAGGTGGTGATGTGCCGCCAAGGTGCAGAGGTGCACCCTGATGGAATTGGATTTCAGCCCAGCCCGAGAGATGCAGCAGATACTGTAGGACGTCCTGCACTGAGCAAGAGAAAGGGTTGAGATTTCTGTCGGCACACCAGACTAAGAATCTATGCCATTTGGAAGCATATGCAATGCCAGTAGGATGTCCTCCACGTCAGAGGGGAGGTGGAGGTGTGCTAAGACCAACCGTTCAGCAGCCACTCCATCAGGGCAAGGGACTGGAAGTTGGGAAGAAGAAGGGTCCTGTCCTCCTGCGAGAGCAAGTCCGGGGCATGGCCAAAGGATATCAGGGTCGCCTGCAACAGCTGCTGGGGCTACCGAGGAGCAATGAGAATTACCAAGGCCCGGTCTGAATGAACCTTGAGCAACATCTTGGGAACCAGTGGAGTAGGTGGGTACAGATACAGCAGGCTCCCGGACCAAGTCAGGAGGAAGGCATCCACCACCACTTGTTCCGGGGTTGACCTCCAGGAGCAACAGCACAGTAGCTGCACGTTCTTGGGACTGGCAAAGAGGTACCAACTCGGGGACCCCCAACGTCGAAAGATGGAGATGGCCACCGCTGGGTTGTGGCGCCACTCTGGGGATGAAAGACTCTGCTGAGTTGATCTGCAAGCAGATTGTCCTGGCCCAGTAGGTAGACGGCTCGGAGGATCATGCCCTTCTCCACTGCAAAGGTCCACAGGTAAACAGTCTCCCAACAGAGGAAGTAAGAGTTTAATCATTGCATCTGTCTAGAACAGTTCAGATGTTGGCACCCTGTCTGTAGAGGCTTGTAAAGTTCATTTGATGGTGTTTATTGCCAGCGCGTTTTGAATTTTGTTCTTAGATCACTGACTGTGACTTCTTCCTCATCCAAATGCAGTATTTTATCTCTCTGTTTCTCCGTAGCAGTTCAGGTAAATCTTTAATAAGCTGATCAAATGTTTGAATTTCTTCTTGATCAATTACAGCTTAAGACATCCAGTACAGGTTAAGGAACAGTGTCCCCTGATACATCCTCAACAGCAGCAGGCAGACACTCCACTGCAGAGATTGGCAGTTCCACTCATTTCAGCTATTGATCTATTTACTAAATAGTCTTTCAGGACAATTTCTCCAATTGCACATACCATGACAGCCATGAACCTCACTCCTAAGCCAGGGTATATGAAGTATGAATTCAGTCTCTCAAATTTTACTGCTAATGCCCTCTTATAGTCATGTTATACTGAGATTTCTGCATTTCTTAGCACTGGCCATGATGACATTATTCAACATTAATTGTTCTTTGGTTCCATATACTCCCCTCTTATTGCCCTTTTGCTCTATTGCCATGATGTTATTGGAACTGATATGATCGTTTATTCTGTCCGCATTTTTTGCAGTAAACAGTTTATAGATTGTACTTGGACAAGTTATTGGTCTATAATTTTTGAGAATGTTACCCAGGTTCCCCTTTGGAAGGAGAAATATTCTTCCTGTTATAAGCCAGTGTGCTCTTAAGTCTGGCTGCTTGATCAATTGGTTTTTGCAGTTTTCCAGGTATGGTGGAGTGATTTTAACTGTTAGAGCCAAATGTCGGTCACTCCATCTGGGCCAGGGCTCTTCCATCTCTTGTTATTACTGCAGGTCATTCCTTAAGTTTGATGTTTGCCTTTTCAAAATGCTCCCATATGTAAGTAACGATTCTGCTTCTTGATTGTGTTCTATGGGGTCCTCGTATAGTTTTCTCCAGAAGTTTTTGTTTAAATTTTGGTTGGAGGTGTTTTTACCATACTAATTCTGGAAGAATGGTCTAATGCTTGGCAGTTAAGATTTAATGTGAAGAAGAGCAGTGTCATGCACTTGGGAAGCAGAAAGCCAAGGGAATTGTATGCGATAGGGGGGCAAGAGATTGGTGTACACGGACCAGAAGGACCTCGGAGTGATTGTTTCTGAGGATCTCAATGTGGCGAAACAGTGTGACAAGGCAGTGGCAAAAGCCAGAAAGATGTTGGTTTGCATACAGAGAGAAATTACCAGCAGAAAGGAGAGGTACTAATGCCACTGTACAAGTCACTGGTGAGCCCTCACTTGGAATACTGTGTTCAGTTTTGGAGACCATACTTTGCAAAGGATATAAAAAGACTGGAAACAGTTCAGAGGAAGGCGACCAAAATGATTTGGAGCCTGCATCAGAAGACACATGAGAAGAGATTTGAAGACCTAAATATGTACACTCTGAAGGAGAGGAAGGACAGGGGAGATATGATTCAGACCTTTAAATAATTAGAGTATTAATGAACAAACTTCTTCCAAAGAATCGGCCCTTGTAATAGGATACCATCTGTTGGAGACAGAAATATTGTTGAGCTGAGGCTGCATCGTGCCTTTATAGATCAGAGCTATCTTCTAATTGGTCTCTGTCTTCCATTTGCTGGTTGATGGGCATAACCCATTGGTTCTGGACTGGTCTGGTAAGGAAGGATGATGAGCGAGTGGGTTATGCTTCCTCACCAGTATATCCCCTGGTGCATCCCTGAGAAGTTAGTATCTGTCTGCCTCCACCAGGTAGCAAGATGTTTGGACTGGTACAGCAGTGCAGACAGGCTGGTTTCCCCTGGCTCAGATCATGGTCAAATGTCTCATAGTATACAGTGTATATATCTGCGATATTGTCTATGATCACCCTTACCTAGCCTTACCAGAAAGCATGTGAATCTGCGTAAGTCTGTAACGTCCAATACTATTGCATTTGAATCTGCACAAGTCTGTAACGTCCAATACTATTGCATTTGAATCTGCGCAAGTCTGTAACGTCCAATACTATTGCATTTGAATCTGCACAAGTCTGTAACATCCAATAGTATTGCATTTGAATCTGGGTTTTCACATCATGGCACCCATCACCACAATCATTGCTCTCTGCTTCTGCCTAACACTTACCACAAATGCATATATAACACACACACCACACTATCAGGCAATGTTATGGCAACCAATATTTATCCATAGCCCAGTACTCTTGCCAATTATCCCCCTGCTCCACACTAGCTACCCTGCCCCAGATATGGAAAGCCATAGAGCAAACCAAAACGCACTATCTAAAACCCCTGGCAAATCACATAATAAATACAGCTCCAAACTAAAAAGGAAGCAACGGAAGCCAGCAGCCTCAGCTCATAAAAACAAACACAAACAACCATACCAAAACCCGCAATCCCCCATCACGATATGCCTCATCAACGCCAGATCTATTAGAAATAAAACACACATCATCCACAACATCATGACTGACAACAAACCTGATATTCTATGCATCACCGAAACATGGCTCACAGACACTGACCCAGTAATAGTAAACCAACTAACTCAACCTGGCTACACAATTTTCAACTGCCCACGTCCTAACAGGAGAGGTGGAGGAGTCCTAATCCTCGCCAGATCCTCCCTTCTTTTAACAAACACATCCCTAGCTCCCTCTGAGGGCATAGATATACTCAAGATTGAGAATAAAACATTAACAATATGCTTAATCTACAGGCCCCCCACACCCCATCATGACAACCTGGCCACTGCACTCGAAACTATCTCAGCCTCTGCACTAAAGAAGCAGCGAATTATCCTGGGGGACCTGAACCTTCCCTCCATACCACACATCCAGGCCGATACTTTCCTTGAAGCAATGGACCAGCTCGGATTTAACCAAATCATTCAGGAAGCCACTCATATCAAAGGCAACACCCTAGACCTAGTATTCATATCATCCAACACTCAACTAAATGACATGCAAAAACCTAAAACCCGAGTAACACAAGTCCCTTGGTCTGACCACTACCTAATCGAACTAGAAATCCAAACACCAACCACAAAGGAGAAACCTCAAGTCGACGCGAAAATACCACAAAGGAAGTTCCGGAAATTCAACAGTGAATCATTGGTGGCATCTATATCCTCGTGCTTTGAATACACTCTCACAGACCTAGATAAGCTCGTAGACACATGGAACTCAAGGATCGAAACAGCAGCAAGCCCAAACTGGAAAACCACAAACTCACCAACAAGATCAAGATCTGAACCCTGGTACTCCCCCACATTATGCAAAATGAAAAGGGAACTACGCAAGTTAGAGAAAAAATGGAGGAAAACGCAAACCAACGAATGCAAGCGACTGTACCTAACTCTACTCATGGAATACAAGAATGAGGTCAACCAGGCAAAAAAGAATCACCACACCAACCTACTCAATAAAGCCATTAATAGACCTAGAGAGCTATTTGAGATTGTCAAATCTCTCACCAAAACCTCCCAGGACACCGACTGGAACGACGAAATCAAATCCCAGACTCTTGCAGACCACTACGCCAAGAAACTTAATCCGCAAGTACCCACAGTCACGGATCACAGGTTGTCTCTAGCCATCACCCCTCAGGAAGCCAACACGGTCCCTCATAAGGAATCTGCTGCAGAATGGAACACCTTCCACCAATTGAACAAACAACAGGTCATTAACATCATAACCAATTTAAAATCCACCACCTCCCCTCTTGACCCATGCCCTGCCGCATGGATAAAAGCAACCAAAAATGAAATAGCAGAACCAATCACCCACATTGTCAATCAATCACTTCAACAAGGTGAAATGCCTACCTATCTCAAGAAATCACTTATAAGGCCCATCTTAAAGAACAGATCGCTCAACAAAAGTGACCCTGCGTCATATAGGCCAATCTCAAGTATAGCTTTCTTAGCAAAAACAATTGAAAAAGCGGTTCAGCAGCAGCTGCAAGATCACATTGATGATAGGAAAGCCCTAGACATGCATCAATATGGATTCCGCCAACATCACGGAGTAGAAACCCTTCTGCTAGCACTCCTTGACAACCTCCTCAGGGGGCTAGAGAACAAAAATGACATGTTCATACTTGTATTTATAGACATCTCGGCAGCATTTGATACAGTACATCACAGCACCCTCTTAAAACGACTATCATCAATAGGTATAACAGGGACCCCCCTAAAATGGTTTGCATCATACATCTCCAATAGGATGCAACAAGTCCTGTTCAACAACGACAAAGCTGATGCCTTCCCCCAGACGCAGGGCATCCCGCAAGGATCTGCCTTGTCATCTCTACTTTTCAACCTGTACATAAAACCAATCTGTGAAATCTTTCAGACGTGCAACATCAATTACCACATCTATGCTGACGATGTGATGCTGTACACACGCCTAAACGCAACGCAGCCGGATTTCACCCCACTGGAAAAATGCCTTGACATGTTGCAAACATGGCTTCAACAAAACAACATGTCAATAAACCACAAGAAAACAGAGGTCATGTTTATCTCCAAAAAAACTAACTTCAGCCCACCCACTACAGTAGCCCTCAACAGAAACATATACCATGCGAAACCTGCAATAAAGTACCTAGGGGTCCTAATAGACAACAACCTCAAGATGGATAAACATCTCCGGACAGTCAACAGAGCCATCTTTTACAAATTGAAAGTTCTTCAACCACTTCGCAGTATCTTAGAAAAATCGGACTTCAGGACTGTCGCACAAGCGCTAATCATGCCTCACCTGGACTACTGCAACGCCATTTTACAAGGGCTTCCAAAGAACACCCTAAATATCTTGCAAATGGCCCAGAATGTCGCTGCAAGAATCATCATGGAAAAAAATATCACGGACCACATAACGCCAGTGCTTATGGAACTACATTGGCTCCCGGTAGCCGCCCGCATCATCTACAAACTCCTCATAACAACGTTTAAACTCATTCACAAGATTGCGCCCTCATACCTTGACAACCTAATCACTAAGCAAGCACACAACAGGAGCAGAAGAACAGTACATCTCAACACACTCTGTGTCCCTACCAGCATGAGATCTGTTAAAACAGAAACAAGCAACAGAGCATTCACCTATGCAGCGCCAATCCTCTGGAACCAGCTCCCTTCTGAGCTCCGAATGTCGAATAGCCTTAATGAATTCAGAAAGAACCTCAAAACTCATTTATTTCAGACATACTACAACCCTACCTAATTGCAGCACCTTACCACAATAAGCTCTCTTCTAATGTCACTCAGAACACACGCAGCATTCAATGACCGTTCGGTAACCATGTATATATGTATATTTTACCCCCCTCCCTCGCACCCTTTAATCGAATGTTTATTTAGATTTATAAAAGTATATAATCTCTATTTCGTGTGTTATGTAAATCATTGCCCAAATCAAAATTGTACTCCTAGAAATTCATTATATTGTACGTTACACGATGATTCTATAAAGTAAACCGCGGCTGATCGTAGGAAGCGGCGGTATACAAATGTCTACTAAATAAATAAATAAATGGTCCAGTGACTTGTATGACTGAGGCCTATAGACTCAATATTGCTTGGAGCTCGTGTGTGTCCTTATTTCCTTAAGTCATCTGCTGCTTTGTATCCAATGCTATTACCCACATATTCCAGCACTGGTGAGCTGGAGAGCAGACAGAACTCCACCAAACTCTGCAGGTGGGGGAAGGGGATAAGCTGGGCCTGAGCCCCTCTTCCCTCTTGCTGTCCTCTGCTTCCAAGTTTTTACTGAATTTTTCTAAATTATTTTTGTACTCATTCTCTTCTATTGGGCTGTATTTGGCTCTCTGTGCTGCTTTTAATAAGGCAGTTTTAAATTTAAAAAACACATAATAATGAAGTCAGGCTTTGTTTTTCTCAGGTAGTGGAGCCTTCTAGGACTACAGAGGCAGCAGGGAAGCCCTGCTCAGCTTGCCCCAACCAGCCTGTCAAGTGCTGGGAATTCCCTTCTTTGGGTCTCCCTTTTCACTGCAGCCTTTATCATTTTTTTTAAGCAGTTCCTTTTTTCATGGTCAGTGCCACTCTTTCTAGCAGTTCTTTCTGGTGGCTATTTTTCACAGTTCTTTTTCTCTGCTGCATGGAGCAAGCATACCCGGTGCTTTGTGTTGTGCCACATGTGGCACTGATTGAATCTGCTCCACAGTGGGCTCTTTTTGTTCCTATCCGATGGGGATGCCCACAGCCTGATTTTTTTCAGCATTGTTGAGACCCCCCATCAGTGGCCCAAGGCCTAATGCCAATGCTGGTGCCTCCTCTGAGCTCTCCATGACTTTCCCCACACGTGAGGCAGGTAGTTCTTTTGGAAGCCCCAAGGCATCTACTTAGAGAGGAATAGGGATGAGGCCACCTCAGGCTCTGGCCAGTAGCTTCCCTCGGGCCCCCATTCTGCAGGTTTTGAGTAGCAGCTATTGAACAGCTCAGGGGGTTGTTTTCAGTCTTTTCTTGCTGTTTAGCAATACGCTTTGCAGGAGTCTGAGGTTCAGGCTTCCCCACTTGTCTGGACTGATCTAGCAGGATTCAAAGAAAGAAAATGATTAGGTATGTAAATTTTTCCTCAAATGCCACCGCAATCATAGGAATAAATTGGACTGTGGTGGCATTTAGTGCATAGTGAGCGTTAACCTTTAGTAAACAGGTTCCTATGTTTTCTGCAGTTCAGGCAGGTACTCGAGCTGGGGGTGGGGGGGAGACACCTTATTGATACTGCTAACATAGTGGAAGATTTGTTGCTTCGATCATGCTGCACCTAGGTAGTGAAGCTCCAGTAAGGCACCATACCAGTGACTCCCAGTAATAAACTAAGCCCAGAGGGCTGGTAATCTTGCCAGGAAAAGCTCAGGTCAATTAGCAATGGAAATTACAGTCCTGCTTGGCTAAAACAGATTAGTCAATTGCATGATAGTCAATAAGTTCCCCTGTCAAAGGCTCTGGTACATAGGATAGATCTCCTTGTTAGGATATTACAATAAAAGTGTGGCCTTCATTTATTCCGCTGAAAGGAGGTGAGGCTGCTGTCATGGCAGCTCTGGTTACAAGGCAAACAGAAACCTGAGGAAAATCCTCCTGAAAGAATTGCTCCAAGTCTAGGGTCTTATATTATTCAGGGCCAAAGAACTTAATTTGGGAGATCCATTTCTCCTGTTGTATAGTTGTATGCTGTCTGTCTATACAATTGTGACTTTAAGCTTTATAGTGTTCATTACACAATTAGCCAGGCTATCTGCCTCCTCTATAACGCTGTGCTCATTTTATAACATAACCTACATTATATTACACAAACCAATCCTGATTAATTACATCCAAGGCTATTCTTTATGGTTTCTAAGAAATTAATGGAATTTATCATAAAAAAATGCCCTGAAATATTTTGCAAAGTCCACAGTCACTCTGGACTTCATTGCTTTTGGTGGATTCTTCTTAGTCAAAGCTGCTTAATTAAAAAAGTGAGGTGACTCAGAAAAATCCAATAACTAAGCACAGTTGTTCAGGATCCTAATGTGATCAGTTGTGCGAGTGGGTGGATGCCAGCAGAATTTATTATTAGCAAAAGACATGAAGATGATGTAAATCACAAATTCAATTTTTATAGAGGCAAAAAATATTTATCATTTGATACTTCCCAGAACAAAATTGTAGAAATTCAAAATTTACAGACTTTTTCTAGCTGTAGAATGGCAGACATAAAATAAAATAGGTGCCAATGATCAAAACTATTTTCACTGGGATGAAGCCCATGGGGATTTTTTTTTACTCTGGGGGGCTTGTTTACAAAGCCACGGAAATCAATGGGGCCGCGGCTCTGATAACGATCGGAAACCGCTACCGCGGCATTGTAAACAAGCCCCTTGGTATTTCCACTAATTTTCAAAGGGAAGGTATGCACATCCTTTGAAACTTGAGTATAATGTACCTGCATACATTTGCATATGTATGGCTATTTTTTCCACAGAAAAATTAGTGTGGCTTAGTTTGCTTCTGCGAGCTACTTCTTGAAAATGCAGCTGAAAGTGCACAAATCTGGAGAAAAAAGGGCAGGCTTTTACCTACATTAAAGAAAGCGATTTTCAGACAGACAATTAGATATTCACCCACACTATCCGCACAATCTGTTTTTTTTTAAATATCCCTGTCCTGCCAGCAATGGAGTTCTTTTTAACAATTTTAATATGCTAATTTTATGTTATCATTTTATTTTAATTATTACATATAAATCACTTTGGATGCTTGCAAAAAGTGGTTATCAAGTGATATATAAAAAACATAAACCCAAACCAAAATCAGCAACAGTCAATTTTAACTTGGCAAATAAATTTAGGGGACTGAAAAATGAGTAGTTATGGGAATAGTGGGCTGAAAATTACCACCCTTCAGACAATTATCAGTTCCACCCACAGCCAACCAGGACAGTGGTGAGGCAGTCAGGAAGATTTTCAGCAGCACTATCTAGACAATATCACTGAAACTCACCTGCCAGCGCCACTTATTTGGGGAGCACCACCTGGGATCTGGATAAGTGGTTTTAAATATTGACTCAAAGTCCTTAGCACTGATATTCTGCAGTAGGCGCCTGACTAAGTCTACACAAATTTCTGAGTATATATTTAGACAAAGTATTAGCTGAAGATGTAGATGTCTACATTTGGTTGAATATCCACCTATGAACTAGTATAAGGCAAAAATGTATTTCTTGTTTAATACATTACAGCATCATTTTACAATTTAAACTGTATGGGGCCACACCTGAAAAAAGGCATTCAAGCCTCTACCCATGGACCCTTCCTGTGACTGAAAAAGTTCTTCACCTTTGCATTCCCCCAGGTGGCCATCAGATTGACCACTGGCAGGCCCCACCTCTGCATAATGATGTTGAATATACACAGGTTTAGGTTCCACATGCCAGGATCCACACTGATTTGACTCAAGAAGTCGGCCAACACATTATCAACTCCTGTTATGTGAGCTGCTGACAGAACCAATAGAAAAGTCTCTGCTCAATGGCTACTGTAGTGCTGCAAGTGCTGCCTTGTTTGTTAAAGTAAGCCACAGCTGTGGCTCTGTCCTAACAATTTTCTAACCTGTTACATGACCAGAGGCTCTCTGAAGATACCAGAACCCCTGCACAAACTGACCTAGACAGACAATGTGTTCCCCAGTCCAGCACGCTACCATCCAATCTGGCACCTCCAGAGGTATTCCGTCCATCAGTGGATGAGTCAGAGGTCATCTGGTCAATTCCCCCATGATCCTCTGGGGAAACAACTGGGAGCAGGGAGACTAGAGAGTCAGAAGGCGTTCCTGTAGGGGGTACATGAGTACATTGTCTCAAGGTACCAACACCAGGGATGACTCCATGCAACCCAAGAACTACAGGAAATCCCATGCCCTGAAAACTGTCTGCCCTGAGCTGCAGAAAAGACTAGGGGACATGCAATGAAGCTATAGGGTAACCTATTTAAGACTAATAACTAATAACTGGAACGCTCTACCCCCAGAGATTCGTGCTATCAATGATCTATCCCTTTTCAGGAAGGCACTCAAATCCCACCTCTTCCCCCAATATTACTTGACCAACTAACCAATCTTAATCACTACCCAAACTAAGAACAAATCCTGTAATGTATACTTGTAAATACTCTTGTAAATACTCTTGTAAATAGTTGCAGTAATGACGTCCCATGTTTTATTCCAAGTTCTCTGACCTTGTTCTCTGTAAAACCTAACAGTTTGTTGTTATGGTATGTTGTTATATTGTGAACCGCGCTGATTCTGAATAGAGCGGTATATAAGAGCCTGTAATAAATAAATAAATAAATAAAAAATAAATAATAAGAGAAAATATTTTTTCACTCAACGTGTAATCAAACTCTGGAATTTGTTACCGGAGGATGTAGTAAAAGCTGTTAGTGTAGCTGGGTTTAAAAAAGGTTTGGACAAGTTCCTGGAGGAAAGGTCCATAAACCATTATTAAAAGGGACCCAGGATATCACTGTTTGACCCAATACAAGCATTGAGGAACCTGTGTCTTTTGGGGAAACTGCTAGGTACTTATGACCTAGATTTGCCACTGTTGGAAACAGGATACTGGGCTTGGTGGACCTTGGTCTGACCCACTATGGCATATCTTATTTTATGTCCCCCCCCCCCCCCACCGGTTGGCAGCTGCTCCCGAAAGGGTGGAGAGGCTATGATCAGGGAGTCAAAACCCCGTCCCCAGCTAGGCAGGAGCTGCGGTCTGGGGCTTGGAGTCCTTAGGCTTGAGCAGGCCTTGTCCCGCTCGCTTGCCTTGCCGACCCTACTGTGAGGTCTGGAGGGCCTGGTATTATAAGTATCCTCAGTAAGGCTGGCCCTCCCTCTGAAAAGGGAGCCTCTTCCCCGATGGTTTCCTCTTAGGAAGGGTGGAGGTCTTCCTGGAGAGCTGAGTCCTTGTGAGGAAATCAGTCTCGATCTCAGCCGCCTTTTCCTCCATCGGTTTACCGAATAGGTTTTCACAGAGGCACGGAACATTGAGGAGCTTCTCCTGGACCCACTGCTTGAGGTCCGATGCCTGGAGCCAGGCTTGGAGTCAAGCGCCGATGCTTACAGCAGCTAACCTCATGTTTGACTCAAAGCCATCCCAGGGCATGTACTTCGAGCACTCCCCAGTGCACTTCATGAGGGTTTGGAACTGCAGGAGGTGATCCCCTACAGGGCCTGCAGAGAAACCCGTGAGTTCCTTTGCCAGGTCCCAGAGATATATGCTTATATACAGCCGGTAGGCTTGGATTCGGCAAAACAGCATCGAGCCCTGGTAGCATTTACGGCTGAGGACGTCAAGGGCATGGGTCTCCCTGTCCAGGGGAACAGAGAAGTGAGTCTTCGGGCTCTTTTGCTGGCGCATGGTTGACTCCACCACCATGGAGGTGTGCGGAGAGAGTTGTGACTTCCGGAAGCCAGGGCCCCGTAGGACCCAGTACATGGTGTTGAGGCGTTGGCTAACTATGGCTACCATTGCTGGCGTCTCCCACATGCAGAGGAGTTGCTGCCCGAGGATAGCGGAGACAGGTACTGTCAAGGCCTCCTTGGGTGGGGACTCGTATTGGAGGATTTTGAGTTACTCCATCTGAGGGTCCTCCTCTGATTCTGTGGTGAGAGACAAGGCTTTTGCCATGTCTCGAACAAACTCAAGAAACGATGTGTCCACAGGCGGGGACCGATGCTGCAACACCGGGGGAGAGGGGTCCATTGGGAGATTGTGGTGTTTCCTCATCCTCGGACTCCCTGTTGGAGTAATCAGTTGAGGACTCGATGACAGACGGCGCCTGGGGTGCAGGATCTGGGTTGGGCTCCCAGTGATCCACGGCAACTGCTTGGCTGGAGCCACAAGCACTCGCTGGGAAGGATCTCGCTCCAAAGGATCAAGACCCTCGCCGAGGACTGACTCAAGGCTCTGGGCTCAGAAGGATCAGCTTGGTGGCCTGGGAGATCCTCGAGTGCGAGGCCCCTGTGGTCTCGGCGGATGCACCAACAGGACAGGTGTCAACGCTGCAAGGTGAGGAAGACAGTAACACTGTGCTGCAACGCTATCATCCTGGCTTCCCACTCATGAGTTGAGCCTTTGACCCGGGCACTGGGGTCGCTGGGTCAAGAGATAGTGAGGAGAGGGAGACCTCGATCAGGCAGGCCTCGGGGGTCCAGGACCTGGTGCTGGAGGCCTCTGAATCTGTTTGGGGAACCTTCGCTGGCTGCTCCTTGGGTTCTCTCTGCAGACTGTGGGACCTGGAGTGGGGCTTGCCTGCAATGTTCCCTCTAATTTTCTGTAGGCTGTGTGCGCATAAAATATCAGCTGTGCAGCTTTTGAAGGAAGGTTAAATTTTTGTGTGCCACATAACGACACTCGGAATTATATACTTTAAAATTTGACTACACGTCAGAATACAGTATGATACCACATTGATTTTAATCAAATTAAATGAAAATAGACGATTACTAAATGAAGCGGAAAATTTCTAATAATTGCAATCACAACTTTTAAATTTTAAGACGTCTGTGTTGTTTTCTATCAAAATCAGAACCATAATTTTTGTGCGCTCTGTTGTAAATTATGTGCGCTCGCTCGATGAGGTGTGTGTGCGCGCACAGCTTAGAGGGAACAGTGCTAGCCTGGCATATTCGAGTCCCGGGATGAGGTCCTTGAGGATTATTTCTTCTTTGTGGTCCCGTCCTAGGGAACACTTGTAAGAGTGTCCACAGACCCGATCGGGCACTGCGGGGGCTTTACACAACTCAGAGGACCCATGCAGGATCTTAGAGTTTGAGGCTACGTGGGATACCAAGGTACAGACTGACTGTGGAAAATGTCATCTTGCTTCTGCTGACGACGCTGGATGGCCTTTGCGGACATCTTTTAACACAGGGCGCAAACTTCTGTGTCATGGTTGGCTCCTAGACACCGGAGGCAGCAATCGTGTGTATCGGTGAGAGATGTTTTTTGCACACAGATCAAAATTTTTGAACCCACTGGCCATTGGGGAAGAAGTATACCAGCAAGGTCAAAGACCCTCGGCACAGTCAGCAGATAGAAAAAGGCGCAAACCGTGCTGGGGGAAAAAATCCTAGTACGGATCCGAGACTCAATACTAGGGCAAGTGAGCTTGGAGGCGGGAAAGAGACTGGTGCAACCGGAGAAAGAAAAAACAGTTTAACCCTGGAATTACCAAGATTTTTTGCACACACTGAATAACGTTGGGGTCATAAATGACCCCACGACAAATTTTAATTTTTAACCATGAAAAATTTAAACTAAACAGACAAAATATTATTCTGAATTAATTATTTATTATATGAAGGTTAAATGTTTTGAAATGTAATGCTTTATCATAAAATTACATGAAGAGTTGCCATGAAAGCAGTTTTTGCATGCACTTGATGAACACAGTAAAGTACTACAGTCATTTGCATGAGACACAGACAATTTCTGAATGTTCTTTGCAAATATTGTGCTTGCAGGAGGTGCAAACTATGTTGCTTTTTTTGTCTTTTTCTCTGGAACAGCAGTGACACCTTGCGCTTTTCTTTGGGATCCCGACATTGCAAACAGCATCAGCGGCTTCTTCAATGCTGGAAGAAGTCTCGCTGCAATTACTCTGAAGCAGCTGCTTTCCTAATTCCAAGAGGAATAGACGACGTTTGTGTTTTGACTTGGACTGCCATTCTGGATTTAGTGACATCCAAACAATGAAGGCATTCAAAGCACTGATGTCCAACACGTTGTAGAAGATTGTCACTGGCCAGCGTCTTGTCATTCGTTTTGTGGTATATGTGCGCAACATTTGATCTGCCGTATCTACTCCACCTTTACTAGAATTATAGTCCAAGATCATGCGTGGTTTTTTGTCTGGATGTGTGTTATCTACTTCTTCTTGATCATGCAAACTGCTCAGAAGAACAACCACTTTTCCTTTCTTCAGGCAATAGGAAACCAGAGTGGAGTCATTGCGAAAGGCAAACAGTGAAGTGAATACCTCTCGGCCCTTTGCTGTTACAAATTCTGGAGGTAATTCTTTTCTGTTCTTTCGAATTGTCCCCAAAAGTATCATTTGTTTTTCTAGCAATTTCTGTGACAGGGATAAACTGCAGAAGAAATTGTCAAAAGTAACATTTCTGCCAGATTACGTCAATCCTTCAGTGAGTTGCAGCACAACCCTTTCACCCTGATTCTGTTCCCTGCTTTGTCCGAGTTCCCTTCCTGTATATACTTGAAAACGCAGAACATATGACGTTGCACTGACACACAACATCCATAGCTTTATGCCATATTTCCCAGGTTTGCTGGGAATATATTGTCTGAACGGAACATGGCCATGAAATGTAAGCAGTTGCTCATCCACGGTAACATTTTCACCAGGAACAAAGACGTCACTTAGAGTTGTTTCCAGGTATCAAAAACATGTCTGATTGGTGCAAGCTTATCCACGCCTCGTTGTTCACATCTGTTGGTTGCATCATCAAATCTGATCGCACAAAAAATTTGCTGAAAACGGTTATGGGCCATATTTTTGCCGAAAACAGAATGACCATCTTCAAGGTTCCACAACTGAACTATGGATTCATTTCGTGACTTGTACACGCCTCAGAGGATCAGAAGTTCAAGAAAACGTTGAAATTCTCCGTCTGTCAAATCTTTCCAGGTGTCATCATAAATGTGTCTTCCTTGTTTGCTCGTCCACATCATGATTTCATTCAATAAGTTCTTCCTCATGAACAAGTGGAATGCTGCGAGAGGGCCATCAACATTTCGTACAGCATACCTTGTAGGACCTTGTTGTACAGGCATGACATTAGCTCTGGCGTATCTTCCAGCAGCTTGCTTTATAGGTTTCCTGTTCCATGATGTGACATCCTTAGATAGATAGGCTTCAATGGCAACATTTGTGCTTATAGTTGATGACCTCTTAGCTCCTCTATGACCACAACTAAGATTCCTCACAGATGATACTGACACCGAGGACTCCTGCCTTCTTCCCCGTCCAGCACAGCCTCGACCTTTGCCTTGACCTGTAACTTGACTCTTTGCTGCAGGCGATGTTACCAGCTCAACATCAGTCTCACATTCACTTGGCAACCAACTGCTGTAGCCATCTGAATCATGACTGTCATCATCAGATTTATCGCCCGAACTTGGCTGATATGCTTCTTTGCTTGCTGAATATGCTGCATCATCAGACGACTCAGAGCCATCACTGTCAGCATCTCATTACAATATTTCTCTTACTTGGGCAGCTGAATACTTTCATTTTGACATCATAAACAATAACTAAAATAAATAAACAAAGATAAAGTTGAATAAAACGCAAAGCAGTTTTACTATAGGTGTACAATAAACGTGATGAACGAGCTGAAAGCCTTTAGATTTCATCGAAAATAATGAGAGAACGTATGATATCAATTACAGAAAAGGTGTAATTTTCATAAAATAAGAGCACAAAAAATAAATGATACATAATTAATGATAAATACCTTTGTCAGATCAAAAAATTCACAAAACTGCAAATTGTATCATGATCCAAACTGGACGTAAGCAACTGGGGTCAAAAATAACCCCACTGGTACTCTGTGCTGCAATTCATCACTAGCGTCACCTAGCGGATGAAAATTATTCCTCTCATGGCGCAATATAAAGAGAATATTGACATGTGAAAAGTCATAAAAAGATTGCATTCTTGAACAACTAGTTTCCGAGATATGTGTTGTAAAACTTGCAATGGGGTCACTTTTGACACCATCGGTACTCCCAGGGTTAACACACAATTTAATCAACTTTTTCCAGGGAATTAAGATGGACGTCCATTGGGCTCCGCGGAAAAAAGGAGACTAAATAAGATGGCATCCTTGGACGGGAAGGGGACCACGCATGTCTGGTAGATCTCCCAATGGCTTTCTTTGAAAGCTGGGGAGATGCTTCTGCGAGGGCTCCATCGGCACCGACGTCACCCAGGCTCCATCGGCACCGACATCACCCATATGTGAGGACTGACTTCTTGCTTGTTCCTCGAGAATACACAAACTTCCATCATAACACAAGATAGCAAAAATATCTGAACACAACTACATACAAATAGCAACTTTCAAAGATGCACTTTGGCAGCAAACTCATTGCTGAGTCATCATAAAGTTGATGCAGTATATTATGCAAATCATACTTACTGTATATGATGCCATGAATTCAAATCTACGATGAAATAATAAATTAATGAAATGTTCAGGTACACAGGCAAGTGTTTGTAGGGAATGTACTCATTTTCTGTCAAAAACATACTGGAAGTTGTTTTATAGGAATTAACTAGGAAGCATTATCTTTCCTAGTTGGGCTTCCGCTGGAAGTTGTTTTATAGGAATGGCATTAGGAAGCATCATCTTTCCTGTTTAATGCCCACCACTATATTGTGGGAATTACACAGGAAAGATTTCACTTGCATTCTTAAGAATATGTAGTCAGTCATAAAAGTTCACCAAACCTGAAAAATCTACTCTGACAGATCTACAATATGTTTTATGAATATTTGCACCTTATTGACTAATGCATGGCATTTCCACATATAACTACATAGTACATAGTATATGATGGCAGATAAAGTCCATCTAGTCTGCCCAGCAAAGCGACAAGAGTAGGTGCACCTGCCATTCTGTGCAGGTCACCCCTCTCCATACCTTTGTTTAGGGGTGTACCCACCACTCCATGTAGGTCACCCCTATTTGTTGAGATATAAGAGATAATTAACTATCTCTTATACTAGTCTTTATCTGCCGTCATATATTATGTAGTTATGCGTGGGAATGCCATGCATTAATCAATAAGGTGCAAATATTCATAAAAGATGTAGATCTGTCAGAGTAGAATTTTCATTTTTGACAGTGATTTGAGACTACAGATCTGCAGCACCCACTAGGCAAGCCTAAGAAGTCTGCATGGGACAACAGCACCACACACAAACCTTATGCCTGCTCCAAGCCAGTTGTGCATCTGGGGTTTGAGCTGTAATTAAGGGTGCGATTGTGCCTTTCTGGTTTACAAACCACTTCTAAAACCAAAAATTTTACAGTTTTCTAGCTTGGTTCCTGAATTTGCTGTTCTTGGATGTCCAGTTTTGTAACATCTGCAACTTACACATACAGGTTGCAAAATCACCACTTATATGTTCAAAACCGCAACTGATGTGGCTTTTTTTTAATGTGTTTCTTTCTAAAAGGAGTGTTCTTGTTGAACGTGCTGCAAGCTATACATCTATTTCCTGCCTTCGATGGGCGACTGTGCATACTGAGACTTGGATGCCCCTTTTCAGAAGACTTATGTAAAATCGGGCTTCATATATTCTAACACATCTTTCTAGGATTATATGATTACAATTATTCTTTCCTCCTATACTCAAAGCGCCTAACATACACATGAAAAGCGTAGTTACTCACCTGTAGCAGGTGATCTCCGGGAACAGCAGGAATTTAGTCTTCACATATGGGTGACGTCGGTACCGATGGAGCCTGCGCAGGAACGTTCCCCAGTGTCCAATAGGAAAGCTTTTGGAATTATCCCACAGCGCCTGCGTGCTGCCTTCCCGCCTTTCTACCTCTCTCACTTCAGTTGAGTTTATAACTGAGACCAAAGGAGAGGAGTAGAGAAAGAGAGACAGATAGAGACAACTCCTAGGGGCGGTGGGTGGGTTGTGAAAACCAAATTCCTGCTGTTCCCGGAGATCACCTGCTACAGGTGAGTAATTACGCTATCTCCAGGAACAAGCAGGAATGTAGTCTTCACAAATGGGGATTCCATGAAAGAAACTTTAGGTTTGTAGTGGCTAAGGGTTCAAAAGGTGGTTTCATGAGCTGCCCGAGAACAAGATTTAGATCCCATGCCACCAGTGGTGGTTTAATGGGAGGTTTTGTTAAGAGCAGGCCTCTCATGAACCTTGATACAAGTGGATGAGAGAAAATAGGTTGTCCATCAGAAGGTTTGTGAAAAGCAGCAATAGCACTAAGATAGACTCTCACTGAATTGGTCTTAAGACCAGAAGTGGATAGTTGGAGGAGATACTCTAGTAGTGACTCCACAGGTACCAAAAGGGGGTTAAATCCCTTTTGTGAACACCAGACGGAGAATCTTTTCCATTTAAAAGCATAGGAACACCTTGTGGAAGGTTTTCTGGAAGCCAGAAGGATATCTTTTACCTACTGAGAGAGGTTGATATCCAAGAAATCTAGGTTTTCAGTAACCAGGCCCTGAGATGCAGGGACTGGGGATTCGGGTGCAGTAAGGATCCGTTCTCCTGGGAAAGGAGATCTGGAGCATTTCCCAACTCCAAAGGAGTGGTTTGAGAGAGACGCAGAAGCAGAGGATACCAAAAGTATCATACGACTTCTGTCTCTCTGAAGTTTGAATAAAGTTTTGGGAATGAGGGGAATGGGTGGGAAGGCATAGAGGAAGTCCTGACTCCAGTTGAGTAGGAAGGCATCCCTTACCTGACAGTTGTGAGCCGGGATTCTGGAACAGAATTGGGGAAGTTTGGCATTCTGTGGACTTGCAAAGAGGTCTATATCTGGTGTTCCCCAGATTTGAAACACTCGAGCAAGGTGGTCTGAGTGGAGAGACCACTCGTGTGGCAGCAGTATTCGACTGAGTTTGTCTGCCTATGAATTTTGAATGCCTGGAAAGTATACCGCAAGAAGGTGGATTTGAAGCTCTCTGGCGAGGGCCCATAGTCGCAAAGCTTCGTTGCATAGCGACAGAGAACCCGTTCCACCTTGCTTGTTCAGATAAAACATAGCTACCCGATTGTTGGTTTGGACCATAACTGTCTTGTGGCTGAGATGGGCCTGAAATACTCGAACAGCATTGAAAATGGCTCTCAGCTCCAGGTGGTTTATGTGAAGAGAAGCCTCCTCTGGGGTCCAGAGACCCTGAGTTGAGAGATCGTGCAAGTGGGCCCCCCAATCCAACTTGGACGCATCTGTTGTTAGGGTGGCTTGGCACAGAGGCTGCTGGAAAGGAGAGCCTACGAGGAGGTTTTCCAGTTATTGCCACCATTGCAGGGACGGAATTAGACGTGTGGAGTTTCTGATTTTGTCCGTTAGCCGACCCGAGGCCTTTGTCCACTGAGAGGATAGGGTCCACTGGGCTGCTTGCATATGAAGTGGAGCATAGGGAACCACATGGACAGTGGATGCCATATGCCCCAGAAGCTGAAGCATCTCCCGAGCAGTCAGGAAGACCTTCATAGCTGCTTGGGATGCCGGCTGTATTATACGTAGACAGCATGGCTGTGGCAAGAAAGCTTTTAACTGCCTTGTGTCTAGATGACCCCCTATGAACTCGAGAGATTGAGAGGGGGTGAGATGAGATTTTGGGAGGTTTATGACCAATCCCAAATATTGAAGGATTCTCATTGTTCGAGAAAGAGTGAAGCTGGCCTCTGGAGCTGTTGATGCTCGAATGAGCCAATCATCTAAGTAAGGGAAGACTAATATTCCTAGAGTTCTCAGAAATGCTGCTACCACTGCCATGCATTTTGTGAAGACTCTTGGGGCAGAAGCCAGACCGAAGGAAAGAACTCTGTACTGGAAGTGTCTTCCCTGGACCAAGAATCGAAGGAACTTCCTGTGATTTGCGTGGATGAGGATATGCGTGTACGCATCTCTTAGATCTAGAGAACATAGCCAGTCCTGACTCTGAAGGTATGGTAGGAGTGTTCCGAGGGAGATCCTTTTGAACTTTTCTCGGAACAGATATTTGTTTAATTCTCTGAGGTCCAGTATAGGTCTGTGTCCCCCTGTTTTCTTTGGAATAAGAAAATAGGGGGAGTAGAACCCCATACCCTGTTGGGATATGGGTACTTCTCCTATTGCTTCTTGAGTGTGAAGTGATGTGACCTCCTGCCACAAGAGGCCGGTGGCAGGGACCTGAGAATTGAATTGTTTGATTATTGTAGGTTGGGGCATGTTGAGAAAATGAAGCTTGTACCCCAGTCGTACAATGGACAGAGTCCAGTTTTCTGATGTTATTTGTTGCCATCTTTTGGCAAAATAGCACAACCTGCCTGGAATGGTTAAGGGTTCTGGTCCTTTCAGGGGCAGAATGACTAAGTTCTCTAGGAAAGAGTCAAAGCCCCTGAGGAGGTTGAGTCTGCTGGGCCGGTTGAGCTCTTTGAGCTTGCGGCTTTCTTTGCTGTCTATTCTGTTGTTGTCCCTTTTGGGGAACATGAACTGGACAGTGGCCCAAATGGGGGTATGATTGGTAAAACCTCTTTTTCTTGTTGAAAAAGGGTTTCTTGGATGACTTTTTCTTTGCTGGGTTGGCTGTAGACTTTGGTAGTCTGTTCAAGGTAGTATTTTCAGATTCAAGCTGATTAGCCTTGTCCTGCCAGTCCTTGCCAAAGAGATTTTCTCCTGTACAAGGAATGTTTCCCAGCTTGTCTTGCACCCACTGCTCTAAGTCTGATGTCTGAAGCCAGGCAATACGACGTGCACCTGTGGAGATAGCAGAGGTTCTGTTTATGCATTCAAAGCAATCAAAGGTTGCACAGTTCATGAATTAAGAGACATTCTGGGCGGGCTTGACCAGGGTAAGGAAAACTTCCCTTTTGTCCTCAGACATATTAGGGCTCATGAGCTCTAAGTCACGTGCGACTTCTTCCAGGAACATACCCATATAAAGAATGTAGGAACTGATCTTGGCTGATAACATGGAGGACTGGAAGCATCGACGCCCAAAAGCATCAAGTGTCCTCGATTCTCGGCCTTGAGGATTAGAAGAATGCATTTTAGCACTCTTAATTCTACGTATGGACAATTTCACTACCACTGAATGGTGTGGTAACTGGCTTTTGAAAGCCAGAACAGCTTGGCACTCGGTACTTGGTATCGAGGTGTCGGGAATGTGGAGACACCGTTAAAGGAGTTTCCCATATCCTTAGCATAAGATCATGTAAGATTTTGTGAATGGGAAGTGTAGCTGCTTCCTTAGGAGGCATGGGATATTGTAGAATTCTCAATTCTTCTGCCCTAGGTTCCTTTTCTGGAATCACCGTGATTGAAAGACCTTTGGCTAAATCACGTATGAAATCCTGGAAGGACATGTCTTCTGGAGGAGACATTCTGCATTGAGGAGAAGGAGTTGAATCCTCTGGTAGGATCGCTCTAGTACTGGTAGAGTCACCAGAGTCATCGGAATCATAAGATTCAAAGTATCTCGGTGACCGCTGTTCGTGCAACACTCGGTACCGGTACCGCTCGAAGACAGCATCGGGGTGTCTCGGTACCGGCCCTTCGATGCCTGAGGTAGACTCGAGGCTCGGCATGGGCAGAAGCATACCCGCCAAGGCAGGTGCACCGGTACTGGAACCCATGTTGGTATCGATACCTGTGGAACTGTCTGTAGCGGTCTTAGCGGTACCAAAGCTGCTAAGAGGGTCGCTAGACTGCGTTCGATAGTAAGGATTCTCTTATCCATCGCTCCTGTCGATGCCTGGGTGTCGGTACCGGTGGAAACGGCCACGACCCCAGAGGTGGAAGCTTCTGGAACATCCTGGAGCCCCGTTAATGCTTTGGAGATCACTCCCGCCGGGGCTGTTTTGCCAGTGAACTTTCCTCGAGGGCAACGCCAGTGGCATCTCGATGCTTAGAAGGAGATCTACCCTTTGAGGACTGGCCAGTCTTAGACTTGTTTAGTTGCCTGAGATCCATGGGAGGAAGATGAAGCTCTGGAAGACGTTGATGCAACTGACATCGTATCTGTGGCAAAAAGGGTACCGAGTTTTGCAGCTCTATTCTGCAGGCCCCTCTTGGTCATCTTTCTGCAGGAGAGACACTCCAATAGACAATGTTCAGGACCTAAACATTTAAGACACCAATCATGGGTGTCGGTGATGGATATAGTACCGCCACAGTTAGAACATTTCTTGAAACCACTAGCTGGCTTCTCCATGTTTGAAGAAAAGTGGGCCTAGTGCCCAAAATGGTGCCTAGCACCAAAAGGAGAGAGGCCCCTGAAAGAAAAAATCTTTTAGAAAGTTTTTCTTTTTTTTTTTGAAAAACAAGAAAAGAGAACCGGCGGTACCGGTAGGCGTCGAGTGAAGGCAGACGTAACCACAAAAAAACAAAATAAAAATAAATTTTCTGCGGTGACAGGGTACACGTCCTGTCGGCTCCGCGGAAAACAAAGTACTGAAGTGAGAGAGGTAGAAAGGCAGAAAGGCAGCAGGCAGGCACTGTGGGATGCTCCAAAAAGCTTTCCTACTGGACGCTGGGGAGCGTTCCCGCGCAGGCTCCGTCGGTACCGATGATACCCATATGTGAAGACTACTGTACATTCCTGCTTGTTCCTGGAGATAAATATTTCTCTACCTGAGACAAATACTCTCTATATATATAACACATACTCTTAAAAATTATATATAGACACAGATTTGATGGTGCAATTATGCAAAATACAGAATTTTACATTAAAGTCTTTTATTAATCCTTGCTTCTGAAGCATGATTTTTCATACTATGCAGTATATTAAACAGAACATATTGTCTACTCTGTGTAGGCTCTGCGTAGGCTTCTCAACCTTAAAAGCTTAAAATGATATTGGTTAAATGCAAGATTTCAGGCACCTTTCTAACCTCATTCTTTCTGTGGGTGTGAAGAGGTTTATTTCTAATATATATATTGCTGCTGACAGAATATTCTTTTTTTTTCTTAGCTTCAGCAGCAGTTCCCAAGTTAGAGGCTTCCCCAGCAAGCACGTCAAAGGATTCCCACCCACACTCTGAATAACTAGCAGGAACTGACACATTTTGTTCCTTATTAAAGCAGCATTACATACATTAGAGAAAACGTCATAGCAATACTTAGGGGCATATTTACTAAATCACGCTAACAGCTAGTGTGCAGTTTAGTTCATGACAAATTAACATAGGACTCTGCACTAAAAATCCCACAACAACAGAATGTGGATGTTGTCAGCGCACTGTGCTTAGCATGGACATTAAGGGCGCATGCTGTGAGTGTTGCCATTAGCGTGGGTGGAGTTAAGTGAACCTGCATGCTGAATGGCACTAGGAAAGCGCCAACAGCACGGAGATCGACACATTCGCCCCGTATAGTTGGTGCGGGACCCAAACACATGCTATCAACGTGTTCTTTAGTAAACAGGACCCTTAGTTTCTTTTGCACTTTTTATCTTCTTTGACAAGTTTATTATTTTCTCTCTATTAAATATTTTTATTTCCCTACTGTATAGATATATATTGTGAATCTGTAAAAGGAGTCAAAATAAACCATAGAAAAAGGGCATAAAAACATTCTATACATGTGCAGTGAGAAATTTTGCACATCTGAAACAACTCTTACTCAAAAAAAAAAAAAAAAAAAAAAATCATTCCCCCTGAATGATCCCAATCTCGTCTGATCTCAGAAGCTAAGGGGCGTCAGTGGTTAGTATTTTGATGGGAGACCACCTTGGAATACCAGGTGCTGTAGACTTACTGCATGGTTGCACCTTGGTCACCAGGAGTTGGCACCGACTCAACGGCATAAAACACAACACTTTTTATTATACCTAACTGCCTCTCATGACAGCTTACAAAAACAACATAAAAAGCAAACATAACAGTGTATAATTAAAAATCTAGCTCTTAACAATTAAACAAAGCCAATCACTCTGCTTATAACACTGTACAAGAACCAAAACATCTCATAATTCCAAGGCAGTCAATTCCTAAGATAGAGTCCCACGTATCTAAAGAATGATCGTAGTGTACTGTACAAATGAATTTCAGACAAAGGAGGGAGGCCTGAGAATTGCCTTTGTGATGACTGTAAGGAATAGAAAGGCTCCATAAGTTTAAAATGGTGGGCAAGTCCAAGATAATATAAATTTCCATTTAACTATACATGTTTTTAAAATTCAAGAATAGAAAAGTAATAGAATTTTGCTCATCATTAATTTAAGGTTTTCTTAATTACAGCAGGTATAAGAGAGCAATTTTCAGTCAAGCCAATTTACCCATGTAAATGGTTGAAAATTTGACATTTGTAAATGCTGATTAGGGGGATATTAGAATCTATTTCTTTCCTAATATAAGTATATATTACTACATTTTATAACAAATTAATGAAAAGCCTATAAAAATCTCAAAATAATTCAGCTTTTGTAGTAACCCAGTGAATTACAATAAACTAAGATGTCTGTTTACTAAGCAGCGCTAGTAGCTTCCGTGCCAAATCGGAGCTGCAGCCCCGATTTCACATGGAAGTCTCTAGCACCGCTTAGTAAACAGACCTAAGAGTTGGCGGGTCTGTTGAGGCAGATAGGTTCAATCGACTAATGTTAGCTAAATCAGGGTTTCACAATGGATGTGCCTTCAGACCTCATAATGTAGGCCAGAGGAAAATGTCACTCCTGCCAAATGTACCTGAGGTATGATAGACAACCAACAATCCCAACAAATGCAACTTTACTGAGGTCAAAAAAGCGTAGTTACTCACCTGTAACAGGTATTCTCTCAAGGGACAGCAGGAATCAGTCCTCACTTATGGGTGACATCGGCACCGAAGGAGCCTGCGCGGAGGAATTCTCCAGCTTTCAAAGAAAGCATTTGGGATTGTTGCCACGCATGCGTGGTCCTCTTCCCGCCCAAGGGTGCCATCTTGCTCAGTCAGGTCCCATAGCTAGAGCCCTACTAAGCAGATGGCAAGGGAAGAACAAAATGTCAACTCTTAGGGGAGGTAGTAGGGTAGTGAAGCGGGAGACCAGAGGCTGGCCCAAGAGGGGTTTACCCTTGACGTGGAAGTGGTTGGCTGAAATGGCGCTCAGGTGAACCCTGACCAAATTAGATTTCAGCCCCACCTGCGAAAGGTGGAGAAGGTACTGGAGAACCCAGCGGGTGAAGCAGGAGAATGGAACCATCTACAGCTCAGAGTACCAGATCGAGAAGCGCCGCCACTTGAGGGCATAGGCCCATCTCGTCGAGTCCTTCCTCAATGTGAGCAGGACTTCCTCGATCTCCTCTGGGAGGTGCAGCGAGGCTAAAGAGACCTATTCAGCTGCCAGGCTGTTAGGGATAGTGAGTACACGTTCGGGTGAAGCACCTGTCCCTCCTCCTGTGTCAGCAGGTCCGGGGCACTGCCCAAGGGACCGGGGGCTCTGACGAGCGCCGGAGTGGAAGCGGGAACCAAGGCTGTCGAGGCCACAAGGGAGCCACAAGAATCACTGCGGCTCGGTCCCGCTGAATTTTGTGGAGGGTCCTCGCAATGAGAGGAATGGGGGGGAATACATACAGAAGCCTGGAGATCCATTTCAGGAGTAATGCATCCGGGGCTACCCTGCTTGGGTGCGGTATAGGCCCGCAAAAGCGGGGAAGCTGTGTGTTCACTGGACTGGCGAACAGGTCTATGGACCAAGTCCCCCAGCGGCGAAACAGGTGGAGAACCACATCTGGACTCAGGTGCCACTCATGCAGGCGGAGAAGCCTGCTGAGCCTGTCCGCAAGGACATTGTCTTGGCCCGGGAAGTAGATAGCTCTTAGAGTCATGCCCTGGTGTATGATGAAGGAGCAGAGGAGGACTGCCTCCTGACACAGGAGGTGGGAGCCCGTACCCCCTTCCTTGTTTATGTAGAACATCGTGACCTTGTTGTCGGTCTGTACGAGCACCAACTTGCCTCGCAAGTGGTACTTGAAGACCTTCAGGGCCAACTGGACCACTCGAAGTTCAAGCAGGTTGATCTGCTGCCGAGCTTCCTCAGGTGACCACAGTTCCTGGGTACGGAGGTTGTCACAGTGGGCTCCTCAGCCCAACAGCAAGGCATCCATCATCAAGATGAGCTCGTGTTGCAGGGTCTGGAAGGGCATGACCTGAAGAATGCTTTGGGGATTCTGCCACCAATCCAGGAAACTGGATAGGTTGCGGGAGACCGAGATGGGATCCTGGAGCTAGCCCGAGGTCCAGTCTCCGAAAGGAGGAAGTCCTTTCCACATACCCTTGCAGGGCTCTGTTAACATCCAAGCGGCGCAGCTGTGGAGCGGCTGGGCCCACATCCGCGCTCACCAGAGCCAGCAAGGAAATGGCCTGATTTACAGGAAACGCCGACACCACCTTGGGCAAAAATGAAAGGAAAGGAATGGCTCCTAGCACAATAGGGCCTGAAGCTCTGAAATCCTGCTTGTCGAGCAAATCACCACCAGGAATACCACTTTCAGATTCAAATCCTTCAGGGAAGCTCAACTCAACGTCTCAAAGGGTTCCCCAAACAGCGCCATCAGCACCAGATTGAGATCCCCAGGTGGTACCACCGCCCTCCTCGGAGAAGAGTCAGAGCCCTTAGAAATCTGAGCACGTCTGGATGTGTACCCAACGGCCCCCCATGGACCTTCCCGCAATAACAGGAAATCATCACCAGTTGCACCCTCAAGGAACTGGCAGCTAGCCCTTACCAAAGCTGGATTGCAAGAACGCCAACAAGTCTGGGATGGAGGCCGTGGAAAGGCGTGCCTGTCTTTCTCTGCACCACAATCCAAAGATGCGCCACACGTGGATGTACATCATATTCGAAGACCTCTCCCCAGCCTGTAGCAAGGACGCTACCACTGAGCCCGAATATTCTTTCTTCTTCAACCTCGCCCTTTCCAACGCCATGTCGTAAGTGAGAATGGATCCACTTGGGACATGCAAAACAACCACTGCGTCAGGAGGTCCTTCCAAACCGGAAGTTGCCATGGTCGATCTGCCGGAATCCAAATCAGGTCACCATACCACAGACGCCTCAGCCAGTCTGGTGCCACCAGCCTTACTAATCCCCAGTGTGCCTCTATCCGTTGCACTACCCGGCCTATGAGCGCCCATAGGGGAAAAACAGAGAACCTTCTTTGGGCCACTGCTGAATTAGAGCATCCAGGCCCTTGGACATCCTTTCTCAACTTCAGCTGAAAAAACTGGCCGGCCTTGACTGCCTCAAACGCTGCCATTAGGTCCCCGACCAGTGTGCCCCATCGGTGGACCATCTGCTCGAACACCCCCAGGCTGATTTGCTACTCTCCAGGGTCTGTGCGCATTCGGCTGAAGTAGTCTGCCATCACATTGTCAACTCACGGACATGCACCGCTGATAATGCCTGGAGACGAGTCTCGCCCAGTCGAATAACCTTTCAATCTCCCCCTCCAGGGCTGCACTGCCCGTGCCTCCTTGGTCACCACTGCCCCTAACTCGTGCACTTTTGCATCCAACGCTCTCTTAGGCCCACGTTTCGGGGCTGAGAAGCCACTTGCCAAGCCCTGCTGACATTGTAAAATACTTCATGCAAAAGTGAGAACTCTCCTGGGAGCCCTATTGCTCCCCAAGCTTTGGGGGGGGGGGGGGGATAGTCTGGGCATCGCAAAGGGACCAGGGGCCAGAACCTTTGAAGGTAAAACGGCGCCCCCCATCTCCGGGGTCTCTCCTGTCTCGACTCATCCTGCTGGCCCTGTTCCAATGAACTAGCCTCTTGTGTGCAGTCTAGGCAGACGCCTGCCTCCGAGACCGCTTCCCTTCGGGTCCCGCATATCTTGAGGAATTTTAGATTGTGCTGTTGTGTTGTACCTCAAAGATATGAAATGGACCACGAACTGATCCTTTTTTTTACAATACCAATGGCTGTAAGAAATACAGCTTCCCTTACCAGTAATACCACAAATTTAGTAGGCATAGTCTGGGCTAAGAAACAAAAGATGATCATGTCAGGATGGAGGGATTTGACTTGTCTCCTATCCACTGATTGTCTCTGCCTTTCCATTTATATACATTTCTTGTATGCAGGTGCTTCCTGTTTCACAAAACAAAAACTGTGGCTATACAGCTACTCAGCACTCTTTCCTGCTTATCTCTCCTTTATTTCTGTCTCTGACTTTTTCTTTTCTTTTTGTGGCATCGGGGGTAGAGGGACTGGAGGACATGCGATGGGACTGCGGTGTGATCCGTTTGGACTGGTGGGAGAGGGCCCTGGTCCCGGCCAGCCACTGTGATTGGGATGGCATGGAGTGGGCGTCTGAGGATTCCCTGTGTGCCCCTTCTGACTACAGGAAGACCCCCTTCAAAATTCCCATGTCAGAGAAAAATTAGAGGATAGGAGGGTAAAGTGGAAAAAACCCCTTCTAGCCTCAACCATATGACAATTCCCTTAAAGGAGGAGAAATAAATGAAAAAGGAAAGAAAAACGAAAAACCTTTCTACCTCTAATGTACCCTGTTGTAACAGGCTGACCAGAAACCAGGAAACTGCTGAGTAAGTCCCTTTTAAATAAAACTGTGCAGTTTGTTTGTTTGTTTGTTTTTACACAATCAGAAACAGAGCTTGAACCAATTCTCCTTTTACTGGAAGGCAGGCTTTTCAACCACTGAGCCATGAGAGTTGGACAGGACAAACTGGCCGCAAAGCTGCAGACTTGCTCAACAATCGCAGGGGAACCAGCGCAGAAATAAGCTGCTCTGCACTTTCCCGCGCTGCCATCACACTCCTAGGCCTCCCGCATGTGGTGCAGGGCCACTGCGGGAACAAACAGTCGGGCCGGAAACACACACCACACGCCTGCCCGCTCTCACTTTACCTGTTTTAGTGAGGCGGGAGGCCACGGAGGATAGCACATAGGGCTGAGCAATAACAAGCACGCCAGACTTCCCGTGCTGCTGCTGCTGCTGCAGGGACCCCCCCCCCACACACACTGTCGGCCTCACTCTGCTGCCTCTTCTCCAGCTGTCCCTGAAGCTTTCACTGGTCTCCCTTTCTTCGCTGACTTATCTTGGCGAAGGAAAAGGCACCTCACAGCTCTCAATATCCTCGTGCTCAGCTTGCAGAATGGCTTTGGAACTGAGGTGGGGGGGGGGGGGCGATCCGAGACTGTCGGCTGCAGTTTTTTCACACATGGCGGCTTACTTGTTCGGAAGCCACCAGGATACCCGGGCTGCGGGAAGCCTCCGCCATTAAACAACCCCCCCCCCCCACGGGAAGGGAGGGGGGAAGGAGTATCCTTCTCCCTGCTGCCTGCTCTAATCCTCCTGCCTGGAGCCTCTGCCCAGTGACCAGCCTATGTCATCCCCCCCCCTTTTTTTTTTTTTAAACTTGAATCTAACCTGACAGTAAAAGCAAACAACCTCTAGCTTACAGAAAAAGAAAGCTTAAACCTTTCCCTCACTCTAGCCCAGGGGTCTCAAACTCAAATTGCTTTGAGGGCCAAATGAGGACTTGTAAAGTAACCCGGGGGCCGCATAAGACGCGGGGCCTCATTTGCATAAGGGGCCTCATTTGCATAAATATTTGCATAATGTTACCATACACTAACTTTTAGTAAACATGCCTCTTTAATGAGTATGGATAAAGAAAGACTAAAAGATTTAGAAACAAGAAGACAATAATTAAACTGGGAACCCCAAAAGCCAAACTTGGAATGTACAACAACACTGTAGAAATAAAACTATAAATTAATTTCCTCTTGTACTAAACAAAGCGCAAACATTAATGATGCACATTTCCCAGAGCTGACATATTCCAGTTAATAAATTCAAAATAAAGAGATATTTTTCTACCTTTTGTGCATTTTTTTCAGTTGCAATTGTTCCAGCCACTTTCTTCTGGTTTCTTCATGTCTTCTGCTAACTCTCCATCGTCTGCTGTCCATTTGCCCTTTCTTCTCTCCTAGTTTTTTTTCCATTCTCTCTCTACATCTGCTTTAACATACTAATCTTTCTCCTTTTTTCTCTTTCCTCATTCCTATTTCATCCACTCAAATTTTACCCCTCCATCCTCAATCCCCACTTACTCTCCCAATACCTGGCCAATTGTAGATTTGTCTTCTCTCCCAGACAAAATATTTTTCCCCTCTCCATTTCACTTTCCCAGCTCCATCCCATTCTAATCCTCCCCCAACATCAGCTCCCTTCTAGTTCCAGCCCCACCCAGCATCCGCTCCCTTCTAGTCCCCCCATTAGTCCATTTCCAGTCCTATCCTAGCCTCACCATCAGCCCATTTCCAATCCTAGCCCCCCATCAGCCCATTTCCAATCCTAGCTCCCTCCCCTCACAGCCCATTTCCCTTCCAAGCCCCCCTCCCCATCAGCCATTTGCAGTTCAAGCCCCCCTTCCACTCAGCCCATTTCCAGTCCTAGCAACCCCCCCAGCCCATTACCAGTCCTAGACCCCCCATAGCCCATTACCAGTCCTAACCTCCCCATAGCGCACTTCCAGTTTTACCCCCCATCACCCCATTTTCAGTCTTACCCCCCCCATAGCCCATTACCAGTCATAACCCCCCCTGCCAATAGCCCACTTCCAGCCCTAACCCCCATTACCCCATTTCAGTCAGCCCTTCCATAGCTCATTACCAGTCCTAACTCCCCCCATCAGCCCACCTCCAGTCCTTCCTAACCCCCACCTGCCCATTTCCAGTCCTCGACCCCACCATAGCACATTACCAGTCTTAACACCCCTGCCAATAGCCCATCTCCAGTCATAACCCCCCCTGCCAATAGCCCATCTCCAGTCCTACACCCCCCCACTCTGCCAATAGCCCATTTCCCGTCCTCCTCACCCCCCCCCCCGGTAAATTAAAAAAAAACCTGGCTTCTGCTGCTCAAGCAGCAAAATCAGCTGTCCTGCGGCCCCTTCCCCTGTGCCCGGAGATCCGAGTCTGCTCTATCAGCGGCGTGCTTTTCAAGCCGCGAGGAGAGTATTCCCCTCTCGCGCGGCTTGAAACCGCGCGAGAGGGGAATACTCTCTTCGCGGCTTGAAAAGCACGCCGCTGATAGAGCAGACTCGGATCTCCGGGCACAGGGGAAGACAGCTGATTTTGCTGCTTGAGCAGCAGAAGCCAGGTTTTTTTTAAATTTGACAATTGATTCTGCCGCTGACACGGCGGCAACGGCAGAAGCCAGGGTTTTGGGGGTTTTTTGTTTTCCTCCGTCGCGGGCCGCACAAAGTTGTCTCGCGGGCCGCATGTTTGAGACCCCTGCTCTAGCCTATTCCTTTGTTGTCCCTTCAGTGAGTCCAGCACCCTAGCTCACTACCTCCTCCAGCTGCTTGGAGACTGAGCATACTGGGGCTGGTAGGCAGTGCCAGCTGTATAAGTATACCGGTGTCATCAAAAGATGACATGCTCAGTCTCCAAGCTGCTGGAAGAGGTGCACTACCCAGAGATGCGTGACTGGACTGGAGGGATGATAAGGAACAAGCAGTTATGGTAGGAGGCTGAAGGGATAAACTCGGAGAAACACAAGAAAATGCTTTTCATGGAAAATGTATGGATGTAGGAAAACTCCATCCCAGTAGAACTCTATCTAGAATAGTACCTGTTTGTAGAGATTGTAAACCGCTCTGATGCCCTTCAGCCTGGGCGGGTATATCAAGAAATTGCATAAACAATTTTAGGATGTATGAAATAATCACAGCATTAATGAGGAACTAATATTAAAGTCTGAGACTGGGTGGGCTCTGTATTGCTGCAGAATAGATAGGCCTTGCAGTCATAAGCTATCATATTCTATTTATTTATTTAATGTCTTTTTTATACTGCACTATTTAAAATCAGTGCAGTTTACATAAAACAGTAACTTATACAGTGTGGTCGAGGCTGCACTGTATTTACAATAAAACAGGTGCTGTAAATTGGACATAACTAGGGTAATTATATACAGGTTGGTAAATCAAGTCATAGGTCCAATCGGGTCTATCATTGGATAGAGGCTATTTACAATAGTAAGGATTATATACACTCTAATATTTATATGGTATGCAGGGTCCGAATGGCCCATAAATGTGACTGCGTCATTGCGTGCTGGGTGTGCTAGTGACGCAGAGGGGGGGTGGTAGTTTGTGAATTGTCATCAGAGTAGTGTGTGAGGAAAAGATGGTGCTTCACCGCCTTCCTAAATTGGGCAAGGTCGGAGATTGCCCGGATGGTGGGCGGAAGGGCGTTCCAACATCTGGGTGCATAGAACATAAATGCTCTGTTTATCGTTGCTTGAGTGCATTTTGTTATTGCCTTCAGAATTACCAGTGTGTTTACAGCTGCGGATCTTCTGGATCTATTAGGGGGCATGGGGTGGATTAGCTCAGTGAGGGAGGTGGAGGAGAGCTTGTTGATGGCTTTGAAGGTCATTAATAGAATCTTGAATGAGAGTCTGCAGTGGATGGGGCGCCAGTGGAGGTTTTCAGGATTGGTGTTACGTGAGCATTCCTGGAAGCTCCATGCAGTATTCTGACAGCAGCATTCATTGCGAGTTGGAGTGGATTCAGGGTGGTATGCGGGAGTCCCTGTAGAATTGCATTGGTGTAGTCGAAATGAGGGATTACAAGCGCTTGATAAATTGTATGGAAGTCCTCTGGATCCAGCAGGGGTCGTAGATGCCGGAGTGTCCGTATCATATGGTACATTGCCTTGACTATGTTGCTGATCTAATGTGACCCCTAGGTAACGGATTGTGGGTTTGGTTAGCAGCTCGGCTTCTTTTACCTTTAAAGAGGCGGGAGTGATGAATCCTTGGTTCCCAGTGATGAAAAGGACGTCTGTCTTGTGGTTTATTCGGAGGTTTTGAGTGTGGAGCCAGTTGGAGACGGCGTCGAAGCAGCTTGTTAGTAATTCTGAACTCTGTCCTGGTGTACTCCCCCTTGCTAGTCAGATTTTCAGGATATCCACAATGAATATGCATGAGAGAGATTTGCATGCAATGGAGGCAACGCATTGTGGATATCCTGAAAACCTGGCTGGCAAGGGAGTACACCAGGACAGAGTTGAGAACCACTGTTCTATATACCCAGCTATTCTCATTTTTCTTTAAGGTACAAATCATACCACCTCCCTTGCCGCACTACCCTTATTTCTACCTTACTAGTTTGTAGCAGGGAGGCCACCAGTTTGATCAAATAAACAAACCTAGCAAACAAGAAAACTGTAATAAAAAGTACAAAAGTAAAAAAAAAAAAAAAAAAAAGAAAAAGAAAATTGCAGAGAACTCCAAAAACAGCAGACAAGCCTAAAAATTGACTTTGCGAGCATAATTAGTCAGTATGTATGCCAACAACACATTTTTATGCTGAAAGTGCTCATTAGCCTGCCTTCTATCAAATTCAGCTTATGAAAGATATAAGACGAGAAGGTGAATGTGAAGGAAAGAGATAACCACAAATATAAAAGGATAAAGATAAAAATGTCTGTAAATGATCTTCTGACTTAAATAAGAAAAGACTCTCTCGTAACGACCAATAATCCAAGTTTCCAGTTCCCTCCTCTGCTCTCTTGGCTCAAATTTATATACCAACCAAAGCAGTTCTTTAGGTGGGAGGCAGTCACACAAAAATAGGGAATACTCCAATAGAAAGTGAAGTGCTAATGAAAGCATTTCTCATAACAGCTGGGAAAACAGAGTGGGCAAATTAGAGCTATAAGAGTTCCTAAATGTCTTGCATAGTAAAAGACTGCTTCGCATATGTCACAGACTGGTGGGTTGCCCAATTCTGCCCACATAAGATTTGTACTGACTGAAAAAAGCTGCCTTAAAACAGAGAAATAGAAATAAGCTAAATTATCAGACTTCTGAGTGGAAGAGATCATGAAAATTAATATGTAAATATGAATTTTGATGAATGCGGTGGGTTGGCACAAACATGCCAATGTTTTTTATTTATCGGTTAAGGTCAGCAGTAAGTTGTGTAGTGGCTTATGTATGTTCCTCTCAATTCAATTACCAGTTCACACACATCCACATCACTAACAAAATATCAGAACCGATGCAGCACTCTGACACCCCATCCCCCTCATATGCTCTTACGCTTATCATCTATTTTTACTAGATTGAAATTTTTTACCTTCATCATTTTCTTTCCTTGAATCTTGCTAGCCAGTCCAGATGTGTAGGGTTATGATCCCCAGCCAACAGGTGGGCAGACTTAAGCAACTTTCAGTGATGTCATCACTTGGTATATCTACTGATGCAGCACTGAGAGAAACCAGTATGAAACTTTCCAAGCAGTAAGCAGACTGAAAAGCTTAGAAGAGACTCATAAACGCTTCATGTTATTAGGCTGTCCTAACTAGCCGATTTTGCAATCCAGCCAGTGGTTGAATATTGCCGCTAATCGGATTGCAAAATCGCAACCTGGATATTCAGTGATGGTACTAGGGATACAGCCCTGGCACTAAATATCTCGGGCAAAATTAAAGCGGTGATGGCCAGCTGCTTTAAGTATGTTAGCTGCCGCCGCTGAAAATTCTCCCCTTTGTTTTCTGTATGGACAAGCAAGATAATTTCCTCATGCATGGGAATCCCTAGCTACAGGCTGCCTCAAAAGAAGAAAAGGGGAAAATAACTTGTTGCAACTAGCGAACACCTAAACAATATTGCTTTTGATATCAAAAGGCTTTTTGTTTTATTTATTTAAGATAAAAAGTGGCCTGAACAGCAATGAATTGGGTTTGAGGGGGAAAGTTGGTTCTCTTCCACAAAGAGATTCTGGAGAATCAATTGACTGAATCAATTGCACCTTACCAAACATTAGTGAGATGTGAATGTGTGGCCAGAAGTCTACCTCGTAGCCTTGCAAATCTCCATGGAAGCTGATCTCAAGCAGGCTACTGAGATAGCCATAGTTCTGTAATTGTGAGTACTGACATGACCCTCAAGAGTCAACCTGCTTGGACACTAACGAAGGAGATACAATCCGCCAGCCAATTTCACAGAATACATTTGTTTATGGCATCCCACAGCTTCCTTGGGTCAAAAGAAACAAAACGTTGGCTGGACCTTCTAAGGGCTTTAGTCTTTTTGACATATTCATAAATGACCTGGAAAGTGGAATAACGAGTGAGGTTATCAAATTTGCAGATGACACAAAACTATTTAAAGTTATTAAAACCCAAGAGGATTGTGAAAAATTGCAAGAGGATCTTGATAAATTGGAAGACTGGGCATCAAAATGGCAGATGAAATTTAATGTGGACAAGTGCAAGGTTATGCACCTAGGGAAGAACAACCCAAACTATGGTTACACGATGCAAGGTTCCACATTAGGAACCATCACCCAGTAAAAAGATTTAGGCGTTATTGTGGATACCATGTAAAACCCCTCGGCCCAGTGTGCAGCGGCGGCCAAGAGAGCAAATAGAATGCTAGGCATGATAAGGAAAGGAATGGAAAATAAAACAAAAGATATTATAACGCCTCTATATCGTTCCATGGTGAGACCGCACCTTGAATATTGTGTGCAATTCTGGTCGCCGTATCTTAAAAAGGATATAGCGATTTTAGAAAAGGTTCAGAGAAGAGCCACCAAAATGGTAAAGGGGATGGAAGGATACTCCTATGAAGAAAGGCTAAAAAGGTTAGGGCTCTTTAACCTGGAAAAGAGATGGCTGAGGGGAGATATGATAGAAGTCTATAAATTAATGAACGGAGTGGAACGGGTAAACGTAGATCGATTGTTTACCTTATCAGAATATAGAAAGACTAGGGGACATGCAATGAAGCTACAGGGTAAACTATTTAAGACTAATAAAAGAAAATATTTTTTCACTCAACGTGTAATCAGACTCTGGAATTTGTTACCGGAGGATGTAGTAAAGGCTGTTAGTGTAGCTGGGTTTAAAAAAGGTTTGGACAAGTTCCTGGAGGAAAGGTCCATAAACCATTATTAAGAAGTGACCGAAGATATCAATGCTTGACCCAGTACAAGCACAGTGGAACTTGTGTCTCTTGGGGAAACTGCTAGGTACATATGACCTAGATTGGCCACTGCTGGAAACAGAATACAGCACAGTTACTTACCTGTAACAGGTGATCTCTGGGAACAGCAGGAATTAGTCCTCACATATGGGTACGTCGGTACCGACGGAGCCTGCGCGGGAAAGCTCCCCAGCTTGCCAGAAGGAAAGCTTTTGGGGCCTCCCACAGCGCATGCGTGCTGCCTTCCCGCCTTCCTGACCAACTCTCCTCAGTTCGAGTTTAAAGCTGAGACAATAGAGAGAGGAAAGGAAAGAGAGAGATAGATACAACTCCTAGGGGAGGCGGGTGGGTTGTGAGGACTAATTCCTGCTGTTCCCAGAGATCACCTGTTACAGGTAAGTAACTGTGCTATCTCCAGGAACAAGCAGGAATAAGTCCTCACATATGGGGACTCCCTAGCTAAGATGCCTGGGAGATCCCCTGAAGGGTATGAGACCCTGAAAGGTTCCTCATCTTCATATGGATCTCAGGCATCCATTCAGGGAAGGTGGGCTGGAGTTGTTCAAGAATGGAACAGGTGTCTGAGGACAGCCTGACCAAACAAGGCATCCCGGCGGGAGTCCTTGTCCAAACAGTAATGGGCTGTAAAGGTATGAACCGAGGCCCAGGTGGCTGCTCGACAGATCTGGTCAATGGACACAGAGTTTAAATGAGCCATAGAGGTGGCCATGGCCCTCACGTTGTGAGCGGTGACATGGCCCTCCAGAGAAAGGTTCTTACTCTGGTAAGCAAAAGAGATACACTGAGCAATCCAATTGGAGAGTGTTCTTTTGGAGACTGGAAGTCCGAAATGAGAAGGATCAAAAGCAACAAAAAGCTGAGAAGACTTTCGATGTTGCTGTGTCCTGTGGAGGTAAAAGGCAAGAGCTCTTTTACAGTCTAGAGCAGGGGTCTCAAACTCAAATTGCTTTGAGGGCCAAATGAGGACTTGTAAAGTAACCCGGGGGCCGCATAAGACGCGGGGCCTCATTTGCATAAGGGGCCTCATTTGCATAAATATTTGCATAATGTTACCATACACTAACTTTTAGTAAACATGCCTCTTTAATGAGTATGGATAAAGAAAGACTAAAAGATTTAGAAACAAGAAGACAATAATTAAACTGGGAACCCCAAAAGCCAAACTTGGAATGTACAACAACACTGTAGAAATAAAACTATAAATTAATTTCCTCTTGTACTAAACAAAGCGCAAACATTAATGATGCACATTTCCCAGAGCTGACATATTCCAGTTAATAAATTCAAAATAAAGAGATATTTTTCTACCTTTTGTGCATTTTTTTCAGTTGCAATTGTTCCAGCCACTTTCTTCTGGTTTCTTCATGTCTTCTGCTAACTCTCCATCGTCTGCTGTCCATTTGCCCTTTCTTCTCTCCTAGTTTTTTTTCCATTCTCTCTCTACATCTGCTTTAACATACTAATCTTTCTCCTTTTTCTCTTTCCTCATTCCTATTTCATCCACTCAAATTTTACCCCTCCATCCTCAATCCCCACTTACTCTCCCAATACCTGGCCAATTGTAGATTTGTCTTCTCTCCCAGACAAAATATTTTTCCCCTCTCCATTTCACTTTCCCAGCTCCATCCCATTCTAATCCTCCCCCACCATCAGCTCCCTTCTAGTTCCAGCCCCACCCAGCATCCGCTCCCTTCTAGTCCCCCCCTCAGTCCATTTCCAGTCCTATCCTAGCCTCACCATCAGCCCATTTCCAATCCTAGCCCCCCATCAGCCCATTTCCAATCCTAGCTCCCTCCCCTCACAGCCCATTTCCATTCCAAGCCCCCCTCCCCATCAGCCATTTGCAGTTCAAGCCCCCCTTCCACTCAGCCCATTTCCAGTCCTAGCAACCCCCCCCAGCCCATTACCAGTCCTAGACCCCCCATAGCCCATTACCAGTCCTAACCTCCCCATAGCGCACTTCCAGTTTTACCCCCCCATCACCCCATTTTCAGTCTTACCCCCCCCATAGCCCATTACCAGTCATAACCCCCCTGCCAATAGCCCATTTCCAGTCATACACCCCCCCCCAGGTAAATTAAAAAAAAACCTGGCTTCTGCTGCTGCAGCAGAAAATCAGCTGTCCCGCGGCCACTTCCCCTCTGCGCGGAGAGCCCTGAGTGTGCTTCATCTTCGGCGTGCTTTTTAAGCCGCGAAGAGAGTATTTCCCTCTCGCGCGGCTTAAACCTAGTCACTTTTCAAGCCTCGCGAGAGGGAAATACTCTCTTCGCGGCTTGAAAAGCACCCGCTGATGGAGCACTCTCGGGGATCTCCAGGCAGAGAGGAAGGGGCCGCAGGACAGCTGATTTTGCTGCTTGAGCAGCAGAAGCCAGTTGTTTTTTTTTTTTAATTGACCGTCGATTCTGCCGTTGCCACGGCGGCAACGGCAGCGGCAGCAGCAGCAGAAGCCGTCGCGGGCCGCACAACGTTCTCTTGCGGGCCGCGTGTTTGAGACCCCTGGTCTAGAGTATGAAGGTTCCTCTCTGCACTGGATGCATGAGGAGCTGGAAAAAAGATGAAGATGAAAGATGAAAAGGGGAGACCACTTTAGGCATAAAGTGGGGATTGGTCCTAAGGACCACCTTATCATGATGGAACCTTGTATAAGGTGGATTAGCCACTAGAGCTTGCAGTTCACTGATACGGCGAGCTGAGGTGACTGCAATAAGAAAAATAACCTTCCAGGAAAGAAATTTCAAGGAGGTAGTGGCTAAGGGTTCAAAAGGTGGCTTCATAAGCTGACCAAGAACCAAGTTTAAGTCCCATGCCACCGGAGGAGGTCGAATGGGAGGTTTAGTTAAGGTTAGGCCTCTCATGAATCTTGCAATAAGAGGATGAGAGGAAACAGGTTGTCCATTGATGGGCTTCAGTGATGCCGCAATAGCACTCAAATGGACTCTTACTGAATTTGTTTTGAGTCCTGCATTGGAGAGATGCAGGAGATATTCCAAAAGAGAATTCAATGGGAGTGCTAGAGGGTTAAGACCCTTTTGAGCACACCAAATGGAAAATCTTTTCCATTTAAAAGCGTAAGAACGCCTAGTGGAAGGTTTCCTAGAGGCATGTAGGATATCCTTCACTTGCTGCAAAAGATTGAAGTGGTGAAGGTCTAGGCCTTCAGTAACCAAGCTCTGAGGTGAAGGGACTTGGGGTTTGGGTGCCACAAAGTCCCCTCCTCCTGAGACAGAAGGTCTGGAGCCACTCCCAAGTCCAGGGAGGGGGCTTGGGAGAGATGCAGAAGTAGAGGGTACCACACTTGGCGTGGACAGCGTGGAGCTATGAGGCAATGTTCCCTCTAATTTTCTGTAGGCTGTGTGCGCATAAAATATCAGCTGTGCAGCTTTTGAAGGAAGGTTAAATTTTTGTGCGCCACATAATGACACTCGAAGTTATATATTTTAAAATTTGACTACACGTCAGAATACAGTATGTACACCACATTGATTTTAATCAAATTAAATGAAAATAGACGATTACTAAATGAAGTGGGAAATTTCTAGTACCGTAATTACAATCACAACTTTTAAATTTTAAGACGTCTGTATTGTTTTCTATCAGAATCAGAACCGTAATTTTTGTGCGCTCTGTTGTAAAATATGTGCGCTCGCTCGGCGAGGTGTGTGCGCGTGCACACGCGCACAGCTTAGAGGGAACAATGCTATGAGGATCATGGACCCTTGATCCCTTTGAAGTTTGAACAGAGTCTTGGGAATCAAAGGAATGGGAGGAAAGGCATACAGGAAGCCCTGACCCCAATGCAGGAGGAAGGCATCCTTGGCCTGAACTCCTTGACACGGAATTCTGGAACAGAACCGGGGAAGTTTGGCATTCCACGGACTTGCAAAGAGGTCTATGTCCGGGGTTCCCCATTTCTGGAAGATTCTGAGTACCTGATCCATGTGCAGGGACCATTCGTGTGGAAGCAGAACTCGACTGAGTCTGTCTGCCCAAGAGTTTTGGATTCCTGGAAGATATACTGCCAGGAGATGGATTTGATGCTCTCTGGCGAAGGCCCATAATCTTAGAGCTTCGTTGCAAAGCGACAGAGAGCCAGTCCCTCCTTGTTTGTTTATGTAAAACATGGCTACTTGATTGTCCGTGTGAATAAGGACTGTCATGTTGCTGAGGAGGGTATGAAAAACTTTGAGAGCTAGAAAGATTGCTCGAAGTTCCAAGTGGTTGATATGAAGGGTGGTCTCCTGTGGAGACCAAGTGCCCTGAGTGGAGAGATCTTGGAGATGAGCCCCCCAACCTGTTTGGGAGGCATCTGTTGTGAGGGTTGCTTGGGGCAACAATGGTTGAAAGGGGGCCCCCAACAACAGATTTTGAGTGGATATCCACCATTGGAGAGACCAAAAGAGACGATTGGAGTTTGCTATTTGGTCTGAGAGAGCTCCTGATGCTTGAGTCCACTGGGTGGATAAAGTCCATTGAGCTGCTCTCATATGTAGGCGAGCATAAGGCACCACATGCACTGTGAAGGCCATGTGGCGTAATAGTTGTAGCATCTCTCTGGCAGTCAAGTGGCTTCTGGACTGAGTCTGAGAGGCTAAGTGCACTAGAAGTTGGCAACGGGCCTGAGGTAGATAGGCCTTTGCAGTGGTGGTATCCAACCAGGCCCCTATGAACTCCAGGGATTGCGTAGGGGTGAGTTGAGACTTTGGCAGATTGATCACAAGTCCCAGATACTGTAGGATGCGTCTGGTGCGATCCAGGGAAGTCTGAGCCTCGGATTGAGATGGAGCTCGGATGAGCCAGTCGTCCAGGTATGGGAAGACAAAAATTCCCAGGGTGCGTAGAAATGCAGCTACTATTGCCATGCATTTGGTAAATACCCTTGGAGCAGAGGCTAGACCGAAGGGAAGTACTCTGTACTGGAAATGTTTTCCCTGGAACAGAAACCGTAGGAATTTTCTGTGGGATGGATGGATGAGTATATGTGTGTACGCATCCTTGAGATCTAGAGAACAAAGCCAATCCTGACTCTGTAGGTATGGAAGGAGAGTACCTAGAGAAAGCATCTTGAATTTCTCCTTGTATAGAAATTTGTTCAATTCTCTGAGATCCAGAATGGGTCTGTACCCCCCTGTTTTCTTGGGAATGAGAAAATAAGGGGAGTAAAAACCTGATCCCTGTTGAGGAAGAGGAACCTCTTCTATTGCCTTTTGGGCGAGAAGAGTGGTCACCTCCTGATTCAACAGGTCTAGGAGAGATGGGGGAGAATTGAAACTTCTCACCATGGTATGGGGAGGAAGGTTGGAAAAATGTAGTTTGTAGCCCTCTCTGATGATAGAGAGGGTCCATTGTTCTAATGTGATTTGCTCCCATCTGGGAGCAAAATGAGTTAACCTTCCTGGAATGGTGAGAGGTTCTGGTTTTAGAGCCAGAAAGGTTAAGTTCTCTAGATGTAAGTCAAAAACCCTGAGGGGGTTGGGACTGTTGGGCTGTAGCCGCCCCTGCAGGTTTTGCACTGGCCTGTTTAGGCTGCTGACGCTTAGGAGCAAAGCGAGCTGCAGAAGATTGTTGGCCAGTATTTGTGGCAAATCTGGCCTTCTTGTAGAAAGGCTTTTTGAAAGATTTTTTCTTGACAGGGGTAGAGGTAGACTTAGAAAGTCTATCTAATGCAGCATTTTCTGCATCCATTTGAGTGGCTTTGATTTGCCACTCTTTACCAAACAGATTCTCACCTGTACAGGGCAAATTTCCCAACCCATCTTGGACCCAGGGTTCTAGGTCAGAGGCCTGGAGCCAAGCAATTCTGCGAGCCGCAATGGCAATACCTGAGGCTCTGCTAGCACCCTCAAAGGAGTCAAAGGCTGCTCTGTTGAAGAACTTTGAAATATCTTGGGTATGCTTTAGCAAAAGAAGGAACTCCTCCTTTCTATCCTCTGGGATAAAGGGGAGAAAATGGCGTATCTTTAATGCAATCTCCTTCAGAAACATGCCCATATAGAGGCTGGATGAGTTGATTCTGCCAATAAGCATACTTGCTTGGAAGATTTTTCTTCCAAAAGCATCCAGAGTCCTACATTCTCTTCCTGGGGGAGTAGAAGAGTGTCTTTTAGTACTCTTTATCCTTTTCATAGCTGACTGCACCACAATGGAGTGGTGAGGGAGCTGAGTTTTTTGAAACCCAGGAGAAGGGGGGACACGATACATGGTGTCCAGACGACGAGAATGTGGAGATAGGGTGAGAGGAGTCTCCCATAAGTCCATCATGTGTTCTTGAAGAATTTCATGGATGGGCAAGGTGACTGCCTCTTTGGGAACCTTAGAGTATCCTAAAATGTCTAACTTTTTTGCTCTAGGTTCTTTTTCAGAGGATACAGAAATAGAAAGACCTTTAGCTACTTCAATGATGAAGTCTTGAAAGGATAAATCCTCTGGAGGAGACATTCTCCTCTTTGGAGAAGAGGGCTCCTCAGGTAGAGTAAGGGATACTTCAGCAGAGTCATCTGATGAATCAGAATCATCAGAAGACTCAAAGTATCGTCTGTTTGCTTCCAGGGATCGATAAGCGTATCGACCGGTATCGACATCGGGGGTACCCGGAACCGGATCGGTATCGGGAAAAACCCCGGAACCGGGAACCGGAATCGGTATCCTGGTCGATGTGGATGGCCTGGGTACCGGTATCGGTTGTGGTACCGGAACCGGAGTCGGTACCGCAGGGTGCGGTACCGAGAGCGTCGCAGCCTTAATGAAAGCAAAAATGGCCTGCTGCATGGATTGAACTGTTTGATCCATGGACTGTCTGGATGTTGGTACCGGATGAATGAGCCGGTACCCCAGAACAATCTAACAGGTGATCGGTCGAGGCCGTGCCATCGATGCCAACCTGTAACCCCATAGGAGGAGCTTTGGAAGCCGGAGCTTCCCGCCGGGGTTGTTTGGCAGGGGCAGGGTCCTCAGGGTCAAGCCCAGGGGTATCTCGATACTTAGAGGGAGATTTGCCCTTTGAGAACCTGCCAGAGGAATGTTTGGTTACCTGAGATCCATCAGGAGAGGAAGACCTGGAAGATGTCGATGCTGGAGTATCTGTAGAAAACAGCATGTGAAACTTGGCTGCCTGGTTCTGTAAGCCACGTTTAGACATCAAAGAACAGGATGGGCAATCCGGAATGGAGTGGTCAGGCCCCAAACATTTAAGACACCATTCATGGGTGTCTGTGACTGAAATAGTACCGCTGCACTTGGTGCATTTTTTAAACCCAGAGGCTTGTTTCTCCATGAGGGAGAATTTGTGAAGGCCTAAAGGCCTCACAGAACAAACACACCAAGTGAGGAAAAAAAGAAGAAGATTTTTTTTTTTTTTTTTTTTTTTTAGAAATAAAGGAAAAAAGACCAGCGGTACCGGTCTGGAATCGGGGAAGGCAGACACGTGGCCAAAGAAATAAATTAAAATAACAACTTCTTCAGCGGTGACAGGAACACGACCTGCTGGCTCCGCGGAAAAAGAAGAACTGAGGAGAGTTGGTCAGGAAGGCGGGAAGGCAGCGCGCATGCGCAGTGGGAGGCCCCAAAAGCTTTCCTTCTGGGAAGCTGGGGAGCTTTCCAGCGCAGGCTCCGTCGGTACCGACGTACCCATATGTGAGGACTTATTCCTGCTTGTTCCTGGAGATTGGGCTTGATGGACCTTGGTCTGACCCAGTATGGCATATCTTATGTTCTTACTCAAATAGAACGTGAAGGCTCTCTTGCAGTCCAACGTATGCAATGCACTTTTGCCTTTGTGAGCATGAGGTCTTGGGAAAAGGGTTGGCAGACTATTGACTGATCAAGGTTGAATTCTGACACAACCTTAAAAAGGAAATTAGGAAGAGTGGCGTAAAATGTGGTGTAGGGTGATTCCATTACTACAGCTTGGAGCTTATTATCTTTGTGTGCTGAAGTTACCACCTCTAAAAATAAAACCTTCCAAGTCAGGTACTTCAGACCACAACTGCCTAGCAGCTCAAAAGGATTTTTCATTAGTTGAGTTAAGGCCACTTTGAAATCCCAAGACACTGCAGGAGGCTAGAGGAGAGGCTTCTTAAGAAGCAAGCCCCAATGAGGTAAACAATTAAAGGCTGTACAGAGTGGGTTTGCCTTCTACAAGATGATGGTAAGCATCAATTGCAGTTAGGGAAACCTTAACTGAATTTGTCTTCAGGCAAGACTCTGATAGATGTAGATGGTATTCAAGTAGTTTGTGTGTGGGACTGGAGAAAGAATCTATGGACTTTCCATCGCACCAGAAAGAAAATTTCTTCCATTTGAAATTGTATGACCTCCCAGTGGAATTTCTTCTGGAAACTAGAACACTGTCTACGTTAACCAGCAGATTTAGAGAGGACAGGGTTAACCCCTCAACATCTAGGCAGTGAGGGCTGGGGACCTGTTGGGATGTAACTATGTCCCGTCATACTGCATACTGCCTAAGCCTATTATATCCCTGACTAACAGCTCCAAAAGAAGTGGAAACCATGATTGTCAAGGCCAATAGGAAGCTATGAGGATCATGGTGCTTCTGTCTTGTCTGAGTTCCAAGAGGGTTTTCGCTATGAAAGATAGGGGAGGATACGCTGCAAGGCCAAGAACAAGACCCTATTTGTTCTGGGCTGAGTGGGACGTTGGCATATACAGACATTCCCCACTATGCAACCTCCATGATGTTGGAAGTGGGCCCAGAGAGGTTCTTAAGAGTTGCCATTGTCCTGCTTGATAAGAGTTGCAGCCTCTCACAGCTTAACTGTGAAAAGATTAAGCAAGCTTCTCCTGCACATTATACTGCAGGTCTGAGGCCCAGAGAGTCTCCGGATACCAATACTTATGCACAAAGCATTTGATGCCATATTGAAAATATCCTACGTTGATCTGACCATGTATTTTTCCCTAGTGAGGAAGGTGAGTGTGGAAGAGCTGCTCAGCTTTCTGGAAGAAGTGTGTCAGCAAACTCCTGGATATCGCCTGTGATGCTCCTCAAGTGCATACCCATGAAGAGCAGGAAGTCAGCATAGCATTCTAATAAAACTTTCTCCCAAAAGAGTTCAATGTCCAAGCCTCTCTCCCTGGGGGTGAAGAAGAGTGAATCTTGGAGCTTTAGGCCCTTTTAAGAGCAGGATGCCCGATTGTGAAATGGTGTGGCAATTGGGACCTTTTAAATCTTTATATTTATCTTTATTAGGCTTCATATACCATGCCTTCACATGAGCAGCAGGGCAGTGTACAAACATAAAAACAATTTAAACAGAGCAGGAAACAAAATGCCATAGTCAGGTAGGAAAGATATCGCAGTCATACAGAGAGGGCAAAGAAGGCAAGGGTGAAGTAGGAAAGTTAAAGAGAGACGGAGAACGGAAGAGCTGGTACTATGTGCTGGGCAACAGAAGGTAGCTGGAATAGGTGGGTTCTGAGCTTGGATTTAAACTTGGGGAAGGATAGTTCCAAACAGAGGTTGGAGGGGAGTGCATTCCAGAGTGCAGGGCCGAGGAAGAAGAAGGCAGAGCTATGGATAGATTCCAGATGGGCTTGTGAGGCAGAGGGAAGTTGGAGACGGTTGGAGTGAATAAAGTGGAAAGCACTGTGCGGGGAGTGAAGGTGAAGAATGTCTGAAAGATAAACAGGGATCCCAGTGTGCAAGGCTTTATGAACTAGAGTGAGGATCTTGAAATCTATTTGGCACTTAAGTGGGAGCCAATGAAGTCACATAAGAAGGGGAGTGATGTGTTCAGTGTGAGATGTGTTTATGAGGATCTGAGCTGCGGTATTATGTATGAGCTGGAGGCAGTGAAGCTGGTATTGGGGGAGGCCTGCAAGAACCATGTTACAATAGTCAATCCAAGACATAACAAGGGAGAGGAGAAGAGTTGTCAGAGCTGAAGAGGACAGAAATGGATGCACGGTGCGGATTTGTCCGAGGGAATAAAAATGAACAACGGATGAGAGTGGAGAGGTGGTCCTGGAAGGATAGGGAAGAATCGAGAATAACACCTTTTGAATGTGGGAGACTTCTGGACTCAGTAAATCAAGTCAACCTTCTTGCTGATAGGATGCAGAGAGACTGTGGCCTTCCATATTCTCATCTGCAGGTCCTTTAGGATTCTGAGAATGGTCACTGGAGGTCACAGAAATGGAGAATTTCCAATGCTTCGGCCTGGTTTCCTCCTCCGTTTCCATCCTCTTTTGTCATGGATCTATGCACAGATCACTGATGTCTTGGTGAGCAATCGTCTCCCAATGCATTTCAGATGGACACTGGTCAGCTAGTCATTGTAGCAGAGGCCTTGATGTCTGTGACTCTCCCACAGTTGCTGAGTTTTGAGAATTGGCTTGATGTCCTAATGCTCTGACCCCAATGTAGTCTAAGCAGCCACTTCACATTGGGAAAAGAATTTCCATCCATTCTTTGAAACTCTTGATGAGGCTCTCTTCAAGAGCTTTCATCAACGAAGATGGAGGGGCTATAGTAGACTTCGCTGATGTCTGTAGAATCGGTTGAGGAGTATCAGCAGGCTGGTCCCAGCTCTATGGAGACTGTCACAGCCCTTCTGGTACAAAGGAAGATGTGATCCTCATATCAGGGCCACTTTGAGGATATCAACTGCCCTAGTGCCTCAATGCTCATTACACTCTGAGTGTCAACACTGACATGCTTCAGCCTCCCCCAGGCATTTGGTGTCTCTGGCCCTCAATGGCAATGACAAGAGGACAAATCTTTCCTTTTCTCATGGCAAAAGTTGGAGGACCCATTCCTAATAGACTCCTATTGATGCTTGACCCTGAGTGAGCTCGATGATCCCTTGATGTTGATGCATCATAAGAACATAAGATATGCCATACTGGGTCAGACCAAGGTCCATCAAGCCCAGTATTCTGTTTCCAACAGTGGCCAATCTAGGTCATATGTACCTAGCAGTTTCCCCAAGGGACACAGGTTCCACAATGCTTGTATTGGTTCAAGCATTGATATCCTGGGTCCCTTCTTAATAATGGTTTATGGACCTTTCCTCCAGGAACTTGTCCAAACCTTTTTTAAACCCAGCTACATTAACAGCCTTTACTACATCCTCTGGTAACAAATTCCAGAGTTTGATTACACGTTGAGTGAAAAAATATTTTCTTTTATTAGTCTTAAATAGTTTACCCCGTAGCTTCATTGCATGTCCCCTAGTCTTTCTATATTCTGATAAGGTAAACAATCAATCTACGTCCCCAGCATCCAATGCAGCTTTTTGGCCCATGAGGACCGATGATGAGGTCAATGAACTAAGCTTATCTGCACCAAAAACTCTTCTGTTCTGCTCTTCTCAACATCTGAGACCTCTCCTTGCCATCTAAGAACACAAAGCACAATGAGAGGGTTCATAATCAGGCCCCAGGTATTGCAGGTTCCAATTATGGGTATCTGTGGTAAACATGGCCCTGTTACACTGGGGAGTTTCTGAGACATATTGTCCAAAAAAATAGCTGCAGCAAAATCAAACAACTTGATTTTGACAAAAATTACCCGATTAAGTCATCTGAGCTCTGAAAATGGCCTACAGTGGTGTCAACCGTAAAAACAGGTAGTTTAAAAATGACCACAAAACCAATCTATGGGAAAAACTACTGGGCAAAAAAGGACTAGCAGCAGTGGCAGGAGGAAAGAGGAGTAATCTGATAAGACTAAAAAGAAGAAAAGATTGAAAAAGGTACTGGTGTCCAAAAGTATCTTCAGAACTACAGACAATATTTCTGGTGAATTCCACGTAAAACAAAGACTGAAGAAATCTCACACAGCAGTGGCATTCAAGTCCGCTGCCTATGAGTCCCTCCTGTGGCTAAAAAATTCACCACTTTATCATTCTTCCACGTGGCCATCAAATTGAATACTGGGAGGTCCCAATTGCCAGGATCCACCGTGTTTCCACCTAAAAAGTCCAGTTGCATGTTGTTGATCCCTGCTATATGGGTTGCTGATAGAACAGTCATATGCACCTCTGCTCAAGTTCCACCACTTTATAAGCCACCCGGACACTGCAAACTCTGCCCTGCTGTTGAAGAATGCCATTGCTGCCATGGCATTGTGTGAGAACACTCGGACTGTTTTGCCCGCTAAAAGGGGTGGAAGTCTCTCTATAGCTAGGTATATTGGCCTGGCCTCCAACTAGTTGATTGACAAAGAAGCCTCCTGCAAGCACCATTTGCACTGGACCATCTGTCTCAGACAATGAGCTCCCCAGTACTTCAGATGGCATTTGTGGTGACTATCACCCAATCTGGTATCTCTAGAGGTATGACTTCAGCCATCACATTAACTGCTCCTTGATCATCAGGGAGAGAGGAGTCGTCCGGTTGAATAATTGAGAGCAGGGAGACCAGAGAGATGGAAGAGTAGGCCTCAGCAAGATCTAGGGAGGTAAGAAACTCCCCGTGCCGGACTGATACAATGACTGATTTGATAGTCTCCATGGAAAAATGTGGAACACAGGTCCAGGATAGGCTGGAAGGATCCTCCCTTCTTGGGGACCACATGTAGATGGAATAATGCCCTAAACCTCTTTGCGAAGGGCATGGATGAAATAGCCTGCAACTGTAAGAGTTACTGAAGAGTGTCTTCGACTGCTACCTGCTTGATTGGGGAGCCACAGGGAGAATCCACAAAAGCATCCCACAGAGGCCAAGAGCTCCGAAAGGACTGAGCATTCTTGTATCTTGCACAATAAGCATAAGAGACCCTATCCAGATTCCTGCCAGTTCAAGAGAGTCTCTAGGCTTCCTGCAAGGCCCTGTCGGGTGCACTCCTGCCATCTCTTGGCCTATTTTCAGGAAGTCTTTAAGAACATAATTCTCCAAGGTCTTTCATCAGGTTTTCCACATTCTTCACAAAGGTAACCTGGCCCTGAAAGTGAAGTTTGCTCGACATAGCTTGGAGACAGAATCAGCCGACTAATTTCAGAGCCACTTCCACCACCTGGCCACACCGAACGTTGCCACAGACTAGGAAGATGTTCAGATCAAGCCGTAAAGGGCATCTACCACATATGCAGTGCTTGACTTCAGTCTTGCTGGACCCAACGCAAGAAAGTTTGGGCCACTAGGGCCACAAACAGCGCTGCCTTTATGGCATCGCTGAGGCCATAAAGGCATTCTTAAGGAGGGCCTCTATCCTCCTTCCATGAGATCCCTTGAACTCCGTACTCCCCTTGACCGGAGTGATCACAGCTGTAACCAAGGCATCCATATACGGGAGTCCAAAAGATTGATACAGCTCACCCTGGGGCAGAAGGTACAGCCGAGACAGGATCTTAGGGCCCCTCAGGCCCAGCTCAAGAGTCTCTCACTGGGAGACAAGGAGCAGACATATAGGCTGAGGAAAAGGAAAAAAACCAAAGGGTGCCAGATACCCTCTAGAATAGGGTTCACAGACGAAGCTTGTGTTGGGGAAGGTTCAGCAATGCACAGAGCTGCCACTACATCCTGTATCAGAATATGGTGGTCTTCACTGTGAAATAGGGAGATCACAGACAGATCTTCACCTTTCAAGTGGGGAATCTCCCTTTTCTCCTCAGACTCACCTTCCAGAGAAAGAATCCTCTTCATCATCCCAGACAACCCCCATAGGGGATAAGGTTAGACTGCCGGAGGAAAGTACGGATGAAGGGGTAATGTGAGGATGCTTAAGCTCCTTGCTGCCAGTTGCAAATATGCTCGATGGCCCTGGGCCCCCCGCTTAGTGGAGATCTGGGCCCTGGACCCCGCTTAGTGGAGATCTGAGCCCTGGACCCCCTTGGAGAAGGCTGCTAAGCAGCTAGAAACATCTGAAAGTAGTCTGTGAGTTATTTCAGAAGCTGCTGTTCAAAGCCAGGTAAAAGAACTTCAGAGAGCCAAAGGGAGATTGCTGGCTAGAGCCTACGGCCTCCTTACACATGTCCCATCCACAGAGACCACGCAGGCATCTAAAATAGCTAATGGTCCTGGGGGTGGAAAAATCACGGGAGAATCCTTGAAGCAGCAGAAATAACATTAGGGAATTGCTCCGTGCGGGCTCCGTCAGTGCAGACGTCACCCATGAGTGAGGACTGACTTCCTGATTGTTCCTGGAGAAACAAAGATAGTTGATACATTTAAATGCAGCAATATAGCAGATGACAGCATAAAAAAACCACAAGTGGATCATCCATCTTGCCGAATTATATTTATTTGTTGAATTTATAATTACCACACTCTAATATTAACCTTGAGATTGTGATGTTATAACATTTCAATATTATTAAACGGTTGATTATTATGAATTTCTACAGTAAATAAGCAACAAGGTCTCAGACTTTCATAGGGGCTTTGATTCAGACTTTAACATGTCTGATATTTAAACAACATGTTAAAGCTAAGCACTGCTTTGCTTTTCAATTTAAGGAAACTGTTTGATTTAGTTTAAGCACAGATTAAGCGACACAAGAAAAGGTCATTGATATTAAAGGGTGCAAAAATATTGGACATGTTTAAAGTCCGAATCACAGCCCCTATGAAAGTCTGAGACCTTGTTGCTTATTTACTGTAGAAATTCATAATAATCAACTGTTTAATAATATTGAAACGTTATAACATCTGTGACACAGCAGCTGGCACAGAGCCCATGGAGTTAGGGGAAAGTAAGGAACTTACCTCAGAATCAGCTGGGTAGCAGACAAACTCAGCTCATGTAGAATTAGCTGAGCAGCAAACAAACCCAGCTCATGTAGAATTAGCTGAGCAGCAAACAAACCCAGCTCATGTAGAATTAGCTGAGCAGCAAACAAACCCAGTTCATGTAGAATTAACTGAGCAGCAGACAAACTCAGCACATGTAGAATTAGCTGAGCAGCAAACAAACTCAGCACAAGAAAAGCAGAAAGGCATTAGAGTAAAATGTCCTTGCATTAGTCCTGACGTAGCTAGAAGCAGGAAGGCTAATCAGGAACACCTGTTCTCAGAAACCCAGGCAGCATGCAAAGAGAACAAGGATAAAAGCTGCAGGGTAGAACCAGGGAAGGCCAGTAGGGGCAGCGACCTGGGAGGACTAAGCCAGCATCCAGTGAACACACGTCATGCTGGAGGAAGCCCACTAAGGGAAGGAAGCAGTAGGTGTGGCAGCAGAGCAGGAAACAGCCAGCACCGTGCCCAGGACCCTGCTAGGATTTCTGGTGGTTGGAGAGCCCAGGAGAGAGCTGCCAGAAGCCCAGAGATAAGAGACAGAACCACAGCTAATAGGTGGGAACCTAGCTCTGCTAAAGAAAAGGCAAGAAGTTCTGTTTGGTTTGAAAGGCAAGGGCGTGGCACCAGAAGTAACTTTGATACTGAAAGTTATATAGTAATTCCACCAGCGTGGAAAAGAAGGGAAAGCCAGAAGGAAGCTCATAATATACCAGGCATTCAGAGCCCTGGATTTAAAGAGCCCTTTCTAGAAAAGTTAGCCCATGACTCACAGGAGAGTTTTAAGGAAGACAGCAGCTGTGAAGAGTGTGACCCATATGCAATTGTAAATGACTCTGAGTTAACGCAGTGGGAGAACAGCAGCTATAATTCTGACCCTGTGCCCATGGATTGTACAATTTGTTTATCTGACGATATTGTATCTTTATGTTGAGCATGTGCAAAGCAACCAGCTGATGGTGCCTGAAGGAAAGAAGATATTTTCTGTGCAGCAGTTCTTTTGTTTCATATTGTTTGTTGTATCCCAGGAATATCCCCTCAGGGCAGGGAATAAAGCCCTAATATTACTTTTGCCTTACTACTTGACTACAAGACTCTTTTTGTATTAAAGGCAACTTAAATCTTAACACCCTAGGCAGCCGCCTAATAGGGTCATAAGAGGTAGCTATCACTCACTATCTCTCACACATCACAATCTCAAGGTTAATATTAGAGTGTGGTAATTATAAATTCAACAAGTTAAAATTCGCTCTGGAAAGTGACCATATTAGTGTTTTGTGAATTATATCTATTGGCACTGCAAGGATATATCCCAGCTGCTGTCTATATAACAGGACCACCTGTAGGTTATGACTCTTTATCCAAGACAGTGCTTTTCATTTTCTTTTGTGCTCTGCCTTCTGAAGTAGCCAAGGATGTGTATTTGTGCACCTAAAAATGTAAAGTACGTGTAAATTGCCTACATGCCCTTATACCTATGAATTAGCATACATATAATAAGTATACATGTACAATGCATGCCTAAAGAATGAATGTGTGAAACAAACATGAAAATATGCTTGAAAATCAAGAAATTAGTTTTAAACAAGCATAAACCAAACTTTATTTTTTGGCTGTGCATAGCCCTATAAGTAGCTGAACGTGCAAAATTCTACAAAGTCATCCCTATGTTCAACAATAATCTACTACTACTACTATTTAGCATTTATATAGCGCTACGCACGCAGTGCTGTACAGAAATATAAGCAAAAAGACAGTCCCTGCTCATCAGAGCTTACAATCTAGTCAAGACAACACAAAACAGACAGATTGGGAAAACAAATATGGTGACATGCAGCAATAGTTAATTCGGGATAATTATTGAACATTTATAAAGCGCTACTAGTCATACGCAGCGGTGTACAGACACGTAGGAGTGACAGTCCCTGCTCGTGAGAGCTTACAATCTAGTCGAGACAGAAAGCACAGTTACTTACCTGTAACAGGTGATCTCTGGGAACAGCAGGAATAAGTCTTCACATATGGGTACGTCGGTACCAACGGAGCCTGCGCGGGAACGCTCCCCAGCGTCCAATCAGAAAGCTTTTGGGAGCATCCCACAGCGCCTGCGTGCTGCCTTCCCGCCTTTCCAACTGTCTCTCCTCAGTTAAGTTTTATAGCTGAGACAAAGAGAGAGAGAGAGGAAAGATAGATAGAGAGATACAACTCCTAAGGGAGGTGGGTGGGTTGTGAAGACTTATTCCTGCTGTTCCCAGAGATCACCTGTTACAGGTAAGTAACTGTGCTATCTCCAGGAACAAGCAGGAATGAGTCTTCACATATGGGGACTCCCCAGCTTTAGATGCCAGGGAGAGATCCCATAATTGCGTGTCCCTGGAACAGGACTGCACTTCCCGCACATGGATCTCTGGCATCCCATGAGGGATGGTGGGTAGGAGTTGAAAAGAGAGGAGCTGTAGAGAAACAGCTAACCTAAGGACTACAGGTAAGAAGTCCTTGGTATGTATGATAATTATCATGAAAAATATTGAATGAACAATCACAATATGGACCTCACCTACTGGATTGCAGGAAGTAGAGAGGCTGATGGAGTCTACTGGAGATTCAGTAGAGGAATCCTCAAGGTGACCTCACGGAGTGAAGGTGAAAGTCCAAATCTGGAATTGACAGGTGACCCAGGTGTCACCTGGGGTAGTATAAAAATGGCAGGTCTTTAGTGGAAGGCTTTATGAAAAAAGCTGGAAACTCTTTTGGCTACAGAGTCATTAACATTTAGGAGCAAAAGAGGAAGACTGACCGATTTGGACAACTAGCTCAGTCCTGGAGGGAAGAAGGGGTATGGGAAAAAACCCGTATTCCCAAGGAGGACAGATGTCTGAAGGGCTGAAACCTCAGATGTACTGAAGATACACCCTGTCTTTCCTAGCTGGTGAGAGATAGGAAAGATATTGAAGCATGGAGCTTCAGGGATACCAAGACCTAGGGTTAAAGTAGGAGCTGTCAGTACCACAGTAGAGGTTGTGTGCATAATACCCCAAACATACTGAGGGACAGTATGAACATATGCGAGTCCACTGTCTGGAACCTCTAGGAAGGTAAAAACCTTTATAAGCATAGACAGTTAGAGAGATAAGTATGTAAATACATATCTACCTATAAGGAAGCAGCTCGACAGATTATATATAGATATAGATATATATAGATAGAGAGAGAGCGATCTGGAGGGGCATAACATATGCACACGCAGCTTACAGACATATGTATCTATAGAGAGGTATATAGAGATATATACATACATGAATAGATATGTCTAAAGATAAATGTCTGCAACTAAGCAGATAGAGATATGCCCATAAGAACATTCGCATGGGAAATGTGAAGGAGAAAGATTCATCTAATAACAAGAAGGTGGAACCTACTTGAGAAGATATATAGAGAATCTATTCCCCCTGGCTAAGATGGTGCAGGAATGCTATCCAGTGAAATAACCAGGATGGTTGCGTGAAAAAACAGAGGATAATATCAGTCTGGTAAATGGACAGAAAACGCATAGGATGAGACACCAGGTTGACCCACTGGAGGGACACAAGGGGTATCATGTGTTATTAGTAAAATATGTGCTGTCCATGAAGGAGTAGGATACCATGAGGACAAGCTGAAAGGAAAAAAGAGCATATTCCTTGTAGGAATTGGAGAACTCTTTTGATGTTCACGTAGAAAGGGCTTATGTCCTGTATTATAACAGGAGATAACAGGGTGTGGAGAACCCTCACAGTCATGGAAAATGACTGAGGAAGCCTTTCCCAACCATATAGGATAGTCATTAAAGACAAAACCCCATGCTTTCTAGCAAGGGCCCATAGTAGAAAGCTTCTCTGTAAGATTGCAAAGAGCATTTATGCAGGAGAATGGGGAAATAAAACTGGCTATAGGTCAACTATGCTGCCAAATCCAGAAAGTGGAGATGGCAAGAAAAGAAGATAGTGTGATAAGTCTGAAGTGATTAGGATTATGCAAGATAGATGAAAGCACTATCTTGGAATCACTACTAAGGCCAGACAGGAAGTAGTGGAAGACAGACTGGAAACTTGTGGAAAAGTACCAGTAGTCAAAACACTGGAACTCCTGCATGGGCAGCTGCTGAATAAGACAGCAGAGAGAATCTTTCTGTGTAAAACAGAGAGAACAGACAAAAGAAGAGGAGAATTTCCTGTTCCTGTCTGATGAACAATTTATTCGAGAGAAAAAACTCCACACTGAAATGAAAGGCTAGAGAAGCCCTGCAGTGGTATGGTACCACTCATTCAAGGGAAACCCTGGATGAGAGGGTAGAGAAACAGGAGCTGCAGGGTGATGTACCATGTGGTAAGTCTGTGGAAGGAAAATTTCATGTTGGAACAGGAACTGTCATGGGATAGTTGTTAACTTCTCTTCCTGGTAGGAGGAAGAGGAGAAACCTGTGACTTATAGACATGAATATCCAGACAGCTCAGCATATCTAGGAGGAAATGGATGTCTTGAAGAAAGGAATCCATGTGTAGAGTTTTGAAGGATAAAACAGTGAAGAAACCTCTGCTGAGAAGAAGTTAACTGTAGATTGTAACCCTCAGGAACCTATGGTTGCTGGGTTTGTTTAGCCTGGCTAGAGTCTGGATTCTTCAGACCAGGGCGAGGTGTCCCCTGCTTGGGAACAGCTGTATGATGGGCAGGAGAAGAGTGAAACCTTCTTTTCCTAGGGAAAGAAGGTTTGGTAGGGCATTTCCTACCTACTGGGGAAGGAGAAGGCTTAGGATTGCCTTCAGAAACAGGAAAGTCAGTGGAGCACTGAGTAACCTGATGTAAAGACTCCTTATGGAAGAGATTTTCTCCCGTGCAAGGAGTATTACCCAGTATATGTCATGCCCATTTGTTTAAGTCTGAAGCTTGGAGCCAGGCTCTATGTCGTGCCCCTATGGCTATAGCAGAGGTTCTGCTAACAGACTCAAAAGAGTCTAGGGAAGCACGAGAAAGAAACCAAGAGATATTTTGGCTATGACTAAGAAGTAAGGAATAGTCTGCAGCCTTGGGCTCTGATAGAAATGGAGTCAAAAGAGATAATTTCCTTGTGACCTCCTGCAGGGATAGACTCATATAAAAAATATATGAGAGAATCCTTGTTGCCAGCATAGATGTTTGGAAGGTTTGACGTCCAAAGGCATCCAGTGTTCTAGATTCACGACCTGGCGGGTAAGAAGAATGTTTCTTCTTGCTTTTTACCTTCCTCATTGCTGATTCCACTACAATGGAATGATGGGGAAGTTGAGTCTTTCGAAACCCTGGAGAAGGGGGCACCTGATACAAAAGATCAGTTGCTGTAGAAGGTGAGGAAACCCTTAAAGGTGTTTCCCATATTCTCAGAAGAAGATCCTGCAAAAAATGATGTAAAGGAAGCATTATATTTTCCTTTTCTCCAGAAGAGCCTTGTGTAGGATCATAGGCAGGGATAGGAATAGCCAGGAATGTTGCCATGTCAAGGAGAAAATTCTGAAAAGAAGGATCTCCAATGGGAACCATCCCTGGACAGGCTAGACTTGAAGAACTAGCCTGGGCACCGGAGGATGTACTTGCCCAGTGCAGAAAAGGATCCCTAATGGATGAATACTGGTACTGGCGGTTATGACCTGAATCAGTCAGCACTGCATCGTCCATGCCAGGTATCGACTCCAAACTAGGTATAGAAAGGAGCGACCCTGGTGAAAAAAGCATGGAAGGAGCTGGTCCTGATGTTACTGCAGGTACCGGCACCGATACCGGAAGCTGAGCCGGAATCTAAGGCGATAGCGACATCGAAGCAGTCATCGGAGGCTGCTCAAGCGGTACCGAGGTAACCGAAAACTGTTGGTGATCGGTACCGCGCATCCGGAATCGGTAAGCGTCGGTTCCGAGACGCGTCGGTACCCAGTCCTCCAGACTAGATATCGATTCCAGACTCGGCATCGAAGGAAGCGAGTCTATTGAAGCATGTCTAGAGGATACCGACGTCGGTAGTCGTATCGGCGGTGCTGCCGATACTGGAAAGTCAATCTGGGACGTATCGATCGGTCCCGAAGGTACCGAGAACGCCAGATGACGATCCCTGGTGAGGAGTGAATCGCTCAACACCAGTGCCGATGCCGGGGTATCGGTACCGCTCGAAGCGGATGCCACCACTGAGCATGGCTCAGGTATGTTCTGTGAGGGGTGAGCCCCAGGAACAACTTGAAACCCCTGAAAGACTTTGGAGACCGAAGACTCCTGCCGGGGTTTTGAAGCCAATAGGGTCTTGAGGGCAAGGCTGGAGCCGTCATCATGCTTGGCGGCAAGGCCCGGAGCCGTCGTCATGCTTGGCATGAGACCTACCATTCAAGGATTGGCTAGTCTTAACAGACTGTTGGTGGGTTACCTGATCCTGTAGAGAAGAAATGGTCGGTGCCCTGACAGTGGAAGGGAACTCGGTATCGAGGGAAACTCGAAATGGAAAATCTCTTCTCACAATATTATAGCCTGATGGCTCTGGAGGAAAAGGGTCAGGACTCAAACAGGTTAGACACCAGTTATTGAAGTCTAAAAAGAAAACTGTACTTCCACAGTTAAGGCACTTCTTAGGAGAAGAAGGCTCCATAATGGAGAGGCCTTACAGGCCCAAATGTTTAAACAGAAACTGAGGGAAAAAAACTACCTGAGTTAGGGAAAAAGAAAAGAAAAAAACCACCGGCGGTACCAGTGGAGTCGGGGGAACAGCCGCGACCACAAGAAAACAAAGAATTAAAGAAAAAATTTTCTGCGGTGACAGGAAGACGTCCTGCCGGCTCCGAGGAAAAACAATAATTGAGGAGACACAGTTGTAAAGGCGGGAAGGCAGCCCGCAAGCGCTGTGGGATGCTCCCAAAAGCTTTCTGATTGGACGCTGGGGAGCGTTCCCGCGCAGGCTCCGTTGGTACCGACGTACCCATATGTGAAGACTCATTCCTGCTTGTTCCTGGAGATAACACACAGAGCAACAATATAGCTAGGGCAAAACCAGGTTGGTTGTCTCCCACTACTACTACTACTACGCATTTCTATTTGAATAAGAGATAGAAGGACAGTCCCTGCTCAGAGCTTACAAACTAGTCAGTACAAACACAGAGAGTGCTTATGATCTAGTTAGGGCAAACACAGGTAAGGGTGGGGTGGATAGGGGATAGGGGGAAAAGGAGATTAGATGAATCAATGGGTTAGATTACAAGCAGCGTTGACTACAGGCTATGCAGCACAATTCACATAGTATAAATAAATGCATTGCAAGCAGACTGGGCATCATGGGTTACATTGCAGGCAGCATACCTGGGGTCACCGGCATGGGTGCATGCCATTTTATTGTAGGGCCCGCGCCAAAGGGCCCTCTGGCGTGGCCCTCAGGTGCGGGCCCGCCAGGTGCAGGCACGCCCGATGGCGGCGGCATTTAAATGTTCCTCTGCCCTCTGATTGGGCAGCAGTTGGGGCGGCGTGGAGCGGCCCGGCTCGACCCCGATCACTCGAGGGAGCCTGCTGGTGTGGCCGGTGATGGATTTCGTGCCCGATGATGGCGGCATTTAAATGTTCCTCTGCCCTCTGATTGGGCAGCAGTTGGGGCGGCGTGGAGCGGCCCGGCTCGACCCCAATCGTTTGGGGGAGCCTGCTGGTGTGGCCGGCGATGGATTTCGCGCCCGATGATGGTGGCATTTAAATGTTCCTCTGCCCTCTGATTGGGCAGCAGCTGGGGTGGCGTGGAACGGCCCAGCTCGACCCCGATCGTTCGGGGGAGCCTGCTGGTGTGGCCAGCGATGGATTACGCGCCCGATGATGGCGGCATAAGAACATAAGATAAGCCATACTGGGTCAGTATCCTGTTTCCAACAGTGGCCAATCTAAGTCATACGTACCTAGCAGTTTCCCCAAAAGACACAGGATCCACAATGCCTGTACTGGGTCAAGCATTGATATCCTGGGTCCCTTCTTAATAATGGTTTATGGACCTTTCCTCCAGGAACTTGTCCAAACCTTTTTTAAACCCAGCTACACTAACAACCTTTACTACATCCTCCGATAACAAATTCCAGAGTTTGATTACACGTTGAGTGAAAAAATATTTTCTTTTATTAGTCTTAAATAATTTACCCTGTAGCTTCATTGCATGTCCCCTAGTCTTTCTATATTCTGTTAACGTAAACAATCGATCTACGTTTACCCGTTCCACTCCGTTCATTAATTTATAGACTTCTATCATATCTCCCCTCAGCCGTCTGTTTTCCAGGTTAAAGAGCCCTAACCTTTTTAGCCTTTCTTCATAGGAGTAGCCTTCCATCCCCTTTCCATTTTGGTGGCTCTTCTCTGAACTTTTTCTAATAACGCTATATCCTTTTTAAGATATGGCGACCAGAAATGCACACAATATTCAAGGTGCGGTCTCACCATGGAACGATATAGAGGTATTATAATATCTTTTGTTTTATTTTCCATTCCTTTCCTTATGATACCTAGCATTCTATTTGCTCTCTTGGCCGACGCTGCACACTGGGCCAAGGGTTTTAATATGTTATCCACAATGACGCCTAAATCTTTTTCCTGGGTGGTGGTTCCTAATGTGGAACCTTGCATCGTGTAACCATAGTTTGGGTTGTTCTTCACTAGGTGCATAACTTTGCACTTGTCCACATTAAATTTCATCTGCCATTTTGATGCCCAGTCTTCCAATTTATCAAGATCCTCTTGCAATTTTTCACAATCCTCTTGGGTTTTAACAACTTTAAATAGTTTTGTGTCATCTGCAAATTTGATAACCTCACTCGTTATTCCACTTTCCAGGTCATTTATGAATATGTCAAAAAGCAGCGGACCCAGCACAGATCCCTGGGGTACACCACTATTCACCTTTATCCATTGGGAAAATTGGCCATTTAGCCCTACCCTCTGCTTTCTATCTTTTAACCAGTTCCTGATCCACAATAGTACACTGCCTCCTATCCCATGACTCTTTAGTTCTGCCAAAAGTCTCTGATGAGGGACCTTGTCAAAGGCTTTCTGAAAGTCCAGATACACTATATCAACTGACTCACCTTTGTCCACCTGTTTATTCACCCCTTCAAAAAAACATAACAGATTAGTAAGACAAGATCTTCTTTGTCTAAAGCCATGTTGACTGTCTCCCATTAGGCCATGATTATCTACATGCTGAGTAATTTTATTCTTTATGATGGTTTCTACCATTTTTCCCGGTACTGACATCAGGCTTACCGGTCTGTAGTTTCCCGGATCACCCCTGGGAACCCTTTTTAAAAATTGGTGTTACATTGGCGATCCTCCAATCTTCAGGTATTAGAGATGATTTTAATGATACAGTTCACAGATTACTAATAGCAGGTCTGCAATCTCATATATCAGTTCTTTCAACACCCTTGGATGTATTTAAATGTTCCTCTGCCCTCTGATTGGGCAGCAGTTGGGGCAGCGTGGAGCAGCCCGGCTCTACCCCGATCGTTCGGGGGAGCCTGCTGGTGTGGCCGGCTATCCAAACCACCACCCAAACCAGAACATTTGTTACCTAAATATCAGGCCTCCCTGGTCCCCATGACAGGGGCGGCCCAAGGGGGGGGGGGGGCATGTGCAGAGATTAATTGTGGAGCCTCATTTGCATAAGGAGTCTCATTTGCATACATGTTTGAATAATATTAACATGCACTTTTAGTAAACATGCCTCTTAATGAGTGTCTGGATAAAGAAAGACTAACAGAGTTCTACATTACTATACTGCAGTGACAACCACCAGGCCCATTAGGAAGTACTATAAACACTAACCATTTAGAACCCATAGCAAATCCACCCTATCATAACAGCACTACCAGGACTCACAAAACACCAAACCCTACCTATCAAAAGGCAACACTGCAGATATTAAACCAATACATCTTAGAGAATACCAATACATCTCACTGGGGGAAAGAGAACAAGTGGAACTGTCAGATAGAAACTACATGAACAGAATACCTTAGCTCAGTTACACATGCAGAACATAGACCATCACCACACAAAGAACAAGGGATCACAATTTAGAAATAGGAAGATAATAATTAAACCGGGAACCCCAAAAGCCAAACATGAAATGTACGACACTGGAGAAATAAAACTATAAAGTAATTTCCTCTTGCACCAAACAAAAACTCAAAGATGTTAGCAATACACGCTTTCCAGACCAGACATATTCCAGTTAATAAATTCAAAATAAAAAGCATTTTTCTACCTTCTGTTTGGGCATTTTATTTTTCAGTTGCAATTGCTCCAGTCACTTTCTTCTGGTTTCTTCGTGTTTTCTGCGAGCTATCCATTTGTCCTTTCTTCTCTTTTAGATGTTTTCCACTCTCTCTATATATCTGCTTTAACATACTGATCGTTTCCCATTTGCTATTTCCCCCATTTCTTTCCTTATTCCTTTATCATCCACTCAAATTTCACCCTTCCATTCGCAATCCCCTCTTACTCTCCCAATACCCGGCCCATCGTAGACTTTTCTTCCACACAAAATATATTTTCCCCTCTCCATTCTCATTCCCCATCCCTTCTAGTCCTCCCCCAAAATCAGCTCCTTTATAGTTCTAGATCCACCCAGCATCCGCTCACTTCTAGTCCCATTCTCCCATGCCCCCACATCAGCCCATTTCCAGTCCTATTCTAGCCCATCACCCATTTGCAGTCCAAGCTCTCCCCATCAGCCCATTTCTAGTCCTATTCCAGCTCATCAGCCCACTTCCAGTGCCATTCCAGCCCACCATCAGCCAATTTCCACTCCAAGCTCCCCCATCAGCCAATTTCCAATCCTAGCCCCCTTGTCAGCCCACTTCCAGTCCTATTCCAGCTCCCATCACCCCATTTCCAGTTCTATTCCAGCTATTCATCAGCCCATTTCCAGTGCTAGCCCTCCCATCACAGCCCATTTCCAGTCTTAGCCCCCCCCAATCACAGCCCATTTCCAGTCCAAGCCCCCCCATCATAGCGTCTTTCCAGTCCTAGCCCCCCCACCATCACAGCCCATTTGCAGTCCTAGCACCGCCCCCACCATCACAGCCCATTTCCAGTCCAGGTTCCCCCCCACCATAGCCCATTTCTAGTCCAAGTTCCCCCCCCCACCACCACAGCCCATTTCCAGTCCAAGTTCCTCCCCCCCCACCATCACAGCCCATTTCCAGTACTAGCCCCCCTAATCACAGCCCATTTCCAGTCCAAGTTCCCCCCACCATAGCCCATTTCCAGTCCAGGTCCCCCCCCATCACAGTCAATTTCCAGTTCAAGTCCCCCACATCACAGCCCATCCAGTCCTTGTCCCCCCCCCCCCCCAAACCAGCCCCACGGCTGTCTGAGGGGCTTCAGAGGGAGCCGGGGAAGCCCGCGCGAGGCCCCGGCTCCCTCTGTACAACTGCCAGCATGAAGATCCTTTTCCCTCACGCTGGCTGTTTCTGTGAAGCCACGATTGCTGGGAAAGGTTAAAGGCAATGCCCTTTAACCTTTCCCAGCATTCGCGTCTTCACAGAAACAGCCGCCAGCGTGAAGGAAAAGGATCTTCATGCTGTTGGTTGTACAGAGGGAGCTGGGGGGGGGGGGGGGTTTCCCCGGCTCCCGCTGAAGCGAGGCCTCGCGCAGGCTTCCCCGGCTCCCGCTGAAGCTACCTGGTGTGCCATAATGGTGTTGAAGCGGGCTTCCCCGACTCCCGCTGAAGCCGCCTGGTGTGCCATAATGGTGTTGAAGCGGGGCCTCGCGCAGGCTTCCCCGACTCCCGCTGAAGCCGCCTGGTGTGCCATAATGGTGTTGAAGCGGGGCCCTGTGCAAACAACATTATCACACAATGGACAGGCCGGCCCTGCCCCATGACCTTTCTGAATAGTATACTATCTACACCACCAACGTTCGACATCAATTCCATTAAAATGAAGAACGCACTGTCTACCAGACAACCTGAGTTACAAGATCACCATCTTTTCTGTAGGAGCAGCCTGCCAAATAAGACCTATGGTTTATATTTTTTTTTATTTATTTCTGTGTTTTTTATACTGCTTTATGCATGTAATCAAGTCAGTTTACAGGGAGCTGAATAAACTAACACCGCTCGAGGCAAATTACAAGGAACTCAATGAACTATTACAATGAAGATTCTAAACTTTCTACTAGCTGTAAGATCAGAATACCTTGACTTTCATTAAAACATATATGTTTGTGAAAATTGCCTTCAGTGGATCGACAAATTATGAAAAACAGTTTGCTTCTTTTAATGAAAATAATGTGCACTCCAGATTTACAAAAACAGATTAAATGGGTTAATTCTTTGGGGCAAGTTTCAGAGTACAACCTTACAAAACTGATCATACAAACTGTTTTTCCTTATACACTAAAGCAAACCACGTTCATCTAAACTGAATATATCTTATGGTACTTACGGATACGAGTGTGCAAGCTGCTGAGCTAATTTGTGTGCTGCTGGGTCTCTGTCCAATGCATACACAGTAACACCAGGAGTTTGCTGTAGGAGAGATTTGGTATGGCCCCCAGCTCCAAAAGTCATATCTAGGAAACGCTGGTTTACAAAAAATATTGTTGCTTAGTATAACATCTAATACACTATCCTGAAAAAAGTTTCAACTTTTTTTATTTGACTTTTATGTAAAAAAAGCTCTTTGTTTGCATCATGAACTTAAAACATTAGTGTTTCATCTCAAATATGCTACTGTTAATTTCTGGAGAGTTGATGACTGACTTAAAGAACTTGAATGAGATTAGTTCTGACATGTCTAAAATTCTGACCACTGTAAGCATTTGTCAATCAATATTAGTTTTTATTGCGTTGCACCCCCTCACAAAGTGTCTCATTAGTTATTACAGAGCTCAGACTTTTTGCACGTTTGCCTGTGAAATATAAAATTAGTCAACAGAAAAGGAAGTTACTTATAAGTTAATAAATACCTTAAGGTTCGAACATTTAATGCAATATCAATCTCTCCTTAGGTAAATCCTTATAGTCTCTATTCAGGATAAAACACTAGTTTCAGAGAACAGCTGAAATCAGAAAACCCACAAGCATTCCACCTAAAATGAATAAAAAGAAGGCTGCTTGTGTAGGTCATGTTTGTGTGCATCTATGCAGCCATCAAGCCATTATGAACGTGTATTTGAGGCCCAGGTGCTGCAGATACTCAACATGCGTTTACCTGAGCTTAGATCCCGTGAGTCCCCGGCCCTCTCCTCATCTCCTACCAAGCAGAGGACTTAAGGGACAAGAGCAATGCCCAATTGCTCCTGCCCTGCTGGCACCAAAATTCAAAATGGCACCATCTGATCATTAGCTCTCCTTTGCCCCTCATGTGTGGGATCATGGAGTGGTGCTTGGCAACAAAAGATCAGGAGCTATTAGAGCATTGCTCTTGAAGACCCTCTACATATTACTGTTTATATTAAATCACTGGTTGCTTTGTGACTATAGAGCACTACAAAATACACTACTGGATTAATGTTGCCTGGAAAATCAGATTTTCAGAAAGTTAATATGAAATTATTTAATTGATTTACGTTATTTCCTAAATGACTGCCTTGCTGTAAATGTGAGAGCTATATATGTGCTCTGTGTTAAATTTAAGTTTGTTTTCCCTAACACAATTATTCAATTTCATAGGCATAACAAACTTGGAACATTTTCACAGATCTAAACTTGGTTTATTTATAATGATTATAGATGCAGGTGGCACCTTATAGACTAATCAATTTGGAGGAGGAGTCTATTTTGTCAGATTCTCATGATTATGATCTATTTATTAAATATGTTAAATGCTCAAGAGTGCTGCCTGTATCAGAGACCAGCAGAGGGCAGATATGCACCCCGTTGAGAAATATCCCTGCTGAGCTCCTCAGTCATCCCACTGCCATGTGCCACTGACTCCAGTAGTCATGCGTGTTGAAAGAAGGCTCTGCGTGTTTTCAAAAACAGCTGTGCAAGTTGGGAAGGAGGCCCAGAGCAATTAGGCCTGACCATAGAGCTTTTTCACTGTGTAAAGTGTAGTTTCTCACCTATAACAGGTGATCTCTGGGAACAGCAGGAATAGAGTCTTTACATATGGGTGACATCAGTACTGTCGGAGCCCACGTGGGAACGCTCCCCAGCATCCAATAGGAAAGCTTTTGTGAGCATCCCAATGAGCCTGCGCAGCTGCCTTCCCAGGTCTCCCTCCTCAGTTTAGTTTGCAGCGGAGATGAAAGAAGAGAAGGAGAGAAAAAGAAAGTACAACTCCTAGGGGAGGTGGGTGGGTTGTGAAAACTAAATTCCTGTTGTTCCCGGAGATCACCTGTTACAGGTGAGTAACTACGCTATCTCCAGGAACAAGCAGGAATGTAGTCTTCACATATGGGGATTCCCCAGCTTATAGATGCCAAGGGAATGACCCCCAAACGTAACCAAAAACCTCCACCCTGAGTTCCAATTGAACCACCAAATCACAAAACTCAGTGAAAGAAACCACAATTATATTCAAAAAATATTTTGTCGGAAATGGCCAGCCAGGTAGAAAGGAATTTTACCTTCCACCGCCGTGGCCTGTCCTTTTTAATCACTTAGAAAAATCTTTTTTTTTAAAATACAGCACTTATTCAAAAATGGCTGGTACTTAGCTTTGACGACTTAGGCTATAAACAGCAGGTCAGATACACGACGTGCCACGTTTCGGGAGTATATCCTTAAACCCCCTGCTTCAGGTCAAACCGCTGTTGATAAAGACGTTAGCCTTAAACAAATAGCTAAAATCAAATGGTTTTTATAGAACCCAGGCTCCCAATTAAACGGGGCGCGTTTGTCAGGTGTGATACGTATGAACAACCTATCAGAACAGGGAAAAGAAACCACCAATCAGGTTGCTACTCCCTGTCTAAAAGGCTTAAAAAATAGTGTGCCAGTCCACCTGCTGATTCAAGCCTTCTGGCTGTACAGAATGTAACCTAAAGATCCATTTCTGCTCCAAATTCTGTAAGATCTGAGTCCTGTCGCCACCCCTAGGATTAGGGGGCACAAAATCCAGAATTCGCCACCGAAGGTCTTCAAACACATGCGAGTAATCCAGGCAATGCTTTACCAATGGTGCAGTTAGACACTGTGTACGTAAGCGGGAAGCATGTTCCCCTAGTCTATGCTTACAAATTCGTGAAGTCCTTCCAATATAGGGCAGTCGGCAGGGACAGAGGATAAGATAAACTACATAATCAGTAGTACAGTCAGTATGCCAGCGGGTATAATAATGTTTATTAGTACAATTATCTGTCCACATCAAACCTGGTAGAGTGCTAGAGCAGAAAGAACAAGCTCCACAAGGAAAGTGGCCCGCATTGTCATGTCCTGATGGTGGTCTGTCCTGAGGTGCCGTAGTCTTCATCAATAAATCACGTAGATTGGACTTGCGAGAATAGGCAATTTGTAATGGTTTGCGAAAACAAGAATGAATAGCTAAAACAGGCCAAAATTTATGAATAAGATTAACAACTGAAGAGGTGCCTCGCATAAAAGGGAGAATACCCGTAATCTTATCCAATGAAGGTGAAGGAGCACGAGGTTCCAAAAGCCAATCTCGATGAATATGACATGCTCTCTTATAAGCCAGATGAACTACTCTAGAAGGATATCCCCTAGATAGCAATCGGGAGCATAACTCCTTCGCATGGATCTTAAACTGTGCCAGTGTAGTACAATTTCTCCGAAGCCGCAAGAACTGTCCATAGGGTAAACCTCGTTTTAAAGCAGGGGGATGATAGCTATCAAAACGCAACAAAGTGTTGCGCTGAACTGGCTTCCGATACAAGGAGGTTGAAAAACCCGTTGAGGTACATTCAATCTGAATATCCAAAAATTGAATCTTATATCTTTCTCTACTTGAGCTGTAAATTGGATATTAGGTTTAAATGAATTTAAAGAACCCAAGAAAGAATCTAAATCGGCCTTATTTCCTGTCCAGAGGAAAAAAATGTCGTCTAAAAAACGTTTCCAATGCAGAACCCAGGAAAACAACGGATGGGGATAAACGTATGTTTCTTCAAACCAAGCCATGTAAATTGTGGCTATAGAAGGGGCCACTGTGGCACCCATAGCAATTCCATAAATCTGCAGATAGAATTGTTGTTGGTACAGGAAAAAATTATGATTTAGCACTAAATCCAATAACTCCAGAAAAAAGTGTTTTGGAATCCGACTTGGAAGTGGAATAGGATATTGTAACAATCCAGACATAACTTCTTTCTGATCAATATTTGTATATAGAGCCTGGACGTCCAAAGTAACAAGAAATGAACACATAGATAAATAGCCTAAGTCGTCAAAGCTAAGTACCAGCCATTTTTGAATAAGTGCTGTTTTTTTAAAAAAAAGATTTTTCTAAGTGATTAAAAAGGACAGGCCACGGCGGTGGAAGGTAAAATTCCTTTCTACCTGGCTGGCCATTTCCGACAAAAAAATTTTTGAATAAAAGGGAATGTCCCCAGCAAGCTGCAAACCCAGGTGAGATGGGTTATGCTTTCTCCCATGGACCTCTGGCATCAAACTCGGGACCAGAGGGTAGGAGTTGTATTAAGTATGAAAGAGATGCTGAAGAACAGCTTGGCCAAACGAGGCATTCTGGCGGGAGTCCTTGTCCAGGCAATAGTGAGCAGCAAAAGTATGGACAGAGGACCAGGTTGCTGCTTTAGGCCTGACCAGAGTTTTTTTACACTATCTCCAGGAACAAGCAGGAATGTAGTCTTCACATATGGGACTCCTTAGCTTGGAGATGCCAGACAGATGACCTCAGAGCAAGCTGTGGAACACAGGCCTAAGTAGTAGGTCATATATCATCCAAGGACGTCTGGTATTGAAACCCATCTAAGCATGAAAGAGATGCTGGAGAACAGCTTGGCCAAACGAGGCATCCTGGCAGGAGTCCTTGTCCAGGCAATAGTGAGCAGCAAAAGTATGGACAGAGGACCAGGTTGCTGCTTTACATATCTCATCAATTGCCACAAAGCGGAGATTAGCCATGGAGGCAGCTATTGCTCGAACATTGTGTGCCATGAGAGTCCGGCATTGTCGTAAGAAAAGGTGATACAATCTGCTATCCATTTGGAGAGAGTTTGTTTGGATACTGGTAGTCCTAGGTGACTGGAATCAAAAGCAATGAAAAGTTGGGAAGCTTTTCAGTGTTCCCTTGTTCTCTGGAAATAAAAGGCCATATGTTTGTAATCCAGAGTATGAAGGGTTACCTCCGCCCTAGAAGAATGAGGTCTAGGGAAGAAAACAGGGAGGTACACTGACTGGTTTAAGTGAAAAGGCGAGACCACCTTTGGCATAAAGTGAGGATGAGTCCTAAGGATTACCTTATCATGGTGGAAACGAGTGTAAGGAGGATCAGCCACTAAAGCCTGAAGTTCACTGATATGCCTTGCCAAAGTGAGGGTAACAAAGAAGGTGACCTTCCAGGTAAGCAAATTCAAGAAGTAGTGGCTAGGGGTTCAGAGGGCAGCTTCATAAGCTGTCCTAAAACCACATTAAGGTCCCATGCCACTGGGGGTGGTTTAATGGGAGGCTTAGTCAATAGAAGCCCTCTCATGAAGCATGCTACAAGCAGCTGAAAAAAGATGGGTTGATCATCCAAGGGGATGTGGGATGTCGCTATGGCGCTCAGGTGTACCCGTACCGAATTGGTCTTTAGTCCAGAGGAAGAGAGGTGGAGAAGATATTCCAGTAATGTCTCCATGGGAGCTGAAAAGGAGTTAAGATCCCTTTTCGAACACCAGACAGAGAATCTACGCCACTTGAAGGCGTAGGAGCACCTTGTGGAAGGTTTCCTAGAAGATAAAAGGATATCTTTCACTTGCTGAGAAAGGCTGATGCCCTGGAATTCTATGCCTTCAGCAGCCATGCTGTTAGGTGTAGGGACTGCGGATTGGGATGCAGCAGTGTCCCATTCTCCTGGGGCAGACCCCAAATCTACTGGTTGGACTCGAGAGAGACGCAGAAGCAGAGGATACCATGGTTGTCATGGCCAAAGTGGGGCTATAAGGATCACGTAGCTGTTGTCTCTCTGGAGTTTGAAGAGAGTCTTCGGAATGAGGGGAATAGGGGGAAAGGCGTAAAGGAAGCCCTGACCCCAGTGAAGGTGAAAAGCATCTACCGCTTGGCTGTTGTGAGCCGGGATTCTAGAACAGAACCGGGGAAGTTTGGCATTCTGAGGACTTGCAAGCAGGTCTATATCTGGGGATCCCCTGATCTTGAAGATATGAGCAACTGTGTTTGCGTGGAGAGACCACTTGTGGGGCAATAAGACCCAACTGAGTTTGTCTGCTAAGAGATTCTGTTTGCCTGGGAGATGAACCGCAAGTAGGTGAATCTGATGTTGTATGGCGAAGGACCATAGGTGCATGGCTTCACTGCAAAGTGTCTAAGCCTGTTCCACCCTGCTTGTTCAAGTAGAACATGGCTACCTGATTGTCTGTTTGGACTAGAACTGTGCGGAAGCGAAGTTGGTCATGGAATACCCTAAGAGCATTGTGGATGGCTCTGAGTTCCAGATGATTTATGTGGAGTTGTGACTCCTGATAAGGCCAAAGACCTTGAGTGGAAAGGTTGTCCAGATGAGCTCCCCAGCCCAATTTGGATGCACCGTCATCAGGGTACATTGATGTGGAGGCTTCTGAAAAGGTGACTCTACGAGAAGGTGTTCTGGAGATTGCCATCACTGGAGAGATGAGATGAGACATGCAGGAGAATGTTATCTTGTCTCTCAGGTGACCGGATGCTTGAGACCTCTGGGAAGCCAGGGTCCATTGAGCTGCACACATATGTAGACGAGCATATGAGACCACATGTACAGTGGATGCCATATGTCCCAGAAGTTGCAGCATCTCTCGAGCAGCGAGAAAGGTTTTGAGGCCTGTTTGGGATGCAAGCTGGATAAGTCGAGCACAGCGGGCTTGAGGCAGAAAAACCCTTGACTGACCAGTGTCTAGGAGGGCTCCTATAAACTCTAGATTCTGAGAGCTAAGGGAGTTGGGACTTTGGAAGATTTATTACAAATCCCAAGTGCTGCAGCACCTACCTGGTGCACGTGAAAGATTGGCCTCTTGAGGTGTGCTTGCTCGAATGAGCCAGTTGTTTAAGTAGGGGAAGACAAATATCCCTAGAGTCCTTAGGAATGCAGCTACAACTGCCATGCACTTTGTAAAGACTCTTGGGGCAGAGGCGAGGCCAAAAGGCAGGACACTGTATTGATAATGTTTCCCCTAGAATAGGAAATGCAGAAACCTTCTGTGTTCCGCGTGGATAAGAATGTGAGTATATACGTCCTTTAGATCTAGAGAACAGAGCCAGTCCTGACTCTGGAGATAGAGTAGCAGAGTATCTAGGGAGATCATTTTGAATTTCTCCCAGAGTAGATACTTGTTCAGCTGTATGAGGTCCAGAATGAGCCTGTATCTCCCTGTCTTCTTTGGAATGAGGAAGTAAGGAGAATAGAAGCCCAGACCTTGCTGGGAGAGTGGCACTTCCTCTATTGCACCCTGTGAGAGAAGGGAGCTGACCTCCTGCAATAACAGGTTGGTAAAACGGGGTTGAGAACTGAACTCTTAATGGAGACTGGGTGGGTACACTTCGGAAGTGAAGTTTGTACCCCTCCTTCACTATGGAAAGAGTCCAGTGCTCTGATGTTACAAGATGCCACCTGTGGGCGAAGTGACAGTCTGCCTGGCATGGGAATGGAATGTGAAACCTCCAGAGGTAGGACGGCTATGTTCTCCAGAAAGGAGTCAAAGACCCTGAGGAGGTTGGGTCTGCTGTGCTGGCTGAGACCCGGGAGTCTGAGCCTCTTTGTTTTGGGTGCTGCTGTCCTTTTTGAGGAGCATGAACTGGACAGTGCAGAGCAGGGTTATAAGGAGAATAACACTTCTTTTTCTTATTGAAAAAGGGTTTCTTTGGTACCTTCTATTTAGAGTGGTGTTCTCAGACTCTAATTGAGATGCCTTATCCTGCCAGTCTTGCCAAACAGGTTTTCACCTGTATAAGGAATATTACCCAGCTTATCTTGAACCCACTGCTCAAGATCAGAGGCTTGGAGCCAAGCAATCCTATGTGCACCAATGCAAATAGTTGAAGTCTTAATGATGCATTCAAAACTGTCGAAGGTTGCCCAGTTAACAAATTTGGAAACATTTTGGGCATGCTTCATCAGAGTGAGATAATCAGCTCTCTTATCATCAGGGAAAAGAGGAGCCATCAGCTCCAAATCCCTAGTCACTTCTCTCAGAAATATATCCATGTAGAGTATGTATGAACTTATTCTGGCTGATAACATAGAGGCCTGAAAGCATCGACCACCAAAAGCATCAAGGGTTCTCGATTCTCTGCCCGGAGGGTTCGAGGAATGCGTTTTGGCACTTTTAATTTGACACATCGCCGATTCCACCACCATGGAATAGTGTGGTAATTGAGTCTTCTGGAAGCCGGGACAGTCCGGTACCTGGTATAGAGTAACGAGCCTTCGAGTATGTGGGGAGATGGTCAAGGGTGTCTCCCACATTTGACGCATAAGGTTATGAAGTATTCGATGATAAGGAAGAGTGGCAACCTCCTTTGGTGCTGCAGGGTATTGAAGGATTTCAAGCTCCTCATCCCTAGGCTCCTTCTCCGATGTTACGGTGATGGCGAGGCCCTGAGCAACATCCCGGATAAAATCTTGAAAAGACATGTCCTCCGGAGGGGACATGAGACGTTGCGGGGTTAAAGATAGATCATCTGGTAAAATTCTCATTTCTCTTGTATCGGTTGATTCATCGTCCGACGAATCAGAGTCCAAAGACTCAAAGTTTCGACAGGCTGGATGCTCGCGCTCTGCCTGTACTCAATACCGTTCGAAACCGGCATGGGAAAGTTTCGGTACCAGAACCTCGGTACCGGTGACAGACTCGAGGGCTGGTATAGGTGGTAGCATGGTAAGCGGCAAAAATGTCGATGCCGGTACCTTCGGCACCATTGTCTATACCAGTGATGGCTAACCTTTTTGAGCCCGAGTGCCCAAACTGCCGCACAAAACCAAAGAATTTCCTCAAAGTGCCAGCACGTCATTTGCATAAGTGGTCTTATTTGCATAAATATTTGCATAATGTTACCATACACTAACTTTTAGTAAACATGTCTCTTAATGAGTGTATGGATAAAGAAAGACTAAAAGATTTCTACATTACTATAATCCAGTGCCAACCGCCAGGCACATTAGGAAACTACTACAAACGCTGCCCATTTAGAACCCATAGCAAACCCGCCGTATCCTGACAGCATTACCAGGACTCACAAAGCACCATACCCTACCTATCAAAAGGCAACACTGCAAATATTAAACCAATACATTTCAGTGAATACTGGGGAAAGAGAACAAGTGGCAACATCAAATAGGAATTTCCTCTTGTACCAAACAAAGCGCAGATGTTAATGATGCACATTTCCCAGAGCTGACATATTCCAGTTAATAAATTCAAAATAAAGAGATATCTTTCTACCTTTTGTGCATTTTTTTTCAGTTGCAATTGGTCCAGCCATTTTCTTCTGGTTTCTTCATGTTTTCTGCTAACTCTCCATCGTCTGCTGTCCATTTGTCCTTTCTTCTCTCTTCTAGTTTTTTTTCCATTCTCTCTCTCTCTACATCTGCTTTAACATTTATTTATTTATTTATTTATTTATTTATCTAATTCTTCTATACCGCCCCTTCCAGAGATCAGGGGCGGTTTACATGGAACAAAGTAAACAAATTTGTACACTAATGTATACATTACATGGAACATAGTTTTTTAACTTTATACAGATAATATTTAGTAACTTTATACAGATAATATTTAGTAACTTTATAACTTTCTAACTTTATACAGATAACTGTGCATTAATTGTTGTAACTATTTACATTTGTATATAATTATAAATTTCTGTATCGTAGTGTCAAACAGAGTATTCTACCTTGTTTACCGGTAGTCAGGGTCATATATGTGTGCGGAGGAATTTATTTCCTTTTTCTCTTGAGAGTGTTTTGGGGTGTCTGTGATGGGTGTAAGTGGTGGGTGTATGTGTGTGGGTAGTTGAGTGTAATTTTAGGGCTTTGTGTTTGAATGTCTTGGGATGGTATGTGGTTGGACTTGGGGGTAAGGGATTTCAAAGTGTTCGGAGAAAAGGTATGTCTTGAGTTCCTTTCTAAATTGGGTGAGGTCTTTTATGATCCGAAGGTTTATTGGGAGATCATTCCAGAGCATGGGGCAGTGAATGTGAAGGCTCTGGTGCTGGTGGATTTTTTAGTTCTTTTGAATGATTTTGGTATTTCAAGTGAGTGTGTTGCGTTTAGTCTGCGGGTTCTTGATTCAGATGGGGCATGTAATAGTGTGGTTAGATATGAAGGGGCGATGCTGTTCAGGAGCTTGAATGTGGTTAGGAGGATTTTATATCTGATTCTGCTATTTATAGGGAGCCAATGAAGTTCTAGCATTATTGGGGTTACATGATCTGCTAGGCTGGCTTTAGTGACTACTTTCGCACAGATGTTCTGAGCTCTTTGAAGCAGGTATGTACTTTTTTGTGGTAGGCCAATTAAGAGACTATTACAATAGTCAAAGTGTGGGGTGATGAGTGTGTTAACAACTGATCTAAAGTCTTGGGTGTCTAGAAGGGGCCTTAGATGTTGTATGGTTTTGAGTTTGTAGAATATATAACATACTAATCTTTCTCCTTTTGCTCTTTCCTCATTCCTATTTCATCCACACAAATTTTACCCCTCCATCCTCAATCCCCAATTACTCTCCCAATACCTGGCCAATTGTAGATTTTTCATCCCTCCTACACAAAATATTTTTCCCCTCTCCATTTTACTCTCGCAGCCCCATCCCATTCTAATCCTCCCCCAACATCAGCTCCCTTCTAGTTCCAGTCTCACCCCGCATCCTTTCTCTTATTCAAGCCCCCCACTTCCCCACAGCACATTTCCATTCCAAGCCCCTTCCCCATCACCTATTTGCAGTTCAAGCCCCCTTCCACTCAGCCAATTTCCAGTCCTAGCAACCCCCCCAACCCATTACCAGTCCTAGCCCCCCATAGCCCACTCCCAGTCCTAATCCCACCAGCCCATTTCCAGTCCTAACCTCCCCATCAGCCCACTCCCAGTCCTAATCCCCCATCACTCAATTTTTAGTTTAAGCCCCCCCAGCGCCCATCACCACTCCTAACCCCCCCAGCGCCCATCACCACTCCTAACCCCCCAGCCCAGCGCCCATCACCACTCCTAACCCCCCCAGCCATCCCAGTGCCCATAACCACTCCTAACCCCCCCCCGCCAGCCCAGTGTCCATCACCACTCCTAACCCCCCCAGCCCAGTGCCCATCACCACTCCTAAACCCCCCCCCACCCCAGCCCATCACTACTCCTAACACCCCCCAGCCCAGCCCAGCCCAGCCCATCACTACTCCTAACCCCCCAGCCAGCCCAGCCCAGCCCAGCCCAGCCCAGCCCATCACCACTCCTAACCCCCCCCAGCCCAGCCCAGCCCAGCCCATCACCACTCCTAACCCCCCCCACCCCCCAGCCCAGCCCAGCCCAGCCCAGCCCAGCCAGGGAAAATTTAAAAAAAAAAGAAAACCTGTCTGCTGCCGCTGTCGGGGCCGCCGCGGCAGAATCGAGCGTGCCGCGGGGCCCCCCTGTACCCGGCAGATCCTGCCCTCCCCGTAGCAGCTCTCTCTTTGGAGCTGCAGTCAGACGCGCCGGCTTGCAGAGCGCGAGGGAAGAGTTCCCTCGCTGCTCTGTTAAGCCCGCGGGGGCTGATGGGAAGTTCCCATCAGCCCCCGCGGGCTTAACGGAGTCGCGAAAGGGAAACTCTTCCCTTCGCGCTCTGCAAGCCGGCGCGTCTGACTGTAGCTCCTAAGAGAGAGCTGCTACGGGGAGGGCAGGATCTGCCGGGTACAGGGGGGCCCCGCGGCACGCTCGATTCTGCCGCGGCGGCCCCGACAGCGGCAGCAGACAGGGTTTTGTTTTTTTTTTCGATTGCGGACCTTCCCGCGTGCCAGCTGCAAGGCCTTCGCGTGCCACAGCTGGCACGCGTGCCATAGGTTCGCCATCGCTGGTCTATACCGATGGCTGGGGAAGACTGTAAAGGCTTTACTAGCACGGAAGCTGCTAGCAAGGCTGCTAAGCTCCGTTCAATAGCCAGGATACAATGATCCATGGAGCCGCCGATGCCTGGGTATCGGTACCTGAATTGTGGGCCACAATCCCTGAGCATGGCACCAAGAGCTCTGCGGAAGTCGAGGCCTCGGGAGCATCCTGGGAACCCACTAATGCTTTGGAGGCAAAGACCTCCCGCCGGGGTTGTTTGGCCAGTGTGTCTCCCTCCAGGGCAACGCCTAAGGCATCTCGATGCTTAGAAGGAGATCTATCTTTGGAGGGTCGGCTAGTCTTCGATAAAGACCTGGGTTTTGATACCTGCGATCCCTGGGAGAAAGATGAAGCTCTCGATGACGTCGATACTACGGACATTGCATCGGTGGCAAAGAGGGTGCTGAGTTTCGCAGCTCTGTTCTGCAGGCCTCTCTTTGTCATCTTCCTACAGAGGAGACAGTCGGTTGATGATCCAGTCCCAAACATTTTAAGACATCAGTCATGGGTGTCTGTGGCTGAAATTGTATAGCCACACGGAACACTTTTTAAAACCAATAGCTGGTTTGTCCATTTTGGGAAAAAAACAAGGCCTAAGTCTAAAATGACATTGATGCGCCCTGAGAGAAAGGGCCCCTCAGAAAAGTATAATTTTTTTTCTTTTTTTATAGAAGAGAGAAAGTGAGCAATGAGAGTCGGTACCAGTGTCGACAGGAAGGCAGACACGACCACAAAAATATAAGAAAAATCTAATTTTCTGCGGTGAAAGGAATTGCTTCTTGTCGGCTCCGCGGAAAATGAAGAACTGAGGAGGGAGAGCTGGAAAGGCGGAAAGGCAGCTTACGCAGGTGCAGTGGGATGCTCCCAAAAGCTTTCCTATTGGATGCTGGGGAGTGTTTCTGCGCAGGCTCCATCGGTACCGACGTCACCCATATGTGAAGACTACATTCCTGCTTGTTCCTGGAGATCAACTAGTACTTTTATGTAATCATAAAAGCCTGGTCACTGCCGCCATCTACCCAGAGTGGGGTAATTCTAGAAAAGGATTCCTATGATGAAAGTCCAAGAAGATGCTCATTTTATGAAGGCAATCTAAGGAAAATAAACTCACCACCAGAGCAGAGATCCAATAAATACTCATATCAGAACCCCCCCCTCCATTACCACCAGGATACCTACTAAATATTATATATGTAGATTGTTCATATGATCATTGTGCTAAAACAGATTAAGATGCCAATCTTGTATGTGTATTACAATTTTCAACTGGCTCATCATATATCCAAAATTTAATTAAACATCATTTGTACACTATTTCTTTATATGAAATATTTAAGCGACCCCAACTGCAGCATACAGATAAGGAAGAACATTGGGGAATTTATTTCCTGTTCATCTTATCAAGATGAAGAATCTTTCAGACATGCTCAATATGATCCCGATTCAGAAAGGCGACTTGCGGGGCTGCACATCCCAGCAGAACGTGCAGTCCCGGCAAGCTGTCCTGCCCGTATTCCCCCTCAGAGTCTCCCCACATGCCCAGAGCAGCAGTACGTGGAGAGCAGGCAGGGGGCAAGAAGGGGCGAGGGTGGGCCGAGGCGGCAGTATGTACAGGGACGATTCTGGCCACGGCCCTGTATGCCCTGCAGGATCAGGGAGAACGTGCTTCTTATTCTCTCTCGAAGGTGGAATAAGCAGCATAAACTGGGTGATTGGGGCCGGAAACCCCCCCCCTCCCCCGAGGCCAGGGCCAGGTGCAGGTAGGTCTCCGCTGCCCAATTCTGGCCCCGGCAGCCCAGCTTTAGGTTGGGCGGCAGAGAATCAGACAGTCAGCACCGCAGGAGTCAGGGGGTCTGCGGGGAGGATCTTCCCTTGGGTCTGCAGGGGCACGCCGGGTGTCTCAGGGCCCGATTCTGTATGCCGCAGGAATGTTTTGATCCTGCGTTACAGAATCGGGTCCTAATGGGCCCGTCCTGCTCAGATGTGCCCCCTTCTGAATCAGACTCTATGTGTATGGAAATGATTAAAGATGAATACTGGACTCATCCAAATACCGGGAGAAAATATAAAGCATATTTAGATACAACTTGGTATGGTTGTCCCCTTGAGTTGCAGACCTCCCCACTGCGACCTGGAAGTGAAGCGGTGACCAGTGGTGTGCTTCTCTTCAGCCAGGCATCGAGTACGCCTGTGCAGGGAAGTGAAGAGGGCCTACCGTATAGAAGCTGATTGTGGGAATGAAGATTTGGCAGGATCAGCGTCTGGTAGTATGGAGACACCAGCAGCAGCTTCTGAAGGAAAAGGGGCTCTGGATGCAGTGGTTTGGTTAAACCTGCAACAGCAACATTGGATACACTATGGGACGCTATTGCTGCAATTAATAACTCCCTGATGTTAGTGTCTGGAACTGTGAGTATTGAACTGGTGGTATTTAAAAATAAGTTACAAGAAGTTTCCCCAAGTCCAGGTGGAACAGGCAGGAAAGCTAAGTTTACAGAAGATCTATAGCAGCTCCGGGAATTGCAGGAGGCCAGAACTAAAGATGGGATGGTGATCTCTAAAATGATTGAGTATCCGGAGAATCTAGTTTGAAAAAATAACTTGAGATTGTTGAACTTTCCCTGTTCTCCAATCCAGTTGCCTTTGGAGATGGTGCACAGATATTTCCAGGAGGTGTTACAAATCTTCTGGGAGGACCTGCCCCCCCCCCCTGACAAGGGCCCAATATCTGTCCCTGGGTTCCAGCGCCCTGGTAGTTGTCTCAGAGATCCTCCCCCCAAAGTAGCCAGGGACCTTATAGGGTTTTTTGAGAGCTCATTGGAGTTGGTCACTGGCTGCTCTACCCCCCTCATTACACTGGCTTTGGAATCTAATAAGTTATTAATTCTGAGATCATATTTTAAAAATTTCAGTGTGCAGTTTTTGGGCTCTCATGTACGCATTTTCCCAGCTTTAGCTTGTGATACCCAGGCAAGGAGAAGAGAATTTTTGGGACATAAACCCAGGGTTCTCTCCCTTGGCAGATCATTTTTGTTTAAGTTCCCTTCTAGATGTCATGTTACCTTTAAAGGAATTAATTATTTGTTTTTTGAGCCATGGCAGCTACTGGAATTTTTAGTTGCTATGGAAGAAGTAATTGTGTCAGTAGATTCCCATATGGCTGATATGTAAGTCTCCAATCAGTTTTATTTAAACATTTCCTGGGTGCGAGGGAGTTTTTTTCCCTATACTTCAATGTATTTCTTAATGCCCTTTGGGTGTTTCCTTCTTTGATGGACTAATTGAATGGTCTTTGTTTTTCTTTTTTGTTTTAATTTCTTGCTATGGGTATAGGGTAACATAGTAACATAGTAAGTGACAGCAGATAAAGACCAGCATGGTCCATCTAGTCTGCCCAGCAAGATGGCAAGAGTAGGTGCACCTGTCGCTCTGTGCAGGCCACCCCTCCCCATGTTTTTGTTTCTGTTTAGGGGTGAACCCACCACTCCATGTAGGACACCCTTATTTGTTCAGACGCTAGATAGTTCAGAAGTTAGATGGTACCGTTTATTTTGCTTTTATCCTGTTGCTGTAAAGGGATCCACTGTGTTTGTCCCATGCCGTTTTGAATTCCATCACCGTGTTTGCCCCCACCACTTCCATCGGGAGGGCATTCCAAGCATCCACCACCCTTTCAGTGAAGAAATATTTCCTGACATTGCCTTTCAATTTTACCACCTTGCAGCTTCATGTTATGCCCTCTAGTTTTACAGCTTCCCCGTCTTTGGAAGAGGTTTGTTTGTTCATCATTTCTCTTTAAGTATTTAAAGGTCTGAATCATATCTCCCCTGTCCCTCCTCTCCTCCAAAGTGTACATATTTCGGTCTTCAAGTCTCTTCTCATAAGGCTTCTGACACAGGCTCCAAATCATTTTGGTCGCCTTTCTCTGAACAGTTTCCAGTCTTTTTACATCTTTTGCAAGATATGGCCTCCAAAACTGAACACAGTATTCCAAGTGAGGCCTCACCAGTGACTTGTACAGTGGCATAAGTACCTCTCTTCCTTTCTGCTGGTACTCCCTCTTTGTATGCAGCCCAACATTCTCCTGGCTTTTGCCACCGCCTTGTCGCACTGTTTTGCCACCTTGAGATCATCAGAGATAATCACACCAAGGTCTTTCTCCTGAACCATGCATACCAACCTCTCACCCCCTATTGTCTACTTTTTCCCTTGGATTTCTGCTACCCAAGTGCATGACACTGCACTTTTTCACATTAAATCATAGTTGCCAAGCATTAGACCAGTCTTCCAGCTTTTGTAGATCTTTCCTCATGTTATCCACTCCCTCGGGGGAGTCCACTCTGTTGCAAAATTTTGTGTCATCTGCAAACAGACAGACTTTTCGATTCAGTCCTTCAGCAATATCACTCACAAATATATTGAACAGTGCCGGGCCCAGGACCGAACCCTGAGGCACCCCACTAATCACCTTCCTCTCATCCGAGTGAGCTCCATGTACCATCACCCTCTGTTGTCTGTCAGTCAACCAATTTCTAATCCAGTTTACTATCTTGGGACCCATCCCCAAGCTACTGAGTTTATTGACAAGCCTCCTATGAGGAACAGTATCAAAGGCTTTGCTGAAATCCAGATAGATGACATCCATTGCATGCCCCAGATCTAGTTCCTTGGTCACCCAATCAAAGAACTCAATCAGATTTGTTTGGCAAGACCGTCCTTCGGTAAAACCATGTTGCCTTGGATCTTGCAACCTGTTGGTTTTGAGAAAGTTCACTATTCGCTCTTTCAGGAGCGCCTCCATTACTTTTCCTGCCACCGAGGTAAGGCTCACGGGCCTTTAATTTGACACTTCTTCCCTGTCACCACTTTTGTGTAGAGGTACAACATTAGCCATTCTCCAGTCCTGAGGAACCACTCCTGTTTCCAAGGATCTGTTGAAGACATCCTTAAATGGTCCTGCAAGAACCTCTCTGAGCTCTTTCAGTATCCTGGGATGTATCCCATCTGGTCCTATGGCTTTGTCCACTTTCAGTTTAGCAAGTTGTTCTAACACCTCATCTTCTGTGAATGGTGTGGTATCTACTTCAGTCCTATTTTTATATTTGGGAGTCACAGCTGGTCCATCTCCAGGATCTTCTTTAGTAAAAACAGAGCAGAAGTATTTGTTTAGCAATTTCGCTTTTTCAGTGTCACTTTCCACGTGTCCTTTCCCAGCACTTCTGAGTCCTGCAGTTGCAACTCTGATCTTCTTCCTTTCCTGAATATACCTGAAGAAAGTTTTATTGCCACCCTTAACATCTTTAGCCATCTTTTCTTCTGCCTTTGATTTTGCTATCCTTATTACTCTTTTAGACTCTGAGTTGGATCCTGTATTCATTTCTGTGTTCTTCTGTTTGCAAGCTTTTGAATTTTGCGAAAGCTGTGTTTTTTGCCTTTATTTGCGCAGCCACCTCTTTGGAAAACCAAATAGGTTTCCTTCTCCTCTTGTTTTTATTTATTTTTCTTATATATTTATCTGTTGCCCCTTTTATTGCCGCCTTTAGTTTAGTCCATTGCAATTCCACTTCCCTTATCTCCTTCCAACCCATCATCTCCTCCTTTAAGTACTCGGCCATTTTATTGAAGTCAGTGTTTTTGAAGTTTAGGACTTTGAGCTTGCTATGATTGGCCTGTACCATGGCTTTTATCTCAAACCACACCGTGTGATGGTCGCTGTTGCTCACAGGGGCACTCACGCAGACATTCGACACGTTATCACTGTTGGTAAGCACTACATCCAGCGTTGAGCTTTCCCTGGTTGGTTCCATCACCATTTGTCTAAGTAATGCATCTTGGAGAGCATCCACAATTTTTTTGCTTCTTTCCAGATGTGCAGAAGGAGTAATCCAATCCACATCAGGTAAATTAAAGTCACCCAATGTGATCGCTTCCCCCTTTGTTGCTATCTTGGCAATATCTATAATCAATTCGTTATCTCTCTCTTCAATTTGAGTCGGAGGTCTGTAGACTACAGCAATATGGATGACAGTGCCATCTCCTCTTTCCAACGCAATCCAGAGCGCTTCTTCTTTTCCCCATGTTCCCTGCATTTCAGTAGCTTTAATACTGCTTTTGACATACAAGGCTACTCCTCCTCCTTTTCCATTTTCTCTGTCTCTTCTGAATAGATTATAGCCAGCTATGGCTATATCCCAATCATGCGATTCATTAAACCATGTTTCCGTAACGGCCACGATGTCCAAATCCGTTTCCACCATTAGGGCTTCCAAGTCTGGAATTTTTTTGGCTAAGCTTCGAGCATTTGTGCTCATTGCTTTCCAGCATTTACCTGGCTTGTGTGTATTTTGCATTGATTTTATTCTGCCCACTTCTTCCCACTTGTTTTTGATGTGTGGTTTAAGTTAGGGTACCATGTTTAGGGTACCATGTTTATTCTGTCATTCATATATATATCTGAATGCTTTTGAATAAATGTAATAAATATAAAATAACATTTAATTAAAAAAAGGAATACTATTGTTCAAAGACTATTCGAGCAAGGTGGCAGCTGAGAGGAGAGCCTTCACTCCTATCTGTACATAGCTATTTTACCATGGAATATGTTTTGCGCTAATGTTTCCTTGCAAACTGAAAGTGTCACATGGTGGTGAAACTTTGTTATTGGATACGGTGCAGGAGGAGCAACTGTTTGTAGACAAATGGACTAAAACTGGGCCTGGTCAGGAGGCTGCGGAGGAGTGACAGTGAAACCGGAAAACAGACAGCTTGGCAGATGTGGGAGTTATCCAGGTGTTCCGTGTGAGCTTGGTGAGCTGAGACACTGAACTATGCACTCCCCATATACTGAATTACTGGGGGCACCCTTCCTTCCCCCGCAGCAATAATCTGCGAGATCCCGATGAAAAAGTTTCAAAATAAAGGGATGTGCTTCTGGCAGGGTTGCTGGTGGCGGATACAGAGGGTGGCCTGGGGGCAGAGGCTATGCAGGCCCAACACCAGCAGCCCCATAGAGCGTTGTACAAAACTGATAGCTGAAGGACAGTAACTGGACCACACACGATGGCAGTGGCTGAAAATTGACAAGTAAGAGCGGCAATGGCTAAACCGGACTCATATTTTGCAGTATTGAACTTGAAAGGGTACAACTGGAAATTCTATGCATCACTGAGTAAAGCCTAGAGTGATATGCACCCATGCTTAATTTTGGTAGTGGCCCTGGGGATGGGGGGAGGGGGGAAATGGGCCCTAATATAGGGTGAAGGGGCTAAACAATAGGTACAAGAAGGGGGAAAAGGGATATTTTGTAAACAGAGGTATGGGGACATAGGAAGGAAGCAGAACAAGGAAAAGATAAGGGACTCATGGGATGGGCGAGAGGGAGGGAAAGTTGCAGTTGGGAAAAGTGTTTGGTGGGAGAATATGGTTGGGAAGAGTGAGTATTGGAATGGGTAGGAGAGAATGGAGGAAGGGAGAGAGGGAGGGAGGGAAACAGGGGAGGAGGATCTGAAAGGGGTAATGCACTGTCTTGGGCAAAGTCACCATTTTGTAATGTTTGAGAAAGAGGGGGGGGGGGGGGTGAGCCAAGTGGCCTAGTGGTTGGGGTAAGGTACTTCAGGCCAGAAGGTCAGGGGTTCAAATCCCACTAGAGGACAGCAACCTTGGGCCAGAAGGACTGGGGTTTCTAGTCCCACAGTTGCTCCTTGTGGTCTTGGGCAAGCCACTTAACCCTCCATAGAGAGTAGTTACTCACCTGTAACAGGTGTTCTCCAGGAGCAGCAGGAATCAGTCCTCACATATGGGTGACATCGACGTCGATGGAGCCCTTGTGGAGCATTTCCCCAGTTTCCATGAAAGCCTTTGGGAATGCAGGCACGCTTGCGCGGTTCCCTTCCCACCTAAAGGTGCCATTTTGCTCAGTCAAATAACATAGCTTAAAAACAGCACACAAAAATGTAAAATAAACTATGTACAACTGCAACTCCCAGGGGAGGAGGGAGGGTTGTGAGGACTGATTCCTGCTGCTCCTGGAGAACACCTGTTACAGGTGAGTAACTACTCTTTCTCCAGGACCAAGCAGGAAGTCAGCCCTCACATATGGGTGACTCCCTAGCTCTGGGCTACCAAGGAACCCAGGCTGAACAAGAGAACTCCCTCTAGTCCCAGCATCAAAGAAAGGCTTTTTCACTGACAGAACCTCCACCGGTAGCCCAACAGAGGGCAGGAGTTGCCTAAACCTCAAAGAGATTCCGGAGTACTGCCTGGCCAAAAGCACTGTCCCTACGGGACTCCCTCTCCAGACAGTAATGGGCCGCAAAAGTCTGGCTTGAAGACCAAGTAGCAGCCTGCAGATGTCTACCAATGGTACAGAGCGGAGATAAGCCACTGAGGCAGCCATTGCCCTGACACTATGGGCCGTGACCCGACCCTGCAAAGGAAGGTCAGCTGCCCTGTAAGCCCAGGTGATAGTCAGCCACCCAGATGGACAAGGTACGCTTGGACACAGCTAATCCCAGATTATTAGGGTCAAAAGAGATGAAGAGCTGAGTAGCCCTTCTATGCCCCTGCGCACGGTCAAGGTAGAAGGATAAGGCCCTCCTACAGTCCAGGGTATGCAGAACTACTTCAGCCTGGCTTGCATGAGGCCTAGGGAAGAATGTTGGAAGAACCACCTCCTGGTTGAGGTGGAAAGAGGAGACAACCTTTGGAAGGAACTTTGGATGAGTCCTGAGGACTACCCTATTCTTATAGAATCTGGTGTAAGGCCTGTCACAGACCAGGGCCTGAAGTTCACTCACTCACCTGGCCAAGGTTAGGGCTACCAAGAAGAGTGTCTTCCAGGACAGGAAGCGTAGAGGGCAAGTAGCCATCGGCTCAAAAGGTGGGCGAGTCAGTTGTTGCAAGACCACATTCAACTCCCACTCAGGAGCAGGAGGACGGATTGGAGGCTTGAGCAAGAGCAAGCCTCTGAGGAACCGGGACACCAAGGTGTGAACCGAGAGAGAATGTCCTCCCACCAGTGAGTGGTGAGCTGCTAGGGCTGAGAGGTGGACCCGAACAGAATTGGACTTAAGTCCCTGATTTGATAAGTGCAGTAGGTACTGGAGTACCCCTGGTACAGCACAGGAGAAGGGATCTTCTGTACGTAGCTGACACCACACAGAAAACCTTTTCCATTTTAGGGCATAGGTTTTCCTAGTGGACTGTTTCCTAGAGGCTAGGACAACCTCCTCAACCTCCTGAGGTAGGCCCCAGGGAGCCAAAACTACACTTGCAGCCTCCATGCCATCAAATTGAGAGCTTTGAGATTGGGGTGCAGAAGGGAACCCTGATCCTGAGAGAGAAGGTCGGGTTGCAACCCCAAAGGCAGTGGGGAATCCACTGCCAGCTGAAGCAGAAGTGGAAACCAAGGCTGTCTCGGCCACCTGGGAGCCACCAGCAGGACCGAGGCCTTGTCCTGAAGAATCTTGAACAGGGTTCGGGCCACCAAGGGCGTGGGAGGAAACACATACAGGAGGCCCTGAGACCATGGAATTAGAAAAGCATCTGCTGCTATCTGCAGAGGATGCGGTTGCCTGGAGCAGAACTTTGGCAGCTGTTTGTTCAGTGGACTGGCAAACAGATCTATGGATGGAAGTCCCCATTTCAGGAAAATCTTCTGAACCACCAAAGGATGGAGCTGCCACTCGTGGGGCTGCAGAATCCTGCTCAACCTGTCGGCCAGGTAGTTTTCCTGGCCAGGGAGGTAGACAGCCTTGAGGAGCATGTTGTGCTTGAGGGCAAACAAGCAAAGGTCCTGTGCTTCCTGGCAAAGGAGCCTGGACCCAGTTCCGCCCTGTTTGTTCACATAAAACATGGCTACCTGGTTGTCCATTTGAACTAGGACAGACTGATGAGCCAGGGCTGGAGAGAAAGTCTTGAGGGCCAACCGAATAGCCCTGAGTTCCAGGAGATTGATTTGCTGTGCGGCTTCCCAGGGAGCCCACAGGCCCTGGGTGCACTTGCCCAAACAATGAGCTCCCCAGCCCTGCAAGGAGGCATCTGTGGTCAACACCACTGTGAATCCAGGAATCTGAAAAGGCACTCCTTGCAGCAGATTGGGTGGATGAAGCCACCAGCTGAGGGACATCAGAAATTGTCTGGACATCCTTATCTTGTCTCTGAGGCTGCCTGTGGCCTGTGACCACTGAGACCGAAGGCACCACTGTGCCGGCCTCATATGGAGCCGGGCAGTGGGGGTCACATGAACTGTCGAAGCCATGTGGCCTAGAAGCCTCAGACAGAGTCTGGCGGAGACCAGTGATCTGCTGAGAAACTGACTCGCCAAGCTTATCAGTCTTTGGGCTCTGTCTTCGGGCAAGAATACCTTTGCCAGCAGAGTGTCCAACCTTGCCCCTATGAACTCCAAGTTTTGGGATGGGAGCAAAGTGGACTTTGCGAAGTTTATGACAGACCCCAGGCTTTGAAGAAGAGCAATAGTTCTGAGGGTGGCTTGTCTGGCCTCCTGGCATGTCTGATCCCTGATGAGCCAATCGTCCAGATAGGGGAAGACAAAGATACCCTGATTTCTCAGGTAGGCCGCCACCACTGCCAGGCATTTGGTAAAGACCCTGGGAGCGGAGGTTAGGCCAAAAGGTAGTACTCTGTACTGATAATGGTTTCCTCTCACAATGAACCTGAGGTACTTTCTGTGGTCTGGATGAACGAGGATGTGAGTGTACGCATCCTTTAGATCTAAGGAGCATAGCCAATCTCCCTGCTGGAGGTAGGGCAGAAGGGTTCCAAGAGTAAGCATCTTGAACTTTTCCTTCTCCAAGAACTTGTTGAGGTTGTGGAGATCTAGAATAGGTTGAAGGCCACCGGTTCTTTTGGGTACTAGGAAATACCTGGAGTAGAATCCTCGACCTTGTAAGTGGGGAGGCACCGGTTCCACTGCCCTGTCCACCAACAGACCTTGTAGCTCCTGAAGGAGAAGATATGTATGCAGGGGAGGCCTTGGAGGCTCCCCTGGGAAGTACAGAGGAGGTTGCTGTGTGAAGTGTAGTGCATAGCCCTTGTGGACTATTCTTAACACCCAACTGTTTCCAGTGATGAGTGGCCAATGGTGTGCAAACAGAGCGAGGCGACCTCCTGTGCAGGGTTGGGAGAGCAGGGACGGAGAGGCTATGCCTAAGGAGTCAAAAAACCCCACCCTGCTGAGTGGGAGCAGGGGCCGGAGGCTTGGGGGTCCTCTGCCTACGGGGCCCATTACCCTGCCCCTTGGCTTGCTGACCCTGTGGGGCAGCTTGGGCAGCCTGATATTGTGGGTACTGTTTGTAGGCAGTGCCCTTCCTCGGGTAAAAGGACTTTTTACCCGAGCCCTTCTTCTTGTGAGAAGGGGCAGAAGTCTTTCTAGACAGCCTTGTCCGTGTGAGGTGCTCGGTCTCGAGCTGTGCGGCCTTCTTGGTCATGGGCTTGCCAAAAAGGTTCTCACCTCGGCAAGGGACATCGACCAACTTGTCCTGAACCCATGGCTCGAGGTCCGATGACTGCAGCCATGCCTGGCGTCGAGTCGCAATGCCGGCTGCCGCAACATGGGCCGAAGCCTCGAAGCCATCAAAGGCAGCGCGAGACAAACTTAGAGCATTCCCGGATCCCCAAGGACAAGGACTTGAACCTCTGCAAGGGTTCCCCGGAGAGACCAGCAGAGAACCTGGCCAGCTCCTTGGCCAGGTCTCGCAAGTACATGCCCATGTACAGCTGGTAAGACTGGACACGGCAAGCAAGCATCGAGCCCTGGAAGCACTTTCTACCAAAACCATCCAGGTTTCGGGCCTCCCTGCCAGGGGGCACCGCGGAGTGCATCTTCTGACTTTTCAGGTGATGCATGGCCGATTCCACCACCATGGAATGGTGTGGTAGCTGCGCCTTCTGAAAGCCAGGACTCTTCCGGAGTTGATAGATCAAATAGACCCGCTTGCTTAAAACCGGCGTCTTGAACCTCTGAAAGGGTTCCTCGGAGAGGCCAGCTGAGAACCCCGCAAGCTCCTTTGCCAGGTCTCGTAGGTACATGCCCATGTACAGCTGGTAGGTCTGGACACGGCAACATAGCATAGAGCCCTGGAAGCACTTTCTGCCGAGGGCATCCAGGTTCCGGGCCTCCCGGCCGGAGAGCACCAAGGAGTGCATCTTCTGACTCTTCAGGCGGTGCATGGCCGATTACACAACCATGGAATTGTGCGGTAGCTGCGCCTTTTGGAACCCAGGGCTCTTACGGACTCGATAAATGGAATTGACCCGTTTGCTAAGAACCGGCGCCGAGGCCGGTGCCTCCCACATACGGAAGAGCAGCCGTTCCAGCATTGGAGGAACCGGTACAATAAAGGCTTCCTTCGGAGGAAAATCATACTGGAGGCCATCGAGCTCCTCCCACATTCGGAAGAGGAGCCGTTCCAGCATCGGAGGAACCGGGACAGTAAAGGCCTCCTTCGGAGGAGAGTCGCACTGCAGGGCCTCGAGCTCCTCGGCTCGAGGCTCCTCCTCGGGGTCCGCAGGGATAGCCAACGCAGTGGCCATATCCCGAACGAACTCCGAGTACCGGGTATCCTCCGGAGGGGAACTACTTCGGGGTTCAGACTGCGGTGAATCCGATGGGACGCACAGAGTCTTGAAGGTGTCGGGGGACTCCTCGTCCTCAGTCTCCCATGCGGACTCATCCGATGAGGAATCGGGGTCCGACCTTGCGGGGCCTGCGAGCACACGCCCCGACACCGAAGGCACCGGCGTCGACGCCCTCGGTCCCGAACGGGAGGTCGAGGGAGACCGCGACCGAGGTCGACCTCGAGCCTTTATGGCCTTGAGTATCGGCTCGGTCTCCAGGGTCGACTTCGACGTCGATGTCCCGGTGGTCGGGGCAGATGCGCCAGACAGGCTGGCCATCAGTGCCCGCTGCTGTTCCATGAAGGCAGACAGTCTGCTCTCCAAGGCTGTCAACCTGAGACCCAGCTCAGGAGACTCAGCAGCTCCCGACTCAGGCCCCAGCGGCGGCTCCCTGGGAGGAGAGTCCACGAGGACTACAGGGCTTACGTGTCCAGCAGACTCCGGCTCCAGTCGAGGAACTTTGGAAGGCTTCTCCTGTTCCACAGGCCCGGGGCGACGGTCGGGGGTCTGAGACCGAGCTCTCGAGGAACCCGGGACCTCTTCCGACGACGCCCTCACGAGCCGCTTCTTCCTCTTGCGTTCCCGGTCGGGGGACCCCCTGTCCGAGGAGCCACGATGGTGCTTGGGATCCGACTCTCGAAATGTAGAGGCCTCAGACGAGGTCTGGGCCCGGCCGGAGACCGAGTCAGAAAAAAGCCTTTCCTTTTGGTGCTGATGACTTCGCAGTGCCTTGGAAGACATTTTCCCACATGGTCCACACTTCTTAGGGTCGTGATCAGGAACGAGGCACCGAAGGCAGCAGTCGTGTGTGTCGGTGAGAGACATCAGTTTCTTGCACCGATCACACTTCTTAAAACCGCTGGAAGGCATCGGGGAAAAAAGAGTCCCCGCGAGGTCAAAGGACCGGCCTTCCAGGGAAAATGAAAAAAGGGTGCGAACGCCAGCCACTAAGGGCAAAGACCGAAAAAAGAAGATCGGGCTCGATACCGGTGTACCGAATCCGGCGGGAGGGGAACCGGCATCGAACCGGAGAAGAAAAATAGCGAAGAATCGCAAAAAAAATCAACAATTTTCCGGGATGACTAGGACTCACATCCGGTGGGCTTCACAGAAAATGAGAGACTGAGCAAAATGGCACCTTTAGGCGGGAAGGGAACCGCGCATGCGTGCCTGCATTCCCAAAGGCTTTCATGGAAAGCTGGGGAAATGATCCGCAAGGGCTCCATCGAGCCCTAAAATGGAAAAGGTTTCCTGCTTGGTCCTGGAGAACCCATGTTCTCTGTAAAGTAGTTATCTCCAAGTTATAATGCCCTGTTCAATGTAATTTCAGTTTGTTCAATGTAAACCGCACTGATGCAGAATAGCGCGGTATATAAGAGAATGTAAATAAATAAACTACTGTGGGGCTAGAGGAGGACAGGCAAACAACAAGCCCACCTTGGCCAAGCTGGGCAAACTAGGGGGCTATCAGACATTCACAGATGCTGTTGAATTGGAAATTGGGAGTCGATGCTGGGTGATACGTGTTTGGTATCTTTAAATATCTGGGGACAGTACCCACCAATTAAAAGGGAGCGGGTGTTAACATATCCAAGAACACTGGGAACGCACATCATACTCATACAGGAGACACACCTAACAGCAATTGAACACAACAAACTTAAGCGCCGATGGGTGGTAATTCTAAGCAATGAGGGGTGACAATTTTGGTGGGGAAGATTTGAACTACATAAATTAGTCAGGGATCCAGAGGGACAATATATTTTGGCATGGGGAGAACTCAATCGCACCAAGGTGATTTTGGAGAGTATATATGACCCAAACAACTATCAGCATAACTTCTTTTTGGATATCGTCACTCAGTTAGCAGATCATATGGAATACCAAGTGGCAATGGGGGGAGATTTTAACATGGTGGCTGATGCCTAAATTGATAGTCAACCCTCTAGGGTAGGGACAAGGGGGATGGAAAATAAAGGCATCAATCTGCTGTGCAAAGAACTGGAACTGATTGATAGTTGGCGCACCTTACACCTGTTAAATCATGTCTTCACATATTACTCCAGCAACCCATAAGGTTCACTGCCGCACAGACTACATCCTAACACATGAGCATTTTTTCTCCGGCCATGGAGGTGCCGCCATACACCCACAAGTGGTATTAGACCATGTGGCAGTGACAATACACTTAAACTTAGTTAAACAAACAGAGACTGAGCCCGGCCTGGACACAGGTCGCAGCCTTTAAACAGTTTCTCCATAAAGCATGGGTAGACTATGAAACTGAAAATCGAGTAGAGTGTGTGGGACCGGTTATTTATTGGGAAGCTGCCAAAACTGTTGTTCGAGGGAAAATTATAGGATACATATCAAAACAGCAAAATGAATGAAACCAGCTTCTACAAAATGGTCTTTGTGACCTCCAAGCGCTCCGGGATGCCAACATGCGAGACAAGACTGAGGCCACAAAACAAATGTTGCAGGAAGAACAGGGTACAAGCTATTTTGCAACAGGGGGTCATGAGGAATATCCAAATGTATAAATATAGACTGTATAAATGAGGGGACAAAACAGGAAAGCTCCTGGCTAACCTGATACAGCCAGCCAAAATCACAAAAACCATTTCAAGATTGCACATGTCAAATGGGTCAGTTATGATCGGGGATGAAAAGATCCAACAGCGCTTTTGGGAATTCTTTCAAGTTCTATATCAAGTGAAGCCAGGTGAGGAGGCAGCCCAGGAGACATTTTTTCACAAGTTGCATATGCCTCAGCTTACAGAGGAACAGAGAGTATTATTGAATAGACCCATATATCTGGCAGAAGTTCAGAGAACCATTAAGCAACTGGCACCAGCAAAAGCACCGCGGCCAGATGGGCTGGGACCCGAGTTTTCTAAAACCCTGAGAGAGCTGGTTGTGCACCTGCTGGTAGTAGTAGGCGGGCCAGTGGTAACAGCTGGTACACTGGGAGCGCATGCTATAGAAGTGGCAGTGGTGCTGCTGCCCAAACAAGGGCAGGATCTAGTGCAAGCAGATCCTGCGTATGGTCCTGGCCAACCAGCTAAGTGCTGCTGGACCTTATCTATCAAGTGGGTTTTGTTAAGGGCAGGAATGCCGTAGGACACATACTGAGGGCATTAACAATGTATAGGCAAAAGGGGATGGGGAGGCCACCGGAGAAGATGGTGAGCTTGGATGAAGAAAAAGCCTTTGATAGGGTGTCTTGGGATTACCTGTTCTGGTTGTTGCCCAGATTTGGGATAGAGGGAAACTGTACAATGGCTGCGGGTCCTTTACAATGAGGGGTTAACTGACTCATTTAAAATGAGTAGAAGCATGAGACAGGGGTGCCCACTGTTCCCACTATAATTTATCCTGTCACTGGAGCTCTTGCCACAAAAAATGCAAGAGTCGACAGTTTTGCAGGGAGTACCAGTGGGGGGGGACATGGAACACTGAATAAGACTCTTTGCTGATGACATCCTAATCAGCATAAAATACACCCGAAAATGCTGGACGGAGCTGACCGGCCTACTTAGGAGGCTTGGCCAATTTTCGGGACTAAAAATAAATCTTGAAAAGTCTGAAGCTCGGCTTTCAGGGGAGGGGGTAGATACAGAAGGGGATAGTGCAGCCTTCCAGTGATCCATAGGACCCTTGAAGTATCTGGGAATCTATTTGCACAGTGACTTGCAAGAGGTATATCGCCTAAATATAAAGGATAAGCTGCGACAGATGCATAATCTCTGTGAAAAGTGGGCAGACCTTCCATTGTCCTTGTTTGGTTGGATTGTATTGGTCCGCATGATTATATTTCAGGGCGACTCCTTGTCACCACTCATTTTGAGCAGAACTTAATCCTTTGGGTGCACTTCTTAACTCTGAGGTATGGGTTTAGCCTTAATCCTAAAGCTAGCAAAGACACAGAGGTGAAATCACCCTCTAATGGAACAACTCTATCTAGAAAAAAACTTTTCAGATGATAGGATGACTTTTCGTATGGATAAATGTGCTAAAGCAACCTTTCGTGCAGGAAAATTGAGAGCAACTGAAAAATCTCTCTCTAATTAATAATTGTGACATAAAGGAACTTGAACAGGAAGTAGTATCTAAATAACTAAGAGCTAAGGAAGGAGCAAAATCCAGCATAAAGTATGAGATAAAAGACCAGCAAAGAATATTACAAGAGACTGAAGATGATACTGAAAAAGTACATTAACATCAAAGAATAAGATGTAAGCCATCAACAAGTATGCAATCCCCATACTCTCGTATAACCTTGGACTTGTAGACTGATCTCTGAAATATATTGAAAAACTGAATGTACGAACAAGAAAACTCCTCCAAGCCCATAAGGTGGTTTATAAGAATCAGTATATGCTGAGACTATATATTCTAGAGCCAATGGCGGTAATGAGCCTCATAGAAATTAATTATATATAACACAAAATGCAATGTGTGCCTTTGAGTCAATGCTGACTCCTGGTGACCCAGCAGCTCCTGGGTTTTCTTGACAGTGTGACCGGAAGTAATGAAGGGTTAAGTGAGTTGCCCAAGGCCACAAGGAGTGTCAGTGGGGAATTGAACCACTAGGCTACTCCTCCACTCCACACAGAGTGACCATAATATGCCTCCAGGCCTACTTAACAGCATTCACAAACCCAAACATGCAAAAAGTGCTGCAGTAGGAAAGTAAATGACCAAAATCTGTCTCCGTTATCAAACCTGGACAGGCATTCTGACGAGCAGAAGGAATGAATTAGAATCCATCAGTACACAAAAGGAAGGAAGCAACAGAACTTGCAAAAAAAGAGAAAACACTTCAAAAAATCAGATCAGCAAACAAGGAACAAGAAGTGGCAAATGTCTAAGTACAGTGGGAAATCCTACTGATAAATTACAATAAAACAGAAGCAATTTTCATAACAAGAAACATCCTTTGTTCTGCCAAAATCTCTGCAAATATCGCATAACATCATAACAGTGAAAACAGAAGTCAAATACTTGGGGATAAACCTCGACCAAAACGTAAACTTCCAAGCTCACATAAACAAGATAACAATGGCAGCCTACCACAAAATTAGAAGAATATAAAAACTCAAACCTCTTCTGGACTCCAATAACTTCCATACAGTTTGCCAAGCCTTAATAATGCCCATTCTGGACCCAACCTTGGGCCGGAAGGACTGGGGTTTCTAGTCCCACAGGTGCTCCTTGTGGTCTTGGGCAAGCCACTTAACCCTCCATAGCCCATGTTCCCTGTAAAATAGTTATCTCCAAGTTATAATGCCCTGTTCAATGTAATTTCAGTTTGTTCAATGTAAACCGCCTTGATATCATGAAAGGCGGTATATAAGAAATGTTAAATAAAATAAATAAAATATTGTAACTTCATCTACCAAGGCCTACTAACCCAATCCATTGACCCTCTGCAACTGCTCCAAAACACCAGAGCCTGCATCATAATTGGTTCAACAAGAACAAGTCACATAATCCCAACATTGAAACAACTCCACTGGCTCCCCATAATCATCAGGACTAAATACAAAGCCCTTCTCACTATCTTCAAAATCCTCCACCAACTATCTCCACCAATACTACAAACTCTCATCACCAAAGATCCCAAAAACAGAACAAAAAGGAAAAACAATAAAAACCTACTAATACCCAAGAATAAAACCAAAGCAAAACAGACAACCTGTCACAGAGCCTTTTCAATTTATGCCCCATCACTCTGGAACACACTCCCAGAAAACATAACAACTAATGATCTATGGGACTTCCGAAAAGCCTTAAAACACACCTCTTTTTGGACTACTATGGAACAAAACCAGAACCACCCTTCGGCACGCACCCATCACAGTAAAATATGAACCAATTTACTCCTCCCTGTTGACTATACCTACCTTATACCGACTCCAACATCTTAAACTCCCAATCATACAATGACAACATTTCTCACCACCCAAAAAATACCATGTAACCAACATTGTTAATGTCCCTGTTAATTCCAAGTTTATTGCTCTTGTTCCATGTAAAGTTCCTTGTTTATCATTCCTTGTAAACCGCTTTGAATGTAAGAAAAGCAGTATAGAAAAATTGTTAAAATAAAATAAATAAACCCATCTCCACTTAATAGCCGTACATTTAAACTGAAATATAATCTTCAGAGCTAGTGTCCTTTTTATTTTTTGACTCTGCCTTGATGTAGTACTACTACTACTACCTAACATTTGTATAGTGTTACAAGGCATACGCAGCGCTATACAGAGACATGTAAGAGACAGTCCCTGATCATAAGCACTTACAATCTAGTCATGATAGACAACACAACAGGGGAATGGTAAGGAAACACATAGGAGGTGAACAGGAGACAAGGGAATAAAGCTGGACTCCCAGAGGAATAGAAAACCGCAAGTGCGAAATGGGGATCTAGACCTCTTTTAACTGTTTGTTTGTGATTCAGGGGTCTCCTGCAGGGAAGGTTTGGGCCTTGAGTTCCCATGAAGAAGAGACTAAAGCTGTTTCAGGAGCTGCAGTGCAAGCCGGTTGAAAAAGAGAGCCCCAGGGCCAGTAAGCTTGCTGCAAAGGCCAGGCTGCTAGGCTCCACCTCTGCCAGACCCAAGCAGCCATTTCAGGTGGCAAGAAGAAAAGAGAGAAGGGAGATAGGGGCCACAGAAACGGAATTGAGCCCCAGACATGCCAGCAACAATTGGGGCAAAAAGAAATAGCCGAGGAAAAAAAACACCGGGGGTCAGAAGCTGCATCGGGGCACGCAACTGAACACTGCAGTGGCAAGGTTAAAAAACAAAGGAAAGACGGGTAATCAAATGTTAAGAAAATACATATAAAAAATACTGATATGGGCACATGTCAGTCAAAGGAGCTGTCCAGACCACAGTACTGATGGGAAGTGAAACATTTTCATAAACCCCCTATGGTCATTCTTTTTTTTATACTATTTTGGTATTACGATAGCCTAGGACACATGAAAGCCTCTGTGGAAATTCATTGATTCTTCTTCTGTAACCGTCAGATGAGCAAATATTATTCTAATTTCTTATTGTGTCTGTAAATATTTATACACTGGCCTTGATCACAGTCTATGTCCCTCTGGTTGGTAAGAAGAGGAATAGAGTGGAGGAGTAGCTTAGTGGTTCAAGCACAGATTCAAATACTCCTACTGATATTCGGTAATCTTGGGCAAGTCACTTGATTGATTCCCCCACATACAACTTAGACAAGGAAATACTTATATACCTGAAAAAAAACTCACCTTAAACACTAACTTCGAAAAGATACGTAATCAATCTAGAATCTAAGTCCCCAACAAATTTCCAGTGTAAAATAAGTCATTTAGAATACCCATGGCTGCACTTGGTTTTCAGCTTGTCGTGCTGTGAGGGCTTGCGTGCATCAGTGATGCTGAGAGCTAAACTATCGGTAGTTTAACTACTGGCAGGGTCTCCCAAGATGGACAGGTCTCAGCTGAGGTGCCAGACCAAGACAAACCACCCATCTGGGCAGCAGCAGAATGGGATAGTGTTGACGGCGGAGGATCACATTTCTGTGACAACGGCAACATCAAACTTAAACTGCGCGGAAGAAAGGCCCGGCAATCTACTTCTGTATCTTGCCATGAAAACCCAATGGATAGTTACAACAAAACAAATTGTGCTATGGTGCTGGAAGATGAGACCCCCAGGTCGGAAGGCACTCAACTAGCTACTGGGGAAGAGCTGAAGACTTTTCAGATTAAAGCCAGCATTTATGATGTGGTTGGATCAAAGCCCTCGGGAAGTCTGACTGCTGATGTAGCTGCGCATGACATGAGAGTCAGAAGCTGTAAAGATGTCTTACATATTGGAACATGGAACGTACGAAGCATGAACCAAGGGAAGTTGGAGGTGGTCAAGAATGAAATGGAACGTGTACAACTTGATCTGTTGGGTGTCAGCGAACTGAAATGGACTGGCATCGGGCACTTTGCATCAGATGATCACATGGTCTACTATGCTGGAAATGAAAGAAAGAAGAAATGGTGTTGCATTTATAATAAAGAAGAAACTTGCAAGAACTGTAATGAGATACAATGCAGTCAGCGAACAAGGATTGCCTATCAACACAACTATAATTCAAGTATATGCCCCAACAACAGCTGCAGAAGAGAATGAAATTGAAGAGTTCTATGAACAAGTACAAGCTGAAACTGACAGAACATGCAAACAGGATATCCTGATAGTCATGGGTGACTGGAGCGCAAACGTTGGCAACAAAGAAGGCGGCAAAGTAGTTGGAAAATATGGACTTGGCAACAGAAATGAAGCTGGAGAAAGACTGATAGAATTCTGCAAGACCAATGATCTATTCATCTCAAACACCTTCTTCCAGCAACACAAGCGGCAACTGTACACATGGACCTCACCCAATGGATTGTATAAAAATTAAATTGACTACATCTGTGGAAGTCAACGATGGAAAAGCTCTGTAACATCAACAAAGACAAAACCTGGAGCTGACTGTGGTACAGATCATCAACTACTAGTATGCAAACTCAAGCTAAAGTTAAAAAAAGAGCAAACCACTCATGAATGCAGAAAAATATGACCTTGAGAATATACCACTGGAATTTAAAGACTGCCTGCAAAATCGATTTGCTGCTTTAGATACAAATGACAGAGCTCCGGAAGAGTTATGGAAGGACATCAAGAAGGTTGTGTTGGAAGAAAGTGAGAAGTCTCTACAAAAGGTGAAAAGCAAAAACGGCCAAAATGGATGACAGAATAAACTCTGAAAATTGCCCAGAAACGCAGAGAAGCTAAAGCCAGGGGAGAAAAAGACAATCGCAGAACTCAACAGAGATTTCTAATGTGCAGCAAGACAGGACAAGGAAAAATACTACAATGACACTTGCAAGGAAATAGAAACAGAAACTATTAGAGGAAGAACAAGATCGGCTTTCCTAAAGCTACGAGAGTTAAAGAAAAAGTTCCAGTCTCGAATTGGAATGTTACAAGATGCTCAAGGTTCTATGTTGAATGATGCTGAGAAGATCAAGAAAAGGTGGAAGGAATGTACAGAATTTTTATATGATAAAGATCAAGTGGACCAACAGCCGTTTCAACCTGTACCTTATGATCGGGAACCATTGGTGATGAAAGAAGTTGAAGCAGCATTGAAAGCCTTATCAAAGAACAAAGCACCAGGCATTGATAGCATTCCCATAGAAGTATTGCAGCAATCGGATGCAGCTGTTACCGTACTTACAAGGCTCTGCCAAGAAATATGGAAGACAACATCATGGCCAACTGACTGGAAAAGATCTGTGTTTATACCAATACTAAAGAAAGGTGATCCAACTGACTGTGGAAATTATCGCACAATCGCTCTGATCCCACATGCCAGCAAGGTTCTACTGAAGATTATTCAAAAGAGACTACAACCATACCTGGAACAAGAACTATCTGAAGTGCAAGCAGGGTTCAGGAAAGGGCGAGGAACGAGAGACATCATTGCGGATGTGAGATGGATCCTTGAAAAGACTAAAGAATACCAAAAGGATATCTATTTGTGCTTTATCGACTACAGCAAGGCTTTTGACTGTGTAAACCATGAGAAACTCTGGGCCACATTAAGAAGCATGGGTATACCAGAACACCTGATCGTTCTCTTGCGCAATCTGTACATTGATCAAGAAGCAACAGTTCGAACGGAACAAGGAGAAACAGAATGGTTTAATATAAGCAAAGGTGTAAGACAAGGCTGCATACTTTCCCCCTACCTGTTTAATTTATATGCAGAACAAATAGAAACATAGAAACATGATGACAGAAAAAGACCACATGGCCTATCTAGTCTGTCCTTCCATATCAACAACTACAACAGTTCACTTTTTACCTTTAGAGATTCTCTGTGTTGGTCCCATGCTTTTTTTCTGTGTTGGTCCCATGCTTTTTTTTTTATCAGAGAAGCAGGATTGTATGAAGACAACAGAGGTGTGAAGATTGGTGGAAGACTCATCAACAACCTTCGCTATGCTGATGATACATTACTGGTTGAAAGTGAAGATGATCTGAAACATTTGCTTATCACAATCAAAGAACATAGTTTCAAAATGGGCCTGCACCTTAATGTAAAGAAGACAAAGATCATGATAGCTGTCATAATCAACAGGTTCATCGTTGAAGGAGAAGAAATTGAAATTGTGAACATCTTTAACCTACTTGGATCAACTATCAATAAAGAAGCAACAAGCAGTCAAGAAATCAGATGACCCATACAAAGATTCGACTTGTTCAAGCCATGGTATTTTCAATAACATCATATGGATGTGAAAGCTGGACAGTGAAAAAGACAGACAAGAAGAAAATTGATGCCTTTGAATTATGGTGCCGGCGGCGAATACTGTGTATACCATGGACTGCCCGAAGAACAAACCAGTCGGTACTAGAGGAGATCAAACCTAAGCTTTCTTTAGAAGCTCAGATTACAAGACTTCAAATTTCATACTTTGGACACATCATGCGAAGAGAGAGATCATTAGAGAAAGATATCATGCTTGGCAAGATAGAAGGTCAACGCAAAAGAGGAAGGCCAGCAATGAGATGGATCGATACAGTAACAGCAGCTACGGGTACCAGTCTGTCAACAATGAGCCGCCTGACTGAAGACCGAACACAATTTAGGATAGCTATCCAGAGGGTCGCCATGAGTCGACTCCGACTCGACGGCACTTAACAACAACAACATGGCTTCATGTTTTCTTTGATCTGAAACATACCTGTAAGTTTGCTAACAAAGGTTTATTTATATATGTTTACTTAATAGGAAGAAACCAGACTCAATTCCTTAGACTGTATTCTTTTTGTAGCTGATGTTGTCACAGTCCTTAGGTAACTGCAGCTGTATAGTCTGATGCCATTAACTAGAGAACACAGAAATCCTAAGAATTATGTTTACAAAGTAGCAAGTGTAAAACAGGTATTTAATTTAGAGACTAGAGTTTGGAATTACAGAACACCTAAATTGAGGTTTAATTTTAGGTAGTGTCCATTGCAAGTGGTTATGTAACTGAGTGACCCTTTCTAGTAAGCTGTTTGCAATAGGCTTTTAATATATCTGTTTTTCCCCATCATGAAATAAGACCAGTTTTATTCTAACTCCAACCTCACAGTACACTCTTCACTTAATTGGCTTAGTTCAGCAGACACTGCAAACAAATACCAATGTAAGTATTGGTTTCCCACAGTGAAATCCCATCCTATTTTCTTAAACTGCCCAGTTACCCATCTGTTTCCTCAGCCGGGTGCAAACAACACTCTTCAAGTAGACAAAATCCTCCTCAAGGGTGGGAAAAAGTGTCTCAAAGCCATAGCTACGGCCATACTCAAAGGCCTACCTGCATGTCTGGCTCTGATCCTCTCCAACTGTTTTTAGCAGCTGCTTTTTTAACAAAGCTACAATTATCTCAGAATCACCTTCAGTTGGTACTTGGTTCAAAATGGCTGGAAACTATAAATTTTATGAAATCACTGCCGAAAGGGTAAATAACTAACTATTAAATACACACTCGACTTTAACTATTAAATGCTCTCGACTTTACTAAAATTTAAAATTAAATTAAATTATAAAATATTGTTAATAATTGGGTTGATAAGATAGATTTTAATTGATATTTGAATCCTTTAAAAGTACTTTTCTTGGATATAGTTGCATTGGTAAATATATTAACGTTTAAAAGGGTGAGGCCCGTGATGTACAAGTTCTGAGCTCTGTCCTATGGTGACACTGTTCGCCAAATGAATGGCATGAGCTTCTTCTGAGGCCTCTATGTACCCAAAGTATAGTTTGTTATAAGTTTGTATTTTATAGTTTATTGTAATTGGGGTTGTAAATGGTGGTGTTGTGTGTATTTAATGGAAACTATAAATCCCATCAGGCTCTTTCCAATCCTGACCTCATTTCCTTGCTGGACTTTAAGAAGCCATCTCGAGCCACCAATAATATTGGTTAGTATAATGGGATATTGGTGGTACATTTCCAATATGGAAGCATCTAGGGCAGGGGTTCTCAACACAGTCCTCGGGACCCACCTAGCCAGTCGGGTTTTCAGGATAACCACAATGAATATGCATGGCAGAGATTTGCATATAATGGAGGCAGTGTATACAAATCTGCCTCATACATATTCATTGTGGTTATCCTGAAAACCCGACTGACTAGGTGGGTCCCAAGGACTGGGTTGAGAACCCCTGATCTAGGGGATGGTTTCTGAGAGTGCACCGCTCTCATATTCAAGAGGCCTGGAAGAAATCCTTCAGGGGTGATGATCTTGAAATGGGTTAAATTTACGCATACCATCGCGCTAATGAATTTCACTCCTAAGCTAGGGTATGTGACATATAATGTCTTACCATTTACACCTTGTTCTTATCCATATACAACACTTCAAGCCTTTTCCCCATGTATACGCAGAAGCATGAATCCCAAGTCACTGCTGTCACTGTACCTTTCCCCGTGTATATGCAGAAGCATGAGTCCCAAGTCACTGTGAAACTGTTGTCACTGTACCTTCCCCATGTACTATATATGCAGAAGCACGAGTCCCAGGTCACTGCGAAACTGCTGCCACTGTACCTTTCCCCGTGTATATGCAGAAGCACGAGTCCCAAGTCACTGCGAAACTGCTGCCACTGTACCTTCCCCATGTGCTCCCGCGTGCTCTCCCAGGAGGGATCGAGCTTCTCCAGCCACCGGACGCCTCCTACCCCATCGGCAGCCCAATCGGGGCTTTAGCGGCTCAATTTAAAAGGGGCCGCGAGCAGGACAGTGCTCTCTTCCATCCCGCGTGCTCTTCCAGGAGGGATCGAGCTTCTCCAGCCACCGGACGCCTCCTACCCCATCGGCAGCCCAATCGGGGCTTTAGCGGCTCAATTTAAAAGGGACCGCGAGCAGGACAGTGCTCTCTTCCATCCCGCGTGCTCTCCCAGGAGGGATCGAGCTTCTCCAGCCACCGGATGCCTCCTACCCCATCGGCAGCCCAATCGGGGCTTTAGCAGCTTAATTTAAAAGGGGCCGCGAGCAGGACAGTGCTCTCTTCCATCCCGCGTGCTCTCCCAGGAGGGATCGAGCTTCTCCAGCCACCGGACGCCTCCTACCCCATCGGCAGCCCAATCGGGGCTTTAGCGGCTCAATTTAAAAGGGGCCGCGAGCAGGACAGTGCTCTCTTCCATCCCGCGTGCTCTCCCAGGAGGGATCGAGCTTCTCCAGCCACCGGACGCCTCCTACCCCATCGGCAGCCCAATCGGGGCTTTAGCGGCTTAATTTAAAAGGGGCCGCGAGCAGGACAGTGCTCTCTTCCATCCCGCGTGCTCTCCCAGGAGGGATCGAGCTTCTCCAGCCACCGGACACCTCCTACCCCATCGGCAGCCCAATCGGGGCTTTAGCGGCTCAATTTAAAAGGGGCCGCGAGCAGGACAGTGCTCTCTTCCATCCCGCGTGCTCTCCCAGGAGGGATCGAGCTTCTCCAGCCACCGGACGCCTCCTACCCCATCGGCAGCCCAATTGGGGCTTTAGCGGCTCAATTTAAAAGGGGCCGCGAGCAGGACAGTGCTCTCTTCCATCCCGCGTGCTCTCCCAGGAGGGATCGAGCTTCTCCAGCCACCGGATGCCTCCTACCCCATCGGCAGCCCAATCGGGGCTTTAGCGGTTCAATTTAAAAGGGGCCGCGAGCAGGCGCACCCGCGCCTTGCGGACCCGCGCCTGAGGGCCTCGCAAGAGGGCCCTTTGGCGTGGCCCTTAGGCAGGGCACGGCCAGAAGGAAACAAGAGTTTAAACCCTCAACAAACGCAGCACCAGAGCCCCAAACGCCGATACTACTTATAACCACAAAGACCAGCCAGCCAAAGCAAGACTAAAAGACCCGGTACCAGCAATCCACAAGCAACAACTCAGCTCACGATAAGGTTTGATAACCCTTAGCAAAACAAGGTGCCCGGACATAAGACTCTATCATACAGCCTCTTATTAGCATATTCTAGCATGTATAGCACAGTTACTTACCTGTAACAGGTGATCTCTGGGAACAGCAGGAATTAGTCATCACATATGGGTACGTCGGCACCGACGGAGCCTGCGCGGGAAAGCTCCCCAGCTTTTCAAATGAAAAGCTTTTGGGGCCTCCCACTGCACATGCGCGCTGCCTTCCCGCCTTCCTGACCAGCTCTCCTCAGTTCGAGTTTAAAGCGGAGACAATAGAGAGAGAGGACAGGAAGATAGAGGAATAGAGAGACAACTCCTAGGGGAGGTGGGTGGGTTGTGATGACTAATTCCTGCTGTTCCCAGAGATCACCTGTTACAGGTAAGTAACTGTGCTATCTCTAGGAACAAGCAGGAATAAGTCATCACATATGGGGACTCCCTAGCTGAGATGCCTGGGAGATCCCCCTCCAAGGGTAACCATCTTCGGATGGATCTCAGGCATCCATTCTGGGAAGGCGGGCAGGAGTTGTTTAAGTATGGAACAGGTGTTTGAGGACAGCCTGACCAAACAAGGCATCCCGGCGGGAGTCCTTGTCCAAGCAGTAATGGGCTGTGAAGGTATGCACCGAGGCCCAAGTGGCTGCTCGACAGATCTGATCTATGGATACAGAGTGGAGATGAGCCATAGAAGTGGCCATGGCTCTCACATTGTGAGCTGTGACATGGCCTTCCAGAGAAATGTTCTTACTCTGGTAAGCAAAGGAAATACACTGAGCAATCCAATTGGAAAGTGTGCGTTTGGTGACTGGAAGTCCCAAATGAGAAGGATCAAAAGCCACGAAAAGCTGAGAAGACTTTCGATGTGGCTGAGTTCTATTGAGGTAAAAGGCGAGAGCTCTTTTACAGTCAAGAGTATGAAGGTTCCTCTCTGCACTGGATGCATGAGGAGCCGGAAAAAAGACAGGTAGATATACCTCTTGATTAAGATGAAAAGGCGAGACCACTTTAGGCATAAAGTGGGGATTCGTCCTAAGGACCACCTTATCATGATGAAATCTGGTATAAGGTGGATTTGCCACCAAAGCTTGCAGTTCACTGATGCGGCGAGCCGAAGTGACTGCAATAAGGAAAAGGACCTTCCAAGAAAGAAATTTCAGGGAGGTAGATACCAATGGTTCAAAGGGTGGCTTCATAAGTTGACCCAGAACTAAATTCAAGTCCCATGCTACCGGAGGAGGCCGGATGGGAGGCTTAGTGAGGGTTAGGCCTCTCATGAATCTTGCAATAAGAGGATGAGAGGAAACAGATTGTCCATTTATAGGTTTTAAGGATGCTGTAATAGCACTTAAATGGACTCGTACTGAATTCGTCTTGAGGCCTGCATTGGAAAGATGCAGGAGATAGTCTAGTAGAGAATTCAAAGGAAGTGCCAGAGGGTCAAGACCCTGTTGAGCACACCAAATGGAAAAACGTTTCCATTTGAAAGCATAGGAACGCCTGGTAGAGGGTTTCCTAGAGGCATAAAGCATATCTTTCACTGGTTGAGAAAGATTAAACTCTTGAAGGCTTAAGCCTTCAGTAACCAAGCTCGGAGATGTAGGGACTTGGGGTTTGGATGCCACAAAGTCCCCTGCTCCTGAGACAGAAGGTCTGGTGCAGCTCCCAGGTCCAGGGAGGAGCCCTGGGAGAGCTGTAGAACGAGAGGGAACCACACTTGGCGTGGCCAGCGTGGAGCAATGAGGATCATGGATCCGTGATCCCTCTGAAGTTTGAACAGAGTCTTGGGAATCAAAGGAATGGGTGGAAAAGCGTACAGGAATTCCTGACCACAATGCAGGAGAAAGGCATCGTTGGCCTGAGCTCCCTGACACGGAGTCCTGGAACAGAACCGGGGAAGTTTGGCATTCCACGGACTTGCAAAGAGGTCTATGTCCGGGGTCCCCCATTCCTGAAAGATTCTGCATATCTGGTCCATATGAAGGGACCATTCGTGTGGGAGCAGAACTCGACTGAGTCTGTCTGCCCGAGAGTTTTGAACTCCTGGAAGATATACTGCCAGAAGATGAATTTGGTGCTCTCTGGCGAAGGCCCATAATCTGAGAGCTTCCTTGCAAAGCGACAGAGAGCCCGTCCCTCCTTGTTTGTTGATATAAAACATGGCCACCTGATTGTCTGTCTGAACTAGGACAGTCAGGTTGGCAAGGAGGGTATGGAAGACTGTGAGGGCAAGGAAGATTGCTCGCAGTTCCAGAAGATTGATATGAAGGGTGGTCTCTTGGGGAGACCAGATTCCCTGAGTGGAGAGATGTTGAAGATGAGCTCCCCACCCTGTTTGGGAGGCATCTGTTGTGAGGGTTGCTTGGGGCAACGAAGGTTGGAAGGGGGTCCCCAACAACAGATTTTTGGAGGATGTCCACCACTGGAGAGACCAAAACAGACGTTTTGAGGTGAGTACCTGGTCTGACAGCAGTCCCGATGCTTGAGACCACTGGGTGGCCAATGTCCATTGAGCTGCTCTCATATGGAGACGAGCATAGGGCACCACATGAACCGTGGAGGCCATGTGGCCCAGAAGTTGCAGCATTTCTCTGGCTGACAAGTGACTTCTGGACTGAGCTTGGGAGGCCAAGCTTATTAGCCTTTGGCCTCGGACCAGAGGGAGGTAGGCCCTTGCAGTGGTGGAGTCCAATTGGGCCCCTATGAATTCCAGAGACTGAGTAGGGATGAGTTGGGATTTGGGAATGTTTACCACAAGTCCCAGATATTGAAGAATACGCCTTGTGCGGTCCAGAGAAATCTGGGCTTCTGACTGAGATGGAGCTCGGATGAGCCAGTCGTCCAGATATGGGAAGACAAAGATTCCCATGCCTCTGAGAAATGCGGCTACGACTGCCATGCATTTTGTGAAGACTCTTGGAGCAGAGGCCAGACCGAAGGGTAGTACTCTGTACTGGAAATGTTTTCCCTGGAACAGAAATCTTAGATACTTTCTGTGGGATGGATGGATGAGTATATGAGTGTACGCATCCTTGAGATCTAGAGAACAAAGCCAATCTTGACTCTGAAGGTATGGAAGGAGAAGGCCCAGAGACAGCATTTTGAATTTCTCCTTGAATAGAAACCTGTTCAATTCTCTCAGATCTAGGATAGGTCTGAAGCCCCCTGTCTTCTTTGTTATGAGAAAGTAAGGGGAGTAGAAACCTAACCCCTGTTGTGGAGGAGGAACCTCCTCTATTGCCCCTTGGGCAAGAAGAGAAGAGACTTCCTGACCCAACAGGGTCAGAAGAGATGGGGGAGAACTGAATTGCCTCACCATGGTATGGGGAGGAAGGCTGGAGAAATGAAGTTTGTAGCCTTCTCGGATAATAGAGAGGGTCCATTGCTCTGATGTTATTTGCTCCCATCTGGGAGAAAAGTGAGCTAGCCTTCCAGGAATGGTGAGGGGCTCTGTCTGTGCTAGAGCCAGAAACGGCAAGTTCTCTAGAGGGAAGTCAAAACCCCTGAGGGGGTTGAGCCTGCTGGGATGTAGCAGACACTGCAGGCTTTGACTTTACCTGCTTAGATTGTTGACGCTTAGCCGCAAGGCGAGGCTGAGCAGATTGCTGGCCAGTATTTGTGGGAAATCTGGTCTTTTTATAGTAAGGCCTTTTAAAAGGCTTCTTTTTGGTAGGGGTAGAAGTAGACTTGGAAAGTCTATCTAGAGTGGCATTTTCTGCATCCATTTGAGCAGCTTTAATCTGCCAGTCTTCCCCAAATAAGTTCTCACCGGTACAGGGCAGATTCCTGAGGCCTTCTACAACCCAGGGTTCTAGGTTAGAAGCCTGGAGCCAAGCGAGACGTCGGGCTGCAATAGCAATTCCCGAAGCTCTGCCTGCAACCTCGAAAGAATCAAAGGCTGCCCTGTTGGAGAACTTGGAGACCTCTGAAAGTTGTGTCACCATAGAAAAGAAGTCCGCCCTTTGATCATCAGGGATAAAGGGGGCAAAATTCTGTATTTTTAGGGCAAGTTGCCCAAGATACATGCCCATATAAAGGCTATAAGAGTTGATCCTGGCTATAAGCATACTAGCCTGGAACATCTTTCTTCCAAAAGAGTCTAGGTTCTTACATTCACGCCCTGGAGGGGTAGAAGAATGCCTCTTAGGACTCTTTATTTTCTTCATAGCAGACTTCACCACAATGGAGTGGTGAGGCAGCTGAGTTTTTTGGAACCCAGGCGAAGGAGGGACCCGATACATGGTGTCCAACCTGCGGGAATGGGGAGACAGTGTTAAAGGAGTCTCCCACAAATCCATCAAGTGTTCTTGAAGGATTTCATGGACAGGCAGAGTGACTGCCTCTTTAGGAGCTTTTGAGTATCCTAAAATGTCCAATTTTTTTGATCTGGGTTCTCTTTCAGAAGATGTAGTAATAGAAAGTGCTTTAGCTACATCAACAATGAAATCCTGAAAGGATAAATCCTCTGGAGGAGACATCCTCCTCTTGGGAGAAGAGGGCTCCTCAGGAAGAGTAAGCTCAACAGAGTCATCAGAGGAATTAAATTCATCAGAAGAATCTGAGTACTCTTTCTGTGCTTCCAATGTACGATACGCATACCGATCGGTATCGACATCGGGCGTATCGGGCATGGGATCGGTACCGGGCGAAAGCCGGAATCCGGTATGCGAAACCGATCGACGTTTAGAAGTCGATGGTCTCGGTTCTGGTGTAGATACCGGAACCGGGGTCGGTACCGATGAAATCGGTACCGAGGGCGTCGCAGCCTTAATGAAGGCCAGTACGGCCTGCTGCATGGTCTGGACAGTACTGCCCATAGACGCCACTACTGCCTGGATGTCGGTACCGGTATGGGCCGGTACCCCAGAACAGTCCAACAGGTGATCTGTCGAGGCCGTGCCATCGATGTCAACCTGTGACCCCATGATTGCTTTGGAGGCCGGAACCTCCCGCCAGGGTTTTTTGGCCTGGGCAGAATCCTCGAACTCAGAATTGAGAGCCTCTCGATCTTTAGAAAGAGATTTGCTTTTAGAGGATTTGCCCACAGAGGTTTTGGTTACCTGAGATCCATCCGGAGAGGAAGACCTGGACGACTGTGATGCTTCTGAAGGAAACAGCACATGGAGCTTGTTAGCCCGGTTCTGCAAACCGCGTTTAGACATCTGGGTGCAGGATGGGCAGTCCGGTATGGAGTGCTCAGGTCCCAAACATTTGAGACACCATTCATGGGTGTCTATGACAGAAATGACAGCACTGCATTTGGTACATTTTTTAAAACCAGGGACTGGCTTCTCCATGAGGAGAAATTGTGTAGGCCTTAAGGCCTAACGCCGGGTACCAAGCTGTGCTGAAGAAAAAATAAAAAAAGTCTTTTTTTTTTTTTTTTTGTATATAGAAAGAAAGAAAGACCGGCGATACCGGTATCGGTATGGGGAAGGCAGGTACGCGGTCTAAAGAAACAAACAAAAGTAACAAATTCTTCAGCGGTGACAGGAACACGACCTGCTGGCTCCGCGGAAAAAGAAGAACTGAGGAGAGCTGGTCAGGAAGGCGGGAAGGCAGCGCGCATGTGCAGTGGGAGGCCCCAAAAGCTTTTCATTTGAAAAGCTGGGGAGCTTTCCCGCGCAGGCTCCGTCGGTGCCGACGTACCCATATGTGATGACCTATTCCTGCTTGTTCCTAGAGATAGCCAATTTACCTTTACAAAGTCTAACCAAACAGCATATAACAATATTTCTACTTGATTACCAGACAGCGTGTATAGTATAAGTTCATGCTACCTCCTTACACCCTTGTCTTACCCTAGAGCAGACTTCCTCTAATTGACCCCGCCAGCAACTTGTTACTACTACCTTGTAGCTCACTACTAGCCTTGTAGTATAACCCATTCCATTCAACAAGCAGCTATCCCTGTTCACTGCCTACTGTGACTACTGTACCTATATGTTCATAGCTAGTAATAGTCTATCTACTGCATTAGTTAAGTGCTTTACTCACTGTATTGCAATCACTCTTACCCTCACTGATACCTCTCCGATTATAATAGGCTATCTACTGTTACCTCCCAGATTGTAATAGTATATCTACCACATTATTTAAGTGTTCTACTCACTGTGTTGTAATTTCACCTATTGGAAAACAATCTTCCTCACAAGCACTTAGACTATCACTGATACCTCTCAGATTGTCTTACAAGACATCCTATATACCATAGCGATAAGTCCTGCTTGCAAACAATCCTTAGAAACACCTCTACTCTAATACCAACAGCAAGTTAAAATGTCTCCCACTACCACTGCCTCAATCGGCATCCTACTCATCATTCTAGGATGGTTAGCTGAATCCCTTGCCCTACCACACAAACCACAACAAATCCCAATCCTACAAAGACACACCCATAGACGGGCGGAAGCCCCATATCCTCCCTTAAGAATTGGTACACAACTAAGGCACTCACACCTGCTACACATAGCTCTCCAAAATACCAAGAAAACCAAGCAAAAGGAACCCCTGCAAGCACTAAACTGTGCCCTCATCAATGCTCGGTCAATCCGTAAGAAATGGCCGATCGTCACTGATTTAATATCTGCCTATAACCTGGACATTCTCATGATAACTGAACTGTTTATCCAACACAGACAACATAATCATCAACCAACTCTTACCCAACAACTTCTCCATCCACTCCCGCCATAGAGAGAACAAAAGAGGAGGAGGAACCCTCATACTAACCAAGACTGACCTGCAGTTTTCCACAATAGACTCTACAAGCTCAAACAACCTTGACATTCTCTCCATTGCCAATGATCAATGTTCCATCAACCTTCTTTATAGATCACCCTCATCCTCCCCTGACGATCTTCCTAACATTTTGGACTTAGCAACCAACTTTATCCAAATCAGCAAACCAAATTGGATATTAGGAGACTTCAATCTCCCCTCTCGGCACTGTGACCATGCCTCAGCCCTCCTAGAAGCAATGGACGAATTAGGATACAGGCAATTAATCAAAAGTCCCACACATACAAAAGGGAACACCCTTGACATGATTTTTGCTCCTCTATCAGCATGTGAATCAGATAATGATCTTGTAACAACACTGATCCCAGTTCCATGGTCAGATCACAAATTAATTACCTTCATTATCCCCATGAACTCTAACAAATCACATAACAGAACCTCTAACAATCCCACTAAAACGACATCTCGAAGCTTCCGTACTTTCAATAAAGAACTCATACTTGCACAAACCAACCCTCTATACAATGACACTACCCTCAATCTGGAAAACCTTATTGCATCACGGAATGACAACCTCAGCTCCATTGCACACAAACCACTCGATAGCAAAACCTCAAGCAACAGAAAACATGCACCATGGTTTTCCCCTGATCTGCGGACCTCCCTCTTATACCTTCGAAAACTCGAGAAACGATGGCGTCGATCTCGCTCCACAGACGACCAGACAGCATACAACGCACAACTCTCGACCCACAGAATAACAGTCATGACAAAAATGAAACAATTCCACACTGATACACTCAAAAGATCCCTAAATAAACCGCGGGATCTCTTCAACATAGTCAAATCCCTATCTAAGGAACCATCCCCATACCCTCCTGAGTAGATCCACCCACAAGCCTTCGCGGACCATCTGCAATCAAAAATATTACAAACAAACAAAATCGCTGCCTTCAACCATCAAGACACCACATGCCTAAACTACCTCTCAATGTTCTCCACACCACCCAAGAAACATGTTGAAGATACCATTGCAGCCATCAACACCACCACTGCTCATACTGACCCTTGTCCAGCCTATTGGATAAAGAATATACGCAGTGATATCAGTCCACTAATCACAAGAATGATAAACCTATCATTCACAACAGGATCCTTCCCCTCAGCACTCAAGCAGACTTCAATTAGACCTCTTCTAAAAAAAACCAAACTTGACCCTAGCAAAGTGGAATCATACAGACCCATAGCTAGCATACCATTCCTAGCTAAGATATTTGAAAAGGAAGCACAACGACAAATACAAGACTACATCGATACTGCAGCCCCACTAGACCCCCACCAACACGGCTTCAGGGAATTCCATGGCATGGAAACCCTTCTGATCTCCCTTCTCAATGACATTATCACCTTTGTTGACGACATCCACCAAGGTTGTGTACTTATCTTCATCGACATAGCTGCAGCATTCGACTCAGTACACCACGGTCTGCTCATTGAACGCCTAAAAGAAAATGGCATTATCGGCCTCGCCCTTGATTGGTGCAGATCGTACCTTGAGGGAAGAGAGCAGCAAGTAAGATCAAGATCAACGAAATCAAAGCCCTTCCACCAAAATCAGGGCGTCCCACAAGGATCATCATTATCATCTCTCATGTTCAACATTTACGTACAACCCGTCTGTAACATCATAAGATCTTTCAATGTGCAATGTCAAATATACGCCGATGACATCCTTCTCTACATGCCATTCTCCACAAAGCAAATGCACCTCTCACCTATTATTGATTGTTTTGACGCAGTTTCCGAATGGTTTCTATCTCAAAACCTCCGTATTCAACATAAGAAAACGGAGGTACTCTTCATCACGAAAAATCCGAATTTTACCCCTCCACCTCATATAAAAGTGAGAGAAGCCGAACTCCAAACAAAATCTACAATTCGTTACTTAGGAGTCACATTGGATCAACGTTTGGACATGAAATTACACATATCCCACATTGTCAAAGCCGTATATTTCAAGATCCGGACACTCAAACACCTCCGATCCTTATTAGACCCAAGTGATTTCCGAACTGTATATCAAGCCCTTATCCTACCCCATTTTGATTTCGCCAATGCCATTCTCCAAGGTCTCCCACAGTCTACATTGAATCCCCTACAACTTGCCATGAACGCCGCTGCTAGAGTTCTATTTGGAGCAGCGAGGTATAACCACATCACGCCCATCTTATTTCAGCTCCACTGGCTCCCATCACACGGAAGAATACTATTCAAGACCCTCGTACTTACTTTTAAAGCTATCCACGGCATAACTGCTTCATCACTAGTCAATCTACTGCAGCCCACTCCGCCCAACAGATCCAGAAGATCCACATCAGCAAACACCCTAAATATCCCAAGTGCATCAACAAAATGCACACTAACATCCAACAGAGCTTTCAGTTTTTATGCTCCCAAGTCTTGGAATACATTGCCTCCAGAAATCCGAGCCATCACTGATCTCATGCAAATCAGGAAGGCACTCAAACACTACTTATTTATACAATACTACCAGATCAATCTTAATCCACCATAGGCACACCCCTCTTTTAGAAACCTTCGTATCATAGTGCCTACTCTTCATATCTAGCCGTAGACTGTTCATAAGTCATTATTCAAAGCTTACTGTTACATATTGTGATGATGCAGAGGCTTTAAACAGGGAGAAAATGGGTTTAAAACTGCAGCTTTCCTCTAATGCACACATTAAGGCAGGCAAGGAAAGGGTTAAAGCACAAACCCAGAGAAACTCTCTGCACAGAAAGGCAGTGAGAGAGCCACACCCCAGCTCCAGGACAAACAGGGGAGCTGACGTAAGAGGCAAGGGGGCGGAGTCAAACCGGATAGGACAGCCCAATGCTCTTAACCAGGAAGTAACAGAGAGAGTTAGTTCGGGATTGAGACTAAGATCGTGTGAGAGTTCGAGAGGGAGAAGGAGATTGAGTTCTGATCTAAGGAGAGTTCGTGGAGGAGCAGGAGGAGTGCCTGGGAGAACAGGAAGTGTTCAGGCAGGAGACTCAGGACCTGACTCTGACCAAGAGGCAGAGACAAGCAAAGGGTGGAGCAGCCATTGCCAGGATAGCACATGGTGCTGGGAAAGTTGCCATCCAGACTGCTGTGAGACACGGAGGTCTCTGAGACAGCAGGGGAGCAAGCTTCCTCTGAGAGAGAGAGGTCATCGCGAACCAGACAGCCAGGAGAAGCAGGTGGGAACATACTTTTATTCTCAAGGGGAGAGGCTGGAACCCTTAACCAGAAGAGAGAGTATATCTTCCCTAGAGTCTTCACTAGAAGCTGTGAACAGAGGTGAGAGTTTAACCAAGTATAAAACTCTGTATGCTAAGCTGCCTAAGCGTTCCAAGTGCAAGAAACCAGATACTAGCAGAAGCTTAGGAAGTACCTCAGCTGTTCTTAATTCATCAGCTGATGGTAGGCTCCGACGAGAGAAGCTAAACCTAGCTCACGCTGTGCCAGTGAAACAGGAGCAGTGCAAGAACAGAGACTTGTCTTTTTACCCACCTTTGCAACCCAGACGTACTAGAAGAGGAGCAAGCCAGTTGAGTTCCTTTAACACCATTTTAAAGGAGGCTGCTGATTCTAGTTATAATTATATTCCACTGAGGGAAAGGAATAGAGAGTGGAAACAGCTTAGACACCATTTGGAACCAGGGAAGCCTGTTGATCTGCAGTACCCTGATTTGAATTATGAGACGTCTGACTCAGATGTTGAATCCATGCAGTTAGGTTCAACCAAATCAGATAGGTCTTATTCTGACATGGAAGCAGACTGTGCTATGTGTTGCCAAGAGTGAAGCTGTTAATAGTATTGTATAAGAGAAGTGCTGATAAGTAATTCATGCTACTGAGTTTGCACGGAGAGAAGCAGCGTTCTGCTGGAGTGAAACTCAATGTCTGTAAGCAGCTGAATATGGTGAAAGCTATCGAAGTGATTAGCTGCTACTGAAGCTGTTCATTGATGAGAAGAAGTTGAATGAACTTTGTACATAATCTGACAACCCTGAGAAGGATCAGGTTGGACTGTATTTCAGTTGGACTTTATATTGGCATATAAAAGTATCCACCGTTTTGTTTCTGGTTAGGGGAGGATAGATGACAGAATCCTGTGCAACAAATACAGTTTTTGTTATCACACAAAACCTTGGCTGTCTTTCGTTTGGGCCACAACTACAGGGATACCAAGCATCAGCACTTACAAGGATAATCTGGCACATTTCCCACTCCTCCAGGCAACCGCCTATACGCTGAGAATGGGGGTGTGACAATATGTAAATAGTTGTGTTGCACGTTTCCCTAAGTTATCCAAGTTGTAAATCCCTGTTCTCTATAAAGACTGATATTTGTTATTTATGGTTCCTTGTTCCATGTAAACCGCGCTGATACTAAAGAGTGCGGTATATAAGAAAAGAAAATAAATAAAATAAAATAAAAATGTATACGCAGAAGCATGAGTTCAAGTCACTGCGAAACTGCTGCCACTGTACCTTTCCCATGTATATGCAGAAGCATGAGTCCCAAGTCACTGCGAAACTGCTGCCACTGTACCTTTCCCATGTATATGCAGAAGCATGAGTCCCAAGTCACTGTGAAACTGCTGCCACTGTACCTTTCCCCATGTATACTGTGATGATGCAGAGGGTTTAAACAGTAAGAAAAAGGGTTTAAAACTGCAGTTTTCCTCAAATGCACACATTAAGGCAGGCAAGGAAGGGGTTAAAGCACAAGCCCAGAGAAACTCTCTGCACAGAAAGGCAGTGAGAGAGCCACATCCCAGCTCCAGGACAAACAGGGGAGCTGACGTAAGAGGCAAGGGGGCGGAGTCAAACCGGATAGGACAGCCCTATGCTCTTAACCAGGAAGTAACAGAGAGAGTGAGTGCTAGTTCGAGTGGGAGAAGGAGTCTGAGGAGAAGTTCCAGTTCCAGTTCAGGTGAAAGCTCGAGTCAGAGTAACACTGATCTTGGAAGGAAGAGAGTTCGTGTGGGAGCAGGAGGAGTGCCTGGGAGAACAGGAAGTGTTCAGGCAGGAGACTCAGGACCTGACTTTGACCAAGTTGCAGAGAGAAGCAAAGGAAGGAGCAGCCATTGCCAGGCTAGCACACGGTGCTGGGAGAGTTGCCATCCAGACTGCTTTGAGACACGGAGATCTCTGAGAAAGCAGTGGAGAAAGCTTCCTCTGGGAGAGAGAGGTCACCACGAACCAGACAGCCAGGAGAAGCAGGTGGGAAGCTACTTTTATTCTCACTGGGAGAGGCGGGAACCCTTACCCAGAAGAGATAGCATTACTTCCCTAGAGTCTTCCCTAGAAGCTGTGAACAAAGGTGAGAGTTTGAGCAAGTATAAAGTTCTGTATGATAAGCTGCCTAAGCGTTCCAAGTGCAGGAAGCCTGATACTAGCAGAAGCTTAGAAACTAGCCCAGCTGTTCTTAACTCATCAGCTGATGGTAGGCTATGCCGACAGAAGCTAAAGCTAGCCCCTGCTAAGCCAGTGAAACGAGAGCAGTGCAAAGACAGAGACTTGCCTTGTTACCAACCTTTGCAACCCAGACCCACTAGAAGAAGATTAAGCTAGTTGAATTCCTTTAACACTACTTTAAAGGAGGCTGCTGATTCTAGCTACATCCAGATACCACGGAGGGAAAGGAATAGTAAGTGGAAACAGCTTAGACACCATTTGGAACAATGGAAGCCTGTTGATCTGCAGTACCCTGAATTGAATCATAAGACGTCTGACTCTGATGTTGAATCAATGCAGTTGGGTTCGACTAAATCAGATAGCTCTTATTCTGAGATGGAGGCAGACTGTGCTTTGTGTTGCCAAGAGTGAAGCTGTTGATATTAATGTATATGATAAGTGCTGAGAAGTTATTTCATGCTATTGAGTTTGCACGGAGAGAAGCAGCGTTCTGCTGGAGTGAAACTCAACGTCTTTAAGCAGCTGTGAATTGTGAATAGCTGCAACTGAAGCTGTTCATAAGTGAAGAGAGGTTGAATTAACCTTGTATATAACTGACAAACCCTGAGAAGGATCAGGTTGGACTTTATCACCTTTTGGACTTTATTTTGGCATAAGAAGTATCCACCTTTTTGTTTCTGGTTAGGGGATGGTAGATGACAGAATCCTGTGCAACAAATAAAGTTTTTGTTATCACATAAACCTTGGCTGTCTTCGTTTGGGCCACAACTACAGGGATATTCCAAGCTTCAGCACTTACAAGGATAATCTGGCACATTTCCCACTCTTCCAGGCAACCGCCTATACACTGAGAAAGGGGGTGTGACAATACGCAGAAGCATGAGTCCCAAGTCACTGCGAAACTGCTGTCACTGTACCTTCCCCATGTATATATAGAAGCATGAGTCCCAAGTCACTGCGAAACTGCTGTCACTGTACCTTCCCCATGTATATGCAGAAGCATGAGTCCCAAGTCACTGCGAAACTGCTGTCACTGTACCTTCCCCATGTATATGCAGAAGCATGAGTCCCAAGTCACTGCGAAACTGCTGTCACTGTACCTTTCCCCGTGTATACGCAGAAGCATGAGTCCCAAGTCACTGCGAAACTGCTGCCACTGTACCTTTCCCATGTATACGCAGAAGCATGAGTCCCAAGTCACTGCGAAACTGCTGCCACTGTACCTTTCCCATGTATATGCAGAAGCATGAGCCCAAGTCACTGTGAAACTGCTGCCACTGTACCTTTCCCCGTGTATATGCAGAAGCATGAGTCCCAAGTCACTGTGAAACTGCTGTCACTGTACCTTTCCCCGTGTATATGCAGAAGCATGAGTCCCAAGTCACTGTATACCTTTCCTCTTTTGCCACATGCTTTGATTTGATTATTGGTTTAACAAGAATTTTTTTATGTTGGTATGTCACCAATATGTAAATTTCATTGCTGTTCCTCATTTAGGCTGTTTTTACAATTAAGCAGGTTATAAATTGATCAAATAAATATAAATAAATATAAACAGTATCTTGTAGAGTTCAATCTTTCTTGCCAGAGATAGTACGAGTAGTCAGCCTGATAGGGTGAGTCTGATACAGCTTTAAGTCACAGTCCTCTGTGAGAATAATTACTATTTGATATCATGCTTGTAGGCGCAAGGGATTATTTAGTAAAAATGGTTAGAGGTGAAACTGCATGGGTGGTCCTTGCAAGCTACATTGTTATGGGAATCTCCACGCCTACACAGCAGCTCTTGCTCTCTCTGCAGGGAATTCACTTAGCTGTACCTTCTACCCTTCTCCCACAGAAAATCTGCTAGTTTCTAGAAGGAATTAACTTACATGATCTGCATGGAGTAGAGAAAGCAAAGTAATAATAATGTTTGTATTAAACTGCACAAATATTCTATTTTGCTACTGGCAATGCAGAGCACAGACTAATATTTTTATGATTAACAGTTTAGGACAAGCAGAAAATAAAAATGCTTGCTTCAGTTTAGCATGTTCTGGCTTTTATTTTTTATTAACTTTGCCTCAGATAATCTTGCAGTGAAGACATGATTTGAAAATATAGATTTTCTTATATATAGGTGAATACCAGAGTTCAAAGTGAATACCAAAGTGTGCTAGGCACTTTGCACGCCAATTAACGAACACTAGCTGTGCACTAACATGGCAACTGTTACCATGCAAGCATGATAGTAACATAATAACACAATAAATGACGGCAGATAAAGACCAGTATGGTCCATCTAGTCTGCCCAGTAAGATGGCAAGAGTAGTTGCACCTGCCGCTCCGTGCAAGCCACCCCTCCCCATGTCTTTGTTTAAGGGGTGAACCTACCACTCCGTGTAGGACACCCCTGTACGTTGAGAAATTAGTTAGTTAAGTTTATTTTGATTTTATCCTGTTGCTGAAAAAGGGATCCACTGTGTCTGTCCCATGCCATTTTGAATTCTGTCACTGTATTTGTCCCTAACATTTCCATCAGGAGGGCATTCCAAGCATCTACCACCCTTTCAGTGAAAAAGTATTTCCTGACATTGCCTTTCAATTTACCACCTTTTAAGCTTCATGTTATGCCCTCTAGTTTTGCAGCTTCTCCATCTTTGGAAGAGTTTTGTTTGTTCATGATTTCTCTTTAAATATTTAACGGTCTCAATCATATCTCCCCTGTCCCTCCTCTCCTCCAGAGTGTACATGTTTAGATCTTCAAGTCTCTTCTCATAAGGCTTCTGACACAGGCTCCAAATCATTTTGGTTGCCTTCCTCTGAACAGTTAGCGTAGTTACTCACTTGTAACAGGTCTTCTCCAGGGACAGCAGGAATCAGTCCTCACATATGGGTGACGTCGGTGCCAACGGAGCCCTCGTACGGAGCAATTCCCCAGCTTTCAAGAAAGCCTTTGGGATTGCATTGCGCATGCGCAGTCCCCTTCCCGCCCAAGGGTGCCATCTTGCTCAGTCAAATGACATAGCTAAAAGGACGGCAAGAATAGAAAAAATTAACAACAGGACTGCAACTCCAGGGGAGGAGGGAGGGTAGTGAGGACTGATTCCTGCTGTCCCTGGAGAAACTCTGTTACAGGTGAGTAACTACGCTTTCTCCAGGAAGAAGCAGGAAGTCAGTCCTCACATATGGGACTCCCTAGCTACAGGCTACAGAGAACCCATAGCTGAAAAATGGGTCCCTCTAGAAGAGACGCAGCAGCTGCAATAGGAATTCAGCCGAGAACGCAACACCCCCCGGTAGCCTGACACCAAAGGGTCAGAGGGTTGGAGTTGCCTAAACCTCAAATAGGTTACGGAGTACCGCCTGGCCGAAAGCACTGTCCCATCGGGACTCCCTATCCAGGCAGTAATGGGCCGCAATAGTCTGGCTTGAAGACCAAGTTGCGGTCTGGCAGATGTCTGCCAGCGGAACAGAGCGGAAGTGAGCCACTGATGTGGCCTTAGCCCTGACACGGTGGGCCGTGACTCAACCCTGAAACGGGAGGTCGGCCGCCCTGTACGCCCAGGCAATGCAATCTGCCACCCAGGTAGACAGCATGTGCTTGGAAACAGGTAACCCCAGCTTACTGGGGTCATAAGAGATGAAGAGCTGAGTAGCCCTTCGATGTCCCCTTGTACGCTCCAGGTAGAAGGACAATGCCCTCTTACAATCCAAGGTATGCAGGACTGCCTCTGCCCAGCTGGAATGCGGCCTGGGAAAGAAGGTTGGAAGAATCACCTCTTGGTTGAGGTGGAAAGAGACCACTTTTGGAAGGAACTTAGGGTGAATGCGGAGGACCACCCTATTCCTATAAAATTGTGTGCATGGTTTATCAGTTACGAGAGCTTGCAGCTCACTCACACGTCTGGCTGATGTGAGTGCCACCAGGAAGAGCACCTTCCAGGAGAGGAAGCACAGATGGCAAGAGGACATCAGCTCCAAAGGTGGGTGAGTAAGATGCTGCAAGACCACATTTAAATCCCACTCAGTTGCCGGAGGACGAACTGGGGGTTTCAGCAGAAGCAGACCTCTGAGGATTCTGGATACCAGGGGGTGAGCCGAAAGAGGTTGCCCCTCCACTGGCGAGTGGTTTGCTGACAAAGCACTCAGGTGGACCCTGACAGAGTTAGACTTGAGAACTAATTCTGAGAGGTGAAGCAGGTACTGTAGCACAACTGGTACAAGGCAAGAGAAAGGGCTTTCATTGTGCTGGTTACACCACACCTCAAATCTATGCCACTTGAAAGCATAGGATTTCCTAGTGGACTGCCTCCTGGAGGCCAGCAACACGTCTTTTACATTCCAAAGTAGGAGGAGAGGAGCCAGCACTACCCTTTAAGCAGCCATGCCATCAGGTTGAGGGACCTGAGGTTGGGGTGCAAGAGAGAGTCCTGCTCCTGGGACAGGTGGTTGGGCTGTGCCCCCAGTGGGAGTGGGGTTTCCACTGCCAGCTGGAGGAGAAGCGGAAACCAAGGCTGTCTTGGCCATCTGGGGGCTACCAGAATGACAGAGGCCTTGTCCCGAAGGATTTTGAAAAGAGTCCAGGCCACCAGAAGCGTGGGAGGAAATGCATACATGAGGCCCCCTGACCAGGAGATCAGGAAAGCATCTGCAGCCACCCTCAGGGGATGTGGCTGTCTCGAGCAAAATCTGGGCAGCTGGTGATTTTGCAGACTGGCAAGTAGATCTATGGACGGCTGTCCCCAGTGGTGGAAAATCTGCTGGGCCACCACCGGATCCAATTGCCATTCGTGAGGTTGGAGAATCCTGCTTAGTTTGTCTGCTAGGCAGTTCTCTTGACCAGGCAGATACACTGCTTTGAGAGACATACCCTGCCTGATGGCAAAGGAGCAGAGGTCCAGTGTCTCCTGACATAGGATACGAGACCCCGTACCTCCCTGCTTGTTCACGTAGAACAATGCTACCTGGTTGTCCGTCTGTATCAACACAGACTGATGCGAGAGGACATGACCAAAGGCTTGAAAAGCTAGGCGAATTGCCCACAGCTCTAAGAGGTTGATTTGGTGTGCAGACTCCTGAGGCGAGCATAACCCCTGAGTGCATGATCCTTGGCAATGGGCTCCCCAGCCCAGCAAGGAGGCATCTGTCATTATCACTCTTGTGTGCGAGGGAGTCTGAAAAGACACTCCCTCGAGCAGGTTGGGTGGCTGACGCCACCACTGCAATGATTTCACCAGTCGCCTGGATACTGTTATCCTGTCTCTGAGGCTGCCGGTGGCTTGTGTCCACTGATCTCTGAGGCACCACTGAGCTGTTCTCATGTGGAGACGGGCATTTGGGGTCACAAGCACCCCGGAGGCCATGTGGCCCAGGAGGTGTAAGAAGTGTCTCGCTGAGACCTGAGCCTGAACTGTTGTGTCAGTGCTAGCAGTCTCTGTGTCCTGTCCTCCGGCAGGTAAGCCTTCGCCTGAAGGGTGTCCAGTCTTGCTCCTATGAACTCTAAGTTTTGAGTGGGGAGCAAAGTAGACTTTGCGGGTTTTATGACAAAGCCTAGATGTTGCAACAGGTTGATAGTGGGAGATGTGGCCTGTTGGGCCTCCTGAGGCGACTGGCCCCTGATGAGCCAGTCGTCCAGGTAAGGGAAGACAAAAATTCCTTGACTTCTGAGGAAGGCCACCACTACAGCCAGGCATTTTGTAAACACTCTGGGAGCAGAGGCTAGGCCAAAGGGTAGAACTCTGTATTGGAAATGTTTTCCTCCCACTACAAAGCTCAGATATTGTCTGTGGTCTGGATATATGAGGATGTGTGTATATGCATCCTTCAGGTCTAAGGAGCATAGTCAATCTCCCTTGTGGAGGTAAGGCAGCAACATTCCAAGGGAAAGCATCTTGAAATTTTCCCTCAGCAGGAACTTGTTTAAGTTTCTTAGGTCGAGGATGGGTTTGAGGCCTCCTGTTCTCTTTGGTATGAGAAAATACCTGGAGTAGAAGCCCTTGCCCTGCAAGTGGTGGGGCACCGGTTCCAGCGCCATATCCTCTAGAAGACCTGCCAACTCCTGCAAGAGGAGATCCCTGTGAAGAGGGGGGTCTGAGAGGCTCTCCTGGAAAGAAGGAGGGTGGTATCTGGCTGAAGTGAAGCAAATAGCCCTTTTGGACTATTTGCAGGACCCAGATATCTGAGGTGATGGCTGGCCACCTGTGGGCATACAGGGTTAGCCTGCCTCCTACCACTGGCGGAAGAGAGACTATGCCTTGGGAGTCAAAAAACCCCTCCTGGCTGGGTAGGAGCCAGAGCTTAGGGGTCTTCTGCTTACGCGGGCAATGCCCCTGTCCCTTGGCCTGCTGGGGAGCTGGGATGGCCTGGTAAGTGGGGTAGTTGCGGTAAGCAGTACCCTTCCTCAGGAAAAAGGACTTTTTACCGAGCCCTTCTTCTTAGAAGGGACAGAACTCGGACTCAAGCTCAGCAGCCTTCTCAGTCATGGGTTTGCCAAAGAGGTTGTCACCTCGGCAAGGGACATCGACCAACTTGTCCTGAACCCATGGCTCCAGATCCAACGACATTAGCCAGGCCTGGTGGCGTGCACTGATGCCGGCCGCGGCTACTCGGGCCGAAGCCTTGAAGCAGTCATAGGTCTCTCGAGATATGAACTTGGAGTACTCCCGAATCCCAGTGGACAAGGCATTGAAGCAATGCAAGGGTGCCTCAGAGAGGCCAGCTGAGAACCCGGCAATCTTTTGCCAGGTCCCTCAAGTACATGCCCATGCACAGCTGGTAGTTTTGGACACTGCATGACAGCATCAAGCCCTGGAAGCATTTTCTGCTGAGGGCGTCCAGGTTCCGGGCCTCCTGGCCAGGAGGCACCGAGGGGTACATTTTTTGGCTCTTGAGCCTGTGCATGGCTGATTCCACTACCATGGAGTTGTGCGGCAGCTTACCTTTTGGAACCAAGGGCTCTTGTGAACTTGATAAATGGAATCGACCTGCTTGCTGAGCACCGGCATCGAGGCCAGCGACTCCCACATGCGGAGCATCAGCCATTCCAGCATCGGAGAAACCGGCACAGTAAGGGCTTCCCTCCGGGGAAAGTCATACTGGAGGGCCTCGAGCCCTTCAGCTTGAGGTTCCTCCTCGGTATCCGCCGGGAATGCCAAAGACTTGGCCATGTCCCTGACGAAGTCCGAGAACCGAGTATCCTCCGGAAGGGACCTTCTCCGAGGCTCCGAACCTGGTCAGTCCGATGGGACATACCGGGTCCGATGGGTGTCTGGAGACTCTTCATCTTCCGTCTCCCATGCCGATCCCTCTGAGGAGGAATCGAGCGGCTCTGGCCGCGAGAGCTTCAGCCCCGACTGCCCCGATGCCGAGAGCACCGGCGTCAATGACCTTGGTCCCGAGCGGGAGGTCGAGGGAGACCTTGCCTGAGGAACGACTCGAGTCCGAAGAGTTCGAGGATCGGGTTGGCCTCCAGGATCAATTTGGACCAGTGAGACCGGCTAACAGCGCCCACTACTGCTCCATGAAAGCAGACATGCTGCGCTCCAGGGCCGTTATCCTGAGACCGAGCTCAGAAGACTCTGCAGCCTCCGGCTCGGGCCCCGACGCCGGCTCTCCTGGAGGGGAATCCAAGAGGACAACAGCGCTTACCCTCCTCAGCGTCTCCGGCTCCATGCGAGGTATCTTTGCAGGCCGCTCTGGCTCAGAGGACCCGGGGCAGCGGTCAGGACTCCACGACCTGGCCTTCGAGGGCCCAGGGCGATCGGAGGCATCCAACGACGCCGTCCATACGGGTTTCTTCTTTCTCCAGTGTTCCCGGGAGAGAGACCCCCGCTCAGAAGACCACCGACAGTGCTCGGGGTCAGACAGCTCCCGAGACGTCGAGGCTTCTGATGAGGTCCGGATCCAGGGGGTATGCGGACTGAGAAAATCCTTTCACGCTGCTCTTGCCTACTTCGAAGTACCTTAGAGGACATCTTCCCACATGGGCCACAGACCTTTGGGTCATGGTTGGGCACGAGGCATTGGAGACAGCAGTCATGTGTGTCGGTGAGGGGCATTAACTTCTTACACCGATCACACTTTTTAAACACGCTGGCAGCCATCGGGGGAAAAATGGCCCCTGCAAGGTCGAAGGACCAGGCTGCCAGTGAAAATAAAAAAGATCGCGAACGCTAGTCACTAAGGACAAAAATGCAAAAAATTGACCGGACTCAATACCGGTGTACTGAGCCGTAGGAGGGAAGGGGAACCGGCGTCAAACCGGTCAAAGAGAAATTCTTCTGAAGTTTTGGTGCAATTTTTCTGCGAGGAATTAGGGACAACATCCATTGGGCTCTGCGGAAAAAGGGAGACTGAGCAAGATGGCACCCTTGGGGGAGAAGGGGACCACGCATGGGCGATGCAATCCCAAAGGCTTTCTTGAAAGCTGGGGAATTGCTCCGCATGAGGGCTAGGTCGGCACCGACGTCACCCATATGTGAGGACTGACTTCCTGCTTGTTCCTGGAGAATCCAGTCTTTTTATATCTTTTTCAAGATATGGTCTCCAAAACTGAACACAGTATTCCAAGTGAGGCCTCACCAGTGACTTATACAGTGGCACTAGTACCTCTTCCTTTCTGCTGGTAATTCCTCTTTGTATGCAACCCAACATCTTCCTGGCTTTTGCCACTGCCTTGTTGCACTGTTTTGCCACCTTGAGATCCGCAGAAATAATCACACCAAGGTCCTTCTCCTGCCTCCTATCGCATACATTTCCCCTGGATTTCTGCTTCCCAAGTGCATGACACTGCACTTTTTCGCATTAAATCTTAACTGCCAAGTATTAGACCATTCTTCCAGCTTTTGCAGATCTTTCCTCATGTTATCCATTCCCTCAGGAGAGTCCACTCTGTTGCAAAGTTTCGTGTCATCTACAAAAAGACAGACTTTTCCATGCAGTCCTTCAGCAATAAGAGGGAGGAGTGGTCTAGTGGTTAGGACAAGGTACTTCAGGCCAGAGGGCCGGGGGTTCAAGTCCCACCTGGGGACAGCAATCTCAGGCCGGAGGGACTGGGATTTCTAGTCCTATAGGCACTCCTTGTGGTCTTGGGCAAGCCACTTAACCTTCCATTGCCCATGTTCCCTGTAAGTATTAACGTATGTGTGTCATATCCCCTCGTGTTAAATGTATCCCCCAATTGACCGCTTTGACCCGGTGAAAAGCGGAATATAAATACAGCTAAATAAATAAATATCACTCACAAATACATTGAACAGTGAAAGGCCCAGGACTGAACCCTGGGGCACCCCGCTAATCACCCTCCTTTCATACGCGTGAGCTCCATTTACCATCACCTTCTGTCGTCTGCCAGTCAACCAATTTCTGATCCAGTTCACCACCTTGGGACCCATCCCCAAACTACTGAGTTTATTGCATAAACTTCCTATGAGGAACAGTATCAAAGGCTTTGCTGAAATCCAGGTAGATGACATCCATTGCATGCCCCTGATCTAGTTCTCTGGTCACCCAGTCAAAGAACCCAATCAGATTTGTATGGCAAGATTGTCCTTTAGTAAAACCATTTTGCCTCAGACCATGCAACTTGTTGGTTTTGAGAAAGTCCACTATTTGCTCTTTCAGAAGCGCCTCCATTACTTTTCCTGCCACCGAGGTAAGACTCACGGACCTGTAGTTTGTTACTTCTTCCCTGTCACCACTTTTGTGAAGAGGTACCACATCTGCCCTTCTCCAGTCCTGAGGAACTACTCCTGTTTCCAAGGATCTGTTGAAAACATCCTTTAACAGCCCTGCAAGAACCTCTCGTGTAGAATTCCCCCAGGAGTAAAATGAGCACACAATGCAGAATTTGCAGAGTGCCTTCCCTGAGCCCTGAGTCGGAACCCCCCCCCCCCACTCCAACAACTCAACAACTGCTCCTTCCCTGTCCCACCCACCAGCCAACAGTGTCCTGCAACGCGTGGAAAAGAGGAGAATGGCTGCCCATCAGGCAGCAACCCCCGCCCCCCCCTAATGCAGCCCAGTGCCAGGATGCCTATTTGAACCACACAGCTGTACAGTGTCTCTGTAGTTCAAATCAGAAGCCAGGCCCAGGGCTACAGAGGATGACAACATGGCGAATGAGCAGTCACTCTGATGCACAGTGCCAAAAACAGCCAGCCAATGCATGGAGCAGAATAGGAGCAACTGCTGCACGGATGAAGAGAACAGGGTGAGTGGTTCTTCTGGCATAGGGGCTTGGGGAGAGAGCACGTTGAGGGATTTTGCTGGGTACAGCTTAGTACAGCTGTGAAGGTTTGCTGGGTGGGGGGGGGGCGGACAGAGTAAGCTGGAGGGAATTCCTGAGGGAGAGTGCGCTTCTGGACAAGGAACTGGGCTTTTGCTAGGAGTAAGAGAGGGAGAGAACTTGGGTACAGAGAACAGGTGGTCTTGCTTGGCATTAATGCGAACTGGGGGCAGAGAGGACTAGGATTCTTACAGGGAGGGTGGGAAGAGAGAGAAATGGAAGGGCAAAGAGAGCGCTAGGGGGTCTTTCTGGCCAGTAGAGGAGTAGTAACATAGAAATATGACGACAGAAAAAGACCACATGGCCTATCTAGTCTGTCCTTCCATATCAACAACAGCAACAGTCCCCTTTTTCCTTTAAAGATTCTCTGTGTTTGTCCCATGCATTTTTGAATTCAGTTACTGTCCTCATCTCCACCACCTCCACTGGGAGACTATTCCACGGATCCACCACTCTTTCTGTAAAGAAATATTTCCGCATATCACTCCTGAATCTATCCCCCTTCACCCTCATCCCATGTCCCCTCATAGTAGAACTTGCTTTCAATTGAACGAGGCTCTCCCCCTGAACATTTATGCCACGGTGGTATTTAAACATCTCAATCATATCACCTCTATCCCGCCTTTGCTCTAAGGTGTACATATTAAGATCCTTCAGTCTGTCCTCATATGCTTTATAATGAAGACCACTAACCATTTTAGTAGCCACCTTCTGCTCCATCCTGTTCACATCCTTTTGAAGGTGTGGTCTCCAGAATTGCACACTATACTCCAAATGAGGTCGCACCAAAGACTTATACAGAGGCACTATCACCTCCTTTTTTCTGCTAGCCATTCCTCTCCATATGCATCCAAGCATCCTTCTAGCTTTTGCCGTCGCCTTTTCTACCTGTTTGCAAAATGCAATATGTGCCTTTGAGTCAGTCCTGACTCCTGGCGACCCAGAAGCTCCTGGGTTTTCTTGGCAGTGTCACCGGAAGTAGATTGCCAGGCCTTTCTTCTGAGGCAATGGAGGGTTAAGTGACTTGCCCAAGGCCACAAGGAGTGCCAGTGGGAATCAAACCCTGGTTGCTTGGTTACCAAGCCAGTGTTCTAACCACTAGGCTACTCCTCCACTCATTTTAGCTACTTTAAAATCATCAGACACAACCACGCCTAGGTCCTGCTCTTCTTTAGTGGACAAAAGTACTTCATTGCTCCCTTGAAATTGCTGCAGCCCAAATGCATGACTTTACATTTTTTTTTAACATTAAATCCCAGCTGCCAAATTCTAGACCATTCTTCAAGCTTAGCTAGATCCCTCCTCATGTTATCTACACCTTCCTGGGTGTCTACTCTATTGCAGATTTTGGTATCATCCGCAAAGAGGCAAACCTTACCTGACAGCCCTTCCGCTATATCACTAACAAAGATGTTAAAAAGAATCAGATCAAGGACAGATACCTTGGGCACACCACTGGGAACCTCCTTCTCCTCAGAGTGAGCTCCAGTTACCTGTACTCTGTCGCCTCCCATCCAACCAATTTCTAACCCAAGCAGTAACTTTAGGGTCCATCCCTAGGGTGCTCAGTTTGTTTATAAGTCGCCTGTGAGGAACAGTGTCACAGGCTTTACTGAAACTTAAATATACCACATCTAGGGCTCTTCCTCGGTCCAGCTCCCTGGTCACCCAGTCAAAGAAATCAATCAGATTTGTCTAACAAGACCTGCCTCTGGTGAATCCATGCTGCCTCGGATCCTGTAATCCGCTGGACTCCAGAAACCTCACTATTTTCTCTTTCAGCAGCGTTTCCAATAATTTACTCACCACCGAAGTTAACCTAACCAGCCTGTAGTTTTCAACCACATCCTTACTTCCGCTTTTGTGTAAAGGCACCACATGAGCCTCGCTCCACTCCTTTGGCACCACTCCCGACTAACGAGGCATTGGAAAGGTCAGTCAGTGGAGCTGCTAGAGGGAAAGAAAGCTTGGAGGATGACAAGGAGGAAAAATAACTAGGGGGCAGAGAGGGAAAACTTGGGGTTGAACCTGCGAAGAGGGAGGGATATCAAGCATATGAAGAGGCTCAAGCTAAGAAGAGGATAGAGAAAGCGGGGAGGATTGCTTCTTTGGAAAGAGAAAGTTGGAGGTGTCCGGTCTGCATTGGGGAGAAGTTGAGCCTTCTGAGGGGGAATTGGGTACAAAAAAATTACAAATAAAGCATGCAGAATTTAAAAATATTATGTACAGAATTTTCAAAACTTTTGAACAAAATCTGAGATTTGTTTGGTGCAGAATTCCATTGAGATGTATCAGTTGCACGTTAACTACATGCCAAGGTATGGGTGTGCTCTTTTAGCGTGCCCCTTCGGCACTGCAATGCAATTCTCCATTTTTTTATGAGTCTCAAGGGAAACAGGAAATTATGTCACTCCTTGAATGGAGCTTACTATTCAGCAGGTAAATTGTAATTACCAGAAACCTGATAAAAATGACAGCAATTTAAAGAGTCAACATTTTGACCCAGACCTAAGCTTTTCTCCCAAATCTCTGTGGTTGTCCATTCCTGTTATTTTGCTTTGTGGTAGATTTGCAGTGTTTGATCTATACTGAACACTAAGGATCTTTGGAGCATGCTTATTAAAGCATGCTACCCGAGTAGCTTGGAGGTAAGGTGCATTTTGACACAGTGCTAAAAAACCTGGCTACTCAGGCAGTGTGCATGTGGGTGGCACCTGGGCATTCGTGCTGTGGCACCATTAGCACGGGCCTTGAATGCCCACACTGCCAGTGCTTGGTGGTGACTAGCTACTGCCAGCAAGTTGCTGCTCGTTCTGGTATTCATGCTGCAAGTTGTGCTAAATTCAGGGGGACAGCTGTCTACCCCCATGCATTTAGCGCAGTGTCCCTTAGATCACTAATCTATGCATGGTCTTTATCTGCCATCATGTTTTTGTGTTTCTATTAATCTTGACATGAATTATTACAAATCGCTTTATAACTGTCTCAAAGTCACTACTATAAAAAGACTCCAGTTATTGCAAAATAACAGGAATGGAGAAATAACCTAGTGGTTAGAGCAACAGCCTAGTATGCAAGAGATCAGGGTTCGATTTCCACTGGCGCTTCTTGTTACCTTGGGCAAGTCACTTTACCTTCCATTGCCTCAGAAGAAAAGGCCTGGTAGGGACCAAACCATAGTTATGCCCTTTGCAACTAGCACATCTGGCGCACCCCAACCTCCCCATCTCACCCATACCTCCATCCAGCCAGCTGCCTGCCCTTGCCCTTCTGCCGCCACTTTTGGTTTTCACGTCAGTGGCAGAGGAGCAGACCCGACTTCACATTTAAAAAACAAAACATGTGGGCTTTCCTCCCTGGCTTGTATACAGAGCTGATCCCACCCTGCTTTGACATAAGTTTGCATCAATGGAAGGAGGGACCAGACCAGCCATTCAAATGCGGGTCTTTGGAACTGCGCGCTTGAATGGCTGGCCTGGTCCCTCTCTTCTCTGACACAACCTACATCACAGAAGGGAGGGAGGGGCCAGACCCGCACACAAGCTTAGGAAATGTCAGTTCCTCCAATGTTTTATGAGCTTCAGTGGCTTTTTACCTCCTGTTTAAAATAAGTCACTTTCTTTGTGGATCACCTGCTCTTCTCCAGCTTCACTTCAGTATGAAATTTCCCCAGAGCCCTGGTTTTATACCCTATTTTAATGAACATTTACCCAATCTGTAAAATTAACAGGAATTTTGTAATAAATTTCCGTATTTACATTAATGATAGTTAGCTGTTTTGTCTGGGTCACAGTCAAGTGAAACGACTAAAACCATGAATGACTACCTAAAGACAGTTAGCAGTTGGTTAGATGTTCATAAATTAAAATTAAGCCCAGAAATCAGAAATGTATTTCGGTCCATGGTTAAGGGCAGAATATTTGATGGTAACGCCCTCTCTTTTTTCAATTACGTTTAGAGATTAGGGACACTAATTGATAAAATTTAAGAATGTAACCTCTTATCCTGGGACGGTGCAAGGACTGGAGGCACCCTAGGTGGCCCCTCCATCCTGCCACCCCCCCACCCCTGCTGCCATTGCCGCTGCCCTCTCCAGGGCCTGAAGTGGTGGCAATGGCTCAATAAATGCGGTGCAGCATTTACCTCAGATAATTAATGCTACCCCCGCGATTCCTGTGCTTTACAATGCCTCTTCTGTCTCCTTTCAATGCTACTTCAAAACCAGAATTCTGTGCTGGACCAAGGGTGGTGGCTACAGGAGGCAGGGTGTACCTGCGCTGCAAATAATGTTAGGCCTACAATCTCATTCATTCAGGCCACAGCATCATGGTGTGGGCCAGGGGAGTCAGATCTATCTGCATTGCTGCACCAGTCTAAACAAACACATTGCCACTTGCTGAAGGCAGAAACTGGCTTCTCTCAGTGCTATACCAAGTGATGACATCACTAAAGGTTGCTCAAGTCTGCCTCCACCTGCTGGCTGGGGAGCATAACTCACTCGACCGGATGGTCTAACAGGATGATAAGGAAAGAAGGGATTAACTAGGAAGTGTTTGCTTTTGAACTTTATAATTGTTTGACAATTACCCAAGATACAGGAAACATTTATCTGCATCTGTTAAACATACAGGTAAAGTACGTGATCAAACGTTTCTACCCTTGTTGTTAAGTGACAGAGTCTGTGGCGACTCCTGGTGACCCTCTAGATAGCTAACCTAAACTTTGTTCAGTCTTCAGCCAAGAGGCTCATTGTTGATTAGAGTGGTATCCATAGCTGTTATTGTATTGATCCATCTCATTGCTGGCCTTCCTCTTTTACGGTGACCTTCTACCTTCCCAAGCATTATGTCTTTCTCCAATGATCTCTTTCTAAGCATGATGTGTCCAAAGTATGAAAGTCGAAGTCTTGTCATTTGAGCTTCTAAAGAAAGCTTGGGTTAGATCTCCTTTAGTATTGACTGATTTGTTCTTTGGGCAGCCCATGATATACACAGTATTTGTCGCCAGCACCATAATTCAAAGGCATCAATTTTCTTCCTATCTTTTTCACTGTCCAACTTTCACATCCATATGACGTTATTGAAAACACCATGGCCTGGATGAGTTGAATCTTTGTATGGAGAGAGACAACTCTGCTTTTGAGAATCTTGTCTAGGTCCTTCATAGCCATTCTACCAAGATCAATGCATCGTCAGATTTCTTGACTGCTAATCCTTTCTTTATTGATTGCCGATCCAAGTAAGCTAATGTTGTCAACTATTTCAATTTCATTTCCATCCGTGATGAACTTATTGAATTTGCCAGTTGTCAGGATCTGTGTCTTCTTAACGTTAAGGCGCAGATCCATTTTAAGACTATGTTCCTTGATCTTGAGAATCAAATGTTTCAGATCATCTTCACTTTCAGCAAGTAATGTATCAGCATAGCGAAGGTTGTTGATGAATCTTCCACAATCTTCACACCTCTGTTGTCTTCATACAGTCTTGCTTCTCTGATGATTTGTTCTGTATATAAACTAGAGGTAGGGGGAAAGTATACAGCCTGTTGTACACCTTTGCTGATTTAAAACCATTCTGTTTCTTCTAGTTCTGTTCGAACTGTTGCTTCTTGATCAATGTAAAGGATGTGCAAGAGAACTATCAGATGTAATGGTATACCCATGCTTCTTAATATGGCCCAAAATTTCTCATGGTTTACACAGTCAAAATACCCTATATTAACCACACTAGAGGTATATCAACAATCACCATATAAAACCCTCTACAATAACACAATTTTTACTTCCCCAAGGTACTACCAAACATAGTAAGACCTAAAATTTAACCGATAAGGAAAAAAGATCTCAGAAATAAGGGTATCCCTCTAACTGGCGGTTGCCCACCATAAGGGGACAAGTCTACAATCCCATCAATGATCTAAAAACTCCTCATCAGACAACTTAGTTAAATTTAAACTCTTCAAATACTGTCAAGTAGCTAAGCTTAGCTTCTTCAACATATCCAAAATATTAATATTTCTCAAAAGGATATAGTATAAACAAATTCCAATTGAATATATCTATATATAACATAGAAACATGATGACAGAAAAAGACCACATGGCCTATCTAGTCTGTCCTTCCATAACAACAGTCCACTTTTTATCTTTAGAGATCCTCTGTGTTGGTCCCATGCTTTTTTGAATTCAGTTATTGTCCTCATCTCTACCACCTCCACTGGGAGACTATTCCATGGATCCACTACTCTTTCCGTAAAGAAATATTTCCGCATATCACTCCTGAATCTATCTCCCTTCACCCTCATCCCATGTCCCCTCATAGCAGAACTTGCTTTCAATTGAAAGAGGCTCTCTCCCTGAACATTTATGCCACGGAGGTATTTAAACATCTCAATCATATCACCTCTATCCCGCCTTTCCTCTAAGGTGTACATATTAAGATCCTTAAGTCTGTCCTCATATGCTTTATAATGAAGACCACTAATCATTTTAGTAGCCACCCTCTGCACCGACTCCATCCTGTTCACATCCTTTTGAAGTTGCGGTCTCCAGAATTGCACACCATACTCCAAATGAGGTCGCACCAAAGACTTATAGAGAGGCATTATCACCTCCTTTTTTCTGCTAGCCATTCCTCTCCGTATGCACCCAAGCATCCTTCTAGCTTTTGCCGTCGCCTTTTCTACCTGTTTAGCTACTTTAAGATCATCAGACACAACCACGCCTAGGTCCCGCTCTTCTTTAGTGGACAAAAGTACTTCACCTCCTATACTGTATTGCTCCCTTGGATTGCTGCAGCCCAAATGCATGACCTTACATTTTTTAACATTAAATCCCAGCTGCCAAATTCTAGACCATTCTTCAAGCTTAGCTAGATCCCTCCTCATGTTATCTACACCTTCCTGGGTGTCTACTCTATTGCAGATTTTGGTATCATCTGCAAAGAGGCAAACCTTACCCGACAGCCCTTCCGCTATATCACTAACAAAGATGTTAAAAAGAATCGGACCAAGGACAGATCCCTGGGGCACACCACTGGTAACATCCTTCTCCTCAGAGTGAGCTCCATTTACTTGTACTCTTTGTCGCCTCCCACCCAACCAATTTCTAACCCAAGCAGTAACTTTAGGGTGCATCCCTAGGGTGCTCAGTTTGTTTATAAGTCGCCTGTGAGGAACAGTGTCAAAGGCTTTACTGAAATCTAAAAACACCACATGTAGAGCTCTCCCTCGGTCCAACTCCCTGGTCACCCAGTCAAAGAAATCAATCAGATTTGTCTGACAAGACCTGCCTCTGGTGAATCCATGCTGCCTCGGATCCTGTAATCCGCTGGACTCCAGAAACCTCACTATTTCCTCTTTCAGCAGCGTTTCCAATAATTTACTCACCACCGAAGTTAAACTAACCGGCCTGTAGTTTTCAACCACATCCTTACTTCCGCTTTTGTGTAAAGGCACCACATGAGCCTCTCTCCAGTCCTTTGGCACCACTCCCGACTCCAACGAGGCACTGAAAAGGTCAGTCAGTGGAGTTGCTAGAACGTCCTCAAGTTCCCTTAGTATTCTAGAGTGTATCCCATCCGGTCCCATCGCTTTGTCTACTTTAAGTTGAGCTAGTTTCTCACGAACACAGTCGTCTGAAAATTGTTTAAGATGTCCCTTGCTTCTGTTCTTATTTGTGGGTGTTTTCTGAGGTCCTGCTCCTGGTTCTTCATCTGTGAACACAGAACAAAAATATTTGTTTTAGCAATTCCGCTTTATCCTTATCAGCTTCTACATATTCCCCCCCTGCACCCTTGAGTCTGACAATACCATTTTTGCCCTTCCTCTTCTCACTAATATATTTGAAAAATGTCTTATCCCCCCATTTTATTGCATTGGCTATTTCCTCCTCCTTTTGAATCTTTGCCTTCTTGACTACTTTGCTAGCTTCTCTAAGTTTTTCCAAATACAGATGCCTGTCTTCCTCTCTCTGTGATCTCTTGTATTTCATGAAGGCCTCCCTCTTTTTCTTCACTTTTTCAGCTACTTCCTTCGAAAACCATAGCGGTCTCCTTTTCCTTTTGCCTGTATTTACCATTTTAACAAAAAGGTTGGTTGCCCTTAAAATACCCCCTTTCAGTTTTGCCCACTGTTTTTCTACACCCCCAGCTGTTCCCATCCCACTAACGACTCCCTGAGGTATTGGCCCATCTTCGCAAAGTTAGTCTTCCTAAAGTCTAAGATCCTCACCTTGGAATGGATTCTAACAGCCCTAGTCCTAATACTGAACCACACCATCTGGTGATCACTGGATGCAAAATGATCTCCCACTACAACATCAGAAACACTTTCACCATTGGTAAGCACCAAGTCCAGTATGGCCCCTTCACGTGTGGGGTCTGTTACCAATTGCCTGAATAGTTCTCCCTGTAGAGAATCCAGGATCTCCTTACTTCTAGATGATACTGCAGCAGGAATGTGCCAATCAACATCTGGCATATTGAAATCTCCTATCAGTAGCACTTCCCCTTTCCTAGCAATGCTGCGTATGTCTTCAATTAACTCTGTCCACCTCTTCCTCTTGTGAGGGCAGTCTGTATATCACACCAATGCAAATAGATTTCTCTTTCCCTCTTTCTAGTTTAACCCACAATGCCTCCTCTCTCCCTTTTAAGCTCTGTAATTCCAAAGCTTTAATAGTAGTTTTTACATATAGTGCCACTCCTTCTCCCCTTCTTCCTACCCTGTCCTTTCTGAATAAAGTATAGCCAGGTATAGTTACATCCCAGTCATGGTTTTCTGTGAACCATGTTTCTGTAACTGCCACTAAATCCAAGTCAGCCACTACCACCAAAACTTCAACTTCAGGCTCTTATTTCCCATGCTACGGGCATTAATACACACTGCTTTCCATATGTTACCCCTGTTACCCATTTCCATAAAGGTATTTAATGTATCACCTACCTGGGGGCTTTCACTTACCTGGGGGCTTTCTTCACCCATCCCCAACGAATCTAGTTTAAAGCCCTCTTCAGTAGATTAGCCAGTCTACTACCGAAGATGTGTTGACCTTTCTTGGACAGATGGATGCCATCTCTGCTCTGCAACCCTTGGAACAGCATCCCATGGTCTAGGAAACCAAAACGCTCTCGATGACACCATCCACGCAGCCATGCATTCATCTCCAGGATGCGAGCCTCTCTGCCTTGGCCTTTACCCTCAACAGGGAGGATTGAAGAGAACACCACCTGTGCACCTAACTGCTTCACCCTCTGTCCCAGAGCCATGAAGTCACTTTTGATACGTTCCGAGGTATACCTGGCAGTATCATTTGTTCCAACATGGATTAGCAACATTGGGTAATAGTCAGTGGGCTTGATGAGTCTCGGCAAACTCTCCGTAACATCTTGGATTTTGGCACCAGGCAGACAGCATACCTCTCTGGACATCAAGTCTGGTCGGCAGATGGACGCCTCAGTACCCCTCAGAAGAGAGTCTCCAACCACCACTACCCTTCGTTTCCTTCTGGTCACTGATTCTGAAACTTTGGGGTACTTGAACTCTGGTTCTTCCCTTTCCAGGGATGCTTTCACCTCCTCCACTTCCAGGGCTGCATAATGGTTCTTCAATTCAAGGGCTGGAGAAGTTGGATTGGTGATTTTGCAGGCCCTGGTGACTTGTGTCCAACCATCGACATTCTGTTGGCACCCACCTTCTCCTGTGCTGGAGAGCTTGGTTGCTGCAAGAAGCATCTCATCAATGTACTTCTCACTGTCTTGAATGCTCCTCAGCCTTGCCACCTCCTCTCTGAGTTCCTCCACTTGTTTCCTCAGAGCTTCAGCATGCAGGCACCCTGCACATGGAACCGGTCCTTCAACTGGCATTAGGACCTCTGTCTGGACCGAGGCAGAAGCTGTAACGGGGGCAACAGCTTTAGCAATACAATTTTTCCCAGCCATTGTTCTGTTCGTGGAGTTTAGGTATCTGTTAAAGCAAAAGAGAGAGATCTACCAAGTACCAGCCGGTTTCGCAGCTGTCCTTTCAGAGAAAAAGCAGTTAAATCTCTAATTATATTCAAAATGTGCTGGTCCAATTCTCTGTGATTTGTTAAAGGGGAAGGTGCCCTATAAAGCAAGACTGCTCACTAGGGGTGGGTGGGAGTCGGGGTGGGTAGGGAGGGAACTAACTCCTGATTAGGTGTTAGCAGTTTCTAAACCTGAGGAGGTTACTGGAGTTCAGCAACCTACTTGTGCTCAAGGAAAGTTCCCCTAAAGCACCAAAAAGAAAGTAACCTTGCTTTAAAAAATAATACAAAAAACCCTTTTAAGAGCTCCCAGTCAGAGAGCTAGCAATGTAATATAATAAAACAAACAAACAAACAAACAAACCCTCAAATCCTTACTGTTTGTTGATCTGTGGAGCCCTGTTTAGGAAAGCCTAACTAGACCCAATGACACAGCTTATTAATGCTCGGAATGCTCCGATTAACATATCCCAAATGTCAATACCTAGAACAAAAAGGGACAAAATGAGTCACCAAGCAGCATGAACAGCTTAAAGCATAACCAAAGTACTCATCTCCAACGGTGCTTTAGTCCCTCAAAGAATTTCATCAATTATGCCCAATAAAGATCCTCGTTTCACCAATTGGCTTCATTGGGGGCAGTCAACATAACTTTCCTCAAAGGGACCAACCAACTACACAGTCAAAAGCCTTGCTGCAGTCAATAAAACACATATGGATATCCTTTTGGTATTCCTTTGTCTTTTCAAGGATCCATCTCACATCCACGATGATGTCTCTCGTTCCTTGCCCTTTCCTGAACCCTGTTTGCATTTCAGGCAGTTCTCGTTCCAGGTATGGTTGTAGTTTCTGCTGAACGATCTTTAGCAGAATCTTGCTGGCATGCGGGATCAGAGTGATTGTGTGATAATTTCCACAGTCAGTCGGGTCACCTTTCTTCAGTATTGGTATAAAACACAGATCTTTTCCAGTCAGTTGGCCATGAATTTGTCTTCCAAATTTCCTGACAGAGACTTGTAAGTATGGTAACAGCTTCATCCGATTGCTGTAATATTTCAATCAGAATGCCATCAATGCCTGGTGCTTTGTTCTTTGATAAGGCTTTCAATGCTGCTTTGACTTCTTTCATCACCAATGGTTGCGAATTATAAGGTACAGATTGAAACAGCAATTGGTCCACTTGATCTTTATGGTATAATGAATCTGTATATTCTTTCCACCTTTTTTGATCTGCTCAGCATCATTCAACATTGACCCTTGAGCATCTTGCAGCATTCCAATTCGAGACTGGAATTTTTTCTTTGACTCTCATAGGTTTAGAAAAGTCAATCTTGTTCTTCCTCTAATAGTTTCTAATTCTATTTCCTTGCATGTGTCATGGTAGTACTTTTCCTATTCTTATCTTGCTGCATATTGGAAATCTCTGGGTTCTGTGATTGCCTCTCCTTCTCCTCTGACTTTAGCTTCTCTGCATTTCTGGACAATTTTCAGAGTTTCTTCACTCATCCATTTTGACTGTTTTTGCTTTTTCACCTTATATAGAGACTTCTCGCTTTCTTCCAATACAACCTTCTTGATGTCATCCCATAACTCTTTTGGAATACTGTCATTTGTATCTAAAGCAGCAAATTGATTTTTCATGCAGTTTTTAAATTCCAGCGGTATATTGTCAAGGTCATATTTGGTACATTCATGAGTGGTTTGCTCCTTTTCAACTTTAGCTTGAGTTTGCATACTAGTAGATGGTGATCTGTACCACAGTCAGCTCCAGGTTTTGTCTTTGTTGATGTTATCAAGCTTTTCCATTGTTGTCTTCCAAAGATGTAGTCAATTTGATTTCTGTACAATCCATTGGGTGAAGTCCACGTGTACAGTTGGCTCTCGTGTTGCTGGAAGAAGGTATTTGAGATGAATACTGCAGATCATTGGTCTTGCAGAATTCTATCAGTCTTTTTCCAGCTTCATTTCTGTTGCCAAGTCCATATTTTCCAACCACTTTGCCTTCTTCTTTGTTGCCAACTTTTGTGTTCCAGTCACCCATAACTATCAGGATATCCTGTTTGCATGTTCTGCAATATCAGCTTGTACATTTTCATAGAACTCATCGTTGTCTTCCTCTTCGGCAGCTGCTGTTGGAGCATATACCTGAATTATAGTTGTGTTGATGGGCTTTCCTTGTAAACTAATACAAATTATGTATTCACTGATGACATTGTATTTCATTACAGTTCTTGGCAAGTTTCTTCTTTATTATAAATGCAACACCATTTCTTCTTTGTCTTTCATTTCCAGCATAGTAGACCATGTGATCATCAGATGCAAAGTGCCCAAAGCCAGCCCATTTCAGTTCACTGACACCCAACAGATCAAGTTGTACACATTCCATTTCATTCTTGACCACCACCAACTTCCCTCGATTCATGCTTCGTATATTCCATGTCCCAATATGTAAGACAGTGTTGCAACTTCTGACTCTCATTTTATGCGCAACTACATTAGCAGATCCAATCCCATCATAAATGCTGGCTTTACTCTGAGAAGTCTTCAGCTCGTCCCCAGTATCCATCTGAATGCCTTCCAACCTGGGGGGGGGGGGGTCTCATCTTCCAGTACTATAGTACAATTTACTTTGTGACTATCCATTGGGTTTTCATGGCAAGATACATTCTGCGCAGTTAATTGCAGTGTTGTTGCATTTGTCACAGAACGGTGATCCTCCGCTTATAACACTGTCCTAATTCTGCTGCTGCCCAGATAGGTGGTTTGTCTTAGTCTGGGACCTCAGCTGAGACCTGTCTATCTTGGGAGACCCTGCCAGTAGCTAAGCTACTGATAGCGTAGCTCTCAGCATCATTGATGCACACAAGCCTTCACAGCATGACAAGCTGCAAACCAAGTTTAAAAGCATAAAAATGATCTTATATGTTTGATTTAGTTTCTATAAAATGCTTCCAATAGGTTTCTTAGATTTAGAGATAAATAATTATAGCACCATCTGCTGTTTTCAAATTTTGCACAGTTCCATGCACTGCTCCTAGAGGTGGCCTCACCAATAAAAGTGTTTTAGATCCATAGGTAATGGGAGTTTCAGACATTGCACAATGGCAACACCTACTGTTTGATCTAAAATTGCACACGAGGTAGGAGCCAGAGGGAACCCCCACAGTGGGTTAAAATACTGTAAATAAAGAGTAGTTACTCACCTGTAGCAGGTGATCTCCGGAAACAGGAATTTAGTCCTCCTCACATATGGGTGACATCGAATACACACAGAGCCTGCACAGGAAGCTCCCCAGCTACCAATAGGAAAGTGTTTGGGAGCAGTCCACTGCGCCTGCGCTGCTGCCTTCCCGCTCGTTTTTTTTTTTTTCTTTTACACTGTTTATTTAAATTTTCTCAAATGCAAGAAAAAATACAAAATACAAATGTACACAGTGAATGATACATTCAAGAACAAAATAGCATATCAATATAATACACATCAAGGAGAGAGAAACTGCATATAATCCCACAAGGGATATAGATACAAATAAGAGTAAATAGTTAATTAAACTCCAAATCAGGGAGCCAAACATAAACCATCCCACCTAAACATCCTCCTGCCTACCAACGCTCTCCTTATCAGCAAGAAACTGATTAAGTGAAGCCACATCAATATAAGCATAATCATGACCTTCATAAGTTACCAAACAACGGCAAGGGAACTTCAAAAAAAAAGAAGCCCCCAACGCAAGCACTCGAGCTCTAAGCTCAAGAAACTGTTTCCGGCGAGCCTGAGTAATCTTGCCAACATCAGGAAAAACCTGAAGTTTATAACCACAAAACACCACATCCTTGTACTTGAAATAAGCTCGTATAATTCTCAATTTAAGTGATTCTGACCCGAAAGTCACCACCAAAGTACATCTCTTTGGGATGATATCAAGTGAATCTTGCAAAAACTCTGTAAGGTTAGGGCCTACCGAATCAGCCAAGGGAGAACCCTCCCGAGCCTGATCTGAAGCCCCAGCCTTAGGAAAAAAGGAATACATTTGTACTACATCTACAGAGTCATCTAGATGCAAAATTTCAGACAAGTATTTTCTTAATAGAATCTTAGGAGAAAGCAAGTGGGTGGATGGAAAATTTAAGAAACAAAGGTTCCTAGCACGCTGGTGATTCTCCAAACATTCCAAACGATAGGAAATTGATGAAACATCTTTCAAGTAACCTAAATGGCAATCCTTATACGATTGGAGCTGGGAATTAACCAGAGTGAGGGAATCTGCAATATTGGTCATTTGATCATCAATTACATTCACTTTTTTAACAACATCATGTGAAAACTGACACAAGGAAGTAACAGTAGAAGAAAGACGTGTCTCTATATTCAATAGCATAGACCAAATATCAGAAAGCGTCACCTCACTTTTAGATGGTAAAGAATCAATAGTTGATGCCGCTGGACTAACTGGGACTAAGACCGGAGATGTAACTGATGAAAGTACCTTCAAAGGAGTGGACGAAGAGGTAGGCAGAGGGAAAGGAGGTGGTGTCCGGACATCGGGGCTCAAAGACGCCCCATCCAGAGACTGATTAGCAAGTGGAAGAGCAGTTACATGCCTGTCCATGGGGCCAGACACCTTACCTCTTTCACCTGACGATGCCTGGGCAGATGTTTTAGCCTTACGCTTCCCCATAGTCAGGCCGAACTGCGAGTGCTTCTACTTCCCAAGACACACCCAAGGAGCACATAAGGAGCAGAGGTTCCCCTTGTAACGTGCCCCTTAGAACGCGACCCCGCAGGCCGCGATCACGCAGCCGCGTGAAAAACAGCTGAGCTTTGTAGGGCTCGTGGGGGGGTCCTCCACTCTCGAGGGTGGCCACTCTGTCTGCGATGACTGCAGCAGGCACCGGACTCCAAAACTGCCACTTGCTCCGCGGTGCAGAGTAAACCGCGGCAGCTCCCTCCACAAACAGCTCTCTCCCCGCCTTCCCGCTCTTCTAACTGACTCTCTTCAGTTGAGTGTGTAGCTGAAGAAAAAGGAGAGAATCCTACAACTCCTAGGGGAGGTGGGCAGGTTGGGAGGACTAAATTCCTGCTGTTCCTGGAGATCACCTGCTACAGGTGAATAACTACGCTATCTCCAGGAACAAGTAGGAATATAGTCTTCACATATGGGACTCCCTAGCTCCCAGATACCATGAGGGTTGAAGCTTTGGTAGGTTCATTGTCCTCGACTTCCCCGGCACGGAGATCTGGATTGAAACAGGTGGGGGGGGGGGTAGGAGTTGTCCTATGTCTCAAAGAAATGCTGAAGGACCGCCTGGCCAAAAGCTGCATCCCAGCAGGAGTCCTTGTCCAAGCAGTAGTGGGTTGTGAAGGTATGGATGGAGGACCATGTAGCAGCCCGGCAGATTTCAGTAATTGGCACTGCCCATAGGTTTGTCACAGAGGTAGACATTGCTCGGACATTGTGAGCGGTGATGTGTCCTGCAAGGGATAATCATTCTTTGCTATAGCAGAAAGATGCAGTCCTCTATCCAATATGATAGTGTGCGTTTGGTTACTAGAAGTCCCAGGTGAGTTTGGTCAAAGGATACGAAAAGTTGAGAGGACTTTCTGATGGCTTCTGTTCTTTGTATGTAGAAAGCCAAAACTCTTTTGCAGACCAGGGTATGCAAAGTTGCTTCCTCCCGGGAAGCATGTGGTCTTGGAAAGAACACTGGAAGGATTACTGATTGATTGATGTGGAAGACGGAGACCACTTTCGGGAGGAAGTGGGGGTGTGTTCATAGAATCACTGTCGTGGTGGAAACGTGTGTACGGGGTGTGGGCCACTAGGGCCTGTAGCTCATTGACATGTCTGGCTGAGTACCTTCCAAGTAACGTAGGTAGCTAGCATTTCGAAAGGTGGTTTAAACAATTTTCCTAAAACTACATTGAGATTCCATGCCACTGGGGGTGTGCGGATGGGTGGTTTGATAAGCAGGAGACCTCTCATGAACTGCGCTTTTAAAGGGCTAGAGGAGATGGATTTACCATCCACTGGGGCATGGAAAGCTGAGATTGCGCTTAAGTAGACTCTTATCAAGGATGATCTGAGGCCTTGAGAGGAGAGGTGTCATAGGTAGTGGAGTAGTTTTGGAAAAGATGTTTGAAATGGATTGTGCGCATGTTGCAAGCACCATGAGTCATATCTGCGCCACTTTAGTGAATAGGCCTCTCTTGTGGAGGGTTTTCTGGAAGACAGGAGAATATTTTTAACTACCGTGGATAGAGGAAAGTTGCGCAAGGCTAAGCTTTCAGGAGCCATGCTGTTAGACGAAGGGACCGGAGATTGGGATGGAGAAGTGTTCTGTCGTTCTGAGAGAGGCGACCCGGTCTGGATACTAGGTGGATCGGTTGGATTTGTGAGAGTTGGAGAAGGAAGGGAAACCATGATTGGCGGGCCCAGAAAGGGGCTATGAGGATCATGTACCCCTTGTTCTCTTTCAGTTTCAGAAGTGTTTTCAAGATCAAGGGCGGGGGGGGGGGGGGGGGAATCCACCGAATCATGAAGACGTCATTGGCTAAATTGAGCTTTGATGGCAGTTTTGAGCAAAAGCGGTTACGTTTGGCATTGAGTTGAGTAGCAAAGAGTCCATGGAGTCCCCCAGGTGTCGAACAATTGGTTGGCTACTGTTTAGTCTAGCACCCATTCGTGATGCTGGAACCTGCTGAGTTTGTCCACCTGCAGGTTGTCTTGACCTGGAATGTATATTGTCCTGAACTGCATGTGATGTTGAATGGCAAAGTCCTATATTTGGCATGCCTCCTTGCACAGAGGAAGGGAGCCCATGCCTCCTTGCTTGTTTATGTAGAACATGGCCACTTGATTGTCCAAACATATGAGGATAGAATTGTTGGCGATATGATGTCTGAAGACTTGGAGAGCCCTCGACACTGCTCGAAGTTCCAAGAGATTTATCTGCTGTGTGGACTCATGGGCAGACCAGCGACCTTAAGGGAGAGAATTTGCAGGTGAGCTCCCCAGCCGTGCTTGGAAGCATCCTTCATTAGGGTATGTTGTTTGGGGGGGGGGGGTCGAAAAGGTGACCCTCTGAGAAGATTTTCTGGGGTTGACCACCATTGGAGTGAGTGAACAATGGGTGGTGTTATTCTGATGGATGCATGCAGATCTTCGGTGGCTTGAGTCTACTGGGTTGATAGAGTCCACTGTGTTTGACGCATGTGGAACTACAAGTACCATGGAGGCCATGTTCCCCAGTAGCTTTAAGAAGGATCGTGCTGGAGCACAATGCTGATGTTGCATGGTCTCTACGAGCAGCTTGAGTCTCTGCATATGGTCTTGCGGAAGAAAATCCTTGCACTGGGTGGTGTCCAGGACGGCTCCTATGAATTCTAGTCTCTGGGTGGGGATGAGGTGGGATTTTGGAAAATTTATCGCGAAACCTAGATACTGAAGAAGATCTATGGTCTTGTTTTGAGTTGAAAAGAGCTCTCCAGGAGAGTCTGCCTTTATAAGCCAATCATCTAAGTAGGGGAAAACAGACGTCGTTGATGCAAAGATGAGCTGCCACTACGGCCATGCATTTTATGAAAACTCTTGGTGCTAAGGTTAGGCCAAAGGGGAGCACCCTGTATTGATAATGCATCTCTTGGCAGATGAATCTGAGATACTGTCTGTGAGAAGGGTGGATGAGGATGTGAGTGTAGGCCTCTTTGAGGTCTAGGGAGCAAAGCCAGTCGTTTTGCTGCAGATGAGGAAGGAGATCATCTTGAATTTTTCTTTTATGAGGAACTTGTTGAGATCTCTGAAGTCTAGAATGGGCCTGAGGCCTCCTAATTTCTTTGGAATGAGGATGTAGGGGGAGTAGAATCCCTTGTGGGGCACCAGCTCGATGGCTCCCTGTGTGAGGAGAGAGGTGATTTCCTGATGTAAGGCAGCATCGAGGGAGTTTTTGAAAGGAACTTGTCCCTTGAATCAGTGAGGGGGAAGTTCCCGAAAGATGAGATGGTATCCATTCTGGACGATGGTTAGTGTCCAATTTTCTGACGTTATTGTTTTCCATTGTGTGGAGAACCTTGAGAGCATTCCTGGAATAGGGAGTAGGGCAAAATGGGCGGGGGACTGGCCTTGCTCCCTATGTAGGAGTCAAAAAGTTGATACTGAGGCAGCTGGTTAAGGCTGAGGTGGTTGTTTAGTCAACCTGGGTTTCTTGGCTTGTTTGGCACCTTGTTGATTGTGCTGTGAAGGGTAGGCTGGTTGGGAATATGCTGGGTAGAATTTCTGCTTTTTAGGATAAAGGGATTTTTTAGATTGAGCCTTTTTCTTGAAGGGATCTGACATTTTCCTCAACAACCTCTTGAGGGTCGTGTCGCCGGTTTCAAGTTCTCCAGCCTTTTCACGCCAGTTCTTTCCATTCAAGTTTTCCCCTTTAGAGGGGATGTTAGCTAGTCTGTCCTGTACCCACTGCTCTAATTCAGATGCTTGGAGCCATGCCAGTAGTCTTGCTCCAATAGCTACTGAGGAGACTCTACTGGAGGATTCAAAGGCATCGAAAGCTGCTCTGTTCATGAATTTGTGACGGTGGGTTAGGACTGTTTGAAAGGCTGGGCATTTTTCCTCTGGGAGGAAAGGTAGGAAGCCCTTCCAATCTTTATTCAACTCCTTGAGAAACATACCCATATATAAGAGGGTAAGATGTATGAGTTGATTCTGCTAGCTAACATGGAAGCCCACTTTTTATCCGGCATATTGCTGATTCTACCACGATGGAATGGTGGGGAAGTTGCGGCTTCTGGAAACTTGGACAATCAGGGACTCGGTACATGGCATCAAGACGTCTACTTATGGGAGCGATGGTTAAAGGTGTCTCCCACATCCTTAACATTAAATTATGAAGTATACAGCGCACCAGTAAGATGGTAGCATCTTTAGGTGCAGTGGGATATAGCAGTATTTTGAGATCTTCCGCCCTGGGCCCAGGTTCCGAAGCTGCTGGTATAGAGAGACCTGCTGCCATGTCTCTGATAAAGTCTTGAAATGACATATCTTCCGGTGGGGCTTTTCTGTGGGTACTGGACTTAGGTGGTGAGGTCTCCGAGACGAAGTCTTTGAGGTCTCCGAGACGAAGTCTTTGAGGTCATCAGAATCCAGAGGTCTGTGGTCGGAGTCAGAGGACTCAGAATCAGATTCTGGAGAGTACTGGTGCCATCAGTGAGAGATCCGTCAGTGCAGGTCGATATCCTCCGGTTCACCATGATTCATGGAGCAGGATTGATCTGTGATTGGAAGTAGCAGTGAAGGCACTGGCATTGAGGAAGGCCCTGGCATTGGTAAAAGTACCGGCATTGGGGAAGATGTCAGCATCGGAGGCTGTGTTGACACGAAGGGTGCTGTTGGTATCGACGTCGGCAATGACACTGGGATCAACACTGGCATCGGGACAGACATCGGGCCACTTGGAATTTGTTGTGCTGGAAGAAACGTAGATAATCGATGCCAATGCAGTCTGTAGGGTCATCGGGGCCGATGGTGTTAATTGCACAGAGGCCGCCAGCAGAGCTGTTAAGGTCCGTTCTAGAGCCAGCATATGCTGATCTAGCGATATCACCAGTACCTGGTCATCGGATGAAGTGAGGTCAGCCGCCACCAGACCTGGGCACAGCATCAAGGGTTCCGTGGAGGTTGGTGCTCCGGGTACCTCTCGACTCCCCACTGAGGCTTTGGAGGACAAGTCCTCTCGCCAGGGATGCCTGGACCTATGGCTGGAATCCATGTTCAACTCCCTGTTTAATGTAAGTGCAATGTGGATCTTCCCCGTTGCACAAGTTTTGTTACCTGTGAACCGCGCTGATGGTAAATAGTGCGGTATAGAAAAACTATAAATAAAATAAATAAAAATAAATAAAAATAAATCGGATGATGTTTGAGATGATTCCAGATGTGTATGGGAATGTTCCCGGGACTAATCCTTCTATGTTTTTGGCTTACCGGAAGGGTCTTTGGTTTTGCGACTCGGATCCTTCAGAATCTCAGAGGGTTCCCAGGTCAGCGACTTCTCTTTGGGCAGGTGTGATGGAGGGGGTTGGTTTGATTTTTTTCTCTCCGTATCTGGAATCTTTAGAATGTTTGGGGTGCTTCGATGTCGGCGAGCCAGATGACGCCCTTGAGAAGGTTGAGGTTGAGATCCCCAGGCCTCTTTTTGTCATTTGTTTACAGAGGGAGCACTTTGTGGAGATATGATCAGGGCCGAGGCATTTAAGGCATCAGTCATGTTTGTCAGTGATAGAAATTGTGCTGGAGCACTCTGTGTGCATTTTTTAAAGCTACTGGTGGGCTTTTCCATTTTGCCTGAGAGTGCAGGCTTGGAAAATGAAGGCCCAAGTGTGGGCCTCAGGGGACTGGGAAAGTCCTGAAGAAAGACAGAAATTTTTTTTTTGAAAATATTAATATATATAAAAAGAAGAAGTAGTAAGCAAAGAAGTAGAACTGAGGAATATGGTGAAGGCAGTAATTCTTCAGCAGTGTCAGGAATTGATCCCGTCGGCTCCGCGGAAAAATGAGAACTGAGGAGAGTCAGTTAGAAGAGCAGGAAGGCAGAAGCGCAGGCACAGTGGACTGCTCCCAAACGTTTTCCTATTGGTAGCTGGGGAGTTTCCCGCGCTGGCTCCATCGGTACCCAATGTCACCCATATGTGAAGACGACATTCCTGCTTGTTCCTGGAGATAAATTCCCGTGAACCCAGATAGTAATCCAATAAAATTATCACTCAAATAACAAATATAAACATATAAATAGGTACATCTATGCTTTTTAAAGTAATTCTAATGTACTCAACACGCCTGACACAGGCTTGGAAGTTATGATACAGCTTCTTGAACATATGCAGTATAGGGGCTGAGCGTCTCTGGGGGCAGTGTATGCTGGGAGTTAAGCATCTGGGGCAATATGTGTGTGTGGGGGGGAGGAGGTTTGAATGTCTTGGGGCTATGTGTGTGTGTCTGTTTTTTTGGGGCACTATATATGCATGGTTGTTGAGGCTAAGTGACTGGGAGCAGTGTGTGTGTGCATCTGAAGCTGAAGAAAGCACAGCTTGATAGTGGGTTTTTGAGGTCCCCTCCCAAATGTTTGCCTCGAGCTGGGCCCCAGCCATATCCAACACTGGTCCTAGCAGATGTGCATTCCAAAAGCTCACATATTCCAGTCACTAAATAGAAAATATAATTATTGTTTTCTGGCCATTTTATTTTTCTAATCGTGTTTTTCCCAGGGTCTGGTTTCTGCTTTTCTCTGCTTTCTCTTAACTCTCGTTTCCAGTGTCACCTGTATTTGCCATTTCTTCTCTATCTTTTGTCTTCACTTCATCACATATCAATCTGTAATACTGAACTCCTCTTTTCAGTTTTCTTCCTTCTGCTTTTCGCTGTATTTACCCACCGCTTTTCATCACTTTCCATCATTCAGCTCTCCCATCCCCATCTCTCTCCTCTTCCCAAGCCTCTTATTGCCCACTATTTCACTAACTCTCCCCTGCCTCTTATCCTCCGTGTACTGCATCTCCCCTCTCACCATCCCCATCCAGAGTCTCTTTATCTCTCCCATGTTCAATATCTCCTGTCTGCCTCCCTCATCCCTCCCACACATGGCCAGCATCTCTTCTGTCTCCCTAGTCCCTCCATGCCCAGCATCTCTTCTGTCTCCCTAGTCCCTCCATGCCCAGCATTTCTTCTGTCTCCCTCTTATGTCCAGTATCTCCTCTTTCTGTCGCCCTAGCTCCACCCCTAATGTTCAGCATTTCCTGTCAGTCTCACCAGTACTTGTGCCTCCCCCCCCCGTCCAGCAGCTCCTGTCTCTCCCCTCCTCAGTACCCCCCCTGCCAATATCGAGCATCTCCTGTCCCCCTCCCTGCCATGTCCAGCATCTCTTCTGTCTCTCTAGTTCCCCTTTCCCCATATCCAGCATCTCCTTTGCCTGCCTGCCTGTCCCTGTACCATTTCCATGTCAAACATCTTCCTGCCATTCAAAATATTCCAACCCCCATCACTTCCACCATCCTCCCTGTTTTCCCTTCCCCTGGTGGTCCAGCATCCAACATTCCATTCCCCTCCTCCTGCACTCTTAGCCAGGCTGTGGCAGACTGCATCGTGCCCCAGTACTCCTCCAAACCTGCAGCAGCAAGTACTCACATTACAGATAAGCAGTGCCACTGCTGCATTCAATTAACCTCCCCCACCCCTGATCCAGTATCAGTCTCCCCCTTCCTTCTGGGGCCAACTGAATTGCATCAAGCCTCCCACCCCTGGAATTTGCATCAGTGCTCACAATACAGATACGACATGCAGGGGACCTCAAGATAGAGTCTCTGCATGCACAGAAGGTTCAGCCTCTGCCTCTGTCCTGCCCCATAAAAACAGGAAGTCTGGGAGGGGGCGGGAAAAGCAGGGGCAGCCCATGGAGAGTGCAAGGCCATGGGTGGAGACTCATTGCAGGGCCTCCTTTTTATAAATATTTGCATAATGTTAACATGCGCTAACTTTTAGTAAACATGCCTCTTAATGAGTGTCTGGATAATGAAAGACTACCAGATTTCTACATTACTATATTCCAGTGCCAACTGCCAGGCACATTAGGTAGTACTATAAATACTACCCATTTAGAGCTCATAGCAAACCCGCCATATCATAACAGCACTACCAACACTTACAAAGCACCAAACCCTACCTATCAAATGGCAACATTGCAAATATTAAACCAATACATCTCCTAATGGGGAAAGAGAACAAGTGGCACTGTCAAATAGAACTACATGAATAGAATAGCTTAGCTTGGTTACACATGCAGAACATAAACCGTTACCAAACAAAGAACAAGGAATCACAATTTAGAAATAGGAATACAATAATTAATTAATAATTAAATTGGGAACCCCAAAAGCCAAACATGGAATGTACAACACTGGAGAAATAAAACTATAAATTAAGTTCCTCTTGTACTAAACAAAATGAAAGAAGTTAGCGATGCACATTTTCCAGAACTGACATATTCCAGTTAATAAATTCAAAATAAAAAAGTATTTTTCTACCTTTTGTTGTTCGGGCATTTTATTTTTCAGTTGCAATTGTCCAGTCGCTTTCTTCTGAATCTTTGTGTCTTCTGCTAACTCTCCATTGTCTGCTGTCCATTTGTCCTTTCTTCTCTCCTAGTTTTTTTTTCCATTTCTCTCTACATCTGCTTTTCCTCTTTCCTCCATTTCTTTATTCCTTTTTATTCACTCAAATTTCGCCCTTCCATCCTCAATCCCCATTTATTCTCCCAATACCCAGCCAATCGTAGATTTTTCTTCCCTCTTACACAAAATATCTTTTCCCCTCTCCATCCTCATTCCCCCAGCCCCACCCCCTTCTAGTCCTCCCCCAACATCAGCTCCCTTCTAATACCATTCTCCCATCCCCCCACATCAGCCCATTCCCAGTCCTAGCCCCCCCCATCAGCCATTCCCCTATCTTAGGCCCCTCATCAGCCCATTTCCAGTCCAAGCCCCCCAATGAGCCCTTTCCAGTCCTATCCAAGCCCCTATCAGCCCATTTCCAGTCCTAGCCCTCTCCAATCAGCCCATTTCCAGTCCTTTCCTAGCCCACCCCATCAGCCCATTTCCAGTCCAAGCCCTTCCATCATCCCATTTCCAGTCCAAGCCCCCCCCCCAATTTGCCCATTTCCAGTCCCAGCCCCCCTCAGCCAATTTTGAGTCCAAGCCCCCCATCAGCCCATTTCCTATCCTAGCCCCCATTGGCCCATTTCCAGTCCAAGCCCCCCCCCATCAGCCCATTTCCAGTCCAAGCCCCCCCCATCAGCCCATTTCCAATCCCAGCCCCCCTCAGCCCATTTCCAGTCCAAGCCCATTTCCAGTCCAAGCCCCCCCCCCAATTTGCCCATTTCCAGTCCCAGCCCCACTCAGCCAATTTTGAGTCCAAGCCCCCCATCAGCCCATTTCCTATCCTAGCCCCCATTGGCACATTTCCAGTCCAAGCCCCACCATCAGCCCATTTCCAATCCTAGCCCTCCCATTAGACCTTTCCAGTCCTATCCTAGCCCTCCATCAGCCCATTTCCTGTCCAAGTCCCCCCAATTTGCCCATTTCCAGTCCTATTCTAACCCACCCCATCAGCCCATTTCCAGTCCAAGCCCCTCCATCATCCCATTTCCAGTCCTAGCCCCCCCCTCCCCGCGCCTGTCTGACCAGCTTGAGATGGAGCCAGGGAGGCCCAAAGCCCCAGCTCATCTCTGCATAGCGCTAGAGTGAAGAGCAGCATGTTCTTTCACTCCAGCAGCTGTGTTCTCCGGAAATGAGCTGGCTTACCAAAGGTTAAAGGGCATTTCCTGTTTCCTGGCACTTAGCGTGCTTCAGGAGAACACAGCTGCTCGATGCCGCTCTTCACTTTGGTGCTGTGCAGAGGTGAGCCGGGGCTTTGGGCCTCCTCGGCTCCCTCTGAAGTTGGATGGCCCTGCAAACCGAACACTATGTGCAGAATGGAGTTGATGTGGGTCATCCTGGAAAGCATGGCCCTGTGCGAACAACATTCTCACACAATAGGTGGGCCGGCCCTGGGGACACGACTGAGGCTAAAACCTCTGCACATGCACAGACTACAGCTTGAGGTCCCCGCACTTCTCATCTGTTATGTGAGCACTTGCCAATACAGGTTCCAGGGAACGGAGGAAGGGCACAATTCAATTGGCTGCAGAAGGAAAGGCTGACGCTGAATCGGGGGTAGGGGTGGTTGGTTGAAGGCAGCAGTGGCAGAGTATTGACAGTCTTCTTTATCTTCCCCCAAAAATCTGCATGCATCCACGACCCCAAATGAGATTTTGTGACCCCATTTGGGGTCACGACACACAGTTTGGGAACAACTGAAATAAAAGCTTGTGGCAATATGGCCAAAGGATTGGATCTAACAGGAATGGATGGAAGCCAACCTGCCAAAAAGAAATTATCCAATTTACAAACACCTGCAAGTTGCTACAACGTTAAATTCAAAAAAGGAACGTGCTCATCTGAGAGCTAGATTTTGCATTTCAAAAGCTTTTCTGAAAAATGTCTGTTTATCACATAAGTACTCAGGCAGATGTTTCCCTCCATCTTAAACCAAGTAATCTTAGATCAGATCCCTAGGCTAAGTTGAGAAAAATATATTAAAGTGACAAAAAGTCAATTTTTCTTATAATTACTTCTTTTTCTAATTTCGACCATCTAGGCATTTTCTTTTCCTCACATATCTGCAGGACACAAAAGGACTAAAAGCAATAAAATAAAGTTCTAAAATCAACTAAATTATGAGATCAGACTACAGAATCCATAGAAAGAAAATCACAACAGGTTTTTCTTCCTTAACGTTATTCCTCTATAAAGCTTTTTCTTCTCTGTCCTAAATGATTTATACCCAGAACCTGTTATGTGACATCAAGTTGTCTGTAATGCCAAGATAAAATTAAATAGTGCTAGGAGAAATGGAAGAAATTGTGATGAAATTCAGAAATTTAAGCAATTAAACCTCTTCAATAACGATATGCCACATAACGCGTTAAGCCTTAGTAGTTGTTAAGTGCTATCAAGTTGATGTTGACTGCTGGTGACCCTGTGGATAGTTGTCCATGTTGTGATTATCATCAGGTTTTTGTGGCAAGGTACAACGGGAAGTAGATTGCAAGGACTTTCTTCTGCACTAGAGCACCTAGTATTCCAATACGGTGTCCCATCCATCCATGCCTGACTGTTTAGCTTCCAAAATCAGATGAGATTGGGTGTAATCAGTGGCATGGCCATAATTGAGCCTTAGCACTAAACTGAATTTTGACTTGTGATTTTAATATTATTTTATACATAATAAAATATTTTAAGAGATGTAAATAAATATGACCTAAATTAATATTTAAAACTAGAATGTGTTTATATAATTGAACAAAAAAAAACACACAATAGGTACACATTCAAGGGCTATTAAAATAGCAATTTTACATACTTGATAATTTTCTTTGCTTGAAAACTGTTAGACCAATCCAGACAAGTGAGAGAGACTTATACAGAGTGATAGCATCACTGAAAATTGTTCAAGTACTGGTGCAGCACTAAGAGAAGCCATTATGACATCTCTCAAACAGTAAACAAGACTGAAAAACTCAGAAATTTTAAATGATAATAAGCAACCATAAATTATAACAAACATTTGGAACAAGAATTTGACTCTCTTACCATAATCAACTCAGCATGAGATACTAATACCTACAAGGTAATTAAGAGGCAGCAGAGCTCCCAAACCTACAGAAGAAGTCTTCCAGGGCAGATTCTGGACAGCTCTAGCAGGATTCAAGGAAAGAAAATTATCTGAAATTTCTCCTTCCTTATCATCCTGCTAGACTAGCCCAGACAAGTGGGACGTACCCAAGCAGTCAGGACCCAGGGTGGGAAAAAGACTGATGCTCTGAAGAAGACAGCCCTACCAAAGTTTTCTTCAGCTCCAGCTCACACCTGCAACCTGTAGTGCTTCGCAAAGATGCTCAGAGACAACAAGGTCTACTTTAGAGATGTCCTTCAAAGACATTGAGGTGGACTCCACCCAGCAGACCTGTGCCCTCTTAGAGTGAGCTCTGAGTCCCTCTGGCACATGTCTACTGGCCAGAAGGTATGCTGAAGCAAAAGCCTCCGTAATCTAGCAGACAATAGAGGACTTGGCTACAGCCTGTCCTTTCCTAGTCCTGCCAACCAGGACGAAGAGATGGTCTATCTAAAGGGATTTGTGATCTCCAGATATCTGACCAACACCTCACATCCAGCAGATGCAGAGAAAAGTCCATCCTAAGGTTGTTCCCTAAGAAGAAAGGCAACACAACAGTTTGAGAAGAAACAGGGAGATCACCTTTGAGAACAATGTCATCCTTTCTCTCAATCAGACTGAAGCTGACAATGATCATGAATGGCTCCTGACAAAATGAGGCCTGCAGCTCTGACACCCAACTGGCAAACACATAACCACCACAAAAACTACATTAAGGGTCAAGTCCCTGAGCAAGGCTTTACAGAAAGGTTCAATAGGGGCCTTTAGCAGCTTCAGAACCAGAGAGAGACTCCACTGGGGGAAAAACTGGGCGTAATGGCAGACAAAATTGATGTCATCCACTTGGGTACAAATGACCTGGCTAGAAACAGTGCCACTACAGTTCAAAAGGACTGCCAATCTCTGGGAGAGAAACTGAAGCCCATTGTTAACACTAACATTCTCAGAAGGTCTACCTGTTCTTGGTAAGGGGGGGGGGGGGTAAGAAAGGCTACATTGCATATACAGCTTTAACACATGGCTCCAGACCTGGTGCAAAGAAAAAGGATTCAGATTTATAAGCGACTGGGGAAACAGATGGACCAACAAAAGACTATGCTGTGCTGATGGACTACATCTCTCTGTCGCAGGGAAAAGAATCCTAAGTGAAAAATTCAGGCAGTATGTGGATATACCCCTCACTTGGTTTGCAGCTTGTCGTGCTGTGAGGGCTTGTGTGCATCAGTGATGCTGAGAGATAAACTATCAGTAGTTTAACTACTGTCAGGGTCTCCCAAGATGGACAGGTCTCAGCTGAGGTGCCAGACCAAGACAAACCACCCAACTGGGCAGCAGCAGAATGGGATAGTGTTGACGGTGGAGGATCACATTTCTGTGACAACGGCAACAACATCAAACTTAAACTGCGCAGAAGAAAGGCCCGGCAATCTACTTCTGTATCTTGCCATAAAAACCTAATGGATAGTTACAACAAAACAAATTGTGCTATAGTGCTGGAAGATGAGACCCCCAGGTCAGAAGGCACTCAACTAGCTACTGGGGAAGAGCTGAAGACTTCTCAGAGTAAAGACAGCATTTATGATGTGGTTGGATCAAAGCCCTCAGGACGTCTGACTGCTGATGTAGCTGCACATGAAATGAGAGTCAGAAGCTGTAAAGATGTCTTACACATTGGAACATGGAACGTATGAAGCATGAACCAAGGGAAGTTGGAGGTGGTCAAGAATGAAATGGAATGTGTACAACTTGATCTGTTGGGTGTCAGCGAACTGAAATGGACTGGCATCAGGCAATTTGCATCAGATGATCACATGGTCTACTATGCTGGAAATGAAAGAAAGAAGAAATGGTGTTGCATTTATAATAAAGAAGAAACTTGCAAGAACTGTAATGAAATACAATGCAGTCAGCGAACGCTTAATATCTATTCGTCTACGAGGAATGCCTATCAACACAACTATAATTCAAGTATATGCCCCAACAACAGCTGCAGAAGAGAATGAAATTGAAGAGTTCTATGAACAAGTACAAGCTGAAATTGACAGAACATGCAAACAGGATATCCTGATAGTCATGGGTGACTGGAACGCAAAGGTTGGCAACAAAGAAGACAAAGTAGTTGGAAAATATGGACTTGGCAACAGAAATGAAGCTGGAGAAAGACTGATAGCATTCTGCAAGACCAACGATCTATTTATCTCAAACACCTTCTTCCAGCAACACAAGCAGCGACTGTACACATGGACTTCACCCAATGGATTGTATAAAAATCAAATTGACTACATTTGTGGAAGTCAATGATGGAAAAGCTCTATAACATCAAAGACAAAACCTGGAGCTGATTGTGGTACAGATCATCAACTACTAGTATGCAAACAAGCTAAAGTTGAAAACGAGCAAGCCACTCATGAATGCAGCAAAATATGACCTTGAGAATATACCACTGGAATTTAAAGACTGCCTGCAAAATCGATTTGCTGCTTTAGATACAAATGACAGAGCTCCAGAAGAGCTATGGAATGACATCAAGAAGGTTGTGTTTGAAGAAAGCAAGAAGTCTCTACAAAAGGTGAAAAAGAAAAAACGGCCAAAATGGATGATGGAAGAAACTCTGAAAATTGCCCAGAAACGTAGAGAAGCTAAAGCCAAAGAAGAAAGAAAGACAATCGCAGAACTCAGAGATTTCCAATGTGCAGCAAGACAGGACAAGGAAAAGTACTACAAAGACGCATGCAAGGAAATAGAAGCAGAAACTATTAGAGGAAGAACAAGATTGGCTTTCCAAAAGCTACGAGAGTTCCAGCCTCGTATTGGAATGTTACAAGATGCTCAAGGTTCTATGTTGAATGATGCTGAGAAGATCAAGAAAAGATGGAAGGAATATACAGAGTTTTTATATGATAAAGATCAAGTGGACCAACAGCCGTTTCAACCTGTACCTTATGATCGGGAACCATTGGTGATGAAAGAAGAAGTTGAAGCAGCATTGAAAGCCTTATCAAAGAACAAAGCACCAGGCATTGATAGCATTCCCATAGAAGTATTACAGCAATCTGATGCAGCTGTTACCGTACTTACAAGGCTCTGCCAAGAAATATGGAAGAAATGGCCAACTGACTGGAAAAGATCTGTGTTTATACCAATGCTAAAGAAAGGTGATCCAACTGACTGTGGAAATTGTTGCACAATCGCTCTGATCCCACATGCCAGCAAGATTCTACTGAAGATTATTCAAAAGAGACTACAACCATACTTGGAACAAGAACTACCTGAAGTGCAAGCAGGGTTCAGGAAAGGGCGAGGAACGAGAGACATCATTGCAGATGTGAGATGGATCCTTGAAAAGACTTAAGAATACCAAAAGGATATCTATTTGTGCTTTATCGACTATAGCAAAGCTTTTGACTGTGTAAACCATGAGAAACTCTGGGCCACATTAAGAAGCATGGGTATACCAGAACACCTGATCGTACTCATGCACAATCTGTACATTGATCAAGAAGCAACAGTTCGAACGGAACAAGGAGAACAGAATGGTTTAAAATAAGCAAAGGTGTAAGACAAGGCTGCATACTTTCCCCCTACCTGTTTATATGCAGAACAAATCATCAGAGAAGCAGGATTGTATGAAGACAACAGAGGTGTGAAGATTGGTGGAAGACTCATCAACAACCTTCGCTATGCTGATGATACCACATTACTGGCTGAAAGTGAAGATGATCTGAAACATTTGCTTCTCACAATCAAAGAACATAGTCTCAAAATGTGCCTGCACCTTAACGTTAAGACAAAGATCATGACAACTGGCATAATCAACAGGTTCATCGTTGAAGGAGAAGAAATTGAAATCGTGAACAACTACTTGGATCAACTATCAATAAAGAAGCAACAAGCAGTCAAGAAATCAGACAACGCATTGCTCTTGGCAGAATGGCTATGAAAGACCTAGAAAAGATTCTCAAGAGCAGAGATGTCTCTCTCCATACAAAGATTTGACTTGTTCAAGCCATGGTATTTTCAATAACATCATATGGATGTGAAAGCTGGACAGTGAAAAATATAGACAGGAAGAAAATTGATGCCTTTGAATTATGGTGCTGGCGGCGAATACTGTGTATACCATGGACTGCCCGAAGAACAAACCAGTCAGTACTAGAGGAGATCAAACCTAAGCTTTCTTTAGAAGCTCAGATGACAAGACTTCGACTTTCATACTTTGGATACATCATGCGAAGAGAGAGATCATTAGAGAAAGACATCATGCTTAGCAAGATAGGTCAACGCAAAAGAGGAAGGCCAGCAATGAGATGGATTGATACAATAACAGCATCTACGGGTACCAGCCTGTCAACAATGAGCCGTCTGACTCAAGACCGAACACAATTTAGGATAGTTATCCAGAGGGTCGCCATGAAGAAAAGGGTTCAAAAGTTCCAAGTCTTTTGTAACCTGTTCAAGAAACATTCCCATGTATAATATATAGGAACTGATTCTTGCTGATAGCATGGAGGACTGAAAGCATCGACAACCAAAAGGCATCCAGTGTTCTAGACTCACGACCTGGTGGATTGGAAGAGTGTCTTTTAGCACTCTTAATCCGCCTCATGGTGGACTCTACCACCATGGAATGATGTGGTAACAGTCTTCTGAAACCCTGGACAAGGCGGTACTCGATACATAGTGTCAAGACATCTAGAATGTGGAGATACTGTTAAAGGAGCTTCCCACATTCTTAACATTAGATCATGTAAGATCTGGTGTATAGGAAACATAGCTGCCTCCTTTGGAGCCAAGGGATATTGAAGAATTCTCAAATCTTCTGCCCTAGGCTCCTTTTCTGGTACTACTGTAATGGCAAGACCCTTTCCCATATCACATACAAAATTATGAAAAGACATATCCTCAGGAGGGGACATTCTGCGTTGAGGAGAAGTAGCTGAATCTTGTAAAAGTTCAGCTCTGGTACCGGTGGAATCATCCGAGTCATCGGAATCGGAAGACTCAAAAGGAGGAAGCACCGGGTTCTCCCGAAGCAGATAGCGTCGGTACCGCTCGATGTTGGTACCGAAACGAGTCAGTACCTGATTCCCATGCTGGAGAGAGATTCCAAACTCGGCATTGGGGGAAGCATGCCTGTTGAAACAGGTACCGAGGGCACTGGCACCGGTACAGACATCGGTACCGGTGCCTGCGGAACCGTCTGCAGCGACTTTAGCGGTACCAAAGTAGCTAAAAGAGTCGCTAGACTGCATTCGATAGCGAGGAGTCTTTTGTTCACTGCCGATGCCGGGGTGTCGGTACCGGTGGAAGTGGCCACAACCCCTGAGCAAGGCACCAGTAGTTCCAACGAGGTCGAGGCCTCGGGAACATCCTGGAGCCCTGATAAAGCTTTGGAGCCCGAAGACTCCCGCCGGGGCTGTTTTGCCGGTGAAATGTCCTCAAAGGCAACGCCAGTGGCATCTCAATGTTTAGAGGGAGATCTACGCTTTGAGGACCGGCTAGTCTTAGAAGACTTGTGTTTAGTTACCTGAGATTCCAGGGAAGAAGTAGAAGCCCTGGAAAACATCGATGCTACAGACATCGTGTCTGAAGCAAAAAGGGCACTGAGTTAATTTGCTCGATTCTGAAGACTTCTTTTAGTCAACTTCCTGCAGGAGAGACACTCCGCAGGGCAATGGTCAGGACCTAAACATTTAAGACACCAGTCATGGATGTCGGTAATAGAAATTGTACCGCCACATTTTGAACATTTTTTAAAACCAGTGGCTGGTTTTTCCATGGTAAGGGAAAAGAAGGCCTAAAGCCCAAGATGGCACCAAGTACCAGAGCAGGGAGAAACCCCTGAGAAAAAGCACTAAAATTGAATATTTTTAGAAGAAAAGAAATAAAAGTACCGGTGGTACCGGTAGGCATCGACGGAAGGCAGATGCAACCACAAAAAAATATAAAAATAAGAGAAGATTTTCTGCGGTGACAGGGGACACGTCCTGTCGGCTCCGCGGAAAACGAAGAACTGAAGTGAGAGAGGTAGATGGGCGGGAAGGCAGCACGCATGCGTGGTGGGATGCTCCCAAAAGCTTTCCTTTTGGACGCTGGGGAGCGTTCCCGCGCAGGCTCTGTCGGTGTTGACGGTACTCATATGTGAAGACTACATTCCTGCTTGTTCCTTGAGATAGCAAAATGCCACAATTACGTAGATTGCTTAAGTTTTACATTTTAAATCTAACTTTGCCTTAAAATGAATCCATCCTTGGGTTTAAATCCCCGACTATAAATGTCCAGAATGTTTACTGGGGCCAACACTAGTAACCTGCGTTTGGGCTGCATAACTAGCGCAAGTTACTGCGTTAGCTCGCAGTGTTAATACCTCTGTGGGGAGCGACTACCATCACCCATCAGGCTGACCATAGTTGCTCTTTGCCAAGTACCAGCAGTGTGGTATTCAAGGCCTGCGCTAGCGGTGCTATGGTGAGAATGCCCATGCTCTGCCCACATGCATTCATGGATCTTTTTAGTTCAGGGCACCATGCTATGTTTTAATGCAGTGCCAAAAACACATGCTACCACCGTGCTACTCAGGTAGCGTGCTTTCGTAAACATGTCCCTTGGTATCTAGCTCACACTTTTCTAGTAGTTACAATCAGGTACTGTCCCCAGAGGGCTTACAGTCTAAGGTTGTACCTGAAGCAGTGGAGGTTTAAGCGACTTGCCCAAGGTCACAATGAGTGCTAATGGGATTCAAACCTTGGTCTGTTTGGTCACCAGGCTTCTGCTCAAATCGCTAGGCTGTTACTCCACACAGCAAGGGCCTTGGAAATATGCTAAGTATTGGCACCTAGTATTAATAGTTCTTATGATTATTTATAAATATACTCTAATTCATGAAAGTTTAAATAGTTTAGCTCAACTGCAGGCATATTACTTCTTACCATTTTATATTAAATACAAAGTTGGCTTATATCAGCTAATTAACAGAAAGCAATCCAAAATGTGGGTGTTATCATGGTAACAATCTGTTAAAATGAAATGCGAAGCAGGTTCACTTTTCTTCTGTGAGATCTATGGACTCTTTTTCCTGTCAACTGAAGTTCATGGTAGCACTCATTTTACAGCTTGCTCAGTGTAACATGTACTGAAATTTCCAGGGCATAAATCACATAGATATGTTCTGATCAGAACATAGCAATGTATTTCTTTCCAACACCCACTTAAGTCATGATTATACATAATAGTCTCTCTCTCCAATCCTAAATGCAATCTAATGAAAGCAGATTATTGCAAATAGCTATTAACCATTAATCTGCCCTTTCCCCCCTGTCACGACTATCTAAACAAATAGCCTCAACATTTTAAAGCAAATTTATAAAACTTATTTTAGAGCACTTTGTCCGGGGCAACATCCATCATATGAAACTGTACAAAGCAAATGTTAAACGTGTCTTGTTTTGATAACCAAGCTTGATTCTTTTCAGCTCAAAGGCCAGTTTGTCATTTCTAACAGTTTGATGACTTTTCTTTGGTCAAACTGTAAAATTAAGAATGCCTATGAGGCATGGTAAATGTGGTGAACTTTTTCAGCAATGCCAAAATTAAACACTGTCCATAAAGAGTCTGGTGAATCCCAGGCCGCCATAGCTTTGATTATGTATCTAGATTACAATTAATTGCAATTAACTTGTAACAGAATTTGTCTCGGATATACTTCACAGTCATAACTTGCTCCCTAACCCGTATGTCTAGCTTCATCTTCCCTGACTAGCAATTCGTAAACAGACTGGTTGCCTTTATTTCCATTTAGCACAGGCCAAGGTTGCCAAGAAAACCCCAAACCCAGGAATCAGCACAGACCCCACAGCACACAACAAAGACTATTAATCTAATTCATTTACTCAGGAAATACTATAAAATTTGTTTTCACCTACTGAAAATCAGTTTTAAAAAACTGAAACAATAACAAGTGTAAAGATTGAGTGTGATTTTGAGGCAGACATGAATGAAATTATGAGAGCAAAGGTACAGTCAGATTCAGAAAAACAACAAACTTACTGTCTAAAATTATTAGTTACTGTAAGAGGGAAGAAAGGTTGACTGTATCTATTAATTGTATGCTTCAGTGACAGCTGTATTAGATACATTCTAGGCCTCTTTTGATGGGGAAATGTTATTTCAATCCTAGGTCTTGATCTTACCACTCTTTTCCTATTTGAACTTGAAAGGTCATAATAAGTGCCAAATTTAAATTGGAATAAGCTATGAGAGAAGGATCCTTTTGGATTTCACTTCTGTCCCCACTGTGACGAAACTGCAGCGAGTAACCATATTCTGTTGTAGAGTGGAAAGGGAGCACACTATTTATAAGGATTCTGGGTCCTCCTTTGAAAAGGGTGGACAAGTTTATGGGTCTTCCAACACAGAGCTTTTTGATCTTTGTCAGGCAGCATTTTTTAATTACCTAACGGCAGGTATTTCATGCATCTCCCAATATAATATTAAGAGAGTCTTACATTCTAAAATCAATATTTTTAGTGAGGCTGATATACCATGACTGGATCCAGCATGACAAGGGGATTGGGTTTGAACCACAAATTCACGCAACAGACCTGAGGGGGTTTGAACCACAAATTCACGCAACAGACCTGAGGGGGTTTGTGAGAAACAATGTGCCCTTATGTAGTGCCACAGAAGAAACTAATGTACCCTGCAAATCTGATCTTCATCACACTTAAGTAAAAGATGAGATTGAGGTGGCTGAAAGGAGTTATATAGAATTACATTGCTCTTGCGTTTACTTTTGGTCATGAAGTTAGCTGCATTATAAGATCTCTACCATTGCCACCTTATCACCATATGGGCAAGATTCAGCATAAAGGGATCATGTTTGTGTTTCTTCTAATGGGAGAATAATTTTCAGTGGCATCTAGACATATTTAACAATGATTAAAATGGCTCAATTAAAATGTCTAGAAATTACTCTCCCCCAGCGTAGTCAAAAGTATTCACACTGTGTTGCAACACACAGATATCATGCTGTGCTCAAAAGGGAGCACTGCCTACACTCCCGCTCTGGGTCCGTCAGTCTACCTTATACGGCAGTTTGACCTCACCCGGTGCATACCAGGATGCACTGTGCAGGGCCAGGCGTTGCCATTTTTCAAGATGGCGGACCTAGAATGGAAGTGCGTAGGCAGCGCGACCGCTTATTTTAAAGGTACCGGGTGGAAGGTGGTAGATTTAGGGGCCGCTAGACCACCAGGTTGTTTTATTTTTGTGGGGGGTGTGGGGTACAGGGGTCACTAGACCTCCAGGAAGTCACTTTCTGTTGGGGACCCAGCCCCCAACAGTATTGTGATGGCATCAGGGGCTTTTCCCGATGCCACAATTGTCCCCGATGCCATCAAACGTCGGGGGGGGGGGGGGGAATCAGGGCCATTCACTATTTTGATGGCATCAGGGCTTTGCCCGATGCCTGATCATCTAAGATGATGATCTAGGCATAAGGGAAAGCACCCGGTGCCATCAAAATGCTGTCAAGGGCACCCTTTAGAGATTTAAGTCACCTCAGACCCTGCAGTAAAATTATTGGTGCTATGGCTGGTTGTGAAATCCTCTACGCCTGTCTCTGCATTGGATGTAGCCATGATTTGCATACCAGATTATTATGTGCAGCTCATTTTCCTACACTTTAAATATATTTAAAATACTTGTGGCGTTAACAGGGAGCTAGTTTTTCCGTCAAGGTTTACGTGCATGTCCGTCTGTTTTCGGCATTTAAAATATGCTTAAACATGATGTTAATTGGTGATTAAAGGCCGCGCTAGCTTTCTGCATCGACATGTTTGAAAGCACACAGGGACTTAATCCCTGGTTTCTTTGCTCATTAAACAACACAGGAGATTAGTACTGCACATTAAAACCTCTTGTTGAAACTAAAAATTGCAAGCGATGCAGGAAGGCCTTACTGTGCACATTAAACGGGTTCTAAAAGATATTGTTGTGAGCACACACAGATTTGTAAGTTGATATATGAAAATGATTGGGTAAACCATGAGAAACTCTGGGCTACATTAAGAAGCATGGGTATACCAGAACACCTGATCTTTCTCTTACATAACCTTTACATTGATCAAGAAGCAACAGTTTGAACGGAACAAGAAGAAAGAGAATGGTTTAAAATCAACAAAGTTGTACAACAAGGTTGCATACTTTCCCCCCTACCTGTTTAATTTATATGCAGAAGAAATCAGAGAAGCAGGACTGTACGAAGACAAAAGAGGTGTGAAGACTGGTGGGAGACAACAACCTTTGCTATGGTGATGATAGCACATTGACTGAAAGTGAATATGATCTGAAACATTTTCTTCCCAAGATCAAGAAACTTAGTCTTAAAATGGGCCTGCACCTTAATGTAAAGAAGACAAAGATCCTGCCAGCTGGCAAAATGAATAAGTTCATTGTTGATGGAGAAGAAATTGAAATAGTGGACAGCTTTAACCTACTTGGATCAACTATCAATAAAGAAGCAATAAGCAGTCAAGAAATCTGAACAATGCATTGCTCTTGAAAAGCTTGTCTAGGTCCTTCATAGCCATTCTGCTAAGAGCAGAGTGTCTCTCCATACAAAGATTCGACTTGTTCTAGCCATGGCATTTTCAGTAATGTCATAGGGATGCGAAAGTTGGATAGTGAAAAAGATAGATAGAAGAATATTGATGCCTTTGAATTATGGTGCTGGTGACAAATACTGTGTATACCATGGACGGCCCGAAGAACAAACAAGTCAGTACTAGAGGTGATCAAACCTAAGCTTTCTTTAGAAGCTCAGATGACAAGACTGACTTTCATACTTTGGAAACATCATGCGAAGAGAGATCATTAGAGAAAGACATCATGCTTGGCAATGTAAAAGGGCAATGCAAAAGAGGAAGACTACCAATGAGATGGATCAAATCAATAACAGCATCTACGGGTGCCAAGTCTGTCAACGATGACCACCTGACTGAAGACTGAACACAATTTAGGACAACTATCCAGATGGTCGCCATGAGTCAACACCGACTCAACGGCACTTAACAGCAACAACTACTATAAATTTACAGGCTGTACCATGTAAGAACCAACCCCGAGGAGCAGTAACCTGTGGATTTCCTTGCATCTTTCTTCCATTTATTAAGTCCTAAGATCCCCTGGAGTCCTGCCAACGCACTTGCAGTGGATGGGCGAAGGCTGCCAAGAAAGGGGCTCCTGCCCACTTCACAGGCCCCTTGGACCTGTTTTCTGGAAGATGGTAAGACTCTGTCTCACCTAGGTCCTTCACTAGCTTCTCCAAATCAACCCCAAAGAGAAGCTTCCCTTTAAAGGCCAGTTGGACCAGCTGGGCTTTGGAGGTGGAGTCCACCACCCAGTGCCGGAGCCAGATCCATTTCCGTGACACAGTAGACGGGGCACTGTCCCTGGACACCAAATGTACTAGATCACACATGGCATCAGAAAGGAAGACTCCAAAATAAGTGTAGTATCATCTGGCGAAGAGAATGAATCCTCTGAAGCAGGGCTTCAGAAGCCAGGATTGCACATACTGACAACTGAAGGAAAGCTGTCACCATAGCGAACTGGCTGCTCTACAAGGTATCCACCTTTCTATCCAGAGCATCCTATAAGGCCGAGCCATCTTCCACAGGGATGGTGGTCCACTTAGTAACTACCGTGACCTGTACATTCACCCTGGGAATATCAAACTACAACATGCACTCCTTCTCTGGGAGAGCATACATCTTTCTTATACACTTTTAACCCCAGAGGCAGGGAGCCCGGAGAAGACCACTCCGAATGGATCATATCCTTGATCACCTCCAGGAACAGGAAGACAGTAGTGGATTTCCATACTCCCTGCAAAAACGGGTGCACCTTCGGCTCTTGCTCCGTCCCTGGAGCATCTGCCAAGTTCAAGGTGGATGAAATCCTGGCAATCAATGCCACCATCTCCTTCTCCTGGAATAGATGTAGCACCCTGGTCTCATCACAGTCCTCTGAAGGTGAGAACACGTCATTGTCCACATCAGAACGCAGCACAGAGACATTTGAATCCATCCAAGATTACCCCCATCTCCAGGGGACGCCACTCATCAGGGAAGCTTAGCCAAAGCCAGTCGAACAGGGCTTGCACTCTCAGCATGAAATAGTGTCCTGTTGTACCCAGAGCCTGCAGGGTCTGAATTTCCATGCCAGAAGGACCAGGCCTGCTGCAAAAAAAGAAAGAATTCCGGGGAGGAGAATCCAGAGTCTGAAAGCTCTCCATTTGGAAATGACCCCACAATACCAGGGGCCACAGCTGCCACAGACTACCTAAAGGATGATAAGCGGCTCACAGCATGGTTGCCGGATCAGCTGGCAGACTGGATATACTTACCCATGGCACTGTCCGTCATCTCCTGCCCTGAAACAGACAAAGCCAAACTAATTGCATCCCCTAGCTGAAAGAGGGGGAGCAGGCCCTCCAGGGACAACTCAGAAACTGCCATGGAAGAAGAGCAGAATCCAGAATCCAAAGATAAGGCACCTCACTTGCCACAGGTCAAACAACATTTCCTGGAAGAAGACAGAGTTAAGGCAAGTATCAAAACAGTGCATGCTAAGACTGTGGCAGCCCGAGGCTGCGCATTAACTGTGCTTTTTTGAGCAACACGCGTTACAGGTGCTAGGAAAGGAATGCACGTTAGGACCGCATGATCACCAGGCACACAATAGGTAAACATGCTACTAACGCGTGCAGAAAATGGCGGAAAACCCCCACACTATGCCAACAGTCCCCAGCGGTCCACCCCGAATTGCATACCAGGAAGATGGAATTGAGACAGTGATGAGGTCAAGCCTTGGTACTCACCCCCCTGAGAGCCCCAGACCGAAAACTTGTGCCGGGCTCAACTTTACTCCCTAGGAACTGTTTTTCTGGCTTTGCAGCACTGCATTTGAGGCGGCTAGAAGGCAGATCCCTCTGCAATCTTTGGGAGAGAACAGAGGGGGGGGGGGAACAGAGGAGGGAGGAGGCATTGAGGATGTGTGAGGCAGTTGTACTCTTCCTCCTATGGCTACTGAAAAGACTGCAGTCTAGTGGAGCTTCCCATGTAGGGCTCTAGTGAGAGATCAACCTGCAGACTGTCATTCATGAACATTTTAAATCAATCTTTTCCTCTCAAATCCAGGAATTTTCTTCAGAGATGAGAAAAATCCATCCATTATCTGCTGGAGAAAAAGAAATACTGATAGGACCTCTGGTGGCTTAGGCAAAGAGAGACATGGGAGCAATGTCATTGAAACCTGGGTTCCAATCTGTTGGTAGGGGAACACAAGCCACTTGTCTGAACTGGTCTATCAGGACGATATGGAATTTTGTTTAAAAAAAATCCAAAACATAGCATATACATGGCCAGCGCCGTACCTAGCCCTGCATGAGCGGTGTGGTTGCACAGGGCGCAAAAAAATAGGGGCACAATTTGGGCTGCTGGCCTCAGCTCCCCCCCACTGCCGCTTTTCATGCTTCCTTGATGGCGGCATCACAGCGGATAAAACCCATGCAGCATCACAGCGGATAAAACCCATGCAGGTCTGATCCCTCCCTCTTCTGACATATGCTCACGTCAGAGGAGGGAGGGACCAGACCAGCAATTCAAATGCGGAGCTGCAAAGACTCGTGTGCTTTTTTTTTTTAATTGAATGTCCGCTCCGCTGCTGCCACCATCACCACTGCAGCCAAGGAACCACAAAAAGCAATGGTGGGGCAGGGGCAGGCAGCATGGGGTAAGGCAAGATGCTGGGCATGGGACAAATGGCAAACCTGTGATGGGGAGGGGCTGCGCCATAATCGCAAGACGCACAGGGCGCATTTATGGCTTGGTATGGCCCTGTATATGGCTAATAGAGATGGCTAAAATTTCAAGCAGTATGACTTTCAAATGTCTAAAATTAGACTATTTTTAAGTGCATTAATTAGACTGGCCTAGTGGCTCAGGTGATAAGTATTGTGCATTGCCATGCAGAGGTTCTCTAGTTCAATCCACAAGTTGGTTCATCCACAACTTAGATTGTTTGGGGCTGAGAATGCTGCAGAGTCCTTACTTAAGGTAACGTCTAGTAGCCCACATTCAGGACCCATAATTGCAGGGTTTCAAGAAGAGTCATAGTGCATGGAACATGTATGAGGACTGTTACACAAATGACTAGAATAGGTATTTTGGGAAGGATGTAAAATAAAGTGAAAATATTCTCAGATAATATGAATGAAGTTTTACAGCACCATGTCCTCACCTTGTTTACAAATGAACTGAAAGTACAAAGGAGCAGAAAAACTGACAAGTCAAAAAAGAAGTCGATTCATTGCCAAAGAGATTAAGATTCAGCCTGGAATCAATGTTCCAAATGTAATTTTCACAGTAATCTGTAAAAACATCCTCTTAAAATAAGCATAATATTTGTTAAATGCCATGCTACTGAACTGCTGAAAATGATTTACAAAGTTGCATTAGAGCAGTATGCAGAGTTGACAATACGTGACAGACACATGGTCCACCACCATGGAATGCATATTCCAATGAACTGAGAGTAAAATCTGACGCATCCTCATTTAAGAAAAAGCTTATAGCTCTATTTTTAAGGAAGCTTTATAAATGGATGTTATCAAAGGAAACATACAGGAGCAACTCATTGTTTCCACAACTGTTCTTCCTTTTAAAGCCAGTTATGCTAGATGCCTTGACTATATCCTTTGGCAACAAATTCCACTGCTTGATTTTTCAATTAGTAAGTAAAAAAACAAAAACAAACGTGCCATTTTTCTTTCAATTCTGCTATTAGTTTGATGGAGTGTCCCCTAATATGATCTAGTGCATTTTCAAACTCTTTTTTTCAGCTTTTTAAAAAAATGATAAATGTGGTCCCTTTCTATTAATTTTTTGGAAAATTACCTTGCATCTAGACAGACATTTTGCAGTCCCTTATGTATATTTTCTTTTCAGCATTTCATGGGTTCTAAAGAACAGTTTACTATTCATACATTTTATTATAAAATTTGCTCTACTGTGAAAGCATTTCAGTCAGCTAATGATTATCATGAAAGCACAGATTAACACAGGAAAATACAGATCATCTGAAACTGGTCTTTAGTATTCCAAAAGGATAAGCATTTATTTCTTCAATATTTATCAAAGCATCCCTAAGGGAATTGTAGACACTGTGGTTCTACTGAAACAAACATAATGTTGGGTATTTGAAGTAACAAGCTATATTTCTTTTCACATCCCAGAAGAATAACTGTCAGAGTAATACCCCCACCACCATTATCCCTTATTACTTACATAATCATATGGTTCATGGTCAATAGTTTTATTAGAAAATATGTCTATGTCTAATACTGACACAAATAATCTGTGATCATCACATAGATAAAAAATAATGAACTAAGGATAAATACATGTTTAAAGCAAATGTAAATTTATGATTGTTTCCATCTTTGGGCATTTATGTCATAACATTTCAGTATTCACACCTAAAGAGTGATTCATCAAAGTTTGCATTACTTGTGCTTTATTTTATTTTGCTAAATTTTTACAAGAGAGTTGAAATAACCAACTTTTATATAACAATGTTGCTGTGACACTTAAAATGTTCCTTTGGATTTAAAGATAGAAGATATTGGCCGATAAGAAACACGTGGTCCATCTAGTCTGGCTATTTGTGTACCTTACTCTAAAGTACATATGGCCTGCTCCATCTCCCATCCTTGCCCTGCCACCAAGATTCCTTGGCATCCCGATTTCTGCTATGGTTTTGGTTCCTGTCATTTCTACTGGATGTCCATGTTTCCACCACCATCTCAGCACTGCTTTTCAGTCCCTTTCACATTATGATCTTTTGTGCTACTATATTAAAAGTATCTTTTCTTCTAGATAATCTGGTTAATATTTAAAAGAACTAGTGCAGTTGGTAATGAGCGCAGACTGCATTAAGTGCTTTTTTAAAAATGTTGCTGGTCAGGGAACGAGAAATGGGATTAAGGGGCTTGTTTACAAAGCCGTGGCTCCGATAAAGAGTAGTTACTCACCTGTAACAGGTGTTCTCCAGGAGCAGCAGGAATAAGTCCTCACATATGGGTGTCATTGGCGCCGATGAAGCCTCAGCGGAGCATTTCCCCAGGTTTTCCTAGTGGACTGTTTCCTAGAGGCTAGGACAACCTCCTCAACTTCCTGAGGTAGGCCCCAGGGAGCCAAAACTACCCTTGCAGCCTCCAGGCCATCAAATTGAGAGCTTTGAGACTGGGGTGCAGAAGGGAACCCTGCTCTTGGGAGAGAAGGTCAGGTTGCAACCCCAGAGGCAGGGGGAGGGGGGGGGGGTCCACCGCCAGTTGAAGTAGAAGTGGAAACCAAGGCTGTCTGGGCCACCTGGGAGCCACCAGCAGGACCAAGGCCTTCTCCTGAAGAATCTTGAAGAGAGTTCGAGCCACCAAAGGCGTGGGAGGAAACGCATAGAGGAGGCCCTGAGACCAGGATATCAGAAAAGCATCCGCTGCTATCCACAGAGGATGTGGTTGCCTGGAGCAGAACTTTGGCAGTTGCTTGTTCATTGGGCTGGCAAAGAGATCTATCAAAGAGAGACCCCATTTCAGGAAGATCTTCTGAACTACTGAAGGATGCAGCTGCCACTCGTGGGGCTGCAGTATTCTGCTCAATCTGTCTGCCAGGTAGTTGTCCTGGCCTGGAAGGTACACAGCCTTGAGGAGGATGTTGTGCTTGAGGGCAAAAGAACAAAGGTCCTGAGCCTCCCGACAAAGGATCCTGGACTCCGTCCCGCCCTGTTTGTTCACATAAAACATGGCAACTTGGTTGTCTGAATCAGGACAGACTGGTGAGCCAGGGTAGGAGTGAAAGCTTTGAGCGCTAAGCAAATAGCTCTGAGTTCGAGGAGACTGATCTGCTGTGCAGCTTCCCAGGGAGACCACAGGCCCTGGGTGCACTTGCCCAGACAATGAGCTCCCCAGCCTTGCAGAGAGGCGTCTGTGGTCAGCACTACTGTGTACCCTGGAATCTGAAAAGGCATCCCCTTCAGTAGATTGGGTAGGTGCAGCCACCAGTTGAGGGAGTGCAGAAATGGTCTGGACACCATTATCCGGTCTCTGAGGCTGCCTGTGGCCTGTGACCACTGAGCCCGCAGGCACCACTGTGCAGGCCTCATATGGAGCCTGGCAATGGGGGTCACATGTACTGTCAAAGCCATGTGGCCTAGAAGCCTCAGGCAGAGTCTGGCAGAGACAAGGGACCTGTTTAGAAACTGATTTGCCAAGGCCAGCAACCTTTGGGCCCTGTCTGCTGGCAAGAAAGCCTTTGCCAGCAGAGAGTCCAGCCTTGCTCCTATGAACTCAAAGTTCTGGGAGGGGAGCAAAGTGGACTTTGCGAAGTTTATGACAAATCCCAGCCTTTGGAGAACAGCAATAGTGCTGAGGGTGGCTTGTTTGGCCTCCTGGCACATCTGACCCCTGATGAGCCAGTCGTCCAGATAGGGGAAGACAAAGATGCCCTGGTTTCTCAGGTAGGCCGCCACCACTGCTAGGCACTTTGTGAAGACTCTGGGAGCGGAGGTGAGGCCGAAAGGCAGCACTCTGTACTGATAATGGTTTCCTCCCACAATGAACCTGAGGTACTGTCTGTGGTCTGGATGAATGAGGATGTGAGTGTACGCATCCTTTAGATCTAAAGAGCATAGCCAATCTCCCTGCTGGAGGTAGGGCAGAAGTGTCCCAAGAGTAAGCATCTTGAACTTCTCCTTCACTAGGAACTTGTTGAGGTTCCTGAGGTCCAGAATGGGTCGAAGGCCACCGGTTCTTTTGGGCACCAGGAAATACCTGGAGTAGAAACCATGAGCTTGTAAGTGGGGAGGCACAGGCTCCACCGCCCTGTCCACCAACAGACCATGAAGCTCTTGCAGAAGAAGGTCTATATGCAGGGGAGGCCTTGGAGGCTCCCCTGGAAAATAAGGTGGAGGCAGTTGGTGAAAATGGAGGGCATAGCCCTTGTGGACTATCTCCAGCACCCAACTGTCCCGGTGATAAGGGGCCACTGGTGGGCAAAGAGGGTGAGGCGACCTCCTGTGCAGGGTTGGGAGAGCAGTGGAGGAGAGGCTACGCTCAAGGAGTCAAAAAACCCCACCCTGCTGAGTGGTAGCAGGGGCCTGAGGCTTGGGGGTCCTCTGCCTACGGGGCCCATTACCCTGGCCCTTGGCTTGCTGACCTTGGGGGGCAGCTTGGGCAGCCTGATATTGTAGGGTACTGTTTGTAGGCAGTGCCCTTCCTCGGGTAAAAGGGCTTTTTACCCGAGCCCTTCTTTTTATGAGAAGGGGCAGAGGTCTTCCTCGACAGCCTTGTCCATGTGAGGTGCTCAGTTTCGAGCTGAGCGGCCTTCTCTGTCATGGGCTTGCCAAAAAGGTTTTCACCTCGGCAAGGGACATCGACCAACTTGTCCTGAACCCATGGCTCGAGGTCCGATGACTGCAGCCATGCCTGGCGTCGAGCCGCGATGCCGGTTGCCGCAACTCGGGCCGAAGCCTCGAAGCCATCGTTTGCGGCGCGGGACATGAACTTCGAGCAGTCCCGAATCCCCAAGGACAAGGACTTAATCTCTGCAAGGGTTCACCGGAGAGACCAGCAGAGAACCCGGCCAACTCCTTGGCCAGATCCCGCAAGTACATGCCCATGTACAGCTGGTAGGACTGGACACGGCAAGCAAGCATCGAGCCCTGGAAGCACTTTCTATCGACGCCATCGAGGTTCCGGGCCTCCCTGCCAGGGGGCACCGCGGAGTGCATCTTCTGGATTTTCAGACAATGCATGGCCGATTCCACAACCATAGAATGGTGGGGTAGCTGTGCCTTCTGAAACCAGGGCTCTTTCGGAGTCGATAGATCGAATCGACTCGCTTGCTAAGAACCGGCGCCGAGGCCGGTGCCTCCCACATACGGAAGAGGAGCCGTTCCAGCATCAGAGGAACCGGAACAGTAAAGGCCTCCTTTGGAGGAGAGTCATACTGTAGGGCCTCGAGCTCTTCAGCTCGAGGCTCCTCCTCGGGGTCGGCCAGAATAGCCAAGGCAGTGGCCATATCCTGGACGAACTCCGAGAACAGAGTATCCTCCGGGGGTGACCTACTCCGGGGTTCAGACTGCGGTGAGTCCGACGGGACGCACCGAGTCTTGAAGGTACCAGGAGACTCCTCGTCCTCCGTCTCCCAAGCTGACTCGTCCGAGGAGGAGTCAGGGTCTGACCCCGTGGGGCCCTGGAGCACCCGCCCCAATGCCAGAGGCACCGGCGTCGATGCCCTCAGTCCCGAACGGGAGGTCGAGGGAGACCGCGACCGAGGTCGACTTCGAGCCACGATGGACTCTAGTATCGGCTCGGTCTCCAGGGTCGACTTTGAAGTCGATGTCCCGGTGTTCGGGGCAAATGCGCCAGACAGGCTGGCCATCAGTGCCCGCTGCTGCTCCATGAAGGCAGACAATCTGCTCTCCAAGGCTGTCATCCTGAGACTCAGCTCGGGAGACGCAGCAGCCACCGACTAGGGCTCCGGCAGCACCGGGCCCGACGTCGGCTCCCTGGGAGGAGAGTCCTCGAGGACGACGAGGCTTACGTGTCCAGCAGACTCTGGCTCTATGCGAGGAACTTTTGCAGGCTTCTCGTGTTCCACGGGCCCAGGGCGACGGTCGGGGGTCTTAGACCTGGCCCTCGAGGAGCCAGGGACCTCCGACGATGACGCCCTCGCGAGCCGCTTCTTCCTCTTGCATTCCCAGTCGGGGGACCCCCTGTCTGAGGAGCTTTGACGGTGCTCGGGATCGGAATCCCGAGATGTCGAGGCCTCAGACGAGGTCCGGGCCCGGCCGGAGGCTGAGTCCGAGAAAAGCCGTTCTTTTTGCTGCTGTCAACTTCTGAGTGCCTTGGAAGACATCTTTCCACATGGCCCACATGACTTAGGGTCGTGGTCGGGGCTGAGGCACCGAAGGCAGCAGTCGTGTGTGTCGGTGAGAGACATCAATTTCTTACACTGATCACACTTTTTAAAACCGCTGGAAGCCATCGGGGAAAAAAAAGAGTCCCCGCGAGGTCAAAGGACCGGCCTTCCAGGGAAAAATAGAAAAAAGGGCGTGAACGCCAGCCACGAAGGGCAAAAACCGAAAAAGAAGAATCAGGCTCGATACCGGTGTACCGAACCCGGCGGGAGGGGAAGCGGCGTTGAACCGGAGAAAAAATAGCAAAAATTGCCGAAAAAATCTAATTTTAACCGGGAAAATAGGACACACGTCCGGTGGGCTTCACGGAAAAAGAGAGACTGATGTATGATGGCACCTTTAGGCGGGAAGGGAACCGCGCATGCGTGCCTGCATTCCCAAAGGCTTTCACAGAAAGCTGGGGAAATGCTCCGCTGGGGCTTCATCAGCGCCGATGACACCCATATGTGAGGACTGACTTCCTGCTTGGTCCTGGAGAACAATCGGAAACTGCTACCGCAGCTTTGTAAACAAGCCCCTAAGAGTGCTCTGGAGGGTTCTGGGCAAGACAGCGTCGCGAACGGACACCCGTTGATATTGCTCCGGTGAACCCTCCCGTCTTCTTATATTTTCCTGTACCATTTACCTTCAATTTTCTGTTGGTGAACCACCTGATGCCACAAGCAGGCAGGAAGAGCAAAGCCAAGCTATTGGCGACGACAACGACAACGGGGGAGATTCCTGGTGCGGCAGGTTTGGCGGTAACCAGGCCCATGGATCTTTTCATGTGGCCCGTCGGGAGGCGTGAGTCAGCTCTAGTGTCCCCGCTGAGCGCTGTTTGGAAGGAAGGACAGCCCCTCAGCACCGAAGGGCTGGAGGTTTCCCTCAGCCCAGAGCTCCAAGTGCTGCCAGTACAGCCAAAAGCTGTAATCTCGCCTGGGACGCTGTGTGCAAATGCGAGTGAGGTGGGATGCCTGCTGCAGGAGTCACAGAAGCAAAAATCCGACTCCGGAGAAGGTTTGCCGGTGCCGGTTTCTCCGGCTATGGTGCCTGGCGTTGAGAGAGAAAAAGGAGACGGGACCATTCCAACCTTGCACTCTTTGGTGGACTCTCCTCTGTCAATGTTGGGTAATCCATCTGAGGCTGGTGACAATGTTCAAGAACACAAGTTGGTGAGACCTGATACTGTTTCCTTTGATAGCCTAAGGGAAGCCTTCTCGTTTATGCACCTCAATATTTCATCACAGCTCCAGTCTATATTGCAGCAATTTCAAGTGTTTGGGCAGCAAAGCACAGTTACTTACCTGTAACAGGTGATCTCTGGGAACAGCAGGAATTAGTCCTCACTTATGGGTACGTCGGAACCGACGGAGCCTGCGCGGGAAAGCTCCCCAGCTTCCCAGGAAGGAAGCTTTTGGGGTCTCCCACTGCACATGCGCGCTGCCTTCCCGCCTTCCTGACCAGCTCTCCTCAGTTCGAGTTTATAGCTGAGACAATAGAGAGAGGAAAGGAAGATAGATAGATAGAAGATACAACTCCTAGGGGAGGTGGGTGGGTTGTGAGGACTAATTCCTGCTGTTCCCAGAGATCACCTGTTACAGGTAAGTAACTGTGCTATCTCCAGGAACAAGCAGGAATAAGTCCTCACTTATGGGGACTCCCTAGCTAAGATGTCTGGGAGATCCCCTTCCAAGGGTTCGCCATCTTCGTATGGATCTCAGGCATCCATCCTGGGAAGGTGGGCAGGAGTTGTTCAAGTATGGAACAGGTGTTTGAGGACAGCCTGACCAAACAAGGCATCCCGGCGGGAGTCCTTGTCCAAGCAGTAATGGGCTGTGAAGGTATGAACCGAGGCCCATGTGGCGGCTCGACAGATCTGATCTATGGATACAGAGTGAAGATGAGCCATAGAAGTGGCCATGGCTCTCACATTGTGAGCTGTGACATGGCCTTCCAGAGAAATATTTTTACTCTGGTAAGCAAAGGAAATACACTGAGCAATCCAATTGGAAAGTGTACGTTTGGAGACTGGAAGTCCCAAATGAGAAGGATCAAAAGCCACGAAAAGCTGGGAAGACTTTCGATGTGGCTGAGTCCTGTTGAGGTAAAAGGCAAGAGCTCTTTTACAATCTAAAGTATGAAGGTTCCTCTCTGCACTGGATGCATGAGGAGCTGGAAAAAAGACAGGTAGATATACCTCTTGATTAAGATGAAAAGGCGAGACCACTTTGGGCATAAAGTGGGGATTCGTCCTAAGGACCACCTTATCATGATGAAACCTGGTATAAGGTGGATGAGCCACTAAGGCCTGTAGTTCACTGATGCGGCGAGCCGAAGTGACTGCAATAAGGAAAAGGACCTTCCAGGAAAGAAATTTCAAGGAGGTGGATACCAACGGTTCAAAAGGTGGCTTCATAAGCTGACCCAGAACTAGGTTCAAGTCCCATGCTACCGGAGGAGGTTGGATGGGAGGCTTAGTTAGAGTCAGGCCTCTCATGAACCTTGCAACAAGCGGATGAGAGGAGACAGGTTGTCCATTTATAGGTTTTAAGGATGCTGCAATAGCACTCAAATGGACTCTTACGGAATTCGTCTTAAGGCCTGCATTAGAAAGATGCAGGAGATAGTCTAGTAGAGAATTCAAAGGAAGTGCTAGAGGGTCAAGACCCTGTTGAGCACACCAAATGGAAAAGCGTTTCCATTTGAAAGCATAGGAATGCCTCGTGGAGGGTTTCCTAGAGGCATGAAGGATATCTTTCACTGGTTGAGAAAGATTGAAGTCATGAAGGCTTAGGCCTTCAGTAACCAAGCTCTGAGGTGTGGGGTTTGGGTGCCACAAAGTCCCCTCCTCCTGAGACAGAAGGTCTGGCGCAGCTCCCAGGTCCAGAGAGGGTACCTGGGAGAGATGCAGAAGTAGAGGGAACCACATCTGGCGTGGCCAGCGTGGAGCTATGAGGATCATCGATCCGTGATCTCTCTGGAGTTTGAACAGAGTCTTGGGAATCAAAGGAATGGGTGGAAAGGCATATAGGAATTCCTGACCCCAATGCAGGAGAAAGGCGTCGTTGGCCTGAGCTCCCTGACACGGATTCCTGGAACAGAACCGGGGAAGTTTGGTATTCCACGGACTTGCAAAGAGGTCTATGTCCGGGGTTCCCCATTCCTGAAAGATTCTGCGTATCTGGTCCATATGTAGGGACCATTCGTGTGGAAGCAGAACTCGACTGAGTCTGTCTGCCCGAGAGTTTTGAACCCCTGGAAGATAGACTGCCAGAAGATGAATTTGATGCTCTCTGGCGAAGGCCCATAATCTGAGAGCTTCGTTGCAAAGCGACAGAGAGCCTGTCCCTCCTTGTTTGTTTACGTAGAACATGGCCACCTGATTGTCTGTCTGGACTAGGACGGTCAGGTTGACCAGGAGGGTATGGAAGACTTTGAGGGCAAAGAAGATTGCTCGCAGTTCCAGGAGGTTGATGTGAAGGGTGGTCTCTTGTGGAGACCAAGTACCCTGAGTGGAGAGGGATTGTAGATGGCCTCCCCACCCTGTTTGGGAGGCATCTGTTGTGAGGGTTGCTTGGGGCAACAAAGGTTGGAAGGGGGTCCCCAACAACAAATTGTTGGTGGACATCCACCATTGGAGGGACCAAAACAGACGCTTTGAGGTGAGTATTTGGTCGGAGAGCGCTCCTGATGCTTGAGTCCACTGGGTGGCCAAGGTCCATTGAGCTGCTCTCATATGAAGACGAGCGTAGGGCACCACGTGTACCGTGGAGGCCATGTGGCCCAGAAGTCGTAGCATTTCTCTGGCTGTCAAGTGACTGCTGGACTGAGCTTGGGAGGCCAAGCACATCAGACGTTGGCCCCGGACTTGAGGTAGGTAGGCTCTTGCAGTGGTGGTGTCCAACTGGGCCCCTATGAATTCCAGAGACTGAGTAGGGATGAGTTGAGACTTGGGAAGGTTTATCACCAGTCCCAGATACTGCAGAATGTGCCTTGTGCGGTCTAGGGAAATCTGGGCCTCTGACTGAGATGGAGCTCGGATGAGCCAGTCGTCCAGATATGGGAATACAAAAATTCCCAGACCTCTTAGAAATGCGGCTACAACTGCCATGCATTTGGTGAACACTCTTGGAGCAGAGGCTAGACCGAAGGGAAGTACTCTGTACTGGAAATGTTTTCCCTGAAACAGAAATCTTAGATATTTTCTGTGGGATGGGTGGATGAGTATATGTGTGTACGCATCCTTGAGATCTAGAGAACAAAGCCAATCCTGACTCTGAAGGTATGGAAGGAGAATGCCTAGAGAAAGCATTTTGAATTTCTCCTTGTACAGAAATTTGTTCAATTCTCTCAGATCTAGGATAGGTCTGAATCCCCCTGTCTTCTTTGTTATGAGAAAATAAGGGGAGTAGAATCCTGTCCCTTGTTGAAGAAGAGGAACCTCTTCTATTGCCCCTTGGGCAAGGAGAGAAGAGATTTCCTGACCCAACAGGTCCAGGAGAGATGGGGGAGAATTGAAGTGCCTCACCATGGTATGTGGAGGAAGGTTGGAAAAATGAAGTTTGTAGCCCTCTCGGATGATAGAGAGGGTCCAGTGCTCTGATGTAATTTGCCCCCATCTGGGAGCAAAGTGAGCTAACCTTCCGGGAATGGTGAGGGGCTCTGGTTGTTCTAGAGCTAGAAATGTTAAGTTCTCTAGGGGCAAGTCAAAACCCCTGAGGGGGTTGAGCCTGCTGAGGAGTGGCAGACGCTGCAGGCTTTGACCTTGCCTCTTTAGGTTGCTGACGTTTAGCAGCAAAGCGAGGCTGAGAAGATTGTTGGCCAGTATTTGTGGAAAATCTGGCCTTCTTGTAGTAAGGCCTCTTGAAAGACTTTCTTGGCAGGAGTAGAGGTAGACTTAGAAAGTCTATCCAATGTAGCATTTTCTGCGTCCATTTGAGTGGCTTTAATTTGCCAGTCTTTACCAAATAAGTTCTCACCTGTACAGGGCAGATTCCGTAAGCCATCCAGGACCCAGGGTTCTAGGTCAGAGGCCTGGAGCCAAGCAAGTCGTCGGGCTGCAATGGCAATGCCCGAAGCTCTACCGGCACCCTCAAAGGAATCAAAGGCTGCTCTGTTGGAGAACTTAGAAACATCTAGAAGCTGTTTCACTAAAGAAATGAACTCCTCCTTTCTATCTTCAGGGATAAAGGGGGCAAAATGCTTTACCTTTAGGACAAGTTCCATTAGAAACATGCCCATATACAGACTGTAAGAATTAATCCTGGCTATAAGCATACTAGCCTGGAAAATTTTCCTGCCAAAAGAGTCTAGGGTCTTACATTCTCGCCCTGGAGGGGTAGAAGAGTGCCTTTTGGTGCTCTTAATCTTTTTCAGCGCAGACTTCACCACAATAGAATGGTGAGGCAGCTGAGTCTTTTGAAACCCAGGAGGAGGAGGGACCCGGTACATTGTGTCCAACCTACGAGAGTAAGGAGACAACGTTAGAGGGGCCTCCCATAAGTCCATCAAGTGTTCTTGAAGGATTTCATGGATAGGCAGGGTGACTGCCTCTTTAGGAACTTTAGGGTATCCTAAAATATCCAATTTCTTTGACCTAGGTTCTTTTTCAGAGGATGTGGTAATAGAAAGTCCTTTAGCTAGCTCTATAATGAAGTCTTGAAAGGACAAATCCTCTGGTGGAGACATTCTCCTCTTTGGGGAAGAGGGGTCTTCATGAAGAACTAGAGACAGCTCATCAGAGTCCTCAGAGGAGTCAAAATCCTCAGAAGAATCAGAGTATTCTCCATGTGCTTCCAACGCACGATACGCATACCGATCGGTATCGACATCGGGCGTACCGGGTATGGGATCAGTATCGGGTGAAAACCGGATCCGGCATGCGGAACTGACCTGCGTTTGGAAGTCGATGGTCTCGGTTCCGGTATGGGAGACGATACCGGAACCAGACCCGGTACCGCTGAACGCGGTACCGAGGGCGTCGCAGCTTTAATAAAAGCCAGCATGGCCTGCTGCATGGTCTGAACAGTATTGCTCATAGACGCCACTGCTGCCTGGATGTCGGTACCGGTATGGGCCGGTACCCCAGAGCAGTCTAACAGGTGATCAGTCGAGGCCGTGCCATCGATGTCAACCTGTAACCCCATAGATGGTGCTTTGGAAGTCAGAGCTTCCCGCCGGGGTTGTTTGGCTGGGGCATGGTCCTCAGATTCAAAATTGAGAACCTCTCGATGCTTTGAAGGAGATTTGCTCTTTGAGGACCTGCCCGAAGAAGGTTTGGTTACCTGAGATCCATCCGGAGAGGAAGACCTGGATGACTGTGATGCTGGATTATCTGAAGCAAACAGCACATGGAATTTGTTGGCCTGGTTCTGCAAACCACGTTTAGACATCTGGGAGCAGTATGGGCAGTCTGGAAAGGAGTGGTCAGGTCCCAAACATTTAAGACACCATTCATGGGTGTCTGTGACAGAAATAACAGCACTACACTTGGTACACTTCTTAAAACCAGGGGCTGGTTTCTCCATGAGGAGAATTTGTGTAGGCCTGAGGCCTAACCGAAGTCACCAAGTTGTGCAAGAATAAGATTTTTTTTTTTTAAAGAAAAGAAAAGAGAGACCGGCGGTACCGGTTTCGATATGGGGAAGGCAGGTACGCGGTCTAAAGAAACAAACTAAAACAATAATTTCTTCAGCGGTGACAGGAACACGACCTGCTGGCTCCACGGAAAAAGAGAAACTGAGGAGAGCTGGTCAGGAAGGCGGGAAGGCAGCGCGCATGTGCAGTGGGAGACCACAAAAGCTTCCTTCCTGGGAAGCTGGGGAGCTTTCCCGCGCAGGCTCCGTCGGTTCCGACGTACCCATAAGTGAGGACTTATTCCTGCTTGTTCCTGGAGATTTAAAGTTATATGAATTGGGTCAAACTAAGCTTACTGCCAAAGTAACCTCATTTGAGGGGCAGCTGGGGCAGCTGCAAGAGGTTTCCCAAACCTTTGTTAAGGACTCTGGGGTTATGCATAGGAGGATGGAATTCTTAGAGAATGCTGCAAGGAGCTGTAACCTGCAAATATTGAATTTTCCTAAGGTTCTGTCGGTGTCTGCCTTGAAACTTTTCAAGAGGTTTCTCGTGACTACTCTTAAGGTTTCGGCTGATTCTGTACCACTCATATCTAAGGCCTTCTTTTTCCAACTGCAAAGGCTAGTCCTGTGGGTAAAGTTGACCATCTTCTATTGTCTTCGGACAGTTTGGATCTATCTACTTTTCTGGAGCGTTCCCCATCTGATGCTGGGATGTCTGACACATTGTTGTCACCTTTGCCCTTGAGGCGGACAGAGATTGGCTTCTGAGATTGGTTTTTAGGTCCCTATGTAAGGTGTTCTTGGGGTCTCACCTAAGAATATTTCCTGATGTTTCTAGAGCAACCCAAAAGCGGAGGAGGCAGTTTCTTCTATATCGCTCTGGGGTGCTTCAGTTGGGAGGGTTGTTTTTCTTACGCTTTCCTTGTAAGTGTCTGGTGAAGTTAGCTGGGCAGTGTTACCTTTTTTTTTTGAGCCCTCTCAGCTGGCCACCTTTATTGCTTCTAAGTTATCTGATGTGCAGAGCCCTGTTCCACCTCTCCCTCAGAGTAGCTCCCCTATTAAGGAGGGCTAAATTGGAATGTATTGTAGTACTCCTCCCTTGTCTGTTCAATTTCTTGTATTTTGCTTTGAAGCCAATTTATCTTGTATATTGTGACCTATCTTGCCATTACATTGTGGACTTGTGGGTTTATGTTTAGTTGATTTTGTTTTCCTTTGGAAAGATTCTCTTGATACTTAAATTGACATGCCCTTTCTGTACAAGTTCTTTCTTTCTTGTGTATACTGTAAAATTGCATAAATAAAAAAAAAGAGTGCTCTGGAGCCTGACTAAAAAGTTGTTTGTCTAGTGGCAATATGCTGCTGCTGTAAATAATTTATCCATTCAACTTTTCATTACTAATAGCAAGTATAAAGATAAATGGATAACTTACCCACTGAACTTTATTTTCAGCAATCTGACTTGGAGAACACAAACAGCTGAAAATATGCATGAAGCTAAATGGGTAAAAAGTTATAATTTTATATATTTCTGTGCTGTTAAAACGTACTATATAGCTTTTTAGATTTTCCTTTATAGAATTTGTACTACAGTCTATTACCACTTTGATAGCTCTCTTTTAAATTTGTCTCCACCTTTTCCAGAGCTGGTCACAGTACTCAAGTTGAGCTTTGCCAAAGATCTGCATATAGGTAATATTACTTCCTTCTTTTGGCCACTGCTCTTTATTCACCCATGTATTCTATTAGCTCTCCCAAATGCTTTGTTAAAATAGCTGGCTACAGTCTTTGTTCTTGCCTGGTGACTTTGCTTGCTCTTCCTCTACAAAGTAAGATTTTGTCTTTGGAGTTGCAAAAAAATGCAATGTGTGCCTTCGAGTCAGTCCTGACTCCTGGCGACCCAGAAGCTCCTGGGTTTTCTTGGCAGTGTCACCGGAAGTAGATTGCCAGGCCTTTCTTCCGAGGCAATGGAGGGTTAAGTGACTTGCCCAAGGCCACAAGGAGTGCTAGCAGGAATTGAACCCTGGTTGCTTGGTTACCAAGCCAGTGCTCTAACCACTAGGCTACTCCTCCACTCCGTCTTTGGAGTTAGGCACCCAAAATACATTAAAAAAATAAAAACTGAAAAGTTTGTCTTTCCTTAAGCTTACAAAAAGCAAAGAAAAGAAATTACAACAATAATTCAGTAAAAGATTTACAAAATGAGAAAATCACTTGTTTCTTAGCCCCCCTTATGAGAATAACACGGACCCAACTAGACAAACAGGTCCTATTTATCTTGAAGATTCTCTAACTGAAGAAGTTCAACCAAATGAAATCGTGTTCCTTCATTGTCAACTAAACGCTTGCAGGGAAAATGTAGTAAAATGTTTCCCCCAACCACCAACACCCTTGGTTTAAGCTGAAGGAAATTCTTCCTATGTGTCCAAGTAAACATCAGGGAACACCAATCTTCTGGCCACACAATAAAATTATCCTTTTTCAAGAAATAAGCTTTTAAAATATTAATTTTAGAAAGCTCAGTAAGAAATGAGATAACCAAGATGGTACAAGAGAGGAGCTCATCTGTAGAGGATTTAAAAAAAAAAATGAGTCACGTCTAATTCAATATCACTGAGCTACCCTGAGCGCAGTTAGGGAAACAGGCCTAGCAGGTAAATAACAGGCATTGGATACAACCAAAGAATCAGCATTTTGAAGAAACAAGACTTCTTTAAAATATTTTCTTAATAGACATAAGGGAGACAAACAAGTTTTTGGACAATTTAAAAATCTAAGAGTCTTACAGCTGAAAGAATTTTCCAGAGACTTGAATTGTCTGTTTAGCAATAGATCCAGCAGCATGTAAAGAACACAACGGCATTTCCATCCTCTGGATTTTTTGAGAAACAGTAGAAATTTGATCATCCTGACTTTTAAATGTTTTACAACAATACAGTGTGATCCATGAACCCCTTGAGTAAATTATTTGTCTATTAAACAGCTTTCCAAATATCTAACAATGACACTTCTGATGGAAATAACCCCTGAGCGTCCAAAGGTAAAGAAATCCCTGAAGTTTGAATAGGAACAGGCATATATGCACAGTAGAGGAATAGCCAGTAGAAAAAAAGGAGGTGATAGTGCCCCTGTATAAGTCTCTGGTGCGACATCATTTGGAGTATTGTGGGCAATTCTGAAAACCACACCTTCAAAAGATATAAGCAGGTTGGAGTCAGTGCAGACAGTGGCCTCTAAAACAGTTCATGGTCTTCTTTATGAAGCATATGAGGACAGACTTAAAGATCTTAATATATATGCTTTAGAGGAAAGGCGGGATAGGGGCGATATGAGAGAGACATTTAAATACCTCCGTGACATAAATGCACAGGAGGGACTCTTTCAATTGAAGGCAAGCTCTGCTACGTGGGGACATAGGATGAGGGTGAAAGGGGAAAGACTCAGGTGTAATATGCGGAAATGTTTCTTTTTGAAAAAAGTGGTAGATGCGTGGAATAGTCTCCCAGTGGAGGTGGTGGACACAGGGACAGTATCCGAATTAAAAAAAACATGGGACAAACACTGAGGATCTCTAAAGGTAAAGAGAGGACTATTGTCGTTGATATGGAAGGGCAGACTAGATAGAAATATGATGGCAGAAAAAGACCAGACAGCCTATATTAGACAGGGCTTGCAGTGAGGCTACAACAGAGACAGATTATAATTCCCCGTGAGCCTCCATTAAAGGGGTAACAATATCCCCATCCTCTTTGTCTGGAAGGGGAGGGGTCTTAGCAATAGGACTTAGAGAAGCCCTGGAGAGAGAGAGAAGACAAAGATGGAGCAGGTACCATATCACAGCCCCAATTGTCTCATTAGTCCCAACTTGCAAACGACAATCCATAGAACCCAATAGTACCTTGGCAGTAGATGATACTCAGTCTTCCTTAATCTTCCTCTTACAAGCTCCCCTGGGCATCTCTAAAATGTTCAAGGCCTAACACTGGCCCTAAACAGGCACCAAAGGGACCTACCTCTTTGGTCATGTGCCCCTTCAGGCTTGCGACTGCAAAGCAACAATGCTGGTTTTGAAAAGCCCTGGGTGCTTTTGAATGATGTCACCAGGAGGGACAGAACCTTACTCCTGGTTCAGGTCCCACTCTCTGCAGACAGCAAAGGAAACCTCCAATACATGCCTTGCACACAGAAACACCAGCTACATCTCCAGCCATAGGGTCTCGTGCATCCTCCATTTTCAATTTTTAATGAAAGCATAACCTCCTAATCCTTAGCCATTATTTCAAATATTTAAAATCAGCTTTCATCATAGCCATATCCCTGGTATATTTATAGTGTTACAGATTTTCACATCATTTCCATTACTATTGTAACAAACAGCAAAGGAACCAAAATGGCAACTATATTTTTAATAGCACACTTCTATTGGAAGATGAAATTTAATGTGGATGCATGCAAAGTGATTCACATAAGGAAATATAAGCCAAACTGCAGCTACCTAATGATAATTCCATATTAACATAGTACCATAGTATATGACGGCAGATAAAGACCAGTATGTTCCATCTAGTCTGCCCAGTATGGTGGCTAGAGTAGTTGTACCTGTCTTTCCGTGCAGGTCACCCCCCCCTCTATGCCCTTGTTTAGGGTTGTACCTGCTGCTCCGTGCAGGTCACCCCACTCTATCTGTTGATTTTATTTTTTTTAAGTGCCATCAAGTTAATGCTGACTTCTGGTGACCCAGAAACCCCTGGGTTTTCTTGGCAAAGTAGGACTGGAAGTAGATTGCCAGGCCTTTTCTTCTGAGGCAATGGAAATGCCTAAATTTAAGCAGCAAGTACATAAAAGTAAGTATTTGAGTTATTTATGTACATAAATGACCTCTTATTAAATAGAGACTAGCGTAAAAGTATGCATGTTGTTTGCATCATGTGTGCTTTCACTTTGGGCATGCGTATGGGAGGAGTTTTGGCATACCATAGGCAGAGTGTTCAAGTACATGCATTGATTAAGTGAAGTTACTCACTTGTAACAGATGTTCTCCGGGGACAGCAGGAATCAGTCCTCACATATAGGTGACGTCGGCGCCGACGGAGCCCTTGTGTGTAGCAAATCCCCAGCTTTCAGAGAAAGCCTTTGGGAGTTGCCATCACGCATGCGCGGTCCCCTTCCCGCCCAAGGCCGCCATCTTGATCAGTCAAATGACATAGCTAAAAAGACAACAAAAAGAACAAAATATAATAATAGGACTGCAACTCCAAGGGGAGGAGGGAGGGTCATGAGGACTGATTTCTGCTGTCCCCGGAGAACATTTATTTATTTAGCTGCATTTATATCCCGCTTTTCACCGGGTGAAAGCGGTTGGGGGATACATTTAACACAAGGGGATATGAGACACATACACTAATACTTACAGGGAACATGGGCAATGGAGGGTTAAGTGGCTTGCTCAAGACCACAAGGAGCACCTGTGGGACTAGAAACCCCAGTCCTTCCGGCCCAAGGTTGTTGTCCTCTAGTGGGATTTGAACCACCAACCTTCCGGCCTGTAGTACCTTGCCCCAACCACTAGGCCACTCCTCCCTCATCTGTTACAGATGAATAACTATGCTTTCTCCGGGAACAAGCAGGAAGTCAGTCCTCACATATGGGACTCCCCAGCTATAGGCTAACAAGAACCCATAGCTAAAAATGTCTCCCTCTATGAGAGCCGCAATAGCAGTGTAAACTAAGGGAATAGCACTCCGGTAGCCTGAACACAGAAGGGTCGGAAGGCAGGAGTTGCCTAGACCTCAAAAAGGTTACGGAGTACAGCCTGGCCAAAGGCACTGTCCCGCCGGGATTCCTTGTCCAGGCAGTAATGGATTGTGAAAGTCTGACTCAAAGACCAGGTTGCGGCCTGGCAGACGTCTGCCAAAGGAACAGAGCGCAAATGAGCCACTGATGCCGCCATGGCCCTGACCCTATGGGCCATAACCCAACCCTCCATTGGAAGCTCGGCTGCCCTGTATGCCCAGGCAATGCAGTCTGCCACCCAGATGGACAGCGTATGCTTAGATACCATCACCCCCAGCTTACTGGGGTCATAAGAAACAAAAAGCTGAGAAGCTTACCGATGCGGTTGCATATGCTGGATATAGAAGGCCAACGCCCTCTTACAGTCCAGGGTATGCAGGACCGACTCTGCCTGACTGGCTTGCGGCCTGGGAAAAAAGACAAGCAGAACAACCTCCTGGTTGAGGTGGAACGAGGAGACACTTTCGGAAGGAACTTGGGGTGCGTGTGAAGCACCACCTGGTTCCTAGAGGACCTGGTGTAGGGTCTTTCCGACACTAGGGCCTGAAGCTCACTCACCCGCCGAGCAGATGCGAGTGCCACGAGGAAAACCACCTTCCAAGAAAGATAGCATAGATGGCAGGTAGCCATTGATTCAAAGGGCGGCCTAGTAAGCTGCCCCAACACCACATTGAGATCCCACTCGGTCGCCGGGGGGCAGACCAGGCGTTTCAAGAGAAGTAAGCCTCTCAGGAACCGAGAGACCAAAGGGTGGGCGGAGAGAGGCTTCTCATCCACTGAAAAGTAATGCGCAGCAAGGGCACTGAGGTACACCCTGACAGAGTTGGACTTGAGGCCCAAATCAGAGAGGTGGAGAAGGTACTGTAGAACCACCCCTACCGGGCAAGAGAAAGGATCTACCTCCAGTTTCTTGCACCATGCCGCAAACCTACACCACTTCAAAGCATATGCTCGTCTGGTCGACGGCCTCCGCGAGGCCAGCAAGACATCCTCAATATTTTTTGGAAGGAGGAGTGGAGCGAGAATCACCTTTTCAGCAGCCACACCATCAAGCTGAGTGAGCTGAGATTGGGCTGCAGAAGAGAGCCCCCCTCCTGAGATAGGAGACGTGGAGAGGACCCCAAGGGGATTGGGGCCTCAAATGCTAGCTGCAGAAGAAGCGGGAACCAGGGTTGCCTGGGCCACCAAGGAGCAATAAGGATGACCGAGGCCCTGTCATGGAGAATCTTGAACAGCGTCTTGGCCACCAGAGGTGTTCGGGGGAACGCATACAGAAGGTCCCCGGACCATGATATCAGAAATGCATCGGCGGCCACCCTGTGCGGGTGGGGTTGCCTGGAGCAGAAAAGAAGCAACAGGTGATTGTCCGGACTCACAAACAGGTCCATCACCAGCAGCCCCCAGGTCTGGAAGAGCCAATTGGCTACCCCACGGTTAACCTGCCATTCGTGGAGTTGAAGAGTCCTACTTAGCCTTTCTGCTAGCCAGTTGTCCTGGCCGGGAAGGTAGACTGCTCAGAGAAGAATGACATGCCAGGCTGCAAAGGAGCATAGGTCTAGGGTTTCCTGACATAGGGAACAGGACCCCGTGCCACCATGTTTGTTCACAGAGAACATGACCACCTGGTTGTCTGTCTGCACCAAGACAGATTCATGGGCCAAGAACTGCCTGAAAACCTCTAGTGCTAGGTGGATGGCACGTAGTTCCAAGAAATTGATTTGTTGGGTCTTCTCGCTAAGGGACCACAGTCCCTGAGTATGGAAACACTGACAATGGGCCCTCCCCAGCCCAGTAGGGATGCATCCGTGGTTAGGATCCTCGTGTGCAGAGGGACCTGGAAAGGCATTCCTGCCTCCAAGTGATGCGGTTGGAGACACCAGGCTAGGGATACTTTGACCCTGTCCCGAAGGCATCCTCAAGCCTGAGACCACTGGTTCCTGAGGCACCACTGAGTGGTCCGCATGTGGAAGTGGGCATCCAAGGTCACAGGGACTGTGGAAGCCATGTGCCAGAGGAGGCGCAGGAAAAGCCTTGCTGAAATTGCAGACTTGCAACTCACTTACCCTGCCAGAGCCATAAGTCTGCTTATCCTGTCTGGAGGGAGACAGGCCTTCACTTGAAGGGTGTCGAGGCTGGCTCCAATGAACTCTAGCTGCTGAGTTGGAGTGAGACTAGACTTGGGGTAGTTAATCACAAACCCTAGGTGCTGCAGCACCTGGATGGTGTGAGTTGTGGCCTGGTGGGCCTCAGAAGCTCTGATGAGCCAGTCGTCGAGGTACATAAGAACATAAGTTAAGCCATACTGGGTCAGACCAAGGTCCATCAAGCCCAGTATCCTGTTTCCAACAGTGGCCAATCCAGGTCACAAGTACCTAGCAGTTTCCCCAAAAGACACAGGTTCCTCAATGCTTGTATTGGGTCAAGCAGTGATATCCCGGGTCCCTTTTAATAATGGTTTATGGACCTTTCCTCCAGAAACTTGTCCAAACCTTTTTTAAACCCAGCTACACTAACAGCTCTTACTACAATCCTCCGGTAACAAATTCCAGAGTTTGATTACACGTTGAATGAAAAAATATTTTCTCTTATTAGTCTTAAATAGTTTACCCTGTAGCTTCATTGCATGTGCCCTAGTCTTTCTATATTCTGATAACGTAAATAATCGATCTATGTTTACCCGTTCCACTCCGTTCATCAATTTATAGACTTCTATCATATCTCCCCTCAGCCGTCTCTTTTCCAGGTTAAAGAGCCCTAACCTTTTTAGCCTTTCTTCATAGGGGTATCCTTCCATCCCCTTTACCATTTTGGTGGCTCTTCTCTGAACCTTTTCTAATAATGCTATATCCTTTTTAAGATACGGTGACCAGAATTGCACACAATATTCAAGGTGTGGTCGCACCATGGAACGATACAGAGGCATTATAATATCCTTTATTTTATTTTCCATTCCTTTCCTTATGATACCTAGCATTCTATTTGCTCTCTTTGCCGCCGTGGCACACTGGCCGAGGGTTTTAACATGTTATCCACAATGACACCTAAATCTTTTTCCTGGGTGGTGGTTCCTAATGTGGAACTTTGCATCGTGTAACCATAGTTTGGGTTGTTCTTCTCTAGGTGCATAACTTTGCACTTGTCCACATTAGATTTCATCTGCCATTTCGATGCCCAGTCTTCCAATTTATCAAGATCCTCTTGCAATTTTCCACAATCCTCATGGATTTTAACAACTTTAAATAGTTTTGTGTCATCTGCAAATTTGATAACCTCACTCGTTATTCCCTTTTCCAGGTCATTTATGAATATGAAGTAGGGAAATACAAAGACCCCTTGAAGCCTGAGAAAGGTGGCAACCACAGCTAAGCACTTTGTAAACACCCTGGGGGCCAAGGCAAGGCCGAAGGGGAGTACCCTATACTGGTAGTGATTGCCCCCCACAACAAAGCGTAGATATTGCCTGTGGCTTGGGTGTATTAGGATGTGTGTATATGCATCTTTCAGGTCTAAGGAGCATAGCCAGTCTCCCTGACGGAGATAAGGCAGCAATATTCCAAGGGAGAGCATCTTGAACTTCTGCCTCACCAGGAATTTGTTGAGGTTGCACAGATCGAGGATGGGTCTGAGGCCTCCTGTCCTTTTTGGCACCAGAAAGTTCCTGGCGTAGAAGCCCCTTCCCTGCAAGTGGTGGGGCACCAGTTCTACCGCCTGATCCTCGAGAAGACCTGCTAAGTCCTTCAGAAGAAGGTCCCAGTGAAGTGGAGACCTGATGGGCTCTCCTGGAAAATAGTGAGGAGGCACTTGGGCTAGGTGAAGAAGATAGCCCTCTTGGACTACCTGCATCAGTGGTAATGGCTGTCCACCTGTGAGCATACAGAGCAAGCCGGTCCCCTGTGATCTGCCTGTCTATCCAGTTGTAAACAAGAAACAACTTTCTGATTGTAATAGGAATGTACACAGATTGATGTAAATAGTTAACCATTGTTATAACTCAATCACATTTTAATGTAAATGTTTTGATTCATTCATTTTGTTCCATGTAAAGTTTCGTTATAATGTAAACCACCCCTGACATCTGGAAGGGGCGGTATAGAAAAATGATGCAAATAAATAAAAATAAATAAATAGCAGACCTGACAGTATTTTGATGGCATCGGGGATGATTGCGGCTTCAGGAAAAGCCCCCGATGCCATCAAAATACTGTCAGGGGCCGTGCCTAACAAAATGATTCCTGCTGGTCTAGTGGCCGCTCCCCCCCCCCCCTCCATTAAATAAAAAAAGAACCTGGTGGTTTAACGGCTGCTTTCCCCCCCCACACCCCATTAAATTAAAAAACAAAACAAAACAAAAAAACCTGGTGGTCTAGCAGCCCCTACCTGGTAGTCTGGTGGCCCCCAAATTCACCTTAAGCAGGAGCGCTGCCGCTCTGCGTCATCCATCTTGCAAAATAGTGGTGTCTGGCTCCGCATGATGCATCCTGGGGCCAGACACCACCATTTTGCAAGATGGCCAATGCAGAGCAAGAGGGCATAGGCAACACTCCTGCTTAAGGTGAATTTGGGGGACTGCCAGACCACCAGGTAGAGGCCGCTAATCAGGTTGTTTTTTTTTTTTTTTAATTTAATGGGGCCACTAGACCACCGGGGATTCTTTTATTGTCAGATACGACCCTCAACAGTATTTTGACGGCATCGGGGGGCCTTTCCTGATGCCATCAAAATACTACCGGGGGTGGGATCAGGGCCGCTGGACCACCAGGGATAGTTTTATTGTTGGGCACGGCCCCCGACAGTACTTTCATGGCTTCAGGGGCTTTTCCTGATGCCATCAAAATATTATTGTGGGTGGGATCGGTGCCACTGGACCACCAGGGATAGTTTTATTGTCGGGCATTGCCCCGTCAGTATTTTCCTGGCTTTAGGGGCTTTTCCCATGATCTAGGCCTTGGGGAAAGCACCCAGAGCCATCAAAATACTGTCAGGGGCACAGGTTAGAGGTTTATTTCTACTCAGACCCTGAAGTAAAAATTTTGATGCTGTGGCTGGTTGCAAAATCCTCTACACCTGTCTCTGCATCAGGTGTAGCTATGATTTGTATACTAGCCTGGCTGATTACAATAGATTTAAATAATTCAAGTTCATTTAAATACGCATGGCATTAATTGGGCGCTAGTTTTTCCGTCGGCGTTTACATCCATTTCCTGCATTTGCAGGATCATTGAAAGTACTTAAATGTAGTGTTAGAGGCTCATAAAGCCTGTGCTAGCTTTCTGCATCAGCCTATAAGTGAACAATACATTGAAATATTCAGCTCAGTGTGAGGCGGCAGCCTAAAAATCAAACAAGATATTAGAAATTATTTGGAAAGAAATGGAACATTAAAGAAAATCATAATGTCTATGCATCACTCCATGGTGCAACCATACTTTCAGTACTGTAAACAATTCTGGTAACTGCATCTCAAAAAAGACATCAAAATTAGAAAAGGTACAGAGAAGGGCAACCAAAATGATAAAGATGATGGAATGAGGAATGGCTAAACGGGTTAGGGTTCTTCAGTTTGGAAAAGAGAACGCTGAGGGAAGAGATGTTAGAGATCTATAAAATCCAGAAGGGAGTAGAATGAGTAAATGCAAATCAATTGTTTACTCTTTCAAAAAGTACAAAGACTAGGGAATGCAGCATGAAGTTACAAAGTATTGCATTTAAAACAAACAGGAAAATATATTTTCACTCGATCTATAGTTAAGTAGTAAAAGCAGTTACTATAGCTGGGTTTTACAAAGTTTGGACAAGATACTGGAGAAAGTCAATAGACCGCTAAGATAGATGTGGGGGTAAGTAGCAGGGAATCTTCTGCCAGGTACTTGGAAACAGGGTACTGGGCTTGACGGACCTTTGGTTTGACCCACTATGGCAATTCTTATACTCTTATTTTACCAACTTTAATTCTTCAGACAAGGTCAAGTCTTGCCATTCTGTATGGAATATACCACATATAGAGTTCTGCTATGTAGCTGACAAAACAGGATGCAGTTTATTTAAAATAACAACATTCCCACTTTTGAATATTTTATGATGCAATTTTATGCTATTGTTTTTCAATCTTTGTTCTTTTATGTATTAATTTTTCAACATTATATAAGAGAACCAACCAAAGGCTCCCACCCATCTTCTCCCAGAAGCTATAAGAGGCACAGCAAGCAGCACAATAGCACTAGCAATCATCCCACAAAGAGGCTTGACATTGCAAAGAAATAGATCCACAAAACTCCAGTACCAGTCCCTAAATAGCCTTCCAGGAATCCTTGCAGTCCAAACCCACACCATACCCCACTTACGAAGCATCGGCTGCTATGAGCAAAGGAAAAAAAACATGTAAAAAAGTGCCAATATTCATTTGGCAAAAGCAGCACAGGTCAACATGCTTCCACATTGACCCTACGAGTCTTTGCTGGGGTCCAGATGGCCTTCTGCATAATAAAACAGCCAGAGAACTGCTCAGACTTAACCACAATCTGTCAGCGTACAGAAAGCTCATAATGTTGCTAGCACTACACTGACTGAGACACAGAGGCCACATGGCCAGCCACCAGGACCTCTTTACAGCAAGATTATTAACCTTGCTACTTCAAGAATGTAATCATCATTTTATTGTAAACCGCTCTGGTGTGATTATTATATTTGATTGACCACCCTTCACTAAACACCAACCTAACCTAGCAGAATAAAAGATTAGAAATGCCAAATCAAGAGTCCTGAACTCCTGCCCAATGGAACAATGAAAAGATTCTAAATATTTTCTATTTTTAAAATGTTTTTCAGATAGAAAGTAGAAAAGAAATATTTATCCAACATCTTTACTTGTACTATGTGTAATGCTTTAATCCTATCGGTCATAAAAGCTGTGTTTATCCCAAATATTTCTCACTAGAACAGCAATTATCTCATTTGTCTAAATTAATTGCAATTTACTTGTGCTGGGTTTATTCAGCACTCACTCTACAATTACTGTCAATCTTCAAAGCAATTCTGTAACCTTCGTTTGTTCACAGCATATTAACAGCTCTGCTCACACAGGTGTAATTGGCCTTTTAAAACACACTTTTAATCATAGAAATGATGGATACAGCAGTGACCTGAACTAGCTGAGCTCAGCTACACAGCATAATAGGCTATCAATTAGAAACTGGTTTGAATTGAATATTACTTATCCTTAAACACTGTTGCAGCATTGCCTTTTTGAAATGATTTACTAGAGAAGGCAATTTAAGTATTGTTGATTGAAACATTTTTGAAGTTCTGCCATTAGAAAAGTGCAGACAAAAACAGAGAAGCACTTTTCAATTAATTCTATGGCCAACTAAAACCAATGGAAAATGGATAGCAAACCGGATTTTCAATGCAAATCTATTTTTAAGACTGAAGACAAAATGAGACATTAGGAATCTGCATATTAAAAAAGAAAAAACACCCTATGGCATTTGTGATATTGCTTGAATAAAACTGGTGTGGCTGCCTTAGTGGCTGTGCTCTACACTGTCAAGCGTAATGTCTCCAGTGAATATTGCGTGACAGGGATACCGAATTGAAACGGAATTGCCTAGTCCATAGTAGCTGTCGTTCAACTATTATGCACTTGGAGATAAGCTGTATGTTAAATGGGCACAGCAACATGCAAAGCTGCTGTTCTTGTAGAAGACCCTAGATTAGTACAGTTACAGGGAATGTTGGGGCTTTTATAAATGTTTAAACAGCTCAAATACATCTTAATGCAGTTCTACTTCATGTTGTTGTAGAAAGGGAATTTATCTTGCCATGCACTGAATAAATCCTGAATAAGATGCCTTCATAAGGAAATCCATTTCACAAAGGGGAGAAGATAATCAAGAAAGATTTTAACTGAAAGGGTGGTGGATGTTTGGAATGCCATAAAATCAAAATAATCATGACTTTTATATCTCAACAAATAGGGGTAATCTACACAGAGTGGTGGGTACACCCCTAAAGAAAGGCATGGTGAAAGGTGACCCACATGGAGCGGCAGGGGCACCTACTCTTACTGCCTGGCTGGGCAGACTAGATGGACCATACTGGTCTTTATCTGCTGTCATAAACTATGTTACTATGAATAGCTTATGTTTCAAAGGAGGATGAAAATTGAGAACTGGGTAGTCCTTTGAGGAACTTTGTGAGAGCCAAGTGTGGGGAGGAAGGAGGAAGCAAATGACCTCCTTGAGGCCCAGAGCCAGAAACAGAAAGAGATCATTGGATTTTGAGAAGAATAAGCGTCTCTCTGAGCAGCGTTATTGCCAATGGATTGGAATGGCAGTATAATGGGTTGCTGATATTTAATAGATGTTAAGCTCATTGAACATCTTTTGCAGGAATGAATGAGGCTGTTCCAGAAGAGGTAGGCAAGACAAATGAAGACAACTCATCAGCTACTGTCACTAGTACTGGAGTTAATGGCATCTGAGAATGTACAGTCGACAGCTGCATGGGGGAGGAGGGAGGACTGTGGCTCAACTGGAAAGCAAGACAATGCCACTATTGGAACTGTGTGAAAAGCGTAGTTACTCACCTGTAACAGGTGTTCTCCAGGGACAGCAGGAGTCAGTCCTCACTTTTTGGTGATGTCGGCACCGGCAGAGACTGCGCAGAGCAATTCCCCAGCTTTCAAAGAAAGCCTTTGTGATTGCTGCTACACATGTGTGGTCCTCTTCCCACACAAGGGTGCCATCTTGCTCAGTCAGGTACCTTAGCTCGAGCCCTATCAAGCAGATGGCAAGGGAAGGATAAAAATCCAGCAACTCATCAGGTGAGGTGGGAGGGTAGTGAGGACTGATTCCTGCTGTCCCTGGAGAACACCTGTTACAGGTGAGTAACTATGCTTTCTTAAGGAACAAGCAGGAAGTCAGTCCTCACTTATGGGACTCCCCAGCTACAGGCTACCTAAAATGTAACCAAAAAGCACCTCCGCGAGGTCGTGAGCAGAAGCCAATATCCAAAAGAGCCCGAGTCCTCGGGACGAAGCCCTCGGTAGCCATGAAGGGTCAGTGGGCAGGAGTTGCTTATACCCCTAACAGATTACGGAATACGGCCTGGCTGAAGGCGCTGTCCTGATGGGACTCCCTCTCCAAGGCAGTAGTGCGCAGTGAAGGTGTTCGCTGAAGACCAGGTTACCGCAGATGTCCAGCAGGACCACTGAACGCAGCGAGGCTACCGAAGCCGCTTAGGTGCAGACACCATGTGCGGTGACCCACCTTCGCATGGGCGAAGGTAATGCAGTCCACCACCCAAATGGAAAGGATGCATTTAGTGACTGCTTGCCCCAGTCGATTAGGATCGTAAGTTACAAAGAGTTGGCCAGACTTGCGATGAGCCTGGGTGCACTGCAGATAAAAGGCAAGAGCCCTTTTGCAGTCGAGAGTATGCAAATCCACCTGGTCGGCATGAGGTCTCGGAAAGAACATCAGTAAGACTATCTCCTGATTGAGATGAAAATCCAAGACAACTTTCGGTAGGAAACTGGGGTGGGTACGGAGGACCACCCTATTCCTATAGAATCTAGTGTAAGAGGCTTTAGCCATGAGAGCCTGGAGCTCACTGACTCGGCGTGCCGAGGTTAAAGCCATCAGGAAGACCACCTTCCAGGATAGATGCTGAAGCGAGCATGTCGCCATTGGCTCGAATGGTGAACATGTAAGTTGCATGAGCACTACGTTCAGGTCCCATTCCACCGGGGGAGGCCGGATGGGAGGCTTGGAAAGCAAAAGACCCCACATAAAGCGGGAGACAAAGGGCTGCCCAGAGAGGGGTATTCCCTCAACGGGGAGATGATTTGCCGAGATGGCGCTCAGGTGCACCCTGATGGAGTTCAATTTCAGGCCTTCCTTTGAGAGATGGAGGAGGTACTGAAGGACCCACCGAATGGAGCAAGAGAATGGGTCAATGTGGAGCTTGGAGCACCAGGCTGAGAAGCGGCACCACTTGAAGGCGTAAGCTCGCCTAGTCGGGTTTTTCCTCGAAGCGAGGAGGACCTCCTCCAAGAGATCCAGCGGGGCTAGGGAGACCCGTTCAGCCACCAAGCTGTGAGGGATAACAAGGCCAGGTTCGGTTGCACTACCTGCCCCTCCACCTGCATTAGCAGGACCCGGGCACAGCCCAGGCGGACTGGAAGCTCCGACAAGAGCCAGAGCAGGAGCGGGAACCACGGCTCTCGAGGCCACGAGGGGACTACGAGGATCATTGAAGCTTGTTCCTGCTGAGCCTTGTGGAGGGTCCTCGCAATGAGAAGAGTGGGGGGAAACGCATAGAGCAGGCCAGAGGACCAGCTCAAAAGGAACGCATCCGGGCTCTCCCTGCACGGGTTCAGCACTGGGCCGCAGAAGCAGGGAAGCTGCGTGTTTGATGGGCTGGCGAAGAGGTCCATGGTCAGGGTTCCCCACCACTGGAACAGCCAGCCACCCCCGGGTCCATCTGCCACTCATGAGGACAGAGGATTTTGCCAAGTTTGTCCACGAGGACAAACATGATCCCATGTCCCCTTCCTTGTCGATGTAGAACATCAACAACTGCTCTGTAATGCAACTAGAAAGTATCCAGCCAAAATGGCTAACTTGTAATTACAAGTAGTGCTGAGCACTAGTTAGAAAAAAGGTAGAACAGTGGCAAGAAGGTCTCAGAAAAAAACAGGCATTCTATGACCATTTAAGCTTCAGGTCAAAGAAAAGTATATAGCCCACCATACATCAACGACCTTCTTTATAGCCACCAGCCACCCTAAAGTTCAATTTGAATTATTTTTATACATCTTTTTTATCAAATGTGTGTAGAGAAAAAAGCTTAACTTCAGTTCAAAAAAAGCAAGCTTCTGGGGAGTACCATCACTTGTGCTTAGGTGCCTCTGTATTCCCCTGAGGGAGCAACAGACCAGAATTTGAAGTTAAGCGGGGAATCGTACTTCAGAATATCGAGCTCTTCAGCTCGAGGGTCCTCCTAAACCTGGTAGGCCAGGTTGAGAGCCCATTCCATATCCCGGACAAATACCAGGAAGGAGGTGTCCTCAGGTGGTGAGCGCCACTTGAATGCGGGCGGGGAGGGGTCCGATGGACGGTCCCAATGGGCACATGTTTCCGGGGAGGTATCGCCATCAGACTCCCATTCCGATAGGTCGGAGGATCTTTATCTTTATTAAAACATTTGATCAACCGCTACTGCCGAAGCATAGAGCGGTGTACAATAAAAACGTTTCTACTGCAAATTATAGAAAAGAACGCCATAAAATGAAAGGAAAGTAAAAAAAACCACACACATATAGATAAGATTACATAATCAATTAAAGAGATCCGATCCGAGCTGGTCGTCCTGTCCTGCAGCCGCGGCCCACTTGGAGCCAGAGGCCCTGGAAGATCTCGCCCCCGAGGAATGGTAAGGCCAACGAGACTGACGTCGAGTAACCCTCATGAGGCCCACGGCTCTCAGGGGTTTCCTGGACAGATTTTGGTGTTCCATGTGATGGAACCTCAGTCTGTGGGCGTGAACCAGTAAAGCTGGCTGTGAGTGCCTGATGGGAAGCAATGAATGCAGAAATGCTGCGTTCTAGCACCAGCATGTGGGACTCCCACATGGGGGTGGGGCCCTGTGACACCAACACCAGGGTCACCAGGTCGGGCGTCGAGGAGGAGAGGGTGCCCTCGTCGGAGTGGCCCTCAGGAGACCGGGTGCCATCATCGGAGGCCTCCGTATCTGTACGAGGTACCTTTATTCTTTATTTGCGAAGTTTGATATATCGCCCTTGCCGAAGCATCAGGGCGGTGTACAATAAAAATATATTGGCTACTGATAGCAAAGCAAGAAAGGAACGCCATTAGCATATAGGACAGGAACAAAAAATAAAATAGAGCGAGAGAAAGCACAGGGACAGAACCAGACATGAAACTAACAGTAGACAAAGGGCAAGAGGGAGGGGAAAACTACAGAATGGCTGGATTATAAAGCTACTGTTACAACGGGTGGGGGGGCTCAACTGGGGGAGGCAAGGCCATCAGTGGAAGCAGGGAGGTCGTAGGCCTGGCAGTAGAGGTGTGTTTTAAGAAGTGCTTTGAAACGGGGGAAAGATAATTCAGTGTGGAGGGAGTGCGGGAGCGAATTCCATAATGTGGGGTTTAGAAAGAAGAATGCAGAGTGATGGGTAAGTTCGAGATGGGCCTGAGAGGGGGAGGGAAAGAAAAAAGACGGTTGCTGTGTGCGGAACGAAGACGTGGGGCCGGTTGAAGGTGAATAATGTCGGCCAGGTACTGTGGGGTGCTGGTGTGCAAATCCCTGTGGGTGATGAGGAGTTTATTTTTTTTTTTATTATATCTTTATTCAAATTTTTTATAACATGTAACAAACATGGTTAAAGAAATACAATCAAGTCCACATCAAGAGAAGCGCTGCCCTGATACAAATCAAAAAACTAGGAAATATTTAAACACCAATATTAAAAAGCCAGATTGGATTCCCAAATTTATATAAACCCTTAATACTAGGCCAAAAGGAAAACAACTCTCATACTTTTTCTTTGTTTAACAAGAATGCCTCTAGTTGCTCAAGCTCAAGAAAAATATATTTAACAGATTGAAATATAATACACTTACAAGGATATTTTAACAAAAAAGAGGCCCCTAGAGCAATAACTCGAGGTTAACAAAAGAAAAGCTTTCCTCCGCTTTTGAATGGATCTACAAACATCTGGAAAAACCTGAATAGGAGTTCCACAGAAATTTTGATGAGGAGTTTATAAATGAATCTAACCTTGATCGGAAGCCAGTGAAGAGAGAGGAGGCAGGGAGTGACATGGGAATGAGCAGAGGAGCGAGTAATAAGGTGAGTGGCTGTGTTTTGGACTAACTGGAGGCACCGGAGCTGATAACAAGGGAGACCTGCGAAAATAGCGTTACAATAATCTAAGCGGGTGATCATGTGTGACAGAACAAGAGTAGTAATAGAGGAAATAGGGAGAAATGACCGAATAGCCCTGATCCGACGAAGGTGGAAAAAGGAAGTACGTACCACTGAAGAGATATGTTGGTGAAAAGAAAGGGTGGAGTCCAGGGTGACAACCAGGTACCAAAGAGTTGAAACCACGGGAATGGGGCGAGTGGACACCAAAGGAGAACCAGATGGCAGAGGATTTGGAGGGGTTGACGTGGAGAAAATTTTTGATTAAACCAGGAAGCGATGGAAGCAAGACAGGTATTGAGTGGAGCGAGATCTGGTGTGGAAGAAGAAGTGTGATGTCATTGGCAGAAATATAGGCAGAAATTCCAACTTGTTGTATGAGCAGAGCAAGAAAGACGGGGCTGCTCCTTGTCCGACTCTCGGGAACGCTGAAGGGGCTAAGCGACTGAGCGCAAGAGTGCGAGCGCTTGTCGAGGGTCCCCTACAGCGACTCCAAGGCCTTCTTTATACACTGCTCCACTTCAGGGGACCCCTGGTCAGAGTGCCGTCTTGAGCATGGGGCCAAGGAGGGAGAATCCCACCGGAGGAGAAACGACTCAGGGTGCCACCTGGGACTCCAAGGCGGTCTTCCTGAAAATGTCTTCGGACTTCTGCTTACGATTGAGCAGGGCTTTGGAGGACATTTTCTTACAAAGCGAACAGAGCTCTGGATCATGGTTGGCCCCGAGACACCGCAGACAGCAGTCCTGGGTGTCCGTAAGCGACATGTTCCTGGAGCATCTATCACATTTTTTTAATCTGGCGGCCATAGGGGCAAAAATGGCCCCCGCGAGGTCGAAGATCCACACGGCCAGTGGTTGGAGGAAAAAAGGGCGCAAAGCCCGTTAAGAACAAAAATGCTAGGACAAACAGCCCCTAATTGCTCAAAAAGGATAGAGCAGGAAAAGGACAGATAGAGGACCAGTGCAACCGGAAAAAGCATGCCAGAGGCCAAAAAACAAAACACTTTATCCGAGGGACGAGGACATGCGTCCGAAGGGCTCTGCGAAAAAAGGGAGACTGAGCAAGATGGCACCCTTGGGCGGGAAGAGGACCACGCATGCGTGGCAGCAATCCCAAAGGCTTCACCTTAACCGGGATGGAACCAGGCCGCTGGCATTAACCTTTAAAAAGGAGATATTGTAGCTTTTAAACTAGATAAAAGGGGAAAGCCGACAGTCGCCCAAGAGCGCATGGTTCAGAAGAATGTATCCTTGAAGGATACTACCAAAAGCAGAGAGGTTCCAAAAAAGAGTAAAGTAGCCCAAATGCCCTCGAGTATGGAGCAGACAGAGCTTAAAGATCCCAAATTACCCATGTCTACTAACAGCCAGATTAATATGAATAAAAAACAATCTCTAAAATGCTTGTATGCAAATGCTAGAAGTCTAAAAAATAAGATGGGAGAGTTAGAATATATAGCACTAAATGAGAGGTTAAATATGATTGGAATATCAGAGACATGGTTGAAGGAGGACAACCAGTGGGACACTGTGATACCTGTGTAAAAACTATATCAAAATGATAGAGCTGATCAAATTGGTGAAGGGGTTGCGCTCTATGTTAGAGAGGGCATTGAATTAGAAAGGATTAAAGTTCTACAGGAAACAAAATTTGCTGTAGAATCTCTATGGATTGAAATTCCATGTAAAAAAGGGAAGGCGATGGCAGTGGGGATGTACTATCGACTACCTGGCCAGAATGAATAAATGGATGATGAAATGCTCAAAGAAATCAGGGAAGCTAACAAAAGTTACAGAATGGTAATAATGATGAGTGATTTCAATTACCCCGGTATTGACTGGATCAGTATAACAGCAGGACACGCTAGGGAGATAAAGTTTCTAAATGAAATAAATGACTGCTTCTTGGAGCAGCTGGTTCATGAATCAACCAGAGGGAAAGCCATTTTGGACTTAGTCCTTAGTGGAACACCAGATCTGGTGCAAGAGATTAGGGTGCTGGGGCCACTTGGCAATAGTGATCATAGCATGATCGCGTTTGATTTAATTAATGGAGGAGGGATAGGAAATCCACATTACTACCTTTTAACTTTCGAAAGGGAGACTATGATAGAATGAGGAAAATAGTTAAGAAAAAACTAAAAGGAGCGGTTGCAAAGGTTAAAGACTTACATCAAGCTTGGGTGTTGTTTAAAAATATTACAGTATCTAGGAAGCCCAGACCAGCTGTATTCTACGCTTTAAGAAAAGTGGAAGGAAGTCCAAAAAACTACCAGCATGGTTTAAAGGTGAGGTCAGAGAGGCTGTTGTTGCCAAAAAAGCATCTTTCAGGAAGTGGAAAAAAAAAAGAGCCAAATGACAAAAACTGGAAACAGCACAAGCACTGGCAAGTTAAATGCAAGACATTGATAAGGCAAGCAAAGAGAGAATTTGAGAAGAAACTTGCTGTGGAAGAAAAAACGCATAATAAAGACTTTTTCAAGTATGTTCATAGCAAAAAAACCTGTGAGAGAGTCAGTTGGATCATTAGATGATAGAGGGGGTAAAAAGGGGCACTAAGAGGGGACAAGGCCATAGCGGAGAGACTGAATTAATTCTTTGCTTCGGTCTTTACTGAGGAAGATGTAGGGGATGTTACCCATGACTGAAGTGGTATTTAAAGGTGATACTGTGGAAGAATTGAAAGAAATATCGATACACTGGGAAGATGTATTACAACTATTTGGTAAACTGAAGAGTAGCAAATCACCTGGACTGGATGGTATACATCCAAGGGTGTTGAAAGAACTGAAATATGAGATTGCAGACCTGCTATTAGTAATCTGTGAATTTTCATTAAAATCATCTGTAATACCTGAAGACTGGAGGATGACCAATATAACGCCAATTTTTAAAAAGGGTTCCAGGGGTGACCCGGGAAACTACAGACCGGTGAACCTGACATCAGTACAGGAAAAATGGTAGAAACCATCATAAAGAACAAAATTACTGAACATGTAGATAGTCATGGCTTAATAGGAGACAGACAACATAGCTTTAGACAAAGAAGATCTTGTCTTACTAATCTGTTATGTTTTTTGAAGGTGTGAATAAACAGGAAGACAAAGGTGAGTCGGTTGATATACTGTATCGGGACTTTCAGAAAGCCTTTGACAAGGTCCCTCATCAGAGACTTTTGGCAAAACTAAAAAGTGATGGGATAGGAAGCAATGTACTATTATGGATAAAAAACTGGTTAAAAGATAGAAAGCAGAGGGTAGGGCTAAATGGCCAATTTTCCCCAATGGAGAAGGGTGAATAGTGGAGTACCCAGGGATCTGTGCTGGGTCCGCTGCTTTTTAACATATTCATAAATGACCTGGAAATGGGAAGAACAAGTGAGGTTATCAAATTTGCAGATGACACAAAACTATTTAGTTGTTAAAAACCATGAGGATTGTGGAAAATTGCAAGAGGATCTTGATAAATTGAAAGACTGGGTATCCAAATGGTAGATGAAATTTAATGTGGACAAGTGCAAAGATATGTACCTAGGAAAGAACAACCCGAAATTATGGTTACACAATGCAAGGTACCACATTAGGAACCACCACCCAGGAAAAAGATTTAGGCGCCATTGTGGATAACATGTTAAAACCCTCCACCCAGTGTGCAGCGGCGGGCAAGCGAGCAAATAGAATGCTAGGTATCATAAGGAAAGGAATGGAAAATAAAACAAAGGATATTATAATGCCTCTGTATCGTTCCATGGTGCGACCGCACCTTGAATATTGAGTGCAATTCTGGTCGCCGTATCTTAAAAAGGATATAGAGTTATTAGAAAAGGTACAGAGAAGAGTCACCAAAATGGTAAAGGGCACGGAAGGATACCCCTATGAAGAAAGGCCAAAAAGGTTAGGGTTCTTCAACCTGGAAAAGAGACAGCTGAGGGGAGATATGATAGAGGTCTATAAATTCATGAATGCAGTGGAACAGGTAAACGTAGATTGATTGTTTACTTCATCAGAATACAGAAAGTGTAGGGGACATGCAATGAAGCTACAGGGTAACTTATTTAAGACTAATAAGAGAAAGCACAGATACTTACCTCTAACAGGTGATCTCTGGGAACAGCAGGAATAAGTCTTCACATATGGGTATCGTCGGTACCGACGGAGCCTGCGCGGGAACTCTCCCCAGCGTCCAGTAAGAAAGCTTTTGGGAGCATCCCACAGCGCCTTTCCCAACCGCCTCTCTCCAGTTCGAGTTTTAAAGCTGAGACAAAGAGAGAGAGAGGAAAGGAAAGATAGAGAGATACAACTCCTAGGGGAGGTGGGTGGGTTGTGAAGACTTATTCCTGCTGTTCCCAGAGATCACCTGTTACAGGTAAGTAACTGTGCTATCTCCAGGAACAAGCAGGAATGAGTCTTCACATATAGGGACTCCCTAGCTGCAGATGCCAGGGAGAGACCCCATGGTTGTGTGCCCTTGCAGAGGGCTCCACTTCCTCCCCATGGATCTCTGGCATCCGACCAGGGTAGGTGGGTAGGAGTTGATTAGGAATGGAACAGGTGTTTGAGGACAGCCTGACCGAACAAGGCATCCCGGCGGGAGTCCTTGTCCAAACAGTAATGGGCTGTGAAGGTGTGAACCGAGGCCCAGGTGGCCGCTCGGCAGATCTGGTCGATGGACACCGAGTTTAGATGAGCCATTGAGGCTGCCATGGCTCTCACATTGTGAGCTGTGACATGGCCCTCCAGAGAAATGTTCTTACTCTGGTAGGCGAAAGAAATACACTGAGCAATCCAGCTGGATAGTGTTCTCTTAGAGACTGGAATTCCTAAATGAGAAGGATCAAAAGCAACAAAGAGTTGAGAAGACTTTCTATGTTGCTGTGTTCTTTGTAAGTAGAAAGCGAGAGCTCTCTTACAATCCAAGGTATGAAGATTCCTCTCTGCATTTGATGCATGAGGTCCTGGAAACAAGACAGGTAAATATACCTCCTGGTTCAGATGAAAAGGCGAGACCGCTTTAGGCATAAAGTGTGGATTGGTCCTGAGGACTACCTTATCATGATGGAACCTTGTATAAGGTGGATTAGCCACCAAAGAGTGCAGCTCACTGATGCGGCGTGCTGAGGTGACTGCAATGAGAAAAACAACTTTCCAAGAAAGAAATTTCAAGGAGGTGGTGGCTAAAGGTTCAAAGGGTGGCTTCATAAGCTGGCCAAGAACCAGGTTTAAGTCCCATGCCACTGGAGGTGGTCTAATGGGAGGTTTAGTTAAAAGAAGGCCTCTCATGAATCTTGCTATAAGAGGGTGAGAGGAAATAGGTTGTCGTTTTTAGGCCTGCATGGGATAGATGCAGGAGATACTCTAGTAGAGAATTCAGAGGTATTGCAAGAGGGTTTAGACCCTTCTCTGAACACCAAATGGTGAATCTTTTCCATTTGAAAGCATAGGAACGTCGAGTAGAAGGCTTCCTAGAGGCATGAATAACATCTCTGACTTGTTGAGAGAGATGAAAATCTTGAAGGTCTAGGCCCTCAGCAACCAAGCCCTCAGATGGAGAGACTGGGGGTTTGGGTGCCACAATGTTCCGTCTTCCTGGGACAGAAGGTCAGGTGCAGAGCCTAAGTCCAGGGAAGGATCTTGAGAGAGATGCAGAAGTAGAGGGTACCCACACTTGGCGTGGCCAATGTGGCGCTATGAGGATCATGGTCCCTCAATCTCTCTGAAGCTTGAATAGTGTTTTGGGAATTAGGGGAATTGGTGGAAAGGCATAAAGGAAGTCTTGACCCCAGTGAAGGAGGAAGGCATCCTTGGCCTGAACTCCCTGACATGGAATTCTAGCACAGAATCGGGGAAGTTTGGCATTCCACGGACTTGCAAAGAGGTCTATGTCCGGGGTTCCCCAAATTCAAAAAATCCTGGCTACCTGGTCCATGTGGAGGGACCACTCGTGTGGGAGCAGAACTCGACGGAGTCTGTCCGCCCAAGAGTTTTGAATACCTGGAAGATATACTGCCAGAAGATGGATGTGATGCTCTCTGGCGAAGGCCCACAGTCACAAAGCTTCGTTGCAAAGCGACAGAGAGCCAGTCCCTCCCTGCTTATTTACATAGAACATGGCTATTTGATTGTCCGTATGGATAAGGACTGTCCTGTAGCTGAGCAGGGAATGGAACACTCAGAGCTAAGAATATTGCTCTGAGTTCCAAGAGATTGATATGCAGAGAAGTCTCCTGTGGAGAACAGATGCCCTGGGTGGAGAGATCTTGCAGATGAGCTCCCCAACCCTTTGGAGAAGCATCTGTTGTCAGAGTTGCTTGGGGTAACGGTTGCTGAAAAGGGGACCCCAGCAACAGGTTCTGAGAGGACTTCCACCACTGGAGAGACCAAAATAGACGACTGCAGTTTGCTATTTTGTCCGAAAGGCAACCTGATGCCTGAGTCCATTGGGTGGACAAAGTCCATTGAGCTGCCCTCATGTGAAGGCGAGCATATGGAACCACATGCACGGTGGATGCCATGTGGCCTAATAGTTGTAACATCTCTCGAGTAGTTAATGGGGACTTTAACTGAATCTGGGAGGCTAACTGCACCAGACATAGGCAACGGGCCTGAGGAAGATAGGCCTTTGCAGTTGTGGTATCCAGCAAGGCCCCTATGAACTCCAGAGATTGAGTAGGGGTGAGATTGGATTTTAGGATGTTTATTACTAGTCCCAAATACTGAAGGATACGCATTGTGCAGGTTAGACAAGTATGGGCCTCTGACAGGGATGAGACTTGAATGAGCCAGTCGTCCAGATATGGGAATACATAGAAAACATAGAAACATGATGACAGAAAAAGACCACAAGGCCCATCTAGTCTGTCCTTCCATAACACAACTACAACAGTCCACTTTTTACCTTTAGAGATCCTCTGTGTTGGTCCCATGCTTTTTTGAATTCAGTTACTGTCCTCATCTCTACCACCTCCACTGGGAGAGTATTCCACGGATCTACTACTCTTTCCGTAAAGAAATATTTCTGCATATCACTCCTGAATCTATCTCCCTTCACCCTCATCCCATGTCCCCTCGTAGCAGAACTTGCTTTCAATTGAAAGAGGCTCTCTCCCTGAACATTTATGCCATGGAGGTATTTAAACATCTCAATCATATCACCTCTATCCCGCCTTTCCTCTAAGGTGTACATATTAAGATCCTTAAGTCTGTCCTCATATGCTTTATAATGAAGCCCATTAATCATTTTAGTAGCAACCCTCTGCACCGACTCCATCCTGTTCACATCCTTTTGAAGGTGCGGTCTCCAGAATTGCACACCATACTCCAAATGAGGTCGCACCAAAGACCTATACAGAGGCCTTATCACCTCCTTTTTTCTGCTAGTCATTCCTCTCCGTATGCACCCAAGCATCCTTCTAGCTTTTGCCGTCGCCTTTTCTACCTGTTTAGCTACTTTAAGATCATCAGACACAACCACGCCTAGGTCCCGCTCTTCTTTAGTGGACAAAAGTACTTCACCTCCTATACTATATTGCTCCCTTGGATTGCTGCAGCCCAAATGCATGACCTTACATTTTTTAACATTAAATCCCAGCTGCCAAATTCTAGACCATTCGTCAAGCTTAGCTAGATCCCTCCTCATGTTATCTACACCTTCCTGGGTGTCTACTCTATTGCAGATTTTGGTATCATCCGCAAAGAGGCAAACCTTACCCGACAGCCCTTCCGCTATATCACTAACAAAGATGTTAAAAAGAAATCGGACCAAGGACAGATCCCTGGGTACACCACTGGTAACATCTTTCTCCTCAGAGTGAGCTCCATTTACTTGTACTCTTTGTCGCCTCCCACCCAACCAATTTCTAACCCAAGCAGTAACTTTAGGGTCCATCCCTAGGGTGCTCAGTTTGTTTATAAGTCGCCTGTGAGGAACAGTGTCAAAGGCTTTACTGAAATCTAAATACACCACATCTAGAGCTCTCCCTCGGTCCAACTCCCTGGTCACCCAGTCAAAGAAATCAATCAGATTTGTCTGACAAGACCTGCCTCTGGTGAATCCATGCTGCCTCGGATCCTGTAATCCGCTGGACTCCAGAAACCTCACTATTTTCTCTTTCAGCAGCGTTTCCAATAATTTACTCACCACCGAAGTTAAACTAACCGGCCTGTAGTTTTCAACCACATCCTTACTTCCGCTTTTGTGTAAAGCCACCACATGAGCCTCTCTCCAGTCCTTTGGCACCACTCCCGACTCCAACGAGGCATTGAAAAGGTCAGTCAGTGGAGATGCTAGAACATCCCCAAGTTCCCTCAGTATTCTAGGGTGTATCCCATCCGGTCCCATCGCTTTGTCTACTTTAAGTTGAGCTAGTTTCTCACGAACACAGTCTTCTGAAAATTGTTCAAGATGTCCCTCGCTTCTGTTCTTATTTGTGGGTGTTTTATGAGGTCCTGCTCCTGGTTCTTCATCTGTGAACACAGAACAAAAATATTTGTTAAGCAATTCCGCTTTATCCTTATCAGCTTCTACATATTCCCCCCCTGCACCCTTGAGTCTGACAATACCACTTTTGCCCTTCCTCTTCTCACTAATATATCTGAAAAATGTCTTATCCCCCCATTTTATTGCATTGGCTATTTCCTCCTCCTTTTGAATCTTTGCCTTCTTGACTACTTTGCTAGCTTCTCTAAGTTTTTCCAAATACAGATGCCTGTCTTCCTCTCTCTGTGATCTCTTGTATTTCATGAAGGCCTCCCTCTTTTTCTTCACCTTTTCAGCTACTTCCTTCGAAAACCATAGCGGTCTCCTGTTCCTTTTGCCTTTATTTGCCATTTTAACAAAAAGGTTGGTTGCCTTTAAAATACCCCCTTTCAGTTTTGCCCACTGTTTTTCTACATCCCTCAGCTGTTCCCATCCCACTAACGACTCCCTGAGGTATTGGCCCATCTTCGCAAAGTTAGTCTTCCTAAAGTCTAAGATCTTCACCTTGGAATGGATTCTAACAGCCCTAGTCCTAATACTGAACCACACCATCTGGTGATCACTGGATGCAAAATGATCTCCCACTACAACATCAGAAACACTTTCACCATTGGTAAGCACCAAGTCCAGTATGGCCCCTTCACGTGTGGGGTCTGTTACCAATTGCTGAATATTTCTCCCTGTAGAGAATCCAGGATCTCTTTACTTCTAGATGATACTTCAGTAGGAATGTGCCAATCAACATCTGGCATATTGAAATCTCCTATCAGTAGCACTTCCCCTTTCCTAGCAATGCTGCGTATGTCTTCAATTAACTCTCTGTCCACCTCTTCCTCTTGTGAGGGAGGTCTGTATATCACACCAATGCAAATAGATTTCTCTTTCCCTCTTTCTAGTTTAGCCCACAATGCCTCCTCTCTCCCTTTTAAGCTCTGTAATTCCAAAGCTTTAATAGTAGTTTTTACATATAGTGCCACTCCTCCTCCCCTTTCTGAATAAAGTATAGCCAGGTATAGTTACATCCCAGTCATGGTTTTCTGTGAACCATGTTTCTGTAACTGCCACTAAATCCAAGTCAGCCCCTCCCACCAAAGCTTCAACTTCAGGGATCTTATTTCCCATGCTACGGGCATTAATACACACTGCTTTCCATATGTTACCCCTGTTACCCATTTCCATAAAGGTATTTAATGTATCACCTACCTGGGCGCTTTCACTTACCTGGGTGCTTTCTTCACCCATCCCCAACGAATCTAGTTTAAAGCCCTCTTCAGTAGATTAGCCAGTCTACTACCAAAGATGTGTTGACCTTTCTTGGTCAGATGGATGCCATCTCTGCTCTGCAACCCTTGGAACAGCATCCCATGGTCTAGGAAACCAAAACGCTCTCGAAGACACCATCCACGCAGCCATGCATTCATCTCCAGGATGCGAGCCTCTCTGCCTTGGCCTTTACCCTCAACAGGGAGGATTGAAGAGAACACCACCTGTGCACCTACCTGCTTCACCCTCTGTCCCAGAGCCATGAAGTCACTTTTGATACGTTCCGAGGTATACCTGGCAGTATCATTTGTTCCAACATGGATTAGCAACATTGGGTAATAGTCAGTGGGCTTGATGAGTCTCGGCAAACTCTCCGTAACATCTTGGATCTTGGCACCAGGCAGACAGCATACCTCTCTGGACATCAAGTCTGGTCGGCAGATGGACGCCTCAGTACCCCTCAGAAGAGAGTCTCCAACCACCACTACCCTTCGTTTCCTTCTGGTCACTGATTCCGCAACTATGGGGTACTTGATCTCTGGTTCTTCCCTTTCCAGGGATGCTTTCACCTCCTCCACTTCCAGGGCTGCATAATGGTTCTTCAATTCAAGGGCTGGAGAAGTTGGATTGGTGATTTTGCAGGCTCTGGTGACTTTTGTCCAACCATCGACATTCTGTTGGCACCCATCTTCTCCTGTGCTGGAGAGCCTGGTTGCTGCAAGAAGCATCTCATCAATGTACTTCTCACTGTCTTGAATGCTCCCCAGCCTCGCCACCTCCTCTCTGAGTTCCTCCACTTGTTTCCTCAGAGCTTCAGCATGCAGGCACCCTGCACATGGAACCAGTTCTTCAACTGGCATTAGGACCTCTGTCTGGACCAAGGCAGAAGCTGTAACGGGGGCAACAGCTTTAGCACTACGATTTTTCCCAGCCATTGTTCTGTTTGTGGAGCTTAGGTATCTGTTAAAGCAAAAGAGAGAGATCTACCAAGTACCAGCTGGTTTCGCAGCTGTCCTTTCAGAGAAAAAGCAGTTAAATCTCTTTAAATATATTCAAAAGGTGCTGGTCCAATTCACTGTGATTTGTTAAAGGGGGAGGTGCCCTATAAAGCAAGACTGCTCACTAGGGGTGGGTGGGAGTTGGGGTGGGTAGGGAGGGAACTAACACCTGATTATGTGTTAGCAATTTCTGAACCTGAGGAGGTTACAGAGTTCAGCAACCTACTGTGCTCAAGCAAAGTCCCCCTAAAAGAGCAAAAATGAAAGTAACCTTGCTTTAAAAAATATACACAAAACCATTTTAAGAGCTCCCAGTCAGAGAGCTAGCAATGTAATAAAAAAACCAAACAAATAAACCCTCAAATCCTTACTTACTGTTTGATGTGTGGAGCCCTGGTTAGGAAAGCCTCAAAAGGGCAGGGCACAGGAGCCTTTTATGCAGGCTTCAACTGCACTCAGGAAACAGGTCCACTAACTCCTGATTAGGTGTTAGCAGTTTCTGGACCTGAGGAGGTTACAGAGTTCAGCAACCTACTGTGCTCAAGCAAAGTTCCCTGTTTGATGTGTGGAGCACTGGTTAGGAAAGCCTAACGAATATTCTTAGAGTGCGGAGAAATGCAGCTACTACTGCCATGCATTTCGTGAACACCCTTGGTGCAGAGGCCAGACCAAAAGGAAGCACCCTGTGTTGGTAGTGCTTTCCTTGAAAAAGGAACCTTCTTGTGTGTAGGATGGATGAGGACATGGGTGTACGCATCCTTGAGATCTAGAGAACAAAGCCAATCCTGACTCTGAAGGTATGGAAGCAGAGCCCCTAGAGAAATCATTTTGAATTTCTCCTTGAATAGAAACTTGTTCAATTCTCTGAGATCTAATATGGGTCTGTAGCCCCCTGTTTTCAATGGGATAAGAAAATAAGGGGAGTAAAACCCTGAGCCCTGTTGAAGAAGAGGTACTTCTTCTATTGCCCCTTGGGCAAGAAGGGTAGCAATCGCCTGACCTAGAAGGTTGAGGAGAGATGTTGGAGAATTGAACTGTTTCACCATGGTGTGAGGAGGAAGGTTTAAAAAGTGAAGCTTGTACCCTTCCTTTATGATGGAGAGGGTACATTGCTCTGCTGTGATTTGCTCCCATCTGGGAGCAAAGTAAGTCAACCTTCCTGGAATGGTGAGGGGCTCTGGGTTTCCGAGAGCTAGAAAGGCTAAGTTCTCTAGTTGCAAGTCAAAGGCCTTGAGGAGGCTGAGGCTGCTGGGCTGTGGTAGGCTTGGCAGCCTTTGACTTGGCCTGTTTAGGTGGTTGCTGACGTTTTGCAGCAAAACGACCTGCAGAAGATGCCTGCCCATGAGCAGGATAATATCTTCCCTTTTTAGAAAAAGATGTCTTTTTGAACAATCTTTTCTTAACAGGGGCAGAGGTAGACTTTGAAAGTCGATCCAAAGCAGAGTTCTCAGCATCCATTTGAGTGGCCTTTGCTTGCCAATCCCTGCCAAACAGGTTTTCACCTGTACAAGGAAGGTTTCCCAACTCATCCTGGACCCAGAGTTCCAAATCAGAGGCTTGTAACCAAGCAATTCTGCGTGCACCTATGGCAATAGTCGAGGCTCTGCTTACACACTCAAAAGAGTCAAAGGCTGCACGATTGGAGAATTTGGAAACATCTTGGGCATGTTTGAGCCAAGTGAGAAATTCCTGCCTTTTATCTTCTGAAATAAAAGGAGCTAAAGTCTGCAGATGATCTGTGACTTCTTTTAGAAACATCCCCATATAGAGACTATAGGAGTTGATTCTGGCAGCAAGCATATTGGCCTGGAAAATCCTTCGGCCAAAAGCATCTAGAGTCCTACATTCACGTCCTGGAGGGTTAGATGAGTGTCTCTTTGCACTCTTTATTTTCTTCATAGCAGACTCAACCACAATAGAGTGGTGAGGAAGCTGAGTCTTATGAAAACCAGGACAGGGAGGGACACGGTACATGGTGTCTAACCTGCGAGAATGAGGAGAGGTGGTGAATAGGTAGGGTAGCTGCTTCCTTAGGAGCCTTAGGATATTGCAAAATATCTAATTGCTTGGCTCTAGGCTCTGACTCAGAGGCCACTGTAATGGAGAGGCCTCTAGCCACTTCCTTAATGAAGTCTTGAAAAGACAAATCCTCTGGAGGAGACATTCTTCGTTTTGGAGATCAGACTCCTAAGGAAGAAGCACTGGTGCATCGACAGAAACCTCCGACTCATCAGAGTCTTCGGAGGAATCGAAGTATCGCCTGTCCGGATGCTCCTGTAAAGCCCGATACGCATACCGAGTGGGATCGACATTGGGAGTAAGCGGTACCGGTTCGGTACCGATGGGCATCGTAGGACAGGGTACTGTTGCAGCCGACACCGAAGCCGATGTCGATGCAATCAGTACCGGCACCGGGAACGGTGCCGATGCCAGAGTTGGTACCGGCAACGGAGATTGTTGCGGTACCGAAGGCGTCGAAGCCTGCATAAATGCCGTAAGGGTGCGCTGTATGGACAGAATTTTCTGATCCATCGACGTCATCAGAGTCTGGATGTCGGTACCAGTGGAGGCCACCGGTACCCCAGAACACGGCAACAGGTGATCAATCGAGGCCGCGCCATCAATGTCAACCTGTGACCCCATAGGTAATGCTTTGGAAGCCGGAACTTCCCGCCGGGGTAATTTTGCCGGAGCGGAATCCTCGAGGGCAAGCCCGGAGGCATCTCGATGCTTGGAGGGAGATTTGCCCTTCGAGGACCGGCTAGATTTATGTTTGGTTACCTGAGATCCATGGGAGGAAGAAGAAGCCCTGGAAGACGTCGATGCCACCGAGGCTGCATCAGAGGGAAACAGGGTACTGAGCTTGGCTGCTCGGTTCTGCCGACCTCTTTTAGACATCATGGTGCAGGACACACAATCCGTGATGGAATGGTCAGGACCCAAACATTTTAGACACCAATCATGGGTGTCGGTGACAGAAATAGTACCGCCACATTTTGTGCACTTTTTAAACCCGGAGGCGGGCTTCTCCATGAGGAGAAAATATTTAGGCCTAAGGCCCAAAGTGAAAGTGCGCAGTTGAAGAAAATAAAAGGTTGGTTTTTTTTGAAGAAAGAAAGAAAAGAAAAGACCGGCGGTACCGGTCTGACGTCGAAGGCAGACGCGACACAGAAAAAGAAAGAAAAAAAATAAAGAACTTCTTCTGCGGTGACAGGAACACGACCTGCTGGCTCCGCGGAAAAGAAGAACTGGAGAGAGGCGGTTGGGAAAGGCGGGAAGGCAGCGCGCAGGCGCTGTGGGATGCTCCCAAAAGCTTTCTTACTGGACGCTGGGGAGCGTTCCCGCGCAGGCTCCGTCGGTACCGACGATACCCATATGTGAAGACTCATTCCTGCTTGTTCCTGGAGATAATATTTTTTCACTCAGCGTGTAATCAAACTCTGGAATTTGTTATCGGAGGATGTAGTAAAAGCTGTTAGAGTAGCTGGGTTTAGAAAGGTTTGGACAAGTTCCTGGAGGAATGGTCCACAAACCATTATTAAAAGGGACCTGGAATATCATTGCTTGATCCAATACAAGCATTGTGGAACCTGTGTCTTTTGGGGTAACTGCTAGGTACTTATTACCTAGATTGGCCACTGTTGGAAACAGGATACTGGGCTTGATGGACCTTGGTCTGATCTAGTATGGCATATCTTATGTTCTTATGTTAATTAGCAAAAGAAACACAACCAAGTTACAATGAACAAGAAACAGATAATATATCCCATCACCAAAAAGTGTAATATCAAATGAGTCAAATACATTTCATGACACATGTATAATTCCCAGATAAACATCTATCTTCCCCAGGTACATACCAACTTATTTGGTTTTGTTTAATTGCAGCATGTTATCTACATGTTAAACAAACTGCATTCCACCATGCTCCTGCAGTACTAGAGGGAGGCCTGAACCTTTGCCCCCTGTAACATCAGACAACAGGAGCAGCAGCGGCGGCAACCTTGCCTGAGTGGGTGGGACAGACACACACTCACCTCACAAAGGACGTTTTGCTTTTGGGAAAATCCTGCCGGGAACTATTTGGCTGGCAGGGACGTGAAGTGTTTGCACAGTGAGGGGGAGGACGAGAGCTCACCGCAGAAAGGAGACAAACTAAGCAGCAACCCGGCCCAGGAAGATGAATGGCCACAGTATGTTCTCTCACTGCTTACCCTAGGGCAGTGATGGCTAACCTTTTTGAGCCCGAGTGCCCAAACTGCCGCACAAAACCAAAGAATTTCCTCAAAGTGCCAGCACGTCAATTAAACCTCAGCTCAGTTACACATGCAGAACATAGACCATCACCAAACAAGGAATCACAATTTAGAAACAGGAAGGCAATAATTAAACTGGGAACCCCAAAAGCCAAACTTGGAATGTACAACACTGTAGAAATAAAACTATAAATTAATTTCCTCTTGTACCAAACAAAGCACAGACGTTAATGATGCACATTTCCCAGAGGTTTCATATTCCAGTTAATAAATTCAAAATAAAGAGATATCTTTCTACCTTTTGTGCATTTTTTTTCAGTTGCAATTGCTCCAGCCACTTTCTTCTGGTTTCTTCATGTTTTCTGCTAACTCTCCATCGTCTGCTGTCAATTTGTTCTTTCTTCTCTCTTCTAGTCTTTTTTTCCATTCTCTCTCTCTACATCTGCTTTAACATACTAATCTTTCTCCTTTTGCTCTTTCCTCATTCCTATTTCATCCACATAAATTTTACCGCTCCATCCTCAATCCCCACTTACTCTCCCAATACCCGGCCAATTGTAGATTTTTCATTCCTCCCACACAAAATATTTTTCGCTTCTCCATTTTACTCTCCCAGCCCCATCCCATTCTAATCCTCCCCCAACATCAGCTCCCTTCTAGTTCCAGTCTCACCCAGCATCCATTCCTTTCTAGTCCCTGCATCAGCCCATTTCCAGTCCTAGCCCCCCATCAACCCATTTGCAGTCCTAGCTCCCCCATCCATTTTCAGTCTGAGTCCCTTCATCAGCTCATTTCCAATCCTAGCCCCCCATCAGCCCATTTCTAGTCATTTCCTAGCCCCATCATCAGCCCATGTCAAATCATAGCTCCCCTCCACTCAGTCCAAACCCCCCCCATGAGCCTACTTCCAGTTCTAGCCCCTCCATGAGTCCATTTCAATTCAAGCCCCCACCACAGCCCATTTCCAATCTTAGCTCCCCCCAACAGCCCATTTCCAGTCCTATCCTAGCTGCTCCATCAGCCCATTTTCAGTCCTAGTTCCCTTCCCTCACAGCCCATTTCCATTCCAAGCTCCCTCCCCATCAGCTATTTGCAGTTCAAGCCTCCCCTTCCACTCAGCCCATTTCCAGTCATAGCAACCCCCCCAACACATTACCAGTCCTAGCCCCCCATCAACCCACTTCCAGTCCTAAACCCCCATCACCCCATTTTCAGTTTAAGCCCCCCCTATAACCCATTACCAGTCCTAACCCCCCATCACCCCATTTCCAGACATCCCCCATCAGCCCAAAGCCCATTACCAGTCTTAACCCCCCCATAGCCCATTATCAGTCCTAACCCCCCCATAGCCCATTACCAGTCCTAACCCCCCATCAGCCCACTTCCAGTCTTAACCCCATCAGCCCATTTCCAGTCAGCCCCCCACAGCCCATTGCCAGTCCTAACCCCCCCCCCATCAGCCCACAGCCCATTACCAGTCCTAACCACATCAGCCCACCTCAAGTCCTAACTCCTCCCCATCAGTCCATTTCCTGTCCTAGCCCCCCCCCCTTAGCCCATTATCAGTCCTAACCCCCCCCTAGCCCATTAGCAGTTCTAACCCCCCATCACCTCATTTCCAGACAGCCCCCATCAGCCCACAGCCCATTACCAGTCTTAACCCCCCCATAGCCCATTACTAGTCCTAACCCCCCCCAACAGCCCACAGCCCATCCAGTCCTAACCCCTCCCCGTCAGCCCATTTCCTGTCCTAGCCCCCCCCATAGCCCATTATCAGTCCTAACCCCCATCACCCCATTTCCAGACAGCCCCATCAGCCCAAAGCCCATTAGCAGTCCTACCCCCCCTAGCCCATTAGCAGTCCTACCCCCCCAGCCCATTAGCAGTCCTACCCGCTACCCCCCCTAGCCCATTTGCAGTCCTACCCCCCCCCAGCCCATTAGCAGTCCTACACCCCCCCCATGGCATATTAAACAAAAAAAAAAAAAAGCTGGCTTGGGCTGCTGCCGCTGCCGCGGCAGCGGCAGAATGCAATGTCCCGCGGGGCCCCCTCCGCCCACTAAGCCCCTCTGCAAGGGCTTTCAGATTCGCGAGGGAGAGCTTCTCCCTCGCGTCTCTGTTAAGCCCGCAGGGGCTAATGGGAAATTTCCCATCAGTCCCTCGCGTCTAAAGGGGCTGATGGGAAATTTCCCATTAGCCCCTGCGGGCTTAACAGAGACGCGAGGGAGACACTCTCCCTCGCGAATCTGAAAGCCCTTGCAGAGGGGCTTAGCGGGCGGAGGGGGCCCCGCGGGACACTGCACTCTGCTGCTGCCGCGTCTGCGGCAGCAGCCAGAGCCAGCTTTTTCTTTTTTGCGGACCTACCCGCGTGCCAGCTGCAAGGCCTTCGCGTGCCACAGCTGGCACGCGTGCCATAGGTTCGCCATCGCTGCCCTAGGGTCTTCTTGCCCTGCACAGAAACATGCAGACACTAGAGGCAGCAAAATCAAAAAGAAACATAGCTGTTATTGGTTCCTCCAAGGAATCAGCCTGATTCATTCCTTGGAGGAATCAATAGCGGCTGTTTTTTTCTGATTTTGCCGCCTCTGGCCTGCTACTGCCTTCCCGCCACTTTTTTCCCCTCATTCGGACAAGCTTGAGCAGGGAAAAAAGTGGCGGGAAGGTAGTGGCAGGCCAGAGGCAGCAAAAATCAGAAAGAAACAAAGCCACGGCTACCATATATAATTGATGATCTTGTTGTGATTTAGATGACCTCTATTTTCTTTCTAGTTTTCTTAGCAGTCTTTTTAAATGTCTTATTTCTTGGGAGTACCATGGTTCCGATGTCTTTTATTTCTATCCTTAATGTGTGATTTAGGGTAGAGTGCAGCTTTCGCTATTGTATTGTTCCAATTAGCAATGTAACCATCAGGGTCATTAATTGGAGCAGAAATGCTCAGTGTGATTTCTAGTAGGAAGCTGTCTTTGTCAAACTTTCTATATATTGTGTGCGGTGAGTAAGAAGGTTTAGGTATTGCGTGGTTGTTACAGTATGGTAATTAAAATTCTATTAGGTAGTGATCTGACCATGGGACAGGGGTAGCATGGGGAAGGGTGGGATTGGAGCCAGGTGTGATGTTAGTAGGGACAAAAAGGAGGTCTAATGTGTTCCCTTTTTTGTGGGTCTAGAAGTTTAAAATTTGATGAAAGTCAAGCTCAGATATCATTTCTACAAATGTAGTGGCATGTATGAGATTGAGATTTAGGGATGGGGAGGTTAAAATCCCCTAATAATATTTGTTTAGATGTTGTGAGGGAACAGACCATCTCAAGGATGGATTTAAGGTTCTCCATATCAGAGGATGGAGGTCTAGAGAGTAAGCAGAATGACAGGTGAGGTGTTTTTATTCTAAGCATGTCGATATCTTCAATATTATCAGTGTACTTCAGGGAAGCTTTAAAGTGTGATTTAATAATGAGGACTCCACCACCTCTCTTAGACGTTTGTGCACTTCGGAAGAGGTCATAGTTAGGGTACTACTGAACCAACTAAAACACACTAATTCTGCTAACCAAGTTTCAGTTATGAAGATATGATGCTTTCAGCAATTGGGCCTGGTTGATGTATGGCACTGAGTGCATTCCGGGGAGCGAGATTACTCATGCTATTCTGCTTGACATGATTCTTATTCTAGGACAGAGTATTGGTTTCTCTCCAAACAGCTTAAAGGGGGAGTTCAAATATATGAGATAGGTCCCATTACTTATCAGACCATGGGATGGTCTCATCTGAGCTGGTGGATCTTGATAGATGCCCCTCTAGGTGGAGAATGGATAGGTTCTTACTGAAAAATCCACAATTTCTTGTGAGACTGAAGGTCTTTCTGGGATTTAATACTCCGGAGATTCACCCTTTCACTCTATGGGATACTGCCAAGATGGTGCTTCAGGGACATATTATTGCCACTGCCTCGGCCATTAAAAAAGAGCAGCAAAATGAGGCCCTTTACACTGAATTGGTTAGTCTAGAGAGATTGCACAAAAAAACTCAGGGGGAGTAGACTTGAACTCACCTGATAGCAGTGCGCAAGGAACTTAATACTCTAGATACACAGCGCATTGTTAGAGCTATACAGATGACAGTGGAGGAGTAGCCTAATGGCTGGGGAACCCAGAGACCAGGGTTCAATTCCCACTACCACTTCTTGTGGCCTTGGGCAAGTCACTTAACCCTCCATTGCTCAGAAAAATCCAAGTTGTCCATGTCCCTGTTTAATGTACATTACCAAGTTTAAGTTACAATGTAAACCACTTTGACTGAAATGATAAAGTGGTATAAAAAAACCCTGTTTAAATAAATAAATAAATTCCAACAAGGCAAGCAAGCTATTGCTCTGGCAACTTAACAAAATCAGAATAAAGAGGTAAATTTCCAAAATTCATGATGCGGGGAGGGGGATTGAGTTAGTCCAATCAGAGAAGATGGCAGCCTGCTTTGTGAGCTATTATCAGCAGTTGTATACAGCATGGACCCTGGTTGAGGAGTGTTTTTTGGATACCTGTTTAGGCTCCCACAGCTTGACAACAGTCAGCAGGTACACTTAGAAAGGTCCTTCTCCTTAGGGGAGGTGCTTCGGTCTATTAGAGAGCTCATGAGTAGCAAGGCTGCCCGACCAAGCTCTTTGCTGGCAGAATTATATAAAATGGTGGTGGGAACACTTTGCCCCTTTATTGCTAAGGGTTTTAAATGATCTTACATCTGCTCTGTTCTCACACAAAACCTTTTTTGATGCCACCATTACTGTTATCCTCAAGGAAGAGCAGAACTCCATGTTTTGCAGCAATTACCACTCTATATAAAAACAGAGAAACATGATGGCAGAAAAATACGAAATGGCCTATTTAGTCTGCCCTCCCATGTCAACTACAATAGTCTCCTTTTATCCTTTAGAGATCTTCTGTGTTTGTCCCACACTTTCTTGAATTCAGATACTGTCCTTGTCTCTACCTCCTCCACTGGGAGACTATTCCTTGCATCTACCACTCATTCCATAAAGAACTTTCCATATATTACTCCAGAGTCTATCTCCTTTCACCCTCATCCTATGTCCCCTCGAAGCAAGGCTGAATATTGATTACACAATACTGATTATAATTCTTAGTTATAGAATTGAAGCAGTTATACACAGACTGTCCGCCCCATAGCAACCTTTAATAAACCCAGTTTGGTCCGGGTGGACCAATGGTTGTAGACTAATAAACAATGCTGCATGTGCAGGGGAAAGCAGGAGAAATGTACCATTCTCTCCTTGATACTACTACTCCTCCTCCTCAACATTTATATAGCGCTACCAGTCGTACGCAGCGCTGTACAGCACAGACATGTAAGAGACAATCCCTGCTCATCAGAGCTTACAATCTAGTCAAGACAAGACATACAAAACACGGAAGATGTGGGCAAGGGTAGAACAAGGGAGAGAAAAGGAGATCAGGTGAGTCAAGATCCAAAGGCCATAGCAAAGAGGTGAGTTTTCAACCGGGACTTGAAGAGGGCCAGAGAGGGTGCCTGGCGTACAGACTCAGGTAGTTTGTTCCAGGCATAAGGTGCAGCCAGGTGAAAGGAGCAAAGTCTGGAGTTAGCAGTAAGAGTGGGGCATAGATAGAAGTAGTTTGCCAGAGGAGCGGAGTTCCCGAGGGGGGTTATAAGAAGAGAGAAGAGATGAAAGGTACTGAGGAGCCGTGGAGTGATTGCATTCATAGGTCAGCAGGAGAAGTTTGAACTGGATGTGGAAGTGGACAGGAAGCCAGTGAAGTGACTTGAGGAGTAATATGGGCATGACGATGATGGCGGAAGATTAGCCACGCAGCAGAGTGTTGAACAGATTGAAGGGGAGAGAGATGACTCAAAGGGAGACCAGCAAGGAGTAGGTTACAGTAGTCAAGGCGGGAGGTGATTAAGGAGTGGATAAGGGTTTTAGTAATGTGTTCAGAAAGGAAGGGCAGATTTTGCTAATGTTGTAAAGAAAGAAAACAGCAGGTCTTAGCTACGAGATGGATGTGTGTGGAGAAAGAGAGAGAGAGGAGTCAAAGACGACCCCCAGATTGCAGACCGAGGAAGCAGGAAGGAGTAAAAAAAGTTATCCACAGAGACTGAGAAAGGAGGAAGAGGAGAGGATGTTTTGGGGGGGAAAGATGAGAAGTTCAGTCTTGGCCATGTTCAATTTCAAGTAGTGGTGAGACATCCAGGCAGCAATGTCAGAAAGGCAGGCAGAGATCCGGGACTGGATTGCAGGAGAGAGTTTGGGTGTAAAGAGGTAGATTTGGGAGTCATCAGCATAGAGGTGGTATTGAAAGCCATGGGAAGAGATAAGGGCACCAAGGGACTGGGTATAGAGAGAGAAAAGGAGCAGACCCCAGACAGATCCCTGGGGTACACCAACTGAGAGTGGGGTAGCAGAGGAGGAAGAGCCACCGGAACACACACTGAAGGAGCGATGGGGGAGATAGGAGGAGAACCAGGATAGTACAGAGCCCTTGAAGCCAAGAGAGGACAGGGTATCGAGGAGAAGGTTGTGGTCAATGGTGTCAAAAGCAGCAGAGAGGTCAAGAAGGATGAGGACAGAGTACAGGCCCTTGGATTTTACCAGGAACAAGTCACTGGAGACTTTGACAAGAGCCGTTTGAGTAGAGTGTAAAGGACGAAAGCCAGACTGTAAGGCATCCAGGAGGGCATGAGAGGAGAGGAAGTTGAGGCAGCGGCAGTGAACCACACGTTCAAGTAGTTTAGAAGTGAAGGGAAGCAGAGAGATGGGTTGATAGTTAGAAGGACAGGCAGGATCAAGTGAGGGTTTCTTGAGGAGGGGTGCAACCACAGCGTGCTTGAAGTCTGCAGGGACAGTTGCAGTGGACAGCAAAAGATTAAGAATATAGGAGATAGAGGGGACAATGGTGGGAGGAGATGGGGCTTAGAAGACAGGTGGGGATAGGATCAGAGGAGCAGGTGGTGAGTTTAGAGGAAGAAAGAAGGTGTGCAGTTTCCTCATCAGAGATGACAGGAAAGGAAGAGAGAGTAGCAAGGGGGGGGGGGGAGAGTTGGGAGTGGAAAGGGGGAGGAGGGGAATTAGCTGAGTTTGTGGGGAATTGGATGGTGATTTTGTCATGGAAATAGTCAGCTAGGGTTTTGGCAGAAAGGTAGGGAGGGATCGGAGGAGGAGGCACTTTGAGGAGAGAGCTGAGGGTAGTAAAGAGACGGCGGGGATCAGAGGCAAAAGTGTTAGTCAGATGGACATAGTAGTCTTGTTTAGCAAGAGCTATGGCTGATTGGAAAGAGACAAGCATGAATTTGAAGTGTAGACGATCTTCACGGGAGCGGGATTTGAGCCAGGAACACTCAGCAGAATGGGCACAGGAACATAGATAGCGGGTAGTGGATGAAAGCCAGGACTGGGGTGGAGAACATCTCACAGAACGTGGGGTGGGTGGAGCAAGAGCATCCAGAGCTGAAGAGAGTGCAGCATTATAGGAAGTTACTGCCTCATCAACAGACTTGGATGACATAGTGGAAGAAAGAGATGGAGAAATGGTGGAAGAGAGGGTCAAGGGATCAATAGCATGGAGGTTTCTGAATAGGTTGGTGGAGACAGGACGGGATGAGGTAGTGGAAGATGAAGACTAAAGCTTAAAAGGTGATGGTTAGATAAGGGAAGAACTGAGTTACGGAAGTTCGAGGGTACGGAACCAGAGGAAAATATCAGGTCCAGGCAGTGGCCATGCAGGTGAGTGGGGGCAGTGGAGCAAAGTTGGAGGTCAAACGAGGAGGTAAGGGAGAGGAGTTTTAAAGCATGCGGATCGGAGGGGTTATCGACATGAATGTTAAAATCCCCAAGAATAAGAGTGGGGGAAGAGGAGTCCAGAAAGAAGGAAAACCACGAGTCAAAGTCAGAGAGAAAGGTAGAGGCCGGATTGTCAGGAGGTCGATAAATAACAGCTACTCGGAGAGGAAGTGGAGTGAAGAGGCGGATGGAGTGGACTTCAAAAGAGAGGAAGGAGTGAGACAGCGGGAGGGGTTGGAATTGGCAAGAGGGAGAAAGTAGAAGCCCAACACTACCACCACGGCCAATGGGGCGAGGCGTGTGGGAGAACTGGTAGCCCCCATGGCAGAGGGCAGCAATAGATGCGGTATCCTCTGGGAGGAGCCAGGTCTGTTAGAGCAAGAAGGTGTAGAGCATTGGAAATAAGGTCATGAGTAAAGGGGAGTTTAGAGACAGAGTGTGCGTTCCATAAGGCACATGAGAAGGGGAGGGTGGAAGGGGAAAGGAGAGGGATATGGATGAGATTAGACATGTTGCGTGAGACGGAAGTCTAGGGGGGCCAGGATAGCGTAGTTACTCACCTGTAACAGGTGATCTCTGGGAACAGCAGGAATTTAGTCTTCACATATGGGCATCGTCGGTACCAACGGAGCTTGCGCGGGAACGCTCCCCAGCGTCCAATAGGAACGCTTTTGGGAGCATCCCTCAGCACATGCACGCTGCCTTCCCGCCTTTCCAACTGTCCCTCTTCAGTTGAGTTTGTAACTGAGACAAAAGGATAGAGGGAGAGAGGAAAGAGACAGAGAGATAGAGAGACAACTCCTAGGGGAGGTGGGTGGGTTGTGAAGACTAAATTCCTGCTGTTCCCAAAGATCACCTGTTACAGGTGAGTAACTACGCTATCTCCAGGAACAAGCAGGAATGTAGTCTTCACATATCAGAACTCCCTAGCTGAAGATACCAGGGAGATGGCCCCAGGAAGCTGCCACCCATTGTGAAATGGGTCATGCTTCCTCCCATGGATCTCTGGCATCCCACCAGCATTGGTGGGCAGGAGTTGAATTAAGTCTGAAAGAGATGTTAAAGAACAGCCTGGCCAAACAAGGCATCCTGACGGGAGTCCTTGTCTAAGCAGTAGTGGGCTGTGAAAGTATGTACCGAAGCCCAAGTGGCTGCTCGACAGATGTCGTCAATAGACACAGAGTGAAGGTTAGCCATAGAGGCTGCCATGGCTCTCACATTATGAGCTGTGACATGGCCTTCAAGAGGAAGACCCTTACTCTCATATGCAAAAGATACACATTGTGCAATTAAGTTAGACAGAGTTCTTTTGGAAACTGGAAGTCCCAAATGACTAGAATCAAAAGCAACCAAGAGTTGAGAAGACTTTCTATATTGCTGTGCTCTTTGTAGGTAAAAAGCCAAAGCTCTTTCACAGTCCACAGTATAAAGATTCCTTTATGCATTGGAGGCATGAGGCCTCGGAAAGAATACAGGAAGGTAAACTGCTTGATTTAAATGGAAAGGCGAAACCACCTTTGGCATAAAGTGTGGATGAGTTCTAAGAACCTTATCATGGTGAAATCTTGTATAAGGAGGATCATCAACTAAAGCTTGCAATTCACTAATGCGACCAGCGGAGGTGATTGCAATTAGGAAGATGACCTTCCAGGACAGGAACTTCAGAGATGTAGTGGCTAAGGGTTCAAAGGGCAGTGTCGTGAGCTGCCCGAGAACAAGATTTAAATCCCATGCCACCGGTGGTGGCCTAATGGGAGGTTTTGTTAATAGAAGACCTCTCATAAATCTTGCTATGAGTGGATGAGAGGAAATAGGTTGTCCATTTTAGAGGCTTGTACGAAGCTGCAATTGCACTAAGATGGACTCTTACTGAATTGGTCTTTAGACCAGAATTTGATAAATGAAGGAGGTACTCTAGTACCGCCTCCAGAGGTATCAGAAGGGGGTTTAGTCCCTTTTGAGAAAGCACAGTTACTTACCTGTAACAGGTGATCTCTGGGAACAGCAGGAATAAAGTCTTCACATATGGGTACGTTAGTACCGACGGAGTCTGCGCAGGAACGCTTCCCAGCATCCAATCAAGAGCTTTTGGAAGCATCCCAGCACGCCTGCGTGCTGCCTTCCCACCTTTCCCAACTGCCTCTCCTCAGTTAAGTTTTAAAGCTCAGACAAAGAGAGAGAGAGAGGAAAGGAAAGGAAAGATGGATAGAGATACAACTCCTGGGGAGGTGGGAGGGTTGTGAAGACTTATTCCTGCTGTTCCCAGAGGTCACCTGTTACAGGTAAGTAACTGTGCTATCTCCAGGAACAAGCAGGAATGAGTCTTCACATATGGGGACTTTCAAGCTGAGATGCCTGGAGTCCCAGCATGTCATAGGCTGGAACATGCTATCTCCTAGAACACCAGGCATCCTGAGGATGGAGGGTAGGAGTTGAAGAAAGAAGGATGCTGTGGAACAGCTAACCTAGCATAGGACTGCAGAGATGGAGTCCATGTGTGGATGATGATGGTCATCAATAATATTGCAAAGGATATTGCAATATGGACCGCCCCTGACAGGATTTCAGAGAAGTATGGAGGTTCATGGATCTACTGGGAAACCTAGTAGAGGAACCTTGAAGAGGACCTCACTGTAAGTGGAGGTAATAATCCTGTAGGAAAACCAGTGGAGGTCAGAATCTTGAAAGGTAACAGGTAACCCTAGGAGGGAAACTGGGGTAGTCCAAAAAACGGTGGGCCTTCGGCGGAAGGCTTTATGAGAAAAACCTTAGCTCTTTTGGAGGCAGAGTGAGTCACTCTTAGGAGCAAAAAGAGAAGGCTAACTGATTTGGACAAACAGGCACAGTCCTTGTGGTGAGAAAGGGTGTGGGAACTCTTTGTATCCCAAAAAGAGAGGACAAATGCCTGAGGCGTTAAAGCCTGTAATTAACTGAAGATCCACAATGTCTCTCCTAACTGGAGTAAGCTAGGAGAGATATTGGGCACGGAGAGCTTCAGAGGTACCTAAACCGTTAGGTTATGGTATAAAAATTGTTGACTACCACAGGAGTGGTTGTGTGTGTAGAACCCCAAACCTGCTAGATAGCATAGGTATGGGTAAAGCCCCTCTGTCAGAATCATATAGGTATATGAGGATAGACAGTGAGATAGATAAGTATGTGGATACATATCTATCTGTAATAAAATATCTCAACAGATACGTAGATACATATAGATAGATACATATAGATATATATAGATATAGATAGACAGACATATAAGAATATATCTATAGTGAGATATGGCAGGGCATAAAAAACACACAAAAAATAAATATGGATATGTAGGCCTACATATGGGTGTCTGCAATTAAACAGACAGAGATGCCTACAGCACAGTGATCACATAGGATATGTGGAGAGGAAAGATTCATCTAATAACAAGGGGGTGGAACCTACTTGAGAAGACATATAGAGAATCTATTCCTCCTGGTCATGATCTGCAAGAATGCTAGTTAGTGAAAAATAACCAGGACTGTTACGTGAAAAACAAAGGATAATGTCAAAGTGCAGCCAGCAAGCCCCGAGTCTTTAAGGACTCTAGCATGGTAAGTAGACAGAAGACGCCTAGAGATGAGATACCATGTTGACCTGCTTAAGGGCAAAGGTATCATGCGTTCTTACCATGAGGACGAGTGTATCCCCGATTGGGAATACTATGGACCAAAGCAGGGAACTGGCAACTCCTTGAGCTTTCACGTAAGAGAAGGCCTATGTCCTTTATATCAAAAAAGGAGATAGTAAAAGAAGGGAGAACCTTCTAGTCATGGGAGACATGACTGAAAAGCCTTTTCTAACCAGCTAGGATAGTTGTTGGAGAAAAAAAACAAACCATGCTCTCTAGCAAGGGCCCATAGTGGAAAGCTTCTCTGTAGATTGCAGAGAGCATGATGCAGGAGAATAAGGAGATAGATCTGGCTGTTAGAGAGCCAGTATCTCTGCCAACTATGCTGCCAAACTCAGGAAAAAGAAGATGGCAGAATGAAAGACAATCTAGAAAGCTTGTAGTGAGATGATCTCCAAGAGAGATAAAGCACTGACTTGGAGCCACTACTAAGACTAGACAGAATGTCAGTGGAGGACAATCTGGTTGTTTGTGGACAAGAACCAGTGGTCCAAACATTAAAGCTCCTGCACAGGCAGCTGTTAGCAAGATAGCAGAAAGAATCTTACTGTTTAAAAACAGAAAGAACAGACAGAACAGGAGTAGAAAACTCTGGACATGTCTGATGAGCTGCCCCAAAGCAAGATTGAGCAGAGGAGGTAAACTCCGCACTGGAAAGTGAGAAAGTAGAGAGGCTGAAGAAAAAGCCTCCCAGTAAGTAATTTCCTCTTACAGGGGAAAAACGTGGTAAGACGGTGAAGAGAATGGAGCTGAAGAAGACTTATGAAGCAGGAAGTCTATAGAAAGGAAAAATACATGCTGGCATAGGAACTATCATTTGATAGTGGTTAGACCTCTTTCCCTGGCAGGAAAAAGGGGAGAAACCTGTGACTTATAGGCATGAACATCCTGACAGCTCAAAGAAATATAGAAAAAGTGGATATCTTTTGGAAAAGAGCCATGTGTAGGGGTTAGAATAAAGCGGTGGATTGCCTCTATTGAGAAGAAGCAACTGCAGATTCTAACCCCAAGAGTCACAAGCATATGATGATGAATGATCAGAAACCCTGCAGGTGCTGGGTTTGCTGAGCCTGGTGAGAGGTTGGATTCTTCAGACCAGGACATAGCTTCCCCTGTTGGGGAACATCTGTATGATGGGCAAATGATGAAGAAAACCTTCTTCTCCTGTGGGAAGAAAGTTTGGTAGGACATTTCCTACCTACTGGGACAGAGGAAGGGGTAAAACAACCCTTAGGAACAGGTAAATCACTGGACAACTGAGTAACCTGACGTAAAGACTCCTTGTTGAAAAGATTTTCTCCAGTGCAAGGAGTATGTCCCAGCCTTTGTTGTGCCCATTTGTCCAAGTCTGAAGCTTGGAGCCAGGCTCTACGTCGTGCCCCTATAGTTATAGCAGAAGTCCTGCTAACAGACTCAAAAGAGTCTAGGGAAGCACGAGAAAGAAACCAAGAGATATTCTGGATATGCTTAAGCAGTGAGGAATAGTCTGTACTCCTGGAATCTGAAAGGAAAGGAGATAAAAGATGCAATTGTTTTGTGACCTCCTCAAGAGAAAGACTCATATAAAAAATATATGAGAGAATTCTTGCAGAAAGCATAGATGTCTGGAAGGTTTGACGTCCAAAGTCATCTAGTGTTTTAGACTCACGACCTGGCGGATAGGAAGAGTGCTTTTTCTTACTCTTTACCCGCCTCATTGCTGATTCCACTACTATGGAATGATGAGGAAGTTGAGTCTTTTGAAACCCTGGAGATAACAGATATAACAAATCAGTTGCCCTGGTAGGTGGGGGTACCCTGAAAGGTGTATCCCACATTCCTAGAAGGAGATCCTGCAAGGAATGATGCAAAGGAAGCATTATGTTCCCCTTTGCTTTGGTAGAAAGAGAGCCTTGTGCAGGATCATGTCCTGGGATAGGAATGGCAAGGGATCTTGCTATAACCAGGAGGAAACTCTGAAAAGAGGGATCCCCAACAGGAATCTCTCTTGGACAAGTTAGATTTAAAGAACTAGCCTGAGCACCCACAGAGGTATCCAAAGATATAGGAATAGAAGATCCTGCACAGTGCAGTGTGGAATGCTTAAGGGATGGTTGCTGGTACTGGGTATCAGAAGCAGCAACCGTCCTTATCACATTGTCCATGCCAGGTATCGACTCTAAGCTTGGTATAGAATGAAGCGATCCTGTTGAAAAAAGCATGGCAGGAGTTGGCCACGATGCTACTGTGGATACCGGCACCAATGTTAATACCGGTACCGATGTCGGAGTCGAGCCCGACAAAGACATCGGAGTAGTCATCGGTGACAGTTCAATCGGTACCGAGGTGACCGAAACCCTCCGGCCAGTATCCTCAGTATCGAAGCACCGGTATCGATCGATGTCGGTACCAAAACCTATTGGTACCGAGTCTTCTAGACTAGAGATTGATTCCAAACTCGGCATCGAGGGCAGAGAGCCTGATAAGCGAAGCATGGAAGGCACCGACCGTAAAGGTAATGAGGTCGTCGGTACCGATTTCGGTACCATGTCTGACACCGGTGAAGGAAGGTCAACCAGTGGCAACTCAATCGGCCTTGAAGGAACCGAGAGTTGTGGATCCGAATCATCGGAACCGAGCCTTCGGTACCGCCGAGAGCCGGTACCAAGGCAAGTCGGTACCCAGTCCTCCACACTGGAGATCGATTCCAGACTCAGCATCGAAGGAAGTGAGCCTATCGATGCACGTCTGGAGGGTACCGACGGCGGTGGTAGTATTGGTGCTGGTACCGATAATGGAAAGTCAGTCTGGAGTGTATCCACTGGTCCCGAAGGCACCGAGGACGCCAGATGACAATCCCTGGTGAGGAGTGTTTCATCCAACACCAGTGCCGATGCCGGGGTACCGGTACCGCTCGAAGCGGATGCCACCACCGGACACGGCTGAGGTATGTTCTGTGAGGGGTGAACCTCAGGAACAACCTGAAACCCCTTATCTGCTTTGGAGACCGAAGACTCCCGCCGGGGTTTTGAAGCCAGTGGGTCCTCGAGGGCAAGGCCGGATCCGTCTTCATGCTGTGCATGAGATCTACCACTCGAGGACTGGCTAGTCTTAACAGACTGTTTGTGGGTTACCTGATCCTGTGTGGAAGAAGAAGGGGACGGTGCCCCAAAGTTGGAGGGCAACCGTGTATCGAGGGAACCTTGATGTTGAAGACCTCTTCTCACCAAACCATTGTCAGGATCCAAGCAGGTTAGACACCGACTTTGAGGGTCTAAAAATAAAGTTATACCGCCACAGTGTGAACATTTCTTGGAGAAAGTGCCTGGCGGTTCAATGAAGGAAAAAGAAGAGGCCTAAAAGGCCTAAGAGACCGTGGGACACTAAGAAGAAAAAATATCCCGTGGAAAAGGAAAATTTTTCAAGAAAAGAAAAGAAAAACACCGGCGGTACCGGTGGCGTCGGGAAGACAGCCGCGACCACAAGAAAACTAAAAAATAAAAACAAGAATTTTCTGCGGTGACGGGAGGACGTCCTGCTGGCTCCGCGGAAAAATGAAAACTGAGGAGAGGCAGTTGGGAAAGGCGGGAAGGCAGCACGCAGGCGTGTTGGGATGCTTCCAAAAGCTCTTGATTGGACGCTGGGAAGCGTTCCCGCGCGGACTCCGTCGGTACCGACGTACCCATATGTGAAGACTCATTCCTGCTTGTTCCTGGAGATCACCATATAGTAAAACGTTTCCACTTAAAGGCGTATGAACGTCTTGTGGAAGGTTTTCTAGAAGCCTGAAGAATATCCTGTACCTATTGGGAAAGCTTGAGATCCTGAAGGTTTAGGCTTTCAGCAACCAGGCCCTGAGATACAGGGACTGGGGATTCGGGTGCCATAGCATCCCGTTCTCTTGGGAGAGATCTGGAGCACACCCTAACTCCAGAGGTGCAGCTTTATTTCACTTTATGCAGACGATACTTTAATATACGAGGTGTCACAAAAAAGAAACTAGACTGTCCCATAAATGTTTTATTACAAAATCTACAGAGAACTTATGCATTGTCCCCTTCAAAGTAATCCCCCCCCCCCCCCGCCAGAGTTAATGCACCTCTGCATTCGCTTCTGCCACTTACTGAAGCACTTGGTAAAGTCCTCCTCCTTAAGATCCCTCAGCTGCCTCGTCACAGTGACCTTGATCTCTTCTACAGAAGCAAAATGAGTTCCTTTGAGCACAGTCTTCAGCCTGGGGAAGAGCCAGAAGTTACACGGTGTGAGATCTGGGGAATAAGGAGGGTGGTCGAGAGCTGTAATCTGTTGGCCAAGAACTGCCTCAAACTGAGTGCGGGCGTGTTGTCATGGTGGAGCAGCCACGACTTGTCTTTCCACAGAGCCTGCCTGCTGCGCCGAACCCGGTCATGAAGGCGATTGGGGATCTGCTGGTAGAGGTTCTGGTTGACTGTATGACCCTCAGGCACAAACTCATGATGGACCACTCCCTTCTGGTCGAAGAATGCGATCAGCATGACCTTGATCTGGACATGCACGCCTTCTTGGGTCTGGGTGACAGTCGAGTCTTCCACTGCAGGCTCTGTCTCTTGCTTTCAGGGTCATACTGGAAGACCCAAGTCTAGTCTCCTGTGATGACTTGGCCAACGAACTCTGAATCTTCTCCAATCTTCAAGTTGATTCTTTGCTCCATATTTTTGCCACCTCCAGTTGCGTGACAAAGCGATGGAGCAGTGTGCTACAAAAAACCTGAAAAAGAAAAAACAGAGTGAGAGAGATGAAAAATATTCTAGCAGAATAGTGACGAGATGTTGCACAACATGGTGACATAAGTGGTTAGCCAACTGGCATTGAGTCATGGGCGTGGCTGCCACAGTCTCGTTTCTTTTTTGTCACACCTTGTATATTAAGGAACCCCAAGTCGATCCCGCAGCTGATGACCCTCATTAGGACAGCTGCGAAACCAGCTGGTACTTGGTAGATCTCTCTCTTTTGCTTTAACAGATACCTAAGCTCCACGAACAGAACAATGGCTGGGAAAAATCGTATTGCTAAAGCTGTTGCCCCCGTTACCTTCTGCCTCGGTCCAGACAGAGGTCCTAATGCCAGTTGAAGAACCGGTTCCATGTGCAGGGTGCCTGCATGCTGAAGCTCTGAGGAAACAAGTGGAGGAACTCAGAGGAGGTGGCGAGGCTGAGGAGCATTCAAGACAGTGAAAAGTACATTGATGAGATGCTTCTTGAAGCAACCAGGCTCTCCAGCACAGGAGAAGATGGGTGCCAACAGAATGTCGATGGTTGGACACAAGTCACCAGGGCCTGCAAAATCACCAATCCAACTTCTCCAGCCCTTGAATTGAAGAACCATTATGCAGCCCTGGAAGTGGAGGAAGTGAAAGCATCCCTGGAAAGGGAAGAACCAGAGTTCAAGTACCCCAAAGTTGCGGAATCAGTGACCAGAAGGAAACAAAGGGTAGTGGTGGTTGGAGACTCTCTTCTGAGGGGTACTGAGACGTCCATCTGCCGACCAGACTTGATGTCCAGAGAGGTATGCTGTCTGCCTGGTGCCAAAATCCAAGATGTTACGGAGAGTTTGCCGAGACTCATCAAGCCCACTGACTATTACCCAATGTTGCTAATCCATGTTGGAACAAATGATACTGCCAGGTATTTTATTTATTATTTATTTATTTATTATAGTTTCTTATATACCGCGCTCTTCGGTATCAGCGCGGTTTACATCACAACACAACGACCATAACAACAAGCTGTCTGGTTTTACATCGAACAGGAGTACAAACTTGGACAACAGGGTCAACTATATACATAAGCTATTTACACTGCAAGGATAGGTAAAATCAGATACTGAATGGGTCATTTCTTGAGAGGGATATCTAGGTTCAATTGCTGGTTGGGTAGTATTGGAGGAAAAGGTGGGATTTGAGTGCCTTCCTGAACTGATATAGGTTGACGATGGCCCTAATGTCAGGGGGTAGAGCATTCCAGCATTTGGGGTATACCTCGGAACGTATCAAAAGTGACTTCATGGCTCTGGGACAGAGAGTGAAGCAGTTAGGTGCACAGGTGGTGTTCTCTTCAATCCTCCCTGTTGAGGGTAAAGGCCAAGGCAGAGAGGCTCGCATCCTAGAGATGAATGCATGGCTGCGTGGATGGGGTCATCGAGAGCGTTTTGGTTTCCTAGACCATGGGATGCTGTTCCAAGGGTTACAGAGCAGAGATGGCATCCATCTGTCAAAGAAAGGTCAACGCATCTTTGGTAGTAGACTGGCTAATCTACTGAAGAGGGCTTTAAACTAGATTCGTTGGGGATGGGTGAAGAAAGCCCCCAGGTAGGTGATACATTAAATACCTTTATGGAAATGGGTAACAGGGGTAACATATGGAAAGCAGTGTGTATTAATGCCCGTAGCATGGGAAATAAGATCCCTGAAGTTGAAGCTTTGGTGGGAGTGGCTGACTTGGATTTAGTGGCAGTTACAGAAACATGGTTCACAGAAAACCATGACTGGGATGTAACTATACCTGGCTATACTTTATTCAGAAAGGACAGGGTAGGAAGAAGGGGAGGAGGAGTGGCACTATATGTAAAAGCTACTATTAAAGCTTTGGAATTACAGAGCTTAAAAGGGAGAGAGGAGGCATTGTGGGTTAAACTAGAAAGAGGGAAAGAAAAATCTATTTGCATTGGTGTGATATACAGACCTCCCTCACAAGAGGAAGAGGTGGACAGAGTTAATTGAAGACATACGCAGCATTGTTAGGAAAGGGGAAGTGCTACTGATAGGAGATTTCAATATGCCATATGTTGATTGGCACATTCCTGCTGCAGTATCATCTAGAAGTAAGGAGATCCTGGATTCTCTACAGGGAGAACTATTCAGGCAATTGGTAACAGACCCCACACGTGAAGGGGCCATACTGGACTTGGTGCTTACCAATGGTGAAAGTGTTTCTGATGTTGTAGTGGGAGATCATTTTGCATCCAGTGATCACCAGATGGTGTGGTTCAGTATTAGGACTAGGGCTGTTAGAATCCATTCCAAGGTGAGGATCTTAGACTTTAGGAAGACTAACTTTGCGAAGATGGGCCAATACCTCAGGGAGTCGTTAGTGGGATGGGAACAGCTGGGGGATGTAGAAAAACAGTGGGCAAAAGTGAAAGGGGGTATTTTAAGGGCAACCAACCTTTTTGTTAAAATGGTAAATAAAGGCAAAAGGAACAGGAAACCGCTATGGTTTTCGAAGGAAGTAGCTGAAAAAGTGAAGAAAAAGAGGGAGGCCTTCATGAAATACAAGAGATCACAGAGAGAGGAAGACAGGCATCTGTATTTGGAAAAAACTTAGAGAAGCTAGCAAAGTAGTCAAGAAGGCAAAGATTCAAAAGGAGGAGGAAATAGCTAATGCAATAAAATGGGGGATAAGACATTTTTCAGATATATTAGTGAGAAGAGGAAGGGCAAAAGTGGTATTGTCAGACTCCAGGGTGCAGGGGGGGGGGGGAATATGTAGAAGCTGATAAGGATAAAGCGGAATTGCTTAACAAATATTTTTGTTCTGTGTTCACAGATGAAGAACCAGGAGCAGGACCTCAGAAAACACCCACAAATAAGAACAGAAGCGAGGGACATCTTGAACAATTTTCAGAAGACTGTGTTCGTGAGAAACTAGCTCAACTTAAAGTAGACAAAGTGATGGGACCGGATGGGATACACCCTAGAATACTGAGGGAACTTGGGGACGTTCTAGCAACTCCACTGACTGACCTTTTCAATGCCTCGTTGGAGTCGGGAGTGGTGCCAAAGGACTGGAGAGAGGCTCATGTGTTGGCTTTACACAAAAGCGGAAGTAAGGATGTGGTTGAAAACTACAGGCCAGTTAGTTTAACTTCGGTGGTGAATAAATTATTGGAAACGCTGCTGAAAGAGAAAATAGTGAGGTTTCTGGAGTCCAGCGGATTACAGGATCCGAGGCAGCATGGATTCACCAGAGGCAGGTCTTGTCAGACAAATCCGATTGATTTCTTTGACTGGGTGACCAGGGAGTTGGACCGAGGGAGAGCTCTAGATGTGGTGTATTTAGATTTCAGTAAAGCCTTTGACACTGTTTCTCACAGGCGACTTATAAACAAACTGAGCACCCTAGGGATGGACACTAAAGTTAGTGCTTGGGTTAGAAATTGGTTGGTTGGGAGGCGACAGAGTACATGGGGACATGGGATGAGGGTGAAGGGAGATAGATTCAGGAGTGATATGCGGAAATATTTCTTTACAGAAAGAGTAGTGGATCCATGGAATAGTCTCCCAGTGGAGGTGGTAGAGATGAGGACAGTAACTGAATTCAAAAAAGCATGGGACCAACACAGAGGATCTCTAAAGGTAAAAAGTGGACTGTTGTAGTTGTTGTTATGGAAGGACAGACTAGATAGGCCATGTGGTCTTTTTCTGTCATCATGTTTCTATGATTGTGCACTATCTGGCTATAAGGTTAGTTTTCTGAAGTCAGCACTAATGCTGCTGGACGGGGGGAGGGGAAGCAGGTCAAACTGGGAAGAGCAGTTTGAATTTCAAATTGTGCAAGAGATCAAATATTTAGGGATACCGATTCCCACCACCCTGCTTCAACTCAGTTTTGGCAAGGTACTAAGATTGTGGAAAATGAGTGCAGCAGGCACAGAAAGCAGTCTTAACATGGTTGGGGCACGTAAATGTATTAAAGATGATTATCCTCCCGAAACTGATTTTCCTGTTTATCCAATTACCTTTACTCATCCCCTGCAGCTTTTTCCTGACACTTAAAAAGCTCTTTATCAACTTCATTTGGCAGAGAAAGACATCAAGACTGGCCTTTAGAACTCTGACTATCCTTGTGGACATGGGGGAAGGGGGGCCTCCCCGACCTCCGGCTCTACTATTATAGTGCATTTTACGGTCAGTCAAATACTGGTATGCAAGATCAGAGGTTCTGGCATGGGTCAGGCTTGAAGACGATGGCTTCAGAATCTTCCACTGGCTTCAGTCATCTTTTCTGACCCAATGGAATATCATCTGTGGGTACAGGATCATCCAACTGGCATCACACATAAGTGTTAGAGCTCTTGCTTCACTTATCCCCAGTAACACTGATAAAGGTACAGCAATATGGGGGGGGGGGGGGGAGAGAGCAAGACAGGCTGCCATTTTCAATACTTTTTTTGAGGGTATTAGGCACGAGACGTCTATACTTCCAGTATTTCCAATTGAGGTATTTTCTCAATAAGCAGAGCATAAAAGGGTATTGAGAGCTCCCAATGAGTTGGAAATGGTGCTATATCAAGAAGGGTGCAAGAAAAAATTAATCTCTCGACTGTATAAGGTGGTACATATGTTCTATAGTCAACCCCCATCTTATCAATGTCACTGGTATCAAATTTTAGGCCGGAATGAGTAATGTTTCGGGGGGGGGGGGGGGGGGGATATCAGGCGATACACAAGCAAAGTGTCTATTTCTCTGAATCTTGTTGGGATGCAGATGAAAATTTTAATGTGAATGTACATTACTCCAGATAGCATTTCAAGGTGAGATCCCACTGTCTCCCTTTATTGCTGGAGGGGTTGTGGCTCAGTGGAGAATTTGATCATTTGTGTATATTAGCTCCTATTGGGTGGAGGTCCACCAAACTGTGAGGGAGATTACTCGGGTTGTACTACCACTATGCTATAAGGTTTGTGTTCTCAGAAGGGATGATGGTGGGATTTCCTCCCCTTCTGAAAAACAGCCCATTTGAAGCCTGTTATTAGCTGTGATATGTGTACTTGCTAGACAATGGAAAGACACTTCTCCATCCTCCAAGATGGAATGGCTCTCTAAGGTAGATGACATCTATGTCATGGAACAATTAACTTACCTGGTGTGAGATAGGAGGATTCAATTTTCAAGGTTCGGGCCCTCTATATATCCTTTTAGGGGAGTGGAACTAAGTGAACCCAACAGGAGTGATGGGGAGATAGTCACTATGTGCTGATTGTTTTTAGCTCTTGCAATGTTGTTTACCTTTCCTTTCTTTTTCTTATGCACTGGGACCTTTATCTGTTAGGCTTTTCATATCTGGGAGGGTTATTTGTTATGCTGGGGGCATATGTAGAAACTGTGATCACTCTGGTTGGATGGGGTGGGTTGGACAATATATACTATATGGTTAGAAAACCAAGGTTGTAGTGTTTTGAGGGATGGATGGGAGTATGTTTTTGCTGTGTCTTGTTTACCAGTTCTGTATTTCCATCTGGTCTGCTGTTTGTTTATTCTGTTTGCTTAATAAAATGATTGGGGGGCCAACGTTCATTGGATTTTAAGAGTGGTATTATGCCACTGATGAGATAAGTGTTGTGTTTTTATTTTAGAACCATATTGATTAAAATGGATGTGAACAACATTCAAGAGTGAGAAAAGCTCTTCTCCTGTTGATATATCCAATAAAAAAAAGTAGATTTGCAGGTTTCTGCACTCTCTCTAGGTGATTTTTGTATTTGGTTGGATAACAGTCACAGATTGTGGGGTTTTTGCTTAGATAATAAAACGATTTAACAAAAAAACCCAAAGGGTCCAAAATATGCCCCCATCCCTGTTGAGGGAGTTACAAGCTGGATAAATTGCATAGCTTGCAAGCCTTCCAATACAAGATAGGAAAGCAGCATCATTATCTAATTATACATTAAAATCACCCAGAATAACTTGATATCCCACAAAAATTCATGCTCATAAAACTTTTGATCAAACCATTGTCAATGGAACTATTACCACCAGGGGGCTCTGTTAAGGTGATTAGAATACAGCTTCCTGAATCTCAAATTGCAGTTTTGCAATACTCACATAGCTGAAGGATCTCCCATTACATGGAAAACGTTTCTTTAAAAACCACCATAATGCCCCTTTCTTATTTACTTTCCTAAGAGGGGGCAATAGCTGTATAATACATAGGACAGAGCTTCTTAATAATGGAAGCATCAGCTCTTAAAAGCTAATTTTCTGTTATAAAGAGAACATCAAGACATTCACCACATATTAAATCAAAAATAAATTTTAATTTTTTTTTTTATGGATCATGTATGGATTAGGGGCATATGCAAGGACTTAACATCCCCAGGGAAAGAGATCCTATCCTTAGCCAAGAGAACTAAACATTGCTGCTCTCCCAGCATTTTTGCCTAAAGCATTGACTAGACAATCACCAGTGGCCCGATATGACCTCAATAGTTCCCATGCCAGACACCAATACAAAAAACAGCATCATGTTAACAATTACAATTTTTTTCCATTAAAGAAAAGCAATCACAGCTACATGCAGGCTTGATGTCGAAAGTAGCGAATAGGTACACAATGACGACATCAACACTTCGGAACCAGAGCTCACCGATCCATAGGGAAAGTGTTTAAGAGAAACTCCCTGTGAAATGTCAATGCTTCTTCATTATTTTGAAAGGAACTTTAGAAGATGCCTTCCCTAAAACCTATGCAAGCGTTCAAAAAATGGCTGTGCTTTAGGCCTGAAATCCTCCAAGAAATTCTTCACCAGTATGGAGGATTCCTGGAGCTGTTCCTTTGTGGCTGGACTTTAAGCTACTGTGCAGGGAGGGCAGAGTGAACCTCTGCTGAGGATCTGCAGTCAGCCAACCTTTATGCAGATGTAGCCCTTCTCTTTCTGGGCAAGTAGAAGTCTCTTCTCCATTTCATAGTGATCACAAACAGGCACTCCTTCCATTCTTGTGGCAACATCTATCTACAACGCGTGAAGTCAGCTTGACTATGGTCTGAGCCTACTACTGAGCATTTATATAATGCTACAAAATATATGCAGCGCTGCACAGACATGTACGAGACAGTACCTGCTCATAAGAGCTTACAATCTAGTCAATTTGGAATTAGTGTTTAAGTTCTGGATCTTTTTCTACATTGCAGACAAGGGTGGAATCCTGACTTTGTCTGGGATATTTGGACCAAAGAACAAATTTAAAAAAAGTTCGGTTTGTTTGTTTTTTTAATTTTGGGATAATGACCAAAAACAAAACACAGAGGGCAAAAACTGCAAATATGTGCATCCGTTCAGCAAAATGGAAAATAATCCAAACAGGAGGTGCTCAGAAGAATGCTATTGGAAGAGCCGCAAATACTCAGAAATTTATACTTCGTTCTAAGCTCTGGAAAAGCTGTTTTGTCCCAGAGCTTTCAGATGACAGCATCCACTTGAATGCCTCACTCAAATCCTGCTCGTTGACAGAAAATACTTTTTTATACTTGTATATCACTTTGAAAACTTACAAAATATTACTTTAAATTTACAGGTATGGAAAAAGATACAGCTTCTATATGAAATGTACTAAATGCATGAAAAGCATTGTTACTCACCTGTAACAGGCGTTCTCCAGGGACAGCAGAAATCAGTCCTCACATATGGGTGACATCAGCACCGACAGAGCCCATGCAAAACATTTCCGCAGCTTTCACAGAAAGCCTTTGAGAATGCGACTACACTTGCGTGGTCCCCTTCCCGCCCAAGGGTGCCATCTTGCTCAGTCAGATGACATAGCAAACAAGGACTTAAACAATGTAGGGAGGCAACTCCAAGGGGAGGAGGGAGGATTGTGAGCACCGATTCCTGCTGTCCCTGGAGAACACCTGTTAGGAGGTGAGTAACTACGCTTTCTCCAGGAACAAGCAGGAAGTCAGTCCTCACATATGGGACTCCCTAGCTCCAGGCTGCCAAAGACCAAGCCACGACAGTACTACCAGCGGCCCATCGGGTAGCCATGAATTGCAGAAGGTGAGTCCCCAATGAGAGACTTTGCAAGACCCTAGCATCCAGCGATACTATCACTCTGGTAGCCTAAACACAAAAGGGTTGAAGGGCAGGGGTTGCCTACACCCTGAAAATATTATGGGAGTACTGCCTGCCCAAAGGCACTGTCCCTGTGGAGCTCACTCTCCAAGCAGTAATGAGCTACAAATGTATGAATCGAAGACCATGTGGCGGCCCTGCAGATTTCCGGCACTGGCACCAAGCGGAGGTTGGCTACTGACGAAGCCATGGCCCGCAAATGATGTGCAGTGATCTGGTGCTCAAGGGAGAGGCACGCTCGCTCATAGGCGAGTGCAATGGAGTCCGCCACTCACATAGACAGAGTCCTCTTCATAACCGTGAGCCCCAGTCTACTGGGGTCGTATGATACAAGGAACTGAGCAGCTTTGTGAAGGGCCTGGGTCCTCTGCAGGTAGACGGACAGGGCCCGCTTGGAGTCTAGCATATGTAAGATGAGTTCCTCCCTGCCGGCGTGCGGCCTCAGGAAGAAAGTGGGGAGGACTACCTCCTGGTTGAGGTGGAAGGGGGATACCATCTTGGGGAGGAATTTGGGATGTGTGCAGAGCACTACCCTGTTCTTATAGAACCTTGTATATGGCGGATCTTCTACCAAGAGAACCAACCAGGCCGGTACACAAAGACTGGCGACAATTCAATTCAGTTAGAGAATCTTTTTATTGGGCCCCAACGTGTTTCGGCTAGAAAGCCTTCTTCAGGGGGTCTTTAAAAGAGAGCACACCTTATTTCTGTCACATGGTACACTAAAAAACATACGATACGCGCTACGCTGTTTGTTTGTTCAGGCCCATACTAGACCTGCGAAACTTGAACAAGTTTCTGGTGAGGGAGAAGTTCAAGCAAACTGCGTAGCGCGCATCGTATGTGTTTTGAATTGTCGCCAGTCTTTGTGTACCTGCCTGGTTGGTTCTCTGTCTAGTGTGCAGGTACTTGTTGCTCTTTTTTGGTACTGGATCTTCTACCAAGGCCTGGAGTTCATTCACTCTCCGAGAAAACGTGATGGCCACCAGAAAAAACACTTTCCAGGAGGTATCTCAGATGGCAGGTGGCCAGGGGCTCAAACGGCAGCATGGTTAGTTGGCAAAGCACCACATTAAAGTCCCATTCCACTGCTGGACAGCGCTGAGGAGGCTTCAATAGTAGGAGGCCCTGGAAGAACCTGGAGACCAGGGACTAATTTGAGAGGGATTTTCCCTCTAAAGGGTGATGGTGAGCGGCTATAGCGCTCAGGTGTACCCTCACCGAATTAGATTTTAGGCCAGCGTGAGAGGTGCACAAATATTGTAGCAGGCTCTCCCTTCTCTCTGCACACCAGAGAATCTCCTCCATTTGAAGGCGTACGCCTGTCTGGTGTAGGGTTTTCGGGAGACCAACGGGATCTCCTCAACTTCTCTTGGGAGACTGAAGGGAGCCAAGGCTACCTTTTCAGCAGCCACGCTATCAATGCTAGCAACCCTAGGTTGGGGTGCAGGAGGTAGCCCTCCACCTGGGACAGAAGGTCTGGGTCCTGACCCAACGGGGCCAGGAGAGCCACTGACAGGGAGAGCAATAGAGGGAACCAGGGTTGCCAGGCCCATTTGGGGGTGATCAGATAACTGATGCTCGCTCGCTCGCTCTGGATTTTGAAGAGAGTCTTGGCCACTAGAGGATATGGTGGGAAGGCATAGAGGAGGCCCTCAGACCATGGGATCAGGAAGGCATCCACTGCTAATCTCTTTGGGTGCAGCTGTTGTGAGCTGAAGCGGGGCAGCTGCGTGTTGTCCGGGAAGGCAAAAAGATCCATCTCAGGGCAGCCCCAGAGGTGGAAGAATTGCTGCACCACCTGGGGTGCAGACACCATTCGTGTGGATGGGGAACTCTGCTGAGCTTGTCCACCAAGCAGTTGTTCTGGACTGAAAGGTATACTGCTTGTAGGAGCATTCCGTGGCGTACCGCAAAGGCAAGGAGAGCCACTTCTTCCTGACAGAGGGAGTATGAACCAGTGCCCCTTTGCTTGTTCACATAGAACATGGCAACCTGGCAGTCCGTCTGGATCAGCACAGGACGGTTGCACAGGATGTAGCAGAACATTCGCAGGGCTAGGAAAATGGCCCTGAGTTCCAGGAGGTTGATCTGTAGGAGTGACTCCTTTTGCGACCAACTGCCTTGAGTGCAGAGGTCCTCAATCCAGAAGGAAGGCGTCTGTAGTTAGGACCATCTGAGAAGCAGGTGCCTGGAATGGCACCCCCTCTTGGAGGTGGTGTAGGGACTGCCACCAGTTGAGAGAGTCTGCCAGTTGGCAGATGACTCTGACCCTGTTGTGTAACCTGCCCGTGGCCTGGGTCCACTGAGAGTGGAGGCACCATTGGGCTGCCCACATATGCAAGCGGGCTGGGGGTGTGACATGAACTATTGAGGTCATGTGGCCCAGCAACCAAAGGAGGAGGCAAGCCGGTACCGACTGGCTAGTCTGTACCTCTCTCGCTAGCTGCACAAGGTGAAGTGCCCTCTCCTTTGGAAAGGAAACCTTGCCCTGTAATGTGTCCAGCTGGGTGCCTATGAACTCCAGGTTTTGGGCTGGAGAGAGGTGGGATTTGTTATAGTTGATGACAAACCCAGGTGCTGCAGGAGGCAGATTGTTCAACCTGTGGAATGACTGCCCTCGAGGGCTGTACTGCCTCTGATGAGCCAGTCATCCAGATAGGGGAAGACAAAGGCCCCTTGTAAGCGCACGTAGGCAGCCACGACCACCAGGCACTTTGTAAAGACTCTGGGTGAGGAGGCCAAACCGAATGGAAGTACCCTGGTATTGGTAGTGCTCTCCTCCCACCACGAACCTTAGGTACTGTCTGTGGGAGGGGTGGGTATATGCATCCTTTAGGTCTAAGGAGCACAGCCAATCTCGCTGTTGGAGGTAGGGCAGCAGAGTTCCAAGGGAGAGCATCTTGAACTTCTCCCTCACCAGAAACGTGTTCAAGTTTCGCAGATCTAGTATGGGCTTGAGGCCTCCAGTTCTTTTGGGGACAAGGAAAAATATTTAAGTAGAAACCTTTTCCCCATAGTTGTCTGGGTACAGGTTCTACTGCTTTGTCCCTGAGCAAACCCTCTAGTTCTGAGAGGAGCAAGGTCTGGTGAAGGAGAGGCCGCACCAGCTCTTCTGGGAAAAGCCCTGGAGGTGTTTGTTGGAACCTGAAGAAATAGCCCTCCTTTACTACTTGTAGGATCCACTGGTCTGTGGTGACTCCAGCTACCTAGGGGCAAAAAGTGCAGCCTCCTGTGGGCTGGGAAGGTCTCTCAGGAGAGAGGAGGCCCTGCCTAGAGAGTCAAAAGCACCCCCCCCCCAAAGGCTGGGTGGGAGCTGGTGTCTGGGGGCTTCTGGGCCTTTGGCTTCCTTGGCCCATGGTTCTGGTTCTTAGGCTGGGTGCCCTGTCTCTGTTGCCCTGAGAAGGGCTGATAGTGGCTATGATGGAAAGGCCCCTTCTTCCTCAGGAAGAGTGGTCTCTTTCCCGACGGCTTTTCTGGGGAAGGGTCAAGGTTTTCCTTAAGAGCCTTTGCCTGGTTACAACCTTGGCCTCTACCTCAGCCGCTTTGTTGGCCATGAGCTTGCCAAACAAGTTTTCCCTGATGCAGGGGATGTCCAGCAATTTTTCTTGCACCCATTGCTTGAGGTCAGAGGTTTGCAACTAGGCCTGGCGCCACGCCCCGATGCCTGCTGCTGCTACGGAGAGGAACTTTGAGCAGCCCCAGATCCCGGTGGTCAGAGCTTGGAACCTCTGAAGAGGTTCCCCGGAAAAAAGCCTGCCAGCTCTTGGATAAGGCCCTTAAGGTACATAACCTATGTACACTACTACTATTTAGCACTTATAAAGCGCCACGCACGCAGCGCTGCACAGCTAACCTACCAGAGGTGGCTAACAAACAAGAGAGAGTCTCTGCCCATCAGAGTCCTGCTCATCGGAGCTTACAATCTATTTAGAACAGTGCAGAGCATTAGTCAGTTCTGGGGAAGATACGGTGTGGTACCGTTTGGTACAGCTTGGTCTATAGTTTGGTCAAGAACGTTAACGGTGGTCAGGGTAGGAAGAGGATAAAAGTCAGGATCTGAATGCAATGGTGAGGAGGTGGGACTTCAACCTGGATTTGAAGAGGGCGCCTGGTACACAGACGCAGGTAAGCTGTTCCAGGCGTGTGGCACAGCAAGGTGAAAGGAGCGCAGTCAGGAGTTCGTAGTGCAGGTGAAAGGCATTGAAAGAAGTGATTTGTTAGCAGAGTGCAAATTTCGAGAGGGGAAGTAGGGAGAGATAAGAGATATGAGGTATTGAGGGGCCATAGAGTGAATGCATTTATAGGTCAGCAGGAGAAGGCTTGAACTGGATGCGGAATTGGACAGGGAGCCAGAGAAGTGACTTGAGGAGGGGAGTAATGTGGGCATGGCGAGGCTGGCAGAAGATTAGTCAAGCAGCGCGATTTTGTATAGATTGAAGGGGAAAGAGGTGGCTCACGGGGAGAACAGTGAGGAGTAGGTTGCAGTAATCAAGGCGAGAGGAGATTAAGGAGTGGATAAGCGTTTTGGTAGTGTGTTCAGAGAGGAAGGGGCGGATCTTGCTGATGTTATAGAGGAAAATGCGGCAGGTCTTGGCTACAAGCTGGATATGGGTGGAGAAGGAGAGAGAGGTGTCAAAGATAACCCCTAGATTGCGGGCAGAGGGAACAGGAAGGATAGTAGATCCATCCACATGGACTGAGAGAGGGGGAAGTGGGGGGGGGGAGGAGTTGGGTGGAAAGACAAGGAGTTTCTTGGCCATGTTCAGTTTCAATCAACGATGAGACATCCAGGCAGCGATGTCGGAAAGACAAGCAGAGATCGTGGACTGGGTTGCCAGAGAAATATTAGGTGTAGAGAAGTAGATTTGGGAGTCGTCGGCATAGAGATAGTACTGAAAGCCATGGGAAGAGATAAGTGCGCCAAGGCCTTGGGTATAGAGGGAGAATAGGAGGGGGCCCCCAAGACAGATCCTTGGGGAACACCTACCTGGAGCAGGGTAGGGGAGGAGGAGAGGTCGCCAGAGCATACACTGAATGAGCGATGGGAGAGGTAGGAGGAGAACCAGGATAGTACGGAGTCCTTGAAACCCAGTGAGGAGAGGGTGGTGAGGAGAAGGTCGTGATCAACGGTGTCAAAGGCAGCAGAAAGGTCAAGGAAGATGAGGATAGAATAGAGGCCCTTAGATTTAGCCAGGAACAGGTCCATTAGTGACTTTTGTGAGTGCCGTTTCAGTGGAATGTAGGGGTCGGAAGCCTGATTACAGTGGGTCCAGGAGGGCCTGGGAGGCGAGGAGGTCGAGGCAGGGGCGGTGAACTGCTCGTTCTAATAGTTTGGATATGAAGGGAAGGAGGGAGATGGGTCGATAGAAGGGCATGTGGGATCAAGTGAGGGTTTCTTAAGGAGGGGCATGACAACAGCATGTTTGAAGTCAACGGGGACAGTTGCAGTGGAGAGTGAAAGGTTGAGGATATGAGTGATGGAGGGGATAATGGTGAGGGAGATGGAACATAGGAGATGGGTGGGGATGTGGTCTGATGAGCAGTTGGTGGGTTTGGAGGAGGAAAGAAGAAGTGCGGTTTCTTCTTCAGAGAGCAGGAGGAAGGAGGAGAGGGTGGCAGGGGAGGAGAGGGTGGGGGAGGAGAAATGGGTGGGAGTATGGATGGGGGAGGAGAAGTGGGGGAGGGGAGGTAGATGAGGGGGTAGGGAATTGGAGGGTAATTTTGAGGATTTTGTCATGGAAGTAATCGGCTAGGGTTTGGGCAGAGAGGGAGGGCGGGATTGGGGGTGGGGGGACCTTGAGAAGAGAACTGAGGGTGTTAAAGAGGCAGCGAGGATCAGAGGCAAGGGAATTAGTCAGATGGATGTAGTAATCCTGTTTGGCAAGTGCTAAGGCCGACAGGAAAGAGCCAAGCATGAACTTGAAGTGTAGGTCTTCTTGGGAACAGGATTTGGACCAGGCTCGTTCGGCAGAACGGGCGCAGATGCGTAGTGTCACAAGCACAACGCCCAAAGCCACTTGCCTTTAGTGGTCGAGGGGCATGGTGGTTGAGGATTCTTTCTTCTATTAGCTCTTAGCAGCCTATTTCTTCGTGTTGGCTTCTGGGAAGTGTAGTACTGCTAAAATATGTTGGTGCTTTAAGTAGAAGGTTTGTAGTTGAGGTAACCGAGGGTAAGGCTTGTAACAGAAAGTTTATTTCCATAACACAAAAACACAGCAGGTTCAAGGTATCATTTACAGGATTATAACTGTAGGATTTGCTTATGATACAGCAAATAATGGCAAACAAACCAAAATAACTCAGAAATGGCTTCTTAAAGTCCTCTTACTTGCAGAAGTATTGCCTTTAGAAACTAGGCTGCCTCTTTCCTTTTTTAGTCCTTGTTAAACAGAGCATAAAGAAAAATTCAAGCTTAATTCTTCTACAGCAGTTTGGTTTCTGCCAGCCTCAAAACCTCTCTAGGCTGCATTTCTATGTGAAACCAAACTTAGAACAAAACAAACATTCAAAGCTGTTATAAAAACTCTTGGCAGGTTTTTCCTATAGGAGAGGAGCAAGCAAAAACTCTTATAGCAGCTAACTTGGCTTTTTTTGCCGTTGCACAGTTCAACCACAGGTGATAAACAAGCATGAATCAGAGCTTCCAGATCAGGCTTACGTGGCAGTAAATTTCCCTTTTAAAACATACAGGAATTTACTTCCACACTGCCTGTGCCATATGGTTAACTTCCAAGGAGAATTACTTCTTTCAGGGCTAGCTTTCCTCAAGAACGCCTGTCTAGAGCTTGGTATAGAGAGCAATCCATAAACCAATCTTCTTCCCCCAACTCTAACACTGGTTCTCCCAACTGCATGGGTTCTGACTCACCGACCTGCTCAAACTGCTCAGCTGACAACCTCTCTGGTGGTCTGAAAGCTTCTCCACTTCCGGGCCCCCACCTCTGTTGCCAACCTGTTGCAGGGAATTCAGCTCTCTCAGCTCGGGGTAGCTCAGCTCTTCTCCAAGAATCAGCTCCTTCTCTCAGCGGCTCTCCCGGCTGCTGTCCTTCTCGTCTATCTCCCTCTGCATAATCTAACCCAGGCTTATACGTCCAGGATTCTAACCCCACCTCTTTCTTTCCCAGGTGTTGGTAATCCCCCTGCCTTCTGGTATTAGAATAATCAGTGCACTTGTTAAAGTAAGGGCTTTGGTCCTCATGCTTGCAATCCCTCTTTCTTACTTTATCAGTCATTGTGTGAAAATTGTTCCAGTTGGGGGTTTTCTGTCTTTGAAACCTGGCTGTGGCTTTCTCTCCCTGCACTTCTAGAAGGGGACCCTTAACTAGGGTGAATTCGTTATGCTTCTCACCTCCCCCACTTTCAGGATAGCTGACTTTGCCACAGTAGGTAATGGATTGTGGGTGAAAGCCAAGGTTGGGAAGCAGATCGTTTAACAGGACATGAGTTGGGAGTATCAAGGGCTGAGGATAGTGTAGCATTGTATGAGGATAATGCTTCATCAACGGAGTTAGAGTATAAAATGGAGGAAAGAGATGGAGAAATGGTGGAGGAGAGAGTCAGGGGGTCAATATTATGACGGTTTCTAAATAGGTCGGGGGAGACAGGACAGGGTTGGGATGGTGGGAGATGAAGAGAAAATGTTAAGAGTTGGTGGTCAGATGAGGGAAGGATTGAATTGCAGAAGTTTGAAGGAGAGGAATTGGAGAAGAGTATTAGGTCAAGGCAGTGGCCGTGTTGGTGTGTGGGGGCAGTGGAGCAAAGTTGTAGGTCAAACAAGGAGGTAAGAGCGAGGAACTTTGAGGCAAGGGGGTAGGAGGGGTTGTCGATGTGAATGTTGAAATCACCAAGAATAAGGAGTAGGGGAGGAGGGATCCATAAAGGCAGAAAGCCAGGAAGTCGGTGAGAAAGGTTGATTTGGAGTTGTTGGGTGGGCGATAAATAACAGCTACTCGGAGGGGTAGTGGTGTGAGGAGGCGAATGGAGTGGACTTCAAAGGAGAGGGGGGAGTGTGATTGGGGTGGCAGGAGGGGTTGGAAGTGGCAGGAGGGGGGGGGAGAGTAGGAGGCCAACACCACCACCATGACCAGTAGATCAAGGTGTATGGGAGAATTGGTAGCCCCCATAGCAGAGAGAGGCAATGGATGTGGTGTCATCTGGGGGGAGCCAGGTCTCGGTCAGGGCAAGAAGGTGTAGGACGTTGGAGATAAAGAGATCATGAATAAAAGTGTGTTGGTTTTTTTTTAATGACTGAGCATGCGTTCCATATGGCACATGAAAATGGGAGAGCGGAGGGGAGGAGGAGAGGGATCTGGATAAGGTTGGATAAGTCACGTGTGGATTTCTTCTCAAGGTAGCGTGGGGGTCCATTTTGTGTGTGTTTCTTATCAGAGTAGCGTGGGGGTCTATTTCTTGGGTAGTACCAAGATTTAGAGAGAGTAGGGTGGGTATGTCTGGGCTCTCCAAGAGGGACATGAGGGAGGGGAAGTGAGGGATAAATTGATGGTATTAGGTAGGTTTTGTGAGGGAATATTTTTAGGGGTGGGGTTGGAGTTGATATCTAAGGATGAGTGATTGTGGGATGGATGGGGAGGGCGGGAAAAGGGAGGAGCAGGATGTGGATGAGATTAGATAAGGTACGTGAGGAACTTTCTTTAGTGTAGGAGAGAAATCGGTGGGGCGGGGTTGGGGTTGATATTACCTGACGAGAGAAGGAGAATGAGTATTAGAGAGTGAGGTAGAGTGGAGATAGTACGGTGGAAGCGAGGATGGGGTTGCCTTAGAGAGAGGGGGGCTGGTTGAATGCAGGGGAAGTTGTGGAGAGGCTCAAGAGTAGGTGCTATGTTAGGGGGCAGAGTAGAGGGAGAAGTGAGGAAGATAGGGGCAGGGTGGGGGGGGGAGAGGAGGGAGGATGTTGATAGGAGGGGAGGCAGTGGATGAAAAGGACAATGAAATGAGGGGCCATGGTAGTGGGCAGCAAGGTCCGAGCAAACAATGGGTGGCAGTTCTAGGAAGGCAATGGGTGGCAGCTCAAGGCAGGCAATGGGTAGCCGATCTAAGCAACAGTGGGTGGAGGAGTGACCGTGCTTACTCATTCCAGGGAGCTGCATTGAAGTGGAACAGGATAGATGGGCCACACCAGAGCGCCCCAGGCCTGTGCCTAAGGGCCACATCAAAGGGCCCTCAGGCACGGGCCACTTTTAAAGGGCCGATCGCCCTTTGAAGATGGTGGCGACAGGTCGGTGAGGCTCCCGCTGGAGCACGCTGCTTTTAAAGGGCCGATCGCCTTTTGAAGATGGTGGCGGCAGGTCGGTGAGGCTCCTGCTGGAGCGTGCCGCTTTTAAAGGGCCGATCGCCCTTTGAAGATGGTAGCGGCAGGTTGGCTCGTATCCGGCAGCCCAGCATGGATCCCTGGAAGCACTTGCGCCCAAGGGTGTCGAGGGTTCTGGCTTCCCTGCCCAGTGGGACAGAAGAGTAGTAGTTCTGGCTTGAGTTTCTGCAGAGGACTCCACAACCATGGAGTTAAGTGGAAATTGGGACTTTTGGAAACCTGGGCCCTTCTTGATGCGGTAGATGGTGTCAAGGTGCTGGCTGACCACTGGTACCAAGGATGGGGTCTCCCATATCCGCAGGAGCTCAGGGATGGGCTGCACCGGCACCATGAGTCTCCTTTGGCGGGGACTCATACTGGAGAATCTCCAGTTCTTTGGTGCGCGGGTCTCCTCTGACTCGGTCGGGACCGAGAGGGCTGGGCCATGAACCAGAAGTAGTCAAGGAAAACCATGACCTCGGGTGGGGAGTGGCATCGGGGTTCCAGAGGGGACGTCTGTGTCGAGAGGTCTCAGGGGAGGCCTCAATGGTCCTCTCCCAATTGGAGCCCAAGGGCATCGAAGATTCCGAGGCTCGGGGATCTCATGCCTCGAGACCAGCCCCAAGGAACCTGGATCCCCCGATGGGTCTTGGGTCGGACTACCAGAAACTTTCCGGGGAGGACCGGACACCCAAAGATTGGGACTGGGATCTCGATAGGTGCTGAGGACCCATCCGAGGCCGGTGTCACTGGGGGCCTGGCTTGACACCTGGGGATTCCCATGCATCGGGGGGCCCAGTTGTTGGGGCAGATGATGCAGGCGAACCTGACATCACCTGCTGCAAGGCCAGGATGGCAGAGAGATTCTGCTCCAGGGTTGCCATCCTGGACTCGATACCAGGAGGCTCTGCAGCTTTCGGTGTGGGCACCGAGGGTCTCGGGACCGACACCGGCACTCTTGCGAGTGCATCCTCGACGAGGACCATGGCCTCAGGGAGCCTCACATGGTTGCCACCGGCTGAGGACTCCTTCTTAGAAAACTTAAGAGGGCGCTGCTTGGGGTCACCTGAGTCCCTCCACAGGACTTTACTGGTTTCACCAATGGAACCTAGACTGGCTTCAAGAATTTTTTCTTTGAAGGGTCTGGCGTCTTTATGGAGGAGCCGCCGCAGCAGGCATTTCAGGCTTCTTCCCTTGGAAATGATATTTGATCTTCCTCTTCCGTTTTTGACCCTGCAGTCGGACTGCAGGAACAGCTTCTCCTGCAACTCCATTTCCTGTTGGTTCTCAGAGTCATGGCCTGGGCTGAGGCAGTGCAAGCAGCAGTCATGGGTGTCTGACAGATATGGTCTGACCACAGTGGTCGCACTTCTTGAACCCACCGGGGGACACCTGATCAGGGTCAACAACCCCCGGGCAAAAAAGGGCATGAATGCAGGTCGAGGCAAGCCTCATCAAAAAAGAAGGGAAGAGCAGAGAACGGCATTGGGGATGGCACCGGCTTGAGGCAGGAAGAGGAACCAGTATGCAAAATGGGAAAAAAAACAACTTTTGAGGACAATTTTTAGAAGGTTTTCTGGGGAAAACAAGACAGACATACGTCCACTGGGCTCCGTGGAAAGAAGAAATTTCACTTACCGTTAATTACCTTTCCTGGAATACTGCTAGACCAGTCCAGACAAGCGGGTTATGCACCCCCTTGCCAGCAGATAGGGAGACAAAGAAAAATAACTCCAGAGCTGTGATTGGTCAGGCTCTGGGCGACATACTGAATAGGATCCCTAGGGGTATGCCTAACAATGTAACAAGCCAAAAAGGCAACATCTCAGGGACAAAACGCAACTATGAACCCTTAAAAAAGGAACCAACTCAACCCCTCAATGCAAACGAAAAATGGAAGAGGAGGATCAAATATCATTTCCAAGGGAAGAAGCCTGAAATGACTGCTTTAACACATTCCCAGGAAACAAACTCCGGATGTGCTCGCGGAGCCTATGACTGTCGACTGCTCTGCACAAGTACCAGTGCCTCTGACAAGCTGGGTGGGTTCTGGACTGGTCTAGCAGTATGCCAGGAAAGGAAATTAACGGTAAGTGAAATTTCTCCTTCCAGATCATACTGCTAGACCAGTCCAGACAAGCGGGAAGTACCCAAGCTAATTACCCTCAGGGTGGGCAGATAGAGCTGACGACAGCACCGCAACTCCAAAACGACTGTCCTCTCAGGCCTGTATATCCAACCGATAGTGCTGAACAAGAGGACAAGGACGACCAGGTGCCTGCTCGACAAATATCGAGAGGAAGGACGTGGGACCTCTCGGCCCATGACGTGGATTGGGCTCGAGTGGAATGAGCTCAAAGCCTTTCTGAAACCGGCTGGCCTTGGAGAATGCAAGCCGATTCAATGGCACGACGCAGCCACCTAGCGATAGAAGGCTTGGAAGCAGCCAAACCCTTGCACGGCCCCGAAAGGAGAACAAAAAGATGGTCAGTCTTGCGAAAGGAATTGGTAACTTTCAAATAGCGAAGGAGAACTCGCTTGAGGTCAAGGAAGGGAAGACTTTTGCGCCTACCCGCACACTGTTCGTTAGAGAAGGCAGGCAATAGCAGGGGCTGATTGACATGAAAAGGAGTAACCACTTTGGGCAGGAAGGAAGGAACCGTGCGACCTCATTTGGAGTATGATGTGCAATTCTGGAGACCGCACCTTCAAAAGGATGTGAACAGGATGGAGTCGGTGCAGAGGGTGGCTACTAAAATGATTAGTGGGCTTCATTATAAAGCATATGAGGACAGACTTAAGGATCTTAATATGTACACCTTAGAGGAAAGGCGGGAAAGAGGTGATATGATTGAGATGTTTAAATACCTCCGTGGCATAAATGTTCAGGGAGAGAGCCTCTTTCAATTGAAAGCAAGTTCTGCTACGAGGGGACATGGGACGAGGGTGAAGGGAGATAGATTCAGAAGTGATATGCGGAAATATTTCTTTACGGAAAGAGTAGTGGATCCATGGAATAGTCTCCCAGTGGAGATGGTAGAGATGAGGACAGTAACTGAATTCAAAAAAGCATGGGACCAACACAGAGGATCTCTAAAGGTAAAAAGTGGACTGTTGTAGTTGCTGTTATGGAAGGACAGACTAGATAGGCCATGTGGTCTTTTTCTGTCATCATGTTTCTATGAAGAGTTACTCCCTCAGGAGAGAAAGAAAGATACGGATCCCTGCACGAGAGCTTGAAGCTCCGCGATTCTTCGAGCTGACGTGATTGCTACCAAAAACACCGATTTGAGCATCAAATCTAGAAGAGACACTTCCTTCAAAAGCTCAAAGGGCGGATTTCCAAGCGCCCTGAGAACTAGTGCTAGATCCCAAGGAGGAACTATTGGACAGGTTGGAGGACAAAGCAGTTTGACCCCTTTCAGAAACCGAGACACATCAGCGTGTGAAGCAAGGGATCTACCGAGCACCGGACCCTGATAACATGTCAAGGCAGACACGTGCACTCTAAGCTAACCGAGCGCCAACCCTTTATCAAGACCGTCCTGTAAAAAGGCAAGAATATCAGGAATTGAGCAACGCCATGGGGACAAGTGATGACGTGAACACCAAGCCTCGAAGACGCGCCACACTCTCGCAGCAGCAGCGGAGGTTGAAGACCATCGTGCGCTAAGGAGGGTAGCCACCACCTTAGGCGAATACCCCTTAGGGGTCAAACGGCAGCATTCAAGAGCCAAGCCGTAAGCGAGTAGGGAGCTGGATTTTCCATGAAGATCGGTCCCTATCTGAGGAGTCCGCAGGGAGCTGCCAGCTGCAATGGCGCCCCCCTGTGAAAGCCTTATGAGATCGGCACACCATGGTCTTCTTGGCCAATCCAGGGCCAGGAGGACTACCAGCCCCCTGTGCGACTGAATTCGCTGCAGGAGACTGCCGATCATGGACTAGGGTGGAAAAACAAAGAAGCTGGTTTTCCGGCCAAGTCTGAGTCAACGCATCGATGCCAAGAGTCCCGCGTTCTCTCCAACGGCTGAAGAAACTCAAAACTTAGGCATTCACTGCAGACGCCATGAGATCTATCATCGGCAACCCCCATTTTTGAACTACCTTCTGGAAGGCTAGTGGGGCCAGTTCCACTCGCCGGGGTCGAGGGTTGTGGCAAGGAGGCCTATCCAGAGTCCAGGGGAGGACAAAGAGACAGGGAAGTCCCCCTTTACCAAGACAGGGTAGGAAAGCCATAAACACCTCCAGGGATCAGAAAACTTCCACGTGGAAAACATTTCAGGCTCCCCCTAGTGGAATGAAGGGGAGTGGATACAAGGCTCAGAACCCTTTAGGCAGTGAATGCTTCAAGCACTCAGGTGCCCGGCGTCAGGCTGATTGCCGTCACCTGAGTAGGGTGGGGTTGGAGCTAAAGCCCTGGAAGTACAGTATAAACCCAGAGCAGAGTATGATTGGAGAGAAAGGAGAGGAGAAGCAGGAGCCCAGGCTGAGCAGCGCAGAGGAACAGAGCTTCCAGCTGGAGAGAGTGCTATTTGGCATGTAACACAGCTGCAGGAGAGTTTGGAGCCAGGAACAAGAGAGACTCCAAGATCCCCCAGGAGGCTATTAGCTGAGCATGCTGAGCAGGAAGGGGAGTCAGAGCCTATGCAGCTGGGAGAGCCTGAGGTGAAGCCGATTGAGGACACTCCCATGGACTGTTCCTTGTGCCAAGCTATAAACCTGGGGAACGTAGAAAAAGCAAGCCAGTCCTGAAAGAAGGTCTCCCAGGAAAAAGGTACCCTTATATCACAAGCAGGGTGGCCGAGATCCCATGTGTTTATAAAGGGGAAGTTTACCACAGACTTTAAATGTGCTTTTTGTTTGGTGCTTTAGCCAGCAAGGCCAAGAAGGGGATACATTAGCCTTGCTGGTAAAGACTGTGTATCCTGCAATAGAGAGAATCTTTAATCTGTATTTTGTGGTTGGATATGTTTTGGACAATTTTTGCTTCTAAGAGTCCTGAACCAAGAATCCTGTGTGTGGTATGATCGATGTGTGTATAAAAATAATAAATTTCTATCATTTGCCTTACCTACTTGAGCCTGACTACAGCTTTCTGCATGGTGCACTCATACAGCTGAATAAGGACTACATTTCCCACAGGGCATTGCAGGGAAATTGTTTAAGAAAAAGCTGAAAAAGTATATAGCAGAGAGTTCCTTCAATAATCCACGCCCCTCTAACCTAGAGGCGAGTGATGGTGGCGTGACAGGGTATTGCGACTCAGAAAGTCCGCCTTCACATTGCTGGTTCCTGCAATGTGTTGGGTGGAGAGGGCTTGGAGATTTCTCTCTGCCCAAGGAAGAAGAGGAGCCATCTCGTTCAACACTCCAGTGCACTTGGTCCCTCCTTGATGGTTGATGTAGGAAACTGTGGTCGCGTTGTTGGATAGTATCCGAACCGCTTTCCCGTGCAGAAGAGTGTGAAATCTTAGTAGAGCCAGACGTACTGCTCGTGCCTCTAGTCGATTGATCGTCCAGCAGGATTCGCATGCTGTCCAAGTGCCCTGCGCAGTGTGAGATCGACAGTGCGCACCCCAACTGGACCGACAGGCAGCCGTTGTTAGAACGATCCAACACGGAGTCTCTAAGGGAACCCCCTTCAGGAGGTTTCTGGAGGAGAGCTATCACCGTAGGTTTAGTCTGACCCTGGAGTGAAGCGGAAGGCGAATGTGGTAGTCTTCCGAAACTGGCGACCATCGTGTCAGGAGAGCTTTCTGTAGACAGCGCATGTGCGCTCTGGCCCAAGGCACGAGATCTATGGACGCCGCCATGGATCCCAGGACTTGAAGGTAATCCCATGCTCAAGGCGAGACCTGTGCTAGGAGACTGCAAACTTGAGAAGTTAACTTAAGGAAAATCGAGGCATTGACAAAAAGACCCGACCTAAGGCTGTTTCGAATTGAGTCCCAAAAAATTTGATCTCCTGGGACGGCTGAAGACAACTCTTGTCGCGGTTGATTACCCAGTCGAGGTTCTCGAGAAAGGCAACAACCACCGAGACTGTGCTGCAAGCCTCGGGGAGAGAGTCTGCACGAATGAGCCAGTCGTCCAGATAAGGATGAACTCTGATGCCGCGGCTGCGTTAAGGCCGCAGCTACTACCACCATTACCTTGGATATGGTTTGAGGCGCCGAAGCTAGACCGAAGGGCATCGCAGGAAATTGGAAATGTTGACAGAGTACCGCAAATCGAAGGAATCGCTGATGCCCCTCTCGAATGGGAATGTGAAAGAATGCTTCCGCGAGATCGAGGGAAGCTAGAATTCCTCCTTGTGTACCGCTTGAATAACGGATCGCAGAGTCTCCATTCGAAAGTGTGGTACCCGCAGACTGCGAATGATGTCTTTGAGATCCAAGATAGGACGAAAGGAGCTGTCCTTTTTTTGGCACCACAAAATAGAGTAACGGCCTAGTCCTCTTTTCAACAGTGGAACTGGACAAATGGCATCTAAACGCTGGAGTCTTTGAACGAAGCAACATCCGCTGCCCATTGACGCAGCCAGAGCCATCTCCGAGCTACTGTCACCGGTGCTACGGAGCGAGCTGACAGCCGCAAGAGATCATAGAAGGCCTCTGCCAGGAATGCAGCGATGGATTCTAAACGAGGCAACTTGGGATCACCTGGAAGCTGCTGAATCCATCGAAGGGAGGCCCGTGCTGCTAGACCTTCGCACACCACTGCTTGAAGGGAAAGAGCGGACGACGAAAAGCCCGTCTTTAGCAGACTCTCAACTTTTTAGGTCTTGCTGGTCGCGGAGTGCCGCTCCGCCCTCAACCGGAATTGTGGTATGCTTGGTGACCCCGGTCACTAACGCATCAACTTTCGGGTATGTCAGCCAATGGTCCAAGTCAGAGGGAGACCAAGGGTATAACTGACCAATACCGCATGCCGTACGTAGAGAGGACTCTGGAGAGTCCCACTCTCGAGATACCATTTGCTGTAACTCGGCTGGAAAGGAAAAAGCTTTGGAAGGCTTACGAATGCCCTGTAAAATGGGATCCGGCTGCAACAGGGTTTGAGAACTCTGAGGATCAGGCGTGTCGGCTAGGCGTAGCAACTCCATCACTTGTGTGATTAGGGCCGGCAACTCCTCTTTCCGAAAAAGTCTGATATCTTGAGAGTCCTCGTGAACTGTCAGCGAAGAATCAGACGGAGAATATTCCCCATCTTCTTTCTCCAACGAGTTAGGGCTCACCTCCGAAGATTTAAAGTCTTCTTGAATATCCGTAGTGTCCCGCAAGCCACATGCAACATTCCTGGGAGGACGTACTGCTTTAAAGTCTGAGGACTTTCGGGACCGCTTGCGAGACCCCGCCATATCCTTGTCTGCTACCGGGCGGGTGCTGGAGGTATACCAAAAGACTCCGAACGTCACAGGTGCCATGCCTGGTGGAAGAGCATCAGGAACTCACTGTCAGCCAAATCTGCTGTGGCTTCCAGCGGCTGTGAAAGCAAAATGGGAGCCGACTGAGTCCTTTCTGTAGGTAGACCCTGCTGCAGGGGCTCTAAGGAGGGAGGAGTTAAGGCGCTGATGTCTCCAGCTGGCAGTGCAGTGGGAATGGAGGAAGATGATTCTCCTGGATGCAGCATGCAGGTGGAACACAAGCAATCTATTAACTCCTTTTTCTTATTATTACATATAATACAGCTGTGCAGAGAAACAGGCATTGCAGAGGCTTAAAAACCTTTTTTTTTTTTTTAAACCAAAAATCAAGGTAGGCTTAGGGAAACAGAAGACTCTAAAGAAAAGGGATTTTGAAACTCCCTGTGCCTTCACAGCTTGTTTAAATGTTTTGAAATGGCTGCCCAGAGCTGCTCCCTCCAAAAAACCACACTGAAGAGAAATCTCTCCCGATTTTCAAAATGTTCGCCAGCACAGAAAAACTGCAAAATAAAAGTTTCCTAAGCTCTAAAAACCTTAAAAATGCAGCGAAATTGCTGGGGAAGAGGCAAGGAGTGCTGCTAGCAACTTAAAAATTAAAATTCTGACGAACCCTGAATCACCAGAAACGGAGGGGAGAAGGAAACTGTCAGTTATTCACTGTGCTGGTACAGAGGAGCTGAGTTCCCATGGAGGAAAAGAGAAACTTTCAAAGTCAGTATAAAGTAATTACAGTGACTGAAAGGTAGGGAAATTAGAGTTTGATCCCTCTGCAGCCACTTAGACCCTCAAGGCAGGGGCTGGAAGGTGTTTCTGAGGAGGGATGGAGAGAAGGGGAGCTGCACTGACAGTGAAATCAGGAGCTCAAACCCTGCTGTATTGCAGATTACAGAAAATACAGCTATTGAGGGAAGCCTGGGAAACCCAGAGAAAACACCTCTTGTGTGCTCTGGGTGCATCCAGGAAATAAAAATGAAGAAAAGAAAATAGGAACTTCAAAACCCAGTTTAAGAGACCCCGACGAAACTGGAAGCGAAGGAATCAGGTCAGAGACAGCCGGTCCCGATGCAGTTGAAATAAACCCAGGGCAGCTGAGGCAAGTAAGAAAACAGTTTACTTACAGTTTCTCTCAGAAATTGATACCTGATCCTCCTGCTAATGTCTAAGCCCTCATGGCAAAGACTCAGCGCTGCTTAAAGAAAATCGGGAGCTCTACTGAAGCCAGGCTCAGGAGCTCCACAAGTTTATCTGGGGAATCAAGTTGCTGAGAAACCCAAAGTAACACCTCTTGTGTACTCTGGGTGCATCCAGGAGCCTCAAGATACAGTGAAAAAGGAAAAAACAAACTAGTAGAACAAGCTTGAAGAACACCCTCATCTGTTGAGACAGAGAAAATACTGAATAGGACCCCCTAGGGGTATGCCTATGTCACCCAGAACCTGACCAATCACAGCTCTAGAGCTTTTTTCTCTGTCTCCCTATCTGCTGGCAGGGGTGCATAACCCGCTTGTCTGGACTGGTCTAGCAGTATGATCTGGAAAAAGGAGACTGCGCAAGATGGCACCCTTGGGCGGGAAGGGGACCATGAATGAGTGGTAGCATTCCCAAAGACTTTCTGTGAAAGCTGTGGAAATGCTCCGCGTGGGCTCAGTGTGCGCCGACATCATCCATATGTAAGGATTGACTTCCTGCTTGTTCCTGCAACAACTAGTCTGATACATAAGGATGCAGCTAGCTACAGTACATGCAAATGCAATGTGTGCCTTCGAGTCAGTGCTGACTCCTGGTGACCTATCAGCCCCTGGATGTTCTTGGCAGTGTGACCGGAAATAGATTGCCAGGCCTTTCTTCCAAGGCAATGGAGAGTTAAATGATTTGCCCAAGGCCACAAGGAATGCTAGTGGGAATCAAACCCTGGTCTTTGTTCCCAAGCCAGTGCTCTAACCATTAGGCCCCTCCAAGCTAGCTATGTACCACAGGAGATTCACTTGCCAAATTTGAATGTCCAAAAAAACAAGCAGCCTTGAAGACATTACAGATGCAGGCCCCCAAATTAGTCTGTATTGATTTACAGCACAACTAGCTAAGTATGGCCTGTTGAACCGGGCAGTACAAATGGCAGTGCTAAATCTAGCCAGCTAAATTTTAGTTGGTTTAGAGCGACATTCAGCTGAAAATTTTGGTCAAGATTTGGCAGTAAAAATCAGCTTCACTTATCCAGCCAACCCTTGAGTGTTATTTTGAAAATGGACCCTAAAGAAAAATAAGTCCTAACATCTATTTATTTAAACTTATTTTTATACAGTCTACTATTCAAAGCAGTTTACATAGAACCAATGAGCTTAATAGGGCATTGACATACAGACTGTTGTACACAGAATCAGTAGCATATTAAAAGCAACAACTGTATTAAGTTATCATGCATATAATCAACATATATACATCTGGGAACTGTGCTATGCTTGGTCTGCAAGGTGTCCAGAGGGGAGGGCAGTGTCTAGAGTATAGGACTGTCTGGGTGAGGTTATCAGAATGGCTTACAATCACTTCTGCAGCAAATCTTACAATGAAAGTAAATACTGAACAATTAAAACAAGTTCATAAGAACAAAATACTTCACTAGGGTGTCAATCAGTAACACAGAACCGACAACTGTGCTTTAATTGAATTTGAGACCGTTTCCAATTAGTGTGGAGCACTACAGACTTCATGCTGCCTGTGACTCACTGCAGTGACTCATCAGCCCAACTTTTTCTTGCAGGAGAAGAAGCATTCAACACTAGCAAAGATGCAAGATCAAAAAGAAAGCAAAATCACCAAACTTCTCAGCAAGAACCTTGTGATAAATTTAGATGGCCGAAAGAATATGAAATGAGCTTCCTGGAAACTATGTTCACTTTCCAAAGCTATATTATTTTCATTTAAGAAATACAAAGAGGAGACTAAATGTAAATTAGCTAAGTTTTATGGTTATTTGCTTCTTGAAATAAATATTTCATCTTTAAAAAAAGAAGAAAAAAGTTACCCAAAAAAGGAATTAAAGATCTACTATTTTGAAATGGCATTTGGTGACTTCCTGGGGGGTGGGGGGGAAGAGATGGTTCACAGCATTCCTAAACCCACTTTGACCTTCCCCAATTATAAAATAATCTAAGGTAACAGAAAAATAATCTCTTGGTCATTACCATTAATTGGAATTGCTACATAATATTTTAAATTTTAATTGTAACTGTTACAGAATTTTCTAATTGTAAAATTATTATTTTAAACATTTTATCATTGTTATGCTGCTTTGCTGTACCCTCAAAAAGCAGGTGTCAAAAACAACAAACATGAAGTCTCTTCTTCCCCAAAAGAAGTGCTCAAAAAAGCTCAGCACTTCAACTGGCAGTCTCTTTCCCATTTTGTTTTTTCAACTAGCAAACAGATCTGTTAGTAATCTCAGGGGCATGTTCATCAAGCTGAGCTAGTGGTTAGCATGCACTGTAGGCAAATAGGTCCCAATGAATAACATGGAGCGTAGTTACAAATAGCGCATGCGGACCATTAGCCCAGTTTAGTAAACATGCCCTTTATTCTAACAATGAGAACCTCAAGGATAAATTAAAAAACGCAAATAAGAATAAGGTGAACTTGTGCATAGATCACTTGGTAAAACTGATGATTAACGATATAGGATAAACTAGAAAACAGATCTTACTATAATTCACAATGTTTTATTTTGTAAAAGTAAAATGATAGCATAGCATAGTTTTATATTATCTTTTCACTAAAGAAAATTAGATGTTTAAAAATGTGTCTAATATCTCAAATATGTACATAATTAATATTAAATCATAACAGAAGAGTATTTTACTATACAATAAAATGCTACGGAATTTCATCCATAGCTGCTGTTATTGTTTCGATCCATCTCATTGCTGGCTTTCCTCTTTTACAGTGATCTTCTACCTTGCCAAGCATTATGTCTTTCTCCAATGATCTCTTCGCATGATGTGTTCAAAGTATAAAAGTCAAAGTCTTATCATCTGAGCTTCTAAGGAAAGCTTAGGTTTGATCTTCTCTAGTACTGACTGGTTTGTTCTTTGGGCAGTCCATGATATACACAGTATTCGTTGCCAGCACCATAATTTAAAGGCATCAATTTTCTTCCTGTCTATCTTTTTCACTGTCCAACTTTCACATCCATATGACGTTATTGAAAATACTATGGCCTGGACTAGTCAAATTTTTGTAGAGAGAGAGAGAGAGAGAGACATCCCTGCTCTTGAGAATCTTGTCTAGGTCCTTCATAGCCATTCTACCAAGAGCAATAAGTCGTCTGATTTCTTGACTGCTAGTCCTTTGACTGTTGATCCAAGTTAATGTCAACTATTTCAATTTCTTCTCCATCAATGATTAACATTGATTTTGCCAGTTGTCAGGATCTTTTTTTATTTATTATATTATTCATTTATTTAGATGATTTTCTAAACCGCATTTCAGAATGTCAAGGGGGTTTACAAGGAACAAGTTGAACATTAACGTACACAGAACGCCTGCAATAACTTGAAAATAAATTCAACATACGAACTGGGAAAAAGCTAGGGGAACTGGAGAGAACCTATATACATAATCCTGTGGAAGCTATAACTCTGGTGCATAGGGGGACCTATATGCTAAGGGTGGGGGGAAAGAACTTGTGGACAGCACGTTGGTTATTCTTGAACAACAGATTGCCATTAAAGGAGAATATTTGACGAGAAATGCTGTGGATAGATTTATCAGTTTCATTTTCAGTTTACTTGCTATTTGGGCTGTATTTAGCTAGGATTCTACTTACGCTGTCGTGTTAATGTCATTATCATGTTTTATGTAGCATTAGCTTGTCTTATTTTTAGAGCTCTGATTTTCAAATTTGTTTTATGATTTATGGCTTAATTTATCTATGTTGTATGTTTCAATAAGGTATGTGAAGGGCAATAATCAAAGCCTTTCCCATGTGTAAAATGCAATTTAATCAAAGGAAATAAGGTTTTGTGATTACTGCCCATCCTATAGGCAGCTAAAAGTTTGTATGTATTTTCACCCAGGTGTTTTAGGGGATGTTCCCATGTGTTAGGTGAGGTGAGGGCGAGTTTGGTTAGAGTACTGGCTTGGGAACCAAGAGATCAAGGCTCGATTCCCACTAGCACTCCTTGTGGCCTTGGGCAAGTCACATAACCCTCCATTGCCTCAGAAAAATCCAAGTTATCAATGTCCCTGTTTAATGTACATTATCAAGTTTAAGTTACAATGTAAACCGCTTTGACTGAACTGATACAGCAGTATAAAAAAAACTGTTAAATAAATAAAACCATATGATGTTATGAAAGAAAGCAAACAAATTATGGTGCAATTATTTTAAAAAAGTGCATACTTTTTCTTCAAATATTGTGGCAAATCTCATGGGTGAAAACTAATCTGTGGCATTTGCACAAATACTTAGAAGACTTACATTTTATCTACCATTGCTCCCCTTTCCAGGTTTGAGAGACATGAAAAGGAGGTTGATGGGCTCTCTCTATGCTTCTCAATAGGGCGAGTTTGAGGGTTCCCTATGTTCTGTGCCTTCCATGTCTGCTTCCCAATACTGAGGCAGCAAAGCACACCACTGCAACTCCTGGACCAGGAAAAGTTACTGTCCAGGATGGTCTGAAAAACATAGCAAACAGAGTCCGAAGCAGAAAGTGAAACATTAGTCTAGAGCAGGCATGTCCAACAGGTAGATCGCGGAGGGGTCAGACGTAGATCACCAGCCCCACTTGGCTCCATCTCTCCAGCAGCTCGCCCTGTCACTAGGAGAGAGCCTGTGCTGGCAGGTCGTCTGCCGAGGGCTTGCCGCAGCTGCTGATCCTTTGCCTGTCTTTCTTCTCTGCCTGTGGGTGTATTGGGAGCGTTTGTTGTTTTCATGCCAATAGCAACATTTTTTTTTCTCGAGAGCTGTTTTGGTTATTCCACATAATCTTTATGTTTTTTGGTGTGCTGAAGCCAAAAATAACCTCCATTTTGTCATAGGACATCACGTTTCCTGACAATTTAGGTAATTATGTTAAATAAGGCAATACCTCAAAATAAAACTTTAATTTTATAAGTCTATTTCCATTTATTACAATATTTTCATGAAAATCCTTTTTTGAACTGAAATGAGCTCACCTACACACACTAAACTCGATTCTTCTTCCTTGTGAGGCTCCTCTTGGTGCATTTACGGTTGTGAGTAGCATCTGGAATGTCTCTCTGAAGCATCCAACAGTAGTCTGCCATCATTGTAATGCTCCATTTTCCCTGGTATCTCCTTTACATCTCTTTAATGTCTTGATGGAATCGTTCACCTTGTTCCTCACTCACAGCTCCCAAATTTTCAGGAAAGTAGTCAAGGTGGGACTGGAGGAAATGCACTTTCAAACTCATCAGGCAACTTAAAGCTTGAAATGCTTTCAGCATTCATCTGACGATCTTTTTGTAGTGAGGATCTTTGTTATTGCCTAAAAATTTCTGTACGACTTCTTTAAATGCAATCCACCCTTCTTTTTGAGGATCCGTCATGGAATTGACAAACTCTTGATCAACTTCTAATGTCTAGTCCGACAAACACACCTTCCTTCAATTTTGCCTCCAACAGGCCTGGAAACTTGGTGATCAAGTATTTGAAGCATTCTCCATCTCTTGGAAGTGATTTTACGAATTGCTTCATCAATCCCAATTTTATGTGGAGAGGTGGTAGAAGAACTTTATGGGACGGTACCAAAGTTTCTCGGAGGACTTTTTTCACCGACTGTTAGCACCCTCGGCTGCCAACTCTTCTTGGTCCAGTGATTTTGTCGGTCTCGACTGTCCCATAGACACAGAAAACAAGGATATTTGGTATACCCAGCTTGTTGCCCGAGCAGCATGCACAAGACCTTCAAGTCCCTACACACTTGCCAACCATGGTCTTCATATTTAAGTTTACGAAGAACCAATTCCAAGTTCTTGTAGGTTTCCTTCAAGTGTATTGAATGACCTACAGGTATGGAAGCATAAAAAACGTTGTGGAGTAAAACTGCTTTGAGACTTCTTTTTGAAGAATCTATAAAAAGACGCCATTGCTCTGAATCATATTGGATTTTAAATTGACCCATCAGACCTTCGACATCGATGCAATAAACCATCTTGTCTTCCTGGGCGAAGTAAGGAACAAACTCCTTTTCACGATGTCTGAACCATAAAGATGACACTAATGGCAACAATAAATTCCTGATTTTCAGCCTTGATCCGAGTAACTTAGCAGCATCTTTGGGAAGATTCAAGTCTCTTACCAAATCATTCATCTCCTCCTGAGAAAACAGTTTTGGTCTTGAATCATCTTCAAAGTCAGAACTTAATTTGTCATCTGGTTCAGGTATGACTTCACCTTCATTGGAGCTAGGTATCTCTTCCAAGGTAGCAGGGGGCTTGGGTACTGGTATATCTGTGCCATGGGGGATGGGACAAATTGCAAATTGAAGATTGGGGTATGAAATGGAATGCTTCCATTTGGAATTAAACCCTTTCACGTTGCATGAACAAAAGTAACAGTCGTCACTATGGTTCTTTTGCTCTCACCATACCATAGGAATCCCATAACGGAAAGATTTTTTCTTACCCTTGAACCAGTTTCATAGGTCCTCAACACACCGTTTGCACACTTTATGAGGCGCCCAGACTATCTTGCTCTCCAATTTTTAGTCCAAAGTATGCAAAGTATACTTTTTTTCACAAAGTCTAATATTCTGCTGTTGCTTCAACACTGTATATTCACCACAGATGAAACAGAAACTGTCTGGCGAATTAATACACTTTGGAGGAGCATAACATAACGGTTGAAGAATGACGAGCTAACACGAATTGTGATGAAAAAGTGTGAACAGCCTAGAACCAAGAACCTGATGATGATTCATGCACAAGTGTGGCATGCAGGAGAGAGCAGCTCTGTGTCTGTACACGAGACGTCACAGTGCTGGCCACGCCCCCCTGCACTGACCAGAGCTGCTGCTATCTGCCCTGTGTCTCCCTCCCACTGGATTCTTCAGGAAAGATTAACCCCTTCTACCATTAGAAGCACGGACTTAAAACTTGCTTAGCTTATGTATATATTGCTGACCATCAGATTTTCAGTGCTATATTTTTTTTTACATAACTCTGACAACCCCTTTAAGGTTTTTTTTGGCATTTTATATCTTAAAAGCACTTATGTGAATTAATTAATAGTAATTTGAATTAATTAATAGTAATTTGAAAAAATTTGAAGACAATTTTGCATGTTGTGGCAAATCATGACGTCTAGGAGTTTTTTCAATATTTTATTTGCTTTCAGCACACCAAAATACATGGAAATTAGATGAAAATAACCAAACAGCTTTTTAGTCGCAGACCTGTGTAGTTTGTGGGTACCTCAGGGGGCCACCGCCCACGCCCCACAACAAGACGCCACAGGCCCGGGGTCATACCTGGTCTCCTGCCCTCAGAATCACCTATTCCTGCTCCTCAGAATCACCCATTCCTGCCCCTGCCCCAACACCCCTTAGAAGTGTGTTATATACCAGGCGATATCCATTCACCCGGGCTTTACCTGAATACACTTAGGGGCTTGTTTACAAAGCCGCGGTAGCGGTTTGCGATCGTAATCGGAGCCGCGGCCCCATTGATTTCAATGGGGCCGCGGCTGCGATCGCGAACCACTACCGCGGCTTTGTAAACAAGCCCCTTACTGTATTAGTTGTGTCGTGTGCTGGTCGTTGGTTGCTTTATAGTTCGCTTTCATTAAACGTTTTTGGCAGACACAACAAAGTGTCAAGAATTGGGCGATTTTGGCCAGCTTTCCCAATTTTGTTCTAACTTGCCTATGCCTTGCCTTTGAATTGGTTCAAACCACTGTGACCTTTGCTTGCCTCTGCAATTTATTTTGCCTTGCCTTTGCATTGATTCTACACTGTGTGCAGAATTTATTAAATCGCGTGTGGTGGTATTTGAACTTGTTTGGCGGTATTTGATTTTATCTGGTTTGCTGGACAGGTGTTTGAGTTTTTTCAATGATTGTTTGATGGTATTTGATAATTGGTGCCAGTATGATGAATTCTTATTTTTACTTTTAGAACTGCATGTGTGGTTTTGGCATCTCCAGTCCTTGTATTGCACATCATCCAGAGGTCTTCAGGTCCTGTTGATCTTTAATACTTTGGGACAGTGACAGCCACAGCCACCCCAGTATAACAAAGATGAGTGTTCCAAGGAAGAGCAAAACCTACCACTTTCATGATGAATGGGAAATGGACTACTTCATCATGGTGAAAGACAAGTGTTGTCTAATTTGTAACGCCCCAGTATCCTTGCCCAAAAAGGGTAATCTGGAACAATATTATAAGGCTCTGCTTAGCAATAAGTTTGATGCTGATTTTCCATCCAAAAGTTAAATTCGTAAACTGAAGTTCAAAGAACTTAAATCGAAATTGGCTACCCAGCAACAGTTGATGGCGAAGCCAAGGTCACATTTGGTCAATGCAACCATAGCATCCTTCAAGGTCAGCAACCTGATCACAAACCTTCCAATGAAGGGGAATTTATAAAAGATTGTTTTCTTGAACCAGTTGATAAACGTTTTGAAGGATTTAAAAATAAGAAAGAGATCATAGCTGCTATTCAAGATGTACAATTGTCAAGAAAGCACAGTTACTTACCTGTAACAGGCGATCTCTGGGAACAGCAGGAATAAGTCTTCACATAAGAGTATCGTTGGTACCAACGGAGCCTGCGCGGGAACCCTCCCCAGCGTCCAATAAGAAAGCTTTTGGGAGCATCCCACAGCGCCTGCGTGCTGCCTTCCCGCCTTTCCCAACCGCCTCTCTCCAGTTCGAGTTTTAAAGCTGAGACAAAGAGAGAGAGAGGGAAGGAAAGAGATAGAGATACAACTCCTAGGGGAGGTGGGTGGGTTCTGAAGACTTATTCCTGCTGTTCCCAGAGATCACCTGTTACAGGTAAGTAACTGTGCTATCTCCAGGAACAAGCAGGAATGAGTCTTCACATATGGGGACTCCCTAGCTGCAGATGCCAGGGAGAGACCCCAGAGATGTGTGTCCTTGAAAAGGGTTCCACCTCCCCCCATGGATCTCTGGCATCCAACCAGGGTAGGTGGGTAGGAGTTGATTAGGAATGGAACAGGTGTTTTAGAACAGCCTGACCAAACAAGGCATTCCGGCGGGAGTCCTTGTCCAAACAGTAATGGGCTGTGAAGGTATGAACCGAGGCCCAGGTGGCCGCTCGACAGATTTGGTCGATGGACACAGAGTTTAGGTGAGCAATTGAGGCTACCATGGCCCTCACATTGTGAGCTGTGACATGGCCTTCCAGAGAAAGGTTCCTACTTTGGTAGGCAAAAGAAATACACTGAGCAATCCAGTTGGACAGTGTTCTCTTAGAAACTGGAAGTCCTAAATGGGAAGGATCAAAAGCAACAAAGAGTTGAGAAGACTTTCGATGTTGCTGTGTTCTTTGTAAGTAAAAGGTGAGAGCTCTTTTACAATCCAAAGTATGAAGATTCCTCTCTGCACTTGATGCATGAGGTCCTGGAAAAAAGACAGGTAAGTATACCTCCTGGTTCAGATGAAAAGGCGAGACCACTTTGGGCATAAAGTGTGGATTGGTCCTGAGGACTACTTTATCATGATGGAACCTTGTATAAGGAGGATTAGCCACCAAGGCTTGCAACTCACTGATGCGACGTGCTGAGGTGACTGCAATGAGAAAGATAACCTTCCAAGAAAGAAACTTCAAGGAGGTGGTGGCTAAAGGTTCAAAGGGTGGCTTCATAAGCTGGCCAAGAACCAGATTTAAGTCCCATGACACTGGAGGTGGTCTAATGGGAGGTTTAGTTAAAAGAAGGCCTCTCATGAATCTTGCTATAAGAGAATGAGAGGAAACAGGCTGTCCATTGAGCGGCTTGAGGGACGCTGCAATAGCACTCAAATGGACTCTTGCAGAATTCGTTTTGAGGCCTGCATGGGAAAGATGCAGAAGATACTCTAGTAAAGAATCCAAAGGTATTGCAAGAGGGTTAAGACCCTTCTCTAAACACCAAATGGTAAATCTTTTCCATTTGAAAGCATAGGAACGTCTAGTGGAAGGCTTTCTAGAAGCATGAATAATATCTCTGACTTGCTGAGAGAGATGGAAAACCTGAAGGTCTAGACCTTCAGCAACCAGGCCCTCAGGTGAAGAGACTGGGGGTTTGGGTGCCACAACGTTCCGTCTTCCTGGGAGAGAAGATCTGGAGCAGAGCCCAACTCCAGGGACGGAGCTTGAGAGAGATGCAGAAGTAGAGGGTACCACACTTGGCGTGGCCAATGTGGTGCTATGAGGATCATAGAAGCTCCGTCTCTCTGAAGCTTGAACAGTGTTTTGGGAATTAGGGGAATGGGTGGAAAGGCATAAAGGAAGTCTTGACCCCAGTGAAGGAGGAAGGCATCCTTGGCCTGAACTCCCTGACACGGAATCCTGGAACATAGAAACATAGAAACATGATGACAGAAAAAGACCACATGGCTTATCTAGTCTGTCCTTCCATAACAACTACAACAGTCCACTTTTTACCTTTAGAGATCCTCTGTGTTGGTCCCATGCTTTTTTGAATTCAGTTACTGTCCTCATCTCTACCACCTCCACTGGGAGACTATTCCATGGATCCACTACTCTTTCTGTAAAGAAATATTTCCACATATCACTCCTGAATCTATCTCCCTTCACCCTCATCCCATGTCCCCTCGTAGCAGAACTTGCTTTCAATTGAAAGAGGCTCTCTCCCTGAACATTTATGCCACGGAGGTATTTAAACAACTCAATCATATCACCTCTATTCCGCCTTTTCTCTAAGGTGTACATATTAAGATCCTTAAGTCTGTCCTCATATACTTTATAATAGGCCCATTAATCATTTTAGTAGCAACCCTCTGCACCGACTCCATCCTGTTCACATTCTTTTGAAGGTGCGGTCTCCAGAATTGCACACCATACTCCAAATGAGGTTGCACCAAAGACTTATACAGAGACATTATCACCTCCTTTTTTCTGCTAGCCATTCCTCTCCATATGCACCCAAGCATCCTTCTAGCTTTTGCCGTCACCTTTTCTACCTGTTTAGCTACTTTAAGATCATCAGACACAACCACGCCTAGGTCCTGCTCTTCTTTAGTGGACAAAAGTACTTTACTTCCTATACTGTATTGCTCCCTTGGATTGCTGCAGCCCAAATGCATGACCTTACATTTTTTAACATTAAATCCCAGCTGCCAAATTCTAGACCATTCTTCAAGCTTAGCTAGATCCCTCCTCATGTTATCTACCCCTTCCTGGGTGTCTACTCTATTGCAGATTTTGGTATCATCCGCAAAGAGGCAAACCTTACCCGACAGCCCTTCCGCTATATCACTAACAAAGATATTAAAAAGAATCGGACCAAGGACAGATCCCTGGGGCACACCACTGGTAACATCCTTCTCCTCAGAGTGAGCTCCATTTACTTGTACTCTTTGTCGCCTCCCACCCAACCAATTTCTAACCCAAGCAGTAACTTTGGGGTCCATCCCTAGGGTGCTCAGTTTGTTTATAAGTCGCCTGTGAGGAACAGTGTCAAAGGCTTTACTGAAATCTAAATACACCACATGTAGAGCTCTCCCTCGGTCCAACTCCCTGGTCACCCAGTCAAAGAAATCAATCAGATTTGTCTGACAAGACCTGCCTCTGGTGAATCCATGCTGCCTCAGATCCTGTAATCCGCTGGACTCCAGAAACCTCACTATTTTCTCTTTCAGCAGCGTTTCCAATAATTTACTCACCACCGAAGTTAAACTATCCGGCCAGTAGTTTTCAACCACATCCTTACTTCCGCTTTTGTGTAAAGCCACCACATGAGCCTCTCTCCAGTCCTTTGGCACCACTCCCGACTCCAACGAGGCATTGAAAAGGTCAGTCAGTGGAGTTGCTAGAATGTCCCCAAGTTCCCTCAGTATTCTAGGGTGTATCCCATCCAGTCCCATCGTTTTGTCTACTTTAAGTTGAGCTAGTTTCTCACGAACACAGTCTTCTGAAAATTGTTCAATATGTCCCTCGCTTCTGTTCTTATTTGTGGGTGTTTTCTGAGGTCCTGCTCCTGGTTCTTCATCTGTGAACACAGAACAAAAATATTTGTTAAGCAATTCCGCTTTATCCTTATCAGCTTCTACATATTCCCCCCCTGCACCCTTGAGTCTGACAATACCACTTTTGCCCTTCCTTTTTTCACTAATATATCTGAAAAATGTCTTATCCCCCCATTTTATTGCATTGGCTATTTCCTCCTCCTTTTGAATCTTTGCCTTCTTGACTACTTTGCTAGCTTCTTTAAGTTTTTCCAAATACAGATGCCCGTCTTCCTCTCTCTGTGATCTCTTGTATTTCATGAAGGCCTCCCTCTTTTTCTTCACTTTTTCAGCTACTTCCTTCAAAAACCATAGCGGTCTCCTGTTCCTTTTGCCTTTATTTACCATTTTAACAGAACTGGGGAAGTTTGGCATTCCACGGACTTGCAAATAGGTCTATGTCCGGGGTTCCCCAAATTCGAAAAATCCTGGCTACCTGGTCCCTGTGGAGGGACCATTCGTGTGGAAGCAGAACTCGACTGAGTCTGTCTGCCCAAGAGTTTTGAACGCCTGGAAGATATACTGCCAGAAGATGAATCTGATGCTCTCTGGCGAAGGCCCACAGTCGCAAAGCTTTGTTGCAAAGCGACAGAGAGCCAGTCCCTCCCTGCTTGTTTACATAGAACATGGCTACTTGATTATCTGTGTGGATGAGGACTGTCCTGTAGCTGAGCAGGCAGTGGAACACTCTGAGAGCTAAGAAAATTGCTCCGAGTTCCAAGAGATTTGTGTGTAATGAAGTCTCCAGTGGAGACCAGTTGCCCTGGGTGGAGAGATCTTGCAGATGAGCTCCCCATCCCATTGGAGAGGCATTTGTTGTAAGGGTTGCTTGGGGAAGTGACTGTTGAAAAGGGGACCCCAGCAACAGGTTTTGAGAGGACTTCCACCACTGAAGAGACCAAAAAAGGCTACTGGAGTTTGCTATTATGTCTGACAGACAACGTGGTGCCTGAGTCCATTGGGTGGACAAAGTCCATTGAGCTGCCCTCATGTGAAGGCGAGCATATGGAACCACATGCACAGTGGATGCCATGTGGCCTAAGAGTTGTAGCATTTCTCGAGCAGTTAAAGGGGGCTTTAACTGTATTTGGGAGGCTAACTGCACCAAGCGTAGGCAACGGGCCTGAGGAAGATAGGCCCTTGAAGTTATGGTATCCAACCAAGCCCCTATAAACTCGAGGGACTGAGTAGGGGTGAGACTGGATTTTGGGATGTTTATTACTAGTCCCAAATACTGAAGAACACGCATTGTGCAGGTTAGACAAGTCTTGGCCTCTGCTTGAGATGGAGCTCGAATGAGCCAGTCGTCCAGATATGGGAAGATGAATATTCCTAGAGTGCGTAGAAATGCAGCTACTACTGCCATGCATTTCGTGAACACCCTTGGTGCAGAGGCCAGACCAAAATGAAGCACCCTGTATTGGTAGTGCTTTCCTTGAAAAAGTAAGCGAAGGAACCTTCTGTGAGTTGGATGGATGAGGACATGGGTGTACGCATCCTTGAGATCTAGAGAACAAAACCAGTCCTGACTCTGAAGGTATGGAAGCAGAGCACCGAGAGAAATCATCTTGAATTTCTCCTTGAATAGAAATTTGTTCAATTCTCTGAGATCTAAGATGGGTCTGTAGCCCCCTGTTTTCTTTGGAATAAGAAAATAAGGGGAGTAGAACCCTGTGCCTTGTTGAAGAAGAGGTACTTCTTCTATTGCCCCTTGGGCAAGAAGGATGGCAATCTCCTGACCTAGAAGGTTGAGGAGAGATGTTGGAGAATTGAACTGTTTCACCATGGTGTGGGGGGGGGGGAGGGGGGGGGAAGGCTTAAGAAATGAAGCTTGTACCCTTCCCTTATGATGGAGTGTGTCCATTGCTCTGCCGTGATTTGCTCCCATCTGGGAGCAAAGTAAGTCAACCTTCCTGGGATGGTAAGGGGCTCTGGTCCTTCCAGAGCTAGAAAGGCTAAGTTCTCTAGTAGCGAGTCAAAGGCCCTGAGGAGGCTGAGGCTGCTGGGCCGTGGAAGGTCTAGCTGCCTTTGACTTGGCCTGTTTAGGTGGTTGCTGACGCTTTGCAGCAAAACGACCTGCAGAAGATGCCTGTTGACCATAAGCAGGATAGTGTCTTCCTTTTTTGGAAAAAGATGTCTTTTTAACAATCTTTTCTTAACAGGAGCAGAGGTAGACTTTAAAAGTCGATCCAATGCAGAGTTTTCAGCATCCATCTGAGTGGCCTTTGCTTGCCAATCCTTACCAAAAAGGTTTTCACCTGTACAAGGGAGATTTCCCAATTGATCTTGGACCCAAAGCTCCAAATCAGAAGTTTGTAGCCAAGCAATTCTGAGTGCCCCTATGGTAATAGCCGAAGCTCTGCTTACACACTCAAAAGAGTCAAAGGCTGCATGGTTGGAAAATTTGGAGACATCTTGGGCATGTTTGAGCCAAGTGAGAAACTCCTCTCTTTTATCCTCTGAAATGAAAGGGGTTAAAGTCTGCAGATGATCTGTGACTTCTTTTAGAAACATTCCTATATAGAGACTATAGGAATTGATCCTAGCAGCTAGCATAGCAGCTTGGAAAACCCTTCGGCCAAAAGCATCCAGGGTCCTGCATTCACGCCCTGGAGGATTAGATGAGTGTCTTTTTGCATTCTTTATCTTCTTCATGGCAGACTCTACCACAATAGAGTGGTGAGGAAGCTGAGTCTTGTGGAAGCCGGTTCAAGGAGGGACACGATACATGGTGTCTAACCTGCGAGAATGAGGAGAGGTGGTGAGAGGTGTCTCCCACATCCTCAACATGAGATCATAAAGAATCTCATGAACAGGTAAAGTAGCTGCCTCCTTAGGAGCTTTAGGATATTGTAAAATATCCAACTCCTTGGCTCTGGGTTCTGACTCAGGGGCCACTGTGATAGAGAGATCCCTAGCCACTTCCCTAACAAAGTCTTGAAAAGACAAGTCTTCTGGAGGAGACATTCTTCGTTTAGGTGAAGAAGACTCCTGAGGAAGAAGTATCGATCCTTCTACAGAACCCTCAGAGTCCTCAGAGGAATTGAAGTATCGCCTGTCTGGATGCTCCTGTAAAGCCCGATAACCGTATCGAGTGGGATCGACATCGGGAGTAATCGGTACCGGTGGGCATCATAGGACAGGGTACCGTTGCAGTCGACACCGAAGCCGATGTTGATGCAATCGGTACCGGTACTGGGAGCGATGCCGGTACCGGAGCCGGTACCAGCAACGGGGATTGTTGCGGTACCGGAGGCGTCGCAGCCTGTATGAAAGCCGTTAAGGTGCGCTGCATGGTCAGAATCTTCTGATCCAACGACGCCACCAGAGTCTGGATGTCAGTACCAGTGGGAGCCACCGGTACACCAGAACAAGGCAACAGGTGATCTGTCGAGGCTGAGCCATCGATGTCAACCTGTGACCCCATAGATAATGCTTTGGAAGCCGGAGCTTCCCGCCGGGGCAATTTTGCCGGTGCGGAATCCTCGAGGGCAAGCCCGGAGGCATCTCGATGCTTGGAGGGAGATCTGCCCTTCGAGGACCGGCCAGATTTATGCTTGGTTACCTGAGATCCATGGGAGGAAGAGGAGTCCCTGGAAGACGTTGATGCTACCGAAGCTGCATCAGAGGGAAACAGGGTACTGAGCTTGGCTGCTCGGTTCTGCCGACCTCTCTTAGACATCATGGTACAGGACATACAATCCGTGATGGAATGGTCAGGTCCCAAACACTTTAGACACCAGTCATGGGTGTCGGTGACAGAAATAGTACCGCCACATTTTGTGCATTTTTTTAAACCCAGAAGCGGGCTTCTCCATGAGGAAAAAATTTTTAGGCCTAGGGCCCAAAAACTGAAAAAGCACAGTAGAAATAAAGCGTTTTTTGTTGTTTTTTTTTTAAAGAAAGAAAAGAAAGACCGGCGGTACCGGTCCGACGTCGAAGGCAGCAGACGCGACACAAAAGAATAAAGAAAAAAATAAAGAACTTCTTCTGCGGAGACAGGAACACGACCTGCTGGCTCCGCGGAAAAGAAGAACTGGAGAGGGGCGGTTGGGAAAGGCGGGAAGGCAACACGCAGGCGCTGTGGGATGCTCCGAAAAGCTTTCTTATTGGACGCTGGGGAGCGTTCCCGTACAGGCTCCATCGGTACCGACGATACTCATATGTGAAGACTCATTCCTGCTTGTTCCTGGAGATAAACCATCGTGCGGCAAATAGAAAAGATGTGTGGAGACACAACTGAACAATTGTTGGAGGATGTTTCAAATTGCGTTGCTTTCTCACTCCAACTGGATGAATCTACAGACATAAGAAACATAGCCCAGTTACTAGTCTTTATCCGGATGTTTTTTGAAGACTTCAGTGTTAAAGAAGAACTACTTGGAATGATTTCTTTAAAAGTGAGAACTACCGGTCAGGAAATATTCAGTTCTTTCCATTCTTTTCTGACAAAGTGTAATCTTCCATTGCATAGACTTGTTTCCATCACTACTGATGGAGCCAGAGCAATGACAGGTGAGGGTTAACGGTTTCATAGCCCTCTGTAGACAGCATGACGACTTTCCAGATTTCCTTTCTTACCACTGCATCATTCACCAGCAAGTTTTGGCAAGCAAGAGACTCAATACAAAGACTGTCATGGACATCACTTTCGAAATTGCAAATTCAGTTCGTGGAAAATCACTTCAAAGATGGCTTTTCAATCTTACTCTTGATGAGGGGGCAGCGGAAATCATTTTGCACACAGATGTAAGGTGGCTAAGTAGGCACAAATTTCTGCAAAGATTTCGTGATTTGCTGAATGAAATAAGAAGTTTTTTGAAGGAGAAGGGAGATGACCAAGCAGAGCTGGAAGATGAGTGGTTGTGTGATCTGGCATTTCTCGCTGACTTTACAGGCGAACTAAGTGATATGAACCTTGAACTACAAGGTAAAAACAAATGCATTGGCAAGATACGGCGACCAGAATTGCACACAATATTCAAGGTGCGGTCTCACCATGGAATGATATAGAGGCATTATAATATCTTTTGTTTTATTTTCCATTCCTTTCCTTATCATACCTAGCATTCTATTTGCTCTCTTGGCTGCCGCTGCACACTGGGCCGAGGGTTTTAACATGGTATCCACAATATTAGAGATGATTTTAATGATAGTTCACAGATTATCTATGTTATGAATGAACCTACCTCATCTGGCTTTTCAGCTATGTTAATGAATATTCATTCAAAATTTGAGAAACATCATTATTTACACACAAACTTGCAAATATGAATACTTTATGCACAGCCATGAGGAATATCCTGAAAATTAGATAGGCTGGAGTGGATCTAAAGAACTGGTTTGAGCACCGTTGATCAAAGGTGACTACATACTGTAGCTAGCGTCATGTCCTTGGGATAGGCTAACAGTTCTGATTTTACTTCATTGCTTCTGGGTATTTTTGTTTTATTTAGCTCATGCCCATTTCAGTAGTAGCTCAAAGTGGAGTGGAGGAGTAGCCTAATGGTTAGAGCACTGGCTTGGGAACCCAGAGACCAAGGTGCAATTCCCACTAGCACTCCTTGTGGCCTTGGGCACATCATTTAACCCTCCATTGCCTCAGAAAAATCCAAGTTATCAATATCCCTGTTTAATGTACATTACCAAGTTCAAGTTACAATGTAAACCGCTTTGATTGAAATGATAAAGCGATATATAAAACCTGTTAATTAAATAAAGTGAGTTACATTCAGCGACATCAAGTATTAGACACTGGGAACAGTGTAAGTTTGTTGATGAGGCAATAAAGGGTTAAAAGTGACTTATCCAAGATCACAAGAACTGTCAGTGGGATTTGAACCCTGGTTTCCTGCCCTAATCACTAGACAAGTTAGTCCACTTGTTGCTCTAGAGCAGGCATGTCCCAACTTCGAACAGGTCGTGATCTATATTTTCTAGCCAAAAGTGCCGGTGATCTACTACCATGAAATTTAAGTTTCAAATTAGTTTCAAAATAAATTTAACCCAATAAACTTGGACGATCCCCCCCCCCCCCCATTTTTAATGAACCTCATTTACTTGGATGTGATCAGCTGTTAAGCAAATTAAGCAAAAACAAAACAGATGAAAATCCAGTAAGAACTGCGAGGAGAAATGGAAAGTACATTTTTTCTTAAGTTTTATTGAGTAATTTGTGTTAAATTTAGGTTGAGTATTGATCCAGGCTGATCTTGCACAATCTTTAATATTTCGCTTTTGCTCATTAGTGATATGTCTGAGCCTGCATTTCATCCACCAGCTTTTTGAAGTTGGGTAAATATTAAGTGACGGCCAGTCTCAGGGAATCCTGGAGATGTTCATCTGTCATGTTGGAACGTTGTGTGCTCTGTCATTTTCAGATGGGAAAACGCAGATTCACACAAATAAGTTGAACCAAAACAGGAATGTACAGCTTCACGGCATCTTCTCAAGTTGGGAAATTTGTCTCTAGGCACTAGCTTCCAAAACGATTCTTGCTCAGCACAGGTCTTGAAAAAAATGTCATTTTTAAGGGTTAATATTTTGTTTTCAAAAGATGGCTTGTTCAATGAGTAACTTTTACTGATAGCAGCTGCAGTTTCTTTAATGTCCACGTCTACTTTGAATGGGTATGACAAGTACTCCACAACTGTTCCAATTTTTTGGAAGTCACAGAATCTATTTTCGAATTCCTGGATAACGGAACAGATTTGTGTCACATACTTCTCGTTCTGAAAAACAAAATTTGGATATTGTCCCAGATGGTCCTGCTTATTAGGAAAATGATCAAAAGTGTTTTTTGCAAGGTCAGTCATCATTAGCTCAAATTTGCTCTTGTAGGATGAAACTGTACTCATCTCGTCAATGCATTTGTTTTTACCTTGTAGTTCAAGGTTCATATCACTTAGTTCGCCTGTAAAGTCAGCGAGAAATGCCAGATCACATAACTACTCATCTTCCAACTCTGCTTGGTCATCTCCCCTCTCCTTCAAAAAACTTATTTCATTCAGCAAATCACAAAATCTTTGCAGAAATTTGTGCCTACTTAGCCACCTTACATCTGTGTGCAAAATGATTTCCGCTGCCCCTTCATCAAGAGTAAAATTGAAAAGCTGTCTTTGAAGTGATCTTTCACGAACTGAATTTACAATTTCGAAAGTGATGTCCATGACAGTCTTTGTATTGAGTCTCTTGCTTGCCAAAACTTGCTGGTGAATGATGCAGTGGTAAGAAAGGAAATCTGGGAAGTCGTCATGCTGTCTACAGAGGGCTATGAAACCGTTAACCCTCACCTGTCATTGCTCTGGCTCCATCAGTAGTGATGGAAACAAGTCTATGCAATGGAAGATTTCACTTTGTCACAAAAGAATGGAAAGAACTGAATATTTCCTGACCGGTAGTTCTCACCTTTAAAGAAATCATTCCAAGTAGTTCTTCTTTAACACTGAAGTCTTCAAAAACCATCCGGATAAAGACTAGTAACTGGGCTATGTTTCTTATGTCTAGATTCATCCAGTTGGAGTGAGAAAGCAACACAATTTGAAACATCCTCCAACAATTGTTCAGTTGTGTCTCCACACATTTTCTATTTGCCGCACAATGGTTTTTCTTGACAATTGTACATCTTGAATAGAAGCTATATCTCTTTATTATTTTTAAATCTTTCAAAAAGATTGTCAGCTGCTTCAAGAAAACAATCTTTTACAAATTCCCCTTCAGTGAAAGGTTTGCATTTCCTTGCGATCGGGTTGCTGACCTTGAAGGATGCTATGGTTGCATTGACCAAATGTGACCTTGGCTTCGCCATCAACTGTTGCTGGGTAGCCAATTTCGATTTAAGTGCTTTGAGCTTCAGTTTACGAATTTCACTTTTGGGTGGAAAATCAGCATCATACTTTTTGCTATGCAGAGCCTTATAACAACGGTCCAGATTACCCTTTTTGGGCAAGGATACTGGGGCGTTACAAATTAGACAACACTTGTCTTTCACCATGATGAAGAAGTAGTCCATTTCCCATTAATCATGAAAGTGGTAGGTTTTGCTCCTTTGGAACACTCATTTTCGTAATACTGTGGTGGCTGGATGTAAGAAGGCCAAATCTGCTCAGTTAGTATAAACACTGGCTGAATCTGGTCCAAAACTGTCACTGTCCCAAAGTATTAAAGATCAACAGGAACTGAAGACCTCTGGATGATGTGCAATACAAGGACTGTAGATGCCAAAACCACACATGCAGTTCTAAAAGTAAAAATAAGAAATCATCATACTGGCACCAATAATCAAATACCGCCAAACAATGATCAAAAAAACTCAAAATACCTGTCTATCAAACCAGATAAAATCAAACACCGCCAAACAAGTTCAAATACCATCACATGTGATTTAATAAATTCTGCACACAGTGTAGAATTAATGCAAAGACTAGGCAAAATAAAATTGCGGAGGCAAACAAATGTCACAGTGGTTTGAACCAAGTCGAAGGCAAGGCATAGGCAAGTTAGAACAAAATTGGAAAAGCCCACCAAATCACCAAATTCTTGACACTTTGTTGTGTCTGCCCGAAAACGTTTAATGAAAGCGAACTTTAAAGCGACCAACGACCAGCACACAACACAACTAGTACGGTAAGTGTATTCAGGTAAAGCCCAGGCAAATGGATATCGCCCGGTATATAACACACTTCTAAGGGGTGTTGGAGCAGGGGCAGGAATGCGTGATACTGAGAGACAGGAGACCAGGTATGACCCCGGGCCTGTGGCGTCTCGTCACAGGGTGTGGGCAGCAGCCCCCTGGGGTACCCACAAACTATTGGCACGACAACAAGCAGCACCCCCAATACACCCGCAGGCAAGATTCCCACAGGTAGGGAAAAAGAGACAGGCAAAGGATCAGCAGCGGTGGCAAGCCCTCTGCAGACAACCTACCGGCACAAGCTCTCTCCTAGTGACGGGGCAAGCTGCTGGAGAGATGGAGCCAAGTGGGGCTGGCGATCTACCTCTGACCCCTCCACGATCTACAGGTAGATCACGATCTACCTGTTGGACATGCCTTCTCTAGGGTAATCATATTTGCTTCTTAAGAAACTAAAAACTTATAAAACTCCTAAGAGACAATACACTACGGCTTCACTGCCCTGAGTGAGCCTGATCTGAGAAGCAAGCAGGATTGGGCCTGGCTAATACTTGGATGGTGACCACCTTGGAATAGAAGGTGCTGTACTGGACAGAAGAAAGGCCTGGTAACCTACTTCCAATCGCACCTTGCCATGAAACCTAGGTACTGGGTCACCAGGAGACAGCATTGACTCGATGGCACACACTGAAGAGACAGAACACCTCATAAGTATAAGTAGCATATGTAGAAACAGAGCCTCAAAAGTGTATTTTCAAGTTATATTTTAACAAAGAATATGAGAAAACATCTACCACCGAGTATTTATTTTCCATCCTCTTCTCAGCTTCAGGGTATTACAGTTAAGAAAATTATAATGCTAAGGAACTAAAAAGAAAATATGGAGAAGTTGGAAGCCGAAAAAACAGTGACCACAGAGAAATGCAGATGGTTACAGCAAAGTGCCATTGAGAGAAATTTAAATTATGGGCTCCCAAGCAACAATTTTTAAAAGGCCCCCAGAGCAGGGGGAAGTCCACTTCAGAAGATACAGGAGCAACTGCAATAGCCCTCTTCTTCCTTTGGGTCACTCTGCATGGGCAAACGTTACACCACTGGGTCCACCCAATCTGCCCATTTACAAAGTCTACTGTATTGGCACAAGTCTTACTTGATTTGCTGTCTTCTCCCATCCTCAGATTTAGCTCTAAGTTATAAGAAATGGGAGAGTATGTCTTAGTTTTACAAATGCTGTTACAAAGTATTTAGAAGGTTCCTCAAATGTGAAACATTTTGAAGCAGAGAAGATTAAAACAGAAGTTTTTCTTTGCATCTCCACTGGCTGAAAATTTAAAGACAGAATCTTAGGCACTTGCCTTTAAGTAGCTTGATAAAAAAACTAAGCTATAATGCATTAATAGTAAAATACGAGGCCTGCTGTAAATACTAAACATGCGCTAGCCCTTAGTATTTTCTTTATAACATTGCACCCACTGTACTTTGGTTTCTACCTGACATGAGGCCTGGGGCTTGTTTATTTATTTACATTCTCTTATATACCACGCTATTCTGCATCAGTGTGGTTTACATTGAACAAACTGAAATTACATTGAACAGGGCACTATAACTTGGAGATAGCTCATGTTCCCTGTAAAATAGTTATGGAGGGTTAAGTGGCTTGTGAGCTCATCTATTACAAAACCTTGCATCACAACTCAGAAAAGTTCCAGTTTGCTCTAGGACTAATATGGCTACTGTAACTCTACACTACAGGTTTCTTCCTAAAAAAAGAATTTAATTTCCTTATGAATCATTTTAAAATGATATTGATCACTTTCTTTCAAATAACACTTGATCTAAACTAATTTAATTGTACTGACCTATGTGCCCCATGGGAGGATATATGGATTAGTGATTAAAGCAGAACAGCAGGAACTGGAAATTTCTGAGTCTGAGTCCTATTCCACTGCTGAATGGCTTTGTGAACTTGGGTAAGTTACTTGATGTGCATAAACCTCAAGTTGTCCACCTGAAAACAAATATAAAAACATCCCAAATGTGGAAAAGTAGTCTGGTGTTAAGAACAGCATGCTCAAAATCAGGAAAGCATGGCTTCAAATCACATTGACACTCCTTGTGAAAATGTTCAAATAGTGCCTATTTTATAAAGGTGATATAGACACCTTAGTCTGAGGGTGGAAATGATACATGTATTCTAGGCCATGACAAATTGTGTTTGATTTAAGAGCAAAGCCTAAATCTTAAGGAGCCAGTGGTCTCCTCATGACACCCACCTCCCACCATTGTCTTCATTCTCCATTATCATCTCTTTTCAAATGGAGGGATGCCAAAGTGTGCCTTGTAATGGTATCAAGGGCTGTATGATGCATCTTTAGACATAAGAACATATGAAATGCCATACAGGGTCAGAACAAGGTCCATCAAGCCCAGTGGCCAATTCAGGTCACAAGTACCTGGTAGGTTCCCAAAGGTTCCATAATGTTTGTCCCAGGGCCAGGGAAGGCAGTGGATTTCCCGGGTCATCTTTAATAATGGTTTATGGACCTTTCTTCCAGGAACTTGTCCAAACCTTTTTTAAACCCAGCTACACTAACAACTTTTACTATATCCTCCAGTAACAAATTCCAGCGTTTGATTACACATTGAGTATAAAAAATATTCTCTATTATTTTATTTTATTTATTTATTTAATGGTATTTCTATCCCACCTTTTCCTTTAATCAAGGCGGTTACACAGCAAACAATCAATGGAAGTGGTAGTTGGGTTCAGTGTGTGCATCATGCACAGTGAAAGTGTGTGTGTGTGGGTGGATTGATTATTGTGCGCTATTTACAGCATGAGCTTTATACAGTGAAAGTGTAAAGAGTGTGCATGCAAGTTGTTAGTCCATGGTTGTAGCTCTCATTGTGTGTTCGGTCCGTAGTGCTCCAGGAATAGTACAGTCTTTAGTTGTTTCCTAAAGACGTTGGTGTCTTCCATGGCTCGCAGTTCATCCAGGAGTGTGTTCCACATGCCAGGTGCTGCCAGCGACAGCGCTCTTCGTGCGGTGGACCTGCATGCTTTTGTATAGTCTTTTGGCGTGTTGATTGTGTCTGATGTGGCTCTTCTTCTGGGCCTTGTATAAGGGGTTGAAGGCTGAGGGCAGAGTTCCTGTGTTTGATCCTGAATATGTTTAGGATTGTCTTGTATTTGATACGTGAGTTGATTGGGAGCCAGTGTAGGTCTTTTAGTATGGGGGTGATGTGGTCTTGTTTGGATGCACCGGCTATTATTCGAGCTGCCATGTTTTGGACCATTTGTAGTGGTCTGAGTGACTGTTTTGACATGCCTGTATAGATCGGGTTGCAGAAATCAAGTATGGGTGTTATTAGAGCTTGACAGACTGTGCGGAAGTGCTCGTGTGAGGAGTGGTTTGAGGCGTCTGACTATTCTCATTTTGAAGTATGCGTTTTTGGCGGTTCTGCTGATGTGTGATTGAAAGTCTAGCCTCCTATCGAGTGTTACTCCGAGATATTTCACCTCGTTTTTTAATGGTATGGTTGCGTTGTTGACCTTGATGGAGGGTGGTGGGCTGAAGCTGTTGTTTCGTGTGATGAGCAGTGCTTCTGTCTTGTTGTAATTTATGGTCAGGTTGTTGTGTAGCCAGTTGGACATGTTGAGGCAGTCTCTTATTCTGGTGTAGTCTGGGTTGTCGGTGTTAACTGGGGTGTATATCATGATGTCTTCTGTGTATATGGTGTAGTGTATCTTGTGCTCTTTCATTATGTTGCAGATTGGTTGTATGTAGAGGTGGAATAGTAGTGCAGATAGGGTGGAGCCTTGTGGTACTCCTTGCTTGATCTTTGCGGGTTGAAATGTGTTGGGACTGAGCTGGACCTTTCGGTCAGTTAGGTAAGAGTTGAACCATCTTAGGGTGGTGCCATTTATTCCGATGCTCTGTAGTCTGGTTAGGAGGATTTTGTGGTCCACTGTGATTATTAGTCTTAAATGGCTTACATTGCAGCTTCATTGTGTCTCTTAGTCTTTCTACTTCTTGATGGATTAAACAACTGATCTACTTTTACGCATTCTACTCCATTCATTAATTTATATATCTCTATTATATCTCCATTCAGCTGTTTCTTTTCCAAGTTGAACAGCCTTAACCTTTTAAGCCTTTTCTCATAGGGGTATCCTTCCATCCCCTTTATAATTCTGGTGACTCTTCTCTGTACCTTTTCTAATTCTGCTATACCCTTTTAAGATATGGTGACCACAATTGCACACAATATTCAAGGTGCAGTCACACCATGGCACAATAAAGAGGCATTAAAATATCCTTAGTTTTATTTTCCATTCCTTTCCTTATAATTCCTAGCAGTTAATTTGCTTTCTTGCCCACTGTCGCATGCTGGGTGGAGGATTTCAACATGTCCTTGATGCCTAAATACTTTTCCAGGGTAGTAGTTCCTAATGTGGAACCATAGTTTGGGTTGTTCCTTCCTAGGTACAGAACTTTGCATTTGTCCACATTAAATGTCATCCACCATTTGGACATCCAGTCTTCCAATTTATCAAGGTCCTCTTGCAATTTTTCACAATCCTCTTGGGTTTTAACAGCGTTGAATAATTTTGTCTTGTCTGCAGATTTGATCACCTCACTCATTATTCCCATTGCCAGTAAATTTATGTATAATGTTAAAAAGCAGCGGGCCCAGCACAGATCCCTGGGGTACTCCACTATTCACCTTTTTCCATTGCGAAAATTGGTCATTTAGCCATACTCTCTGCTTTTTATCTTTTAACCGGTTCCTGATCTATAATAGTACACACTTCCCATCCCATGACTTTAATTTCGCCAAGAGAGTCTCTCATGAGGAACCTTGTCAAAAGGTTTTCTGAAAATCCATTGTTTACCCCAGGACAAGCACTGTAGAACCCTGTGCACCTTTTGGGAACCTGCCAGGTACTTGTGGTCTGGATTGGCCACTGTTGGGAATAGTCACCCCCTGCAAAAGCAGATTAAAATCAGAAACAGCCACACATTTAAACCACACATCATAAACAAGTGGGAAGATGTAAGCAGAACAAAATCAATGCTAAATACACACAAGCCAGTTAAATGCTGGAAAGCAATGAGCGCAAATGCTCGAAGCTTAGCCAACAAAGTTCCAGACCTAGAAGCCCTAATGGTAGAAATGGATTTGGACATTATGGCCATTACAAAAACATGGCTAAACAAATCACATTATTGGGATATAGCCATACCTGGCTATAATCTATTCAGAAGAGACAGAGAAAATGGAAGAGGAGGAGTAGCCTTGTATGTCAAAAGCAATATTAAAGCTACTGAAATGCAGGGGGCATGGGGAAAAGAAGCGCTGTGGATTGTGTTGGAAAGAGGAGATGGCACTGTCATCCATACTACTGTAGTCTACAGACCTCCGACACAAATTGAAGAGATAGATAACGAATTGATTATAGATATTGCCAAGATAGCCACAAAGGGGGAAGTGATAATATTGGGTGACTTTAATCTACCTGATGTGGATTGGATTACTCCTTCTGCAAATCTGGAAAGAAGCCAAAAAATCGTGGATGCTCTCTAAGATGCGTTACTTAGACAAATGGTGATGGAACCAACCAGGGAAAGCTCAACGCTGGATTTAGTGCTCACCAACGGCGATAGCGTGTCGAATGTCTGCGTGAGTGCCCCTGTGAGCAGCAGCAAACATCACACGGTGTGGTTTGAGATAAAAACCATGGTACAGGCCAATCATAGCAGGCTCAAAGTCCTAAACTTCAAAAACACCGACTTCAATAAAATGGCCGAGTACCTAAAAGAAGAGCCAACAGGGTGGAACGAGATAAGGGAAGTGGAATTGCAATGGGCTAAACTAAAGGTGGCAATAAAAGGCGCAACACAATTATGTAACAAAAGTAAACAAAAACAAGAGGAGAAGAAAGCCTATTTGGTTTTCCAAAGAAGTGGCTGATCAAATCAAGGCAAAACACACAGCTTTTGCAAAATTCAAAAGTTCGCAAACAGAAAATGAATACAGGATCAAACTCAGAGAGACAAAGAGAGAAATAAGGATAGCAAAATCGAAGGCAGAGGAAAAGATGGCTAAAGATGTGAAGTATGGTGACAAAACCTTCTTCAGGTATATTCAGGAAAGGAAGAAGATCAGATCAGAGGTGGAATTACAGGACTCAGAAGTGCTGTGAACGGACTCGTGGAAAGTGACATTGAAAAAGCGAAATTGAAAAAGCGAATTTGCTAAATGAATAATTCTGCTCTGTTTTTACTATAGAAAGTCCTGGAGAAGGACCAACTGTGACTCCCAAATATAAAAATGGGAATGAAGTAGATACCATGCCATTCACAGAAGATGGTGTTAGAACAACTTGCAAAACTGAAAGTGGACAAGGCCATGGGACTGGATGGGATACATCCCAGGATACTGAAAGAGCTCAGAGAGGTTCTTGCAGGGCCGTTAAAGGATGTTTTCAACAGATCCTTGGAACCAGGAGAGGTTCCTCAGGACTGGAGAATGGCTGATGTGGTAACTCTACACAAAAGTGGTGACAGGAAAGAAGTGTCAAACTACAGGCCTGTGAGCCTTACCTCGGTGGCAGGAAAAGTCATGGAAGCGCTCCTGAAAGAGCGAATAGTGAACTTTCTCAAAACTAACAGGTTGCAAGACCCGAGGCAACATGGTTTTACCAAAGGATGATCTTGCCAAACAAATCTGATTGAGTTCTTTGACTGGGTAACCAGGGAGCTAGATCAGGGGCATGCGATGGATGTCATCTACCTGGATTTCAGCAAAGCCTTTGATACTGTTCCTCATAGGAGGCTTATCAATAAACTCGGTAGCTTGGGAATGGATCCTAAGATAGTAAATTGGATCAGAAATTGGTTGACTGACTCCAGGGACTCTTCCTCAGTCATGCCCCCCACTGACATATTGAGCACCTTAAGGGACTCGGCAATGAGCCCCACCAACTCCTCCCTATGGAAGACTGACTATTTGAGGTTTGTCCTCCCCTTCTTCTAGCTCATCAGGTTCCAAACCTTCCTCGGCCTCCCCATCTGAGGGAAGCAATCCTGTCTCCTCAGCTGCCTCGCCTTAGAACAGACACTTCTTTGGGTTCTGCCCAACCGCGTCAGCCCCCTGTGGGCTCTCTGCCGCTGCTCTTTTCCTGCCACTGCCTGCCTGGCTCGTTCCCTGCTGTTTCAAGCAAAAAACCTTGTGAAGCAGTAACACAAACTCGGGGGGGGGGGGGGAAATCCCACAGGACCCCCTCCTCCAGCCTCTGGGAGGAAGAGGGCCCCAGAGAGGCCAGGTCTCTTTGATAAGGCTGCTGCAATGGTGAAGAGGGTGTGACCTCTTCCCCCTGCTGTGTCAGCACCCTCAATGCCAGTGGGGAGCCCGTAGTCTGGGATGGCCTCCTTGGGAGTCCTCCTCCTTCCTGCCTATTCTGCTCTTCTGCACATGCTTCCATGGCACACCCAAGGCAAACCCCTTCTGCGGTAAGTGTACTCTGCCGTGCCCCACAGGCTACACACTGGGACCTTGCTGGAATAGCCCCCCTCCCCCCCCCGGCTTAATGGGGAGGTTAGACACCCATGAGCCTTACCAGAGCAGTCTCCAAGCTCTCCAACTGCTCTCTTCCATGTTAATATCAGTTTCCTTTTTTTTTTCCCTCTTCGCTGCACTAAGTCAATCCCCCCATACAGATTCTTGGCAAGAAGCATGTAATCCTGCAGAAAATAAAAAACAAACAGCCTTAAAAGGAAGAATTGAGCCAAAAAACAAAACTGGAAGTAAAACAGCTAACACACTCAAGTTTCCTGCCTGAGAAAATGGTGAGTCCTGCCTGCCGTACGGCACCCGGGGCCTCTGCCACGCAGTTTGCAGGCCATGTCTCTACTTCCCACTTTCAAGAATACCCGACCCCGACGAAAGTGTGTCCCACTGGCTCACACCCTCGGGCTACTCACCTCCGCAGTGACCGGATAAGTACCACTACTTCCGCCGTTCCTCAGTGCTCAGCTGATCCACGGCTTCGGCACCGAGGCTGGAGATCAAAGGAAGTTGCCTGCCCTCTGTCCATATCCTGGCTACCCTGTCCCCGTCCTCCTCCGCAACAGCTCCTCACCCGCTGAATGGGTTTGGAAGCTGTAATCGCTGCACAGCAATGCAAACTCCGGCAGCCTCTGTCTTTTTTTTTTTTTAAAGGAGGAATTGGCCAAGTTCCTTAAGGAGATCACAGGAGCTGCACCTCTTAGACACTCATCGGGTCCAGGAGGAGGTGGGAGAGAAGGAGCACTAAACCAAAATCCAAAAGGACAAAGAAAATAAAGAAATAAAGGAAAATAAAATCACCCCCAATCAGCCTAACTGGCTTCCTAGTTGTCCCTTCAGTGAGTCCAGCCTCTGGGATCACTCGCTCCAGCTGCTTGGAGACTGAGCTTACTGGGGCTGGTAGAGGGTGCCAGCTGCTTAAGTATCCTGATGTCATCAAAACATAACACACTCAGTCTCCAAGCTGCTGGTGGGGGTTGTCTACCCTGAGGTGGGGACTGGACTGGAGGGATAAGGAAATATTCATTCCTTCCTTCCTAAAACACACTACCAAGACCCTTATCTGCTCTCATCACCTCCCATGTAAACTACTGCAACCTGCTCTTCGCTAATCTCCCACTGAATCAGCTCTTTCCCCCCAAAATGAATTCAACACCCAAACTGCCTGGCTAATCTCCTGCCAGTGTCACTATGCCCACTGGCAGAAGTCACTGACTCCCTATCCATTTCTGCATACAGGTCAAACTTCTCCTACTGACCTGCAAGTGTATTTGCTTTGCAGGTGGCCATTACCTTTCCTTTCTTATCTCTCCCTCCCCCTCCTTAGGAACTCCCCTCATCAGAAAAATCACTTATCTGTGCAATTCTTTCTTCTGCCAACTCAACTTCTTTTGTTCCATCCTGCTGCGCTGTATGCTTGGAATAGACTCCCTGAGTCAGTACGTCAGGCTCCATCTCTAGTCCTATTCAAATCCAGGTTAAAATCCATCTCTTCAAGGCGGCTTTTAGATCATGACCTCCTTATTTCCCTGTTCGATATCCATCTGCGTTTTAATCATTTCCCTCAAATAACTACCCTGGTCCCCTATTTGCTCTGTTCTGTCTGTCTTGAATAGATTGCAAGCTCTGTTGAGCAAGGACTCTCTTACAGGTATGTGTACAATGCTACATATGTCTTATAGTGCTAAACAAATGAATATTTTTAATTTCACTACACAGGAATAAAGCTATAAGATTCTATGGAACTACTTTAAAATCAGTAAGTGTGAAGAACCATTGTTATATTCTTCCTGTTTTGGTTAGGGATTTGACCATTATCACCCGTCATTAACAATGTTTTCTTTACTTTCACTTAGGAAAAATAGCTTTATATTTTTCCAGCATATAAAGATCAAACTTTAAGTTCAATTTTCAATAGAGATCAGAGATAAATTAATTAGGTAACTGAAGAGAGTTTATAAAACGGAGGCGTTTAATTTAATACAGTGTACATTTCTGTGACTTAAGCAGAACATTATTAAAACTTTCAAAATCAAATCAATCATTGTGCAGTTCCAATCTCTGATTTACTCAAGCCAACTATCAAACTGAAATATAGGCTCTAAAGAGATTCACAAAAAGATATTATTAAATGTTATTAAAGAGGTTACTGTGGAGGAGTAGCCTAATGGTTAGAGCACTGGCTTGATAACCAAGAGACCAGAGTTCAATTCCCACTGGTGCTCCTTATGGCCTTGGGCAAGTTACTTAACCCTCCATTGCCTCGGAAGAAAGGCCTGGCAATCTACTTCCACTCACACTGCCAAGGAAACCCAGGAGCTCTTGTGTCGCCAGGAGTCAGCACTGACACACTTTGCATTAAAGAGGGTTGGTAATTACAGACAAGTTAGTCTGACTTCTGGTGAGTAATTTAATGGAAACACTGCTAAGAGAAGATGGTGCTGTTTCTGGAATCTAAAGGATTACAGGATCCAAGACAGCATGGCTCTATTAGAAGTGGGTCTTGTCAGACAAATCAGATTGATTTCTTTAACTGAGTGACCAGAGAATTGGACTGGGAGAGAATACTAGATGAGATATACTTAGATGTCAGCAAGACCTTTGACACTGATCCACATCTACAACTTCTAAATAAATTCAGTGCACTTGGTTTGGACCCTAAAGTTACTGACTGGGTAAGAAACCATTTGAGTGGGAGGCGGCAGTGGGTAAATGGAGTTCACTCTGAAGATAGGGGTGTTGCCAGTGGCATGCTGCAGGGATTGGTCCTTGGTCCTGTTCTTTTTAACATTTTTGATGAAGATCTGTTAGGAAAGATATGCCTCTTTGCAGATATAAAAATCTGCAACAGTGTAGACACACTAGAAGGTGTGGATAACAGGAGAAAGGATCTAGCGAAGCTTGAAAAATGGTTGCGATTTTGGCAGCTAAAATTTAATGCTAAAAAATGCAAGGTCATGCATTTAGACTGCAAAAACTTGAGGGAGTGGTACAGTATAGGTGGTGAATGTACAAAAAGACGAACGGGACCAGAGCATGATCGTATTGGATGAACCTAAAGTGACCAAACAAGTATAAAAGGAGATAGCACAGGGTGCACAGGGAGAGGAATGGCCACAGCAGGACAAAAAGTGGAGAATAAGTCTCTAGTGAGACCTCAACTGGAATACTGTGTACAATTCTGGAGACCACATCTTCAAAAGAATATAAACAGGATGGACTTCATCCAGAAAGCAGTAACTAAAAATGGTCAGTGGTCTTCGTTATAAGACATATGAGAAAAGATTTAAAGATCACAATATGTATATTTTTGAGAAAAGGTGGGCGAGGAGTGATTTGACAGAGAAATTTAAATACCTCTATAGTATAAGTACGCAGGTGGTAGCCCCTCTTCCAACTGAAAGGAAGCTCTGGAATACTGTCACAGAATGAAGGCGAAGTGGTATAGACTCAGGAGTAATCTGAGAAAATATTTCTTCATGGAAAAGGGTGGTGGATGTGTGGAACGGCATCCCAGTGCAGTTGGTGGATGCATGGAACAGCCTACCAGTGTATCTGAAGTCAGGAAAGCTTGGGACAAACACCCAGGATCTCAGAGGTCAAGGAAGAGACTGTAGACTCGTACATAAGTTATACGTTAGCACTCCCAGTTCTTCCCCACCCTATGTTTGCTAAGAAAGTTATTCTGTAATGGGATGAAGTTATTATTTGTTTCTCTTGAAAGTTCTCTGCAAATTGAAGTTTTATTGTAAACCGCATTGATTTTAAGATAAGGCGGTACAGAAAAAATGTTAAACAAATATATTTTTAGCATCTCATGATAGTTAATTAGGGCTTATATGGAAAGAAGCAAAAAAAAAAAAAATTGTGAATGCTTTCCAAGATGCGTTACTTAGACAAATGGTGATGGAACCAACCAGGGAAAGCTCAATGCTGGATTTGGTGCTCACCAATGGTGATAGCGTGTCAAATGTTCGGGTGGGTGCCCCTGTGAGCAGCAGTGATCATCACACAGTGTGGTTTGAGATAAAAGCCAAGGTGCAGACCAATCATAGCAAGCTCAAAGTCCTAAACTTCAAAAACACCGACTTCAGTAAAATGGCCAAGTACCTGAAGGAGGAGTTGGCAGGGTGGGAGGGGATAAGGGAAGCGGAATTGCAATGTGCTAAACTAAAAGCGGCAATAAAAGGGGCAACAGATAAATATATAAGGAAAGTAAATACAAACAAGAGGAAAAGGAAACCTATTTGGTTCTCCAAAGAAATGGCTGCTCAAATAAAGGCAAAAGACACAGCTTTCACAAAATTCAAAAGCTTGCAAACAGAGGAATACAGAAAGGAATACAGGATCAAACTAAAAGAAACAAAAAGAGAAATAAGGAAAGCAAAATCAAAGGCAGAGGAAAAGATGGCTAAAGATGTGAAGTATGGCAACAAAACTTTCTTCAGGTATATTTGGGAGATGAGGAAAATCAGAGATGGAATTGAAGAACTCAGAAGTGCTGGGAATGGACTCGTAGAAAGTCACATTGAAAAAGCAAAATTGCTAAATACTTCCACTCTGTTTTTACTAAAGAAAATCCTGGAGATGGACCACCTGTCACTCCCAAATATAAAAATGGGAATGAAGTAGATACCACACCATTCATAGAAGATAATGCGTTAGAACAACTTACAAAACTGAAAGTGGACAAGGCCATGGGACTGGATGGGATACATCCCAGAACATAAGATATGCCATACTGGGTCAGACCAAGGTCCATCAAGCCCAGGATCCTGTTTCCAACAGTGGCCAATCTAGGTCATACGTACCTAGCAGTTTCCCCAAAAGACACAGGTTCCACAATGCTTGTATTGGGTCAAGCATTGATATCCTGGGTCCTTTCTTAAAAATGGTTTATGGACCTTTCCTCCAGTCCTTTTTTAAACCCAGCTACACTAACAGCCTTTACTGCATCCTCCGGTAACAAATTCCAGAGTTTGATTATACATTGAGTGAAAAAATATTCTCTTTTATTAGTCTTAAATAGTTTATCCTGTAGCTTCTTTGCATGTCCCCTAGTCTTTCTATATTCTGATAACGTAAACAATTGATCTACGTTTACCTGTTCCACTCCGTTCATTAATTTATAGACTTCTATCATATCTCCCCTCAGCTGTCTCTTTTCCAGGTTAAAGAGCCCTAACCTTTTTAGCCTTTCTTCATAGGGGTATCCTTCCATCCCCTTTACCAGGATACTGAAAGAGCTCAGAGAGGTTCTTACAGGGCCGTTGAAAACATCCTTTAACAGATCCTTGGAAACGAGAAGTTCCTCGGGACTGGAGAATGGCTGATGTGGTACCCTTTCATAAAAGTGGTGACAGGGAAGAAGTGACAAACTACAGGCCCATAAGCCTTACCTCGGTGGCAGGAAAAGTAATGAGGCGCTCTTGAAAGAGCAAATAGTGGACTTTCTTAAAAACCAACAAGTTGCATGATCCAAGGCAACATGGTTTTACCAAAGGACGATCTTGCCAAACAAATCTGATTGAGTTATTTGACTGGGTGAGCAGAGAACTAGATCAGGGGCATGCGATGGATGTCATCTACCTGGATTTCAGCAAAGCCTTTGATACTGCTCCTCATAGGAAGCTTATCAATAAACTCAGTAGTTTGGGGATGGGTTCCAAGGTAGCGAACTGGATCAGAAATTGGTTGACTGACAAACAACAGAAGGTGAAGGTAAATGGAGCTCACGCAGATGAAAGGAGGGTGATTAGCATGGTGTCCCAGGGTTCAGTCCTGGGGCCGGCACTGTTCAATGTATTTGAGTGGTATTGCTGAAAGACTGAATGAAAAAGTCTGTCTTTTTGCAGATGACACGAAAATTTGCAACAGAGTGGACTACCCTGAGGGAGTGGATAACATGAGGAAAGATCTACAAAAGCTGGAAGAATGGTCTAATGCTTGGGAGTTAAGATTTAATGCGAAGAAGTGCAGTGTCATGCACTTGGGAAGCAGAAATCCAAGGGAAATGTACACGATAGGGGGCGAGAGGTTGGTGTGCACGGACCAGGAGAAGGACCTTGGTGTGATTTCTGAGGATCTCAAGGTGGAAAAATAGTGCGACAAGGCGGTGGCAAAAGCCAGGAGGATGTTGGGCTGCATACAAAGAGGAATTACCAGCGAAAAGGAAAAAGGTACTTATGCCACTGTACAAGTCACTGGTGAGGCCTCACTTGGAATACTGTGTTCAGTTTTGGAGACCATATCTTGCAAAGGATGTAAAAAGACTGGAAACTGTTCAGAGGAAGGCGACCAAAATGATTTGGAGCCTGCATCAGAAGCCTTATGAGAAGAGACTTGAAGACCTAAATATGTACACTCTGGAGGAGAGGAGGGATAGGGGAGATATTATTCAGACCTTTAAAACTTAAAGAGAAATAATGAACAAACAAACCTCTTCCAAAGACAGGGAAGCTGTAAAACTAGAGGGCATAACATGAAGCCAGAAGGGCGTAAATTGAAAGGCAATGTCAGGAAATACTTTTTCACTGAAAGGGTGGTGGATGCTTGGAATGTCCTCCTGATAGAAGTGGTGGGAGCAAACAGTGACAGAATTCAAAATGGCATGGGACAGACACAGTGGATCCCTTTAGAGCAACAGGATACGTTTATTTTGATTTTATCTAAATCCTCAACAAACAGGGATATCCTACTCAGAGCGGTGGGTTCACCCCTAAACCAAGACATGGAGAGGGGTGGCCTACATGGAGCGGCAGGTGCACCTACTCTTGCCATCTTACTGGGAAGACTAGATGGACCATACTGTCTTTATCTGCTGTCATTTACTATGTTACTAGCTATTTATAATCATAAAGTTAGGTGTTTATTTTCTAGCTAATTTGGTGGGGTTTTTTACAAATGCAATGTGTGCCTTCGAGTCAATGCCGACTCCTGGTGACCCAGCTGCTCCTGGGTTTTCTTGGCAGTGTGACCGGAAGTAGATTGCCAGGCCTTTCTTCCAAGGCAATGGAGGGTTAAATGATTTGCCCAAGGCCACAAGGAGTGCTAGTGGGAATCAAACCCCGTTCTCTTGGTTACCAAGCTAGTGCTCTAACAACAAAAAAAACCCACACACACAAAATCACTGTTTAATGGTGTTCTCATGAACAGGTACCATTGCTGGGCACCTTTTATATTAGAATTAAATATGTACATTTGTGTCAGTTAGGATTCATCAGCACACAAAAAAATACACAAAAATGGAGTGGAGAATACAAGACAAGCCAAGGGAGGAGATAGAGTTCTAGGGGGATGTGGTTTTTTTCTACTGTTCATCCAATGTTTATGTTTAGTATATTTGTTCGACGGCACTTTGCCAAAGCACACCAGAGTGGTTTATCATTAAAAAAATGTTTATATCCTTAAAGCAAACAAAATTACATCATAAAAAAAATATTCAAACAACCCAAACAAAAATCAAAATATAAAATAAAATTAATAAATTAAACCTACATGGGCTGATACACTTAGCCTGCGGTAGCAAGCCACGAGTAAAAGTATCTGGATACTCAGTGACAGTATCCAGATAGCCATTACTGTTGAATATCCAGATTTTGGGGTCAACACTGTGCCCTATCTGGACAGCCAAATCCAAATGAACTTGGTCCTAAATTATGCAGATACTTTTCTGGAAAGCAGCACTGAAAACCAATGCTCTCTCGATAAGTGTCAGCTCTGTCATATTGGGTTCAGTGGGAGCTGGTTTGCGGGACTATTGGGCCCATAAGAAAAAAATCATGTGTTTTATTGGTGCGTATCCATTAAAAATCTACAATTAGAAGCCCTAATAATAAATAATTATTGATATAAAAGAACTTCCAAACTAAGGCTGTGGGGAAAAATCACTCACAACAATGTCACATCCAAGTCAATCAAATACACTAACATCCACAGAGCAGCGTCATACCTCGCGAGTATAATTAAAGTATATTGAGGCAGCAGCAAACTTGCTCAATAAATGGATTATCTCTAGAAAATCAGTTCTGTCCCCAGGTTGCCAAAAACAATGAAAGATATGTCCAAGTTTTAAAGGCATGCTTATTCCTAGGCTCTCTTTGCTCAATCTTCAATAGTATTTCTTAACAAAGCAGTTGAAAGTGAGAAAAATTACACTTTAAAAAAAACAACCACGGATTTACCAAAAACATCTAATTTCTGATTCACAATTAAAACCTTAAGAATGTTACTGCCCATGATTCCATTATGCAAGAACACTCAGAACAAGAACAATTTCTGCCTGCCCCATACTCATCACAGACTCTGCGGGCCCATCTTGTCTATCCGCTTATTCCTGTCCACATGACCAAATATATATTCTAGCTTTAAGTCAATGTGTGTAACTGCTTATAGAATATCATGCCCTATCTGCAATAGTTTTAGTCTCTCTCATTTGTACTCCACCCACTTGGTAAGCTAAGTTTACATGATCCCCTTAGTTTGCACCCAGAGCCCATCCATTCCCATGTCTGTCTAACAGCTAACATAAGAAATGCCATACTGGATCAGATCAAGGTCCATCAAGCCCAGTATCCTGTTTCCAACAGTGGCCAATCTAGGTCATACGTACCTAGCAGTTTCCCCAATGCTTGTATTGGGTCGAGCAGTGAGATCCTGGGTCCCTTTTAATAATGGTTTATGGACCTTTCCTCCAGGAACTTTTCCAAACCTTTTTTAAACCCAGCTACACTAACAGCTTTTACCACATCCTCCAGTAACAAATTCCAGAGTTTGATTACACGCTGAGTGAAAAAATATTAGTCTTAAATAGGTTACCCTGTAGCTTCATTGCATATCCCCTAGTATTTCTATATTCTAATGACAAACAATCTACGCTTACCCGTTCCACTCCATTCATTAATTTAGAGACCTCTAACATATCTCCCCTCAGTCGTCTCTTTTCCAGGTTGAACAGCTCTAACCTTTTTAGCCTCTCTTCATAGGGGTATCCTTCCATCCCCTTTACCATTTTGGTGGCTCTTCTCTATAACTTTTCTAAATAACGCTATATCATTTTTAAGATACAGCAACCAGAATTGCACACAATAATCAAGGTGTGGTCGCACCATGGAATGATACAGAGGCTTTATAATATTCTTTGTTTTATTTTCCATTCCTTTCCTTATGATACTTAGTATTATATTTGCTCTCTTGGCCGCCGCTGCACACTGGGCAGAGGGTTTTAACATGTTATCCACGATGACACCTAAAACTTTTTTCCGAGTGGTGGTTCCTAATGTGGAACCTTGCATCGTGTAACCATAGTTTGGGTTGTTCTTTCCTAGGTGCATAACTTTGCACTTCTCCACATTAAATTTCATCTGCCATTTTGATGCCGTCTTCCAATTTATCAAGATCCTCTTGCAATTTTCCACAATCCTCATGGGTTTTAAACAACTTTTAAATAATTTTGTGTCATCTGCAAATTTGATAACCTCACTCGTTATTCCCTTTTCCAGGTCATTTATGAATATGTCAAAAGCAGCAGACCAAGCACAGATCCCTGTGGTACTCCACTATTGACCTCTCCATTGGGAAAAGTGGCCACTTAGCCCTACCATCTGCTTTCTATCTTTTCACCAATTCCTGATCCATAATAGTACACTGCCTTCTATTCCATGACTTTTTAGTTTTGCCAAAAGTCTCCAAAGACGGACTTTGTCAAAAGCTTTCTGAAAGTCCAGATACATTATATACACCGACTCACCTTTGTCTACCTGTTTATTCACACCTTCAAAAAAACAACAGATTAGTAAGACAAGATTTTCCTTGGCCATGTTGGCCATCTACATGGTCAGTAATTTTATTCTTTATAATGCTTTCTACTATTTTGTCCGGTACTGACATCAGGCTCATCGGTCTGTAACTTCCTAGATCACCCAAAACCCTTTTAAAAACTGGTGTTATATTGGCCATTCTAAGTACCAAAAAAGGAGCTAAGGATCCGCACAATATAGAAGAAAACAAAATAGCGGAGCCTGGACTGATATATTGAACCTTGTTTATTACGCCCCAACGCGTTTCGGCCACCGGCCTTCTTCAGGGGGTCTTAGAGAACACACCTCAAAAATAATAAACATAAACATATAAGTTAAAAACATAATATATAAGGAAATTTTTGTATTACATCAATAAATAATTGAATAAAAAATTGAAGAAATAATAAATAAAAACCATGAATTTCACTTAAAAAAATCTAAAGGACAAACTGTTAATTCATAATGGTTAATTAGAAAACAAACTAATAAATAAAAATATATATTGTAAAATATATATACACTAGGAAATAATAAGTACCTATTTAAATACCAAAAAAAGGGGGGGAGAAGAGAGACGAGGAGGAGAAGCAAATGATAAATAAATACCTTAATAGGATCAAATTGAACGTTATCCCGGATTGAACCTACGGGATACTGACGGCTGACAATGAACAAATAAATTATTGAATAAGTAAATATATACTCACAAAACAAGTAAATACAATTCTGAAATATCAACAATGCATATTGACAAATATATAACCAGTTAATAATAAATAATTAATTACATAAATAAATATACATATATATAAAATATATAAAAAAACACACAAATACAGTATAAAAACATTTATAAAAATACCACTTATAAAAGTAAAACTGTATGCATGTGTAATATAAAAATTTTTAAAGCCATATGCATGTGTAATATAAAAAATTTTTACATGTATGAACAATCAAGGTACTTCAAGGGACACAAAAAAAAACATGTAAAAAGAAAAATCATCATAAAAACCATATAAAAATGGTATGAAAGACACATGTGAAACATGTGAAAAAATGTATAACAATTATATAAAAAACCTGTTATAAAAAGGTGGAAACACTCATCATGTACTTAAAAAATTACATCAAAAAATTATACTCTTAAAAATGCAGCTTATATAATATACTTATTGTATTAACAACAAATATCTAAAAACAATGGCCAGAAAACACAGGGAGGTGGAAAAAAGGAAAAAATGGATGATAAACCAGAATATTGTATGGTGGATTTGAAAGATACATCAAAGGGGATGTCTATTTTAACTCCTATATCATATTTATTGTACTGACAACTTATATCTAAAAATGTAAACCGATAATTTTAAATAAAATAATAGCGAGTGGAACAATAAAAAACAGAGTGTGTGAATTCGACAACGAACGAATATATAAAAAAAAACAAACCAGAGACAAGAAATTTGTTTCAGTTATTCTGATACATCACCTTTAAATACCATTTCGAGCTTGGTAACCTCTCTATGTTCTTCAATAAAAACCGAAGCAAAGAATTCATTCAGTCTCTCCGCTATGACCTTGTCCTCCCTTAGCATCCCCTTTTTATCCCTCTATCATCTAATGGTCCAACTGACTCCCTCACAGGGTTTCTGCTACGAATGCACTATGAAAAAGTCTTTAATGTACATTTTTGCTTTCACGGCAAATTTGCCCTTCTTATCAGTGCCTTGCAACTAACTTGCCAGTGCTTATGTCGTTTCTCCGTTTTCGTCATTTGGCTCCTTTTTCCGTTTCCTGAAAGATGCTTTTTTGGCTTCAACAGCCTCTGACCTCACCTTTAAACCATTCTGACAGTTTTTGGCCTTCCTTCTACTTTTCTTGAAGTGTGGAATACATGTGATCTGGGCTTACAAGATAGTCTTTTTAAACAATACACATGTCTGATGTAAACTTTTAACCTTTGCAGCTGATCTTTTAGTTTTTTCTTAACTATTTGCCTTATTTTATCAGTCTCCCTTTTGATAGGTAAAAGATAGTACAGTGGATTTTCTTGTCATCCTCCCCCAATTTATTAAATTAAATATAATCATGCTATGATCACTATTGCCAAGTGGCCCTAATACTGCTATTTCTTGTACAACATCCTTTGTTCCACTAAGGACTAGGTCCAAAATAGCTGCTTAATGGGGCAACTGGTCCATGAACCGACGAGGGGAAGCAATTTATTTCATCTATAAACGTTATCTCGCTAGCATGCCCTGCTATGACATTGACCTGCCTCAAATTCCCTCTTTGCCTGCAATTTTGGTTATTACAAAGCTACCAATACTAGTAGCCCTAGATCACCTAGCCTGCCAGACAACCTGCTACTTAAGCTTCTACATTCCCACCACGCCATCTATTCACTAATGTACATGCAAGCTGCCATACAGACTAGGCTATGCAGCTGCATACATTTCTACTAGGACTTCTAGCTATTACTAGGCGTTAATTGTATTATCACAGTCTGCCAGACTAACCCAATTGCAGAACAGCCGTTATTTCCCCCTAGAACCTCTAACACTTCATATCTGTAAAGTTGCCATTCATACTTGTAACCCTAACACTTAATGGAGTAAGACACTTTAAACATCAAAACCTAGAAAATAATGGCAGATAAAGATCATACAGTCTATCCAGTCTGCCCAGCCATGTCAACCATTAAGCTCTAAAATCCCTTCCTGTCCCCTCAGAGTTCATTTGTACTTGGCCTATGCTTTTTTTTAAATTAAGTAGGTAGGATTGATTATTGCAATTTTATGTGGGGATTTCTAAGAGTTTTGTGCATGTGTACATGGCTGCTAAAGCGGTTGATCAGAAAATGCCAAACTGACAGATTTACTTTGGCTTCCAATTGATCATATCCAAGACTTTAAGTTTAATTTTTAAGTAATTACATTAACTGGCTCTTGTACATCTGCTGCACCCATGGTATTCATGATTGGCTGATGGGGATTGTGATGCGACAATGTTTTTATGGAATGTTGTAAACCACCTAGAATTTGGTGGCATATGGCTGTATAGAAATATTTTAAAATAAATAAAATTGGGTACATCTAAAAAAATAGAAACAAAGCAGCTAAAAGCTTTCTTGTGAAATGTGTTTTCCCTGTTGAGTTGTGCATGAAGTGAATCTTTTTTTTTTTTAGAAGCATTCCCTTCGTTATTATAATCTGTCCCGCTAGAATGTTTTGTATGCATTTATATTGCAGTTATTTTTCCTGTTCAATTGCTTTTTGGTATACTTATTATATTTGCTTGTTTTTTTTATTGTAACACCTGTGATAAGGAAGCTTATCATAGTTCAGGAAGGAGCTATAATAGAGGTGAAGTGACTCTGAACAAGCAACCTGTCTGTTCTGGTAGAAATAATAAAACAGAATGTTTCCATAAAAGACTACCAGTCCCAGAGTGCACCAGGTTTCCAACAGCCATTAGAAGAGCTGAAGTGGGGAAACGTGTGTTCAATCAGGAGGGCTATGAGGTAATCCCCAAGCACTCATCTCCAAGGACAGGGCTCGATTCAACACAGCTGTGCTGTGCTAGGGTGGAGCATTCATCTAAGCAGGATAAAAGAAAAGCTTATTCTACAGAGAATCATCAGAAGCATCTGGATTAGAGGCATCTTGATCAGAAGCACCTTGATCATCCTGACCATCATCATCAGCAGAAGCCAGAGCTGACGGACAGAGAGAGAAAGAAACACTTTGGAAAAAAGAAGAGAAAAACATTTGGGAGGTCTAAAGGAGTCCATAGCAGTGTGGCAGGTGAAGGCCTGTGATCCACAGTGTCTGACATAAGCAGGCAGGCCTAACTAGCTTGACCTGTAAATGAAGCCTGTGAGGAGGCCCATAGGAATTACACATCCCCCAACATGCTGCTATTGTAGAATTAGAACTCAGTAAAAGTATTGGATTAGCTTAGACAAGCAGAACTGGAAGTTGGAAAAATACAGAAAAATATGTTTAAATGCTCACTGATAAGAGAACACAGCTGTAAGGGATTTAATTAAAACTGCTGACAGAAAGGTTACAGAGCCCTGCTTCCCTACACGTACTAACTAGCTGAATGGCCTTGGAAGTAGGAAAGTAACAAGTTGGTGAACTGGCCATTGTAATTGGGACTAGAAGGGGGGTGAGCAGGTGCTGAGCCCACTCAAAGAACATAATTGGATAATCATATCAGTACCGGAACCAATAGAAGGGGTACGGGAGGTACGGGAGGTTACCGGGACCAATGAAATGTTTTCCTATACCTAGAATGGAGCAAAAGTCTATAAAAGTTGTTGTATTGCCAGAGAACATTGCTCAGCCATTTTGAAATTGTCTTTGCTTGAGACTTGTGCACAAATAAATGATTTGGACCTTCTGAACAGACTCCTGGTATTATTGGTTTGTCTGCGCTCTGCTGCTACAGCAGTACGTATACTGGGAGGCATTCCAGAGGCAAACATACACCATTGGACTGGGGAAAGCCAGAGGAGTGGGGTTGCAGAGCCAGGAATCCCCGGACGGCACCTGTGAGGGACCCTAAGACCAGTGCCAGAAGGTATGTGAAGAGAGATCCAGTGTCCAGGGATCTTGATTGGAAGGCTGGATATAAGAACTGGACTACATACTGGCCAGGATATTTAGAGAGGAACTCTAACAGCAATGGAAGCTCAGGTATGAACACTGATCTATGCCCTAGCTCTTCACTGGGAAGACAGCAGGGAAACAAGTATTGTCCTGAGAGTGTTCCATTGAGAAATTCCTCTGTGCCAATCCATGATATTGAACCCATGATAGTTGAAGGGGAAGATGTTATAAATGGGGACTTTGAATACATGGATTGCTCTCTGTCTAAACTTCTGTGGTAATATGCCGTTACAAAATACAACGACCATCACAAAGAAATATAAACTTGTTCTTTAATCTACTTAGAAAAGCTTCTGAGTAGGATTTGAGCTACGTAATAGAAAGTAAACCAGCCAAGAGCTTTTCAGCTGGTAATTGTTAGCAATTGAGCCTTGCCTAATTGCCTGTGAGCTCTGAAGGGACACTTCTGAGTGTGTGTGCAGATACAAGAAGTTGTCCCTGAAAAAGAACAGTTTTTTTCCTACTTTGTGGGGTTTTGTTTGTTCTTTGAAGCACTGCTAAGATGATATTAGCAGGAGCCTACAGAAAAGACCTTTCTGTTTCCATCAAGGTCTTTATGCTTTGATTTGATTGCTTAACAAGTTCAGCTGTTTTCCTAGTTTGTTTTTCTAAGTATAATACTGAAAGCAAGTATTCCTTTTTATGTGCTACCAAGTATATCTGTGTTGGGAGAAATAACCCCATAAATAAAATATCTTCTTTGCTTTACATTCGAGCAAGCACAACTAATTTATTGTGAACGGCTGAGTCTGGTATGAATGGACTACATTTCCCACAATCCTTTGCAAGTCATATTAATATTTGCCTTTGCCAAGACTGTGGACATTCTCACCCAGCGCCCCCGTTTACACACCTTACATTATCATCTCCAGGCAGGTATCTCAGATTTGACAAATCTGACTTCACTGGCCTTCTGGTACACATCCAACACCATTTTGGTAGCCTCTTGCTGAATATTCAGTTTTTCTAACCATATAAATTAGAAATTCTTTATGCTCTACTTGATAATTCAACATACGAGGTGCGACAAAAAAGAAACGAGACTGTGGCAGCCACACCCATGACTTAATGCCAATTGGCTAACCGCTTATATGTCACTGTGTTGTGCAACATCTCGCCACTATTCTGCTATAATAATATTTTTAATCTCTCACTGTTTTTATTTTTTTCAGGTTTTTTTGTAGCACGCTGCTCCATCGCTTTGTCCCGCAACTGGCAGAAATATGGAGCAAAGAATCAACCTGAAATTTCTGGTTAAGTTGGAGAAGGGCCCAGCTGAGTGTCTCCAACTTCTCCAGAAGGCTTATGGAGAAGATGCAATGTCAAGGCCGCAAGTCTTCGAGTGACACAAATGCTTCAAGACTGGCTATAAGGAGGTGGAGGACGACCCCAAGTCAGGACGGCCTTCCACTACAAAGATAGCTGAGAACATTGACAGAGTACACCAGCTGGTGCAGAGTGATCACAGATTGACAGTGCAGATGATAGCTGAGGAGCTCAGCCTGAACAGAGAGTCAGTGCGGAACATCTTGGTGCAGGAGCTGGGGATGTGGAAGGTGTGCACCAAGTTGGTGCCCAAGCTTTTATTGAACGACCAGAAGGAGCACCAGGTCAATGTTTGTCGAGACTTGCTGGAGAAGATCCAGAGTTCATTGGCCGAGTCATCACAGGAGACAAGACCTGGGTCTTCTAGTACAACCCTGAAAGCAAGAGACAGAACCTGCAGTGGAAGACTAGACTGTCACCCAGATTCAAGAAGGCGCTCATGTCCAAATCAAAGATCAAGGTCATGCTGATTGCATTCTTCGACCAGAAGGGAGTTGTCCATCATGAGTTTGTGCCTGAGGGTCAGACAGTCAACCAGCACTTCTACCAGCAGATTCTCAATCGCCTCCATGACCAGATATGGCACAGCAGGCAGGCTCTGTGGAGAGACAAGTCGTGGCTGCTCCACCATGACAGCGCACCCACACACACCACGCTCAGTGTGAGGCAGTTCTTGGCCAACAGATCACAGCTCTCGACCACCCTTCCTTATTCCCCAGATCTCGTACCGTGCGACTTCTGGCTCTTCCCCAGTTTGACGACTGTGCTCAAAGGAACTAATTTTGCCTCTGTAGAACAGATCAAGGCCACTGTGACGAGGGAGTTGAGGGACCTCAAGGAGGACGTTACCGAGTGCTTCCGTACGTGGCAGAAGCGAATGCAGAAGTGCATTAACTCTGGGGGATTACACGTAATTTTCTCTGTAGATTTTGTAATAAAACAACATTTATGGGACAGTCTCGCTTCTTTTTTTGTCACACCTCGTATACCAGAACACAAATGCAGGATAATAAGTTAATATAGTTCTTCTGTTTTCATCCCCACACATTATAACCCAACATTACTGAAAAAAAATGTACTTCAAGGCTTCTCTAGCGCACTCGGGGCAAAAAGAGCCAGCCATGGAGGACACTTGGCAGGAGCCATTCAAAAAAATCCATAGTGAAAAGGGAGCCTCCAGTCAGTAAGTGAGATGAGCTTTCCCAGGCACCGACACTAGCCTGGGAAAGTCCAGCTGTTTTATTTTAAACAACTGAAAATGGCTTAGACAAGCAGCAGGCCAGAGACTCAATTAAAGAAATGGGACAAAATATTAAACAAAGTTAAAAATTAAGCAGAAAATAGGAGTGTGAGGGAAGGGGAGCCTGAGCTCAGGCTTACCACCCCCCCCTCCCCCCCGCAGGGGGCTCATGGAATCCTCCTGTCCATTCTCTGGCCCACCACTGCTGGAACCCAAGGATAAGAGCAGTGGACACAGGGCAATTATCAATTCTAGGAGACATTAGGCATACTCAAGCTCTGAGTAAAACGGTGGGCCAAGATCTCAGCATACAAGTCACAAGACCATGATTGAGACCAGGGAAGACAGGCCTATCAGTCCACACGTTGCCACCTGCTGGAGGCAGAATATACTGGCTTCTCTCACCAATGACATCCCTGAAGGTTGCTCTGATCTGCCTCCACCAACTGACCAAGGATAGAGCTCGTTTGTCTGGACCGGTCTAGCAGGATAATAAGTGTTTGCGTGTTTTACGCACCTTACAGTAACTAGCAGAATATTGATGAGCTGAACTTTTTGTCAATATGGCAAAGAGCTATAAATGGCGAGCTTCAAATATAGTACAGAAACCATTTTTAAATCACGTTTTCAAGTTAAAATAAAGCTCACCTGGCCTTGCTGAGGTGCTAAACAATTTATGACCTCACTGAGCATCACTGGTACGTGAAATCTTTTGATATGCAAGTCATTATCTAGATCCTTGAACATATTTACTGACTGCTCTTCGTTGCTCCACTCCTGCTGCCGTATTGCTGATGTGTGGGTACTTCTTGCCCAGATGCCTACATAACTAGTACTAGGTTTAAAATTGTACAGCTGAAACCATAGACACCTTCTGAAGATACACTGCAAGCTTGAGGACTTCAGCATAGTATAGATGAACAAGCCTAAAAAAAAAAAAAAAAAAAAGGGAATGGGTGGAGTTAAACATATAACATTTACTGTTGTGTTCAAACAAATTTTGTCAAAAGTCATTAAAAGGATTTTCTACAAATTACACACAAAAATAAAGGCACATTTTACAAATGACATCAAAGTATAATCTGGGACATCCAGCCAGAATGTCTGGGAAGAAAAACAGTACACCAAAGTGCAGGCATGATTTCACAAACGTAGATGTTTGGAGGGCATCTACATATACTTTCACAGAATAGTATTCAAGACCGGAGACCTCTAGGAATAGTCTAATGGTGAGAGCCACGGGCCAAGATCAAGGAAGTCAGGATTCAAATCCCACCGCTGCTATCATTGTGATTATGGAGAGTAGTGGGGAACATGGAATTTGACTGGGTTTATATACCGCTTTTCGCAGAGGTCAAAGCGGTTATCTGTTCTACACCTTCTGAATATTTTACAGCCAAAAATGAACATTTTCCTGATACCTGTTGTGTGCATGGAGCAGGTCTAAACTTTGATGATGGTCACAGGCATCCCTGACGTTTCTGAAATCGACCATGGATGTGTCCATTGCTGTACCCCAGACATGCCTCCACAACACCCCCTGCCCTTCTTGGCCATCCCTACACCAGAGACATCTTTAAAAGCAATTCATAAAATGGCTCCGGGGACGTCTTCATGATTTGAATGTCCAAATTGCAATTAAGGCTTTTAAAATGATTCCCCCCTAGATACAGAAATATATCAAGGTATGCAGTTAGAAGAACCATGGAAGCAATCAGGATGTGTAGATATTTTTACTGCTTCGAGAGCAGTACAAGATATTGTGAAAAGCTGTTATTACTTTCAGCCATTTGATGCAGCCATTTCTTTATTTTCAAAGAACTTTAGGGGCCAATATTCAAAAGAACTTATCCAGTTAGTAGCACCTGCTAACTGGATGAGGGCTGGCCAGCAAGATCTTCAGCTGCATTATGTTTATTTACTTGATTAACCGCCCTTCTAAATTAATCAGAGCGGTGTACAATATACAAATTAAAGTGAGGCACTAGGCCAGAAAACTGAAAGGAAATTACAATATTTCAAAGGACAGAAGAGAGAGATTGGGAAAGAGAAAAGGTATAGACCAGGAGAAGGAGTTCACACAAAGGGGGTGGGAAGGTTGAAGGCAAGGGAGAAGAGATGAGTCTTTAAGTCACGTTTGAAAGAAGGATGATGGGGTTCCAAACGGAGGGAGGTAGGAAGGGAATTCCAGAGGGCAGGGCCAATAAAGAAGAAAGCAGAGGAACGAGTGGACTGGAGATGGGCACGGGTGGGAGGGGGAAGTGTGAGGCGGTTAAGATGAAAGGAGCAGGGAGTGTGCTTGGGCGTGTGGAAGTGGATGAGGTCTGCCAGGTATTGCGGGGTGTTGGTGTGGAGGGCTCTATGAACGAGAGTGAGTAGTTTGTACTGGGCACGAAAAGCAACGGGTAACCAGTGAAGATGAAGGAGAAGAGTGATATGGTCATGTGGGGAAGAGTGAGTGACTAGATGAGCAGCGGTGTTTTGGATCCTCTGGAAGCGGTGGAGTTGGGATTTAGAAAGACCAACAAGGACAGAGTTAGAGAAGTCAATGCGAGACTTAACAAGTGATAAGAGTAAAGTTGTAAGGGCGGATAGGGAGAGGAAAGGGCGAATTGAACGGATCTGACGGAGGAAGAAGAAGGAAGTCTTAGTGATATGAGAGACATGAGCATGGAAGGAAAGATCAGAGTCAAAGAGCACACCTAAGTAACGGAAAGTGGACACAAGAGATATAGAAGTACCAGAGAGAGATGGAGCCAGAGAAGGGGAGGGATTGCCATGCAGAAACCAGATTGCGGCAGTTTTGGGTCAGCCAGTCAGCAACAATAGATAGGCATGAGATGAGTGGAGTAAGATCAGGGCAGGAGGGGGACGTATGATGAAGAAGAAGAATATCGTCCGCATAGTAGAAAGCAGAAATCCCAGATTGTTGAATTAACAGAGTGGAGCTAGGAAAATATTGAAGAGGAGAGGGGCCAGGACAGAGCCTTGGGGGACCCCACAGGAGAGAGGGAATGGGTCAGAGGGGGGAATAGAGTGGGAGGAAGAAAGGACATTAGCCATATAGTGCCACTGACTGACTATCTCCTTTGACTGCCTCAGCACTATCTAGATGTCAGGGCAGTTAAAGTGGCACTGGAGCAGAACTGGCACTTAGCAGCAGCTACTACCTGGACCAATTTAATCCATCTAAAGGCTATCCTAGAATTTGTTTACCTAGCCTAGCGCTGCTCCACTGGTCAGTCCAGCCTGACATTCAACACCAGCCACACTCTGTGTACCAGTGCTGAATATCCAGATGGACCAATAAGTGCATTTATCCAGCCAGTGGCAATATTTAGCTATGATCCATATAGGTTAACCAAACCAATTCAGGACAACTTTTTAGATGCTCTAAATCTATCCAGATCACAGCTGAATACAGGAAAGATCTGGCCAAGTTTTGAAAATATTTGGGCAAGTCCTGCAAAATCTTTATTATATGTGAGTTTTCTCTAAACTGCTATATTTCAGATAAAGAAGGCCATTTCTGTAGAAAAATCACTAAAATCAATGTGCATCTATGTATCCTTTCTTGCACAAGCAGCACACACAAAGGGAACTTAGTAAGCTTTTTACTTAAAGCAGAGAGTTTGGAAGACAAGTTTCATGTACAATTAAATGATCTATTCTAATCAATGAATGCACAGACTGTATTTAGTTATTTATTTATTTATTTAACAAGTTTTGTATCCCGCCTTATCCTTCAATCAAAGCGGTCAGAACAAAACAGGTTACACAAAGGTAGGGGAAACATGCATCACATTATCAATACATAACAGTATACATAGGGAAATACAGTACCTGTCCAACATTACATTTAACTACATAAAACATTTCAACAAGTTTTGTTAGTATAGATTCATGAAAGATTATATTGACAAAGTACTTATTTACTAGTCTCATGTAAGTTGCATAAATTTATTTTTTTAAGAAATAAGAAAATATCTACTATTACAATGCATAACACACTTCTGAATTTCCTGACCATGGCAGCAGACAAGGCTGAGACATTATACTAATTTATATAATACTACAAGGTGTCCACAGCGTTGTACATATACTACAATAGACAGTACCTTAACAGAGCTTACAATCTATGCAAGATAAACACAACAAAGGACTAGAGATGGTCTTAACACATGGGTGAAAAATAGGAGAATGAAGCTTCAGGATCTAAAAGCAGCCTCAAAGGGGTGGGCTTTCAGCCTGGATATGAATAGGATCAGAGATGGTGGTAGTCTCTTCCAAGCATATGGTGCAGTAAGGTAGAAAGAGAGTCTGGATATGGAAGTGGAAGACAATGGCAGATAGAAGGGATATGTCGGTGAGCAGTTCTCGAGGAGGGTTTAGGGAGAAATAAGAGAAGAGGGTAATGAGAAGCATCAGAATGAATGCACTTGTAGATCAGTAGAAGTGTGAAATGGATGCAGAAATGATTTGAGGAGAGGGGTTATGTGAGCACAGCGACTCTGGCAGAGGATTAGCTTTGCGGACAAGTTCTGAATGAAGAGGAAAGGTGATTCAAGGAGAGACCATCGAGGAAGGACTACCAAGCACCATGCTGCAATCAAAGAGCAATTAAAGGTTGAGCTTCCCCCCCATAACATGGACTCATTTTGTGTTTCATTATTTCCTTGCATAACTCTCTATATTTTTTCTTCAACTTGCCTGCACTTTCATTTTTGTAAATGAAATAAAAAAGTTTGTGAAGAAGAAAAAAAAAGGTGGCAGCTCTTCCTGTGGTGGTCTAGCAGCATGAGAGGTGCTGGCAAGCGGTCTGCCTGCTATTGAGAGTGTGCAGAGTCAGCACTGAGTGTTTCCTGTCTCCCTCTGTAAACGTCATTAATTTGAATCTGCAGCAAGTTTATAAAACCAGCCCAAAACCAAGGTTAGTGGAAGAGGCTTTACCCATGGTGGTCTAGCAGTACAAAAGTACTGACAAGAAGGTCTGGCTGCCATAGATGAATGTGGAGTCAGCACAGAATATGTCACCAAACGTGACATCATTAATTTGCACCTGCAGCAAGTTTAACCACCAGCCTAGATCCAAGTGATAACAGGCACATGGCCAAGGGGCATATCAGTGCCAGAGGTGCAATCTGCACTTTGCGAGTCTTTGCTTGGATTTTTTCCTTTCAACATCATGCCTCAAAGAGGGAAATGAATGAATGAACAAAGGCTCTAAACCTATTACTGAAACTACAGCTGCATCTGGTCCAGTGGACAAACATCTAATACTATGGGCTTCAGCATCAAAAGGTATCCTTTATAAGATCTCTCATTTTGTCATTTTCCTTGGAGTTTGGGACTAAAGCCCCACCACCTCTTCCTGGTCAGAGGTTTGAATTAAATCACTGAAGATAAACCCTCACCCTTATAACAGAGACACATAGGGACTTTGACTCAATAAGTGGTTTACTTTCTGTATCTAGTTTGGGTTCTAAACCTATCTACAACAACCAAAGAAAAATAAACAAGAGGAACCCCCTCAACCCTCTTACTTAAACTGTGCTCTCATAAATGCACGGTCTATCCGCAAGAAATGGCCAGTCATCACTGACACAATTTCTTCTCATAATCTAGATGTCCTCATGATAACCGAAACCTGGTTATCTGACGCGGATAATGTAATTCTTAACCAACTCATACCCCCCAACTTCTCTGCCCATTCCCAACATAGAGAGAGCAAGAGAGGAGGAGGCATTCTCATACTTACCAAGAATGACCTAAATTTCCACACCGTGGACTCCACAAGCTCAAACAGCATGGATGTCTTAACTATCACAAATGAACAATGCCTCATCAATCTGATTTACAGAGCAACCTCACCCTCCACGGACGACCTGCCTTACATTCTGGACCTAGCAACTAACTCACGCAAGCCCAACATTCCCAACTGGATATTAGGAGACCTCAATCTCCCAACGCTACATCCCAGCCACTCCTCAGCCCTCCTTGAAGCAATCAACGAGCTGGGATACAAGCAAATTATCGACACCCCCACGCACGAGAGAGGAAACATCCTGGACATGATCTTTGCCCCTCTTACAGCTCTTGACTCCAACAATAAACTAGACAACTCTGTAACCCCAGTACCTTGGTCAGACCATAATTTAATCACCTTCCCCATCCTCATCAATGGCAAACAGTCACCACACAGAAACAAAACCTCCACTGACTCGACAAGAGTAACATCTCGGAAATTCAAAACCTTCAACAAAGAGCACATAGTTACAGAAACCCTCCATCTCCTACATGACACCTCTCTCAATCTGGAAAATCTGATCTCATCCTGGAACAACACTATCAGTACCATTGCACTGCAACCAGTCCAGGGTAACAACCCAAAGAAAAGAAAATCTTCTTCTTGGTTCTCCCCTGACCTACGAGCCTCTCTCACACACCTAAGAAGACTGGAGAAACGATGGCGTCGCTCACACTCTTCAGAAGACCAAGCAGCCTACAAAACACATCTATCTGTGCACAGAGAGTCAGTCATGGCTAAGATGAAACAATTCCATACCGATACGCTGAAAAGATCACTAAATAAACCACGCGATCTTTTCAACTTAGTCAAAACCTTATCTAAAGAACCTTCACCAAAACATCCTGAACCCATTCATCCCCAAGCTTTCGCCGATTTCCTGCAATCCAAGTTGCTTCAAACCAATAACATTGCAACTATCTCTTCTCAAGTCACCATATGCATATCAAACCTATCCATGTTCTCCACACCATCCAGAAAACATGTTGAGGACACCATTGCGGCTCTTAACACGACTACTGCACAAACTGACCCTTGCCCAGCCCACTGGATAAAGGAACTACGCCAAGATCTCAGCCCCATCATCACTAAAATGATGAATTTATCCTTTACAACCGGCTCCTTCCCACCAGCCCTCAAGAGAACATCCATAAGACCCCTTTTGAAAAACCATAAACTCGACCCACAAAAGGTTGAATCTTATAGACCCATAGCTAGCATACCCCTACTAGCGAAAATAATTGAAAAGGAAGCTCAAAGACAGTTACAGGACCACATTGACACCGTCTCCCCTCTGGACCACTGCCAACATGGCTTCAGAGAGTTCCACGGAGTTGAAACCCTCCTTACCACTCTCTGCAACAACATCATCACAGGCATTGATAACATCCGCCAAGGCTTTGCTCTTATCTTCTTAGACATTGCTGCGGCTTTTGACTCTGTACATCACAATCTGTTAATAGCGCGACTAAAAGAAAAAGGCATCAATAACACTGCCCTAGAGTGGTGCAAGTCATACCTCGATCAGATATGGCAGTACGTTACCTCAGGGACCGCAACATCCACACCCTACCACCAAAAGCAAGGCGTACCGCAAGGATCATCCCTATCCTCACTCTTTTTCAATATATACATACAACCGGTTTGCAATATCATCAAGTCCTTCAAGGTTGAATGCTTGATATACGCAGATGACATCCTCCTATACATGCCTTTCTCCACAGTTCACATGGATCTTTCCCCGCTAGCTAATTGTTTTGATGCAGTATCCGAATGGCTGCAATCCCAGAACCTCCGAATTCAACATAAAAAGACAGAGGTTCTCTTCATCACCAGGGACCCACTTTTCACCCCCCCATCCCATATAAAGGTGAAAGAAGCCGAGCTCCAATCAAAACCTTCCATTCGTTACCTTGGAGTCACTTTTGACCAACGCATGGATCTAAAACTACACATATCCAACGTAGTCAGGGCAATCTACCTCAAGATCCGGACTCTTAGACATCTTCGCCCCCTGCTTGATCCTGATGACTTCAGAACTATATTTCAAGCCTTAACCTTACCACACCTTGACTATGCCAATGCCATTTTGCAAGGCCTCCCTCACTCCACATTAAACCCCCTGCAACTCGCCATGAATACCGCTGCTAGAGTCCTCTACGGAGCATCAAGAAGGGACCATGTAACACCCATCCTAGAGCAACTCCACTGGCTCCCCATACATGGCAGAATATTGTTCAAAACATTATTACTAACTTTTAAGGCCACTAAAAGCATCACCTCCTCCTCTCTAATAGACCTCATTCAGGCCGCTCCACCCAACAGATCCAGGAGAACGATATCAACAAATATTCTAATCATCCCTAAAGCAGCGACAAAATGCCTATCAGTGACATCCAACAGGGCTTTCAGATTCTATGCCCCTAAATGCTGGAACGCTCTACCCCCAGAAATTCGTGCTATCACTGATCTATCCCTTTTCAGAAAGGCACTCAAATCCCACCTCTTCCCCCAACATTACTTAACCAACTAACCAATCTTGATCACTACCTAAACTAAGAATAAATCCTGTCATGTATACTTGTAAATACTCTTGTAAATAGTTGCAGTAATGACTTCCCATGTTTTATCCAAGTTCTCTGACCTTGTTCTCTGTAAAACCAAACAGTTTGTTCAATATGGTATGTTGTTATATTGTGAACCGCGCTGATGCTAAATAGAGCGGTATATAAGAGCCTGTAATAAATAAATAAATAAAATAAATCTAATATTTATCTCGGGATATAGACACTCTTTCTAATGTAACTACTTGATATTTGGAAAATAGTTTCACAAAACTAATGTTATCGAACAATTGGCTGTTTTTTTCCTCAAGAGGTAGGCTCTAAGTTTCTTTATTTGTTTGAGTCTATAAGGTTCAAAGGCTGTCTACTCAGATCTCTATCTTACAAGCAACAGGGGAATCAGAAGTTCATAAACATAAAAGCCTTACATAATTCAATGTGTAATAGGAACCCAAGATTTCAAAATTTTCTTAAGACTCATAATTTAGCTCTGCTTATTTTGTTAAAATAAGCAGTAGAAATAGGAATGTGATTATAATTAGGAATTAACAAAAACTACTTTCTTTTATTTACGTATAATTTATATTTAGCTATTTTTATATACCCCTTTATCCCAATGCCAAAGCAGTTTACAAATAAACTAACTACTTGTTACATGGAACAAGGGGAATTAAACTAACAGGAGAACTGAATTAAGATGACATTTTACCAGTTACTGTCCTTTCCTTATATCCTTCTAGACCAGTCCAGACAAGTGGGTTGTGTTCCCCTACCAGCAGATTGGGGGAAACAAAGAACCAATGAAAAGCCAAGGTTTCGAAGACATCACTTCCTTGCCTCTATTTGCCTCAGTCACCAAAAGGTCCCTTCAGAATTTGTCCCAATGCATATGGGAGAAAAATGCAAGCCTCATACAACCTCAACCATGGGCAAGAATGAGTGATCAAAAGTAGAGAACTATGCACAGGAAAGCATAAAACATAAGGCTGACAGAAGACGATGAACCTGCAGAACCAAGTATAAATATGAGAGCGAACCTAAGGGTACTGCAACAGAACAGAGAAATACAATTATGAACATAAGAAATGCCATACTGGGCCAGACCAAGGTCAATCAAGCCAAATATCTTATTTCCAACAGTGGCCTATTCAAGTCACAAGTACCCGGCAGGCTCCCAAAAAGGCACACAGGTTCCACAATGCTCGCCCCGTGCAAGCAGTATATTTCTTGTCCAATTTAATTATAGTTTATGGACCATTCGACAAGGAACTTGTCCAAACCTTTTTTAAACCCAGCTACATTCATTAACAGTTTGTACAACATCCTCCGGTAACAAATTCCAGAGTTTGATTACGTGTTGAGTGTAGGGTTGCCAACAAGCTCCAGATGCTCATATGCAGGGATATGTAGTTGTGATTGCTCCATTGCACTCCATAGGAAAAGCAATACTGCATGTCCCTGCATGCAATGGGGTAAACCCATGACTGGATCAAACCTGTCAGGTGCATCTGGAGCAAGTTGGCAACCCAAATTAAGTGAAAAAAAGATTCTCTTATTAGTCTTAAAAGGGTTACATTGTAGCAGCATTGTGTGCCCCCTAGTCTTTCTACTTCTTGATGGCATAAACAACCAATCGTGTACCAGTTTCATTCCAGTCATTAATTTATAGACCTCTATCATATCTCCCACAGCCGACTCTTTTCCAAGTTGATAAGCCCTAACTTTTAAGACTTTCCATCCCCTTAACTATTTTAATGGCACTTCTCTGTACCTTTTCTAATCCTGCTATATCCTTTTTTTTTAGATATGGTGACCAGAACTGCACACAATATTCAAGGAGTGGTCACACCATGGAACAAAACAGAGGCATTATAATATCCTTGATTTTATTCTTCATTCCTTTCCTTATGATTTCTAGCATTCTATTTGTCTTCTAGGACACAGCTGCACACTGGGCAGAGGGTTTGAACATATCTACGATGGCACCTAAATCTTTATCCTGTATCATAGTCCTAATGTAGAACCTTGCATCATGTAACTGTAGTTTGGGTTGTTCTTTCCTAGGAGCATTTATTTTATTTTTTTATTTATTTAGCTGCATTTATATCCCGCTTTTCACCGGGTCAAAGCGGTTGGGGGATACATTTAACACGAGGGGATATGAGACACATACACTAATACTTACAGGGAACATGGGCAATGGAGGGTTAAGTGGCTTACCCAAGACCACAAGGAGCACCTGTGGAACTAGAAACCCCAGTCCTTCCGGCCCAAGGTTGCTGTTCTCTAGTGGGATTTGACCCACCGACCTTCCAGCCTGTAGTACCTTGCCCCAACCACTAGGCCACTCCTCCCATAAACTTTACATGACCACATTATATTTCAACTGGCATTTGAATATCCAGTCTTCCAATTTATCAAGATCCTCTTGCAATTTTTCACAATCCTCTTGAGTCTTGATAACTGAATAATTTTGTATCATCTACAAAATTGGATCACTTCACTCGTTATTCCCATTTCCAGGTCATTTATGAATATGTTATAAAGAAGCAGGCCAAGCACAGATCTCCATTGGGAAAATTGGCCATTTAGCCCTACCCTCTGATTTCTATCTTTTAACCAGCTCCTGATCCACAATAGTACACTACCTCCAATCCCATGGAATTTTAATTTTGCTAAGAGTATCTCATGAGGGACCTTGTCAAAGGCTTTCTGAAAATCCAGGTACAATATAATGAACCGGCTCATCTCTGTCTACCTGCTTATTCACACCTTCAAACACACAACACAGATTAGTAAGACAAAACTTTGTTTGACTAAATCCATGTTGGCTTTTCCCCATTAAACAATGACTATCTACATGTTCAGTAATTTTATTCTTTATAAAATGGTTTCTACCATTTTGCCCGGTACAGACCTTAGGCTCACTGGTCTGTAATTTCCTGGATGTCCCCTGGAACCCTTTTTAAAAATTGGTGTTACATTGGCTTTTCTATAATCTTCAGGTACTACATATGATTTTAATGATAGTTCACAGATTACTAATAGTAGGTCTGCAATCTCATCCTTCAGTTCTTTCAACATTCTCGGATGTATACCGCCCAGCCCAGGTGATTTACTACTCTTCAGTTTAGCAAATAGTTATAATACATCTTCCTGGTTTCTTTCAATTCTTCCGACATATCATCTTTAAATACCATTTCAGGCATGGATATCTTCACTACATATTCTTCAGTAACACTCGACCAGCAGTTAACTTTCCAAGCACATCAACCCATTGCTTATACAGCTCCACTGGCTTCCCATGACCGTCAGAATCAAATTCAAAGCCTTTACCATAACATTTAAGATCCTACAGAGTGAATCTGCAAACTGCCGTCTGCCTCTCATTGCCAAATCCAGAACTGAGCAGTCCCGAAAAACCTCCACTCTTAACCTCCTACAGATCCCTTGCCAGAAAATCAGGAGTAAGCAGTTCACCTGCAATCAAGCCTTCTCACTATTTGCCCCCACATTATGGAACTCCCTTCCAGACTTATCTGAATTAAAAAAAAAGTTTAACATACCTCTTTCTGAATGAATATAGCATTGATATGGACTCAGGAACCCAGGCATTTTAAAAAGCACATATACAAATACCCCATTTATCTATACATAAGTTAATCTTTTCTGTTCCTGTTTCTTGTAAAACAGCGTACTGACCAGGCTGTTAAAAGTGTGTTTATTGTGAACCGCTTTGAATTGTAGAAAGGTGGAATAGAAATGTTTAAATAAAATACAGAAGCAAAGAATTAATTCAATCTCTCCACTATGACTTTGTTCTCCCATAGCACTCCTTTATCATCCAATGGTCCAACTGACTCATTGTTTTTTTGCCCCAAATGTACTAGAAAACGTTTTTATTAGGCATTTTTGCTTCCATTGCAAGCTTCTTTTCAAATTCTCTCTTTGCCTGCCTTATCAATGCATCTAACTTGCCAATGCTTATATTTCCCACTTTTGTCATTTGGCTCCTTTTTAAAATTTCCTGATAAAAAAAAAAAAACCAAACACAACAGCCTCTCTGACCTCACCTTTACACCATGCTGGCAGTTTTTTGGACTTCCTTCCACTTTTCTTAAAACATGGAAAACATCTGGTCTGGGCTTCCAAGAAAGTATTTTTAAACCACCACCATGCTTGATGTAAATCTTTAACCTTTGCAGATGCTCACATTTTTTTTTCTTAGTATTTTCCTCATTTTAATCATAGTGTCCCTTTAGAAAGTTATAAGATGGTACTATGATTTAATACATGGAAGAAAAAGACTGCAAGGAAATTGAAACGCAATCATCCCAGCGCGCTTCCCTTAGCAAATGCTGTCCGCTTGGCTCCGTACTCTAAGTTTAAGGGACCACACACTGCTCCCTGCTGACGCAAGCAGAAGGCCTAATGGAGTAAGAGGACAAACAGCTGTGGCAAACCCTGGTGTCTGACACAGCCCCCACAGGGTTCCACACACAAGGCACTGCGGGAGGGAGGGAGGGCAGGCTGGCCAGGATGGGTGCAAGTCTGTCCATCTGCCTCCCGCAGAGAATCCAATAGTTAAATCACTTATAAAGAAAATATTACAGCCAGCCAAGGAAACTTGACTAGTAACGTGTCTCCCTTATTCTTTTCTTTTATCCTCCCTTACTTGTCCCTTCAGTGAGTCCAGGCCTGACTACCTCCACCAGCTGCTTGGAGACTGAGCACACTGGTGGGCAGTGTCAGCTGCATTAGTACGGGTCTCATCAAAAGATGACATGCTCAGTCTCCAAGCTTTTGGAAGAGGTACACTACCCCCAGAGGTCGGGACTGGATTGGAGGGACGATAAGAAAGAGCCAGTGTCCCACTAAGGACTAGGTCCAGAACAGCTTCCCCTCTTTCAGTTCATGAACCAGTTGCATGAAGAAGCAAATAATTTATTTCATCTAGAAACTTTATCTCCCTAGCATGTGCAGCAGTGACATTGACCTAGTTGATAACGGGGTAATTGAAATCACCTATTATTACCGTGTTGTAACATTTGTTAGTTTCCCCAGATTTCTCTTAGCATTTCATCATCCATCTGCTCAGTATGGCCAGGCAGTCGGTAGTACACCCCCACTGCCATTGCCCTCTCCTTTTAACATGGGATTTCTATCCATATACTGTAGATTCTACAGGATATTTTGTTTCGTGCAACACTTTAAACCCGTGTGTCTCAATGCCCTCCCTAACAGAGCGCAACCCCTCCACCAATTTGATCTACCCTATCATTGTGATATACTTTGTCCCATTGTTTGTTGTCCTTCCACCAGGTCTCTGAGATGCCATTAATACTAACCTTTCATTTAGTACTGTATATTCTAGCTCTCCCATCTTATGTTTTTAGAGGTTGTATTTTATTCATATTAATCTGGTTGTCACTTGATATGGGTAATTTGGAATCTTTCGGCTCTGTACTTAAGGGCATCTGAGTTACTTTCATCTATATTGGAACCTCCCTGGTGGGGTGCCCTAACTTCCCTCTTTTGCTAGTATCCTTCAAGGATACATCCTTCTGAACCTTGAGCTTGAAAGCAACTGTCTGCTTCCCCCCACCCATTACCTACATTAAAAGCTACTCTCTCCTTTTTAAAGGTTAATGCCAGAGCAGCCTGGTACCATCCCGGTTAAGATGGAGCACATTCCTTTGGAAAAGCCCCTCCCTTCCCCAGAATGTTGCCTAGTTCCTAACAAATCCAAAACCCTCTAATCTACACCATCCTTTTATCCACACATTGAGACGCCGGAGCTCTGCCTGCCCTTTGCTTCCTGCGTGTGGAATATGAAGCATTTTGGAGAATGCTACGCTGTAAGTTCTGGATTTCAACCCCCTACCTAAAAGCCTACATTTAGCCTCCAAATCCCCCCTCCCACACTTTCCTATGTCATTAGTACCAACATGTACCAAGACAGCAGACTCCTACCGAGCACTATCTAAAACCTTGTCAAGGTTGCACTTGAGGTCCACTACCTTCGCACCAGGCAGGCATGTTACCAGGCGATCCTCACGTCCACCAGCCACCCAATAATCTACATGCCTGATTGAACTGCCAACTAGAACAGCCATTTTTACCTCATGGGCACATGGTCCTGGAGAAAGCACCTCAGTACAAGAGAGTTTTACATCACCTGGAGGCAAGGTCCTAGCTACAGGATCACTTCCTTTCACTTGAGCTCTCTCCTCCATGGCAACTGTGATTATGCCAGACTGAAGACGTGACTTCAGTACTACGTCCCTGTAGGTCTCGTCTATATCACTGTCTTCCTTATGTCCTCCAAATCTGCCACTCTATCCTGCAGAGATCGGACTCATTCCCCAAGAGCAAAATGCTCCTTGCACCAAGTGCACACATAAAAATCCTCACCAACTAGAAGAAATTGTATATAGGACACTCAGTGCAAAAGACTGGGCCCCCCTCTGAACCGTTGTCTGCTTCTTATTTTTAAGGTTTTTAAGTTGTCTTCTTACTTAAAGTTGCTAGGGATGCTTGTACTAATACAACTATACCTTCTAAGTTTAAAGGGACTTAGTTCACCTCAAGATTAATCAAATCTATTCCTGGAGAGGATGACCACCTGAACCTGAAGTGAATTTGACCACCGCTTCCCCTTTAATAGCTTTATGAGGACTATAAAGCTAAGATTATGCCTGGGGTGGGTGGGAGTGAGGCAAAGAACACCTCGTAAAAACTGGTTTGCTACACATTGCCCTGACCTGTGCTTCTAAAGGCCTCCTTAATTCATTCAGCATCCTAATGTCAACTTGGCCATCTCCACATCACACTGGTATGGGCCAGCAAACTGTACAAAAAGATGGTTGAACTTACGAAAGGAATTCATAACTTCAAGTATCGGAGAAGCAGCCTCTTGACATTCACATGGCAAAGATCCTTATCCTTCCCATGATACCGCTCCATAGAGCAGGAATGCAGGCAAACCACATGGTTCACATGAAAGGGAGACTATACTTTAGGAAAGAAGGAAGGCACAGGCCAAAGAAAAACAAACAGTCTCCTTTGAAAAAGACAGATAAGGATCTCGATAGGATAGACTGCAGCTCAGAGATCCACCTTGCAGAATAAAATCACAAGAGTCTTGAGCGTCAAATCTTTTAAGGTAGTGCGCTTCAAAGGCAAAATAGGTGCCACCATCAGGGTCCTGAGCACTAGAGACGGATCCCGGGAAAGGAACAGAGACCAAAGGGGAGGATGCAAATACCAAACCCCCTGAAGATGATGTGAGACATCTGGGTGCAAGGCCAAAGACTTGCCCACCACCAGAGCACAGAAACAGGCCAAAGCTGCCACCTGAACCTTTAGGGATCTAAGTGAAAAGCCCTTCTTGACGCCATCCTGCAGAAAGGTCAACAGGGAGGACACTTTGGCTGTTTCAGGAGTCAAGTGCCATGCGCTGTACCAGCACTCAAAGAGGCACCACATCCGTACATATGATAGTATAGTAGACCTCCAAGCACCGAGTAGAGATTACTGCTAGAGAGTAATCCCTAAGTTTATTTATTTATTTATTACAGTTTCTTATATACCGCGCTATTTAGCATCAGTGCGGTTTACATTATAACTTAACGACCATAACAACAAGCTGTCAGGTTTACATCGAACAGGAGTATAAACATGGAAAACAGGGTCAACTATATACATAATCTATTTACATTGGAAGGATAGATAAAAGTCAGATAATGCATGTAGGTCTTTCCTAACTAAATTGGGTCAATTCCTGGAGGGTATATCTAGGATCAATTGCTGTCAGGTAAGTGTTGGAGGAACAAGTGGGTTTTGAGGGCCTTCCTGAACTGATATAGGCTGGCTATGGCCCTAATGTCAGGGGGTAGAGCATTCCAGCATTTGGGTACGTAACAGCTGAAAGACCTGTTTGTGGTTGATAAGTTGTACTTTGTCGAAGCCTTTGGTATTGCAAGCAAGTTTACAGCTGTTGATCTTCTGGATCTGTTGGGAGGGACAAAGTGGATAAGATGAGTGAGTGAGGAGGCTGAAATACCTTTGATTGCTTTGAAAGCTAATAGAAGGGTTTTGAAGGTGATTCTCCCATTGATTGGTAGCCAGTGCAGCTGTTTGAGAATGGGGGTCACGTGGTCATATCTGGATGCTCCGTAAAGGATCCTAGCTGCGGTGTTCATGGCCAACTGTAAGGGGGTTAATGTGGATTGGGGGAGACCTTGTAAGATGGAATTTGCAAAATCAAAGTGCGGCAGTATCAGCGCTTGATATATGGTTCGGAAGTCATCTGGGTCCAATAGGGAGCGTAGGTGCTTGAGAGAGCGTATTTTGAAGTAGACGGCTTTGACTATGTTGCTTATGTGGCTTTTCAAGTTAAGATGTTGATCCAAAGTAACTCCCAAATATTTTATTGCATCTTTGGTTCTCAAATCAGCTTCATTGACACTGACATGGGATGGGGGGGTAAAGTAGGTGTCTCTGGTGATGAATAGCACCTCCGTTTTTTTATGTTGGATGCGAAGGTTCTGTGTTTGGAGCCAAGTTGAAACTGCGTTGAAGCAGTCTGTGAGGGGGGTCAGGTCCATGTGAGTTGTGGAGAAGGGCATGTATAATAGGATATCGTCTGCATATATCAAACAATTCACGTTGAATGATCTTATGATATTGCAGATGGGCTGCATGTAGATATTGAAAAGTAATGAGGATAACGATGAGCCCTGGGGTACTCCTTGCTTTTGATGGAAATGTGTTGACTCCTCTGATCCTGATTTCACATATTGCCATCTGTCGTCAAGGTAAGATTTGCACCATTCTAGTGCACTGTTGCAGACTCCCTTCTCCTTCAGTCTTCCGAGGAGAATTTCGTGACTCACGGAGTCGAACGCCGCGGCAATGTCTAGAAATATGAGCACAAAACCTTGACGGATGTTGTCAATTCCAGTGATGATTTCATTGAAAAGACCAGTGAGTAGTGTCTCTACCCCATGATATTCTCTGAATCCGTGTTGGCAGCTATCTAAGGGGGAGGCAGCATCGATGTGGTCTTGAATTTGCCGTTGTGCTTCTTTCTCAATTATTTTGGCCAAGAGGGGGATGCTGGCTATTGGTCGGTAAGAGTCAGTTCTTTGTGGATCAAGCTTGGGGTTCTTCAATAGTGGTCTAATGGAAGTCTGCTTAAGTGAAGTGGGGAAATATGATGTAGTGAAGGATAGTTTCATTATTTTTGCAATGACAGGGCTGAACACATCACGTAGCTCCTTGATCCAAAAAGCTGGACATGGGTCAGTTTGTGCGGTGGAGGTGTTGAGAGATGCTATGGTGTCCTCGATACATTTAGTGGATGGTGTAGAAAATATGTTAAGTGGTGATAGGCCCATTGGTTCTTGATATGGGGCTGCTATCACTTTATTGGTTTGCACGATCTTGGATTGTAGATAATCCGCAAATTCCTGCGGGTGAATTTCGCTGTGCTGTATCGGGGAAGGTTCTTTTGAGAGGGAGTTTACTAGATTGAAAAGATCACGTGGCTTGTTCAGAGACCTCTTTAAGGTGTCAGTGTGATATTGTTTCATTTTGGTAGTGATTGATTCTCGGTGTATTGCAAGGTGGGTTCGGTAAGCGGTCTGATCTTCAGTTGAATGCGATCTGCGCCATCGGCGTTCAAGTTTACGTAGTTGCGTAAGGGATGCTCGCAACTCAGGAGAGAACCAGGGGGCGGAGCATCTTTTTGACCTTGCTGTAATCTTCGGGTTTGGGCGTTGTGAGATGGCAAGCAGGCTAGAGTTCCAGTAAGCGATTAGTTCATCAAGGTCTGGTGTAGTTTTGTTGATGAGTGATGGGGTCTCCGCCAGGATGTGTTCCCTATCGAAGGGGCGAAAGCATCTGGTGGTAGTTCGAGAGGATGTGTTCGAAGGTCGGCTTCTGTCTAGTTGGACATTGTTGATGGGTATCTGTATGATGATCAATTTGTGGTCGGACCAGGGTACTTCTATGACTGATATCGGAGGATAGTGGCTTTGGTCAATGACAGGGTGTGGAGCAAATACCATGTCAAGAATGTTCCCCTTTGTGTGTGTGGGTTCACCGATGATTTGTTTGAGACCTAGGTCAACCATTGCCTCAAGGAACGCATTTGCATGGCTTTGTGGTAAGGACGGGAGATTGAAATCGCCCATTAACCAATTTGGTTTATTGGGAGAGAGGGTGTTAGCTGCGAGGTCAATAATAGATGGAAGATCTTCTGGAGAAGTGGATGGTGATCTATATATCAGGTTAAGGGAACATTGTTGATTAGCAATGGAGAGGATGTCTAGGCTGTTTGTGCTGGAAGAGTCTAGAATGTGGAAGTTGAGCTCAGATTTGGAGATTATGAGTACACCTCCTCCTTTTTTGTTTTCCCTATGCCGCGTATGTATTGAGAAATTGGGGGGTAGTAGCTGGTGTAGGATGACGTTGTCTTCTGAAGATAGCCATGTTTCTGTGATCATAAGTATTTCCAGGTCATAAAAGGAGATTGTGTCAAGGACCACTGGCCATTTATTGCGAATGGAGCGTGCATTGATGATGGCACATTTTAGGGGTCGGCATCTCAAAGGTTTTTCTTGTTTGGTTGACTTGGATAGCTGGAGTGCCACGTGAATCAGGTGGGAGTGGCGCGAGTAGGTGCTACTTCCTGAGTTGGAGTAAGGGGGGCAATTCCATCTTTTTCCATGGCTATTCAGGATTGGGATCCTGCTTTGTGGTGTGTATAGAGCCTGGGAGGTTCCAAGCCAGTGGAAAAGGTAGAAGCTAAGCAAGACAGCGACATGGAGGGCCATTCTGAAGATTTCGATTGGGTGTGAGACCCTATATGTAGGTACGAAGTGTGGAAGAGCTCTACTGTGGTATTGGTATGAAGCTTTTATGAGCCCCAAAGTAGTGCTGAGAAATCTTCAGTACAGAGGAGCAGTTATACGAGACTGCAACTAATGAGGGGGTACGGTTTACATGCTAATATATAATCTATCTTAAAAGAGAGAGGGTGTGATACAGAGATGATACATTTCTCAAGAAAGAAATTAACAGTATATTGATCTTCAATTGACAAATAGCAGTATTAAGGTGGTACAGCATACACTGTGTTTGCTGGCCTATATATAGCGTCTAAAAATACAGGTTATTCATATATATATTTTATGTGTGTAGGTTATATATAGGTTACTTTACAAGTTACAAGTGACTTAATGACTTAATGATAGTCCATAGAATTGGATCGTAGTGTTCCAATGTGGGCTTGGTGTCTGGTACATGGATACTGACCGGTGCTGCTGACTGTAGTTGAAGGGATTGCTGATAGCGAGAGCCGTTAGGAGTTGTGTTGGGTGCGTTGGACATCTGGTGATCCTCCTCTCTGTCCTCGGGCGGGTGAACAGATAGCTGGTTTCTTGGTTGTGTCGTAGGGTGCTGCGAGAGGCAGGTTTCGGGTCGCTGGAGCGCTGTTTAGGATATTTCGTGTCGCCTATCGTGCCTCGCCTAAGGGCCACGCCAAAGGGCCCTCTGGCGCGGGCCCGACCTGGCGCGGGCCCGACCAGGCGCGGGCCCGCCTGGCGGCGGATCGCTTTTCAGCCGGCCTGCTGCTCCTCCCCCTCCCACAGCCCCGAATGGGCCGGAGGTGCTGCTCGGGAGAGCCGGCGGGCCGGGCGGTGCTTGATTCCCCGAACAGGGGAGGAAAATGGCGCTCCCTGATGTTTTCCCGCCGGCGGCGGATCGCTTTTCAGCCGGCCTGCTGCTCCTCCCCCTCCCACAGCCCCGAATGGGCCGGAGGTGCTGCTCGGGAGAGCCGGCTGGCCGGGCGGTGCTTGATTCCCCGAACAGGGGAGGAAAATGGCGCTCCCTGATGTTTCCCGCCGGCGGCGGATCGCTTTTCAGCCGGCCTGCTGCTCCTCCCCCTCCCACAGCCCCGAATGGGCCGGAGGTGCTGCTCGGGAGAGCCGGCTGGCCGGGCGGTGCTTGATTCCCCGAACAGGGGAGGAAAATGGCGCTCCCTGATGTTTCCCGCCGGCGGCGGATCGCTTTTCAGCCGGCCTGCTGCTCCTCCCCCTCCCACAGCCCCGAATGGGCCGGAGGTGCTGCTCGGGAGAGCCGGCTGGCCGGGCGGTGCTTGATTCCCCGAACAGGGGAGGAAAATGGCGCTCCCTGATGTTTCCCGCCGGCGGCGGATCGCTTTTCAGCCGGCCTGCTGCTCCTCCCCCTCCCACAGCCCCGAATGGGCCGGAGGTGCTGCTCGGGAGAGCCGGCTGGCCGGGCGGTGCTTGATTCCCCGAACAGGGGAGGAAAATGGCGCTCCCTGATGTTTCCCGCCGGCGGCGGATCGCTTTTCAGCCGGCCTGCTGCTCCTCCCCCTCCCACAGCCCCGAATGGGCCGGAGGTGCTGCTCGGGAGAGCCGGCTGGCCGGGCGGTGCTTGATTCCCCGAACAGGGGAGGAAAATGGCGCTCCCTGATGTTTCCCGCCGGCGGCGGATCGCTTTTCAGCCGGCCTGCTGCTCCTCCCCCTCCCACAGCCCCGAATGGGCCGGAGGTGCTGCTCGGGAGAGCCGGCTGGCCGGGCGGTGCTTGATTCCCCGAACAGGGGAGGAAAATGGCGCTCCCTGATGTTTCCCGCCGGCGGCGGATCGCTTTTCAGCCGGCCTGCTGCTCCTCCCCCTCCCACAGCCCCGAATGGGCCGGAGGTGCTGCTCGGGAGAGCCGGCTGGCCGGGCGGTGCTTGATTCCCCGAACAGGGGAGGAAAATGGCGCTCCCTGATGTTTCCCGCCGGCGGCGGATCGCTTTTCAGCCGGCCTGCTGCTCCTCCCCCTCCCACAGCCCCGAATGGGCCGGAGGTGCTGCTCGGGAGAGCCGGCTGGCCGGGCGGTGCTTGATTCCCCGAACAGGGGAGGAAAATGGCGCTCCCTGATGTTTCCCGCCGGCGGCGGATCGCTTTTCAGCCGGCCTGCTGCTCCTCCCCCTCCCACAGCCCCGAATGGGCCGGAGGTGCTGCTCGGGAGAGCCGGCTGGCCGGGCGGTGCTTGATTCCCCGAACAGGGGAGGAAAAAAAGTGTCTGGTATCCATCATCAGTAGGATCCAGGAAAAAAATCTTCCAGTGGCATGCAATTCCTCAGATGTCAAGGCTGCTGCCACCATCAATGGGAGCTGAAGCCTGCACTCAAACTCCTGAGAACTCAGGGACCATCAAGTCAACAAGGACCACTGGAGTGGTCGCATGTGAACACACACCCATAGCACCATCTCTATGGTCACTGCTATCAATCCAAGGAGCTGAAGATAATCCTGGATTCTGGGGGCCTGCTGAGCACAGAAAAGCACCAGACAATCCAGTCTTCTGACTTTTTCCTCTGGCAGGAAAACTCTGCACATGAATGTCGAAACATGCTCCCAGAAACTCCAAGGATTGGGAAGGCAGAAGCAGGCTCTTTTCCCAATTGATCACCCAGCCGAGGCTTTCTAAAAAAAGAAAGGACACCACTCACGACATCACCAGAGATGCTTCTAACAGGAAACGAGCTCAGATGAGCCAATTGCCCAGAGAGGGATGGACACAGATCCCTTGTTGCTACAGCCGCCACTACCACAACCTTGGAGAACATCCTTGGAGGCGGTGAAGAGCTTGAAAGGGAGGGCAGCGAACTGATAGTGAGAAGCAAGCACAGCAAAGCGCAGAAACTTCTGCTGATCCACACAGATCGGGATATGAAAAATACACCTCAGCCAGATCCAGAGAAGCCAAGAATATCCCTTGGTACACTATTTGAATCACAGAGCGCAAGGTTTCCATCCAAAACTGCAGGATGTGCAAGTGCTAGACCGCCTTAAGAACATAAGATATGCCATACTGGGTCAGACCAAGGTCCATCAAGCCCAGTATCCTGTTTCCAACAGTGGCCAATCTAGGTCATACGTACCTAGCAGTTTCCCCAAAAGACACAGGTTCCGCAATGCTTGTACTGGGTCAAGCATGGATATCCTGGGTCCCTTCTTAACAATGGTTTATGGACCTTTCCTTCAGGAACTTGTCCAAACCTTTTTTTAAGCCCAGCTACACTAACAGCCTTTACTACCGGTAACAAATTCCAGAGTTTGATTACACGAGTGAAAAAATATTTACTTTTATGTCTTAAATAGTTTACCCTGTAGCTTCATTGCATGTCCCCTAGTTTTTCTATATTCTGATAATGTAAACAATCGATCTACATTTACCCGTTCCACTCCGTTCATTAATTTATAGACTTCTATCATATCTCCCCCTCAGCCGTCTCTTTTCCAGGTTAAAGTGCCCTAACCTTTTTAGCCTTTCTTCATAGGAGTATCCTTCCATCCCCTTTAGCATTTTGGTGGCTCTTCTCTGAACCTTTTCTAATAATGCTATATCCTTTTTAAGATACGGCAACCAGAATTGCACACAATATTCAAGGTGCGGTCTCACCATGGAACGGTATAGAGGCATTATATCATCTTTTGTTTTATTTTCCATTCCTTTCCTTATCATACCTAGCATTCTATTTGCTCTCTTGGCCACCGCTGCACACTGGGCCAAGGGTTTTAACATGTTATCCACAATGACGCCTAAATCGTTTTCCTGCGTGATGGTTCCTAATGTGGAACCTTGCATCGTGTAACCATAGTTTGGGTTGTTCTTCCCTAGGTGCATAACCTTGCACTTGTCCACATTAAATTTCATCTGCCATTTTGATGTCCAGTCTTCCAATTTATCAAGATCCTCTTGCAATTTTCCACAATCCTCTTGGGTTTTAACAACTTTAAATAGTTTTGTGTCATCTGCAAATTTGATAACCTCACTCGTTATTCCACTTTCCAGGTCATTTATGAATACGTCAAAAAGCAGCGGACCCAGCACAGATCACTGGGGTACACCACTATTCACCTTTCTCCATTGGGAAAATTGGCCATTCAGCCCAACCCTCTGCTTTCTATCTTTTAACCAGTTCCTGATCCACAGTAGTACACTGCCTCCTATCCCATGACTCTTTAGTTTTGCCAAAGGTCTCTGATGAGGGACCTTGTCAAAGGCTTTCTGAAAGTCCAGATACACTATATCAACCGACTCACCTTTGTCTACCTGTTTATTCACACTTTCAAAAAAACATTACAGATTAGTAAGACAAGATCTTCCTTGTCTAAAGCCATGTTGGCTGTCTCCCATTAGACCACGACTATCTACATGCTGAGTAATTTTATTCTTTATGATGGTTTCTACCATTTTTCCCGGTACTGACGTGAGGCTCACCGGTCTGTAGTTTCCCGGATCACCCCGGAACCCTTTTTAAAAATTGGTGTTACATTGGCGATCCTCCAATCTTCAGGTATTAGAGATGATTTTAATGATAGTTCACAGATTACTAATAGCAGGTCTGCAATCTCATATTTCAGTTCTTTCAACACCCTTGGATGTATACCATCCGGCCCAGGTGATTTGCTACTCTTCAGTTTATCTAATAGTTGTAATACATCTTCCCGATGTATTGATATTTCCTTCAATTCTTCTGCACCTTTAAATACCACTTCAGTCATGGGTAACATCCCTACATCTTCCTCAGTAAAGTCTGAAGCAAAGAATTCATTCAGTCTCTCCGCTATCGCCTTGTCGCCTCTTAGTGCCCCTTTAAACTCCAGAAAGTGCTAAAAAGGAACAGTCCTCCTTTGGCACCACAAAAATCAATGGAGCATCTGACCTTGCCCTGCTCAACCAGGGGGGGCAGGCATTGCCACCTTTATGCATATCAACTTGTACCAAGTCATACATGGCATCAGAAAGTAAGGCCATAGTCGACTCCACAAGAAGGGTAGTATCAGGTGGAAAAGATTGAATCCACTAGAGCAGGCTGGTACACAAACCCGGCTGTAAAACAGACACTGCCATGACAAACTGGCTCCTCAGCAAGGAATCCACCTTGCGATCCAGGACATCCTTTTAAAGCTGATCTGCCTTCCACGGGAATGGTGGTCTGTACTGTAACTGCCATGACTTGTGCATCCACCTTGAGATTGTCAAACCACTCTTGCTCCACCTCCGGGAGAGTGTAGAGCTTCTTACACATCCTTAACCCTTTAGATACGGAGTCGGGGGGAGTTCCACTCTGACCAGATCATATCCTTGTTCACTTCTGGAAACAAGAACACAGAAGTGGATTTCTGTATCCCTTGAAGGAGCGAGTGTACTTTTGGCTATCTCCTTCCCAGATTCCCACCCGCTCCGGGGATAATTGTAGCTTTATAGGTGCTTAAATCTCAAAGGAAAGGAGGTGCTATATTCACGCAGGTGCAGTTGTTTATCCTCAGGCAGCATATATTAAGGACCTGAGATTAGTTAAGCATGAGGTGAACAAAGTCCATTAAATATATTAGGTATAGTTTTATTAGTATAAGTAGCCCCAGCAAACCTTAGTAAGTAAACAACTTAAATATCTAAGCACAACCTTAAAATGAAGATGCAGACAGCAGATGGGGGTTTTCCACTCTGTTGCATTGAGTGCCACATTTATGATTTTCTCCCAGTTGGTGAGGGGTCTTATGTGTGCACTAGGTGCAAGGAGCTCTTTGCTCTCAGGGAACAAGTCCGATCTCTGGAGGCTAGAGAAGCAGACTTGGAGGACATAAAGGAAGACAATGAGGTACATAGACGAGACCTACAGTGATATAGTCCTGAAGTTCCACCTCCAGTCTGGCAGCATCCCAGTTGCATGGAGGAGAGCATTCACATGACCAGACAGCATTAGCCTAGTGTGGCAGGAAGTGATCCTATAGCTAGGACCTGTCCTCCAGGTGATGTAAAACCATCTCGCAACAAGGTGGTTTCTCCAGGGCCATCTGCCCACGAGGAAAGGGTTAGGACAGTCAATAGTTGGCAATTCGATCATTAGACATGTAGATTAGCTGGTGGACATGAGGATTCCCTGGTTAACATGCCTGCCTGGTGTGAAGGTAGTGGACCTCATGTACCACCTAGACAAGGTCTTAGATAGTGCTGGGGAGGAGTCTGCTGTCTTAGTACATGTTGGTGCCAATGACATACGAAAGTGTAGTAGGGAGGTTCTGGAGGCAAAATTTAGGTTTTTAGGTAGGAAGCTGAAATCCAGGGTAGCATTCTCCAAAATGCATCCTGTTCCACGTACAGGACCCATAAGGCAGGCAAAGCACCAGAATCTCCATGAGTGGATGAGACGATGCTGCAAGAAAGAAGGTGGTTTTATTTTATTTATTTATTTAGTATACATTTGTATACCGCTACTTCCAGCGATCAGCAGCGGTTTTGATTACAGATTGGAAATTGTCAAATCATGACAGGAAATTTTTTTTTTTTTATTTGAATTTTGAATTTGTTAGGAACTGAGGAACATTCTGGGGAAAGGAGGGGCTCCACCTTAACCGGGATGGAACCAGGCTGCTGGCATTAACATTTAAAAAGGAGACAGAGCAGCTTTTAAGCTCGATAATAGGAGAAAGCTGACAGTCACCCAAGAGTGCATGGTTCGGAGCAATGTATCCTTCAAGGATACTAGCAAAAGATTGAATTTAGGGCATATCAACAGAGGTTCCAATGAAGACAAAAAGTAACCCAAATGCCCCTGAGTACAGTGCAGACAGAGCTTAAAAATTCCAAAATTACCCCTGCCTACCAATAGCCAGATTAATATGACTAAAATACAGCCTCTAAAATGCTTGCATGCAAATGCTAGAAGTCTAAAAAATAAGATGGGAGAGTTAGAATATTTGGCACTAAATGAGAGGTTAGATATGACTGGTATCTAAGAGAGATGGCAGAAGAACAACCAGTTGGACACTGTTAATCCTGGGTACAAACTATATCATAATGATATAGCAGATCAAATTGGTAGAGGGGTTGTGCTCTATGTTAAGAGAGGGCATTGAGGCTCAAAGGATTAAAAGTTTTGAAGGAAACAAAGTTCACTGTAGAACCTCTATGGATTGAAATTCCATGTAAAAAAGCGAAGGGGAGGCTATGGCAGTGGGGGTGCACTATCGACCGCCTGGTCAGAATAAACAAATGGATGATGAAATGCTCAAAGAAATCAGGGAAGCTAACAAAAGTTACACACACAGTAATAACAGGTGATTTCAATTACCCCTGTATCATCTGGGTCAGTGCCACAGCAGGACATGCTAGGGAGAAAGTCATTTCATCTAGAAAAACTTTCTTGGAGCAGCTGGTTCATGAACCAACCAGAGGGGAAGCCATTTTGGACCTAGTACTTAGTGGAACACAAGATCTGATGCAAGAGATAAAGGTGCTGGGGCCACTTGGCAATAGTGATCATAACACTATCGCATTTGATTTAATAAATGGGAGGAAGGACGGTAAGGAAATCCACAGGACTACCTTTTAACTTTCAAAAGGGAGACTATGATAAATGAGGAAGATAGTTAAGAAAAAACTAAAAGGAGCAGATGTAAAGGTTAAAGATTTACATCAAGAATGGATGTTTAAAAATACTACCATGGAAGCCCAGACCAGCAGTATTCCACGTTTTAAGAAAAGTGGAAGAAAGACTATAAAACTGTCAGCATGGTTAAAAAGTGAGGTGAGAGAGGCTGTCGCCACAAAAGCATCTTTCAGGAAATGGAAAAAAAAAAAGAGCCAAATGATGAAAACTGGAAACATAAGTACTGGCAAGTTAGATGCAAGACATTGATAAGGCAGGCAAAGAGAATTTGAGAAGAAACTTGCTGTGGAAGCAAAAACGCATATTAAAGATTTTTTCCAGTACATTTGTATCAAACAAACAAAAAACAAACATAAAACTTGTGACTGAGTCAGTTGGACCATTAGATGATAGAGGGGTAGAGGGGCACTGGAGCACTAAGAGGGGACAAGGCCATAGCGGAGAGACTGAATGAATTCTTTGCTTCGATCTTTACTGAGGAAGATGTAGAAATGTTACCCATGACTGAAATGGTATTTAAAGGAGATGCTGAGGAAGAATTAAAAGAAATATTGATACACCAGGAAGATGTATTACAACTATTTGATAAACTAAAGAGTAGCAAATCATCTGGACCGGATGGTATACATCAGAGGGTGTTGAAAGAACTGAAATATGAGATTGCAGACGTACTATTACTAATCTGTGAACTAGCATTAAAATTATCTGTATTACCTGAAGATTGGAGCATGGCCAATGTAACACCAATATTTAAAAAGGGTTTCAGGGGTGATCCTGGAAACTACAGACCGGTGAGCCTGACATCAGTACCGGGAAACATGGTAGAAACCATTATAAAGAACAAAATTACTGAACATGTAGGCAGTTATGGCTTAATGGGAGACAGCCAACATGGCTTTAGCCAAGGAAGGTCTTGTCTTACTAATCTATTATGTTTTGTGAAGGTGTGAATGAACAGGTAGACAAAGGCGACAGTTGATATAGTGTAGCTGGATTTTCAGAAAGCCTTTGACAAGGTCCCTCATCTTTATCTTTATTTGCGAGGTTTGATATACCACCCTTGCCGGAGCATCAGGGTGGTGTTCAACAAAACAATATATTGGCTACAGAAAGTTGAAGGAGGAAAGGAACGCCATCAGTAAATAGGAAAGTAAAGAAGAATAAAAGGAGCATAACAAAAAGAGGTAGGGAGGCAGGTTTAGGCAGGGAGGCACAGGTCTGAGGGCAGGGGGAAGGGAACTACCAGATGGATAAGTGAAGATGTTATTGAGTTACTGGTGTAGGAGGGCTCGGTGGGGGAGGATCAGGGCCATCAGCGAGTGCAGAAAGATCATAGGCCTGACAGTAAAGGTGTGTTTTAAGAAGTGCCTTGAAACGTGGAAGAGAGTTCGGTGTGAAGGGAGTACGGGAGCAAATTCCATAGAGCGGGACTGAGGAGGAAGAAGGCGGCGGAGTGACGGATGAGCTCGAGGTGCACCTGGGAGGGGGAAGGGAGGAAAAGACTGTTACCATGTGCAGAACGGAGGAGACGAGGGACTTGTTGGAGGTGGATGATATCGGCCAGATACTGTGGAATACTGGTGTGTAAGACTAAGGGTGATAGTAAGGAGTTTGTAGATAAATATGACTAATTGGAAGCCAGTGAAGGGAAAGGAGAGAGGGAGTGACATGGGCAGTAGCAGGGGAGTGGGTGATTAAGCAGGTGGCGGTGTTTTGAACTAACTGGAGGCGACGTAATTGATAGCGAGGAAGACCAGCGAAAACAGAATTACAATAATTAAGAGAGAGTAATCACAAGGGACAGAACAAGGGTAGTGATAGCGGTGGTAGAAAGGAACGGCCGGATAGACCTGATTCTGCGAAGGTGGAAAAAGGAAGGTGCGCACCACAGAGGAAATGTGCTGGTGAAAAGAAAAGAAAGAGGAGTCCAAGGTGACACCCAGGTACCGAAGGGTGGAAACAAGGGGAATAGGGTGGGCGGACATAATAGGTGATAGAGTGGGAGAAGGGGCACGAAAAGAAAGCCAAATGGCAGAGGATTTGGATGGATTGACATGAAGGAAATTTTGTCTGAACCAGGAGGCAATGAGATTAAGACAGACAGTCATTAAGCGGAGAAAGACCGGGTGCTGAGGGGGAAGTATGGTAATCCAGGAGAATATCATCAGCGTAAATATAGGTGGAAATTCCGGCTTGTTGAATGAGCAAGGCAAGGGGGGCGAGAAAAACATTAAAGAGTAGGGGGGCAAGGATAGAGCCCTGTGGCACACCACATTGTAACGGGAGTGAAGGTGAAGCATCAGGACCCATATGAACAGTGAAGGTACGAGAGGAAAGGAAAGACCAAAACCACTTTAAGACTGTACCATAGATACCCAGATCAGACAAGCGCGAAAGAAGAGTGCGATGATCAACAGCATCAAAAGCGGAGGAACGATCCAGTGATACAACAAGGGAGAGGTCGCTTCGATCGTGAAAGTGGTGAATTTCGGAAAGGAGTGCCAAAAGGATAGTTTCAGTGCTGTGGCCGGCGCGAAATCATGATTGGCGTGGGTGAAGAGAAAAGGTGGAACCGAGGTGAGTGGCAAGCTGAGAGAAAAACAAGCTTTTCAAGAATTCTGGAGAGAAAAGAGAGGTTAGCTACCAGGCGCCAGTGAGCAGGGACAGCAGGGTCTAAGGTGGACTTCTTGAGATGGCATGTTTCCAGCTGGTAGGGAAGTGACCAGAGGCAAGTCTGGAATTAAGCATAGTTAGGGCGTATGGAATAAGATGAAGCGAGGGATAAGGAGCCAAGAGGAGGGAAAAGGGTCGAGGGGGCAGGTGGTCTGGTGGGAGGAGGATATGGCTTTAATGAGTTTGGCAGAGGTAACAGAACTGAAAGTGCACTAGGTATGGGGAAACGTATAAGAAGCAGGCGGAGAATTGATTACGGAGAGGGCAGGGGGGTGGGGAGGGGGAAAGAGGCATAGGACATATAGGGAAAGATGAGCGAAGAGAATGGACCTTGTCTGAAAGGAAAGAAGCGAGAGTGGTTGGGCTGGGGGCAGAAGGGGTGGGAAAGGAGGAGGGGGGGGGAGAGACTTAAGGACCTGATATAAGTGCTTAGAAGAGTTTGAGGAGGAGGCTATAAGCTGTGAGTAGTAGGATTTCTTAGCAGAGGTTATCATGATATAAAAAGTTATGTGACAGGAGGCAGTGTACTATTGTGGATCAGGAACTGGTTAAAAAGATAGAAAGCAGAAGGTAGGGCTAAATGGCCAATTTTCCAAATGGAGAAAGGTGAATAGTGGAGTACCCCAGAGATCTGTGCTGGGTCCACTGCTTTTAACATATTCATAAATGACCTGGAAAGTGGAATAACGAGTGAGGTAATCAAATTTTCAGATAACACAAAATTATTCAGAGTTGTTAAAACCCATGAGGATTGTGAAAAATTGCAAGAGGACTTTGATAAACTGGAAGACTAAGCATCCAAATGGCAGATGCATAACTTTGCACTTGTTCACATTATGTTTCATCTAGGAAAGAACAACCCAAACTATTGTTACACAAGGCAAGGTTCAACATTAGGAGCCACCATCCAGGAATTTAAATTTAGGTGTCACTGTGGGTAACATGTTGAAAGTTTCCACCCAGTGTACGGCAGCGACCAAGAGAGCAAATAAAATGCTAGGTATCATAAGGAAAGGACTGGAGAATAAAACAAGGATTATTATACCTCTGCATCATTCCATGGTGTGATCGCACCTTGAATATTGTGTACAATTCTGGTTGCCTTATCTTAACAAGGATATAGTGTTATTAGAAAAGGCACAGAGAAGAGACACCAAAATGGTAAAGGAGATGGAAGGATACCCCCATGAAGAGAGGCTAAAAAGGTTAGGGCTTTTCAACCTTGAAAAGAGACAGCTGAGGAGAATAGAGGTCTATAAATTAATGAATGGAGTGGAACAGGTAAACATAGATCAATTGCAAGTCTTTCTATATTTTGATGGCATAAACAACGAAGCTACAAATAAGAGAAAATATTTTTTCACTGAACATGTAATCAAACTCTGGAATTTGTTACCAGAGGATGTAGTAAAAGCTGTCAGTGTAGGCAGGTTTAAAAAAAGGTTTGGACAAGTTCCTGGAGAAAAGGTCTATAAACCACCTATTCTGGAAGGAGGAACTAGTGGCATTGATTACCAGGGGTCTCAACCATCTTGCACTTATGTTCTTATGCTCCATGCCAAAAGCATTCATTAAGATGCGCCATTCAGGGTCAGACCAAGGTCCATCAAGCCCAGTATCCTGTTTCCAACAGTGGCCAATCTAGGTTGCAAGTACGTGGCAGTTTCCCCAAAAGGCACAGGGTCCACAATGCTTGTATTGGGGCAAGCAGTGGATATCCTGAGCCCCCTTTAATAATGGATCACGCCGGCTCTGTGGAATGATCTGAAGGTGAACACTTCCTCATCCACATTACAGCCCAGTATACTGACTCATCTGAATCAGAAAAATAGTGGTCCTCTCGGAGTGGTATAGACAATGCACAAAACGATGAAGAACACTCCACTTCAACTATTGACTCTTAGACAGTACTGGCAAATTATTTATGCTATTAATCGTACGTAGTCTCAGATCAAACTTGTGCTTATGATCACATTATTCAGTGAAACATAGATAGCGCTTGATGACATCAATGACTACTAGAGATTTGTTTTCTCATGCTAATATGTAGATAAAACTTTAACTCTTTTTTATATCTTTTTTATCTTTTTATCTGTTTACGTGCCAGTGTTCAGAGTCCTATTCAATTTAAAATAATATATACGAGCTTATGAGGCAGAACAAACTTAGCTTCCACTATGTTCTCTTCTGCTCAGCTTTCCAGAATATAACAATTCTCCATACGCCTCACTCCTTCAGCGCCTTCGCGTTTTGCTCCTATCCGGAGTTCCTCTTGAAGAAACTGAGTGTAATTGAAAAACAACGTGTGATGTAAAAACTGCTTTAAAAAATTCATTTAAAGCTCACCTAAACTTATGTGACTCTATCCAATGTGAAATCTTATTCTTACTTGCTAATAGTTGCTGCCCACGTTTCTCATCAAATGTTCTGATTTTCTTTTTTCTTTCCTTTCTCTGTCAGACAACGCCGCGCATGCAGGTTGTGAGTTACTACCCCCTTATATACAGATGATGCGTTGCACTCATCTACATAATTGCCACTCAACAGATTCATTTAGACCCAATGGTTGTACTGTGTCCAATAAAAAGATCCATCTTTGCTCGTAAAACAGTATAGTTTCATCTAGCGTTTTACCTCTCCGTGTATAGGTGATATGGTCTATGCAAAAGCATCGTAACTGTAAATAGTCATGACCCATTTCAACACAATGTTTAACTAAAGGTGCAGTCATAATTTTGTTGAACAGACGACTCTTGTGTTCCTGAATGCGAGACCTAAACCTCCGGCTTGTTTTTCCTACATATAACTTCTGGCACGGGCATCTGATGGCGTAAACGACTGAAGTGGTGTCACAAGTTGTAGCCTTATTCAATAGATATGTTTTCCCTGAATACGTGAAATTTGTAATGTTGTCTGTAATTGGGCATATTGAGCAGTGGCCACAAGCTGTATGTCCTTTATTCAATATTTCATGCTGGACTTCCCTCTCTATATTGGACTTTGGACACAAGTGTTCTTTAAGATTAGTGTGTCTCTGCCAAACGCATCTCACTGTTTTGGTTGCCAAACCTGGAATTGTTCTTAGCAAATCAAGATGTTTATGTACTATCTTTTGAATTTGATGACTGAGAGGGGGAAAAACTTGGTGATACGGTTCACACTCTCAGCTTGCTGTCTCTTGTTGGTATCATTCTCCGTGTTGAGCAGCCAAGCGCGATCATTATTCAGTGCCCTCTGATAGGCCTCTCTTCGAAATGTGTGCGGGATAGCCTCTAACTGCAAAATCTTTAAGCAGTTGTTTAGATTTCTTTTTAAATTCTGCCTTTTCAGAACAATTCCTCCGAAACCGGAGGAATTGAGAAAACGGCAAGCTATTTTTTAATTGAAGGGGGTGAGCACTGTTATAATGTAGAAAAGTATTGCGAGTCACTGGTTTCTAATAAATTGTAGTTTCCCATCCTGTCTCTCGCTTGATAACAGCCAGATCTAAAAATACTATACTTATTGTGTTTATTGTTGATGTAAACTGTATCGCCTTGTTGCGGCCATTGAGCCAGGTAATAAACTCCTGGGCTGTTGCTTCAGTGCCTTTCCAAAGCACAAATATGTCATGTAACGCGTCCACATTCTCAGCTGATGACGCCATATTGATGTTTTGAGCCATTGGTGCTCAAAATCTCCCATAAATAAACTGGCCACCGAAGGGGCACAAGATGCCCCCATCGCGATCCCAGATTTTTGTAGATATATGGACTTATAGAAATGAAAAAAATTCTTTGTAATCACCATGTGTGATAAGCTTGTCAAAAACGAGATATGAGCCTCCGAAAGATCCCTACGATCTTCTAGCGATCGTTTTATGATGTTTAGTGCCTCTTGCTGGGGTATATTCGTTTATAAAGCAGTAATGTCAAGGGTCATTAACAACACCTCCGGATCTTTTGCTTCTTGAGTGTGTTGATTGAGCTTCTCTAAAAAATGTGAGGAGTCCCGAATATATGACGGTATGTCTTTCAATAATGGCCTCAAAAACGAATCTACATATGTTGAAAGCGGCTCAAGTATCGATCCTGATGTGTTGACACTATTGGTCTTCCCGGTGGTTTTGTTAAACTTTTATGTATTTTGGGGACCATATAAAAATTGGCCATAATTGGTGCCGATACATTTAGGAAATTCATTTCTTTCTTGGAGATAAGCTTCTGCTGTAAAGCTATGGTAGTTTCTTCTTTAATTATGTCTCGTAAACGAGTTGTAGGGTCTGTTTCTAACAGAATATATGTGTTTTGATCTGACAATTGACGAATAGCCTCCACTTCATAATCTTTCTTACTTTGGATAATAATAGCTCCTCCCTTGTCTGCCCTCGAGATTATAATGTCTGTTCTTGATTTTAATTCTCTCAACGTGTTACGTTAGTCATGTGTTAGGGCATTTTTGGACAAAATCTGCCGTCGTTCCAACCCCTTTATTTCTTCCAGAACAATTTCTTTAAAAATTTGTATGGCTGTTATCAAGCGAGAGACAGGATGGGAAACTACAATTTATAAGAAACCAGTGACTTGCAATACCTTTCTACATTATAACAGTGCTCACCCCCTTCAATTAAAAAATAGCTTGCCGTTTTCTCAATTCCTCCGGTTTCGGAGGAATTGTTCTGAAAAGGCAGAATTTAAAAAGAAATCTAAACAACTGCTTAAAGATTTTGCAGTTAGAGGCTATCCCGCACACATTTCGAAGAGAGCCTATCAGAGGGCACTGAATAATGATCGCGCTTGGCTGCTCAACACGGAGAATGATACCAACAAGAGACAGCAAGCTGAGAGTGTGAACCTTATCACCAAGTTTTCCCCTCTCAGTCATCAAATTCAAAAGATAGTACATAAACATCTTGATTTGCTAAGAACAATTCCAGGTTTGGCAACCAAAACAGTGAGATGCGTTTGGCAGAGACACACTAATCTTAAAGAACACTTGTGTCCAAAGTCCAATATAGAGAGGGAAGTCCAGCATGAAATATTGAATAAAGGACATACAGCTTGTGGCCACTGCTCAATATGCCCAATTACAGACAACATTACAAATTTCACGTATTCAGGGAAAACATATCTATTGAATAAGGCTACAATTTGTGACACCACTTCAGTCGTTTACGCCATCAGATGCCCGTGCCAGAAGTTATATGTAGGAAAAACAAGCCGGAGGTTTAGGTCTCGCATTCAGGAACACAAGAGTCGTCTGTTAAACAAAATTATGACTGCACCTTTAGTTAAACATTGTGTTGAAATGGGTCATGACTATTTACAGTTACGATACTTTTGCATAGACCATATCACCTATACACGGAGAGGTAAAACGCTAGATGAAACTCTACTGTTTTACGAGCAAAGATGGATCTTTTTATTGGACACAGTACAACCATTGGGTCTAAATGAATCTGTTGAGTGGCAATTATGTAGATGAGTGCAACGCATCATCTGTATATAAGGGGGTAGTAACTCACAACCCGCATGCGTGGCGTTGTCTGACAGAGAAAGGAAAGAAAAAAGAAAATCAGAACATTTGATGAGAAACGTGGGCAGCAACTATTAGCAAGTAAGAATAAGATTTCACATTGGAGTCACATAAGTTTAGGTGAGCTTTAAATGAATTTTTTAAAGCAGTTTTTACATCACACGTTGTTTTTCAATTACACTCAGTTTCTTCAAGAGGAACTCCGGATAGGAGCAAAACGCGAAGGCGCTGAAGGAGTGAGGCGTATGGAGAATTGTTATATTCTGGAAAGCTGAGCAGAAAACAACAACATAGTGGAAGCTAAGTTTGTTCTGCCTCATAAGCTCGTATATATTATTTTAAATTGAATAGGACTCTGAACACTGGCACGTAAACAGATAAAAAGATATAAAAAAGAGTTAAAGTTTTATCTACATATTAGCATGAGAAAACAAATCTCTAGTAGTCATTGATGTCATCAAGCGCTATCTATGTTTCACTGAATAATGTGATCATAAGCGCAAGTTTGATCTGAGACTACGTACGATTAATAGCATAAATAATTTGCCAGTACTGTCTAAGAGTCAATAGTTGAAGTGGAGTGTTCTTCATCGTTTTGTGCATCATCTGAATCAGAGGCAGTTTTGACATCTTGGAAAGCTCCCAAAATGTTCCCCATCTCCAGGGAGCGCTCCACATAGGGGACACAGCCAAAGACAAACAGGATTCTACTTGCAGCCTGCCTTGCACAAACCATCTGTGGTTTGTGCAAGGCTGCAACAGGAAGTGGTGGCACAGACGTAGAAACCACTAATGTTGCTCCCAGATGGACATATGAAAACATGCCTCAGCAAGATCTAGGAATGTAAAGATCTCTCCTTGTTGAACAGAGGCAATGACTAATCTGATTGTCTGAATGCAAGGATGGGGGATGGGGAGTTAGACATTGACCACTTTCAGGTCCAGAATAGGCTGGAAGGAACCTCTCTTCTTGAGCGCCATGAAGTAGTTGGAATAACGTCCCTCTATAGAAGGCGCAAGTAAAATAGTCTGCAGCTAAAGGAGCTAGTGTAGTTTCTTTGACTGCCACCCGCTTAAGAGAAGGAGCCACAGAGAGACTCTACAAAGGCATCATTTAGAAGCTCTGCAAACTCTAGAGAGTATATTATCCTTGACCTAGAATCTCTAGGACTAGCTGATTTGACATGATATGGATCCTTTCAGCTTGGGCTTGGGCTGGTGCCCCTCCCCCCCCCCGGCACTGGCTTCTCCCGCCACCTCCCCCCCCCCCTGCTGCCAGCGCCAGCACCAGCCCCCCCCCCCCGCCAGCCAAGTCCAGGGAAACCACAAGAGAAATGTCACCATGGTCATGGGATTGGTGCACTTCATTCAGGAGGGAAGTGAGGACAGTTTCAGTGATGTGAACAGAGCGGAAACCAGACTGATATGAAGGGAGAGTGGAATCAAGGTGAGTGGAAAGCTAGGTAAAGACAAGCTTTTCCAGAATTTTAGAAAGAAAAGGGAGGTTAGACACTGGGTGCCAGTTAGCAAGGACGGAAGGATTGAGGGAGGGCTTCTTGAAGAATGGGCGAATAAGGGTATGCTTCCAAAGTGAGGGAAAAACACCAGACAAGAAGAAATTAGGCCTTACCTGCTAATTGTCTTTCCTTGAGTTCTCTCCGGGCCAGTCCAGAAACTGTAGGATTGTCAATCCTCTCCAGCAGCTGAGGACTGAATTCTAAAGTTTTACTGACAGGCTACCCATCTTCCCCTGGTGTCAGAGATCCAGTCTACTATTGTCAAATCAGTTTGTACCCCTAAAAATCGACACTAACCGTAACTTCCAAAAACAAACTTACAACAAAAAAAACTTACAAACTTAATTTCTCTTTTTATTCTTCTTATTCCACTTTTATTTAATTTTTTCTAACGGCTTTTAACGCCGCTATCCGAGCTGTGACAGGGAGCTCCATAGCCAGCCCCCCCTCCGAAAAGGCCTTGGATGGCAGTCCAAACACTACCGCTCTAGCTCAGCTAGCACACCGAGCATCCTGAAGCACCAGTGAAACCCAAGTGGGTCATACTTCTGCGGCTTGCCCCTGATCCGGGTGGGCCCTGGACTGGCCCGGAAAAAACTCAAGGAAAGACAATTAGCAGGTAAGGCCTAATTTCTTCTTCCTCTTCGTCTCTCCGGGCCAGTCCAGGAACTGTAGGGCAGTACTCAATATCAGGAGGGACCTGCCAAACCTGCTACTATGGCCGCAGCCCCCACTTTTGAGTCTTCCCTCGCCTGAACATCCAACCTATAATGCTTCGCAAATGTGTGAAGGGACGACCACGTCACCGCTCTACAAATATCCACTGGCGGAACCAAGGCAAATTCAGCCCAAGATGCTGCCTCAAACGCCTGCTTCAGTAGCGACTCTAATTTCCTATCTTGCAGATCCTTAAGGGCCACACCGCCCTCTACCGGAATCGTCGTCTTCTTAGTCACTGCTGACACCAACGCATCCACCTTCAGCATTCGTAGTAACTTTTTCCCCTCCTGCGGCACTGGGTACAGCCTACCTATGGCCCTCGCCCCCCTGAGAGTGGCCTCTGGACATTCCCATTCAGACTCCACCATCTGCTTAATTATTCTATGGACCGGGAAACAGCACTGTTCTGCCTTAAAACCCTGCAGCAGCGGATCCTCCAAGGGTTCCTCCTGCACCGTCGGTAATGCAATATTGAGGGCTGCTAGCGAATGCGCAATTAGAGATCCCAATTCCTCTTTCCAAAAGACTCTAAAAACATTGGGGTCCTCACTTGGAGGAATCTCCCCCTCTTCCAGGTCAGCAGCCCACTACTCCAACCCTTCCTGGGAGAGAAGCTCCCCCTCTTCAGCTACCTGAGGCATAGGAGGCTGTTGACCGAAGCCAGCGGCCGCAGCCTCCCCTAGCACACCTCTCCTAGAGGTTCCCTCACCTGGGTCCATGGTAACTTCATCTGTTTTCAGCAGTCCTGACAGGCTAGGGGTAGAAAGCTTGTCCTGCCCCTGCTCAAGCAGTAAGCCTTATGTAGAGAGAGAATGAAATCTGCTGTAAAAACAGACTCCAAACCCCCCTGAAGCCCCGGACCAGGAATCTGGACAGTAGGCACGCTCAAATTATGCTTTTTCGCTTTTGCCTTTTCTCCGGTTTTTCCTGGAGCGCGGGAGGAACGGCTGCCTTTTTCAAAATGGCCACCGTTCCTGCTTTTTCCCCCACACTCAAATGGCTGCCCAACAGACCTATAGCATGTGCACTGTCTTCCATACTGCCTCCCGCAAAACCGGCAACAACCTAAGCCTGACCGTCCCCGGCGACTATCTCACAGTGCACACGCTGCCGGCTCCTGCCTCCTGTGCCGACACTGTCTGCTCTCCGCTGCTTCCGACGGCAACGGATTCCACGCGCCGCCCTGAGGCCTGCCTTGCTTACTTCTAAACCTTTCTGGCTGTGGCCACACTCCGAACTACCTCTTTGCGCTGCTAGCGTTAGAGGCAGTTCGGGTTCTGTTCCCATCTCCCCCCTTCAAATCGGATGAGTCCGATGCCGCTTAAATGAGGCAGGCTCTGCCTCTGCGGCTCGGTAAAGCAGTATTCCCTGCAGCCATGCTCTGCTTTCATCCTGGAGTTTTTTTTCTCTCTTTTTTTTTACTTTTGAGACCTTGATATTTTGCCTACTCCTGGTAACTGAACCCTGCTAAGGCCTCACAGGCAAGAAAGATTGCGCTGTGTCCTTCTCTGTCCACCTTGATTCCTCTCTATCTCACCAGGAACCTGTCAGAACACATCCTACCCAGCTGCTGAGGACTGATAGATAGTCTCTGACACCAGGGGAAGATGGGTAGCCTGTCAGTAATACTTTAGAATTCAGTCCTAAGCTGCTAGAGAGGATTGACAACCTTACAGTTCCTGGACTGGCCCGGAGAGACGAAGAGGAAGGAGAAATTAGACCTTACCTGCTAATTGTCTTTCCTTGAGTACTCTCCGGGCCAGTCCAGGTACAGTTGGGTGGTCAATCTCTTCCAGCAGCTGAGGACTGAAAGCTCCAAGTTTTACTGACAGCAACCTTAGCTCCCCCCACTGATAGGAAGCCAGTCACATCTTTGCAAAGCAGCAAGCTACCCCGAAACCAGCTAATGGAAAAACTCAAAAAAGAACAGGGATCCCATACTCAAAAAACAGCCCCGTATGAGAACGGAAGACCACCACCCAGGGCAACTAATACGTAGAAACAGCTCCTTACGCCTGTTTTCTCAGATACGAAAATTATTAGTACTTTTCCGGTTTCGGGTTTTTTTTTTTTTTTGTATTCTTGTAATGTCTAAACAGTTACTGCCCCATTGGGACACCACCTAGAGCCCCTCAAAAACAGAAGGACCCCCAATATCCTCTTCCAGGAAGAAGCGATCAGCACGACACTGCAGAATAACGGACTGTGAAACACACGCCAAAGCACTCAGAACAATACCACGGCTCGCAGAACGGATGGGCGGGACCTGGACTGGCCCGGAGAGTACTCAAGGAAAGACAATTAGCAGGTAAGGTCTAATTTCTCCTTCCTCTTCGTCTCTCCGGGCCAGTCCAGGTACAGTTGGGCAGTACCAAAGCTGGGAGGGAACCTGCGAGCCCCCGCTACAACTGCCGAAGCACCAACCATGGCATCCTCCCGGGCCATCACATCCAATCTGTAGTGCTTCGCGAAGGTATGCAAGTTAGACCATGACGCCGCCCGACACATATCCGCTGGCAGAGTGAAGGCCAACTCAGCCCACGACGTTGCTTGAGCCCGCGTGGAATGAACCCGACGTTCCAGCGGAGGTGATCTGCCTTTAGCCCGATAAGCCCCCGCGATAGCCTGCTTCACCCAGCAAGCAATGGACGCCTTGGACGCCGCAGAACCCTTCCGCGGCCCCCCAAACAGAACGAACAGGCGATCTGATTTCCGAAACGGGCTTGTTCTCCGCAAATATGCCCGTAACACCCGACCCATATCCAACTGATGGAGAGCCGGATCCAACGCAGCACCCCTCCGAGAGCGAAAGGTGGAGAGCGAGACGGACTGATTCATGTGAAACCCCGAAACCACTTTTGGCAAAAACGAAGGAACAGGCCGCAAGACCACCTTCTCATCAGAAAAACGCAGGTACGGTTCCCGACAAGATAGAGCTTGCAAATCCGACACCCTCCGAGCCGAACACAACGCTACCAGAAAGGCTGTCTTCCAAGATAACTCGCGCAAACCAACGGAGGCCCCAGCGACAAACGGCGGCTCAGTCAAGGCATCCAGCACCAAATTCAAATCCCAAGGCGGCACCACCCGCCGAAGGGGCGGACGGATTTGCAGAACCGCTTTAAGGAACCTACGCACATCCGGATGACTAGAGAGCGTGCCCTCGCACCCTCCCTCGAAAACATGTCAGAGCCGCGAGGTGCACCTTGAGGGTATTCAGGGCCAGACCCTTCTCCAGACCGCCCTGTAGAAACGCCAGCACGTGCGGTAAATCGGCCTCCACCGGCCTAATACCTCTGTCGTTCGCCCATGCCTCAAAAATGCGCCAAACGCGAATATACGCCAAAGTAGTCGACCGTCTCCGAGATTTCAGCATCGTTTCGATCACAGCAACGGAATAACCTCTCCGACGCAGCTTCCGCCTTTCAAGAGCCAGGCCGTAAGCAAGAATCGATCCACCCGAGGCATCAACACCGGCCCCTGACTCAAAAGATTGACCCTCTCGGGTAACCGCCAAGGAGGCTCCGCCAAGAGCCTGATCAGGTCTGCATACCAGGGACGCCTGGGCCAATCCGGCACAATGAGAATCACTCTTCCGCTGTACCTGGAGATTCTGCGAATAACTCTCCCGATCAAGGGCCATGGAGGAAACACATACAGCAGCTTGTCCCTCGGCCAGGGCTGGGCCAGCCCGTCGAGACCTTCCGACATGTGCTCCCGGCGCCTGCTGAAGAACCGAGACACCTTGGCATTGGCCTGGGTAGCCTTGAGATCCATGGCAGGTTGGCCCCAGCGGACCGTGAGCTCATGAAAAAACGCCCAGTTGAGCTCCCACTCGCCGGGATCCAGGCGATGGCGACTGAGATAATCCGCCTGAACATTGTCCTTCCCGGCCACATGAGCCGCCGAGAGCTCCTCGAGATGCTGCTCCGCCCACTGGAGCAAGCATTGACTCTCCAGCAGCAACTGCGGACTGGCCGTGCCTCCCTGTTTGTTGATGTAGGCCACGGTCACCAGGTTGTCCGAAAACACCCGTACCACATGCCGCTCGACGAGAGATGCAAAGGCAAGAAGAGCCAACCGAACCGCTCGGAGCTCCAAGCGATTGATGGACCAGGCGCTCTCCTCCGCCGACCAGGTCCCCTGTGCCTCCTGAGCCATACAGTGAGCACCCCAGCCGGAAAGACTTGCATCCGTCGTGACCAAAACCCACTCCGGATCCCGAAGCGGCACCCCTGCCTGAAGGTGCGCCGGAACCTGCCACCATTGCAGACAGACGCAAACCTCCTCGGGGCACACCAGACGCTGCGACATTGGATGAACCTGAAGGCAACCACCTGGAGAGTAAAGCCTGTTGTAGAGGACGCATGTGGGCTCTCGCCCATGGCACGAGATCCAACGCCGCGGCCATGGACCCCAACAACTGCAAGTACCTCCAAGCTGTCGGAGCCGACAGTCGTTTGAAAGCAGTCACTTGCGCCACAATCTTGCGCACTCTGTCCGGCGGCAGCCTCACCTCTCCATTCCTCGTGTCAAACAACGCATCGAGATAAGTAAGATTCTGCACCGGCAGAAGACGACTCTGCACGGTTGATGACCCAACCGAGGTGCTCCAGAAACTGCACCATGTGCGCCGTCGCCTCCTCCGAAGACGCAGCCCGAATCAGCCAATCGCCCAGGTAGGGATGTACCTGAATTCCCTCTTTGCGCAGAGCCGCCGCCACTACCACCATGACCTTGGTGAAGGTACGAGGCGCAGAGGCCAGACCGAAGGGTAAGGCCCGAAACTGAAAATGCCCCATGGGTACCGCAAACCGAAGGAAGCGCTGATGCTCTGAGCGAATGGGGATGTGCAGATACGCCTCTGTGAGATCTATAGAGGAAAGCCATTCCCCGGGCTGAACCGACCGAATCACGGACCGTAAAGTTTCCATCCGAAAATGCGGAACCCGTAAGCATTTGTTCACATGCTTGAGATCGAGAATAGGCCGAAAGGAGCCCTCTTTCTTGGGTACCACAAAATAAATCGAGTATCGACCTAACCCGTACTGGTCGCGAGGTACTGGCACCACCGCCCTCAGGAGGAGTAAGCACTGAAGAGTGCTCAAGACAGCGTCCCGTTTGGACTGCAAAACACAGGGGGAACGGACGAAGGCGTCCGATAGTGGAGCATCGAACTCCAGCGCGTAGCCGTCGCGGATAATCTCGAGAACCCAGAGATTGAACGTGATGGCGGTCCAGGCGGGGAGAAACCCCTGCAAACGGCCTCCCACGGGAAACTCCACCTGGACCAGCCTCGCTTCATTGCGGTTTTTTAGCGGAGGCGTTCGGGGCACTAAAGAACCCTCTGCCAAAGCTGCGGGCTCCACAAAAGGAATGACCCCTAGAGGGAAAACACCCCCTCTGGTACGGAGCAAAGCGAGATCCCTGGAAGCAACAGACCTCTCTGCTCTGCCCCCTCGGCAAGGAACCCGTCTTGGACCCCCGAGGACAATCTTCCAGCAGGCGACCCCCTTAATCCTTAATCTTCTCCAAAGCTTCCCCAAAAAGGAGTTTCCCCTTGTAAGGTAGCTTACTGAGGCGGGCTTTCGAGGAGGCATCCGCTGCCCAATTGTGAAGCCAAAGAAACCGCCGAGCCGCAATGACGGAAGCCATAGATTTTGCGGAAATCCTAATCAAGTCATAGAAGGAGTTGGCGAGATACGCCGCCGCAGACTCGAGCTTGGCCCCATCTGGGGACTCTTCCTCCTGTTTCACCGGACTGCGTCCCCCTGAATCCAGCAGATAGAGGCCCTAGACACATAGGCCCCACAGACAGAGACCTGCAGTGCCAAAGCACTAGCGTCAAACGAGCCTCCAACCGCCTATCCTGCAGATCCTTAAGAGCCACACCCCCTTCAACAGGAATAGTGGTTTTCTTAGTGACCGCCGACACCAGAGCATCCACCTTAGTAATATTTAGTAAGTCTTTCTCCTCCTGAGGAACAGGGTAGAGGCATGCAATGGACCGCCACCCCCTCAGGCTTGCCTCCGGGCACTCCCATTCCGACTCAATCATCTGTTTAATCACTCTGTGAAATGGAAAAGAACGCTGCTCAGGTTTAAAACCCTGCAGCAACGGATCCTCCAGAGGCTCCTGAGGGACCACTGGCAGCGCTATATTTAAGGCCGCGAGAGATTGCCCAATCAGTGCCCCCAACTCCTCTTTCCGAAAGACCCGGAACACATGCGGATCCTCCGCAGGCCCCAACTCCCCTTCTTCCACATCGAAGGCCCAAGAATCAGGCACTGAGTCAGATTTCCCCTTCCTCAGGAAGAATGGAAGAAGAAAACGGAGCCTCTAAGGGAGTTGAGGGCAAGTCTGGACATGGAGCAGAAGGCCCTTCCCCAGGATCAGAAAACAAAGAATCCTTCAAATGAACAGGCTCCGGAGCTACCGAAGCCTGGCTCTCCACAGGCTGAGCAAGCTGCAAGGTATAGGCCTTGTGCAATGCTAGTATAAAATCAGGGGAAAATAAAATTAGCCAAACTGCCCTGCACTGCAGGAGAAGGAGAAAGGCCAGCGTCCTCAGCCACTAAAGATTTCGGGGACTTAGACTTCCTCTTACCCGAACGCTGCAAAAGCGCGGGAGAAGGCGGCGCCGAGGACAAAATGGTGGACGTTCCTGCCTTTATCGCCAGACCCTGAGATTTCTCCTTAGGCTGCTTTTCCTTGGGGATATCCCCCGAGCTTGAGCCCTCCATAGCCCCGAACTACGAGAAAAAAAAAAAAGCAAATATCAACCAAACCGGACAGCCGGAAAAGAAACCCGTGCGAGGAAGCAAAGGGCTACCGGAGAAAAACCCCGCAAATCCCCGCCGGCTTAAACAATAAAATCGAAGGAGGGCACCCGGGACCGGCAGCACGCGGCAGGAGACCTGAGTTAGCACCCCCGAACGCAGAAGCTCACACTTACCGTCCGCACTGACGGCGATGCTTCCGGCTCCTGACACACGCTGCTAGCGGGCCGCGGAGACCAGGAAGAGCGTCAGGGAGAGGATACTGGGGCTCCCAGATCCTAAGCACCCCCTGGTACAGCAGCCGATTAAGGAAAGCAGGCTCTGCCTTCTAATCAGCATTCACGAAAGAGAAAAACAGGCATAAGATCGCTGTACCGTCCTCCAAGCATAAACTGCTGACATGTGCCCGGTATGTGGAGAAAGCAGTGTCGCGCTTGCTGTAGTGCTCTGCTAGAGCCAGGGAGCAAGGCTTGCCCGAATATTCAAACAGCTGCTATTAAGAAAGAACTTCTCACTAATGCTGCCTAGAGTCCAAATTTGTTTCTTCGGGGAGACTGCCAGAGACACGTCCTATCCAGCTGCTGAGGACTGAAGACTGGCTTCCTATCAGTGGGGGGAGCTAAGGGAGCTGTCAGTAAAACTTGGAGCTTTCAGTCCTCAGCTGCTGGAAGGGATTGACCACCCAACTGTACCTGGACTGGCCCGGAGAGACGAAGAGGAATAGACTATTGTTGAATACATGAAGTACATAAGGGAGCAATGTAAGAGAGGGATCCAGAAACCAGGAAGAAAAGGAGGAGGGTCGTGTGGACAGGAGGTTTTGTGAGAGGAAGATATGGACTTAGTAAGTTCAGCCTCTGTGACAGGACAAAATGCATGCCAGGTATGAGAGAAAACCCTAGAAGAGGGGGGGGGGGAGATAAATGTTGAGACGTGAGGGGGAAGGAGGGGACAGGTTGGAAAGGTAGCACCGAGGGTTTCGATCTTACTGGAGGAGGCGGCGGCAGCAAGGCGAATAGGATCGGGCGTGTTGGGGGGGGAGAGGGGGTTTGAGGTAGATAGGGCAGTGACAGAGTGGAGAATCCGGTAAAGTCTGGATGAGCTGGAAGAGGAGGAAACCAGGCCGGAATAATTGGAGTGCTTGGCATCACTGATCATGGAACGATAGAACAGCTGGGAACTACGGAAGCGAGGGAGTCAGGAGTGGGACGTTTGCACCAGGCTCGCTCCACACAGCAAAGATATGCACGATGGAGATAAAGACCGGGGTGAAACCAAGGGAGGCAGACGGAGGGGTGGGATGAGGGAACAGGACAGAGGGGAGCGAGTTGATCTAGGGCAGTAGTGAGGGTGGATGTCCAGGTCTACATCAACAGGCAGAGAGGGGAAAAAAGGGGGTCAGCTGGAGGAAACTGCTGCAAAGTCATGGGGGTAATGTGACACCTACGTTTGAGGGAGAGTGGAAGGGAAAGGAATGATGGGCACTGCAAGGATGGAAGAGAGCGAGAAAAGGAGACAGAAATGGTCTGACCAGGGCAATGGGAGAGAGGAAATTTGACCCAGAGCTAAAGAAGATGCAGGAGGAGTAAGAATAAGTTCAAGAATGTGACTCGCAGCATGCGTAGGATAGGAGACATGTTGATGGAAAGAGCGGTCATCTAATAAGGACAGCAGAACCTTGTCTTTCTGATGAGAGGGAGAGTCAAAATGAGCATTAAAGTCGCCAAGGATGACAAGATGTGGAGACAGAAGAGCAGCCTCAGAGAGGGAAGTCAGAAAGCCTTCCCAGAGTTCTGAGTGAAGGGAAGGGGGAGCATAAAGGAGGAGGAAGGAGAAGGAGCTGGAGGGCGAGGAGCCGAGCCGAAGGAGGAGAAATTCAGGATAGGAAGGATGACAACAGAAAAGGGAAGAGCGGTAGATGAGTGCTACGCCTCCACCGCTGCGGTTGCAGCAGGGTTTGTGGAAAGCAGAATAACCCGGAGGCAGCGATGTAGGAGGGCATCCTCTCCCTCATGGAGCCAAGACTCCATGAGGAACAGGGCATCCAGAGAGTGCTGGATAAGAAGAGTGCAGATTAGATGTGACTTGGCGCGGAGGGAATGGCAATTTAGCAGGGGAAGTGCTGCAGGTGGCGTAACAGATGACTAGGGTTGGGACACGTAGAAAGCAGGCTAGAAGATTTGCCGGATTGCAAGAGTAACGGCCGGAGACAGACACGATGGGGAGAGGGTGGTGGCCCCAGAAGAATAGGGCCACCGCTTCAAAGGGCTTTCCTGGTGCTATGTCAGGGCTGTGCTGGTACTGCATTGCCGTCTCCTGAAGCTTGATGTTTTTAACAATCTCCCCGTGGAGATAGAATGGTGGGGGCTGCAGCACTAGAGGTAGATAAAGAGAGGGAATATGCTAAATACCTTGAGGAAGGAGAGAAATGCTGGATCCATTAGAGGGGGGAGAGAGAGACAGACAGGAAGGTCAGAAGAAAGATGCTGAAGACCTGAGAGGGTTGGAAGAGGTAGATGCTGGACTATGGGTGAGGTGGGGGCAAGGGCACATGGCCAATGTTTCACTAGGGCATCATCACTTGGGCCAATCTGGATGTGAATGAAAGTTCATGGCATTAGTTTTCAACCCTGGCTCTGACTGAAAGTTTATTTAACTAGTTTTTTATATCTCCTTATCCTTCAATCAAACGCGGTATACATTATGTAATCACTACAAACAGGTACTGGATACATTCCCTTGTCCCCAAAGGGCTCACAATCTATGTGTACCTGAGGCAAGAGGGTTAAGTGGCTTGCCCAAGGCCACAAGGAGTGCCTATAGGACTAAAAACCCCAGTCCCTCTGGCCTAAGATCGTTGGCTCTAGGTGGGACTTGAGCACCCTGCCCTCCAGTATCCTGGCCACTTTGGAGGCACAAAGGAGCAGAAAGAAAGCATGAGTTTAAAAAAAACACACATATGCACACTGTTTTGCACATGTATTCATATGTACTTTTTCATTCTGCTAATAGCTAGTAATCATTTGTATAGCATTACAAGGTGTACACAGTGTTGCACATATAGATGTACGACAGTCATCAGAACAATCAAGAAAAAAAGTCACAAAAACTAGGGAGTATGGCAAGATATACATAAGTAATGAACAAGAAAGTGAGGCGCATCAGCATTCAAACGCGGTTTAAAAGTGGGTTTTTAGCCTGGATTTGAATAGGACTAGAGAAGGAGCCTGATACACAGACTCTCGGGTAGTTTGCTGCAGGCATATGGAGTAACACGGTGGAATGGATAAAGTCTGGAGTTGGCAGTGGCAGAGAAGGGCACCGATAAAAGGGATCTGCCAGAGGAGCGGAGTTCCTGAAAAGTGTTGCAGAGTGAGGTAAGAGGGGAAAAACTAGCGATGCGCCGCAGAATGAATGCGCTTGTAGGTCAGTGGAAGTTTGAACTGGAACTAATGAACTATGACAGACCTCGTTACTTCTTCAGCACAGATTTCAAGATAAAACTATCCAGATACTATACTATAACGCGAGCTTGCACTCTTAGAGTTTAGTACATCGGTCTCTCCGCAGCTAGTGAACAAGATTTCTCTGTGCAGTTACCTAGAGCTTCAGGATTCATGTCTATTGATATGACTCACTTTAGGCATCTCGTACACCAGTGAGAAACAAACAAGGGAATGTTTTAGCCAAGCTGCGTTAATGTTTCCTTGTGAACACACAATATTTGTCAACAAAACGATGCAAGTGCACATATGTACTGGGAAGAAGAATTAGACATTACAAAAAAAAAAAAAAACCCACCACCGTCACTTCAAAAGCGAAGCAGCATCTTAACTCCGTCCACTCAGATTCAGAGGGACAGTTCCGCGTAGCCCGGAGCGAGAAAACTTCACGAGGAACGCACAAAAGACCGGCAGAGGCCTGCGTCGAACATAAATAACCAAGCGGCCTCTAGAACAACTAGTAACGCACACAAGAACTAGCCAGCGCTGTACAGAAACGGCAGAACGCTTCCCGCTAGTACCAGCACCGCGGCTAAAGAAGCAAAAGATGAGACCTACCGAAAGAAACCGCGAGGTGACGGACAGCTTCGTTCTCCAATCACAAAGCTCCCTCGTGGCCGGAAGAGGTTTCCACGCGTGAGTGCGAGGGTTGAAGTCGTGCGTCGGACGAGTCACGCGGCCCCGGGCCAATAGCAGGCGGCGGAGACTGAGCGGCTTGGGTTTGAATTTATATGATGTTCGTGGAGGCTTGAGCTGTCTTGTTGCTTTCTCGTGAATGCAGGTGAGCGATAGTCTGTGTGTGTTTAGAGGGGGCGAACCCGAGACGTGTTGCAGGGATAGCGGCTTCAGTAAACCGGATAAGAATTCTCGGAGCAATTGACTGTTTATATTGTAGCCCTGCACTTTAAGCACTGCTCAGGCTAACTCTACTCTAACTGCGGTATAACGCGAGCACAAGAGAGCAGAGTCACGCGATAGAAGGTAAACAATAACAAAAGTACAAGTATCTTTCATTTGTATGGCGCTGCGGGCTGTAAGCAGCGCTATACTGTGCATATGCACGTTTGAAATGGTCCCTGTTTAGCAAGGTCCATTGTGCTCCAAAACAACCCCCTGGGATTAATGCTTTGTTATTGAGTTCAGTCCATAAGCATTAGCCTTGCCCTTAGCTAGTTCTAATTTATTTCTGTATGTGATGCATCACAGACTTGTACAGTATTTTGAAATTGAGTGGAATAGGAAATGACTGCAGTTTATGATATTTATTTATTTTATTTAACAGTTTTTCCTTATCGTCACTCCAGTCCAGTCCCTTTACTTCTGGGGTTGCGCAACCCTTCCAGCAGCTTGGAGGCTGAGCCCAACCTTTTTGGAGGTGGGGCGGTATAAATACCACTAGGACCACCCCTCAACTCCAGTATTCTCAGCCTCCAAGCAGCTGGAGGGTTCTGTAAGCCTAGGGCTTACTGGAGTCCTTTTTTAAGATTTTACTTGTTAATTTATTTCTTGCTACCTTTATTACTTTATTCCTTATTTTAGTTTCTCCTTCCATTTAAGCTTTGAGCTGTCTCTGTCTCTTTAATTGATTCGGCTCTGCTCCTCTCCCTCCCCCCCCACCTCTGGTCGGGCCGGGCCTCGGAGGTTCGCGGCGCTTGCAGCCCCGAAGAAGTTTGCTCTGAGCCTGCGGCTGCCATCCGAAGATCTCCCAGCGTCTCCTTTCATTTCTGCCTTGCGCCAAAGCCCTTTTTGGAGGCTGAGCACTGGAGGCGAAACCGGAAGAGGATCCTTAGCGCCGGACCCGTCCCGCAGCTAAGGGACGCGGCGGCGAACCCAGGGACTCCTGATCTCGGCGAAGAAGCTGATTTCGGCGTTCCTGCTTTAGGGGCGTTCTCGCAGCTCCCGGCGGTATCTGGAGGGTGAAGTTGCTGGTACAGGAGACAGCCTGAAATTACTGGTCCAGAGGACAGACTCGCGGCCCCCCGTTCAGGCTCCACGTGGTGAGGCCTACCACGTGTAGAGCCAACGGGCAGGGACCGCTGAGCCGGGCTCAGCCAGCACAAGCTACAAAACCGCAAGTACCTTTATGAAAGAGCATTTTAATATAATCTAATATAATTTGAAAAGTTATTTTCGTTTATTTTGTTTTTCTTCTAGTTTTTGGGGAACTTAATTGGAGTTACTTTAATCTACCGCTGATCTGGTTTTGGGGTGATATTAGGAAATAAGAGGTTCGGGGGTCTGCCTTCCCGGCTCGGGGATATTGTGGGTCCGCTGAAACAGAAAGCACCCACCGGATTCTCCGTGCAGCGTGCTGGGCCCTTAGGCCCTGATATAGAGCCTACTAGCAGGAAAGGCTGGGATACCTGAAATCAGGAGCATGGCGGCCAAATCTAAATGCCCATCCTGTGGCACGCGCAGGGGCACTTCCTCGGAGGCAGGAGTCTGCAGGGCTTGTGCTGCAGTAGCTGCCTCCGTGGAACAAGAAATGAACTTGGCCATATCCCAACCCTCTCAGGGGTCTGGGGACCCAGTAGAAGGGGAAGGGGGTCCCAGTTCCCTCCCTCATCTGCCTCGGATCTATCTTCCCTCCCTCCTCTCCCTTGGCCCCCCCCCCCCCCGGGGGTAGGGGGCGCCGGGGATTTTTTTCTCTCCAGACTTCATCCTTTTACTCCACAAGGCCTATTGCCTGCGCAAGCAAGGCGCGGGGGCAGGAGAGGCGGCCCTCTCGGCCGAAGCCAAACCCAAGAGGGCAAGCAATCCAGACCCAGGCATTCCGCCTAAACGTCCCCGTTTGAGCGGTGAAGAACCCCTCCCAGAGCCTCCCGGAGGAAGATATCTCAGACAAGGACTGGGACGAGGAAGAGGAGGAGCTGGAAGAAGGAGAGATCCCTGAAGAAGATAATTCCCGGATAATTAGAGTCTTTCGGTGGGAGGAGCTCCCGGCACTAATTAATGAGTCCCTAAAAGTCCTCAATGTGGCCTCGGATGCGCCAACAGAGGAGGTGGCGCTAGAGGACCCATTAATCCAGGCCATCAGGAGATCTCAGAAAGTTTTCCCTCTCCACAGAGTAGTGCGGCAGATGATCCAGGAGGAATGGGATCAGCCCGAGTCTAGTCTAAGGGGAGTCCGATCCATGTCTCGCCTATACCCCCTACCAGAGGCGGACAGAGAGCTACTGAAGTCTCCAAGGGTGGATGCTGCGGTATCGGCAGTTACTAAGAAGACTACCATTCTAGTAGAGGGCAGCACAGCCTTGAGGGATTCTCAAGACAGGAAGCTAGATACCCTCCTGAAGCAAGCCTTTGATGTGAGTGCTCTTGCCTTGCAGGCCTCGGTTTCAGGAGCTTGGGTGGCGAGAGCCTGTCTAAGGTGGTCACAACAGCTGCAGGCAGCAGAGGGACCATCTGGCGAGGCTCAGTCCCACGCGGCTAGACTGGAATCTGGAACAGCCTTCCTGGCGGATAGTCACTATGACCTCATCAGAAGCCTAGCCAAGAACATGGCCTCGGTGGTAGCGGCTAGGTGTTATCTGTGGCTACGGAATTGGGCAGCGGACGCTTCCTCCAAGGCACGCCTGAGCCGCCTTCCTTTTAAGGGGAAGCTGTTATTTGGAGAGGATTTGGAGAAGTTGGTAAAGGACCTTGGCGAGTCTAAAGGGGGCAGGCTGCCTGAAGACAGACCAAAGCAAGGGCGTCCCCTAGCCCCAGTGCGTAGCCAGTCCAGGGACTCCAGAAGGTTCTGTCCAGCCAGGACAAACCCATTTTCCAGGGGCCGTTTTCCCTTGAAGGGACAAGGTTTCAGAGGGTTTCGAGGAGCAGGCCGAGGTTTTGGCTCGTCCTCCTTCTCCTCCTCCTCTCAAGGAAATAGGAAACAATGAGGTGACGGGGGTCCAGGGGGGAGAGCCGTCAGTGGGCGGCCGCCTGAGGCGGTTCCTCCCTGCCTGGTCCCGGGTCACGTCCGATCAATGGGTCCTAGAGGTTATCAGAGAGGGCTACGCTCTCAAATTCGCAAAACAAATACATCCAGCCTTTGTTCAGTCTCCCTGCGGTTCTTCGGCAAAGAGAGCGGCGGTAGAGACAACCCTCTCCCGGCTCATAACGCTCGGGGCCGTGGTCCCGGTACCACCAGAGCAGCGCCGCGGTACGGTCGGTACTCGATTTACTTCGTGGTCCCAAAGAAGGAAGGGTCCTTTCGCCCGATACTAGATCTAAAACAAGTCAATCGCTGCCTCAGAGTTCCACACTTCCGGATGGAAACCCTACGCTCGGTCATAGCAGCTGTCAGGGGCGGAGAGTTTTTAACATCCCTCGATCTGACAGAAGCCTATCTGCATATCCCGGTCAGGGATTCCCATCAGCAATTCCTGAGATTTGCGGTGCCAAGGGGCCACTTTCAATTTCAGGCACTCCCCTTCGGCTTAGCTATGGCTCCGAGGACATTCACCAAGGTGATGGTGGTGGTAGCGGCCTCTCTACGGAAAGAGGGAATTCTAGTACACCCCTACCTGGACGATTGGCTAATCCGTGCAAAGTCCGAGGAGGAAAGTCACACCGTAACGACAAGAGTGGTTCAAGCCCTAGAAGAGTTGGGGTGGGTCATCAATCGAGCGAAGAGCAGGATGACCCCCTCTCAGGAACTGGAGTACCTCGGAGCAAGGTTCGACACCAGCAGAGGCAAGGTGTTTCTGTCTCAATCAAGATCGAGAGAGCTAAGGCTCCTGGTCACTCAGTTTCTAGGCAGACGAAACCCTACGGTGCGGCATTATCTTCAGGTCCTGGGAACAATGGCAGCGGCAATAGAGGTGGTGCCATGGGCTCGTGCCCACATGCGGCCGCTACAGAGGGCTCTATTGCGTCGGTGGTCGCCCCAACGCCATTCCATATCAATGCAGTTACCTTGCGCACCACGGACCAAACAGTCCCTGCACTGGTGGCGGTCCCCGAAGAATCTGGATCGCGGGATGCCCCTGGAGCCTCATCAGTGGTTATTAGTGATGACGGATGCCAGTCTGGCAGGCTGGGGAGCCCACTGCGAGGACCAGTTCGTTCAGGGCAACTGGACTCCGCTGGAAGCCCAATGACCCATCAACAGACTAGAATTGCGGGCCGTCGGACTGGCACTCAAAGCACTAGAGGTCCTAGTTCAAAAGAAGGCAATTCGCGTGCTATCAGACAATGTGACCGCGGTGGCTTACATCAACCACCAGGGCGGCACCAGCAGTCCCGCCTTAGAGAAGGAAGCGAGCACTCTGTTCCAGTGGGCGGAAACTCGCTTGGTAGCTCTCTCGGCCCAGCACGTGGCAGGCATAGACAACATCACGGCAGACTATCTCAGCAGGTGCAAGATAGACCACGGAGAGTGGGAGCTGGAGCAGGAAACGTTCAACCGGATAGTAGCCCACTGGGGTCTCCCAGTCATGGATCTCATGGCGAGGTTCGCGTCCGCCGAGGTGGAACGATTCTTCAGCCGGCGCAAGGAAAGGATGTCCGAAGGCCTGGATGCCTTGGCCCAGAAGTGGCCCTCGGAGGGCCTACTTTATGTCTTCCCTCCCTGGGCTCTGATCGGAAAGGTGTTACAACGGGTAGAGTCTCATCAGGGATACATAATCCTCATAGCCCCGGATTGGCCACGCCGTCCCTGGTATGCGGATCTGATGAGATTGATCGCCGATCAGCCTTGGCGCCTCCCCTGCAAGAGGGACCTTCTGATACAAGGTCCATTATGGATGCCCCACGTGGATCGATTCTCGCTTACGGCATGGCTATTGAAAGGGCGAGGCTCCTAAAGAGAGGCTATTCAGGAGCGGTCATCTCGACTCTGTTAAACGCTAAGAAGCGCTCGACCTGTCTCTCCTATGTTAGGACTTGGTGCATCTTCGAAGCATGGTGCACAGAGCACCCGACGAAGACCCCTCTCCGCTTCAGTCCCCGAGGTTCTAGAGTTCTTACAGGCAGGGTTTGACAAGGGGTTATCTCACAGCTCCTTGCGGGTTCAACTAGCGGCAATCGCATGCTATAGAGGAAAGGTCCGCGGCAAGCCCCTAGGGGCGCACGCGGATGTCTCCAGGTTCCTAAGGGCGGTGAGGCGCCTGCGCCCTCAACAGAGGTCAGTCGTCCCTCCTTGGGACCTCAACCTAGTGCTTAACACTCTGATCAAGGAACCCTTCGAACCGGTGAAGAGGGCCTCCTTAAAGGACCTAACCCTGAAGACAGTCTTTTTGGTCACTATCTGCTCAGCAAGGCGGGTTTCCGAGCTACAAGCTCTGTCCGCTCAGCCCCCCTTTCTATTGTTTTTCAAGGACAAGATAGTTCTGCGTCCGGTCCCTTCCTTCTTGCCCAAGGTCATTTCTCCCTTTCATATGAACCAGGCGGTTCACCTTCCGGTCCTCTCCGACGAGGTGGTCGAAGGTAGGGATAACAAACTGCGGCTCTTGGATGTCTGGAGGACCTTGAAACGCTACCTCTCCCGCACAGCCCCCTTCCGGAAGTCAGAGCGTCTATTCGTGCAGTTTGGGGGTCCACACAAGGGAGAAGCGGCGGCCAAGGCCTCCATTTCTAGGTGGATTAGGGAAGCGATTGCTTCCGCCTACATCCTTAAAGGGAAACAGGTGCCAGCAGGGCTCCGGGCCCACTCAACCCGGGCTCAGGCTACGTCCTGGGCTGAGTTCAGCTTAGTCCCTCCAGTGGATATCTGTAGGGCAGCAACTTGGTCTTCACTGCATACGTTTTACCAAGCACTACAGGCTGGACATCCAGAGCGCAGCGGATGCTCGGTTTGGTCTGGCGGTCCTTCAGTCCGGTATGACGGATCCCACCCAGGATTGAACTGCTCTTGTACATCCCAGAAGTAAAGGGACTGGACTGGAATGACGATAAGGAAATGGTAATTAGATCTTACCTGCTAATTAGTGTTCCTGAAGGAACGACAGTCCAGTCCCTTTTCCCACCCGGGGAGGACCTATCAGTCAGAAGGAAACTCTGGACCGAGCGTGAATCCGCTTCAGGATGAAGGGACGCGCGGGAGAAGGTCGGATCGGCCAACCGCAGGCATCCCTCCTCTGTCCGTCCCTCTCTCTCTCTCTCCCCCCCCACACTATCCATTTTCTGTTAAAAAAAAAAAAAAGAAAGAAAAAAAAGAGGTGTACATAGTTGGACAATGTGCGATATATAAGTTCTTAGGTTGGATTGTTAATGGAAACTCTTTAGGTCTGCTTTTTCAGTCGATTACTGGAGTTGAGGGGTGGTCCTAGTGGTATTTATACCGCCCCACCTCCAAAAAGGTTGGGCTCAGCCTCCAAGCTGCTGGAAGGGTTGCGCAACCCCAGAAGTAAAGGGACTGGACTGTCGTTCCTTCAGGAACACTAATTAGCAGGTAAGATCTAATTACCATTTATATACCGCACTATTCATCATCAGCGCGGTTTACATTTTAACAACCTTGTACTTAAGCATAAAACATATGTCAAGTTTACAAATAACAGGGAGTGAAACGGGGATAACGGGGTTATAAGATAAGATAACAAATATTCACAACTATTTACAGCAAAGTAGCATAAGTTTTGAGCTTCATAGGTTAGGGATGCAAGAGATCTTAATCTGGGGCGAGCAATGGAGTTTAGGTAACTTACTCGACTAACCATAGTCATTGGTTTGGGTTGGAAGGGGAGGAGGTGGGGAGCTAATGCCTTGGGAGAAGTGTTGAAGGAAGAGGTGTGTGTTTAGAGATTTTCTGAATTGGAACAGGTCTTTTTGTGATCTGATAGGAGGCAGCATGTTCCAGCATCTGGGGACGAAGGATGAGAATGCTCTCATGATAGTCGTCTGTGTGAGTTTTGCTAGGTCTTTTGGGACCATTAGTGTGTGTTCTGTTACAGATCTTCTAGATCTGGTGTTTTGAGAGTGGTGAAGGATGTCAGAAAGCGAGGATGGTGAGATTTGGTGGAACGCTTTGAAGGTCAAAAGAAGAGTTTTGTATAAGATCCTACATGTTATTGGGAGCCAATGAAGTTCAAACAGGATGGGAGTAATATGTTGACTCCTTGAAGCCCCATATAGAACTCTGGCTGCTGTATTCATGGCCAACTGTAGTGGGTTCAGCGTGCTCTTGGGAAGGCCATGTAGCACAATGTTTGCATAGTCGAAATGCGGGGTGACTAATGCTTGGAAGGTTGTGCGGAAGTCCTTTGGTTCAAGCATGGGTCTGAGAAGTCGTAGAGTCCTGATCTTGTGATAGATGGCTTTTACTGTACTTTTTATGTGTTCTTTGAATTCCAGCCGCTGGTCCAGTATGACACCTAGGTAACGTATCGTGGTTTTGATTGGTAAATCAGCATCTCTTGTTCTTAACGTTGGTGGAGGGGAGAAGTCTTTATTCCTTGTGACAATCAAGACTTCTGTTTTTTTAAAATTGATTCGGAGATTTTGTGTGAGCAGCCAATCTGAGATTGCATTGAAGCAGGTGGTTAAAGGTGTGTAGTCGGGTTTTATCACATTAACTGGTGTGAATAGAAGCACATCATCAGCATAGATGAGACATGAAATTCCGAATGAACGGGTGATGTTGCAGATTGGCTGCATGTAGATACTGAATAGCAAGGCCGAGAGGGAGGAACCCTGCGATACGCCTTGTTTCTGTCGGAAAGGCTGGGACGTGATGTTACCGATCCGGACCTGTTGCCAGCGGTCCTCCAAATTAAGATTTGCACCAGTTCCAAGCCGTTCCTTGTATCCCTTTTTCGTGGAGCCGGGCTAGCAGTTGATCATGGTCAACGGAATCAAAAGCTGCCGCTATGTCTAGGAAGACCATTGCAACTCCATTTCTAATATTGTCTATTGTATTAATGAGCGTGTTCATTAAAGAAACCAGAAGAGTTTTGACTCCGTGTGCTTCTCTGAACCCATGCTGGTTTGGGTCTAGTGGTGCTTCGGAATCAATGTGTTGTTGAATCTGCCTCAGTGTAACTTTTTCTAGGATCTTGGCTAATAGGGGAATGCTTGAGATTGGAGGGTAAGAGTCTTCCCTCTTCGGATCCAGTTTATTGTTTTTCAGTAAGGGACGAATGGAGGTCTGTTTGAGGGCTGTTGGGAATATCCCTGTGCTGAGTGACTGGTCGGCTATGGCTGCTATGTATGGGCTAAGCTCTGCTCTTAGTGCTTTGATCCAGTGGGCTGGGCATGGGTCATTAGGGGCGGTGGTGGCATTGATGGAGGTTATAATTTCTTCAATTGTTTTTGGAGTTGGAGATGAGAATTTATTAAGTATGAACCGAACATTGGAAGGTTGTGTGGTTTCACTTGAGATTGCCGTTGTGATTTTGATCATCTTGGACTGAATGTAGTCAGCATATAGTTGTGGTTGGACATGTTCATGTTGTGGTGACGTGGGATTTTACTAATTGGAAGAGATCTCTCGGTTTGTTAAGAGACCGGTTAAGGAGTCTTGCATGATATTCTTTTCTCTTGTCCCAGGTTAGCTGACGATGGGATCTCAAGTGAGATAAGTAAGAGGCTTGGTCATCAGGGTTCAGAGAGTGTCTCCATTTCCTCTCTAATTTCCTCAGTTGATGTAAGGAGGCTCGTAACTCAGCAGAGAACCATGGCACATTCTGTTTCTTGGGTATAGGCGAGTTGATAGAGGTTTGATTGTCTCTAGTTGGAAGCTGGGCGGATAATGTAATGGCGCTGTTCCAGTTCAATACAGTTTCATTGATGTTATCGGGTATTTGAGAGAGTTTTGAGATGATTTGGGAAGTGATTGCGTCTCTGTCGAATGGTTTAAATCGTGAGGGTTTTGAAAATGAATTGACATCTGATGGTTTGCTTGGAGATTCATCAGCTGGTATGCAGAATGTTATAAGATTATGATCGGACCAGGGGACGGGGGTTGTTGAGAGCTCAAGTTGGTTTACCGAGCAAACGGATGAGGATGGGACGAAGATGAGATCAAGAAGATTTCCTTGTTTATGAGTAGGGTATTTTACAATTTGTTTATAATGTAGGTTGTCCATAGCATCAAGGAAGGAGTTTGATACTGATGGCAGTGTGGATGCCAGATTGAAATCTCCAAGGAGCCAGTTAGGTTTGTCAGGATCTTTAGGGTTAATAGCAAGATCAATTATGTTTGAGAAATCATCAGCTGGAGCATTTGGGGCTCTGTAGATAAGATTTATGGTATTGGTTTTGTTGGAGATGGATAATGTATTTATGTGGTTTGTGACCTTGGTAGAGGTGGTGTGGTATTTTAAATCAGTTCTTGCTATTATGCAGACTCCTCCCCCTTTTCTGTTTTCTCTGTTGCAGGTGTAAATAGAGTAGTTAGGTGGGGTAAGTTGGTTCGTTAGGACATTATCAGTATCGGAAAGCCAAGTTTCTGTGACCAGAAGGATGTCTAGTTTAAGATTTGATATAAGATCAATGATGACAGGCCATTTGTTGCGAGCTGAGCGTGCATTAATAAGAGCGCACTTGAGGTCGTGTAAGGTGATTTTTAGATTAGATCTTTTGGTGTTTGCTGCTTCGAGAGGTACATAGAGAAGGTAGGTGTGTCTATTGTTATATGTACTCTGTGGGTAGTGGTGTTGATTTTGGTGAGGTTTCCTATGCCTGTATTGGTGTATAGGAATAGGGTTGAGGCCAGTTGTTAGAGCAAAAGAGTCATGTAGGATACCAGAGAGTATGGAGAGGAGCAGGAGGGCGAGTGTAAAAGTGGCCATGGTCATCTTGCAAAGTGTTCAGTTATTGTGGGTGGTGGAACAATGATGGTGTATATGATAGTGAATGGAGGGGAGAGTAGAGGGAGGAGAGTCTAGGATTCAGTATCTGGGGTGGATTTGTTCTTTGCCTAGCAGTTGTAAAAGGTGCTATTTGTCATGAAGAACAGTTGAAGAAAGATACTTTGTACAACAATCCCAGTTTCAAGATGGTGGTTACAGTGAAGATACTTTGTACAACAATCCAGTTACAGGGTTGTAGTTACAGAGAAGGTACTTTGTACAGTAATCATAGTTACAAGAAAGCAATTACAAGAAGGGTACTTTGTATACCAATCAAGACAAGTTATTGTTTATATTATGAACATTTATTTATTTATTAGAGTCTCTTTTATACCACGCTATTCAGCATCAGTGCGGTTTACAATGAACAATAAAATACACATTTCCGATGGTACTTTGTGTTTACAGTTGAACAGGTAATGCAACTTGGATAACAGGGTAACTATTTACAATTTAAGACATAATTGGGAACTCTTTTGACTTCAGTCAAGGGGGTTCTGAGAGGCTTGTGAGGATGGTGCAGCGTCCACATTGGCTTCTGGGTAAAACTGGAGGAAGAGGTGAAGTTTTAAGGCCTTTCTGAACTGAAATAAGTCCTGGATTGATCGAATGCCGTGAGGGAGGCTGTTCCAGTACCTTGGTGTGCAGAAATTGTAGGCCCTGCCTACTGTTGCCTTGGTGCATTGTTATTAATTTTGGGACTACCAGGGTGTTAAGTGTTACTGACCTTCTGTCCCTATTGAAGGAGTTGTCTGGATTAGTTCAGTCAATGATGCCGACGAAAGCCCTTTAATAACCTCGAAGGTAAGTAGTAAGGTCTTGTAAGTGATTCATGTCTGTAATATCAGTATTTATGATATAGTAAATTAAAAAAATATGTTTAAATCGAGTTAATATTGGTATATGCAATTAAAATGAAGAGGTCATATAAACTATTTGGTGAATATCAAAAATACTTTAGTGAAATTTCCTTATCGTTCCGCCAGTTCAGTCCTCTACCTCTGGGTTGTCAATCTCCTCCTGCAGCTAGGAGACTGGTTTGTCAGAATGATGACATCACTGGATATAGCCTGCTTCACTCCCACTTGAATCCCAGTGTAACCAGTCTCCTTGCAGCAGGAGGACTTGACGAGCCTTAGGAGAGGCTCTTTGGAGGAATGGATAAGGAGCCAAGGGTGTTAGTTTAGTTTGGTGGCTTGTATTTAACTTCTTGGGGCTACTGTGCCTGACAAAAAAAAAAAAAATCATCCCACTAACAGCAAGTGCGGTGCTGTCAGAGCAGGGGCCTTAGTCTGGCTGCTCCTTCTCTGTAGGCAGTGACAGGCTTTCTTGCACCCTGCCTGTGTCGGTGCTCTGTCTTTCCTGCCTCCGGGGGTCTGACCCAGGTATTTTCGAGTCCTCTCCCCCTTACCTGGTTGGCCTGGAAGCCTCACCCCCCTGACTATACGGGGGTGAGTCCTTCTCCTTTGCTGTGCACCGTGGGACTGCTGATTTGAGTTCCGCGGTCGACGAACTCCCTGCTTGCGGCGTTCTTTCTATGGGCCCGGGTTCCTGTCTCACACTCGCTCGAAGGACAGCGCTGTGTGACTAGTGCGGTAAGTGTAGCTCCGGCTCCCGGCTTCTGCTGATTGTAGGGCCGCGCCGCTCCGCCGGCTCGGTGCTTTGGCGCCCTTTTTGTATTTGCCTTGCGGCGGCCATCTTGGGAGTCGCGCGGCAGCCGCGTGGCCGCCGCTTCCCCTCAATTTCCCTCAGCGGTTGTGTTTCTTTATTTATTTCTTTGATTTCTTTGTTGTTTTCTTGTTAGCTTCTTTTTGGTTAGTTCACCTCGGGGTTGCTCTCCGTTGTTTCGGGCGGGCCCTCGGGATCGCGGGGGGGGGGGGCGGCTGGAGGGAGTGAATTGCTCTCAAACTCTCTCTGTTCCTTGGCAAGGCTACACTACGGGGACAAAGGCTGAAACTCCCTGCTTTTCCCTGAAGTACCTGGCCAGTGTGTTGGGCCAGCTTGCTGAGGACAGCACTGTCTGACTGTAGGGCAGGAGTTTATTTAGCTCTGCCTATGGCTACCCGTCCTCAGTGCCTCGTATGTGGCACTCGGAGGGGGTCAGTGGCGGACACGGGGGTGTGCAGAGGCTGTGCTGCCCTTTCTTCGGCAGTGGAGCTGTCTGTGGAGGCCCCTGAGGCGCAGGTAGCGCCGGTAGTGCTGGAGCCTGCTCCAGTGCGCCTTTTCACGCCAGGAGTGGACCCGGAGGAACGGCCAGGGCCTTCTGGACTCCCGCCGTCTGGCCCTGAGTCCGGCCTTGGGGTCTTTAGCCCGGAGTTTGTTTTCCTTATGCATCAGGTGTTCTGCCTGCGCCAGCAGGGCACGCGGTCGTGCTCGGAGACGCCGGCGGTCCAACCTCCGCCTTTAGTGGCGGAGGAAGCGCTGGAAGCGGACTCCCCTGTCCCGAAGCGGGCGAAATTGTCCGTGCCGACGGAAGGTGTCTGGCCGGATGCTGACGATGCGGAATGGGATCCCGAAGAGGGATCACAGGACCTGGAGGAAGGTGAGATCCCGCAGCCGGAGGACCAATCTAAAATCATTCGGGTGTTCCGCAGGGAGGAGTTGGCAGCCTTGATTGCGGAAACCTTGCAAATCTTGAACCTTACGCCGCCGGCAGCAGCGGAGGATGAAGTGGAAGATCCCGTCATCCAGGCGGTTCGTCAGACGCAGGTGGTGTTTCCTTTGCACCGTGTGGTGGAGAAGATGATCCAGGATGAATGGGATAAGCCGGAAGCTGGCTTGCGCGGTCTCCGCACACTTAACCGGTTATATCCCTTGGCGGATTCGGCTAAAGAGCGGTTCCGTGCCCCGCGCATCGACGCGGTGGTCTCCGCTGTTAAGAAGAAAACCACGATTCCGGTTGAAGGGAGTGTGGCCTTGAAAGATGCCCAAGACCGTAAAGTCGATGGACTGCTCAAGCAAGTTTTTGAAGCGGATTCTATTTCGCTTCAGGCATCCGTCTGCGGAGCGTGGGTGGCCCGAGCGTGTTTACGCTGGGCGCAGAGGCTCCGCCAATCGTCGCACGTGGTATCGGAGGAGATGAAGGAGCTGGATCGTTTAGAGTCTGGTGCGGCCTTTCTCGCCGACGTCCATTATGATTTGATTAGAGCTCTAGCCAACAGCACCGGCTCAGTGGTGGCTGCCTGGCGGTCCCTGTGGCTCCGCAGTTGGGCAGCGGACAGCTCTTCCAAGTCCCGCCTCAGCAAGCTTCCCTTTAAGGGTGGTCTGCTGTTTGGAGAGGATTTGGATAAGTTGGTAAAGGATCTTGGAGAGTCTAAGGCGGGTCGGCTGCCTGAGGACAAGCCGAAGTCGGCCAAGCCCGGCCAGGGCGGTCGGGGTCAGTTTCGGGATTTTCGGCGGTTTCGCTCGTCGCGTCCCGGTGCCTTCCAGAGAGGACGTTTCTCTGCGAGGGGCCAGGGCTTTCGTGCGTTCCGAGGAGCGACTAGGGGCTTCTCGGCTAACTCTGGATCCGCCACGCGTAAAGCTCAATGAGGCGAGGCGGGTCCCGGCGGGAGGCTCCGGGAGTTTCTTCCCGCCTGGACCCTCATCACATCCGATCAATGGGTGTTGGAGATTATTCAGCACGGCTACGCGTTGGAGTTGGCGCGGCCCGTACGGGACTCCTTCGTCTTGTCTCCTTGCAGGAGTCCCGAGAAAACGGCGGCAGTTCGCAAAACTGTGCAACGCCTCATTCGGTTGGGCGCGGTGGTGGAGGTGCCCAGGGCCGATTACGGCATGGGTCGCTACTCCATTTATTTCGTGGTGCCCAAGAAGGACGGCAAGCTCAGACCCATCCTCGACCTGAAAGAGGTGAATCGGTGCTTAGGGGTCCCGCACTTTCGGATGGAAACGTTGCGATCTGTCATAGCGGCGGTACGGCAAGGCGAATTCTTGACGTCTTTAGACCTCTCGAGGCGTATTTGCACATTCCCATTCGCGATGCCCATCAACGTTTTCTGCGCTTCGCCCTTCCTTGGGGTCACTATCAGTTTCGAGCGCTGCCGTTCGGCTTGGCGACTGCGCCGCGAACCTTCACCAAGATTATGGTGGTGGTCGTGGCGGCGTTGCGCAAGGAAGGGATCCTGGTTCATCCTTATCTGGACGACTGGTTGATCCGGGCCAAGTCGGAGGAGGAAAGCCTCCGGGTGACGGACCGGGTAGTCCAGTTCTTGCAGGAGCTGGGTTGGGTAATAAACCCGACCAAGAGCCAGTTGGCTCCTTCTCAGGACCTCGAATACTTGGGGGTCCGGTTCGATACGAAGGAGGGGCGAGTCTTTCTGCCGCGCAAGAGGGCCGTGGGTTTGCGGTCCCTGGTGCGCCAGTTCCTGTCGGTGCCGGCGCCCTCGGCGTGGGCTTATCTACGGGTGCTGGGCACCATGGCGGCGACCCTCGAAGCGGTGCCTTGGGCTCGGTTTCATATGCGTCCTCTCCAGAGGGCGCTGCTCCGGCGTTGGTCGCATCAGTCGGATTCCTTGGACAAGCGTCTCCCTTGCCCGGGCCGGATCCAGCAGTCCCTTCGGTGGTGGCTCTGCCCGGCGTCTCTGGCGGCCGGCCTGCCGTTGGAACAGCCGGAATGGATCCCGTTGATAACGGATGCCAGTCTAGTGGGCTGGGGAGCCCACTGCGGGGGTCAATTTGCGCAGGGGCGTTGGACTCCCCTGGAGGCCTCGTGGGCGATCAATCGCTTGGAGTTGCGGGCGGTGTTCCGGGGCCTTCAGGCATTCGAATTCGTCGTGAGCGACCGGCCGGTACGGGTGCTGTCCGACAACTCGGCGACGGTGGCGTACATCAACCGGCAGGGCGGCACCGGGAGTGCCGCGATGGAGACAGAGGCCGACGAGTTGTTCGCGTGGGTGGTTCCTCGCTTGACCGCGATATCGGCAGCTCACATCGCCGGCAAGGACAATGTCATGGCGGACTTCCTCAGCAGAGTGCACGTGGATGCCGGAGAGTGGGAGCTCCATCCCCAGGTCTTCCGACAGATAGTCTGCCGCTGGGGAATGCCGGTCATGGATCTCATGGCGACCTTTCAGTCCGCCAAAGTCGGCCGTTTCTTCAGCAGTCGTCGGGAACGCATGTCGGAGGGGATCGACGCCTTACTTCGTCAGTGGCCGACGTGCGGTCTTCTGTATGTTTTCCCGCCCTGGGCGCTCATAGGCCGGGTGCTTCAGAAGATCGCAGCGCATGCCGGGAGAGTGTTATTGGTGGCGCCCGATTGGCCGAGGCGTCCTTGGTACGCCGATCTCATTCGTCTCCTGGACGGGGAGCCTTGGCGGTTACCACCGCGGGCGGATCTCTTGCTCCAGGGGCCTCTGTTGATGCCGCAAGTGGATCGATTCTCGCTTACGGTTTGGCCGTTGAGAGGGCTAGGTTCCTAAAGAAAGGTTATTCGTCGGCGGTAGTCGCAACCTTGTTGAAAGCCCAGAAGCGTTCCACTTCTTTGGCTTATGTGCGGGTCTGGCGGGTCTTTGAAGATTGGTGTGCGCCACGCTTGGTTCGGCCGGGCTCAGCTTCAGTCTCGCTGGTCTTGGAATTTCTACAGGCCGGTTTTGAAAAAGGACTGGCTGCCAGTTCCCTGCGTGTTCAGCTGGCGGCCCTTTCTTGTTATCGAGGCAAGGTCAACGGCGTGTCTTTAGGGACTCATCCTGACGTATGTCGCTTCCTTAGGGCGGCTTCCCGATTGCGCCCGACGCGTAGAGCGGTTGTTCCACCTTGGGACCTGAATCTTGTCCTCTCCGCTCTGACCGAGCCCCCCTTTGAGCCGTTACGTTGGGCGTCAGTGAAAGATTTGACTTTGAAGACGGTTTTTCTGGTGGCTATTTGTTCCGCGCGCAGGATTTCTGAGCTGCAAGCTTTGTCCTGCCGAGAGCCTTTCTTGTACTTTTCTAGAGAACGGGTGGTTTTGCGTCCTGTCCCGTCCTTTCTACCGAAGGTGGTGTCTCCTTTTCACGTGAACCAGGCCGTGTGTTTGCCCGTCCTGGGCTCTGTGGGGGGTGACGCTTCGGGACGCGAGCTTCGGCACCTGGACGTGAAGAGGACTTTGCGGCAGTATTTACGGGTTACGGAGCCGTTTCGAAAGTCTGACCGTTTGTTTGTTCTGTTCGGGGGAGCGCGCAAAGGGGAGGCTGCGGCTAAGGCTTCCATAGCTTGTTGGATTCGGGAAGCGATTGTATCCGCTTATTTGCTTCGCGGCCGCCTTGCGCCAGTGGGGCTGAGAGCACATTCTACTAGGGCGCAAGCGGCGTCGTGCGCGGAGCATTGTTTGGTTCCGCCGGGGGACATTTGTAGAGCGGCGACTTGGTCGTCGCTGCACACGTTCAGCAAGCATTACTGTCTGGATGTGGCGGCCGCTTCGGATGCTCGTTTCGGTGCGGCGGTCTTATCTGCCGGCTGGCAGGGTCCCTCCCGTTAATCACTGCTCTGGTACATCCCAGAGGTAGAGGACTGAACTGGCGGAATGATAAGGAAATGATAATTACACTTACCTGGTAATTGTAGTTCCTTGAGTTACGACAGTTCAATCCTCCTTCCCACCCGGATGTGTAAGAAGGTTTTCTGTTAAGAGGTCGACGGCAGATGTGTACAGGTGAGTCTGTATTTCTTTATTGCTGTGCTTTGTTTCCTTCTCCATGGCGGGGCAGAGAGTAGGAAAGCCTTGGGGGGGGTGGGGGAGAGTAGTTTTCAGTGGATAGTGGTTCTTAATTTATTTAGCTACTTATTTGTTGCTCCTTTGAGTCTGCTTTGTTATAGTTTACACTGGGATTCAAGTGGGAGTGAAGCAGGCTATATCCAGTGATGTCATCATTCTGACAAACCAGTCTCCTAGCTGCAGGAGGAGATTGACAACCCAGAGGTAGAGGACTGAACTGTCGTAACTCAAGGAACTACAATTACCAGGTAAGTGTAATTATCATATTTAAGTTAACTCCCCCCCCCCCCCCCACACACACACACTGAACTCCTAATTAAAACAAGTCCTTTGGTTCCTAATGCTGTTATTGTTGTGGTTAGTGCCATCAAATCGGTGCCAACTCATGGTGATCCTCTGGATCTATAAATTAATGAATGGAGTGCAACGGGTAAACGTAGATCGATTGTTTACGTTATCAGACTATCGAAAGACTTGGGGGCATGCAATGAAGCTACAGGGTAAATTATTTAAGACTAATAAGAGAAAATATTTTTTCACTCAATGTGTAATCAAACTCTGGAATTTGTTACCGGAGGATGTAGTAAAGGCTGTTAGTGTAGCTGGGTTTAAAAAAGATTTGGACAAGTTCCTGGAGGAAAGGTCCATAAACCATTAATAAAAAGGGACCCAGGATATCAATGCTTGACCCAATACAAGCATTGTGGAACCTGTGTCTTTTGGGGAAACTGCTAGATCTCCAGGAACAAGCAGGAATGAGTCTTCACATATGGATATCGTCGGTACCGACGGAGCCTGCGCGGGAACACTCCCCAGCGTCCAATAAGAAAGCTTTTGGGAGCATTCCACAGCGCCTGCGTGCTGCCTTCCCGCCTTTCCCAACCGCCTCTCTCCAGTTCTTCTTTTCCGTGGAGCCAGCAGGTCGTGTTCCTGTCACCGCAGAAGAAGTTCTTTATTTTTTCTTTATTCTTTTGTGTCGTGTCTGCCTTCTTCGACGTTCCTTTCTTTCTTTCAAAAAACAAACAAACCGCTTTATCTCTACTGTGCTTTTTCAGTTTTTGGGCCCTAGGCCTAGAAATATTTTCCTCATGGAGAAGCTCGCTTCTGGGTTTAAAAAATGCACAAAATGTGGCGGTACTATTTCTGTCACTGACACCCATGACTGGTGTCTAAAGTGTTTGGGACCTGACCATTCCATCACGGATTGTATGTCCTGTACCATGATGTCTAAGAGAGGTCGGCAGAACCGAGCAGCCAAGCTCAGTACCCTGTTTTCCCTCCTCTTCCTCTCATGGATCTCAGGTAACCAAGCATAAATCTGGCCAGTCCTCGAAGGGTAGATCTCCCTCCAAGCATCGAGATGCCTCCGGGCTTGCCCTCGAGGATTCCGCACCGGCAAAATTACCCCGGCGGGAAGCTCCGGCTTCCAAAGCATTATCTATGGGGGTCACAGGTTGACATCGATGGCTCGGCCTCGACAGATCACCTGTTGCCGTGTTCTGGGGTACCGGTGGCTCCCACTGGTACTGACATCCAGACTCTGGTGGTGTCGATGGATCAGAAGATTCTGACCATGCAGCGCACCTTAACGGCTTTCATACAGGCTGCGACGCCTCCGGTACCGCAACAATCCCCGTTGCTGGTACCGGCACCGATTGCATCGATTTCGGCTTCGGTGTCGACTGCAACGGTACCCTGTCTTATGATGCCCATCGGTACCGAACCGGTACCAATTACTCCCGATGTCGATCCCACTCAATACGGTTATCGGGCTTTACAGGAGCATCCAGACAGGCGATACTTCGATTCCTCTGAGGACTCTGATGAGTCTGAGGGTTCTGTAGAAGCATCGATACTTCTTCCTCAGGAGTCTTCTTCACCTAAACGAAGAATGTCTCCTCCAGAAGACTTGTCTTTTCAAGACTTTGTTAGGGAACTGGCTAGGGGCCTCTCTATCACAGTGGCCCCTGAGTCAGAACCCAGAGCCAAGGAGTTGGATATTTTACAGTATCCTAAAGCTCCTAAGGAGGCAGCTACTTTACCTGTTCATGAGATTCTTTATGATCTCATGTTGAGGATGTGGGAGACACCACTCACCACCTCTCCTCATTCTCGCAGGTTAGACACCATGTATCGTGTCCCTCCTTGTCCTGACTTCCACAAGACTCAGCTTCCTCACCACTCTATTGTGGTAGAGTCTGCCATGAAGAGGATAAAGAATGCAAAAAGACACTCATCTAATCCTCCAGGGCGTGAATGCAGGACCCTGGATGCTTTTGGCCGAAGGGTTTTCCAAGCTGCTATGCTAGCTGCTAGGATCAATTCCTATAGTCTCTATATAGGAATGTTTCTAAAAGAAGTCACAGATCATCTGCAGATTTTAACCCCTTTCATTTCAGAGGATAAAAGAGGAGTTTCTCACTTGGCTCAAACATGCCCAAGATGTCTCCAAATTTTCCAACCGTGCAGCCTTTTACTCTTTTGAGTGTGTAAGCAGAGCTTCGGCTATTGCCATAGGGGCACGCAGAATTGCTTGGCTACAAGCTTCTGATTTGGAGCTCTGGGTCCAAGATCAATTGGGAAATCTCCCTTGTACAGGTGAAAACCTTTTTGGTAAGGATTGGCAAGCAAAGGCCACTCAGATGGATGCTGAAAACTCTGCATTGGATCGACTTTTAAAGTCTACCTCCTGCTCCTGTTAAGAAAAGATTGTTTAAAAAGACATCTTTTTCCAAAAAAGGAAGATACTATCCTGCTTATGGTCAACAGGCATCTTCTGCAGGTCATTTTGATGCAAAGCGTCAGCAACCACCTAAACAGGCCAAGTCAAAGGCAGCTAGACCTTCCACGGCCCAGCAGCCTCAGCCTCCTCAGGGCCTTTGACTCGCTACTAGAGAACTTAGCCTTTCTAGCTCTGGAAGGACCAGAGCCCTTTACCATCCCAGGAAGGTTGATTTACTTTGCTCCCAGATGGGAGCAAATCACAGCAGAGCAATGGCCACTCTCCATCTTAGGGGAAGGGTACAAGCTTCATTTCTTAAGCCTTCCCCCCCACACCATGGTGAAACAGTTCAATTCTCCAACATCTCTCCTCAACCTTCTAGGTCAGGAGATTGCCATCCATCTTGCCCAAGGGGCAATAGAAGTACCTTTTCTTCAACAAGGCACAGGGTTCTACTCCCCTTATTTTCTTATTCCAAAGAAAACAGGGGGCTACAGACCCATCTTAGATCTCAGAGAATTGAACAAATTTCTATTCAAGGAGAAATTAAAGATTTCTCTCGGTGCTCTGCTTCCATACCTTCAGAGTCAGGACTGGCTTTGTTCTCTAGATCTCAAACATGCGTACACCCATATCCTCATCCATCCAACTCACAGAAGGTTCCTTCGGTTCCTTTTTCAAGGAAAGCACTACCAATACAGGGTGCTTCCTTTTGGTCTGGCCTCTGCACCAAGGGTGTTCACGAAATGCATGGCAGTAGTAGCTGCATTTCTATGCACTCTAGGAATATTCGTCTTCCCAAATCTGGACGACTGGCTCATTCGAGCTCCATCTCAAGCAGAGGCCAAGACTTGTCTAACCTGCACAATGCGTGTCCTTCAGTATTTGGGACTAGTAATAAATATCCCAAAATCCAGTCTCACCCCTACTCAGTCCCTCGAGTTTATAGGGGCTTGTTTGGATACCATAACTGCAAGGGCCTATCTTCCTCAGGCCCGTTGCCTACGCTTGGTGCAATTAGCCTCCCAAATACAGTTAAAGCCCCTTTTAACTGCTCGAGAAATGCTACAACTCTTAGGCCACATGGCATCCACTGTGCATGTGGTTCCATATGCTCGCCTTCACATGAGGGCAGCTCAATGGACTTTGTCCACCCAATGGATTCAGGCATCAGGTTGCCTGTCAGACAAAATAGCAAACTCCAGTCGCCTTTTTTGGTCTCTCCAGTGGTGGAAGTCCTCTCAAAACCTGTTGCTGGGGTCCCCTTTTCAACAGTCACTTCCCCAAGCAACCCTTACAACAGATGCCTCTCCATTGGGTTGGGGAGCTCATCTGCAAGATCTCTCCACCCAGGGCATCTGGTCTCCACAGGAGACTTCACTACACATAAATCTCTTGGAACTCAGAGCAATTTTCTTAGCTCTGAGTGTTCCACTCCTTGCTCAGCTACAGGACAGTCCTCATCCACACGGACAATCAAGTAGCCATGTTCTATGTAAACAAGCAGGGAGGGACTGGCTCTCTGTCGCTTTGCAACGAAGCTTTGCGACTGTGGGCCTTCGCCAGAGAGCATCAGATTCATCTTCTGGCAGTATATCTTCCAGGTGTTCAAAACTCTTGAGCCAGACAGACTCAGTCGAGTTCTGCTTCCACACAAATGGTCCCTCCACAGGGACCAGGTAGCCAGGATTTTTCGAATTTGGGGAACCCCGGACATAGACCTATTTGCAAGTCCGTGGAATGCCAAACTTCCCTGGTTCTGTTCCAGGATTCCGTGTCAGGGAGTTGAGGCCAAGGATGCCTTCCTCCTTCACTGGGGTCAAGACTTCCTTTATGCCTTTCCACCCATTCCCCTAATTCCCAAAACACTGTTCAAGCTTCAGAGAGACCGAGGTTCTATGTACCTCATAGCACCACATTGGCCACACCAAGTGTGGTACCCTCTACTTCTGCATCTCTCTCAAGCTCTGTCCCTGGAGTTGGGCTCTGCTCCAGATCTTCTCTCCCAGGAAGACGGAACGTTGTGGCACCCAAACCCCCAGTCTCTCCATCTCAGGGCCTGGTTGCTGAAGGCCTAGACCTTCAGGTTTTCCATCTCTCTCAGCAAGTCAGAGATGATATTCATGCTTCTAGAAAGCCTTCCACTAGACGTTCCTATGCTTTCAAATGGAAAAGATTTACCATTTGGTGTTCAGAGAAGGGTCTTAACCCTCTTGCAATACCTTTGAATTCTTTACTAGAGTATCTTCTGCATCTTTCCCATGCAGGCCTCAAAAAGAATTCGGTAAGAGTCCATTTGAGTGCTATTGCAGCATCCCTTAAGCCTCTCAATGGACAGCCTGTTTCCTCTCATCCTCTTATAGCAAGATTCATGAGAGGCCTTCTTTTAACTAAACCTCCCATTTGACCACCTCCAGTGGCATGGGTCTTAAATCTGGTTCTTGGCCAGCTTATGAAGCCACCCTTTGAACCTTTAGCCACCACCTCCTTGAAATTTCTTTCTTGGAAGGTTATCTTTCTCATTGCAGTCACCTCAGCACGTTGCATCAGTGAGTTGCAAGCCTTGGTGGCTAATCCTCCTTATACAAGGTTCCATCATGATAAGGTAGTCCTCAGGACCAATCCACACTTTATGTCCAAAGTGGTCTCGCCTTTTCATCTGAACCAGGAGGTATACTTACCTGGTTTTTTTCCAGGACCTCATGCATCAAGTGCAGAGAGGAATCTTCATACTTTGGATTGTAAAAGAGCTCTCGCCTTTTACTTACAAAGAACACAGCAACATAGAAAGTCTTCTCAACTCTTTGTTGCTTTTGACCCTTCCCATTTAGGACTTCCAGTTTCTAAGAGAACACTGTCCAACTGGATTGCTCAGTGTATTTCTTTCGCCTACCAAAGTAGGAACCTTTCTCTGGAAGGCCATGTCACAGCTCACAATGTGAGGGCCATGGCAGCCTCAATGGCTCACCTAAACTCTGTGTCCATCGACCAAATCTGTCGAGCGGCCACCTGGGCCTCGGTTCATACCTTCACAGCCCATTACTTTTCGGACAAGGACTCCTGCCGGGATGCCTCGTTTGGTCAGGCTGTTCTCAAACACCTGTTCCATTCCTAATCAACTCCTACCCACCTACCCTGGTTGGATGCCAGAGATCCATGGGGGGAGGTGGAGCCCTTTTCAAGGACACACAACTCTGGGGTCTCTCCCTGGCATCTGCAGCTAGGGAGTCCCCATATGTGAAGACTCATTCCTGCTTGTTCCTGGAGATAGCACAGTTACTTACCTGTAACAGGTGATCTCTGGGAACAGCAGGAATAAGTCTTCACAACCCACCCACCTCCCCTAGGAGTTGTATCTATCTTTCCTTCCCTCTCTCTCTCTTTGTCTCAGCTTTAAAACTCGAACTGGAGAGAGGCGGTTGGGAAAGGCGGGAAGGCAGCACGCAGGCACTGTGGGATGCTCCCAAAAGCTTTCTTATTGGACGCTGGGGAGCGTTCCCGCGCAGGCTTCTTCGGTACCGACGATACCCATATGTGAAGACTTATTCCTGCTGTTCCCAGAGATCACCTGTTACAGGTAAGTAACTGTGCTGTATGTATGACCTACTGTTGATTAGCCACTGTTGGGCTTGATGGACTTTGGTCTGACCCAGTATGGCATATCTTATGTTCTTATGGATAGTTGCCTTAAACTATGTTGGGTCTTCAAGCGGCTCGTTTTTGATAGAGTGGCACCCATAGCTGCTGTTATTATATAGATCCATCTCATTGCTGGCCTTCCTCTTTTGCGTTGACCTTTTACCTAGCCAAGCAATATGTCTTTTTCGAATAATCTCTCTCTTCACATGATGTGTCCAAAGTATGTAAGTCAAACTCTTGTCATCTGAGCTTCTAAAGAAAGCTTAGGTTTGATCTCTTCTAGTACTGACTGGTTTGTTCTTCAGGCAGTCTGTTATACACAGTATCTTATTGCCAGCACCATAATTCAAAGGTATCAATTTTCTCCCTATCTTTTTCACTGTCCAACTTTCACATGCATATGACATTATTGAAAATACCATGGTTTGGACAAGTAAAAACTTACTCTAGCGAGAAACATCTCTGCTCTAGAAAATCTTGTCTAGGTCCTGCATGTTAACTTTGTTTAGATAATTGCTCACAAATTATGGTCTTTCCATATTTTTCTTCATGGCTATTTGTTGATATTCCCCACGTTTTGACACAATACACCATGTTTGCTCAAATAGATTAGGAACTGGCTTATGGTCATAAGAGTCCATTTAACATGCACTTATTGCAACAAAAATGCTAAAGCTTATTTACAAATTGTCCCTCCAGTCCTACACGTTTGGTAGTCATTTTGGATCTGATGGCAACCTTTGCCAGTTCCAAGGCCAGCAGGTTTTTCAGCAGATGCAGAGAGCTGATGTCAGAGGGAATGGATGCCCTGGCTCAGCGGTGGCCAATAGAGGGCCTGTTTTATCTGTTTCATCCTTGGGTGCTCATAGGCCCATGTCTGCACTGTCTCAAGAGGCACAGTGGGCAAATGATTGTGCCAGATTGGCCTTGCAGACCCTGGTACGCAGACCAGCTCAACATGGTGATTGACTGTCCGTGGCAATTGCTGAATAGAATCAACATGTTGGTGCAGGGTCCAATACGCCATGCCGCAGGTGGATCCATTTTTGCTTATGTCATGGCTCTTGAAAGGGCGAGGCTAACACGCAAGGGGTATTCTGTGGCGGTGGTAACCACTCTGAGCTCGAAAAAAATCCACCTCTTTGGCATACGTAAGAGTGTGGCTTGTCTTTAAGAGCTGTAATGTGAGGCCGTTCTCAGCAAACATTCCGGTTATCCTTACATTCCTTCAGGCAGGCCTGGAGAAGGACTTAATCTTGGGGTCATTGCAAGTACATGTAGTGGCTCTTTCTTGCTGTAGGGGACATTTGCAGGGCCGTTCCTTAGGTGCTTAACCGGATGTGGCACAATTTCTTCAAACAGTGAAACAGGTATGGCCACTGGTCAATTCGGTAGTACCGTCCTGTGATCTTAATCTTGTCCTCTCTGTACTGATGAGGGAACCTTATGAACCGCCGGCCCAGTCTTCTTTAAAAGACCTAACGCTGGACATAGTTTTCCTGATAGCCATATGTTTGGCTCGGCTGGTGTCGGAACACCAGGTGTCATTGTGCAAGGAGCCATACTTCTTTTTCCAAAGAGAAGATCGAGTTGTATACAGTACCCTCCTTCCTTCCTAAGGTGGTGTTTCATTTTCATCTAAGACAAGTGATGTCTCTGCCAGGGTTTCTCTTACGTGAGGGGACAGAGGTAGCACACCTGCCCCATTTGTTATGTGTGCGTAGGGTACTGAAGTACTATTTGCAGCACATCTTTAGTGGTATGGGATCTTTATGTACTGTACTCACTAGGGACAAGTATGGCCTTGGTTTGTTTTGCCCTGATTCTGTTCCACTTTATATATAGTTGGCGTCGGTAATTTAAAATAAAGAAAAGTTCTCAAAATGCTTTGCTCTCTTCAGTTTGGCTTTGTCAATAGATTGCTGCCTTCTGGGCTCCAAAGCAGGAGTTATTCTACTGTTATTCTAAGAGAACGTACTACTCCAGCTTATTAGCTAAATGTATTAATAGACCAAGAGAATTGTTCAGTATAGTACAAAATTTAACAAATAAAACATAGAATTCAAATGAAATTACCATAGATATTCCCCCACAAACACTAGCACATTACTACATGAACAAAACCAAAACTCCAAATGACACCTCCAACAACATATTTTGAAACAAATTCAAACAAGACAGATACCTGGTCTGAATTCAACCCAATATCAAAGAACACACTCAAATCCATAATATCTAACATAAACACAACAACTTCCTATCTAGACTCATGCCCAGTAGACTGGATAAAAAAGACACTCCCAACACTAGCCCCTTTCATTCTACCAATGGTTAATCTATCTTTAGAAAAAGGCTATTTACCATCATCTCTTAAACATGTTCAAATACGACTGATCCTTAAAAACAGCACCCTAGACAAATCATCTCCAAATTCCTACCGACCAATATCAAGTATTCCCTTTATGGCTAAACTAATTGAAAAAGTAATTCAAACACAATTGCAAGAATTTGTTGACACATCGACCCCACTCGACAAACACCAGTATGGATTTCGCCCATTTCACGGAGCAGCAAAGTTGCTAACAGTCCTATTTGACACATTAATACGAGGTATAGATGACACCAAACAAGCATTCATATTAATTTTTCTAGACATTTCTGCGGCAATTGACAGTGTCAATCACACAAGATGTTACATAGACTCCAACGAATTGGACTAACCTCCACAGTATATAAATGGTTTAATTCATATCAAATAGGACTCAAACAGTAAGAATTTTCAACCAAACCTCAGACACATTCAAGCAAGAACAGGGTCTTCCAGAAGGATCCGCACTCTCAGCACTGCTGTTCAATATTTACCTACAACCACTCTGCAACATTTTTAAACATCTTGGCGTCCACTACCATATATACGCCGATGATATAATGTTTTACCTCCCATTCAGGATCCCAAACCCACCAATACAATTAATAACTGAATGTTTTAATGAACTGACAATATGGCTTAATTCACATAAAACTACACACCCTCAAGCTCCATCATCCTAAATAACCACGAGATTAAAACAAAGAATGAAGTAAAATATCTAGGTGTGATACTTGACAATAAACTCACTATGGACTCTCACATAAAAGAAACCTGTGATAAGGAAGCTTATCATAGCTCAGGAAGGAGCTATAGTAAAGGTGAAGTGACTCTGAACAAGCAGCCTGTCAGTTCTGGTAGAAATAAGAAAACAGAATTTTTCCATAAAAGACTACCAGTCACAGAATGCACCAGGTTTCCAACAGCCATTAGAGGAGCTGAAGTGGGGAAACGTGTGTTCAATCAGGAGGGCTATGAGGTAATCCCCAAGCACTCATCTCAAAGGGCAGGGCCTGATTCAGCACAGCTGCACTGTGCTAGGGTGGAGCACTCATCTAAGCAGAATAAAGGTAGAGTTTATTCTACAGAGAATCATCCTCAGTTTCTTCATGATTTTGGACAGCTTCATCATCTGGAGGATCATCAGAAGCAGAAGCCAGAGTGGACGGACAGAGAGGGCAAGAAACCCTTTGGAAGAAAGAAGAGAAAAGCATTTGTGAGGTCTAAAGGAGTCCAGAGCAGTACGTATACTGGGAGGCATTCCAAGGGCCAGCATACACCATTGGACTGGGGAAAACCAGAGGAGTGGTGCTGCAGAGCTAGGAATCTCCAGACGGTACCTGTGAGGGAGACGGCTGCACTTGGAAGGGACCCTAGGACCCGTGCCAGAAGGTATGTGAAGAGAGATCCAGTGTCCAGGGATCTGGATTGGAAGGCTGGACATAAGAACTGGACTACATACTGGCCAGGCTATTTAGAGAGGAACTCTAACAGCAATGGAAGCTCAGGTATGAACACTGATCTATGCCCTAGCTATATCCTTGAAAGACAGCAGGGAAACAAGTATTCTCCTGAGAATGCTTCATTGAGAAATTCCTCTGTGCCAATCCATGATATTGAACCCATGATTGTTGAAGAAGGGGGAGAGGTTATAGATTCAGGCTGTGAATACATGGATTGCTCTCTGTCTAAACTCCTTTGGTAAGTTTCTGTTACAAAGTACAACAACCATCACAAAGAAATACAAACTTGTTCTTTAATCTACTCAGAAAAGCTCCTGAGTAGGATTTGAGCCACGCAGTAGAAAGCAAGCCAGCTAAGGGGTTTCAGCTGGGTAACTGCTAGCAATTGAGCCTTACCTAATTGCTTGTGAGCTCTGAGGAAATCACTTCTGAGTCTGTGTGAAGATATAAGAAGTTAACCTGAAAAGAACAGTTTTTCCCTTCTTTGTGGGTTTTGCTTGTTGTTTGATGCACTGCTAAGAAAATATTAGCTAGAGCCTACAGAAAAGACCAGTTTGTTACCAACCAGGTCTTTATTCTTTTGATTTGATTGCCTGACAAGTTCAGCTGTTTTCCTGATTCTGTTTTTCTAAGTTTAACACTGAAAGCAAGTATCCTGTTTTTTGTGCTACCAAGCATATCTGTGTTGGGAGAAATAGCCCCATAAATATCTTATTGGCTTTACACTCAAGCACAACTAATTATTGTGAGCGGCTGTGTCTGGTGTGAATGGACTGCATTTCCCACAATCCCTTGCAAATCATATTGATATATGCCTTTGCCAAGACTGTGAACAATCTCACCCAGGCACCCGTCTGACAAACCTAATAAAAATTATACACCTTAAACTCAAAACACTGAAACAAATACGTCTGTTGATTCATTTGCAAGACTTCATAACCATAGTCCAAGCAATCATAACACCCCACTTTGATTTCGCAAACATTATACTTCAAGGCATTACGAAACAAAACCTTAAAAAGATTCAATTAATGCAAAATGTAGCAGCAAGAATTATATTGAACGTAAGAACTATAGAACATATAACACCTGTTGTTGTTAAGTGCCGTCGAGTCGGAGTCGACTCATGGCGACCCTCTGGATAGCTATCCTAAATTGTGTTCGGTCTTCAGTCAGGCGGCTCATTGTTGACAGACTGGTACCCGTAGCTGCTGTTATTGTCTCAATCCATCTCATTGCTGGCCTTCCTCTTTTGCGTTGACCTTTTTCTATCTTGCCAAGCATAATGTCTTTCTCTAATAATCTCTCTCTTCGCATGATGTGTCCAAAGTATGAAAGTCGAAGTCTTGTCATCTGAGCTTCTAAAGAAAGCTTAGGTTTGATCTCCTCTAGTACCGACTGGTTTGTTCTTCGGGCAGTCCATGGTATACACAGTATTCGCCGCCAGCACCATAATTCAAAGGCATCAATTTTCTTCCTGTATCTTTTTCACTGTCCAGCTTTCACATCCATATGATGTTATTGAAAATACCATTGCTTGAACAAGTCAAATCTTTGTATGGAGAGAGACATCTCTGCTCTTGAGAATCTTATCTAGGTCTTTCATAGCCATTCTGCCAAGAGCAGTGCGTCGTCTGATTTCTTGACTGCTTGTTGCTTCTTTATTGATAGTCCAAGTAGGTTTAAAGTTGTTCACAATTTCAATTTCTTCTCCTTCAACGATGAACCTGTTGATTATGCCAGTTGTCATGATCTTTGTCTTCTTTACATTAAGGTGCAGGCCCATTTTGAGACTATGTTCTTTGATTGTGAGAAGCAAATGTTTCAGATCATCTTCACTTTCAGCCAGTAATGTGGTATCATCAGCATAGCGAAGGTTGTTGATGAGTCTTCCACCAATCTTCACACCTCTGTTGTCTTCATACAATCCTGCTTCTCTGATGATTTGTTCTGCATATAAATTAAACAGGTAGGGGGAAAGTATGCAGCCTTGTCTTACACCTTTGCTTATTTTAAACCATCCTGTTTCTCCTTGTTCCGTTCGAACTGTTGCTTCTTGATCAATGTACAGATTGCGCAAGAGAATGATCAGGTGTTCTGGTATACCCATGCTTCTTAATGTGGCCCAGAGTTTCTCATGGTTTACACAGTCAAAAGCCTTGCTATAGTCAATAAAGCACAAATAGATATCCTTTTGGTATTCTTTAGTCTTTTCAAGGATCCATCTCACATCCGCAATGATGTCTCTCGTTGCTCGCCTTTTCCTGAACCCTGCTTGCACTTCAGGTAGTTCTTGTTCCAGGTATGGTTGTAGTCTCTTTTGAATAATCTTCAGTAGAATCTAGCTGACATGTGGGTTCAGAGCGATTGTGCGATAATTTTCCACAGTCAGTTGGATCACCTTTCTTTAGTATTGGTATAAACACAGATCTTTTCCAGTCAGTTGGCCATGATGTTGTCTTCCATATTTCTTGGCAGAGCCTTGTGAGTACGGTAACAGCTGCATCAGATTGCTGCAATACTTCTATGGGAATGCTATCAATGCCTGGTGCTTTGCTCTTTGATAAGGCTTTCAATGCTGCTTCAACTTCTTTTTTCATCACCAATGGTTCCCGATCATAAGGTACAGGTTGAAACGGCTGTTGGTCCACTTGATCTTTATCATATAAAAACCTGTATATTCCTTCCACCTTTTCTTGATCTTGACCTTGCACATGTTGACCTCTCTACATCCTAATAATGTAACAATGTAATAATAATGTAAATAGTTTGTTTACATCCCAAACATACCCCTTGGAATGTAATCCGTATTGTAAGAATTGTAATATTGTTATTTGTATTGTATGCATTTAGTTATACTGTTACCTGCAAAAGTTACAATTGTTATATGTAAAATGACTAGGTATGAACCTCTCCATACCTTGTAATCTATTGTTCTCTGTAAACCGCACTTGATCCATGGGAAAGAGCGGTATAGAAATACTTGTTAAATAAATAAATAAATACTGTGACATCAGAAGATTTAAACATGCTCAGTCCTCAGCTGCTGAAGGAGGGTGACTACCCAAATGTGTGGGACGGGACTGGAGGGACTCGAGGAAAGACAATTAGCAGATAAGGTCTAATTATTCCTTACCAGCTTACTTTCACTTGAACAGTGCAAGTATGATATTAAGGTAGGTGAGTGTTCTGGAGAAAAAATTAAACTTGGCAAGAAAGGGTCCTAGAACTGTGTATATTTTTTGGCAAAACAAATTTGATGTTGGAACAGACATTCATATGTTGTGGCACTTAGTATTTTCTTTCCGCATAACTGAATGTGTAAATTTTCTCGTCATTGGTGTGTTTTCTGCTTTTTGTTATGTTATAATTCTTAGTTCAAAGCTGCCTTAACTTTTGGATAAGTTGTGATATGTACTACTGTTTTTTTTTGTTTTTTATTTTAGAGAATTAACTTACTTTTTTAAAAGACGACGACCCAAGATGTCTATGGAGGATGTTTGTAGTCATGTAAGGGTAGTGGTTAGAGTCCGCCCACAGAATCAAAGCGAAACACAGGGAAACTTCAGTAAGGTGGTCCAGGTGGTGGACAAACACATATTGGTCTTTGATCCAGAAGTAGAAGAAGTAAGCTTTTTTCATGGCAAGAAGATATCTAATCGAGACATAAGCAAGAGGAAAAATAAGGACCTCAAATTTGTGTTTGATGCAGTTTTTAGTGAAAACTCTACTCAGATGGAAGTTTATGAGAACACAACCAAGGTGTTGCTGGATGGATTTATTAATGGATACAACTGTACAGGTAAAATGGTTTTAATTTTTTAATAATTAAGTGTGGTTTTAAAAAAAAAAAATGTATACTATACATGAATGAATAACTCAAATTATCTTGGACAAAATTACATGTGCCAGGTTCTCAATTTGTTAAATATTTTTCTCAGTTTGAATTAAGTGGCCTGTATGTTAAGTTTTCTCCCATATATGTCCACTGAGGGGAAAATAATTAGGGCCATGTTTACTCTTGGGTATGTTTACTAAACCGTCTTAACGTCGCAGCGGTGGTATTATCACGCGATAACGCGGTGGCGTTAAGGCACACTAATGCTGTGAAATCCAGGTCTGAAGGGTGGAGTAAGGCTTCCCAGAGGGCGGAGAGAAAGGGTCAATGGGCGGAGAGTGCGAGGGGAGAGGCTCCAGGCACACTAAGGCTGTGAAATCCGGGTCTGAACACTAACGCCAGTGAAACCCTTGCGTTAAGGCACATTTGGAGGAAAGAGAAACCATTTCAGTCAGCAATGTGCAGCAAAGGCAGGGAAACCCAGAAAAGTGATAGTTGTGATACATGTGCAGGAACCCAAAAGGCAAATAAACATATAAATGGACCAAAACCACCTTTGAAATCCCAATAACCAAGCTGGCCAAAAGTGATATTAATGATAAACATAAAGCAACACCACTGACAAAGCCCAAAAAATAAGATATCATGTTTGGAACCTTCCCCGTACCCATGATGCACTGCACACGCAGATCAGCAGTCTACAGATGATCACAAGATGGGGTATGCACCCCCACAGCACCTCGGCCTCGTAGGGGGAACTGACCGTGTGTGTTACTGGCACAGAGTAGCTACAGACCGTCACATTGTGGGGGTACTTGGTACTTGGGTCTATTCTCTGTCCCCCTATAAAATGAATGATCCCACGTTGAAATAGCGCTGATCAGGGTTTCTGTCGTTTAGATTGGGCAGGTTTGTTATGGCGTGCACATGTACAGCAACAGTAGAGTGGGCACGTAGGAAAGGGCAACTGTACTGATGCTGTAAATGGAATATGGGGGGCTGCAGGCGGCACATGCTGTGGTCCAGTGCGGACTAGGCAGATGCCTAGGTGGCACATAGGAATGCCGAAACTGTAAAGCAGCAAGACAGCAACTGACGAAGGTCCAACATGGGCACGAGTGTGTGTCCCACAGTGTCATAAGGGATATTACCCAGCAGGTACCCCTAAGGGCACATAACATTGGCAGGCGGTGCTGGGGGAAAGCGCGCATGTCCATGTAGGCACCCCTACCCGAGAACCCACACCATAGGCAGCTGCCTACCGGCACACTGGATGGCCTGGGACTGCGCACCACCGGCATAATGGCATGGCAGCATGGTGGCGGAGGGGACAGTGACATCTGCTCACAGCAGACCATGACCTAGTCCCGTTTAGGTGGGTGCCATGCAATGCAATAGACAGGATCTGTCTGACGAACAGTCATGGTATCCCCAGGGAATGAACTGTCCCTGTGGCAACAGTGTGGTGCAGTACACACAGCCAGTGTGTTCAGGAGCAGAAGGTCACAAGTTCAAGTCCCAGCTGTGGCTCCTGCCAACCCTTTCCCTATATTTTACCCAGTACTAAACCGTGGTAATAAAGACGGAACCTTTATTGCAGATAAAATAAACATGCCTGAAACGCCTATATTTTACCCTACAGAGCACAGACACCATAAACATGTGCAATCCCTAGAGCAGAGTTTCCCAACTGCAGTCCTGGAGGGCCAGACACCATTCAGGTTTCATGCTGTTCCTAATAAATATGCCTGTGCTGCATTAGTATGTGCTGCCCCCATAGTATGCAAATGTATCTCATGCATATTCATTAGGGACAGCATGAAAACCTGAACAGTGTTTGGCCCACCAGGACCGGAGTTGGGAACCTCTGCCCTAGAGCAGCGGCCAACAGGGGCATAATCAACCACACCCACAGGCTCCACTATCTAAAGCCTCATGGAGAGTCAGGCTGTTGGGCCCTGCGCGCAGCAGCATCTCCCAATACTAGCAATGCTGCCCTAAACTTGGGAATACGTTACACATATATCAAAAGGTTGCTATGATTAATGGCAGATAACAATGCCTAAGTTAAGCACAATTTGCTTATAGAGCTGCATCATAGCAACCTTTCTGATATCTGTGGAGTGTGTTTCAGTTTTGGTTTCTGACAGTGTTTACCACCCCGGGGAGTGACCCCAAAAGTATTGCATACCATAGCCATGCCTGCACTGTGCCCAGGACTGGTGTGGTGGCCAGGGCTGCCAAAAGCCTCTATATTTGCACAATGCTGGCATAGGTGTGGGAGTGTGTGTGTGTGTCTGTCTATCCAGTGTGTTGTGGCTGCCTACACCTTACTCAGCCCACACTGCTTCCACTGTTTCCAGTGTTAGCCTGCCAGTGTGCATAATGAGGAGCAAGGTACTGTGGGTATGGCCCGGACAGGGTGGTCTGGGCAGGATGCATCTGCACAGGGCATAGGGCAATGGCTGGGACATTGTAGTGCCCGGCCACAGCATGTCCTGCTTGGAGGTCACTCTTACCCTGACTGAGCAGTGACCACGGCATGGCTAGGTTCCCCCATAGTGCTATATAGTATTTCTCTCAAGTGATATTTATGGGTTTTCTTTTCTGGGGCCCAATCACTGACTTATCTGCTTGGTGTGTGTGCTCACATCCCAGTTTTGGGTGCACACATCTCCTCCAGGAACATGCACTATGGACTGGCTAGCAGACTGTCTGCAGTTAGTATGTGTATGGCTGGAACACTTTGCAGGGTGCAGCGGCTGGAGAATGTCAGATAGTGGTGGGGGGCAGCTGAGCATTTCCAGGCCATCTGTCTGTCTGCCATTGCCTTATGGATGCGTACAGATCTGCATTGACTACCCTGTAGGGTGCCTGTTCCCCAGCAGGACTGGGGTAGATGGTCCCCTCTACTGCCACCATTGCAGGGATGTAGAATGTGGATCTGTTGGTGGGAGATCCTGTCCCCCACCCTGAGCCCCAGAGGGTGGGTTGGGTGGTGGTACATAATCCGCCTATGGGTCCAAACACCCCCCTTCACTTAAATCATGTGACCATGGCACCCACACAGGATATGCACAATTCTGGGTGCATCATAGTCCACAAGGGCTAGATGTGACTGGGAAATACAGATGGACACAGGTATATCCTAGGTGTGTCTGCAAGGACTACGTATCACATACTGGCACTGATGGCAACCTGCAGCATAGCCTATCTCAGCTAAGCCAGGTGCTGCAGACCTGTTGCTGGGTGCCCCACCTCACCCTCAGGGTGAGCACAGTACCCCCACAATGTGACGGTCTGTAGCTACTCTGTGCCAGTAACACACACGGTCAGTTCCCCCTACCAGGCCGAGGTGCTGTGGGGGTGCATACCCCATCTTGTGATCATCTGTAGACTGCTGATCTGCATGTGCAGTGCATCATGGGTACGGGTGGGTTAACCCTATCCTGGTAACCACAGCAGACAGTTTGTGTGGTGACCTGCAGCCCTTCTGTAGCCAACCAGGGGTTTGTTAGTAGCTATAAGAGATGTAGCCCACTGGTTACTTCACTGACTGTGGAGGCAGAGGTCATGGGTTTGATCCCACAGTGGTGTTATTTGATAGGGCTGTCTGAGGCATTTCCTTTTTTAATTTAAATTAGTGCTGCCAGCAAAAACACCCTCACAGTGCTGTAACCTTAAGGTGCCTCATATGGCGCCCTATAGGAAACATCATAAGGTGCCTTGGCAGACAGAGCACTTTATAATGTGCCCTCTGGAGTGCCTTATAGGGCGCCTTATGCGGCACCTTAGATTACGGTACTGTGAGGGTGTGTTTGCTGGCAGCGCTAATTTAACTTAAAAAAGAAAATGCCTCAGACAGCACTGATTTAAAGTAAAGGGTAATGCCTCAGACAGCCTTGCTCATTAAGCCCACTGGGGGATCAAACTCATGACCCCTGTTTTATCAGTCATTGTATTAACCATTGTGCTATACCTCTATTGCTGTGATTGCAGGTCAGCACGCGAAGTTAAGGTTAACGCGCGGTAACGTGCGCGGCTCCCTCTATCGCGCGATAACCCGCGATTGCTACCTTAAGACAGGAACGCCCACTCCTTATATGGCACCCTTCACATTATCGCTGCAACTAGCGCTGGGAACATTAAGACTGTTTAGTAAACATACCCCTATGTTTCTATGAAAAAAGGGGACTGTTGTAGTGCTTGATATGGAAGGACAGACTAGATAGGCCATGTGGTCTTTTTCTGTTATGGTTCTAATGTTTCTACTAATGTTTGTTTATTTAATTTGATATAAACTTTCATTGTAAAAGGCAGAATATCAAAGCAGTTTATAGTTGAAAATTATGACGACAGAATTTTCTAAAGATATCTACAGAGAGAGATGAAAGGTGTGATACTGCACAACATTAACATATCTACCAAAATATTCATCAGACAAATCATTATCAGAGCACATCAGGTAGGAAAGAGCTGCTTAAAGCCCAGGTCTTTACACTCTACTACTACTGCTTGGCATTTGTATAGTGCTACAAGATGTACACAGCGCTGCACAGACATGTAAGAGATTGTAAGCTCTAAGAGCAGGGACTAGCTAGTCAAGACAGACAACACATTAGGTGTAGACAGGGATACATCTAGGGGGGATGGTAAGGAGATCAGGTGAGTCAAGATCCAAAAGCATAGGCAAAGAGGTGAGTTTTCAGCCTGGATTTGAAAAGGGTCAGAGAAGGCGCCTGATGTACAGATTCTGGTAGTTTTGTTCCTGGCATAAAGTGCAACAAGGTGAAAGGAGTGAAGTCTGGAGTTAGCAATAGAAGCAATTTTCCAGAAGAGTGGAGTTCTCGAGGGGGGGGGGGGGGTGTAGAAGTATGCGCCGTTGTAATCTGCATTCTGTTGTAATTGATCTGTTCTTATAAATCTAATAATACCTATTAATAGAGACACCACATGTGATTATTCATGTATCATGCCCTGTTGCCTTCTAAATGTAGGTTATGTTGGTAGATGTTTGAGAATTTGGTATTTTGGAGCCTGTATAGATTTAGAAATTATCATCATTTTATTCCAGTCAACATAAGTTTTATAGAGTTCCTTATCGTCCCTCCAGTCCAGTCCTGCACCTCTCGGTAGTGTACCTTCTCCAAGAGCTTGGAGATTGAGCGCGTCATCCTTTTGATGACACCAGTGTACTTATGCAGCTGGCACCACCTACCAGACCCAGTATACTCAGTCTCCATGCAGCTGGAGGAGCTAGTGAGCCAAGGTGCTGGACTCGCTGAGGAGACATAAGTTTAGGATTTTTTCCTATTGTGGCAGGGTTATTTCTTTTGTCCTTGGTTATTTTTGCTTTTTAGCTAGCTTTAGTGAAAAAACAAACAAAAACGAAAGGGAGCCTTGAGGCTGTGAGAGAGGCAGCAAAGACAAATATACCCCTTCCCACCCTTGCAGCATGGGGGGGGGGAGGGTTGGTGGCGGCAGCATCCGGGGGGGGGTTGTTTGGTGGTGGCAGCATCCTGGGGTCTTGTCTTGAGGCGGCTCCCAAACCCGGCACTGGGTGAGGACCCACCAAGCAGCCAGAGAACGGCACACTGCAACAGCTTTCCAGACAGGCCCCCCTCAGCACCGAAGCCAGCGGCTGAGCGTGAGGTGGAAGATAGCTGCGATGGTCTGAGGTCTAGAGCGACGGAATAGGGGCCGGACATCAGAATCTTGCAGCAGGAGCAGGAAGAACATGCTGATTTGGAGCGCTGCTTGCAGCCGCATGGCAGGGCCTGCAGTAGTAGCGCGGGAAAGGTAGAAACGCACATTTTCTTCTCTCAAGCTCCACTCAGAGGCTGCGGCTTAATCAGCGTTCCCCACTGAGGTTTTTCTTTCCAGGGGAAATCAAGGCTGCCTGCATTATTTAAGTTGTAGGGCTTCAGTTCCTCTTCTTTTTATTTTCAGTTTCTTTTCATTTTCTTTAGTTTAGTTTCCCTTTATTAAGTCTTTGGGGATACAGGGCTCAGGCTGGGTGCATAACGAGCGATCTACGGTCCTTACCGCCATGCCGGCCAAACCCCATGGTGTTTGCTATGCCCAACCCAGTGTTGGGGTAGATCTCGGCAGCAGGTATTTGCAGGGGGGCTGCTGTGGAACCAGACCTTGAAAGTCCCTTGTTGCTGCGGGAGGCATGGGCCGCAGAGCGGTCCGTGCAAGTCTGTGGGGCTGGCTGCCGGGCCTTTATCCATCCCAAGACCCCCCCCCCCACTCTTTCCCCCCCCCCTCACAGGCAGGGGGGCATTGGCCAGTGTCTTGTTGCTGGACAGATTTCTAGGGCCGGTGTGCCTCGTCAGGTGGTTCTGGAGAGGTAAGTGACAGTTGGTTGAGACATTGTAGCCTTTTCCATAGAAGGATTTTAAAAAGTGCTGAATAGCTGCAGTTTGGTTTTGTGAAACAGGAAGCACTTGCATACAAGAAATGTATTTGACTAGGGGGAGGCAGTGACAGTCAGTGGTTAGGAGACAAATGAAATCCTTCCATCTGTCTATGGTAAGGGAGTAACCTAACATCCTTTGTCTTTTGCACAGACTCGGTACCAACTGAAGTTGTGATACGCCTTGTCAGAGCTTATGGCCATAGGTTTACATTTTTATTATAAGAAATACATTTCTTGGAAAAGGGATCAGTCTGGATCATTGAAGGGTCTATTGCATATCTTAGGGATCTAGAAATCTGAAGGATTTATGGGATTCGACGGAGAGCCGTCTCGGAAAGAGGTGTCCGCCTAGACTTCACGCAAGAGGCTAGGTAATTGGAGCTGGGCTGGCAGGACACGATAAGGCAGGAACATCCCTTCCAGTCGCAAGAGACCCTGGAGTCAGGGGCGGGGCACCAGGTATCTTTAGTGGATCCGGCCCCCGGTCCCTGCATGAGGCCTGGATCATCCACCCCTCAAGCCCAGGGAGCCAGATTCCTGGGGGAGTTCTCTGGAGTTTCTTAGCCAAACGCCTTATGCAAAGGTAAGTAAGCAGGGCTTGACAAGTGGCTCCTCAGCCCTGGAAAGTGGGGCTAGAAGGGCATCAGACGCGAAAGAGCCCGAATCAGGGGCAGTGGTGAATAAGCGGGCTAGAGGCTCAGAGGAGTGGCAACCATCGCCATTGTCAGACAGGCTGGATGGGGAGGACCTCCATATAGAGCCAGGTCTGTAGGAGGAGTTGGAAAAGAGATGCAGAAGTGTGGCTCATCTGCAAGTTGCCTGCCTTACAATCCAAAGGACACTGGTTTGTGACCAGCATCTGTCTAGAAATAAATAAATATAAGCCAGTAGAGTCTTAGATCAGGCCAGGATTGTTCAGGTGCTGCGCCGGAGGAAGCTGCCGACATTCATTTTAGCGTCCTTCAAGGCTCTGAATATGCCCACTAATCTCCCGGCAGAGGAACTAGCTCAGAGGGATCCGCTGCTTCAGGCGGTGTGGAAATCACGGCGTCTCTTTCCGGTACATGAAGTAATATGGCTGGTGATCCAGGATGAGGCCTGTCTTAAAGGAGTGTGATTTCAGATGTGCCTGTATCTGCTACCGGAGCAAGAATGAGAGCTCCTTCAATCACCCGGAGTGGACGTGGTGGTGTTGGCGGCAGTAGAGGGGGACCTGTCTCGTATCATGCAGCTAAGAGCCGTGGTTCCAGTTCCACAAGGCCAGTCTGACTTCGGTTGCTGCCCAAAAAGGGGAAGGCTCCTTTCACCCGATTGCGACGTTCGAGTCAGCAAGGGTAGACAGGTTTTTCAGCAGAAGGAGAGAAAGAATGTCCGAGGGGTTGGATGCCCTGATGCAAGCCTGGCCGGAGGAGAGTCTTCTTTGTGTTTCCACCGTGGGTGCTTATAGGTCGGGTGCTGCAGCGGCATAGAGCAGCACCGAGGGCTGGTAATTCTGGTGGTGCCAGATTGGCCATGGAGGCCTTGGTATGCAGACTTGATGCGACTTCTGGTGGAGCCCCCGTGGAGACTGCCGATCAGGGGGGATCTCCTAATGCAGGGGCCGTTAAGGATGCCTCAGGTGGATCGGTTTTCGCCTACGGCTTGGCTCTTGAGAGTGCAAGGTTGGTGTCCAAAGGGTATTCGGTCAAGGTACTTTGCTGAAGTCTAGAAGTAGGTCCACTTCTATGGCTTACATCCGAGTTTGGCGATTGTTTGAATCCTGGTGCGAAGATAGGCAGCTGAGGGCGTTGGCTGCCATGGTTCTGCAAGTCTTATCCTTTTTGCAGGATGGGTTTGATAAAGGTTTAGTGGCTTCTTCCCTTAGGGTGCAGTTGGCTGCGCTGTCCTGTTTTCGGGGGAAGGTGTGAGGGATATCGCTTGGAACTCATCCAGATGTTAAAAGATTCTTAAGATCGGCGTCGCTGTTGAGACCTCCCTGCAGGGCTTCGGTGCCAGGGTGGGATCTGAATGTGGTGTTAGAGGCGCTGGTAAGAGAGCCATTTGAACCACTGGCGAAGGCGACACTAAAGGACCTTACTCTGAAGGTAGTCTTCCTGGTAGCTATCTCTTCAGCAAGGAAGATCTCAGAGTTACAGGCGTTATCGTGTAGGGAACCTTTTTTGTCCTTTGAGAGGAAGAAGGTAGTTCTGAGGATGGTTCCCTCTTTTTTGCCAAAGATAGTGTCGGCCTTTCATGTAAATCAGGTAGTGTCTTTGCCTGTTTTTGAAAGGGCAAGTAAGGATTCAGATAAAAGGAGTTTACATCGCTTGGATGTTACTAGAGCTCTGAAGAAGTACGTGCAGAGAACGGCGGCGTTCCGCAGAACAGACAGGTTACACTAGTCAACATTGAAATCGTTACTGACTTTAAAAGGCCCTAATCTGTAGTATCTTGGTGAGCTGAACACGAATATAACATTAATAAAAATTTTATTGGCTCTCGTTTTGAAGATATTGCATGTAGTTCATTTTTGACGTTTCACTGTGTAAATTTATCCAGTAGGACATCAACAACATCCCAAATAAGCCTTGAATGATGTAATATTGCATCACATTGCATAATACCAGCATGCGCACATCATCCAAAGTTGACTGCATCATTTTCTGATGCAATGCAATACTACTGCCAGATGGCTGTTGAAGCCATCTGACGTCAGCAATGTACTATACGCAGTCGGAAAGGAAAGTAATCTGGTATTCTGTTCCGATATTGAAAGCCTCATGAATGCCTTAAAAATCACTCATGACCCACAAGACTGGAGACTATTTATAGACTCTTCAAAACTAAGTCTGAAGGCTGTGCTTTTGAACAATGGAAACTGTCTTCATCAATTTCAGTAGCGCATGCCGTCCACATGAAAGAGACATACGATAACTTAAAGCATCTACTGCCTTCCATTAACTATAACAAGTACAGCTTGGCACCTCTGTGGTGACTTGAAGGTAGTTGCCCTTTTAATGGGACTGCAGCAGGGATATATAAAATACATGTGTTTCTTATGTGAGTAGGATAGCCGAGCAAGGGATTGGCACTACTTGTGGAAGGAATGGAATCGAAGACAAAATGTAACAGTTGGAGAGAAGAATATCCAGCACCCAGCTCTGGTTGAAGCTCACAAAATCCTGCTACCACCCCTTCACAACAAAATAGGTTTGATGAAAAACTTTGTGAAAGCCAGGACCGCACTTCGCCAGCTTTCTGATACCTGCATGAAAAATTCCCTCGACTCAGCAAAGCAAAGATTAAAGAGGGAGTTTTTGTGGGTCCTGAGATTCAAGAGCTCTTCAAAGATGACCGGTTCAACAACTTGCTGCAGGGTGATGAGAAACAAGCATGGAATGCTTTTCACCTAGTGTCAACAAACTTTCTCGGGAATGTTAGGGCAGAAAACTACAAGGAACTAGTAGAAGACATGCTGATGCTGTATCAGAAACTTGGCTGCAATATGTCTCTAAAGATCCATTTCCTTGATTTTATTTATTTATTTATATTCTCTTATATACCGCACTATTCAGCATCAGCGCGGTTCACATAGAACAAAAATCTCAGTACAGTTAACTTGCATGAGTTTACAGATAACAAGGGAAGGAACTTGGATAACAAGGGAAACTATTTACAATCTATTTACAGATGTAGTACTACTAAATAGGAACATGTTACTAGGAACAGGATCAATCGTTATAGAGAATCAGCCTAAGCATGTTATTGAGATATCATGGAATTTGGTAATTGGGTGGGAACACTAATGTCAATGGGTGTTGATGACTCTATAAGGTACTTGTTGAAGAGATGAAATTTGAGGGCTTTCCTGAATTGTGATAGGCTGTTGATAGCCCGGATGCCAGGGGGTAGTGCATTCCAGCACCTAGGGGCACAAAGGATAAAGGCTCTGTTGGCTGTAGAAGAAGAGCAGCTTGTAAGGGCCTTTGGGAGCTTTAGGGAGTTGATGGACGAGAATCTTCTTGTTCTGTTTGGTGTAGTAGTGTGAATAAGGGCAGATAAGGATGCAGCGGAGAGTTTATTGAGAGCTTTGAACGTGAGAAGTAAAGTTTTGAAGAGAATTCTGGCCTGAATGGGTAGCCAATGTAATTGAATCAGCAGAGGAGTAACATGGTCAGTCCTGGCGGCTCCATAAAGTACCCTTGCTGCGGCATTCATTGCCAGCTGTAACGGGTTTAAGGTGGATTGAGGAAGACCTTGAAGAATGACATTAGCGTAATCGAAGTGGGGTATGATCAGTGTTTGGTATATTGTCCTGAAATCTTTTGGTTCCAACATGGAGCGTAGGTGTCTCAAAGAGCGGATCTTGTAGTATACTGTTCTGACCGTGTTTCCTGTGTGGGACTTCATATCTAGGTGTTGATCCAGAATGACTCCTAGGTAGCGTATTGAGGGTTTGGATTGCAGTTCGGCTTCCTTAGTTTTGAGATATTGTGGTGGGTTAAAGTTGGGATTCCTCGTGATAAAGAGGACTTCCGTTTTCTTATGTTGTATACGGAGGTTTTGGGAGATGGCGGATGTTATCTATGCCTGAGATTATCTTGCTGAAGAGAATGGTGAGGAGAGTTTCGACTCCATGATATTCCCTGAAGCCATGTTGGCAGGGGTCTAGCGGTGCAATGGTGTCAATATGGTCCTGTAACTGTCGTTGAACCTCTTTTTCGATGATCTTAGCAAGTAGAGGTATGCTAGAGATGGGTCTGTAGGACTCTACCTTTAGAGGGTTGAGCTTGCAGTTTTTCAGCAGGGGTCTAATTGAAGTATGCTTAAGGGCTGAAGGGAATGATCCTGTTGAAAAGGAGAGGTTCATTATTTTGGCAATTACTGGGCTAAAGTGACTGCGGAGCTCCTTGATCCAGAAGGCAGGGCATGGATCGGACTGAGATGTAGTGATGTTGAGGGCTGTAATGGTGTCTTCAATTCCTTTCTTGGAGGGGATAGAGAATGCAGAAAGAGCTCCAGGGACGTTCTGCACAGGTGTGGTGGTTGTTGCAGAGGTTTTGTTGATAAGACACATCTTAGATTGTAAGTGGATTGCAAAGTCTTGAGGGTGTATCTTCACTTGAGGCCCTGAGGATGGCTCCTTAGATAGGGACTTAACTAGGTCAAAAGGGTTGTGTGGCTTGTTGAGAGATCTCAAGGTATCAGAGTGGTACCGTTTCATTGACTCGGAGATTGCCTTGCGGTGAGTAGCTAGGTGGCTATTGAATGCTGTCAGGTCAACAATAGCATGGGAGCGACGCCATCGTTTTTCGAGTTTCCGTAATAGGATGAGGGATTCTCTAAGGTCCGCTGTGTACCAAGGAGCATTCTCTCTTTTCCTTGACTGCTTATTTGATGGAGGCCGCACAGCAATAGCACTGAGACTATTTTTCCAGTGAGAGATTAGGTCCTCGAGGTTAGTGGTAGTGGTATTGATGAGCTGTTGAGTTTCAGCAAGGATGAGCTCTCTGTTAAATGGCTTAAAAGATCTAGTGGTCGGTCTCGCTGTGTTAGATGGTGTTTTGATGCTCTTGGTAAGGATTTTACTTGAAGGAATTTGGAGGATGATCAATTTGTGATCAGACCAGGGAACAGGGGTGATGGATTTAATGGGATCAAGAGATGGGTTGAGGGATGATTGTGGGGCGAATACCAGATCTAGGGTGTTGCCCTTAGGGTGAGTAGGGACTTTCACCAATTGCTTGAAGCCTAGGTTCTCAAGGGCTTCTAGGAAAGAAGCTGCTTGATTATCCTGCAATGTTGGTAGGTTGAAGTCACCTAAGATCCACGTTGGGGTGTGTGGGCTATGAGTATTGGAGGTGAGTTCAATGATGGAGGCAAGTTCATCCAGTGACGTAGATGGTGCTCTGTAGAGCAAGCTGATTGAGCAGCGCCTGTTGGAAATGGTAATGGTATCCATGTGGCTTGTGCTGGTGGAGTGCATCGTCTGGAACTGGAGGTCAGATCTGGTGAGGATGAGGACACCACCTCCTTTTTATCTAGCCTGTGGCTGGTATGTACTGTAAAATTTGGGGGGAGGAGCTGGTTGATTATGATATTGTCTTCCTCAGATAACCACGTCTCTGTGACCATGAGTATGTCAAGTTCATGATTCCCATCTCGATTTCTTTCTTGACAACTGTGGTATGGTTAATGATGAACAGGGTGAACGTTTTCACCAGGATATCGCAACGATGCAGCAAAGATACCAGGGAAAATGGTCCACTACAATGCTGGCTGACTACTGCTGGACACTCCCCAGAGAAGCTCCCGAACAGCTGTACAAGAGACGGGGGAAAAAATCTAACAAGTAGTCTATGACTTGGTTTTTTACAGGTATTAACCGAAGGCCTATTATATATTTACTATTGACATGCATTTCGTGATGTAAACATTAATTCTTGTAGATTACAAAAAAACTAGAGCCAACTTTGCAATTTCACTGTCATATTCATGTTCAGCATATAAAAATTGATAAGAAATGACTATTTTTATTTCAGTAACATGACTTGTAAAAATTTGTTGACCAGTGTTATTTGTGGTGTTTGGAGGAGCCAGAAGGGGTGAGCTGGCCTTAAAGGCTTCTATTGCTAGGTGGATTAAGGAAGCGATTGCATCCGCATATATACTGAAGGGCAGAGTGGTGCCGACAGGTTTGAAAGCTCATTCGACGAGGGCTCAGGCAGCTTCCTGGGAGGAATTCAGCTTGTTTCCAGCGGTGGACATTTGTAGGGCGACGACGTGGTCGTCATTACATACGTTTGTCAAACATTACAGGATTGATGTGCAGGCGGAAGGGGATTCTAGGTTTGGATCAGCGGTTCTTCAGGCTGGTCTGGCAGGCCCCTCCCGTTGAAGGATTACTGCTCTGTTACATACTCAGAGGTTCGGTACTAGACTGGAGGGACGATAAGGAAGGTGAAATTAGACTTGCCTGCTAATTGTAGTTCCTGGAGTGACTCCAGTCTAGTCCCGCATCCCTCCCTAAGGTTGCCTGCCGGGACGTAGCCTGAAGCACCAGGTGAGGAGGTAGGTGCGAAACTGAAGTGTTCAGTGGGCGGTGATAGTGTGAGACGGGAGTGAGGTATTACAGCCCTTTGTTTTTAGGGGAGGTAAGGATTGGGAGAAAGGGTTTCAAAGAGAAGGGCAGGAGAAGACGGAGCACACCTATCAGGTACTCAGGCTTACGAGCTGTCCAGTATGTATGGGTGAAAAAATAAAAAATAGATAGATATTCTATAGTTAATTTCAATTCAGTGTTTAATGTTATTATTTAAGATCTGCTTGCTTATTGCTCTGGTGAGTCTGCTTTGTCAATAGATTACTGGATCATGGAAGCGGGCCCTGGACTACTTATACTGGTGTCATCAGAAGTATGACATGCTCAGTCTCCAAGCTGCGGGAGGAGGTGCACAAACCAGAGGTTTGGGACTAGACTAGAGTCACTCAAGGAACTACAATTAGCAGGTAAGTCTAATTTCACCTTGTGCTTGTTCTTTGTAGAGAAACCTGTGATATTAACCAAACAAAACTAGCAGTCATGGTTTCTCGGCTCCCTCTGTATCATACAGCAAATGGAATCACTGTTTTTCTTCCATTTAACCAATCACGTAGTCCGTTTGCACAGGCAGTGCAAATGTGAGGTGCCCATGGCTTAAGTCCTGCTCACCCAGTGGGCATCCAAAATATAATTTGCACATTTTGCAAAGATCTGATGTTATGGTATGACATTGAAATAAGGTAGCAAATGAACCAGAAACGTAACACACAGTCATCGGAATGATTTCTACACTGTCTTGATTATTTTATTTCTGATGGTTTTTTTCAATGTTATAACCAAATACATAATCAAAATAACCTGAAAAGCAAAATAAATACCAATCAATACTGGTAGAGTAATCACTGATGCAGTTTGTCAATTTGGCTAGTATATCAAAACTTCTGACACTATCATCTTTCAAACCTGTGATACTACCAAAAAAAACCCCAAACTGTTTTGAATATTCATATTATACGCTATCTACTATACATGAAATTATTGTGATGATTTTTTCGTGTTGACCAGTGTTAGCAGGTAAGGTCTAATTTCACCTTTCTCTTCTTTTGGGCTTCTGTTAGCTTGCGTTTTATTTCATAAGAAATGCCATACTGGGTCAGACCAAGGTCCATCAAGCCCAGTATCCTGTTTCCAACCGTGGCCAATCCAGGTCGCAAGTACCTAGCAGATTCCCAAAAAGACACACAAGTTCTACAATGCCTGTATTGGGGCAAGCAGTGGATAATTTTTGTTCAAATGGCCAACATTGCAGCAGGCGATATCCCTTTTGATACTTCATCCTCCTGGAGTAGTGGCCATAAGTCTTTGATTATTTTTCTTGGTTTTTCTAGCTCTGGATTGTATGTCCCATACCCCCACCCACCTTGACATCACCACCAGCACACGCTAGGCAGGTAGAGGTAACCGCACTCAGTAGCCCAACTATCTAAATTGTAAATAACCGACAATTCTGTACATAGTTTTGAGCACGCCGTGTCACTACAACAGCTCAGTGACACATTGCTGAGCTTGTATATAGTTACCCCAGTTCTAAATCCCAAGTTGCTATACCTGTTCAATGTAAGTTCAAAGCAGGTCCTCCCTGCTTTGTACAAAGAAATGTTACTTGTAAACCGCACTGATTTTAAATAGCATGGTATAGAAAAGCTTTAAATAAATAAATAAATGTCAAATAGAAGCGGAGATGCTGTGGTATTATCTTTATATTGGAGGTTTTTAGTGAAGAAACAGTCTTCCTGGAGATGATTTGGGGTTTGTAGGTTTCCTGTTTTGAAGCATTCAGTCAGAATTTTGAGGCATACCAAAGATGTCATCTCCTTGGGGGAACTTTTTTTCAGGACCAGAAAGCTGCAATTTTTATGATCAGCATACTAAGAGGAAATTTCAAAACAATCCAGTGACGTTAAGTGGTATGTTTACTAAAGTTTAAAGTGTGTGAAGTATTGCTGTGGCCCATAGAAATGAATGGGCAGTGGAAGCACTTACAGTGCATCAACCTTTAGTAAACATACTTCTAATACTTTTGAAGTTGTAAAGACATTTCAGGATAACCATAAAGGACTTAAAGGTCTGGATTTCCATCTTTATTGCTTTTTCACTTTCTGATCACCTATCCATCTCTTCCACTGGACCCCCCCCCCCCCCCTTTTTTTTTTTATTCCCCTTGAAGCTGTAAGTGAATCACAAAATTATTTTAGTGATTCACTTACATATAGTCATCTTTTGGCTCATACTATCCTGACTTGAGGAAGAAGGTTTCAACCTTCATAAGCAAGTTTAAAAAAAAAAAGCATCGCCTGAATTTTTTTTTCTTTCAGTTGGCTCCTTTTATGCAGGTTCTGTATAGAAAAACAAACCAATTTTCCACAAAGTTTAAGAAAACTAAAACCAAAGTAACTTTTTTTTATTACATTATACTTTGGCAACAAAGTGGACACTAGAGAATTGTTACTGGTATTCACACTTTGTAATACTTCCTTCTCTCTCTCCACAATGCAGTGCTTGCTTATGGAGCAACAGGAGCTGGAAAAACCCATACGATGCTGGGCTCACCTGGGAAGCCTGGAATAATGTATTTAACTATGATGGAACTTTATGATCATATTCATCAATTAAAAGAGGAGAAGTTATGTGAAATTGCTATTTCATATCTAGAGGTAAGTGAGTAAAATAACAAATAGACATCTCCCTCACCTCAACACAAGCCTTATTTGATTTAAACTGCTCATAAGATGCACTCTATGGGGCAATTTTCAGTAAGCAAGTTAATATGAGAGTACTCTTATTTTTTAAAATTCTGTGTGTTTTGACATTGCAAAAAGCAGCCTGGATGGTTTCTCTTTGAAAATTTCTTGCAAATTGCTATTGTGTTGTCATAAGAACAGGCAAGACTACATCTGTATGCCGGGGGAGAAAAAATGTATTTCCTTATCGTTTCTCCAGTCCAGTCACGCACTTGTGGGGTCGTTTCCCTTCAATAGCAGCTTGGAGACTGGGCATGTCATGTTTTCATGACATCAGTATAAATACAGTGGTGTGCAAAAGTCTGGAATCACTTGTGAGTTTTGCGTTTTTCGTACTTTCTAACGTTTTTGTTTGTTTTTTTTTAATTTTGCGTTAGCCCAGCATATTCATCTTTCTACCACGTTAAAAGGGATATATTTGGCTATTAGAGTTGACTCTTTTTGCATTCCTTGCTTTCAATTTAAATACTTTGCAGACACTGGGAGATAGCTACTGCGATTTTTGTGGATCCTGCATCTAAACTGGATTGAGATTATCCAATATACACACATTATTTCTGACCAAGCAGGAGGTTGGTTTCTCCAGGACCAAGCAGGAAGTCAGTCCTCACTTATGGGTGACGTCGGCGCCGACGGAGCCCTCGCGGAGCAATTTTCCCCAGCTTTCAAAGAAAGCCTTTGGGAATTGCAGCGCGCATGCGCGGTCGTCTTCCCGCCCGAGGGTGCCATCTTAGCCAGTCTTCTTTTTTCCGCGGAGCCCTACAGACGTCCCCGTCTTGTCCCCGCGAAAAAGTCGATTTTTTCTTCATTATTTTATTCTTTTTCCTTCGGTTCGACGCCGATCCTTTTCCCGCCCGGACTCGCGACGCCGGTCACGAGTCCTCTTACTTTTTTCGGTTTTTCTGACTTTGTCAGCTTTCGTTTTCGATTTTTCCCTGGCAGCCCGGTCCTTTGACCTCGCAGGGGCCCTTTTTCCCCCGATGGCTGCCAGTGGGTTTAAGCGGTGTGGTCAGTGTGACCGAAATATGTCACTAACTGACACACACGACTTTTGCCTCCGCTGCCTGGGCCCGGATCATGAGGAACTGATCTGTGGGCCCTGTGGCAAAATGTCCTCAAAAGCGTTGAGGAGTCGGCGGCATCAGCGTGATCGAATCTTCGCTGACCCCAGCCGTACCCGGACCTCGTCGGAGGCCTCCGCGTCAAAAGGCTCCAGCTCGGACCGTCGCCGGAGTTCCTCCGACCGGGGTTCTCCCTCCGGGGACCATCGTCGGAAGGTGAAACCCGCGAGGGCGGCGTCGGTGGACGCTCCTGGTTCCGCGAGGGCCAGGTCGCATAGCCCCGACAGCCGCCCCGGGTCCTTGGAGAAGGAACACCTCACGAAGCGACCTCGCCTGGAGTCGGAGACGCCTGCTCGGGTAAGTCCTGTGGTCCTTCTGGACTCGCCTCCGCGACAGCCGACGTCGGGCCCGACGCCGTCGGGGCCCGAGTCGGGGACTGCTGGGTCGCCTGAGCTCGGACTCAGGTTGACGGCCTTGGAGAGCAGACTGTCTGCCTTCATGGACCAGCAGAGGGCACTGCTCGCTGGCGCCGCTGCCCCGACCGCCGGGACGTCGACGTCCAAGTCGACCCCGGAGACCGAGCCGATCCTCGAGTCGATGAGAACTCGAGTCGATCCTCGGTCGAGGTCACCCTCGGCCTCCCGTTCGGGACCGAGGTCGCCGACGCCGGCTCCCTCGGCGTCGGGGCGGCAGACGCCGCGCCCTGCCCGGGCCGACCCCACCGAGTCCTCGTCGGAGTCGGTCTGGGAGTCTGAGGACGAAGAGTCGCCTGATTCTTTCCGGACTCGGTGTGTCCCCTCGGACTCACCGGAGTCCGAGCCTCGGAAGCAGTCCCCCCCGGAGGATGCCCGGTTCTCGGACTTCGTTAGGGATATGGCCAAGGCTTTGGCCTTCCCTGCGGATCCCGAGGAGGAGCCTCGAGCCGAAGAGCTCGACGCCCTCCAGTATGACTCTCCCGCCAGGGAACACTTTACTGTACCGGTTCCTCCTATGCTGGAACGACTACTCTTCCGCATGTGGGAGAGTCCGGCCTCCTCGCCGGTCCTGAGCAAGCGGGTCGATTCTATCTATCGAGTCCGCAAGAGCCCTGGCTTTCAAAAGGCACAGCTACCACACCATTCCATGGTAGTGGAATCGGCCATGCATCGTCTTAAGAGCCAGAAGATGCACTCCTCGGTACCTCCTGGCAGGGAGGCCCGTAACCTGGATGGCCTTGGTAAGAAGTCTTTCCAGGGCTCTATGCTCGCATGTCGTGTCCAGACTTACCAGCTATACATGGGCATGTATCTCCGGGATCTGGCTAAAGAACTAGCCGGATTCTCCGCTGGTTTGTCCAAGGAACCCTTGCGGAGGTTCCTGGCCTTGTCCACTGGCATTCGGGAATGCTCAAAGTTCATGTCCCGGGCAGCCTATGATGGCTTTGAAGCATCGGCTCGAGTGGCCGCAGCCGGCATCGGTGCCCGCCGACAGGCTTGGCTTCAGTCGTCAGACCTTGAGCCCTGGGTGCAGGACAAGTTGGTCGATGTCCCCTGCCGAGGCGAAAACCTCTTTGGCAAGCCCATGGCGGAAAAGGCTGCGCAAATTGAGACTGAGACTCTCACCAGGACCAGGCTTTCTAGGAAGACCCCCGCCCCTTCCCAGAAAAAGAAGGGCTCGGGGAAAAAGTCCTTTTACCCGAGGAAGGCGGCTGCCTACAAACAATACCCCCATTATCAGGCCCCTGCAGCTCCCCAACAGGGCCAGCAGGCCAAGGGACGGGGTAACGGGTCCCGTAGGCAGCAAGCCCCCAAGCCTGCACCACCAGCCCCTGCTCAGCAGGGTGGGGGCTTTTGACTCCTTAAGCATAGCCTCTCCCCCCCCGCTGGTTCCTCCCAGCACCGGAGGCCGGCTGGTTCACTTCGCCCACAGGTGGTCCAACATCACCACAGATGCCTGGGTGCTTCAAGTCGTGCGGGAAGGCTATCTTCTCCACTTCCACCAGGTCCCTCCCTCCTATTTTCCGGGAGAACCTCCACGACCCCCTCTGCACAGGGAATTACTCCTTCAGGAGTTAGCAGGTCTTCTACAGGAACAGGCGGTGGAACCGGTGCCTCACCACCTGAGAGGTCAAGGCTTTTATTCAAGGTATTTTCTAATACCAAAGAGAACAGGGGGCCTCAGACCCATCCTGGACTTGCGCAACCTCAACAAGTTCCTTGTGCGGGAGAGGTTCAAAATGCTTACCCTTGGAATCCTTCTGCCCTACCTCCAGCAGGGAGATTGGCTATGCTCCTTGGATCTAAAGGATGCCTACACGCACATCCTCATCCACCCAAGCCACCGCCAATACCTAAGGTTTGTGGTGGCAGGAAATCATTACCAGTACAGAGTACTGCCCTTTGGCCTGTCCTCCGCGCGCCGCGAGTCTTCACAAAATGTCTCGCAGTGGTGGCAGCCCATCTCCGGCTTCACGGCCTATATGTCTTTCCGTACCTCGACGACTGGCTCATCAGAGCGGCGTCCGCTCCGGAGGTCACCAGCGCCACACGCCGCACGGTGACTCTTCTGCAGTACTTGGGCTTTGTTATAAATTTCGCAAAGTCCACTTTGCTCCCCTCACAGGATCTCGAGTTCATCGGTGCAAGGCTCCACACTCCTCAGGCACGAGCGTACCTGCCGCTCGACAGGGCTCAACGACTCATGGACCTAGCCGACCGTTTTCGCAGCCAGCCCCTGGTCTCCGCCAGGCGCTTCCTGAGACTACTCGGCCATATGGCTTCCACCGTCCATGTGACCCCCAATGCCCGCCTGAATATGCGGCCTGCTCAATGGTGTCTCCGCCAGCAGTGGGGACAAGCCGCAGGCGGCCTAGCAGACCTAGTGCGCGTCTCCGAGCCGCTGATCTCGTCTCTCCGCTGGTGGCTTCGGCGGCCGAACCTGATATTCGGAATGCCTTTCCAGTCGCCTCAGCCGACCCGGGTGCTGACCACGGATGCATCCCTCCTGGGCTGGGGAGCACATTGCCAAGAGGCACGTACTCAGGGCCTCTGGAACACGTGGGAGTCTGCTCAGCAGATCAACTTCCTGGAGCTCAGGGCGATCCGCCTGGCTCTCATGGCTTTCTCCCACCTGACTTCCCACCAGTCCGTCCTTGTCCAGACGGACAATCAAGTTGCCATGTTCTACGTGAACAAGCAGGGGGGCACGGGCTCCTTCCTCCTCTGCCGGGAGGCACAGAAGCTCTGCTCTTGGGCCGTCAGTCACGGCATTCTCCTCAAGGCAGTTTATCTCCCGGGCCAAGAGAATTGCCTGGCGGACAAACTCAGCAGGATCCTCCAGCCGCACGAGTGGCGTCTGGATCCCTTGGTAGTTCAGAAGCTCTTCCTAAAGTGGGGTCTCCCCACGGTGGATCTCTTTGCCAGTCCTCACAACCGGCAGCTTCCTCGCTTCTGCTCTCGTCAGCCACACCCCCTTCGGGTTGCGGCGGACGCTTTTCTGATTTCATGGTCGGGGAACCTTCTGTACGCTTTCCCTCCCATCCCGCTAATCTCTCGGACTCTTTTCAAGGTTCTCCGAGACAAAGCCTTCATGATCCTGGTGGCCCCTCGCTGGCCCAGACAGCCGTGGTTTCCGCTCCTACTGCAATTAGCGGTGGAGGATCCATTCCCTCTGGGGGTACAACCGGATCTCCTCACTCAGGATCAGGGGTCTCTGCTACACCCCAACCTCAGGTCTCTCAACCTCATGGCCTGGCTGCTGAGAGGGTAGTCCTTGCTCCCCTTCTCCTGCCGGCAGAGGTGGAGGAGGTCGTCTTGGCTTCGCGACGGCCTTCTACCCGCAAATGCTACGCCCTTAAATGGCGTCGCTTTGCCGGCTGGTGTACCCAACAGTCTCAGGATCCCTTCTCCTGCCCGGTGTCGGTGATCTTGCAGTACTTGCTACACCTCTCTAATCTGGGAATTAAGTCCAACTCCGTCAAAGTTCACCTCAGTGCTCTTTCGGCACATCATGTGCCGGTGGACGGTAGACCTCTCTCCAGCGACCCTCTCGTGGCGAGGTTTCTCCGTGGTCTCCTTCTACTTAAACCACCTCTGCGCCCTCCAGCGCCTGACTGGGACCTGAATGTGGTTTTGCAGCGGATCACCTGTCCGCCTTTTGAACCTATGGCTACCTGTTCTCTTAGTTTTCTGTCTTGGAAAACGCTGTTCTTGATAGCCCTCACTTTCGCTAGACGCGTAAGTGAATTGCAGGCCCTCGTGTCTGATCCCCCTTACACTCGGTTCTACAAAAATAGGGTAGTCCTACGGACTCGCCCAAAATTTCTTCCAAAAGTGGTCTCCCCTTTTCATATCAATCAGGAGGTGGTACTTCCAACCTTCTTTCCCAGACCACACTCCAGCCGAGCTGAAACGGTCCTCCATACCCTGGACTGTAGAAGGGCTTTGAACTTCTACCTTGACCGTACGCGGGAGCACCGTAAAGCTGCTCAGCTTTTTGTGTCTTTTGACCCCAATAAATTGGGGCTCCCGGTCTCCAAGCGTACTCTGTCCATCTGGGTTGCGGACTGTATCTCTTGGGCTTATGGGGCAGCCGGACTCTCCTTAGAAAGTCGAGTCACGGCTCATTGCGTTCGGGCAAAGGCTACGTCAGTGGCTTACCTCCGCTCTGTTCCGCTGGCAGACATCTGCCGGGCCGCTACTTGGTCTTCGAGCCAGACTTTTGCGGTCCATTACTGTCTCGAGAGGGAGTCCCGCAGGGACAGTGCTTTCGGACAGGCAGTCCTCCGTAATCTCTTTGAGGTCTGAGCAACTCCTACCCTCCATCCCGGTTGTGGGCTACCGGTGGGTGATAATTCAGCGAAGATTCTTTCCTTCTGTGCTGCTGAGCTAGAGGGAGCTCATTTTTGTGCTTATGGGACTCCCAATCTCAAGGCTACCGGAGACCCTAAGTGAGGACTGACTTCCTGCTTGGTCCTGGAGAAAGCGTAGTTACTCACCTGTAACAGGTGTTCTCCAGGAGCAGCAGGAATCAGTCCTCACTACCCTCCCTCCTCCCCTTGGAGTTGCAATCGTCTGCTTATGTTTTGCAAATATTTTTATGCTGTCTTTTTTAGCTATGTCATCTGACTGGTTAAGATGGCACCCTCGGGCGGGAAGACGACCACGCATGCGCGCTGCAATTCCCAAAGGCTTTCTTTGAAAGCTGGGGAAAATTGCTCCGCGAGGGCTCCGTCGGCGCCGACGTCACCCATAAGTGAGGACTGATTCCTGCTGCTCCTGGAGAACACCTGTTACAGGTGAGTAACTACGCTTTCACTAACCAATCACAATGCAGATATCTAGCCAACAGTGCAACTATAAAAACACGTGGAATTTTTTAATTTCATACACTTTCTGGATCGACCATGAAGATGACTTGGACCCTGACGTTGGAGGAGCGTGTTCGTGTGTGCTTTGTGAGCGAGGAAGGATTTTCAAGCCGTCAGCCAGGAAAGCTGGCTGCAGTCAGAGCACTGTTAAGATTGTACAGAAGAAGAAATAAACGGGTTCAGTGGTGGACAAGCCTCGTTCAGGTCATCCACGTGCATCAACATCACGCCAGAACCACGCACTACGAAGCATTTCACTGGCTTTTATCTTTATTAGGAGACTTAATATACCGCTCAATGCGACAGCGTCTGAGCGGTTTACAAGGTACGTAAAAGCTGCTTGGAAAAAGGAAAGGAATGCCAATTATATTATAGGACAGACAGGAGGAGGTTAGAGAACTAGAGGGAAAGTCAAGTGTCAGGCAGATTGAGAGATGTCACCGGGGGGGGGGGGGGGGGCGGGGCGAGATCAAAGGCTAAGCAGAAGAGATGGGTTTTCAGGTGAGCCTTAAAGTTTTGAAGGAAGGTTCCAGGCGGAGGTCCGGGGGAAGCGAATTCCAGAGACGGGAACCGAGGAAGTAGAAGGCAGAGGAGCGGGTGGATTCAAGGTGGGCTTGAGAAGGGGAGGGTAAGACTAGGCGATTGGCATGGATTGAACGGAGAGAGTGGTGGGGAGTGTGGAGGTGGATCAAATCGGCAAGGTAGACGGGGGTGCCAGTGTAAATGGATTTGTGGATGAAGATGAGAAACTTATATTGTATACGAAAAGTGATTGGAAGCCAATGCAGACGTATGAGAAGGGGGTAATGTGGTCGAAACAGGAAGAACAAGTGAGGATGCGGGCTGTGGTGTGGTGGACTCTCTGTAGGTGTTGTAATTGGGACAGAGGAGATGTGAGCTTTGAAGGACAGGGAGGAATCAAGGATCATGCCAAGGTTGCGACTTATCGCAAGTTGACCTCTCCTCAGCTACTTAGAGAGTGGTCAGACAAGAGTGAGGTCAGTGTCAGCTCATCAACAGTTCGTCGCCAGTGCCTGCAGTTTGGTCTCCGGAGCTGCAAAGCACGGAATAAGCCACTGATGACTGACATATAAAGGCGCAACCGGATCATGTGGGCGAGAAAGCACTCAACCTGGCCAACTGAAATGTGGGAAAAGGTGCTATTCGGCGATGAAAGCACCTTCTGCCTGTTTGGTAACCAGTCCCACACCTATGTGAGGAGATTTCCTCGAGAGGAATTCAAGCCTGAATGTCTCAACCTCTCTGTGAAGCATCCTTTGAAGGTCATGGTCTGGGGCTGCATGGCCTGCAGTGGCGCTGGACGTCTTCACATCGTCGATGAAATGGTCAATGGGACGAAGAACATCACCATACTGCCATCAGCACACCAGCTGTTTCCTGGCCAGTTCCTGTTCCAAGATGACAATACACCCTGCCATCGCTCCAGGCAGGTGATCAGCTGGAAGTAGCAGAACAACAAGTCAGTGGACTGGCCTGCCCAGTCTCCAGATCTGAATCCAGTCGAGAACCTGTGGCACAAGGTGGCCTTAGAAATATCCAAGAGGCATCCGACATCAAAGCGTGAGCTGATTGAGTCACTCATTGCAGCTTAGAACCGCGTTGTCACCAACGATCACCTTGTCAGACTAGTTAAATTCAATGCCGACAAGGTGCAGTCAGGTGATCAAGAACAAAGGGTGGCCCATCAAATACTGAGCCATCACTGACACATAAAAACAGCCTTTTTCAAGGCCACATACATTAATTTGAAGGAAATCTGGTGTGCGTCCATAATATTTTAAAGCATACTTACAATAATATATTGTTGGCCAGTGATGTACATTCGCGATTTTCACAGAAAATCTATCAACAGGACAGCTATGGGGAACACACTCAGAAAATAAGGGCCAAACCAATACTAAAAGTTGGCCCTAATAGCCAAATCTATCACTTATCATGAGATACACAGAAAAAGCCACTGGGAGGAAAAAGAAATTAAGATATAAGGTCACGACGTTGAGAGAAAACGTCAAATTTACAAGTGATTCCAGACTTTTGCACATCACTGTAGGTAGCTGGCATCTTCTACCAACCCTCCAATATTTCAGTTTCCACGCAGCTTGAGAGGTGTGATCCCATAGGTTAAGGGCTCACTGAAGGAACACATAAGAGGGTGTTGTGGTGGTTTTACAGTGGTATTTGATTTCCACTGGGACCAAGGTAATTTGGAGAGCTGGCCCTTTAACACAAGGTGGGTTTTTTTTTTGTTTTTTGTTTTTTTAAATATAAAAGAATTGGGTGCGGCTGCTCAGTCTCTTACGGAGGGTGCTTCACCGGCATCAGGGTGAGTAGTTCAGCAGTTTCTGGTCCTCCCGTGAGGAGGAGGGGGCTGCCACAGCGTAGCACAGGATCCTCATCTGGTGCTCTTTTAAGACCTGACACTGCTGAAGCCGCTATGGGCGGCTGAGTGGCATGGCGGGAGGCTCTCCGTGGATAGTAACTACTGAGAGCAGAGGGTAATTTCTGCTCTTCTCGGGTTTGATACTGACTTAACTGGCACAGAAAGTTGGACTTTGGAGGCCTGCATGAAGTTGGGGACCGCGTGGCTGCAGCGGCAGATTCCCGTGCAGAACGGGAAAGGCTGCCATTTTGAGGTGCTTCTAGCGGTAGTGAGGGAGAGACTGGGGCGCATGTCAGATGCTGCGGGGGCCTGCCTTTGCGGGATTTTTTTGTTGTTTTTGTTTGATTTGGTTGCTTTTTGTTCAGTTTTCCATGGGTAATAAGAACATAGGATTAGAGCAGGAAGTATGGCAAAAGAAAAAAGCAGTTTGAAGGCCCGCAGTGCTGCTGGAGGTTAGAGCAGACAGCATGCCTTCTCTGGCCCTGTGCCTTCCCTGTGGTTCCCATAGGGGCTCTGTCTTGGCCTCTGGCTTCTGCCAGGACTGTGAGGGAGGGTCTAAATCATCGGATGAATTTCTGCGTAAAGATTGCTCGGCCAGACTGGAGGGACCTTCAGGGGGCTCAGTGAACCCTAACCCGGCAGGTCCACTGTTCTGTTACGGCGGGAGAGGACTCGGGAATTGATAGTCCACCTCCGCTGATGTTGGAGCCAAAGTCTAGGACCCCTAAATCCCCGAGGCTCCACTTATCCAAGGATAGAAACATGACAACAGAAAAAGACCACATGGCCTATCTAGTCTGTCCTTCCATATCAACCAATACAACAGTCCCCTTTTTTCCTTTAGAAAATCCTGTGTGTTTGTCCCATGCTGCTTTGAATTCAGATACTGTCCTTATGACCATGGACGATCTCAGTGGGGGGTTTTGTCAGTTTGCCCTGTATAGGGCCTTCTGTATGAGGCAGCAGAGGGAGGAGGGAAAGGTTTGCCCCTCAGGGGAAGGTATGAAAGTGAGGTGAATCTGAGTTTCTATTCAGCAGGGCTGAAGGGAAACCTAGTCCACGCCGGAGGTGGCCAGATAGTGACTTGTGGAAGGGCCTAGGGCCAACTCACTCTGAGGAGTTGGAGGACCTGGACGTGGAGGCAGACGTCCTGGAGGATATTGAGCTGGAAGAAGGCAAGATTCCACAAAGGGAGGAATCTTGCATTGTCTGAGTCTTTCACAGGGAGGAGCTGGTGATGTTGATAACTCAGTCCACCAAGGCCCTTAATATGGGGACAGGTGTCCCTTAGGATGAGAAGCCGCTAGAAAATCCACTCTTCCAGGCAGTCAGACGCAAACTGTTTTTCTCCTGCACCAGGTAGTTAAACAGAGACAAGACTGAAGAGGATGCAGGCCATGGCCCATTTGTATCCACTGCCGAATAGGCAAATGGAGTTGTTCCGCTATCCTAATTTGGATGCCGCTGTTTCAGCAGTCAGACAACCACAATTCCTGTGGAGGCAGTTCAGCCCTCAAGGATGTACAGGATTGGAATTTAGAGATCTTGCACAAAAAGACATTTGATATCAATGCCCTGTCGCTGCATGCATCCATCTATTGTGCTTTTGTGGTGCGTGCATGTTTGCACTGGGCGCAGGCTATTTTAGAAAGCTCTGGAGAATCCGGGCCTCTACCCCTAGAGGGTAGCTAAGTTGGAGTCTGGTGTGGATGCCTTCTGATCTGTGGCGTGTCCAAAAGAATGGTCTTGGTGGTGGCTGCTTGTCACTGTTTGTGGTTACATAATTGGTTGGCAGATGTCTCTCCAAGTCACGGCTCAGTAGGCTCTCATTCTGGGGTAAGCTATTGTTTGGTGAGGACCTGGATAAATTTGTGAAGGATTTGGAGGAGTCGAAAGGTGGCCGGCTCCCCAAGAGTAAGCAGAAATTGATTCTCCCCTTTACTCTGGCAAGGGGTCAGTCATGGGATATCCGGCGCTTCTGGAAGGTCCAGTTCGCACCCTATCAGAGAGGGCGCTTTCCTGCTGGAGGGCAGGCCTTTTGTGGGTTTCAAGGATCAGGCAGGGGTTTCTATAATCCTCCCTCAGCTTCCAAGAAAGCACAATGAGGCCACTCAGGCCCAGGACGACTTAATTTATTGTGGGGGGGATGGGCTGCGGGAATATTTTGCCGCCTGGACCAGGATAACATCGGATCAGTGGGTGCTGGAAATCATTAGAGGAGGTTACGCGTTGGAGTTTGCTCAGCCTCTAGCAGACACTTTTGTCAGATTTCACTGCAAGATGCCTCAAACCCGAGGCCGTACATTCCAGACTTCAATGTCTTTGCCAGTTGCAAGCGGTGGTGAAGGTTCCAGAAGTCCAATGCGGGGGTCGATCTATTTTGTTGTTCCCAAGAAAGAAGGCTCCTTCAGACCCATCCTGGACCTCAAACAAGTGAATCCATTTTCACATGGAAACGCTCCGGTTATAGTGGTTATCTGAGAAGGCAAGTGCTTGACCTTGACCTCACGGAAGCATATCAACATATTCCTATTTGACCAGACTATCAACACTATCTGTTTCACAGTGCCCATGGGACATTTTTTTTGTTTCAGGCCTTGTCCTTAAGTCTACCTACCACCCTCTGCACCTTTTACCAAGAGTGGTGGTGGTGCTGGCAGCAGTGGCTGTGCTTCTTCAGGAAGGGATTCTGGTTCATGCCTACCTGGATGATTGGCTAATTCAGACTAAGTCCAGGTGAGAAAGCATCAGAAAGAATCGGACGTGTGGTCTATCTGCAGAGTCTGGGGGCTGGATCGTCAATTTTACTAAGAGCTGGCTTCAGCCGTCCCAGGACTTGGTATAACTGGGAGTTCTGTTTCAAATGGGGCTTGTGTCCTCGCCAATGGACAGGATGCTCACACTGCAGGAGCAGGTGCGACAGTTCCTCCACATGAAGAATCAGATGGCATGTCACTACCTGCAGGTGTTGGACTCAATGGCTGCATCAATCAACATGGTACCTTGGGTGAGAGCTCACATGAGGCCGTTACCGAGGGGGGTGTTATGCAGATGATCGGCATAGTGCCATCAGCTAACACAGCTTATGCCCTGTCCAAAAGCATTTCAAGTGGCTCTGTTGATGGGTGGCTGCGCACAGACAAGTTATTGGCAGGGATGCCTCTGGAGATGCCATATTGGGTCCCGGTGACGCCCAATGCCAGCCTGTCAGGCTGGGAGGTGCATTTTTGAATCACAGATAGCCTAGGGATTCTGGTCCCCGCAGGAGAGGTTGTGGTCCATCAACTGACTGACTGGAGATGAGGGCAGTGTACCTGGCACTGAAGAAGTTCCAACCCTTCCAGGTGGGAAAGACAGTAAGTGTGTTCTTGGACAATGCGATCATAGTGGCTTACATCGATCATCAGGGTAGCACAGGCAGTGCACTTCTGGAAGAAGAGATCGGCCCATTAATGGAATAGGCAGAGGACAACCTACTGGCGCTCTCAGCAGCTTGCATAGTCGACTGCCAGATTCTCCTTCCTGGCTATCTCGGTCGTGTGCGCCTTGACACCAAAGAGTGGAGATCAGTGGGGAGGTTTTTGCTCAGTTGGTATGGTACTGGGTCAATCAATCATGGATCTGATGACAGCCTTTTGAGTCTGCAAAAACAGCTCTGTTTTACAGCCGGCGGCGGGCATGCAGGTTGGAGGGGCTTGATGCACTGGTGCAGAGCTGGCCAGCAAAGGGTCTGCTCTGCATATTCTCCCCCGTGGGTGCTGATCGGACGCGTAGTGCAAAGGATTGAGGCGCATCAGAGTTTCATCTTTCTGATTGCGCCAGATTGGCCACATTGACTGTGGTATGCTGATCTGATCTTCCTTGTGGTGGAACGTCTGTGGCGGTTGCCAGTTTGGGTCGACCTGCTGGTGCAGAATCTCATTCTGATGCCTCAAGTGGCTTGATTCTCACTTACGGCCTCTCTTGTGAAGGCTAGGTTAAGAAAGAGGCTATTCAGTGCCAGTCATCACTACACTGTTGAAGGTCCGTAAACGCTTCAACACCTTGGCATATGTGAGGATATGGAAAGTTTTCAAGGACTGGTGTGGGGGCCACGGCTGTCAGTCCCTATATGCCTCTATACCGGACATTTTTGCTTTTTTGCAGACGGGCTTGGGCAAGGGTTGGTTTATAGTTCCCTTTGCATGCAGGTGGCCTCTATAACTTTGTTGTAGTAGAATCTAGGGGATGTCCCTGGCGACACAGCCTGATGTCGTTGGTTTTCTGTGAATGGTGAAGCAAGTCTGGCTGCTAGTGAGAGCCGTTGTACCATCTTGGGATCTCAATTTGGTTTTAACAGTGACTGAAGTTCCCTTTGAGCCGCTGGGTGGCTACACCCTTAAAGATCTGACTTTAAAGACCGTCTTTTTGTTGGCAATTTGTTCTGCCAGGAAGATTTCTGATCTCCAGGCTCTATTGTGTCATCCTTCTTCCCTTTCATTCCAGAGAGAAAGTTGTGCTGCATTTGGTACCGGCCTTTCTACCTGAAGTTCTATTGGTGTTTCATCTCAATCAATCTTGATACTTCTGGTATTTTCAGGGGCCAGAGGAGAGTAGATGGACCCCTTATTGCATCTCCTGGATGTGCGCCACATTCTAAGGTGATATTTTACAAAGGACCAAGTCCTTTCGTAAATCAGATTGCCTGTTTTTGGAGGTTTGCGCAAAGGGGAGGCTGCTTCCAAGACTTCATCTCATGGTGGGTGAAGAAAGCTATCTCCTCTGCTTTATCTCTTATGCCATAGAGATTAGCCCAAGGGGCTGAAGGCCCATTCGGTTCGGGCTCAGGTGGCATCATGAGCAGAGTCCTGGTTGTGGTCACCGGAGGATATCTGCAAGCCAGTGACCTGGTCGTCCTTACATACATTTGTAAAACATTATTGCTTGGATGTGCAGACAGTGGAGGATGCATGGTTTGGTTAAGTGATGCTTCTGGCCGGGCTTACAGGTCCTTCCCAAGGTTAGTGCTGCTATGGTACATCCCACAAGTGCAGGACTGGATTGGAGGAGCAATAAGGAAGGTGAAAATGGGCCTTACCTGCTAATTGTCTTTCCTTGAGTTCCTCCAGTCTAGTCCCCATGATTCATTGCGGCTGTGGCGCGTTGGTTTTTCCAGTGCCTGAAGAAGTCCATCTTGATTTGCTTGGTCCGGATCTTGGGGATTTAGTATCATGGGCACCCCCTTGTTTATCTCTGGGAAAAGAATGCCTGAAGAGGGCAGCATGCCCTAAATTCCAGTAAGTTTGACTGGTAACCTTCATGATCTCTGTTTCGGGGAAGATAAGCTAGTTTTGGTAAAGTGGGGTATTTTTTTTTCTAGGTGTTGGGTTGGTATACTCTGAACTGTTGGTAGTTCAGCACAATTCTTAATTGTTGCTCCTGTGACTCTACTTTGTCAATAGAATACTGGAGACTGGTAGGAGGTGCCAGCTACCTATCTATGCAGATGCCAGTTTGAAGAATGATCTAGAATTTGCCAGCTGAGATTTAATGTTAAAAATGCAAGGTCATGCATTTGGGCTGCAGCAATTCAAAGGAGCAATATAGTATAGGGGTGAAGTACTTTTGTCCACCAAAGAAGAGCGGGACCTAGGCATGATTGTGTCTGATGATCTTAAAGTAGCTAAACAGGTAGAAAAGGCGACGACAAAAGCTTGGGTGCAGAGATGGGCTTGGCCAGCAGAAGAAAGGAGGTGATAGTGCATCTGTGTAAGTATTTGGTGTGACCTCATTTGGAGTATTATCTGCAATTCTGCAGACCTCGCCTTCAAAAGGATATAAACAGGCTGGAACCAGTACAGAAGGTGGCTACTAAAATGGTTAGTGGTCTTCATTATAAAGCATATGAGGTGTGATAGGGCTGAAACCACTGAAAGCAAAAACTTAGAAAAAAACGCTGTTCCTTACAAAGCAGCTAACGTGCAGAAGATGCAGTTCCCTTGCAGAGCAGCTAGAGGGAGCAGGCATGAACCTACAGAGGCTGAGCTAACACACCCGGGTACTGATTGTGCAGGAGCTAATCAGCTCCACCTGAGGGGTAGCCCGGGAAACTCAAAAGTAAAAGGCCTTTATAAGCAGAGAGCCAACTCAGAAGGAAAGAGAGGAAGGAACCTCGGAAGGGAGCTCAGAGGAGAGCTCAGAAAGAGAGAGAGAAAGGAGCAGACCCAAAAGATCCGGAGTGAGAGAGAGACCTGGGAGAGACAGACCGGAAAGAGATCTGTTTGGAAGAAATCCCAAAGGCAGAGAGCTCAGAAGGCGAGAGCCCAGCCGGGAGAGAGGCCACTACTCACCAGGAGGGTCTGAAACAGGATTAAAAGGTACTGGGAGAAAAAGTCCTGACAGGGGATTGACTTATACTAAGAAGCCAAGAAGCCTGGATTCTTTACAGGGTCTTCCCAAGCTGCAGAGAGGACAGACAGTATCCAGGAGGCTTCCAGAGGGAGTCTGCAGAGGAGACCGTGGCCAGAAAGTGGTGCCTGAGTGGGCAATTAAGAGACGCCCTGACTTCACGAAGCCAAGGTATGGTGACTATTTTTTCCCAAAGAAAGGCCCAGCTCCTAGAACGTCTTTAAAACCAGATAACCACTCTGAGAGAAAAGGAAGCGGGCAGGAGTTCTTTAAGCCATCACGTAGGGGCATAGGGACAAACCCTGCTATTTACCTGAAAGCCCTAGAACAGCCTAGCTGGAAGCTAGGGAGAAGAAGTACGGACTTTCAAACCCCAGCAGCCAGGGAAAGATCAAGTACAGAGGGAGGCACAAATGAACCAGAGCCCATGCAGGTAGAGTCTGTGGACTCAGTTACATTGTCCCAGGAAGAAGTAATGGACTGCTCGGTTTGTGTCGCAGGGAGTTTTGAGTCACTCCCCGAGCTGTAACTTATTTAGACAAGCTCTGATATTGTTTTTGTTCATGTTGAGCAAAAGAGAAAAAGCTCACTAATTTTACTTTGCTCCGAAGTTTGGAAAATCCTGTGTTTTTGCAAAAAGCTGTGAAGTATGTAACAGTTCACTTGTAACAGTTCACTATGCTTTGGTAAAAACCCTGACAAAGAAGGAGAACACCTTATTTTCTGTTACCTAGGGAACCTCAGTGCTTGAAAGGGTAAATAAAAGCCTTATTTACCCTTCATTCTGGTCTACACAACTTATTCCTATAAGGAGGAGGACTACAAAGACCGGGGTGCACCTGGCCTTCAAAAGTCTTTTACCTCCACAAATAATAAATATGCTCAACCTGCCCTTGCAGCCACTGGCCACCAGGGGGGGGTTGATGACAGAAGACAGACTTAAGGATCTTAATATATACACCTTAGAGGAAGGGCGGGATAGAGGTGATATGATTGTGATGTTTAAATATCTCCATGGTGTAAATGCACAGGAGGAGAGCCTCTTTAAATTGAAAGAAAGCAAGCTCTGCTACGAGGGGACATGGGATGAGGGTGAAAGGGGGTGGCTTCAGGAGTGATATGCATAAATATTTCTTCACAGAAAAGAGTGGTGGATCCGTGGAATAGTCTTCCAGTGGAGGTGGTAGAGATGAGGATAGTATCTGAATTCAAAGAAGCATGGGACAAACAGAGGATCTCTAAAGGAAAAAAGGGGATTGTTGTAGTGGTTGATATGGAAGGACAGACTAGATAGGCCATATGGTCTTTTTCTGTTGTCGTGTTTCTATGACATGCTCAGTTTCCAAGATGCTGGTGAAGGGGAAACAACCTCACAAGTGTGGGACTAGACTGGAGAAGTAAAGAGAGCCAATTAGCAGGTAAGGCCTACTTTCACCATGTACATAATTTACTTCCCTGACTTTAACATGTTCCTCCCCTCCCCCACGCACATGTGCTAGAGCTGCATGCTGATGACTTTTTATCCACTTGGGGTCTAGACAGCTAACTGGATGGTTAACCAGCTAGATCACCCCAGAAGGTGTCCTTTTCCTGCAGAGTGAGTTATGCTCCCTTACTGGAAGGCAGAAGCAGACTTGAGCAACTTTCAGCGGTCATTAGAAGGTATAGTTGACAGTGCAGCATTGAGAGAAGCCAGTATTTGCCTGCAGCAAATGTCAAGATGTGGACTGCAGTTCAGATAGGCTTGACTCTCCCGTCACACACCATGGTGCAGTGACCAATGTGACTGAGCCCTGTTGGGCCTTATAGTTCTCTGAGTGTGGATATGCACTTGTATCATGGAGTTGACAGCTATCCTGGTTTCAGAGCCACTTCCCATAGCGTCAAGCACTGGTGGCCTAGAGAAGAGCAGGAGGACCACATGTGTTCCCTGAGGGGGGCTGGTAAGTTGGTCCCAGGTCCTCATTCCCTTTTGCTGTGTCTTATGTGCATGTATGAGGAGTTTTCATAAGTGCGTATGTTCTGATTATTTTTGTGCTTTTTACTTAGTCCATTCATTTCAATTGGGCTGTATTTGGCTCTCTGGTCTGCTTGCATTAAAGCAGATTAAAAAGAGAAGAAAAAAAGCTAGGCTTTCCTTGGTATTTGGGCTTTTTGGCCTGTGTAGGAATTTTGGGGAACCCCAGATGGTGTTTTCCCAACTGGCCTTTCAGGTACTTGGATTTGCTTTTTGGGCTAGCCTCTTCACCATACGGTGTTGTGCATCTTTTTTTTTGGGGGGGGGGGGGGGGCGGGGTTTTTTTTTAACAGCCTACCTCGATCAGTTTTGGCAGTTTTTTTCTTTTTGACTGCGTGGAGCCTGGTAAGCATGCCAGGTGCCAAATGCTGTGCCTTCTTGCATGAGCAGGATCAGCTTCGTGGCAGATTCTTTCTGCCCCCTGTGCAATAGGGATGTCTGGAGCCTGAATTCTAACATAGTATATGATGGCAGATAAAGACCGTCATGGTCCATCTAGTCTCCTGGTAAGATGGCAAGAGTAGGTGCGCCTGCTGCTCTGTGCAGGTCACCCCTCCCCATGCCTTTTGTTTAGGGTTTACCCACCGCTCCGTGCAGGGTCACCTCTACTTGTTGAGAATTCTGCAGCATCATTGGGATATTATACAGAGGTCTCGGACGCATTGCTGTTTTAGGGGCTGCCTCTGTGTCCTTCATACCTTCATGACCACTGGGCAGGCCCCCTCCCCCCCCCCCCCCAACTCATAAAGGAGCCTTTGGAGGTTTGAGGAGGCTCCTGGCTCAAGCCAGCAACCTCTCTCAAGGTTTATGGTACCCTGTCTGCTTGCTTTGAGCAGAAGCTGCTATAACAGCTTATGTGCCCTCAGCTAGCCCTGCAACAACCAGCCAGGGGTAGTTCTTCCAAAGACTTTCCTATTGGATGCTGGGGCATGCTCTCATGCTGGCACAGTTGGTTCCGACGATACCCATACGTGAAGACTGCATTCCTGCTTGTTCCTGGAGATAGCATCTTTCAGGAAATTAAAAAAGAAGCCAGATAATGAAAATGGGAAACATAAGCACTGGCAAGTTAGATGCAAGGCATTGATAAGGCAAGCAAAGGTGAAATTAGACCTTACCTGCTAATTCTTTCCTTGAGTCTCTCCAGTCCAGTCTGGCCATGAATGGTTAATCCTCCATCAGCAACTGAGGGCTGAGCATGACAGACTCATGCTATCGTCCTATAGGAGCTCCCCCTTCAGCCCAGGTACTCAATCTCCAGGAACAAGCAGGAATGAGTCTTCACATATGGGTATGTCGGTACTGACGGAGCCTGCGCGGGAACGCTTCCCAGCGTCCAATCAGAAAGCTTTTCGAAGCATCCCACCATGACTGCGTGCTGCCTTCCTGCCTTTCCCAACTGCCTCTCCTCAGTTTTCGTTTTTCCGCGGAGCCGGCAGGACGTCCTCCTCTTACCGCAGAAAATTCTTCTTTTGCTTCTTTAGTTTTCTTGTGGTCGCGGCTGTCTCCCCGACGCCACCGGTACCGCCGGTGTTTCTCTTTTCTTGTAAAATATTTTCCTTTTAGGGAATATTTTTTCTTCTGAGTGTCTTACGGTTTTTCAGGCCTTCCAGGCCTCTCCATGTCCTTCATGGAACCGCCAGCCATTTTCTCCAAGAAATGTTCAAACTGTAGCAGTACAACTTTATTTTTAGACTCCCAAAATTGGTGTCTAAGCTGTTTGGGTCCTGACCTTTTTCCTCCGGAGCCCTCGGGCAACAGTATTGTAAGAAGAGGTTTTCAACATCGAGTTTCTCTCGATATGAGGTTCCCTTCCAACTTCAGGGCACCGACCATTTCTTCTACACAGGATCAGGTAACCCACAAACAGTCTGTTAAGACTAGCCAACCCTCGAGTGGTAGGTCTCATGCACAGCATGTAGACGGCTCCGGCCTTGCCCTCGAGGGCCCATTGGCTTCAAAACCCCGGCGGGAGTCTTCGGCCTCCAAAGCCTATATGGGGTTTCAGGTTGTTCCTGGGGTTCACCCCCCACAGAACATACCTGAGCCGTGTCCGGTGGTGGCATCCGCTTCGAGCGGTACCGATACCCCGGCATCGGTACTGGTGTTGTTCGAAACACTCCTCACCAGGGATCGTCGTCTGGCATCCTCGGTACCTACAGGACCGGTGCATACGTTCCAGACTGACTTTCCAGTATCGGTACTGGCACCGATACTACCTCCGACGTCGGTACCCTCCAGACATGCATCGATAAACTCGCTTCCTTCGATGCCGAGTCTGGAAGTGATCTCCAGTCTGGAGGACTGGGTACCGACTCGCCTTGGTACTGGCTTCCGTCGGTACCGAAGGCTCGGTTCCGATGGTTCGGATCCACAACTCTCGGTTCCTCCGATGCCGTTTGGGTTGCCCCCGGCTGGGTTTCATTCATCGGTATCAAACACGGTACCGATGTCTGCATTATCCTCGATGCCCAGTTTGGAATCGATCTCTAGTCTGGAAGACGCGGTTCCGACACACCTTGGTACCACGACCTGTCGATGCCGGAGGCTCGGTGCCGAGGGTGACTGCCGAACGTTTTCGGTTACCTCAGTACCAATTGAGCTGTCACCGATGTCTGTGTCTGGTTCGGTTCCGATATCGGTACCGGTATCCACTGTAGCATCGTGCCCAGCTCCTTCCATGCTTCTTTCAACAGGATCGCTCCCTTCTATACCAAGTTTGGAGTCGATACCTGGCATGGACGATGTGCTACTGACTGTCGCTGGTCCTGACCTCCAGTACCAGCGTCCATCCATTAAGAATCCCATATTGCACCGTGCAGGATCCTATATTCCTATATACCCAGATAGAGCCTTCGGTGCCCAGGCTAGTTCCTCAGATCTAACCTATCCAAGGGAGGAGATTCTTCTTTTCAGAGTTTCCTGTGGGATATGGCAAGATCACTTGCCATTTCTATCCCTGGACATGATCCTACACAAGGCTCTGTTTCTACCGAAGCAAAGGAAAACATAATGCTTCCTTTGCATAATTCCTTGCAGGATCTTCTTCTAGGAATGTGGGAAGCACCTTTAAGGGTACCCCCACCTTCCAGAGCAACTGATCTCCTATATCAGGTGCCCCCCCTCTCCAGGGTTTCAAAAGTCAACTTCCTCATCATTCCATTGTAGTGGAATCAGCAATGAGGCGGGTGAAGAGTAAGAAAAAGCACTCTTCTTATCCGCCAGGTCGTGAGTCTAAGACACTAGATGCCTTTGGACGTCAAACCTTCCAGACATCCATGCTTTCAGCAAGAATTCTCTCATATTTTTTTTTATATGAGTCTATCTCTTGAGGAGGTCACAAAGAAATTGCACCTTTTGACTCCCTTTCTTTCAGAACCCAAGAGTGCAGACTATTCCTCACTGCTTAGTCATATTCAAAATATCTCTTGGTTTCTTACTCGTGCTTCCCTAGACTCATTTGAGTCTGTTAGCAGGACTTCTGCCATAGCTATAGGGGCACGATGTAGAGCCTGGCTTCAGACTTAGACAAATGGGCACAACAAAGACTGGGTAATACTCCTTGCACTGGAGAAAATCTCTTCAATAAGGAGTCTTTACGTCAGGTTGCTCAGTGCTTCACTGACTTGCCTGTTTCTAAGGGCTGTTCTACGCCCTCTTCTTTCCCAGTAGGTAGGAAATGTTCTACCAAACTTTCTTCCCCTAGGGAGTGGAGGAGTGGCCTAGTGGTTGGGGCAAGGTACTTCAGGCCGGAAGGTCGGGGGTTCAAATCCCACTAGAGGACAGCAACCTTGGGCCGGAAGGACTGGGGTTTCTAGTCCCACAGGTGCTCCTTGTGGTCTTGGGCAAGCCACTTAACCCTCCATAGCCCATGTTCCCTGTACAATAGTTATCTCCAAGTTATCATGTCCTGTTCAATGTAATTTCAGTTTGTTCAATGTAAACCGCACTGATGCAGAATAGCGCGGTATATAAGAGAATGTAAATAAATAAAATAAATCTTCTGCCCGTCACACAGATGTTCCCAAACAGGGGAAACATCGCCCTAGTCTGAAGAATCCAAACTCTCACCGGGCTCAGCAAACCCAGCATCCGCAGGGTTTCTGATTAATCACATATTTCTTGTGCCTCTTCGGGTTTAGAACCTGCAGTTGGCTTCTTCTTAGTAGAAGCCTTCCACTGCTTCATTCTAAACTCTAGGCATGGATCTCTTTCACAAGACATCCATTTTTCTCTGTTATATGAGCTCTTAGGATGTTCATGCCTATAGGTCACAGCTTCTCCTTTTCTTCCTGCTAGGGAAAGAGGTTTGACAACTATCAAACGATAGTTTTATGTACCATCATGAATTTTTCCTTTCTACAGACTTACCACATTGTAAGTCTCCATTCAGCTCCATTCTCTCTACCCTCTTATCAAGCATTTCCCCAGTAAGAGTGGTACTATTACACTGGAGGGCTTCTCTTCAGCCCTTCTAGTTTTGTCTCTATTCCAGTGTGGAGTTTTCCTCTCTGAGTTAACTCCTTCTTCTTTTTTGCTTTGGGGCAGCTTTCAGACAGGTCCAGAGTTTTCTTACTCCTGTTCTGTCTGTTCTTTCTGTTTTTTAACAGAGTTTCTTTCTAATGTCTTACTAGCAGCTGCCCATGCAGGAGCCCTAGTGATTGGACCACTGGTTCTTCCCCACAAGCATCCAGAGTTGTCCTTCACTATATTCTTTCTGGCCTTAGTAGTGACTCCAAGACAGTGGATCTTTATCTTTCTTGGCAAATCTTATCGCTACAGGCTTCTCAGATTGTTTTCTATTCTTGCCATCTCCAATTCCCTTGGGTTTGGCAGCATAGTCGACCTAGGTACTGGGCAGCCAGTTCTATCTCCTAATTCTCCTGCATTATGCTCTCTGCAATCTTACAGAGAAGCTTTCCACTATGGGCCCCTGCTAGAGAGCATTAGGATTTCCTCAAACAGCTGTCCTAGATGGTTGGAAAAGGCTCCCTCAGTCATGCCCCTCATGACTGGAAGGGTTCTTCCTACCCTACTATCTCCTTTCTAAAGCAAAATACATGGGCCTTCTCTTACGTGAAAGCTTAAAGAGTTGTTCAATTCCCTCGTTTGGTCCTCAAGATTCCCACCGGGAATATGTTCTCTTTTCCTTGCAGCTCGTCCTCATGGTATCCTAATCCTTCATGGACAGCGCATATTTAGCTAAAGAACGCATGATACCTTTTTGCCCCTCAAGTAGGTCAACATGGTATCTCATTCCTATGCGTCTTCTGTCCATTTACCATGCCAGAGTTCTAGAGGACTCGGGACTTGCTGCCTGCAGACTGATATTATCCTCTGCTTTTCACGTAGCCATCCTGGCTATTTCACTGACTAGCATTCTTGCAGCAATCTAGTCTGTTCTTTGTCAGGGAGATTTTTCCCCTGACTTCTTCCATCGTAACCAGGGGGAATAGATTCTCTATATATCTTCTCAAGTAGGTTCCACCTTCTTGTTAGGAGATGTGAAGAGGAAAGATTCATCTAATATGTGAATATACTTTCTATAGGCATATCTCTGTCTGCTTAATTGCAGACACTTTTATATATAGGCCTATATTTTCATATCTATATCTATATATAGATATATATGTCTGTCATACTTATCTATCTGTCTATGCTTATATAGATATATATGTCTCTATATGATTCTGACAGTTGGGCTCTACCCATACCATGCTGTCCCAGCATGTTTGGGGTGCTACACACACAAACACTCCAGTGGTAGTTAACAACTTTTCTACCATAACCTTAGAGGTTTAGGTACCCCTGAAGCTCTCCATGTTCCAGTATCTTTCCTACCTGACATCAGTTAGGAAAGACATTGCAGATCTTCAGTTATTCTGAGGCTAACGCCTCGGGCATCTGTCCTTTCTTTTGGGATGTAAGGGTTTTCCATACCCCTTCTTCCCACAAGGACTAGGCCTGTTTGTCCAAATCAGTCAGCCTTTTCCTCTTTTTGCTCCTATGAGTGAGCCACTCTGTAGCCAAAAGAGTTTGGGCTTTTTTCATAAAGCCTTCCGCTGACAGCTTACAGTTTTTGTACTACCCCAGTTTACCCCTGGGGTTAACTCTTACCTTTCAGAATTTCTGACCTCCATTGTGTTTTCCTACAGGTTTATTACCTCTACCTTTGCAGTGAAGGTCCTCCTTGAGGTTCCTCTACTGGATCCCCAGTAGATCTCATGAACCTCCATACTTTTGTACAATCCTGTTAGGGGAGGTCCATATTGCAATATTTCATTTTCAATATATTTGATGATAATTGTCATCCACACAAGGACTTCTTGTCTGCAGTCCTATGCTAGGTTAGCTGTCTTTTATTTTTATTTATTTTTTATTTATTTATTTATGCTTTTCTTCTATACCGCTTTTTCCCAAGATCAAAGGCGGTTTACAAGTAACACAATGAACAGTTTACAATTAACATAATGAACATGGTTTTACATGGAACATCTTGTTTTTTCAAACTACGTACAATTAACTTTTCGTAAACAACAACAAGTAACATGGAATATATAATTATGCAGATGTTGTAACTATTTACATTAGTTAAATATTTACATTATTCAATTGTTAATCGTGGTTTTTAATACACTAGGGATTTCTAGGGATTTTAATACACTGAGGATTCTAGGTTGATTTTTCTAAATGCGATGTGGTTTGTGGCTTTTTGATCTGAGGTTATGGAGGATTTTTTTGGAGGTGTGGTGAGGGTGCTGGAGGGGGTTCATTAAGATTTATAAAGTATTCTTTAAACAGATATGTTTTTAGTTCTTTCCGGAATGTCTGTAGGTCTTTTATTTTGCGGAGGCTTAGAGGGAGTTTATTCCATATGGTGGGGGCTGCATATGAGAATGCTCTTGAGCTTGTGGTTTTTTTTGTTTTTCGAATTGATTTTTTTATGTCTAGTGAGTGAGTTGCGTTTTGTCTGCGGGTTCTATGTTCTTTTGGAGTATGTAGTAGAGTGGTTAGATGTGAGGGTGATATGTCATTGATAAGTTTAAATGTAGTTAATAGTATTTTGTATGATATTCTGCTATTTATGGGAAGCCAATGTAGTTCAGCGAGGATGGGAGTTATGTAGTCAGTAAGGCGTGCTTTTGCTGTTACTCGAGCACAGATGTTTTGAGCTCTTTGGAGTAAGTTGGTGCTTGTGAGGGGGAGGCCGATAAGTAGACTGTTACAATAGTCAAAGTGTGGAGTGATGAGTGTGCTGATAACAGATCTTTTACAGCACCTTTCTGTTTCAACTCCTTCCCACCATCCTGAAGATGCCTGGCCATATGAGGTGTAGCATGTTCCAATCCATAACATGCTGGGACTCCAGGCATCTTAGCTTGGGAGTCCCCATATGTGAAGACTCATTCCTGCTTGTTCCTGGAGATAGCACAGTTACTTACCTGTAACAGGTGATCTCTGGGAACAGCAGGAATAAGTCTTCAGAACCCACCCACCTCCCCTAGGAGTTGTATTCTCTATCTCTATCTTTCCCTTCTCTCTCTCTCTCTCTCTCTTTTTGCCTCAGCTTTAAAACTTAACTGAGGAGAGGCAGTTGGGAAAGGCGGGAAGGCAGCACGCAGGCGTGGTGGGATGCTTCTAAAAGCTTTCTGATTGGACGCTGGGAAGCGTTCCCGCGCAGGCTCCGTCGGTACCGACATACCCATATGTGAAGACTTATTCCTGCTGTTCCCAGAGATCACCTGTTGCAGGTAAGTAACTGTGCTTTCCCTTGACAAAGTAGTCTACGGAGCAAACAAGAGAGCATCAAACAGAACCACTCCAATAGGCCCCTTGATGGAAGACAGAGAGCTCCAGTATGCTTTATTTTGGTGATCTCTATGTTCACACCTTAATGCCAGTTTTTAAAAAGGGTTCTTGTGCTGATCCAGGAAACTTACAGACCTGACTTCAGTACCAGGCAAAATGGTAGACACCATTATTAAGAATAAAATTGCTGAACATGTGGATAGACACTGTTTAATGGGAGAAAGCCAACATGGATTTAGCCAAGGAAGGTCTTGTCTTACTAATCTGCTATATTTTTTTGAAGGTGTGATTAAACAGGTAGATAAAGATGAGACGGTTGATAAGAGTATATCTGGATTTTCAGAAACCTTTTGAAAAGGTCCCTCAGACTCTTGGCGAAATTAAAAAGTCATGGGCTAGAAGGCCCGTGGACTATTGTGGATCAGGATCTGGTTAACCAATGGAGAGTAGGGATAAATGGCCAATTTTCTCAGTGGAGAAAGCTGAAGAGAGGAGTATCCCAGGGAACTGTGCTGGCTCTGGTGCTTTTTAACATATTCATAAATGACCTGGAAATGGGAATAACGAGTGAAGTGATCAGATCTGCAAACAAGACAAAATTATTCAAAGTTCTTAAAACACAAGAGGATTGTGAAAAAAATCAAAACAACCTTGATAAATTGGAAGATTGGACGTCCAAATGGCAGATGAATAAAACCAAGGAGGATGATATGCCTCTGTTTGGACAAGTTCCTGGAGATAAAGTCCATATATCATTAATAAAGAGGACCAGGGAAATCCACTGCTTACCTGGGATAAGCATTGTGGAACCTGTGTATCTTTTTGGGAACCTGCCAGGTGACTTGGATTAGCCACTGTTGGAAAAAGGATACTGGGCTTGATGGACCTTTGGTCTGACCCGATATAGCAGTTCTTAGGAATTGCCTGGGAAATTCATTCTGCAGGTTTGGTGGGGGTGTGTTTGCTGTCTTGGAAGGTCTAGTCAGCCTTATGGTCTCATTTTTTCATAGTAAAAGAGCTACCGGTAAGTACTTGATCACAGTCTTAGTGACATTGGGGGTGTGTGTGTTTATTTAATGTTATCTGAGACTTTTGAGGGGAGGGGGGGTTGTGTGTTTTTGTTTTGCTTACTGCTTGGGAAGTATAATACTGGCTTCTCTTATTGCTGTTCCAGAGGATATATCAGGAGGTGAGGTCACTGCAAATTGCTTAAGTCTTGCTCCATCTCCAAGCAGGGGTCATAACCTCATTTCTCTGTAATGGTCTAGCAAAATTTAAGAAAAGGAGATTATTGGGTATGTTTAATATCTCTCCATACAACCACAGATGAAAGGCTCCAAATGTTTTGTCGCTGACAAATACAACTATGTGATCAGATTTCAGAAAAATATAACTGCTTCCTTGAAGATTTACTGTACAGTACAAATTTCCAGACAGTTCAGGTAATAACCTAGAAAGTTCTTCCTGTTGAGTTGATTATATTTAAATACATATCTGCTGAAATGCCGGCCATTTGTCCAAAGAACAGAAGATTTCTATGCTTTAAAAAAGCTCACTGCCTCAGATATCTATCAAGGTCTAGTGCAAAGTCTAGTGGTTAGCGCACTGGCTTGGGAACCAAGAGACCAGGGTTCAATTCCCACTGGCACTCCTTGTGGCCTTGAGCAAGTCACTTAACCCTCCATTGTCTCAGAAGAGTCCAAGTTATCAATGTTCCTGTTTAATGTACATTAGCAAGTTTAAGTTACAATGTAAACTGCTTTGACTAATATGATAAAGTGGTATAAAAAAACCTGTTGAATAGAATGAAAATTTATTTATTTAACACTTTCTTTCTGAAGAGAGTCCACTAAAGCAGTCATACCCTCTCACTGGATTTTGCTAATACTAGAATCTAGTAACATATATAGCTATTCTTTTGGCAGTCTTTTTTACAAATGTCTTTTTAAAAAATCCTAGTTTTTTTTATTTATAGGTGTACAATGAACAGATTCGTGATCTTCTTACCACCTCAGGACCTCTGGCTGTTCGTGAAGATGCTCAGAAAGGTGTTGTGGTTCAAGGATTAACAATACATCAGGTAAAGCGGGGATTGTGAAGAAGGTTGGGCAACTTGGGGATTGGTACAGCATTAGACTTTCATCTGTCTCAGCATTTTAAATGTAACTCTGTTCATTAGTGGATCTCAAGACAACGAAACAGTGCGACAAGGCAGTGGCAAAAGCCAGGAAGATGTTGGGTTGCATACAAAGAGGTATTGCCAGCAGAAAGGAATTGCTACTGTATAAGTCACTGGTGAGGCCTCATTTGGAATACTGTGTTCAGTTTTGGAGACCATATCTCGCAAAGAATGTAAAAAGACTGGAAACAGTTCAGAGGAAGGCAACCAAAATGATTTGGAGCCTGCATCAGAAGCCTTATGAGAAGAGACTTGAAGACCTAATTATGTACACGCGGGAGGAGAGGAGGGATAGAGAAGATATGATTCAGACCTTTAAATACTTAAAGAGAATTCCTTATCGTCTCTCCAGTCCAGTCCCTTCCTTCTGGGTTGTGCAACCCTTCCAGCAGCTTGGAGGCTGAGCCCATCATCGTTTTGATGATGGTGAGATATAAATACCACTGGCACCCACCCACAGGCACCAGTATTCTCAGCCTCCAAGCAGCTGGAGGGTTCCAGTAAGCCAGAGAGCTTACGGGAGTCTTTTTTTAGTTCCCTATCGTTCCTCCAGTTTAGTCCTCTACCTCTGGGTTGTCAACCTCCTCCTGCAGCTTGGAGACTGGCATGTCAGAATCATGACATCACCTGCTGCTCTCTCTCCTCAGTCCCAGTGTGACCAGTCTCCATGCAGCAGGAGGACGTTGTGAGCCTCATCGGGGGCTCACTAGAGGAACAGATAAGGAACCTGTAGGATAGTGTAGTTTGGGTCATTTACTTTGAGTTAAAAAAAAATAATTTGGGTACTGTCATTTTAAAAAAAAAAAAAAAAAAAGGTAAACGGCATTTCTTGCTCCCTACCTGTCTGTGCTCGGTCTGTTAAAAAAAAAAAAAAGACATCCTCCCGTTGGCTGAAGGATCTCTCCCCCTGGACCCTATTGGGGAGAGCCCTCCTTCAGGCGTGGTTGATTCCCCGGTCGCAGGGCCTGTTTCGTCGTGGCTAAGGGAAGCCGGCTGAAGAGCTGTGCAGAGCAGCGGACAGTTCATTGACGGCTCTCTTATGCTTGGGCCACTAGTGCCGCGAGATTCGTCAACCTCCTCCCGCAGCCTGGAGACTGGCACGCCAGAATCATGACATCACTGGATATAGCCTGCTGCTCTCTCTCCTCAGTCCGTGTGAACTGTTAACAAAGCAGACTCAAAGGAGCAACAAATAAGTAGCTAGAATAATCATGGTAAAGTAATCTGAGCTACCATTCCAACTATTGAACTATTCAGGCAAGACTTTCTTACGCCTTTCACTGCCATACACAGAATCAAACATAAAACTGAACGAACGTAAACACTTTGAAGACAAACCTACCTGTAGTCCGTCCCTGCTTGCCATCGAACCTTTACCCTTCTTGAAAAAACTCCGGGTGGGATTGAGGACTGAACTGTCGTCACTCAAGGAACTACAATTACCAGGTAAGTGTAATGCTCATTTCCTCCAGTTCAGTCCTCTACCTCTGGGATGTACCAGAGCAGTAATCATTGGGAGGGACCCTTCCAGCCGGCACATAACATCGCCGGCCCGAAACAGGCATCGTGAGCAGCCGCGACATCAAGACGTTAATGCCTACTGAACATACTCAGAGACGACCAAGTCGCCGCACTACAAATTTCTCCCGGCGGAACCAAACTGTGCTCCACCCAGGAAGCCGCTTGCGCTCTGGTAGAATGAGCTCACAACCCTGCGGGCACTGACCGACCTTGAAGCAGATAGGCGGAAGCAATTGCCTCCCGAATCCACCTGGCAATGGAAGCCTTAGCCGCCGTCTCCCCTTTGCGCACACCTCCAAACAATACGAAAAGCCGGTCCGACTTACAAAAAAGTTGTGTTACCATCAAATACCGCCGTAACACCCTCTTTACATCCAAACGGCGCAAACGGAGTGGAGGAGTGGCCTAGTGGTTGGGGCAAGGTACTTCAGGCTGGAAGGTCGGGGGTTCAAATCCCACTAGAGGACAACAACCTTGGGCCGGAAGAACTGGGGTTTCTAGTCCCACAGGTGCTCCTTGTGGTCTTGGGCAAGCCACTTAATCCTCCATAGCCCATGTTCCCTGTAAAATAGTTATCTCCAAGTTATAATGCCCTGTTCAATGTAATTTCAGTTTGTTCAATGTAAACCGCACTGATGCAGAATAGCGCGGTATATAAGAGAATGTAAATAAATAAATAAATTGCAGTCTAGGTCGCCTCCTTCTAGCGAACCCAGAACTGGCAAGGACACTGACTGGTTCAAGTGAAAGGGCGATACCACCTTAGGCAAAAAGGATGGAACCGGACGCAGGACTACCCTTTCTCTCGCGAAGGGCAAGAACAGTTCTCTACATGATAATGCTTGCAACTCTGAAATGCGCCTAGATGAACAGATCGCCACCAGAAATACTGTTTTCAACGTCAAGTCCTTCACCGAAGCTCGAAGCAACGGCTCAAAGGGCAGTTTGGTTAACGCTGCCAACACCAGGGCGGAACTATCACTCTACGCGACGGCCGTAATCTAGAAACCGATTTGAGAAACCGGGTTTTGTTTTTCCTCTGTTATTTTATCTCTCTGTGCCTTTAAATTTTAGCTCCTGCTCCTTCCTCCCTCCCCCTCCCCCCCCCCAACCATCTCTCTCTCTCCCTCCCTCTCAGTGCCCGATCTCCCGGCCCAGAGGAGGAGGTTTACCTGCAGCAGCGAGGAGGACCGAAGAAGTCTTCCCTCGCTAGCGCAGCCAGCCGGCACAGATATTCAACTGCAGCTCCTGTCTTCATGGTACCATTGAATATTGCCTCCAGTATTTGGGCACTACAGCTAAACGCCATGGCATTTGAATTTCTGAAGTTTTGATAATCGGTCCCATGATACTTTCCTTTTATCAAGTGTTTGTGGTCAACAGGAGCACAGACTTGTGCCTTTTCCAGTGCTGCCTAAATTTTTGGAATAAGTTGCCTCCTTTTCCTTTAAATGGAAAATGAACTGAACAGATTTTGATGTAATCTTAATGCTTACTTATTGGCAGCATAAATCATAGAGTGTAGAGTGCTATAAAGCTGCAAGTTGTACTGTTTTCCTAATGCTAACATCACTGTTGCAGCCATGGATTCAATGTTAACATGAGGAAAGATCTACAAAAGCTGGAAGACTGGTCTAATGCTCGGCAACTACGCTTTAATGCGAAAAAGTGCAGTGTCATGCACTTGGGTAGCAGAAATCCAAGGGAAATGTACGTGATAGGGGGCGAGAGGTTGGTATGCACGGTTCAGGAGAAAGACCTTGGTGTGATTATCTCTGATGATCTCAAGGTGGCAAAACAGTGCGACAAGGCGGTGGCAAAAGCCAGGAGGATGTTGGGCTGCATACAAAGAGGGATTACCAGCAGAAAGGAAGAGGTACTTATGCCACTGTACAAGTCACTGGTGAGGCCTCATTTGGAATACTGTGTTCAGTTTTGGAGACTGTATCTTGCAAAAGATGTAAAAAGACTGGAAACTTTTCAGAGAAAGGCGACCAAAATGATTTGGAGCCTGCGTCAGAAGCCTTATGAGAAGAGACTTGAAGACCTAAATATGTACACTTTGGAGGAGAGGAGGGACAGGGGAGATATGATTCAGACCTTTAAATACTTAAAGAGAAATGATGAACAAACAAACCTCTTCCAAAGACGGGGAAGCTGTAAAAACTAGAGGGCATAACATGAAGCTGCAAGGTGGTAAATTGAAAGGCAATGTCAGGAAATATTTTTTCACTGAAAGGGTGGTGGATGCTTGGAATGCCCTCCCGATGGAAGTGGTGGGGGCAAACACGGTGACAGAATTCAAAAAGGCATGGGACAAACACAGTGGATCCCTTTTACAGCAATAGGATAAAAACAAGATAAACGGTACCATCTAACTTCTGAACCATATAACGTCTCAACAAATAGGGGTGTCCTACATGAAGTGGTGGGTTTACCCCTAAACAAAGACATGGCGAGGGGTGGTCTGCACAGAGCGACAGGTGCACCTACTCTTGCCATCTTGCTGGGCAGACTAGATGGACCATGCTGGTCTTTATCTGCTGTCATTTACTATGTTACTATGTTAATGTTTTGTTTGTCTTGTGGCGGTCATTTATTTTGATTTTTATTGTATTTTATTTTATATATTTTTTGAGAGTTTCTTTGAACCAGCCTTGAGCTTTGTGTAAGGACAGGCTGATATCTAAAGAAATAAAGTTTAATCAATGTAATCGTATCTAGACATGGATTCAAATACTTTTTGTAGTGAAAGGCTGAGCCTTGATGACTGTCGTTTAGATTTACTGTAAAGGTTAAATCTGTGCCTAAAGATATATTTTTGTAGAAGTTTCTAACTTGCAGTGCTATTTCATCAATCTTTTTGAAAGCTAAAAATAAGGGCCCCTTTTACTAAAGCCTGATGACCAATTAGCATTTGTGCTTTTTAAGACCTGGCAGCTTGGGACCATTAATGTGCGGGCATGCCAACCACCACATGTTAAAACTCATGGCAATTGGCCATCATATGATGGCGTGAGGAATGGAAGCAGTGTGAGCATGGAAAACGCATTACCACTAGCGCCCAGTGGCAATGTGTTTCTTAACGAGAGTTCATCTAAGGCAGGGGTCACCAACCTGCGGCCCGCGGGCCGCATGCGGCCCAAGAGGTCCCTTCGTGCGGCCTGCGAGGCTCTACCCCGGTTAACATTACGTGCGGCCCGCCAAGGATTCCCACCATTGTATCCACGCGCTCGCAGCTCACCGACGACCACCTGCAAGCGTCCCTTCTCCTGTCAGTGTCATCTGTGAAGCCGGACTTTAAGCGTTTGTCTGCTAGCATGAATCATCAGCCATCTCATTAAATTCAATAAAGGTGATCAGCCATTGTTTTCATAATTTTGCGTTTGTTGTTTTTTTTCGCGGGGGCGGGGAGAAGGGGGGTGCGGCCCGCGAGGCTCCCGGTAGTCGGCTGTGTGGCCCGCGGCCCTCTGGAGGTTGGTGACCCCAGATCTAAGGTCTCTAAGAGAGTTAGGTAAATACACCTTACTGAAGTGCATTTGACGTGCATCAAAGCATTAACGGCTAGGAACATGCCAGTCATGCCTTTGAAAGCACAGAGGCTTTGCACTTAATATACAAAAAAAAAATCACATGTTGAATGCACAACCTTAGCAGGCTTTAACAAAAGGAGCCATAAATGTTCATATTCTTTTTACTGATCTTGTGTGACAAGGTACCACTAACCATACTTACGTTACTCATTTTTACTACAACTCTTTGTAGCCAAAATCTGCTGAGGAGATCCTAAGAATGTTGGATTATGGGAACAAAAGTCGAACTCAGCACCCTACTGATGTTAATGCCACTTCCTCCCGGTCTCATGCTGTTTTCCAGGTAACCAATGTACAGGCTATCGTATTATTTCTTCTTAGTGTGGATATGTGTTTGCAGAGAAGGTAATTTTATCCAGTATGGCAGGCCTTCACAATTTTTTTTAATCTAGGAGCTGGCTGCAGAGACCTCTTATCATAGTGTTTACCCTCCAAAAGGTGTATCATAGCCCCTTTATTAAGAGCCTTATTTACTGTTTTACCATTTTTCTATGGGGAAAGAAAGCTTAATGTATCAGGCTCTCATTGTGCCATTACACACTGTCAACAGAAGGCAACACCCTTTCTCCTCACTCTCCCACCAACCCAATGAGTATGTTGTAAGCATATTAGTGACCCTTTATAGTTGCACCCGAGGCAGCTTCCTTCTTTGCTTCACATATCAACATGATCTGGAAAAAGGGGAACTATATAGAAGGGTAGGCTAGATAGGTCATATGGTCTTTTTCTGCCTTCATGTTTTTGTGAAGCGCAAAAAAACCCCTCACACTAGGTGAATGCAGGGTGCTGAGGCTGAATCTCGCTCTCTCTCATAGCCCCTCCCAGGCATCACCCAGACTCTCTCTAGGCTATCAACCAAGGTGTCTCACCATTCCTTCAATGTTGTGGCACTCTTCCACCACAATGAGTTCTCTTCATGTAGCTTGAGCCACGTGGTGGTAGAAGTTTGCTGATCTCACTATATCTCCAGGAACAGGCAGGAATGCAGTCTTCACATATGGGTGACGTCAGCACCGACTGAGCCTGCGTGGGAACGCTTCCTTGCATCCAATAGGAAAGCCGTTGGGAGCACGCCACTGCGTTTGTGCATCTGCCTTCGCAACATCTCTCCTCGGTTGTTTGTTTTCCATGGAGCCATCAGGTTGCAAAATTGTCACTGCCGAAAACTTTTCTTTTTTGATGCTCTGCCTTTCGGTTGATGTCTGTTCCGTCAGAATTGACACTGGTCCTGATAAATTTTTCTTTTTTACTTATAAAAATTTCTATTTCTGTTTCTTTTCCTGCAGGTTAACCGCTAACTAGGCCTTCAGGCCTTCACATATTTCAATCCTTAGGGATATTTTTTTCTAAAATGGAGAAACCAACTAGTGGTTTTAAAAAAATGTACCAAATTTGCTGGTACCATATTCGTCATGGATAAACATGACTGGTGTCTAAAATGTTTGGGCCCTGACCATTTACCAAATGCTTGTACTTTGTACCAACAAATGACAGAGAGGCCTAAAGAACAGAGCCGGACAGTATGGATCCCTGTTCGCCCTGGACTCAATTTCAGTGGCTTCCACTTCGAGGACATCAATCTCCTCTCATAGGTCTCAGCTCTCTTCCAAGTCCAAACATAATAGTAAGTCTGTGATATCTAAAAAGTCAGCGACATCTACATTGAAAACCGAGACCAGAGGAAAATCGCAACACAAGCATAGAGACTCCCCTAAAGGTGGAGGACCTGTCCCCCAAAGCACAGGAAGGGAGGGGGGGGGGGCTCTGGGACACTCCCGAGGAATCAACCTTTGGAGAACTACAAGTTCCATGTTCTGGGACAGTGACTCAGAGCCTCATTGGTGATTCCATCCAAACATTGACCAGCGCATGTTGGTTCTCGAGATGAGTTTGGCTGCACTCTTGGCAGCCTCTGTACTGATAGTATCGACAGCTCCAGCAATGCAGGCTTTGGCACCCTGCCTACAGCCCAGTGTATCTGCCCCAATGCTGGCCCTCAAGCCCCACATCATTAGAACTCCCGAGGCTGATGCTTTCATTGGAACCAATTGATACTTCCGGTACCAACAAGCTAAGACTCCGATGGCTCCCGATGCCGATATCTCCGAGCATTGGTATCTGTATCGTCCCTTGCCGCCAACGAAGCATCGAGGTCAAACACAAGATCGCCTATACTTTCCAGGACTTCATCTGTGACATGGCAGTAGGACTGCCAATCACAGTAGCATCACAGAACAAATCGGAGGGAAGAAGAATTGGAGATGATACAATATCCTCCCACGCCCAAGGAGACGGCTACTTTACCAGTGCATCGCATTTTGTAAGTTCTTATGCCCTGCATATGGGAGACCCCTCTCAAGGTTCCGCCTATCAGCAAGAGACTTGATACCATGTACCAAGTTCCAGAATGCCCAGGCTTTCAGAAGCCTCAGCTTCCACACCATTTAATAGTGATGCACCAAAAAAAGAGTTTAAAAGTTCACTCTTCATGCCTCCAGATAAAGATTCTAGGACACTCTTTCCCTTTGAGCATCAATGCTTTCAGGCATGCATATTGGCCTCTAGGATAAACTCCTACATATTATACATGAGCATGTTTCTAAAAAACGTCACCAGGGACCTGGAGACGTTTGCCCCCATGCTTCCTGATAATAAGAGGAGCACATTTCAGACACACATTAAACAAAGTCAGAATATTTCAAAATTTGTTACCAGGGTATCTTTTTGATGCCTTTGAGTCAACCAGCAGAGCTTCAGCAGTTTGTATTGGGGCTCGGAGGATGGCCTTGTTACAGGGATCTGATCTCAGAGGGTCCAGGACAAGCTGGCCAACATCCCATTTATGGGAGAAAACCTTTTTTTAAAAGGTTGGAGAGAAAAGGACAGGGAGATTGAGACAGATCTCACACTCGGATGCCTTTTGAGAAAAATAGCTGACCCTTCCAAAAGGAAGACTCTTTCCAAGTAACCTTTCTGTTCTAAGTAGAGAGATCATCCTTCTGCACACCTTCAGCTGCTTACTAGCTTCAGCAGCGGTAGCAAGGCCTTCGCCACCCCAAAAAGCCCAAGGCTTCCAAACTTCGGCCACCAGCTCAGCCATAGCCTGTGCCTGGTTTTTGACTCCTTCCTAGAGAACATTGCCACTCTGCCTCTGGACAATCTCTAGTCCTTTCACATAGCAGGCAGACTCTGTTCCTATGCTTACCGGTGGCAGCTCATAACTTCAGAACAGGACTCTCAATATCGTCCAAAGGAGGGGTATCTGCTTCATTTTGAGACCTTATCCCCTACCAGCTTCACAGGGGACTATCCCATCCATCTCATTCAAAGCAAAGAGGAGAGGTGTCCATCCTGTTGTCCCAGGGCGCCATAGAAAAAGTTCCTCCTCCTTCAAGAAGGATGGGCTTCTACTCTCCGTATTTTCTCATTCCAAAGAAAACAGGAGGCTTCAGGCCCATCATGGATCTTGGAGACCTAAACAAGTTTCTGGTCTGACAAAAATACAAAATGATTTCCCTGGGAACCCTTCTCCCATACCTCCAGAGACCAGATTGGCTATGTCCTCTAGACCTACAGGAGGCGTACACGCACTTACTGATCCACCCTCAGCACAGACAATATCTTTGCTTCATGTTTCAGAGGAATCACTACCAATAAAGTGTTGCCCTTGAGCTTAGCCTCTGCACTGCGAGTATTCACAAAACATAAGATAAGCCATACTGGGTCAGACCAAGGTCCATCAAGCCCAGTATCCTGTTTCCAACAGTAGTCAATCTAGGTCATACGTACCTAACAGTTTCCCCAAAAGACACAGGTTCCACAATGCTTGTATTGGGTCAAGCAGTGATATCCTGGGTCCCTTTTTAATAATGGTTTATGGATCTTTCCTTCAGGAACTTGTCCAAACCTTTTTTAAATCCAGCTACACTAACAGCTTTTACTACATCCTCCGGTAACAAATTCCAGAATTTAATTACATGTTGCGTGAACAAATTATTTTCTCTTATTTGTCTTGAATGGTTTACCCTGTAGCATGTCCCCTAGTCTTTCTATATTCTGATGACATAAACAATCAATCTACATTTACCCGTTCCACTCCATTCATTAATTTTATAGACCTCTATCATATCTCCCCTCAGCTGTCTGTTTTCAAGGTTGAAGAGCCCTAACATTTGTAGTCTTTTTTTTTTTTTTTTTTTTTTTCATAGGAATATCCTCCTATCCCCTTTGCCATTTTCGTGGCTCTTCTCGATACCTCTTCTAATAACACTATATCCTTTTTAAGATATGGCGACCAGAATTGCACACAATATTCAAGGTGCGGTCGCACCATTGAACGATGCAAAGGCATTTATATCCATTGTTTTATTCTCCATTCCTTTCCTTATGATACCTAGCATTCTATTTGCTCTCTTGGCCACTGCTGCACACTGGGCAGAGGTTTCAACATGTTATCCATGATTTACATCTAAATCTTTTTCCTGGGTGGTGGTTCCTAATGTGGAACCTTGCATCATGTAAGCATAGTTTGGGTTGTTTTTTTCCTAGGTGCGTAACTTTGTACTTCTCCACATTAAATTTCATATGCCATTTGGATGCCCAGTCTTCCAATTTATCAAAGTCCTCTTGCAATTTTTCACAATCCTCTTGGGTTTTAACAACTTTAAATAATTTTGTCTCATCTGCAGATTTGATTACCTCACTCGTTCTTCCCATTTCCAGGTCATTTACTAATGTTAAAAAGCAGCAGACCCAGCAAGAGAAATTCAAGATGCTCTCCCTTGGAACACTGCTGTGCCTACCTTCAGCAAGGAGATTGGTTATGCTCCTTGGGTATGAAGGATGCTTACACCCAGATCCTGATCCACTCAAGCCACAGGCAGTACCTCAGGTTCATTGTAGGAGGCGACCACTACCAGAACAGGGTACTCCCCTTCAGCCTCGCCGCTGCTCCAAGAGTCTTCAAGTGTCTGTCAGTGGTGGCAGCCCATCTCTGCCTCCACGGGGCCTTCGTCTTCGCCTACCTCGATGATTGATTGTCTTGTCAAGGGGGGGACATGGCTTCAGAGGCCAGACAGGCCACCGACTGCACCATTCAGGTGTTACAGTACTTGGGTTCCGTGATAAATCATCCAAAGTCCAATCTTTATTCCAAAGCAGACTCTGGAGTTCATCGGGGCCCACCTGGATTCCTTTGCAGGCCAGGGCTTTCCTTCCCCTTGACAGGGCAGACTACCTCATGGCCCTTGCAGCTGAGGTACAGAAGCGCTGCACTGTATCAACTCGAGCACTCCTCTGCCTCCTGGGCCACATGGCCTCCACAGACCATGTACTCCTCAATGCATGCTTCCACATGCGGGAGGCTCAGTGGTGCCTTGTCCCAGTGGACACAGGCCATGGGTCGGCTTCGGGATAGGATCACCATATAAGAACATAAGATATGCCATACTGGGTCAGACCAAGGTCCATCAAGCCCAGTATCCTGTTTCCAACAGTGGCCAATCTAGGTCATACGCACCTAGCAGTTAACACAAAAGACACAGGTTCCGCAATGCTTGTACTGGGTCAAGCATTGATATCCTGGGTCCCTTCTTAATAATGGTTTATGGACCTTTCGTCCAGGAACTTGTCCAAACCTTTTTTAAACCCAGCTGCACTAACAGCCTTTACTACATCCTCCGGTAACAAATTCCAGAGTTTGATTACACGTTGAGTGAAAAAATATTTTCTTTTATTAGTCTTAAATAGTTTACCCTGTAGCTTCATTGCATGTCCCCTAGTCTTTCTATATTCTGATAACGTAAACAATCGACTTACGTTTACCCGTTCCACTCCGTTCATTAATTTATAGACTTCTATCATATCTCCCCTCAGCCGTCTCTTTTCCAGGTTAAAGAGCCCTAAACCTTTTTAGCCTTTCTTCATAGGAGTATCCTTCCATCCCCTTTACCATTTTGGAGGTTCTTCTCTGAACCTTTTCTAATAACGCTATATCATTTTTAAGATACGGCGACCAGAACTGCACACAATATTCAAGGTGCGGTCTCACCATGGAGCAGTATAGAGACATTATAATATCTTTTGTTTTATTTTCCATTCCTTTCCTTATGATCCCTAGCATTCTATTTGCTCTCTTGGCTGCCTCTGCACACTGGGCCATAAGAACATAAGATATGCCATACTGGGTCAGACCAAGGTCCATCAAGCCCAGTATTCTGTTTCCAACAGTGGCCAATCTAGGTCATATGTAACTAGCAGTTTCCCCAAGAGACACAAGTTCCACAATGCTTGTACTGGGTCAAGCATTGATATCTTCGGCCGAGGGTTTTAACATGTTATCCACAATGACGCCTAAATCTTTTTCCTGGGTGGTGGTTCCTAATGTGGAACCTTGCATTGTGTAACCATAGTTTGGGTTGTTCTTCCCTAGGTGCATAACTTTGCACTTGTCCACATTAAATTTCATCTGCCATTTTGATGCCCAGTCTTCCAATTTATCAAGATCCTCTTGCAATTTTCCACAATCCGCTTGGGTTTTAACAACTTTAAATAGTTTTGTGTCATCTGCAAATGTGATAACCTCACTTCCTGTGCGGATATCCAGTTTAGTCCTCCACAATCGGGTAGTGCACCTTCTACTGCAGCCTGGAGACTGGACCAATCAAATCTTCTGTAGTACATATCCAGCAGGAGCTCCCAGAAGCCCCCCAGTGTGTCCAGTCTCTTGCAGCTTGAAGACGTCTGTGCCCTTGCTGGGCACACTGAGTGACTCTTGAAGGAGCAAACACTAGTTAGTTAGTCTTTTAGGGTTTGTTTTTGGGACATTTATTTGCTATTTATTTAATAGCTAGTTGTATCTTTAAAAGGAAAAGTGGAAGAAACATGCCTCTCTAGTGCTTTGGCACAGGAGACTCGGGAGGAAGTCAGACCTGCGGGCTCCTGTCTTCTTGCCTGGCTAATTTTATCAGCCTTGGGTGAGCTTCCCCTTGACTGTACGGGGAAAAGCCATACCTGATACAGCAGTGGCTGACACTGTGTGAAGTTGGCTGTGTCCTTGCTGTTCCTGAGCTGGTAGGAGTTTTCATTTTATGTCTGTATTTGTGAGCAGTGCTCTCTTGTCAGAGCTGCCAGCGTTCTGTAGGCTCTCCTGAGCCCATTTGGCAATTTTTCCTAAATTTGATCGTTTGCCCTGTGTCTGAGGGTCGTTTTCTTTCTTTTACGTATTATTTATTTGTCTTTGTATTTTCGCGCTGTTTTTTACCGCGGGTGAAAAAGTGCGGCGGCCATTTTGGATTTATAAACTGTGCTTTTAGAGGCACTTTTGATCACTTGTGCACAGGTCCCCCTGGGGTTTTTGGGGTTCCTTTTGCTGGCGATTTTGCTCAGGGCACCCCTGGGAGTCTGGGGAGTGTGTTTGTTTCTTGCAAAAAACAAAACAAAAACGTTTTATTATTCAACCGGGACTGATTTGCATGAGATTGCCCCTGTGGTGTGGGCTTTTCTGTGCCGGTTCCCTTCTATCCCGCTGGGCAGAGGTGGTCTTGGGATGGCTTCCAAACCCCAATGTGTGATTTGTGGGTCCCGCAGAGCGGCAGGGACTGACTCTGGCATCTGCAGGGGCTGCGCTGCAGTGCCCGCAGAGCTGGAATACTCTGTGCATGTCCAGGAGCAGGCTACCCCTGGGGATGCTTCTACTTCAGGGGACAGTGTCCTTTCTCCGAGCATCCCTCAGTCTGGGTCGGTTCCACCGGCCAGTGGGTCGGTGGCTGCGCTCCTGCAGGGGGCTATAGTTGTCCCACCTATGGAATTCTCCCCTGATTTTGTTCTCCTCATGCATCAGGCTTTCCACTTGAGCAGGTCCGGTCAGTGGCCGGAGGTTGGGCCCCCCTCTCTCCCCTCGGGGGTCACTGGGGTGGCTCAGCGCTCCTCTCCACCCGGGGTCAAGCGGCTCCGGTTGGGGGAACAGGAGCAGGACGCCCTGGGGCTTCTGGAGTCCGAGGCGGAGGGCGATCCTGAGACTGAAGCGGAGGAATTGGAGGATGGGGAGATCCCCGAGCCGGAGGATCAGGCTCAGATCATTCGGGTGTTTCGGAAGGACGAGCTGGTTCCTCTGGTTACGGAGTCCCTTCAGGCACTTAACCTTTCGGCAGTGCGGTCCCTGGAGGAAGAGGGTCTGGAGGATCCTCTCATTCAGGCCGTCAGGGATGCCCAGGTGGTTTTTCCCGTCCACCGCGTAGTGGAACAGATGATACAGGCAGAGTGGGAGCACCCGGAATCCGGTTTGAAGGGGATTCGGACCATGAATCGGCTTTATCCCCTCGCCGACAAGGACAGGGACTTGTTTAAGTCTCCGCGAGTGGATGCGGCGGTTTCCGCGGTGACCAAGAAAACCACCATCCCGGTTGAGGGGGCGGCGGCCCTCAAGGACGGGCAGGAAAAGAAGATTGATAATTTGCTGAAGCTAACCTTCGATACGGATGCCGTGTCATTGCAAGCCTCTATTTGCGGGGCTTGGGTGGCTCGGGCGTGTCTGCGGTGGTCGCAGCGCTTGCGCTCGAGTCCCGGCTTAGACCAGCAAGGCCTGTTGGAGGTTACCCGGCTGGAGTCCGGCTCGGCCTACTTGGCGGATCTGTGTTATGATTTAATCCGCGCATTGGCTAATAGTATGGCGTCCGCGGTGGCAGCGCGCCGGTCCCTATGGTTGCGCAACTGGGCGGCTGACGGTTCTTCCAAGTCCCGCCTCGGTAAACTGCCCTTTAAGGGCAGATTGTTATTTGGGGAGGCTCTCGAGAAACTGGTAAAGGAGCTCGGTGAGTCCAAGGGGGGCCGGCTTCCGGAGGATAGGCCAAGGGCCAACAGGTCTTCCACCTCGGCGCGGGGGTCCTTTCGGGATCAGCGCAGGTTTCGGTCCTCCCGCCTGTGGGCCTCGCAGCGGGGCCGGTTTGGAGCCCGTAATCAGGGATTTCGTGGTTTCAGAGGGGCCGGCAGAGGCTTCTCCGGAGCCGCCTCTCCCTCGGCTTCCTTTGGGCGCAAGCCGCAATGACGCGAGGCGGGCTCTGGAGGGAGGACCGATTATCGGGGGTCGTTTGCACGACTTTCTTCCGTCTTGGGCCCAAATTACGTCAGATCGCTGGGTGCTACAGATTATAGAAGAGGGTTATGCTCTAGAATTTGCATCCCCGCTTCCGGATGCCTTTGTTCTGTCGCCCAGCAGGGGCGAACAAAAGACGCGGGACATCCGCGTGACCCTGGCTCGGTTGTTAGCACTGGGAGCGGTGGTCCCGGTTCCTCTCTTGGAAAGAGGCGCCGGTCGTTACTCCATCTATTTTGTGGTCCCCAAAAAGGGCGATTCTCTGCGTCCGATCTTGGATCTCAAAGGCGTCAATCGCGCGCTCAGGGTACCGCACTTCCGTATGGAACTCTGCGGTCAGACATTGTAGCAGTACGACAGGGGGAGTTTTTGACGTCCCTCGATCTTACAGAGGCCTATTTGCACATCCCGATACATCCATCTCATCAGCGGTTTCTCCGCTTTGCGTTTCCGTGGGGCCACTTCCAGTTCCGGGCCATGCCGTTCGGCTTAGCCACGGCTCCGCGCACTTTCACAAAGGTGATGGTGGTCGTTGCGGCGGCCTTGCGCAAGGAGGGCATCTTGGTCCATCCATATCTCGACGACTGGTTGATTCGGGCAAAGTCCAGTCGGGAGTGCTTGCGAGTCACGAGCAGGGTAGTGGCTCTGCTGCGGTCTCTCGGCTGGGTGGTGAACGAAACGAAAAAGTTGTCTGCATCCCACGCAGGACCTCGAGTATCTGGGGGTGCGCTTCGACACCGCCCGGGGGCTGGTGTGCCTCCCCGAGCGCCGCGTCCAGGCGTTGCGGGCTCTTGTCCGACTCTTTTCGGGGCATGCCCGCTCCGTCGGCGTGGTGGTACCTGAGGCTTCTCGGAACAATGGCGGCGACCTTGGAGGTGGTACCGTGGGCGCGGTTCCACATGCGCCCGCTGCAGAGGGCGCTCCTTCGCCGGTGGTTCAACCAGTGCGACTCCTTGAACAAGAGACTGCCCTGCCCAAAGGCGGTGCGTCTTTCGCTCCGTTGGTGGCTCTCTCCCGAGAATCTGACGCGGGGGGTTCCCTTGGAGCCTCCTCTGTGGGTTCCCCTCACAACGGATGCGAGCTTAGCCGGTTGGGGAGCGCACTGCGAGACCCGCTTCACTCAGGGGGTGTGGTCCTCCCAGGAAGCGTCTTGGTCGATAAACCGTCTCGAGCTTCGGGCGGTGCGACTGGCACTATTGGCCCTGGAACCACTGGTCCGGGGTCGACCTGTCCGGGTCTGGTCGGACAATGCGGCCACGGTGGCTTACATCAATCGCCAAGGGGGCACAGGGAGTGTGGCCCTGGAAACAGAGGCGACAGCCTTGTTCAGTTGGGTGGAGACTCGTCTGCCGGCAATATCAGCGGCGCACATAGCGGGCGCGGAAAATGTCCAGGCCGACTTTCTCAGCAGAGTGCGAGTGGACCCCGGAGAGTGGGAGTTAAATCCACAGGTGTATGCGCAAATAGTGCGGCGGTGGGGTCCGCCCATCATGGATCTCATGGCGACCTTCCAGACGGCCAAGACGAGTCGCTTCTTCAGCAGACGGCGGGAGCGAATGTCCGAAGGGCTCGACGCTCTCATTCAGCCGTGGCCGACGTCCGGGCTTCTGTATGTCTTCCCTCCGTGGGCGCTGATCGGCCGGGTCGTCCAGCGCATCGAGGGTCATCAGGGCAGAGTGCTGCTGGTGGCTCCTGATTGGCCCCGGAGGCCCTGGTATGCCGAGCTAGGCAGACTTCGAGACGGCGTGCCTTGGCGCCTGCCCGCGCTGCCGGACCTTCTTCTTCAGGGCCCCCTGCGGATGCCCCAGGTGGCTCGATTCTCGCTTACGGTTTGGCCATTGAGAGGGCTCGGCTGAAAAAGAAGGGTTATTCGCCCGCGGTGATTTCCACCCTACTGCGGGCAAGAAAGTCATCCACTTCTCTTACTTATGTTCGAATCTGGAGGACTTTTGAGGACTGGTGCTCCCGGCGGGGAGTCCGGGCGGCGACGGTCTCTGTGCCCGTCGTGTTAAGCTTCCTTCAGGAGGGGTTCGAGAAAGGCCTCGCGGCCAGTTCCCTGAAGGTTCAGTTGGCAGCGATCTCCTGCTATAGAGGCAAGGTTTTAGGCCGCATTCTCAGCGCTCATGCGGATGTGCGGCGTTTCTTGACCGCTGTTTTTCATTTGCGGCCTTCCCGCAGAGCACCGATTCCCCCGTGGGATTTGAATTTAGTCCTGCGGGCTCTGGTGCGGGAACCTTTTGAGCCCTTGCGGAGGGCGTCCCTGAAGGATCTCACTTTGAAGACGGTCTTTCTTGTAGCCATTTGCTCGGCTCGGCGCATTTCGGATCTTCAGGCCTTGTCCTGCCGAAAGCCTTTCTTGTCGTTTTCCGCGGACCGGATTGTGATCCGGCCGGTGCCTTCTTTTCTTCCAAAGGTGGTGTCTCCCTTTCACTTGAATCAGGCAGTGTTTCTGCCAGTTCTTTCGGCGAACTCGGTCGAGTCGGTGGACAGGGGTCTTCACCGGCTCGATGTGGGTCGCACGCTGCGTCGGTATTTGCAGTCTACGGAGTCCTTTCGTAAGACCGATCGGCTTTTTGTGCTCTTTGGGGGCGCAAGAAAAGGGGAGGCGGCGGCTAAGTCCTCCATTGCTAGATGGATCAAGGAAGCGATCGCATCTGCGTATCTGTTGCAGCAGCGGCCAGCTCCGGAGGGGCTTAGAGCTCATTCTACTCGAGCTCAGGCGACCTCTTGGGCGGAGCATTGCCTGGTTCCGCCAGCGGATATCTGTAGGGCGGCCACTTGGTCGTCTCTGCACGCTTTCAGCAGGCACTATCGCCTGGATGTATTAGCGGCTCGGGATTCCTGTTTTGGATCGGCGGTTCTGCGCGCCGGCTGGCAAGGTCCCGCCCGGTCTTAACTGCTCTGTTACATCCCGATTGTGGAGGACTAAACTGGATATCCGCACAGGAAATGGAAATTACACTAACCTGGTAATTGTAGTTCCTGTAGGATCCAGTTTAGTCCTCCTTCCCTCCCAACTCTCTGTGTAGTCTTGCGGCGCGCTTTACCGAGCGGTTGACTGTAGGACGGTTCTTCGTCCCGTTCGGGTTCTGTTGACAGTCGTGCTTATCGCTATGGCTCTTCCCTTTCTTGGAGTTCAGTCAGCTCCCCAGATTTCTGTGAAGGGGAGCTCTGTGTAAATGGGAAGGCGTCGGTTTCGGCGCCAGGCGGTGTTCTGACTTCCTCGTTTGGGGAGGGAGTTGGTTATTACAGGGGGGGAAGATAAGGGTTTACTGATAATGTAATGATAATTTAATGATTATTTAATGTGTTGCTTCGTTAAGTATGCTTTGTTACTAGTACACTGGGGGGCTTCTGGGAGCTCCTGCTGGATATGTACTACAGAAGATTTGATTGGTCCAGTCTCCAGGCTGCAGTAGAAGGTGCACTACCCGATTGTGGAGGACTAAACTGGATCCTACAGGAACTACAATTACCAGGTTAGTGTAATTTCCATTTGTTCCACTTTCCAGGTCATTTATGAATATGTCAAAAAGCAGCGGACCCAGCACAGATCCCTGGGGTACACCACTATTCACCTTTCTCCATTGGGAAAATTGGCCATTTAGCCCAACCCTCTGCTTTCTATCTTTTAACCAGTTCCTGATCCACAGTAGTACACTGCCTCCTGTCCCATGACTCTTTAGTTTTCCCAAACGTCTCTGATGAGGGACCTTGTCAAAGGCTTTCTGAAAGTCCAGATACACTATATCAACCGACTCACCTTTGTCCACTTGTTTATTCACACTTTCAAAAAAACATAACAGATTAGTAAGACAAGATCTTACTTGTCTAAAGCCATGTTGGCTGTCTCCAAGTAGGCCATGACTATCTACATGCTGAGTAATTTTATTCTTTATGATGATTTCTACCATTTTTCCTGGTATTGACGTGAGGCTCACCGGTCTGTAGTTTCCCGGATCACCCATTGAACCTTTTTTAAAAATTGGAGGATCGCCAATGTAACACCAATCTTCAGGTATTAGAGTTGATTTTAATGATAGTTCACAGATTACTAATAGCAGGTCTGCAATCTCATATTTCAGTTCTTTCAACACCCTTGGATGTATACCATCCGGCCCAGGTGATTTGCTACTCTTCAGTTCATCGAATAGTTGTAATACATCTTCCCGATATATCGATATTTCCTTCAATTCTTCCGCACCTTTAAATACCACTTCAGTCATGGGTAACATCCCTACATCTTCCTCAGTAAAGACCGAAACAAAGAATTCATTTAGTCTCTCCGCTGTCGCCTCTTAGTGCCCCTTTAACTCCTCTATCATCTAATGGACCAACTGACTCTCTCACAGGTTTTTTGCTATGAATGTACTTGAAAAAAATCTTTATTTCGCGTTTTCGCTTCCGCAGCAAGCTTCTTCTCAAATTCTCCCTTTGCCTGCTTTATCAGTGCCTTACATTTGACCTGCCAGTGCTTGTGCTGTTTCCAGGTTTCGTCGTTTGGCTCTTTTTTCCATTTCCTGAAAGATGCTTTTTTGGCAACAGCATCCTCTCTGACCTCACCTTTAAACCATGCTGGCAGTTTTTTGGACTTCCTTCCACTTTTCTTAAAGCGTGGAATACAGCTGCTCTGGGCTTCCAAGATAGTATTTTTCAACAACACCCAAGCTTGATGTAAGTCTTTAACCTTTGCAACTGCTCCTTTTAGTTTTTTCTTAACTATTTTCCTCATTTTATCATAGTCTCCCTTTCGAAAGTTAAAAGGTAGTACTGTGGATTTCCTTACTATCCCTCCTCCACTAATTAAATCAAAGGCGATCATGCTATGATCACTATTGCCAAGTGCCCCCAACACCCTTATCTCTTGCACTAGATCTGGTGTTCCACTAAGGACTAGGTCTAATATGGCTTCCCCTCTGGTCGGTTCATGTACCAGCTGCTGCAAGAAGCAGTCATTTATGTCATCTAGGAACTTTATCTCCCTAGCAATTCCTGCCATGACACTGACCCAGTCGATACCGGGATAATTGAAATCACCCATTATTATTACCTCGCTGTAACTTTTGTTAGCTTCCTTGATTTCTTTGAGCATTTCATCATCCATTTGTTCATTCTGGCCAGGCGGTCGATAGTACACCCCCACTGCCATCGCCTTCCCCTTTTTACATGGAATTTCAATCCATAGATATTCTACAGCAAATTTAGTTTCCTGTAAAACTTTAATCCTTTCTGACTCAATGCCTTCTCTAACATAGAGCGCAACCCCTCCACCAATTTGATCAGCTCTATCATTATGATATAGTTTGTACCCAGGTATCACAGTGTCCCACTGGTTGTCCTCCTTCCACCATGTCTTTGATATTCCAATCATATATCTAACCTCTCATTTAGTGCTATATATTCTAACTCTCCCATCTTATTCTTTAGACTTCTAGCATTTGCATACAAGCATTTTAGAGACTGTATTTTATTCATATTAATTTGGCTATTGGTAGACATGGGTAATTTGGGATCTTTAAGCTCTGTCTGCTCCATACTCGAGGGCATTTGGGCTACTTTACTCTTTTTTTTGGAACCTCTCTGCTTTTGGTAGTATCCTTCAAGGATACATTCTTCCGAACCATCCGCTCTTGGGCGACTGTCGGCTTTCCCTTATTATCTAGTTTAAAAGCTGCTCTATCTACTTTTTAAAGGTTAATGCCAGCAGCCTGGTTCCATCCCGGTTAAGGTGAAGCCCATCCCTTCGGAAGAGCCCCTCCTTTCCCCAGAATGTTCCCCAGTTCCTAACAAATCCAAACCCCTCATCTCTGCACCATTGTCTCATCCACGCATTGAGACTCCGGATCTCTGCCTGCCTTTTGGGTCTTGCGCGTGGAACGGGAAGCATTTCGGAGAACGCTACCCTGGAAGTTCTGGATTTCAACTTACTACCTAAAAGCCTAAATTTAGCCTCCAGAACCTCCCTACCACCTTTTCCTATGTCATTGGTACCGACATGTACCAAGACAGCAGACTCCTCCCCAGCACTATTTAAGACCTTATCTAGGTGGCGCGTGAGGTCCGCTACCTTCGCACCAGGCAGGCATGTTACCAGGCGATCCTCATGTCCACCAGCTATCTACATGCCTAATAATCGAATCACCAACTATAACGGCTGTCCTAACCCTTCCCTCATAGGCACATGGCCCTGGAGAAACTTCCTCAGTGCGAGAGGGTTTTACATCACCTGGAGGACAGGTCCTAGTTACAGGATCACTTCCTGCCACACCAGGGTGATGCTCTCCTGTCACGTGACCTCTCTCCTCCATGGCAACAGGGATGCTGCCAGACTGGAGGTGGGACTTCAGGACTATATCCCTGTAGTTCTCGTCTATGTACCTCTCTGTCTTTCTTATGTTTTCCAAGTCTGCTACTCTAGCCTCTAGAGAACGGACTTGTTCCTTGAGAGCAAAGAGCTCCTTGCACCTAGTGCACACAGAAGACCTCTCACCAACTGGGAGAAAATCATACATGTGACACTCAATGCAAAAGACTGGAAAGCCCCCATCTCGCTGCTGGACTGCTGTCTGCATCTTAGTTTTAAGTTTTTGTTTAGATCTTTAAGTTCTTTACTTACTAAGGGTTGCTATGGATATTTATACCAATAAAACTGTACCTAATACGTTTAATTAAGCTTCAGGTGAACAAGGTATATTAATCTCAGGTCCTTAGTGTATGACTGACTGGGTAACGAGCTTCACCTGAGAGCTCTCGACAGCTTGCGGAATCTCTCACCTTCCATGCCCTTCCAACTCCTGAACCCCTGCAGGATCCTCATAACGGATGCTTGTTGGATGGGTTGGGATGCCCACTACAAGGAGCTGCGCACCCAAGGGCATTGGTCCTTCGAGGAGAGCCAGCAGCAGATCAATCTACTTGAGCTCATAACAGTCTTCCTCGCCCTGAGGGTCTTCAGACACCACCTAGGGCACCAGTCTGTGCTCATCTAGATGGACAACCGGGTCACAATGTTCTACCTGAAGAAGCCTGGTGGCATGGGTTCCTACCCCCTCTGTCATGATGCCGTGGCCCTCTGCTCCTTTGCGGACAGCCAAGGGATGCTCCTCAGGGCTGTCTATCTCCCGGGCCAGGATAACACCCTGGCGGACAGGCTGAGAAGAGTCCTCCAGTTGCACAAGTGGCATCTGAACACCGAGGTAGCTCTCAGACTCTTCTGGCTATGGGGTACCCCCATCATCAGCCTCTTCACCAGCTTGGTCAATACTCAGCTGCTTCATTTCTGCAGCCTTCAACCCAACTTCTCCCAGGTGGCTGCTGATGCTTTCTTCCTCTTGTGGAAAGAAGTCCTCCTTTATGCTTTGCCCCCCACACCACTGATTTTCTCGGACCCTCTTTAAAGTCTAGCGCGACAAGGTATCTATCATCCTGGTAGCCCTGCAGTGGCCAAGGCAACCATGGTTCCCTGTGCTGTTATGCCTCTCGCTGAATCCCCCGGTTCCCCCTCGGGAGCTCTCCTGACTCAGGAGGAGGGCTCGATCCTCTATCCCAACCCCGGGAACCCTATCCCTCACAGCATGGCGGCTGAGCGGGTCGCCCTAGCCTCACTACAGCTTCCCAGAGAGGAGGAAGAAGTCATCCTGGCCTCTCGCAAGGATTCCACAAGACGGGCTTATGCCTTCAAGTGGCAGCGGTTCACTGTGTGGTGCACGGAGTACCATCTTGACCCGTTCTCTTGCCTGGTGCACTCGATCCTTCATTACCTCCTCCACCTATCACAGTCTGGACTTAAGTCCAACTCTGTCAGGATGCATCTTGGCGCTCTCTCAGCTAATCATCACCGCATTGAGGGCAATCCCCTTTCCATGCAGCCCCTTATTACTAGGTTTATGCAGGACCTCTTGCTCTCCAGACCTCCCTTGCAGCTGCTGCCAGCGGAATGGGATCTCAATGTGGTCCTGGTGCAGCTCATCATGCTGCCATTCGATCCCTTGGCTACCTGCTCCCTACGCCACCTGTCCTGGAAGTTTGCCTTCCTCGTGGCACTCACCTCTGCTCACAGGGTCAGTGAACTCCATGTGCTGATGGCCGAGCCTCCCTACACTAGGTTCTATAACAGGGGTTCTCAACCCTGTTCTCGGGACCCACCTAGCCAGTCGGGTTTTCAGGAAAACCACAATGAATATGCATGAGAGATTTGCATATAATGGAGGCAGTGTATGCAAATCTCTCTCATACATATTCATTGTGGTTATCCTGAAAACCCGACTGGCTAGGTGGGTCCCGAGGACAGGGTTGAGAACCCCTGTTCTATAAGGACAGGGTGGTGCTCCGCACTCACCCCAAGTTCCTGCCGAAGGTAATCTCTGACTTCCATCTCAATCAGGTGGTTTTCCCTACCTGCTTTCCATGGTCTCATGCCGACGTGGCATCATCTGTCCTCCGTATCTTGGACTGCAAACGAGCCATATCCTTTTACTTACAACAGACCTAAGGCCCCACTGCAAAGCCTCTTAACCTCCGATCAGTGCCGATGGCTGACATCTGCTGGGCTGCCACCTGGTCCTCTGTCCACACCTTTGCAGCCCACTATTGCCTGGAGAAGGAGTCCCAACGGGACAGTTCCTTCGGCCAGGCCATAATCCGTAACCTCTTTGGGGTTTAGGCAATTCCTGCCCTCCGACCCTTATTCAGGCTACTGGAGCCATGGTTCTCCCTGGACATTGGTGTCCTCAGACTTTGCTTTCAGATTCGCTTGCGGCTGCTCGCAGCTGGACCGTATGTTTCTACTGGTCCTCGGTAGCCTGAGCTAGAGAGACCCATATGTGAAGACTGACTTCCTGCTTGTTTCTGGAGAAAGCGTGGTTACTCATCTCTAACTGGTATTCTCCAGGGACAGCAGGAATGAGTCCTCATAACCCTCCCTCCTCCTCTTGGAATTGCTATTTATTTTTGGCCATCTTCTTGGTTGGGCTCTAGCTGTGGCACCCGAATGATCAAGATGGCACCCTTGAGTGGGAAGGGGGGGACCATACATGTGTGGCGGCATCTCCCAAATGCTTTCTTTGAAAGCTGGGGAAATGCTTCCTCATCTCATGGTCGAAGGGCCTGTTGTATGCCTTCCTTCCCACGCCTCTGATAGCGCAGACCCTCTTCAAGGCTCAGTGAGACAAGGCTTCTCTGATTCTGGTGGCCGTTCTCCTCCTGCTTGTTACAGGCGATACTGCAGTACCTGCTCCACTTTTCTCAGTCTGGGGTCAAATCCAGCTCCGTGAGAGTGCAGCTGAGCGCACTCTCCATGAACCACCACTTCATAGAGGGCTAGCCTCTTGCTTTGCAACCCCTCATCACTCGATTCATGAGGGGCTTACTGCTCTCGAACCCCCCCGCCAATCCGTCAGCCCCTGATCCCCTGATGGATAGGGATCTCAATGTGGTCCTAGCGAAGCTTACTAAACTGCCTTTTGAGCCATTGGCTGCCTGGCACCTCCGATACCTATCCTGGAAGTTAGCCTTCCTGGTGATGCTCACCTCGACATGCCGAGTCAGTGAGCTCCAGGCCCTGGTGGCCAAGCCACCCTACACCAGGTTCTACAAGAACAGGGTCGTGCTCCGCACTTACCTGAAGTTTCTTCCGAAGGTGGTATTTGATTTCCACCTCAGTCAGGAGGTGATATTCCCTACCTTCCTTCCACAGCCCCACACCGACAAGGTGTCAGCTGTTCTTCATACTTTGTACTGCAAAAGGGCCCTGTCCTTTACCTATAGCGCACTCAGCGGCACTGCAAAGCCTTGTAGCTTTTTGTTTCATATGATCCCGGTCATCTGGGGGGAGGCTGTCACCAAGTGAACCTGTCCACCTGTGTGGCAAATTGCATCACTTTCGCCCACAACCAGGCTGGGCTGCTGCTGGAGTGCCGGGTCTCGTCAGTTGCCAGCCTCTGCTCAGTTCCCATGGCAGATATCTGCAGGGCTGCCACCTGGACTTTGTTCCGCACTTTTGCAGCTCACTATTTCCTGGAGAGGGAGTCCTGCTGGGACAGTACCTTCGGCCATGCTATACTCTGTAATCTGTTCAGGGTTTTGGCAACTCCTGCCCTTCAACCCTTCTTATTCAGGCTACCGGAGCAATGGTTCTCCCTGGACACTGGTGTCCTCCGTATTTGTCTTCAGATGCACTTGTGGCTGCTCACGGCTAGGTTGTGCTTGTTCTTCCAGTCCTTGATAGCCTGGAGCTAGGAAGTTCTATATTTGAGGACTGACTTTCTTCTTGTTCCTGGAGAAAGCGTAGTTCCTTATCGTCCCTCCAGTCCAGTCCCACACCTCTGGGTAGTGTACCTCTTCCAGCAGCTTGGAGAATGTAAGATATGCCATACTGGGTCAGACCAAGGTCCATCAAGCCCAGTAACCTGTTTCCAACAGTGGCCAATCTAGGTTATATGTACCTAGCAGTTTCCCCAAAAGAGACAGGTTCCACAATGCTTGTATTGGGTCAAGCAGTGATATCCTGGGTCCCTTCTTATGTTTAAATCTGTTTATTCAGTGTATATATCAAACAAAGGTAACAAGACACTCGCTAACAGCATAATCAGTACAGTGGTGGAACATACGATAGAGCATTGCAACATCAAAACAAACAGTACAATAAGCCCTGATGAACCGTCCCAACCAGGTCCCTTCTTAATAATGGTTTATGGACCTTTCCTCCAGGAACGTGTCCAAACCTTTTTTAAATCCAGCTACACTAACAGCCTTTACTACATCCTCCGGTAACAAATTCCAGAGTTTGATTACACGTTGATTACACGTTGAGTGAAAAAATATTTTATTTTTGATGACATTAGTGTACATATGCAGCTGGCAGTGCCTACCAGCCCCAGTATGCTGAGTCTCCAAGCAGCTGGAGGAGCTAGTGAGCCAGGGTGCTGGACTCACTGAAGGGACAACTAAGAGAGGTTTAGTTAGTTTGCTTTCTATTTCCCCTGTTAAGGTGCAGGTTTCTTTGTTTTTAAAGGCAGAAGTAAAAAAAAAAAAAATCAGGAGGAATAGAGAGAACCCGGGGAATAACAGGGCTTTGGGGAGGATATTCCTTCCCCCCCCTCCCCCCAGATTTTGGGCAGGGGGGGAGTTCTCTGGGGGCCTTCCTCAGTCCGAGACTTCTAGCAGCTCCTGAACCCGTTATTGGGTGAAGAGCCACTGTGGGGGCTGCAGTTGATTGACAAGAGTGAAAGCTAGCAGCCCAGACTCTCCCCCCTCAACGCCGAAGCCGGGAAGGAAGGCTGAGTGCGAGGGGTAGAAATGCCATGTGGCAAAGAGTCTCCAAGGTAAGAGTGGTGGGGGAGGACAGCAGGAACCCCTAGCAACCGCCAGAACATGAGGAGACAGCGGCCTGCAGCCACATGTTTGGGAACCTGCAGCGGTGCGGGGAACTCCCCCTGCTGCATTTAGGCGCCAGTTCTTCAGGCCTGCATGTGTTTAACCCCTTGCTTACGTCAACAGGGCTTGACAAGCGGCTCCTCAGCCCCGGAACACAGGGCTAAGAGGGTGTCAGATGCAAAAGAGCACGAGTTGGGAGCAGTGGCGTCTAAGCGGGCTAGAGGCTTAGAGGAGTGGCAGCAATCTCAGTTGTCGGAGGGGCTGGATGGGGAAGACCTTGACACAGAGCTACATCTGCAGGAGGAGTTGGAAGAAGGAGAGAGCCCAGAACAGGAGGATCAGGCCCAGATTGTTTGGGTTTTCCGCCGGGAGGAGCTTCCGGCACTCATCTTTATGCTTATTTTTATGCAATTTCTTGATATACCGCCCAGGCCGAAAGGCATCAAAACGGTTTACAATCACTACAAACAGGTACTGATACAATTCCTTGTCCCCAAAGGGCTCACATTCTATGTGTACCTTGGAGTCCCTCAAGGCCCTGAATATGCCTGCTAACCTCCCGGCAGAGGAAGATGCACTGTAGGATCCACTGTTTCAGGCAGTACGGAAATCGCAGAAAGTCTTCCCAATACATGGAGTAGTAACACAGATGATTCAGAATGAGTGGGATCTGCCGGGGGCTGTCCTTAAAAGGGTGCATTCCATGACGCGCCTATACCCACTGCCAGAGCAAGAACAAGCTCCTCTGCCCAAAGTGGACGCAGTGGTATTGGCGGCAGTACAAGAGACCTTGATGTCTCCCACAGCTGAGAGCCGTGGAACTGGTTCTGCAAGACCAGTACGTCTACGGTCAATGCTTCATGTATTTCGTGGTGCCCAAAAGGAAGGTTCCCTTCGCCCAATTCTCGACTTTGAGGCCATGAACTGCTGTCTCCGGGTACCGCATTTCCACATGAAGCGGAGAGTTTTTGGTGACTCTCGATCTCACAGAGGCTTATCTGCGCATACACATTCATCCAGAACATCAGCAGTTTCTCCGTTTTGCAGTGCTAAGGGGCCATTTCCAGTTTTGAGCATTGCCTTTCGGTCTGGCGACCGCCACCTGTATCTTCATCAAGGTCATGCTGGTGGTGGTGGCATCTCTCTGCAAGGAAGGGGTTCTCGTCCACCCATACCTAAACGATTGGCTGATCCAGGCGAAGTCCAAGGATGTTAGCGAAAGAGCAACAGCGCGGATGGGAGAGTTCCTTCAAGGTTTCGGTTGGGGGGTCAACCTGGCCAAGAGTCAGCTACGGCCGGCCCAGCAGCTAGAGCATTTGAGAGTGTGCTTTGATACCTGTGTGGGCAGGGCTTTCCTGCCAGATCGCTGGGCTCAGGAGCTATGACAGTGGATATGGCAGTTCCTGAAGATGGTAAGACCATCAGCGTGGCATTATCTGCATATTATGAGGACCATGGCGGCCACTCTCGAGCTAGTCCCATGGGCAAGGGTGCGCATGCAATCCGCTGCAAAGGGCTCTGCTCTGTCAATGGTCCCATTAGAGTTAACCCCTGTCTCAAGTACTCCCCTGCCCGCAGAGCGCCAGGAGAGCCCTCAGTTGATGGCTGCATGTGGGGAGCCTGGATGGAGTTCCCGCTGTGGGTTCCACTGATGACCAATGCCAGCCTGTTAGGTTGGGGAGCCCATTGCGAAGGGCACTTTGTTCAGGGACAGGAGTCCGCAGGAGGCCCTGTGGTCGATCAACAGGCTCGAGATGCGAGTGGTTCTAGAAAGTTTCAAGCCATGGTTGCCAGAGGAAGGTGGTACAAGTCCTCTCGGACAATGTGACTACAGTGGCTTACGTTAATCGGCAAAGAGGCACGGGCAGTTCAGCCCTGGAGGAGGAGGCCGAAAGGCTGTTCGGATGAGCAGAGATTTGTCTCCAGGCATTATCGGTGGCGCACGTAGCGGGAGTTGACAGTGTGACAGCAGACTACTTCAGCCGAATGTGCGTGGACCCCGGAGAGTGGCAGCTCAATCAGGAGGTGTTTGAGTAGGTGGTCTGCCAATGGGGCACACCGGTCATGGACCTAATGGCAATGTTCAAGTCGGCCAAGGCCTGCTGTTTTTTCAGCAGAAGAGAGGATGTCTGAGGGCCTGGATGCTCTAATTCATCAGTGGCTCAAAAAGGGTCTTCTCTGTTTTTCTCTCGTGGGCGCTCATATGCCGCTTAGAGCACAGGATAAAGGTGCACCAGGAATTTGTAATTCCAGTGGCACCAGTCTGGCCGAGGTGCCTGTGGTATGCTGACCTGATTCAGATACTGGCGGTTTGACTGTGGTGGCTTCCGGTTCGGAAGGACTTCTTGACGCAGGGGCTGCTTCGCATGCCCCAGGTGGATCAATTCTCGCTTATGGCATGGCTCTTGAAAGGGCGAGGTTGAAGAAAGGATAATCAGGCTCGGAGATAGCAACCTTGCTACAGGCCTAGAGGTCTGTGAACCTGGAGTGCAAATGCGTAGGGCGCATCTTCGAATCGTGGTGCAGAGTGAGGCAGGCACACCCTTCCACTTCCTCTGTCCCAGACATCTTGGCGTTCTTGCAATCCGGTTTTGATAAGGGTCTAGCCGCCATTTCCTTGAGGGTGCAACTGGCGGCGATTTCCGGTTATAACAGGAAAGTTCACGGGGTGCTGTTGGGTACACACCCAGACATGCTGAGCTTTCTAGGGACGGTGATCCACCTCGTCTGCTAAAGATGGTGGTGGTACCTACACCTTGGGATCTCAATCTGGTGCTGATGGTGCTACTGCTGAAGGACTACAAAAGGGGACTGCTACTACTGAAGAGAGATCTGCAATTGTGAGTATATACTTCTGGGAATTTTTCTGAAGAGAATTCTTTGGATTAAAGCTGATTAATCTGTGAACCCAGTGTATTTGTTAAATTAGTCAGGGCCTAGTAGCAGCAGTTTAAGTTTAAATTTAAAACACAGAAGAGAGCTTTCTGGTTAAATATAGAACCCAGCAGAGAGCTTCTATTTTAAATTTCATACTAAGTCAGAGCCTAGCAGCAGCAAAGAGCTTTAATTTAAATCAAAGCAGAATATAACTTAGCATAAAAGGCAAAATAGGGTCAGTATTCTTTGAGCAATAAATGGTCTTCTAGAGACTTTTACAAAGAGGCCGCCTACCTAGGGGGCAAAGAGACCTGTGAAACTTTTTAAATAGGTGTTAAAGCCAGGTGGCAGATCAAAAGGCCATTTTGAAAGACTCATTCTATCCAAGCAAGGACTGTTAGTCACCCAGGAAGTTGGTCACAGCTTAATTTAGAAGCACAGGACAGGATACTGTGTAGCAGCCCTCTTCTAATAAGTCTTATTTCCCTCCCTCCCTCCCCAACACCCAGACACCCCTGGGATAATCGTAGCTTTATAGGTACTTACACATCTTAAAGGAAAGGAGCTGCTCTCAGGTGCAGCTCTTTATCCAAATCAGTCATACATTAAGGACCTGAGATTAATTAAGCTTCAGGTGAACAAGGTATATTAAACGTATTAGGTACACTTTTATTAGTATAAGTATCCACAGCAGCCCTTAGTAAGTAAAGAACTTAAAGATCTAAACACAGGTTAAAACTAAGATGCAGACATCAGTCCACCAGCGATATGGGGATGTTCCAGTCTTTTGCATTGAGTGTCACATGTCTGATTTTCTCCCAGTTGGTGAGAGGTGTTACGTGTGCACTAGGTGCAAGGAGCTTTGCTCTCAGGGAACGAGTCCGTTCTCCAGAGGCTAGAGTAGCAGACTTGGAAGATATAAGGAAGACAGAGAGGTACATAGATGAGACCTACAGGGATATAGTCCTGAAGTCTGTCAGACGGCTGCCTGGGTGAGAATCTTCACACTCTTGGCAAGTGCATATTTCTATATGATTTGCAAGGTATTGTGGGCAATGTAGTTCATTCACACCAGACACAGCTGCTGACAATAATTTAGTTGTGCTCTTGGGTAAAGCCAATAAGATATTTATTTATGGGGTTATTTCTCCCAACACAGATATGCTTGGTAGCACATAAATTAGGTAACTTGCTTTCAGTGTTAACTTGGAAAAACAAAGTCAAAATCAGGAAAACAACAAATGAAAAGCCACAAAGCAAAAAAACAAACTGTTCTTTTCAGGTTAACTTCTGATTACGTCCCACATAGATACAGAAGTGATTCTCTCCTAGCTCACAAGCAATTAGGTAAGGCTTAATTGCTAGCAGTTACCAGCTGAAACCCCTTAGCTGGCTTGCCTTCCACTGTGTGGGTCAAATCCTGCTTCAGGAGCTTTTCTGAGTAGATTAAAGAACAATATGCCACTTCCGTGCCCATCTTAGAGAGAGTGAACAGTGCATAAGGTCTGCAGGAATTTATAAGGAGGATAAAACCAAAAGGTACCAGGATGCTATGAGTGAGGATAGGAAGCAATACTAGACTGCAGCTGACTCTGGTATTCAGTGTAATAGGAAATGCCAAATTAGCAGGCCAAATTAGCCTGGATGTAGGGGTGGATGCTGGAGAAGTTCAGTGTAACTACCTTAAAATGTTGTTCTGTATGACATGTGCTGCAAGGAAATGTACATTTTTTTCATCTTACAGCACAGGAAAATTACGATAATGCATAGCAATATTTGTACAGCAGTTAAAATAAAAATAGGGTGATTAAAAACATTAAAGACATGATCAGCAGTAGATGAGTAACCAAATAACAATTCCCATACAGACATATGAGCATCTTGTCGCAAGTGTCCAACAATTTGTTGAATGTGTCCATTCTCATAAGCGATGGTGTGATTCACTTCAGTGGATGTTTTAAGGTGATCCATATAGGCATGGAGTTCTGTAAAGTTGAGCAGTTTATGTAGTGTCTCTTCTCCCATGCCAAGTGGTAATGGATGCACAGCATATGAGAGAAATTCTGGAATGTCCATAGAGTCATTGGTAACCAGCGGTGTGGAATAAGTTGTCCCATTAATGGTGAGGGAGACCAGTGGTGTATGACTGCACCAGGTATTGTTTGGTAAATAGTTTGAACTGTACAACAAAGTGTTCTTGGGAAGGCGAATGTCATGCATTCTGGGAGCAATCGAAAAATAAACATTCTGGGGAAAGAACAGATGAAAACAAAAGTGTCCAGCTCCAAGGTAATACAAACTGTGTGAGGTAGTCAGGGAATATGAGAGCTTAACAGTCAGGGAGCAAGAGGAGGAATTGTTCCAGCAGGAGGTGTCCGCCTCTTTAAACTGGTGAGGCTGACACTTGAACTGAAATGTAGTCTGCTCACACAAACTGGGGTCCCTCGGCTTGAATGAAGTCCAGATGTCGTCCAGTGGCTGCACCCATGTGAGATGGTCCACAGGATACATAAGCATATTATCAAACTGCACCCCAATATTAACAATAGGATAAATAACTGTGTGTTGTCCTGACCATGGGATCAAAGTACAGATAGAGCAGCCTTGTGGTGAACAAATGGGAACACTAACTGTCCACCAATCAAGGTGAGCTATAGCAAATTCCGGTATTTTGGTACTAGCCATATGAATGAGAGATGGTGGCCAGTGTCCTAACTTAGCAGTGATCAGAATTTCCTTTAGTATAGTAATAAGCTCGATCTGTACTTGATCACAGGCAAGAGCCCAGGAAATATTCTTTCCCAATCTATATTCTGCATGTGCTAAGGTAACAATTTTCTGTTCTATAATGGGAGATATAAGAGCAAAGGTATCTACAACTACATTGGACAGTTTAGAGGAAGCTTCATTAATAATATGTTGTGAGGTAAAACCATCAGCCGCATGCTGAGCAGTGGAACCCATTTTATTACGGAGCACCTCTATATCAATTATATTAAGGGCACCCAGTGCAGTCCCTGTGCCACCAAAAATTGTATCAATTAATTCACGCTTGTGTCGAAATTGCTTGGCTCGGGGTGTTACTGACTGCATATCAATGAATCTGTGTGTGCATGTGTGAGAGAGAGAGAGAGAGAACATGTGGGTCAGGGCCTCATGGTAGGCCAGAACATGTGGATCAGAGCCTCATGGTAGTGTCCAAACCTGTCCGATGAAGGAGGGAGAGAGAGAGAAGCAGGAAGTGTGTCTGTCCTTTATAGTGCCTCTCCAGCACTTCCCCTTGAGGTCTGCTATTGTCTTTGGCCACTCCCTTTGAGGTCTGCTCTTCTTGATTTAGCAAGGAGGGGCTGCAGACAGGTCCTAGAGACTGACATCACCAGGGGCTCAGAGTTTAACTTTGGAGACTGAATTCACCAGAGTCCACAGCTGCATGAAATGTATGATGACAGATAGCCTGGTAACATGCCTGCCTGGTGCGAAGGTAGCTGACCTCACGCGCCACCTAGATAATGTAGATAGTGCTGGGGAGGAGTCTGCTGTCTTGGTACCTGTTGATACCAATGACGTAGGAAAATGTGGTAGGGAGGATTCTGGAGGCTAAATTTAGGCTTTTAGGTAAGAAATTGAAATTCAGAACTTCCAGGGTAGCGTTCTCCGAAATGCTTCCCGTTCAACGCACAGGACCCAAAAGGCAGGCAGAGCTACGGAGTCTCAATGCGTGGATGAGACGATGGTGCAAGGATGAGGGTTTTGGATTTGTTAGGAACATTCTGGGCAAAGGAGGGGCTCTTCCGAAGGGATGGGCTTCACCTTAACCGGGATGGAACAAGACTGCTGGCATTAACCTTTAAAAAGGAGATGGAGCAGCTTTTAAACTAGATTTATTTATTTACTTATTGATTTAACAGGTTTTATGTACCGCTTTATCATTTCAATCAAAGCAATTTACATTAAAACTTAAACTTGGTAATGTACATTAAACAGGGACATTGATAACTTGGATTTTTCTGAGGCAATTGAGGATTACATGACTTGACCAAGGCCACGAGAAGTGTTAGTGGGAATTGAACCCAGGTCTCTGGGTTCCGAAGCCAGTGTTCTTAACCATTAGGCTACTCCTCCACTCCAGAAAATATGGGATAGCGTACATTCGCACAAGAACGCATTGTTCGAAAGAATGTATCCTTGAAGGATACTACCAAAAGCAGAGAGGTTCCAAAAAAAGAGTAAAGTAGCCCAAATGTCCTTGAGTATGGAGCAGACAGAGCTTAAAGGTTCCAAATTACCAATGCCTACCAATAGCCCAATTAATATGAATAAAAGACAGTCTCTAAAATGCTTGTATGCAAATGCTAGAAGTCTAAAATATAAGATGGGAGAGTTAGAATATATAGCACTAAATGAGAGGTTAGATATGATTGAAATATCATAGACATGGTGGAAGGAGGACAACCAGTGGGACACTGATACCTGGGTACAAACTATATCGTAATGACAGAACTGATCAAATTGGTGGAGGTGTTGTGCTCTGTTAGAGAGGGCATTCAGTCAGAAAGGATTAAAATTTTGCAGGAAACAAAATTTGCTGTAGAATCTCTATGGATTGAAATTCCATGTAAAAAGGGGAAGGCAATGGCAGTGAGCGTGTTCTATCGACCACCTGGCCAGAATGAACAAATGGATGATGAAATGCTCAAAGAACTCAAGGAAGCTAACAAGTTACAGCACAGTAATAATAATGGGTGATTTCAATTACCCCGGTATCGACTGGGTCCGTGTCAAGTTTCTAAATGAAATAAATGACTGCTGCTTGGAGCAGCTGGTTCATAAACTGACTAGAGGGGAAGCCATATTGGACCTAGTCCTTAGTGGAACACCAGATCCTGGTGCAAGAGATAAGGGTGTTGGGGCCACTTGGCAATAGTGATCATAGCATGATCACATTTGATTTAATTAGTGGAGGGGGGATGATAAGGAAATCCACAGTACTACCTTTTAACTTTTAAAAGGGAGACTTACATCAAGCTTGGATGTTGTTGAAAAATACTAGCTTGGAAGCCCAGACCAGCTGTATTCCACGCTTTAAGAAAAGTGGAAGGAAGTCCAAAAAACTGCCAGCGTGTTTTAAAGGTGAGGTCAGAGAGGCTGTTGCAAATAAGCATCTTTCAGGAAATGGAATAAAAGAGCCAAATGGCGAAAACTGGAAACAGCACAAGCACTGGCAAGTGAAATGAAAGGCATTGATAAGGCAGGGAAAGTGAGAATTTGAGAAGAAGCTTGCTGCGGAAGCAAAAAACACATAATAAAGACTTTTTCAAGTACATTTGTAGCAAAAAACCTGTGAGAGAGTCGGTTGGTCCATATGATAGAGGGATTAAAGGGGCACTAAGAGGCGACAAGGCGAGAGACTGAATGAATTCTTTGCTTCGGTCTTTACTGAGGAGATGTAGGGATGTTACCGATGACTGACTAAAGTCGTATTTAAAGGTGCGGAAGAATTGAAGGAAATATTGATACATCGGGAAGATGTATTACAACTATTTGATAAACTGAAGAGTAGGTAATCACCTGGACCGGATGATTTACATCCAAGGGTGTTGAAAGAACTGAAATATGAGATTGCAGACCTATTAGTAATCTGTGAACTATCATTAAAATCATCTGTAAAACCTGAAGATTGGAGGATGGCGAACGTAAGGCTAATTTTTAAAAGGGGTTCCAGGAGTGATCGGGCAAACTACAGACAGATGAGCCTGATGTCAGTACTGGGAAAAATGATAGAAACATCATAAAGAACAAAATTGCTGAACATGTAGATAGTCCTGGCTTAATGGCAGACAGCCAACATAGCTTTAGACAAGGACGATCTTGTCTTACTAAACTGTTATGGGTTTTTTTTGAAGCTGTGAATAAACAGGTAGACAAAGGTGAGTCGGTTAATATAGTGTATCTGGACTTTCAGAAAGCCTTTGACAAGGTCCCTCATCAGAGACGTTTGGCAAAACTAAAGAGTCATGGGATAGAAAGCAGTGTACTATTGTGGATCAGAAATTGGTTAAAAGATAGAAAGCAGACGGTAGGGCTAAATGGCCAATTTTCCCAATGGAGAAAGGTGAATAGTGGTGTACCCCAGGGATCTGTGCCGGGTCTGCTGCTTTTTGACATATTCATAAATGACCCGGAAAAGGGAATAACGAGTGAGGTTATCAAATCTGCAGATGACACACAACTATTTAAAGTTGTTAAAACCCAAGAGGATTGTGGAAAATTGCAAGAGGATCTTGATAAATTGGAAGACTGGGCATCAAAATGGCCGATGAAATTTAATGTGGACAAGTGCAAAGTTATGCACCTAGGGAAGAACAACCCAAACTATGGTTACACAATGCAAGGTTCCACATTAGGAACCACCACCCATGAAAAAGATTTAGTAGTCATTGTGGATAACATGTTAAAACCCTCAGCCCTGTGTGCAGCAGTGGCCAAGAGAGCAAATAGAATTTTTGGTATCATAAGGAACATAATGGAAAATAAAACAAAGGATATTATAATGCCTCTGTATTGTTCCATTTTATTTATTTATTTATTTGTAAGTCTTTTATATACCGCCACTTCCCAAGATCAGTGGCGGTTTACATCTAACAATAAGAAATACATAGAACAGCGCATTGATAAACAAGTACATTGAACAGTAGTCAGAACTAAATACAAGTAGTATAAGCATAGTTTGCAACTATTTACAGGTATTTACAATATTTATACATATATATACACATATGTTCATTAAAAGGGAGTCGAGTTGAGAATATTAGAGCAGATGAATGTATCGGTGAACTATGGAGGCCTTGGTGAGTTAAGGGAGGTCTTGTCCAATTTATTATCTATGTTAGTGTAGTATTGCGAAAAAAGGTATGTGTTTAAATCTTTTCGGAAAAGTTTTAAGTCTTTTATCTCTCTTAATTGGGCAGGGAGATTATTCCACAATGAAGGAGCTACGAATGAGAATGCTGTGTTGCTTGTAATGCGTTTTGTTTTTCTGATTGAGTTAGGCACTGAGATAGTATTGAGGTTATTTCTCCGTCTTATTCTGTTCTCTGAAGGATTATGAATCAATGTAGACAAGTAAGATGGTTCCATGGTGTGACCGCACCTTGAATATTGTGCTAGCTGTGTAGCATCGGAAATCAGTGCTACATGTGTAGTTCCTGTAGCTTCCTAGCTGCATGGTGATACCTGGATTTTCAATGTTGGGGTTGCATATAATCCCGGCATGGAAAATCTGGGTTAGACGGGAGGAGCGGTCTATGCACAGACGTGGCTCGTAGCACTGCCCAGATAAAAATCGGGCCCATTGTTTACAATTGCATGTGTAAGGAGTTTGTTGGGTTTTTTTTTTACTTATTTTGTTTTAATCCTTTTGTGTTCAAGATATATCTACGTCAACAAGACAGAACAGCAAGTATCTGTCACAATGTACGAATTGCCAAAATGTGCTTGATTGACCTGGCAGGATCTGAACGTGTCAGCGCTACAAATGCAAAGGGGGCTCGCTTTCGAGAAGGAGCCAACATTAATCGGTCACTCTTGGCTCTAGGAAATGTCATTAATGCTTTAGCAGATCCTAAGGTAAGTACTGTTAATGACATTTTTCTGGGAGCTTGATGTCAGTTGTGGAGGATGTTACTCTTTAAGTTCTGTTTCTTTATTGTGTGTGTAATAAAATACAAATTTAAAAATCCATAAACCATAGTATCATGCCTTCTAATAACTACACAGAAAGGATGAGTATCTCATTGAATATTAAGAATTGCTATACATCACTACACAAACAATGACTAGCTCATAAAATGAACATGTTCTGATTTTCTGGTAAATGTTTAAGGGTACTTAATCCACAAATACAGGTTCCTCTTCGTCTCTCCGGGCCAGTCCAGGAAACTGTTGAGAGGCTACCCAGCTCCCCCTGGGGTCAGAGGCTCAGTCTTTCAGTCCTCAGTAGCTGGAAAGGACCTATTCCTGACAGGCTCCCGGTGAGGCAAAGAGGAAAGGGTATATAGTGGTGATAAGTAAAAGGAAATAATTTGATTAGTGTGCCTGAAAGGGCCCTGGCAGGGTCCGATTGTCAGGATAACTAAAAAAAATTGACAGGCTCGTTGGAGGAAAAAAATACTGAGCGCAGCTGCTGCGGAGTTATATTGCAGGGCAGCAGAGGCAGAGCCTGCCTCGGATGGTGGCACTGTTCAAAGTTAACATAAGGGGAGAGCTGGGAGCCCCAGAGTCCAGCCCATCCGTCTCCGGGTCCCGAACCTACTCTTTCGCTAGCAGTGGGCTGAGTGGTTTGCGGAGTGACGAGCAGGACCGTCAGGTATTTGGCAGGCAGAGGCAGCAGGCAAGCCTTTGGAGAGGGACCTGAATCTACTCTCCCACTAGCAGCGGGCTGAGGGGTTTGTGGAATGCCGAGCAGGACCGACAGGTATTTGGCGAGAGTCAGCAGGGGAACCGCTTACCTCGGAGAGTTCGCGGGTGTTTTTCAGTGGAAGCGCATGCTGCTGGAGCCGGCAGCGTGTGCGCAATGTGATAGTCGCCGAGGGCTGTCTGATTCGGGGCTGTGCAGGTTTTGTTTTAGGAGAGGTAACAGTGTGGCCCAATTGTTTGGGGAGAGAATGGACGACAGAGGAAAGTCGCTGGAAGCGATAGGCAGCCATTTGAGCTCGGGGGAAAAAGCGGGAACAGTGGCCATGTTGGAAAAGGCTGCTGTTTGTCCCACGCTTCAGGAGAAGCCAGGGAAGAAAAAAAGCAAAATCACGAAGCCTCTTCCGGCAGGAGCTGGATCTCAGATACCTTTGCCAGGGGTACAGGGGATCTGGAGTCGGTTTTTTCAGCAGATTTCATCCTGTCTCTCCATAAAGCTTAATCTCCAGGAACAAGCAGGAATAAGTCCTCACATTATGGGTACGTCGGTATTTTTTTTTTTTTTTTGAAAAGTAAAAAGAAAAAAAGACCGGCGGTACCGGTATGGAGTCGGGGAAGGCAGACACGCGACCAAAGAAACAAATTAAAATAAGAACTTCTTCAGCGGTGACAGGAACACGACCTGCTGGCTCCGCGGAAAAGAAGAACTGAAGAGAGTTGGTCAGGGAAGGCAGCGCGCATGCGCTGTGGGAGGCTCCCAAAAGCTTTCTTCTGGGAAGCTGGGGAGCTTTCCCGCGCAGGCTCCGTCGGTACCGACGTACCCATATGTGAGGACTAATTCCAGCTGTTCCCAGAGATCACCTGTTACAGGTAAGTAACTGTGCTTTGTCTGAAGTTGGAGCAGGGACAGGCTAAGATTTCTTCTCCTGACCTCTTAGAGTTGCCAAAAGGAGATTGCTCCCTCATAGATCCTGGAGAGGGATCCTCAAAAAGTGGTTTAGTAGGGGAGGCTGCCACTGATAGCTTCGGTCAGCGAGTCTCAGAGGCCCGGATAGCTGAGGAGGGAGAAATCCTCTCACAATCAGGGCAGGATCACTGGTCAGGGGAGATTGCACCAGGCGAGGACCCCAATGTATTTCGGGTTTTTAGGAAGGAAGAGCTGGGATCTCTTATTGCCCAGTCGCTAGCGGCCTTGAATATTGCTCTACCGGCAGCACAGGAGGAGCCACTAGAGGATTCGCTGCTTCAGGGTTTTAAAGCAGAGCAATGGTGTTTTTCGGTCCATAGAATAATTAAACAAGTGTTGGCGTCGGAATGGGAGTGCCCTGAAGCCACACTACGAGGTGGTCGTGCCATCGGGTGGCTGTACCCGGTGCCGCAGGAAGAGAGTTACTGCGGATGCCTAAGGTAGATGCGTTGGTATCAGCGGTAACTAAGAAGACTACGATACCAGTAGAGGGCAAAGCGGCCCTTAAAGATCTGCAAGATAGAAAGTTAGAGTCTCTGCTTAAGCAGGCATTTGATACCAGTGCACTTTCTCTGCAGGCTTCCATCTGCGGTGTGTATGTGTCAAGAGCCACTATTCGTTGGCTCCAAGGGGAGTCTGTCCCAGAAGGGGGAGGATGGATCTTCCGCGGAGGGGGCGAAGCTCGAGTCGGCAGCAGCTTACCTTGCCAATACCTTTTATGATTTTATAAGGATTTTGGCTAAATCTATGGTGTCAGTGATTGCCGCGAGGAGATTTCTCTGGCTGAGAAGTTGGGTGGCAGACGCTGCATCGAAAGCTCGGCTTAGTAATCTCCCATTTAAGGGCAAATTGCTCTTTGGAGAAGCCCTAGAGAAAATTGTAAAGGATCTGGGGGACTCCAAAGGCGAGCACCTTCCAGAAGACCGTCCGAAGGGCCCAAAGCCTGGGACTCTGCTGAAAGGACAAGGTAAAGAGTTTTGTAGATTCAGAGGTTCTCGGTTTGCTCCTTATCAACGGGGGCGCTTTGTTTCCAGAGGACAGCCCTTTCGAGGAGCACGAGGGATCAGCAGGGGTTATTTCGGTCCCCAGCAGGGCTACTCAAAGAAACCGCAATGAGACGGGGTTGGTCCAGGCAGAGGTGCCAGTGGGAGGATGCTTGCAGAATTTCCACTCCGTCTGGGCCACCATAACATCAGATCAGTGGATACTGGATATTATCCGCGCCGGTTACCCACTGGAGTTGGCTTGACCGATACCAGAGGCCTTCGTGGTATCTCCAGGCGGCTCGCAGGCAAAGCAAAATACAATATTTGTTAAGCTGCAACGTTTGCTGCAGCTTCAAGCGGTGGTTCCGGTTCCAATAGACCAGTGCGGATTAGATCGATACTCGATTTATTTCATGGTTCCCAAAAAGGAAGGATCTTTTCGGCCTATTCTGGATCTCAAAAATGTGAACTGCTGTTTGAGGGTACCGCATTTCCGAATGGACTCTGCAGTCGGTTATCCGGTCTGTAAAGCCGGGTGAGGTGCTCTCGTCCATAGATTTAACGGAAGCCTATCTGCACATTCCCATCAGGCCGGAGCATCAAATGTTCTTACGCATTGCGGTGTCCATGGGGCATTTTCAGTTCTGAGCACTGCCCTTCGGGCTGGCTACGGTGCCACGCACGTTCACCAAAGTGATGGTGGTTGTGGCAGCGTTGTGCCAGGAAGGCATCCTGGTACATCCCTACTTGGACGACTGGCTGATTCGGGCAGCGTCGGTTCAGGAATCGACTGCTGCGACGGCTCAGGTGGTAGAATTCCTCGAATGGCTTGGTTGGGTGGTGAACCAGATGAAGAGTCAGCTGGTTCCGGTACAGCGAATCATGTATCTCGGAGCTTTGTTCGACACGGCCATGGGGTCGGTGTTTTTGCCAGAGGACAGAGTACAAAAGCTTTTAAAACAGGTATCAGCGTTTTTGCGCATAAAAGCTCTGACGGCGTGGTGATATTTACAGCTTCTGGGATCCATGGCGGCGGTGTTGGATCTGGTGCCATGGGCCAGGACGCATATGCGTCCTCTGCAACAAGCATTGCTCTCCAGATGGTCGCCCCAGGATAATCCACTGAATCGGAAGTTGGTGAGCTCGGAGGCAGTCAAGGACAACCTGCAGTGGTGGCTGGATGCCTCCCATCTTCAAGCAGGGGTGCCACTGGAGCAGCCAGATTGGATCCTGGTGACTACAGATGCCAGCTTGGCCGGCTGGGGAGCGCTTTGTATGGCACACACAGCGCAGGGCTGCTGGTCTCCGAAAGTGAACGGTTGGTCTATCAATCGCTTGGAAATGAAAGCGGTGCGCTTGACTCTACAGGAGTTCGTCACGCTGATACAGGGGACAGCAGTGCGCGTGTTTTCCGACAATGACTTAATGGTGTCTTATATCAATCGGCAGGACGAGACAGGCAGTCCGGCCTTGTTGGAAGAGAGTCAGATGTTAATGCACTGGGCAGAGAGCCATCTGGTAGTGCTTTCGGGGCTCATGTAGCAGGACGGGACAATGTGCAGGCTGACTACCTCAGTCAGAATGTGTTGGATCCAGGAGAGTGGGACTTGAACGCGGCAGTTTTTCACGACATTACGGTGCGATGGAGGCAGCCCGTCGTGGACCTGATGGCCATTCTAGTCAATGCCAAAGCTCCTCTGTTCTTCAGCAGGTGCAGGGAGCACATTTCCAAAGGACTCGATGGGTTGGCTCAGCCTTGGCCGGCAGGCGAACTGCTCTGTTTTTCCTCCGTGGCCGATAATCGGGAGAGTCATCCGGAGGATAGAGCGTCGCAACGGCACAGTGATTCTCATTGCTCCAGATTGGCCAAGGAGATCTTGGTATGCAGATCTGGTGTGGCTTCTCGTGGACAGTTCGTGGAGGTTGCCCGATCGGGGCAACCTGCTATACCGGGGCCCAGTTCTAATGCCACAAGTGGATCGCTTCTCTCTTATGGCTTGGCTCTTGAAAGGGAATGCCTGCGGCGTTGAGGTTATTCCGCGGCACTGGTAGCCATGATGTTGAAGTCCCGGAGAAGGTCGACATCCTTAGCTTATGTGCGTATTTGGCGCATATTTGAAGGTTGGTGCGACAGACGTACGGTTAGGCCGTTTTCCGCAACGGTGTCGGATATATTGTCGTTCCTGCAGGAGGATTTAGATAAGGGTCTGGCCCTCAGTACTCTGAAAGTCCAGTTAGCGGCCTTTAGCGTGTTTTTGGGGCAAAGTGCAGGGAGGCTTCTTGTCGTTGCATTCAGATGTTTTAAGATTCCTCAGGGTGGTTAAGAATGCGCGGCCTCCGGTGAGATCAGTAGTTCCAGCTTGGGACTTGAATTTGGTCCTGGAGGCATTGACGTGGCCGCCTTTTGATAGGGGTGACATCACAGTGGTGGTCTCCTTAGATCTCTCAGTGGCCTTTGATCTTGTCGATCATTCACTTCTTTTTTCACTACTCAGGGATGCCGGATTACATGGTTCTGTCTATCACTGATTCTACTCTTCTCTCTCTTCTCGCAATTTCTCTGTGGCCTCCTCGCTTGGGTCACTGACTGTTTCAGATCCTGTCCCTCTTCTCTGTGGTGTTCCCCAGGAGTCTGTGCTAGCTCCCCTCCTGTTCACTCTCTTTCTTTCCCCTTTTGCTCTCTTAATACAACAATTCGGTCTGTCTGCATTTTACTATGCAGATGATATTGTTATCTTCCACCACACTAATCCTCTTCACCCTGATCTTTGGCCACTTAACTCTTGTCTTTCTCTGGTGGCGGAATGGCTCTACACAAATTGTCTTCACCTAAATCTGACTAAGACGTCTTGCACCCGGTTCACTTTCGGGGGTTCTAGTCCTTCTACAGCCCCTGTCCTTGGGAACGCTTCCATCCCCTTGGTCCCATTCTTTAGATAACTGGGGGTTATCCTTGATTCCAGTCTAACCTTTAGGGACCACATCTCTCAACTTGCCAGAACATCTTACTTTCACCTTCGCCAAATATGTACTATTCGCCCTTTTCTGTCCCCTGCTGCTCTGACCACACTCAAACTAGCGACTGTCATCTCCCGCCTTGATTTTTGCAATTCTGCTCTTGCTGGCATTGTACACACACAACTCCATCATTTACAATTGATTCAGAACACGGCAGCAAGAATTCTAACCCACTCTTCACATAGAGATCACGTCACTCCCCTACTAATTCAACTACACTGGCTCCCAATCGAATTCCGTATACGCTATAAGATTCTCATTCTGGTACATCGCGCACTCTATACACATATGCCACAATATCTTGTTGATCTAATGCATTTTCATGTTCCCACCCGAAGTCTCCGCTCATGCCACATAAATCCGTCTTTGTCTCCCCCCCACCGTCATGGGCGCATCTGCAATCGACACGTAACTCAGCCTTCTTTTTCCTTGGTCCTGCTCTCTGGAACTCTCTGCCCATATCCCTCCGTCTGGAACAGGCTTATGCAACATTCAAAGCCTCCCTAAAAACTCACCTTTTCACTTTGGCATTCAATCTCCCAGACACTCCAACATGACCTGCTGTTTTATTTATGGTTGTGAAATACCTCTTTGTCTTGTCTGTGTGCTTGATAATCTTTTCTTTCCTGTCAAAAATATGGAGTTCTATTTCCTTTTCTATGAGCTCAGTGCTTATTCTGTTTCTGGTTCTTTTGTAAATTTTGTAAATCGCCCTGATGTTATAAAGGGCAATATATCAAGTCTAAATAAACATAACCCTTTTTAAAAATTGGCGTTACATTGGCCATCCTCCAATCTTCAGGTATTACAGATGATTTTAATGATAGTTCACAGACTACTAATAGCAGGTCTGCAATCACATATTTCAGTTCTTTCAATACCCTTGGATGTATACCATCCGGTCCAGGTGGTTTGCTACTCTTCAGTTTATCAAATAGTTGTAATACATCTTCCCGGTATAGTGGTATTTCTTTCAATTCTTCTTCAGCATCACCTTTAAATACCACTTCAGTCATGGGTAACATCCCTACATCTTGGCTCTCCTCAAATTGTCTGGTTCTGAATATCTCCAAAACGGCTGCTATTTGGTTCACCCACGGTTCCCCCATTCCGCCTCTTACACCTTCTCTCTCTCTGGTGCCTCTATTTTCACAGTTTCCAAACTTCGGTATCTTGGTGTCATTCTTGATAGTGCACTCACGTTTCACGATCACATTTCCTCTATTTCTCAGCGTTCTTTTTACTGCCTTCGGCAGATTCGTGCCATTCGACCTTTCCTATCTCCTCAGGCACTCACTACCCTTCTTTCATTAGTCATAACCCGATTAGATTTTTGTAATTCTATTTACGCCGGTATCCCCCAGTATCAATTACATCGACTACAGTTAATTCAAAACACGGCTGCCCGGATGTTTCTACATGCCTCTCCACGCGATCACGTCACCCCCCTTCTGCAACACCTTCACTGGCTGCCATTACAATTCCGGATCCCTTACAAGGTCCTTACTCTGGTCCATCGAGCCATTTACCTTCATAGACCCCAATACCTTTCTGATTTGCTCTCCTTCCATGTCCCCTCTCGAAGCCTCCGGTCCATTCACATCAATCGCCTTCACCTTCCAGCCCCTTCCCGTGCACATCTCCAATCCACCCGTAAATCAGCGTTCTTCTACCTTGGTCCCTCCCTCTGGAACTCACTACCCACTGCCCTCCGGTTGGAAGAATCATATCCTAAATTTCGCTCCCTTCTCAAAACTCATCTGTTCTCCTGTGCCTTTCCTGGATCTAGCTGACTCTCCTGACTCTATCTTCCTGTCTTCCACTGTCCTCTGTTTCCCTTTCTTCTTTTCTTCAAGTAATTGTAACTTTCTCTTTCCGTTTCTGACTTGATGATTTTATTTATATTGTAAACCGCCCCGATGTAACGGGGGGGCGGTATATCAAATGTTATGTAAACAATAAACAATCTTCCTCAATAAAGACCGGTATAGCCTTCTCCCCACTTAATGCCCCTTTTGCCCCTCTATCATCTAATGGTCCAACTGACTCTCTCACAGGTTTTTTGCTAAGAATGTACTTGAAAAAGTCTTTATTATGCATTTTTGCTTCCACAGCAAGCTTCTCAAATTCTCTCTTTGCCTGCTTTTATTTATTTATTTATGTATGTATGTATGTATTTAGTTGGTTGGTTGGTTGTTTTTCTGTTCCGCCTTTTCCTTCAATCTTGCATGTAACTTGCCAGTGCTTGTGCTGTTTCCAGTTTTTGTTATTTGACTCTTTTTTTTTTTTTTTTTTTCCATTTCCCGACAGATGCTTTTTTGGCAACAACAGCCTCTCTGACCTCATCTTTAAACCATGCTGGGAGTTTTTTGGACTTCCTTCCACTTTTCTTAAAGCGTGGAATACAGCATCTCCAGGAACAAGCAGGAATGAGTCTTCACATATGGGTACGTCGGTACCGACGGAGCCTGCGCGGGAACGCTCCCCAGCGTCCAATCAGAAAGCTTTTGGGAGCATCCCGCAGCGCCTGCGTGCTGCCTTCCTGCCTTTCCAACTGTCTCTCCTCAGTTTTCGTTTTTCCGCGGAGCCGGCAGGACATCGTCCTGTCACCGCAGAAAAGTTTTTCTTTAAATCTTTTACTTTTTGTTTTCTTGTGGTCGAGGCTGTTTCCCCGACTCCACCGGTACCGCCGGTGGTTTTTTCTTTTCTTTTTCCTGAAACTCAGGGAGTTTTTTTCCCTCCTGTTTCTGTCTTGAATTTTTGGGCCTGTAAGGCCTCTCCATTATGGAGCCGCCTTCTCCTAAGAAGTGCCTTAGCTGTGGAAATACAGTTTTCTTTTTAGACTCCAATAACTGGTGTCTAACCCGTTTGGGTCCTGACCCCTTTCCTTCAGGGCCATCAGGCTACAATTTTATGAGAAGAAATTCTCCATTTCGAGATTCCCTCGATGCAGTTTTCCCTTCCAGTGTAAGGGCACCGACCATTTCTTCTCTACAGGATCAGGTAACCCACAAACAGTCTGTTAAGACTAGCCAATCCTTAGGTGGTAGGTCTCATGCCAAGCATGATGATGGCTCCGGCCTTGCCCTCAAGACCTCATTGGCTTCAAAACCCCGGCGGGAGTCTTCGGTCTCCAAAGCCTTTCAGGGGTTTCAGGTTGTTCCTGGGGCTCACCCCTCACAGAACATACCTGAGCCATGCTCGGGGGTGGCATCCGCTTCGAGCGGTACCGATACCCCGGCATCGGCACTGGTGTTGAGCGATCCACTCCTCACCAGGGATCGTCATCTGGTGTACTCGGTGCCTTTGGGACTGATCGATACCCAGATTGACTTTCCAGTATCGGCTGCTCCGTCGATACGACCCCTGACGTCAGTACCATCTAGACATGCATCGATAGATTCGCTTCCTTCGATGCCAAGTCTAGAATCGATATCTAGTCTGGATATTCACCGAGACTTTCGAGTTTCCTCAGTACCGTTTGAGCAGCCTCCGATGACTGTTTCGATGTCAGTATCGCCTTCGATTCCGGCTCAGCTACCGGTGTCGGTGTCGATGCTGGTACCTGCAGTAACATCGGGACCAGCTCCATCCATGCTTTTTTCACCAGGATCGCTCCTTTCTATACCTAGTTTGGAGTCGATACCTAGCATGGACGATACAGTACTGACGGTTTCAGGCCATACCCGCCAGTCCCAGTATCCATTCATTAGAGATCCTGTTTTGCACCGGACAAGTACTGGTGCCCAGCCTAGTTCTTCGAGTTTAGCCTGTCCAGGGATTGTTCCCATTGGAGATCCTTCTTTTCAGAAATTTCTCCTTGACATGGCAACATTCCTGGCTATTCCTATCCCTGGCTATGATCCTACACAAGGCTTTTCTGGGGAAAAGGTAAAAGAAACATTATATTTTCATCATTCTTTACAGGATCTTCTTCTGAAAATATGGGAAACACCTTTAAGGGCTTCCTCACCTTCTACAGCAACTGCTCTTCTGTATCAGGTGCCCCCCTCTCCAGGGTTTCAAAAGACTCAACTTCCCCATCATTCCATTGTAGTGGAATCAGCAATGAGGAAGGTAAAAAGCAAGAAGAAGCATTCTTCTTTCCCGCCAGGTCGTGCATCTAGAACACTAGATGCCTTTGGACGTCAAACCTTCCAAACATCTATGCTGGCAACAAGGATTCTCTCATATATTTTTTATGAGTCTATCCCTTCAGGAGGTCACAGAGAAATTATCTCTTTTGACTCCTTTTCTTTCAGAGCCCAAGGCTGCAGACTATTCCTTGCTTCTTAGTCATAGCCAGAATATCTCTAGGTTTCTTTCTCGTGCTTCCCTAGACTCCTTTGACTCTGTTAGCAGAACCTCTGCTATAGCCATAGGAGCATGACGTAGTGCCTGGCTCCAAGCTTCAGACTTGAGCAGATGGGCACAACAAAGACTGGGTAACACTCCTTGTACTGGAGAAAATCTCTTCAACAAGGAGTCTTTGCGTCAGGTTGCTCATTGCTCCACTGACTTCCCTGCTTCTGAGGGCCATCCTAAACCTTCTCCTTCCCCAGCAGGTAAGAAATGCCCTACCAAACCTCCTTTTCCTAAAAGAAGAAGGTTTTATTCTTCTCCTGCCCATCATGCCGTTGTTCCCAAACAGGGGAAACCTCGCCCTGGTCTGAAGAATCCAAACTCAAGCCAGGAAAATTAACCCTCAATAGGGTTCCAATTAATCTGTTATAACATACAGTTCACTTCTTCTCATTAGAAGTTTTTTCACTGTTTTTTCATTTAAACCTCTACACTTGGATTCCTGTTTCCAGGACATCCACTTCTTTTTAGGTATGCTGAGCTGTCAGGATATTAATGTCTATGGGTCACAGGATTTTCCTCCTCTTCCTACACTGAAGAGAGGTTTGCCAACTATCTCATGATAGTTTTTCTGTACCACCATGAATTTTTCCTTCTACAGACTTACCGTATGGCAAGTCTCACCTCAGCTCCTATTTTTTCTTTACCTTCTTTTCCAGGGTTCCCCTGTAAGAGTGGTATCATACCAATGGAAGGCTTTCTTAGCCTTTCCAGTCTTCCTTTCCATTCCAGTGTAGAGTTCTTTCTCTTGAGTAAACCTCTTTTTTCCTCATCTGGGCAGCTTGTCAGACAGGGACAGGATATTCTCCTCTTGTTCTGTCTGTTCTCTCTGTTGAAAACAGAAAGATCTTTCTGCTCTGCCATTCAGCAGCTGCCCATGCAGGAGCTTCAGTGATTGGTTTACTGGTACTTTTCTATAAGTTCCAGTATTGTCTTCCACTACTTTTTGTCTAACCTTAGTAGTGCTTCCAAGATAGTGCTCATCTATCTTGGATAATCCTTATAACTTCTTTTCTGCCATCTCCAAATCCTTGGAGTTGACAGCATAGTTGAGCTGGCAGCTGGTTGTCTCCAACAGCCAGTTTTCTTTCCCAACTCTCCTGCATAATGCTCTCTGCAATCCTACAGAGAAGCTTTCCACTATGGGCCCTTGCTAGAGAGCATGAGGGTTTTTTCTCTAATGACTATCCTATATGGTTGAAAAGGGCTTCCCCAGTCACCTCCCATGACTGGTGAGGGTTCTTACACCTTTCTATTTCCTTTTAATAAAGGACATAAGCCTTTCCTACGTGACAGTCTAAAGAGTTACTAAATTCCTACAGGAAATATGCTCTTTTTCCTTGCAGCTCATCCTCATGGTATCCTAATCCTTCATGGACAGCACATATTTAACTAAATAACCGTGATACCCCACCCCTTGTCCCTCAAGTGGGTCTACCTGGTGTCTCTTCCTATGCGTATTCTGTCCCTTCACCATGTTAGAGTTCTACTGGACTCAGGACTTGCTGTTTACAGACTAATATTATCCTCTGTGTTCTCGCAACCAGCCTGGTTATTTTACTGGGTAGCATTCTACTCCATCTTAACCAGAGGGAATAGATTCTCTATATCTTCTCAAGTAGGTTCCACCTTCTTGTTATGAGATGAATCATTCCTCTTCACATCTTCCATGTGAAGATTCCTGTAGACATATCTCTTTCTGCTTAATTGCAGACATTTCTCTTTAGACCTATATTTATATTCATATAGGTTCATATGTCTATATGCTTTCTTTAGATGCATATGTCTGTCAGCCATGTGTGCATAGCCTATACCCCCTGGATCTCGCCATAAACATATATAATATATATATATATATTTCTCTGTCGGGATACTTCTTTTAGGTAGATATGTATTCACATACTTATCTCTCTAACTGTTTGTGCTCATAAAGGTGTTTTTTCCTTCCTATCTGTTCCAGACAGTGGGTTTTCACATGTTCATACTATTTCACAGTATGTTTCGGTTTTATGCACACAACCACTGCTGTGGTACTGACAGCTTTTACCATAACCTTAGGTTCAGGTATCCCTGAAGCTCCCTATTCCTTTATCTTCCTACCTCTCGTCAGTTAGGACAGACATGGGGGATCTTCAGTAGCTCTGAGGTTTCCAACTCCTCAGACATCTGTCCTTCCTTGGGATTACGAGGTTTTTCTCCATACCCCTTCTTCCCTCAAGGACTAAGCCAATTTTTGTCCAACTCGGTCAGTCTTCCTCTTTTGCTCCTAACTATAATTAACTCTGTAGCCAAAAGAGTTTTCAGCTTTTTCCATAAAGCTTTCTACTAAAGACCTACCGTTTTTGTTCTTCCCCAGTTGAATCCTGGGGTCACCTGTCAGTTCCAGATTTTGACCTTCAACTCACTTCTGTGAGGTCATCTTGAAGATTCCTCTACTGGATCCCCAGTAGATTCCATCAGCCTCTCTACTTCCTGCAATCCAGTTGGTGAGGTCCATATGGTGATCATTTCAATACATTTCATGATGCTTATCATATATACAGGGACTCCTTGTCTGTAGTCCTATTTTAGGTCAGCTGTCTCCTACAGCTCCTCTCTTCTTCAGCTCCTACCCTCCATCCTCGGGATGCCTGGGCATATGAGGTGGAGCATGTTTCAATCACCAACATGCTAGGGCTCCAGGCATCTTAGCTTGGGAGTCCTCCATATGTGAAGACTCATTCCTGCTTGTTCCTGGAGATAGCACAGTTACTTACCTGTAACAGGTGATTTCTGGGAACAGCAGGAATAAGTCTTCACAACCCACCCACCTCCCCTAGGAGTTGTTTCTCTCTATCTCTCTTCCTTTCCTCTTTCTCTTTTGTCTCAGCTATAAAACTCAACTGAGGAGAGACAGTTGGAAAGGCGGGAAGGCAGCATGCAGGCGCTGAGGGATGCTCCCAAAAGCTTTTTGATTGGACGCTGGGGAGCGTTCCCGTGCAGGCTCCGTCGGTACCGACGTACCCATATGTGAAGACTTATTCCTGCTGTTCCCAGAGATCATCTGTTACAGGTAAGTAACTGTGCTTAGTCTGGGCTTCCTAGATAGTATTTTTAAACACCCAAGCTTGATATAAGTCTTTAACCTTTGCTACTGCTCCTTTTAGTTTTTTCTTAACTATTTTCCTCATTTTATCATAGTCTCCCTTTTGAAAGTTAAAAGGTCATAATGTGGATTTCCTTACCATCTCTCCTCCATTAATTAAATCAAACGTGATCATGTTATAATCACTATTGCCAAGTGGCCCCAACACCCCCTTATCTCTTGCACCAGATCTGGTGTTCCACTAAGGACTAAGTCCAAAATGGCTTCCCTTCTGGTCGGTTAGGAAGACTAACTTTGCGAAGATGGGCCAATAACCTCAGGGAATCGTCAGCGGGATGGGAACAGCTGGGGGATGTAGAAAAATAGTGGGCAAAACTGAAAGGGGATATTTTAAGGGCAACCAACCTTTTTGTTAAAATGGTAAATAAATGTAAAAGGAAAAGGAGACCGCTATGGTTTTCGAAAGAAGTAGCTGAAAAAGTGAAGAAAAAGAGGGAGGCCTTCATGAAATACAAGAGATCACAGAGAGAGGAAGACAGGCATCTGTATTTGGAAAGAGAAGCTAGCAAAGTAGTCAAGAAGGCAAAGATTCAAAAGGAGGAGGAAATAGCCAATGCAATAAAATGGGGGGATAAGACATTTTTCAGATATATTAGTGAGAAGAGGAAGGGAAAAAGTGGTATTGTCAGACTCGGGGGTGCAGGGGAGGAATATGTAGAAGCTGATAAGGATAAAGCGGAATTGCTTAACAAATATTTTTGTTCTGTGTTCACAGATGAAGAACCAGGAGCAGGACCTCAGAAAACACCCACAAATAGGAACAGAAGCGAGGGACATCTTGAACAATTTTCAGAAGACTGTGTTTGTGAGAAACTAGCTCAACTTAAAGTAGACAAAGCGATGGGACCGGATGGGATACACCCTAGAATACTGAGGGAACTTGGGGACGTTCTAGCAGCTCCACTGACTGACCTTTTCAATGCCTCGTTGGAATCGGGAGTGATGCCAAAGGACTGGAGAGAGGCTCATGTGGTGCCTTTACACAAAAATGGAAGTAAGGATGTGGTTGAAAACTACAGGCCGGTTAGTTTAACTTCGGTGGTGAGTAAATTATTGGAAACGCTGCTGAAAGAGAAAATAGTGAAGTTTCTGGAGTCCAGCGGATTACAGGATCCGAGGCAGCATGGATTCACCAGAGGCAGGTCTTGTCAGACAAATCTGATTTGATTTCTTTGACTGGGTGACCAGGGAGTTGGACCGAGGGAGAGCCCTAGATGTGGTGTATTTAGATTTCAGTAAAGCCTTTGACACTGTTCCTCACAGGCGACTTATAAACAAACTGAGCACCCTAGGGATGGACCCTAAAGTTACTGCTTGGGTTCAAAATTGGTAAGAGAACAGGTAAATGGAGCTCACTCCAAGGAGAGGGATGTTACCAGTGGTGTGCCCCAGGGATCTGTCGGTCCAGTTCTTTTTAACATCTTTGTTAGTGATATAGCGGAAGGGCTGTCGGGTAAGGTTTGCCTCTTTGAGGGTGATACCAAAATCTGCAATAGAGTAGACACCCAGGAAGGTGTGGATAACATGAGAAGGGATCTAGCTAAGCTTGGAGAATGGTCTAGAATTTCACATCTACCCAGGCATCGGCAGTTTCGATAGACCAGAGATTCCTCGCTATCGAGCACAGTATTGCAGCTCTCCTTACAGCTGCGGTACCGTTGACACTGATGATTCAACGGGCACCGATGCCGGTACCGATACCGGTACCGGCCCCGGTGGGAATTCTTCTCATGCCGTCTTTGGCTTGCATCGAGAGATCAGTACCGGATCAACTTGGTACCGACTTTGATCGATACCGGGACCGTGCCTTGCATGAACATCGTGATAAGAGATACTTCGAATCCTCCGATTCCGATGACTGATAATTCTGCCGGTACCAGAGTGTTTCTCCCGGAAGACTCTTCTTATCCCCAACACAGAATGTCGCCTCCGGAGGACTTGTCTTTTCATGATTTTATTTGTGATGTTGCCAAAGGCCTTTCAATCATGGTAGCTCCTGAAAAAGAACCTAGGGCAAAGGAATTGGAAATTCTCCAATATCCTAAGGCTCCAAAGGAGGCAGCCACTCTGCCCATTCATGAAATTCTTCATGATTTGATGCTCAGAATGTGGGAGACAACTTTGACCACATCTCCTCATTCTAGGAGACTTGATACCATGTATCGAGTTCCACCATGTCCTGGATTTCAAAAGACTCAACTGCCACACCATACAATGGTAGTGGAGTCAGCCATGCGTAGGATGAAAAGTGCAAAGAGACATGCATCCAATTCTCCAGGTCGTGAATGCAGGACTCTTGATGCTTTTGGGCGTCAAACCTTTCAGGCTTCCATGCTTTCGGCTAGTATCAGCTCATATATTTTATATATGGGAATGTTCCTCAAAGAGGTCACAGGAGATTTGGAGCTTATGAGCCCACTTCTCCCAGATGACAGACAAGACTTCCTTACTCTTGTCAGGCATGCTCAAGATGTCTCCAAGTTTGTAAATCGTGCAGCCTTTAACTGCTTTGAATGCATCAGCAGAACCTCTGCTATTGCCATTGGTGCACGATGGATTGCCTGGCTTCAGGCATCAGACTTGGAGATTTGGGTACAGGATAAATTAGGCAACATCCCTTGCACAGGAGAAAACCTCTTTGGCAAGAATTAGCAGGAAAAGGCTAATGAGATAGATGCTGACACTCTCACCTTAGATAGATTGTCAAAATCTACTGCTACTCCAGCCAAAAAGAAACCCTATAAAAAAACCTTCTTTCAGCAAAAAGAGGAAGTTTTATTCATCCTATACCCAGCAAAGCCAGGCTCGCGCTCAAGTTGCCAAAAAGGGGACGACAACAGCAATTCAAACAGCCGAAGAAGCCAAAAGGCCCGAGAGCTCAACCAGCTCCGCAGGTTCAGCCCCCTCAAGGGCTTTGACTCCTTCCTAGAGAGCTTAACATTCCTGCCTCTGAGGGGTCCGGAACCCCTAAATATTCCAGGCAGGCTGTGTCATTTTGCCAACAGATGGCACTAAATAACAATAGAAAATTGGACTCTGTCCATTGTAGGAGAGGGGGTACAAGCTTCATTTTCACAACATGCCCCCTCCTACAATCCTAAGGCAGTTCAATTCCCAGACCTCTGTAGACAATCTGCTGGATCACGAGGTCTCAACACATTTTGCCCAAGGGGCAATAAAGGAAGTACCCATTCTCCAGTAGGGTACAGGGTTCTACTCCCCCCCTATTTTCTTATTCCAAAGAAAACAGGGGGACACAGACCCATTCTAGACCTCAGAGAATTGAACAAATACCTGTTCCGAGAGAAGTTCAAAATGATTTATTTAGGAACTCTTCTGCCATACCTTCAAAGTCAGGATTGGCTTTGCTCTCTAGACTTAAAGGATGCATATACTCACATTCTGATCCATCCAGATCACAGGAAATTCTTACGATTCCTTTTCAAGGGAAAACACTTCCAATACAGGGTTCTTCCCTTTGGTCTAGCTTCCACACCAAGAATATTCACGAAATGCCTGGCAGTAGTAGCTGCATTCCTGCGAACCCTAGGGATATTCGTCTTCCCTTACTTGGACGACTGTCTCATTCGAGCCCCCACGGTTGCAGAAGCCAGCTCTGCACTGTCTCGCACAATGTGAATCCTCCAATATTTGGGATTGGTAATAAACTTTCCAAAATCCCAACTTGTTCCTTCCCAGTCTCTGGAGTTCATAGGAGCCTGTTTAGATACCAGACAGTCAAGGGCTTTCCTTCCACAGGCCCGGTGTCCTCGCATAGTACAACTAGCTTCTCAAGCAGCGGGAAAATCCTCCCTAACTGCTCGAGAACTGCTACAGTTGCTAGGACACATGGCATCCACAGTTCATGTAGTTCCCTATGCTCGCCTCCACATGCGAGCAGCCCAGTGGATCCTATCCAAGCAGTGGACACAGGCCACAAGACGTCTGTCAGACAAGATATCAAACTCTCATTGACTGATCTTGTCCCTCCAATGGTGGCAATCACTGGAGAATCTTTTAGTGGGGTCTCCTTTCCAACAACCCCTATTCCAGAGCATCCTAACAGATGCATCACAGGTGGGTTGGGGAGTACACCTGCATCATCTCTCTACCCAGGGCACCTGGACTCCACAGGAGGCTTGTCTTCACATAAACCACCTAGCATTAAGAGCAATCTATCTAGCTCTTCGAGTATTCCATGCCCAGCTCAGCTACAAGACAGTCCTAGTCCAAACAGACAATCAAGTAGTGTCAGACGGCTGCCTGGGTGAGAATGTTCACAGTCTTGGCAAGTGCATATATCAATATGATTTGCAAGGGATTGTGGGAAATGCAGTCCATTCACACCAGACACAGCTGCTCACAATAATTAGTTGTGCTTGAGTGTAAAGCCAATAAGATATTTATTTATGGGGTTATTTCTCCCAACACAGATATGCTTGGTAGCACATAAAACAGGATACTTGCTTTCAGTGTTAAACTTAGAAAAACAAAATCAGGAAAACAACAGCTGAACTTGTCAGGCAATCAAAGCAAAAGAATAAAGACTTGGTTGGTAACAAACTGGTCTTTTCTGTAGGCTTTAGCTAATATTTTCTTAGCAGTGCTCTAAACAAGCAAAACCCACAAAGAAGGGAAAAACTGTTATTTTCAGGTTAACTTCTTATGTCTTCACACATAGACTCAGAAGTGATTCCCTCAGAGCTCACAAGCAATTAGGTAAGGTTCAATTGCTAGCAGTTACCCAGCTGAAACCCCTTAGCTGGCTTGCTTTCTACTGCGTGGCTAAAAATCCTACTCAGGAGCTTTTCTGAGTAGATTAAAGAACAAGTTTGTATTTCTTTGTGATGGTTCTTGTACTTTGTAACAGTAAATTACCAAAGGAGTTTAGACAGAGAGCAATCCATATATTCACAGCCTGTGTCTAAGACCGCTCCCCCTTCTTCAACAATCATGGGTTTCAATATCATGGATTGGCACAGAGGAATTTCTCAATGTAGCACTCTCAGGAGAATACTTGTTTCCCTGCTGTCTTTCAAGGTTATAGCTAGGGCATAGATCAGTGTTCATACCTGAGCTTCCATTGCTGTTAGAGTTCCTCTCTAAATAGCCTGGCCAGTGTGTAGTCCAGTTCTTATGTCCAGCCTTCCAATCCAGATCCCTGGACACTGGATCTCTCTTCACATACCTTCTGGCACGGGTCCTAGGGTCCCTTCCACGTGCAGCCGTCTCCCTCACAGGTACCGTCTGGAGATTCCTAGCTCTGCAGCACCATTCCTCTGGCTTTCCCCAGTCCAATGGTGTATGCTGGCCTTTTGAATGTCTCCCAGTATACGTACTGCTCTGGACTCCTTTAGGCCTCCCAAATGCTTTCCTCTTCTTTCTTCCAAAGGGTTTCTTGCCCTCTCTGTCCGTCCGCACTGGCTTCTGCTTCTGATGATCCTCCAGATGATGAAGATGTCCAAGCTGAGGATCTCCAAGCTGAATCTGAGGATGAGGATAATTCTCTGTAGAATAAACTCTACCTTTATTCTGCTTTGATGAGTGCTCCACCCTAGCACAGCGCAGCTGTGCTGTATCAGGCCCTGCCCTTTGAGATGAGTGCTTGGGGATTACCTCATAGCCCTCCTTATTGAACACACGTTTCTCCACTTCAGCTCCTCTAATGGCTGTTGGAAACCTGGTGCATTCTGGGACTGGTAGTCTTTTATAGAAAAATTCTGTTTTCTTATTTCTACCAGAACTGACAGGTTGCTTGTTCAGAGTCACTTCACCTTTACTATAGCTCCTTCCTGAGCTATGATAAGCTTCCTTATCACAGTAGCCATGTTCTATGTGAACAAGCAGGGTGGAACAGGCTCTCTCTCATTATGCAACGAAGCTTTACGACTATGGGCCCTCACCAGAGAGCATCAAATTCACCTTCTCGTGGTATATCTTCCAGGCATTCAAAACCTTTGGGCAGACAAACTCAGCCAAGTACTGCTGCCTCACGAATGGTCTCTCCACCTAGACCAGGTGACAGATATTTCACATCTGGGGGACTCCAGACAGACCTCTTTGCAAGTCCACTGAATGCCAAACTTCCCCGGTTCTGTTCCAGGATTCCGGCTCACAATTGCCAGGCAAGGGACGCCTTCCTCCTTTACTGGGGTCAGGACTTCCTCTGTCTTCCCACCCATTCCCCTCATCCCCAAAACACTCTTCAAGTTTCAGAGACAGAGGTCGTATGATCCTCATAGCACCACTGTGGCTACACCAAACGTGGTATCCCCTGCTTCTATATTTCTCTCAAGCTGCACCTCTGGAGTTAGGGTGTGCTCCAGATCTCCTTTTCCAAGAGAGTGGGACGCTATGGCACCCGAATCCCCAGTCCCTGCATCTCACGGCCTGGTTGCTGAGAGCTTAAATCTTCAGGATCTCAACCTTTCCCAACAGGTAAAGGATATCCTTCAGGCTTCTAGAAAGCCTTCTACAATACGATCTTACACCTTCAAGTGGAAACGTTTCACTATATGGTGTTTCCAGAAGGGGTTAAACCCCCTGGTGATACCTTCGGAATCAATACTAGAGTATCTACTTCATTTATCAAATACTGGTCTGAAGACCAATTCAGTAAGAGTCCATCTTAACGCAATTACAGCTTCCTATAAGCCTCTAAATGGACAACCAATTTCCTCTCATCCTCTCATATCCAGATTTATGAGAGGTCTTCTATTAACAAAACCTCCCATCAGACCACCACCGGTGGCATGAGATTTAAATCTAGTTCTCGGGCAGCTCATGAAACCGCCTTTTGATCCTTTAGCCACTACTTCCCTGAAGGTTTTGTCCTGGAAGCTCATCTTCCTAATTGCAATCACCTCTGCATGCCGCATTAGTGAATTTCAAGCGTTAGTGGCTGATCCTCTTTACACTAGGTTTGACCATGATAAGGTTGTCCTCAGAACTCATCCACACTTTATGCCAAAGGTGGTTTCGCCTTTTCATTTAAATCAATCGATTTATCTTCCTGTATTCTTTCCGAGGCCTCATGCCTCTAATGCAGAGAAGAACCTTCACATTTTGGACTGTAAAAGAGCCTTAGCTTTTTACCTACAAAGAACACAGCAACATAGAAAGTCTTCTTAACTTTTTATTGCTTTTGATTCTAGTCATTTGGGACTTCCAGTCTCCAAGAGAACTTTATCCAAATGGATTTCACAATGCATATCCTTTGCTTATGCGAGTAAGTGTCTTCCTTTTCAAGGCCATGTCACAGCTCATAATGTGAGAGCGATGTCTGCCTCTATGGCTAACCTTCACGCTTTGTCTATTGATGACATTTGTCGCACAGCCACCTGGGCTTCGGTACACACCTTTACAGGCAACTACTGCCTAGATAAAGCCTCCCGTCGGGATGCCTTATTTGGCCAAGCTGTTCTTCAAAATCTCTTTCAGACTTAATAAAACTCCTACCCACCAACCCTGGTAGGATGCCAAAGATCCATGGGAGGAAGCATGGTTCACCTCACTATAGGTGGCAGCTTCCTGGGGTCATCTCCCTGGCATCTTAAGCTAGGAAGTCCCCATATGTGAAGACTACATTCCTGCTTGTTCCTGGAGATAGCGTAGTTACTCACCTATAACAGGTGATCTCCGGGAACAGCAGAAATTTAGTCTTCACAACCCACCCACCTCCCTTAGGAGTTGTCTCTCTGTCTCTGTTTCTTTTCTCTCTCCCTCTATCCTTTCACTCAGCTACAAACTTAATTGAAGAGGGACAGTTGGAAAGGCGGGAAGGCAGCGCGCATGTGCTGAAGGATGCTCCCAAAAGCGTTCCTATTGGACGCTGGGGAGCGTTCCCGCACTGGCTCCTTCGGTACCGACGATACCCATATGTGAAGACTAAATTCCTGCTGTTCCCGGAGATCACCTGTTACAGGTGAGTACGCTTTCTGCGTCAGTATTTAAAGGTTTCAGAGTCTTTTCGCAAATCTGAATGCCTATTCATCCTATTCGGAGGTCCTCGTAAAGGGGAGATGGCAGCTAAAGCTTCAATTTCCAGATGGGCTGAGAAGCAATAGCGTCAGCATATATTTTACAAGGTCATCAGGTGTCTGCGGGGTTGCGGGCTCACTCTACTAGAGTGCAAGCGACATTTTGGGCGGAACACAGTTTGATTCCGCTAGTGGAAATTTGCAGAGCGGCCACTTGGTCGTTTTTCCATACGTTCACTAAACACTATCGCCTGGATATTCAGGAAGCCAAAAATGCCTGTTTCGGGTCGGCGGTGTAGCGATCCAGGTGGACAAGTCCCTCCCAATGATTACTGCTCTGTTACATCCCAGAGGTGGAGGACTGAACTGGAGGAACGATAAGGAAAGAGAAATTACTTACCTGCTTATTGTAGTTCTTGAGGAACTCCAGTTCAGTCCTTATTCCCGCCCGAGGATGAGTAGTTCAGAGGTCAGAACGGTCTGGGGGGAGTACCAATCACAAAGTGTATTAAAACGGATGATAGTCTCGTTATCGCTATGGTCCGGTTACTCTAGCCTGTCCTTTCTTTCTTATTAGGTTCATGGAGGAAAGAGAAAGTAAGAGAAGAAGTTTCCTCCTTAATGAAGGGGAATTTAGTTTAGAAGTTAAAAGTTGAATTTTAATGCTATGGCTACTTATTTGTTGCTTCTTTGAGTCTGCTTTGTCAATAGTTCACTGGGGCTGATGGGAGAGACCAGCAGGCTACATCCAGTGATGTCATGATTCTGACATGCCCAGTCTCCATGCTGCAGGAGGAGGTACACTACCCAGAGGTGGAGGACTGAACTGGAGTTCCTCAAGGAACTACAATTAGCAGGTAAGTCTAATTTCTCTCTATTTTTTAAAGTAAACTAGAATTGTAATAATGAATCAGAAGTACCCACAGATTATTTTGACAAAGTATGTAAGATCTCCTTTGGGCAGTTGATCTTTTTATATCAGAAGCAATTCAGTTCATGTCATTTTTGCTTTGCGGTGTTGCAAGGTGAAGTTTCAGAGCCAGTATGGTGGATGGCAGATGTGTAGCCTCCACATAGTGTGCAGTGCTATCTGTAGTCTGATAAAGAAGAGTGGTGTGGGAGATTTTGAAAAGTATGGCAGGCAGGTAAACCAGGACCTGGTAGTCCCAGAGAATGTCAACCATCTCAGCATATCGGTAAGCTAAAAGACCAGAGGGAGAACTGAGTCTATACATTAGGAGGCTGTATCCAGCTGTCTTTTGTGATGGGCCTTTTCAGCTATTTCAATATTTCAGACCTACCAAGAATATTTTAAAAATCCTTGCCATTTATTACTTGTTTATATTAAAAGCTGTGATAAAACACCTAAGGATCCTTTTGTATCTTTTAGTCTGTGAAATAACCTCCTCCATAAGGTGCTTTTGATGCCAAAAACATCATGACAACCATGCCTAGAGTGTATTTTTGTATTGATAACCGTAGCATTTAAATCTTAAGACAATATAAGTTAGATTATTTGTGCTCTAACAAAAGATCTGAAGTTACACTTTCCGTTTTCAAAAGTGAATTAATTATATTCTTATATCCTGCTAAAAACCTTGTTGGCACCTTTTTGTTGACCAGGAAAAAATTGTTGCTTTACTCAGCATTAAATCCTGGAGTAAATTCAAATGAAAAATAACTGCATGCCACTGCATGGCTCTAACTTGTAAGATATCTTACCTACTAATGGCCATAGTATGAGAAACCTCAGAAATTTCCTGGATGGACTTGCAGCTTGGGAAAATAAAATAGAAGTGAAAGTCATTGCATGCTTTGTATTAATTATTTCTGATTTATTTAAAGCCTTTCTAGCCCGTATTATCTAATATTCTAAATAGTTTACAATCCTGCCATGTATAATGTCTGAACCCAAATGCTTCAACTACTTGTTTCCGTGCTGCTAAAGTACAGCTGTAAAATACTGTCAGCTCTTTAACCCATGAAAACACATGCCATTTTGTTGTGCAGAGCAAGAAGCAACATATTCCTTACAGAGACAGCAAACTCACCCGTCTGCTTAAGGACTCACTTGGTGGAAACTGCCGAACTATAATGATTGCTGCTGTTAGTTCATCCTCCATGTCATATGATGACACATATAATACTCTCAAGTATGCAAACCGAGCCAAAGATATTAAAGCTACAGTAAGTTGTGGTGTTTTTTTTCCTTTGGTCACTTTCCAGATATCTCACACAGTAGACAAAGTAGAAGAGAATCATCTAACTTTTTAAATATTTGTAAATGGAGAAAGTACCATGGAAGTACTGCAAAGCCTTCCTGAAAATAAAGCAGTACAATAAATGAATAACAGAACAGATGTTTACTGCACTGGTTCCTTTTTTTTTCGTGTGTGTTTCTTGTTTTATTCTGCTTATAATTCAATTCAAATCATATCATGGAACATATTTTTCCTTCTCCAGGACCAAGCAGGAAGTCAGTCCTCACATATGGGTGACGTCGGCGCCGACGGAGCCCTCGCGGAGCAATTTTCCCCAGCTTTCAAAGAAAGCCTTTGGGAATTGCAGCGCGCATGCGCGGTCGCCTTCCCGCCCAAGGGTGCCATCTTAGCCAGTCTTCTTTTTTCCGCGGAGCCCTACAGACGTACCCGTCTTGTCCCCGCGAAAAAGTTGATTTTATTCGTAATATTTCTCTTTTTTCCTTCGGTTCGACGCCGGTTTTCTTTCCGCCCGGACTCGCGACGCCGGTCACGAGTCCTCTCCTTGTTTTTCGGTTTTTTTTTTTCTGATTTAGTCAGTTTCGTTTTCGGTTTTTTCACTGGCAGCCCGGTCTTTTGACCTCGCAGGGGCCCTTTTTCCCCCGATGGCTGCCAGTGGTTTCAAGCGGTGTGGTCAGTGTGACCGAAATATGTCACTAACTGACACACACGATAATTGCCTCCGCTGCCTGGGCCCGGATCATGAAGAAATGATCTGTGGGGCCTGTGGCAAAATGTCCTCCAAAGCGTTGAGAAGTCGGCGGCATCAGCGGGATAGGATCTTCGCTGACCCCAGCCGTACCCGGACCTCGTCGGAGGCCTCGGCGTCCAGAGGTTCCAGCTCGGACCGTCGCCGGAGTTCCTCCGACAGGGGTTCTCCCTCCGGGGACCATCGACGGAAGGTGAAACCCGCGAGGGCGGCGTCGGCGGACGCTCCTGGCTCCGCGAGGGCCAGGTCGCATAGCCCCGATAGCCGTCCCGGGTCCTTGGAGAAGGAGCACCTCTCGAAGCGACCTCGCATGGAGTCGGAGCTGCCTGCTCGGGTAAGTCCTGTGGTCCTCCTGGACTCTCCTCCGAGACCGCCGACGTCGGGCCCGACGCCGTCGGGGCCCGAGTCGGGGGCTGCTGGGTCACCTGAGGTCGGACTCAGGTTGACGGCCTTGGAGAGCAGACTGTCTGCCTTCATGGACCAGCAGCGGGCACTGCTCGCTAGCCTTGCTGGCGCCGCTGCCCCGACCGCCGGGACGTCGACGTCTAAGTCGACCCCGGAGACCGAGCCGATCCTCGAGTCCATGCGAACTCGAGTCGATCCTCGGTCGAGGTCACCCTCTGCCTCCCGTTCGGGACCGAGGTCGCCGACGCCGACTCCCTCGGTGTCGGGGCGGCGGGGCGGTGGGCGCCGCAGCCTGCCCGGGCCGACCCCACCGATTCCTCCTCGGAGTCGGTCTGGGAGTCTGAAGAGGAAGAGTCACCTGATTCTTTTCGGACTCGGTGTGTCCCCTCGGACTCGCCTGAGTCCGAACCTCGGAAGCAGTCCCCTCCAGAGGATGCCCGGTTCTCGGACATCGTCAGGGATATGGCCAAGGCTTTGGCCTTCCCGGTGGACCCCGAGGAGGAGCCTCGAGCCGAAGAGCTCGACGCCCTCCAGTATGACTCTCCCGCCAGGGAACACTTTACTGTACCGGTTCCTCCCATGCTGGAACGACTACTCTTCCGCATGTGGGAGAGTCCGGCCTCCTCGCAGGTCCTGAGCAAGCGGGTCGATTCTATCTATCGAGTCCGCAAGAGCCCTGGCTTCCAAAAGGCACAGCTACCACACCATTCCATGGTAGTGGAATCGGCCATGCATCGTCTTAAGAGCCAGAAGATGCACTCCTCGGTGCCTCCTGGCAGGGAGGCCCGTAACCTGGATGGCCTTGGTAAGAAGTGTTTCCAGGGCTCTATGCTTGCGTGTCGTGTCCAGACCTACCAGCTATACATGGGCATGTATCTTCGAGACCTGGCTAAAGAGCTAGCCGGATTCTTCGCTGGATTGTCCGAGGAACCTTTGCGGAGGTTCCTAGCCTTGTCCACTGGCATTCGGGAATGCTCAAAATTCATATCCCGAGCAGCCTACGATGGCTTTGAAGCATCGGCTCGAGTGGCCGCAGCCGGCATCGGTGCCCGCCGACAGGCTTGGCTTCAGTCGTCTGACCTTGAGCCCTGGGTGCAGGACAAGTTGGTCGATGTCCCCTGCCGAGGTGAAAACCTCTTTGGCAAACCTATGGCAGAAAAGGCTGCACAGATCGAGACGGAGACTCTCACCAGGACTAGGCTTTCTAGGAAGACCTCCGCCCCTTCCCAGAAAAAGAAGGGCTCGGGAAAGAAGTCCTTTTACCCGAGAAAGGCGGCTGCCTATAAACACTACCCCCAATATCAGGCCCCCGCAGCTCCCCAACAGGGCCAGCAGGCCAAGGGACGGGGTAACGGGTCCCGTAGGCAGCAAGCCCCCAAGCCTGCACCACCAGCCCCTGCTCAGCAGGGTGGGGGCTTTTGACTCCTTCAGCATAGCCTCTCCCCCTCCGCTGGCTCCTCCCAGCACCGGAGGCCGGCTGGTTCACTTCGCCCACAGGTGGTCCAGCATCACTTCAGATGCCTGGGTGCTTCAAGTCGAAAGAGAAGGCTATCTTCTCCACTTCCACCAGGCCCCTCCCTCCTATTTCCCGGGAGAACCTCCACGACTCCCTCTGCACAGGGACTTACTCCTTCAGGAGTTAGCAGGTCTTCTACAGGAACAGGCGGTGGAACCGGTGCCCCACCACCTGAGAGGTCAAGGCTTTTATTCCAGGTATTTTCTAGTACCAAAAAGGACAGGAGGCCTCAGACCCATCCTGGACTTGCGCAACCTCAACAAGTTCCTCGTGCGGGAAAAGTTCAAAATGCTTACCTTGGAATCCTTCTGCCCTACCTCCAGCAGGGAGATTGGCTATGCTCCTTGGATCTAAAGGATGCCTACACGCACATCCTCATCCACCCAAGCCACCGCCAATACCTAAGGTTTGTGGTGGCAGGAAATCATTACCAGTACAGAGTACTGCCCTTTGGCCTGTCCTCCGCACCGCGAGTCTTCACAAAATGTCTCGCGGTGGTGGCGGCCCATCTCCGGCTTCACGGCCTCTGTCTTTCTGTACCTCGACGACTGGCTCATCAGAGCAGCGTCCGCTCCGGAGGTTACCAACGCCACACGCCGCACGGTGACTCTTCTGCAGTACTTGGGCTTTGTCATAAACTTCGCAAAGTCCACTTTCCTCCCCTCACAGGATCTCGAGTTCATCGGCGCAAGGCTGCACACTCCTCAGGCACGAGCGTTTCTACCGCTCGACAGGGCTCAACGGCTCATGGACCTAGCCGACCGTTTTCGCAGCCAGCCCCTGGTCTCCGCCAGGCGCTTCCTGAGACTACTCGGCCATATGGCTTCCACCGTCCATGTGACCCCCAATGCCCGCCTGAATATGCGGCCTGCTCAATGGTGTCTTCGCAAGCAGTGGCAACAAGCCACAGGCGGCCTAGCAGACCTAGTGCGCGTCTCCGAGCCGCTGGCCTCGTCTCTCCAGTGGTGGCTTCATCGGCCCAACCTGGTGCTCGGCATGCCTTTTCAGTCGCCTCAGCCGGCCCAGGTGCTGACGACAGATGCGTCCCTCCTGGGCTGGGGAGCACATTGCCAAGGGGCACGTACTCAGGGCCTCTGGACCACGTGGGAGTCTGCTCAGCAGATCAACTTCCTGGAGCTCAGAGCGATCCGCCTGGCTCTCAAGACCTTCTCCCACCTGACCTCTCACCAGTCCGTCCTTGTCCAGACGGACAATCAAGTTGCCATGTTCTACGTGAACAAGCAGGGGGGCACGGGCTCCTTCCTTCTCTGTCGGAAAGCACAGAAGCTCTGCTCTTGGGCCGTCAGTCACGGCGTTCTTCTCAAGGCAGTTTATCTCCCAGGCCAAGAAAATTGCCTGGCGGACAAACTCAGCAGGATCCTCCAGCCGCACGAGTGGCGCCTGGATCCCTTGGTAGTTCAGAAGCTCTTTCTAAAGTGGGGCCTCCCCACGATGGATCTCTTTGCCAGTCCTCTCAACCGGCAACTTCCTCGCTTCTGCTCTCGTCAGCCACATCCCCTTCGAGTTGCGGCAGACGCTTTTCTACTCTCATGGTCGGAGAGCCTTCTGTATGCTTTTCCTCCCATCCCGCTAGTCTCTCAAACTCTTTTCAAGGTTCTCCGAGACAAAGCTTTCGTGATCCTGGTGGCCCCTCGCTGGCCCAGACAGCCGTGGTTTCCACTCCTGCTGCAATTAGCGGTAGAGGATCCATTCCCTCTGGGGTTACAACCGGATCTCCTCACTCAGGATCAGGGGTCTCTGCTACACCCCAACCTCAGATCTCTCAATCTAATGGCCTGGCTGCTGAGAGGGTAGTCCTTGCTCCCCTTCTCCTGCCGGCAGAGGTGGAAGAGGTCGTCCTAGCTTCTCGGCGACCTTCTACCCGCAAATGCTACGCCCTTAAATGGCGTCGCTTTTCCGTTTGGTGTACCCAACAGTCTCAGGATCCCTTCTCCTGCCCGGTGTCGGTGATCTTGCAGTACTTGCTATACCTCTCTAATCTGGGACTTAAGTCCAACTCCGTCAAAGTTCACCTCAGTGCTCTTTCAGCACATCATGTGCCGGTGGACGGCAGACCTCTTTCCAGCGACCCTCTCGTAGCGAGGTTTCTCCGAGGTCTCCTTCTACTTAAACCACCTCTGCGCCCGCCAGCTCCTGACTGGGATCTGAATGTGGTTTTGCAGCGGATCACCTGTCCGCCTTTTGAACCTATGGCTACCTGTTCTCTCCGTTTTCTTTCTTGGAAAACATTGTTCTTGATAGCCCTCACTTCCGCTAGACGCGTAAGTGAATTGCAGGCCCTCGTGTCTGATCCCCCTTACACTCGGTTCTACAAAAATAGGGTAGTCCTACGGACTCACCCAAAATTTCTTCCAAAAGTGGTCTCCCCTTTTCACATCAATCAGGAGGTGGTACTTCCAACCTTCTTTCCCAGACCACACTCCAGCCGAGCTGAAACGGTCCTCCATACCCTGGACTGTAGAAGGGCATTGAACTTCTACCTTGACCGTACGCGGGAGCACCGTAAAGCTGCGCAGCTTTTTGTGTCTTTTGATCCCAATAAATTGGGACTCCCGGTCTCCAAGCGTACTCTGTCCATCTGGGTTGCGGACTGTATCACTTGGGCTTATGGGGCAGCCGGACTCTCCTTGGAAGGTCGAGTCACGGCTCATTGCGTTCGGGCAAAGGCTACGTCAGTGGCTTACCTCCGCTCTGTTCCGCTGGCAGACATCTGCCGGGCCGCTACTTGGTCTTCGAGCCAGACTTTTGCGGTCCATTACTGTCTCGAGAGGGAGTCCCGCAGGGACAGTGCTTTCGGACAGGCAGTCCTCCGTAATCTCTTTGAGGTTTGAGCAACTCCTACCCTCCATCCCGGATGTGGGCTACCGGTGGGTAATAATTCAGCGAAGATTCCTTCCTTCTGTGCTGCTGAGCTAGAGGGAGCTCATTTTTGTGCTTAGGGTCTCCGGTAGCCTTAAGCTTGGGAGTCCCATATGTGAGGACTGACTTCCTGCTTCGTCCTGGAGAAAGCGTAGTTACTCACCTGTAACAGGTGTTCTCCAGGAGCAGCAGGAATCAGTCCTCACAACCCTCCCTCCTCCCCTTGGAGTTGCAATCATCTGCTTTAGTTTTTTTGCAAATTTTTATGCTGTCTTTTTTAGCTATGTCATCTGACTGGCTAAGATGGCACCCTTGGGCGGGAAGGCGACCGCGCATGCGCGCTGCAATTCCCAAAGGCTTTCTTTGAAAGCTGGGGAAAATTGCTCCGCGAGGGCTCCGTCGGCGCCGACGTCACCCATATGTGAGGACTGATTCCTGCTGCTCCTGGAGAACACCTGTTACAGGTGAGTAACTACGCTTTATCGTTTCTCCGGGCCAGTCCAGGGAACGGTAGGGTTGTCAATCCCATTCAGCAGCTGAGGACTGAAAACTGTAAGTTTTTCTATGACAGGCTTAGCCACACCCCCTGCTGTTCCTGCTCGTCTTTCAGTCCTCAGCAGCTGAATAGGACGTCGATGGTCTCATCTCCCTACTCTAAGTTTGTTAGAAGTTCTTTTATTTTATTTCTTTCTGTTTTTTGTGCAGTTGGTCCTAGCGGGGCTGTTTTCTGCATTCTTCCTGGCACTAAGTTTAAGTTTAAATGGTAAACCTTCGGATCCCTGGCTGCGAGTGCCTGCAGCCTTAAAAGGCAGAGCCTGCCTTCTCGGGGTTCCTAAGGGTGAAGGGATCGGTTCTGGGAGCCCCACGAACCTCTCCCTCTTCTCTACCGCCGCGGTTCCATTCTGCCCTAGCGGCGGGGTTGCCGGAACGCGAGCCGGGCCTTCCTTGAGCATCTGGAGGTGAGTCGGAGGCTTCTTGTTTCCGGGGAAACGGTGCGGCGTCGCCTCCTGCTCTGAAGTTCAGAGCGCGGCGTTCAGACTGCTCGTTTTTTTTTTTCCGGCGAGAGCCTTTTTGGTGGCGCGGTATAGTTCTCTTTCTTTTCTTGTTTCGTCGGGGTCTTCGGACATGGATGGCAAGGCTCCGGGTGACTTGGACAGACCTGAATGCCTCAAAAGGCGGGAACGGCAGCTATTTTGATGGAGCCGGCCGTTCCTCTCGCGGTTCCTCACAAACAAGGGAAAAGAAAGGCAAAGTCACATAAGCCTGCGATTTCTGAAAGTGAGCCCTCTAAACCATTGCCAGAGTCTCAGCAGGGGTTTTCCTCCTTGTTCTCTCCAGATTTTATTTTGGCGCTGCATAAGGCCTATTTATTGAAAACCTCTCAGGGGGATAGTTCTGTTCCTTCTACCTCCCTTCTAGATGGCACTACTCCTAAATTGTCTGGGGAAGATCCTGGAGAGGGTCCTTCCCCGAAAAACATAAAGGTGGGCTCCAGCTTAGGAGACCTTGAACCTCGGCTGCCCGACCCTCTGGGGATGGAGGAGGGGGAACTCCTATCCGAGGCGGGCTTAGACTTTGGTCTAGGTGAATTGGAGGAAGGGGAGATTGTGCCAGGCGAAGACCCTAATGTCTTTAGGGTTTTTCGCAAAGAGGAGCTAGGGGCGCTCATCTCCCACTCCTTAGCAGCTCTGAATATTCCTCTTCCCTCCTTAGCTCAGGAGCCTCTGGAAGATCCTTTGTTGCAAGGTTTCAGAACGGAGAGTCGCTGTTTTTCAGTGCACCGCGTGATCAAACAGATGATTGAGGCGGAATGGGAATTTCCTGAGGCTACCCTGCGTGGTGGTCGAGCTTTAAGCCGTCTCTAGCCTGTTCCACAGGAAGAGAAGGATCTTTTGAGAATGCCCAAGGTGGATGCTCTAGTCTCCGCGGTGACTAAGAAAACCACTATCCCTGTGGAAGGGGGTGCAGCGCTTAAAGATTTACAGGACCGCAAGCTGGAAGTGCTCTTGAAGCAGGCTTTTGATTCCAGTGCTCTGGCTCTGCAGGCGTCCATTTGCGGAGCGTATGTGTCTCGAGCTTCCATCCGCTGGCTCCAGGGAGAGGTTCCTCCGGATGGGGGAGGCGGCTCTTCCATTGAGGGCGCTAAGTTGGAATCGGCGGCGGCGCATTTAGCAGATGCTTGTTATGATTTGGTTAGAATTTCGGCAAAAACTATGGCCTCGCTCATTGCTGCCAGGCGGTTCCTTTGGCTTCGGAATTGGGCGGCGGATGCCTCTTCCAAGTCCAGGTTAAGTAAGCTTCCCTATAAGGGCAGGTTGCTCTTTGGTGAGGCCTTGGAAAAAATTGTGAAAGATTTGGGAGACTCCAAAGGGGGTCGCTTGCCAGAGGATCGGCCAAAAGCTCTCAGAGGGGGTACGCTTCAGCGGGGGCAAAATCTAGATTCCAGAAGGTTCCGCGGCGCGCACTTTGCCCCCTATCCCAGAGGTCGGTTCGGTCCCCGAGGCCAGTCCTTTCGCGGAGTGCGCGGCTTTGGCAGGAACTATTTCAACTCCCAGCAGGGTTCCTCTAAGAAGCCACAATGAAGGTCCGCTGGTCCAGGCGGAAGTGCCTGTGGGGGCGCACCTACAAAGCTTTCTCTCCGCCTGGACCGCAATAACCACAGACAAGTGGGTTCTAGAGATTATTCGAGATGGTTGTTTATTTATTTATTTTTTTAATTGCTTTTCTATACCGCACTATTTATTATCAGCGCGGTTTACAGGAAACTTCTGTGCAAAGAGGGTATTTCAATGCACTTACAATAAACAGGGTAAATAAACATGGATAACAGGCTAACAGGTAAAAACAACTATTTACAATTTAGTTATGCCCTGGAGTTTGCGCAGCCGTTAGAGGAGGCTTTTATGGTCTCTCCCTGTGGTCAAGGTCCCAAGAGACAAGTGGTTACCGACATGCTTCTGCGCTTGCTCCGCCTTCGAGCGGTTGTTCCAGTGCCTCCCGACCAATACGGGTTAGGTCGATACTCGATCTATTTTATCGTTCCAAAGAAAGAGGGTTCGTTTCGCCCAATTCTCGATCTCAAGGGCGTGAATCGTTCGTTGCGTGTGCCCCATTTTCGTATGGAGACCCTGCGTTCTGTTATTCAGGCGGTTCATCCTTGGGAACTTCTCTCGTCCATCGATCTCACGGAGGCTTATCTGCACATTCCCATCAGAGCAGATCATCAGCGGTTCTTGAGGTTTGCAGTTCCGATAGGGCATTTTCAGTTTCGGGCCTTGCCCTTCGGTCTAGCCACAGCGCCGTGAACTTTCACGAAGGTAATGGTGGTCATAGCGGTGGCGCTGCGAAAAGAAGGCGTCCGGGTGCATCCTTATCTGGACGACTGGCTGGTCAGGGCCGGATCCTTTCCGGAAGCAATCGCGGCGACCTCGCGAGTCGTGCAGGTCCTGGAGGAGCTCGGCTGGGTTCTCAACAGGGCAAAGAGTCACTTACAACCGGTGCAACAGCTTACCTATCTCGGGGCTTTCTTCGACACAGCAGTGGGGTCGGTTTTCCTGCCCGAGAACAGGGTGTTGAAGATCATCAGTCAGGTTCAGGCATTCTTGCTTCTGTCGGCTCCTTCGGCGTGGAAGTACTTGCAGCTCTTGGGGTCGATGGCAGCGGCGTTGGACTTAGTACCGTGGGCCATGGCTCATATGCGTCCGCTTCAGCAGGCGTTGCTGTCCCGCTGGTCTCCGCAGCTTCACCCACTCACGCAGAGATTGGTTTGCCCGTTGGAGGTACGCGTCAGTCTGGAGTGGTGGCTGAATGCATCTCATCTTCGAGCAGGGGTCCCCCTGCGGGATCCCGAGTGGGTGCTCGTCACCACGGATGCGAGTCTTTCCGGCTGGGGGGCTCATTGTCTGGGGCAAGTGACGCAGGGTCTCTGGTCATCGGAAAAACGGACATGGTCGATCAATCGTTTGGAACTCAGGGCAGTTCGTCTTGCCTTGCCTCGGTTCGAGGACTTGCTTCTCGGGAAGGCGGTTCGAGTTTTCTCGGACAATCTCGTAACAGTCTCGTATATCAATCGTCAAGGTGGTACCGGCAGTGTGCCTCTGCTGGAAGAGAGCCAGGACTTGTTCCTTTGGGCGGAAACTCGTATCCTAGCCCTGTCAGTGGCTCATGTTGCAGGAAAAGACAATGTGCAAGCCGATTTTCTCAGTCGCCATACTCTAGATCCTGGAGAATGGGAGTTGAACGCGGCGGTGTTTCACGATATTGCCAGCCGCTGGGGGATGCCGGTGATTGACCTCATGGCTACCTTCCTCAATGCCAAGGCGTCCCGGTTTTACAGCAGACGCAGGGAGCGCATGTCGGAATGCCTGGATGGGCTGGTGCAACCATGGCCGTTGAACAGTCTGCTTTATGTTTTCCTGCCTTGGCCGATGATCGGCAGAGTTCTCCAGCGGATAGCGCGGCACAGGGGGACGGTAATTCTCATTGCTCCGGATTGGCCTCGTCGACCTTGGTACGCAGATCTCGTACGGCTCCTGAAAGAGCCTCCCTGGCGTCTGCCGGTTCGTGCCAACCTGTTGGCCCAGGGACCGGTGCTAATGCCGCAGGTGGATCGCTTCTTGCTTACGGTTTGGCTCTTGAAGGGCGACGGCTGACGCGTCGCGGTTTCTCAGAGTCGGTAGTCGCCACGATGCTTCAGTCCAAGAGACCGTCCACTTCTCTCGCGTATGTTAGGGTCTGGAGAGTTTTTGAATCATGGTGTGCGGAACGGAGTTTTAACCCTTTGTCGACATCTCTTCCAACACTTATCCTTTCTGAAAAATGGACTGGAGAAAGGTTTAGCTCTCAATACTCTCAAAGTTCATTTGGCAGCGTTGTCCTGCTATAGAGGTTCGGTTCATGGGCGTCGTTTGACGGCTCATGCGGAGGTGCAACGGTTTTTTCGTGCGGCCAAGCTGATCAGGCCACTGGTGAAGCCAGTAATCCCTCCGTGGAATTTGAACGTCGTTCTCGAAGCATTGTCTTGGTCCTCGTTCAATTCGGCTACCCGGTTGAGGGAACTGTCTTGGAAGACAGCTTTCTTGGTGGCCTTGTGTTCGCTCGAAGAGTTTCTGATCTCCAAGCTCTCTCCTGTCGAGAGCCGTATCTTCAGTTTTTGCCGGAAAAGGTGGTGCTGCGTCCTTCTTTTCTACCTAAGGTGATTTCATCATTTCATGTGAATCAATCCGTGTCATTACCCGTTTTCTCCGATTTGTCGGGATCGCCTATGGATCGTTCGCTTAAGCGGTTGGATCTCGGGAGAGTGTTGCGGAGATATCTTAAGGCTACGCAGTCTTTCCGCAAGTCCGATAGGTGGTTTGTGCTTTTTGGGGGACCACGCAAAGGTAAGGCAGCGTCGAAGGCTTCAATTGCCAGATGGGTGAAAAATGCCGTTCTAGCGGCTTACGATTCCGCGGGGAAAACTCCTCCGCAGGGGCTTAAGGCTCATTCCACCCGTAGTCTAGCGACGTCCTGGGCGGAGCATGCGTTGGTTCCTCCGGTGGATATCTGTCGAGCTGCGACGTGGTCCTCTCTGCATACTTTTACTAAGCACTATAGATTGGACGTGCTGGCGAGAGCAGATGCGAATGTGGGGGCTTCGGCCATTGTAGCAGGGCTAGCGGGTCCCTTCTGTTTTTAGGTACTGCTTTGGTACTGCCCTACCGTTCCCTGGACTGGCCCGGAGAAACGATAAGGAAGGCGAAATTAGGTCTTACCTGCTAATTGTCTTTCCTTGAGTTCTCTCCGGGCCAGTCCAGGGCCCACCCAGTTCGAAATTTTTGCTTCAGATTCCGTTCTCCTTATCAGCAAGGGTGTGCATCTGCAGGAGAATGTGAACCTTTCCAGTAAGCTTTCAGTATATTTGCGTAGAGGGTTTCTTGGAGCTCCCTCGTGTTTGGGGGAGGGGCTCTGATCCCTTTGATTCGTTTTTCGGGGTCTATTTTCCCATGTTGCCCTTTCCATTTCAAAAAAAAAAAAAAAGACACCTTGGTTGCTTGCTTGGTTTTGGCTAAAGTGAGCACTATCCGGAAGCCACATTGCTTATTAGCGTGTGTGCTTTCTGCTAGGGAAGTATGCAATGTTCTTTTTGGTTTTGTTCTTTTTTGTTTCTAGTCTTAGGTGTAAAGCTGCTTTGCCAAGAGGAGACTGGAGCAGGAACAGCAGGGGGTGTGGCTAAGCCTGTCATAGAAAAACTTAGTTTTCAGTCCTCAGCTGCTGAATGGGATTGACAACCCTACCGTTCCCTGGACTGGCCCGGAGAGAACTCAAGGAAAGACAATTAGCAGGTAAGACCTAATTTCTCCATTTTTTGTACTCATGAGGAACATTTCTGTTCTTTTCTTAGACAGTCTAGTCCAGATGTGGGCTTTTGCCACCCAGCCAGCAGATGGAGATGATGAACACAACTTTTTTTCAGTGAATGACATCGCTGCTATAAGGAGTGGTGTAGTCCTGAAACTTCCCAGGATTCTCTTTTCTCTGTGTCCAGTATAGATGGTGGCACATGCTGAACTGGTGAAACAGGATGGCTGGATAACTCCCTGAAATCTGGTCTGTGGGCTTTGTTTCCCATTTGAGCTTGTCCTTGTTGGTATGGTAACAGTCTACAGGCTGTTTGCCCTGATTAAGCTTGACCAGAGCTCCCCAGAGCATCAACTTGTGATTCCTCATTACCCCCTTCTTTGTTTGCCCTTTTGTCTCCCCTTGGAAATGCTCAGGCTGGGGATTCCTACAGCGACTAGTATCTTCAGTTAGCCATTGGAACGTCAGGGCTACACAGCAAAGCAGGGAAAGGATCTTGTGCCAGGTAGGTAAACCTGTTCAAATTAGGCTGTTGTCAAGACACACATCTGGCTCTTACTGCCCTTTTTTGTAGTTGGAGTGAACAAAGCAGGGATCAGCTGGATATGTTGCCCAGGAGTCCTAGGGGGTGCAGCAGGCAAATGTTGTTCAGGAGTACTATGCAGTGCCTGTCTCCATGGCAAGCCAGGTGCCAGTGAGAATGGTAGACATCTTGAAACTGGGCTCTGCTTCCTTTTGTAGGTTTTTTTTTTTGCTCTTAGGGCATCTGCCCTCTCCCACTTTAGGGCTTTTATAGCTCCACTCTGAACAGGGAGGCTCTAGAGGGATGCAGCAATATTTTGTCATCTCTACCATAGCACAGTTTTTACCAAAGATTCTTGGTGCACCATAAGGCATGTGCTATTGAGAAGCCTGCAGAACAGGACTCTTTGCTGTCAGGTCCTCTGGATGCCCGGGGTTTCTATCCCCACAGTCTTTTTTGCCCTTAAGGTAGCCATGCTCACCGGTGGAGTTAGCAGTTGTGCAAAAAGGTATCTGTTGTCTTCAGCTGCAGAGGGCAGCTTGAGAGATGAGGCAGTAGATGCTGTTGGTAACCCCTAAAAAGCCTGCAGAGCATAAAAATCCACCCATTATTTGGCTGTTCAGGAAGCAGGAACTGCTCTCTGATTTCCAAAGTCACTTTTGCACTTCACAAATGAGGACCAGCAAAGGGTAACCCCATTCCGTATTAGGAGGCCCTCCAAGGCTTTTTCCTCTTCATAAAGCCCTCTGGAGGATGAAGGAGTGGGAACTTAGGAGGCAGTCCTTGGGCTAGTAAGATATATAACAAAAAACCTGTGAGTCAGTTGGACCACTGGATGAAGGAGGGGTAAAAGCAGTAAATGAGGACAAGGCCATATGAATTCTTTGTTTTGGTCTTTACTGAAGGAAGATGTAAGGACGTTTACCCATGCTTGAAATGATATATAAATATGTGTATGTATATATGTGTATATGTATATATTTATAGGTGATGTATTGGAAGATTTGAAAGAAATATTGTTAAACTGGGAAGATGTATTACAACTGTTAGATGAACTTAAGAGTAACAAATCACCTGCACCTGATTGGTATACAGCCAATGGTGTTGAAAGAACTGAAATATGAGATTTCAGACCTACTGTTAGCAATCTGAACTATCATTAAATTAATCTGTAGTACCTGAAGACTGGAGAATGACCAATGTAATGCTGATTTTAAAAAGGGTTCCAGGGGTGATCCAGTAAACTTAGACCTATGAGCCTGAGGTCAGTACTGGGCAAAATGGTAGAAACCATCAGAAAGGATAAGATTACTGAAAATGTAGATTGTCATGGCTTAATGGGAGAAAACCAATATGGATTTAGCAAATGAAAATCTCATTTAATTAATCTGATATATTTTTTGAAGGTGTGAGTAAACAGGTAGACAAAGGTGAGCCAGTTGATACACTATATCTTTAATTTTGCCAAGAGCCTCTCATGAGGGACCTTGTCAAAGGCTTTCTGAAAATCCAAAGTCATGGGATTGGAGGCATTGCACTATTGTGTATCAGGAACTAGTTAAAAGATAGAAAGCAGAGAGTAGGGCTAAATGACCATTTTTTTCCGTGGACCAAGAATCTGTGCTGGGTCCGCTGCTTTTTAACATCTTCATAAATGACCTGGAAATGGGAATAACGAGTGAGGTGATCAGATTTGCAGATGAGAAAATTATTCAAAGTTAAAATATGAAAGGACTGTGAAAAATTACAAGAGGTCCTTGATAAATTGAAAGACTGGACATCCAAATGGCAGATGAAATTTAATGTGGACAAATGCAAAGTCATGCATCTAGGACAGAACTACCCAAACTTTGGTTACACAAAGCAAGTTACCACCTTAGAAGCCACCACTCGGGGAAAAGATTTAGGCGTCATCGTAGATCATAGGTTGAAACCCTCTGCCCAGTGTGCAGTGGCAGCCAAGAAATTAAATAGAATGTTAGGAATCGTAAAGAAAGGAAAGAAGAATAAGTCTAAGGATATTATAATGCCTCTCTATCATTCCATGGTGCCTTGAATATTCTCCAGGAACAAGCAGGAAGTCAGTCCTCACATATGGGTGACGTCGGCGCAGACGGAGCCCCCATGTGGAGCAAATCCCCAGCTTTCGAAGAAAGCCTTTGGGACTGCATCACGCATGCGCAGTCCCCTTCCAGCCCAAAGGTGCCATCTTGCTTGGTCTCCTTTTTTCCGCAGAGCCCAATGGATGTCGTCTTAGTTTCCCCAAAAGTGCAAAAAGTAGTAAAAGTCAGAAAATTGTTTTTCTGCTTGACTGGTTCGACGCCGGTTCCCCTTCCTGCTTTGGCTCGGTACAACGGTATCGAGTCCGGTCCACTTTTTCATTTTTATTCTTAGAGACTAGCATTCACGCTCTCTTTTTTTATTTTAGCTGGCAGTCTGGTCTTTTGACCTCGCAGGGGCCCTTTTTTCCCCTGATTGCTGCCAGTGCGTTTAAAAAATGTGATCGGTGCATGAAATTGATGTCTCTCACCAACATACACGACTGCTGCCTCCGCTGCCTCGGGCCGGACCCCGACCCCAAGGTCTGTGGCCCCTTTAAGATCTCTTTCAAGGCCTTGAGGAGCAGGCAGCAGCAACATGATAGGATTTTTCCCGAGTCTGCACCCGCTCGGTCCCGGACCTCGTCAGAGGCCTTGACCTCTCGGGAGCTGTCTGATCCCGAGCACCGCTGGGTGTCCTCTGAAAGGGGGTCTAGCTCGCAGGAACATGGGAGGAAGAGAAAAATCCATGAGCGTTGTCTGATGGCTCCGAGCAGCCTGGTCCCTCGCGGGCTCAGTCGTGGAGCCCGGCTCACCGCACCAGATCCTGAGTCGGAGAGACCTGCCAAACCCCTCAAAAAAACCCGGAGATGCCGAGGAAGGTAAGCCCTGTCCTCATTGTTGACTCTCCTCTGGGAGAGCCGGCATCCGACCCAGGGGCTGCAGAGCCTCCTGAGCTCGGTCTTAGTTTGGAGGCCTTGGAGTGCAGCATGTCTGCCTTCATGGACCAGCAACGAGCGCTGATAGCCGGTCTCACATAGCCGGTCTCACGAGCGCTGATAGCCAGTCTCACGAGCGCTGATAGCCGGTCTCACGAGCGCTGATAGCCGGTCTCAACGAGCGCTGATAGCCGGTCTGTCCGCCCCGACCACCGGGACTTCGACATCCAAGTTGACCCCGGAGGCCAAGCTGATCGTCGAGAAAATAAGAACTCGAGTCGATCCTCGGCCGAGGTCCCCCTCGACCTTCCATTCGGGATCGAGGTCGTCGATGCCGATTCCCTCGGCATCGGGGCAGTCAAGACTGAAGCCCTTGAGGCCGGAGCCGCTCGAGTCCTCCTCGGAGGGGTCGGGAGACGGAGGAAGAAGAGTCTCCGGATACCCACCATACCAAGTACTTCCCGTCATACTCCCTGGGATCTGAACCTCGGAGAAGGTCACCCCCGGAGGACACCCGGTTCTTGGACTTCATCTGGGACATGGCAAAGGCTTTGTCTTTCCCGGCGGAGGCCGAGGAGGAGCCTCGAGCTGAGGAGCTTGAGATCCTCCAGTATGACTTTCCTCCCTAAGGAAGCCCTTTCTGTGCCGGTGCCTCCCATCTGGAACGGCTGATGCTCCGCATGTGGGAGACACTGGCCTCGATGCCGGTCCTCAGCAGGCGAATCAATTCCATCTATCGAGTTCGCAAGAGCCCTGGGTTCCAAAAAGCACAGCTGCCACACAACTCCATGGTTGTGGAATCAGCCATGCGCCAGCTCAAGAGCCAGAAGACGCACTCCTCACTGCCTCCTGGCAAGGAGGCCTGCAACATGGACGCCCTCGGTAAGAAGTGCTACCAGAGTTCAATGCTGGCATGCCGAATCCAGACGTACCAGCTTAAGATGGGTGTGTACCTGCGAGACCTGGCAAAGGAGATTGCCGGGTTCTCAGCTGGTCTCTCCGAGGGACCTTTGCAGTGCTTCCAAGTTTTGTCCACTGGGATCAGAGTGTGCTTGAAGTTTGACTCGAGCAGCCTATGATGGCTTCGAGGCTTCAGCCCAGGTAGCTGGGGCTGGCATCGGTGCATGCCGCCAGGCATGGCTACAGTCGTCAGACTTAGAGCCATGGGTTCAGGACAAGTTGGTTGATGTCCCTTGCCGGGGTGAAAACCTCTTTGGCAAGCCCATGATGGAGAAGGCTGCCGAGATTGAGTCCGAGTACCTGAACCGGACAAGACTCGAGAAGAAGACATCTGCCCCTTTTAAGAAGGGCTCGGGTAAGAAGCCCTTTTTCCCGAGAAAAGGTACGGCTTACCGAAACTACCCCATGTATCAGGCCTCCCCAGCAGGGGCTGCAGGCCAAGGGATGGGGGCAGGGCCCACGTAAGCAAAAGATCCCCAAGCCCCAGGCTCCGGCCCAGCCTGGAGGGGGTGTTTGACTCCCAGAGCATAGTCCCCCTCTCAAAGGAAGCAAGGCCCTGCACAGAAGGAAGGCTGACCCTGTATGCCCACAGGTGGCCAGCCATTACAACAGACATCTGGGTTCTCCAGATAGTCCAAATGGGCTATCGGTTTCAACTCACCCAGGTGCCTCCCTCTTACTTTCCAGGGGAGCCTCTCAGACCCCCTTTTCACAGGGACCTCCTCTTGAAGGAGGTAACAGGTCTTCTCGAGGATCAGGCGGTAGAACCGGTGCCACACCACCTGTAGGGCACAGACTTCTACTCCAGGTACTTTCTGATACCAAAGAGAACTGGAGGCCTAAGACCCATCCTTGACCTGTGAAACCTAAACAAGTTCCTGGTGAGGGAGAAGTTCAAGATGCTTTCATTTGGAATATTGCTGCCTTACCTCCTCCAGGGAAACTGGCTATGCTCCTTAGATCTCAAAGATGCGTATACGCACATCTTGATTCATCCAGACCACAGACAATATCTAAGATTTGTAGTGGGAGGAAACCATTTTCAGTACAAAGTATTTCCATTTGGCCTAGCCTTGGCACCCAAGGTGTTCACAAAGTGCCTTGCGGTGGTGGCGGCGGCGGCCTTCCTAAGAACTCAAGGGGTATTTGTCGTCTTCTGCTTAGACGACCGGCTCATCAGAGCCTAGTCCGCTCTAGAAGTCCAACAGACCACATCCCTGTCATGCAGCGAGGGCTGATGAGAGCCCAGTTGAGAGAAAAGAAGGTGTTTTTCACAGAGAAAAAGACTTGCAATATTCCCAGGAACCAGCTAGAGGGAGCAAGAGTGTCTTCAGGGAGACTGAAGAGCCACGCCCAGCTGGTCACGAGGAAATGCTAACCAGCTTCCAATCCTCAAGGGCAGGAGGGCTTCATAAGGAGAGTGTGGAAGACTGGAAGGGAGGAAGGAGAAGAGGCAGCACAGGCAACAGACGAAGCAGCAGCGGAAGTAGCAGCCTGAGCAGAAGCAAGGGGAAAATCACTGGCAGCACCGAGAGAGAGAGGTGGAAGTGGAAACCTGACTACTCTAGTGCTAGAGGATTCCCAGGAGGGAGAGGTAATTTCCCAGGAGCTGAGGAAGGACCTAAGGAGGTGTCAGCTCAAGCCAAACTGAGAGCTGTTTGCCCTCAGAGGCAAAAGCACTGCTGTAACTGCAACCTTAAGCCAAACAAGAATCAGCTGGAGAAGCCAAGCCACACTGAGTCAGAAAGCCAGAAGCTGGGCTTGTACAGAGGCAGGCCTTCACCAGGAGAAGGAAGTCAAAGGCTACAGGGTAAGCCTAACCGTCATAGAAAAGGATTTCACCAAGCTGCTGCCTGGGAAAAGCAGGCAGTGGAAGAAAGCCGGTTACTTGAGGATTGCTGCCATACAAGGTATGAGAAATGTATGCCTGATAATAATAATCAGGTGGACAAAGGTGAGTCGATTGATATTGTGTATCTGGACTTTCAGAAAGCCTTTGACAAGGTCCCTCATCAGAGACTTTTGGCAAAACTAAAGAGTCATGGGATAGGAGGCAGTGTACTATTGTGGATCAGGAACTGGTTAAAAGATAGAAAGCAGAGGGTAGGGCTAAATGGTCAATTTTCCCAATGGAGAAAAGTGAATAGTGGTGTACCCCAGGGATCTGTGCTGGGTCTGCTGCTTTTTGACATTCATAAATGACCTGGAAAGTGGAATAACGAGTGAGGTTATCAAATTTGCAGATGACACAAAACTATTTAAAGTTGTTAAAACCCAAGAGGATTGTGGAAAATTGCAAGAGGATCTTGATAAATTGGAAGACTGGGCATCAAAATGGCAGATGAAATTTAATGTGGACAAGTGCAAAGTTATGCACCTAGGGAAGAACAACCCAAACTATGGTTACACGATGCAAGGTTCCACATGAGGAACCACCACCCAGGAAAAAGATTTAGGCGTCATTGTGGATACCATGTTAAAACCCTCAGCCCAGTGTGCAGCAGCGGCCAAGAGAGCAAATAGAATGCTAGGTATGATAAGGAAAGGAATGGAAAATAAAACAAAAGATATTATAATGCCTCTATATCGTTCGATGGTGAGACCGCACCTTGAATATTGTGTGCAATTCTGGTCGCCGTATCTTAAAAAGGATATAGCGATTTTAGAAAAGGTTCAGAGAAGGGCCACCAAAATGGTAAAGGGGATGGAAGGATACTCCTATGAAGAAAGGCTAAAAAGTTTGGGGCTCTTTAACCTGGAAAAGAGATGGCTGAGGGGAGATATGATAGAAGTCTATAAATTAATGAACGGAGTGGAACGGGTAAACGTAGATCGATTGTTTACCTTATCAGAATATAGAAAGACTAGGGGACATGCAATGAAGCTACAGGGTAAACTATTTAAGACTAATAAAAGAAAATATTTTTTCACTCAACGTGTAATCAAACTCTGGAATTTGTTACCGGAGGATGTAGTAAAGGCTGTTAGTGTAGCTGGGTTTAAAAAAGGTTTGGACAAGTTCCTGGAGGAAAGGTCCATAAACCATTATTAAGAAGGGACCCAGGATATCAATGCTTGAACCACTTTCTGTGCCTCCTTGGTCACATTTATTTATTTATTTAACAGCTTTTCTATACCGCGCTTTACAATATCAGTGCGGTTTACAAATAACAAATTCTTGCAAAGACAAAGGGAACAGCCTTGTGCATATATTGAAGCAGGATCAATAACTTGGAGCTTCAACTGGGTGAACTATTTACCTATCCAGCCACTCAAGCTGTGGTAGGGTAACTATTTACAGGTTATACATTAGACCCAAACTGAACAGTTAGGACTAGGTCTTGACAATTATAACAGTAAAAATTATGGAATATCAGCTTCCACAGTGCATGTGCCACCCAATGCCCGACTGCACATGAGAACAGCTCAGTGGTGCCTCAGGGCCCAGTGGACACAAGCCACAGGCAGACTCGGAGACAACGTTGGGATGTCCCAACGCCTGGTATGGTCGTTGACATGGTGGCTTCAGCCTCACAACCTTCTGGAGGGATTGCCTTTTCAGACTACAGATGGGATGGGGTGCTCATTGCCAGCAGGTTGGCACTCAGGGTGTGGTCTCCATGGGAGAGCACACAGACAATCAATCTCTTAGAGCTTCGAGCGATCCGCCTAGTTCGTTGGACCTTCTGCCAAACCCTGGCTCATCAAACTGTCTTAATTCAGACAGACAACCAAGTAGCAATGTTCTATGTCAGGGGTCTCAAACTCAAATTGCTTTGAGGGCCAAATGAGGACTTGTAGAGTAACCCGGGGGCCGCACAAGACGCAGGCCTCATTTGCATAATGGCATCATTTGCATAAGGGCATCATTTGCATAAATATTTGCATATACACTAACTTTTAGTAAACATGCAGAACATACACCATCACCAAACAAGGAATCACAATTTAGAAAACAGGAAGACAACTAAACTGGGAACCCCAAAAGCCAAACTTAGAATGTACAACACTGTAGAAATAAAACTATAAATTGATTTCCTCTTGTATGTAAGGGAACAATCATGGAGAATGGGCCCCTGGGCCTGTGTCCACTCCCATATCTTTTCTGGTCACATGGAGGGGGATGCTCTCACCTTTGTGGCTCGAATCTCTGGCCCTGTGTTCATTCTCTGCTTGAAAACCCTAAGGAGGGGATTTCCTAGCTCTCTGTTCTCTCTGTTCCTGATGTCTGGAGAGAGAAATCTTTTGGTTCTGTGCAGTTTCTCTCCTTCAAGGTCCTGGGGGGAGGATTCTTCTGCCCCATGTTCCTTCTCTGCTTATGTTGATCCTATACTCACGATCTTCCTTTTATGCTGTTCAAAGGGTGACATCCAGCTTTATGCTCGCTTTATTCTTCTGTGAGGAGAGGATCTCTGGTTCCTTCATTCATCCTGTCTCTTTTTGGGTCCCAGGGAAGGGATCCCTGGCCCTGTGTTACTACATTCTCTGTTTCTGGGATTTGGGAATGACATCTCTGGCTAGTTGCTTGCTTTTCTCTACTTCAGGAGCAATGGGAGAGGATCCCCAAGTCTTGCACTGATGATATGACCAAAGAGCTCATGTGCACTCTGGCCATTTTTACACCAGCTGTTGCACAAGCCTTTTATTTTGATGTTTATAGACTCTCCTACCTTTTTTCTTAAAACTGTGTTTTTCTTTTATTTTCCAAAATGATGAGCTCACTATTAGTTGCATGAACAGACAGATGGGTCTATGAACCAATGGCAAACTCACACAGACAACATAGTCAGCCACAGAGAAATTTGAGTAGTGTCAGTTTTTCACCCGGGACTATTATTTTTTTTAAAACATAGCCACTATTGGCAGCAGTCAGTCCCTGATCCCAATGCCAACAGTATTAAGCGTCCCGCGGCCCCTCTGCCTGCTCTGAGTCCTCTCCTCCCTGCAGCATCAGCTCAAAAAGTGGCGGCTTTCAGAGCCGCGAAGAGAGAGAGTTTCTCTCGCGCGGTTCTTAAGAGCAGCGAGTCTTCAGAACCGCGCAAGAGAAACTCTCTCTCTTTCGCGGCTCTGAAAGCCGCCACTTTTTGAGCTGATGCTGCAGGGAGGAGAGACTCAGAGCAGGCAGAGGGGCCGCGGGACGCCTAATACTGCGGCGGCAAGTTTGGATTTATTTTTTTTTTTTAGACACCGGTAAGTGCTTCGCGGGCCGCACAAGATGCTCTCGCGGGCCGCATGCGGCCCGCGGGCCGCGTGTTTGAGACCCCTGTTCTATGTGAACAAGCAAGGGGGCACAGGCTCTCGCATCCTATGTCAGGAAACCCTGGACCTATGCTCCTTTGCAATCAGCCAGGGTATGTACCTCAAAGCAGTTTACTTGCCAAGTCAGGAGAACTTCTTAGCCGACAAGCTAAGCAGAATTATCCAGTTGCACGATTGGCAACTGAATCCTAACATAGCCCAGCAGCTCTTCCAGTGCTGGGGGCGACCATCCATGGATTTGTTTGCGAGTCCACAAAATCACCATTTGCAATGTTTCTGTTCCAGACAGCCGCACCCACACAGGGTGGCTGCTGATGCTTTTCTAATATCATGGTCTGTGGGCCTCCTATATGCGTTTCCTCCCAAGCCCCTGGTAGCTTGGACCTTATTCAGGATCCTTTAAGACAAAGCCTTGGTCATCCTAGTGGCGCCCAGGTGGCCGAGGCAGCCATGGTTTCCGCTGCTTCTGCAGCTAGCGGAGGAGGCTCCAATTCCTCTGGGATTACAACCCAGCCTCCTGTCGCAGGAGAGGGGTTCTCTTCTGCATCCCAACCTCAGGTTCCTCAACCTGATGGCATGGCTGCTGAAAGGGTAGTACTTGCACCACTTCTCCTCCCTAAAAAGATAGAGGATGTGTTGCTAGTCCCTAGGAGGCAATCGACTAGGAAAACCTACGCATTTAAGTGGCGTAGATTTTGAGGTGTGGTGTGCTCAGCAGAGTGAGAACCCATTCTCCTGCAGGTGGCAGTGGTGTTGCTGTATCTGCCTCACCTTTCAGATTTAGGCCTTAAGTCAAACTCGGTCCAAGTGCACCTTAGTACTTTATCAGCACACCACTCTCCAGTGAAGGACAACCTCTCTCTGTACACCCCGTGGTGTCTAGGTTCCTGAGAGGTCTGCTTCTGTTGAAGCCCCCGGTCCTCCCCCCTGCGGCCGAGTGGGATTCAAATGTGGTCTTAGAGCAGCTTACTCGCCCACCTTTTGAGCCGATGGCTACCTGCCATCTCTGCTTCCTGTCTTGCAAGGTGCTTTTCTTGGTGGCACTCACATCGGCTAGACGAGTGCGTGAGCTGCAGGTTCTGGTGTCCAACCATTCGTACATACGGTTCTGTAGGAACAGGGTGGTGCTTTGCACGCACGCACCCCAAGTTCCTTCTGAACGTGGTCATCTCATTCCACCTCAACCAGGAGGTGGTACTTCCGACCTTCTTTTCCAGGCCGCATGCCAGTCGGGCAGAGGCGGTTCTCTATACCCTGGACTGTAAGAGGGCTTTGGCCTTCTACATGGAGTATACGCGCGGGGGCATCGAAGGGCTCCTCAGCTCTTCGTGTCTTATGACCCCAGTAAGCTGGGGATGCCGGTCTCCAAGCGTACGTTGTCCACTTGGGTGGCAGATTGCATCGCCTGGGCATGCATACGTCCCACCGGGTCAGGGCTAAGACTGCATCAGTGGCTCACCTCCGCTCTGTTCTGCTGGCAGACATTTGCCTGGTTGCAACCTGGTCTTCACCATTACTGCCTGGATAGGGAATCCCAACAGGACAGTGCTTTCAGCCAGGCTGTATACTCTGTATGCTGTTCGAGGTTTAGGCAACTCCTACTTTCCGACCCTTTGGTGTCAGGCTACCAGAGTGTTACGTTCTTGGTTGAACTCCTATCATGGCTGCTGCGGCTCTTCTAGAGGGAGCCTATTTTTCAGTTATGGGTTCTCTGTAGCCTATAGCTAGGGAGTCCCATATGTGAGGACTGACTTCCTGCTTGTTCCTGGAGAAAGCGTAGTTATTCACCTGCAACAGGTGTTCTCCAGGGACAGCAGGAATCAGTCCTCACAACCCTTCCTTCTCCCCTATAGTTGCAGTCCTATTATTAAATTTTATTCATTTTGTCGTCTTTTTAGCTATGTCATTTGACTGAGGAAGATGGCACCCTTGGGCATGACGGGGCCCGCGCATGCGTGATGCAGTCCCAAAGGCTTTCTTCGAAAGCTGGGGATTTGCTCCGCATGGGGGCTCCGTTAGCGCCGACGTCACCCATATGTGAGGACTGATTCCTGCTGTCCCTGGAGAACAGCTGTTATAGGTGAGTAACTACGCTTTTTGTGAAATTCTGGTTGCCTTATCTTAAAAAGAATATAGCAGAATAAGAAAAGGTACAGAGAACAAAAATGGTAAGTGGGATGGCAGGATACCCCTATGAGGAGAGGCTTAAAAGGTTAGGACTATTCGACTTCGAAAAGATACAGCTGAGGGGATATATGATAGAGGTCTATAAATTAATGAATGGAGTGGGGCACTTAAATATAGATCGGTTGTTTACATCATCAAAAAGTAGAAAGACTAGAGGTCACACAATGAAGCTATATTGTAACCAATTGAAGACTAAGAAGAGAAAATATTTTTTCACTCAACTTGTAATTAAACTGTGTACTTCGTTACTGGGGGATGTAGTAAAAGCTGTTAGTGGTGTTCTTGTTAAGTGCTGTCGAGTCTGTCAACGTATGGCGACCCTCTGGATAGTTGTCCTAAATTGTGTTCAGTCTTCAGTCAGGCATCTCATTGTTGACAGAATGGCACTCATAGCTGCTGCTGTTGTATTGATCCATCTCATTGTTGGCCTTCCTCTTTTAGGTTGACATTCTACCTTGTAAGCATGATGTCTTTCTCTAATGATCTCTCTCTTCGCATAATGTGTCCACAGTATGAAAGTCGAAGTCTTGTCATCTGTGCTTCTAAAGAAAGCTTAGGTTTGATCTCCTTTAGTATTGACTGGTTTTTTGTTCAGGCAGTCCATGTTATGCACAGTATTTGTTACCAACACCATATCTTTATCTTTATTTAAAACTTATTATACCGCCTAAACCAAGAGGCATAATTCAATGGCATCAATTTTCTTCCTATCTCTTTCGCTGCCCAGTTTTTGCATCCAAATGACATCATTGAAAATACCATGGCTTGAACGAGTCGAATCTTTGTATGGAGCGAGTCATCTCTGCTGTTGAGAATCTTGTCTAGGTCCTTCATAGCCATTCTGCCAAGAGCAATGCATTGTCTGATTTCTTGACTGCTTGCTGTTTCTTTATTGATGGTTGATTCAAGTAGGTTAAAGTTGTCCACTGTTTCAATTTCTTCTCCATCAATGATTTACTTATTGATTTTGCCAGTTGTCAGGATCTTTGCCTTCTTTACATTAATGTGCAAGCTGATTTTAAAACTATGTTCCTTAATCTTGAAAAGCAAATGTTTCAAATCGTCTTCACTTTCAGCCAGTAATGTGGTGTCATCAGCATAGCGAAGGATGTTGTCTTCCACCAGTCTTCATACCTTGGTTGTCTTCATACAGTCCTGCTTCTCTGATGATTATTTTTTCTGTATATAAATTAAACATGTAGGTGGAAAGTATGCAGCCTTGTCGTACACCTTTGCTTATTTTAAACCATTCTGTTTCTCCTTGTTCTGTTCGAACTGTTGCTTCTTGATCAATGTAAAGGTTGTGGAAGAGAACTATCAGATATTCTGGTATACCAATGTTTCTTAATGTGGTCCAGAGTTTCACATGGTTTACACAGTCAAAAACCTTGCTGTAATCAATAAGACACATAGATATCCTTTTTGTATTCTTTAGTCTTTTTTTTCAAGGATCTGTCTCTTATCCGTGGTGATGTCTGTCGTTCCTACCCTTTTCCTGAATCCTCATTGTACTTTAGGCAGTTCTTGTTCCAGGTATAGTTGTCTCTGCTGAATAATCTTAAGTAGAATCTTGCTGGCTTGTGGGATCGGAGCAATTGTGTGATAATTTTCCACAGTCAGTTGGATCACCTTTCTTTGGTATTGGTATAAACACAAATCTTTTCTTGTCAGTTGGCTATGTTATCTTTCAAATTTCCTGGCAGAGACTTGTAAGTATGGTATCAACTGCATCAGATTGTTGTAATACTTCAATGGGAATGTCATCAATGCCTGGTGCTTTTTTCTTTGATAAGACTTTCAGTGCAGCTTTCATCACCAATGGTTCTGGATCATAAGGTACAGGTTTAAACGGCTTTTGGTCCACTTGATCTTTATGGTATAATGACTCTGTATATTCTTTCCACCTTTTCTTGATATTATTATTATTAGTCAACACGGATCCTTGAGCATCTTGTAGCATTCCAATTCGAGGCTGTAATTTTTTCTTTAACTCTATTAATTTTAGGCAAACCAATCTTGTTCTTCCTCTAATAGTTTCTGCTTCAATTTCCTTGCATGCATCATTGTAGTCCTTGTCTTGTCTTGCTGCACGTTGGAAATCTGAGTTCTGCGATTGCCTTTTTCTCCTCTAGCTTTAGCTTCTCTGCATTTCTGGGCAATTTTCATTGTTTCTTCGTCATCCATTTTGACCATTTTTGCTTTTTCACCTTTTGTAGAGACTTCTCCCTTTCTTCCAACACAACCTTCTTGATGTCATCCCATAACTCTTCTGGAGCTTTGTCATTTGTATCTAAAGCAGCAAATCGATTTGCAGGAAGTCTTTAAATTCTGGTGGTATGTTCTCAAGGTTATATTTTGGTACATCCATGAGTGGCTTGCTCGTGTTCAACTTTAGCGTGAGTTTGCTTACTAGTAGTTGGTGATCTGTACCACAGTCAGTTCCAGGTTTTGTCTTTGGTATAGAGCTTTTCCATCATTGACTTCCACAGATGTAGTCAATTTGGGAAGAGTAGTGTTTAGTTCCACCGGTGGAGATCTGTAGGGCGGCAACTTGGTTGTTGCTGCATGCTTTATCTAAGCATTATCACCGGGATGTCCAGGCGGCAGAGGATGCTTGTTTCAGATCGGCAGTGCTTCAGGCCGTTTGTATGGGTCCCTCCTGTTAATTTAAGTGCTCTGATACATCCCAGAGGTGCAGGACTGGACTCGAGAGACGATAAGGAAAGAGGAATTAGACTTACCTGCTAATTGTTGTTCCTTGAGGAACTCCAGTCTAGTCCCAGAACCCCACCCTAAGTGCATTCTGTGATAAGCTGTGCACACTCCGGTTCTGAAGCTGGTTCCCTTGGTGGAGGAAGTGGCCAGGAGGAGCCGGGGAATGGGGTCTAATTGGGGGGGGGGGGGAGGAATTGCTGATTGGAAGAGCTGTCAGTCGCGTGCTCCACGCTGGTTGGAGTTGCTCAGGTGCTCAACAGATAGGCCTCCTCATCCTGGAGGGGAGAGGTGGAGTATCCTTCCCAGGGAATGGAGGGGTATTAGTTTATTTAGGCATAGAAGTATTTGTTGCATGTTTAACTAACTACTTATTTGTTGCTCCTCTGAGTCTGCTTTGTCAATAGGTACTTGGGCTGGTAGGCAGTGCCAGCTGTTTAAGTACACTAGTGTCATCAAAAAGATGACATGCTCAGTCTCCAAGCTGCTGGAAGAGGTACACTCCCCCAGAGGTGCCGTACTGGACTGGAGTTCCTCAAGGAACAACAATTAGCAGGTAAGTCTAATTCCTCTTTCCTGGTAGTGCTTACTGTGGTATAATGGTTGATTTGATTTTGTTGTTCAGCTTTGACATTTAGCATATTGGCAAGTTCCAGGGCTACATCTCTCCTTTACAACAGTGATATCTTCACTGGAAAAGTTGTATACTGTTTTTAGCTGCTCACTGGGTGGCTTAAACTCATTGGACTGAACTGGTCTAGCAGAATTCAAGGAAAGGAGATTGACAGGTAAGATTAATTTTATTCTTAAGGTGGTTAGCCAGTCCTTGATAACCTGTACTTTTGTGGAAGAAGCAGTCATATTTTATCATTTCTTTTAAATTTGGAATGTTTGACCAATAAAACTGTGTGTGTTCTTTGGAGTGCATTCAGTATTCATCATGAATGTCTGTATGTATCGATTTTTGTTTATCAGCCACTGTGCTTAAATATGTTAGATATATTCAGCATTGTTATCCAGATAGCAGGCAGCGTTGAATATATCGATAGTGATGGTTGGCTATTTATATAGCTATCCATGTAAGTTTAGGATAGTCTTTTTGTTGTCCTAAATTTTATTTGCATAGCTACATGGATGGTGGACTGAATGTCACATCTATCCATATAATTGAGTGGAGCAGCACTGTGTCACTATCCGTGTAATGCTGCTGAAAATCTACCGCAGCAGATTTTATCTGAATAAGTGCTTTTGACTATCTGTCCCCTTTCTATGTTTATGAAGGAATGCCTTGAATTATCCTATTTGTGTACTCTTGAAATGTGAGCATTCCTTTCCCCCAAATACTTCAGAGCAGTCTCTAAGAAAAATATCTTTCAGAAGAAGAAAAATGTCTCATGTCTTGTCCATAATTGTTGGTGTATATAACACTAAATGTCCTTGCTCTTTTGTTTGACATCAGGATTTGTGCAGCAGGTGTTTGAGATTTTCTTCTGCACTGTTTCTTTAGCCCCCTTTTGTTATCTTACTCATAATTATAGCTGCCAAAGATACCAAAGAGAATGGATACTTGTGCATTAATATGATGATCTCCAGGAACAAGCAGGAAGTCGGTACTCACATATGGGTGACGTCCGCACTGATTGAGCAAGCCTTTGGGAATGCCACCAGGCATGTGTGGTCCCCCTTCCTGCCCAAGGATGCCACTTTATTCAGTCTCCCTTTTTCTGCGGAGCCCTTCAGACCTGTCTCATCCCTGGAAAAAAGTTTTTCAATTCTTACTCTGTTTTTGCCGGTCCTCTTCCCGCCATCTCGAACACCACTGCTCAGCTCTCGGTCTCGGGTTTTTTTTCTCTTTTTCTTCCCGCGCTTCACACCCTTTTTAACCACTGGCTGCGTCAAGGAGCTTTGACCTCACAGGGATCCTTTTTGCCCTGATAGCCTCCAGTTTCAAAAATTGTGATAGATGCTCTAGAAATATGTCGCACACATACACCCATGACTGTGTTGCCTGGGAGCTGACCATGACCCAGAGCTATACTCCTTCTGCAAGATGATGTCCTCCAAGGCCATCCAGAGTCATAAGCAGAAGCTGGATGATCTCTTCCGTAAGGCAAACCTGGTTTCCTCGGTAGCCCTCCCGCTCTATGGCCCCTCAACCTCTGGAGTCTCCCAAGGGTCCTTCATGGGCCCAGAAGCACTCCGAACAGGGGTTGCCCGAACATGAGCGGAAGAAGGCGGCCACGAGGACTCTGTCGGGTGCTCCAGACAAGGGTGAGAGGTCATGCACCTGGTCTCTTAGCCCCCCTCGACAGACTCAAGAGTCAGAGAGGGAGCAGCCCAGAAAGGTACCTTGGACTGAGACGGAGGCTTCCAGCGATGGCACCTGGTCTCCCGAGGGTTGTCCCGATGCGGACCCCCTCTCCTCCTCAATACCCGACCAGGTCACCCTGGTGTCTGTGTCATAGAGCCCCACTCCCGAGTGGGAGGCCCAAATGCTGGCCTTGGAACGTAGCATTTCTGCGTTCCTCGCTGCTCAGCAGGCAGGCGCTGATGCCAGGCTCAGCAGGCGCTGATGCCAGGTCCTGCTGACACGCACCTAGACCACAGGGACCTTGACCTCGGACTCCCTGGGCCACCGCAGTGACCCCCAAGTTCCAGAGGCACCGTGAGGGTCCTCAGCAAGGATCTCAATCTCTGTCCCAGTCCTCGGGCGCACGCCTGCAGCTCTGGGCATGCTTCGGCCTTGGGAACCTGGCGCAGGTCACCGATCTTGAGTCCCCCATGGACTATTCAGACTAGGAATCCAATGGGGAAAACTCTCTCGAGACCCAAGTCCACTGGAACCTTCCCTCGGACCCCTCCCTGCTGACCCACATACAGCCATCCCCTCCTGAGAACACCTCCTTTATGGAGTTCATCCGGAATATTGCCAGGGCCCTGGCGCTCGCCATCGAATCGGAGACAGAGCCCCATGCAGAGGAGCTCGATATTCTTCAATATAAAGCTCTTTGGAAGGAAACCCTCATGGTTCCAGTTCCCCTCCATTTGGAACCGGCTCCTTTTCCGCATGTGTGAGACCCTGCCTTCCATCCCTATCGTCAGCATACACTTGGACGCTATGTATAGTGTCCAGCAAGGACCAGGGTTTTGGAAAGCCCAGCTTCCCCACACCTCTATGATGATCAAATCGGCCATGCGGAGGCAAAAGAGCCCAAAGACTCATTCTTCGCTTCCATCGGGCAGAGAGTCTCGTACCCTTGATGCCGTCAGGCGCAAGGCTTATCAGGGCTCCATGCTGGCATGCAACATTCAGGTTTACCAGTTGTACATTGGAATGTTCCTCCGTGACCTCGCTAAGGAACTGGGGGGCTTTGCAGCAGGCCTCGACGGAGATCATCTCCAGCTTTTCCCGGCTCTCTCAAAGTCGGTCAGAGTGTGTTCCAAGTACCTCTCCCAAGCAGCATACGATGGCTATGAGTCTTCTGTACGGGTGGTGGCTGCTGGCATCGGAGCCTGCCGACAGGCCTGGCTCCAATTCTTGGACCTGGAACTGTGGGCCCAGGAGAATCTGCTTCATGCCCTTGCCTCGGGGAGCAACTGTTCGACAAGCCCATGGAGGACAAAGCAGCGGAAATTGAGATGGAGTAGGTGAACCGTACACACCTCTCCCAGAAAACCACCTCCCTCCCCAGGAAGAAACAGGGCTAGAAGCCTTTCTTCCACAGGAAGGGGCTCCCGTATAGAGGCTACCCGCCCTACCCACCGGTGTTGACCCCAGAAAAAGGCGGGCCCAGGGCCCTCACATGCCAAAGGGCCCTGAGACCCAACCCCTGGCACCAGCCCAGCCGGCCTTGGGGTTTTGCTGCCATTGGCATAGTCTCTTGTCCACTGGCGGGCCAGTTGCTGGTCGAGGGGTGTTTGGTCCACTTCGCACCCTGGTGGGAATCGGTCACCTCCAACGCCTGGGTTCTTTAGGTCATGCGGGATGCTTATCTCCTCGTTGGAGATAGTGCCTCTGTATAAATCTTTGGTGCAACCTCATTTGGAGTAGAGTGTGCAATACTGGAGACTGCACCTTCAAAAGGATATAAACAGGATGGAGTCAGTACAGAGGGTGGCTACTAAAATGGTTAGTGGTCTTCATTGTAAAGCATAAGAGGACAGACTTAAGTATCTTAATATGTACACCTTAGAAGAAAGGTTTGATAGAGGTGATATGATTGAGATGTTTAAATACCTCCGTGGCTTAAATGCACAGGGGGAGAACCTCTTTCAGTTGAAAGCAAGTTCTGCTATGAGAGGACATGGGATGAGGGTGAAGGGGGATAGATTCAGGAGTGATATGCATAAATATTTCTTTACGGAAAGAGTGTTGGATCCGTGGAATAGTCCCCCAGTGGAGGTGGTAGAGATGAGGACAGTATCTGAATTAAAAAAAAACCATGGGACAAACACAGAGGATCTCTAAAGGAAAAAAGGGGACCGTTGTAGTTGTTGTTATGGAAGGACAGACTAGATAGGCCATGTGGTCTTTTTCTGTCGTCATTTTTCTATGTTTCTATCTGGACCAGCTTCCCCCTCTGTACTGCCCCGTAGAGCCAAGGCGGCTCCCCCTGCACCAGGCCCTCCTGACTCAGGAGCTCACAGGCCTCATCGAGGATGGGGTGGTTGAACCAGTCCCACCACACCTCAAGGGACAGAGGTTTTACTCCCGGTACTTCCTCGTCCTGAAAAGGACAGGAGACCTCCGGCCCATCCTCGACCTGAGGAATTTTAACAGGTTCTTGGTGCGGGAGAAGTTCAAGATGCTCTCCCTTGACACACTTCTGCCCTACATCCAGCAGGGTGACTGGCTATTCCTGTTGGATCTAAGGGATGCTTATACTGACATGCTCGTCCATCCCAAACACAGAAAGTGACTCACTTCATGGTACAGGGGAACCACTTCCAGTACAGGGTGCTTCCCTTCTGCCTTACGTCCACCCCGCGAGTCTTCACAAAATGCCTGACCATGGCAGCGGCCCACCTCCAGCTTACCCCTATTTAGACGACTGGCTCATCTTACCCCCTTACCCCATCTTACTGGCTCATCTTACCCCTATTTAGACGACTGGCTCATCACAGGGGGCACGGCCTCCAAGGCTCAGCAGGCAACAGACTGCACCATTCACCTTCTGGAGCACCTGGGATTCGTGGTAAACTACCCAAAATCCCACCTCACTCTGCTCCAATCCCTGGAGTTCATCGGGTCTCGCTTGGACACTCTGCAGGTCATGACCTGCCTTCCCCAGGACAGAGCAGACCGCCTTGTGTCCCTGGCCTCTGATGTGTAACGCTGCAGCGCAGTCTCAGCTCGATCAATGCTTCACCTTCTCGGCCACATGGCCTCCATGGTCCATGTCGTGCCCAATGCCTGCCTCAACATGTGGGCGGCACAGTGGTGCCTCTGCGCATATTGGACCAAAGCAATTGGCAGACTCTGAGACCACATCTGTCACACCCTGCCTGGTGGAGTCCCCTGGGCTGTGGTGGCAGGATGCACGGAACCTGCTTTGAGGCATGCCCTTCCAGGCCCCAACAGACCAGGTGGTTTTGATGATGGATGCCTCTCTGGTGGGCTGGGGGGACCCACAGGAACTGCGCATGCAGGGGTCTTGGTCCCTCGAGGAGACCCAGCGGTGCTTCTCCAGACAGACAACCAGATTACAATGTTATATGTGAACAAATGGGAGGGGGGTTGTTATCAGCTCTTACAGCCTCTGCCTGGCAGCGGTGGCCTGTGCTCCTTTTACGGTGAGCCAGGGCATGATCCTCTGAGCCACCTATTTCCCGGTCCAGGAGAATGCTTTGGCAAACTGGCTAAGCAGATTCCTCCAGCCTCACGAGTGGCGCCTATGTCCCCGGATGGCGCAGCGGCTCTTCCAGCGTTGAGGGACTCCAGACCTCAACCTCTTTGCCAGCCCTGTGAACATGTAGCTCCCCCCCAGTTCTGCGTCGTCCTCCCGCGCCTGGGCAGGGTGACTCCGGACGCCTTCCTCCTTTCATGAGCACCAGCCTGCTTTATGCCCCCCCACGCCACTCATAGCTTGGACCCTCCTCAAGGTCCAGCAAGACAGGGCCTCAGTGATCCTCGTGGCCCTGCAGTGGCTCAGGCAACCGTGGTTCCCTCTGCTACTCTGTCTTTCAGAGACCCTGGTTTCCCTCTGGAACTTGCCAGGGCTGCTGATGCTGGAAGGGGTATGCTCCTTCATCCCAATTTGAGGTCTCTATCCCTCACAGCCTGGCAGCTGATTGGGTTGCCCTAGCACCCCCCTCCATCTCCCATGGAGATCAAGGACATGCCTTTGGCTTCACGAAAGGACTCGACCTGGTGGGCATACACCTTCAAGTGGCGCCGGTTCTTGGTGTGGTGCTCAGAGCTCCAAGCTGATCCGTTTTCCTGCCCTACCCACTTGGTCCTGCATTATCTACTCCATCACTCACAGGCTAGTCTTAATTCTAACTTGGTTAGGGTTAATCTGAGTGCCATCTTAGTGAACCATCATCCCATCGAGGGTAAAGCCCTCTCGGAGCAACTGCTCGTCTCCGGCTTCATGCGGGACCTGCTTCTCTCCAAGCCCCCCACCCACCCTCCCCCAGCGGAATGGGACTTCAATGTGGTCCTCACACAACTGACCAGGCTGCCTTTTCAGCCCATGGCTACCTGCTCACTGCGGCACCTGTCATGGAAGGTAGCCTTCCTGTTGGCTCTCACCTCCGCCCTGAGAGTCAGTGAGCTACAGGCTCTGATGGCCGAGGCACCCTACACGATGTTCTACGGGAACAGGGTGATTCTACATACTCTCCCCCAGTTCCTCCCGAAAGTCGCCTCGGACTTCCATCTCAACCAGGAGATAGTGTTGCCCATGTTCTTCCTGAAGCCCTACGCTGACCAGGCGTCGGCGATTCTCCATATGCTGGATTGTAAGAGGGCTATTTCTATCTGCAGTGGACTCGTGACCACCACAGATCCAGGCAGCTCTTCATCTCCTTTGACCCCAGCTGCCTGGGGCTGGTGGTCACCAAGCAAGCCCTGTCCATCTGGGGCTGTATCGCTTTTGCCCAGGCTCAGGCCGGGCTCCCTTTGGACTGCCAAGTCACAGCGCACAATGTCCGAGCGATGGCGACGTCGGTCGCTAACCTGCGCTCAGTTCCACTGGCGGACATCTGCCTGGCCACCACCTGGTCTTCTGCTCACACCTTTGCGTGCACTGCTACCTGGAGAGGGAGTCCCGCCGGGACAGCACCTTTGGCCAGGCCATACTCCATAATCTGTTTGGGGTTTAAGTAACTCCTGCCCTCCGACCCTTCTTGTTCCAGCTACTGGGAGCGTGGCCATCCATGGATTTGGGTCCTCAGGCTGTCTTTGGATTCACTGACGACTGCCATGGTACTTTTTCTTTCCTGCAGGTCTTTGGTAGCCTGTAGCTTGTGAGGACTGACTCCTGCTTGTTCCTGGAGAAAGCGTAGTTACTCACCTGTAACAGGTGTTCTCCAAGGACAGCAGGAATCAGTCCTCGCAACCCTCCGTCCTCCCCTTGGAGTTGCTCTTCCTTTTTGCCATCTTCTTGGAGGGGCTTTAGCTATGGCACCTGACTAAGATGGCACCCTTGGGCGGGAAGGGGATCATGCATGTGTGGTAGCATGTCCCAAAGGCTTTCTTCGAAAGTTGCTGATATACTCTGCATGGACTCAGTTGGTGCTGACGTCACCCATATGTGAGGACTGATTTCTACGTCCCTAGAGAACACTATTACACGTGAGTAACTATGCTTTACTGAACATACATGTGTCTAGTTATCAATGATTGAATTAATTCCAATATATTTTACAAAACATTGAAAAGGAACGTTTTCATCCCTTAATAGGTAAAGAGCAACGTTGTTAGTTTGGACAGCCACATAAGTCAATATGTCAAAATTTGTGAACAGCAAAAGAAAGAGGTATGTAACATTTTCACTCTCTCATGCTAGCATTGATATCTATTCTCACACATTCTACCACAGCAGACTGGAATTTCATGGGCCAATAGTTTCCTGCAGCTTTTTTGGGATGCTAGCTCATTTGAAGTCACCTCTGTTAGTCCTTATGATACCATGAGCCTTCATTCACATCCTCCATGGGTTCCCCCATTTTATGGCCTTTCTCCTGCCCCAGCCACTGCAATGTCAGGAGCATAGGCTGCAGTTCCCTATGCAACCATGTACATCTTCATCTGGAGTCTGGCCAAGGTTGTATAATGGCTGCTTCCCTCAGAACTCTAATTGTGAACTGTACAGCTTTCCATATAGGAGGATGCAGCTCTGTCACTTGAGTCATCGAACTGGTCTTACAACAGTAGATTTAGTGCATTACAATTGATCTACTACATACAAAAATGTCTTAGGAAATTATCTAATAGAAAAAAAAAGAAAACTAGGTAATTTGATGATGGAGACCAAAATGGCTCATCTATTCTGCCCAACTGAGAAACCTCCACCTTGCTAAATTCCCATATTCAACTAAACGTGAACCCCTCTCCCTCCCAAGTGTGGGTCATAATCAGAAAACCCCCCAGATCACCCTGACTGTTGCTTTGACATGGTCTATCTGCTGCCATCATAGGTGGATGATGTCATGGGAGCACCTCCTCTGCTCCAACTGCTGCTGCTTTAAAAAAATATATATATAAAAAACAAACGGCTACTACTACTATTAATCATTTATAAAGCGCTACAAGCTAAACACAGCACTGTACAAGCACATATAGAAGACAGTTCCTGCTTGTAGAGCTTATAGACAGTACAGAGCAAGAGAAACAAGGGGTGTAATATGGAAAGGAGATAAGGAGAATAAGGGATTAGGATCCAAAAGCAGCTACAAAGATGAGCTTTTAGCTTGGACTTGGGAAGGAAAAACCTTACTAGGTTGCAGCCATATCAAGTCTGAGAAGACTTGAGACCGAGACTAGCATAGGAGTTTCTGCATTACACTGTGAGTTGTGTATGTACAAAGAGCCCAGTTGTAAAGATGACAACTATCTGGGGAATAGTATAAGCGGGTTATTGCTCCATCGAAGACTGTCCTGCTGGATTTACTTCATCCTTAAGGTTCATTAGTCACAGGGTCCTCGGATGAAAATTATAATTTAGTGAACAGTGTCTATAGTTATGGAGGCGAACAGGGATCTATCACCTACCCCATAGACTGGTTGCCACTTATTGCCATTGTGTTGTTGCCCCTGGACTTTGGCACTGAAACTGGGCAAGCACTGTAGAGGGCAGCCCCGCTAGTTCAGTGGAAGGCCCCCTCCTGAATAAGAGCTGCCCCACTGTGTTTACGCGTCTGCGGGTCGCAGCCAAAGGGGTAAGAGACACTCTCTTGACACCCCTTTGACACACTGGTAGACACTTTTCTTCTAAAGTTCTGTTTGCTTCTGTTCCCCCCCCCCTTGGAGAAGCGAATAATAAAAGTGGAGCAAAGTAGCCGACTTCTTCTTCTGCAGGTAAAGTTATTGATCCTATGAAAATTCCGCTCCCCTCCCTGTGGCCCAGACCTTACCAGAGGAGTGTCTCTAGAGGCCATACTCCACCATCACACCTACTTACTCCCCACGTCTTCTGGCTTCGACTGTGATGTCGTTCTCATGTGCTGGCCCCTAAGCTGGTGCTTTCCTGAGAATCTAGCGAAGTCTGAGTCAACGGATACGTCCTCTGAGGGGGATGTTTACCCTCAAGGATCTATGGGAAGCTATTAAGAACATTGACTATAAATTGAGTTCAACTGTTTCCTCAATATGTCATTTCATGCAAGAGACTCTGGACAAACTGCAAGATTTAGATTCTAAAATGTTGTCATTAGATTGATCGCTGGTGCATGTTGACTCTCAAATGCAGTCCTCCTTGCTAACTAATGTGGCCCATATCAAAGATTCGCTTGCAGTACGAATTCTTTACGGGCCAGGAATCTGCGTTTCCTTAACAAAAATTATTGCATTTGCTTTCTGCAGAAATCCTCTTAGCAAAATATTTTACTGAAGTTTTGAAAATTCTATTGAGATTTTTCAGGTATTCTGTATTCCTAGTAGGCCCTGAGTGGTAAATTCTGCAGAAGGGGATTTGGATGAACGTTACCACTTTTTTTTAGAAGATATTATTTTCAAGTGTAGTACGCTGTGGATTACATTTCCTACAGAAGCGGTTACGCTGGGGATACTTCAATTGTACTTTAAGAATAAGATGTCCTTTTCTGTGATCAATAAATTTATCATTCCTTATCATTTCTCCAGTTCAGTCCTCTACATCTGGGTTGTCAACCTCCTCCTGCAGCTGGAGACTGGCATGTCAAACTTCTGACATCACTGGATATAGGCTGCTGGATACTCCCGTTATCCCCAGTGTGACCAGTCTCCTTGCAGCAGGAGGACGTAGTGAGCCAGGGCTGAGGCTCACTAGAGGAACAGATAAGGAATCTGTGGGATAGCGTAGTTTAGTGGTCTTTACTTTTTGTTTGGGTTGATTTGTTTTTAAAAGGGGTACTGTTCTTTTTTTTTTTTTTTTTTTTAAAAAGAACGACTTTCTTACTTGCTCCCTGCCTGTATGTCTGCTGCTTTTATCATTAACATTGCCTGGTTTGCTTACCCGGAGATCTCTCCTCCCTGACCTTTCGGGGGAGAGCTCACCGGCTCCCATCTCTGTACCTCGGGCTCTGCAGAGCAGGCAGGTTTTGCTGCTGCAGGGACCTGACGGGTGAACGTCAACAGCAGAGACCGGGTAATTCAGCCAGTGCCCGGAAGGTGCCATGCGGCGCGGGAAGCGAGAGGCAGGCACGACTGTGTTAACTGGTAGGCAGGGGACCGGTTTCAAGCTGTGTGGGTGCGGGGAGCTGGGTCTCAAAGCGGCTTAACATATACCGCTGATTGTTCCTTAGCGTCTCTCCAGTCCGGTCCCTTCTACTGGGTTGTGCCCCCCTTCCAGCAGCTTATGGACTGAGCATGTCATCTTTCGATGACCCTGGGGTATAAGTAGACTGGCACCGCCCACCAACTCCAGTTTTTGTGCTCAGTCTGCTAGCAGCTGGAAGGGGTGCAGCAAGCCAGGGATCTGGCTTACTGGAGAGACTAGGCTAGACAGGGCCCTTGGGGTTTCTGTTTTGTTCTACTTTATTTTATTTTCTTTTATTTATCTTTTGTTCTTTTCCTTTAATTGAGTTTAATTTAGTTGGATACCCAACTTCGGAGACTTACCCCCTCCCCCCTTCCCCCTCGTGGTGGGGGACCGGTGGAAAGGAGGCCTTACCACCGACGAGGAAGTTGGGCTGAGGCCGGCGGGTGTGGGGGCCGATCCCTCTTCCTTGCTGGAGTGAAGAGACGAGCCTTTCCGTCCTTCCCGCCTCGCCGCTGAAGCCCTCGAGGCGGCTGAACGGGCGGGCGGGAGGACGAAGAGCCGGCTGGCTTCGTGGCGCAGGAGAGTAACTCGCCTGAAGAGGAATTGAGCGGCAGCGCGCCGCCGGAAGAGCAGCTCTCCACGCAGTCGCGAACCTCGTGATCGGTGTGGCCAGCACTTCGGGAGATGAGTCCCACAGAGGCTTGTCCTCTCTAACGCTGTGAGCGCGCACGGTCTTAGGCTGGGGTGCAAGTCTCCGATATGTTCAGTCTTGGAACGGATATTAAAAAAAAAAAAAAAAAAAAAAGCAGAAGTTGGTAGTTGAAAAAAAAACAAACAAAAAGAGGACAGACGTAGGGAAAGGCTTAATAGGCTCAGTGCCTTTATTCTGGGTTCCCTCTTTCCTCGTTTCTCCCTCAGTTCGGCTTCTAGCTGAGGTTACTATGCCAGCTAAGCCCCAGTGTATGTTGTGCGGCTCCCGCAAGGGGGGAGTCGCAGAGTCGGGCATCTCTAGAGCCCTGTATGACAGGGGGAGTTAGGGAGCCAGGCAGGGACCTGGCAGGATCCTCCTCCCTCTACATCCCAAGATTTAGGTACTCCTTCAGTGGAGTTAGGCCGGCCTGAGTCTCCCCAGAATTTTTCAGGGGACTTCTCCACTCAGCCACCTCCTAAGCCGGGTCCCTCTTCCGCGGGGCAGGAGATGGAGGAGGTTGGAGGCGAGTTCTCCCCGGAGTTTGTGCTTCTTTTGCATAAGGCGTTTTGCCTCCGCAGGCAGGGGTGGCATGGTCAGGAACCGGCGCAGGCGGGGGTAAAGCCCCGGCAGTGGGACGCCAGGGAGCTGACAGAAGGAAGTCTGCTGCCTGCAAAGCGTCCGAGAATTGCGCAAGAGGAGGAGTCCCGCCCCCCATTGTCAGAGCCTTTGGAGGGGGATTTGTCTGACAGAGAAGTGGGGGACAAAGAGGAACTAGAAGAGGGTGAGATCCCTGAGGAGAACAGCCAAGATTGTTCTGGTCTTCCGCAGGGAAGAGTTGCCGGCCTTGATCGGAGAGGCCCTAAAGGTCCTGAACATGACGGCCGGAGGGCTAGCGGAGGAGGATGCGCTGGAGGATCCTTTGATTCAGGCGTTTAGGAAATCTCAAAAGGTGTTCCCAGTCCATCATGTGGTGAGGTATATGATCCAGGAGGAATGGGATCAGCCGGAATCGGCCATAAGGGGAGTACGATCCATGTCTCGATTGTACCCGCTACCGGTTCATCGAGTAGTCGACAGGATGATCCAGGAGGAATGGGATCAGCTGGAAGCGGGGCTTAGAGGGATATGCACAATGAATAGGCTCTATCCCTTAGCCGATAAGGACAAAGAGAGGTTTCGTTCGCCTCGAGTGGATACGGCGGTTTCGGCGGTTACGAAGAAAACCATCATTCCGGTGGAAGGTAGTGCAGCCTTAAAGGATGCACAAGACCGTAGGGTTGATAACCTGCTGAAACAGACATTTGAAGCGGATGCGCTTTCCTTGTAAGCTTCCATCTGTGGGGCTTGGGTAGCATGTGTCTGTTTGCGCTGGGTTCAGCGTCTTCGCCTTTCCTCTCACCTGGACCAGGAGGAGTTCAAGGAGCTGGGCCGGCTGGAGTCAGGGACAGTGTATTTGTCAGATGTCCATTACGATTTGATCAGAGCTCTCGCAAATAGCACGGCTTCGGTAGTAGCTGCTCGTAGGTCTGTGTGGTTGCGAAATTGGGCAGCAGATGGGTCATCCAAGTCCCGTCTTAGTAAATTGCCCTTTAAAGGTCGATTACTTTTTGGAGAAGATTTGGACAAATTGGTTAAGGATCTTGGGGAGTCCAAGAATGGTCGGCTTCCTGAGGATAAACCAAAGCAAGGGAAGTCCGGTCAGGGCTTTCGAGGCCAGTTTCGGGATTTCCAGAGATTTCGCTCGACGTGTTTCGGGAGCTCTCAAAGGGGACGCTTTCCATCGCGGGCCCAAGCATTCCGAGGTTTTCGTGGAGCGAACAGGGGGTTCTCCTCAGGTGCCTCTTCCGCGTCTTGGAAACCACAATGAGATGAGGTGGGTCCCAGCAGGAGGACCTCCGATAGGCGGGATGCTTTGGGAGTTTCTTCCTGCTTGGACCCACATTACATCCGATCAGTGGGTGTTAGACATCATTTGTCACAGATACGCACTGGAGTTAGCTCGTCCGGTGCGGGATTCCTTTGTCATTTCGCCCTGCAGAGGTCAAGAAAAAAGGTTGGCAATTCACAGTACATTACAGAGGTTCCTGCAATTAGGGGCAGTTGTAAAAGTACCACAGGAGGAGTACGGCGTGGGTTGGTACTCCATTTATTTTGTGGTGCCAAAGAAGGGCGGAGCGTGGAGACCCATTTTGGATCTCAAAGGTATAAATCGTTGCCTTCGAGTGCCGCATTTCCGAATGGAGACGTTACGTTCAGTCATCGTGGCGGTGCGGCAAGGAGAGTATTTGACATCTCTGGATCTCACGGAGGCGTACTTGCACATTCCCATCCGGTCAACTCATCAAAGGTTTCTACGGTTTGCTTTCCCTTGGGGCCATTATCAGTTCCAGGCGTTGCACTTCGGCCTGGCGACAGCTCCGCGTACCTTCACCAAGATCATGGTGGTGGTAGCAGCGGCGTTGCGCAGAGAGGGAATCCTGGTGCATCCTTACCTCGACGATTGATTGATTCAGGCCAAGTCCGAGGCAGAGAGCGTTCAAGTAACAGGCAGAGTGGTCGTGTTTCTACAACATCTGGGTTGGGTGGTCAATCCAGCCAAGAGTCAATTGCACCCTTCCCAGAACCTCGAGTATCTCGGAGTGCGCTTCAACACCAAGAACAGGCAGGTGTTTTTGCCAGACCGGAGAGTCCAGGGGCTCCAGGCTCTGGTTCGCCAGTTCAGGGCATCGCCAGCGCCGTTGGCGTGGACTTATCTTCGACTACTGGGTACGATGGCAGCGTCTCTGGAGGCGGTACCGTGGGCCAAGGTGCACATGCGCCCCCTGCAGAGGGCACTCCTCCGCAGGTGGTCGCATCAGAAGGATCCTTTGAGCAGGCGGCTCCCTTGCCCCTTCAAGGTCAGACGGTCTCTGCGGTGGTGGTTGCGGCCGGCATCGTTGGCAGCCGGGATGCCATTGGAGCAGCCGGAGTGGCTTCCATTGTTAACGGATGCCAGCCTCGGGGGCTGGGGAGCCCATTGTGAAAGCAGGTTCACTCAGGGGCTTTGGTCGCCTCTGGAGTGCGCATGGTCGATCAATCGTCTGGAGCTCCGGGCCGTTTGGCGGGCTCTGCAGGCGTTCCAGGATTCCGTAGTAGGTCGGTCTGTCAGAGTCCTGTCCGACAACTCAGCGGCAGTCGCCTACATCAACCGCCAGGGCAGCACGGGAAGCGCTGCCATGGAGGAAGAGGCGGACTTGTTATTTGCTTGGGTGGAAAGTCGCTTGACAGCAATTTCGGCGGCGCACATTGCGTGAAAGGACAATGTAATGGCCGACTTTCTGAGCAGGGTCCGCGTGGATGCGGGCGAGTGGGAGTTGCACCTGGACGTGTTTGCACAGATAGTCGCTGGGGGATGTTGATAATGGATCTAATGGCGACCTGTCGGTCGGCGAAGGTCAACCGGTTCTTCAGCAGAAGGAGAGAAAGAATGTTGGAAGGCATAGACGCGGCTTTGCATCAGTGGCCTTCCTCTGGTCTTCTGTATGTCTTTCCTCCGTGGGTGCTGATAGGCCGGGTGGTTCAGCGAATCGGAGCTTATCCGGGAAGGGTACTCCTGGTTGCTCCGGACTGGCCGAGACGTCCATGGTACGCGGATCTGGTGCGTCTGTTGGACGGCGCTCTGTGGAGGTTACTGGAGAGAGCAGATCTCTTGCGTCAGGGGCTGCTCTTCATGCCTCAGGTGGATCGGTTCTCGCTTACGGTCTGGCCATTGAAAGGGCCAGGTTGAGGAAGAAAGGTTATTCTCCGTCTGTCGTCGCGATGCTGCTTAGAGCACGAAAACAGTCCACGTCGTTGGCGTATGTTCATATTTGGCATATTTTTGAGGACTGGTGTTCAAGACGGCAGATCCGTGCGGCCACGGTCTCCGTTCCCTCTGTATTAAGTTTTCTACTGGATGGTTTTGATAAAGGCCTGGCAGCCCGTTCTTTACACGTGCAGTTGGCCGCTCTCTCTTGTTACAGGGGGAAGGTGCAGGGCGTGGCGCTAGGCGCACATTCGGACATTTTACGTTTTCTCAAAGCAATTTCCAGATTACGTCCGTCGCATAGAGTAGTTCCACCTTGGGATCTTAATTTGGTGTTAGCGGCATTAACCAAACTGCCCTTTGAACCGCTGCGGCGGGCTTCGGTGAAGGACTTGACCTTGAAAAACGTTTTTCTGGTGGCGATCTGTTCAGCTAGGCGCATTTCGGAATTACAAGCGTTGTCTTGCAGTGAGCCGTTCTTGTCTTTTTCGAGAGAGAAGGTGGTGCTACGGCCGGTTCCGTCCTTTTTGCTGAAGGTGGTGTCTCCCTTTCACCTCAGCCAGACAATATCTCTGCCCATGCTAGGATCTCTGAGCGGTGACGCTCAAGAGCGCAGTTTGCACCGCTTGAATGTAGAGGGCGTTGCGGCAGTATTTAAAGGTCTCTCTTCCAAGTCGCAAGTTGGATCGTTTGTGATATTTGGTGGAGCTCGCAGGGGAGAAGCGGCAGCAGTCTTCCGTTGCTAGATGGATTCGGGAGGCTATTGCTTCCGCCTGTCTTCACGGTCGGGTGGTTCCTGCAGGGTTGTGAGCGCATTCCACTAGAGCACAGGCGTCTTCATGGGCGGAATACAGTTTGGTTCCGCCAGGGGAAATTTGTAAGGCGGCTACTTGGTCGTCGCTGCATTCTTTCAGCAAGCATTACCGTCTTGATGTGGCAGCAGTGAATGATGCCTGTTTTGGGTCGGCGGTACTGCATGCCGGCTGGAAGGGCCCCTCCCATTGAGTACTGCTCTGGTACATCCCAGATGTAGAGGACTGAACTGGAGGAATAAGGAAATGATAATTACACTTACCTGGTAATTTTAGTTCATTGAGTGATGACAGTTCAGTCCTCCTTCCCACCCGGGGTTCTTTCAGGCACGGTGTCGGTTCAGTGGTGCCAACATAAGAGATTACAGGTAGGCGTATTTGGACATTGTTTATTTTCCTTCTTCCGTGTGTGTTTAGCAGGGCGGAGGGTAAGAAAGGCTTACCTTAATATTTACTGTAATAGTTCAGGTTAGGTTTTGATGTTTTTTTCAAAAAAAAAAAAGAGAAACTTATTTGTTGCTCTTGAGTTTGCTTTGTTAGTAGTTCACACTGGGGATGATGGGAGTATCCAGCAGCCTATATCCAGTGATGTCAGAAGTTTGACATGCCAGTCTCCAGCTATGGGAGGAGGTTGACAACCCAAATGTAGAGGATTGAACTGTCGTCACTCAAGGAACTACAATTACCAGGTAAGTGTAATTATCATTTTTTTCGGATGTGATGCAGACTACCCAGATCTGTAGGAAGCAGTTTTTGGAGTTGAGATCTTGGGTTCTGGCACTGGGGCAACTGTCTATGTAAGATTCCTCTGCACGTGCATTGTAACATTGCAGGGGGGCACTTTTGTTTTCTAGGATGTTTCTCATTTTAGAGTATTTTTTGCAGGATAGGCAGTATATCAGGGGCATGCGATGGATCTACCTGGATTTCAGCAAAGCCTTTGATACTGTTCCTCTTAGAAGGCTTATCAATAAACTCAATAGTTTGGGGATGGGTCCCAAGGTGGTGAACTGGATCAGAAATTGGTTGACTGACAGACGACAGAAGGTGATGGTGAATGGAGCTCACTCAGATGAAAGGAGAGTGATTAGCAGGGTGTCCCTGTGTTCGTTCCTGAGCCCAGCACTGTTCAATGTGTTTGTAAGTGATATTGCTGAAGGACTGAATGGAAAAGTCTGTCTTTTTGCAGATGACATGAAAATTTGTAACAGAGTGGACTCCCTGAGGGAGTGTATAGCATGAGGATAGATCTACAAAAGCTGGAAGAATGGTCTAATGCTGGGGGGGGAGGGGGCGCGGGTGCCACGCGCATGCACGCACACCTGATTGCAAGTCGCACAGGGCGCGATTTACACTTGGTACGGCTCTGTGCATGTCCCCTAGTAGTTTTTCTTTTTGGAAGGAGTAGACAACTGATTTACATACATGTAGCCATTCCACTCCAGTCATTATTTTATAGACCTCTATGATCTATCCCCTCGGCTATCTTTTTTTTCCAGTTGAAGATCCCTAACCTTTTAAGCCTGTTCTCGTAGGGATATACTGCCATCCCCTTTACCATTTTGGTCACTCTTCTCTGTACCTTTTTTAAATTTTGCGATATCTCTTTCAAGATATGGCAACCAGAATTGCACACAATATTCAAGGTACGGTCGTACCATGGAACAATACAGAGGCATTATTATATCCTTGGGATTTTTTTCTCCATTCCTTTCCTTATGATTCCTAGTTACAGTTACACTTTGTTTTCTTGGCTGCAGGTACACTGAGCAGAGGTTTTCAATGTATTATCCATGATTATTCCTAATGTGGAACCTTGAATCATGTAACCGTAGTTTTGGGGGGGTTTCCTTAAGCGCATAACTTTGCACTTGTATACGTTAAATTTAATTTTCCATTTAAATGCCCATTCTCCCAGTTTTTCAAGATTCTCTTGCAATTTTTCACAGTCCTCTTGTATTTGAACAACTGAATAATTTTGTATCAGTCACAGATTTGATCACTTCACTCGTTATTTCCGTTTCCAAGTCATTTATGAAAATGTTTAAAAAGCAGCAGACCCAGCACAGATCCCTGAGGTACTCCACTATTTATCTTTCTCCATTGAGAAAACTGGCCATTTAGCCCTACTTTGTTTTTTGTCTGGAGTTAGGGGTGCGAGTAAAGGGCCTGGATAGGTGTAATTTGTCAGAAGTGCGAAGTTTCCGAGAGGGGTTGTGAGGAGAGATAAGGGATGAAAGGTAGTGAGGGGCCGTAGAGTGAATGCATCTATAGGTTAGGAGGAGAAGTTTGAACTGGATGCGGAAACGGATAGGGAGCCAGTGAAGTGACGTGAGGAGGCGGGTAATGTGGGCATGGCGGAAGATGAGTCGAGCAGCAGAGTTTTGAATAGATTGAAGGGGAAAGAGATGGCTCATAGGGAGACCAGTAATGGAAGGGGTAGGTTGCAGTAGTCTAGGCGAGAGGAGATTAAGGAATGGACAAGCATTTTAGTAGTGTGTTCAGAAAGGAAGGGGTGGATTTTGCTAATGTAGAGAAAGAAACAGCAGGTCTTAGCTACGAGCTGGATATGTTTGGAGAAGGAGAGGGAGGAGTCAAAGATAACCCCCAAATTGCGAGCCGAGGGAACAGGAAGGATCGTGGAGCCATCCACGAAGACTGAGAAAGGAGGGAGAGGAGGGGAAGTTTTGGGGGGAAATATAAGAAGTTCAGTCTTAGACATGTTCAATTTCAAGCGGCGGTGAGACATCCAGGCAGCGATGTCAGATAGGCAGGCAGAGATCTTGGTCTGGATTGTTGGAGAGATTTTAGGTGTAGAGAGGTAGATTTGGGAATCGTCGGTATAGAGATGGTACTGAAAGCCATGGGAGGAGATATGCGCACCAAGGGATTGGGTATAGAGAGAGAAAAGGAGCTGACTCTGGATGGATCATTGGGGTACACCAAAGCATACACTGAAGGAGTGATGGGAGAGGTAGGAGGAGAACCAGGATAGTACGGAGCACTTAAAACCAAGTGAGGAGAGGGTATCGAGGAGAAGTTTGTGATCGACAGTGGCAAAAGCAGCAGAGAGGTCAAGGAGGATGAGGGCAGAGTAGAGGCCCTTAGATTTCGCCAGGAACAAGTCACTGGAGACTTTGGTAAGAGCCGTTTCAGTGGAGTGTAAGGGACGGAAGCCGGACTGTAGAGGGTCCAGGACGGCATAAGAGGAGAGGAAGTCGAGGCAGCGTCAGTGGACTGCCTGTTCAAGTAGCTTGGATATGAAGGGAAGGAGGGCGATGGGTCGATAGTTAGAAGGATAGGTGGGATCGAGTGAGGGTTTCTTGAGGAGAGGTGTGACCACAACATGCTTGAAGTCTGCGGGGACAGTTGCGGTGGAGAGTGAAAGGTTGAGAATAAAAGAGATGGAAGGGACAACGGTGGGGGAGATGGGGCTTAGGAGATGGGGGGGATAGGATCAGAGGAACAGGTGGTGGGTTTGGAGGAGGAAAGATGGAGTGTGGTTTCCTCTTCAGAGATCGCAGGGAAGGAGGAGAGGGTAGCAGAGGTAGTAGGGAGGAGGAGAGAATTGGAGAGGCGGGGAGGTAGAAGAGGAAGTGGGGAATTGGAGGGTAATCTTGTGGATTTTGTCATGGAAGTAGTCGGCCAGTGTTTGGGCAGAAAGGGAGGGCAGGACCAGGGAGGGGCACCTTGAGGAGAGCTGAGGGTATTGAGGAGACGGTGAGGATTAGAGGCAAGAGAGTTAAATGGATGTAGTAGTCTTGTTTGGCAAGTGCTATGGCTGACTGGAAGGAGCCAAGCATGAATTTGAAGTGTAAAAAGTCTTCCGGGGAATGGGATTTGATCCAAGTACGTTCAGCGGAACGGGCACAGGTGCATAAGTGGCGGGTAGTGGATGAAATCCAAGGCTGGGGTGCTGAACGTCTTACAGGACGTGGGGTGGGTGTGGCAAGAGTATCCAGAGCTGAGGAGAGTACAGCATTTTAGGAGGTTACTGCCTCGTCAATTGACTTGGAGGACATAATAGAGGAGAGGCAATGGGGAAATGGTGGAGGAGAGAGTCAAGGGATCAATCCATGTTGGCTGTCCCCATTAAACCATGATTATCTACATGTTCAGTAATTTTGTTCATAATAATGGTTTCTACCATTTTGCCCGGTACAGACATCAAGCTCACTGGTCTGTAGTTTCCTGGATCTCCCCGGAACCGTTTATAAAAATTGGCGTCATATTGGCCATTCTCCAATCCTCAAATCCTACAGATAATTTTAATGATAGTTTGCGTTTTGATTACTGCAGTGTTGGCCTGGCTGGTCTTTCTGTTTTTCAACTTCAACTCCTCCAACTTAAGAACATGGCAGCTTGAATTCTCACACACTCCACCTGCTCAGACCACATTACTCCCCTACTTATATGACTACACTGGTTGCCGCTCAGATACCACACTGATTGCAAAATACTTATCCTTGTCTGTTGAGCACGGCACACTGCCACTCCACAATACCTCGCAGACCTCTTACAATATCACATCCTACCTCGTCTCCTCAGGTCTCTCGACTCCAACCACCTGGCTCTCCCTTTTCCCTCCCATGCCCACCTTGAACTCACCCTCCACTCCACCTTCTTCCTGGATCCTGTACTGTGGAATTCCTTACCGACCCGCCTCCATTCAGAACCATCTTTTGTAAAGTTCAAATCTCTGCTCAAGACCCACCTTTTTCACAAATGCTTTTGATCTCACCTACTACCTTAGTCTCTCTCCCAACCCCTGCTCCTTGTTTTTGCTATCTGCTAATTTCTTATGCTTTCCTGTCAATAATGACATTCTTTTCTTTTTCTCTCATGTCATTTTATTTTATGTACATTGCTCTGATGCTCTGTCTGAGCAATATATCAAAAACTCAATAAAGTTCACTGATTACTAAAAGTAGGTCTGCAATCACATATTTAAGTTCATTCAGCAACCTGGGATGGATGCCATCTTGTCTGGGTGATTGCTGCTCTTTAGTTTATCAAACAACTGTATTACATCTTCCTGGTGTGTTTCAGTTCCTTTGGTACATCACCTTTAAATATCATTTCTGGCATTGGTAAGTTTCCTACATCATCTTCAGTAAAGACTGAAGCAAAGAAGTCATTCAGTTTCTCCAGGAACAAGCAAGAAGTCGGTCCTCACTTATGGGTGACGTTGGCACTGATGGAGCCCGCACAAAGCAATTCCCCCAGCTTTCGAAGAAAGCCTTTGGGATTGCTACCATGCATGCGTGGTCCTCTTCTCCTCCAAGAGTGCCATCTTGCTCAGTCTCCCTTTTTCCGTGGAGTCCTTCGGACACACGTCCTCATCCCTCGGAAAAAGTTTTGTTTTTTCACGACTTAACAGGCTTTTTCTCTTTTCCGCTTGCACCGGTCCTCTACCCATCCTTCCCCTGCTCTCCTTTGGAGCTCTTGGGATACATTTTTTTCCTAGTTTTTCTTTTTGGGCTTTGAGTCCTTTTTTTTTTCTTTCTAACCACTGGCCGCATGGGTCTTCAACCTCACAGGGACCATTTTTGCGCCCATGGCTACCGGATTTAAAAAATGCGATAAATGCTCTAGGAACATGTCGCTTACAGACACTCATGACTGTTTTCTGCGGTGTCTGGGAGCCAACCGTGACCCAGAGCTCTGTTTGCTGTATAAGAAAATGTCCTCTAAGGCCCTGCTGAGCCGTAAGCAGAGGTCCGAAGACATTTTCCGAAAGGCCGCCTCGGAATCCCCGGTGGCGCCCTCGGTCATATCTCCCCGGTGGGTCCCTCCTCCGGAGACCCTGTGTTCCCAGCGGCACTCCGACCAATGGTCCCCCGAGGTGGAACAGCACAAAAAGGAGGCCTCAAAGTCACTGTCTGGGGCTCCTGAGAAGCACATCCGTGCCCGGTTGCATAGCCCCCTCCAGCATTCCCGAGAGTCAGATAAGGAGCGGCCCAGGAAGGTACCTCGCAGAGAAACTGAGGCCTCCGGCGAAAGCACCCAGTCTCCTGAGGGTCGTCCCGGTGAGGACCCCCTCTCCTCCTCAATGCCTGATCCAGTGACCCCGATATCGGCGTCTCAGGGCCCCATGCCCGCATGGGAGTCCCGTATGCTAGCACTTGAATGCTGCGTTCATTGCCTCCCAGCAGGTGCTTACGGCCAGCTTCGCTGACTTGCACCCAGAGACCACGGATTCCTCGCGTGGGACACCCAAATCCATCCAGGAAACCCCCAAGATCCGCGGGCCTCGTGAGGATCCTCAACATCAGTCTCGCTTGCTCTCCCGTTCTTCGAAGGCGAGATCGTCCAGAGCCTCTGACTTCAGGCCGCCAGCCATCGGACAAGGCGACCCGCCCGGCTCGGATCCCTCGACCGATTTTTCGGACTGGGAATTGGATGGGGACACCTCCCCGGAGACCCGTACCAACCGGGATCTTCCGTCGGACCCCTCGCCTCCTGCATTACAGCAATGTTTGCCACACGAAGACACCTCTTTCCTGGTGTTTATTTGGGACATGGCTCGGGCCCTCAACCTGGTCACCCAGGCCGAGGAGGACCCTCGTGCTGAAGAACTCGACATTCTTCAGTACGAGTCCCCGCCCAGGGAATCCCTCACTGTGCTTGTACCGCTGATTCTATCTCGGCTGCTGCTCTGCATGTCGGAGGCCCCAGCTTCCATCCCCATCATGAGCATGCGCCTTGACACAGTGTACAAGGTGCAGCGGGGGCCAGGCTTCCGAAAGACCCAGCTTCCGCACACCTTGATGGTGTTGGAATCAGCCATGCATTAGCAGAAGAGCCCAAAATCCCACTCATCGGTACAATCAGACCAAGAGTTGAGAGCCTTTGATGCCCTGGGCCGCAAGGCCTATCAAGGTTCCATGCTCTCTTGTCGCGTCCAGGCATATCAACTCTACATTGGTATGTTCCTGCGCAATTTAGCGAAAGGACTTGGTGGTTTCTCCACGGGCCTCGAAGGGGAGCCCCTCGACAGATTCCGTGCCTTGCTGAAGTCTGTGGCCGGCTGCTCCAAGTACATCTCACGAGCCTTCTATGATGGCTTCAAGACATCGGCTCGGGTGGTGGCCGCAGGCATTGGAGCCTGCCACCAGGCATGGCCCCAATCCTCTGATTTTGAGTAGTGGGTACAGGAGAAGCTCCTGGACGTGCCATGCCTTGGTGAACAGCTTTTTGGTAAACTAATGGAAGAGAAGGCTGTAGAGATCGAGACTGAGTTCGTTACCAGGACCCTGCTCTCTCACAAGACCTCTGCCCTGCCTCAGAAGAAGCAGCCAACCAAGAAGCCCTTCCCTAGAAAAGGTCTCCAGTATCGTGGCCACCCGCCTTACCTGGCTACCTCCACACCAACCACTCCGGCGCAGGGAAAGCCTGGCCAGGGGCACCGTAATCCAAAGGGCCTGAAGGCCCAAACACCAGCCCCACAGCAACCCACTCAGGGGTTTTGATGCCAGTGGCATAGCCCCTCGCCCTCCGGCGATGCAGCAGCCAATGGGGGGATGCCTGTCTTGCTTCGCACCATCGTGGGTGCTCATCACCTTGGACACTTGGGTTCTCCAGGTCGTCCGGGAGGGCTATCGCCTCCACTTCAACGGGCTTCCACTCCTGAACTCCCCGCACACCAGCTTCTGCTGCAGCGGGAATTGCACTCCCTCCTTGCCCAACGGGCAGTCGAGAAGGTCCCACCCCACCTTCAAGGTTGGGGCTTCTATTGCTGGTACTTTCTCATCCTGAAAAAAACGAGTGGTCTGCGGCCCATCCTTGACCTTCGCAGGCTAAACAAGTTCCTGGTGCGGGAGAAGTTCAAGATGTTATCTCTTGGCATGCTGCTGCCCTTCCTCCGGCAGGGCGACTGTCTATGCTCCTTGGATCTGATGGACGCTTACGCCCATATCTTAATCCACCCCCAACACAAGGCAGTACCTGCGTTTCAGGGTGCAGGGAGAGCACGTCCAGTACAGGGTGCTTCCCTTCGGCCTTGCGTGCACCCCATGGGTCTTCAGGAAGTGCCTTGTCGTGGCCACCGCTCACCTTCGGCACCGGGGCGTGTCAGTCTTTCCCTACTTCGACTGGCTCATTACGGTCTCATCCGCTGAGAAGTCCTGGCAAGTGGTGATATGCACCGTCCTCCTGGAAAGTTTGGGGTTCTTGGTCAACTATCCAAAGTCTCACCTCGAGCTGGTGCAGACCCTCGAGTTCATCGGGGCGCGCCTAGACACTTAGCAGGCCACTGCTTTCTTGCTGGTGGATCGCTCCACCTGCCTCCAAACTCTGGCGGCTCGCGTTCAAAGCGCTCACCAGGTCACCTCTTGGTCCATGCTACATCTCCTGGGCCACATAGCCTCGACCATGCATGTGGTTCCTCACTCCTGCCTACATGCAAACGGCTCAGTGGTGTCTCAGCACCCAATGGAGCTAGTCTCTCGGACACCTCAGGGACCCTGTAAGGGTTCTCCCCAACCTCCGCTTGTCCCTGAACTGGTGGCAGAAAAACACTCTTTTATAGTTGGTCGAGAGTTAAGGCATTGACAGAATTTATTTATGAGGTAAACGCAAATAAGGTTCACAAATTGTCACCTATTGGATTTCTTCTCCAGGATTATATTTAGTACAACAAGATATAACTGAACTTAAGCACAAACAGCTTGTAATGTCTTTCAGTGCAAAGCAGAAAGTCCTTTCCACAGCCACTGCTAGCAAACGTGCTTAGCAGTGCTGTTTAAAACAAAACCAAAAATATCAGCTTCACATAAACAGCTTTCTTTTCTGTTCCAAAAGAAACTTCTTAAATCCACCGTGAGTACGGCATAAGCTCTGCACTGCACTGACTTCAGCTGGTCAATGAGCAAACAATTAAGCAGCTGCAGACATTCTCAGCACAAGTATTTTCCTTTTCAAAGAACGTTTTCACTTCACATACAGGCTCTCTAGGGTACTGGACTCTGGAAGGTTCCCTTATGATGTATTCCCTCTCAGGACTTCTTTGTGCTTGGCAGTTTGGCATAAAGAACAGTCCATGTAAGCATCATCCTCTTCCAGAACTAAATCCTGTTCTCCTAGCTGCATGGGTTCTACTTCTGGCTCAGAGGGCTTAGCTGACTGCCTCCCATCAGGACAAGCGCTTTCTCCAGCAAATCTGTAATGCTCCCAATCAGACAGGCTTCCAAAACTCATACCTGGGTCAAGGCTTGGTTCAGTGGTTCCTCCCTCTTATTCTGGCCAGCATGTATCTGAGTTTCCCTGTCTTGTTCTCCAGCATGGCCTCTTGGTTCTCAGGGCTTCAGCTCCATTTCTCCTCCAGTAGGCATTCCTACTCCTCCTCCTCTCTCTTCCTGAATATTCTGTCCTAGCTTTAGACCTCCCAGGCTCTAGCCCTGCCCTTTCTCCTCTCAGGTGTTATAAATCAGTCTGCCTCTTGGCAGCTGAGTAATTTGGAAAGTCAGTGACATAAGGGTTCCTTACTCTGAGCTTGCTTTCCCCCTCCTTCTCACCACTAGGGACACTGCAACCTATTGCAGCCTGGTACAATCTGGTTTCTAGTTACAACTGAGGTTTTGTATCTCTGACCTGGCAATACAGGTCCTTTGATAAGGGTAAATTCCCCCTCTTTATCCTTGTTTCCTGGGCCCTGATAAGCTTCCTTATCACAATAGCTAACGTGTACATTGTAATAATCAAAACGGTTAACCTGTTGAAAATACTTCATGTTAAAGTTATGTAAAAAGTTAGCTCCTGTTTTATGTAACATGTTTGTTTCTCTGTAAACCGCCCCTGATCTCTGGAAGGGGGAGGGGGGGTATAGAAAAGTATAATAAATAAATAAAGATAAGTAAATTGGTGGTGTCCATCAGCCAGTGAATGAATTAGAGTAGATGGACAATTACAATGCATGTAATTTGAATCATCTTCCAAGAGTATTTACAGCACATTTATTAATGGGTCAGTGTTAGAATCCCAGCCTGGCTGCTGGTATAAATGTCAGAATTCCCTTCCATTACCCTTTTCACAATTTGTTTTCAGATCTTTTCCTATGAAAGAAAAGAAATGCTAGTTCCTGTTAATTCAGATATTTATTTAAAAGTTAAAGTTACCCACTGTATGCAAATTGCTAAATTCATAATGCTTCAATATGGTATAACTGCTGAGATCCAGTTCATATACGGGGTGTCACATCACTGCCAAATATAACAAAGCATCATTTGACTATATTCAAAACTGTGTTCTAGTTTTAAAATAAAATTAATGGAGAAAAAGCTGCTGTTTCCTTTATAAATCTCAAGCAGAAGAATCAAGAAAATGAGATAGGTGTGCTGTTAATGAATATCGAAGGGGCTTCATGAGGAGATGTTCTCCCTCAATGCTGTCTTTTTCTTTTTTAAGGGACATTTTTCTAAGAATGATGTAAAGTATGCCCATTTAGGAAATTGCTATAAAAATTAGAAAATGAGGCATTGTTAAATTTAAGTTTTGCAGAAAAATTCAAGAATTCGGGCATAGGTTATGGCCTGAAAGTAGATGGAGCAGAGGTCTCCATTGTTCATTTGTAAAGAAAGCAACTTGGGTAGTATGAAGTGTGCCAAATTCAACATGCAAAGAACAGAAGAGAAGAATTTAATTTTCACGCTTCCTATGTTTTCTGTTTTGCATCATTTACTTGCAGGATAGATGAAATTTCTTTTAAGGTAACTATCAGAAAATGTACTAAAGCTGTAACTTTTTCTTTTAATTTCAGCATAGAAAAAGATAAACTTTTCTAGTTTCTTCTTTTTTTCAGATTGCAATGTTAAAAGAGAAACTAAAGGCATATGAAGAACAGAAAGTGGCTGTCCCTGAGCATCGAAGGCAGAGCTTATTGTTTTTATCCAATCAGGAACAATCTGAAATACAAAGGTAAAAGCCTTCTGTTTAATATGGAAAGAAACTGATATTAGCAAATATGTGTTTTATGGTGATCTGTTTTCAAGCCCCTCATTTTTGTACTTCTAATATTATGGTTTTGTGTGGGTTATTTTGTTCTGTTTTTTTAATGGTTAGGCTGTTAGCACTGTGTTGAAGACTAGTATGTAAAGTAGCAAATATCTTCATATTTCAGTTTGATTTAATTTTATACTGTAAAGGTTAATTTTTGTATAATGTGCTTAGGGAAGCTACATGGTCACTAAACCTCATCATAACCTCATTCCAAAAACTATTTCCTGGACATGTTTTGGTTAATCAGACCAACTTTAAAAGCATGACAGACACACATGGTTTGACAGACTTCCTCTCAGAATCGGAATCGGAATGGGAGATAGAGGAAGAATCAACAGCTTCGGACCTCTGGTCTGACCCATCGCCACCTCCCAAGCAACGTAAGTCACCCCCCCAGAGAGCACTGATTTCGTCAGGGACATGGTCAAGACCATCATTTTCTCTCTGGAATCTGATGAGGAACAGAGGGTGGAGGAACTGGAGCTGCTGCAGTACCCCTCGGTCCCCAGGGACGTTGTGACAGTTCCCGTGCACCATGTTCTGCAAAGGTTGCTGCTGCGACATTGGAAAGCCTCTCACGGATTCCCGTCAAGAGCCGGAAACTAGATTCCCTATACCAGGTCCAGAAGGCCCTGAGCTTCAAAAAGCCTCGGTTACCACACAACCCCATTGTGGATGAGCCTGCCTTGAAGTAGACTAAAAGCACAAAGTCTCGCTCTTTAGTGCCCCGGCCGTGAGGCTCGCATCCTTGACTCCCTTGGGAGAAAATGCTATCAGGCTTTCATGCTGATTGCCAGTGTCCTGGCCCACTAGACCTATATGAGCATGTTTCTCAAAGTTATCATGCTGGACCTGTCAGAATTTGCCCCCCTCATTCCCGAGGACTGTCAGAAGACTTTTCGGACCCTGGTGTGCTATGTCAGACTGCTATAAATTCATGGTACGTGGCACCTATGATGCCTTTGAGTCTGCAGGCCGGGTAGTGGCAGTAGCATCATTGTCTGCTGGTTGGCATGGTTGCAGCCCTCTGACCTGGAACAGTAGGTCCAGGACAAGATTGCGAGTGTTCCCTGCCAAGGGGAAAACCTCTTTGAGAAGCCAGTAAAGGAGAAGACTAACATAGTAACATCGTAAATGATGGCAGATAAAGACCAGCATGGTCCATCCAGTCTGCCCAGCAATACGGCAAGAGTAGGTGCACCTGATGCTCTGTGCAGGTCACCCCTCCCCATGTCTTTGTTTATGGGTGGACCCACCACTCCATGTAGGACACCCCTATTTGTTGAGAAGTTAGATGGTTCAGTTAATTTTGTTTTTATCCTGTTGCTGTAAAGGGATCCACAGTGCTTGTCCCATGCTGTTTTGAATTCCGTCACCGTGTTTGCCCCCACCACTTCCATCGGGAGAGCATTCCAAACACCCACTACCCTTTCAGTGAAAAGATATTTCCTGACATTGCCTTTCAATTTTTCACCTTGCAGCTTGCCACCCACCCGCTCCCTAACCTTGAGGGTTTAAGGAGGGGTTGGCCTTGAGGTTGAGGTTGTAGTTGTGAAAGGTCAAGTGATAAGGCAGGCAAAAGAATATTTTTTTACATAAGGATTTATTCTCCAGGACCAAGTAGGAAGTCAGTCCTCACATATGGGTGACGTCGGCGCCGACGGAGCCCTCGCGGAGCAATTTTCCCCAGCTTTCAAAGAAAGCCTTTGGGAATTGCAGCGCGCATGCGCGGTCGTCTTCCCGCCCGAAGGTGCCATCTTAGCCAGTCTTCTTTTTTCCGCGGAGCCCTACAGACGTCCCCGTCTTGTCCCCGCGAAAAAGTCGATTTTCTTCTTTATTTTATCCTTTTTTCCTTCGGTTCGACGCCGATCCTTTTCCCGCCCGGACTCGCGACGCCGGTCACGAGTCCTCTTACTTTTTTCGGTTTTTCTGACTTGGTCAGCTTTCGTTTTCGGTTTTCCCTGGCAGCCCGGTCCTTTGACCTCGCAGGGGCCCTTTTTCCCCCGATGGCTGCCAGTGGGTTTAAGCGGTGTGGTCGGTGTGACCGAAATATGTCACTAACCGACACACACGACTTTTGCCTCCGCTGCCTGGGCCCGGATCATGAGGAACTGATCTGTGGGCCCTGCAGCAAAATGTCCTCGAAGGCGTTGAGAAGTCGGCGGCATCAGCGTGAGAGAATCTTCGCTGACCCCAGCCGTACCCGGACCTCGTCGGAGGCCTCCGCGTCGAAAGGCTCCAGCTCGGACCGTCGACGGAGTTCCTCCGACCGGGGTTCTCCCTCCGGGGGACCATCGTCGGAAGGTGAAACCCACGAGGGCGGCGTCGGTGGACGCTCCTGGTTCCGCGAGGGCCAGGTCGCATAGCCCCGACAGCCGCCCCGGGTCCTTGGAGAAGGAACACATCCCGAAGCGGCCTCGCCTGGAGTCGGAGATGCCTGCCCGGGTAAGTCCTGTGGTCCTTCTGGACTCGCCTCCGCGACAGCCGACGTCGGGGCCCGAGTCGGGGGCTGCTGGGTCACCTGAGCTCGGACTCAGGTTGATGGCCTTGGAGAGCAGACTGTCTGCCTTCATGGACCAGCAGAGGGCACTGCTCGCTGGCTTCGCTGGCGCCGCTGCCCCGACCGCCGGGACGTCGACGTCCAAGTCGACCCCGGAGACCGAGCCGATCCTCGAGTCGATGAGAACGCGAGTCGATCCTCGGTCGAGGTCACCCTCGGCCTCCCGTTCGGGACCGAGGTCGCCGTCGCCGACGCAGACTCCCTCGGCGTCGGGGCGGCTGGCGCCGCACCCTGCCCGGGCCGACCCCACCGAGTCCTCGTCGGAGTCGGTCTGGGAGTCTGAGGAGGAAGTCGCCTGATTCTTTCCGGACTCGGTGTGTCCCATCGGACTCACCGGAGTCCGAGCCTCGGAAGCACTCCCCCCCGGAGGATGCCCGGTTCTCGGACTTCGTTAGGGATATGGCCAAGGCTTTGGCCTTCCCTGCGGATCCCGAGGAGGAGCCTCGAGCCGAAGAGCTCGACGCCCTCCAGTATGACTCTCCCGCGAGGGAACACTTTACTGTACCGGTTCCTCCTATGCTGGAACGACTACTCTTCCGCATGTGGGAGAGTCCGGCCTCCTCGCCGGTCCTGAGCAAGCGGGTCGATTCTATCTATCGAGTCCGCAAGAGCCCTGGCTTTCAAAAGGCACAGCTGCCACACCATTCCATGGTAGTAGAATCGGCCATGCATCGTCTTAAGAGCCAGAAGATGCACTCCTCGGTGCCTCCTGGAAGGGAGGCCCGTAACCTGGATGGCCTTGGCAAGAAGTGTTTCCAGGGCTCTATGCTCGCATGTCGTGTCCAGACTTACCAGCTATACATGGGCATGTATCTCCGGGATCTGGCTAAAGAGCTAGCCGGATTCTCCGCTGGTCTGTCCGAGGAACCCTTGCGGAGGTTCCTAGCCTTGTCCTCTGGCATTCGGGAATGCTCGAAGTTCATGTCCCGAGCAGCCTATGATGGCTTTGAAGCATCGGCTCGAGTGGCCGCAGCCGGCATCGGTGCCCGCCGACAGGCTTGGCTTCAGTCGTCTGACCTTGAGCCCTGGGTGCAGGACAAGTTGGTCGATGTCCCCTGCCGAGGCGAAAACCTCTTTGGCAAGCCCATGGCTGATAAGGCTGCACAAATTGAGACGGAGACTCTCACCAGGACTAGGCTTTCTAGGAAGACCTCCGCCCCTTCCCAGAAAAAGAAGGGCTCGGGAAAGAAGTCCTTTTACCCGAGGAAGGCGGCTGCCTACAAACAATACCCCCATTATCAGGCCCCTGCAGCTCCCCAACAGGGCCAGCAGGCCAAGGGACGGGGTAACGGGTCCCGTAGGCAGCAAGCCCCCAAGCCTGCACCACCAGCCCCTGCTCAGCAGGGTGGGGGTTTTTGACTCACACAGCATAGCCTTTCCCCCCCCGCTGGTTCCTCCCAGCACCGGTGGCCGGCTGGTTCACTTCGCCCACAGGTGGTCCAGCGTCACCGCAGATGCCTGGGTGCTTCAAGTCGTGCGAGAAGGCTATCTTCTCCACTTCCACCAGGTTCCTCCCTCCTATTTTCCGGGAGAACCTCCGCGACCCCCTCTGCACAGGGAATTACTCCTTCAGGAGTTAGCAGGTCTTCTGCAGGAACAGGCGGTGGAACCGGTGCCACACCACCTGAGAGGTCAAGGCTTTTATTCCAGGTATTTTCTGATACCAAAGAGAACAGGGGGCCTCAGACCCATCCTGGACTTGCGCAACCTCAACAAGTTCCTTGTGCGGGAGAAGTTCAAAATGCTTACCCTTGGAATCCTTCTGCCCTACCTCCGGCAGGGAGATTGGCTATGCTCCTTGGATCTAAAGGATGCCTACACGCACATCCTCATCCACCCAAGCCACCGCCAATACCTAAGGTTTGTGGTGGCAGGAAATCATTACCAGTACAGAGTACTGCCCTTTGGCCTGTCCTCCGCTCCGCGAGTCTTCACAAAATGTCTCGCGGTCGTGGCAGCCCATCTCCGGCTTCACGGCCTCCATGTCTTTCCGTACCTCGACGACTGGCTCATCAGAGCAGCGTCCGCTCGGGAGGTCACCAACGCCACGCGCCGCACGGTGACTCTTCTGCAGCACTTGGGCTTTGTTATAAACTTCGCAAAGTCCACTTTGCTCCCCTCACAGGATCTCGAGTTCATCGGCGCAAGGCTGCACACTCCTCAGGCGCGAGCATACCTACCGCTCGACAGGGCTCAACGGCTCATGGACCTAGCCGACCGCTTTCGCAGCCAGCCCCTGGTCTCCGCCAGGCGCTTCCTGAGACTACTCGGCCATATGGCTTCCACCGTCCATGTGACCCCCAATGCCCGCCTGAATATGCGGTCTGCTCAATGGTGTCTCCGCCAGCAGTGGCGTCAAGCCACAGGCGGCCTAGCAGACCTAGTGCGCGTCTCCGAGCCGCTGATCTCGTCTCTCCGGTGGTGGCTCCGGCAGCCGAACCTCCTATTCGGAATGCCTTTCCAGTCACCTCAGCCGACCCGGGTGCTGACCACCGATGCATCCCTCCTGGGCTGGGGAGCACATTGCCAAGAGGCACGTACTCAGGGCCTCTGGACCACGTGGGAGTCTGCTCAGCAGATCAACTTCCTGGAGCTCAGGGCGATCCGCCTAGCTCTCAAGGCCTTCTCCCACCTGACTTCCCACCAGTCCGTCCTCGTCCAGACGGACAATCAAGTTGCCATGTTCTACGTGAACAAGCAGGGGGGCACGGGCTCCTTCCTCCTCTGCCGGGAGGCACAGAAGCTCTGCTCTTGGGCCGTCAGTCACGGCATTCTCCTCAAGGCAGTTTATCTCCCGGGCCAAGAAAATTGCCTTGCGGACAAACTCAGCAGGGTCCTCCAGCCGCACGAGTGGCGTCTGGATCCCTTGGTAGTTCAGAAGCTCTTCCTCAAGTGGGGCCTCCCCACGGTGGATCTCTTTGCCAGTCCTCACAACCGGCAGCTTCCTCGCTTCTGCTCTCGTCAGCCACACCCCCTTCGGGTTGCGGCGGACGCTTTTCTGATCTCATGGTCGGGGAGCCTTCTGTACGCTTTCCCTCCCATCCCGCTAGTCTCTCGGACTCTTTTCAAGGTTCTCCGAGACACGGCCTTCATGATCCTGGTGGCCCCTCGCTGGCCCAGGCAGCCGTGGTTTCCGCTCCTACTGCAACTGGCGGTGGAGGATCCAATCCCTCTGGGGGTACAACCGGATCTCCTCACTCAGGATCAGGGGTCCCTACTGCACCCCAACCTCAGGTCTCTCAACCTCATGGCCTGGCTGCTGAGAGGGTAGTCCTTGCTCCCCTTCTCCTGCCGGCGGAAGTGGAGGAGGTCGTCTTAGCTTCGCGACGGCCTTCTACCCGCAAATGCTACGCCCTTAAATGGCGTCGCTTTGCAGTCTGGTGTACCCAACAGTCTCAGGATCCCTTCTCCTGCCCGGTGTCGGTGATCTTGCAGTACTTGCTACACCTCTCTAATCTGGGACTTAAGTCCAACTCCGTCAAAGTTCACCTCAGTGCTCTTTCGGCACATCATGTGCCGGTGGACGGTAGACCTCTCTCAAGCGACCCTCTCGTAGCGAGGTTTCTCCGAGGTCTCCTTCTACTTAAACCACCTCTGCGGCCGCCAGCGCCTGACTGGGACCTGAATGTGGTTTTGCAGCGGATCACCTGTCCGCCTTTTGAACCTATGGCTACCTGTTCTCTCCGTTTTCTGTCTTGGAAAACACTGTTCTTGATAGCCCTCACTTCCGCTAGACGCGTAAGTGAATTGCAGGCCCTCGTGTCTGATCCCCCTTACACTAGGTTCTACAAAAATAGGGTAGTCCTACGGACTCACCCAAAATTTCTGCCTAAAGTGGTCTCCCCTTTTCACATCAATCAGGAGGTGGTACTTCCAACCTTCTTTCCCAGACCACACTCCAGCCGAGCTGAAACGGTCCTCCATACCCTGGACTGTAGAAGGGCTTTGAACTTCTACCTTGACCGTACGCGGGAGCACCGTAAAGCTGCTCAGCTTTTTGTGTCTTTTGACCCCAATAAATTGGGGCTCCCGGTCTCCAAGCGTACTCTGTCCATCTGGGTTGCGGACTGTATCTCTTGGGCTTATGGGGCAGCCGGACTCTCCTTAGAAAGCCGTGTCACGGCTCATTGCGTTCGGGCAAAGGCTACGTCAGTGGCTTACCTCCGCTCTGTTCCGCTGGCAGACATCTGCCGGGCCGCTACTTGGTCTTCGAGCCAGACTTTTGCGGTCCATTACTGTCTCGAGAGGGAGTCCCGTAGGGACAGTGCTTTCGGACAGGCAGTCCTCCGTAATCTCTTTGAGGTCTGAGCAACTCCTACCCTCCATCCCGGATGTGGGCTACCGGTGGGTGATAATTCAGCGAAGATTCTATCCTTCTGTGCTGCTGAGCTAGAGGGAGCTCATTTTTGTGCTTAGGGTCTCCGGTAGCCTTGAGCTTGGGAGTCCCATAAGTGAGGACTGACTTCCTGCTTGGTCCTGGAGAAAGCGTAGTTACTCACCTGTAACAGGTGTTCTCCAGGAGCAGCAGGAATCAGTCCTCACTACCCTCCCTCCTCCCCTTGGAGTTGCAGTCGTCTGCTTATGTTCTTTTTGCTAATTTTTATGCTGTCTTTTTTAGCTATGTCATCTGACTGGCTAAGATGGCACCTTCGGGCGGGAAGACGACCGCGCATGCGCGCTGCAATTCCCAAAGGCTTTCTTTGAAAGCTGGGGAAAATTGCTCCGCGAGGGCTCCGTCGGCGCCGACGTCACCCATAAGTGAGGACTGATTCCTGCTGCTCCTGGAGAACACCTGTTACAGGTGAGTAACTACGCTTTTCTCCCGCTCCGCGGTGGAATGGAACAGACGTAAAGGAATATTTTAGCCAAAGTAAGAATAAAGCAAAAACAGGCTCTTCAATGCTGTGCTCAAATGTCCTTTAACGCTAGGGTTCACATTCAGTCATGTGACCTCTGCTTTTAAATCAAACAAACACTGGCAAAACAATAATGTTCCTGAGTTGTGAACAAGATATGCTTTTGCTTATTTTTACTTCTTCAAAAGCTCTTCAGCAAGGTACTCATACAGGATACTTTTAGTATATTATGGCATATGACCATTCAAGCTTTGCTTCACTTATCTCTGTCAATAAGACAGGTTGAACAGTCCATTGGCTGGTCTACTTCTATCATTGGCAAAGGACAAGCCAAGGGCATTTCTGCTTCAGGACTATTTTCTGGTTGTGCTAGCTTCTGGTCAGAAATTGCTCGTTTGTCTAATAATTCCTTAAATTCTCTAAGGAGTAATTCAGCCTGTCTTCTAACTGGGCTAAGCTGAGGATCTGCTCCTTCCTTAGGTAAGCATTTGTTTGCAGTCCTTATTTCAGGATAGCTAGTAATGCCGTCTCTGGTAAAACAATCATTCAATGTGCTGGAGTTACCCCTCCCCCATTTGTCTCTGAAAGTAAGTGTCGGGTTACCAACTTCAGTTGTATGAGGAGTGCTTCTAAAGAGTGCTTCAAACGCAGGACCGTCTAACTTCTCCTGGCTTATTTCTCTGCCATACAGGTCAGCTGTTTTCTTTCTATTAGCTTGCTTGCTAAAGCTTTCAGCTGTCTGGTGAGAATAGCTGGGATAAATGATTTCCAGGCTGCAGCCAACTGCCTTCATATTGACTGGGTCTGTCCTGAGTTTAAAAATCAGCATTCACTCTTTCTGGCTTCTCATTATAAAACTTGTCATCTGTATCAAACACACCATGTACCTTGTATTGAGGCTTGTCTGAGAATTGCTTGCCGCTCTGCCTTCCTTTCCACGGGTCAGCTCTCCCCTCCAGAAGCCTGGGCTTTATCCCTGGGTCTCTCAGTGCTTCAAACCTCTCCTGTTCACAGACGATTCTATCAGGCTCTGAGTATCCCTGGTACCTGCTTCTTGGGTCTGAATCCCTTCTCCTTGGATTACAGCTGGGCAGTGTTTCTCTTTCCAAGTCAAGGATTTCTGAGTCAAAGGCTACTTCCTGCCTTCCTCTCTGCTTCTTTCTTTCTCCTTCCGGCTTCGCTCGCCCTTGCTTTGCTCCCTCTTGCTTTGGTCTCTCTTGCTTTGCTCCCTCTTGCTTCCCATCTTGTCTGCTTAACAAGCTGCCTCTGCTTTGGACAGCCCGCCTCCTGCTAGGGCGTGCCCAATCAGTAACTCTGCTTCTCCCCTCCCCCGAGGTGAGCTGTGTTAGCTGATTAGCCATGTGTTTCTTGTTCTGAGCAGAGAAAATCCTGCATTCACCTGCAGTACCAATACTTTCCACAGGGTCACCATCTGTTTCCATGGCTTCTGGGGATGCTACCACGTCACAAGCTTCATGTTATGCCCTCTAGTTTTGCAGCTTCCCCGTCTTTGGAAGAGGTTTGTTTGTTCATCGTTCCTCTTTAAGTATTTAAAGGTCTGAATCATATCTCCCCTATCCCTCCTCTCCTCCAAAGTGTACATATTTAAGTCTTCAAGTTTCTTCTCATAAGGTTTCTTACGCAGGCCCCAAATCATTTTGGTTTCCTTCCTCTGAACAGTTTCCAGTCTTTTTACATCTTTTGCAAGATATGGTCTCCAAAACTGAACACAGTATTCCAGGTGAGACCTCACCAGCGACCTGTACAGTGGCATAAGTACCTCTTCCTTTCTGTTGGTAATCCCTCTTTGTATGCAGCCCAACATCCTCCTGGCTTTTGCCACCGCCTTGTCGCACTGTAGACTAAGGAGCATGTGACTCTCTCTCAAGTATATTGAGGAAAACCACGGATCCAATGTGGAAGAAACATCAGGCTAAGAAGGCCTTCTTCCTGCACACGTGCTGATATTACACGACCCATCTGAAGGCACAGTCCAAGGCGCAGACTCCCCACCAGAAGCAGTGGGGAAAAGACCCTGAAGGTGCAGCCCACCTTGCAGCCCAAGCCTGGGGGTGGGGTTTTGAGGGATTCCTCAGGAGCATAGCCAGCCGGCTGTTATCCAGGTGTTGCAGATCATCCAAAGCGGATATTGGCTGCACTTCACCCATCTGCCAACCCTGTACGTCCCTGGGAAAATACCCTATGGACCCTGTGCACCAGAGCCTGCTGCTGCTGTGCTAGCCAACTTAGCCATTGAGTCGGTTCCCCTGACTCAGATCTGTCGGAACTTCTATTCTAGATACTTCCTGGTTTCCAAAAAGACCAGTGGGTCCTGGCCCATCCTGTACCTGCAAATCCTGAACCAGTTCATCATGCACGAGAAGTTCAAGATGATCTTGCTAGGGGCGCTGCTCCCATAACCTTTATGGGATGATTGGCTATGCTCCTTGGATTTAAAGGATACGTATACACTCATCCCGATCCACCCAGGTCTCATATCGTATCTATGGTTCATGCTGGGCAGCCAGCATTTTCAGTATTGAGTGCTTCCCTTCAGACTGGCCTTAGCCCCACTGATCTTCACAAAGTGCCTGGCTGTTGTGGTTGCCTACCCTCCGTACTATGGGGTTTGTCTTCCCGTACCTGGACGATTGGTTCATCAAAGGACCCATCCCGGATGGCGCCCAACAGTCTGTAGAGCTCACCATTCAGGTGCTTGAGCGACTGAGCTTCGTGATCAACTACCCAAAGTATTGGGATACTCCTCAACACCACTCTGGCATGGGCATTTCTACCGGCAGACCGCATACAATGGTTTGTCAAATTGGTGGCAATGTGCAGCGCCAACACCACACAATGACCCATGGAATGTTGTGCGCCCTCAGTCACATGGCTGCCATGGTGCATGCCACCCCTCAGGCCCGTCTCTTCATACAGCAGGCCCAGTGGACCCTGAGCATGCAATGGAAGCAAGTGACAGGCTGCTTATCTAACAAGGTCATGGGCACCACGACCCTAGGGCGCTAACTGGGGAGAGGTGGCATTGTATACATTGGACTGCAAGCGCGTGCTAGCCGCCTACCTCAAGCGAATGAAGGCACACCACCAGCCCCGCCTAGCTCTTCGTTTCCTTTGTCCCCAGTAAGCTGGAGTTCTCTGTCTCGAAGCATATGCTTTCCTTTTGGCTAGCAGCTTGCATCACTCGAGCGTATTCCCAGGCTGAGTTGAGCCTTGAGAGTCATGTCTGAGGTGATAATGCCTCTGTATAAGTCTTTGATGCGACCTCATTTGGAGTATAGTGTGCAATTCTGGAGACTACACCTTCAAAAGGATGTGAACAGGATGGAGTTGGTGCAGAGGATGGCTACTAAAATGATCAGTGGGTTTCATTATAAAGCATATGAGGACAGACTTAAGGATCTTAATATGTACACCTTAGAGGAAAGGCGGGATAGAGGTGATATGATTGAGATGTTTCAATACCTCCGTGGCATAAATGTTCAGGGAGAGAGCCTCTTTCAATTGAAAGCAAGTTCTGCTACGAGGGGACATGGGATGAGGGTGAAGGGAGATAGATTCAGGAGTGATATGCGGAAATATTTCTTTACGGAAAGAGTATTGGATCCGTGGAATAGTCTCCCAGTGGAGGTGGTAGAGATGAGGACAGTAACTGAATTCAAAAAAGCATGGGACCAACACAGAGGATCTCTAAAGGTAAAAAGTGGACTGTTGTAGTTGTTGATATGGAAGGACAGACTAGATAGGCCATGTGGTCTTTTTCTGTCATCATGTTTCTATGTCATGACTCACAATGTCCGTGCGATGGTTGTGTCAGTGGCCAACCTGCCCTGGTCCTTCTGTCTGTCCAGGCTACCTGCTAAAACCCCTCAGGTTGATGTCTGCAGAGGATGTTGAATCAGATGAGGCCCTTGGTGGGACTATCTTACTGTTCTTTCTGGCTTCTCCAGTTTCATTACCTCTGTTGGGCTCTCTGTCTCCTCTGGTTCTGGTAGCCTGTAGTTTGGGAGTCCCATACATGACATATTTCCTGCTTGTTCACAGAAAAAGTATAGTTACTCACCTGTAGCAGGTGGTGGTCCTGTTGCTCATGAAGAAGTCCTCACAACACTCCCACCTCCCCAGGGAGTTGCCTTTTGCCTCCTGCTTTGTTACTAGACTGGATAAGATGGTGCTACATCAGGCAGGTATGCATGCGGAATGTACCTCCCAAAAACTTTCTTTGGAAGCTGAGGGTGTTCTGTGCAGGGCGTTGCCAGTGATGTCACCCATATGTGAGGACTTATTCCTATTGTTCAAGGAGAGCACCTGCTACAGGTGAGGAACTATGCTTTATTGATGGAAACCACTACTCCGGGTTAGAAAATTTTACTTACCTGCCCATTTGCTGCTTTGTTTGACAAAACATGCATAATTTTGCAGATTTTAGACCTTCTGACACAAACTTTGAATTTTTGTGTGCAGAATTCTAACAGGAGTAAGGTATCCACCTACTGCATAACTTTATAAAGTTATATCCACATGTTAAAGCCTGTTTAACATGTGGAAAAGGGCTTTAAAAAAATTGAGCAATCGCATATGTGTATAAAAGCTATTTATACAAAGTGTGCACTTACATTTATGAAATGTGCATCGGCATAGTTGGGCTGTGTAGAGTTGCAGTGTATGTTCATATTTTATAAAAAAAATATGTATATACGGTCTTGACAAATTTTGGAATCTAGAAGCTGGCTGCTGAAACCTAAGTCATAGAGAATTCCAATAGCACTCCTTGTGGCCTTGGGGCAAGTCACTTAACCTTCCTTTGCCTCAGAAAATCCAAATTATCAATGTCCCTGTTTAATGTACATTACCAAGTTTAAGTTACATTGTAAACTGCTTTGACTGAAATGATAAAGCAGTATAAAAAAACCCCTGTTAAATAGTGTACACCCACATCCCTCACAAAGGTCTACTGCAGTTACTTAAGTTTTAGGGCCTGATTTACCATGTTCCCATTTTCTATTTGAAAAAGCTTAATAAATCAGGCTCTTAATGGGCCACTGCACAGTGCCAACAGAAGGCAGCGGTCCCACTGCTGCTCCTCCTCTCCCTCTCCGTCTCCCACCACCTCCACTGACCCCTTATAGCTACACCTATGTGTGCATGGTGTGGACGCGGGGTGCCTGTGTGAGTATGCGGTGCTAGGGGTGGTGTGTGGTGAAGAGGGGTGTGCCTTTTGCGCATATATATTGCATCCTTTCTTTATACAGACACCAAGGAGCGAGACAACCAGAAACCAGAACACGTTCAGGAATATCAAAGGGTACAGTGTAGCCATACCCAACCCAGGCCGTGTTTCAGCTCTTGCCTTCCTCAGGGATGTTATGGCACTATAAAAAATAATCAGAACATATACAAATAAGCATAAATAATAAAAAGAAAAAAAGGAAATTATAATATCATTAATTAAAAACATCGTACATTATAAATAAACTATAGAATACTATGAAAACTATTGAATAACCATTCTGAACTAAATGACATAAAGCATATATATTAAAAAAACATTAATAGTGCTGATTAAGAAATCATAAAAATGAAGATAAAAGCCAACATATATACAAATCAGCAATAAATAAGGAAAAAAGCAGAATCTTAGGGTGCAAAGATGCGTAATCAATTAGTGAACTAAAAAAAAACCCTAAAAAGATTCATGCAGGCCAAACAAGGAGAAGGAACACCATCTGAGAGAGGCATCCAAGACATCATCACAGCCATCAACACTACCATGGCTCCAAACAACCGTTGCCCAGCATTTTGGATAAAATCACTGCGTGTCAAACTCAGTCCATTCCTGGCCAAGCTAATAGATCTATCTTTCTCATCTGGGTCATTCCCACAAAGCTTGAAGCAAACCTCCATCAGACCACTTCTGAAAAACAACAAGTTGGACCCTAGGAAGGTGGACTCCTACAGACCAATCTCAAGCATCCCCCTCCTGGCCAAGATAATTGAGAAGGTCGTCCAACGCCAGCTTCAGCACCACATTGAGACAAGTGCGCCTCTCGACCCGTGTCAGCATGCATTCAGAGAACCACATGTAGAGACCCCACTAACCATTCTCTTCAGCACCTTAACAATCGGAATGGACAACATCCGACAAGGGTTTGCCCTGATCTTCATGGATATTGCCACAGCCTTCGATTCTGTCAGCCACGACATACTCCTGACATGCCTCAAGGAGAAGGGGATTCACAATACTGCGCTAAGCTGGTGCAAGTCATACTTATCAGACAGATGGCAGCATGTGTGAACCAGCTCCACCACCTCCAAACCCTTCCAGCCCCTTCGAATAAGAACAAGGCGTACCGCAGGGATCCTCACTCTCGGCCCTCCTGTTCAATGAATACATGCAGCCCATTTGCACTCTCATCCACTCCAACATCAACTGCCTGGTATACGCTGACGACGTACTGCTTTACATGCTTTTCTCAACCGACCACCCTGACTTCACATATCTAACAACCTGTTTTGATGCTGTCACCGACTGGCTCCACACACAAAGGCTCAGAATAAACTTCAACAAAACAGAGATCCTCTTCGTCTCCAGGAACCAAGCATTTACCCCGCCCACCTCACTGAAAGTACGAAACGCTGAACTCCTCAGCAAGCCTATCATACGATATCTTGGGGTCACACTAGACCAGCAGCTGGATATGAAGGTCCATATAAGCAATATGGTCAAAGCAGTTTACCACAAGATAAGGACAACCCGACACCTACGACATCTGCTTGAGCCAGATGACTAACGAAAAATCTATCAGGCTCTAGTAATCCCTCACTTTGATTACGCCAATGCAATTCTGCAAGGGCTCCTGAAGAACACACTGAACCCACTGCAGCTTGCAATGAATGCAGCGGCAAGAATACTGCACGGAGCCTCCAGGAGGGAACATGTAACCCCAATACTAAAGCACCTGCATTGGTTGCCGTTCCACTGCAGACTCTCCTTCAAAACACTATTGATGACCTTCAAAGCCATCAACAAGTGCTCTTCCACCTCCCTCACAGACCTCATTCACCCCGCCCCCTCCAACAGAGCCAGGAGATCATCTGCTGCCAACACCCTGAGAATCCCAAAGGAAATAACAAAATGTTCACAAGCATCCAGAAACAGAGCCTTTGCCCTCTACGCACCCACATGCTGGAACGCGCTTCTGCCTGTCCTCCGAGCCATCACTGACCTCGCCCAATTTAGGAAGGCACTAAAGCACCACCTCTTCCTCCAGTACTACTCTCATACAAACAACATATCTCAACCAGACACACTCGACAACCAGGCCCTCACCCCCAGCGCACCAATGCCACACGCTCTGCAACGGCTTCACAGGCGCAGCCGCGGTTCCCTAAGAGAGGGAATCGCGGCTGAAGAAGAACAGAGCAGTAGCAGGCAGACATAGGGAGTAGGGGGCAGGGAACCTCTAACGGGGCTGACATGGAGGGATGGATGGATGGAGGGAGGTGGCTGACATGGAGGGATGGATGGATGGAGGGAGAGGGGCTGACATGGATAGAGGAGGAGACTGACATGGATGGATGGACGGGGGGGGGGCTGACATGGACAAAGAGGACAGACAGGGGGACATACTGGACAGACGGGATAAATGCTGGACAGAGGGGAGAGACAGTGCGGGTTAGGATTATAATGGGCTGATGGGGGGGCTAGCACTGGTAATGGGCAGATCGGGTGGGGGCTAGGACTGGTAATGGGTTGATTAGGGAAGGCTAGGACTGGGAATGGACTGATCAAATGGGGGGGGTTGGGACTGGTAATGGGCTGATAGGGGGTAGGACTGGTCATGGACTGATGGGGGGCTAGCATTGGAAATGAGCTGATCGGGGAGGTTAGGACTGAAAATGGGCTGCTTAGAGGAGGCTAGGACTGGTAATGGACTGATGGGGGGTAGGACTAGTAATGGGCTGAATAGGGGAGCCTAGCACTGGTAATGGGTTTGAGGGGGGGAATAGCACTGGAAGTGAGCTGATTGGGGGGGGAGACTTCAACTGGAAATGGGCTGATGGGGGGGGGGGGTAGGACTGGTAATGGGCTGATTAGGGGAGCCTAGAACTGGTAATGGGGTTGAGGGGGGACTAGCACTGGAAGTGAGCTGATTGGGGGGGCTTCAACTGGAAATGGGCTGATGGTGGGGAGGGGAGGATAGAGCTGCTGGCCTTGGAAGAAAACTGGGGGCTAGGGCTACAAATGGGCTGATGCGAGGGGATGGGAGAATGGGACTGGAAGGGAGTGGATGCTGAGAGGGGCTGCCATGGTATTTTGACTAGAAGGGGACTGGAAATAGGCTGATGGAAAGAAGTGAAGAAAACAAAAGAGATAAGAAATGGCAGATGGACCATAGACCACAGAAAGAGAGCTAAGAGAAGACAGGAAAGCAGAAGCCTCAGATCGGGACCAGAGAATAAATTGGTCAGACAACAAAGGTAGAAAAAATAATTTTATTTCATATTAGTGATTTGACTACAAAATCATAATTTTGAAATCAAATATTGTTACTTATTATTGTGATTAATTATTGTGGTTTAAATAAGTAAATTTTATAAATAAAAACATATTGCAAAGACCTATAATATATTAATAATTCAACAAATGATTACAGCGACAATGCGTTAACAGTAAAGGAAGAGAGACGCATTTGATTTTATCATCGGGGGTCACCACAAGTTGACCAATGGTAAAAGGGGTCACGGTACAAAAAAGGTTGAGAACCACTGCATTAAATAAATAAATAAATAACAAAGTCCGGGACATTACCCGATACTGCAATTTCCTTGAACGATTTTGAAAGTTCTTTTGTATGCACTCTGTGGAACAGAAAAATATATCAAAACCCCCCAAAATATATAGTGTATGCATGTATCGAGGAACATATAAACATAGATCCAAGGTTCAAAGTTTCAACTATCTCATAAAACAAGAATTGTATACTATAAAAGAAACATATTAACAGTACTTTCAACATTGGGCCATACATGGACATTTCAGAGCAAACAGAAACCAGACTTTTCATGTTGACAATAAATACAGTCTTGTCAAAGCCCCCCCACATCGAGCAGTAAATGAACTGTAAATGAGATTTATAATGAAATCCCCCAATAAGTTACAAATCCACAGTGAAAATGACCAAATTATATGATTAAATATAAAACTCTAAACCCCAGAGTTTTTAACAAATGCTCCCAAACCTTAATAAAGTAGCCCCCATAAAGCACCTAATACATGGTAAGTCTTAATAACCACTTCATTGCAATACAGTATATGCATAAAAGATATCCCCGAGAGTCTATAAATAGTCTGAAAAGTCTCCACAAAATATACCTGGAATATATGCAGCAATGTTTCAAAGCGTAACAGTTTCCAAATTGAAAAGACACTGCTGGCTGCAGTGTTTTTTATACTAGTGTCTTTGGCGCCAAAATTGAACCAAGACGACACTATCAGACCCCAGTGTAATATTTTTTTATTTACCATAACCTAACTTACAATTATAAACCAAATACCTCATCTTTCTTAAAACACAATGAGCTGTTTTTTTGTTTTTTTTTAATTATTCAAAGAAAAAAGGGGGGGGGACTTAAAGTAATTTATGCTAAGAACTGTGCTATAGGTATCATGGGAAAGATGTGTGAGGATACTAATTGCTCTCTGTGCCAATAAAAACAAAACCAATTTATGAGGTTTTATGGTTTGATGATAATTTATTTATATCTCTGCAAATACCACATTAATTAAGTCATAAAAATTCTACCCTAACCATATGTCTGGGTTCACCGGAGATAAAAAGGGAAAGAGACAGGGTCCATTGATTTAAAAAAAAAAAAAAATACAAAACAAAACTAAATAACTAATCTTAAAATCATCACAAGGGAGAGCTCAAATTACTCTGATAAAACTACCTTTCTGGTAGGACACCCACAATCTCCATAAGGCTAAATAATTGGGCTTCAAAAAGAGATGTTTTCAAAACACTCGGAAAATATCACTAAATTGTATGAACACAGTGAAAACGTTAAAAACTAAATAGGGGTCAATTGTGGCAAAAACTAAAAGACAAAAAAACAAATTAAAGACTACAGTAAATAAATAATGTGCCAATGAATAAAAACATGAAAGTCTAAAATGAGAGGAAGAGAGGGAATTCACGGGGGATAGAAAGGAGAGAGACAGTCCATTGATTAAAAACAAAATAATTAGTCTGGGAATCACCACGGGAGGATAGCCCAAAATAATCTGATAAAATTACCTTCTTAGTAGGAGATCCATGATCGCCATAAGGTAAAACAATTGGGCTTTGAAAAGAAATGTGAAGAAAAATGTGTGCGCAAACCACCTGGCAAATGATATCACCAAAATTATATGGACACAGTAAAAATATTAAAAACCACATAGGGAGTCAGATGTGGCAGAAAACAACAACAAAAAACAAACAATTTAAGAATGCAATAAATAATATGCCAATAGGTAAAACCATGAAACTCTGTTAAAAATGAGGGGAAGAAGGGAAATTCACGACAGATAAAAAGGGGAGAGTGATACAATCCTGATTCAAACAAAATAATTTAGTCTTGGAATCACCATGAGGGATAGCTCAAATTAATTTGATAAAACTACCTTCTTAGTAGGAGCCCCACGAACACCATAAAGCTAAACAAGTGGGTTTTGAAAAGAGGTATTTATGCAAACCACCCAGCAAATATCACTAAATTGTATGGACAGAGTAAAAATGTTAGATAGGGGGTCAGATGTGGCAGAAAAATAAAAAGGCAAAAACAATTTAAGAATACAATAAATAATTATAGGCCGATGGATAAAAACAAAACTCTGTAAAAAGGGTGGGGGGAAAGGGTAGGGGGGAGGAAGAGGAAGGAGGGAAGGGAAAGGAGGGGGGGGGAAGAAGGGAGCGCATCTGCGTTGGACTGATCCTTTTTCTTCCTGTGCATTCATCTCTTCACTTTTACAACCTATTGCGCTCTTTCCTCTCTCTCTCCTGTTGTCCCTCCTCCACCCCCCCCCCAGCTTTTTTTCTCTTACAATACTGTCTCCTCTTCTCCCATCTCCCTTGCACTCACCTCCTGCCCTCCATCCCCCCTTCCCCCCCCCAATTCTTGTTACTCCAGCATACTGCCCCTTTAAATCTTTTCAAGGGTCTTGGTAAAAAAAAAAAATAGATCCTTCAGATCTAGGGAATACCACCTTCAATTGGATCCCTGAAGGGTTTGGCTTTTAACCTACTTGACATCAGGGATTTTAACATGCCCTAGCGCTAGCATGCAGTGCTGGTCATGTTTCTATGCAAGAAGTGAAAGACTCGAGTTAGGTCTGGCAGATCCAAACCTGGATCCAGCATTTCCAGAGCTGGATCCCCCAGATCTAGATTGATTATTTTTCAATGCTGGAATAGAAACATGGCCGGTATTGCACACTAACACCACTGGAGGTTTTTCCGGCTGCAGAGCATTGACTGTTTTCTTCCACTCTAAACCACTGAGATCTGGAGGATCCTGATTCAAGAGCACATCCTCCTATTCATCTGGATGCAGGTCCAGATCCTCTGCTGCTAAAGGGGGGAGGGGGGGGGAGAAAACAGCTGATGTAGTGCTAATGTGCAGTGGCAGCAAGGTTTGTATTCCAGCAATGAAAGAATCAAGTTTTACATCTAGGGGATCTGGCTCTGGATCTCCCGTATCTAACTTGAGTCTATCACTTCTGGCATAGAAACATGACCAGTACCGCACAATAGCGCCAAGGTATGTTTAAATCTCTGCTATCAAGTAGGTTAAAAGCAGGTTACTCTGGGGATCCAATTTAAGGTGGTACTCCCTAGATCTGGAAGAGCTAGAGATTCAAAGGATCTAGTTTTTCTCTAGGGCCAAGCAGGAAGTAGGTCCTCACATATGGGTGATGTCACAGAAAGAGCCCACACGGGAACGCTCCCCAACGTTTGGTAGGATCATTGCACATGGGTGCCCATCTTTCTGCCCAAAAGGATCCATCTTACCTCAGTCATATTTTTTTTTTTTCTCTGTCTGTCAGACGTCTGTCCATCCCTGGAAATCAGTTGATCCCTTTTGGGTTTGTTTTCTGTTTTTCAGTATGTTTTTTACTGTTGTGTGCTAGTCAGTCTTCCAGCCTATTCCCAGAGCATCTGAGCTTCGGTGCCACATTTTTTTCCCTCTGGTTCTTTTTTGGTACATGGGGGTTTTTTTTCTCTCGTGCCTCCCTGGTTAGCTGGGACGTTGGAGTCCTTTTACTTGGCAGAAGCAGTCTTCCCCAAAATATCAAAGCCGGCCAGTGGATTCAAGAAGTGCTCCCGGTGTGACCGGACCACTTCAATGACAGACCGCCATAACTGCCTCGGGCTGACCATGAGCCCTACACCTGTGCTGTCTGCTCGCAGATGATGAGCAAAGGGCTCAGGAATTGAGACACGCAACAGGAATAGCTGTTTGGGTACTCGGCATAGGCACTGCCATCTGTGTCAGCGTCGACACCAAGGCTTCAGCTTCACATTTTATTTATTTTATTTATTTATTACAAGTTCTTATATACCGCACTATTCGGCATCAGCGCGGTTTACATTATAACATAAAGACCATAACAACAAGCTGTTTGGTTTACATCGAACAGGAGTACAAACTTGGAGAACCGGGGTAAACTATATACATGAGATAATTACATAGAACAGAATAGAGTCTTAATAATATCAAGAACGGCATGGTGTGTTCATGAGTGGGTCACTTCCTCTGGTTCAATTGCTGGTAGGGTAGTATTGAAGGAAGAGGTGGTATTTGAGTGCCTTCCTGAACTGGAGTAGGTCAGTAATGGCCCTTATGTCGGAGGGTAGAGCGTTCCAGCATTTGGGTACATAGAAACTGAAGGCTCTGTTTGAGGTTGTCATGTTGCACTTTGTCAACGCCTTCGAGGTTGTCAGTAGGTTTACGGCTGTTGTTCTTCTGGATCTGTTGGGGGGTACAGTGTGAATCAGATCTGTGAGTGAGGAGGATGAGATACCCTTGATTGCCTTGAATGATAGGACTAGGGTTTTAAAGATGATCCTCCCATGGATGGGGAGCCAGTGAAGCTGTTTAAGAATGGGAGTTACGTGATCGCTTCTGGAGGCTCCGTAGAGGACTCTTGCTGCGGCATTCATGGCCATCTGTAATGGGCTAAGAGTGGATTGAGGGAGACCTTGTAATATGGCATTTGCAAAGTTGAAGTGTGGCAGGATTAGCGCTTGGTATATGGTTCGGAAGTCATCCGGGTCCAACAGGGAGCGCATATGCCTAAGCGAGCGTATTTTGAAGTATACAGCTTTGACTATGTTATTTATGTGATGTTTCATATCCAGACGTTGGTCCAATGTAACTCCAAGGTATCTTATTGTTTCTTTAGCTTGTAGGTCAGCTTCCTTGACACTGACGTGGGCTGGAGGGGTGAAGTTGGGGTCTTTGGAGATGAAGAGCACCTCTGTTTTTTTATGTTGAATGCGAAGGTTTTGTGATTGGAGCCACTCTGAGACCGAATTGAGGCAGTCTACCAACGGTGCCAGGTCTAATTGAGTTGTAGAGAAAGGCATATATAAGAGAATGTCATCTGCGTATATCAAGCAGTTGACTTTGAAAGATCTTATGATGTCGCAGATGGGCTGCATGTATATGTTAAATAGTAGGGAAGACAATGAGGAACCTTGAGGCACACCTTGCTTTTGATGGAAGCGTTTTGACTCTTCTGTACCGGACTTCACATATTGCCATCTTCCATCCAGATAAGAGTTACACCATTCTAATGCACTGTTGCAGATACCATTCTCTTTCAGTCGTCCGATGAGAATTTCGTGGCTTACCGAGTCGAACGCCGCAGCGATGTCTAAGAAGACGAGTACAAAACCTTGTCGGATGTTGTTAATGCCTGTGATAATGTCGTTGAATAGGTTAGTGAGAAGGGTCTCGACCCCATGATATTCTCTGAACCCATGTTGGCAGTGATCTAGGGGAGCTGTGGTGTCTATATGATCTTGGATTTGCCGTTGTGCCTCCTTCTCAATTATCTTGGCTAAGAGGGGAATGCTAGCTATAGGCCTATAAGATTCGACCATTTGCGGGTCTAGCTTGGGGTTTTTTCAAAAGTGGCCTGATGGAAGTCTGCTTGAGTGCTGCAGGGAAGTACCCTGTTGTGAATGAGAGGTTCATTAGATTTGCAATGAAGGGGCTGAACGCACAGCGTAGCTCCTTAATCCAAAAAGCTGGGCATGGGTCCGTTTGTGCAGTGGAGGTATTGAGAGATGCTATGGTGTCCTCGATGCATTTAGTGGATGGTGTAGAGAAGTTATTTAGTGGGGTTACATTCGTTGGTTCTTGGAACGGGACTGTTGACACCTTGTTAGTTTGCACTATCTTGGATTGCATGTAGTCAGCGAATTTCTGTGGATGAATCTCACTGTGTTGTTCGGGAGAAGGTTCCTTTGAGAGGGTTTTGACCAGGTTGAAGAGGTCACGTGGTTTATTCAGTGATCTCTTTAGGGTGTCTGTGTGATATTGTTTCATTGTGGTTGTGATTGCTTCACGGTGTGTGGAGAGGTGAGTACGGTAGGCGGTCTGATCTTCAGTGGAAAGTGATCTGCGCCAGCGGCGTTCCAGTCTGCGGAGTTGAGTCAGAGAGGATCGCAATTCAGGAGAGAACCATGGGGCGGTGCTTCTTTTTCTCCTCTTTGTGTTATTGGAAATTGGAGGTTGTGATATGGCATGCAGATTGGAGTTCCAGGAGGTGATTAGTTCGTCGAGGTCTGGTATGGTTTTGTTGAGGAGTGATTGGGTCTCAGCCAAGATGTGTTCTCTGTTAAATGGTCTAAATCTTCTTGTGGGCGTCCGTGATGTGCTGTGCATGTTTTGGCTTCTGTGCAGCTTCTCATTGATGATGGGGATCTGGAAAATGATCAGTTTGTGGTCTGACCAGGGTACATCAACGATTGATATTGGTAGGTTGTGGTTTTGTTCAAAGACTGTCTGAGGAGCAAATACCAAATCCAGAATGTTTCCCTTTATATGAGTGGGTTTATTGATAATTTGCTTGAGTCCCAGGTCTTCCATAGCACCAAGGAAGGCAATTGCGTGGTTTTGGGATAACGATGGGAGATTGAAGTCACCCATTATCCAATTTGGTTTATTGGGATTGAGGGTGCTGGCAGTAAGGTCAATAATGGTTGGGAGGTCATCTGGAGACGTGGACGGTGTCCTGTATAAGAGGTTGAGGGAGATTTGCTGGTTTGTAATGGAGAGTATGTCTAGATTGTTTGAGCTAGAGGAATCTGTTATGTGGAAGTTAAGGTCCGATTTGGAGACTATGAGCACCCCTCCTCCTTTTTTGTTTTCTCTATGTCTTGTGTGTATGGCGAAATTGGGTGGTAGAAGTTGGTTGATGAGAACGTTATCTTCAGCTGATAGCCAGGTTTCTGTGATCATGAGTATCTCTAGGTCATAGCGGGAAATTGTTTCAAGAACCACAGGCCATTTTTTGCGAATAGAACGCGCATTTATGATGGCACATCTTAGGGGTCGGTAGTTCGGAGGTTCTTCCTGGGTGGGTGTATTGGGCAGCTGGAGTGCTATGTGTATCAAATGGGAGCGGCGTGTGTAGGTGTCACTTCCTGGGTGGGAGTATGGGGGTCCAGACCACCTTTTTCCATGGCTATTTAAGATGGGGATAATTCCATGAGATATGTAAAGGGCTTGGGAGGTTCCGAGCCAGTGAGTCAGTAGGAAAAAGCTGATAAGGGCGAAGAGCTGGAGGGCCATTTTGCGAGTTCCTGTTGTGTGCGAAGTACTGTAGATATGCTGCCGTATAGTGCAATAGCAGGACAGAGAGTACGGTAGTGAGACACAAAACAGTATGGCAATGGACAACGGTATATGATGCTACTGACAACAGTATAAGAAGCTATTGACCGTGTTATATAGTCTACTGACAACAGTATAAGTACTATCAACAATGTTATACAGTATAAGAAGCTATTGACAGTGTTATATAGGCTACTGACAACGGTATAGGTACTATCAACAAAGTTATATGGGCTACTGACAACAGTATATGAGGCTACAGATCATAGGATATGTGTGACCATAGGAGAATATTGATATTGGCTTAGATGGGTGTGCTGGAAGACTCATTTATAGCCAGTGTTTTAGAAGTGGTATACTTGCTGTGATCGGTAGGTGGCTTGGTTCAATGTGAGAGCGAGGTCTGCCATAGGTGCGCTCCAGCTGGAGGTTTGAAGAAGACGGAGATCTTTTTCAGATGATGTTGATGAGGTTAGTTTCAAACCCGCCGGGCAGTCGAGACACTGCTGTGCTTATACGGGTTATCATAAATGACAGTCTATTTAGTGAATAGCTGGACTTGAGAGTGGCTGCTGGTTTTCGTTATGTTGCAGATTTCTTCATGGACTGTGATCAGCATAAACAATGGAGACGGTAACGATGACTGTAGTTGTGGACAAAGGGCTGTCTCGGAGCGTCGTCGTTTCTTTTTCTATAGGCCTCTGTGACCTCAAACACAATGGCTTCTTGCACTTTGCTCAGCACTGATACGTGCCCCGCCTAAGGGCCACGCCAAAGGGCCCTCTGGCGAGGCCCTCTGGCGAGGCCCTCAGGCGCGGGCCCGACCAGGCGCGGGCCCGCCTGGCAGCAGCTCTCTTTTAAGCCGGCCTGCTGCTCCTCCCCTCCTCCCACAGCCCCGAATGGCCCGGAGTTGCTGCTCGGGGGGGCAGGCTGGCCGGGTGCAGATCTCAGCCCCGATTAGGGGAAGATGGTGGCTTTTTGATTTCCCCGCCGGCAGCGGCTCTCTTTTAAGCCGGCCTGCTGCTCCTCCCCTCCTCCCACAGCCCCGAATGGCCCGGAGTTGCTGCTCGGGGGGGCAGGCTGGCCGGGTGCAGATCTCAGCCCCGATTAGGGGAAGATGGTGGCTTTTTGATTTCCCCGCCGGCAGCGGCTCTCTTTTAAGCCGGCCTGCTGCTCCTCCCCTCCTCCCACAGCCCCGAATGGGCCGGAGTTGCTGCTCGGGGGGGCAGGCTGGCCGGGTGCAGATCTCAGCCCCGATTAGGGGAAGATGGTGGCTTTTTGATTTCCCGGCCGGCAGCGGCTCTCTTTTAAGCCGGCCTGCTGCTCCTCCCCTCCTCCCACAGCCCCGAATGGGCCGGAGTTGCTGCTCGGGGGGGCAGGCTGGCCGGGTGCAGATCTCAGCCCCGATTAGGGGAAGATGGTGGTGAAGATGGTGATGATAGACATGGCGGTTGTGCTCACTCAAAGCCGAAGGGCCGCAGTACCTTGGACTGGCACCATCCTTCAATGAATGTTGGCCCCAAAAGGACCAGACTTCCACCCTGTCAAAGTCTAGGGGTGATATAGATTCTCATGGACACAGGCATCAAAGCCCCACCTCGGCAAGGCGCTGAGGGAGAGGGCTAGGAGTGGCCACCTAAGCTGCCCTGGCAGGAGGAGTTGCCTCCCAAGGCCCAAGAGAGTCGTCGGGTGACTCCTGATACTGTCACCATCATAGAGTCCCTGAAAAGGGAACAGTCATCGCAGTTGCTGCCCTGGTTCCCACCACTTCAGACTCTACACTTCTGGCCGAGTGAATGTAGGTCCTCGATTGCAGCCTGGCTGTGTTCCTGGCCTTGCAGGCTGCCCAAGATTCTATGCCCTCAGCTACCTCCATGGCAGTGGCCTTCCCCTCGGAGGTGCATCCCATTCTGGAGGCCCATGCTTTCCCTGGCTTGGGAGACAGGTCAGGCAGATGGTCAAAGTCCCGGTTGGTGCTCCAAGATTCCCCAGAGTGCCTCCAGGTTGAATTGTCTGGAGCCTTTGACTCCATCCTTTCCTCCTGACCTCTGGAGGTGTCATGAGGAATCCCATCAGTATTTTGATTTTCATACAGATTCCGATGGCTGGGAAATCAAGGAGGAAGAGGAGCTCCTGATTTCTGAGCGCCATCAGGGCATCCCCTCGAATCTTTCTCCATCATAGGAGAATCAGAAGTTCCCACTGGAGGATATATCCTTCCATGCGTTTGTGAGGGACATGGTCCAGGCCTTGGCCTTTACTATCAAGACTGAAGAGGAGCCCAGGGTGAAGGAGTTGGAAATGTTCCATTATCCTTCCCCTCCATAGGAGGCTATTATGGTCACCATTCACCAGATCCTGGAACAGCTGCCGTTCCGCATAGGGAGATTCTCCTCACCATGCCCCTGATGAATAGGCGCTTGGACTCCATGTAAGGAGTCCACAAGAGCCCTGGATTTAAAAAACCATAACTCCCACACAATTCCATGGTCATGGAGTCTGCCATGAGAAAAATCAAGAGCAGTGAGACCAATTCTTCTGTGCTTTCAGGTAGGGAGACTAGGAATCCTGGATGGCATAGGAAGGAAGTGCTACCAGGTTCCATGTTGGTGGCCTGCATCCAGACCTATCAACTTTACTTGAGCGTGTTTCTTAGGGATCTAGTGGCCAGTCTTCCAGACAAATACATACAGCTCAACGGACTCATTATTTATTCTATAGTCCAACATTGTTATTGGATTATTACCTCATGTATATAGTTCAACCCTGTTATCCAAGTTTGTACCCCTGTTCGATGTAAAACCAATTTAGTTCAACCCTGTTATCTAAGTTTGTACCCCTGTTCGATGTAAAACCAAACAGAATGTGTTTTGGTCATTTTGTTATACTGTAAACCGCGCTGATGCTGAATAGTGCGGTATATAAGCAACTGTAATAAATAAATAAATGGATTGAGCACTACCATGGTCTTGTCTCCAAGATCAAGGAGTGCTCCAAATATATGGCCTGGCAACCCATGATGGTTTTGAGTCGGTGACCCAGGTAGCCGCAGTGAGCATCGGGGCTCGCCATCTAGCTTGGCTGCTGTCTTCTGATTTAGAATAGTGGGTGCAGGACTACCCTCCAGCCTTGCTTCCAACCCAAGGGTCTTCACAAAGTGTCTAGTGGTGGTTGCTGCTTTCCTATGGGCGCTGGGGATCTTTGTCTTCCCCTACCTAGATGACTGATTGGTCAGAGGTTGGACACTGGGCAAAGTCCAGCAGTCCAGAGTGATCACCGTTCAGCTGCTTGAGCATATGGACTTCATCATCAACTACCCCAAGTCTCACTTGCAGCCCAATCAGCGCCTAGAGTTCATTGGGGCCCTCCTAGATACCACAATGTCTCGGTCCTACCTACGCAAATATCTAGCCCAACAGCTCGTCAGAGAATTGCAGAGCAGTCCCTTCACCACATCCAGGGGAATGCTATGCATTCTTGGCCATATGGCCTCTATGGTTCACGTGTCTCCGAAAGCCTGCTTACCGATGCGGTAAGCGCAATGGACTCTCTACACACAATAGCACCAATTCACAGGTCGCCTCAGTGACAAAGTGGTCCTCAATCAACCACTCACAGTCCTCGTCTTGGTTGCTACAACCGCAATACCGGCTCAAGGGACTGCCCTTCGTCATCAACAGGTTCTGACTACAGATGCCTTCAAGATAGGCTGGAGAGCCTGTCTCGATGGCCTCCACACAAGGCCTCTGGATGACATGAGAGAGCCTTCACCAGATCAACTTCATGGAGCTCCATGCCATTTCCAATGCACTCTGAGCTTTTTGGGAGCAGCTTGCCAACCAAGTTGTCTTCATTCAAACCGACAACCAGGTAGCGATATCCTATATAAACAGGCAAGGGGGAATGGGCTCATACCTCCTCTTCTGGGAGACAGTGCATCTCTGGAAGTTTGCCATTTCACACGGCATGCTTCTCTGAATGGTGTACCTACTGGGGGGGCTCGATGCCCTCATGGATCACCTCATCCGGGTCCTTCAGCCGCACGAGTGGACGCTCAATTGACAGAGTTGCCAGTCGCATCTTCCAGATGTGGTTCACCACGAACATAGAATTCTTTGTGTCGCTGGACAATGCCCAGGTGTCGCAGTTCTGTTCCAGCGTTCCCTGCAGCAATTTGATAGCTCCTGAGGCCTTTCTGCTGTACTGGAGCAAGTGCCTGCTTTATACCTCTTCACCAACTCCTCTGGTGGCCAAGACACTCTTCAAGCTCCAAAGATAGCTGTATTCCACCCTTTAAGAAAAGTGGAAGGAAGTCCAAAAAACTGCCAGCATGGTTTAAAGGTGAGGTCAGAGAGGCTGTTGCCAAAAAAGCATCTTTCAGGAAATGGAAAAAAGAGCCAAACGACACAACCTGGAAATAGCACAAGCACTGGCAAGTCAAATGCAAGGCATTGATAAAGCAGGCAAAGGGAGAATTTGAGAAGAAGCTTGCTGCGGAAGCAAAAACGCGAAATAAAGATTTTTTTCAAGTACATTTGTAGCAAAAAACCTGTGAGAGAGTCAGTTGGTCTATTAAATGATAGAGGGGTTAAAGGGGCACTAAGAGGCGACAAGGCGATAGCGGAGAGACTGAATGAATTCTTTGCTTCGGTCTTTACTGAGGAAGATGTAGGGATGTTACCCATGACTGAAGTGGTATTTAAAGGTGCGGAAGAATTGAAGGAAATATCGATACATCGGGAAGATGTATTACAACTATTAGATAAACTGCAGAGTAGCAAATCACCTGGGCCGGATGGTATACATCCAAGGGTGTTGAAAGAACTGAAATATGAGATTGCAGACCTGCTATTAGTAATCTGTGAACTATCATTAAAGTCATCTCTAATAACTGAAGATTGGAGGATTGCCAATGTAACCGATTTTTAAAAAGGGTTCCAAGGGTGATCCGGGAAACTACAGACCGGTGAGCCTCACGTCAGTACCGGGAAAAATGGTAGAAACCATCATAAAGAATAAAATTACTCAGCATGTAGATAGTCATGGCCTAATGGGAGACAGCCAACATGGCTTTAGACAAGGAAGATCTTGTCTTACTAATCTGTTATGTTTTTTTGAAGCTGTGAATAAACAGGTGGACAAAGGTGAGTCGGTTGATAAAGTGTATCTGGACTTGACAAGGTCCCTCATCAGAGACATTTGGCAAAACTAAAGAGTCATGGGATAGGAGGCAGTGTACTATTGTGGATCAGGAACTGGTTAAAAGATAGAAAGCAGAGGGTTGGGCTAAATGGCCAATTTTCCCAATGGAGAAAGGTGAATAGTGGTGTCCCCCCAGGGATCTGTGCTGGGACCGCTGCTTTTTGATATATTCATAAATGACCTGGAAAGTGGAATAACGAGTGAAGTTATCAAATTTGCAGATGACACAAAACTATTTAAAGTTGTTAAAACCCAAGAGGATTGTGGAAAATTGCAAGAGGATCTTGATAAATTGGAAGACTGGGCATCAAAATGGCAGATGATATTTAATGTGGACAAGTGCAAAGTTATGCACCTAGGGAAGAACAACCCAAACTATGGTTACACAATGCAAGGTTCCACATTAGGAACAACCACCCAGGAAAAAGATTTAGGCGTCATTGTGGATAACATGTTAAAACCTTCGGCCCAGTGTGCAGCGGCAGCCAAGAGAGCAAATAGAATGCTAGGTATCATAAGGAAAGGAATGGAAAATAAAACAAAAGATATTATAATGCCTCTATATTGTTCCATGGTGAGACCGCACCTTGAATATTGTGTGCAATTCTGGTCGCCGTATCTTAAAAAGGATATAGCGTTATTAGAAAAGGTTCAGAGAAGAGCCACCAAAATGGTAAAGGGGATGGAAGGATACTCCTATGAAGAAAGGCTAAAAAGGTTAGGGCTCTTTAACCTGGAAAAGAGACAGCTGAGGGGAGATATGATAGAAGTCTATAAATTAATGAATGGAGTGGAACGGGTAAACGTAGATCGATTGTTTACGTTATCAGAATATAGAAAGACTAGGGGACATGCAATGAAGCTACAGGGTAAACTAAGACTAATAAAAGAGAATATTTTTTCACTCAACGTGTAATCAAACTCTGGAATTTGTTACCGGAGGATGTAGAAAAGGCTGTTAGTGTAGCTGGGTTTAAAAAAGGTTTGGACAAGTTCCTGGAGGAAAGGTCCATAAACCATTATTAAGAAGGGACCCAGAATATCAATGCTTGACCCAGTACAAGCATTGCGGAACCTGTGTCTTATGGGGAAATTGCTAGGTACGTATGACCTAGATTGGCCACTGTTGGAAACAGTATACTGGGCTTGATGGATCTTGGTCTGACCCAGTATGGCATATCTTATGTTCTTATGTTACCATGATCCTCATTGATCCTCAGTGGCCCAGACAGTCATTGCTTCCTTTCCTCCAGCTGTCTCAGAGACAGCCGCTTGGCTCTGACACAAATCTGATCTCCCAGGATTAGGAGACTCTGCTTCACCCCAATGTCTGCTTCCTTTCTCTTACAGTGTGGATGCTGAGTGTGTAGTTCACGCAGAACTCCATCTACCAGCTGATGTGGAAAACATCCTGGTTTTGCGAAAGGACTCCACTCTGCTTTTCTGTGCATTTAAGCGGCATAGATTCTCTCTGTGGTGCAAAGATAAGACGCTGAATCCCTTCTCTTGCTCAGCGGAAGCTTTATTGACCTACCTGCTCCATCTGTCCAACCAGGGCCTCAAATAGAACTCTGTCAGAGTGCATTTCAGCATAATGGCAGCCTACCATCGTGGGGTGGTTTGTAAACCCATTTCTGCGCACCCCCTGGTCAGTCGTTTCATGAGAGGCCTCTTGCTGTCTCTGCCTCTGCTTAACCCCCGCCTGTAGTGTGGGACCTTAATGTGGTGCTTGGGCAGCTTCTCTCTTCCCCTTATGAGCCTCTCAGCTCCTGCTCACTTAAATATCTCATCTGGACGGTCATTATCTTAGTGGTGGTCACCTCTGCACACAGAGTTAGTGAGCTCTAAGCACTAGTGGCGCATCCTCCATACATGTGATTTCATCAGAATAGAGTAGTCCTTCAAACTCTCTCTAAGGTAGTCTTTGCCTTTCATCTCAACCAGTTGGTGTTATTGCCCACCATCTTTCCTAGGACTCATGTTGTCAAGGCTGAGGCTTCCTTGCATACTTTGAATTACAGGAGAGCGCCTGCTTTCTAGCTGGAAAGAACGAAAGCCCACCACCACTCTTCCCAGCTTTTTGTCTCTTTTGATCCCAATGGACCAGATGTAGCTAATACTGCTACAACAGAGCATTCGTATAGTGCTACAAGATGTATGCAGTGCTGCACAGACGCATGTAAAAGATGGCCCCTGCTCATCAGAGCTTACAATCTAGTCAAGACAGACAACACAGTAGCTGTAGACACGAGATACATCTAGGGGGAATGATAAGGGAACACAAAGGCAAGCCAAGATCCGAAAGCGGCAGCAAACAGGTGAGTTTTCAGGCTGGATTAGAAAAGGGCCAGAGAAGGCGCCTGACATACAGACTCGAGTAGTTTGTTCCAGGCATAAGGAGCAGCAAGGTGAAAGGAGCGGTCTAGAGTTAACAATAGAAGAGAAGGGCAGAGATAGAAGTGATTTTCCAGGAGAGCAGAGTTCCCGAGAAGGGTGGATGTAGGGAGAAATAAGAAAAGTTAGTGAGGAGTTGCAGTGTGAATGCACTTTGCAGGTCAGCAGAAGAAGTTTGAACTGGATGCGGAAACGGATAGGGAACAATGAAGTGACTTGAGAAAAGGGGTAATATGAATATCTCGAGCATGACTCCAAGCGTACCCTTTCACTCTGGGTTGTGGACTTCATCTCCTTTGTGTCCGCGCAAGCTGGCCTGAGTCTGGAACAACATGTTAAGGCTCATAATGTCCGAGCTATGGCTGCTTCTGTAGCGAGCTTGTGCTCAGTCTCCACAGTGGAGATCTGTAGGGCCGTGACGTCTTCTGTCCACACCTTCACGACCCACTACTGTCTAGATGGAGATTCCCAGAGTGACAGCAATTTCGGCCAAGCCGTACTCCAGCACCTGTTTTAGAATTAGCATTATCTGCTGACTCTGAATCTTCCAGCGATTTCGTCTGCTGTCTTTCTTGGTTCATTTTTCTAGTTGCCCCATTGGGCTTTTTACAGGTGTTTTTGGTATAGCCTGTAGCTTGGGAGGCCCATATGTGAGGATTTATTTCTTGCTTTGTTCCGGAGAAAGCAGTGTTACTCACCTGTAGCAGGTGTACTCCGGGAACAGCAGGAAAAGCCCTCACATATGGGCGATGTCACCCACTGAGCCCATGCGGGAACGCTCCCCGACTTCCATAGGAAGCTTTTGGTAGGACCATCACACGTGCCTGCCTGTCTTTAGCTCGAAAGAAGGCACCTTACTTCAGTATGATGACATAGTTTAATCAAGCAAAAAAAGTCTTGTCATCATACACAGGTAAGATGACTCCTTTTGAGCAGAAGATTGGCACACATGCCCGATGGTCCTCCCAATAGCTTCCTCTAGAAGCTGGGGAGCGTTCCCACACGGGCTCAGTCGGTGACGTCGCTCTTATGTGAGGACTTATTCCTGCTGTTCCCAGAAAACACCTGCTACAGGTGAGTATCTACACTTTCTCCAGGACCAAGCAGGAAGTCAGTCCTCACTTATGGGTGACGTCGGCGCCGACGGAGCCCTCGCGGAGCAATTTTCCCCAGCTTTCAAAGAAAGCCTTTGGGAATTGCAGCGCGCATGCGCGGTCCTCTTCCCGCCCAAGGGTGCCATCTTAGCCAGTCTTCTTTTTTCCGCAGAGCCCTACAGACGTACCCGTCGTGTCCCCGCGAAAAAGTTGATTTTTATTCATATTTTCTCTTTTTTCCTTCGGTTCGACGCCGGTCTTTTTCCCGCCCGGACTCGCGACACCGGTCCCGAGTCCTCTTCTTCTTTTTCGGTTTTTCTGACTTAGTCAGTTTCGTTTTCGGTTTTTCCCTGGCTGCCTGGTCCTTTGACCTCGCCGGGGCCCTTTTTCCCCCGATGGCTGCCAGTGGTTTCAAACGGTGTGGTCAGTGTGACCGAAATATGTCACTAACTGACACACACGACAATTGCCTCCGCTGCCTGGGCCCGGATCATGAAGAAATGATCTGTGGGCCCTGCGGCAAAATGTCCTCCAAAGCGTTGAGAAGTCGGCGGCATCAGCGGGATAGGATCTTCGCTGACCCCAGCCGTACCCGGACCTCGTCGGAGGCCTCCGCGTCCCGAGGTTCCAGCTCGGACCGTCGCCGGAGTTCCTCCGAGAGGGGTTCTCCCTCCGGGGACCATTGACGAAAGGTGAAACCCGCGAGGGCGGCGTCGGTGGACGCTCCTGGCTCCGCGAGGGCCAGGTCGCATAGCCCCGATAGCCGTCCCGGGTCCTTGGAGAAGGAGCACCTCTCGAAGCGACCTCGCCTGGAGTCGGAGCTGCCTGCTCGGGTAAGTCCTGTGGTCCTCCTGGACTTGCCTCCGAGACCGCCGACGTCGGGCCCGACGCCGTCGGGGCCCGAGTCGGGGGCTGCTGGGTCACCTGAGCTCGGACTCAGGTTGACGGCCTTGGAGAGCAGACTGTCTGCCTTCATGGACCAGCAGCGGGCACTGTTCGCTGGCTTCGCTGGCGCCGCTGCCCCGACCGCCGGGACGTCGACGTCTAAGTCGACCCCGGAGACCGAGCCGATCCTCGAGTCGATGCGCACTCGAGTCGATCCTCGGTCGAGGTCACCCTCGGCCTCCCGTTCGGGACCGAGGTCGCCGACGCCGACTCCCTCGGCGTCGGGGCGGCAGGCGCCGCGCCCTGCCCGGGCCGACCCCACCGAGTCCTCGTCGGAGTCGGTCTGGGAGTCTGAAGAGGAAGAGTCGCCTGATTCTTTTCGGACTCGGTGTGTCCCCTCGGACTCACCTGAGTCCGAACCTCGGAAGCAGTCCCCCCCGGAGGATGCCCGGTTCTCGGACTTCGTCAGGGATATGGCCAAGGCTTTGTCCTTCCCTGCGGATCCCGAGGAGGAGCCTCGAGCCGAAGAGCTCGACGCCCTCCAGTAAGACTCTCCCGCCAGGGAACACTTTACTGTACCGGTTCCTCCCATGCTGGAACGACTACTCTTCCGCATGTGGGAGAGTCCGGCCACCTCGCCGGTCCTGAGCAAGTGGGTCGATTCTATCTATCGAGTCCGCAAGAGCCCTGGCTTCCAAAAAGCACAGCTACCACACCATTCTATGGTAGTGGAATCGGCCATGCATCGTCTTAAGAGCCAGAAGATGCACTCCTCGGTGCCTCCTGGCAGGGAGGCCCGTAACCTGGATGGCCTTGGTAAGAAGTGTTTCCAGGGCTCTATGCTTGCGTGTCGTGTCCAGACCTACCAGCTATACATGGGCATGTATCTCCGTGACCTGGCTAAAGAGCTAGCCGGATTCTCCGCTGGTTTGTCCGAGGAACCCTTGCGGAGGTTCCTGGCCTTGTCCACTGGCATTCGGGAATGCTCAAAATTCATATCCCGAGCAGCCTATGATGGCTTTGAAGCATCGGCTCGAGTGGCCGCAGCCGGCATCGGTGCCCGCCGACATGCTTGGCTTCAGTCGTCTGACCTTGAGCCCTGGGTGCAGGACAAGTTGGTCGATGTCCCCTGCCGAGGCGAAAACCTCTTTGGCAAGCCCATGGCTGAAAAGGCTGCACAAATTGAGACGGAGACTCTCACCAGGACTAGGCTTTCTAGGAAGACCTCCGCCCCTTCCCAGAAAAAGAAGGGCTCGGGAAAGAAGTCCTTTTACCCGAGGAAGGCGGCTGCCTACAAACAATACCCCCAATATCAGGCCCCTGCAGCTCCCCAACAGGGCCAGCAGGCCAAGGGACGGGGTAACGGGTCCCGTAGGCAGCAAGCCCCCAAGCCTGCACCACCAGCCCCTGCTCAGCAGGGTGGGGGCTTTTGACTCCTTAAGCATAGCCTCTCCCCCCCGCTGGTTCCTCCCAGCACCGGAGGCCGGCTGGTTCACTTCGCCCACAGGTGGTCCAGCATCACCTCAGATGCCTGGGTGCTTCAAGTCGTGCGAGAAGGCTATCTTCTCCACTTCCACCAGGTCCCTCCCTCCTATTTTCCGGGAGAACCTCCACGACCCCCTCTGCACAGGGAATTACTCCTTCAGGAGTTAGCAGGTCTTCTACAGGAACAGGCGGTGGAACCGGTGCCCCACCACCTGAAAGGTCAAGGCTTTTATTCCAGGTATTTTCTGGTACCAAAAAGGACAGGAGGCCTCAGACCCATCCTGGACTTGCGCAACCTCAACAAATTCCTCGTGCGGGAAAAGTTCAAGATGCTTACCCTTGGAATCCTTCTGCCCTACCTCCAGCAGGGAGATTGGCTATGCTCCTTGGATCTAAAGGATGCCTACACGCACATCCTTATCCACCCAAGCCACCGCCAGTACCTAAGGTTTGTGGTGGCCGGAAATCATTATCAGTACAGAGTACTACCCTTTGGCCTGTCCTCCGCACCGCGAGTCTTCACAAAATGTCTCGCGGTGGTGGCGGCCCATCTTCGGCTTCACGGCCTCTGTCTTTCCGTACCTCGACGACTGGCTCATCAGGGCAGCGTCCGCTCCGGAGGTCACCAACGCCACACGCCGCACGGTGACTCTTCTGCAGTACTTGGGCTTTGTTATAAACTTCGCAAAGTCCACTTTGCTCCCCTCACAGGATCTCGAGTTCATCGGCGCAAGGCTGCACACTCCTCAGGCACGAGCGTTCCTACCGCTCGACAGAGCTCAACGGCTCATGGACCTAGCCGGCCGTTTTCGCAGCCAGCCCCTGGTCTCCGCCAGGCGCTTCCTGAGACTACTCGGCCATATGGCTTCCACCGTCCATGTGACCCCCAATGCCCGCCTGAATATGCGGCCTGCTCAATGGTGTCTCCGCCGGCAGCGGCGACAAGCCACAGGCGGCCTAGCAGACCTAGTGCGCGTCTCCGAGCCGCTGATCTCGTCTCTCCAGTGGTGGCTTCATCGGCCGAACCTGGTACTCGGCATGCCTTTCCAGTCACCTCAGCCGGCCCGGGTGCTGACAACAGATGCATCCCTCCTGGGCTGGGGAGCACATTGCCAAGGGGCACGTACTCAGGGCCTCTGGACCACGTGGGAGTCTGCTCAGCAGATCAACTTCCTGGAGCTCAGAGCGATCCGCCTGGCTCTCAAGGCCTTCTCCCACCTGACCTCTCACCAGTCCATCCTTGTCCAGACGGACAATCAAGTTGCCATGTTCTACGTGAACAAGCAGGGGGCACGGGCTCCTTCCCTCTCTGTCGGGAGGCACAGAAGCTCTGCTCTTGGGCCGTCAGTCACGGCGTTCTTCTCAAGGCAGTTTATCTCCCAGGCCAAGAAAATTGCCTGGCGGACAAACTCAGCAGGATCCTCCAGCCGCACGAGTGGCGCCTGGATCCCTTGGTAGTTCAGAAGCTCTTTCTAAAGTGGGGCCTCCCCACGATGGATCTCTTTGCCAGCCCTCTCAACTGGCAACTTCCTCGCTTCTGCTCTCGTCAGCCGCATCCCCTTCGAGTGGCGGCAGACGCTTTTCTACTCTCATGGGCGGAGAGCCTTCTGTATGCTTTTCCTCCCATCCCGCTAGTCTCTCGAACTCTTTTCAAGGTTCTCCGAGACAAAGCTTCCATGATCCTGATCGCTCCTCGCTGGCCCAGACAGCCGTGGTTTCCACTCCTGCTGCAATTAGCGGTGGAGGATCCATTCCCTCTGGGGTTTCAACCGGATCTCCTCACTCAAGATCAGGGGTCTCTGCTACACCCCAACCTGAGATCTCTCAATCTAATGGCCTGGCTGCTCAGAGGGTAGTCCTTGCTCCCCTTCTCCTGCCGGCAGAGGTGGAAGAGGTCGTCTTAGCTTCTCGGCGACCTTCTACCCGCAAATGCTACGCCCTTAAATGGCGTCGCTTTTCCGTTTGGTGTACCCAGCAGTCTCAGGATCCCTTCTCCTGCTCGGTGTCGGTGATCTTGCAGTACTTGCTCTACCTCTCTAATCTGGGACTTAAGTCCAACTCCGTCAAAGTTCACCTCAGTGCTCTTTCAGCACATCATGTACCGGTAGACGGCAGACCTCTTTCCAGCGACCCTCTCGTAGCGAGGTTTCTCCGAGGTCTCCTTCTACTTAAACCACCTCTCCGCCCGCCAGCACCTGACTGGGATCTGAATGTGGTTTTGCAGCGGATCACCTGTCCGCCTTTTGAACCTATGGCTACCTGTTCTCTCCGTTTTCTTTCTTGGAAAACATTGTTCTTGATAGCCCTCACTTCCGCTAGGCGCGTAAGTGAATTGCAGGCCCTCGTGTCTGATCCCCCCTTACACTCGGTTCTACAAAAATAGGGTAGTCCTACGGACTCACCCAAAATTTCTTCCAAAAGTGGTCTCCCCCTTTCACATCAATCAGGAGGTGGTACTTCCGACCTTCTTTCCCAGACCACACTCCAGCCGCGCTGAAACGGTCCTCCATACCCTGGACTGTAGAAGGGCATTGAACTTCTACCTTGACCGTACGCGGGAGCACCGTAAAGCTGCTCAGCTTTTTGTGTCTTTTGACCCCAATAAATTGGGGCTCCCGGTCTCCAAGCGTACTCTGTCCATCTGGGTTGCGGACTGTATCACTTGGGCTTATGGGGCAGCCGGACTCTCCTTGGAAGGTCGAGTCACGGCTCATTGCGTTCGGGCAAAGGCTACGACAGTGGCTTACCTCCGCTCTGTTCCATTGGCAGACATCTGCCGGGCCGCTACTTGGTCTTCGAGCCAGACCTTTGCGGTCCATTACTGTCTCGAGAGGGAGTCCCGCAGGGACAGTGCTTTCGGACAGGCAGTCCTCCGTAATCTCTTTGAGGTTTGAGCCACTCATACCCTCCATCCCGGATGTGGGCTATCGGTGGGTAATAATTCAGCGAAGATTCCTTCCTTCTGTGCTGCTGAGCTAGAGGGAGCTTATTTTTGTGCTTAGGGTCTCCGGTAGCCTTAAGCTTGGGAGTCCCATAAGTGAGGACTGACTTCCTGCTTGGTCCTGGAGAAAGCGTAGTTACTCACCTGTAACAGATGTTCTCCAGGAGCAGCAGGAATCAGTCCTCACAACCCTCCCTCCTCCCCTTGGAGTTGCAATCATCTGCTTTAGTTTTTTTGCAAATTTTTATGCTGTCTTTTTTAGCTATGTCATCTGACTGGCTAAGATGGCACCCTTGGGCGGGAAGAGGACCGCGCATGCGCGCTGCAATTCCCAAAGGCTTTCTTTGAAAGCTGGGGAAAATTGCTCCGCGAGGGCTCCGTCGGCGCCGACGTCACCCATAAGTGAGGACTGATTCCTGCTGCTCCTGGAGAACACCTGTTACAGGTGAGTAACTACGCTTTACCCAGACTCTTTCTTCTTGGCCTGAGTTGCCATGAGTCATTATTGACTCAAGGGCACAAATTGCATTACATTGTGAAGCAAACTCCCCCTTGCCACTAACCTTTTCTTTTTGCAGTCAATCCCAGCTTTCAGGTAGTCTAACAAGTGCTGGTCGAAAGACCTTTCCTGTCTGCCCACAGGGATCCCATACCCCGTGGGCAGAAGCACTGAGGGCCTTTATCAGCATTTCTTTGTATGACACTTTGTATATAATTCAGACCACATAAGATCATAAGATATGCCATACTGGGTCAGACCAAGGTCCATCAAGCCCAGTATCCTGTTTCCAGCAGTGGCCATTTCCTTATCCCTTCTACCGGTACAATTGACCACAACCTTCTCCTCAAGACCTTGTCCTTGCTTGGTTTTAAGGGCTCTGTACTATCCTGGTTCTCCTCCTACCTCTCCCATCGCTCTTTCAGTGTGCGTTCTGGTGGCTCCTCCTCCTCTGCTACCCCGCTCCCAGTTGGTGCACCCCAACGATCTGTCTTGGGTCCACTCCTTTTCTCTCTCTATACCCAGTCCCTTGGTGCACTTATCTCTTCTCTTGGCTTTCAGTACCACCTGTATGCTGATGACTCCCAGATCTACCTCTCTGCGCCTGAAATCTCTCCTGCAATCCAAATCCGGATCTCTTCCTGCCTCTCTGACATTGCTGCCTGGATGTCTCACCACCGCTTGAAATTGAACATGGCCAAGACTGAACTTCTTATCTTTCCTCTCAAACCTCCCCCCCTCTTCCTCCTTTCTCAGTCTCTGTGGATAACTCTGTACTCCTTCCTGTTTCGTCAGCCTGCAATCTGGGGGTTGTTTTTGACTCCTCTCTCACTTTCTCCACACATATCCATCTGATAGCTAAGACCTGCTGTTTCTTTCTCTATAATATAAGCAAAATCCGCCCTTTCCTTTCTGAACACGCTACTAAAACGCTTATCCACTCCTTAATCACCTCCCGTCTTGACTACTGTAACCCTACTCCTTGCTGGTCTCCTTTGAATCATCTCTCATTACTCCTCTTCTCAAGTCACTTCACTGGCTCCCTATCCATTTCCGCATACAGTTTAAACTTCTCCTCCTGACCTATAAATGCATTCACTCTGTGGCTCCTCACTACTTTCTTCTCTTATCTCTCCTTACAACCGCCCTTGGGGAATCCGCTTTTCTAGCAAACTGCTTCTGTCTGTGCCCTTCTATTCTACTGCTAACTCCAGACATTACTCATTTCACCTTTCTGCACCTTACTCCTTGAACAAACTATGTGTGTCTGTACGCCAGGCACCTTCTCTAGCCCTCTTCAAATCCAGGCTGAAAACTCACCTCTTCGCTGCTGCTTTTGGATCTTGACTCACCTGATCTCCTTTTTCTTTCCTCTTGTTTTATCCCTGCCTACACATTCTGTGTTTGTCTTGACTAGATAGTAAGCTCTGACGAGCAGGATCTCTCTTACATGTCTGTGCAGCGCTGCGTATGACTTGTAGCGCTATACAAATGTTCAGTAATAGTGGTAGTTTCTTGTATTACAGTTTAGAATATACCTAAGTTTTATATAACTTGTAATTGAACTGCCTTGATAATCTGAAAGGCGGTATAGGTCTTGGAGAGATGCAGATTGTGGAACTAGAAACAGCACAGAGAAATGTGACTCAAAAGATGCATCTCTCCATCGCCTTAATCTTGTGAGGAAAGGCTTGAAGTGTTAGGACTCTTCAGCTTGAAGAAGAGACTGCTGAGGGGAGAGATGATTGATATCTATAAAATGACGACTGGAGTTGAACAAATAAAGGTGAATTGGTGGTTTTATTACTTCAGAAAGTACACAGTCTAGGGGACGTGTGATGAAGCTACAAAGTAGTGCATTTAAGACTAATGGGACAAAGTATTTTTTCACTGAACATGTAATTAAGCTCTGGAATTCATCGCCAGAGAATGTAATCAAAGCTGTTAGTGTAGCTGGATTTATAAAAAGTTTGGACAAGTTCCTGGAGGAAAAAGTCCATAAACCATTATTAAAGTGGATTGGGGGAAATCTACTGCTTATCCGTGGGATAAGAACATAAGATATGCCATAACTGGGTCAGACCAAGGTCCATCAAGCCCAGTATTCTGTTTCCAACAGTGGCCAATCTAGGTCATATGTACCTAGCAGTTTCCCCAAGGGACACAGGTTCCACAATGCATGTACTAGGTCAAGCATTGATATCCTGGGTCCCTTCTTAATAATGGTTTATGGACCTTTCCTCCAGGAACTTGTCCAAACCTTATTTAAACTCAGCTACACTAACAGCCTTTACTACATCCTCCGGTAACAAATTCCAGAGTTTGATTACACGTTGAGTGAAAAAATATTATCTCCAGGAACAAGCAGGAATGTAGTCTTCACATATGGGTATCGTTGGTACCGACGGAGCCTGCGCGAGAACGTTCCCCAGCGTCCAATAGGAAAGCTTTTAGGAGCATCCCACAGCGCCTGCGTGCTGCCTTCCTGCCTTTCCCAACTGTCCCTCTCCAGTTCTTTGTTTTCCGCGGAGCCGACAGGTCACACATCCTGTCGCCGCAGAAAATAATTCCCTTCTATTCTTCTTTTTTGTGGTCGCGTCTGCCTTCCTTCAACGCTACACCGGTACCGCCGGTTCTTCTTTCTTTTTTTCCAAACCCCCCCCCCCCCCCCTTTTCTTCTGGAGTCTTTTCCAGGGTTTTTTTCTCCTCAGGTGCCATGCGCCGTTTTGGGCACTAGGCCCAACTTTTCCTTTAAAATGGAAAACCCCGCTTCGGGTTTTGAAAAGTGTTCCAAGTGTGGCGGTACCATCTCCGTCACCGACACCCATGAGTGGTGCCTCAAATGTTTAGGTCCTGACCACTCTATTTCGGAGTGTGTGGGATGATGTCGAAGTGGGGCCTGCAGAACCGAGCTGCTAAACTTAGTACCCTTTTTCCCCTCAGATGCAGCCTCTGTGGCATCAATGTCTTCCAGGGCTTCGTCTTCCTTCCATGGATCTCAAGTAACTAAACATAAATCTAGCTGTTCCTCAAAGGGTAGATCTCCCTCTAAGCATCGAGATGCCTCTGGCGTTGCCCTTGAGGGACTTTCACCGGCAAAATTGCCCCGGCGGGAGGCTTCGGCTTCCAAAGCACTATCGGGGCTCCAGGATTTTCTCGAGGCCTCAACCTCGGCAGAACTACTGGTGCCATGCTCTGGGGTACCTGCTGCTTCATCCGGTACCGATACCCAAGCATCGGCAGCATTGATAGACCAGAGATTCTTGGCTATTGAATGCAGTCTGGTCTCACGGCCTCTATGCCCCTGAAACCGCTTCAGACAATACAATCGGCACCGGCACCAACATCGGCAGGTATTCTACCGGGACCGAGTCATGCTTATCCATCCGGAATCGACAAGTTAGTACCGGACTCCTCCGATGCCAACTTAGATCGGTACCGTGCCTTGCACGATCACCCGGATCAGAGATACTTTGGTATTGGCAGAGCTTTCAGAGTCTTCAGACTCATCCGAGGATACAGAGTACTTCTTCCTGAAGATTCTTCTCCTCAGCGTAGGATGTCTCCACCAAAGGATATGTCCTTTCAGGATTTTATCCGAGATGTGGCTCAAGGAGTTTCCATCACAGTGGCTCCTGAAAAAAAGCAAAGGAATTAGAAATCCTACAATACCCTAAGGCTCCCAAGGAGGCAGCTACTTTACCTATTCATGAGATCTTGCATGATCTCATGTTAAGGATGTGGGAAACACCTCTAACCACATCTCCTCACTCTCGAAGACTCAACACCATATATCCTTGTCCTGGGTTTCAGAAGACTCAGCTACCACACCATTCCATGGTAGTGGAATCAGCTATGAGAAGGATCAAGAGTGCAAAAGGGCATGCATCTAATCCTCCAGGACGTGAGTGGTAGGACTCTTGACCCCTTTGGACGTCGAACCTTCCAGGCTGCCATGCTTTCTGCTAGGATTAGTTCCTATATATTATATATGGGAATGTTCCTTAAGGAAGTCACAGGAGATTTAGAGCTTATGAGCCCCCTCATTCCTGATAAGAAGCAGGATTTCCTCGCCCTTGTCAAACATGTTCAGGATGTTTCCAAGTTTGTGAATCGTGCAGCCTTTGATTGCCATAGGTGCACGTAGGATTGCCTGGCTTCAGGCATCTGACTTGGAACTTTGGGTACAGGAGAAACTAGGGAATATTCCTTGCACAGGAGATAATCTCTTTGGCAAGAATTGGAAGGAAAAAGCTAATGAAATAGATGCTGACACTATCACTTTGGATAGATTGTCTAAGTCTACAGCTGATCCTGCAAGGAAAAAATCCTACAAGAAACCATTCTTCAGTAAGAAGAAGTTTTATCCCTCCTATACCCATCAGGGGCATCGTTTAGGTCAGTCTGCCCAAAAGGGACAGCAGCAACAACCTAGGCAAAGAAAAACAAAAGCTACTAATCCTCAACCAGCTCAGCAGACTCAGCCTCCACAGGGGCTTTGACTCTTATCTAGAGAACTTTGCCTTTCTGGCCATGAACGGCCCAGAGCCTTCCACAATTCCAGGAAGGTTGTCATTTTTGCCCCCAGATGGGGTCAGATAACAGCACAAAATTGGACTCTGTCTATTGTAAGAGAGGGGTACAAGCTTCATTTCCTCAGCATGCCCCCTCCTACAATGGTAAGACTGTTCAATTCTCAGACCTCTCTCAACGACCAGTTAGGTCAAGAGGTCACTATGCTTCTTGCCCAAGGGGCAATAGAAGAGGTACCCATTCTTCAACAGGATACAGGGTTCTACTCCCCCTATTTCCTTATTCCAAAGAAAGCAGGAGGACAGAGACCCATTTTAGACCTCAGAGAATTGAACAAATTCCTGTTCAAAGAGAAGTTCAAAATGATTTCTCTAGGAACTCTGCTGCCATACCTTCAGAGTCAGGATTGGCTTTGTTCTCTAGATTTCAAGGATGCGTACACTCATGTTCTCATTCATCCAACTCATCGAAAGTTCCTTCACTTTCTATTTCAAGGGAAGCACTACCAATATAGGGTTCTTCCTTTTGGCCTGGTCTCGGCACCAAGGGTATTCACAAAATGCATGGCTGTGGTGGCAGCATTTCTTCGCACCCTAGGAATATTCGTCTTCCCTTATTTAGACGACTGGCTCATTCGAGCCCCTTCAGAGCCAGAGGCCAGGGTTGCTCTCTCTCGCACAATGCGCATCCTTCAGTATTTGGGACTTGTCATAAACTTCCCAAAATCCAACCTTGCTCCCACTCAGTCCCTAGAGTTTATAGGAGCTCTGCTGGATACCAGACAGACAAGGGCCTACCTTCCACAGGCCCGCTGTCTTCGCATTGTGCAGTTAGCTTCCCAAGCAGTGTTAAAACCTCACCTCACTGCTCGAGAAATGTTATAGTTGCTAGGCCACATGGCATCCACCGTGCATGTGGTTCCTTATGCTCGCCTTCATATGAGGGCAGCCCAGTAGACTTTATCCACTCAGTGGACTCAGGCGTCAGGTTGCCTGTCAGACAAAATAGCAAACTCAGATCGCCTTATTTTGTCCCTCCAATGGTGGCAGTCACCCCAAAACCTCTTGGTGGGGTCTTGTTTTCAGCAACCACCACCCCTAGCCACTTTAACAACAGATGCCTCACAGGTGGGCTGGGCAGCCCACCTGCAAGGCCTCTCTACCCCAGGGTACCTGGACTCCACAGGAGACCTATCTACACAGCAATCTCCTGGAACTCAGAGCAATCATCCTTGCTCTTCGAGTATTCCACACCCAGCTCAGGTACAAGACAGTCCTAGTTCAAACGGACAATCAAGTAGCCATGTTCTATGTGAACAAGCAGGGTGGAACAGGATCTCTGTCGCTATGCAACGAAGCTTTGCGACTATGGGCCCTCGCCAGAGAACATCAGATTCACCTCCTTGCTGTGTATCTTCCAGGCATTCAAAACTCTTGGGCAGGCAGACTCAGTTGAGTTCTGCTTCCACACGAATGGTCTCTCCATCCAGACCAGGTGGCCAAAATTTTTCAAATTTGGGGAACCCCGGACATAGACCTCTTTGCAAATCCACTGAATGTCAGACTTCCCCGGTTCTGTTCCAGAATTCCAGCTCAGGGTTGTCAGGCCAGGGATGCTTTCCTCCTCCATTGGGGCCAGGACTTCCTGTATGCCTTTCCACCCATTCCCCTAATTCCCAAAACCCCGTTCAAGCTTCAGAGAGACATAGGTCATATGATTCTCATAGCTCCACATTGGCCACGGCAAATATGGTACCCTCTGCTCCTACATCTCTCTCAAGCTCCGCCTCTGGAGTTAGGATCTGCTCCAGATCCCCTTCTCAGGAGGACGGGATGCTGTGGCATCCCAATCCCCCAGTCTCTGCATCTCAGGGTCTGGTTGCTGAAAGCCTAGAACTTTATGGTCTAAACCTTTCTCAGTAGGTATAGGATATCCTTTATGCTTCCAGGAAGCCTTCCACAAGATGCTCTTATGCTTTCAAGTGGAAAAGATTTACCATATGGTGCTCGCAGAAGGGTCTTGACCCTCTTGCGATATCTCTGGAATCATTACTGGGGTATCTCCTTCATTTTTCTAATACAGGGCTTAAGACCAATTCAGTGAGGGTTCATTTGAGTGCTATTGCAGCTTCTTTTAAGCCTCTAAATGGACAACCTATTTCCTCTCATCCTCTCAGCGAGATTTATGAGGCCTTCTTTTAACTAAGCCTCCCATTAAGCCACCACCGGCGGCATGGGACTTAAATCTGGTTCTTGGGCAGCTCGTGAAGCCACCTTTTGAACCATTAGCTACTACCTCTTTGAAATTCCTTTTCTGGAAGGTCATCTTTCTTATTGCAATCATATCAGCACGTCACATCAGTGAATTGCAAGCGTTGGTGGCTGATACTCCTTATACAAGGTTCTATCATGATAAGGTAGTCCTTAGGACTCATCCACACTTTATGCCAAAGGTGGTATCACCTTTTCATTTAAACCAAGCGGTTTACCTTCCTGTATTTTTCCCAAGGCCTCACGCCTCAAATGCAGAAAGGAATCTTCATACTTTGGACTGTAAAAGGGCTTTGGCCTTTCACTTGCAAAGGACACAGCAACATAGAAAGTCCTCTCAACTCCTTGTTGCTTTTGATCCTACTCATTTGGGACTTCCAGTCTCCAAAAGAAGACTGTTCAGCTGAATTGCACAGTGTATTTATTTTGTCTGTGAGAGTAAGAACCTTCCGCTTGAAGGTCTTGTCACAGCTCACAATGTGAGAGCCATGGCAGCCTCTATGGCTCATCTTCAGTCTGTGTCTATCGACAACATCTGTCGAGCAGCTACATGGGCTTCGGTTCATACCTTCACAGTCCATTACTGCTTAGACAAGGACTCCCGCTGGGATGCCTCGTTTAGTCAGGCTGTTCTTCAACACCTGTTCCATACTTAATCAACTCCTACCCACCATCCCTGGTAGGATGCCAGAAATCCATGGGGGGAAGTGGAGCCCTTTCACACGAGCACACAACTTCTGGGGCCTTTTCCCTGCCATCTGCATCTAGGGAGTCCCCATATGTGAAGACTACATTCCTGCTTGTTCCTGGAGATAGCATATTTACTCACCTGTAACAGGTGGTCTCCGGGAACAGCAGGAATTTAGTCTTCACAACCCACCCACCTCCCCTAGGAGTTGTATCTCTCTTTCCCTCTCTCTTTGTCTCAGCTTTAAACTCAACTGGAGAGGGACAGTTGGGAAAGGCGGGAAGGCAGCACGCAGGCGCTGTGGGATGCTCCCAAAAGCTTTCCTATTGGACGCTGGGGAGCGTTCCGGTGCAGGATCCTTCGGTAAAGACTATACTCATATGTGAAGACTGATAGAGGTTGATTGGCCATGTAAATTTCAGTTTTTCAAACAAAAACTGATTTTACCTTTTGCAAATATTTATACTGCCTCTTTAACCTTGACATCCAAAGAACTTTAAACCATCATTTTGCACATCAACACAACCACCTCCCCACTAGACCCATGCCTGGGAACGTGGATCAAATCCACAAGATCATCTCTCCTACCAGTTATATCACACATCTTTCACACCTCCCTCTCCCATGCCAGCCTCCCCCCTACCCTGAAATAAGCCTGTCAGATCCCCCCTAAAGAAACCCCAGTTAGACCCCAGGTCACCTGCCTCATACAGTCTTATTGCCAGTGTACCCTTCCTAGTGAAGGTCGTGGAAAAGGCTATCCAAATCCAGCTGCAAGAACACATCGACCTACATGTACCTCTTGACAAACACCAACATGGATTGTGCCCGCATCAGTGTCAAAACCTTATTGACCTCCCTACTCTCAATCTCATTACCGGAATGGAAAGACCCACCAGTGGCTTCATACTGCTATTTTTAGACATCTCCACAGCCTTTGACACTGTTTCCCATCAAACATTACTCAACTGACTTCACAGTATCCGAGTACAGGGCAAGCCTCTCACATGGTTCCAGTCATAACTTTCTCAGCATACTCAACAGGTAAGAATCGTCAGCTTGCATCAGATCCCTTCACCCTGCCTTACCAAGTACCCCAAGGTTCCACGCTGTCCTCCCTACTCTTCAATATCTACAACCAGTCCCTGTGCATTACCGTCCAAAACTTCAATGTCAGTTACCAAATCTATGCTGACAACATAATGATTTTTACCCCATTCTCCACAAGAGCTCCTGCTTATTCCAAACTCATTGCCTGCCTCAAAAAAAAAAAAAAAAAAAGTCAACTGGCTCTGGCGCCACAGCCTTGCTGTCAACTTCAGCAAAATGGAGTTCCTACAGATCAGAAAGTCCCCTCTTTCACTCCTCCCCCCTCCTATCTAAGTTGATAATTTGGACCTACAAGTCAATACCTAGGTTAGCTTGGCATCACCCTGGATCAGCAACTTCCATTCCCACATCCAGAACACCACAGCATCAGTCTTCAAACTGTGATCCTATGCAACCTACGCCCCCTCCTTTCCCCAGCACACTTTCGTTCTATAAGTCAAGCCTTCATCATCCCCATCTTTGACTACTGTAATGCTATATACCAAGGGCTCCCCAAATCCACCATCCTCCTCCTACAGCTTGCCCAAAATACCGCCGCATGCACCATCTTTGGAGCCTCCAGATACACCCATATCACATCCATACTAAGAGCTCTCCACTGGCACCCAATAGCCTCTAGAATCAAATACTAAGTCCTTACCATCATTCACAAGGCCCACCTCCACATCCCCTCCATGCACCTTCAGACACTTATTAATAGCCCTCAAAACTAATAGACGACAAAGACAATGCAACCAAAACCTACTCAGCCTGCCGACAGATTTACAAGAGCACCCTACACACTTGCCTTAGAGCCTTCATGCTATACATCACTACCCTCTGGGAATGCCTTACCCCCCTCCCCTCCCCACATTGTGGAACATCCAAACACACCAGGCCTTTGGGAAGAACCTGAAAACGTACTTTTTCCAGGAACATTTTGGCACTGATCAGCCTATGGACCTACAGCAAGAAAAACCCCACCTAGTATACAATATCCTTCCTACTCCACCCCCATAAGTGCCAAATGTGGAGAGATACAAATGCTCTGCACATTAACAAATGTGCAATGTTTCTCAATACTGCTTCTTGATCTCCCCTAACTTTTACTCGTGCCGTTAAACCTACGATGTTTTAATGTAAGATGCCTACACCACTTCTGTCGCCCCCACCTTTACACCTTGTTTGTTCACCGTTTTGACTTGTAGAATAACTGTATAACAAAAGCAGTCAAATAACCTCATTTACATCATAAATATACTGACGACTTTACATAAGTGACATGAATTGGCAGTTGTGCTATATATTTCTGTTCACTTATGGATTAGTATATTTCCACAAGTCTGCTCTTGCTGTACCGTAGTTGCTAACCTTTGTCCCTGTTCGTTCAGTAGAGCATGTCTAGATTTACAATTTTATGCCTACTGCTAAAGCATCAGGACACCTGCTCAGTTCATTCACTTACTGGCAACAGCATCTGAAGCATACAGCAGTGAATTTCCAAGATCTGTAGATTTTTCTCTATTAAAAATTTAACAGTCTGACAAACTGCGGCAGCATTCATGTAATGGATTTTGTACTGAGAATTGCAGTCGCCTCTCAAGCTTTCATTAATAAGTACTGATGCAAGTGAACTGTCCGTTTACTAGTAGAAGGCCTAAGTTTTGGAAATATCTGTCTGAAACTTTGGACTTAAAGGAATCTATTAGAAATATTCCTACTATTAATACCTGCATACATGTTTTTCATTTTTAATTTGTTTGCAATTTTTTTTTTTAAATTTTATTTATACATTTAAACATACATAACAGGAAATATTTTTAGAATAGTATACAAACATGCTATCCATATATACATTAAAGTCCACATCAAGGAGGATATTCCTGAAGTAAGGAAAACAAAATCTCTGCAGACAACAATAATACCCCCTTAATTCAATAGGCAATAATTACATAATAAATAATATTACACCTTCCCTTGCAGAAACTCCTCTAATTGAACAGTATCATAAAACAGAAACCCCTTCCCCTGATAAACAATATGCCATTTACAGGGAAATGTTAAATAGAACGAACCTCCAAACGCCTGGACATAAGGTCTAAGCTGAAGGAAAGCCTTGTGACGTGTTTGAGTTCCCCAAGAGACATCTGGAAAGATCTGACCACAAAACTTTTCAGTCTTCTTAGAAAAATACAATTTTGTAATTTTATCTTTATCTGCATCAGACATGAGGGATACCACCAAGGTAGCCATAGAAGCAATATCCTTGTGCGAGGATTCCAAAATAGCGGAAATATCCAGCATAGACTCAGATATCCGATCATAATCCTGTTCAACCCCAGGATCCCCACTCACCACCTTCGGAACATAGTAAATCTTAGATAACCTAGGCAAATCAACAACAGGAAACCCTAATACTTCCTTAAGATACTTAAAAAAAATGATTTGTGGTAAAAGATAGTGAGTATATGGAAAATTTAACAAACGCAAGTTCTTAGAACGAAGAATATTCTCAAGAATTTCATTTTGATGATGAAGAAGTAAATCCCTCACCAAGGAAGCCAATGCCGCCTGAACCACAGAGACCTGAGTCCATTTTAGAACATCTGCTATCCAGTTCTTTTAAAGAAGTCTCGTGGTCTGAAAGCTTGGTAACAACCTCCTTGGAAAAGCAAGAAATATTCCCCAAGGAGGCATGAAGGAAAGCCTCTGTGCGGGAGACTACCATCCAGCTATCTTTAAGGGTAACATCAGAAGGCGAAGAAACCCCTTCACTAGAAACCTGAAAATCAGTTACAGTGGGAAGAGAACAAATTTTTTAAGAGGTTCTAAATTTAGAAAAGAGTCTGAAAGAGAAACCAACCCTGGGTCTTTGCCTCTTCCCCAAATTGGCGAAGAGGCCACCCCAGGTAGAATGCCTTTTTGATTGGGTGGGGTTAAAGGACCCTTAGATGCGCTAGAGGGGGAACATGATGAAATACTTACAAGAGATACATCCTCTCCAACCGGAGACGAAGATGGAATAGATGATGAAGCCCCCACAGATTTAAAATGAACATCTATGGGACCAAACACTCTAGCCGCCTTCATGCTTGGTGCGGATGCAACTTTTTTTTTGTTTGTTTTGGTTTTCCCATTACATGGACCAGAAAACCCCCTTGTTGCGCCGAAGGGGCACCAAAGGGGAAGAGACCTGCCCCTTTGGACACGCTCCAACAGGCAAGCACCTGCGACCCGCAGTAGGGGCTCCGATGATATAGCCCTTCCTAGTGTGTCAGCCAACCAGCACACAGTCACACAGGTGCAGAGATCCAATGGCAGCCAGGCAGAGGGAAATGCAGTAAATATCTTTGCAATTGTCATTATTGAGGTTGACTAGATTATATGCTAATAATTTCCCTATTAGGTGCACTTTGTTAAAGTGTAGTGCCTGTTGTCGGGAAGGGAAGTTGTTCATCCATACACATTAGCATTTGTGTAAGCATGCAGAAATAAACATGCATATGAGGCTACAAAAATGCCACTTTTCAGGTTCCTCTCTGCCCACCGTGATCGGTTCTTGAATAGTGGACTCCGACAGTGGAGAAAATTCAGCATATCTTGCGGTTTATTTATTTAAGTTTATTTCTATACTGCCTTTCTACAGTCTTGCATGTTTGAATTCTCTGGAAACAAGCAGGAAGTCATCCCTCAAATATGGGTGACGTCTGCGCCGATGGAGCCTGCGTGGATCCCCAGCTTTCAAAGAAAGCCTTTGGGAGATGTACCACGCATACGTGGTCCCCTTCCACCCAAGGGTGCCATCTTGCCTCAGTCTCCTTTTTTTCCACGGAGCCCTCAAGACGTCTGTCCAGTTTCCCCTGGAAAAAGTGTTTTATCTCATTCTATCCGGTACGCGTCTTGGTTCCTTTCCCACCCCCGAGCCAGCTCACCTTGGCATTGTTCCTCTGGTTCTTTCCCTTTTTTCCCTTTGTTTTTCCTCGAAGTGTTCCTTGACCGGCACTTTGAACCCTTTATTGGCTGCAGGCCTCTGACTTGTGCCTTGCGGAAGGGCCCCTTTTTCCCCCAATGGCCTCCAGTAGCTTCAAGAAATGTGATTGGTGCGGTAAGATAATGTCCCTCCCTGACCCACATGACTGCTGCCTCTGCTGCCTTGGGCCAGACCACGACAACTCAGACTGTGAACTGTGCAGGGCCATGATCCCAAAGGCCATCGAGCCGTCAGATGTAGCAGGGAAAATTCTTACACAAGTCTGACTCTGCTGCAGAGTCTCCGACAGTGCATTTCAGGGCCAGAAGAAATCCCTGTAGGTGGAACATAAGTCAAAACCCTTTAAAATCACCTTGGACGATGAGAAAATCCTATTGCAGGCCCCGCAGTCCCCAGCATGAGTCCGAGGGGTTGGAGCAGGTGCAGCCTCACAAGCTGCTCTGGAAGGAGTCGTCTGCATCCAGCGACTGGCCTCGGACACCCGAGGCCATCCTCGTCGAAGACTCCCCCTCAACTGAGCCGACACTGGGCCCGAAATCCTCGGTGTCCGTGTCAGACTGCAAAGCCAACTGTCATGGAGACCAGGATGACAGCCTTTGGAGCACAGTATCTCTGCCTTCCTTGCCCAGCAGTGGGCATTCATGTCCAGTTCCTCCGGTTCATCCACCCCGACAATGGGATCCTCAACATCGAGGGCTTTCCTGGATGTCAAGCTGATCCTCAAGTGTCACTAGCCTCTGGAGAGCCATCTGCATCCGACGAGGTCCCGGTCCCATTCCTCAAGATGCCTGTCCTCTCTGGCGCGTGCACACGACTTAGACCTCGGGTCTTCTTCAGGTCACGGGCCTTCGGTTTCGGGCCATGACCGTGGGCCCTCAGACTCGGACTTCGAGTTGGATTATGAGACCGAGAACAAGGAGTCCCCAGACACTCGGTGGCCCAGAGACATGCCCTCAGACCATTCTCCCCCAGTATCCCTATGCCATTCCCCGCCCGATGATGTCTTCCTCGACTTTGTGTGGGACATGGTTAAAGTGCTCACCTTTGAGACCGAAACTGAGGAGTACCCTTGCATGGAAGAACTGGAGATCCTTCATTATGAAGCCCCTCCAAAAGAGGCCCACACTGTACCAGTCCCCCTGATCCTCAACTGCCGCTGCCTCCATGTGGGAGACACCCGCTTTGGTGCCCATTGTAAGCAGGCAACTCTACTCCATGTACAGAGTCCGCCAAAGTCCTGGGTTCCAGAAGACCCAACTTCCCCAAAGGTTGATAGTCATTGAGTCTGCCATGCGCAGATTTAAGAGCCAAAAGACCCATTCCTTGATGCCCCCCAGCAGGGAGGCCTGGACCCTAGATGCCCTTTGCCAAAAGGCCTTCCAGGGCTTGATGCATACGTGCTGAGTCCAATGCTATCAATTGTATATCAGCATGAATCTCAAAGAGCTGGCGTGAGGGGAGCTTGTCGATTTCTTGGCAAGCCTCAATGGGGGGAACCCCTCCAGCGTTTCAAGTCTTTTGCCTTGGCGGTCAAGGAGTGCTCAAAGTTTTTATCCTGAGCAGCATACGACAGCTTTGAGTCCTCAGCCAGAGTATGTTTGTTTATTTAAAACTTTATATACCACCCATAAACAGTAGCATCTGGGCGGTTTACAAACAAAAATTAAAAAAAAAAAAAAGCTGCAAAGAAGAAAGGAAAGGAACACCATAAAGTTTTTAAAAGGGACAGAATAGAATAAGATCAGCAGAGATAAAAGGCAAAAAGTACATACAATAGTAGAGAGAGGTAGTAGACAAATGAACAGACAATGTTCATTGGTGAGAGAAAGGTGAACAAGGGGGCAGGAGGGTAGGAGCGCTGTATCTTAGCGAGGAGGTGGGGAGGGGGTGAGGATGGGGGAGGGAGGTCAAAGGCGGAGCAAAAGAGATGAGTTTTCAGTTTAGTTTTAAAAGAATTAAAGGAGGGTTCTAAGCGGAGTGCGGGGGGGGGGGGGGGTGAGTTCCAGAGTCTAGGACCTAGGAAGTAGAAAGCTGAGGACCGTGTGGATTCCAAGTGAGCCTGGGAAGGGGAAGGAAGGGACATGTGGTTAATGTGAATGGATCGGAGAGAACGGTGAGGGGTGTGGTGATGGATCTGGTCAGCGAGGTAGAGAGGGGTACCTGAATGAATTGCCCTGTGAACAAAAATGAGAAATTTTAACTGTATCTGAAAAACAATGGGAAGCCAGTGCAGGTGTATTAGGAGGGGGGTGATGTGATCAAAACGTGAAGCGTGAGTTAGAATAGGAACAGCAGTATTTTGGACACATTGCAGACGATGAATATGAGACTTGGGGATACCGGCTAGACAGACATTACAATAATCGAGACGGGACATAACAAGGGAAAGAAGCGGGGGGGGGGGGTAGTCATAGATGAAGTGAGAAAGGGACGGACAGTGCACAGTTGTTTCAGAGTGAAAAAAGAACATTGGACAACTGAAGAAATGTGGTCTTTGAAAGAAAGAGAAGAATCGAGAGTTACACCTAAGTACCATAAAGAGGAAACAGTGGGGATAGGTGAAGAGGAAAGCAGAGGGATGAGGGGAGGGAGGGAGGGGACTACCGAGGGTGAACCAAATAGCGGAGGTTTTGGAGAGGTTAATATGGAGGAAATTAGAGGAGAGCCAGGAAGCAACAGAGGAAAGACAAGTATTAAAAGGAGTGATATTCAGATCAGAAGAGTCGGTGTGTTAAAGAAGGTGACCTACAGTCGCCATAGATTCCTGGGTACTGCAAGTAGTCAAGAGGGGCTACCTCCTCCACCTGCAATGGACACCACCCTCATACTTTCCTGGAAAGCCCAAAAGGCCTCTCCTTCACCAGACTCTGCTACTCTCTGAGCTTGCATGTCTCTTTGAAGAGAAGGCGATGGAACCAGTGCCCAAACATCTCTGGGGAACCGGCTTTTACTCCAGATATTCCCTCCTTCCCAAGTGAACAGTGGGCCACAGGCCCATCCTGGACCTGCATGACCTGAATAGATTTCTGATCAGGGAGAGGTTAAAGATGCTGTCCTTGGAACACTGATGCCATAACTCCAGCAGGGAGATTGACTATGCTCCTTAGACATGAAGGATGTTTATATGTACATCCTGATCCATCTCAGCCACCCTAGTGGGAAGAGGTCACTACCAGTACAGGGTGTTACCCTTCTGGCTGGCTTCATCGCCAAAGGTCTTCAGCAAGTGCCTAGCGGTGGTCGCAGCCCACCTTAGTCTCCAAGGGGCCTTCGTCTTTCCCTACCATTACAATTTAATGCAAAAAAGTGCAGTGTCATGCACTTAGGTAGCAGAAATCCAAGGGAAATGTACGCAATAGGGGGCGAGAGGTTGGTGTGCATGGTTCAGGAGAAAGACCTTGGTGTGATTATCTCTGATGATCTCAAGGTGGCAAAACAGTGCGACAAGGCGGTGGCAAAAGCCAGGAGGATGTTGGGCTGCATACAAAGAGGGATTACCAGCAGAAAGGAAGAGGTACTTATGCCACTGTACAGGTCGCTGGTGCGGCCTCACTTGGAATACTGTGTTCAGTTTTGGAGACCATATCTTGCAAAAGATGTAAAAAGGCTGGAAACTGTTCAGAGGAAGGTGACCAAAATGATTTGGAGCCTGCGTAAGAAACCCTATGAGAAGAGACTTGAAGACCTAAATATGTACACTTTGGAGGAGAGGAGGGATAGGGGAGATATGATTCAGACCTTTAAATACTTAGAGGAACGATGAACAAACAAACCTCTTCCAAAGACGGGGAAGCCGCAAAACTAGAGGGCATAACATGAAGCTGCAAGGTGGAAAATTCAAAGGCATTGTCAGGAAATATTTTTTCACTGAAAGGGTGGTAGATGCTTGGAATGCTCTCCCAATGGAAGTGGTGGGGGCAAACACGGTGACAGAATTCAAAACAGCATGGGACAAGCACTGCGGATCCCTTTATAGCAACAGGATAAAAACAAAATAAACTGGACCATCTAACTTCTCAACAAGTGGGGGTGTCCTGCATGGAGTGGTGGGTTCGCCCCTGAATTGGGGACGTGGGGAGGGGTGGCCTACACGGAGCGACAGGTGCACCTACTCTTGCCATATATTTGCTGGGCAAACTGGATGGATCATGCTGGTCTTTATCTGCCATCATTTACTATGTTACCTGGATGGACTGACTCGTAAGGGGAGGCAGGGCTGCAGAGGTGCACCACACTACTGGATGCACCATCCACACCCTGCAACACCTGGGGATCATTATCAACTACCCAAAGTCCACATCTCTTCCCAACTCGGTGCCTGGAGTTCATAGGAGCTCAGCTAGATGCCCTCCAGGCCAAGTCCTTACTCCCTCAGGAGAGGTCAGAATTCCTCGATGGTTAGCTACAGAAGTGCAGCACTGCTGGTCATTACTTGCCCGTCTTCTCCTCTGCCTTCCTCCACTGGTTGCAGCACCAGTCTGTGCCGGTCCAGACTGACAACCAAGTCGCAATGTTTTATGTTGTCAAGCAAGGAGGCACAGGGTTATACACCCTCTGCCAGGAGGAGGTAGCCCTCTGCTCATATACGACACGCAACCGGATGCTCCTAAAGGCATTCTAACTCCAGGGCCAGGACAATGCCCTGGTGGATAAGCTGAGCAGAGTCTTCTAGCTGCTCGAGTGGCACCTGAATCCCAGAGTGGTTTCCCGGCTGTTTCGACTCTAGGGCATCCCCCTAGTGGACCTGTTCGCCAGCCCGGACAACCCACAGTTGCCCCACCTCTGCTCCCACCAGCCGCACTCGTCCCGGGTGGCTGCAGATACATTCCTCATTCCATGGATGGAAGGGCCTCGTTTATGCCTTCCCGCCAACACCACTGGTCTCCAAGACCCTCTTCAAGGTCCAGCGCGACCTGGCATCACTGATATTGATAGCCTCCTAGTAGCCCTGGCATCCTTGGTTCCTGCTGCTTCTCTACCTGTTGGCGGTGTTGCCAATTCCCCTGTGCTGTGCCCCAGGACTAAAAGGAGGGAGGGCTCTCTCCTGCATCCCATCCTGGGGTCCCTGTCACTTATGGCTTGGCTGCTGAAAGGGTAGCGCTCCCTTCAACCTCCCACGGTACATGGAGGAGGTCCTTCTTCCCTCCTGCAAATCCTCCACGAGAAGGGTGTATGCCTTTAAGTAGCGTCTGTTCTCAGTCTGGTGCACAGATAGGCAAGTGAACCTGTTCTCCTGCCCTGTGCAGCTGATACTCCAGTACCTAATCCACCTGTCGCAGGTGAGGCTAAAGTCCAACTCGGTCAGAGTGCACATGAGCTCTGTCGCATCGCACCACCATTCCATTGAGGGCAAACATCGCTTGGTTCAGCCCCTTGTAACTTGGTTCCTGCAGGGCTTCATGCTATCCAAAATCCCTGTCAGCCCACCAGTGACAGAGTGGGATTTCAATTTGGTGCTGTCGCAGCATACTAAGCCACCATTTGAGCCCCTGGCCACCTGCACTTGTGGTATTTCTCCTGGAAGATCGTCTTTCTCATGGTACTCACTTCAGCTCGCAGGGTCAGCGAGCCTCCAGGCTGTGATGGGAGAGCCTCCCTACACGAGGTTCTACAAGAACAGTGATGCTCCACACACATCCCAAGTTTCTGTCGAAGGTGGTGTCCCCCCTTCCACCTCAATCAGGAGATGATGATGCACACCTTCTTTCCAAGGCCTCAGACCTTCAAGGTGGAGACTGTCCTCCATACTTAGGACAGGGCCCTTTTACAATCCAATCTGCAGTGAACTCGGGATCACCGTAAAGTGCTTCAGCTTTTTGTCTCCTATGATCCCAGTCGACTGGGGTCCCAGTGACTAAGCAAACTGTCCATTTGGGTGGCGGACTGCATTGCCCTCATCTATGAGCAGGTGGTGATCTCACTAGAACAGCGTGTCAGGACCATGGCTACTTCCGTGACAATTCTGCGTTCTGTACCTGTGATGGAAATCTGTCGAGTCACCACCTGTTCTTCGGTCCATACCTTCACAGTTCACTACTGCATGAAGGTGGAATCTTCTTGATTTTAACAACTTTAAATAGTTTTGTGTCATCTGCAAATTTGATAACCTCACTCCTTTTTCCAGGTCATTTATGAATATGTCAAAAAGCAGAGGACCTAGCACAGATCCATGGGGTACTCCACTATTCACCTTTTCCATTGTGAAAACTAGCCATTCTGCCCTACATTCTGCTTTCTATCTTTTAACCAGTTCCTGATCCACAATAGTACACTGCCTCCTATCCCATGACTTTTTAGTTTTGCCAAAAGTCTCTGATGAGGAACCTTGTCAAAGGCTTTCTGAAAGTCCAAATATACTGTATCAACCGACTCACCTTTGTCTACCTGTTTATTCACACCTTCAAAAAAACATAACAGATTAGTAAGACAAGATCTTCCTTGTCTAAAGCCATGTTGGCTGTCTCCCATTAAGCCAATGACTACAGGGTGGCCCAAAAAAAGTGAGAACATCTTGTAGCATATAACTTATTTAAAAATTCAAATTGACAAATTTAAAAAAACAAAGATGGTGACCGGAAATTGTCGAAATAAAGACGTTATATAGCTAAAAAAGGTAAATAAGTAATCTATTTAAGCTTTTAATTTACAAGATTTTCTCACATTTTTGGGCCACCCTGTACATGCTGAGTAATTTTGTTCTTTATGTTTTGGGCTGTACCTGTTGCTCTGTGTAGGTCAGCCCCCCCCCCCCCCCACTCTATTGAATATAAAAGATAGTTAATTTGTCCTTGATTTTATCCTTTTGCTATAAAGGAATCTACTGTGTCTGTCCCATGCTATTTTGAATTCTGTCACTGTATTTGACCCCACCACCTCCATCGGGAGGGCATTCCATGCATCCACCATCCTTTCAGTGAAAAAGTATTTCCTGGTATTGCCTTTAAGTTTACCTCTTTGCATCTTCCCCTCCTTTGAAAAATGTTTGTTCATGGATACCCTTTAAGTATTTAAAGATCTGTATCATATCTCCCCATCCCTCCTCTCTTCTAGGGTATACATAGTTAGGTCTTCAATATGTCTTCTGGCGCAGGCAGCAAATCATTTTGGTTGCCTTTCTCTGAACAATTTCAAGTCTTTTTATATCCTTTGTGAGATAGTGTCTAAAATTGAACACAATACTCCAAGTGAGGCTTCACTAACTACTTGTACAAGGGAGTTAATACCTCCTCCTCTCTGCTTGTTATTCCTATCTGTATGCAGCCCAGCATCTTCCTTACTCTGGCTACCGCCTTGTCACATTTTTTTGCCACCTTGAGATCCTCGCATATTAGCATTCCAGGGTCCCTCTCCTGGTCTCTGCACACCAACCTCTCTCCCCTTATCACATATGATTCCTTTGGATTTTTGCATCCCAAGTGCATGACTCTGTTCATGTTAAATCTTAACTGACAAGCATTAGACTATTCTTCCAGTGTTTTTTAGATATTTCCTCATTTTGTCCACTCTGTTGCAAATTTTCATGTCCTCTGCAATAATGCAGACTTTTCCATTCAGTCCTTTTGCAATATCACCCTCAAATACATTAAACGTTGATCCAAGGACCGATCTCTGAGGCACACTACTATGCACTTTCCTTTCTTCTGAGTAAGTTCCATTTACCAGCATCTTCTGTCATCTGTCAGTCAACCGTTTCGTGATCCAGTTCAGCACCTTGCGACTCATCCCCAGGCTGCTTAGTTTATTGATAAGCCTCCTATAAGGAACAGTAACAAAGACTTTGCTGAAATCTAGGTATATCACATCCATTGCATGCACTTATCTATGTCTCTGGTCAGTCAGTTAAAAAACTCAATCAAATGTTTGGCATGATCTTTCCCTGGTAAAGCCATGTTGCCTCAGATCATGCAGTCCATTGGATTCCAGAAAGTCAGTATTCCCACCACAGCAGCTTAACGGCCTAGAGTTTGTCACCTCTTCCCAATTACCATTTTTGTGAAGAGGTGCCACATCATCCTTTCTCCAGTCCTGCAGAACCTCTCCCGTCTCCAAGATTCTGTTTAAAACATCCTTTAAAGTCCCTGCAGAACCTTTCTGAGCTACTTCAGTATCCTGGGATGTATCCCATCAGGTCCCATGGCTTGCCCACCTTGTTTTGCAAGCTATTCGAAAACATCTTCTGTGAATGGTGTGGTATCTGCTTCCTTCCCATTTATATATTCGTTAGTATTACGTGGTCCTTCTCCAGGATTTTCTTGAGTGTTTAGCATTTTCGTGTTTTCAATGTCACTTTCCACAAATCTGTCTTTGGTACTTTTGAGTCTGGCAATTCCACCTCTGATCTTCCTCCTCTTCTAAATATACCTGAAAAAAGTTGTTGCCGCGCTTCACATCTTTATCCATTTTTTTTCTTCCGCCTTTGCTTTTGCTATCCTTGTTTATCTTTTTTAGCTTTAGCCTGTATTCTTTTCTGTGTTCCTCTTTGTGATCTTCTGAATTTTGCAAAAGCTATTTTTATGCCTTTATTTGTAGAGCCACTGATTTGATGAACCATATAAGTTTCCTTTTTCCTCTTCTTTTTAATTACTTTCCTTGCATATATATCCATTGCCCCTTTTTTTGTTTCTTTAAGTTTATCCCACTGCTATTCCATTTCCGTTATTATCTTCCCCCTTGCCAAATTCTCCTTCAGGTACTTTCTCATTTTACTGAAGTCAACGTTCTTGAAGTCTAGGATTTTGCTGTGATTGGACTTTCCCTTGGCTTTTACCTCAAACCACATTGTGATGATCACTGCTGCTCAAATGGGCACCCACCTGGTCATTCAACATGCTATCTCCATTGGTGAGTACTAAATCCAGCATTGAACTTTCCCTGGTTGATTCTATCACCAGTTCTCCAGGAACAAGCAGGAAGTCGGCTTCACATATGGGTGGTTTCTGCACCAATGGAGCCCCTGCGGAAGCATCTCCCCAGCTTCAAAGAAAGCCTTTGGGAGATGCCACCATGCATGCGTGGTCCCCTTTCCGCCCAAGGGTGCCGCCTTACTCAGTCTCTCTTTTTCTGTGGAGCCCTACAGATGTCAAGTCGTCTTTCCCCAGAAAAAAGTTGCTTTTCTTGTGCATTAAAATGCCTTTTCTTCTCCAGTTAGCACTGGTCCCTTTTCCTGCCTCCGAGTTCCATTGCCTCTGCTTTGAGTCTTGGAACCGTGTTTAGTTTTTTCTTCCAGCGCGGTTTCACGCCTTTTCTAACCGCTGGCCGCGTCGAGGGTCTTTGATCTGACGGGGGTTCTTTTTGCCCCAATGGCTTCAAAAGGTGTGATTGGTGCGCAAAGAATACACACAACTGCTGCCTCTGGTGTCTAGGTGCCAACCATGACCTAGAGGTTTGCACCCTGTGCAAAAGATGCCCGCCAAGGCCATCCAAGGTCATCGGCAGAAGCAAGATGATATCTTCCACAGGTTAGATTCTGCCATGATGTCCCCGGTGACCTCACTCTTTAAGGCCCCGCATGGATCCTCTGAGTCACGTTAAGCCCCCGTGGCGCCCGATCAGGTCCGCGGATACTCCGACAAGGGTTCTCCAGAGCGTGAGGGCAACAAGAAGAAATAATTCTCGAGGACTTCATCCTGAGAATCAGACACACATAGCAAGTCCCATGCCAGGTCCCACAGTCCCCAGAGGGTATCAGAGAAGTCTGAGTGGGAGCAGCCGGCAAAGGTGCCCAGAGCAGACACCAAAGCCTCAGCGATGGAGCATGGACCCCCGAGACCTGTCCCGTCAAAGACTCCCTCTTCTCACTAACACCAGACCCTGTCACCCTGGGCGCCCTCCAGACACTCACCATGTGAAAATCATTATCCTTACCGGCACGACTCCTTCGGGAATGAGGGCAGGCAAGCCATCTGGTTCACATGAAATGGATAAAGTATTTTAAACAAAAAGGAAGTCACAGGCTGAATAGAAATGGCCGCCTCGGCAAGACAGAGCCTGCAGCTCTGATATCTCCAGTGTGGAATAAATTTCAACCAAGACAACAGTTGAGTGCCCAACCTTTAGGTAGCATGGTCCAGCGGCTCAAAGGAGAATGTCATCACAGCCCTGAGCACCAGACACAGATCCCAAGAAGGGATCACAGACCGAAGGGGAGGATGCAGACTCTGAACTTCCTGGAGAACACATGAAATGTCTGGTTTTAAGGCCAAAGTCTTGCCTGCCGCCAGAGCTGCCACCTGAACTTTCAGGGAGCTAAGTGAAAAGCCATCCTCAAGGCCATCTTGCAGAAAGGCCAACAGGGAGGACACCTTGGCTGCCTCAGAAGTCAAGTGTCACGTGTCGCACCATCGCTCAAAGGGGCACCATATCCGTACGTATGTTAGCTTGGTAGACCTCCAGGAACCAAGCAGAGTAGAGATCACTGCTGGAGAGTAGCCCTTACAGGCTAGCAGTCTCCTTTCAAGAGCCATGCCATAATCGAGAAGGGAGCTGGGTTCTCCTGCCGCAATAGCCCCGAAATGGGAGGTAGTTGAAAAGGAGGCGCCTACAGGAGCTGGATCAGGTCTCTGAACCACGCTCTCCATTGCCAATCCTGTGCTACCAGAGTGGAGGAGTGACCTAGTGGTTGGGGCAAGGGTACCTCGGGCCAAAGGTTCGGGGGTTCAAATCACACTAGAGGACAGCAACCTTGGGCCGGAAGGACTGGGGTTTCTAGTTCACAGGTGCTCCTTGTGGTCTTGGGCGAGCCACTTAACCCTCCATTGCCCATGTTCCCTGTAAAATAGTTATCTCCAAGTTATAATGCCCTGTTCAATGTAATTTGTTCATTCAATGTAAACCGCCTTGATATCATGAAAGGCAGTATATAAGAAATGTATGGGTGGTGCTCTATATATCGCTTCTCACACCCCACCAGGGGCCTCGGAGGAAATGCGCACAGCAGGTGCTGACTTGGCCAAGACTGGATCAGCGCATCGTCACTCTTGGACCTCGTCTGTGTGGTGACTGAAGAAGTGGAGAATGTTGGCATTCAAGCAGGTTGCCATCAGATCCATTTCAAGGCAACCACAGTTGTGCTGAATCAACTGAAATTTCTCCTGACTCAACTCCCACTCTCCAGGATGCAGATTGTGCCAACAGAGTAACCCTGCTTCCTCATTGTCCACCCCAGCAATGTGCTGGGCTGAGAAGGCTAGAGGTGGAAGACGTTCTCCGCCCAAGCAACGAGGAGATACCATCTCCAGAGCCACCCCGGCGCTCCTTATGCTGCCTTGCCGATTGACATAGTCCACCACCATGGCATTACTTGAAAACGCCCAAGCCACCTGGCCCTTGACAGGTTCCGGAAAAATAGAAGACCTAACCTGATGTCCCTCACCTTAAGGTGTTTGGACTTCACCGCTTCACTGTTTTTTCAATGACCCTAGGCTATGTTGTGTTTTCTATGGGCTCCCCAACCCGAGAGACTGACTTCTGTTGTCAGTAGAATCCAGGAAAAATCATCCAGTGATATGCCCTTCCTGAGATGATGACAGGGCTACTGCCACCACTGCAGTCTGGCCTTCACCATCAACATGGGCAGAAGCCTGCGCTCAAACCTTTGGGAACTCTGGGACCATTGAGTAAACAAGCACTGCTGGAGTGTGAGCATGTGTGCACGGGACCATCTCTATTTATTTATTTATTTAACAATTTTATATACCGCACTATTCATCATCAGTGCGGTTTACATTGAACATCAACATACCTGTCAATCCATGACTGATCTAGGTTTACAGATAACAGGGAACTGGGTGTTAACTGGGGAATAACTATCTACATAATTATACATAATTATATATACATTGAATAGGTTACATCAAGTTTTGATATTTGATAAGAATATAGTGTTTTCACATTTTGATCTTTTGTTCTGGATTGTTATGTGTAGTAGTTATCTGAGTGATGCGGGAGACGGATTCTATTGTGTGTATGGTAGCTTGAAGTGTAAAGTGAATAGATAGTGCTTGATGGACTTTCTAAATTGGGTGATATCCCTGATTGATCTGATGTTTGGAGGTAGTTTGTTCCAGCACTTGGGAGCATAGGACACAAAAGCTCTGTTAATAGTTTGTTGTGTCCATTTTGTGGAGATACTGGGAGTAACTAGTGTGTTTTCTGCTACTAGTCTCCTGGGTCTGTTTGGTGTGTGGGTGATGAGATTTGAGATCGATGCAGGAGATAATTTATTAATAGCCTTGAATGTGATGAGGGTTTTGTATGTTATTCTGCAGTTTATCGGAAGCCAGTGCAGATCGATCAGTATTGGTGTTATATGATCTCTTATAGAAGCTCCAGATAGGATGCGGGCTGCCGCGTTCATCGCCAGTTGAAGTGGATTTAGTGTATTCTTGGGGAGACCATGAAGGATGATATTCGCATAGTCGAAATGCGGTGTGACTATTGCTTGGAAAACTGTACGGAAGTCCTTGGTCTCCATCATTGGTTTCAGGTGGCGCAGTGTTTTTAGTTTGCAGTAAATTGACCTTACTGTGTTCTTTATGTGCTCTTTAAGATTGAGTTGTTGATCGAGTATCACACCGAGGTACTTTATGGAGGCTTTGATAGGGAGTTCTGCATCTCTTACTGTGAGGGTGGTTGGCGGAGCAAATTGCTTGTTTCTTGTTGCTATGAGTACTTCGGTTTTCTTGAAGTTTATTCTCATGTTTTGATTGAGGAGCCAGTCGGTTATTGCATTGAAACAATTGATTAGTGGAGAGTAGTCAGGATTTGATATATTGATTGGTGTGAATATTAGCACGTCATCTGCGTATAATAAGCAAGATATATCGAAATCTCTGGTGATTTGGCAGATTGGCTGCATGTATATATTAAAAAGCAATGCAGATAGAGATGAGCCTTGAGGTACTCCCTGTTTCTGTTTGAAGGGTTCAGATGTAATGTTGCCTGTACGGACCTGTTGCCAGCGCTCATCTAAGTAAGATTTGCACCAGTTCCAGGCTTGGTTGCGGATGCCTTTTTCGTGGAGTCTAGCTAGCATGATCTTATGGTCGACTGAGTCGAATGCCGCTGATATGTCCAGAAAAATCATTGCAATGGCCACGTGAATGTTGTCAATCCCACAGATGAGTTTGTTAAGTAGTGAAGTCATGAGTGTTTCTGTTCCGTGAGCTTCTCGGAATCCGTGTTGGCATGGGTCCAACGGGGCTGCTGTGTCAATGTGGTGTTGGATCTGCCTCTGAGTTTCCTTTTCAAGTATCTTGGCTAGGTAGGGAATGCTGGAGATTGGGCGGTAGGATTCTTCCTTCGTTGGGTCCATCTGGTTGTTTTTTAGCAGAGGGCGAATTGATGTTTGTTTTAAGGGCGGTAGGGAAGATGCCAGTTAGGAGATATTTGCGATCTTAGCTATGTAAGGGCTAAGCTCGGCACGTAAGGTTTTGATCCATTGTGCTGGATATGGGTCATTTGGTGCTGTGGTGGTATTTATAGTAGCGATAATTTCTTCGATGGTTTTTCTTGATGGTGGTGAGAATTTATCGAGTGATGCTTGGGCCTGTGGGAGTTGGATTAGTATTTGTGATGACGTTGTGTTCGCCTTGACCATTTTGGCTTGGATGAAATTAGCATATAGTTGTGGTTGTATGGATTCTTGATGCGGTGGCGATGGATCTTTGGTTAACGTTTTTACTAAATTGAAGAGATCGCGTGGTCTGTTTAGTGTTTTGCTGAGAAGATTGGAGTGGAATTCTTTCCTTGTAGACCAAGTTAGTTCGCGATGCTTTTTGAGTTGGGTGAGATACTCTTCTTGAATCTGGTTGTTGTGGGTGTGTCTCCATTTTCTTTCTAACTGCCTCAGTTGGAGTAGAGATGTATGTAGATCTGAAGAGAACCAAGGGGCATCCTGCTTTTTGTTGGAGCGATTCATGGGTGGGAGCTTCTTGTACATGCTTGGTTGATGTGCATATTGATAGAGAGTGTCATTCCAGTTAGAGATCAGCTCATTTAGATTGTCCGTTGGCTTGGATAGTTTTGGCAATGCTTGTTTAGTGAGGGTCTCTACGCCTAATGGCTTAAATCGCCCTGCGTTTGTTGTTGAGGTGACTGGCTGGGTGAGCGTGTTGTCGCCATCAATCCAAGGAGCTGATGATTATCTCAGACTGGGGGGTCTGCTGCGCACAGAACAGCATCAGGCAATCCAACAGTCTTCTGACCTTCTCTGGCAGGAAAACTCTGTCCACTTAAGAATCGAAACATGCTTCCAGCATCTCCAAGGACTGGGAAGGCAAAAGCTGACTCTTCCCTTGATTGATCCCTCAGCCGAGGCTTTCCAGAAAGGTCACCACTCAGGATGTCACTCGAAACGCTTCTGATAAGGAACGGGCTCAGTTGAGCTAGTTGTCAGATAGGGGTGGACAGAGATCCTTTGGCTCCGCAACCGCCAACATCATGACCTTTGAGAATATATTTGGGGTGGTGACTAGCCCAAAAGGAGGGGTGGCAAACTGATAGTGAGAGCCAAGTACAGCAAAATGCAGATATTACTACTGATCTGCCCAGATTGGGAGATGAAAATAATGCCTTGTCCAGATTCAGAGAAGCCAATAATTCCCCTCTACACACTGCTTGAATCACAGAGCACAAGATGCTTTGTCTGCATTGACCCCTTGAGATCCAGAATGGCCCAGAAGGAACCGTTCTTCTTTGGTACCACAAAATAAGTGGAGTATCTGCCCTTGCTCTGTTCGTCCAGGGGGACGGGCACCACTGCCTTCAATCATAGCAACTTGTCCAAAGTGGTCCACCCAGCCAGCAGCTTTGATCACAGACCCACAAGGGGAAGTAACGAATGCATTGCGAACTGGCTCTTTGTATTCCAGAACGTAGCTGAACTGAATGATGTCCAGTATCCAGTGATCCTTTGTAACCCATAAAGGCAAAGCCTGTCTCCACCTGGACGAACCATGGAATGGGCCCCAAGACCTTCATTATGCAGCCTGGGAGGGTCCTCTTCTGGAAAGGACAGAGTCCCTGGGTCCAGGTGCTCCATTAAATGACTGAGAACGAGCTTGAGGTCCTGAAGCAGAGGGGAAGAGAGGCTTTCCTGGTCGGTAATGAGGATAGCCCTGAGACCCCCCAAGACTCCGGCCAGTGCATCCTTTTTGGTTGGATAGAGGCTGATGAGAAAGATTCACTAGTCTGCATCACAGGCCCTTTGGACTTGTCTTCCAGGAGGCGGTAAGATTTGTCTTGCCTAGGTCCTTCACCACCACCTACAAATCTGTCCCAAACAGAAGCTTCCCCTTAAAGACCAATTGAGCCCACTGTGCTTTGGAGGGTGCTCAGTGCCAGAGCATATCCAATGCCATGACGTAGTCATCAGGGCACCATCCCTGGCTACCAAATGTACCAGGACACATGGCATTAGAAAGAAATGCTGTAGCAGACTTTTTTTTTTTTTTTTTTAAATATAAGGATGGGGGGCGGGGTAGCATCAGGTGGAAGAGGCTGAATCCAATAGAGCAGGGCTCAAGTCGTCTGGCTGGTACCTACTACCAGCTGTAAAATAGCCACCGCCATGGCAAACTGGTTCCTCAGCAAGGAATCTGACTTGTAGTCCAGAACATACTTTAAAGCTGATCCGCCATCTGCAGATAACCGCCTTGACCTGCGCGTCCACTCTGGGAATGTCAAACCACTTAACGAGCTTCTCCTCTGAGTGGAATGATCTTTTTATACACCCTTAGCTCTTTTTTGGGGGGCGTCCCACTGATAGGTTCATATCCTTGATCACCTTCAGAAATGGGGAGACAGCAGTGGATTTCCACAGCTCTTGAAAGAGTGGGTGTACTTTTTGGCTTCTGCTCCGTGTCAGAAGCATCCATAAAGTTCAAGGCGATGGAGGTCCTTCCGGAATAGGCAGATCACGCTGTCCTATGCATAACTTCTGAAGGCAAGTACAATTCCTCATCCACATCAGAGCCTAGTACTGAGTCATCTGAATCTGAGGCATAGTCAACATCTCAGATAACTCCCAGCTGTTCCCCTTCTCCAGGGAATGCCCTTTGCTGGGGATGTGTACCCAAAAATAATTGAAAAGGGCTTCTCCTTTCAACCTGCCCAGCATGAGACTGTGTCTGAGGGCATCTAGAGGCCTCAGGGTCTGAATTACCATGTTAGATGGACCAGGCCTGTTGCAAAATGGAAAAGAATTCTGGGGAGTACAATCTGGAGTCTGGAAGCTCTCCTCTCGGATAAGGCTCCCCAACACCAGGGGGCATAGCCTCCACAGAACCACTAGAGGACAAAGAGCGGCTCATAGCACTGACGCCAGAACCTCCAGCCAGTTGTATATACTTAGCCGATAGCATTATCCATCACTACTACTACTACTGAGCATTTATATAGCGCTACAAGTCGTCTGCAGTGCTGCATAGAGATGTAAGAGACAGTCCCTGCTCATCAGAGCTTACAATCTAGTCAAGACAAACACAGAAGGTGTAGGCAGGGATCAAGCAAGGGGAAAGAAAAAAGGAAATCAGGTGGGTCAAGATCCAAAAGTAGCAGCGAAGAGGTGAGTTTTCAGCCTGGATTTGAAGAGGGTTAGAGAAGGTGCCTGGCGTACAGACACAGGTAGTTTGTTCCAGGCGTAAGGCGCAGCAAGGTGAAAAGAGCGAAGTCTGGATTTAGCATTAGAAGAGAAGGGCACAGATAGAAGCAGTTTGCTAGCAGAGCGGAGTTCCCGGGGGGGGGGGGGGTTGTAAGGAGAGAGAAGAGAAGAAAGGTAGAGAGGAGTCGCAGAGTGAATGCATTTATAGGTCAACAGGAGAAGTTTGAACTGGATGCGGAAATGGATAGGGAGCCAATGAAGTGACCTGAGGAGTAATATGGGCATGACCAGGCTGGCGGAAGATTAGCCGCGCAGCAGAGTGTTGAAGAGATATAAAGGGGAGAGATATCATTCAGAGGGAGACAAGTAAGGAGTAGGCTACAGTAGTCAAGATGGGAGGTGATTAAGGAGTGGATAAGCGTTTTAGTAGTGTGTTCAGAGAGGAAAGGGCGGATTTTGCTGCTGATATAGAGAAAGAAACGGCAAGTCTTAGCTATCAGATGGAAATGTGTGGAGAAAGAGAGAGGAGACAGACAACCCCCAGATTGCGGGCTGAGGAAACAGGAAGGAGTACAGGGTTATACACAGAGATTGAGAAAGGAGGAAGAGGAGGGGAGGTTTTAGGGGGGAAAGATAAGTTCAGTCTTGGCCATGTTCAGTTTCAAGCGGTGGTGAGACATCCAGGCAGCAATGTCAGAAAGGCAGGCAGAGATCTGGGTTTGGATTGCCGGAGAGATTTCAGGCGTAGAGAGGTAGATCTGGGAGTCATCAGCATACAGATAGAAACATAGAAACATGATGACAGAAAAAGACCACATGGCCTATCTAGTCTGTCCTTCCATATCAACAACTACAACAGTCCACTTTTTACCTTTAGAGATCCTCTGTGTTGGTCGCATGCTTTTTTAAATTCAGTTACTGTCCTCATCTCTACCATCTCCACTGGGAGACTATTCCATGGATCCACTACTCTTTCCGTAAAGAAATATTTCCGCATATCACTCCTGAATCTATCTCCCTTCACCCTCATCCCATGTCCCCTCGTAGCAGAACTTGCTTTCAATTGAAAGAGGCTCTCTCCCTGAACATTTATGCCACGGAGGTATTTAAACATCCCAATCATATCACCTCTATCCCGCCTTTCCTCTAAGGTGTACATATTAAGATCTTTAAGTCTGTCCTCATATGCTTTATAATGAAGCCCACTAATTACACAGGTACACTAAAAAAAATTTTTTTTTAACTGCCTCTAATGTTTCGATTGATTTTTATGTTTTTTGGTGCGCTGAATCCAAATCTGGTAACCAATTTGCTCCATCACGTACAGATTTTTTGCTACATTGGATTAGCAGTTTGAGGTGAACGTTTCAGATTGAGTGCGATCGAGATAAAAGTTTCTTGGATGAATTCTTTATACTAATTGTTTAGTAGTTATTCAAATAAGAATAAAGAAAATTGTAACAAGGCAGCACATAAGAATAGAGTAATGTCAACAAAACACACTGTGATGGTAGCAAAATTGTCTGCACTTAAAACAGCCACATACATGTGCACAAACATTGAGCATATAAGAGCGAGGTTAGACACAAGCAAAGCAAAGAAATGTGCAAAAAATGTTGTACAGGTATGTATGTAAGAATAGAAAACGCAAACCGCACCATTGCAATACATGAAGACAAACACCCGATGGTGTGAAAATAAAATTCTAATAAATGAGATCGACACTGTGGTAATAACTAGCAAATTTTTATTTCAAAGTTTAGTAAAAACACGATATTTGTCAACACAGTTTAGATTTTAAAGTCATTCTTGGGTCAATCAATCTCCTGGTGGGCCCGTGTCTTCTTCCCCCGAATGCTTCTCTTGGTGCGCTGCTTGGCGTATTTTTCATCTGGGGTTTCCCGCAGCAGCAACCAGCAGAAATCAGCCATCATAGTGGTGTTCCATCTTCCTTGGTACCTTCTCTCTGCATCCTTGATGTCCTGGTGAAACCTTTCACCTTGTTCTTCACTGTACGCCCCCACGTTTTCGGGAAAGTAGTTCACATGGGAGTGCAAGAAATGGACTTTCAGGCTCATGTTACAGCCTTGTTCTTTGAAGGCATTGAGCATCCTGGCAACAATATCCTTATAGTTCTCATCCCGCCTGTTCCCCAAGAATTTGAGAACAACATCCTTGAAGGAATCCCAGGCTTCTTTTTCCTTCTCAGACATCGTTTCAGCAGCGAATGCTCCATCTGAAATGAGTTTCCTTATATCAGGGCCAACAAACACTCCTTCCTTTAGCTTTGCTTCAGAAAGTCGGGGGAACTTTGAGCAAAGGTACCGAAAGCACTCACCATCTTTTGGAAGGGACTTGATGAATTGCTTAATGAGACCCAACTTAATGTGGAGAGGTGGTAATAGAATTTTATCACGAGGTACCAAGCTCTCATGAAGAACATTTTTCTCACCGGGTCTCAAATACTCCCGAATTGGCCAGTCTTTTTTCCCCCAGTGTAGGTCGCGGGCCCGGCTATCCCACAAGCAAAGGAAGCAGGGATATTTGGTGAAACCGGATTGCTGCCCTAATAGCATGGATAGAATTTTAAAGTCTCCACAAATCATCCACTTATGCTCATCATAACGAATCTTCTGAAGAATCAGGGCCAAATTCTCGTATTTTTCTTGGAGAATAACAGAGTGAGCAATAGGAACTGAAGCGAATGTGTTGCCATTATGAAGAAGAACACCTTTTATGCTGTCTTTTGATGAATCAATGAACAGCCGCCATTCAGCAGGATCATACTTGAGTTTAAACTTTTCCATCACTCTCCGTATATATCGTTGCAAAATACCAAATCTTCCTCTTTGCTGAAATACTTCAAAAATTGTGTCTCGCGGTTGCTGCGGTACCAATAAAAAGTTGTTCCTGGTGACAATAGATTTTTCTGTTTAAGCCGAGAACCTAGCAGTTGGGCAGCATCTTTTGGGAGACCTAAATCCCGGACTAAATCATTCAATTCAGCTTGAGAGAAAAGTTCAGGTTTCGGATCTGGTTCAGTTTCAAACTCGGAAGTACTGGACTCATCGGGAAAAGCCATCTGATGAGTCTCATCATGAACAGAACCGTCCACACAAATATGATCCAAAGATTTTGGTGGTTCAGGCACAGGTACTTCGTTGCTATGAGGCATAGGCCTAATTGCTGAGGGAAGGTTGGGGTAACTTATTACGTTCTTATTTTTTAAGTTGTATCCCTTCACAATGCAAGAGCAAAAATAGCAGTCACTGCTGTGGTCTCTTTGTTCACGCCACATCATAGGTATTCCGAAACGAAATGCTTGTTTTTTACCTTTCATCCATAAGCGTAGATCTTCCTCACATGTCTTGCACACTTTGTGAGGAGCCCACGGTTTGTCTTGATCGCCTAACTTCAAACCGAAATAGGCGAAATATACTTTTTTAATAAATGCAGAAATGTTCCTCTGCCGCTTTTTCACGGTATATTCCCCACAAATAAAATAAAAACTGTCCGGAGAGTTGACGCAACCTCTGGCTCTGTGAGCCATCACAAATACACAGCACTGCAAACTACAACTGTAGTGAACCACTTCGGAATAAAGCTGGATTACGACTGAGCAAACAAAAGGTAATAAGGAACTTGCAAGAAACTGAAATTTGACAGGAACGTTCATGGCGCAAACCACCGTGTTTGAAGCGAGCGAACGAGGCGAGGCGAACAGGAAAGAACATGCGTCAGCGCGAGTACTGGATTTAGCCCCCCGCCTCCCAATTGTCCTGTTAATGTATAAAATGAATACAAAACACTCTAAAATATCATGAGGGAGTGTTTCTAGTTAACCATTACAACCTCTATTTTGGGCCAAGAAAATAAACTGCAGTCGGCTAAAAAGGAATTATGTGAACATTCCTTATATGGGTAAGAAATCTAATTTTGCAAGAAAACGTGACGTGATGGAACATTTTGGCTATTTTTCCTGGATTCAGCACCCCAAAATCTATAGGAATGAGTTGCAAAACTGGAGGCAGTTTTTTGGTAGTGTACCTGTTATTTTAGTAACCACCCTCTGCACCGACTCCATCCTGTTCACATCCTTTTGAAGGTGCGGTCTCCAGAATTGCACACCATACTCCAAATGAGGTCGCACCAAAGACTTATACAGAGGCATTATCACCTCCTTTCTTCTGCTAGCCATTCCTCTCCGTATGCACCCAAGCATCCTTCTAGCTTTTGCCGTCGCCTTTTACCTGTTTAGCTACTTTAAGATCATCAGACACAACCACGCCTAGGGTCCCGCTCTTCTTTAGTGGACAAAAGTACTTCACCTCCTATACTGTATTGCTCCCTTGGATTGCTGCAGCCCAAATGCATGACCTTACATTTTTTAACATTAAATCCCAGCTGCCAAATTCTAGACCCTTCTTCAAGCTTAGCTAGATCCCTCCTCATGCTATCTACACCTTCCTGGGTGTCTACTCTATTGCAGATTTTGGTATCATCTGCAAAGAGGCAAACCTTACCCGACAGCCCTTCCGCTATATCACTAACAAAGATGTTAAAAAGAATCGGACCAAGGACAGTGAGCTCCATTTACTTGTACTCTTTGTCGCCTCCCACCAGATGGTACTGAAAGCCATGGGAAGAGATAAGCATACCAAGGGACTGGGTGTAGAGAGAGAAAAGGAGCGGATCCAAGACAGATCCTTGGGGTACACCAACTGGGAGTGGGGTAACAGAGGAGGAGGAGCCACAGAAAACACACTGAAAGAGCGATGGGAGAGATAGGAGGAGAACCAGGATAGTACAGAGCCCCTAAAGCCAAGCGAGGACAGGGTATCAAGGAGAAGGTTGTGGTCAACAGTGTCAAAAGCAGCAGAGAGGTCAAGAAGGATGAGGACAGAGTAAAGGCCCTTGGATTTTGCCAGGAACAAGTCACTGGAGACTTTGGCAAGAGCCGTTTCAGTAGATTGTAAAGGACGAAAGCCAGACTGTAAGGGATCCAGGAGGGCATGAGAGGAGAGGAAGTTGAGGCAGCAGCAGTGAACTGCATGTTCAAGTAGTTTAGATATGAAGGGAAGGAGAGAGATGGGTCGATAATTAGAAGGACAGGTGGGATCAAGTGAGGGTTTCTTGAGGAGAGGTGTGACCACAGCATGCTTGAAGTCTGCAGGGACTGTTGCAGTGGAGAGCGATAGGTTGAGAATATGAGAGATGGAAGGGACAACGGTGGAGGAGATGGGGCTTAGGAGACAGGTGGGGATAGGATCAGAGGAGCAGGTGGGGAGTTTGGAGGAAGAAAGAAGGTGTGCAATTTCCTCTTCAAAGGTCACAGGAAAGGAAGAGAGAGTAGCAGAGGTAGGGGGTGGGGGAGAGATGGGAGTGAAGAGGAGGAGGAGGGGAAGTAGCTGACTTTGCGGGGAATTGGAGAGTGATTTTGTGGATTTTGTCATGGAAATAGCCAGGGTTTGTGCAGAAAGAGAGGGAGGGATCAGAGGCGGAGGCACTTTGAGAAGAGAGCTGAGAGTAGTAAAGAGACGGCGAGGATCAGAGGCAAGAAAGTTAATCAGATGGACATAGTAGTCTTTGGCAAGAGCTATGGCTGACTGGAAAGAGACAAACATGAATTTGAAGTGTAGAAAGTCTGCAGGGGAGCGGGATTTGAGCCAAGCATGCTCAGCTGAATGAACACAGGAACGTAGATCGCGGGTAGTGGATGAAAGCCAGGGCTGGAGTGCAGTACGCCTCACAGGATGTGGCATGGGCAGAGCAAGAGCATCCAGAGCAGAGGAGAGTGCAGCCTTATAAGAAGTTACTGCCTCGTCAACACACTCAGATGACATAGTGGAAGAAAGAAATTGTATTTATTTGTACATTATTTTATACCGCCTCTTCCAGAGATCAGATGTGGTTTAAATATAACAGAACAGAATAATAATGAACTTATTATTTTACAATCAACGTTTTAGGACAATTTAGTTAAATATTTAATAAACTTTTGAACTTTTAAAACTATTAAACAACTGAACTATTTACAGAAGGTAAAGTATATGGTTCCATTTGCTGAATGACTGGATGGTACAAAGATGGAGGAGTGGAGGAGTGGCCTAGTGGTTGGGGCAAGGTACTTCGGGGCCGGAAGGTCGGGGGTTCAAATCCCACTAGAGGACAGCAACCTTGGGCCGGAAGGACTGGGGTTTCTAGTCCCACAGGTGCTCCTTGTGGTCTTGGGCAAGCCACTTAACCCTCCATAGCCCATGTTCCCTGTAAAAATAGTTCTCTGTGTGCTGTGCTTTCCTGTCTAATCAATGTGTTTATACCTCAAAATTTCCTGTCATGATTTGACAATTTCCAATCTGTAATCAAACCGCTGCTGATCGCTGGAAGTAGCGGTATACAAATGTATACTAAATAAAAAATAAAAAGATGTGGAGGAATTGTGCATGTGTGCGATTGTGCGTGTAATGTGTCTGTGTTATGTCTAAGTAGGGTCAGTGTATGGATGCTGATCAGTGTTGACCTGTGAATTCGGAACATCATTGTGTTGTAGATTGTAAAAATGCTGGGTAAGTAAGTTTTTAGATCTTTTCTAAATGATTGTAGGTTCTTAATCTCTGAGTTCAACTGGGAGGTTGTTCCACAAAGTAGGTGCAATGAACGAGAAGGCAGTGTTGCTTGTCTTCTGCCCTGATTTTTGAATGGAATCTGGAACTAGCAACATTTGGAGATTCGCTCTTCTTCTTGACCTACTTTCCTGGGGAGTATGGATTAGCGTTGCAAAATATGACGGGGCTATATTATTGATGAGCTTGAAGGTGGTAACCATTAGTTTGTATAGGATTCTACATGAAACTGGGAGTCAATGCAGGGTGTAAAGAATAGGAGAGATGTGGTCAGATAATTTTGCTTTGAAGATCATCCTTGCAGTGACATTTTGAGCCACTTGTAGAGTATGCAGATTTTTCTTATTTATTTTATTTATTTAGACAGTTTTATATACCACCTTATCCTTCAATCAAAGTGATAATTGGGGGATACATTTAACAGAAGGGGATATGAGACACATACACTAATACTTACAGGGAACATTGGCAATGGAGGGTTAAGTGGCTTACCCAAGACCACAAGGAGCACCTGTGGAACTAGAAACCCCAGTCCTTCCGGCCCAAGATTGCTGTCCTCTAGTGGGATTTGAACCACCGACCTTCCGGCCTGAGGTACCTTGCCCCAACCACTAGGCCACACCTCCCTCATTCTTAGAGGTTCCTTGAAGTATGCCATTGCAATTATCTAAATGTGGTGTTATCAGAGTTTGTGCCACAGTCCTGAAGTCATTACTGTCTAATATCGGTGTGAGCTGTTGGATTGTCCTTACTTTAAAGAATATAGTTTTAGCAGTTTGCTTTATATGAGGAGTTAAGCTGAGCGTTTTGTCAAGAGTGATCCTCAAATATTTAACCTCTGTCTTCACCGGTAGGGTGATGTTTCCAATGTTGATAACTGGTGGTGGGGAGAAGTTAGGGTTTTTCGTTATAAATAGCACTTCTGTTTTTTTTAAGTTGAAATTCATGTTCATTGATTTAAGCCACTTTTCTGCTTCGGTGAGACAACATCATATACTGCCATAGTTGGGGTTGGATACATTAAATGGCATGTACAACATAATGTCGTCTGCATAGATGTGGTAATTTATTTTATGGCGTTGGAAGATGGTGCAGATTGGCTGAAGATACAAATTAAAAAGTAGCGCAGAGAGGGCAGAGCCCTGTTGGATACCCTGTTCTTGCGGGAATGGCAATGAGGAGACATGGTGTATTTGAACATATTGGGTCCTGTTAGTGAAATAGGATTTAAACCATTCAAGAGCTTTGTCCTTAATGCCTAATTGGGAGAGTCTAGATATGAGCATGACATGGTTTACATTGTCAAAGGCCGAAGAAATATCAATGAATATGAAGGCTTGCTTGGTATTATCGATGCCCCTGATAATAGTGTTGAATAATGCTGAGAGGAGCGTTTCCACACCGTGGAAGGGGCGGAACCCATATTGATGTTCATCTAAGGGTGCAGTTGATTCAATATAGTCCTGCAGTTGTATCTGAACAACCTTCTCAATTATCTTAGAGAGGAACGGAATACTTGCAATGGGGTGATATGAAGCATGGTCATTGCTGTCCAGGGATTTATTCTTTAGTAATGGGCTAATTGCTGACCTTTTAAGATCCTCTACTATGGATCCTTGAAGTAGAGATTGGTTCACTATGTTCAATAAAGCTGAGGCCAGCTCAGCCTTATTTATTTTATTTATTTTGAACTCATTTTTATACCGCTCCTTCCAGTGATCAGCAGCGGTTTACATTTTAACATTTTTCTGCAATGGTGGCAGTTGCATATAACAATAGTAATAGTATGGAACTTTGTACATGACTAGGGTAGCATTAATTCAATAACTCAAACTATTTGCATATAGAAGAACGCATATGTTAAATTTTAACTTTTTTATAAATTTCATAAATTTTTAGCATTAGTTGCTTTAATCCATGTCACCGGACAAGGATCTAAAAGTGAAGTGGTAGTACTGAGTTTAGTGATATTCTGGAGCAATTGTTTGTAAAATGATGGATAGCGTTCCATTCAAAGCGGTTATTGTCTGAGATAGGAGTACTGGAGTGAAATAGCTATTCTGTTTACTAGCAAAATGGTCAGCTATGTCTTGTGTGGTGTTAGGAATCTTGTTAGGGTTATTCGCTGGAGATTTTGTCAGGGATTTAACAATGTCAAATAATTCCCCAGGATGGTTTATGGCCTTTGTCAATATTTTAGTATGATATTGCTTCTTAGCATTATTGATAGTTTCCTTGCAGACGTTGAGCAGTGAAAAGTAATGTGTCCTGAGTTCTTGGGTTTTTCCCTTCTCTATGTAGATTCCAGTTTCCTGAGTCCCTTTCTTAGTGTTGCTAGTTCAGCTGTGAACCATCTCTCATTTGTTTTATGTTTGTAATGCTTCTGAGAAGGTAATGTTCCGAAGCTAACTTTATAGTTGAATTCCAGTTTGTTACTGCTTCGCTAAGGTTATTAGAACAAGAGTCTAACTTAGTAAGTACTGTTTCAAGAAACGTTTCCTTATCAAATGGTCGAAATCTCTGACTTTGGTGTGTAGTGTCAGGATGAACACTATTAGGATGAGGGTAGTGAAAGGAGAACTGTATCATAAAGTGGTCAGACCAAGGCACCTGATTATAGAGGGTGATATATAATCTTCTCACCGTTCCTGTTCCCTGGTCAGACCACCATTGCCTTCTTTTTTCCTTCCCTTTCCCTTCTCCCAGTCCGCTTGGTCCTCCTCCCGATCCCCCTGTTTTATCCTCCAGATGGTGCCTTACCTCCCATACCCTATGCTCTTTCCCCCCTGCCAATTCACTTTTCCCCCTGGATTTTTCCACTCTCCCTGTTGATCAACAGGTTCTCACCTGGTCCTCCACCCTCTCTACCGCCCTTGATGCTCTTGCTCCCCTTCTTCCTGTCTCTCTTCGTCCCTCATCCCGTTACCCCTGTTATCACCCTGGCCTCTTTCTTCACCGCTCACACCTCCGTCGGGCAGAACGCTTATGGAGGAAGCATCGCTCCCCTGACTCCTACTCCGTTTTCCGTCAGGCCCATCTTTCCTATCGCTCTCAGATAACTTTGGCCAAACAGTCTTATTTTTCTCAGCTCATCAACACTTCTTCTTGCTCATCCAGACGCCTCTTTCTCGTCCTTAAATCTCTCTCCTCAACCTCCACTCTCCCCCCACATTCCCCTTCGTCAGCCCCCAGCCCGTCTACTCTCGCCTCCTTCTTTACCAACAAGGTCCTCTCTCTTCGTTCCTCCTTCCCCGACTGCCCCCCTCCTCTTTCCCCTCCCCCTGCTTCCCCTCCTGTTCCTCCCACTGCTGGCTCCCCACCTCCCTCTCTTGCCTTTCCCCACACTTGGCGCTCCTTTTCGCCTATCTCCGCCCCTGAAATCATCAAAGCCATCTCCTCAGCCCACCGGACCATCTGTCCTCTTGATCCTTTGCCCTCTTCTTGGCTGCTTAACTCTGACCTTGCTCTTCTGCCCTACATTCTTTCCGTCTTCAACACTAGCCTTTCTTCCGGTCTCTTCCCCTCCAGCTGGAAACACGCCATTGTCCGTCCTCTCCTGAAGAAGCCCACCCTTGACCCCACTGCTCCCGCAAATTGGCGTCCCGTCACCAATCTCCCTTTTCTTTCGAAAGTCCCTGAGAGGTTGGTGTTTTCCCAACTTGCCACTCACCTTGATTCTACGTTTGCCCTTCACCCCCGTCAATCCGGATTTCGCGCAGGTCATAGCACCGAAACTATTCTCACAGCACTACTTTCCGAGCTTCACTGTGCTCACGACCGTGGTTATTTTTCTTTGGTAGTATCTCTGGACCTCTCTGCCGCTTTTGATATGGTTGATCACCGGACTCTCCTGTCCCGTCTGTCTGACTTTGGTATCTGTGGGACTGTCCTGCAGTGGTTTCGTTCCTTTCTGTCTTCACGCACCTTCTCTGTGCACTCCCACCACTCCGCCTCCACCCCATTCCCTTCTATTTGCGGTGTTCCTCAGGGATCTATTCTCGCCCCCCCTACTTTTCAATGCCTTCCTCGCTCCACTAGCCCTACTCATTCAACAATCTGGCATTTCCTTTTACATTTACACCGATGACATCCTGCTGGTTCACCATACTTCCTCCTCAACTCCCGACCTTGCTCCACTCAACTGTTGTCTGTCCTCCATTGCATCATGGTTTGACTCTAACTTTCTACACGCTAACCCTGCCAAGTCCTCTGCAATTTGGTTTTCCTTCGGTCTCTCCTCTCCTTGCCTGTCACCTGTTATGTCTTCCCACTCATTTCCCCTGGTTCCAACTCTTCGGTATTTGGGTGTTACTCTGGACTCATCCCTCTCCTTTCACCAACACATTTCTTCCATCATACGTACCTCTTTTTTTCAGTTGCGCAGGATTCGGGCCGTTCAACCATCACTCCCCCCTTCCGCTGTTGTCACCCTTGCCCTATCCCTAGTCATGACCCGGTTAGACTATTGTAATGTCATCTATGCAGGCCTTCCTTCTTTTCAGCTTCGCCTTCTTCAGTTAGTACAGAATGCAGCCGCTCGCCTTATCACCGGTTCCCCAGCTCGCTCCCACGTGTCTCCCTGCCTCCTTGCCTTACACTGGCTTCCGGTTAAGTTCCTTTTCATTTTTAAGGTTCTTATCCTCACACACAAGGCCCTCCACTTCAGCACTCCTCAATACTTGTCGGACATCATTCGCCTTCAGCCCTCCCCTCGTCTTCTCAGTTCCGCTTTTGGTAACCGTCTTTTCTCCAGGACCAAGCAGGAAGTCAGTCCTCACATATGGGTGACGTCGGCGCCGACGGAGCCCTCGCGGAGCAATTTTCCCCAGCTTTCAAAGAAAGCCTTTGGGAATTGCAGCGCGCATGCGCGGTCGCCTTCCCGCCCAAGGGTGCCATCTTAGCCAGTCTTCTTTTTTCCGCGGAGCCCTACAGACGTACCCGTCGTGTCCCCGCGAAAAAGTTCATTTTATTAGTAATATTCTCTTTTTTCCTTCGGTTCGACGCCGGTCTTCTTCCCGCCCGGACTCGCGACGCCGGTCACGAGTCCTCTTCTTCTTTTTCGGTTTTTCTGATTTAGTCAGTTTCGTTTTCGTTTTTTTCACTGGCAGCCAGGTCTTTTGACCTCGCAGGGGCCCTTTTTCCCCCGATGGCTGCCAGTGGTTTCAAGCGGTGTGGTCAGTGTGACCGAAATATGTCACTAACTGACACACACGATAATTGCCTCCGCTGCCTGGGCCCGGATCATGAAGAAATGATCTGTGGGGCCTGTGGCAAAATGTCCTCCAAAGCGTTGAGAAGTCGGCGGCATCAGCGGGATAGGATCTTCGCTGACCCCAGCCGTACCCGGACCTCGTCGGAAGCCTCGGCGTCCAGAGGTTCCAGCTCTGACCGTCGCCGGAGTTCTTCCGACAGGGGTTCTCCCTCCGGGGACCATCGACGGAAGGTGAAACCCGCGAGGGCGGCGTCGGTGGACGCTCCTGGCTCCGCGAGGGCCAGGTCGCATAGCCCCGATAGCCGTCCCGGGTCCTTGGAGAAGGAGCACCTCTCGAAGCGACCTCGCATGGAGTCGGAGCTGCCTGCTCGGGTAAGTCCTGTGGTCCTCCTGGACTCGCCTCCGAGACCGCCGACGTCGGGCCCGACGCCGTCGGGGCCCGAGTCGGGGGCTGCTGGGTCACCTGAGGTCGGACTCAGGTTGACGGCCTTGGAGAGCAGACTGTCTGCCTTCATGGACCAGCAGCGGGCACTGCTCGCTAGCCTCGCTGGCGCCGCTGCCCCGACCGCCGGGACGTCGACGTCTAAGTCGACCCCGGAGACCGAGCCGATCCTCGAGTCCATGCGAACTCGAGTCGATCCTCGGTCGAGGTCACCCTCAGCCTCCCGTTCAGGACCGAGGTCGTCGACGCCGACTCCCTCGGCGTCAGGGCGGCCGGCGCCGCAGCCTGCCCGGGCCGACTCCACCGATTCCTCCTCGGAGTCGGTCTGGGAGTCTGAAGAGGAAGAGTCACCTGATTCTTTTCGGACTCGGTGTGTCCCCTCGAACTCGCCTGAGTCCGAACCTCGGAAGCAGTCCCCTCCGGAGGATGCCCGGTTCTCGGACTTCGTCAGGGATATGGCCAAGGCTTTGGCCTTCCCTGCGGATCCCGAGGAGGAGCCTCGAGCCGAAGAGCTCGACGCCCTCCAGTATGACTCTCCCGCCAGGGAACACTTTACTGTACCGGTTCCTCCCATGCTGGAACGACTACTCTTCCGCATGTGGGAGAGTCCGGCCTCCTCGCCGGTCCTGAGCAAGCGGGTCGATTCTATCTATCGAGTCCGCAAGAGCCCTGGCTTCCAAAAAGCACAGCTACCACACCATTCCATGGTAGTGGAATCGGCCATGCATCGTCTTAAGAGCCAGAAGATGCACTCCTCAGTGCCTCCTGGCAGGGAGGCCCGTAACCTGGATGGCCTTGGTAAGAAGTGTTTCCAGGGCTCTATGCTTGCGTGTCGTGTCCAGACCTACCAGCTATACATGGGCATGTATCTCCGAGACCTGGCTAAAGAGCTAGCCGGATTCTCCGCTGGATTGTCCTAGGAACCTTTGCGGAGGTTCCTAGCCTTGTCCACTGGCATTCGGGAATGCTCAAAATTCATATCCCGAGCAGCCTATGATGGCTTTGAAGCATCGGCTCGAGTGGCCGCAGCCGGCATCGGTGCCCGCCGACAGGCTTGGCTTCAGTCGTCTGACCTTGAGCCCTGGGTGCAGGACAAGTTGGTCGATGTCCCCTGCCGAGGTGAAAACCTCTTTGGCAAACCTATGGACGAGAAGGCTGCACAACTAGATACAGAGACTCTCACCAGGACTAGGCTTTCTAGGAAGACCTCCGCCCCTTCCCAGAAAAAGAAGGGCTCGGGAAAGAAGTCCTTTTACCCGAGAAAGGCGGCTGCCTATAAACACTACCCCCAATATCAGGCCCCCGCAGCTCCCCAACAGGGCCAGCAGGCCAAGGGACGGGGTAATGGGTCCCGTAGGCAGCAAGCCCCCAAGCCTGCACCACCAGCCCCTGCTCAGCAGGGTGGGGGCTTTTGACTCCTTAAGCATAGCCTCTCCCCCTCCGCTGGCTCCTCCCAGCACCGGAGGCCGGCTGGTTCACTTCGCCCACAGGTGGTCCAACATCACTTCAGATGCCTGGGTGCTTCAAGTCGTAAGAGAAGGCTATCTTCTCCACTTCCACCAGGTCCCTCCCTCCTATTTCCCGGGAGAACCTCCACGACTCCCTCTGCACAGGGACTTACTCCTTCAGGAGTTAGCAGGTCTTCTACAGGAACAGGCGGTGGAACCGGTGCCCCACCACCTGAGAGGTCAAGGCTTTTATTCCAGGTATTTTCTAGTACCAAAAAGGACAGGAGGCCTCAGACCCATCCTGGACTTGCGCAACCTCAACAGGTTCCTCGTGCAGGAAAAGTTCAAAATGCTTACCCTTGGAATCCTTCTGCCCTACCTCCAGCAGGGAGATTGGCTATGCTCCTTGGATCTAAAGGATGCCTACACGCACATCCTCATCCACCCAAGCCACCGCCAATACCTAAGGTTTGTGGTGGCAGGAAATCATTACCAGTACAGGGTACTGCCCTTTGGCCTGTCCTCCGCACCGCGAGTCTTCACAAAATGTCTCGCGGTGGTGGCGGCCCATCTCCGGCTTCACGTCCTCTATGTCTTCCCGTACCTCGACGACTGGCTCATCAGAGCAGCGTCCGCTCCGGAGGTCACCAACGCCACACACCGCACGGTGACTCTTCTGCAGTACTTGGGCTTTGTCATAAACTTCGCAAAGTCCACTTTGCTCCCCTCACAGGATCTCGAGTTCATCGGCGCAAGACTGCACACTCCTCAGGCGCGAGCTTTCCTGCCTCTCGACAGGGCTCAATGGCTCATGGACCTAGCCGACCGTTTTCGCAGCCAGTCCCTGGTCTCCGCCAGGCGCTTCCTGAGACTGCTCGGCCATATGGCTTCCACCGTCCATGTGACCCCCAATGCCCGCCTGAATATGCGGCCTGCTCAATGGTGTCTTCGCAAGCAGTGGCAACAAGCCACAGGCGGCCTAGCAGACCTAGTGCGCGTCTCCGAGCCGCTGGCCTCGTCTCTCCAGTGGTGGTGTCATCGGCCGAACCTGGTACTCGGCATGCCTTTTCAGTCACCTCAGCCGGCCCAGGTGCTGACGATAGATTTATTTATTTATTTATTTTATTTAACAATTCTTTTATACCGCGCTATTAAAATCAGTGCGGTGTACATAGAACAAGAACATACTACAATGCATACAAGTAACATTGAGCTTTACATTGAACAGGGAACTTCAACAATAGGACAACCGGGGGAACTATGTACAGATTAACTTAATGGCATATCTTGTTTAATGGTATTAACTTAATGGTATATACAGTGATATAAAACTCGTTTGGATGTTGCAATGTGGTTCCTAATAGGACTAGAGAGAAGGTTGGCCAACTAGCCCTTTTCGGGTTGTATTGAGGTGATAGTTTTGTTAATGTACGGGTTGACTTCTGGGTAGCATTTTGTGAACAAGTGGTATTTCAATGCTTTTCTGAATAGGGTTAGGTTTTTGATAGCACGGATTTCGTGAGGTAGCGCATTCCAGTTTAGAGGTGCAAATAAGGAGAAGGCCCTGTTGGAGGTGGCCTTAGTGCACTTCGTTATTATTTTTGGGACAATTAAGGTGTTCATTGATGTGGTTCTCCTTTTTCTGTTTTCCAGGGTGCAGTGGATAAGCTTGCTGATTGGCGTAGGGGGGCAGTTATTTAGTGCCTTGAATGTAAGGACTAAAGACTTATACTGCATTCTGGCATGTAATGGTAGCCAATGCAGTTCCTTCATGATGGGTGTTATATGTTCAGATCTTGATGAGCCGGAGAGGACTCTGGCGGCTGTATTCATGGCTAGGCGGAGTGGATTTAAAGTTGATTGAGGGAGGCCGTGGAGGATGATGTTGGCAAAATCCAGGTGTGGGAGGACTAATGCCTGGAAGGTTGTTCGGAAGTCTGTGGGATCAAGTAGAGAGCGGAGGTGACGTAGCGATTTGATTTTATAATATATATTTTTTGTGATGTTCTTGACATGCGTTGTCATATCCAAGTGCTGATCCAATGTGATGCCGAGGTAACGGATGGTAGCTTTTGATTTCAACTCTATGTTGTTGACGAGTAGTGATGGAGGAGGTATGAACTTACGATTCCTTGTGACAAAAAGAACGTCAGTTTTGTTGTGGTTAATCCGAAGGTTTTGTGATAGCAACCATTCGGCTACAGCTTCAAAACAGTTGATTATTGGGGAGATGCGTCCCTCCTGGGTTGGGGAGCACATTGTCAAGGGGCACGTACTCAGGGCCTCTGGACCACGTGGGAGTCTGCTCAGCAGATCAACTTCCTGGAGCTCAGAGCGATCCACCTGACCTCTCACCAGTCCGTCCTTGTCCAGACGGACAATCAAGTTGCCATGTTCTACGTGAACAAACAGGGGGGCACGGGCTCCTTCCTTCTCTGTCGGGAAGCACAGAAGCTCTGCTCTTGGGCCGTCAGTCACGGCGTTCTTCTCAAGGCAGTTTATCTCCCAGGCCAAGAAAATTGCCTGGCGGACAAACTCAGCAGGATCCTCCAGCCGCACGAGTGGCGCCTGGATCCCTTAGTAGTTCAGAAGCTCTTTCTAAAGTGGGGCCTCCCCACGATGGATCTCTTTGCCAGTCCTCACAACCGGCAACTTCCTCGCTTCTGCTCTCGTCAGCCACATCCCCTTCGGGTTGCGGCAGACGCTTTTCTACTCTCATGGTCGGAGAGCCTTCTGTATGCTTTTCCTCCCATCCCGCTAGTCTCTCGAACTCTTTTCAAGGTTCTCCGAGACAAAGCTTCCATGATCCTGGTGGCCCCTCGCTGGCCCAGACAGCCGTGGTTTCCACTCCTGCTGCAATTAGCGGTAGAGGATCCATTCCCTCTGGGGTTTCAACCGGATCTCCTCACTCAGGATCAGGGGTCTCTGCTACACCCCAACCTCAGATCTCTCAATCTAATGGCCTGGCTGCTGAGAGGGTAGTCCTTGCTCCCTTTCTCCTGCCGGCAGAGGTGGAAGAGGTCGACCTAGCTTCTCGGCGACCTTCTACCCGCAAATGCTACGCCCTTAAATGGCGTCGCTTTTCCGTTTGGTGTACCCAGCAGTCTCAGGATCCCTTCTCCTGCTCGGTGTCGGTGATCTTGCAGTACTTGCTCTACCTCTCTAATCTGGGACTTAAGTCCAACTCCGTCAAAGTTCACCTCAGTGCTCTTTCAGCACATCATGTACCGGTGGACGGCAGACCTCTTTCCAGCGACCCTCTCATAGCGAGGTTTCTCCGAGGTCTCCTTCTACTTAAACCACCTCTGCGCCCGCCAGCACCTGACTGGGATCTGAATGTGGTTTTACAGCGGATCACCTGTCCGCCTTTTGAACCTATGGCTACCTGTTCTCTCTGTTTTCTTTCTTGGAAAACATTGTTCTTGATAGCCCTCACTTCCGCTAGACGCGTAAGTGAATTGCAGGCCCTCGTGTCTGATCCCCCTTACACTCGGTTCTACAAAAATAGGGTAGTCCTACGGACTCACCCAAAATTTCTTCCAAAAGTGGTCTCCCCTTTTCACATCAATCAGGAGGTGGTACTTCCGACCTTCTTTCCCAGACCACACTCCAGCCGAGCTGAAATGGTCCTCCATACCCTGGACTGTAGAAGGGCATTGAACTTCTACCTTGACCGTACGCGGGAGCACCGTAAGGCTGCTCAGCTTTTTGTGTCTTTTGACCCCAATAAATTGGGGCTCCCGGTCTCCAAGCGTACTCTGTCCATCTGGGTTGCGGACTGTATCACTTGGGCTTATGGGGCAGCCGGGCTCTCCTTGGATGGTCGAGTCACGGCTCATTGTGTTCGGGCAAAGGCTACGTCAGTGGCTTACCTCCGCTCTGTTCCGCTGGCAGACATCTGCCGGGCCGCTACTTGGTCTTCGAGCCAGACTTTTGCGGTCCATTACTGTCTCGAGAGGGAGTCCCGCAGGGACAGTGCTTTCGGACAGGCAGTCCTCCGTAATCTCTTTGAGGTTTGAGCAACTCCTACCCTCCATCCCGGATGTGGGCTACCGGTGGGTAATAATTCAGCGAAGATTCCTTCCTTCTGTGCTGCTGAGCTAGAGGGAGCTCATTTTTATGCTTAGGGTCTCCGGTAGCCTTAAGCTTGGGAGTCCCATATGTGAGGACTGACTTCCTGCTTGGTCCTGGAGAAAGCGTAGTTACTCACCTGTAACAGGTGTTCTCCAGGAGCAGCAGGAATCAGTCCTCACAACCCTCCCTCCTCCCCTTGGAGTTGCAATCATCTGCTTAAGTTTTTTTGCAAATTTTTATGCTGTCTTTTTTAGCTATGTCATCTGACTGGCTAAGATGGCACCCTTGGGCGGGAAGGCGACCCGCGCATGCGCGCTGCAATTCCCAAAGGCTTTCTTTGAAAGCTGGGGAAAATTGCTCCGCGAGCGCTCCGTCGGCGCCGACGTCACCCATATGTGAGGACTGATTCCTGCTGCTCCTGGAGAACACCTGTTACAGGTGAGTAACTACGCTTTTCTCCCTTCCCCCGCTCAGGCCCACTTAGAACTCACCCGTCATTCTGCTTTCTTCTTCTTAGGTCCGGCTCTCTGGAATTCACTCCCTTTATGTCTTCGTTTGGAACTCTCCTACCCCCGCTTTAAAACTCGCCTCAAAACACATCTCTTTTGCCAGGCCTTTGACCTCCCTCCTCCCGACGATGGTGCCTTATCCCCTGGTCGTCCCCCCCACCCCCCATGATTATCCCTCTGCCTGTCCGTTCCTCTTCTCCCTTCCTTTTTTTTCTTTTTCCCTCTCCCGCCCTATTGTCCCTCTCGCCCCTCTTGGGCTCTTTCCCCTTTCTATCTTTTCTCTGCACTCTCCTGTCCTATCGGTTTTTGGCGGTCCTTTCTGGCTTTGTTTCCAGTAGCCTCCGTTTGTATTGTACACTGCCCTGGCGGTTCATCAAATTGTGCAAATAAAGATAAAGAATATCAAGTCGAGAATGTTGCCTTTGGAGTGTGCTGGGTGATTATTTGCTTAAAACCCATTTCTTCCATTGCCTCGATGAAGGATGCTTCTTGATTGCCGGGCAGAGAAGGTAGGTTAAAGTCACCTAGCATGATAAGGGGTTTCCTTACAGAGGAGTCGCAGGCAAATTCAAGTATGGTGGCTACATTTTGATTATTTGCAGTAGGGGGCCTGTATATAAGGCAAATCACTATATCTTTATTTTCAACCTTGAGGATGTTCATTTCATATCTTGGTTCTCACAAATGGTGGATGTTGAGACCTGATTTTGCTAATTTGAGAGCACCCCCTCCTTTTGTGCGGTCCCTATTGCAGGTGAAAATAGAGTATCCCTGTACTTTTATCTGGTTTAGAAGTACTGAGTCAGCTGCAGTTAACCATGTCTCAGTGACACATAGGAGATCTTGGTTTTCTTCCTTGACCAGGTCAGCTAGGAGTGGGATTTTATTTCTAATTGACCTGGCGTTGAGGATGAAGGAGATTAGAGTAGGGACATTGTTTATTTTCATATGGTTATTCTTATGTGTAGGGTTTATATAGATCAGCCTGTGGTTTGTCGGAAGTGTTCCTCCCAAGAATGCTTGTTTAGTGTTTTGTCTTGGTTGGATTTGTCTTTGTCGGTACGGAATGACATGGATGTAAGAGGATTCAGGGATGTTCAATGTAGGGGAGAGAGTGTGGATATAAGGGACAGAGGAGACCAACAGACTACATATAAATATTATGATATTCAAGAAGAATAGAATCATTTTCTTAAGGTTCATTCTAGACTGCTCAGAGACAGAGAATTACAGGAAATGCAGTATATGGAATGCAGCGACCCAGTTATATTATAGACTCAGAAATAGTGTTATGCTACAACAATTTAGAGACTTTTCAACTTAGAGGGTTGCTTGGTTTGTTGAGGTTATGTTATTCTTCCTACCTCTGTTCCCACCGAAGGGCCACACCAAAGGGCCCTCTGGCGCGGGATGAAGAAATAGTGAAACAGACAGCCAAGGTATCAATAGCATGAAGATTTCTAAATAGGTTGGAGAAGACAGGACAAGGCTGAGGCAGCGGGTGATGAAGATTAAAGCTTAAAAGGTGATGGTCAGATAAGGTCAAGTACGGAACAGAAGATCTGCAATGCGGAATGCATGAGAAATCCCTAAGATAATGACAAAATGCCTAAAAGTAACAGCCAACAGGGCCTTTTCGGTTTATGCACCCACAGCCTGGAATGCCCTCCCCTCTGAAATTCGATCTATCACGAGCCTTACACCATTCAGAAAAGTGATAAAATACCACCTATTCCAAAAACACTATCCAGAAGGCAACCCAGGGAAACACGTGATAGGCCCCCCGACCCCCTTCCATATCTGCCCCAATACTTTAACCCAACGAGAGAATAGATTATCAGCGCTTCCCTTGGCCTAAACCCTTACGGTGCCATCTATCCTACTCAATGGTGAATATTCTGGAACTTTTGTAATGTTCTGTAAATAGTTCTCACCCAAGTTATTACCCTGTTCATTGTAAGTACAATGTGTATTTGTTACATTGTACTATTATTCTGTTCGCTGTAAACCACACTGATCTTAATAGCGCGATATTTAAGAAACTTAAATAAATAAAATAAATAAATAAGGGAAGAACTGAACTACAGAGGTTCGAGGGTAAGCAACTAGAGAAAAATATCAGGTCAAGGCAGTGGCCATGTTGGTGAGTGGGGGCAGTGGAACAAAGTTGGAGGTCAAATGAGGAGGTAAGGGAGAGGAGCTTTAAAGCATAAGGATCTCAGAGGGGTTATTTTCATAAATGTTATAATCCACAAGAATAAGAGTGGGGAAGAGGAATCCAGAATCCTACTCTTAGGCATGCAAGGAGGGACTAACTACATCCCCCGGCTGAGAGGGGGAAATCAGGTCCTCCAGGGATGACTCGGAATCTTCCATGCAGAAAGGGCAGCGTCCATTAAGGATGAGGCTCCTCATTTGCCACAGGTCAAACAACGTTTCTTGGAAGAAGACATAGTGTTAGGGTAAGTATCACAAGAGTGTGCTAAGACTCTGTTACTTGCGCTTTTACATTATACATGTTAGAGACACTAGGGAGGCAGCGCACGTTGGAGCCACTTTGGCAGAACGCTCGATAGGTCCATGTGACCACCAGGCGTACTATAGGCAAAAAAATGTTACTAAGGCATGTATAAAACAGCGGGAAATCCTCACACTGCATCAACGGTCACTAGCAGTCTACCCTTGTGTCCTTCAGAGATGGAACCAGGAGCCCTCAACAAGGACAATGACTAGGTCAAGCCTTGTTACTCCCCCCCCCCCCCCCCCGAGAACCCTAGACAGAGGATCCATGCCAAGCTCAGCTCTACTCCCCTGAAAGCTGTTTCGCTGGCTGGCTGTGCAGCACTGTGTGTGTAAGGTGGCTGGCAGGCAGATCTCTGAGAGTCTTCTATAATCTTTGGGAGAGAGCAGGGAGGACAAAGGAGGAGGGAGGGGATGCTGAGGTGGTGTGAGGTTGCTGCACTCTTCCAGATTCATCCAAATTCATCCAATTTGTTGCTGCTCAATGGGCCCTTATTATAAGGGTATGGAGCTGAACCAATTTTCCTTCCTCCTATGACTACCAAAAAGACCGCATTCTAGTGGACCCTCCCATGTCATTCCCAAGTGAGTCACCTATTTGTACTCAAGGCGCTCGTTCACAAGCGTTGAATCAATCTCTTCCTGATCGTATCTCCAGTCTAGTCCCGGACCTCTGGGTTGTCTACCTTAATCAGCAGCTTCGAGACTGAGGAACCTCCTTCTTTTCATGATGTCACCAGTATATCTTCCTGGGAGCCACCTCCACTTCCCAGTTACCTTAGTCTCCAAGCAGCTGAAAGGAGTGAGCCCGGGGGTCCAGGCTCCCTGGAGAAACAATTAAGGATAGTGTTAGGCAAATTTAAGGTTTAACTTCAACCAAAAGGGTAGTTTAAAAAAAAAAGAAGGGACAGAATTTTCCCTCAAGCCAGAAGATCTGTACCTTTAAAGTCTGCAAGAGCCTTCCCCCCCCCCCCCTCCCGTTTGAGGCTTACCCCGGCTAGTGCGGGTGTGGGAGAGGTGCGTGGTCAAGTGACTGCAGAGCATCTGGGTCTGTAGTGGACAAGCGACTTCCCAGACCGGAGCCCTCTGTATTTGAAGCCGGCGCTTTACAGACACTCTGCCTGTCAGCGCGCCTGGCTGCTTGCGGTCATAATCGAGTCCGCATAGCTCACAGAGCACTTTTATTTTCAAGTTTGAAGAGCCCGATGTCAGTCCTGGTGCAGCGCCGGCACAGAGTGAGACAGTTTGCTTTGGGGAGCATCCGGCAAAAGTGAGTAGGCCCAGCACCAGCGTGTTCTCTCACTGCGTTTGAGCGCGAAATCGGCGGGGAGGCCGACCGCGTGGCAGAGACAGCGTTGGGCCGCGCAGGGGCCTGTTTTGCTTGCGTTGTAAATTTTTGGGGAAATTTTGCTGGGCTAACGCTCGGGTGTATAGTTTAAAGGAGTAGCTGAGTGATTTATTATCCCCTTTTCTGTGCAATTGTTAGGTTTAGAAAAAAAAAATGCACAGACCAGGAGCGGCTTCTAGGCCGTTGTTTCTTTTCTTTTTCCGAGCGGACATGCCTGCCTGAGGTGCTCTGCAGGACAAGGCTGGTGGAGTGCCTGTGTGGGGCTGTTTGACTGCAGAATACCATCTAGAATGTTTTGTATGTGGGGCTAGAAGGAGTTCTGTGGCCGAGTCAGGGGTGTGCAAGAGTTGCACAAAGGAAGCCTCAGTAATGGAGCATGGAAAAGGGGCTCTGGAAACAGAGGTGGAGATCTCGGCGGATCCGGCGTCCTGCCTGCCTCTAGAAGAGCTGGTGGCGGGTCCGTCCTCTGCCCCGGACTTGCCTCCTCCTCCAGTGGTTTGGACTAAAGGTCTGGCGTCTATTTTTTCTAAGGATTTTGTGGCTCTGCTGCAGCAGGCAGTGGGAAGCGCTTCGCCAGCTCAACAAAAGGGTGTGCGAGAAAGGCGAGGTGTGAAGAGGCTCTCGGCCGACGTAAATATGGAAGAGTGCCAGGAGAAGAGGTTGCGGATGGAGGAAGACCTTAAAGATCAATCGGTGGCTTCGGACGGGTGTATGTCCGATGAGGAATGCCACAGCGTGGATCTGGAAGACGACTTGGAGGAAGGGGAGCTCACAGAGAAGGAAGATCAAGCGAGAGTGGTGCGGGTATTCCGCAGGATGAGCTCCCGGTGCTGATTGTGGAAACACTAGGGGCGTTAAACATGCCGGTCCCAGGGGCGACAGAGGAGGAGACTCTGGAGGATCCATTATTGCAGGTCTTTCGGAAGACTCAAAAGGTTTTTCCTATGCACAGGGTCTTTCAGGAAATGATTTAGGAAGAGTGGAATGTCCCAGAGGCCCTGCTGAAAGGAGCCAGGGTGATGCGCCGTCTCTATCCACTGGTGGATCGGGATAAGGAAGTTTTCCAGCCACCTAAGGTAGATGCAGCAGTGGCGGCGGTCACTAAGAAGACCACGATCCCGGTGGAGGGTGGTGCAGCCCTCAAGGATGCTCAGGACAGAAGACTAGATGCCATGCTGCGTCAGATTTTCGACGTGAATGCCTTGGCGCTCCAAGCGGCTATCTGTGGAGCGTGGGTGGCCAGAGCCTGTCTGCGATGGTCGCAGCGGGTTCAAGGAGATGGAGGCATCAATGGTGCCGGGGAAGCCGCCAGGCTGAAGTCCGGCGCAGCCTACCTGGCAGATACACATTATGATCTGACGAGAGCTTTGTCGAAAAGCATAGCGTCGGTGGTAGCGGCTAGGCGCTCTCTTTGGCTTCGTAATTGGGCGGCAGATAATTCATCTAAGTCACGGTTAAGTAAGCTGCCTTTTAAGGGGCGGCTCCTGTTTGGAGAGGACCTCGAAGTTAGTCAAGGACATGGGCGAGTCTAAGGGTGGTAGGTTACCGGAGGACAAGCCTAAGCAGGGTCGGACGGCGCCTGGGGGCAAGGGCCCGTTGAGAGACTTTTGCAGGTATCGCTTTCAGAGGTTTAATTTCCCTCAGAGGGGCAGATTCCCCAGTAGAAACCAGGGCTTCCGAGGGTTTCGGGGGGCAGGGAGAGGCTTTGGAGCATCTTCCGCGTTCTCCTCTTCTACCCTGCGGAAGTCGCAATGATGCCAGGGGGACCCAGGCGCCCCTAGTTCCCGTAGGAGGGCGACTTCAAGAGTTTTATGCTGCCTGGGTCCGGGTCACGTCAGATCAGTGGGTGCTGGAAGTCATTCGAGAAAGATATGCCTTGGAATTACGGGTCCCGGTCCGGGACGCCTTCGTGATGTCTCCCTGCAAGTCGCCAAGCAAACACGAGGCGGTGAGGGTGACAGTAAAGAGGCTCCTAGACCTTGGGGCAATAGCGCCGGTACCGTGAGACCAACTCGGCTGCGGTCGATACTCCATTTATTTCGTGGTACCAAAGAAGGACGGAGGTTGTCGCCCAATTTTGGACCTCAAGGGAGTGAATCGGTGTCTTCGCGTGTCCCGCTTTCACATGGAAACGCTTCGATCGGTGATAGTAGCGGTTCGGAAGGGCGAATTCCTTACGTCCCTAGACCTTTCAGAAGCGTACCTTCACATCCCCATCCGGCCGGATCATCAGTGCTATCTCCGCTTTGCAGTTCCTTTCGGGCAATTTCAATTCCGGGCGTTGCCTTTTGGACTAGGGACGGCACCCCGCACGTTCACCAAGATCATGGTAGTCGTGGTGGCGGCATTGCGAAAGGAAGGGATTCTCGTTCACCCGTACTTGGACGATTGGTTAATTCGAGCGAAGACGAGGGCCGAGAGCGACAGAGCTACGGCCAGAGTGGTGGCCTTTCTGGAAAGCCTAGGCTGGGTGGTCAAAGTGGGGAAAAGCCACCTTCTTCCCTCACAGAATTTGGAATACCTGGGGGCTCGTTTCGACACAGAGACGGGTCATGTGTTTCTTTCTCGTCGACGGGCTGCCAGCTTGTGCGCATTAGTACGGAGATTCTTGGGCAGCTCGGCGCCCTCAGCATGGAGGTACCTTCAACTGTTAGGCACAATGGCAACGATCGAGTTGGTGCCGTGGGCGAGGGCGCATATGAGACCTTTGCGGAGGGCGCTGCTCCGGCGCTGGTCGCACCAGCGGAATCCACTGTCATGGAGGCTTCCTTGCCCAGTGGAGACATGTGTAGCCCTGCGTTGGTGGTTGATTCCCGAGTCATTGGAGAGGGGGAGACTGTTGGAATCGCCCAACTGGGTGCCGGTGACGACAGACGCCATTCTACTGGGCTAGGGCGCACATTGCCGGGGCCGGTTCACCCAAGGACAGTGGAACGCGCAGGAGAGGACCTGGGCGATTAACAGGCTGGAACTGCGAGCTGTAACGCTGGCCTTGCAGAGCTTTCAGGGGTCTCTTGCGGGGTCGGCAGTTCCGAGTGTTCTCCGACAACGCTACAGCGGTGGCATACGTAAATCGTCAGGGGGAAACCAGCAGCATGGTGCTGGAGAGAGAGGCCGAGGCCCTGTGCATTTGGGCCAAGGAAAATTTGGTGGCTCTCTCGGCGGCACATGTAGCAGGAGTGGACAATGTACAGGCAGACTTTCTGAGCCGCGTGAAGGTGGACCCGGGAGAGTGGGTTCTTCACCTGGACGTGTTTGAGATGCTAGCACGTCGCTGGGGTTCGCCAGTCATGGACCTCATGACAACATTCCAGTCCGCGAAGGTCAGTCGCTTCTACAGCAGAAGAAGAGAGAGAATGTCCGAGGGTCTCGATGCCCTCATTCAGAGGTGGCCAGAAGGGCAGCTCCTGTACGTTTTCCCTCCATGGGCCCTAATAGGCAGAATTCTCCAGCGCATAGAGGTTTACAGAGGACAGGTAATTCTGATAGCTCCAAATTGGCCTCGCAGGCCTTGGTATGCGGATTTGGTGAGGCTGTTGGTGGAGAAGCCATGGCGTCTCCCGAAGCGAGCGGACCTGTTGTCGCAGGGTCCTCTGCTGATGCCCCACCTGGATCGGTTCTCGCTTACGGCTTGGCTCTTGAAAGGGCGCGGTTAAGGGCGAGAGGCTATTCTGCAGTGGTTATTAGCACTTTGTTAAAGGCCAGGAAAAGATCTACGTCGCTAGTGTATGTTCAAATCTGGAGACTGTTTGAAGCCTGGTGTGCCGACAGAGCAGCCGTAGCGTTAGCGGCTACAGTTCCCCAGATATTGCAATTTTTGCAGGATGGTTTTGACAAAGGGTTGGCGGCCTCTTCATTAAAGGTGCAGGTCGCAGCCCTGGCTTGTTACAGAGGTAAGATAGGTGGGCGACCGCTGGGGGGACAGGGTGACATTAAGCAGTTCCTTCGAGCGGTGGTGCTGTTAAGGCCGCCTGGGAGGCACTTTGTGCCCAAGTGGAGTCTTCCGTTCGTGCTGGAGGCGTTGGAGCGCGAGCCTTTTGAGCCTTTGAGTCAAGCGTCGTTGAAGGATCTTACATTGAAGGTGGTGTTTTTGGTGGCAATTTGTTCGGCGCGGAGGGTCTCCGAGTTACAGGCGTTATACTGTAAGGAGCCGTACCTGTCGTTCTTTGAGTCAAATGTAGTGTTGAGGCCAGTGCCCGCCTTTTTACCCAAAGTGTTGTCGTCATTTCATTTGAGTCAGGTCATCTCCTTACCAGTGTTTCGGGGAGAGTCGGGAACTCCGGACTCGACGGTTCGTAGTACCTTGGATGTCAAGCGGGCTTTGAAAAAGTATCTGGGTCGCACGGCGGAGTTCCGTAGGTCGGACAGACTCTTTGTGATTTTCGCGAGCCCGCGTAGGGGCGAGGCAGCCTCGAAAGCCTCCATATCTAGATGGATTAAGCAAGCTATTTCTTCCGCATACGTGCTGAAAGGTAAGGCTGTGCCAGAGGGGCTGAGGGCCCATTCCATGAGAGCGCACGCAGCGTCTTGGGCTGAGTCTCGGTTGGTACCGCCTTTGGAAATTTGTAAGGCGGCGACGTGGTCATCGTTGAATATCTTTGTTAAGCATTACCGTCTGGATGTCCAGGCGCAGCAGGACGTGTGTTTTGGAGCGGCAGTGATTCAGGCTGCCAAGGGGTGTCCCTCCCATTGAGTACTGCTCTGGTACATTCCCAGAGGTCCGGGACTAGACTGGAGATACGATCAGGAAGGTGAAATTAGACTTACCTGCTAATTGTTGTTCCTGGAGTAGATACAGTCTAATCCCGTATCCCACCCCAGTGATGATAATTTGCGAAGGCGGCAGCCTGAAGGAGATTCCAGGTGACACAGGTAAGAAACTTTGTGAGATTTGGGAATGAAGTTCAAAGGGAGGGGATGTTCTCAGGAACGTCATTCCTGCATGCGGAGAGCAGGGGGAAGGTTCTTCGCATGTTTAAAGGTTATATGTTACTGTTTACAGTTTAATTGTTGGAAAGCTTCTACTTCTATTAGTGTTCTATCTTGGGTAGGTTAGCACGGGTAAGGAATGTTTTGGATTGCATGAATACTTACTTGTTGCTCCGGTGAGTCTGCTTTGTCAATAGGTAACTGGGAAGTGGAGGCAGCTCCCGGGAAGATATACTGGTGACATCATGAAAAGAAGGAGGTTCCTCAGTCTCCAAGCTGCTGATTAAGGTAGACAACCCAGAGGTCCGGGACTAGACTGTATCTACTCCAGGAACAACAATTAGCAGGTAAGTCTAATTTCACCTTTTCTTCTCTGTCCTCAGATTTTCTACAGAGAGGAGAAAATCCATCCACCAATATACTTGTAAGGGAGCACAACCCACTTGTATGCACTGGTCTTGCAGGATGATATGGAAGCACAATTTAACTGCAATTTTTATTAATATTTTTGCAGTAAGTCCAAAGACATACATGGATAATTTCTTATATCCTTCAGATACACTTTCATGATGGTAAAAAAAAAAAAAAAAATTAACATTTTGTAAATTTGTTTAAATGCGCAATAAAACTGGAATTTGTTGTGAGAAAATCTATTCAAGGCTTGTAGTATGACCGAGCTTTTAAAAAAAAATGAGGCTTAGGCAGTTATCTGGAGAAGACCCAGTTAATAACTAGATTGATGTGTTGCAACTTTTTACTTCAGAGAGAACATAGAACAGGATTTCCTGTTATGGTCTGCTAGAACAGCCTTCCGTCTAAAACAGCATTTCTGGAATTGCTGAAACATTCATGTGATCCAGTATGGCACTTCTTACTGTTACCAGAACTTAACCTTTTGTGAATTGTGTATTCTGGTTACACATGACTCATCAAACCATCATTTTTCAGTAACTCTGATATGTAATGTAGTTTCACTTTCTGGTTTGTTTGTATGTTTGGCTCTTTTGTTCAGTTTTTGTTTCTTTTATAGGTTTCAAGAGATTCTTAAAAGCCTTTTTGCAAATCGAGAAACAATTAGAAGAGAATTCCTTTCTTTGGAACTTCGGCTTAAAGAAAATGAACTGAGAACATTTTATCAGAAGCGATGGCATGAACAAATTCATATGATATGCTCAGAGGATAAAGTGGTAAAGGTAATGCAAAGGTTTTCGGCTGTCCTAAGTAAACTTTCTGGGCCTTTATCAAGCCACTCTTAACAAGATGGTAAACATGAGTAAATTAGACTTACCTGCTAATTGTTGTTCCTTGCGGAACTCTAGTCCAGTCCCGGAACCATAGAGGAAACTAAGTATCTCAGTCTCCAAGCAGCAAATAGGCCTCCGTAAGGTCTAGGGACGTTAGGAATTCCCCCTTGCGGACCGCCGCTATTACCGAGCGCAGCGTTTCCATGCGAAAATGCGACACCCGGAGGCACCGATTCACTCTCTTTAAATCCAGGATTGGTCGAAAGGTGCCCTCCTTTTCCGGCACGACGAAGTAGATGGAGTATCGACCGGACCCTAACTGCCCCTCCGGCACGGGGGCGACCGCCCGGAGCCGAAGCAGCCGGGAAAGTGTATCGGATACGACTCGTCGTTTCCAGGGAGCGCTGCACGGGGACATAACGAAGGAATCGAGCACCGGTCGATGTAGCTCGAGCGCATATCCCTCTCGTATCACTTCTAACACCCACCGATCGGATGTGATAGCGGCCCAGGCAGGGTAGAAATCCCGCAGTCTGCCCCCTACGGGAATCACCGCCACCGGAGCCGGCCTCGCTTCATTGCGACTTTTTGGGGACCTGCGCCTGGAAGGAGCCAATACCTCTACCTGCCCCCCGAAATCCGCAGAAACTCTGTCCGCGCCCCAGATATCTGGAACGCTGGGACTGACCAAAAGCGGGAGGCACGAAACCTCCGAAAGGACTGCTGAGACCCCCGGAAGGTGAAGGTCGGCTTCCCCTGCTTGGGCTTATCCTCCGGAAGCCGACCCCCATTAGAATCCCCGAGATCTTTTACCAACCTATCCAAGTCCTCTCCAAATAATTGCCTGCCCTTAAACGGCAGCTTACTAAGGCGAGCTTTAGAAGAGCCATCAGCCGCCCAATTGCGTAACCAAAGAGAACGACGCGCCGCTACCACCGACACCATGCCGTTAGCTAACCCCCTAATGAGGTCATAGTGGATATCCGCCAAATAAGCGGTACCCGACTCCAATCTGGACGCCGCGGCCTCTTGTTCCTCCGACTGGGGCCCCTGGAACTGTTGAGACCAGCGGAGGAAGCCGTGCGCCACCCAGGCCCCGGCCACCGCCGCCTGCATTGACAGGGCAGCAACATCAAACGCCTGTCTCAGCAAGCTATCAACTTTCCGATCCTGCGGGTCCTTCAATGCCGCAGCACCTTCCACCGGGATAGTAGTCCGTTTAGTAACCGCGGAAACTGCCGCGTCCACCTTCGGCGAACGAAAGAGCTCTCTATCAACCTCCGACAAAGGATACAACTTAGGCAACAGTCTAGCCCCGTGCAAAGCGGACTCTGGACTGTTCCACTCCTCCTGGATCATAGCTTTAAACACCCTATGGAGCGGAAAGACTCTGTGGGAAGTGCGCACCGCCTGCATCAAGGGATCCTCCAATTTGTCCTCCGCAGTGGCATCTTCCACGGGTATGTTCAATACCTTGAGGGTTCGGCAATCAGTGCCGGAAGTTCCTCTTTACGAAATACACGCACTATTCTACTACTCTGCTCGTCGTCCAACTCGCCGTCTTCTAAATCCTCCGCAGACTCCAGCTCGAGAGCCTCCCCCAGCCCCTCGTGGAACTCGTCCCCAGGAGGCGCAGAATCCGCAACACTCGGGGGCCGGCTCTTCTTTTGTGGACCAGTGTCTCCCTCCACTGAAAGTGGACGCTTTAGCCCACGGCGGGGTAGGACCGAGCCTCCACCCGCCGGCTGCAAGAGAGCCAGAGCCTCCTGCATGAGAGAGAAAAAGGCGGGTGGAACTCCCAGGGATCCCTCCTGGACGCCCCCCGCCAACAGACGCTCCGGCACCGCAGAAATCCCTGGACCAAGGACCGTCTCTGCCTGCTCTGATGTCCCTTCTGTAGATACAGGTGGGAGATCTGCACTGGAGCCCTCCAGAGGATCCTCCATGCCAGCACCCACAGCAGAACAAGTGGCACAGACTCGGGCTTCCAAATTACTACTTCTACGAATGCCACAGACCAGACACCGAGGACTAGGAGGCATGGCTATGCACACAGCCCTTTGCCAGCAAAGCAGGAACACCTTGCTGAAGCAAACAGAGCAGAAAAAAAAATCGTGATTTTAAAAGTGCTCAAAAATGCTCCAAATTGCAGGATTAGATAGAGCTGGAGTCAATTAGCTGATATCTGACCAAGAAATGCAAAAACGAAGCTCCTATCCCTAAAAAAAACACGAAGAAAAACAACTTTGAAAAAAATCCAAAATGGCCGCCGGACCCGATCCCGCCAAGAAAAGGACCAGAAAAAATACCCAAAAGGTCTAAAACACTCCCCAGAGCTGATTCCAGGCCACCCCAAGGCCTCCACCACTGCCTTTAGAAAGAAAAAACTTCAAACTCTACTCACCCACACAGGAGTGGAGGGGGGGTCAAAACACTGAGTGCTCTCCAGCGTGCCTATCACAAGCTCTGAGTAGCAGTTATCAGAGTCAATAACAGAGTAATAACCGCTCAGGGCAGCTCGGGGAACCCCTAAATCAGTCAGGGGACCCTCAGAGCCTACTGCTGTATTCTATTGCTGCCTGTAATTGTCTTCAACCTTCTCCTCACCCACCAAGGGGGTTCGGTAGAAAGGAGACCTGTGTCCTGTGCAGCTCCCCTGCTTGTTTGACCTATGGGGAGACTGACAGAGAGAGACAGAGAGAAAAAAAAACAGATTAGAGAAAGACAGAAGGGACACAGTCAAAGATTTCCTCCACAGCAGCAGCCCAGCACCTAAATCTAGAAAATAATAAAACACTAAAGCTCTGCTTATTTGTTCCTAAGGAGCCCAGTTCTGGGCTCTGACTTCCAAGCTGCTTGGAGACTGAGATACTTAGTTTCCTCTATGGTTCCGGGACTGGACTAGAGGGACGCTAAGGAACATGTGTTCCTAAATTCAAGTGTCTCTTATCTTGAGAAAAACTTGTAAGCTCCTTAATTAAAAGAATGTATGATACACGGTATGTATTTGGTTGCTTTTCCATATGATTGGTTTATTTTAAGTTCTTGCACATCAGCATGCTTGAAGTACTACCTTGTTCTACAAGTATGTAGCATTTCACCATAATTTGTTTACATTTTGAAAATGTCAAATGAGTACATGCTTGACATTGCTAAAAGCAGATTGCCTTTATTTTTCGTACGTTCAAGTACGGAACTTTAAAACAGGTGTAGCAGACCATTTTCCAGGGACAAGCAGGAAGTCAGTCCTCACATATGGGTGATGTCAAAACCAACAGAACCCTCACATAAGCATCTCCCCAGCATTCAAAAAAAGCCTTTGGGAGATGCCACCACACATCCTTCCCCCCAAGGGTGCCATCTTACTCAGTCTTCCTTTTTCCTCAGAGCCCTAAATATGTTCATCTTTCTTCCCTGGAAAAGAGTTGATTTCCTCATGCACTTCTGTGTACCATCCGGATAGCACCAGTCCCTTTCCCGCCTCCGAGCCCTGTCGCCTCGGCTTTGGGATTCGGAACCTGTTTAGCTAGGTCTTTTCATCCAGCGCTGTTTCGTGCCTTTTCTAACCGCTGGCCGAGTCGAATGTCTTCGACCTCTCTGGAGTCCTTTTTACCCCAATGGCCACCGGATTTTAAAAGTGTGATTGGTGCTCCAGGAACATTGTCCTTTACCGACACACATGTTAGTTGCCTCAGGTGTCTGGTTGCTGGCCATGACCCAGCGGCGTGCTCCCTGTGCAAAAAGATGTCTCTAAGGCCATCCAGAATCGATGGCAGAAGCAGGATGACATCTCCCACAGGTCAGACTCAGCCCCGGTAGCCGTGCGCTCTAAGGCCCTGTGCAGATCCTCGGAGTCCTCCTATAGCGTTGACATGTTTATTGTAAACCGCTCTAATGTCCTGACGTGGGCAGTATATCAAGTGTACAAATAAAGATAAAAGCCCCCACGGTGCCTGAGTGGGCATGCGGACACTCCAATAAGAATTCCCTGGATCCAAGAGTGTAAGAAAAAAAAAAAATCTTCGAGGATCTCTTCCTTGGAAAGGGACTCGCATGGTAAGTCTCTCTTGCGAGGTCCTTTAGCCCCTGGAGGGTTTCTGAGGAGTCTGAGAGGGAGCGGTCGGCCAAGGTACCTAGGACAAACACATAGGCTGCCGGCGAAGGATCTCGAACCCTTGAGGCCTGTCCTGTCGGACTTCCTCTCCTCCTATCCTGTCGGACTCCCTCTCCTCCCCGACACCTGAACCGATCACCCCGGCCTATGTGTCAAAGGCTGCAACCCCTGAGTGGGAAGTCAGGACGATGGCATTGGAACGCAGCATTTCTGCATTCCTTACCTCTCAGCAAGTGTTGATGCCCGGCCCCGCAGGCACACATGCTGAAACCGCAGGGACCTCAATGTCAAGGACTCCCCAGGCCGCCAAAAAGATCCTCGAGAGCCCCAGGCCTCAATTCAATCCTTGGTGAGGATCTCTATCCCAGTACTCGGGAGCGAGATCCTTCTCGGGAAGCACCTCTGGCTCCGGCCAAGCCCCAGCCGCAATTCATCGAAGGCTGGCTCCAACAATTCATCGAAGGCTGGCTCCAACAATTCATCGAAGGCTGGCTCCAACAATTCATCGAAGGCTGGCTCCAACAATTCATCGAAGGCCGGCTCCAACAACGCCTGAGGCTTAAGGCTCATCCTGTACTTGAGAAACCTGAACAAATTCCTGGTGCAGGAGAAGTTCAAAATGCTCTGCCTTGGAATATTGCTGCCCTACCTCCAGCAGGGAGATTGGCTATAAGACCTAAAGGATGCTTATACCCACATCCTTATTCATCCCAGTCAAAGGCAGTACCTAAGGTTCATGGTCAGAGGTGACCACTACCAATACCTGTTGGCCTAGCCTCCATACCAAGAGTCTTCACCAATTGCCTGGCCGTCTCCAAGGGGCCTTCGTCTTCCCATACCTGGATGACTGGCTAGTAAAGGGAGACACTGTCTCTGAGGAGCAACATGCCACGGCCTGCACCATCAAGGTCCTACAACATTTGGGGTTTGTGATAAACCACCCCAAATCCACCTCACTCCAACACAGGACCTGTATTTCATAGGGGCTTGCCTGGACACTCTCCAAGCAAGGGCCTTCTTCCCCCTGGATAGGGCAGATGGCCATAGAGCCCTGGTGACCGAGGTACAGCACAGTCACACTGTGCCAGTGTGGTCCATGGTTTCTCCAGGACCAAGCAGGAAGTCAGTTCTCACATATGGGTGACTGCGTCGATGGAGCCCCCATGCGGAGCATTTCCCTAGCTTTCAAAGAAAGCATTTGGGAATGCAGGCACACATGCGCGTTCCCCTTCCCGCCCAAAGGTGCCATTTTGCTCAGTCTTCTTTTTTCCGCGGAGCCCTACGGACGCCTGTCCTTGTCACCCGTGAAAAAAGTTGATTTTCTGCGTTGGGTCGAGTTTTTTTCTTCGGTTCCTTTCCCGCCTGGACTCGGTACACCGGTGCCGAGCCCGGATCTCTCTTTTTCTGTTTTTGTCCTTAGAGACTGCGTTCCCGCATTTTTTCTTTTCCCTGGAAGCCCAATTTCTTGATCTTGCAGGAGCCCTTTTTCCCCCGATGGCTGCCAGTGGATTTAAGAAGTGTGATCGGTGCGAGAAACTGATGTCTCTCACCGACACACACGACTGCTGCCTCCGGTGCCTGGGGCCAGACCATGATTCTACGGTCTGTAGTCCCTGTGGCAAAATGTCTTCCAAGGCATTACGGAGCCGTCAGCACCAGCGTGAGAGGATCTTCTCCGAATCTGCCTCTGGACGGGTCGGAACTTCGTCAGAGGCCTCGACATCTTGGGAGTCTGACCCTGAGCATCGTCAGGGCTCCTCTGAAAGGGAGTCCCCCTCGGAGCACCGAAGGAAGAAGAAACCCGCGAGGGCGGCATCGGTGGATGCTCTTGGCTCCTCGAGGGCCAGGTCGCATAGCCCCGATTGCCATCCCTGGTCTTCGGAGTCGGAGAGGCCTGCAAAGCATCCTCGTGTAGAGTCGGAGGCCCCGAGTCATGTGAGTACTGTGGTCCTCGTGGACTCTCCTCTGGGGGAGCCACCGTCGGGGCCCGAGTCGAGGCTGCTGGGTCTCCTGAGCTCAGACTCAGGTTGATGGCCTTGGAGAGCAGATTTCTGCCTTCATGGAGCAGCAGCGGGTGCTGATCGCCGTTCTCACCGGCGCATCTGCCCCGACCACCGGGACATCGACGTCCAAGTCGACCCCAGAGGCCGAACTGATCCTCGAGACCATGCAAACTCGAGTCGATCCTTGGCCGAGGTCACCCTCAGCCTCCCGTTCGGGACCTAAGTCGTCGATGCCGTTTCCCTCGGCGTTAGGGCGGATGGCGTCGGTGCCCGCCCACTCGGAGGAATCGGCGTGGGAAACGGAGGAGGAGTCGTCCCCTAACACCTTTCAGACTCACCGGGTTCTGATCCTCGGACAAGGTCCCCTCCGGAGGATACCAGGTTCTCGGATTTCGTAAGGGACATGGCCAAGGCACTGGCGTTCCCTGTGGACCCTGAGGAGGAGCCAATGAGCTCGAGGCTCTGCAGTATGACTCTCCTCCCAAGGAGGCCTTTACTTTCCCGGTTCCTCCAATGCTGGAGCGGTTGCTCTTCCGCATGTGGGAGGCGCCGGCCTCGATGCTGGTTCTAAGCAAGCGGATCGATTCCATCTATGGAGTCCGCAAGAGCCCCGGGTTTCAAAAGGCACAGCTACCGCACCATTCCATGGTTGTGGAATCAGCCATGCATCGCCTGAAGAGTCAGAAGATGCACTTCTCGGTGCCTCCCGGCAGGGAAGCCTGGAACCTGGATGCCCTCGGTAGAAAGTGCTTCCAGGGCTCTATGCTTGCTTGCCGTGTCCAGACTTGCCAGCTGTACATGGGCATGTACCTTCGAGACCTGGCAAAGGAGATTGCCGGGTTCTCTGCTGGTCTGTCCGAGGAACCTTTGCAGAGGTTCAAGGCCTTGTCTTCTGATATTCGAGAGTGCTCGACGTTTGTATCTCGAGCACCCTACGATGGATTTGAGGCTTCGGCCCGGGTAGCAGAGGCCAGCATCGGTGCACGCCGCCAGGCCTGGCTACGATCCTCGGACCTAGAGCCTTGGGTACAGGACAAGTTGGTCGATGTCCCTTGCTGAGGTGAAAACCTCTTTGGCAAGACCATGGCCGAAAAGGCTGCAGAACTCGAGACCGAGACTTATCCGGACAAGGCTGTCCAGGAAAACCTCTGCCCCTTCTCAGAAGAAGAAGGGCTTGGGGAAAAAGACCTTTTACCCGAGGAAGACCGCTGCCTACAAAACCTACCCTCACTACCAGGCTTCTGCAGCTCCCCAACAGGGCCAGCAGTCCAAGGGGCAGGGTCATGGGCCCCGTAGGCAGAAGGCCCCCAAGCCTCTTACTCCGGCTCCTGCTCAGCAGGGAGGGGTTTTTTGACTATGCCAGCATAGCCTATCCTCCTCTCCAGGGCACAGGAGGTCAGCTGACCCTGTACGCAGACAGGTGGCCAGCCATCACAGGGGATACTTGGGTGTTAAGCATCATCGAAAGGGGCTATCTGCTCCACTTCACCCAGATACCCCCCTCCCACTTTCCAGGGGAGCCTCCAAGACCCCCTCAGCACAGAAACTTACTCATTCAGGAGTTGGAAGGTCTACTAAGGGACCAAGCGGTGGAACTGGTGCCTCATCACCTGGAAGGGCAAGGCTTCTACTCGAGGTACTTCCTGGTACCAAAAAGAACAGGAGGCCTCAGACCCATCCTCGACCTGAGAAATCTGAGCAAGTTTCTGGAGAGGGAAAAGTTCAAGATGCTTACCCTTGGGATCTTACTGCCCTACCTCCAGCAGGGAGATTGTCTATGCTTCTTAGATCTGAAGGATGCTTATAACTCACATCCTCATCCATCCAAGTCACAGACAATTCCTCAGATTTGTGGTGGGAGGATAGCACTTCCAGTACAGAGTGCTTCCTTTTGGCCTCACCTCAGCCCCCAGGGTTTTTACAAAATGCCTGGCGGTGGTTGCGGCCTACCTCAAGAACCAAGGGATCTTTGTGTTCCCTTACCTGGACGGCTGGCTAATAAGGGGCCAGTCTCCACAAGAGGCCAGAGGGGCCACCTGCAGAACCATATCCCTGCTTCAGCACCTGGGGTTCATTATAAACTTCCCAAAGTCCACTTTGGTCCCCTCACAGGACGTGGAACTCATAGGGGCAAGGTTGGATACCATCCATGTAAAGGCCTATTTGCCTGTGGACAGAGCTCACAGGCTGATAAAGTTGACCGGCCAGTTTCGGGCGAACTCTCTGGTCTCAGCCAGACACTTCCTCCGGCTCTTAGGTCACATGGCTTCCACAGTGCATGTCACCCCACATGCCCGGCTGCACATGCGGCCGGCTCAGTGGCACCTCAGGGCGCAGTGGCTGCAGGCCACAGAGAAATTGTCAGACAGAATAAAGGTGTCCAAACTCTGGGGCGGAGCCTGATGTCCAGCGGGATAGTCGCATAGCGCTGAGGCTCCCGAGAGGCCTACCAAGACTCCTGAATTTTGAACCGTTTTAATTCTGAATATTGCTTTGACTCTACCGGGATACCTTGAGGTGATGGCGGGGACCAAACCAGCACGTCTAGATTTCGGGACCCCAACGAATTCCCATGGTAAACGCTCCAAAACCGAGCCCCCGTCTCCGCAGAAGCAGCCCGCACCTCGGGAAGGTCCCGAGATGCAGCAGGAGATCCTCACTGAAATACGAGGGGTAAAAGACCTTGTGCAATCCAACGGGGAGTCACTCCGAGCGCTGCGTGAAGATTTCGGCATGCTGCAAAGCAAACTTGAAGGGCTTTCCCTACGGCAAGACAAAATGGAAGGCATACTGGACTCACACACGGTCCGGTTGGCGAAACTTGACAAAGTAGAGCGCCAGATACGGGCCCTGCAGAAAGAAGTGGAAGATGGCAACAATCGGGCCCGCCGCAATAACATACGGCTCGTGGGCATACCGGAGGGAGCTGAGTCTGTAGACATGAAGGAGTTTCTTTGTAAGGCGCTTCCTTCCCTACTTCGGATCACATTTGCTAAAGACCTGGAGATTGACCGGGCTCATCGAGTGCCCTCAAATATGGCGCTCAATCGGAAGACCCCGCGGCCTATTATCTTTCGGCTCTTAAGATACCAACATGTTGAGCAAATTCAGAACGCCGCTCGCGCAAAAGGCCCCATCGAGTTTGAGGGCCACCGGATATCCTTCTTTCCTGACTTGGCCAAGCCCACGGTTGACCGTAGAAAGCGATTCCTGGAATTTCGACCGAGGCTACAACAACTGCAAGCTCGCTATGGCCTGATGTACCCGGCTAAACTTAGGGTAACGCTGCACAACCAGACCAGAACCTTTGATGATCCTGAATTACTTGCGGAATATTTGGAGTCCAAAGAGGCAGATCAGATGCGTTGATCCAAGGAACACTTAGCTAATTGACCTTATATTGGTAAAACCCGCCATATTGTTGTCGGACGCTCTCTACCTTGGAGACCGCCTTGGCAATTCACAACCTTGGCTTTCACTAGCCTTGATGGCCCTGCTCTATCATGCCCACAGCTACTTCGGTGGAGATCGGAGACTATAATAACAGAAGGGTTCGAATATTACATTCGCACTCTCTTGGGCCTCCTCCCGCAGACATATGGTCGCCATTTATAGTTGGGGTTATGCTTCTTCTCTGGGGCACTTCGGTGCTTGTTTTCTCATATGGGGTGTATCTGGTATCTTAATTGATGTGTATGAAATAGATGTACAGATGTGGTATATTCCATACTCGCCTGCGCTTTTACTTCAAATGTATGACAATGTCTTATGGCCCTATGTAAGGTTTTTTCATTGAACGTAAAGGGAATCAACAACCCGATTAAAAGAAAGAAAATCCTTAGTTATTTGAGTCATGAAAAGGCGGATTTGGTTTTTCTTCAGGAAACGCACTTAAATTCTACCGAAACTCTGAAACTCAATATTAAACCTTACATGGTAGCTGCCTACTCTCCGGCTGTTTCTAAGAAATGTGGGGTAGCTATTCTGGTGAAGAAATCCTTGCCTGTCACCATTATTGCCACTAGCTCTGACACGGAGGGCAGATGGTCCCGCGTCCACCTTAAAATTGGACACCTTGAACTAACATGTATATGTATATATGCCCCCAATGTGGATAATCCTGCCTTTTTTGCTACCATTGCTCAGGTTGCGCAGGCCTCTGCTAGCACCTCATTGATAATAGGTGGCGACTTTAATCAAGTCGTCGATCCTCTGATAGACAGGCAACCGCCTAGAACGAGTGGCCTGCCCAAGAGCTCCCTCACACTCACCTCCTTGATCAAAGATCTCGCTTTAGTGGATCTTTGGAGATTGTTGCATCCTGCTGAACTGGAATTTACTTACTATTCTCCCCCCCATCTATCACAGTCCAGAATAGATTTTTTCCTAATATCTAAAGTGCTGGTATCTCAGGTAGACACAGCGATGATTCACCCATTACATATCTCAGACCATGCTGCCATTTCCTTCCAGTTGCACGCTAACCTGCCCAGTGGGAATCCGGGAAATTGGTTTTTTGATAGGACCCTGTTAGAGCAACAAGAGTTTCAGTTAAACATTCGGGCCGCCATTCAGGACTACTTTCATTTTAACTTACCACATGATACCACGGGTTGGGCTTGGTGGGAGGGCTTTAAAGCTGCCATTCGTGCAACCATTACTAGCTATCAAATTCGCTTGGGGAAACAGCGTAAGCAACAGTTATTAATATTAGAGCAACAAATTAAAGCTGGGGAACGGGTTCTTACTTCCCGCACTGATCCTTGTGTGTTGTTACGATTGCAACGCCTACGCTTTCAATATAACTCAATCCTGTCTGCTGCAGCTTCTAAAAATATCGCATCGCAGCAAGGGATGTACTATCGGGAAAGCAACCGTGCTGGTAGACTCTTAGCTAATGCCTTGAAAGGTCAAAAAGAAGCCAAACGGGTAGCGGCTCTCCGAAAACCGGTAGGAGGGGACATAGTGACAAATAATACAGAGATAGTAGAGCTCTTCCGGGATTTTTACACTCGTCTTTATAAATCAGAATGTGACTTCACGTCAGAGGCTTTTGAGCGATTATTATCCGGAATCCAACGGCCGACCCTCTCCGAAGAGGATAGGGTTGCGATGGATAAACCCTTCTCTACTAATGAAATTCACTCCGCCCTTAAACGTGTGGCTTCGGGACGCGCCGCAGGCCCTGACGGTCTTCCGGCCGAATTTTATAAAACGTTCAGTGCTGATCTAGCCCCCCACCTAAAACTCTATTTCACTGCTCTGGCTGAAGACACATCTTGCTTGGGATCCTTTTCGGCGGCGAATGTGGTAGTATTTGAAAAAGAAGGGAGGGATCCGCTGTTAACAGCTAACTACCGCCCAATCTCCCTTCTTAACGCAGACTATAAAATTTTTGCGACTATCTTAGCCTCTCGACTATCTGACCAAATGTCTACACTAATCCACCCTGATCAATCTGGTTTTATACCCGGAAGATCCACTGCCGACAACGCTAGGACTTTATGTCATGTTTTGACTAATGCTGCAAGCCTAGATCTACCACTAGTTGGCCTCTCCTTAGACGCCGAAAAAGCCTTCGACCGTCTCGAATGGCCCTTCTTATTTGCTGTTCTCCGTTGGTACGGCTTTGGGGAGGGCTTTCTCCGGTTTCTTCAAGTCATGTATGCCGAACCCACAGCCAGTATATGTGTGAATGCTATCAAATCTCAGACATTCAGCCTTCAAAGAGGTACACGCCAAGGGTGCCCCCTATCCCCTTTGCTCTTTGACTTGGCGCTCGAACCTCTAGCCCTGTTACTTAGGCAGTCCGCAGACATCCGAGGTGCCCCTTTTAGACACAGAGAGATCAAACTCTCCGCTTATGCAGATGATCTCATGCTTTTTATAACTTTGGACTCGGTCCCAGTAGTCTTAGAATTACTAGACAGGTATTCGCAGCTCTCGGGCTATAAGATCAACTGGACCAAATCGGTTGCTTTCCCACTTAACCACCGGGTACATGCGGCCAACATGCAAGCCTTTCCCTTTCTCTGGCAGCATAGTATGGTGAAATATCTCGGGGTCCATTATTGCTATCCTTTAGAGGACACTATTAGTTTCAACGCCAAGGCGATAATCTCCAAAGTCCGTGAACTTACCAATCGGTGGTCTCCACTAACCCTTACATGGTGGGGCCGCTTGGAAACAGTGAAAATGATGATAGTTCCTAAAGTGAACTACATTCTCGAAATGCTACCATGTTTACTGCCCCGACACATCTACAAAGATATAGAAGGCCTTCTTATTCGTTATCTATGGCAGGGTAAAACACCCAGGATAGCTAAACAATACTTGCAATCTGATAAAGCGAGAGGAGGAGCTAGATTTCCAGATTTTCTCAATTATCATAAAGCCTTCCTCTTAAAGCAAGGTGCCCGTTGGTTGGATACCCCGGCAGCAGGCCGCCCGGTGTGGCTAGATATTGAAGAAGAGCTTAGTGGACCAGTTCCGCTGGCCTACTTCCCCGGAATGTGCCATCATTCAGACTCCCACCATTCACCAATGGTTGTAGACACTCTAGTGGCCTTTAATGCCCTCATTCAATCTCTGGGTCCGCAGGCGTGCCCCCCGGACCATCTCCCGATTTGGCATAACTCTCGATTTCAAATTAACAAAAAAACGATAGCATGGAGACCCTGGTACTCTAGGGGGATTTGGACACCTAAGCAGCTGTTTGCTGGGGATCGCTGGAAAACCTTTAATGCTTTACAAACGGAATTTGGTCTACCAGCGAAATATTACTTTCAATGGGTACAGCTCCAACATTGCCTTAAAGGCGCTCGGGTCATTCCGCGCTCTGATACTAGCGTGGAAGGGCTGTCAGAGGTGATTCGTTGTATCGGGAGTTTACCAGGGGTGGCATCTAACTTTTACAAAATACTCACTCATAGTCCAGGCAGGGACACCCCTAGGGCCCAGCAGGCATGGGAGCGCGAATTGCACATCACTTTAACTCCCCAGCAATGGAAGATAGTCTGGAGCAAAGTGGTGCGGGTCTCTAGATCCGCCTCTGTCACTCAAACGCTCTTCTATTTTGCCCACAGATGCTTTTATACTCCTGAGAAGATGGCCAAATGGAATGTCAATACAAACTATCGATGTTGGTCCTGCCATACAGCGGTGGGTACCTTCGCCCATGTTATCTATGAATGTCCAGCACTACAGCAATATTGGGGGCGGGTTTGGGACAGGATTCAAAGTATCCTTCACTTCCGGGAGCCCCTTTCTTGGAAGATTGTGGGACTCCGCTCTGTGGCGGGGATCCCCTCTCTTCCCAGGACAGGCCGCTTCCTCCTAGATTTTATGTTGGGTATGGCTGTATGCTTAGTCACGAAAAATTGGAAGAATGGCTCCCGCCTAACTTTTACCGAATGGTGGAATTCTGTCTGCTTATATAGTACATATGAGCAGATACCCCGTCGGATGGCATTCCAGGTTCAGGACTGCTCTCACTTGTCTAAGTGGCAGATGCTTAATGACTATGTTCAGATTGCCAGATGCTCCAATATAGCCGTATAGCTACACTCATCATGTTGCAGATAATTATATTATCTCGAAAGATAATAATTTAGATATACACCCGATACTGGATTGTTACGTATCCCAGAGAAGAAGCAGGGGGGGAGGGGGGTGGTGGGGGTTTACTGTCCGTGATTGTATAATATTATTTGTCATGTCTTTTATTCTGTATGTCCTTTTGTTTCGATGTTCCAAAATGAAAATAAAAGTTTAAAAAAAAAAAAAGTGTCCAAACTCTTGGTGGACTCCTTGCGCTGGTGGAGACATCTCCCAAACCTGGTCAGGGGTGTTCCTTTTCAGGCCTCCCCACACACTCAGGTACTGACAACCGATGCTTCCCTGCAGGGCTGGGGGGCACACTGCCAGGGAGCCTTCACCCAAGGCCTGTGGTCTCCGTGGGAGGCCGCCCAGCAGATCAACCTGTTGGAATTGAGGGCCTTACGGACTTTCTCTCAGATCCTGTCTCATCACTCTGTCCTAGTTCAGACGGACAACTAGGTGGCTATGTTCTACGTCAACAAGCAGGGTGGCACAGGATCTAGACTTCTGTGCCTGGAAGCACAATCTCTCTGCAACTGGGCTGTCAATCAGGGCATGACCCTCAAGGTGGTCTACCTCCCAGGCCAGGAAAACTACCTGGCGGACAGGCTAAGCAGACTCCTGCAGCCTCACGAGTGGCAGTTGGATCCTCTGGTGGTTCAACAGATCTTTCTGAAGTGGGGTCTTACGACCATGGATCTTTTTGCCAGTCTGCTGAACAGGCAACTGCCCAGGTTCTGTTCCAGGCAACCGCATCCCTTGAGAGCAGCGCCAGATGTATTCCTGATCCCCCCCTGGTCAGAGAGCCTGCTATATGCTTTTCCTCCCACACCTCTGGTGGCCCGGACTCTATTCAAAATCCAGCAGGACCGAGCCACGGTGTTCCTGATAGCCCCCAGGTGGGCCAGGCAGCCGTGGTTCCCTCTTCTTCTGCAGTTGGCAGTGGATACTCCACTTCCGCTGGGGTTGCAACCCGAACTAATGACTCAGGATCAGGGGTCCCTCTTGCATCCCAACCTCAAATCCCTCAATTTGATGGCCTGGCTGCTGAAAGGCTAGTCTTGCTCCCTTACTCCTATCAAGGGAGGTTGAAGAGGTGGTGTTGGCCTCCAGGAAGCATTCCACTAGGAAGGCCTATGCTCTGAAGTGGCGTAGGTTCTCTATTTGGTGTTTTCAACAGCAAGAGGACCCCTTCTGCTCGGTTCAGGTGGTGCTACAATATCTGCTCCACCATTCCAACCCAGGACTTCAGTCCAACTCTGTCCAGGTTCACCTCAGTGCCCTCTCAGCTCACCACTTGCCGGTGGATGGACAATCTCTCTCAGGCCACCCTCTGGTGTCTCGCTTTCTCAGAGGTCTGCTTCTGCTTAAGCCTCCTATTCGTCCACCGGCCACTGAGTGGGATCTCAATGTGGTCTTGCAGCAACTGACTCGCCCACCTTTTGAGCCGATGGCACCCTGCCATTTACGCTTCCTCTCTTGGAAGGTGGTGTTTCTTGTGGCACTCACCTCGGCTAGGCGGGTGAGTGAACTTCAGTCCCTGGTCGTGGATAGGCCGTATACCAGGTTCTATAGGAACAGGGTAGTCTTGCGGACTCATCCTAAGTTCCTTCCAAAGGTAGTGTCCTCCTTCCACCTCAACCAGGAGGTGATCCTTCCGACATTCTTTCCCAGGCCGCACGCCAGTAGAGCCGAAACTGTCTTGCATACCCTGGATTGTAGAAGGGTGCTGTCCTTTTACCTAGAACGTATGCAGGGGCATAGAAGGGCTTCTCAGCTCTTCATTTCCTTTGACCCTAATAAATTGGGGTTGCCTGTTACTAAGCATACTTTGTCCATCTGGGTAGTGGACTGTATCGCCTGGGCGTACAGAGCAGCCGGCCTCTCCCTGGAGGGTCGAGTCACGGCCCATCGGGTCAGGGCGAAGGCCGCATCAGCTCACTTCCGTTCTGTTCAGTTGGCAGACATCTGCCGGGCGGCTACTTGGTCTTCAAGCCAGACTTTTGCGGACCACTACTGCCTCGAGAGGGAGTCCCGTAGGGACAGTGCTTTTGGGCAAACGTTACTCCGTAATCTCTTTGAGGTTTAGGCAACTCCTACCCTCCGGCCCTGGTGTTGGGCTACCATTCAGGTGTGGTCTCAGAGAAGATTCTCTCACTGTCGCTGAGGCTCTAGAGGGAGCTCTATTTTTCAGCCTGGGATCCTGGTAGCCCAGAGCTAGGGAGTCACCCATATGTGAGCGCTGACTTCCTGCTTGGTCCTGGAGAAACAGTAGTTACTCACCTGTAACAGGTGTTCTCCAGGAGCAGCAGGAATCAGTCCTCATGACCCTCCTTCCTCCCCTTGGAGTTGCAGTTGTATATAGTTCATTTTCTTTTTGTGCTGTCTTTTAGCTATGTCATTAGACTGAGCAAGATGGCACCTTTGGGCGGGAAGGGGACCGCGCATGCGTGCCTGCATTCCCAAAGGCTTTCTTTGAAAGCTGGGGAAATGCTACGCATGGGGCTCCGTCGACGCCGACGTCACCCATATGTGAGGACTGATTCCTGCTGCTCCTGGAGAACACCTGTTACAGGTGAGTAACTACTCTTTGCCTGCTCGGCCACCTCGCTTCCATAGTCCATGTGGTCCCCAACGTCCGCCTCCACATGCGGTCAGCTCAGTGGTTCCTCCGCTCACAGTGGACTCATGCCACAAGCAGGATCTGTGACAAGATCTGTGTCCTATCACCTAGTAATGTCACTCAATTGTTGGCAGGATGCACTGCACCTGCTGAAAGGTGTGCTTTTTCAACACCCAAAACCCCAGAGGGTCCTCACTAAGGACGCCTCCCTACTGGGCTGGGCTGCCCACTGCGAGGAACTGCACACGCAGGCAACTGGTCTCTTGAGGACATCCAGAAGCAGATCAACCTTCTGGATCTTGGAGCCATTTTTCTGGCAATCAGGGCCTTCACCGCCTGCAGCATCAGTTGGTGCTGGTTCAATTGGACAAACAGGTAATGATGATCTACCTGAACAAACAATGGGGCACAGTGTCTAACTGTCTCCTCCAGGAGGTAGTAGTCCTCCACTTGTATGTGATCAGTCAGGGAATGCTTCTCAGAGCGGTATACATTCTGAGCCAGGACAATGTCCTAGCGGGCAGACTGAGCAGGTTTCTCCTGCCACACGAGTGGCACCTAGACCCCACGGTGGCACAGTGGCTATTCCAAGTATGTGGAACCCAAAGTCTGGACCTCTTTGCCAGCTCAGACAATGCTCAGCTGCCCCACTTCTGATGTCCCCAACCACATCCGTCCTGGATAGTGACAGACCACCTTCCTCATCTCGTGGTCGGAGGGCCTGTTGTATGCCTGCCCTCCCATGCCACTAATCGTGTGGACCCTCTTCAAGGTCCAGCGGACAAGTCTTCCATGTTCCTGGTGGCCCCGAGGCGCCCAGACAGCCTTGGTTTCCCCTGTTACTCTGCCTCTCAGTGGAACTACCAGTGTTTCTGGGAAGTTCCCCATGACTACTGACTTAGGAGGAGGGCCTGATTCTCCACCCCAACCTGGGGTCCCTGTACATTCCCAGGGAGGTGGAAGAAGTCCTCCTGGTCTCTCTTAAGGACTCCATGAGACGAGCCTATGCATTCAAGTGAGACAGATTCTTGGTGTGGTGTACAGAGCAACGGGTAGCTCCGTTCTGCCCAGTGCATATGGTGCTGCAGTACTTGCTCCAATCTTTCGCAGACCGGACCCATGTCCAACTCCGTCAGAGTACACCTGAGCATGCTCTCCGCGAGCCATCACTCCATAGAGGGCAAGTCTCGCTTTGTGAAGCCCCTCATCACCTGATTTATGCGGGGCTTGCTCCTCTCTAAACCTCCCATCCGGCCGCCTCCGGCAAAATGGGATCTCAACATGGTCCTGACACAGCTTACCAAGCTGCCCTTCGAATCCTTGGCTACCTGCCAATTGCGTTACCTATCCTGGAAGGTTGCCTTCTAGGTGGCGCTCATCTCTGCCCGCAGAGCCAGCGAGCTTCAGGCCTTGGTGACCGAGCCACCCTACACCAGGTTCTATAAGAACAGGGTTGTGCTTCGCACCCACCCTAAATTTCTCCAGATGGTAGTATCCACCTTTCACCTCAACCAACAGGTGGTGCTCCCTATCTTCTTTCCATGGCCCCACACCGACAAGGCAGCAGCCGTTCTCCATGCACTGGACTGCAAAAGGGCTCTGTCCTCCTACCTGCAACGTGCTCGGGGCCATCACAAAGCCTCATAGCGTTTTGTTCATACGACACCAGTCGACTGGGGTGGCTGTCACTAAGCAGACCCTGTCCACCTGGGTGGTGGACTGCATCGCCTTTGTCGATGATCAGGCTGGGCTATCGTTGGAGCGCTGGGTCACGGCAACCTCAGCTGCAAGCCTATGCTCTATTCCTATAGCAGATATCTGCCGGCCGCCACCTGGTCCTCAATCCACACTTTTGCAGCTCATTACTGCCTGGGGAGGTTGTGCTGACGGGACAGTGCCTTTGGCCAGGCTGTACTCAGTAATCTTTTCGGCGTTTAGGCAACTCCTCCCCTCCGACCCTTCTTGTTTAACCTACTGGAACCATTGTTCTCCCTAGACACTGGGGTCCTCAGAGTCGCTTGCGGCTGCTCATAGCTGGGCTGTGCTTTTTTCTATGGGTTCTCTGTAGCCTGTAGCTAGGGAATCCCATATGTGAGGACTGACTTCCTGCTTGTTCCTGGAGAAAGCATAGTTACCTGTAACAGGTTTTTCCAGGGACAGCAGGAATCTGTCCTCACAACCCTTCCTCCTCCCCTTGGAGGAGTTGTATAATTTTTGCCATCTTCTTTAAACTGCCCTAGCTATGTCATGTGACTGAGTAAGATGGCACCCTGGGGCGGGAAGGGGACCACGCATTCATGGAGGCATCTCCCTAAGTCTTTCTTTGAAAGCTGGGGAGATGCTTCCAAGAGGGCTCCATCGGCGTCAGTGTTGCCCATATGTGAGGACTGATTCCTGCTGTCCATGGAGAACACCTGTTACAGGTGAGTAACTTTGCTTTATTGACATAAGTGTATTATGGAAATACAGCTGGTACTGGTTTCTTTCATACAAAAATCCACAGGAATTTAAATGGGGTTGGCTAGCTATGTGTGCAAAAATTTCAGAAATTCAAGGAGTGTCTGTTGTGTTTGTCATTGAGAGTATTTTAAATGTGAAAATAATCCTGCTTCCAAAGTTGAGATCAACACTGGTTGAAAGTTTTCTTGTAACAATTTAAATATTACTGCCAAAATAGTTAAGTATAAGCCATATAAGTACAATTATTTAAATAGAAGCTTTGAATTCTGCGCTTTAAGATATATTCGTGAATCCTCATGATGTTTTCAAGACGTTTTGAGCTTACTTGACAAATCTACCCTAGACTGTCAGCAATGTATTTTATAGGAAACAAAGTTGTCAATTTCAGTAATTATATATTTGATCTACTTTATACATCAATAGGCACCTAATGTTGGATATGTTAGTTAAATTACAGCAGAAGGTCCTTAAGTCCAGTTTGTTTTTTTTCTTTCACTGTGCTAGAGAAGTTTGGAAAACAAGATTCCTTAGCATCCCTCTAGTCCAGTCCCGGAACCATAGAGTTGTGAACCTCCACCAGCAGCTTTGGAGACTGAACATCTTCATCTCTTTGATCATCCAGCTATATGCAGCCCCAAGGACCGCCCACACATCAGTATCTCAGTCTCCAAGCAGCTTGGAAGTCAGAGCCCAGAACTGGGCTCCTTAGGAACAAATAAGCAGAGCTTTAGTGTTTTATTATTTTCTAGATTTAGGTGCTGGGCTGCTGCTGTGGAAGAAATCTTTGACTGTGTCCCTTCTGTCTTTCTCTAATCTGTTTTTTTCTCTCTGTCTCTCTCTGTCAGTCTCCCCATAGGTCAAACAAGCAGGGGAGCTGCACAGGACACAGGTCTCCTTTCTACCGAACTCCCTTGGTGAGTGAGGAGAAGGTTGAAGACAATTACAGGCAGCAATTGAATAGAGCAGTAGGCTCTGATGGTCCCCTGACTGATTATCGGGTTCCCCGAGCTGCCCTGAGCGGTTATTACTCTGTTATTGACTCTGATAACTGCTACTCAGAGCTTGTGACAGGCACGCTGGACAGCACTCTCAGTGTTTTGACCCCCCCTCCACTCCTGTGTGTGGGTGAGTAGAGTTTGAAGCTTTTTCTTTCTAAAGGCAGTGGTGGAGGCCTTGGGGTGGCCTGGAATCAGCTCTGGGGAGTGTTTTAGACCTTTTGGGTATTTTTTCTGGTCCTTGTTTTGGTGGGATCGGGTCCGGCGGCCATTTTGGATTTTTTTTCAAAGTTGTTTTTCTTCGTGTTTTTTTTTAGGGATAGGAGCTTCGTTTTTGCATTTCTTGGTCAGATATCAGCTAATTGACTCCAGCTCTATCTAATCCTGCAATTTGGAGCATTTTTGAGCACTTTTAAAATCACGATTTTTTTTCTGCTCTGTTTGCTTCAGCAAGGTGTTCCTGCTTTGCTGGCAAAGGGCTGTGTGCATAGCCATGCCTCCTAGTCCTCGGTGTCTGGTCTGTGGCATTCGTAGAAGTAGTAATTTGGAAGCCCGAGTCTGTGCCACTTGTTCTGCTGTGGGTGCTGGCATGGAGGATCCTCTGGAGGGCTCCAGTGCAGATCTCCCACCTATATCTACAGAAGGGACATCAGAGCAGGCAGAGACGGTCCTTGGTCCGGGGATTTCTGCGGTGCCGGAGCGCCTGTTGGCGGGGGGCGTCCAGGAGGGATCCCTGGGAGTTCCACCCGCCTTTTTCTTTCTCATGCAGGAGGCTCTGGCTCTCTTGCAGCCAGCGGGGGGAGGCTCGGTCCTGCCCCGCCGTGGGCTAAAGCGTCCACTTTCAGTGGAGGGAGACACTGGTCCACAAAAGAAGAGCCGGCCCCCGAGTGTTGCGGATTCTGCGCCTCCTGGGGACGAGTTCCACGAGGGGCCGGGGGAGGCTCTCGAGCTGGAGTCTGCGGAGGATTTAGAAGACGGCGAGTTGTTGGACGACGAGCAGAGTAGTAGAATAGTGCGTGTATTTCGTAAAGAGGAACTTCCGGCACTGATTGCCGAAACCCTCAAGGTATTGAACATACCCGTGGAAGATGCCACTGCGGAGGACATGTTGGAGGATCCCTTGATGCAGGCGGTGCGCACTTCCCACAGAGTCTTTCCACTCCATAGGGTTTTTAAAGCTATGATCCAGGAGGAGTGGAACAGTCCAGAGTCCGCTTTGCGCGGGGCTAGACTGTTGCCTAAGTTGTATCCTCTGTCGGAGGCTGATAGAGAGCTCTTTCGTTCACCGGAGGTGGACGCGGCAGTTTCCGCGGTTACTAAACGGACTACTATCCCGGTGGAAGGTGCTGCGGCGTTGAAGGATCCGCAGGATTGGAAAGTTGATAGCTTGCTGAGACAGGCGTTTGATGTTGCTGCCCTGTCAATGCAGGCGGCGGTGGTCGGGGCCTGGGTGGCGCGCGGCTGCCTCCGCTGTTCTCAACAGTTCCAGGGGCCCCAGTCGGCAGAACAAGAGGCCGCGGCGTCCAGATTGGAGTCGGGTACCGCTTATTTGGCGGATATCCACTATGACCTCATTAGGGGGTTAGCTAACGGCATGGTGTCGGTGGTAGCGGCGCGTCGTTCTCTTTGGTTACGCATTTGGGCGGCTGATGGCTCTTCTAAAGCTCGCCTTAGTAAGCTGCCGTTTAAGGGCAGGCAGTTATTTGGAGAGGGCATCCCTATCTCGACGACTGGTTGATCCGGGCGAAGTTGAGGGAGGAGAGTCTCCGGGCGACGGCACAGGTCGTACAGGTTTTGCAGTCGTTAGGTTGGATGGTCAATCGGGCGAAGAGCAGCCTTCTTCCCTCGCAGACCTTGGAGTATTTGGGGGCGCGTTTCGAGACCGGCAACGGGAAGGTTTTCCTCCCAGTGCACAGAGCGCGGGCCCTGAGGCGGCTGGTGGAGCAGTTTCTAGCGAGACGGGCGTCCTCGGCTTGGCAATACCTTCAGCTTCTCGGCACGATGGCGTTGACCATCGAGGTAGTTCCGTGGGCAAGGGCGCACATGCGGCCTCTGCAGCGAGCGCTGCTGCGTCGATGGTGTCATCAGTCCGACTCGCTAGCTCGTCAGTTAGTTTGCCCCTTGGAGGTTCGGCGCAGCCTTCGCTGGTGGTTGCGTCGGCGCTCTCTGGCGAACGGTATGCCCTTGGAGTCTCCCATCTGGCGTCTGCTGATGACGGATGCCAGTTTGAGCGGCTGGGGGGCTCATTGCGAGGGCCAGATTGCTCAGGGCCAGTGGTCCTCGCGGGAGAGCCGGTGGTCCATCAACCGACTGGAAATGAGAGCCGTGTGGTTGGCTCTGACAGCGTTTCAGCCTTGGCTGCAGGGAGCGGCGGTCAGGGTGCTATCCGACAATGCCTCCACGGTAGCCTACATAAATCGCCAGGGAGGCACAGGCAGCGCGGCGTTGAAAGCGGAGGCGGATCTGCTTCTGGATTGGGCAGAGCGGCATCTTCAGTGTCTGTCGGCCCAGCATATCGCGGGGGTTCACAATGTGGAGGCGGACTTTCTGAGTCGTCGCAGGGTAGACCCCGGAGAGTGGGCCTACATCCCGAGGTATTTGCGTTGCTGGTCCGTCGTTGGGGTCTGCCGATAATGGACCTCATGGCGACCTTCGAGTCCGCGCAGGTCGAAAGGTTCTTCAGCAGGCGTCGGGAACGCATGTCGGAAGGCCTCGATGCATTGGCACAAAGGTGGCCAAGGTACGGGCTGCTCTATGTCTTTCCTCCGTGGGCTCTGCTGGGTCGCCTGGTGCAGCGGATCGAGCGGCATCCGGGTCCCGTGGTTCTGATTGCCCCGGACTGGCCTCGTCGGCCTTGGTATGCGGATCTGGTGCGGTTGAGTGTGGCCGATCCGTGGCTCCTTCCTCCTCGGCCGGATCTCCAGTCGGCAGGGGCCGCTGCAGATGCCTCAGGTGGCTCGATTCTCGCTTACGGCATGGCTATTGAGAGGGCGCGAATGAGAGCCAAAGGTTATTCTCCGGAGGTCATTGCTACCTTGTTGCGGGCGCGGCGTCGGTCTACGTCGCTAACGTATGTCCGGGTCTGGCGTATTTTTGAGAGCTGGTGTGCGGCTCGCGAGTTGCAGCCTTTGTGGACCTCCGTTCCTCAGATCCTCTCCTTCTTGCAAGCAGGGGTGGACAAGGGCCTGGCGGCCAGTTCGTTGAGGGTACAACTTGCAGCTCTTGCGTGTTTTCGAGGCAAGGTTCAGGGCCAGTTATTGGGGTCCCATGCGGACGTGAAGCGCTTCTTGCGAGCGGTGTTGCTTATGCGTCCTCCGTGCAGGGCTTTAGTGCCCTCGTGGGACTTGAATTTGGTGTTGAGGTCTCTGGTGGCTTCGCCGTTTGAACCCTTGGCGCAAGCTTCGTTGAAGGACTTGCCGTTGAAAACGGTGTTTCTGGTAGCGATCTCGTCAGCTCGCAGGATCTCGGAGTTGCAGTCTCTTTCATGTAGGGAACCCTATCTGTCTTTCTCTGCCGACAAGGTGGTATTGCGACCGGTTCCCGCGTTTTTGCCTAAGGTAGTTTCGGCGTTTCACATGAATCAGGTGGTGTCTCTCCCGGTGTTTGCCAAGGAACGGGGCAAGCATGCGGATAACTCCTTGCACGCGTTGGATGTCCGTCGAGCTCTTCGTCGGTATTTGAGGGAAACGGCGGCCTTCCGTAAGTCCGATCGCCTACACAGGTACACTACCAAAAAACTGCCTCCAGTTTTGCAACTGATTCCTATAGATTTTGGGGTGCTGAATCCAGGAAAAATAGCCAAAATGTTCCATCACATCACGTTTTCTTGCAAAATTAGATTTCTTACCCATATAAGGAATGTTCACATAATTTCTTTTTAGCCGACTGCAGTTCATTTTCTTGGACCAAAATAGAGGCTGTAATGGTTAACTAACTAGAAACACTCCCTCATGATATTTTTTATAGTGTTTTGTATTCATTTTATACATTAACAGGACAATTGGGAGGCGGGGGGCTAAATCCAGTACTCGCGCTGGTGCATGTTCTTTCCTGTTCGCCTCGCCTCATTCGCTCGCTCAAACACGGTGGTTGCGACATGAACGTTCCTGTCAAATTTCAGTTTCTTGCAAGTTCATTATTACCTTTTGTTTGCTCAGTCGTAATCCAGCTTTATTCCGAAGTGGTTCACTACAGTTGTAGTTTGCAGTGCTGTGTATTTGTGATGGCTCACAGAGCCAGAGGTTGCGTCAACTCTCTGGACAGTTTTTGTTTTATTTGTGGGGAATATACCGTGAAAAAGCGGCAGGAACATTTCTGCATTTATTAAAAAAGTATATTTCGCCTATTTCGGTTTGAAGTTAGGCGATCAAGACAAACCGTGGGCTCCTCACAAAGTGTGCAAGACATGTGAGGAAGATCTACGCTTATGGATGAAAGGTAAAAAACAAGCATTTCGTTTCGGAATACCTATGATGTGGCGTGAACAAAGAGACCACAGCAGTGACTGCTATTTTTGCTCTTGCATTGTGAAGGGATACAACTTAAAAAATAAGAACGTAATAAGTTACCCCAACCTTCCCTCAGCAATTAGGCCTATGCCTCATAGCAACGAAGTACCTGTGCCTGAACCACCAAAATCTTTGGATCATATTTGTGTGGACGGTTCTGATCATGATGAGACTCATCAGATGGCTTTTCCCGATGAGTCCAGTACTTCCGAGTTTGAAACTGAACCAGATCCGAAACCTGAACTTTTCTCTCAAGCTGAATTGAATGATTTAGTCCGGGATTTAGGACTCCCAAAAGATGCTGCCCAACTGCTAGGTTCTCGGCTTAAACAGAAAAATCTATTGTCACCAGGAACAACTTTTTATTGGTACCGCAACCGCGAGACACAATTTTTGAAGTATTTCAGCAAAGATGAAGATTTGGTATTTTGCAACGATATATACGGAGTGATGGAAAAGTTTAAACTCAAGTATGATCCTGCTGAATTGCGGCTGTTCATTGATTCGTCAAAAGACAGCACAAAAGGTGTTCTTCTTCATAATGGCAACACATTCGCTTCAGTTCCTATTGCTCACTCTGTTATTCTCCAAGAAAAATACGAGAATTTGGCCCTGATTCTTCAGAAGATTCGTTATGATGAGCATAAGTGGATGATTTGTGGAGACTTTAAAATTCTATCCATGCTATTAGGGCAGCAATCCGGTTTCACCAAATATCCCTGCATCCTTTGCTTGTGGGATAGCCGGGCCCGCGACCTACACTGGGGGAAAAAAGACTGGCCAATTCGGGAGTACTTGAGACCCGGTGAGAAAAATGTTCTTCATGAGAGCTTGGTACCTCGTGATAAAATTCTATTACCACCTCTCCACATTAAGTTGGGTCTCATTACGCAATTCATCAAGTCCCTTCCAAAAGATGGTGAGTTCTTTCGCTACCTTTGCTCAAAGTTCCCCCGACTTTCTGAAGCAAAGCTAAAAGAAGGAGTGTTTGTTGGCCCTGATATAAGGAAACTCATTTCAGATGGAGCATTCGCTGAAACGATGTCTGAGAAGGAAAAAGAAGCCTGGGATTCCTTCAAGGATGTTGTTCTCAAATTCTTGGGGAACAGGCGGGATGAGAACTATAAGGATATTGTTGCCAGGATGCTCAATGCCTTCAAAGAACAAGGCTGTAACATGAGCCTGAAAGTCCATTTCTTGCACTCCCATGTGAACTACTTTCCCGAAAACTTGGGGGCGTACAGTGAAGAACAAGATGAAAGGTTTCACCAGGACATCAAGGACGCAGAGAGAAGGTACCAAGGAAGATGGAACACCACTATGATGGCTGATTTCTGCTGGTTGCTGCTGCGGGAAACCCCAGATTAAAAATACGCCAAGCAGCGCACCAAGAGAAGCATTCGGGGGAAGAAGAAACGGGTCCACCAGGAGATTGATTGACACAAGAATGACTTTAAAATCTAAACTGTGTTGACAAATATCGTGTTTTTACTAAACTTTGAAATAAAAATTTGCTAGTTATTACCACAGTGTCGGATCTCATTTATTAGAATTTTATTTTCACACCATCGGGTGTTTGTCTTCATGTATTGCAATGGTGCGGTTTGCGTTTTCTATTCTTACATACATACCTGTACAACATTTTTTGCACATTTCTTTGCTTTGCTTTGTGTCTAACCTCGCTCTTATATGCTCAATGTTTGTGCACATGTATGTGGCTGTTTTAAGTGCAGACAATTTTGCTACCATCACAGTGTGTTTTGTTGACATTACTCTATTCTTATGTGCTGCCTTGTTACAATTTTCTTTATTCTTATTTGAATAACTACTAAACAATTAGTATAAAGAATTCATCCAAGAAACTTTTATCTCGATCGCACTCAATCTGAAATGTTTACCTCAAACTGCTAACCCAATGTAGCAAAAAATCTGTACGTGATGGAGCAAATTGGTTACGAGATTTGGATTCAGCGCACCAAAAAACGTAAAAATCAATCGAAACATTAGAGGCAGTTTAAAAACAATTTTTTTAGTGTACCTGTGCTATTTGTCGCATTTGGCGGCCCGCGCAAGGGGGAAGCGGCGTCTAAGTCTTCCATTTTCCGCTGGTTGAAAGAGGCGATTTCGTCGGCATACCTTTTACACGTCAGGATGGTTCCTGCCGGGCTTCGGGCTCACTCGACTAGGGCGCAGGTGGCGTCTTGGGCAGAAGTTAGCTTGGTACCGGCGGTGGATATTTGTCGGGCGGCGACGTGGTCGTCCTTGCACACCTTTGCTAAGCACTTTCGTCTGGATGTGCAGGCGGCGTCTGATGCGCGGTTCGGGTCTCGGGTGCTTCAGGCTGGACTAGCGAGGCCCTCCCGTTGAGATTTACTGCTCTGTTACATCCTCTATGGTTCCGGGACTGGACTAGAGGGATGCTAAGGAAGAGTAAATTAGACTTACCTGCTAATTGTTGTTCCTTGCGGAACTCTAGTCCAGTCCCGGATCCCTCCCTGTCTATCTGTTCTCGCTGCCAGCCAAGAAGGTACATTCATTATAGGAGTCTGCCATGGTTTTTGTTCTCTATACTTTCGGTCAGAGCTCCTCTGCTTGCAGCACGCCTTAGTTTCCTTTCGGGGTCAAATCTTGGGGGTGAGCGGTGGCGTCTCTTGTTGCATGCGTTTTGCACAAGGGTCGCCACGGCCGTTCTGGTCTGCCTTCCCGTAGGTGGGAGGTTGTTTTACGCAATTGGAAAAAGAAAAAAAAAATTTTTGCTAGTAGTGGGAACTTTAGGGTCAGGATCCTTTTTTTCCACTGTGTTGTTATATCTACTTATTTGTTGCTCTGCTTAGTATGCTTTGTCAATAGGTACTGATGTGTGGGCGGTCCTTGGGGCTGCATATAGCTGGATGGTCAAAGAGATGAAGATGTTCAGTCTCCAAAGCTGCTGGTGGAGGTTCACAACTCTATGGTTCCGGGACTGGACTAGAGTTCCGCAAGGAACAACAATTAGCAGGTAAGTCTAATTTACTCTTCATAACCAATACTGTCACACCTTGTGTTCCAGGCTACTTGTAAACGTGATCATAAACTAGCAGTGCTTAAAACTCAGCATTTGCATATTCAAAAGAAAAGGGAAGAAGAGCTGAAACACTTTGAGGAAAATACAAACTGGTTGCATCGTCTTGAGAATGAAATGCGCCTGCTGGGAAGAGATGGCAACATTCCAGAGGTGAGCATTTCTCCTCTGGTATATGATGATAGTCTTCTGGAAATGTGTAATCCACCATCTGCTTGATACAGATTAATACAGAGTTGTGCCCCACTAGCTGCATTAACTGGTATAGCAGAATGAGGTTATAAGAAACCTCTGGAATTTTTCTTTGTCTTCACCCGTGCTGGTAGTGGAACACAGCCCACTTGTCTAGTCTAGCAGGATGATATGAAAATTTTCTCTGAAGATGTAGCAATCCTAAGACATATCTGTTTCACCAAACTATGAATATTTTAGTGGAAAGCACATCATGACTGGTGTCTCAAATGTTTAGGCCCTGACCATTCTCCTTCAGAGTGATCTCCAGGAACAAGCAGGAATGTAGTCTTCACATAGTGGTATCGTTGGTACCGATGGAGCCTGCGTGGGAACGCGCCCCAGCATCCAATAGGAAAGCTTTTGGGAGCACCCCACAGCGCCTGCATGCTGCCTTCCCAACTGTCCCTCTCCAGTTCTTTGTTTTCCGCGGAGCCAACAGGTCGCACATCCTGTCACAGCAGAAAATAATTCCTTTTATTCTTCTTTTTTGTAGTCGCGTCTGCCTTCCTTCGACGCTACACTGGTACTGCCGGTGGTTCTTTCTTTTTTTCCATGGGGAAAAAAACCCCCCCTTTTCTTCTGGAGTCTTTTCCAGGTATTTTCTCCTCAGGTGCCACGCGCCATTTTGTGCACTAGGCCCAACTTTTCCTTTAAAATGGAAAAAACGGCTTCTGGTTTTAAAAAGTGTTCCAAGTGTGGCGGTACCATCTCCGTCACAGACACACGAGTGGTGCCTCAAATGTTTAGGTCCTGACCACTCCATTTCGGAGTATGTTGTCTGTAGGATGATGTCAAAGAGGGGCCGGCAGAACCGAGCTGCTAAACTTAGCACCCTTTTTCCCTCTGATGCGGCCTCTGTGGCATCGACGTCTTCCAGGGCTTCGTCTTCCTCCCATGGATCTCAGGTAACTAAACATAAATCTAGCCGGTCCTCAAAGGGTAGATCTCCCTCTAAGCATCGATATGCTTCTGGCGTTGCCCTTGAGGGACTTTCACCGGCAAAATTGCCCCGGCGGGAGGCTTTGGCTTCCAAAGCACTAACGGGGTTCCATGATATTCTTGAGGTCTCAACCTTGGCAGAACTACTGGTGCCATGCCCTGGGGTACCGGTGGCTTCATCCGGTACCGATACCCAAGCATCGGCAGCATCGATAGACCAGAGATTCTTGGCTATTGAACGCAGTCTGGCGGCTCTTCTCATGGCCTCGATGCCCCTGAAACCGCTTCACACAATTCATTCGATACCGGCACCGACTCCAGTACCGGTACCGACTGCATCGACATCGGCAGGTATTCTACCAGGACCAAGTCATGCTTATCCATCCGGTATCGGCAATTCGGTACCGGACCCCTCCGATGCCGACTTCGATCGGTACCGGTACCGTGCCTTGCACGATCACCCAGATCGGAGATACTTTGGTATCTGAAGAGCTTTCAGAGTCTTCAGACTCATCCGAGGATTCTGAGTACTTCTTCCTGAGGATTCTTCTCCTCAGCGTAGGATGTCTCCACCAGAGGATATGTCCTTTCAGGATTTTATCAGAGATGTGGCTCGAGGTCTTTCAATCACAATGGCTCCTGAAAAAGAGCCTAGGGCAAAGGAATTAGAAATCCTACAATACCCTAAGGCTCCCAAGGAGGCAGCTACCTTACCTATTCATGAGATCTCTAACCACATCTCCTCACTCTCGAAGACTCGACACCATGTATCGAGTTCCTCCTTTTCCTGGGTTTCAGAAGACTCAGCTACCACACCATTAAATGGTGGTGGAATCAGCTATGAGAAGGATCAAGAGTGCAAAAAGGCATGCATCTAATCCTCCAGGACGTGAGTGTAGGACTCTTGACGCCTTTGGACGTCGAACCTTCCAGGCTGCCATGCTTTCTGCTAGGATCAGTTCCTATATATTATATATGGGGATGTTCCTTAAGGAAGTCACAGGAGATTTAGAGCTTATGAGCCCTCTCATTCCTGATAAGAGGCAGGCTTTCCTCGCCCTTGTCAAACATGCTCAGGATGTTTCCAAGTTTGTGAATCGTGCAGCCTTTGACTGCTTTGAGTGCATAAGCAGAACCTCTGCTATTGCCATAGGTGCACGTAGGATTTCCTGGCTTCAGGCATCTGACTTGGAACTTTGGATACAGGATAAACTAGGGAATATTCTTTGCACAGGAGAGAATCTCTTTGGCAAGAATTGGAAGGAAAAAGCTAATGAAATAGATGCTGACAATATCACTTTGGATAAATTGTCTAAGTCTACAGCTGATCCTGCAAGGAAAAAATCCTACAAGAAACCATTCTTCAGTAAGAGGTTTTATCCCTCCTATACCCAGCAAGGGGCATTGTTGAGGTCAGTCTGCCCAAAAGGGACAGCAGCAACAACCTAGGCAAAGAAAAACAAAAGCTAAGTCTCAACCGGCTCAGCAGACTGACTCCACAGGGGCTTTGACTCCTATCAAGAGAACTTTGCCTTCCTGGCCCTGAACGGCCCAGAGCCTTCCACCATTCAAGGAAAGTTATGTCATTTTGCCCCCAGATGGGGTCAGATAACAGCAGAAAATTATGTCTATTGTAAGAGAGGGGTACAAGCTTCATTTCCTCAGCATGCCCCCTCCTACAATGGTAAGACTGTTCAATTCTCAGATCTCTCTCAACGACCAGTTAGGTGAAGAGGTCACTATGCTTCTTGCCCAAGGGGCAATAGAAGAGGCACCCATTCTCCAACAGGGTACAGGGTTCTACTCCCCCTATTTCCTTATTCCAAAGAAAGTAGGAGGACACAGACCCATTTTAGACCTCAGAGAGTTGAACAAATTCCTGTTCAAAGAGAAGTTCAAAATGATTTCTCTAGGAACTCTGCTGCCGTACCTTCAGAGTCAGGATTGGCTTTGTTCTCTAGATCTCAAGGATGCGTACACTCATGTTCTCATTCATCCAACTCATTGAAAGTTCCTTCACGTTCTATTTCAAGGGAAGCACTACCAATATAGGGTTCTTCCTTTTGGCCTGGCCTCGGCACCAAGGGTATTCACAAAATGTATGGCTGTGGTGGCAGCATTTCTTCACACCCTAGGAATATTCGTCATCTCCAGGAACAAGCAGGAATGAGTCTTCACACATGGGGTACGTCGGCGCCGACGGAGCCCGCACGGGAATGCTCCCCAGCATCCAATCAGAAAGCCTTTGGGAGCATCCCTCGCGCCTGCGTGGTGACTTCCCGCCTTTCCCACTGCCTCTCCTCAGTTTTCGTTTTTCCGCGGAGCCAACAGGATACCTCCTGTCACCGCAGAAATGTTTTTCTTTAAAATCCTTAATTTCTTGTTTTCTTGTGGTCGCGGCTGTCTTTCCCGCCGATACCGGTACCGCCGGTGCTTTATTCTTTTCTTTTCCAACTTAGAGAAATAACTTCTCCTCAGTTTTTTCTTTTATCTTTTTGAGGCCTAACAGGCCTTTCCAACATGGAGCCTTCTTCCCCTAAGAAGTGCCTTCACTGCGGAAACTTAGTTTTCTTTTTAGACGCCAGTGCCTGGTGTCTAACCTGTTTGGGTCCTGACCCCTTTTCCCCTGGTCCATCAGGCTTTAGTATCGGGAGAAGACCTTCCCTTTTTCAGGTATCTCTCGATACCGTTTTTCCTCCTGAGATGAGGACGCGGGTTTATTCTTCTCTCCAGGATCAGGTAACCCACAAACAGTCTGTTAAGACTAGCCAGTTCTTGATGGGTAGGTCTCATGCCCAGCATGATGACGGCTCCGGCCTTGCCCTCAAGACCCCATTGGCAATAAGACCCCGGCGGGAGTCTTCGGGCTCCAAAGCATTTACGGGGTTTCAGGTTGTTCCTGGGGTTCACTCCTCACAGAACATACCTGAGTCATGCTCGGGGGTGGTATCCGCTTCGAGCGGTACCGATCCCCCGGCATCGGCACCGGTGTCGCGTGCTCCACTCTTCACCGAGGATCGTCAGCTGGTGTCCTCGGTACCTTCGGGGCCGATCAACACGACCCAGACTGGCTTTCCTGCGTCCCCGCCATGCGCGGGGTTGGTACCGGCTTCGAGCGGTACCGCTCCCCCGGCATCGGCACCGGTGTCGAGTGCTCCACTCTTCACCAGGGGTCGTCGTCTGGTGTCCTCATTACCTTCGGGACCGATCGACCCAACCCAGACTGGTTTTCCTGCTTCCCAGCCATGCGCGAGGTTTGTGCCGGCTTCGAGCGGTGCCGATCCCCCGGCATCGGCTCCGGTGTCGAGTGCTCCGCTCTTCACCAGGGATCGTCGTCGAGAGTCCTCTGTGCCTTCGGGGCCGATTGATACGACCCAGTCTAGATTTCCTGTATCCCAGCCAACCGCGGGGTTCATACCGGCGTCGAGCGGTACCGATGCCCCGGCGTCAGCATCGGTGTCGAGTGTTCCACTCTTCACCGGGGATCGTCATCTGGTGCCCTGGGTACCTTCGGGGCCGACCGATGCGCCCCGGATGGGCTTTCCTCTATCTACGCCATGCTTGGGGGGGGTACCGGCTTCGAGCGGTACCGATACCCCGACATTGGCGCCGGTGTCGAGTGTTCCTCTCTTCACCGGGCGTCGTCCTCGGTGCCTTCGGTACCGATCGATACGATTCCGATTGACCTTCAGGTAGCGGCATCGCCGATTCCACCACCGACGCTCGGTTCGATGCCCAGTCTGGAATACATATCCAGTCTAGATGACTTGGTTCCGACGCGTTTCGGAGCCGATCCATGTCGCCTCCTACTACGCAGTACCGGGGATAATCACCAAAGCTCTCTGGTTACCTCGGTACTGCTTCGGCAACCTCCGATACCTGCTACGATGGCATTACCGTCCCCGATGCTGGTACCGGTGTCGACGTCATTTCCTGCAGTTCCATCGGTGCCATTGATCCTTTCTATGCCTATCTTGGAATCGATACCGGGAACCGACGACGCAGTACTGACTGCCTCGAATCAGAACTGTCAGTATCGTTCTCCATCTAGCAGGATTCTTTTTATGCACCAGTCCAGTAGGTCTTCTGGTGTTCACGCTGCTCATTCAACCTCAGCCTACCCAGGAATAGTTCCTCTGGGAGATCCTTCTTTTCAGAAATTTCTCCTTGACATGGCAGCCTTTCTTGCCATTTCTATTCCTGGTCTTACTCTTGACCAAGATCCTGCAGAAAAGGAAACCATAATGCTTCCTTTGCATCAGTCTTTGCAGGACCTTCTTCTGAGGATTTGGGAATCACCTTTAAAGGTTCCTGCGCCTTCTACAGCCATGAATGTTCTGTATCAGGTGCCTCCCTCTCCGGGGTTTCAGAAAAGCCAACTTCCGCATCATTCCATTGTAGTGGAATCAGCAATGAGGAAGGTCAGAAGCAAGAAGAAGCATTCTTCTTTCCCACCAGGTCGTGCATCTAAAGCACTTGATGCCTTTGGATGTCAAACCTTCCAAACTTCTATGTTGGCTTCAAGAATTATTTCATATATATTTTTTATATGAGTCTCACACTTCAGGAGGTCACAGAGAAGTTATCTCTTTTGTCTCCTTTTTTGTCAGAACCTAAGGCCTCTGACTATTCCTTGCTTCTTAATCATAGCAGGAATATCTCTTGGTTTCTTTCCCAGGCTTCTCTAGACTCTTTTGAGTCTGTTAGCAGATCCTCTGCTATTGCCATTGGAGCGCGTTGTACAGCGTGGCTGCAGGCTTCAGACTTGAGCAGATGGGCACAACATACATTGGGTAATTCTCCTTGTACTGGAGAAAACCTTTTCAATAGAGAAGCTTTACGTCAGGTTGCTCATTGCTCCACTGACTTTCCTGGTTCTGGAAACCATCCTAAGCCTTCTTTTTCCCCCAGGACGTAGGAAATGTCCTACCAAACCGTCTTTCCCGAAGAAGAGAAAGTTTCATCCTTCTTCTGCCCATCCTCCTGGTGTACCCAAGCAAGGGACATCTCATCCTGGTCTGAAGTCTCCAGATTACCCAGTCTACTCATAACCAGCACCCATAGGTTCCTGTGTATTGCAATCTACAGTTAACTTCTCCTTAGCGGAAGTTTATTCTTCAAACTCTACACTGGTTTTTCTTTTCCAGTATGCTATGCTCTTGGGATACTTTGTCCATGGATTACAGACTTCTCCCTTTCTTACTACCACGAAGGGAGGTTACAACTATCCCATGATAGTTCTGTCCCCATATGGACATCTTTTCCCTCAGCTGACTTACCACATGGTAAGTCACTTTCCAACCCCCCCTGCTTGAGTTGGTGCCATACTGAAACACTTCCTTTTCTTCCAGTGTAGACTATTTGTTTTTCCTTCAACGCGTGCTCTGAACAACTCATCAGACTGGAACGGAAATCTTCTCCGCTGCCTTTGTCTGTTTTCTCTCTGTTTTCATACAGGAGAATCCCCTCTGTTGTTTGGTTCAGTTGCTGTATATGCAGGAGTTCCAGTGATTACTTTAGTGCTCATTGCAAGCTCCTTGCAACTATCTTGCATAATACTATTCACTGCAGCTTCTCTTCTAGCCATATCCTTTCCTAGGTTATGGCAACACACCTGACTTCTGTCAGTTTTATCTTATAATTCTCCTGCACACTGCTCTCTGCAACCTTCAGAGAAGCTTTCTGCTATGGGCCCTTGCTACAGAGTATTGAACTTGTCTCTGAGGGTCTTTCATATACAGAGGACAAGTTTTTTTCTACGTGAATGTCCACGGAGTTTCCAATCTGGCCGGAATATACTCCTGTTCCTTCAAGCTTGGCATTATGTTTTCTACTCCACTTGGACAACGCATACTCTTTTACCGTACATGATGCCCCGGAACCCCTTGGCTGGGTCACTTTGGTATCCCCGTCTCTGCGTTCTTCTTGTCCTTTGGACATATCAGAGTCCTAAGGTACTGCTAACGTACTCTTGCCAGACTGCTGTTGTCCTCTGTGTTTCACGCAACCATGCTGGTTCTTCCACTGACCTACATTCCTGCTCCACAGAAATAGTTTCTCTATATTTCTTCAGATGGGTTTCACCCCCTATTATTGGATGAATTTTTTTCCCATCACATTCCCCATGTGAATGTTTTTCTGTGGCTCGGTTGCAGGCATGTATTTTTAAAATTATTTTCCTGTATGTATGTGTCCTGTGCTACATGTTTTTATACCCTGGGTGAGCATCAGCCACCCCATCTCTATCTATACATATATCTGTCTACATTTCTACATGTAGATATATATATCACGCTTGTCTTGGCATATATATATTTTCATCTGTATAGATATGTATGTCTTTCCTGATATATATATATATATATATATAGGTATGCGCTTATTGGGAGATGTCCATAGCACCCTATGTCTAACCTATCTCCCTGACTGTCGGTGCTTAGGTTTTTATTTTCTTATGGGGTCCAGACAGTAAACTTCCTATTATCATATGGCTCAGTAACTGGGACTAGTTATACTAACAATTACTGCTGTGACGTCAACAGCTCAATTTTTGTTATACATCTCCCTTTCTATGCAGTCTCAAACTTCAATGTCTTCCTATCTCTTACCAGCTAGGAAAGACAGTGTACGTCTTCAGTGTTCCTGAGTACACTTCTGTTCTCCTTGGGAATAGGGGCTTTTTTCCATACCCTCTCTTCCCTTCCGGACTGGGCTATTTTCCAGATCGGTCAGTTTTCTTCTTTTAGCCCTCAATGTTTATGACTCTGTACCTAAAAGAGTTCTCAGCTTTCCCATAAAGCTTTCCATTGGAGGCCTGCCGATCTTCTCCTGCCCCGGTTGACACCTGGGTCACCTGCCTGTTCCAGATTGGAACTTCTTCCTCACTGCTGTGGAGTTACCTCGAAGATTCCGCTACTGCATCTACTGTCTACTTCCTACAATCCAGTAGGTAAGCTCTATATTGTGCTAGTTCATTAAATATTTTACTGGTACTTGACATACATTCTAAAGACTTCTTCCCTGTAGTCTTTAGATTCGCTGTTCCTCTGCAGCTCTGCTCTATTCAACTCCTACCCTCCATCCCCCAGGGGATGCCAGAGATCCAGGTTTGGGAAATGCCGTCCTGTTCCAGGGATACGCATTTTATGGGATCTCCCTTGGCACCCGTAGCTAGGGAGTCCCCATGTGTGAAGACTCATTCCTGCTTGTTCCTGGAGATAGCACAGTTACTTACCTGTAACAGGTGATCTCCGGAACAGCAGGAATTAGTCTTCACAACCCACCCACCTCCCCTAGGAGTTGTATCTATCTATCTCCTTTCCTCTTTCTCTCCTTCTGTCTCAACTATGAAACTCAACTGAGGAGAGGCAGTGGGAAAGGTGGGAAGTCACTGCGCAGGCGCGAGGGATGCTCCCAAAGGCTTTCTGATTGGATGCTGGGGAGCATTCCCATGCGGGCTCCGTCGGCGCCGACGTACCCCATGTGTGAAGACTAATTCCTGCTGTTCCGGAGATCACCTGTTACAGGTAAGTAACTGTGCTTTCCCTTACTTAGATGACTGGTTCATTCGAGCCCCTTCAGAGCCAGAGGCCAGGATTGCGCTCTCTCGTACAATGCGCATCCTTCAGTATTTGGGACTTGTCATAAACTTCCCAAAATACAGCCTTGCTCCCACTCAGTCCCTAGAGTTTATAGGAGCTCTGCTGGATACCAGACAGACAAGGGCCTACCTTCCACAGGCCCTCTGTCTTCGCATTGTGCAGTTAGCTTCCCAAGCAGTGTTAAAACCTCACCTCACTGCTCGAGAAATGTTATAGTTGCTAGGCCACATGGCATCCACCGTGCATGTGGTTCCTTATGCTCGTCTTCATATGAGGGCAGCCCAGTAGACTTTATCCACTCAGTGAACTCAGGCGTCAGGTTGCCTGTCAGACAAAATAGCAAACTCAGATCGCCTTATTTTGTCCCGCCAATGGTGGCAGTCATCCCAAAACCTCTTGGTGGGGTCTCCTTTTCAGCAACCCCCATCCCAAGGCACTCTAACAACAGATGCCTCACAGATGGGTTGGGCAGCCCACCTGCAAGGCCTCTCTACCCAGGGTACCTGGACTCCACAGGAAGCCTATCTACACATCAGTCTCCTGGAACTCAGAGCAATCTTCCTTGCTCTTCGAGTATTCCACACCCAGCTCAGCTACAAGACAGTCCTAGTTCAAACGGACTATCAAGTAGCCATGTTCTATGTGAACAAGCAGGGTGGAACAGGCTCTCTGTCGCTATGCAACGAAGCTTTGCGACTATGGGCCTTCGTCAGAGAGCATCAGATTCATCTTCTTGCAGTGTATCTTCCAGGCATTCAAAACTCTTGGGCAGACACTCAGTCGAGTTCTGCTTCCACACGGTCTCTCCATGCAGACCAGATGGCCAAATTTTTCAAATTTGGGGAACCCCGGACATAGACCTCTTTGCAAGTCCTCTGAATGGCAAACTTCCCCAGTTCTGTTCTAGAATTCTGGCTCAGGGTTGTCAGGCTAGGGATGCTTTCCTCCTCCATTGGGGCCAGGACTTCCTGTATGCCTTTCCACCCATTCCCCTAATTTCCAAAACCCTGTTCAAGCTTCAGAGAGACAGAGGTCATATGATTCTCATAGCTCCACATTGGCCACGGCAATGTGGTACCCTCTGCTCCTACATATCTCTCAAGCTCCGCCTCTAGAGTTAGGATCTGCTCCAGATCTTCTTTCTCAGGAGGACGGGATGCTGTGGCATCCCAATCCCCAGTCTCTGCATCTCAGGGCATGGTTGCTGAAAGCCTAGAACTTCATGGTCTTAACCTTTCTCAGCAGGTAAAGGATATCCTTTATGCTTCCAGGAAGCCTTCCACAAGACGCTCTTGGTTTACCATATGGTGCTCGCAGAAGGGTCTTGACCCTCTTGCGATACCTCTGGAATCATTACTGGAGTATTTCCTTCATTTGTCTAATACAGGGCTTAAGACCAATTCAGTGTGAGTTCATTTGAGTGCTATTGCAGCTTCTTTCAAGCCTCTAAATGGACAACCTATTTCCTCTCATCCTCTCATAGCGAGATTTATGAGAGGCCTTCTTTTAACTAAGCCTCCCATTAAGTCACCACCGGTGGTATGGGACTTAAATCTGGTTCTTGGGCAGCTCATGAAGCCGCCTTTTGAACCATTAGCTACTACCTCTTTGAAATTCCTTTCCTGGAAGGTCATTTTTCTTATTGCAATCACATCAGCACGTTGCATCAGTGAATTGCAAGCGTTGGTGGCTGATTCTCCTTATACAAGGTTCCATCATGATAAGTTCCTTATCGTTCCTCCAGTTCAGTCCTCTACCTCTGGGTTGTCAACCTCCTCCTGCAGCTTGGAGACTGGCATGTCAGAATTCTGACATCACTGGATATAGCCCGCTGGATACTCCCATCAGCCTCAGTGTGACCAGTCTCTTTGCAGCAGGAGGACGTTGTGAGCCTGGCTAAGGCTCACTAGAGGAACAGATAAGGAATCTGTAGGATAGCTTAGCTGTATTGGGGTTTAATTTGGCTTCAAAAGTTAGAAATTGGATACTGTGCTTTAAAAAAAAAAAAAAAAAAAGGAAAGACCTTCTTACCTGCTCCCTGTCTATAAGTCTCTTGCCTATTATTAAAGTTGCCTGTTATGGTTCTGGGTGATATCTCCTCCCAGACGTTCTGGGGGAGAGCTCCCTGACTAACGATTCCATCCTGCCGGCTCAGCAGTGCTAGCGAGAGTTGCAGCTGCGGTGAGTCGCCTGATGATCGACGAAGCAGTTAATAAGCAGTGAGTACGCCGGCAGCATGGTCTTCTCATGTGAGTGCCGGATTGGCGGGGGAGCACAGGTATGGGCAAGGCAGTCCTGATTGGTAGGCAGTGCACCGGGTTCAGGCTGCTGAAGCAGCTGAGATTGCACCTGGCAGCGGGGCAGAGTAACAGTAGAGGTTGCTTTGGCGCCTTTTTCTTCTTCTCCCGAGCTGGCGGCAGCCATTTTAAAGGGGATCGCGTGGCTGCCGAGCAGGAGAGGATCGTGTACGGCCTTGATTTGGCGGGTTTATTTTTCAACGCCGGTTGAGTCCTGCTCCTTTAGGTATTTCTTTCTTTAGTTTAATTTTTAATTACTTGCATCCCTTTCGCTTTTGCGGTTTTGTTGCTTTTCTTTTTGTTTTTTGGCGGGAGTTAAATCCCTCGGGGGGGGGGGGGCTTCTGCCATGCTGTCAGTTAGCTCAGTTCTTTTCAAAGATTTTGGGGGAATAGCTGGAAGGTTTTAAGGCAAAGTTGAAGATTTCTTCCCTCCATGTTAAAAAAAAAAAAAAATAATAATAAAGGGGATATTTTTTTGAAGTGAAGAGCAGACAGTCTCACAGCCTTATGGCATCAAGGCCGCAGTGTGTAGTCTGCGGCAACCGGAGAGGCACGGTTGCCGATTCAGGTGTCTGCCGCGGCTGTGTGTCACTCTCCTCAGCGGTAGAGTCACATGTGGAGATCAAAGAGTCCCGTGAGGCGCAGGGGGTGTCGGCAGGGGCAGTGGCAGAATCAGTACGGTCAGTCATGCACGGGTACGCTTTGGAGGAGACGGCAGGACCTTCAGGAGCGCTCTCAATTTCAGGGCCGACAGATCTTGGGGACTTTTGCCCTGATTATATATTAATGGTGCATTAGGCCTTTTGCTTGCAGCGGCAGGGCAAGATGCCGGCGGCGTGGCCGCTCTCGGTCCCTTCTCAGCTAACGGATGCTGAGGGAGGGGGCGGGGGTCCGTCGGCACCGAAGAGGACAAGGACTCAAGCTCTATCTTCCACGGAGAGCGTTTGGCCGGACGTCGAGGACCCCGACTGGGAGCGTGAGGACGGGTTGGAGGATCTGGAAGAGGGGAGAGATCCTCGAACCCCAAGATCAGGCGAAGATCATAAGAGCCTTCCGTAGGGAGGAGCTGGCAGCTCTGATCACAGAATCTATGCAAATGTTGAATCTCGCTACGCAATCCGCTAGTGAAGAAAAGGTTGAAGATCCAGTTATTCAAGCGGTGCGGCAAACGCAGGTGGTATTTCCGATTCACTGGGTAGTCAACAAGATGATCCAGGAGGAATGGGATCAGCTAGAAGCGGGGCTCAGAGGGATACACACAATGAATAGGCTTTATCCCTTAGCCGTTAAGGATAAGGAGAGGTTCCGCTCGCCTCGAGTGGATGCGGCGGTGGCAGCGGTTACAAAAAAGACCACTATTCCGGTGGAAGGCGGTGCAGCCTTAAAAGATGCGCAGGACTGTAAGGTTGACAGCCTGCTGAAGCAGGTTTTTTATGTGGATGCGCTGTCCTTGCAGGCCTCAATCTGTGGGGTTTGGGTAGCTTGGGCCTGCCTGCGCTGGGTTCAACGGCTTCGGCTTTTGTCACACCTGGACCAGGAGGAGCTTAAGGAGCTGGGCCACCTGGAGTCCGGAACAGCATATTTAGCAGATGTTCATTACGATTTGATTAGAGCTCTTGCGAATAGCACAGCCTCAGTAGTGACTGCTCGTAGGTCTGTGTGGTTGCGAAATTGGGCAGCCGATGGTTCGTCCAAGTCCCGTCTCAGCAAGTTGCCCTTTAAGGGTAGGTTGCTGTTTGGGGAAGATCTGGATAAATTAGTAAAGGACCTCAGGGAGTCCAAGAGTGGCAGATTTCCTGAGGATAAGCCGAAACAGGGGAGGCCCGGTCAGAGCTTTCGGGGCCAGTTTCGAGATTTCCAGAGATTCCATACACCGCGTTTTTGAAACTCGCAGAGGGGTTGCGAGCCCAGGGGTTCCGTGGATTTCAAGTATCTAATAGGGGTTTCTCCTCAAATTCCTCAGCAGCATCTCGGAAGCCACAATGAAATGAGGCGGGTCCCGGCAGGAGGATCTCCGATAGGCGGGAGGCTTCAGGAGTTTCTTTCTGCTTGGACCCACATCACATCCGATCAGTGGGTGTTGGAGATTATTCGTCAGGGATACGCGCTGGAGTTGGCGCGTCCGGTGCGGGATTCCTTTGTCATGTCTCCCTGCAGAGGGCAGAAGAAAACCCTGGCGATTCGAAGTACGTTACGGCGGCTTCTACAATTAAGGGCGGTTGTGGAGGTGCCAGAAGCAGAGTACGGCGTGGGTCGGTACTCCATTTATTTCGTGGTGCCAAAGAAGGTCGGAGTGTTACAACCCATTTTGGATCTGAAAGGCGTAAATCGTTGTCTGCGGGTCCCGCATTTCCGGATGAAGACCCTCCAGTCGGTCATTGTGGTGGTGCGGCGGCGAGGAGAGTATTTGACGTCTCTTGACCTCACGGAAGCGTATTTACACATTCCAATCTGGTCATCTCATCAGAAGTTTCTGAGGTTTGCCTTCCCTTGGGGGCACTATCAGTTCCAGGCTTTGCCCTTCGGGCTGGCAACAGCGCCACAAACTTTCACCAAGATCATGGTGGTAGTGGTGGCGGCGGCATTGCGCAGAGAAGGGATTTTAGTGCACCCTTACCTCGACGATTGGTTGATTCGGGCCGAGGCAGAGAGCGTTCAGGTAACGAGCAGAGTGGTAGAGTTTCTGCAAAGTCTTGATTGGGGGTGCGGTTCGACACGAAGAGAGGACAGGTGTTTTTGCCGGAACGCAGAGCCCAGGGTCTCAGGAGCCTAGTACGCAAATTCAGGACTACGCCGGCTCCCTCAGCGTGGACTTACCTCCGGGTGCTGGGGACAATGGCAGCAACTCTGGAGGCGGTGCCTTGGGCCAAGGTGCATATGCGCCCCCTGCAGAGGTCGATCCTTCACCGGTGGTCGCATCAGATGGATTCTTTGAGCAAGCGGCTCCCATGTCCGTCCAAGGTCAGGCAGTCTCTGTGGTGGTGGTTGCTTCCGACATCGCTGGCGGCCGGACTGGCTCCCAGTATTAACGGATGCCAGCCTCGGCGGCTGGGGAGCCCACTGCAAAAGCACCTTCGCGCAGGGGGGTTGGTCGCCTCTAGAGCACTCATGGTCGATCAATCGCCTGGAGCTCCGAGCAGTTTTGCAGGCACTGCATGTGTTCGAGGCTGAGGTAATGGGTCGGGCAGTCCGGGTTCTGTCCGACAACTTGGTAGCAGTCGCCTACATCAATCACCAAGGCGGCACGGGGAGTGCAGCCATGGAGGAGGAGGAGAATTTGTTATTCGCTTGGGTAGAGAGTCGGTTAACAGCAATCTCGGCGGCGCACATTGCAGGAAAGGACAATGTGGTGGCCGACTTTCTCAGCAGAGTCCGAGTGGATGCGGGAGAGTGGGAGCTGCATCAGGACGTGTTTGCTCAAATAGTGGGCCGCTGGGGGAGCCCTATAATGGATCTAATGGCGACCTTCCAGTTGGCGAAGGCCTACCGGTTCTTCAGCAGAAGGAGGGAAAGGATGTCTGATGGTATAGACGCGTTGCTGCAACGCTGGCCGTCCACAGGTCTTCTGTATGTCTTCCTTCCATCGGCGTTGATCGGCAGAGTAGTTCAGAGAAACGGAGCTCATCCGGGATGGGTTCTCCTGGTGGCACCAGACTGGCCGAGGCATCCGTGGTTCGCGGTCCTGGTGCGTCTCCTAGACGGAGATCCTTGGCAGTTACCGGTGAGGGTGGATCTGTTGCGCCAAGGGCCTCTCTTCTGCCGCAAGTGGATCGGTTCTCGCTTATGGTATGGCCATTGAAAGGGCCAGGTTAAAAAAGAAGGGTTATTCGCCTGCGGTTATTACTACGATGCTTAGTGTTAGGAAATGGTCCACGTCGCTGGTGTATGTTCGTATTTGGCGGACATTTGAGGATTGGTGTTTGAGGCTTCAGATCCGAGCGGCTACGGTCTCCATTTCCTCGATATTAAGTTTTCTACAGGATGGTTTTGATAAAGGTCTGGCAGCAAGCTCTCTCTTGTTATCGGGGGGAGGTGCAGGGCGTTGCGCTCGGTGCCCATGTGGACGTTTTGCGTTTTCTCAAGGTGATTTCGAGACTACGTCCGTCACGTAGAGTGACAATTCCACCTTGGGATCTTAATTTGGTGTTAGCAGCATTGACCAAGCCGCCCTTTGAGCCTTTGCATCGTGCATCGGTGAAGGACTTGACATTAAAAACGGCACACTCTCCCTGTTCTGTCTAGACTTCCCAAAAAAGGAAGAGTGAATCACTGCTATTGTACATTTTATTTATTTATTTTATTTACATTCTCTTATATACCGCGCTATTCTGCATCATTGCGGTTTACATTGAACAAACTGAAATTACATTGAACAGGGCATTATAACTTGGAGATAACTATTTTACAGGGAACATGGGCTATGGAGGGTTAAGTGGCTTGCCCAAGACCACAAGGAGCACCTGTGGGACTAGAAACCCCAGTCCTTCCGGCCCAAGGTTGCTGTCCTCTAGTGGGATTTGAACCCCCCAACTTCCGGCCTGAAGTACTTTGCCCCAACCACTAGGCCACTCCTCCACTCCATAGTTTGTAGTTTGAGCTATTATGGCACATCACTATTAAGCGAACAAATTCTAGCCCCTGTTGGGCTTTTCTGTTTTCACCTCTGGTTTTGGTAGCCAAATGTGTGAGGATTCATTCCTGCTTGTCCCTAGAGAAAAGGTAGTTACTAGCCTGTAGCAGGTATTCTTAATGGACAGCAGGAATAAGTCCTCACAAGTCTTCCACCTCCCCAAGGAGTTGTATTCTACTAGAGCTATACTATTGGACTGGTTTTAGGATGATGGCATGGAGCCAGACAGGAAGGAGACACACAGGCACAGTGGAGCTGGGAGTGTTCCTGCACCGGCTCCATCGGAGGATGTCACCCATATGTGAGGACTTGAAGAACAACTGCTAAAGGTGAGTAACTACCTTTTCTTCAGTTACAGGCTGGCTCTTGATAAAATCAAGGGGGAACCCTTTTTTCTAAAAAAAAAAAAAAAAGTTTAGGACAATGATTTTGGGCCCTTTTCTCACTTTGGTAAATTAAGGGAGCTGGCTATTATCTTTGAAATTAGAAGCCTACACAAACATGGAAATGCATCCAGGTATCACATAGACATTCAGATTTGTGATAAGAGCACCGCATTCTCCAGGACCAAGCAGGAAGTCAGTCCTCACATATGGGTGACATCGACGTCGATGGAGCCCTTGCGGAGCATTTCCCCAGCTTTCTATGAAAGCCTTTGGGAATACTGCACGCAGGCGCGGTCCCCTTCCCGCCTAAAGGTGCCATCTTGCTCAGTCTCTCTTTTTCCGTGGAGCCCATCGGACGTTTGTCCTAGTTCACCCGGAAAACATTTTGATTTTTTTCTTCAAATCCTTGCGATTTCTTCGTGGTCTTTTTTTCCGGTTCGACGCCGGTGCCCCTTCTCGCCGGGTTCGGTACACCGGTATCGAGCCCGACCTTATTTTTTTTGTTTTTGTCCTTCGTGGCTGGCGTTCGCGCCCTTTTTTTCCTTTTCCCTGGAAGGCCGGTCCTTTGACCTCGCGGGGACTCTTTTTCCCCCGATGGCTTCCAGTGGTTTTAAGAAGTGTGATCGGTGCAAGAAACTAATGTCTCTCACCGACACACACGACTGCTGCCTTCGGTGCCTCGGTCCTGATCATGGTCCTAAGATCTGTGGACCGTGTGGGAAAATGTCCATTAAGGCACTGCGAAGTCGTCAACACCAAAAGGAAAGGCTTTTCTCCGATTCGGCCTCCGGCCGGGCCCGGACCTCGTCTGAGGCCTCGACGTCTCGGGAGTCAGACCCTGAGCATTGTCAGGGTTCCTCGGAGAGGGGGTCCCCCGAGCAAGAGCGAAAGAGGAAGAAGCGGCTCGCGAGGGCGGCGTTGGAGGAAGTCCCTGGCTCCTCGAGGGCTAGGTCTCGGACCGCCGTCCCGGGCCCGTGGAACAGGAAAAGCCATCAAAAGTACCTCAAGTGGAGCTGAAGTCTGCTGGACACGTAAATCCTGTTGTCCTCGAGGACTCTCCTCCCAGGGAGCCGATTTCGGGCCCGGTGCCGCCGGGGCCCGAGTCGGTGGCTGCTGAGTCTCCTGAGCTGGGTCTCAGGCTGACAGCCTTGGAGTGCAGACTGTCTGCCTTCATGGATCAGCAGCGGCTGCTGATGGCCAGCCTTGCTGGCACATCTGCCCCGACCACCGGGACCTCGAAGTCGATCCCGGAGACCGAGCCGATACTCGAGACCATGAAGTCTCGAGGTCGTCCTCGGTCATGGTCACCCTCGACCTCCCGGTCGGGACCGAGGGCGTCGACGCTGGTGCCTTCGGCGTCAGGGTGGGTGCTGCCAGGCCCCGCGCGGTCGAAGCCCAACTGCTCTTCGGACGAGTCCGCCTGGGAGATGGAGGACGAGGAGTCCCCCAATACCTTCAAGACTCGGTGCGTCCCGTTGGACTCACCGCAGTCTGAGCCCTGGAGTAGGTCCCCTCCGGAGGATACCCGGTTCTCGGAGTTCGTTAGGGATATGGCCACTGCTTTGGCGATCCCAGGAGGAGCCTCGAGCCGACGAGGCACTCCAGTATGACTCTCCTCCGAAGGAGGCCTTTACTACGCCGGTTCCTCTGATGCTGGAACGGCTCCTCTTCCGGATGTGGGAGGCACCGGCCTCGGCGCCGGTTCTCAGCAAGCGGGTCGATTCTGTTTATTGACTCCGTAAGAGCCCTGGTTTTCAAAAGGCGCAGCTACCGCACCATTCCATGGTGGTGGAATCGGCCATGCATCATCTGAAAAGTCAGAAGATGCACTCCGTGGTGCCCCCTGGCAGGGAGGCCCGGAACCTGGATGAGTTTGGTAGAAAGTGCTTCCAGGGCTCGATCCTTGCTTGCCGTGTCCAATCTTACCAGCTGTACATGGGCATGTACTTGCGGGACTTGGCAAAGGAGCTTGCCGGGTTCTCTGCTGGTCTCTCCGGGGAACCTTTGCAGAGGTTCAAGTCCTTGTCTTCGGGGATCCGGGAATGCTTTAAGTTCATGTCCCGAGCGGCCTACGATGGCTTCGAGGCCTCGGCCCGTGTTGCAGCAGCCGGCATCATGGCTCGACGCCAGGCATGGCTGCAGTTATCGGACCTCGAGCCATAGGTTCAGGACAAGTTGGTCGATGTCCCTTGCCGAGGTGAGAACCTTTTTGGCAAGCCCATGGCTGACAATGCTGCTGAGCTCGGAGCACCTCACGAGGACAAGGCTGTCTCGAAAGACTTCTGCCCCTTCACACAAGAAGGGCTCAGGTAAGAAGTCCTTTTACCCGAGGAAGGCGACTGCCTACAAACAGTTCCCACCTTACCAGGCCTCCCCCGCTCCCCCACTGGGTCAGCAGGCCATGGGGCAGGGACATGGGCCCCATAGGCAGAAGTCCCCCAAGCCTCCGGCTCCTGCTCCCACTCAGCAGGATGGGGGTTTTTGACTCCCAAGGCATAGCCTCTCCGTCTCTTCTGTCCCATCCCTGCACAGGAGGTCGACTAGCTCTGTTTGCCCACCGGTGGCCACCCATTACAGGGGACAACTGGGTCTTAAGCATAGTCCACAAGGGCTACCTGCTTCATTTTCATCAGTTGCCTCCTTCCTATTTTCCAGGAGAGCCTCCAAGGCCTCCTCTCCATACAGCCCTCCTCCTGCAGGAGCTTCAGGGTCTGTTGCAAGACAAGGCGGTGGAGCCTGTGCCTCCCCACCTACAAGTTCACGGTTTCTACTCCAGGTACTTCCTAATACCAAAGAGAACAGGGGATCTCGGGCCTATTCTCGACCTCAGAAATCTCAACAAGTTCTTACAGAAGGAGAAGTTCAGGATGCTTGCTCTTGGAACACTTCTGCCCTACCTCTAGCAGGGAGATTGGCTATGCTCTTTAGATCTAAAGGATGCGTACAGTCACATCCTCATTCATCCAGACCACAGAAAGTACCTCAGGTTCACTGTGGGAGGAAACCATTATCAGTACAGAGTGCTGCCATTTGGCCTCACCTCCGCCCCCAGGGTCTTTACCAAATGCCTGGCAGTGGTGGTGACCTACTTAAGGAATCGGTATCTTTGTCTTCACCTATCTGGACGACTGGCTCATCAGGGGTCGGACTGCCAGGAGGCCAGGCAAGCCACCCCCCGAACGATTTCTCTACTCCAACATCTGGGGTTTGTCATAAACTTCGCAAAGTCCACTTTGCTCCCCTCCCAAAACTTGGAGTTCATAGGGGCAAGGCTAGACTCTCTGCAGGCAAAAGCTTTCTTGCCAGAGGACAGAGCCCAAAGACTGATGACCTTGGCAAACCAGTTTCTCAGCAGGTCACTGGTCTCTGCCTGAGGCTTCTTGGCCACATGGCTTCGACAGTACATGTGACTCCCAATGCCAGGCTTCATATGAGGCCTGCGCAATGTTGTCTCAGGAATCAGTGGTCGCAGGCCACAGGGAGCCTCAGCGACAGAGTAAGGGTGTCCAGACCATTCCTGCACTCCCTACGTTGGTGGCTGCATCCCCCCAACTTACTGAAAGGGATGCCTTTTCAGCCACCTGGGTTCACAGTGGTATTGACCATCGATGCCTCCCTGCAGAGCTGGGGTGCACACTGTCTGGGCAAGTGCACCCAGGGCCTGTGGTCTCCCTGGGAGGTCAAGCAGCAGATCAGTCTACTGGAACTACGGGCTATTCGCTTAGCCCTCAAGACTTTCTCTCAAACCCTGGCCCACCAGTCTGTTTTAGTGCAAACAGACAATCAGGTAGCCATGTTTTATGTGAACAAACAGGGAGGCACTGGGTCCAGGCTTCTTTTTCAGGAGGCGCAGGACCTTTGCTTGTTTGCGCTCAGGCGCAACATGTTGCTCAGGGCGGTTTATCTCCCTGGCCAGGAAAATTACCTGGCAGACAGGTTGAGCAGGATTCTGTAGCCCCACGAATGGCAGCTCCATCCCTTGATGGTTCAGAAGATCTTCCTGAGATGGGGACTTGCATCCATAGATCTCTTTGCCAGCCCCATGAACAGACAGCTGCCCAGGTTCTGCTCCAGGCAACCGCATCCTCTGAGCCTAGCAAAAGATGCTTTTCTGATTTCCTGGTCCCAGGGCCTCCTGTATGCGTTTCCTCCCACGCCTCTGGTGGCCCGAACCCTGTTCAAGATTCTACAGGACAAGGCCTCGGTCCTTCTGGTAGCCCCCAGTTGGCCAATGCAACCTTGGTTCCCACTTCTGCTTCAACTAGCAGTGGACACTCCACTACCTCTAGGGTTGCAGCCCGACCTTCTCTCTCAGGATCAGGGGTCTCTTCTGCACCCCAATCTCAAATCTCTCAATTTGATGGCCTGGAAGCTGCAAGGGTAGTTTTGGATCCTTGGGGCCTACCTCCTGAAGTTGAAGAGGTCGTCCTGGCCTCTAGGAAGCAGTCCACTAGAAAAACCTATGCGCTGAAGTGGAAGAGGTTTTCTGTGTGGTGTCAGCTGCGTACAGAGGATCCTTTCTCCTGCGCTGTACCAGTGGTGCTTCAGTACCTGCTGCACTTATCCAATCAGGGCCTTAAGTCCAATTCTGTTCGGGTCCACCTCTCTGCTCTAGCAGCTCACCACTCACTGGTGGAAGGACACTCTCTGTCGGTTCACCCCTTGGTATCCCGGTTTCTCAGAGGTTTGCTCTTGCTCAAGCCTCCTGTTCTTCCTCCAGCTCCTGAGTGGGAGTTGAATGTGGTCTTGCAGCAACTGACTCTCCCACCTTTTGAGCCGATGGCTACTTGTCCTTTCTGCTTCCTTTCCTGGAAGACACTCTTCCTAGTAGCCTTAACCTCGGCAAGACGGGTGAGTGAGCTTCAGGCCCTGCTCTGTGACAGGCCTTACACCCGCTTCTATAGGAACAGGGTAGTCCTTAGGACTCATCCAAAGTTCCTCCCTAAAGTTGACTCCTCTTTCCACCTCAACCAGGAGGTGGTTCTCCCAACATTCTTCCCTAGGCCTCATGCAAGCCAGGCTGAAGCGGTTCTGCATACCCTGGACTGTAGGAGGGCCTTATCCTTCTACCTTGACCGTACTCAGGGACATAGAAGGGCTACTCAGCTCTTCATCTCTTTTGACCCTAATAATTTGGGGTTAGCTGTGTCCAAGCGTACCTTGTCCATTTGGGTGGCTGACTGTATCACCTGGGCTTACAGGGCGGCTGACCTTCCCTTGCAGGGTCAGGCCAGGGCCCACCGTGTAAGGGCTATGGCTGCCTCAGTAGCTCATCTCCGATCTGTACCGTTGATATGTATCTTATCTGATGTTTTGTAGTTCTATGTAAACCGCGCTGATAATAAATAGTGCGGTATATAAAAATGTTAAATAAATAAAAAATAAATAAATAAATCTGCCGGGCTGCAACTTGGTCCTCAAGCCAGACTTTTGCGGCCCATTACTGCCTAGAGAGGGAGTCTCGTAGGGACAGTGCTTTTGAAACATAGAAACATGATGACAGAAAAAGACCACATGGCCTATCTAGTCTGTCCTTCCATATCAACAACTACAACAGTCCACCTTTTACCTTTAGAGATCCTCTGTGTTGGTCCCATGCTTTTTTTAATTCAGTTACTGTCCTCATCTCTACCACCTCCACTGGGAGACTATTCCATGGATCCACTACTCTCTCCATAAAGAAATATTTCCGCATATCACTCCTGAATCTATCTCCCTTCACCCTCATCCCATGTCCCCTCGTAGCAGAACTTGCTTTCAATTGAAATAGGCTCTCTCCCTGAACATTTATGCCACGGAGGTATTTAAACATCTCAATCATATCACCTCTATCCCGCCTTTCCTCTAAGGTGTACATATTAAGATCCTTAAGTCTGTCCTCATATGTTTTATAATGAAGCCTACTAATCATTTTAGTAGCCACCCTCTGCACCGACTCCATCCTGTTCACATCCTTTTGAAGGTGCGGTCTCCAGAATTGCACACTGTACTCCAAATGAGATCGCACCAAAGACTTATACAGAGGCATTATCACCTCCTTTTTTCTGCTAGCCATTCCTCTCCGTATGTACCCAAGCATCCTTTTAGCTTTTGCCGTTCCCTTTTCTACCTGTTTAGCTACTTTAAGATCATCAGACACAACCACACCTAGGTCCCGCTCTTCTTTAGTGGACAAAAGTACTTCACCTCCTATACTGTATTGCTCCCTTGGATTGCTGCAGCCCAAATGCATGACCTTTCATTTTTTAACATTAAATCCCAGCTGCCAAATTCTAGACCATTCTTCAAGCTTAGCTAGATCCCTCCTCATGTTATCTACACCTTCCTGGGTGTCTACTCTATTGCAGATTTTGGTATCATCTGCAAAGAGGCAAACCTTACCCGACATCCCTTCCGCTATATCACTAACAAAGATGTTAAAAAGAATCGGACCAAGGACAGATCCCTGGGGCACACCACTGGTAACATCCTTCTCCTCAGAGTGAGCTCCATTTACTTGTATTCTTTGTCGCCTCCCACCCAACCAGTTTCTAATCCAAGCAGTAACTTTAGGGTCCATCCCTAGGGTGCTCAGTTTGTTTATAAGTCGCCTGTGAGGAACAGTGTCAAAGGCTTTACTGAAATCTAAATACACCACATCTAGAGCTCTCCCTCGGTCCAACTCCCTTGTCACCCAGTCAAAGAAATCAATCAGATTTGTCTGACAAGACCTGCCTCTGGTGAATCCATGCTGCCTTGGATCCTGTAATCCGCTGGACTCCAGAAACCTCACTATTTTCTCTTTCAGCAGCGTTTCCAATAATTTACTCACCACCGAAGTTAAACTAACCGGCCTGTAGTTTTCAACCACATCCTTACTTCCGCTTTTGTGTAAAGGCACCACATGAGCCTCTCTCCAGTCCTTTGGCATCACTCCCGACTCCAACGAGGCATTGAAAAGGTCAGTCAGTGGAGTTGCTAGAATGTCCCCAAGTTCCCTCAGTATTCTAGGGTGTATCCCATCCGGTCCCATCGCTTTGTCTACTTTAAGTTGAGCTACGTTCTCACAAACGCAGTCTTCTGAAAATTGTTCAAGATGTCCCTCGCTTCTGTTACTATTTCTGGGTGTTTTCTGAGGTCCTGCTCCTGGTTCTTCATCTGTGAACACAGAACAAAAATATTTGTTAAGCAATTCCGCTTTATCCTTATCAGCTTCTACATATTCCCCCCCTGCACCCTTGAGTCTGACAATACCACTTTTGCTCTTCCTCTTCTCACTAATAAATCTGAAAAATGTCTTATCCCCCCCATTTTATTGCATTGGCTATTTCCTCCTCCTTTTGAATCTTTGCCTTCTTGACTACTTTGCTAGCTTCTCGAAGTTTTTCCAAATACAGATGCCTGTCTTCCTCTCTCTGTGATCTCTTGTATTTCATGAAGGCCTCCCTCTTTTTCTTCACTTTTTCAGCTACTTCCTTCGAAAACCATAGCGGTCTCCTTTCCTTTTGCCTTTATTTACCATTTTAACAAAAAGGTTGGTTGCCCTTAAAATACCCCCTTTCAGTTTTGCCCACTGTTTTTCTACATCCCCCAGCTGTTCCCATCCCACTAACGACTCCCTGAGGTATTGGCCCATCTTCGCAAAGTTAGTCTTCCTAAAGTCTAAGATCTTCACCTTGGAATGGATTCTAACAGCCCTAGTCCTAATACTGAACCACACCATCTGGTGATCACTGGATGCAAAATGATCTCCCACTACAACATCAGAAACACTTTCACCATTGGTAAGCACCAAGTCCAGTATGGCCCCTTCACGTGTGGGGTCTGTTACCAATTGCCTGAATAGTTCTCCCTGTAAAGAATCCAGGATCTCCTTACTTCTAGATGATACTGCAGCAGGAATGTGCCAATCAACATCTGGCATATTGAAATCTCCTATCAGTAGCTCTTCCCCTTTCTAAGCAATGCTGCGTATGTCTTCAATTAACTCTGTCCACCTCTTCCTCTTATGAGGGAGGTCTGTATATCACACCAATGCAAATAGATTTCTCTTTCCCTCTTTCTAGTTTAACCCACAATGCCTCCTCTCTCCCTTTTAAGCTCTGTAATTCCAAAGCTTTAATAGTAGTTTTTACATATAGTGCCACTCCTCCTCCCCTTCTTCCTACCCTGTCCTTTCTGAATAAAGTATAGCCTGGTATAGTTACATCCCAGTCATGGTTTTCTGTGAACCATGTTTCTGTAACTGCCACTAAATCCAAGTCAGCCACTCCCATCAAAGCTTCAACGTCAGGGATCTTATTTCCCATGCTACGGGCATTTATACACACTGCTTTCCATATGTTACCCCTATTACCCATTTCCATAAAGGTACTTAATGTATCACCTACCTGGGGGCTTTCACTTACCTGTGGGCTTTCTTCACCTATCCCCAACTAATCTAGTTTAAAGCCCTCTTCAGTAGATTAGCCAGTCTACTACCGAAGATGCGTTGAAATCCATAACTTCCAGGGTAGCGTTCTCCGAAATGCTTCACGTTCCACGAGCAGGACCCAAAAGGCAGGCAGAGCTCTGGAGTCTCAATGCGTGGATAAGACAATGGTGCAGAGATGAGGGGTTTGGATTTGTTAGGAACTGGGGAACATTCTGGGGAAAGGAGGGGCTCTTCCGAAGGGATGGGCTTCACCTTAACCGGGATGGAACCAGGCTGCTGGCATTAACCTTTAAAAAGGAGATAGAGCAGCTTTTAAACTAGATAATAGGGGAAAGCCGACAGTCGCCCAAGAGCGGATGGTTTGGAAGAATGTTTCCTTGAAGGATACTACTAAAAGCAGAGAGATTCCAAAAAAGAGTAAAGTAGCCCAAATGCCCTCGAGTATGGAGCAGACAGAGCTTAAAGATCCCAAATTACCCGTGTCTACCAATAGCCAAATTAATATGAATAAAATACAGTCTCTCAAATGCTTGTATGCAAATGCTAGAAGTCTAAAAAATAAGATGGGAGAGTTAGAATATATAGCACTAAATGAGAGGTTAGATATGATTGGAATATCAGAGACATGGTGGAAGGAGGACAACCAGTGGGACACTGTGATACCTGGGTACAAACTATATTGTAATGATAGAGCTGATCAAATTGGTGGAGGTGTTGCGCTCTAGGTTAGAGAGGGCATTGAGTCAGAAAGGATTAAAGTTTTGCAGGAAACAAAATTTGCTGTAGAATCTCTATGGATTGAAATTCCATGTAAAAAGGGGAAGGCGATGGCAGTGAGGGTGTACTATCGACCACCGGGCCAGAATGAACAAATGGATGACGAAATGCTCAAAGAAATCAAGGAAGCTAACAAACTTTACAGCGCAGTAATAATAATGGGTGATTTCCATTACCCCGGTATCGACTGGGTCAATGTCACGGCAGGACATGCTAGGGAGATAAAGTTCCTAGATGACATAAATGACTGCTTCTTGGAGCAGCTGGTTCATGAACTGACCAGAGGGGAAGCCATATTAGACCTAGTCCTTAGTGGAACACCAGATCTAGTGCAAGAGATAAGGGTGTTGGGGCCACTTGGCAATAAGTGATCATAGCATGATCACCTTTGATATAATTAGTGGTGGAGGGATAGTACGGAAATCCACAGTACTACCTTTTAACTTTCGAAAGGGAGACTGATAAAATGAGGAAAATAGTTAAGAAAAAAATTAAAGGAGCAGTTGCAAAGGTTAAAGACTTACATCAAGCTTGGGTGTTGTTGAAAAATAGTATCTTGGAAGTCCAGACCAGCTGTATTCCACGCTTTAAGAAAAGTGGAAGGAAATCCAAAAAACTGCCAGCATGGTTTAAAGGTGAGGTAAGAGGCTGCTGTTGCCAAAAAAGCATCTTTCAGGAAATGAAAAAAAGAGCCAAACAACGAAACCTGGAAACAGCACAAGCACTGGCAAATCAAATGCAAGGCATTGATAAAGCAGGCAAAGGGAGAATTTGAGAAGAAGCTTGCTGTGGAAGCAAAATGCGAAATAAAGATTTTTTCAAGTACATTCGTAGCAAAAAACCTGTGAGAGAGTCAATTGGTCCATTAGATGATAGAGGAGTTAAAGGGACACTAAGAGGCGACATGGCGATAGCGGAAAGACTGAATGAATTCTTTGCTTCAGTCTTTACTGAGGAAGATGTAGGGACGTTACCCATGAGTGAAGTGGTATTTAAAGGTGCGGAAGAATTGAAGGAAATATCGATACATCGGGAAGATGTATTACAACTATTAGATAAACTGAAGAGTAGCAAATCACCTGGGCCGGATGGTATACATCCAAGGGTGTTGAAAGAACTGAAATATGAGTTTGCAGACCTGCTATTAGTAATCTGTGAACTATCATTAAAATCATCTCTAATACCTGAAGATTGGAGGATCGCCAATGTAACACCAATTTTTAAAAAGGGTTCCAGGGGTGATCCGGGAAACTACAGACCGGTGAGCCTGACGTCAGTACCGGCAAAAATGGTAGAAACCATCATAAAGAATAAAATTACTCAGCATGTAGATAGTAATGGCCTAATGGGAGACAGCCAACATGGCTTTAGACAAGGAAGATCTTGTCTTACTAATCTGTTATGTTTTTTTGAAAGTGTGAATAAGCAGGTGGACAAAGGTGAGTCGGTTGATATAGTGTATGTGGACTTTCAGAAAGCCTTTGACAAGTCCCTCATCAGAGACTTTTGGCAAAACTAAAGAGTCATGGGATAGGAGGCAGTGTACTACTGTGGATCAAGAAGTGGTTAAAAAATAGAAAGCAGAGGGTTGGGCTAAATGGCCAATTTTCCCAATGGAGAAAGGTGAATAATGGTGTACCCCAGGGATCTGTGCTGGGTCTGCTGCTTTTTGACATATTCATAAATGACCTGGAAAGTGGAATAACGAGTGAGGTTATCAAATTTGCAGATGACACAATCTATTTTAAGTTGTTAAAACCCAAGAGGATTGTGGAAATTGCAAGAGGATCTTGATAAATTAGAAGACTGGGCATCAAAATGGCAGATGAAATTTAATGTGGACAAGTGCAAAGTTATGCACCTAGGGAAGAACAACCCAAACTATGGTTACACAATGCAAGGTTCCACATGAGGAACCACCACCCAGGAAAAAGATTTTGGCGTCATTTTGGATAACATGTTAAAACCCTCGGCCCAGTGTGCAGCGGCAGCCAAGAGAGCAAATAGAATGCTAGGTATCATAAGGAAAGGAATGGAAAATAAAACAAAAGATATTATAATGCCTTTAAATCGTTCCATGGTGAGACCGCACCTTGAATATTGTGTGCATTTCTGGTCGCCGTATCTGAAAAAGGATATAGTGTTATTAGAAAAGGTTCAGAGAAGAGCCACCAAAATGGTAAAGGGGATGGAAGGATACTCCTATGAAGAAAGGCTAAAAAGGTTAGGGCTCTTTAACCTGGAAAAGAGACGGCTGAGGGGAGATATGATAGAAGTCTATAAATTAATGAACGGAGTGGAACGGGTAAACGTAGATCGATTGTTTACGTTATCCGAATATAGAAAGACTAGGGGACATGCAATGAAGCTACAGGGTAAACTATTTAAGACTAATAAAAGAAAATACTTTTTCACTCAGCGTGTAATCAAACTCTGGAATTTGTTACCGGAGGATGTAGTAAAGGCTGTTAGTGTAGCTGGGTTTAAAAAAGATTTGGACAAGTTCCTGGAGAAAAGGTCCATAAACTATTATTAAGAAGGGACCCAGGATATCAATGCTTGACCCAGTACAAGCATTGCGGAACCTGTCTCTTTTGGGGAAACTGCTAGGTACGTATGACCTAGATTGGCCACTGTTGGAAACAGGATACTGGGCTTGATGGACCTTGGTCTGACCCAGTATGGCATATCTTAAGTTCTTATGACCTTTCTTGGACAGATGGATGCCATCTCTGCTCTGCATCCCTTGGAACAGCATCCCATGGTCTAGGATACCAAAACGCTCTCGATGACACCATCCACGCAGCCATGCATTCATCTCCAGGATGCGAGAGTCTCTGCCTTGGCCTTTACCCTCAACAGGGAGGATTGAAGAGAACACCACCTGTGCACGTAACTGCTTCACCCTCTGTCCCAGAGCCATGAAGTCACTTTTGATACGTTCCGAGGTATACCTGGCAGTATCATTTGTTCCAACATGGATTAACAACATTGGGTTATAGTCAGTGGGCTTGATGAGTCTCGGCAAACTCTCCGTAACATCTTGGATTTTGGCACCAGGCAGACAGCATACCTTTCTGGACATCAAGTCTGGTCGGGAGATGGACGCCTCAGTACCCCTCAGAAGAGAGTCTCCAACCACCACTACCCTTCGTTTCCTTCTGGTCATTGATTCCGCAACTATGGGGGTACTTGAACTCTGGTTCTTCCCTTTCCAGGGATGCTTTCACCACCTCCACTTCTAGGGCTGCATAATGGTTCTTCAATTGAAGGGCTGGAGAAGTTGGATTGGTAATTTTGCAGACCCTGGTGACTTGTGTCCAACCATCGACATTCTGTTGGCACCCATCTTCTCCTGTGCTGGAGAGCTTGGTTGCTGCAAGAAGCATCTCATCAATGTACTTCTCAGTCTTGAATGCTCTTCAGCCTCGCCACCTCCTCTCTGAGTTCCTCCACTTGTTTCCTCAGAGCTTCAGCATGCAGGCACCCTGCACATGGAACTGGTCCTTCAACTGGCATTAGGACCTCTGTCTGGACCGAGGCAGAAGCTGTAACGGGGGCAACAGCTTTATCAATACGATTTTTCTCAGCCATTGTTCTGTTCGTGGAGCTTAGGTATCTGTTAAAGCAAAAGAGAGAGATCTACCAAGTACTAGCCGGTTTCCCAGCTGTCCTTTCAGAGAAAAAGCAGTTAAATCTCTTTAATTATATTCAAAATGTGCTGGTCCAATTCTCTGTGATTTGTTAAAGGGGGAGGTGCCCAATAAAGCAAGACTGCTCACTAGGGTTGGGTGGGAGTCGGGGTGGGTAGGGAGGGAACTAACACCTGATTAGGTGTAGCAGTTTCCAAACCTGAGGAGGTTACTAGAGTTCAGCAACCTACTGTGCTCAAGGAAAGTTCCCCTAAAGCACCAAATGTTTTGGCCAGGCAGTACTCCGGAATCTCTTTGAGGTTTAGGCAACTCCAGCCCTCCGTTGGGCTACCGGTGGAGGATCTTTCAGTGAAAAGCCTTTCTTTGATGCTGGGACTAGAGGGAGTGTTCTTGTTCAGCCTGGGTTCCTTGGTAGCCCAGAGCTAGTGAGTCACCCATATGTGAGGACTGACTTCCTGCTTGGTCCTGGAGAAAGAGTAGTTACTCACCTGTAACAGGTGTTCTCCAGGAGCAGCAGGAATCTGTCCTCACAGCCCTCCCTCCTCCCCTGGTAGTTGCAGTTGTACATAGTTTATTTTACATTTTTGTGTGGTGTTTTTTTAGCTATGTCATTTGACTGAGCAAGATGGCACCTTTAGGCGGGAAGGGGACCGCACATGCGTGCAGTATTCCCAAAGGCTTTCATAGAAAGCTGGGGAAATGCTCCGCAAGGACTCCATCGACGTCAATGTCACCCATATGTGAGGACTGATTCCTGCTGCTCCTGGAGAACACCTGTTACAGGTGAGTAACTACTCTTTTTCAGTGTCATGCCCTGCCTTTTTGGTAAGATTTTGCTCTGTGCGTGTGCACTAGATGCTGGCATACATGCACAAGTTGGAAGTTCATGTGTTTCTCCGATTGCCTAACCATTAAACTGGGTGACTGCAAGTACAAAGTGTACTAGAAACCAGGCATGCTTAAAAAGATTTGGGCGCATCCTGGCATGAGTCGTGAACTATTTATGTGGCTCATTGCTGTTCTGTCATATGAGAACATTTAAAGATAAATTTTGTTATACATAGGCAAGGTATTGACCAAATTCTAGCCTTAAATGACATTTACCTGATAAAAGGGTGCTTAATTATGGTTATTTTAGAAGAAATTATTTTAAAAAATGAAATGTACATCCTCTTTCCTTATCGTTCCTCCAATTTAGTCCTCCACCACTGGGTTACGTACCTCCTCCTGTCGCTTGGAGATTTAACAAGTCAAAGTTGTGACGCCACTGTATGTAAGCTGCTGGTTACATCCATCAGCCCCAGTGTGTCCAGTCTCCATTCAGCAGGAGGACTTAGTGGTCTTTTTCTGTCATCATATTTCTATGTTTCTATATAAGGAGCCTACAGTTAGGTTGATTTGGTGTTGATTTGTTTTGACTATTTCAATTTCAATTTGATTTCAATTGAATTTCAACTTCCTTTCTGAAGTGCCTGTGTCTTTAAAAAAAATGTAGTAACTGCTTCCCTTAGCCTTTACTAAGTTTGGGTCAGAAAGTACTTGGTCTCCTCCCCTCAATTGTACGGGGAGAAGATCTGGCTGTCAGTCCTTTGCTAGCAGTCAAGCTTGCTGCAGGAACCTCCAGGACCGCGGAGTGCAGCCGCAGGATTTCTTTGATCGGCATTGTTGACTCAAACGATCCCACACACAAAATACCTGGGCTCTTATCTTCCAGTGCTTCTCAACAGGAAAGAAAAAACACGACACAGTTAATTAATCAATCAATTGCTATTTAGCTCTATAGGGAAGAGACATACTGAGTCTAATGCGACTATTCCAACATGCCTCTTCAAAGATGGTTCCGAAGAGCTTAGCTTTTTATTAGGTGATATCAGCTGATTCAGTTAATCTTTAATTAACATCTGGTACTTTCCAAATTCCACGTGTACATCAATTTTGCCAACATAGACAATATTATTTATACCAAAAAGCAGAAGTTCTATATAAAAATTACATTCATTAGATCCAGCAGGTGTCGCTGTGCTGCTAAAAGCTAATTAGTTACTCATTATATTTTGCTGATTTCGGTTATATTTACTAAATGGACTAGAGTCAATTTCATAAGAGCAGGGCATCCTGCCCCAGAAACAGCTTAGCCTATCCTCTTGCAGAATGATCAGCTTCACCCTTTGTTCTATTTAATTAAGGAACTTCAATCTGACCTAATATCTGTTCGGTACACAGACTGTTTGCATAAGCGCAAAAATGCTTCTAATTTCCCAACTTATGTCTAGCTAAAAAGCAGAACTATGATTTAAAGGAATAGATTCAAATGCAATTTTGACCTGTATTTCTATTAGGCCTATACTGAGCTAGATTACTATAACTTTGTGTCATGTATGGTTTCATGTGTAGCTGACTTTGGTTTTATTCCAATCGAGATTATTGAGCCTGATCTGCTGTCTGTTCCTATATCTGAATCTGAGTCTGACATGTCCAAATCTGCATATCCAGGATAAATCATAGGTGTATAGATTTGTTTATCAGCAGTGCTCTCATCTACTTCATTAATTACATCCAACTTACATTTGGGGCCTAGCTGGGGTAGGCCACGCCCACAGTCCTCCCTTTGGTTCTGCCCAGAACCACAATCTTCATAGAAAGGCATTTCACGAAGCAAGTCTCCTGTACTAGGAACACTTCGCAATTTCAAAACTGCAATAGTGTGCGTGGATTTAGGCAGGTATGTAGTACAACACTTCATAAAACAAACAAGACCAATTCCCAAAAGTAGGAGAGCTACTAGGAAACCAAACAGGCCTGTCAGTATCGCTTTTACTGGACCTGACAAGCCACTCCATATATTATCAAACCAAGGCCATACAGAATCAGAAGTTCCCTCTATATTATCTTTGGAGAAGTGGGTTTCTTTTCTCACCTGTTCTAGGATACCTGAGACTACCTTACTTTGTGAATCTACAATCGTACAGCAATGATCTCTTACGACCCCACAAACTCCACCGTCTTTGGCTAGCAAATAATCTAAGGCCATCCTATTCTGTGCAGAGTAAGCAGTCAACTTATCTACAGTACCTTGCATGATTGTAAGAGCATCAGTCAAATCTTGGGCTGTTACTTCAATTAGAGCATAAATTCGCAATAATTGCTCACCATAACGTTGTGTAGGACGTATGGCACCAAAAGTACTTAGCCACACTGTTCCTGCGAAAGTGCTCACTTCTTGTTGAGTTAACATAGTGGTATCTTCTAACAATTTCCTTGCTGCACGTATATCAGCACTAGAGTCATCTGTTGCTCTGCGCTGACGACGTGAGGGCGTCCCTAATAAAGTCTCATAAGGGACCAGTTTCCATGGTAAGTCAAGAGTAGCTATGTAACAATTGCCAGACCAATCAGCAGGCAATCGAACATAAGCAAGAGTTCCGCACACAAAATAGTGACCTACCAAGGCAAGTAGTCCATCAGGCCAAATTTTAAAATCTTTAGGATTTGTGATTAGAACTTCAGTTCCAGGCTCAATATTTCTTAACCATGGGTGATAATATCCTAAATAGGGATACACATAGTTGTCAACATACCCAGATGACAAACCATCTTTACTATTCTGCAATCTATACTTCCCATATGCTGGGAACCCATCCTGATCATAATACTGTAATTCATACTGATCAAGACGAGACTTGGGATCAGGGATGACATTGACTACCTTCAAATTTGAAAGGGCTTGCACAGAACTAGGTGTAGAGGACTCTAACACTAAATGGACATGGTTGTTAGTCATAACAGTCTGACACTTAGACAAAGGAGTTTCACCCACAGGATATGTTCCTTTCCTTTGGAAACAGATAGGAGGATCAGCCATTGGCTGAGGGCTAATTATTCTTGGAGCAGGAGTGACTCCTTCTGGCCATGTTATAGTAAGATTAAACAGGGTTTCATTCATAGATAATTCCTTCAGCTCTTGCAAGGAAAGAGGTCTAGGTCTAGGCAGGAATCCAAACTGTGTAGCTACTGGGTGAGGCAAACAGACTGCACAGCTGGAAATATTAAATCGCTGAATTAAGGAATAAATGTGTGAATGAAACACATTATAAAAAGTACCATGTTTTGCCCACGGCGCATGTGGGTCATATTCAGGAACTGTATGATCAGGGACTGTAGGAACTGGATCTGGAGGAGTAGTAACACCATGAAAGTCCCTGAGCATCTTATCTATTATTGCCTGTTGTTTAGGGGGCATTGTTGGCTTTTCTGATAATCTTTTTATCAACTCATCTATGCTGTTGATACTACCACGAGAGCTGACAGACACCAAATCCAGAAGAACAAAAACAATGCCAATGCTATTGCAAATATGCATATTAACCACTTATCAATAACCAACTCTGGATTACGTTGTGAGTGTTCAACAATTTCACAGTCACTTTCTTGATCAAGTGGAGATGATCCTGGAGGAAATGAGTCCAGTTCTATTTCAACTAATTCTTCAGGAGGTGGTCTCGGTGGAAGTTGTCTTATCCAGGGGACGGCGCCTTCTTGCACTGGTCCAGATGTATCCACGCTTTGCGCCCCTTCACCTTCAATGCCGAATATCCCACCAGCAACACTTGGAACGGTCCCAGAAACTTCGCTGCTAGAGCTGACTTTGGTGCTGGATCCTTGATGAGCACCCAATCTCCTGGTTCCACGTCTGGGGTTGATTGTGACTGAGCTCCCTGCTTTGTAAGCTGCAAAAAGGAAGGAGACACCAGCGTTTGGTACAAATATTTACAGTAAGATAATAAATCGCTGCGCAATAGTTGGGGATCCGGTAATTTATCTGGTGGAATTATCACATGTGCTGGAGTGGTTGCTGGACGTCCCGTCACAATTTCATAAGGGGTAAGACCTTGTCGAGTTCTCTGAGGAGAGTTACGGACTGAGAATAAGGCAAACGGCAAAGCTTCCACCCAATCCTGACTCCAATCATGAGTCAGAGACCGGAGAAGCGCCTTCAGCGTCCGATTCATCCGTTCCACTTGGCCAGAGCTTTGCGGATGGTATGGAGGATGAAGTTGCTGGTGAAGGACAAAAAATGCAGTTATGCCCTTCCATACCTCCGCCGTAAAGGCTGGACCTTGATCAGAAGACAAAAGTAAAGGCACACCCCACAAAGGAATAAACTGAGTAAGCAAGCATTTCAAAACAGTAGCAGCAGACAAAGAATTTGTCGGATAGGCCTCAGGCCATCCAGAATATAAGCAAGTAAAAACCAAAAGATGTTTCCTTCCCCCTTGGCACAAGGCAGATCAGTAAAGTCCATTTGCAAGAAGAGGAAGGGTCCTCGAGGCTTAGGCAAGGATGGAGAAGGCGATGCACGCAAAGTGCTCCCGGACTTTCCTGCTTGCAAACACGGGAGACAAGAAATACACACAGCATGAGCAGCAGAAGCAAATGTAGGATTATGCCACAATTGAGCAAAAGCTTTTGTCATAGCCAGTACACTTAAATGCAACTTGTGATGCAAAAATAAGGCAACAGGATATAGCAAAGATTTAGGACAAATAATCAAATTGTCCTTTAACCAAAGTCCAGTACCATCAGGAGATGCTCCCCAAGTGAGCCAGTTCTGTTTTTCAGTGAAGTCCGCTGAGTCCTGATGGGAACGCATCAAGTCCAAAGATATTGAGCCAGAAGTAGAAGCTGCAGGTGAACGAAGAGTTAATAAAAGGTGTGGTGGAACTGCAGGTCCTGCTGCTGCAGTTTTAGCAGCTTGGTCTACAAACTGATTGCCTTGTGACACCATAGTACCATTAAGATCATGTCCTTTGCATTTCAATACAGCCACCTGAGCTGGTTTAAGCACTGCAGCAAGTAGACGCTCAATATAGCGGGCATGCTTGATGGGCTTATGGGCAGCCGTCAGGAACCCCCGCTGAGCCCAAATATTTCCAAAATCCCACAGAATTCCGATTGCGTAACTACTGTCACTATGGATATTAACAACCAAATGCGTAGACATCTCCAAGGCCCGAATGAGAGCAAATACTTCTGCCAACTGGGCACTTGCAAATGGCAACGCTCCTGCTTCTAGTACAGAATCAACAGTAGTTACAGCATACCCCACAAGTAAATGTCCATGTTCATCACGGAAGGCAGAACCATCAGTGAATAGAACCCAATCAGGGTTTGACAAAGGTACAGCAGATAATTCAGGCCTAGCCTTTGAATAGGCAGTTATAGCAGAAAGACAATCATGAGTTCCATCAGGGTCAGACAAATGTAACAAAGGCTCCAAAGAAGCCAAAATTTGAGCTGGTTGTAACAAGGAAACTTCATGCAAGGTTACATGTGCTTGAGAAATAGCCAAATCAAATAACAGTAAACGAGAACTAGATAAAGGTTGAGTTTTAGCTAAATGCAATAGCCTAGCTACTGAGTGAGATGTGTACACATGCAGTTCATGTTGGAGAACAAGGAAGTCAGTGGTCTGTATTGCAAATACCACAGCAGCTAAAGATTGAAAACAAGGTGGCATGCCAGCAACAACAGAATCAAAAGCTTGAGAGAAAAAGCCTAGAGGCTTGAGTCCAGAAGGAAAACGTTGTGCTAGAACACATACTGCAGCCTTAGTAGATGTCGCCACATAAAGGCGGAAAGGCAAGTTATAGTCTGGAAATGAGAGACAAGGAGATTTCAATAGCGCTTGTCGTAGAGAATGGAAAGCATTATGCTGTGCTTCAGTAGGAACTATAATACCCTCTGGAGCTTCACGGCCTAGCAGGGCATAGAGTGGAGCAGCAAGTTCAGCAAAATCTGGTATCCACTGGCGACGGAACACCAGAAGGCCTAGAAAGCGTCGTATTAGAGGTACAGTAGCAGGAAAAGGCATTGACATTATAGGGCCAATTCTCTGAGCAGTAATAGAGCGTCCAGCAGAAGAAAGGCAGACACCTAGAAAGATCACTTGTGGTACAGCAAATTGTAATTTTGATTGGTTTACTTTCAATCCTAGACGAGAAATATGTACAAGAGCTAACATAGTATCAGCAATACAAGCATCATAACATGGAGAACAAATGAGTAAATCATCTACATACTGGATCAGCACAGATTTGTCCAACGCCAAGTCTTGTAAAGCAGCTTTTAGGGCCTGTGAAAAATAAGCAGGACTTTCCGTGTAGCCTTGAGACAGGGTAGTCCAAGTATACTGGCGCCCTTCGAACGTAAATGCCAGTAAATACCTCGACTCCTCCCCTACCGCTATGGAGTAGTAGGCGGAGCTTAAATCTATAACTGAGAAATAGGTGGAGTCACATGGTATGCGAGTCCAGATATCATGAGGGTTGGGCACAAGAGGGAAGATGGGCATGACAATACGATTGATTGCTCTCAAATCTTGCACGAATCTGTAGGACTTACCATCAGCTTTTAACACAGGTAAAATAGGAGTATTGCAAGGAGAAGAAGTAGGCACCAACACACCCTGGGCTAGCAGATTTTCAATTACTGGCCGTATTCCAGCCACCGACGTTGCAGGCAATGGATATTGACGCACATATGGTAGTGGAGCTCCTGGTTGTACTTCAATCTTGACTGGAGGAATATTGAGATGCCCAATATCATCACCTGGTACTGCCCACAAGGTTGAAGGAAGGGTATCCAATGGTGGAGTAGTCGCAACAGCCGGTGTTACAGCTATAGGCTGTTGTACTTGCAGGGGACACAAGGTACATGTCAAAGTGCCAGTTTCCCAGCTTATAACAGTCTTGTTCCTAGATAAAAAATCTCGACCAAGCAAGTTGACAGGCAAAGTAAGGCCTACCAGAAAATCTGTATGATATAATTTTCCCTCCACTATAATTGGCACATCTGATAACTTTTGATGCATTATAGTCTTTCCTTCAATTCCTTCACAAGGTACTTTAGGAGCTGCAGGTAGTGCCTCAAACAGAGGTGGAGGTAACTGGGATAGCGCTATGGCAGATGTAGAGGCACCTGTATCTAGCAGGAAAAGCAATTCACACCCCATAACAGTAGCACGTATCTCCCCCTGTGTGTTTGGACACACAACCAGGCCTAGTCAATCCTCACTATAATCCACATCAGTCTCTGCATAGTATTGAGTCATCACTGAAGGCTGGTTAGGGGTAGATACAGGGTATGAGACAGATGGATATCTAGCACCATCCTGTATCCCAGGCTGGGGAATATTGCCCCTTGGCTTAGTACAATCTCTAATAAAATGGCCCACTTGCCCACAACCATAACAAGTACGCTCCCCTTGCTGTCCCCCCATATAGCCACGTCCTCTTCCTCTGAAGGGGGCTGCACCTCTTCCACCCCTTGATCTACCACGTCCTCTGAAGTTGGACTCATAACTTGCTACTTGCAAATTTAAAAGTTTTTGATGCTGGCGGTCAAGTTTACCTTTGTCAGCATCCTTCTGCCGTTGAATTCGTTTCTCAGCATGCAGGGCCGCCTCCAGGATTTCTTGTGCAGACTTAGTAGACCAGCCAAGCAAAGCATTTTCAAGGATACTTTTTATTTCTGGTTGCAGTCCATTCACAAAAATAGAAGCAAAACCTTCCATCTCAGCGTTCTGAGGAGAAAAATCTCAGAACGCTAGGCAACATCTAGTGTGATACTGGTTCACCGTCTCACCCCCACACTGCTTTACTTCCAAGAGTTTGGACAGATCCCGGACTGGAGTACATTTCTTCTCTATGGCTTTTAACAAATTATCCCTATGTTCTCTAAATGCAGTCATTTGAGCAACATCAGTAGCATTAATTACAGGATCTATACCAGGCCACACCCAATTAATATTATCACGCAGTTGAGGGTGGGTGACTGCCCTTAACTCTATAGGATTCAGAAAAACTGCTTTCAATAAATTTTGTAAATCTACCCAAGTAGTATCATATGTAGTTATTAGCTGTCGCCAATAATCTACAAACTGACCAGGCTTCTCCCTTGAGTCAGGACATGATCTAGCTAAGCTAAAAATTTCGGCTGGGGACCAATTTGTTGCTAAGGTAACTAACCCCCCATCTCCTCTCGGGAATGCCCGGAATGGAGCCAGCAGGTTGTATTCTGTGCTTGTTTCTTTAAGCTGTTTATCTTGAGTCAATGATTCACCTAATTGCAAAGTTAAACTCTGCAAACTCTGCCACTTAAAAAGCAATGGAGCCTTGGTCCAATGCCCGATCCCCTTGGCAGTAGCATCTATTGCTTCGGCCAAAATTCCCCTAGCCTGACTAAAGGGCAACAAGGACACAGTATGCTGTTGAATTTGTAACTCTAATGCTTCAAACATGGTTGTAATTAATTCAATTAATGTACGAGATCTAGACAAAAGATATTCATAATACTTTTTCAATTGGTCCACAGTAGTTAAACATCCTACTTGACTTGCTTCAACACCAATTAACTGTTCAAGCTCTAGAATATCCTTAGTTAACACTGTAGCTCTAGTGGCATGGTGAACAGCTGCAGGTGTAGAGACAAAGGGGCCATCACCCCCAACTGCTCCTGGTGGCGAATCAACAGATATACTTGACACATCAAGTTTAACAGGGGTAGAGATAGGAGACAAAGCACCCGGCTGGATCGAGGACGCCTCTCGATCTGGACCAGGGACTATGGCTGGGACATTATTTCTAGACAGAGAAATAGCCAGTGCATTAACCTCGTCCTCGTAGGCAGGTGGCGCAGATGCCACGGTACAAGGCTCACAATTATTTACAGTTTTAGTGTCGTCATTACCTCTGTTAGTTAAAACACATATTTGCTCTTCCATGCGATACACCTGATCTCTGACCTTCTTAAATGTAGAATCAATAGTATGTTTGCTCTTCTCGGCCGCTTTAGAACACCAAAAATTATAAACAATCCATTCATGACAAGAATTCTCATCTAAGGCTAGCACTGATTGCAAATATTTCAATTTAGATTCATGAAAAGTCCCTCCACGGGGAACTGCAGTTTGGGGTTCGCCGCAGTAACAGAATGCCATTTGGCCACATAATTTAAAGAACTGTCCCCATATTCTCTTTTCATCACATAATTGGGACTCCCTCTCTTATCGATTGCTATAGCACGAACCCTCTCTTCCCAGTCTTCTAACTGAGACTCCTGCTTCACTTTAGCAGTTTTATTACCCATTGTAATATTTCAGATATCTGTCAATATACTCACAACTTGTGTCCTCAGGTTGTTTGTTTCCTGCTAAAGAGCAAAGGAATCCGAGTCACGGCACAAACTGTTGACTCAAATAAACGATCCCACACACAAAATACCTGGGCTCTTATCTTCCAGTGCTTCTCAACAGGAAAGAAAAACACGACACAGTTAATCAATCAATTGCTATTGAGCTCTATAGGGAAGAGACATACTGAGTCTAATGCGACTATTCCAACATGCCTCTTCAAAGATGGTTCCGAAGAGCTTAGCTTTTTATTAGGTGATATCAGCTGATTCAGTTAATCTTTAATTAACATCTGGTACTTTCCAAATTCCACGTGTACATCAATTTTGCCAACATAGACAATATTATTTATACCAAAAAGCAGAAGTTCTATATAAAAATTACATTCATTAGATCCAGCAGGTGTCGCTGTGCTGCTAAAAGCTAATTAGTTACTCATTATATTTTGCTGATTTCGGTTATATTTACTAAATGGACTAGAGTCAATTTCATAAGAGCAGGGCATCCTGCCCCAGAAACAGCTTAGCCTATCCTCTTGCAGAATGATCAGCTTCACCCTTTGTTCTATTTAATTAAGGAACTTCAATCTGACCTAATATCTGTTCGGTACACAGACTGTTTGCATAAGCGCAAAAATGCTTCTAATTTCCCAACTTATGTCTAGCTAAAAAGCAGAACTATGATTTAAAGGAATAGATTCAAATGCAATTTTGACCTGTATTTCTATTAGGCCTATACTGAGCTAGATTACTATAACTTTGTGTCATGTATGGTTTCATGTGTAGCTGACTTTGGTTTTATTCCAATCGAGATTATTGAGCCTGATCTGCTGTCTGTTCCTATATCTGAATCTGAGTCTGACATGTCCAAATCTGCATATCCAGGATAAATCATAGGTGTATAGATTTGTTTATCAGCAGTGCTCTCATCTACTTCATTAATTACATCCAACTTACATTTGGGGCCTAGCTGGGGTAGGCCACGCCCACAGGCATTTAGCCCTCGATGCGGACGTTGCTCCCAGCAGGGTGGAGTGCCGCTGCGGCTGGTAGGGCACTCCTTCAGTGTTAAGGAAAGGGATTCTTTTTCTTTTACCGGTACAGCGCAGCGTCGAGCAAGCCAGCATCGGGGAAGCCTAGCTCTCATAGCTGCGGGCACTGTTAGTGCACACGTTTTGGCGGCAAATCGAGTCCTCTCAAGACCGCGGCCATTTTTTTCTACGCTTCCTGCTCGGAAGCCGCGTGGCAGGCCTAAGCAGCAAGCGGCGTCTTCAGATCGCTGTGGAGCAAGCAGTTGGTTCCCCAGGAAGGGTTTTCTTTTGCGGCTGGCCTCAGTTTCGCCGGCTTTGATTTTGGCAGGCCTGTTCAGTGCTTCCGAGCTTGCTCTTTAGTGCGGGTAGTTAAAAAAAAAAAAAAAGAGGAAAACCCACTGAAGGGAAGCTGTTTTATTTGCTGAGGCACAGCACAAAAAGCTGCAGGGTGGATCAGCACTGATGTCCTCTCGCCCTCAGTGCGTTGTCTGCGGGACTCACAGGGGCACTGTATCTGACTGGGTCATTTGCCGCATCTGCACTGCTATGTCTTCTAGCGCGGAACAGCAAATAGAGGAGAGAGACCTTCAGGAGTCCCGTGGGGGCCCTTCTGCGACTGAAGGTGAGAGTGTGCTGGAGGCTCAGGCCGGTTCCTCCTTGGGCGGGCCTGGGGTCCTCAGCGCCTGCTGGAGTGGTTACGGAGTCTCCTCTAGGAGATTTCTGTCCTGATTTTTGTACTGCTCATACATCAAGCCTTTTGTTTGAGATGGCAGGGAAAGGTACCTGAGTCCTTGCCTTTTTCCCTGTCAAAACAGCATGTCAAAGGGGAAGTGAGCGATACCCTTGGTTCGAGGCCCCTTAAGAGGGCTCGGCCTGCAGGCCACTCTTTATCAGAGTTGGATTGGTCAGACCCGGAGGAGGCGGAATTTGAGCTGGAGTCCGGGCCAGAAGAGCTGGAGGAAGGCGAGATTGCGGAGCCAGAGGAGCAGGCAAGAATTATTAGAGTTTTTCATAGAGAGGAGTTGCCGGCTCTAATTACAGAGTCGCTTCAGACGCTCAATCTCGCTAGGGCACAGCCAGTAGAGGAGGAGCAGGTTGAGGATCCTCTCATCCAAGCCATCCGACAGTCCCAGGTGGTGTTTCCAGTCCATAGAGTGGTAGACCGGATGATACAGGACGAGTGGGATCAACCAGAAGCGGGTCTCAAGGGGGTCAGAACAATGAACAGACTCTACCCTTTGGCGGAGAAGGATAAGGAGAGGTTCAAGTCACCGCGGATAGATGTGGCTGTGTCAGCGGTGACTAAGAAGACGACCATTCCGGTGGAAGGCAGCGCTGCCTTGAAGGATACGGAGGACAGGAAGGTAGACGGGTTGTTGAAGCAAGCCTTTGAGGCTAACGCTTTAGCCTTACAAGCCTCCATCTGTGGGGCTTTGGTGGCAAGGGTGTCTCTTCGTTGGTCCCAACATTTACACCAGGATTCTCAGTTAGGGTTGGACAGTTCGGCACAAGCTGCTCGAATGGAGTCTGCGTCAGCATATTTAGCAGATGTACACTATGATTTGATTAGAGCCTTGGCGAACACCATGGCTTCCTTGGTAGCTGCCAGGAGAGCCCTCTGGTTGCGGAATTGGGCAGCCGATGGCTCCTCTAAGTCGCGGCTCAGTAAGCTTCCCTTTAAGGGTAAGCTCCTGTTTAGAGAAGATTTGGATAAACTGGTCAAGGACTTGGGAGAGTCCAAAGGCGGTAGGCTGCCGGAAGATAAGGCCAAGCAGGGAAAGGCAATGCCTGGTTTCCGGGGGCAGTTTAGAGATTTTCGGAGATTTCGAACCTCACACATGGGAGGTTTTCCAAGAGGTAGATTTGCTTCGAGAGGCCAGGGATCTCATGGCTTTCATGGAGCCAGTAGAGGCTTCGCGCCTGCCGCAGCTGCGGCCACTCAAAAACAGCAATGAAGCGAGGAGGGTCCAGGTGGGAAGCCATCCGATAGGGTTGTATCTTCGGGACTTTCTTCCGGCTTGGACCCAAATAACGTCCGATCAGTGGGTGTTGGAGATCGTTCGGGATGGATATGCTCTGGAATTGGCACGGCCGGTGCTCAACTCCTTCGTACTCTCCCCCTGCAGGGATCCACGGAAAGCTGTAGCGATTTGAGACACGCTAGATCGTCTCCTACAGTTAGGGGCAGTGGTCCCGGTGCCCTCGGAGGAGTATGGTCTGGGACGGTATTCCATATATTTCGTGGTGCCAAAGAAAGACTGGTCGTTCCGAACTATTCTGGACCTCAAAGGGGTAAATCGTTGCCTACGGGTGCCTCACTTTCGGATGGAAACGTTGCGGTCTGTAATCGTAGCGGTGCATCAGGGGGAATTCCTGACCCCTCTCGATCTCACGGAAGCATATCTGCATATGCCTATCAGGACGGCCCACCAAAGTTTCTTGAGGTTTGCCCTCCCTTGGGGGCTTTTTCAATTTCGGGCGTTTCCCTTTGGCCTGGCGACGGCACCATGCACCTTCACCAAAATCATGGTGGTGGTGGCGGCGGCGGCAGCGTTGCGAAGGGAGGGCATTCTGGTACACCCTTATCTCGATGACTGGTTGATTTGGGCAAAGTCCGAAGCGGAGAGTATTCGGGTGACAGAGTGGTGACGACGTTCTTGCAGGAGCTAGGCTGGGTGGTCAACTCAGCCAAGAGTCATTTGGTGCCATCCCAGAACCTGGAATACTTGGGGGTGCGTTTCAACACTCTATTTGGGGCGGTGTTCCTACCGGCCCGGCGAGCTCAACCATTCGACAAGCAGTTCGCCAATTCCTGATCACGCCGGCTCTGACGGCATGGTGTTACCTGAGGGTGTTGGGACTCATGTCGGCAACCCTAGAAGTGGTGCCCTGGGCCAGGTGCCATATGCGACCCCTGCAGAGGGCGCTCCTGCGCCAGTGGTCGCATCAGAACGATCCATTAGGCAAGCGTCTTCTCTGTCCCTCTCGGGTCAGGAAGTCTCTTCATTGATGGCTGGGCCCGGATCATCTGGAGGCGGGCCTGCCCTTGGAACAGCCGCAGTGGCTCCCACTGGTGACAGATGCGAGCCTCACAGGTTGGGGAGCGCAGTGCGAACATCTGTATGCGCAGGGCACATGGACAGTTCAAGAGCGCCAATGGTCCATCAACCACCTCGAGCTTCGGGCGGTAGCTCTGGCGCTACAGGCGTTCGAAGCCTCGGTGCAACACCAAGCGGTGAGGGTACTGTCAAACAACGCCACGTCGGTGGCTTATCTCAATCGACAGGGCAGAACTGGAAGCGTGGCCATGGAAGATGAGGCGGAAGCATTGTTCCGGTGGGTAGAGCCCCGTCTACAGGTGATATTGGCGGCACATATAGCTGGAAAAGACCACGTGACGGCGGACTATCTCAGCAGGGTCATGGTAGATGTGTTATGTTTATGTTTATTTAAAACTTTATATACCACCCGTCACAGGGTATCAGAGTGGTTTACAATCATAAAATCATAAAAGGCTGCAGAAAGGAAAGAGAACGCCAATTTAGAAGTTTCCAAGGGGGGGGGAAAGGAAAGATGCCGCAGAATGGGAGCTTCACCCGCAAGTGTTTCTACAAATAGTCCACAGATGGGGATGTCCGATTATGGATCTCATGGCGACCTTTCAGTCAGCAAAGACGAGTCCTTTCTTCAGCAGATGCCGAGAACAGATGTCGGAGGGGATCGATGCCCTCATTCAGAGGTGGCCGTCGACAGGTCTTCTCTATGTTTTCCCTCCGTGGGCTCTCATAGGGCGAGTGGTGGAGTGCATCGAGGCCCATCCAGGAAAGGTACAATTGGTGGCTCTGGATTGGCCGAGGCGCCCATGGTATGCGGACCTGGTTTGGCTATTAGACGGCAGTCTGTGGAGGCTCCCTCCGACGGAGGATCTGTTGTGTCAGGGTCCTTTGCGAATGCCACAGGTGGATCGATTCTCGCTTACAGTCTGGCCATTGAAAGGGCGAGGCTAAGGAGGAAAGGTTACTCTGGAGCGGTTATTGCCACTTTACTCCGAGCCAGGAAGAGATCCACTTCTTTAGCTTATGTTCGTGTCTGGCGTATTTTTGAGGACTGGTGTTCACGGCATCAGATTCGCGCAGCCACGGCCTCCATTCCGGTGGTATTGAGCTTCCTGCAAGACGGTTTTGATAAGGGTCTTGCTGCTAGTTCTTTACGAGTTCAGTTAGCGGCCCTCGCTTGCTATAGAGGAAAGGTTCACGGGGTGGCCCTAGGTAGGCATAGCGATGTCATTCATTTCCTTTGGGCTGAGTCTAGGATTCGCCCTGCGCACAGAATTGTGGTGCCGCTTTGGAATCTCAACATAGTAGTCGGGATTTTGACCAAGAAACCCTTTGAACCTCTGCGTCAGGCTTCGCTGAAGGATTTAACTTTGAAGACGGTATTTTTGGTGGCGATTTGTTCGGCAAGATGGGTTTCGGAACTTCAAGCCTTGTCATGTTGCAAGCTTTTTTTGTTTTTTTCCAGACACAAAGTGGTATTACGGCCGGTCTCGTCCTTTTTGCCCAAGATAGTGTCTCCTTTTCATTTGAACCAATCGGTATTGTTGCCGGTCTTAGGTTCAACAGCAGACAGCGTCTTGGATCATAGCTTGAAATGCTTAGATATAAAAAGAACGTTGCGTCAATATCTGAAAGTTTCGGAGGCTTTCTGCAAATCCAATCGGCTTTTCGTTCTGTTCGGCGGCCCCCATAAAGGTGAGGCGGCGGCCAAGTCTTCAATTTCCAGGTGGGTGCGGGAAGCGATCGCATCGGCATATGTTTTGAAGGGCCGTCGAGTGCCGGAAAGATTACGGGCGCACTCTACTAGAGCGTAAGCGGTGTCGTGGACGGAGCATAGTTTGTTTCCGCCAGCGGAGATTTGCAAGGCGGCCACTTGGGCGTCGCTGCACACTTTCAGTAAGCACTATCGGCTCGACGTTCTGGCGGCGGACGATGCCTGCTTCGGGTCCGTGATGCTGTGATCAGGATTTCATGGTCCCTCCCGTTGATTACTGCTCTGTTACATCCCAGTGGTGGAGGACTAAACTGGAGGAACGATAAAGAAATAGAAATTACACTTACCTGGTAATTGTCATTCCTTGAGTGACGACCTCATTCCCGCCCCGGGTGTAGTCAGTCCAGCATTTTCTTCTAGCAGCGGTGATGGGGCAGTATTGAAGAGTGAACGAGGGGCCTTCAGTTCTGGATCCCAGTGAGTATGCATAGGGCTTCTATCCTATATCCCTGTTCTGTCGCGAGGGGGGGGGGGTACAGGGAAGGTAAAGAATAACGGGATGCAAGATTGTACCAGCGTGTAAGGCGTAAGTCAGACTGCATGTTACGTGCTGTTCTTCCTGCCTAGCTCAGGCATTTAGAGTTGCTGTTTACATTAGTTGTTAAGTTGGTAGTTTACGTTTCGCTACTTATTTGTTGCTCCTTTGAGTCTGCTTTGTCAATAGTTCACTGGGGCTGATGGGTGTTATCAGCAATTTACATACAGTGGCGTCACAAGTTTGACTTGTCCAGTCTCCAAGCTGCAGGAGGAGGTGCGCAACCCAGTGGTGGAGGACTAAACTGTCGTCACTCAAGGAACGACAATTACCAGGTAAGTGTAATTTCTATTTACTAAAGGATATCTTCTATCTGCTGGATCTTAAATAACACTGACCTTTAACATTTTTGCTTTTGTGAAGGAAGATACATAGTCTTTTCAGAATCACTTCGTAAATACTATTTTTTACGTTCTTTGAATTTTAGAAATTGTTTGCTTTTATACTAATGTTAATATTTTATATGTGACTTTTACAAAGTAGTCATGATTTTTTCCTTAAACGGCTTCTGTAATATTTTAAATAATTTATTAGATGATAAAGCTCCTAGTTAGAGCATATTTATCTTTTCTGCATTTTTCTTGATTTTCATAGTATATTTTTTTTCATATTTTGTTTGTGCAGTTAAAGAACTGACCCACTTTAAAAGCCACCTTTTCCTTTGCACCATAAAACCCAAATTGATGAAAGAGCCTCAGAAAAAGGTGATTTTTATTACAGCCAGTCCATCACTGCCAATAGCACTATACCAGTCATCAGCTCAGTGTCCTTTATGCATTCGTTTCAATGAATAAACCGATTGCTTCTTAAAATATTTCTAAATGCTTTTCACATCTTCATATATTTTTAAAGAACTTTTCATCGTGCTTAACACAATTCAATCCCTGATTATAGGCCTCATATTAATCCATTATCTGCACCATAAATGTTAAGGGTCCCTCCCATGTCATATAGAATTAATGTTCTTAATACTAATCTAAATCCAGCTGCTTTGCAGGAGGGTTTGCGCGCCTATTTTACCCGATCACAACTGTCCTCATGAGCGGAGCGGAGCTCAGTAGCCCCTGAAGACATTTTGTCTGGTGTCAACATGGGCATCACTTTCCACTTTTGTTGAGCATTACCGCTTGGATGTCCAAACTTGAGCAGACATGGCCTTTGGCTCAAGGGTTTTGTGAGCTGTTTGTCTCCATCTTCTCCCCCCCCCCCACCCCTCTCCAGTGAAAGCATAGCTTTGGTACGTCCCGCTTATCAGGACTGGTCTAGCAGGACGAAATGGAAGGTGACATTTTACTTACCAGATAGTCCCTTCCTTGAGTCCTTCTAGACCAGTCCAGGACCCATTCTTGGAACTGTTTATTCTGTCCTTCTCCGGCAATACCTTTGGATCTTCTATGACTTCTGTATGTTGCTCTGCAGGTCCATCTTCTAATTCTGTTTATGCTTTCCTGTACACAGTTCTCTACTTTTTGATTACTTATTGTTGCCCACGTTGAGATTGTGTGAAGCTTGCCATGTTCTCCCTTGTGCTTTGGGACGGATACTGGGGAGATCTGGTGGCTGGGATAGATGGAGGCATCAGAGTGGTGGTGTTGGGGCCTGGGCTTTTCGTTGGTTCTTTGTCTCCACCGGTCTACTGGTGGGGGAGCACGGCCCACTTGTCTGGCCTGGCCTAGCAGGACTCAAGGAAAGGACATTATGTGGTAAGAAAGTTGTGAAAGGATGTTTCAACTTGTAAAGTAGGTGCACTGAAAGACCATGCCTGCTTTGATGCCCTCGTGTTGGTGTACAGGGGGCATAGTGGGATGATGTATATGTGTACTTTTAATGAAGCACAAGTCTATGAATGCAGTTCACGTACATATATTTAGCTTCACTGCAGCAGGTTGAAGTTTCTGCAAGAGCCTCTCTGCACTATTGGGGGTAGCACTGAGCCTATCTGATAAAGGTGCATAAGCATCTGTTGTCATTACTAAACCACATCAAGAGAAACCTCCAGAGACTATCCCGGTCCTTGGAGTAGCTGTGGAGGCACGGGCACCTTACTGATGCACTTTTTGAAAGATATTGGGGAAGGTGAGGGAGAGACCATTGGATGGGGCAAATGAACATGCCACTAATTCTAAGGTCATCTGATCAGTCATCAGTTTCAACCACTCACCAAAGTTTTATATACGAGGTGTGACAAAAAAGAAACGAGACTGTGGCAGCCATGCCCATGACTCAATGCCAATTGGTTAACCGCTTATGTCACAGTGTTGTGCAACATCTTGCCACTATTCTGCTATAATATTTTTCATCTCTCTCAATCTGTTTTTCTTTTTCAGGTTTCTTTTTGTAGTACACTGCTCCATCGCTTTGTCACGCAACTGGAGGTGGCAGAAATATGGAGCAAAGAATCAACTTGAAATTTCTGGTTAAGTTGGAAAAGGGCCCAACTGAGTGTCTCCAACTTCTCTAAAAGGCTTATGGAGAAGATGCAATTTCAAGGCTGTGAGTCTTTGAGTGGCACAAATGCTTCGACTGCAAGGAGGTGGAGATTGACCCCAAGTCAGGACAGCCTTCCATGACAAAGTCGGCTGAGAACATTGACAGAGTGAACCAGCTGGTGCAGAGTGATCACAGGTTGACGGTGCGGATGATAGCTGAGGAGCTCAGCCTGAACAGGGAGTTAGTGCAGACCATCTTGGTGCAGGAGCTGGGGATGCGGAAGGTGTAAGCCAAGATGGTGCCCAAGCTTTTATCGGACAACCGGAAGGAGCATTGGGTCAGTGTTTTGTTAAAACTTTCTAGAGAAGATCAGAGAAGATCCAGAGTTCGTTGGCTGAGTCATCACAGGAGACGAGACTTGGGTCTCCCAGTACGACCCTGAAAGCAAGAGACAGAGCTTGCAGTGGACGACTCGACTGTCACCCAGGCCCAAGAAGGCATGCATGTCCAAATCAAGGCTCAAGGTCATGCTGATTGCACTTTTCGACCAGAAGGGAGTGGTCCATCATGAGTTTGTGCCTGAGGGTCAGTCAGTCAACAATCTGGTATTTTGAAGTCACCTATCAGTAGCACTTCTCCTTTCTTGGCAATACTCTGGGTTGTGTTGGAAATAGGAGATGGCATTGTCATCCATGCTGGTGTGGTCTACAAGCCTCCAGCTCAAACCGAAGAAATGAATAGCAAATTGATAGTTGATATTGCAAAGATAGCCATGTAGAGGGAAGTGATCATATTGGGTGACTTTAATCTACCTGATTTGGATTGGAGTGTTTCTTCTGCAAATCTGGAAAGAAGTGTAAAAAAATTGTGGATGCCTTCCAAGATGCATTACTTAAATGATGATGGAACCGACTGGATTTAATGCTCACCAAAGGAGATAGCATGTCAAATATCCAGGTGGGTGCCCATGTGAGCAGCAGCGATCATAACGTGATGTGGTTTGAGATAAAAGCAAGGTAGAGTCCAGTCACAGCAAGCTGTAAGTCTTAGACTTCAAAAACGCTGACTTCAGTAAAATGGTCAAGTACCTGTGTCCGTACAAGGTACCTTTCGAGGCTGCTTCTTGTCCAACCCTCGGAATGCCAGGGAGGGCTAAGGGAACGAGCGAGAGACTGCTCACGCTTATCCGGAGCCCCCGACAGCAACTTCGAGGTCTTCTTTTGCCGTTCCACCTTGGGCGAACCCTGATTGGAATGATGCCTGGGGAGCGGGGACACTGCAGGGGGCGCGGGGACACTGCAGGGGGACCCCGTCATCAGTGGATCGGTAGGGCGAGGTGCCACCGGGAATCACAGGGCTGCCTCATGGAAAATGTCGTCAGACCTCTGCTTATGGCTTAGCAAGGCCTTAGTGGACATTTTCTTACAAAGTGAACAGAGCTCCGGGTTGTGGTCAGCCCCCAGATACCATGGACAGCAGTCGTGGATGTCCGTTAGCGATTATTTGGAGCATGTCACACATAGAAACATGACGACAGAAAAAGACCACAAGGCCCATCTAGTCTGTCCTTCCATAACAACAACTACAACAGTCCACTTTTTACCTTTAGAGATCCTCTGTGTTGGTCCCATGCTTTTTTGAATTCAGTTACTGTCCTCATCTCCACCACCTCCATTGGGAGACTATTCCACGGATCCACTACTCTTTTCGTAAAGAAATATTTCCGCATATCACTCCTGAATCTGTCTCCCTTCACCCTCATCCCATGTCCCCTCGTAGCAGAACTTGCTTTCAATTGAAATAGGCTCTCTCCCTGAACATTTATGCCACGGAGGTATTTAAACATCTCAATCATATCACCTCTATCCCGCCTTTCCTCTAAGGTGTACATATTAAGATCCTTAAGTCTGTCCTCATATGCTTTATAATGAAGCCCATTAATCATTTTAGTAGCAACCCTCTGCACCAACTCCATCCTGTTCACATCCTTTTGAAGGTGCAGTCTCCAGAATTGCACACCATACTCCAAATGAGGTCGCACCAAAGACTTATACAGAGGCATTATCACCTCCTTTTTTCTGCTAGCCATTCCTCTCCGTATGCACCCAAGCATCCTTCTAGCTTTTGCCGTCGCCTTTTCTACCTGTTTAGCTACTTTAAGATCATCAGACACAACCACGCCTAGGTCCCGCTCTTCTTTAGTGGACAAAAGTACTTCACCTCCTATACTGTATTGCTCCCTTGGATTGCTGCAGCCCAAATGCATGACCTTACATTTTTTAACATTAAATCCCAGCTGCCAAATTCTAGACCATTCTTCAAGCTTAGCTAGATCCCTCCTCATGTTATCTACACCTTCCTGGGTGTCTACTCTATTGCAGATTTTGGTATCATCCGCAAAGAGGCAAACCTTACCCGACAGCCCTTCCGCTATATCACTAACAAAGATTTTAAAAAGAATAGGACCAAGGACAGATCCCTGGGGCACACCACTGGTAACATCCTTCTCCTCAGAGTGAGCTCCATTTACTTGTACTCTTTGTCGCCTCCCACCCAACCAATTTCTAACCCAAGCAGTAACTTTAGGGTCCATCCTTAGGGTGCTCAGTTTGTTTATAAGTCGCCTGTGAGGAACAGTGTCATAGGCTTTACTGAAATCTAAATACACCACATCTAGAGCTCTCCCTCGGTCCAACTCCCTGGTCACCCAGTCAAAGAAATCAATCAGATTTGTCTGACAAGACCTGCCTCTGGTGAATCCATGCTGCCTCGGATCCTGTAATCCGCCGGACTCCAGAAACCTCACTATTTTCTCTTTCAGCAGTGTTTCCAATAATTTACTCACCACTGAAGTTAAACTAACCGGCCTGTAGTTTTCAACCACATCCTTACTTCCGCTTTTGTGTAAAGGCACCACATGAGCCTCTCTCCAGTCCTTTGGCACCACTCCCGACTCCAACGAGGCATTGAAAAGGTCAGTCAGTGGAGTTGCTAGAACGTCCCCAAGTTCCCTCAGTATTCTAGGGTGTATCCCATCCGGTCCCATCGCTTTGTCTACTTTAAGTTGAGCTAGTTTCTCACGAACACAGTCTTTTGAAAATTGTTCAAGATGTCCCTCGCTTCTGTTCTTATTTGTGGGTGTTTTCTGAGGTCCTGCTCCTGGTTCTTCATCTGTGAACACAGAACAAAAATATTTGTTAAGCAATTCCGCTTTATCCTTATCAGCTTCTACATATTCCCCCCCCCCCCCCTGCACCCTTGAGTCTGACAATACCACTTTTGCCCTTCCTCTTCTCACTAATATATCTGAAAAATGTCTTATCCCCCCATTTTATTGCATTGGCTATTTCCTCCTCCTTTTGAATCTTTGCCTTCTTGACTACTTTGCTAGCTTCTCTAAGTTTTTCCAAATACAGATGCCTGTCTTCCTCTCTCTGTGATCTCTTGTATTTCATGAAGGCCTCCCTCTTTTTCTTCACTTTTTCAGCTACTTCCTTCGAAAACCATAGCGGTCTCCTGTTCCTTTTGCCTTTATTTACCATTTTAACAAAAAGGTTGGTTGCCTTTAAAATACCCTCTTTCAGTTTTGCCCACTGTTTTTCTACATTCCCCAGCTGTTCCCATCCCACTAACGACTCCCTGAGGTATTGGCCCATCTTCGCAAAGTTAGTCTTCCTAAAGTCTAAGATCTTCACCTTGGAATGGATTCTAACAGCCCTAGTCCTAATACTGAACCACACCATCTGGTGATCACTGGATGCAAAATGATCTCCCACTACAACATCAGAAACACTTTCACCATTGGTAAGCACCCAAGCACTTCTTAAAACTGGTGACCATGGGGGCAAAAAAGGGCCCCTGCGAGGTCGAAAACCCTCGAGGCCAGCAGGGATAATAGGGTGAAGATTGTATCTGATTTCCACCTCAATCAGGAGGTGGTCTTGCCGACTTTCTTCCCGAGACCTCATGCCAACCGGGCATCAGAGGTCCTGCATACACTCGATTGTAAGAGGGCTCTCGCCTTCTACCTGTAGCGCACCAAAGTCAACGCAGGTCCGCTCGGCTCTTGATCACCTATGATCCCAACTGCCTGGGGCTGGCAGTCACCAAGCATACCCTCTCCATTTGGGTGGCAGACTCTATCGCCTTCACCCAGGCAAAGGCAGGCACTCCACTGTATCGTTGGGTCACTGCACACGGTGTCTGCACCAAGGCGATGTGGTTGGCTTCGCTGCACTCCATGCCTCTGACAGACATCTGCCAGGCTGCGACCTGGTCTTCAGCGGATACCTTTGCTTCACACTACTGCCTGGAGAGGGAGTCCCGCCGGGACTTCACCTTAGGCCAGGCTGTACTCCGTAGTCTGGGGTATAAGCAGCTCCTGCCCCTCCGACCCTCCTCCTGCGGCTACCGAGAGCTTGCCCTGAGGGCCCAAAGACTCTGGCTTTCTTCGGGCATCGGCTTCTGCTCACGGCCTCGCGGAGGTGCTTTTTGGCTTACAGGTTCGGTAGCCTGTAGCTGGAGAGTCCCATAAGTGAGGACTGACTTCCTGCTTGTTCCTGGAGAAAATGTAGTTACTCACCTGTAACAGGTGTTCTCCAGGGACAGCAGGAATCTGTCCTCACTACCCTCCCACCTCCCCTGAAGAGTTGCAGTTTTTTGTCCTTCCTTTGCCATCTGCTTAGTAGGGCTCTAGCTCTAGAACTTGACTGAGCAAGATGGCACCTTTAGGCAGGAAAAGGACCACGCATGCGTGGCAGCAATGCCAAAGGCTTTCTTTGAAAGCTGGGGAATTACTCCGCGCGGGCTCTGTCGGTGCTGATGTCCCCCATAAGTGAGGACTGATTCCTGCTGTCCCTGGAGAACACCTGTTACAGGTGAGTAACTACGTTTTCCTTTGGTAAGTCAGACCATCTTTTTGTGCTGTTTGCTGACCTACACAAGAGTGAAGCGGCAGCAAAGTCTACTTTGGGGCGCTAGATTAAAGAGGCGATTGCCTCAGTGTTTCTGTTGTGGAACCGGTGGATTTGCATGCCCATTCTACCAGAGCACAAGCGTCCTTGTGGGCAGAGTGGAGCTCTGTAATCCCTGCAGACGTTTGTCGGGCAGTAACTTCGTCATCACTTTTCACTTTGGCAAGCATTGCTGCTTGGATGTGCATGCGCTGGTGGATATGGCCTTCAACTTGAGTTTTTCAAGCCTCTGTGTCTTTCCGCTCAGTGGTTGTGTAGCTTTGGTACAGCCCACTTGCCTGGACTGGTTTAGCAGGACTATATGGAAGGTGACATATGTATTTTATTTGCCAGATCATGTTCTTTCCTTGAGTCCTGTTAGACCAGTCCAGGGCCCGCCCCTGAAACTTGATTGCTCCTTTCTTCTGCTGCGGTATCATTGGGTACACGATTTTATATTGTGCCCTGCAGGCTCATCTTCTACTGACAGCCTTATGTTTATGCTTTCCTGTGCATAGTTCTCTGCTTCTGTTTAATCATTGTTGCCCACATTTGAGGTTGTGTGAGGCTTGCTCTATACTTCCCATATGCTTTGGGACGAATAATGAATGGCCCTCTGGTGCTTGAGGCAAATACAGGCACAGGAGAAATGTAATTGAAACCTGGGCTTTTCATTGTTTTTTTTGTTTTTTTTTATCCCCACCAATCTGCTGTTAGCGGAACGCAACCCACTTGTCGGGACTAGTCTAGCAGGACTCCTGGAAAAGACATTATCTGGTAAGTAAAATGTCACCATACTTCCTTAAAACCGGCTGCCTTGTCATATTTATTTTTACATAAATTCTTTGACTGAAAATTAGGCGTAAGGTAAGGCCTGTGCATTCTGGAATAACTCACTCACAGGAAGCTCAGTGATTGTAAACTTAGCCAGACTAGACTGCTATTGTGCACCATAAAGTGGTGATGGGACAGAGCCAAACAGAATGTTCTACCAGTCTGGGCAAGGTACTGCTATCAGTATGCCAGGATTCAAGACGTATCCTTAAGTTCTCCAGGACCAAGCAGGAAGTCAGTCCTCACATATGGGTGACATCAACATCGATGGTGCCATCTTGCTCAGTCTCTTTTTCCTTGAAGCCCACCGGACGTGTGTCCTAGTCCTCCCGGAAAATTGTTAGATTTTTTTTGCGATCCTTCGCTATTTTTTTCTCCAGTTCGACGCCGGTTCCCCTCCCGCCGGGTTCGGTACACCGGTATTGAGCCCGATCTTCTTTTTTCGGTTTTTGCCCTTCGTGGCTGGCGTTCGCGCCCTTTTTTTCTTTTTTCCTGGAATGCCGGTCCTTTGACCTTGCAGGGACTCTTTTTTTTTTCCACGATGGCTTCCAGTGGGTTTAAAAAGTGTGATCGGTGCAAGAAGCTAATGTCTCTCACTGACACACGACGACTGCTGCCTTTGGTGCCTCGGTCCTGACCACGATCCTAAGACGTGTGGACTATGTGGAAAAATGTCTTCCAAGGCACTGCGAAGTCGTCAGCACCAAAAGGAAAGGCTTTTTTCTGACTCTGCCTCCGGCCGGGCCCGGACCTCGTCTGAGGCCTCGACATCTCAGGAATCGGATCCCGAGCACCGTCGGGGCTCCTCAGAGAGGGGGTCCCCCGACCGGGAACGAAAGAAGCGGCTCGCGAGGGCGTCGGAAGAGGTCCCTGGCTCCTCGAGAGCTAGGTCTCAGACCCCCGACCGTCGCTCCGGGTCCGTGGAGCAGGAGAAGCCCCCCAAAGTACCTCGAGTGGAGCCGGAGTCTGCTGGACACGTAAGTCCTGTAGTCCTCGTGGACTTTCCTCCCAGAGAGCCGACGCCAGGGCCCGAGTCGGGGGCTGCTGAGTCGCCTGAGCTGGGTCTCAGGCTGATAGCCTTGGAGAGCAGACTGTCTGCCTTCATGTAACAGCAGCGGGCACTGATGGCCAGCCGGTCTGGCGCATCTGCCCCGACCACCGGGACATCGAAGTCGACCCTGGAGACCGAGCCGATACTCGAGAAAATAAAGGCTCGAGGTCGACCTCGGTCGCGGTCTCCCTCGACCTCCCGTTCGGGACCGAGGGCGTCGATGCCGGTGCCTTCGGCGTCGGGGCGGGTGCTCACAGGCCCCGTGCGGTCGGACCCCGATTCCTCATCGCATGAATCCGCCTGGGAGACGGAGGACAAGGAGTCCCCCAACACCTTCTGGACTCGGTGCATCCCGTCAGACTCACCTCAGTCTGAGCCCCGGTGTAGATCCCCCCCCCCCCCCCCCGGAGGATACCCGGTTCTCGGAGTTCGTCCGGGATATGGCCACCGTGTTGGCTATCCCTGCGGACCCCGAGGAGGAGCCGAGGAGCTTGAGGCCCTACAGTACGACTCTCCTCCGAATGAGGCCTTTACTGTCCCGGTTCCTCCGATGCTGGAACGGCTCCTCTTCCGGATGTGGGAGGCACCGGCCTCGGCGCCGGTTCTAAGCAAGCGGGTCAATTCGATCTATTTTATTTATTTATTTATTTATTTAACATCTCTTATATACCGCACTATTGTCATCAGCGCGGTTTACATGGAACAAACATATACATACAGAGAACTGTAATGCATTTTACAAGTAACGGGGTCTTTGAACTTGGGATTAAAAAGGTAAACTATATAGGCTAACTAACTATTTACAGAGAATTCAAATACATTAGTCACATTTGGATATCGTTTGGGGAATGTCTTGGTCAGAAAAAGTGTCTGTAGTATTTTCATGTGCAAAGATTAGATTGGGAAATAGCTTAGGAAGAGGTAGTGTTTGAGGCTTTTTCTGAATTGTGTTAGGCTGGTTATAGCTCTCAGTTCTGGTGGGAGGGCATTCCAGGTTATTGGGGCATGGATACTGAAGGCTCTTTTAGTTGTTTCCTTAGTGTATCTGACTGTTTGTTTCGGGATTATTAATGTATTTATAGCAGTTGATCTTCTGGATCTGTTGGGGGTCTGTAAATGTACAAGGTTGGTGACAGTTGATGGTGCTTGGTTGTTTATGGTTTTGAATGTAGTGATCAGTATCTTGTAGTGAATTCTTGCGTTGGTTGGTAACCAGTGGAGTCTTTTTAGGACTGGGGTTATGTGATCTGTCTTTGATATTCCTTCAAGTACTCTGGCGGCAGTGTTCATCGCCAGTTGAAGAGGATTTAATGTTGCTTGAGGGAGCCCGTATAGAATTGCATTTGCAAAGTCGATGTGAGGCATTATCAGGGCTTGGTAGACGGTTCTGAAGTCTGAGGGTTCAAGTAAGGGTCGCAGGTGGCGTAATGTACGTATCTTGTGATATATTAGTTTTGTTATGTTTTTATGTGGGCTTTCATATTGAGGCGCTGGTCGAGGGTTATACCTAGGTAGCGTAGTGTAGGTTTTACTGTTAATTCCTTGTCCTTTATCTTTATGGAGGTTGGAGGTGTGAAGTTTTGGTTCCTTGTTATAAACATCACATCAGTCTTGCTGTGGTTGATTCTTAGATTTTGTGAGATGAGCCAATCTTCTACTGCTTCGAGGCATGTTGTCAATGGTGTATAATCGGGGTGGTTGATGGAGAATGGCATGTATAGTAGAATGTCGTCTGCATATGCTAAACAGGTGACATAGGAACGAATGAGGTCGCAGATGGGTTGCATGTATATATTAAACATCAACGCTGACAGAGAAGATCCTTGCGGTACCCCTTGATCTTGAAGAAATGGTTCAGATGCAGTTTCGCCAATTCGTACTTGTTGCCAACGGGTTAGTTAGATAGGATATACACCAGTCGAGTGCGACACCAACTATTCCTTTTTCCTTAAGGCGATCGATAAGTATTTGGTGGCTTACTGAGTCGAACGCAGCTGAGATGTCCATGAATATAAGTATGAATCCTTGGTGAATGTTATCTATTCCTGTGATTAGTGTGTTGAATAGTGTGATGAGGAGGGTCTCAACTCCATGAGCCTCTCTAAATCCGTGTTGTGCAGGGTCAAGTGGAGCTTCAGTGTCTATGTGCTGTTGTATTTGCTGTTGGACCACTTTCTCAATTATTTTTGCTAGGAGTGGGATACTGGATATTGGCCTGTAGGATTCTACTTTTAGGGGGTCTAATTTGCTGTTTTTTAATAATGGTCTAATTGATGTTTGCTTGAGGCTTTGAGGAAAGGTTCCAGTTGAAAAAGATTGTTCAAGGATATTCTGTATGAAGAAGCTTACCTCATGTTTAAGGTTTTTTATCCAAGCTGCTGGACATGGATCACTTGCAGCGGTGGTAGCATTTATTGACTCCGGAAGAATCCTGGCTTTCAAAAGGCACAGCTACCACACCATTCCATGGTGGTGGAATCGACCATGCATCGCCTGAAAAGTCAGAAGATGCACTCCGCGGTGCCCCCTGGCATGGAGGTCCGGAACCTGGATGGTTTTGGTAGAAAGTGTTTCCAGGGCTCGATGCTTGCTTGCCGTGTCCAGTCTTACCAGCTGTGCATGGGCATGTACTTGCGAGACCTGGCCAAGGAACTGGCCAGATTCTCTGCTGGTCTCTCCGGGGAACCCTTGCAGAGGTTCAAGTCCTTGTCCTCGGAGATCTGGGAATGCTCCAAGTTTATATCCCACGCTGCCTATGATGGCTTCGAGGCTTCAGCCCGTGTTGCGGCAGCCGGCATCGTGGCTCGACGCCAGGCATGGCTGCAGTCATCGGACCTCGAGCCATGGGTTCAGGACAAGTGGTCGATGTCCCTTGCCGAGGTGAGAACCTTTTTGGCAAGTCCATGACCGAGAAGGCCGCACAGCTCGAAACTAAGCACCTCACGAGGACAAGGTGTCTAGGAAGACTTCTGCCCCTTCTCACAAAAAGAAGGGCTCAGGTAAAAAGCCCTTTTACCCGAGGAAGGGCACTGCCTACAAACAGTACCCACAGTACCAAGCTGCCCCTCAGGGTCAGCAAGCCAAGGGGCAGGGTAATGGGCCCCGTAGGCAGAGGACCCCAAGCCTCCGGCCCCTGCTCCCACTCAGCAGGGGTGGGGTTTTTTGACTCCTTAGGCATAGCCTCTCCGTCCCTGCTCTCCCAACCCTGCACAGGTCGTCACCTCACCCTGTTTTCCCACCAGTGGCCACTCATCACTGGAGACAGTTGGGTGTTAAGCATAGTCCACAAGGGTTATCTACTACACTTCTAACAACTGCCTCCTCCATACTTTCCAGGGGAGCCTCCAAGGCCTCCCCTGCACACAGATCTTCTCCTTCAGGAGCTCCAAGTTCTGTTGGTGGACAGGGCAGTGGAGCCTGTGCCTCCCCACTTGCAAGGTCAAGGGTTCTACTCCAGGTATTTCCTGGTACCCAAAAGAACCGGTGTTCTTCGACCTATTCTAGACCTCAGAAACCACAACAAGTTCCTAGAGAAAGAAAAGTTCAAGATGTTTACTCTTGGAACACTTCTGCCCTACCTCCAGCAGGGAGGTTGGCTATGCTCATTAGATCTAAAGGATGCGTACACTCACATCCTCATTCATCCAGACCACAGAAAGTACCTCAGGTTCATTGTGGGAGGAAACCATTATCAGTACAGAGTACTGCCTTTTGGCCTCACCTCCGCTCCCAGGGTCTTTACCAAATGCCTGGCAGTGGTGGCGGCCTACCTAAGAAATCAGGGAGTCTTTGTCTTCCCCTATCTGGACGACTGGCTCATAAGAGATCAGACGTGCCAGGAGGCCCGACAGGCCACCCTCAGAACTATTACTCTTCTTCAAAGATTGGGGTTTGTAATAAACTTCGCAAAGTCCACTTTGCTCCCCTCCCAGAACTTGGAGTTCATAGGGGCAAGGTTGGACTCTCTGCTGGCAAAGGCATTCTTGCCAGAAGACAGAGCCCAAAGACTGATAAACTTAGCAAACCAGTTTCTCAGCAGGTCACTGGTCTCCACCAGACTCTGCCTGAGGCTTCTAGGCCACATGGCTTCGACAGTACATGTGACCCCCAATGCCAGGCTCCATATGAGGCCTGCACAGTGGTGCCTTCGGACTCAGTGGTCGCAGGCCACAGGCAGCCTCAGAGACAGGATAAGGGTGTCCAGACAATTTCTGAACTCCCTCAGCTGGTGGCTGCACCCACCCAATCTGCTGCAAGGGGTACCTTTTCATATGCCTGGGTTCACAGTGGTGTTGCCAACGGAGGCCTCCCTGCAGGGCTGGGGAGCTCATTGTCTAGGCAAGTGCACCCAGGGCCTGTGGTCTCCCTGGGAAGCCGCACAGCAAATCAGTCTACTGGAACTCGAGGCTATTCGGTTAGCCCTCAAGGCTTTCTCTCCAACCCTGACTCATCAGTCTGTCCTAGTTCAAACAGACAACCAGGTAGCCATGTTTTATGTGAACAAGCAGGGCGGAACTGGGTCCAGGCTCCTTTGTCAGGAAGCACAGGACCTTTGCTTGTTTGCCCTCAAGCACAACATGCTCCTCAAGACTGTGTACCTCCCTGGCCAGGAAAACTACCTGGCCGACAGGTTGAGCAGGATTCTGCAGCCCCACGAGTGGCAGCTCCATCCTTTGGTGGTTCAGAAGATTTTCCTGAAATGGGGACTTCCATCCATAGATCTGTTTGCCAGTCCACTGAACAAACAGCTGCCAAAGTTCTGCTCCAGACAACCGCATCCTCTGCGGATGGCGGCAGATGCTTTTCTGATCCCATGGTCTCAGGGCCTCCTGTATGTGTTTCCTCCCACACCCTTGGTGGCCCGAACCCTGTTCAAGATTCTTCAGGACAAGGCCTCGGTCCTGCTGGTAGCTCCCAGGTGGCCGAGACAGCCTTGGTTTCCACTTCTGCTTCAGCTGGCAGTGGATCCCCCACTGCCTCTGGGGTTGCAACCCGACCTTCTCTCTCAAGATCTGGGTTCCCTTCTGCACCCCAATCTCAATGCTCTCAATTTGATGGCCTGGAGGCTGCAAGGGTAGTTTTAGCTCCCTGGGGCCTACCTCAGGAAGTTGAGGAGGTTGTCCTAGCCTCTAGGAAACAGTCCACTAGGAAAACCTATGCTCTCAAATGGAAAAGGTTTTCTGTGTGGTGTCTGCTACGTACAGAGGATCCCTTCCCCTTTACTGTACCAGTAGTGCTTCAGTACTTACTGCACGTATCAAATCAGGGACTTAAGACCAATTCTGTTTGGGTCCACCTCTCAGCTCTGGCAGCTCTCCATTTACTGGTGAAAGGACATTCTCTGTCGGTTCACCACTTGGTGTCCCGCTTTCTCAGAGGCTTGCTTTTGCTCAAGCCTCCAATCCGTCCTCCTGCTCCTGAGTGGGAGTTTAATGTGGTCTTGCAGCAACTGACTCGCCCACCTTTTGAGCCGATGGCTACTTGCCCCCTACGCTTCCTGTCCTGGAAGACACTCTTCTTGATAGCCCTAACCTCGGCCAGGCGAGTGAGTGAGCTTCAGGCCCTAGTCTGTGACAGGCCTTACACCCGCTTCTATAGGAACAGGGTAGTCCTTTGGACTCATCCAAAGTTCCTCCCTAAAATTGTCTCCTCCTTCCACCTTAACCAAGAGGTGGTTCTTCCAACATTCTTCCCTAGGCCTCATGCAAGCTAGACTGAAGCAGTTTTGCATGCCCTGGACTGTAGGAGGGCCTTATCCTTCTACCTTGACCGTACGCAGGAGCATAGAAGGGCTACTCGGCTCTTCATATCTTTTGACCCTAATAATTTGGGGTTAGCTGTGTCCAAGCGTACCTTGTCCACCTGGGTAGCTGACTCTATCACCTGGGCTTACAGGGCGGCTGACCTTCCTTTGCAGGGTCGGGTCACGGCCCATCGTGTCAGGACAATGGCTGCCTCAGTGGCTCATCTCCGCCTCTGTACCGTTGGTGGACATCTGCAGGGCTGCAACTTGGTCCTCAAGCCAGACTTTTGCGGCCCATTACTGTCTGGAGAGGGAGTCCTGTAGGGACAGTGCTTTTGGCCAGGCAGTACTCTGGAATCTCTTTGAGGTTTAGGCAACTCCTGCCCTCCAGCCCTCCGTTGGGCTACCGGTGGAGGTTCTGTCAGTGAAAAGCCTTTCTTTGATGCTGGGACTAGAGGGAGTTCTCTTGTTCAGCCTGGGTTCCTTGGTAGCCCAGAGCTAGGGAGTCACCCATATGTGAGGGCTGACTTCCTGCTTGGTCCTGGAGAAAGAGTAGTTACTCACCTGTAACAGGTGTTCTCCAGGAGCAGCAGGAATCGGTCCTCCCAACCCTCCCTCCTCCCCTGGGAGTTGCAGTTGTACATAGTTCATTTTTACATTTTTGTGTGCTGTTTTTAGCTATGTCATTTGACTGAGCAAGATGGCACCTTTAGGCGGGAAGGGAACCGCGCATGCGTGCCTGCATTCCCAAAGGCTTTCATGGAAAGCTGGGTAAATCCTCCGCAAGGGCTCCATCGACGTCGATGTCACCCATATGTGAGTACTGATTCCTGCTGCTCCTGGAGAACACCTGTTACAGGTGAGTAACTACTCTTGCGTGTATTTGTTTTCTCTCCCCCCTGCTGTTAAAAAAAAAAACAAAAAAAAAAAAAAACCTGTAACCCATATTGATATTGTGAGGGGAAAGTTGTTTGTTAGTTTTTACTCTTCACAAAATGGGAGAAACACCTTTAATATGAATGTTCATAGTATTTTATAATGATTTTTCTGGTGGTGGTTTACTTTTCTGAAAACTGGTATCAATTTTTTTTTTTTTTTAACTATAATTCTTTAGGATCTTTGCAAAGATCTGCACCGCTGTCACTTAGAGTTAGAAGTGAAGGACCTTAAAGCACAAATTGAGCACATGATGAGACTTGTGATACTTCAGGAGCAAGAGAATAAACAGACTGATAAGTAAGTACCTATTTGGATTTAGCTTTCACTATTCTGAAAAGTTCAAAGTAAGTTTCATTCAGGTACAGTAAGCTTGTGAGGTCCTTGCATCAATTTGTTCATGTCGCTCTTGTTTTAATGCAGTTAGGTTATTTGCCAGTAAGATTTCGGATCCAGTGCAAGATGCTTATTTTCACTTGTAAGATTTTACAGAGACTTGAACCACGCTATTTAGTTTCAAGATTGAAACATGCCAGGGAGAGCTTTACGCTCACAGGGCACTTGCAAGTTGTTGGTGTCTAATATAAAGGCCATCAGGAAGGATTTTTTTCAGTACACGCACCACATCTATAGAATGCCCTACCACTTGATGTAAGGAGTATGTAGACTTTAAGAGATTTTGTAAAAACCTACCTGTTTGGAAAGACATTTGGGGCAGCTGGATAAACATTGCTGGGGTGGGGTGGGGTTTGGGGGATAATATGGGTAAGTTTGATGGGGGGAGTATTTTTTTTTTTTTACACTATACTTTACTATATCAGTTGCATGCTCTTGTATTAGTGGCTAATAAGTGTAAATAAATAAAATCAGATGACAATTTTAACTGTTATGAGTAATCAGGAATCTCCTCAGTGCTACGATGTTTGTAAACTTGATCCTAAAAGGCATTTTAAAAATGATATGTAAAGCCTACTTCAAGAGTATTATGCACCATAGGCAAACCTTTGGCTGCTTTTCCCCCCTCTCCCCCCAAAAAAAAGTAACTTTCAGGGCCATAGGCCATTCTTCCTCCTCCCCTAAGGTTTTAGTAATTAAACTTTAAACAATTACAATGGCCCCACTACCCACAACACTTCCGGAAATTGTATAATAGATGTTGATTTATTGCCTGGATCGTAAGATGATTTCTCTGGGAACAAGCAGAAAGTCAGTTCTTACATATGGGTGATGTTGGTGCTGACGGAACCCTCGCAGAAGCATCCCCCCAGCTTTCAAAGAAAGCCTTTGAGAGATGCCACCACACATGTGTGGTCCCCTTCCCGCCCAAGGGTGCCATCTTATTCTTCTTTTTTCCGCGGAGCCCTTCAGATGTCTGCTCTTCCCCCGGAAAAGTTGATTTTCTCAACCTGAGTTTCATACTCTCCTCTGGTAGTGCATGGGTCCTCTTTCCGTTACCCGAGCTTGCTGCCCGGCATAGAGTCTCAGGTTCATAGTCTTTATTTTTTTTTTTTTTTCCTTCTTGGCACCTTCGCGCCCTTTTTTCCAACTTGCAGCACCACGGGTCTTTGACCTTGCTGGGATACTTTTTTCTCCCATGGCCGCCTGTGATTTTTGAAAGTGTGATCAGTGTGCCAAAATAATGTCCCTGACCGACACACACACAACTGCTGCCTTTGCTGTCTGGGTCCAGACCATGACCCCATGGCATACGGACTCTGTAAGATAATGTCCACCAAGAGCCGCCAGCAGCAGCATACGTTTTTCCCGGAGTCTCCAGTACCTCCGAAGGCCAAGGCTTCCTCCGAAACCATGGAATCCCCCGGGTAGCCTTACGGACCCCGACCGATGCCATGGTTCCTCGAAAGGGGGTCCCCCTTGAGGTGCCATCTTAGTCAAGGACTCCCCATTGGGGGAACTGGCGGTGAGCCCAATTCCCTTGGTGTCTGCGCCATTGGCTGGGGAGTCTTCTGGTCTGGGGTCCAGAATGGTGGCCCTGGAGCGCAATTTGTCTGCCTTCATGGAACAGCAGCAGGTGGTGTTGTCCAGTTCCTCCGCCCAGACCACTGTCCTTGATGTCGAGGCTATCCCCAGATACCGAGTCGATCCACGGCTGAGGTCTTGATCTGGCTCCCGTTCCACGGGACCAAGATCTTCCCCAGCCAGTGTGCTCAGCTACGGCCCCGGTGCCTACAAGCCATCCTAATCACAACGGACTAGGAGTCTGCAACATCCCCTTGGACTCCCCTCCCTCGGAGCCCCGACATCAGTCCCCACCCAAGGACATGGCGTTCCTAGACTTCGTCAGGGATATGCCCAAGGCCCTAGTGTTCCCAACAGAGTCTGCCGGAGCCCAGGCTTCCGGAAGTCACAGCTGCCGCACAACTTCATGGTGGTGGAGTCTGCCATGAGTCACCTGAAGAGTCAGAAGACACACTTCTCAGTGTCTCTCCCCCCCCCCCCCCCAGGGAGCCATGCACTCTGGATGCTCTCAGCAAAAAATGCTACCAGGGCTCTATGCTCATTAGCCAGATCCAGGCATACCAGCTGTACATGGGCATGTACCTGAGAGACCTGCAAAGGAACTTGCCGGGTTCTCAGCTGGTCTTTCCGAGGAACCCCTGTAGCAGTTCAAGAACCTGGCCAAAGCCGTCCATGAGTGCTCCAAGTTTGTCTTGGGCAGCCAATGACTGCTTCAAGTCGGCGGCTCGAGTAGCAGCGGCGGGCATCGGTGCCAGACACTAGGCTTGGCTTGTCTGACCTCGAACAATGTGTTCAGGAGAAATTGGTTGATGTCCCATGCCAAGAAGAGAATCTCTTTGGCAAGCCCATGGCTGCCGAGCTGGAGACAGTTCATGATGAAGACCAGGCTCTCTAAAACGACTGCTGCCCCTCCCCGACAGAAGGGCTCAGGTAAAAAGCCCTTCTACCTGAGGAAAGCTACTGCTTACAGAAACTACCCATCTTTTCAGGCCTCCCCGTCTCCCCAGCAAGGTCAGCAGGCCAGGGGACATGGGCATAGCCTCTCTACCCCAAGGAGATCAGCAGCCCACAGGGGGACGTCTTGTTCAATCTCCAGAAACAAGCAGGAATGTAGTTTTCACATATGGATATTGTCGGTAGCGACGGAGCCCATGCAGGAACGCTCCCCAGCGTCCAGTAGAAAAGCCTTTGGGAGCATCCCACAGCGCATGCGTGCTGCCTTCCCGCCTCTGTACCTCTCTCACTTCAGTTCTTCATTTTCTGTGGAGCCGACAGGACACGGTATCCTGTCACCACAGAAAATCTACCTTTATTTCTTGTTTTTTGTGGTCGCGTCTGCCTTCATTCGACGCCTACCAGTTCCACCGGTTCTCCTCTTTTTTTTCTTTAAAAAAAACAAAAAACAAAACATATTTTTCTTCAGGGATCTTTCCCTGCTTCTGGTGCTAGGCACCATTTTGGGCACTAGGCCCATTTTTCTTCAAGCATGGAGAAACCAGCTAGTGGTTTCAAAAAATGCTTAAAATGTGACGGTACCATCTCCGTCACCGACACCCATGATTGGTGTCTAAAATGTTTGGGTCCTGAGCATTGTCCAACGGAGTGTCTCTCCTGCACGAGGATGACCAAGAGGGGCCGGCAGAATAGAGCTGCAAAACTCGATACCCTTTTTGCCTCAGACACGATGTCAATTGCATCAACGTCTTCCAGGGCTTCATCTTCCTCCCATGGATCTCAGGTAACCCAAAGTAAAACTAGCCGGTCCTTGAAGGGAAAATCTCCTTCAAAGTATTGAGATGCTGCCAGCGTTTCCCTTGAGGATACTTCACTGGCAAAACAGCCCTGGCAGGAGTCTTCAAGCTCCAAAGCATTAACGAGGCTCCAGGATGTTCCAGAGGCCTCGACCTCTGCGGAACTACTGGTGCCATGCTCTGGGGTCGTGGCCACATCCACCGGTACCGGCACCCAGGCATCGGCAGGAGCGATGGATCACAGAATCCTCGCTATCGAACACAGTCTAGCGGCCCTCTTAGCAGCCTCGGTACCGCTAAGACCGCAACATATGGTTCCACAGGTATCGGTACTGACAGTATCTGCTTCGACAGGACTACTTCCCCCCCCCCCCCCCATGCTGATGTTGGGCATCGGGGATCAGTAACAGAGTCATTTCAGTACCGACATCGAGCGGTACCGATACCATGTGTTACAGGAGCACCCGGTGCTTGAGTCTTCCGATTCCAGTGACTCTACCAGTACCAGAGTGAATCTATTAGAAGATTCAACTCCCTCTCCTCAATACAGGATTTCTCCTCCAGAGAATATGTCCTTCCAGGACTTCATACGTGATTTAGCAAAGGGTCTTGCAATCACTGATTCCAGAAAAAGAACCTAGGGCAGAAGAATTAAGAATTCTACAATACCCTATGGCTCCCAAGGAAGCAGCTATGCTTCCCATTCACAACATCTTACATGATCTGATGTTGAGAATGTGGGAAACTCCTTTAACGATATCTTCATATTCCTGACGCCTTGACACTATGTACCAAGTGCCAAGTTGTCCTGGTTTTCAAAAATCTCAGTTACCACACCATTCAATGGTAGTGGAATCGGCCATGCGAAGTAGCAAGAGTGCAAAAACGCACACTTCTAATCCTCCAGGCCGTGAATCCAGGACACTAGATGCCTTTGGCCGTCGATGTTTTCAATCCTCCATGCTGGGAGCCAGGATCAGTTCCTACATTCTGTATATGAGAATGTTCCTGGAAGAAATCACAAAAGACTTAGAGCTCATTAGTCCTTCTGTCTCAGAGGAAAAAAGAACAGATTACCTTATTCTGATCAAACATGCCCAGAATGTCTCTAAATTCATGAACCGTGCTACCTTTGATTGTTTTGAATGTATTAGCAGAACCTCTGCTATATCCATAGGAACACGTCGTATTGCTTGGCTTCAAGCTTCAGACTTAGAACAGTTGGTGCAAGAAAAGCTGGGAAACATTCCTTGCACTGGAGAAAATCTCTTTGGCAAAGACTGGCAGGACAAGGCTAATCAGCTTGAATCTGACAATACTACTTTGAACAGATTGTCAAAGGCTACAGCCAACCCAGCAAAAAAGAAAACATTCCAGAAACCTTTTTTCAGTAAGAAAAATAAGTCTTACCAATCTTACACCCATCAGACTCACTGTCCACTTCATGTTTCCCAAAAGGGACAACAACAGAACAGACAGCAGAGAAAGCCACAAGCTCAACCAGCTCAACAGACCCATCCCCCTCAGGGTCTTTGACTTTCACCTAGAGAACTTAGTCATTCTGCCCCTAAAAGGTCCAGAACCCTTTACCATTCCAGGCAGATTATGCCATTTTGCCAAAAGATGGCAACAAATAACATCAGAAAATTGGACTCTGTCCATTGTAAGATTGGGGTACAAGCTTCATTTCCTCAACTTGCCCCCACCTACAATTCTGAAACAGTTCCATTCTCAGGGCCCTTCCACCGACCTCTTGTAGCAGGTGGTCACGTCACTTTTAGCTCAAGGAGCAATCAAAGAAATGCCCATACCCCAACAGGAGACAGGGTTCTACTCTCCCTATTTTCTTATTCCAAAGAAGACAGGGGGACACAGGCCTATACTAGACCTCAGAGAATTAAACAAGTATTTCTTCCGAGAAAATTTCAAGATGATCTCTCTCGGAACACTTTTACCATACCTTCAAAGTCAGGATTGGCTATGTTCTCTAGATCTAAGAGATGCGTACACGCATATTCTCATCCACTCAGATCACAGGAAGTTCCTTCGATTCCTGATCCAAGGAAGACACTTCCAGTTCAGAGTTCTTCCTTTCGGACTAGCCTCTGCTCCAAGAGTCTTTACAAAATGCATGGCCGTGGTAGCAGCATTTATGAGGACTCTGGGAATATTAGTCTTCCCTTACTTAGACGATTGGCTCATTCGAGCATCAACAGCTCCAGAGGCCAGCTTCGCTCTCTCTCGAGCAATGTGAATTCTTCATTACTTGGGACTAGTCATAAACTTCCCAAAATCTCATCTCGCCCCCTCTCAATCCCTAGAGTTCATAGGGGCTCGTCTAGACTCACGGCAGTCAAAGGCTTTCCTGCCACAGCCATGCTGTCTACATATAATACATCTAACATCTCAAGCATCTACGAAGGTATTCCTTACTGCTTGTGAGATGCTTCAACTGCTGGGACACATGGCATCCACTGTCCATGTGGTTCCCTATGCTCACCTCCACATGCGAGCTGCCCAGTGGACCCTTTCCTCTCAGTGGTCACAAGCCACGGGTTGACTGACAGACAAAATCAGAGCTACCACACGTCTGATCTCGTCCCTGCAATGGTGGCAATCCCTGGAAAGCCTCCTTGTAGGCTCTCCTTTCCAGGGATATAACAAACTACCCTGACGACAGATGCATCCAAGATGGGTTGGGGGGCCCACTTGCACGATCTCTCCACTCAGGGTCTTTGGACCTCACAGGAGGTGTCCCTTCACATAAACCACCTAGAGCTAAGAGCCATTTTCAAGGCTATTCAAGTCTTTCATGGTCATCTCAGCAACAAGACAGTTCTGGTCCAAACTGACAATCAGGTAGTTATGTTCTATGTGAACAAGCAAGGCGGAACAGGCTCTGTCGCTATGCAACGTAGCTTTGCGACTATGGGCCTCGCCAGAGAGTTACAAATTCACCTGTTTGCAGTATACCTTCCGGGCATTCAAAACTCTTGGCAGATAAACTCAGTCAAATGCTGCTGCCACACGAGTGGTCCCTCCCCTCAGACCAGCTTGCTCGAGTGTTTCGAATCTGGGGAACACCAGATATCGACCTCTTTGCAAGTCCGCAGAATGCCAAACTTCCCTGATTCTGTTCCAGAATTCCAGCTCAAAACTGTCAGGCAAGAGATGCGTTCCTACTCCACTGGGGACAGGACTTTCTCTCTGCCTTCCCACTCATTCCCAAGACTTTATTCAAACTTCAGAGAGACAGAGGTCATATGATACTCATAGCTCCACGTTGGCCATGGCAAGCGTGGTACCCCCTTCTTCTGCGTCTCTCTCAAACCACTCCTCTGGAGTTGGGGAATGCTCCAGATCTCCTGTCGCAGGAGGACTGATCCCTACTGCAGCCCAATCCCCAGGCCCTACATCTCAGGACCTGGTTACTGAAAGCCTAGAATTCCAGGATATTAATCTTTCTTAACAACTGAAGGATATCCTGGCTTCCAGAAAACCTTCCACAAAACGTTCTTACGCTTTTAAGTGGAAAAGGTTCTCTGTCTGGTGTTCACAAAAGGGACTTAACCCCCTTTTAGGACCTGTAGAGTTGCTATTAGAGTATCTTCTACAATTATCAACATCTGGCCTAAAGACCAATTCAGTGAGGGTCCATATTAGTGCTATTGCTGCTTTTCATAAACCTTTCGATGGAAACCCATTTCCTCTCATCCACTTACATCAAGATTTATGAGAGGCCTACTCTTAACAAAACCTCCCATTAAACCACCACCAGTGGCATGAGTTCTAAATCTTGTTCTTTGTCAGCTTATGAAACTGCCCTTTGAACCTTTAGCCACTTCAGATCTAAAGTTTCTTTCATGAAAAGTTATTTTCCTAATTGCCATCACTTCTGCGAGACGCATTCCTGAATTACAGGCGTTAGTAGCTGACCCTCCTTATACAAGGTTTCACCATGATAAAGTAGTCCTCAGGACTCATCCTCACTTTCTGCCAAAGGTGGTTTCGCCTTTTCATTTAAACCAGTCGGTTTATCTTCCTATATTCTTTCCTAGGCGTCATGCCTCCAGTGCGGAAAGGAATCTTCACACTTTGGATTGTTAAAGAGCCTTAACCTTTTATCTCCAAAGAACTAAGCCACATAGAAAATCTTCTCAGCTTTTTGTGGCTTTTGACTCTAGTCATCTGGGACTTCCAGTTTCTAAAAGAACTCTGTCAAATTGGATTGCAGACTGCATATCCTACACATATCAGAGTAAGGGACTTTCTCTCGAAGGCCATTCACGGCTCACAATGTGAGAGCAATGGCAGCCTCAACTGCTAACCTTCGTTCTGTCTCTATTGATGACATCTGCAAAGCAGCCACTTGGGCTTCGGTACACACCTTCACAGCCCACTATTGCTTAGACAAGCACTCCCGTCGGGATGCCTCGTTTGGCCAGGCTGTTCTCCAACATCTCTTCCATCCTTAATTCAACTCCTACACACCATCCACAGTTTGGATGCGAAAGGTCCATGGGAGGAAGCATAACCCAATTCACCTGGGTTCGCAGCTTGCTGGGGTCACCCCTTGGCATCTTCCAGCTGGGGATTCCCTATATATGAAGACTACGTTCCTGCTTGTTACTGGAGATAGCATAGTTACTCACCTGTAACAGGTGATCTCTGGGAACAGCAGGAATTTAGTCTTCACAACCCACCCACCTCTCCTAGGAGTTGTCTCTATCTCTCTCTTTCTCTACTTCTCTCCTTTGGTCTCAGCTATAAACTCAACTGAAGTGAGAGAGGTACAGATGTGGGAAGGCAGCATGCATGTGCTGTGGGATGCTCCCAAAGGCTTTCCTATTGGACGCTGGGGAGCGTTCCCGCGCAGGCTCCGTCGGTACCGACGATACCCATATGTGAAGACTAAATTCCTGCTGTTCCTGGAGAACCCCTGTTACAGATGAGTAACTACGCTTTATGCCCAGAGGTGGCCAGCCATCACCACCAATTCTTGGGCACTCCAAGTGGTCAAGGAGGGCTACCTCCTCCACCTGGCCCAGTCAGCTTCTCCTGTCTTTCTTGGCGAGCCCACCAGGTCTCTTCTTCACTGGGACCTTTACTGAAAGAACTGGCAGGTCTTCTCGTGCACAGAGCAGTAGAACCAGTCCCCCATCATCTCGGGGGCAAAGGGTTCTACTCCAGGTACTTCTTTGTACCAAAATGAACTGGGGGCTTAAGGCCCATCCTCGATCTGTGCAATCTGAATAGATTCCTGATGAGGAAGAAGTTCAAGATGTTCTCCCTTGGAACACTGTTCCCTTACCTCCAGCAGGGAGATTGGCTATGCTACTTAGATCTGAAGAATGCCTACCCACACATCCTCATTCACCCCAACCACAGGCAATACCTGAGTTTCATGGTGGGGAGCAGCCATTACCAGTACAGGGTGCTGCCCTTCGGCTTGGCTTCCACCCCGAGTTTTCACCAAATGCCTGGCAGTCGTGACTGCCTTCCTCCTCCTCCAGGGGGTGTTTGTCTTCCCCTACCTGGACGATTGGCTCATAAAGGGAGGCACAGCCTCAGAAGTGCAGCAGGCAACAGCATGTACCTTCCAGTCTTGCCAAATCTGGGGTTCGTAATGATCTACCCCAAGTCCCCCACCTCCCGACAATGTCTGGAGTTTATAGGGGCAAGACTAGACACCCTCCAGGCAAGGGCCTTCCTTCTAGTGGCCTGAGCAGCCTGATTCAGGGCTCTGGTCCTGGACATTCAATACCAGTCCTCGGTGTCCGCTCAGCTCCTGCTGCGCCTACTCGGACACATGGTCTCCACGGTCCATGTCACCCCAGATGCCCACTTTCACATGTGGGCCATGCAGTGGTACCTTTGGGAACAGTGGACACAGGCCACAAGCAGTCTCCGCGACAGTATTGTAGTGACCCGCCAGTTGATGGAATCCCTGTTCTGGTGACAAAATCCCCAGTACCTCAAGGCTGGGATGCCCTTCCAGACTCCGTGCCCCTTAAGGGTTTTCACAACGGACTCCTCCCTGATGGGATGGGGAGCTCACTGCGAGGAATTCCGCACCCAGGGCAGTTGGTCATAGGGTGAGAGCAACCAACAGATCAACCTCCTGGAATTGCGGGCAATTCTCCTAGCCCTCTGAGCCTTTTGCCTTCACCTACGGTACCAACCAGTGTTGATCCAAATGTACAACCAGGTGGCTATGTTCTCTGTGAACAAGCAGGGGGGCACCTGGTCCCGTGCCCTCCGCAGCAAGGCAATGGCCCTCTGCTCCTTTGCAGTCCAACAGGGCATACTCTTATGGGCAGTATACTTGCTGGGTCAGGACAACGCACTGGCCGACAGATTGAGCAGGGTCCTCCAGCCATATGAGTGGCAGCTGTACCCCAGAGTGCCAGCCAGCTTTTCCATCTCTGGGGGGATCCATAATTAGACCTGTTTGCCAGCCAAGACAACTTCCAGTTGCCCCGCTTCTGCTCCTGGCAAGCCCACTCTTTCCAGGTGGCACCAAATGCGTTTCTCATCTTGTGGTCGGAAGGTCTCATGTACGCCCCACCCACACCACTAATTGCCAAAACATTATTGAGGACACTCAGTGACAAGGCCTCACTGATCCCGATTGTCCCTCAATGGCCCAGGCAGCCGTGGTTCCCTTTACTCCTCCAGCTGTCTTTGGAGCTCCCCATCCTGTTGGGGAGCTCCCCAGGGCTCCTGTCAGAAGAGGGGGGCTCTCTTGTGCACCCTAATCTGGGGCTTCTGTCACTGACAGTGTGGCTGCTGAAAGGGTGACCCTAGCCCCTTTCAACCTCTCAGAGGAAGTGGAGAAGATCCTGTTGGCTTCCTGTAAGTCCTCCACCAGGAAAACATACGCCTTCAAGTGGTGCAGATTTTCAGTCTGATGCACAGAGAAGGAGATTAGCCCGTTCTGTCTGGTGCAGATGGTCCTGCAATACCTTCTCCATCTCTCACACTCCAGACTCAAATCAAACTCTGTCAGAATGCACCTCAGTACCCTGGTGGCACATCACCTTCCACTGGATGACAAACCTCTCTCGACCCAGCCGCTAGTGACCCGTTTCATGCGGAGACTCTTTTTATCGAAACCCCTGATAAGCCCTCTGTCGACTGAGTGGGACCTCAATGTCGTAGTAGCACAGCTTACTCGCCCGCCTTTTGAGCCCCTGGCTACTTGCCACCTGCGATACCTTTCTTGGAAGGTGGTGTTCCTGGTTGAGCTCACTTCTGCTCACAAGGTCAGCGAACTCCAGATCTTGGTGACAGAGGAGCCTTACACCAGTTTCTACAAGTACAGGGTTGTGCTCTGCGCACACCCCAATTTCCTTCCGAAGGTGGTATCACCTTTTCACCTCAACCAGGAGGTAGTGTTCTCCGCTTTTTTTCCGAAGCCTCACGCCAGCATGGCAGAAACTGTCCCTACACCTTGGACTGTAAGAGGGCCCTGTCCTTTTACATTTAGCGTATCCAGAGCCTCCATAAAGCTGCTCAGCGTTTTCTCTTGCATGACCCCAGTACACTGGGGAAAACCATGACCAAGTGTACGCTATCTACCTGGGTGGCGGACTGTATCATCCTCGCCTATGAGCAGGCAAGGCTTTCGCTGGCGGCCGACTCACGGCGCGTCATGGCCATGGCGGCCTCTGTGGCAAACATGCGCTCTGTCATGATTGTCATCTGCCGGGCCCGCCACTTGGTCTTCCGTCCATACCTTCGCAACTCACTATTGCCTTGGTAGGGAGTCCCAATGAGACAGTGCCTTTCAGGGTCTAGGCAACTCATACCCTTCATCCCTTCTGTGTTCAGACTACCAGAGTTCTGGTTTCCTTCGCACACAAGGGTCCTACTGCAGTCTGTACTGTGGATTCTGTTGCTGCTGCTGCTCACGGTTTCCCTTGAGGGTAACAGTGTTTTTTTCTCTATGGGCTTTTGGTAGCCTGTAGCCAGGGATTCCCATATGCGAGGACTGATTTCCTGCTTGTTCCCAGAGAAAGTGTAGTTACTCACTTGTAACAAGTGTTCTCTGCGGACAGCAGGAATCAGTCCTCACAACCCTCTCTCCTCCCCTTGGAGTTACTTCTTTACCATATTTTATTTCTTCACTGTATTTAGCTATGTCATCTGACTGATCAAGATGGCACCCTTGGGCAGGAAGGGGACTACACATGTGTGATGGCATATCCCAAAGGCTTTCTTTGAAAGCCGAGAGGATGCTTCTGCGAGGGCTCCGTTGGTGCCGAAGTCACTCATATGTGAGGACAGATTCCTGTTGTCCCTGGAGAACACCTGTTAAAGGTGAGCTAACTACGCTGTGCATTCCTTCCAGGTTGTTAAATCATTTGCTACCTGCCCTGAGACAACAGTATTTTAATTTAAAAGAAGCAGGACTAGCAACTTGTAATACGGAGACTGATTTTCAAACGCTGGAGCACTTGGTTCAGAGAGAGAAGGTTGTGGTCTGGGCAGACCAAACTGCTGTAGATGAAGTAAAACAAAAGGACCAACCTGATATTTCTGTCCTCATGGTTTTTCCACACATTAAATATAGCCAAAGTACTCCATGTGGTAAGTGTAATCTGATTTCTTTCTTTTAATGGACATTATCGCTTAAAAAAATTATTTCATTTGAAGGATGTAATCCCGCATATTCACCCTTTCCTATTGCCTGCTTCTTTTAAATGTGCAGACTTTGCTGTTTCATGTCCTCATACATGTAATCACTTATCTCACTAGCTAATCTATTTAGTTCTACTATTTAACATTTGATTTTTTTTAAACAAATGCTAAAAATTCATGTCAAAGATGGCCTTCCCCAGTGTTCATTGCTTAAAAGTACATCCAGACAGCTCTAGAATGTTGCCAATTCACTAGTCAGCAACAGAGTGAAAACTGGAAGCCCTGGGCCACAGTAGAGAATACCTCAAGGAAAGTAATAGAGAAGAAGACTAGAATACTTATTGGGGATTTGAAAACATTTTGAAGTATTTCCACTAACTTGCACTGTAGTCCATGATCTGCAAAAGGTTATAACACATCTATCTAATTTTATGTATCTCTATATAAACACAAACTGATAGAGAGCTGTTTTGTTAATGTTACTAAGTTATATTTTACTTCACTGGAAATGTCCAGAATGAACTGCTGCTGTTTTAATGGGCTTCTACTGCAGCGAGACAAAATGTGGTACTGGTGGCAAAAGCAGTGCAATGTGCACTGTTGAATCAATGTGACTCCTGGCAACCCAACCCCTGGATTTTCATCACTAGTTAAGAGGAGGAGAGCTGTGATTTTAAGTGGTTATGTTGGTGCCACACAATGTAATTGGGGAAAAAATAGTATTTAAAGCTCAGTTGAAGACTTGAGTATTTAGTCCTCAAAACTATGGTCCACAATGAAATTTCATTAAGCCCATTGACAGCAGGAGTAGGTCTGGCAGTATGTTCCAACACTGACATATGCTTTCAGCAAATGTATTTGTTCTGTGAGCATGTCCTAATCTCAGGGGGCCCATAGTTCCTCCCTACTAAAACTGGCATACATTAAGTGATAAATGAGGGGAGGAAGTTCTGGCCTGCATGTCTGAACATGCTCGTGGTACCAGTAGAGTCACTGAGAGCAGCTGACCTGGTAGGAAGGTGGCGGAGGCAGTAGGGGGCATTGTTGCAAACTTCAGAAAACCAGCACTAGTTCTGATACTCTTTCAGTAATATCAGATTATCCATTAATAAGGCGTGGGAGTGGTTGTATCCCTTTGAATAGCTTCTCTTGGTGAAGTGTTCAGGTGGGACCTCTGCACTGTACGTATTGTATGTGTAAAGCGTTGCATATGCCTAGTAGCATTATATAAAGGAATTTCCATATCGTCCCTACCACCAGATTTGTGGAGAGACAGAACCAATGAAAAGTCCATGTTTCAATGACATCCCTCCTATGCTTCTATCTGCCTCAGCCACCAGAGGTCTCTACGATATTTTTGTCTCCTGCAAATGGTTGATGGATTTCTCCTCTCTGAAGAGAATTCTGAAGATTTGGAGGAAAAAATTGATTAAACGTTTGTGAACAACCACCTTGAGGGTGAGACTCTCATTTGAGCGCGAGACACTCATTTGAGCACGATGTGGGAGGCTCCACTAGACTACAGTCTTTTTGGTAGCCATAGGAGGAGGGAAAATTTAATCTTCAGGAACAAATAGGAATGCATATGGGGGGTGTGATGGCCTCAATGGAGCCCCGCGCAGGGACACTCCCCAGCATCCAATAGGAATGCTTTAGGGAGTATCCCTCCACGCATGTGTGCCTGCCTTCCCACCTTCCCTGGTAACATGCCTGCCTGGTGTGAAGATAGCGGATCTCATGTGCCACCTAGACAGGGTCTTAGACAGTGCTTGGGAGGAGTCTGCTTTCTTGGTACATGTCGGTACCAATGACATAGAAAAGTGTGGTAGGGAGGTTCTGGAGGCTAAATTTAGGCTTTTAGGTAGGAAGTTGAAATCCAGAACTTCCAGGGTAGCATTCTCCAAAATGCTTCATGTTCCAAGTGCAGGACACAAAAAGGCAGGCAGAGCTCCGGAGTCTCAATGCAAGGGGTATTTGTCTTCCCCTTCTTAGACGACTGGCTCATCCAGAGCCCAGTTAGCTCTAGAAGCACAACAGGCCACTCCCCGCACTATCCAGTTGCTCCAGCACCTGGGCTTTGTGATCAACTACACAAAGTCCACTCTGGTTCCCACTCGGAGACTGGAGTTCATAGGGGCAAGGTTAGACACCCTTCAGGCAAGGGCTTATCTACCAGAGGACAGGGCACAAAGACATGTGGCCCTAGTACAGCAAGTGAGCCGCAGATCCCGAATCTCAGCAAAACACTTTCTGCGCCTCCTTGGGCGCACATGGCCTCCACAGTGCATGTGACACCCAATGCCCAACTGCACATGAGGACAGCTCAGTTGTACCTCAGGGACCAGTTGGACTCAAGCCACAGACAGACTCAGAGACAACATCAAGGTGTCCCAACACCTGGTAAAGTCGTTGGAATGGTGGCTTCAGCCTCACAACCTTTTGGAGGGAGTGCCTTTTCAGCCACCCACGCATTCGAGGGTGCTGACTACAGATGCATCCCTGCTGGGATGGGGTGCCCATTGCCAGCAAGTCTGCACTCAGGGTGTGTGATCTCCGTGGGAGAGCGCACAACAAATCAATCTCGTAGAGCTTCGAGCGATCCGCCTAGCTCTTCGGACATTCTGCCAAACCCTGGCTCATCAAACTGACTTGATTCAGATAGACAACCAAGTGGCAATGTTCTATGTGAACAAGCAAGGGGGCTCAGGCTCTCGCATCCTGTGCCAGGAAACCCTGGACCTATGCTCCTTTGTGGTCAGCTAGGGTATGTGCTTAAAAGCAGTTTACTTGCCAGGTCAGGAGAACTTCTTAGCCAACAAGCTAAGCAGAATTCTCCAGCCGCATGATTGGCAATTGAATCCCAACATAGCCCAACAGCTCTTCCAGTGCTGGGGGCACCCATCCATGGATTTGTTTGCGAGCCTACTAAATCACCAGTTGCCCCGTTTCTGTTCCATACAGCCGCACCCACACAGGGTAGCTGCAGATACTTTTCTAATATCATGGTCTGTGGGTCTGCTCTATGTGTTTCCTCCCACACCCCTGGTAACTTGGACCTTATTTAAGATTCTTAAAGACAAAGTCTCGGTCATCCTGGTGGCGCCCAGGTGGCCGAGACAGCCATGGTTTCCGCTGCTCCTGCAGCTGACGGAGGAGGCTCCAATTCCTCTAGGATTACAACCCAACCTCTTGTCGCAGGAGAGGGACTCTCTTCTTCATCCCCAACCTCAGGTCTGTCAGACTGATGACATGGCTCCTGAAAGGGTAGTCCTTGCACCACTTCTCCTCCCTAAAGAGATAGAGGATGTGCTGCTAGCCTCTAGGAGGCAATCGACTAGGAAAACCTACGCATTTAAGTGGCGTAGAGTTGAGGTGTGGTGTGCTCAGCAGAGTGAGACCCATTCTCCTGCCAGGTGGCAGTGGTGTTGCAGTACCACTTTCAGATTTAGGTCTTAAGTCAAATTCGGTCCGAGTTCACCTGAATGCTTTATTGGCACCCCACTCTCCAGTGGAAGGACAACCTCTCTCTGTACACCCCTTGGTATCCAGGTTCTTAAGAGGTCTACGTCTGCTGAAGCCCCCGGTCCGCTCCCCCCCCCCCCCCCCAGTGACCGAGTGGGATTTGAATGTGGTCTTAGAGCAGCTTACTCGCCCACCTTTTGAGCCGATGGCTACCTGCCATCTCTGCTTCTTCTCTTGGAAGGCGCTTTTCTTGGTGGCACTCACATCGGCCAGACGAGTGAGTGAGCTGCAGGCTCTTCCGATCTTCTTTCCCAGGCCCCATGCCAGCCAGGCAGAAGCAGTTCTGCATACCCTGGACTGTAAGAGGGCGTTGGCCTTCTACATGGAGCATACGCAGGGACATCGAAGAGCGCCTCAGCTCTTCGTCTCTTATGACCCCAGTAAGCTGGGGATGCCAGTCTCCAAGCGTACGTTGTCCACCTGTGTGGCAGATTGCATTGCCTAGGCATACAGGGCGGCCGATCTCCTGTTGCAGGGCCAAGTCACGGCCCATGGATAAGGGCTAAGGCCACATCAGTGGCTCACTTCCGCTCTGTTCCGCTGGCAGACATCTGCCGGGCCGCAAACTGGTCTTCAAGCCAGACTTGCAGCCCATTACTGCCTGGATAGGGAGTCCCAACGGGACAGCGCTTTCAGCCAAGCTGTACTCCGTAATCTATTTGAGGTTTAGGCAACTCCTACCCTCCGGTCTTTTGGTGTCAGGTTACGGGAGTGTTACATTCTCGGTTGAACTCCTATCATGGCTGCTGCGGCTCGTCTAGAGGGAGCCTATTTTTCAGCTATGGGTTCTCGGTAGCCTATAGCTAGGGAATCCCATATGTGAGGGCTGACTTCCTTTTTGTTTCTGGAGAAAGGTAGATCTCCAGGAACAAGCAGGAATAAGTCCTCACATATGGGTACGTCGGTACCGACGGAGCCCGGGCGGGAAAGCTCCCCAGCTTCTTAGAATAGAAGCTTTTGGGACCTCCCACTGCACATGCGCACTGCCTTCCCGCCTTCCTGAACAGCTCTCCTCAGTTTCTCTTTTTCCGCGGAGCCAGCAGGTCGTGTTCCTGTCACCGCTGAAGAAATTGTTATTTTATTTGTTTCTTTGACCGCGTACCTGCCTTCCCCATACCGATACCGGATCGCCGGTCTTTTCTTTCTTTCTTTAAAAAATTATAATTCTTTTTTTCTTATTTTTTAGCTTTTTGGTCACTTCAGAGAGAGGCCTCTCGGCCTACTCAATTTCTCCTCATGGAGAAGCCAGCCCCTGGATTTAAGAAGTGTACCAAATGTAATGCTGTTATTTCAGTCACAGACACCCCTGAATGGTGTCTGAAATGTTTGGGGCCTGACCATTCCATACCGGACTGCCCATCTTGCTCCCACATGTCTAAACGTGGGCTGCAGAACCGGGCCAACAAATTCCATGTGCTGTTTGCTTCAGAGAATACAGCATCACAGTCATCCAGGTCTTCTTCTCCGTATGGATCTCAGGTAACTAAACCTTCTTTGTTCAATTCCTCATAGAGCAAATCTCCTTCTAAGCATCGATAGGCTCTTAGCTTAGAACTTGAGGAACCTGCACCAGCCCAACAACCCCGGCGGGAAGTCCAACTTCCAAAAACGCCAATTCAGGGGTCTCAGGTTGATATCGATGTGCTACGGCTCGGCAGATTCACTGTTAGCCTGCTCTGGGGTACCGGGTCACTCCGGTACCGACATCCAGGCAGCTATGGCGTCCATGGGCGATACTGTACAGTCCATGCAGCAGGCCGTCATGGCTTTCATTAAAGCTGCAACGCCATCGGTTCGCTTTCAGCGGTTCCGGGCCCGATACCGGTATAGTCGCCATGCCGGTATCGAGGCCGTCAACCTCTAAACGCAAGTCGGTACCGTATGGGCTTTCGCTACATACAGGTTCGATACCCGATACGCCCGATATCGATAGCGTTGGGTACGCGTATCGTGAGTTAGAGGAAAGCACCGATTCATCTGTGGATTTTCTCTCCTCTGATGATTCTGCTGAGTTTTAAGTCTTCTTACCTGAGGATGCCTCTTCTACTAAAAGGAGAATGTCCCCTACAGAGGATTTGTACTTCCAGGACTTTGTTTTAGATTCTGGCAACAGCCCTTTCTAGTACCACATCCTCTGAAACGGAACCCAGATCCAAAAAACTGGATATTTTGGGATACTCAAAGGCCCCTAAGGAGGCAGTTACCCTGCCTATCCATGAAATCCTTCAAGAACAACTGATGGATTTCTGGGAAAATCCTTTGACTTTGTCTCATTATTCCCGTAGGTTGGACACAATGTATAGGGTCCCTCGTTCTCCTGGTTTCCAAAGACTCAATTGCCCCACCACTCTATTGTGGTTGAAGTCTGCAATGAAGAAGATTAGGAGTACCAAAAGGCCCTTCCACCCCTCCAGGACGGGAATGTAAGACTTTGGACTCTTTGGTAGGAAAATTTTCCAGGTAGTATGCTTATAGCCAGGATTAATTCCTACAGTCTCTATATGGGCATGTTCCTGGAGGAACTTGCCAAAAAGGTGCGGCATTTTGCCCCTTTATCCCTGAGGATAAAAAGCAGGGATTCCTTTCCCTAGTGAAACACTCTTAGAGGTTTCTAAGTTCTCTAATAGGGCAGCATATGATTCCTTTGAGGGAGCCAGTAGGGCTTCGGGCATTGCTATTGCAGCCCGACGTCTTGCTTGGCTCCAGGCCTCTGATCTGGAACCTTGGGTTCTAGATGGCTTACGGAATCTGCCCTGTACAGGTGAGAAACTTATTTGGGGAAGAGTGGCAAATCAAAGCCACCCAGATGGATGCTGAAAATGCCACCTTGGAAAGACTTTCAAAGTCCACTTCAATTCCTACTAAGAAAAGTCTTTTAAAAGGCCTTACTATAAGAAGGCCAGAGTTGCTTCAAATACTGGCCAGCAGTCTTCTCAACCTCGCTATACTGATAAGCGTCATCAATCCAAACAAGGACGATCTAAGCCTGCAGCATTTACTGTTGATCATCAGTCTCCAACACCTCATGGGTTTTGTCTTTCTCCTATGGAAATTGCCACTTCTGGTTCTAACACAACCAGAACCTCTCACCATACCCGGAAGGTTGGTTCACTTTGCTCCCAGATGGGAACAAATCACAACAGAACAATGGACCCTCTCTATCATTCGAGAGGGTTACAAACTTCATTTCTCCAGCTTCCTCCCCATCATATGTGAGACCATTCAATTCTCCCCCATCTCTCCTAACCCTGTTGGGTCAAGAGGTTTCCTCTCTTCTTGCCCAAGGGGCCATAGAAGAGGTTCCTCTTCCTCAACAAGGATCCGGTTTCTACTCCCCTTATTTTCTCATTCCAAAGAAGACAGGGGGATTCAGACCAATCCTAGATCTGAGAGAATTGAACAAATTCTCTTCAAGGAGAAATTCAAAATGCTGTCTCTCGGCATTCTCCTTCCTTACCTCCAGGGTCAGGACTGGCTTTGTTCTCTAGACCTACAGGATGCGTATACACATATAATCATAAATACATCACACATAAATTATCTTAGCTTTCTGTTTAAGTGAAAACATTTCCAATACAGAGTACTCCCCTTAGGTCTAGCATCTGCTCCAAGATTATTCACAAAATGCATGGCAGACGTAGACGCAAATCTAAGAGTCATGGGAATCTATGTCTTCCCATATCAGGACGACTGGCTCATCCGAGCTCCAACTCAGTCACAGGCCCAGATTTCCCTGGACCACACAAGGAGCCTTTGCAGTATCTGGGACTGGTAGTAAAACCTTCCCAAGTCCCAAACTCATCCCTACTCAATCTCTAGAATTCATAGGGGCCCAGTTGGACACCATCACTGAAGGGCCTACCTTCCACATGTTCGAGGCCAGCGCCTCCTGAGTTTGGCCTCCCAAGCTCAGTCCCAGCACTCACTTGACAGCCAGGGAAATGCTCGCCTACTGGGTCATATGGCCTCCACAGTGCATGTGGTGCCCTATGCTCCTCTTCATATGAGAGCAGCTCAATGGACCCTGGCCACTCAGTGGACTCAGGCGTCAGGAGCGCTCTCAGACCAAATACAAACCTCCGATCGTCTGTTTTGGTCCCTCCACTGGTGGACTTCCACCAAGAATCTGTTTTTTGGGGGCTCCATTTCAACCATTGCTACCCCAAGCAACCCTCACAACAGATGCCTCCAAACAGGGTGGGGAGCCCATCTGCAAACTCTCTCCACTCAGGGCACTTGGTCTCTACAGGAGTCCACCCTTCATATCAATCTTCTGGAACTGCGAGCAATTTACCTTGCCCTCAAGGGTCTTCCACTCCCTCCTAGCCAACCTCACTGTCCTAGTTCAGACGGACAATCAGGTGGCCTGTTTTACATAAACAAACAAGGAGGGACGGGCTCTCTGTCGCTTTGCAACGAAGCTCTAAGACTATGGGGCCTTCGCCAGAGAGCATCAGATTCACCTGCTAGCAGTGTATCTCCCAGGAGTTCAAAACTCTAGGGCATTCAGGCTCAGTCGTGTTCTGATGCCACACGAATGGTCCATACATTTGTACCAAATAAAACGAATCTTTAAGGAATGGGAGACCCCGTACATAGACCTCTTTGAAAGTCCGTGGAATGCCAAACTTCCCCGGTTCTGTTCCAGAACTCCGTGTCAGGGAGCTCAGGCTACAGAACGCCTTTCTCCTGAATTGGAATCAGGCATTCCTATATGCCTTTCCACCCATTCCTTTGATTCCCAAGACTCTGTTCAAACTCCAGGGGATCATGGAACTATGATCTCATAGCTCCACGCTGGCCACGCCAAGTGTGGTTCCCTCTACTTCTACAGCTCTCCCAGGGATCCTACTTGGATCTGGGAGCTGCGCCAGACCTCCTGTCTCAGGAGGAGGGGACTTTGTGGCACCCAACCCCAAATCTTCACCTCAGTGCTTGGTTACTGAAGGCTTAAGCCTTCAAGACTCTCATCTTTCCCAACCAGTGAAAGATATCCTTTCTGCCTCTAGGAAACCTCTACCAGGCGTTCCTATGCTTTCAAATGGAAACGTTTTTTCCATTTGGTGTGCTCAGCAGGGTCTTGACCCTCTGGCACTTCCTTGAATTCTCTTCTTGATTATCTCCTGCATCTATCCAATGCAGGCCTCAAGACGAATTCGGTAAGAGTCCATTTAAGTGCTATTGCAGCATCCTTGAAACATATAAATGGACAACCTATCTCCTCTCATCCTCTTGTTGCAAGATTCATGATAGGCCTGACTCTCACTAAACCTCCCATCAGACCACCCCGGTCGCATGGATTTGAATCTAGTGCTCGGTCAACTTATGAAAGCCACCTTTTGAGCCAATGTTTTCCACCTCCTTGAAATTTCTTTCCTGGAAGGTCCATCTTCCTCATTGCAGTCACTTCGGCTCGCCGCATCAGTGAGCTGCAAGGCTTTAGTGGCTAATACACCTTACACAAGATTTCATCATGATAAGGTGGTCCTTAGGACGAATCCCCACTTTATGCCTAAAGTGGTCTCGCCTTTTCATCTTAATCAAGAGGTATATCTAACCTGTCTTTTTTCCAGCTCCTCATGCATCCAATGCAGAGAGGAACCTTCATACTCTGGATTGTAAAAGAGCGTCTCGCTTTTTACCTTAATAGGACTCAGCACATCGAAAGTCTTCTCAACTTTTGTGGCCTTTGATCCTTCCCATTTGGGACTTCCAGTCTCCAAGGTACACTTTCCAATTGGATTGCTCAGTGTATTTCTTATGCTTACCAGAGCAAAAACATTTCTCTGGAAGGCCATGTCACTGCTCACAATGTGAGGGCCATGGCAACTTCTATGGCTCATCTGCACTCTGTTTCCATAGATCAGATCTGTCGAGCCGCTACCTTGGCCTCGGTTCATACCTTCACAGGCCCATTACTGTTTGGACAAGGACTCCCGCCGGGGATGCCTTGTTTGGCCAGGCTGTCCTCAAGCACCTGTTCCATTCCTAAACAACTCCTGCCCACCTTCCCAGAATGGATGCCTGAGATCCATACGAAGATGGCGAACCTTTACAGGGGATCCCATGCATCTAAGCTAGGGAGTCCCCATATGTGAGGACTTATTCCTGCTTGTTCCTGGAGATAGCACAGTTACTTACCTGTAACAGGTGATCTCTGGGAACAGCAGGAATTAGTCCTCACAACCCACCCACCTCCCCTAGGAGTTGTATCTTTTATCTATCTATCTTCCTGTCCTCTCTCTGTTGACTCAGCTATAAACTCGAAAATGAGGAGAGCTGTTCAGGAAGGCGGGAAGGCAGTGCGCCTGTGCAGTGGGAGGTCCCAACAGCTTCTATTCTAAGAAGCTGGGGAGCTTTCCCGCACGGGCTCCGTCGGTACCGACGTACCCATATGTGAGGACTAATTCCTGCTGTTCCCAGAGATCACCTGTTACAGGTAAGTAACTGTGCTTTACTCACCTTCAACAGGTGTTCTCCAGGGGCAGCAGGAATCAGTCCTCACGACCCTCCCTCCTCTCCTAGAGTTGTAGTCCTTTGATTAAATTTTATCCTTTTGCTGTCTTTTTAGCTATGTCCTTTGACTGAGCAAGATGGCACCCTTGGGCGGGAAGGGGGCTGCGCATGCGTGATGCAGTCCCAAAGGCTTTCTTTGAAAGCTGGGGATTTGCTCCGCATGGGGGCTTCGTCGACGTCACCCACATGTGAGGACTGTTTGCTGCTGTCCCTGGAGAACACCTGTTACAGGTGAGTAACTACGCTTTCTCTTTTTATCTCTTTTAGTTTGATCCTGTATTTTTTTTCTGTGTTCCTCTATTTGCGAACATTTGAATTTTGTGAAAGATGTGTTTTTTGTCTTTATTTGTACAGCCACTTTGGAGAACCAAATAGGTTTCCTTTTCCTCTTGTGTTTATTTACTTTCTATATAAGTATCTGTTGCCCCTTTTATTGCCTCCTTTAGTTTAGCTCATTGCATTTCCACTTCCCTTATCCCCTCCTACTCACATTCTCTTTGCCTTCCTTATCAGTGCTTTGTATCTAACTTGCTAGTTCTTGTTTCCAGTTTTCGTTATTTGACTCCTTTTTCCATTTCCTGAAAGATGCTTTTTTGGTTATAACAACCTCTGACCTCACCTTTAAACTATGCTGGCAGTTTTTTGGATTTCCACCTTTTTTAAAGCATGGGATACAGATGGTCTAGGTTTCCAAGATAGTCTTTTTAAACAACTCTCATGCTTAATGTAAATCTTTAACCTTTGCAACTGCTCTTTTTTGTTTTTTTCTTAAGTATTTTCCTCATTTTATCGTAGTCTCCCTTTTTGAAAGTTAAAAGGCAGAACTGTGGATTTCCTTCCATCCTTGTTCCTTTTATGAAATCAAACGCAAGAAGATTTACAAGCTGGCTTGCTGTGCAGTGACCTGACCTTTGTTTCTAACGTAGTCTTACCAATTTCCTGGGTGATTCACACAGCCCTTTGTTTGATAGAGGGGAACCTTTCAGATTGCCCCTGTTATGTCACTTGCCTTTAACACCTATTTGAGACAACTTCGCAAATCGTTTGCTTCCTAACTGGAAGACCTCTTTATAAAGGTCACTAGAAAGAAGTCTAGTTCTTTGTACTCTGAGACTATTTATTCTACTTGCATGCTAAGCTATACTCTGATTCAATTTTAAAAAAGAAGCCCTCCAGAAAGAGTAAATAGTTAGTGACATAACTGTCTTTCTTTCTTTGCTAAGCTATATTCTGATTTGATTTAAACGAAAAGCTCTCTGGTGGTACTAAGATCTGATTGACTCGGCAAACACACGGAATTCTAAAATACACAGATTTATCTGCTTTAACCCAAAGATTACCCTTTTTCCCCCAAGACTTGTAAGTATTGATCTTCTGGAATATATTCTAAGTGCCAGATCTATTTCCAGTTGTAGTAATCCCTCGGGTAGTCCTACAGCTTCTGGTTCCCTCCCCATGGGCTTGGGCTTGCACGGGCCTTAATGGTAGTCGGTAGCTAAGGAGTCCCATATGTGAAGACTGCATTCCTTTTTGTTCCTGGAGATAACTTAGTTACTCACCTGTAACAGGTGATCTCCGGGAACACAACAGGAATCAGTTTTCACAACTCTCCCGCCTCCCCTCAAAGTTGTGGATTGGACTAACCTTTTCATTTTGTAATTCCTTTTCGGTTTTCCTATGGGGTTTTCTTATGCTATATACCTGACTGAGGAGAACTGTTGATAAAGCGGAAAGGAAGGCACGCATGGGGGCCCGTCGATGCTGACGTCACCCCATTTGTGAAGATTGATTGATTCCTGCTGTTTCCTAAGGTCACCTGTTACAGATAAGTAACTACGCTGTTCAGCTCCGCACTGTTACACTGGATAAGAGCCTGCTCAGCAGCCAGAAATTGGAAGGATCTGGAATAGTGCAGCAGCCTCACACAACCTCAGCACTCCCTTCCTCCTCCTCTGTTCCTCCCTTCTCTTTCCCAAAGATTGCAGATGGTCTCAAAGGGATCTGCCTGTCAACCACCTTAGCATTGCTGCAAAAGCCAGTGAAACTGTATCAAGGGAATAGAGCTGAGCCCAGCAAGGATCCTCTGTTTTGGGCTCTCAGGGTGAGTAACAAGGCTTGACTTTGTCATTGTCCTTGTTGGGGGATCCTGATTTTGTCTGTGTGGGATGCAATTCAAGATAAACCATTGGTGTGGTGTGGGGGTTTCTTGCCATTTTCTGCACGGGTTATTAGTGTTTTCTTATTGTGTGCCTGGAAGTCACGCGGTCTGTATGCACATTCTGCCTAGGCGTCTCCAATGCATGTTCCTATCCTAGTGCCTGTAACGTGTTGCAATAAAAGTCCATCTAATATGCATCTTCTGGCTGCCTTGACTTTAGTGCACGCTGTTGTGATACTTGCTTTAACTCTGTTATGTCAACTTCCATGAATTGTCGTTTGACCTGTGGTAAGCAAGGTGCTTCATCTCTGGCTTCCGCACTCTGCTGTTCTAGAATGGCCTGCTCTTCTAGCATGGCAGCTCCTGAGTTGAACCTGTAGGGATTTCTCCCCCTCTCTATTCCAGGGTATGCTGTTAGTTTGGCCATACCTGGCTGTGGGTAAGGATAACCAGTCAGCCAGAGCTTCCGGAGATCTCTTAGACGACTGTGTCATCTGTTGTAGGGGGATCATTTCTGCGAGAAGAGCTTCCGGAATCTGTATTATCATCCCTGGAATTTCTCTCCTTTCACAACAAGCCTCTGGATTCCCCTGTGAAGAGGCCTGCTGAAAATGGAAGTCCTGTTCAATTGCCAATGGCTAAGAGTTCCTGGTAAAGGGGGACCCTGGAAATGGAGATTAGCTGGGATCTGTCTGAGATTTGGATGTGAGGAGGCCGATGTTATCCATCTGTTCCAGAAGGAGGAACCGGAGGCATTGATTTTCAGGGTCGTCTCCACTTTGAGCTTGGCGGATACTCCAGGTACAAAGCAGAAACCGAAGATGCATCTACTCTTGCAAGGGTTGTGGAAATCCACTAGTCTTCCTGTTCCTGGAGGTGCTCAAGGACCTGTTGCGGTCAGAGTGGTATTCCCCCCAACTCACCGCCTCAGGGGATAAGGGTGTATAAGATGATTTATGATTTCCCGGAAACGGAGTGCGTTGTGTGGTTTGATATTTCCAAGGTGAATGTGCAGGTCATGGCTGTTACCAGATGGACCACCATTCCTGTGGAAGGCAGATTGGCCTTAAGATATTCTGATCCTTAAGGTGGATTTGTGTGGAAGAACCAGTACGCTGTGACAGCTGCTATTCTTCAGTTGTGGTATGTGTAGGCATGACGTTTCGAGCTCTGTCCCAGTGGATTCAGTTTCTTACAGATGATTCTCCCCCTCCTTTGGAGTCTGCTAAGACCTTCCTTTCTGATGCTATATATGGCCTGGTAGATCTAGCGGCCAGTGATTGTGCCCTGTCGATGGTGACATGGTGTTAGCTTGGCTCGTACATGGGGCAGTGGATAGATTTTCCAAAGCTTGGTTGCTCATCTGGCCTCAGAGGACCATTTTCTTCTCTTTGGTTCAATTTGGATAAACTGGTGAAGGACCTAGACAAGATTTCATCTTATTGCCTTCTGGAGGAGAGGTCCAAGGAGTCTGTGAAGCAGGCATGAGCCTCTTTTCCGTCAGCCTCTGTCCACTTTTTGTGGTCATGCTGGTCAGACTCTAGGGGGTCTCGGGACTTCCTCTGCTTATGGACAGGTTCATTCTCTCTCCTTTTGTGGCGCGTTTGGTCCCAGGGACCCAGTCCTATCCAGAGGAGGACTCTCCCGGGCAGCACAATGTAAGTTTGGAGGCCCATTCCCTGTTTTTTCCAGTTGGGGAAGACTTTACATCTTCTTTAGGACAGGTTCAGGTCACCAAGGATTGCTGGATGCTAGTCCTCATTCAGTATGGCTATGTCCTTGAATGCAAGAGCCAATCCCAGCTTCTTTTGTCTTCTCCCTTTGTGGGTCTGCAAACAGCAGGGCTGCTATGCAGATCCCCTTCGACAAGTTGCTTCTTTTGAAGGCATTGGTGCCCCTTCCCTCGGATTACTGGGGCAAGGGCAGGTATTCCATCTGTTTTGTGGTTCCAACACGGAAGGAACATTACGGCCCATTCTGGCCCTCAAGTGTGTCCATGGGCGCTTGCGTGTCATGCGCTTCTAGATTGAAACTTTGAAATCCATGATTCAAACGGTGTACCTGGGGCAGTTCCTGGCATCTCTGAATTTGACTAAGGTGTATTTTCTATATCCCGATCCAGAGAAGGAGGGAAAGTATCTGTTTTTGCCATGCTTGGCGCACTCCTTCATTTCGCCGCCCTCCCATTCAGATTCTCCACTGCTCCAAAGACATTCTACAAGGTCATCGTGGTGTTGGCTGCGGTGCTGTAGAGATTTGTATGCACCCATATCTGGACTACTGGCTTATCGGAACCCATTCTTTCAGAGGCATCTCAGGTAGCTCTCCATGTGATGTCCTTTCTGATAAGTATTGGCTTGGTGATCAGTTAGGGAAAGACACAGTTGTTGCATTCCCAGCCCCTGGAGTTTACTGGTAGCACTCGAGTGTGCCAGAGGAAAAAGTCAAAGGCTGTTGGATTCCTAGCACTGTTCCGTTTGTAGTAGGCTCCCAGAGTCCGGGATTATTGTCAATTCTTCGAATTGATGGCAGTGACGGTGCTATTGGCACATGCTCTTTTGCAGCTGCTCCAACTTTATCTTTATGCCAACACTTTATATACCACCCTTGTCGAAACATGCGAGCGGTTCACAATAAAAGCATGCTAATGCTATTAGAAAAGAAAGGCACTCCATTGTAAAACAGAAAGGGATAGATTAAAAGTATAGACACTAGAGACAGGGAAGCAGTAGCTAAGCAGAACTGTTACAGGGAAGGTCGAAAGCCTGTTGGAACAAGTAAGTTTTTAATAAATTTTTAAAGTTTTGGTATGAGGGTTCCAGCCGGAGGGAAGATGGTAATATGTTCCAGAGAGAGGGTCCAAGGAAAAAGAATGCAGCATGATGGGTTTGTTCTAAGTGAGCCTGCAACGGGGAAGGCAAGGAAAGTCGGTTAGCGTGTAATGAGTGAAGTTGACGGTAAGGTGTGTGGAGAGAGATTAGATTTGCTAAGTAGAGTGGATTCGATGTGTAGATGACCCTATGTGTCAGAATGAGAAGCTTGTATTGGAACCTGATCTGATCTGAAACATTTGCTTCTCACAGTCAAAGAACATAGTCTCAAAATGGGCCTGCATCTTAATGTAAAGAAGACAAAGATCATGACAACTGGCATAATCAACAGGTTCATCGTCGAAGGAGAAGAAATTGAAATCGTGAATAACTTTAACCTACTTGGATCAACTATCAATAAAGAAGCAACAAGCAGTCAAGAAATCAGACGACGCATTGCTCTTGACAGAATGGCTATGAAAGACCTAGATAAGATTCTCAAGAGCAGAGATGTCTCTCTCCATACAAAGATTCGACTTGTTCAAGCCATGGTATTTCAATAACATCATATGGATGTGAAAGCTGGACAGTGAAAAAGATAGACAGGAAGAAAATTGATGCCTTTGAATTATGGTGCTGGCGGCGAATACTGTGTATACCATGGACTGCCCGAAGAACAAACCAGTCTGTACTAGAGGAGATCAAACCTAAGCTTTCTTTAGAAGCTCAGATGACAAGACTTCGACTTTCATACTTTGGACACATCATGCGGAGAGAGAGATCATTAGAGAAAGACATCATGCTTGGCAAGATAGGTCAACGCAAAAGAGGAAGGCCAGCAATGAGATGGATCGATACAATAACAGCAGCTACGGGTACCAGTCTGTCAACAATGAGCCGCCTGACTGATGACCGAACACAATTTAGGATAGCTATCCAGAGGGTCGCCATGAGTCGACTCCGACTCGACGGCACTTAACAACAACATTGGAACCTAAAACGGAGTGTCAGCCAGTAAAGACAAAAAAGGAGAGGCGTGACGTGATCGAATCTCCGAGCATGGCAGATAAGACAGGCGGCTGTATTCTGCAAATGTTGGAGGCGTTGGAGCTGATAGGATGGCAGATTTGCTAGAACCACGTTGCAGTAATCTAATCTACTCATAACCAAGGCTAATACGAGAGTGATAAGAGTCAGGAGGCAGAATGGAATGAACTGATCTGATTTGTCGCAATGCAAAAAAAGAACGGCGAGTGAGATTCGACACATGGTTCCTTGCTGATAAATTGGTCCCAGAGTTCTCTGTGGTTCGAGCACAGGCTCCCGTTCCCAATGACAGTGATGGTCAGCCTGTGGTGGTGGTGGCAGTGGTGACAGCATCCCAGTCTTCCAAGGAAGAGCGTACTGCTGGACGATTGTTCATGGATCCTTCTGTCAACGGATGCTAGTCTCTTGGGCTGGAGAACCTATTGCCAAGGCCAAATTGCACAGGGCCATTGGAACCACAGGGAAGCAACGTGGTCCAACTGCCTAGAGGCAATGGCCATTAGGTTGGCTCTAATGTGTTTCCGTCCTCTGTCGCTGGCTGGTCTGTTCATGTGTTCTCAGAAAATGTCACTGTTGGCTTATGTCCATTGGCAAGCTGCACGAGGATTGCCGGGGTAGCACTGGAGATGGCTCTCCTGTTTGCCTGGGTGTTGAAGAACCTCCTAGTTTCTCGGCTTTGCACATTGTCCAGGTGGTTACTGTGGAAATGGGTCTTCTCAGCCGTCACACTCTGGTTGCAGGAGAGTGGGAGTTGAGTCAGGAGGTGTTTGTTGTTTCTGCAGCATTGGAGTTGCCCCAAGAGGGATCTGATGGCTACATGCTCCGTTGCCGAAGTTTGCTGCTGCTTCAGTCACTGTGCGGAGACTGGGTCTGAGCGTGTCTGTTCCCTTGCTCAACCTTGACCAAGTCAACACCTGTTGTATGCGTTTCTTTCATGGCCCTTGGTGAGGTGTGTGACTCTGCGTATGAAGCATCACCTGAGAGAGATTATTCTGATGGCACTGGATTGAGAGTGATTTGGAGATGTGATGCAGGGCCTATTTTGTCAGGGGCCACTTGTCCTGGAGGACCTGTCACCTTTATTGCTTGTGGCCTGGCTCCTGAAAGGAGATGGTTAGCACATATGGGCTAATTCCCAGTGATGGCTTTCCACTCTACTCAGAGCCTGGAGGTCTACCAACCTGGCATAAGTGCAGGTTTGGTGCCTTCAGTGCTGGTGTGGCGCACAGCCTCTGGCTTCTGAGCCGACAAGGTGCCATCTCTGCTGACCTTTTCTGCAGGATGGTCTGGAGAAGGGCCTTTTCTCAACTCCCTGAAGGTTCAGGTAGCAGCTTTGGCCTGTTTTTGAGGTTCATTTCTGGTAAGTTTCTTGCCTCACACCTAAATGGTTTGAGCCTTCGTCAGAGGGTTTGGTGTCTGGGTCTCCCCCCCCCCCTCCCCCTCTAGTCTGTGATCCCTTCCTGGGATCTCTCTAATTCTTGGGGACCTGATGTCTGGATTCTGAGCTGCTGTCTCTGTCTTGCCAAGATCCTTATCTGTCTTTTAGAACATAAGAACATAAGATATGCCATACTGGGTCAGACCAAGGTCCATCAAGCCCTGTATTCTGTTTCCAACAGTGACCAATCTAGGTCATGTACCTAGCAGTTTCCCCAAGAGACACAAGTTCCACAATGCATGTGCTGGGTCAAGCATTGATATCTTCGGTCACTTCTTAATAATGGTTTATGGACCTTTCCTCCAGGAACTTGTCCAAACCTTTTTTAAACCCAGCTACACTAACAGCCTTTACTACATCCTCCGGTAACAAATTCCAGAGTTTGATTACACGTTGAGTGAAAAATATTTTCTTTTATTAGTCTTAAATAGTTTACCCTGTAGCTTCATTGCATGTCCCCTAGTCTTTCTATATTCTGATAAGGTAAACAATCGCTCTACGTTTACCCGTTCCACGCCATTCATTAATTTATAGACTTCTATCATATCTCCCCTCAGCCGTCTCTTTTCCAGGTTAAAGAGCCCTAACCTTTTTAGCCTTTCTAAATAGGAGTATCCTTCCATCCCCTTTACCATTTTGGTGGCTCTTCTCTGTACCTTTTCTAAAATCGCTATATCCTTTTTAAGATACGGCGACCAGAATTGCACACAATATTCAAGGTGCGGTCTCACCATGGAACGATATAGAGGCACTATAATATCTTTTGTTTTATTTTCTATTCCTTTCCTTATCATACCTAGTATTCTATTTGCTCTCTTGACCGCCGCTGCACACTGGGCCGAGGGTTTTAACATGGTATCCACAATGACGCCTAAATCTTTTTCCTGGGTGGTGGTTCCTAATGTGTGGAACCTTGCATCGTGGAACCATAGTTTGGGTTGTTCTTCCCTAGGTGCATAACCTTGCACTTGTCCACATTAAATTTCATTTGCCATTTTGATGCCCAGTCTTCCAATTTATCAAGATCCTCTTGCAATTTTTCACAATCCTCTTGAGTTTTAACAACTTTAAATAGTTTTGTGTCATCTGCAAATTTGATAACCTCACTCGTTATTCCACTTTCCAGGTCATTTATGAATATGTCAAAAAGCAGCGGACCCAGCACAGATCCCTGGGGTACACCACTATTCACCTTTCTCCATTGGGAAAATTGGCCATTTAGCCCTACCCTCTGCTTTCTATCTTTTAACCAGTTCCTGATCCACAATAGTACACTGCCTCCTATCCCATGACTCTTTAGTTTTGCCAAAAGTCTCTGATGAGGGACCTTGTCAAAGGCTTTCTGAACGTCCAGATACACAATATCAACCGACTCACCTTTGTCCTCCTGTTTATTCAATCCTTCAAAAAAACATAACAGATTAGTAAGACAAGATCTTCCTTGTCTAAAGCCATGTCTCCCATTTGTTTGTGACTATCTACATACTGAGTAATTTTATTCTTTATGATGGTTTCTACCATTTTTCCCGGTACTGACGTCAGGCTCACCGGTCTGTAGTTTCCCGGACCACCCCTGGAACCCTTTTTAAAAATTGGTGTTACATTGGCGATTCTCCAATCTTCAGGTATTAGAGATGATTTTAATGATAGTTCACAGATTACTGATAGCAGTTCTGCAATCTCATATTTCAGTTCTTTCAACACCCTTGGATGTATACCATCCGGCCCAGGTGATTTGCTACTCTTCAGTTTATCTAATAGTTGTAAGACATCTTCCCGATGTATCGATATTTCCTTCAATTCTTCCGCACCTTTAAATACCACTTCAGTCATGGGTAACATCCCTACATCTTCCTCAGTAAAGACCGAAGCAAAGAATTCATTCAGTCTCTCCGCTATCGCCTTGTCGCCTCTTAGTGCTCCTTTAACCCCTTTATCATCTAATGGACCAACTGACTCTCTCACAGGTTTTTTGCTACGAATGTACTTGAAAAGGTCTTTATTTCGCGTTTTTGCCTCCGCAGCAAGCTTCTTCTCAAATTCTCTCTTTGCCTGCCTTATCAATGCCTTGCATTTGACTTGCCAGTGCTTGTGCTGTTTCCAGGTTTCGTCGTTTGGCTCTTTTTTTTCCATTTCCTGAAAGATGCTTTTTTGGCAACAACAGCCTCTCTGACCTCACCTTTAAACCATGCTGGCAGTTTTTTGGACTTCCTTCCACTTTTCTTAAAGCATGGAATACAGTTGGTCTGGGCTTCCAAGATAGTATTTTTCAACAACACCCAAGCTTGATGTATGTCTTTAACCTTCGCAACTGCTCCTTTTAGTTTTTTCTTAACTGTTTTCCTCACTTTATCATAGTCTCCCTTTCGAAAGTTAAAAGGTAGTACTGTGGATTTCCTTACTATCCCTCTTCCACTAATTAAATCAAAGGCGATCATGCTATGATCACTTTTGCCAAGTGGCCCCAACACCCTTATCTCTTGCACTAGATCTGGTGTTCCACTAAGGACTAGGTCTAATATGGCTTCCCCTCTGGTCGGTTCATGAACCAGCTGCTACAAGAAGCAGTCATTTATTTCATCTAGGAACTTTATCTCCCTAGCATGTCCTGACGTGACACTGACCCAGTCGATACCGGGGTAATTGAAATCACCCATTATTATTACTGTGCTGTAACGTTTGTTAGCTTCCTTGATTTCTTTGAGCATTTCATCATCCATTTGGTCATTCTGGCCAGGTGCTCGATAGTACACTGCCATTGCCTTCCCCCTTTTATATGGAAATTCAATCCATATAGATTCTACAGCAGATTTTGTTTCCTGCAAAACTTTAATCCTTTCTGAGTCAATGTCCTCTCTAACATAGAGTGCAACCCCTCCATCAATTTGATCAGCTCTATCATTACGATATAGTTTGTACCCAGGTATCACAGTGTCCCACTGGTTGTCCTCCTTCCACCATGTCTCTGATATTCCAATCATATCTAACCTTTCATTTAGTGCTATATATTCCACGCTGCCTAAGTCTGCATTTCTACTCCATGCATCTTTCTGTAAAGAAATATTTCCTCAAACTACTGCTCAGTCTATCCCCTTTCATTTTCACCCTATTCCCCCCCCCCCTCCTTGCTGCAGAGCTTTCTTTCAATTACAAGATGTTCTCCTCATGTGCATTTATGCCACATAGGTATTTAAATGTCTCTCTTATAAAGTATACACACAGATCTTTAACTCAGTACCCATAGATCTATGACGAAGACCACTGACCATTTTGGTAACATCTTGTTTATATCCTTTTGAAGGTATGGTCTCCAGAATTACACACAGTACTTCAAATGACGAATACAGAGGCACTATCATCTCCACCTTCCAGCAGTTCATTCCTCTCCCTAAGCACCAAAAGAGTAGTTACTCACCTGTAACAGGTGTTCTCCAGGAGCAGCAGGAATCAGTTAGAGGAGCGGGAAGGTACCAGCACATGCTCAGTGGACTGCTCCCAAACGCTTTCCTATTGGTAGCTGGGGAGCTTCCTGCCTGGGCTCCATCGGTACCCGATGTCACCCATATGTGAGGACTAAATTCCTGCTGTTCCAGGAGATCACCTGTTAAAGGTGAGTAACTATGCTTTATAGGGTTTCAAGGAAGGAAAGTGAGATAGTTCTGGTTAGTGGAATTAGTGTTTGTCAGTCTAGGTTGGTATCTCTTCTATTGAAAGCGATATCAACCCTGATGAGGTTATCTTTTAGTAGGTCAAAAGCTAAAAGTGCCCCAAATCCAGCTGCCTTCTGCTTTGTTTCTTTAGCTTTGCATAATTTTTTTTGTCTTTGAAATCAATAGACAAAGTAAATTATAACTTTTTCTTATTTTAAGGTGCAGAAAAATGCCAACAATATAAACAGGACCAATGGAAAGAAAGGAGAAGTGGAAATGCATTTGTATTGGTCAGGCCGTTTGGTAGGAATATCTATTTTGTTCTAAATAAGTTATTGCCTCATTTTCAGCTAGTCAGATTCTGGGTTGTTTCCCCCTCAACTGATGTACTTATCCTATCCTATTGTACTTTAGAGCTAATACAGGGCAAGTAACTCTTTGAAAATTATTTTATGTAATATTTACATGTGTTGCTGTATTGGGCACACTTCTCTGGGGCATGTTTGTATTGGTAGCATGCATTTGTGGCATGAAGTTAGCACAGAGGCGTGTACTGATTTCTGTGGTGTGTGCAGCCATTCCCCTTGTCGTTACTGCATTGTTAACATGCAACACTGTGGTAACCACCATACAGGTGCACTTACCACCCATTGAGGTGGTATTAGGTGCACCCATGCTAATGGCAACAGGCATGGTTAGTGCATTCCCAGAACATTCGCACTAACTGTGATTTGCTGTCAACACCCACCTTTTGCCCCTAACCTGCTAGTCTTTATCCTATGATGCACTAAGTGCTTAGCGTGAGAATTTTATTTATTTAACATCTTTTATATACTGCTTTTCAGTTTTATCAAAGCGTTTTACATTGAAACGTAACAAGATTTCTCCAGGACCAAGCAGGAAGTCAGTCCTCACTTATGGGTGACGTCGGCGCCGACGGAGCCCTCGCGGAGCAATTTTCCCCAGCTTTCAAAGAAAGCCTTTGGGAATTGCAGCGCGCATGCGCGGTCCTCTTCCCGCCCAAGGGTGCCATCTTAGCCAGTCTTCTTTTTTCCGCGGAGCCCTACAGACGTACCCGTCGTGTCCCCGCGAAAAAGTTGATATTTCTTCATAATTTACTCTTTTTTTCCTTCGGTTCGACGCCGGTCTTTTTCCCGCCCGGACTCGCGACGCCGGTCACGAGTCCTCTTCTTCTTTTTCGGTTTTTCTGACTTAGTCAGTTTCGTTTTCGGTTTTTCCCTGGCAGCCCGGTCCTTTGACCTCGCCGGGGCCCTTTTTCCCCCGATGGCTGCCAGTGGTTTCAAGCGGTGTGGTCAGTGTGACCGAAATATGTCACTAACTGACACACACGACCATTGCCTCCGCTGCCTGGGCCCGGATCATGAAGAAATGATCTGTGGGCCCTGCGGCAAACTGTCCTCCAAAGCGTTGAGAAGTCGGCGACATCAGCGGGATAGGATCTTCGCTGACCCCAGCCGTACCCGGACCTCGTCGGAGGCCTCCGCGTCCAGGGGTTCCAGCTCGGACCGTCGCCGGAGTTCCTCCGACAGGGGTTCTCCCTCCGGGGACCATCGACGTAAGGTGAAACCCGCGAGGGCGGCGTCGGTGGACGCTCCTGGCTCCGCGAGGGCCAGGTCGCATAGCCCCGATAGCCGTCCCGGGTCCTTGGAGAAGGAGCACCTCACGAAGCGACCTCGCCTGGAGTCGGAGCTGCCTGCTCGGGTAAGTCCTGTGGTCCTCCTGGACTCGCCTCCGCGACAGCCGACGTCGGGCCCGACGCCGTCGGGGCCCGAGTCGGGGGCTGCTGGGTCACCTGAGCTCGGACTCAGGTTGACGGCCTTGGAGAGCAGACTGTCTGCCTTCATGGACCAGCAGCGGGCACTGCTCGCTGGCTTCGCTGGCGCCGCTGCCCCGACCGCCGGGACGTCGACGTCTATGTCGACCCCGGAGACCGAGCCGATCCTCGAGTCGATGCGAACTCGAGTCGATCCTCGGTCGAGGTCACCCTCGGCCTCCCGTTCGGGACCGAGGTCGCCGACGCCGACTCCCTCGGCGTCGGGGCGGCAGGCGCCGCGCCCTGCCCGGGCCGACCCCACCGAGTCCTCGTCGGAGTCGGTCTGGGAGTCTGAAGAGGAAGAGTCGCCTGATTCTTTTCGGACTCGGTGTGTCCCCTCGGACTCACCTGAGTCCGAACCTCGGAAGCAGTCCCCCCCGGAGGATGCCCGGTTCTCGGACTTCGTCAGGGATATGGCCAAGGCTTTGGCCTTCCCTGCGGACCCCGAGGAGGAGCCTCGAGCCGAAGAGCTCGACGCCCTCCAGTATGACTCTCCCGCCAGGGAACACTTTACTGTACCGGTTCCTCCCATGCTGGAACAACTACTCTTCCGCATGTGGGAGAGTCCGGCCACCTCGCCGGTCCTGAGCAAGCGGGTCGATTCTATCTATCGAGTCCGCAAGAGCCCTGGCTTCCAAAAAGCACAGCTACCACACCATTCCATGGTAGTGGAATCGGCCATGCATCGTCTTAAGAGCCAGAAGATGCACTCCTCGGTGCCTCCTGGCAGGGAGGCCCGTAACCTGGATGGCCTTGGTAAGAAGTGTTTCCAGGGCTCTATGCTTGCGTGTCGTGTCCAGACCTACCAGCTATACATGGGCATGTATCTCCGAGACCTGGCTAAAGAGCTAGCCGGGTTCTCCGCTGGTTTGTCCGAGGAACCCTTGCGGAGGTTCCTGGCCTTGTCCACTGGCATTCAGGAATGCTCAAAATTCATATCCCGAGCAGCCTATGATGGCTTTGAAGCATTGGCTCGAGTGGCCGCAGCCGGCATCGGTGCCCGCCGACAGGCTTGGCTTCAGTCGTCTGACCTTGAGCCCTGGGTGCAGGACAAGTTGGTCGATGTCCCCTGCCGAGGCGAAAACCTCTTTGGCAAGCCCATGGCTGACAAGGCTGCACAGATCGAGACGGAGATTCTCACCAGGACTAGGCTTTCTAGGAAGACCTCCGCCCCTTCCCAGAAAAAGAAGGGCTCGGGAAAGAAGTCCTTTTACCCGAGAAAGGCGGCTGCCTACAAACAATACCCCCAATATCAGGCCCCTGCAGCTCCCCAACAGGGCCAGCAGGCCAAGGGACGGGGTAACGGGTCCCGTAGGCAGCAAGCCCCCAAGCCTGCACCACCAGCCCCTGCTCAGCAGGGTGGGGGCTTTTGACTCCTTAAGCATAGCCTCTCCCCCTCCGCTGGTTCCTCCCAACACCGGAGGCCGGCTGGTTCACTTCGCCCACAGGTGGTCCAGCATCACCTCAGATGCCTGGGTGCTTCAAGTCGTGAGAGACGGATATCTTCTCCACTTCCACCAGATCCCTCCCTCCTATTTTCCGGGAGAACCTCCACGACCCCCTCTGCACAGGGAATTACTCCTTCAGGAGTTAGCAGGTCTTCTGCAGGAACAGGCGGTGGAACCGGTGCCCCACCACCTGAGAGGTCAAGGCTTTTATTCCAGGTACTTTCTAGTACCAAAGCGGACAGGCGGCCTCAGACCCATCCTAGACTTGCGCAACCTCAACAAGTTCCTCGTGCGGGAGAAGTTCAAGATGCTTACCCTTGGAATCCTTCTGCCCTACCTCCAGCAGGGAGATTGGCTATGCTCCTTGGATCTAAAGGATGCCTACACGCACATCCTCATCCACCCAAGCCACCGCCAATACCTAAGGTTTGTGGTGGCAGGAAATCATTACCAGTACAGAGTACTACCCTTTGGCCTGTCCTCCGCACCGCGAGTCTTCACAAAATGTCTCGCGGTGGTGGCGGCCCATCTCCGGCTTCACGGCCTCTATGTCTTTCCGTACCTCGACGACTGGCTCATCAGAGCAGCGTCCGCTCCGGAGGTCACCAACGCCACACGCCGCACAGTGACTCTTCTGCAGTACTTGGGCTTTGTTATAAACTTCGCAAAGTCCACTTTGCTCCCCTCACAGGATCTCGAGTTCATCGGCGCAAGGCTGCACACTCCTCAGGCACGAGCGTTCCTACCGCTCGACAGGGCTCAACGGCTCATGGACCTAGCCGACCGTTTTCGCAGCCAGCCCCTGGTCTCCGCCAGGCGCTTCCTGAGACTACTCGGCCATATGGCTTCCACCGTCCATGTGACCCCCAATGCCCGCCTGAATATGCGACCTGCTCAATGGTGTCTCCGCAAGCAGTGGCAACAGGCCACAGGCGGCCTAGCAGACCTAGTGTGCGTCTCTGAGCCGCTGGCCTCGTCTCTTCAGTGGTGGCTTCATCGGCCGAACCTGGTGCTCGGCATGCCTTTTCAGCCACCTCAGCCGGCCCGGGTGCTGACGACAGATGCATCCCTCCTGGGCTGGGGAGCACATTGCCAAGGGGCACGTACTCAGGGCCTTTGGACCACGTGGGAGTCTGCTCAGCAGATTAACTTCCTGGAGCTCAGAGCGATCCACCTGGCTCTCAAGGCCTTCTCCCACCTGACCTCCCACCAGTCCGTCCTTGTCCAGACGGACAATCAAGTTGCCATGTTCTACGTGAACAAGCAGGGGGGCACGGGCTCCTTCCTTCTCTGCCGGGAAGCACAGAAGCTCTGCTCTTGGGCCGTCAGTCACGGCGTTCTTCTCAAGGCAGTTTATCTCCCAGGCCAAGAAAATTGCCTGGCGGACAAACTCAGCAGGATCCTCCAGCCGCACGAGTGGCGCCTGGATCCCTTGGTAGTTCAGAAGCTCTTTCTAAAGTGGGGCCTCCCCACGATGGATCTCTTTGCCAGTCCTCACAACCGGCAACTTCCTCGCTTCTGCTCTCGTCAGCCACACCCCCTTCGAGTTGCGGCGGACGCTTTTCTACTCTCATGGTCGGGGAGCCTTCTGTACGCTTTCCCTCCCATCCCGCTAGTCTCTCGGACTCTTTTCAAGGTTCTCCGAGACAAAGCCTTCATGATCCTGGTGGCCCCTCGCTGGCCCAGACAGCCGTGGTTTCCACTCCTGCTGCAATTAGCGGTAGAGGATCCATTCCCTCTGGGGTTACAACCGGATCTCCTCACTCAGGATCAGGGGTCTCTGCTACACCCCAACCTCAGGTCTCTCAACCTAATGGCCTGGCTGCTGAGAGGGTAGTCCTTGCTCCCCTTCTCCTGCCGGCAGAGGTGGAGGAGGTCGTCTTAGCTTCGCGACGACCTTCTACCCGCAAATGCTACGCCCTTAAATGGCGTCGTTTTTTCCGTTTGGTGTACCCAACAGTCTCAGGATCCCTTCTCCTGCCCGGTGTCGGTGATCTTGCAGTACTTGCTATACCTCTCTAATCTGGGACTTAAGTCCAACTCCGTCAAAGTTCACCTCAGTGCTCTTTCAGCACATCATGTGCCGGTGGACGGCAGACCTCTCTCCAACGACCCTCTCGTAGCGAGGTTTCTCCGTGGTCTCCTTCTACTTAAACCACCTCTGCGCCCGCCAGCGCCTGACTTGGACCTGAATGTGGTTTTACAGCGGATCACCTGTCCGCCTTTTGAACCTATGGCTACCTGTTTTCTCCGTTTTCTTTCTTGGAAAACATTGTTCTTGATAGCCCTCACTTCCGCTAGACACGTAAGTGAATTGCAGGCCCTCGTGTCTGATCCCCCTTACACTCGGTTCTACAAAAATAGGGTAGTCCTACGGACTCACCCAAAATTTCTTCCAAAAGTGGTCTCCCCTTTTCACATCAATCAGGAGGTGGTACTTCCAACCTTCTTTCCCAGACCACACTCCAGCCGAGCTGAAACGGTCCTCCATACCCTGGACTGTAGAAGGGCATTGAACTTCTACCTTGACCGTACGCGGGAGCACCGTAAAGCTGCTCAGCTTTTTGTGTCTTTTGACCCCAATAAATTGGGGCTCCCGGTCTCCAAGCGTACTCTGTCCATCTGGGTTGCGGACTGTATCTCTTGGGCTTATGGGGCAGCCGGACTCTCCTTGGAAGGTCGAGTCACGGCTCATTGCGTTCGGGCAAAGGCTACGTCAGTGGCTTACCTCCGCTCTGTTCCGCTGGCAGACATCTGCCGGGCCGCTACTTGGTCTTCGAGCCAGACTTTTGCGGTCCATTACTGTCTCGAGAGGGAGTCCCGCAGGGACAGTGCTTTCGGACAGGCAATCCTCCGTAATCTCTTTGAGGTCTGAGCAACTCCTACCCTCCATCCCGGATGTGGGCTACCGGTGGGTAATAATTCAGCGAAGATTCTTTCCTTCTGTGCTGCTGAGCTAGAGGGAGCTCATTTTTGTGCTTAGGGTCTCCGGTAGCCTTAAGCTTGGGAGTCCCATAAGTGAGGACTGACTTCCTGCTTGGTTCTGGAGAAAGCGTAGTTACTCACCTGTAACAGGTGTTCTCCAGGAGCAGCAGGAATCAGTCCTCACAACCCTCCCTCCTCCCCTTGGAGTTGCAATCACCTGCTTTAGTTTTTTTGCAAATTTTTATGCTGTCTTTTTTAGCTATGTCATCTGACTGGCTAAGATGGCACCCTTGGGCGGGAAGAGGACCGCGCATGCGCGCTGCAATTCCCAAAGGCTTTCTTTGAAAGCTGGGGAAAATTGCTCCGCGAGGGCTCCGTCGGCGCCGACGTCACCCATAAGTGAGGACTGATTCCTGCTGCTCCTGGAGAACACCTGTTACAGGTGAGTAACTACGTTTTACATAGAACGGTACAGTAGCAACTATTTACACTGAACAATTATCAATTGCCTTAGTGTTATAACGGTAGTCTTACATTTTAGCTGTTTGTAATAGCTTGTGACTTGCTAAAGGAGGAAACCTGTTGTGGTTGGGGTTGTTGATTGGAATTGTATTGCTGAGGTTGCATGTTTTATGTGGTGTCAAAGTGCTCTCTGATAAGGTGGGTTGTTAGATATTTCTTGAAATCTGTGATATCTGAGGTTGCTCTCAGGTGATGCACGAGCGAGTTCCATAGTGATGGGGTATAATATTTGAATACTCTGTGTAGTGCTGATTGAGAAGTGTAAGCATCTATGATAGTTGATGAGAGGGTTTTTGGATTTATTTATTTATTTACATTTTTCTTATATACCGCGCTTTTCTGCATCAGTGCAGTTTAAATTGAACAAACTGAAATTGCATTGAACAGGGCATTATAACTTGGAGATAACTATTTTACAGGGAACATGGGCTATGGAGGGTTAAGTGGCTTGCCCAAGACCACAAGGAGCACCTGTGGGACTAGAAACCCCAGTCCTTCCGGTCCAAGGTTGCTGTCCTCTAGTGGGATATGAACCCCCGACCTTCCGGCCTGAAGTACCTTGCCCCAACCACTAGGCCACTCCTCCACTCCTGAATGTTGTGGATGTTGCTTTCTCCTTAGTTAAAGAGTTCCAGACACTCAATTATCTCTTTTAAACATTCAGGGGATTGGTTGTGCCATCATTATGACTTTGTATTTTATTAGTGCTCGGATGGGGAGCCAGTGGAGGGATTTTAAGATGGGGGGATGATGTGATCTTGTTTTTTGGTTCTAGTGATTAATCGTGCAGCTGTATTTTGCGCTAGTTGTAATGCCTGAGTTGCACATTTGGGGTAAACCTTGAAGAACTAGATTACAGTAATCTGTGGATTGATTATTGCCTGGCAGACGGAACGGAAGTGGTTCTTGTCAAGTATGGGTTGTAGATTTTTCAGGATTTTCATTTTATTGTAGGCTTTGGCAGTTGATTTATTGATGTGGGATTGGAAATTGAGTCTCTGGTCAAAGAGTATTCCAAGGTATTTTACCTCATTCTTCACTGGAATTGCTTGGCTTCCTATTAGTAGATTTTGAGGGGGGTTAAATGCAGTGTCTTTTGAAATTGAAAGCTTTGGATTTGTTGTAGTTAATTGCAAGGTTGCATTGTATTAGCCATTCTGAGACTTCTGACATGCAACATTTCTTATGTTCTTAAGAGGAGATGGCGGAGTAGTCAGGATTCGTGGTGTCTAGGTTGGAGTAGATCATTAGGTTGTCGGCGTATAGGTAACATAAGATATGCCATACTGGGTCAGACCAAGGTCCATCAAGCCCAGTATTCTGTTTCCAACAGTGGCCAATCTAGGTCATACGTACCTAGCAGTTTCCCCAAGGGACACAGGTTCCACAATGCTTGTATTGGTTCAAGCATTGATATCCTGGGTCCCTTCTTAATAATGGTTTATGGACCTTTCCTCCAGGAACTTGTCCAAACCTTTTTTAAACCCAGCTACATAAACAGTCTTTACTACATCCTCCGGTAACAAATTCCAGAGTTTGATTACGCGTTGAGTGAAAAAATATTTTCTTTTATTAGTCTTAAATAGTTTACCCTGTAGCTTCATTGCATGTCCCCTAGTCTTTCTATATTCTGACAAGGTAAACAATCGATCTGCGTTTACCCGTTCCACTCCGTTCATTAATTTATAGACTTCTATCATATCTCCCCTCAGCCGTCTCTTTTCCAGGTTAAAGAGCCCTAACCTTTTTAGCCTTTCTTCTTAGGAGTATCCTTCCATCCCCTTTACCATTTTGGTGGCTCTTCTCTGAACCTTTTCTAAAATCGCTATATCCTTTTTAAGATACGGCGACCAGAATTGCACACAATATTCAAGGTGCGGTCTCACCATGGAACGATATAGAGGCATTATAATATCTTTTGTTTTATTTTCCATTCCTTTCCTTATCATACCTAGCATTCTATTTGCTCTCTTGGCCACCGCTGCACACTGGGCCGAGGTTTTTTTGGCAACAGCCTCTCTGACCTCGCCTTTAAACCATGCTGGCAGCTTTTTGGACTTCCTTCCACTTTTCATAAAGCGTGGAATACAGCTGGTCTGGGCTTCCAAGATAGTATTTTTCAACAGCAACCAAGGCTGATGTACGTCTTTAACCTTTGCAACTGCTCCTTTTAGTTTTTTCTTAACTGTTTTCCTCATTTTATCATAGTCTCCCTTTCGAAAGTTAAAAGGTAGTACTGTGGATTTCCTTACTATCCCTCCTCCACTAATTAAATCAAAGGCGATCATGCTATGATCACTATTGCCAAGTGGCCCCAACAACCTTATCTCTTGCACTAGATCTGGTGTTCCACTAAGGACTAGGTCTAATATGGCTTCCCCTCTGGTCGGTTCATGAACCAGCTGCTCCAAGAAGCAGTCATTTATTTCATCTAGGAACTTTATCTCCCTAGCATGTCCTGACGTGCTATTGTACGTTGTGTTTCCGTATAATTTTGCAGACTAGCTAAATATAAATGTTGAAAAGGAGTGCGGAAAGTGCTGGGTCTTGAGGAAGTCCTTGAATTAATGGGAAAAGGTCTTCTTTTGGAAAGGTAAGAGCGAAACCATGACAGTAGGGTGTCGCTTATTCCTATATCCTTCAGCTTGTCCAGGAGTATGGAGTGTATTATTGAATGAAATGCAGATGCTATGTTAATGAATATGAGTATGAAACTTTGATTTTTTTAGTCCCCTTGAGAATCGTGTTCAGTAGGGATGTTGTTAAGATTTCAACCCTGTGGAACTCTCGGAATCCATGCTGGATCGAGTGGGAAGGTTGAGTCGACGTGATCTTGTAGCTGGCGTAGGATTAACTTCTCGATTAATTTGTAAAGAAGTGGTATGTTGGATATGGGAATTTTAACACAGGCCCTGCTAGTTGCGTGGCATGATTGGTGTGTGGCAAACCCCATGCTAATGGTTGACACACATTAGTAAACATGCCCCTTAAACTTGAAAATCTGTTTAATTAAAATGTCTTCTAAATATTTTTTTCTTGTGTTACTTATTTTGATACCTACCATATAAAGGGAGCACCCTGCCTTATGTTGTCTAAATGTAATCTGTATGGATTTGGTATATGTGAAACCAAAGATTTTTTAATATTGATTCACTTAGCCTACTAAATCCTTGTTGGGTATTGATTTGAAAAGTATATAGTAAACCTCCACAAGCAGAGTTCTTGTTCAACATCATTTTTATTGGGAGTCGAAGGCTTGGTAGGGTTTTTTTTTCCCCCCTAGTGTTTAGAATGCGGGGTGAGTTGCTTTCAGGTACTGGAGGTATTTTCCAGTTCATACTGCTAGACCAGTCCAGACAAACGGGTTATGCACCCCTGCCAGCAGATCTTGGAGACAGAGAATTCTACCAGAGCTCTGATAGGCTGGAGCCTGGTGATATAATCCTACCCCTAGGGGTCTCCCTCAGTTTTTCTCTGTCCCCAGCAGATCTGGATGCTTTTTTTTTATTGCTCCTTCAAACAAAATTTAAAATGCTTTATTTCTTTGTGATTTCTCTTGGAGAGATTATGCCCTGAGTTGCCAGTGTACTTATCTGAGCACCAGGATGATTCCAGCTGAAGCTCCTGTGTCCTCTGTCACAGTAGAGATCGCTGATGTGCAGACTCCCCAGCACTAGTCATGAGGGCTATTTAGCTGGATGGTAAGCCTCCTGAAATTCAGTCCCTGGGGCTGATTTTAGTGGTGAGGCAGCTGCAGTGGTTTGAGCAGCGGTCCGTGGCTTCTCTGCACTTTCGGTACTGTAAGTACAGAAACTATCTTTCTCCCACTGCTGTCTGCAACTCTGTGGTAACTCGATTTCCTGTGCGGATATCCAGTTTAGTCCTCCACAATCGGGTACTGCCCCTCTCACTGCAGCCTGTAGACTGGACCAATCAAATCTTCTGTAGTACATATCCAGCAGGAGCTCCCAGAAGCCCCCCAGTGTGTCCAGTCTCGTTGCAGTGTGTAGACGTAAAAGTGTGTCCTCTGGGCACACTTAGTGACCTTTGCAGGAGCAACACTAGTTAGTTGTTTTTAGGGTTTGTTTTGGGGCATTTCTCTACTATTTTTGTTTTTGGTAGCTAGCTGTGCCTTTAAAAATAAGAAAGACAAAAGAAGCCTGTCTCCCTGGAGCTGTGCCACAGGAGACTAGGAGAAAGTCAGACCTGCTGGCTGCTGTTGCCTGCCTAGCACATTTTATCAGCCCTGGGTGAGCTTCCCCTAGACAGGACGGGGAATTGCCATACCTATAAGGCAGTGCCTGGTACTGGGAGATTGTGGCTGAATCTTCTGTTCCTGAGCTGGTAGGAGTTTGCATTTCATTTTTTTCTTTCTTGTGTGCAATGCTCTGTCTGGGATGCCAGCGTTTCTGTAGGCTCTCCTGAGCCCATTTGGCAGTTTTTATTCAATCTGCTCGTGTGTCCTGTATTAGAGGGTCGTTTTATTTGTTTTCCATATTATTTGGTGGTTTTTATATTTTCGCGCCGTTTTTTACCGCGGGTGAAAAAGTGCGGCGGCCATTTTGGATTTTAAAAGTGCTTTTCCAGGCATTTTTGATCGCTGTGCACAGGTTCCCCTAGCGTTTTTGGGGTTCCTCTTTCTGGCGATTTTGCTCAGGGCCCCCCAGGGATCCTGGGATATATTTTGTTTCTTGTAAAAAAAAAAAAAAAAAAAAAAGTTAAGTTACTTTTAAATCGGGGCTGATTTGCATAGGATTGCCCAGGTGGTGTGGGCTTTCCTGTGGCTGTCTTATTCTATTCCCCTGGGCAGAGGTGGCCTTGGGATGGCTTCCAAGCCCCAGTGTGTGATTTGTGGGTCCCGCAGGACGGCAGGGACTGACTCTGGCATCTGCAGGGGCTGTGCTGCAGTGCCCTCTGAGTTAGAGCAATCTGTGAATGTTCAGGAACAGGCTACCCCTGGGGATGCTTCTACTTCCGGGGACAGCGTTCTTTCTCCAAGCATCCCTCAGTCTGGCTCGGTTCCTCCGGCCAGCGGTTCAGTGGCTGCGCTCCAGCAGGCGGCTGTTGCTGCCTCAACTATGGACTTCTCCCCTGATTTTGTACTCCTCATGCATCAGGCATTTCGCCTGAGCAGGTCCGGACAGTTGCCGGCTGTCTGGCCCCCCTCCCTCCCCTCGGGGTCCTTGGGGGCGGCTCAGTGTCCCTCACCGCCCGGGGGCAAGCGGCTTCGGTTGGGGGGACAAGAGCAGGACGCCCTGGGTCTCCTGGATTCCGAGGCAGAGGGCGATCCTGAGACTGAAGCGGAGGATTTGGAGGATGGGAGATCCCTGGGCCGGAAGATCAGGCTCGGGTCATTCGAGTGTTCCGTAGGGACGAGCTGGTTCCTTTGGTCACGGAGTCCCTTCAGGCGCTAAACCTTTCGGCGGTGCGGTCCCTGGAGGAGGAGGGTCTTGAGGATCCTCTGATTCAAGCAGTCAGGGATGCCCAGGTGGTTTTTTCCCGTCCACCGCGTGGTGGATCAGATGATCCAGGCGGAGTGGGAGCACCCGGAATCCGGTTTGAAGGGGATTCGGACCATGAATCGGCTTTATCCTCTTGCTGACAAGGACAGGGACTTGTTCAGGTCCCCCCGGGTGGATGCTGCGGTCTCCGCAGTGACCAAGAAAACCACCATCCCGGTTGAGGGGGCGGCGGCCCTCAAGGACGGGCAGGATAAGAAGGTTGATAACTTGCTCAAGCAAACCTTCGATACGGATGCCGTGTCATTGCAGGCCTCTATCTGTGGGGCTTGGGTGGCTCGGTCGTGTCTGCGGTGGTCACAGCAACTGCGCTCGAGCCCCGGACTAGACCAGCAGGGTCTGGTGGAGGTGACCCGGCTGGAGTCCGGCTCGGCTTACCTGGCGGATCTGTTTTATGATTTGATCCGCGCGTTGGCTAACAGTATGGCATCCGCGGTAGCAGCGCGCCGGTCCCTCTGGTTGCGCAGCTGGGCGGCGGACAGTTCTTCTAAGGCCCGCCTCAGTAAGCTGCCGTTTAAGGGCAGATTATTATTTGGGGAGGCTCTCGAGAAATTGGTAAAGGATCTCGTTGAGTCCAAAGGGGGCCGGCTTCCGGAGGATAAACCAAGGTCCAACCGGTCCACCTCGTCGGCGCGGGGATCCTTTCGGGATCAGCGCAGGTTTCGGCCCTCCCGCCAGTGGTCCTCGCAGCGGGGCCGGTTTGGAGCCCGTAGCCAAGGATTTCGGGCTTTCAGGGGAGCCGGCAGAGGCTTCTCCGCAGCCGGCTCTTCATCGGGTTCTTCCTTTGGACGCAAGCCACAATGACGCCAGGCAGGCTCTGGAGGGAGGACCGCTTGTCGGCGGTCGCTTGCGCGACTTTCTTTCCTCTTGGGCCCAAATAACGTCGGATCGCTGGGTGCTACAAATTATGGAGGAGGGTTACGCTCTGGAATTTGCGTTCCCACTTCCAGATTCCTTTGTTCTGTCTCCCAGCAGGGGCGAGCAAAAGACGAGGGACATCCGCGTGACCCTGGCTCGATTGTTAGCGCTGGGAGCGGTGGTTCCAGTGCCTCCCTTGGAAAGAGGCGCTGGTCGCTACTCCATCTATTTTGTGGTACCCAAAAAGGGCGACTCTCTGCGTCCGATTTTGGATCTCAAAGGCGTGAATCGCGCGCGCTCAGAGTGCCGCATTTCCGCATGGAAACCCTGCGGTCAGTCATTGTAGCGGTGCGAAAGGGGGAGTTTTTGACGTCCCTCGATCTTACCGAGGCCTATCTGCACATTCCGATACACCCAGCCCATCAGCGGTTCTCCGCTTCGCGTTCCCGTGGGGCCACTTTCAGTTCCGGGCCATGCCGTTCGGCTTGGCTACGGCCCCGCGCACTTTCACAAAGGTGATGGTGGTGGTTGCGGCGGCCTTGCGCAAGGAGGGCATTTTGGTCCATCCTTACCTGGACGACTGGTTGATACGAGCAAAATCCGGTCGAGAGTGCCTGCGGGTCACGAGCAGGGTGGTAGCTCTGCTGCGATCCCTCGGCTGGGTGGTGAACGAAAGAAAGAGTTGTCTGCGGCCCTCGCAGGACCTGGAGTATCTGGGGGTGCGCTTCGACACTGCTCGGGGGCTGGTGTGCCTTCCCGAGCGCCGCGTCCTGACGTTGCGGGCTCTTGTCCGACTATTTCGGGGGATGCCCGCTCCGTCGGCGTGGTGGTACCTACGGCTTCTCGGAACGATGGCGGCGACCTTAGAGGTGGTTCCGTGGGCGCGGTTCCACATGCGCCCGCTACAGAGGGCGCTCCTTCGTCGCTGGTCCAACCAGTGCGATTCCTTGCACAAGAGACTGCCCTGCCCGAAGGCAGTGCGGCGGTCGCTTCGGTGGTGGCTCTCCTCCGAGAACCTGACGCGGGGAATTCCCTTGGAGCCTCCTCTGTGGGTCCCCCTCACTACGGATGCGAGCCTAGTCGGCTGGGGAGCACACTGCGAGACCCGCTTCACGCAGGGGGTGTGGTCCTCGCAGGAAGCGTCTTGGTCGATCAACCGCCTCGAGCTTCGGGCGGTCCGACTAGCCCTGATGGCCCTGGAACCTCTGCTCCTGGGCCGGGCGGTCCGAGTCTGGTCGGACAATGCGACCACGGTGGCGTACATCAATCGCCAAGGGGGCACAGGGAGTGTGGCCCTGGAAACCGAAGCGACGGCCTTGTTCAGCTGGGTGCAGACTCGGCTGCCGGCGATCTCGGCGGCGCACATTGCAGGCGCGGACAATGTCCAGGCCGACTTTCTCAGCAGAGTGCGGGTGGACCCCGGAGAGTGGGAGTTAAATCCTCAGGTGTATGCGCAGATAGTTCGGCGGTGGGGTCCGCCCATCATGGATCTCATGGCGACCTTCCAGTCGGCCAAGACAAGTCGCTTCTTCAGCAGACGGCGGGAGCGGATGTCCGAAGGACTCGACGCTCTCATTCAGCCGTGGCCGACGTCCGGGATGCTGTACGTTTTCCCCCCGTGGGCCCTGATCGGTCGGGTCGTCCAGCGCATCGAGGGCCATCAGGGCCGGGTGCTGCTGGTGGCTCCGGATTGGCCCCGGAGGCCCTGGTATGCCGACCTCGTTCGGCTTCGAGACGGCGTGCCGTGGCGCCTTCCGGCGCTACCGGTTCTTCTTCTTCAGGGCCCCTTGCGGATGCCCCAGGTGGCTCGGTTCTCGCTTACGGTTTGGCCATTGAGAGGGCTCGGCTGAAAAAGAAGGGTTATTCGCCCGCGGTGATTTCCACCTTACTGCAGGCAAGAAAGTCGTCCACTTCTCTTACTTATGTTCGAATTTGGAGAATTTTTGAGGACTGGTGCTCCCGGCGTGGAGTTCGGGCGGCGACTGTCTCGGTGCCCGTCGTGCTCAGCTTTCTGCAGGATGGCTTCGAGAAGGGTCTCGCGGCCAGTTCCCTGAAGGTCCAGTTGGCCGCGCTCTCTTGCTATAGAGGCAAGGTTTTGGGCCGCCTTCTTGGCGCTCATGCGGATGTGCGGCGTTTCTTGACCGCCGTGTTTCATTTGCGGCCTTCCCGCAGAGCGGTGATTCCTCCGTGGGATTTGAATTTAGTTCTGCGGGCCCTGGCTCGGGAACCCTTTGAGCCCTTGCGGAGGGCATCCTTGAAGGATCTCACGTTGAAGACGGTTTTTCTGGTAGCCATTTGCTCGGCACGGCGCATCTCGGATCTACAGGCCTTGTCATGCCGAGAACCTTTCTTGTCTTTTTCTGCGGAGCGGGTTGTGCTCCGTCCGGTTCCCTCCTTCCTGCCAAAGGTGGTGTCTCCTTTTCACCTGAATCAGGCAGTATTTCTACCAGTGATTTCGGCGGACTCGGTCGAGTCGGTGGACAAGGGGCTTCACCGGCTTGCTGTGGGCCGCACGCTGCGTCGGTATTTACAGTCTACCGAGTCATTTCGGAAGACTGATCGGCTTTTTGTGCTCTTTGGGGGTGCACGGAAAGGGGAGGCGGCGGCTAAGGCCTCCATTGCTCGATGGCTTAAAGAAGCGATCGCCTCCGCGTATCTGTTGCAGCGGCGGCCGGTTCCGGAGGGGCTCCGGGCTCATTCTACTAGGGCTCAGGCGGCCTCTTGGGCGGAGCATGGTCTGGTTCCACCAGCGGAGATCTGTAGAGCGGCCACTTGGTCGTCTCTGCATGCTTTCAGCAGGCACTATCGCTTGGATGTGTCAGCGGCTCGGGATTCCTGTTTTGGTTCGGCGGTTTTGCGCGCCGGCCTACAAGGTCCCGCCCGGTCTTAACTGCTCTGTTACATCCCGATTGTGGAGGACTAAACTGGATATCCGCACAGGAAATGGAAATTACACTAACCTGGTAATTGTAGTTCCTGTAGGATCCAGTTTAGTCCTCCTTCCCTCCCGAATATCTGCATGATCTTGCGGCGCGCTATCCCGAGCGGGAGATTCTAAGATAGTTTTGCGTCCCGTTCGGACCTTAGCGGCAGTCGTGCTTATAGCTATGGCTCTTCCCTTTCTTTTGGGGTTCCGTAAGCTCCTTAGTACCTGGGGGGAGCTCTGTGTCAATTTAGGGGCGTCGATTCCGGCGCCGTGCAGTGTTCTGACTTCCTCGTTTGGGGAGGGAGTTGGTTATTCCAGGGGGGAAGTACAAGGTTTAATGTTAATCTGATAATAATCTGATGTGTTGCTTCGTTCAGTATGCTTTGTTACTAGTACACTGGGGGGCTTCTGGGAGCTCCTGCTGGATATGTACTACAGAAGATTTGATTGGTCCAGTCTACAGGCTGCAGTGAGAGGGGCAGTACCCGATTGTGGAGGACTAAACTGGATCCTACAGGAACTACAATTACCAGGTTAGTGTAATTTCCATTTATTTTTCTTGATTTTTCAGCGATTTTAGGCATTTCTCTCATGCCTGCAACCCTCCCTCCTTCTCCTTTGACTTTTTAAGTTAATTCCTTAGCTTTTGGGGGTTTTAATTCACTCTTTTGAGGTTTATTTTTGCTGGCGGCCATTTTGAATAGCTAATGAGCCCCGGTTTTTGGCGGGAAGCCAGATTCCTTCTCTGCTGGCTTCTAACAGCTATATTGCTGTTTAAGTTTTTTTTTCCACAACACTTGCTAGCTGTGAGTTGTGAAGGGGTTCCTTTTTCTCTGCCTATGTATTATCATAATGAATAAAAAGTACGGAAGGCATGAATAGAGAACAGGATGCAATTCAGAGCCACAGTACAATGCTAAGTCACTGACGAATGGTGCAGGGCTCATGGGTTCCATCCACCACTGTGCCCAATAAAGAAGGCTAGCTGAGGCTTTACCTATTATGGGGAATATTGTTAAATGCCTGTTCCTGCGGGACGCAGTTATTTGTTTTTAGTTCTCACTATGCCTTATTCAGGTTTACGCTGCATAGGCTGTCAGAAAAAACACAGGGACCTCATGAATCAGCTGTGCTCTTCCCCCAGCATCTTGCTTCCCCAGATGAACTTGGGTACTCCTGAGCTTGGCTTCAGTGGAGCTCTCCATTGGCTTTACGCTGCGCTGAGTCTTTCCCACGAGAGTTTGGACGCCTCCAGGAAGTTCAGGTATCATTTTCTGAAAGAATGAGTAGCCTCTTTTTTTCTTACTTGCCCCAGCTGCTCTGGGATGATTTCAACTGCATCCGGACCCGCTGCCTCTGAGTTTTGAAGTTCCTGCTTTAAAATTTTAATCCACAAACTGCAGCCGGGTTACTTTGTACGTCTTACTGAATATTGTACCTGTCTTATTCAATATACCATTTGATTAGAATTTTAAGTCAGTGTTTTGGATCCTGACTGTTTTGGGCTCGGCCTAATTAAGCATACTCACTGTAATCTTCCTACAGCTGGATTTGAGCTTCTACATCCCTCCCCAGAAACACCTTTCAGCCCCTACCATGGAGGTCTGAATGGCTGCGGAGGGATCACACTCTAATTTCCCTACTTTCAGTCACTGTAATTGCCTTACCCTGACTTTGAAAGTTTCTCTGTGCCAGCACAGTGAATGACTGACAGTTCCCTTCTCAGCTCAGTGAATACCTGACAGTTTTCTGTGCCAGCGGCCATTTTGTTTTTCTCTTCAGTGTTTCTTTTTGGAGGAAACAGCTCTAGACAGCAGTTTCCACACATTTCAACATGCTGTGGAGGCACGTGGAGTTTCAAGATCCTTTTCTTAAAGAGTCCTGGGTTTCCCTGAGCCTACCTTGCTTTTTGTTTTAAATGCTAAAAAAAAAACAAAAACCCACAAGAAGAGGAAAGGTGGTTTAAGTCTCTACAATGCATCTTTCTCTGGCTGTCTTATATGAGATATGTAATCAGCCGAAGGGGGCATTAATAGATTGCTTGTGTTCCACCTGCACGCTGCATCCCGGAGACTTTCCCCATTCCCACTGCGCTGCTAGCTGGGTTCATCAGCACCTTATCTCCCCCCTCCTCAGAGCCCCTGCTGCAGGAGAAGATTCAGTCAGCTCCCATGTCGCTTCCACAGCCGCTGGAGGCCACAGCAGCCTTGACTGACAGTGCCTTCCTCACACTCTTCCATCTGGCATGACGCCTGTGACTTTTGGAGTCTTTTGGATTATCTCCTACACCTGTCCAGTAGCAGGCGAGCATCTGGCGTGGTCTCGCAAGTGGTCCCATAAGTCCTCAGACCTTAGAGCAGTACGTCCTCCTTGGGGCGTAGCATGTGCCTTGCGGGGTACTATGGATATTCAAGAAGACTTTAAATCTTCGGAGGTCAGCCCTGACTCGTTGGAGTACGGAGATAGGGAATATTCTCCGTCTGTTTTCTTCGCTGACTGTTCTCAGCCTTTTTCGGTAAGAGGAGTTGCCGGCTCTAATCACACAGGTGATGGAGTCGCTCCCCCTAGCTGACACGCCTGCTCCCTCCGGATTCTCAACTCCGGTTGCAGCCGGATCCCATTTTCCAGAGCATTCGTACGGCACGCGGTATTGGTCGGTTATACCCTTGGTCTCCCTTTCACTTGGACTGTTGGCTGACATACCCGACAGTTGATGCATTCTGACCAGGGTCATCAGGCATACCACACTTCCGGTTGAGGGCGGAGAGGCGCTCCGCGACCAGCTAGACCTGAAGAGTTGGGAGACTGCTACAGTCCGGTTTTCCTTCGCCCGCTATTTCCTTCTTGCAGGTGTGCGGAGGTCTGGCAGTTCGGGCCTCCCTTCGATGGATTCCGCAGCTTCCAGGTGTTCCTGAGTTGGTTCATTTCGAATCCATCGCTGCATTCCGGGCAGAGGCATTCTGTGATCTCTTGCAGCTGTCAGCTCGCTTCCTAGCACCGGTGTCGGTAGCTCGGAGATGGCTCAGCCTGCGTCAATGGGCAGCGGATGTTGCTTCATTTAAAGGCTCCAGTGTTTAGATGCCATTCGTCCCGGTCCACCGTTGGAAGGAGGACTGGGCCGTTACTCTGTCTATTTTGGAATGCTTCAGGTCCTGGATTTTCTCGGGGCTGGGTGCGACACTCGTAGGGGACGGGTGTTTCTACCTCAGGAACGTTTTCAGAAGATCTCTCTTCAGCTCCGCCACTGCTTGGATCAAGCGGCTTCTCGGCCTTGAGGCTACCTTCAACTCTTGAGGTCCATGGCAGCAGCGATAGACCTCATTCCGTGGGCAAGAACGCTCTTGCGCTGCTTGCCGACGGCACTTCTATCTCGTTGGTCGCCGGTATCGGAGAGTTATCGAATCCGGTTGCCTTTGCTTCTGCCGGTGCGCCGCAGCCTCCGCTGGTGGCTTCAGGCACACAATCTTCTACGGGCGGTCCCTCTAGAGTCTCTGCGCTGGATCTTGATGACGCCAATCGCCGACCTCTCCGGTTGGGGAGCACCTTGCGGCTTAGCCTCGGCGCAGGGGAGTTGGTCACCTCGCGAAGCCCAAGGGTCTATCAATCCTCTCGAGACGCGGAAAGTGCGCTTCGCCCTTCTTCAGTTTCAGCCTCTAATGCAGCGGTGTGCGGTTCGGATCCTGTCCGACGCCAGGACGGTTGCTTACCTAAGCCGCCTAGGCGGCACGCAATGTCCGGATGTCTCACAGGAGAGGCGTTTGCTCCTCCCGTGGGCGGAGGAACATCTTCATGCTGTCGGCACAGCACATCGCAGGCGTGAACAATGTGTAGGCCGATTTTCTCACCCGGCACACTCTGGAGCCCGGGGGCTGGGCTCTGCAGCCGGATGCATTCCGGTCCATTGTTCACCTGTGGGGACTACTGACCATGGATCTAATGGCTACGGCGCAGACTGCCACGGCTTCGCTGTACTTCGGCCATTGGAGGGACGAGGGAACGCACGGCATAGATGCTCTCTCAACCGTGGCCGATTCATCTTCTCCTGTGTGTTTTCCCTCCCTGATCCGTGATATGCATGGTTCTCCAGCGGCTCCGAGACCGTCGCGACCCTGTACTCCTGCTGGCTCCGAATTGGGCTCGCGGACCATGGTATGCGGATCTCTTCCGTCTGTCTGGGGCGTCGATGCTCCGCCTCGAGGCGTTTCTCGGCCTTCTGATTCAGGGACCGGTGGAAATGGAAGACCCGGCTCCTTACTCGCTTATGGCCTGGCAATTCCACGCCGCCAGTTTGCTCGCTACGGCTATTCGCCTAGCGTGGTCGTGACGCTTCTCACGGCGCGGCGGTCTACCACGACGCTGACTTACGCTCGGGTTTGGCGTCTCTTGATGGTTGGTGTTTGCGAAATAACCTCTCACCCTGGCGTTGCGGTGTTCCGGATATCCTGTCCTTTTTACAGGCCGGAGTGGATAAGGGATTAGCGCTCGATTCCTTGCGAGTACAAGTGGTTGCCTCAACTTGTTTTCGGGGTCCTATAGCGGGGCGATCGATAGCTTCGCATTTGGATGTGTCTCGGTTCCTCCGCGGATTTAGGCCTTCCGGCCTCCTCTGCGTTCGCCTGTACAGGCGTGAGCTCTCGTGCTTGTCCTCTGTGCCCTCGTTGCTCCTCTCTTTGAGCCTCTGAGGGCATGTTCTCTTCTAGATTTGACTCTGAAGGCAGTCTTCTTGGTGGCCATAACTTCGGCACGCCGTCTTTCTGAGTTCCAGGCTCTCTCGTGTCGACATCCCTATCTCTCGTTTTCCTCCGAAGGCGTTTCTCTGAGAACTGTCCCTTCCTTTGTTGCCCAAAGTGCTGACGCTGTTCACTGTTGACCAGCCTCTTTTCTTTTCGTCTTTAACAAAGGCGCAGTGTGACAGTGGTCGGTCTCCGTTGCGGGCGGTGGACCTTAAGAAGGCTCTTTTTCGGTATCTGGGGGTCGCGGAACCCTTCCATATGACTGTTGCTCTTTTGTCTTGTTCGCGGGTTCTCGTCGGGGATCCGCAGCCTCCGAATCTACCATTTCTAGATGGGTTACGGAGGCCATTGAGGCGGCGTACCTTCTTCTGGGAGAGCCAGCTCCACCGGGACTCCGTGCTCACTCCTCTCGGGCGCAAGCAACTTTGTAGGCCGGGAGGTCTCATGTAGTTCCTTTCGATATTTGCCGGGCGGCGACTTGGTCGTCGCTGTCCACCTTTGTCGGTCATTATAGGTTGGACGTTCATGCCCGTCAGGAGGTCCGTTTTGGAGTTGCTGAGCTGTCGGCGGCCTTGCCCCCCCTTTGAATGTAGGTAGCTTGGGTACTGCCCGTTTGTCTGAACTGGTCTAGCAGTATGAACTGGAAGGAGAAATTTCACTTACCGTTAATTTCCTTTCCTGGAATACTGCTAGACCAGTCCAGGACCCGCCCTGCTGTTGGAGTGCCGCTGGTGCGGTGCAGCCGCCGACCGCGGTTCTTCTCTTTGCCGGTATGCCTCACCATGGGCAGTCCATGGGTTCGTAGGTGGATACTGTTTTCAGCTCTAGGGAGTTCTTTGGCTCTTTTGTATATAGTTCACTTGAGACCCTCTGGGGTGATGTTACAGTTCATGTTGCATTAGCTTGTGGACGTAACTCCTAGGGGTAGGATTATATCACCAGGCTCCAGCCTATCAGAGCTCTGGTAGAATTCTCTGTCTCCAAGATCTGCTGGCAGGGGTGCATAACCCGTTTGTCTGGACTGGTCTAGCAGTATTCCAGGAAAGGAAATTAACGGTAAGTGAAATTTCTCCTTGCTGTCCCCAGGGGGCTTACAATCTAAGGTTGGACCTGAGGCAGTGGAGGGTTAAGTGAGTTGCCCAAGGCCTCAAGGAACATTGGTGAGATTTGAGCCCTAACGTCCCAAGTTTCAGTCCACTGCTTTAACCACTAGGCCCATGGTTCTCAACCCAGTCCTTGGGGCAAATCAAGCCAGTCAGGTTCTGAGGATCCCCACAGTGAATATAAGAACATAAGATATGCCATACTGGGTCAGACCAAGGTCCATCAAGCCCAGTTTTCTGTTTCCAACAGTGGCCAATCTAGGTCATACGTACCTAGCAGTTTCCCCAAAAGAGACAGGTTCCACAATGCTTGTATTGGGTCAAGCATTGGTATCCTGGGTCCCTTTTTATTTATTTATTTATTTATTTTTAACAGTTTTTATATACCGCGCTATTCATCATCAGTGCGGTTTACATTTTAACAACATTGTACTTAAGCATAAAACATATGTCAAGTTTACAGCTAACAGGAAGTGGAACAGGAATAACTGGGGTTAAAGATAATATAACAACAAATATTCACAACTATTTACAGTAAATTAGCATAGGCTTTGAGCTTCGTAGGTTAGAAATGCACTAGATTTGGTCGGGGCAAGGAATGGAGTTTTGGGAATTTATTTGACTAACCATATTCATTAGTTTGGGTTGGAGGGGGCGAAGGTGGGGAGGTAATAGCTTGGGAGAAGTGTTGGGTGAAGAGGTGTGTTTTTAGAGCTTTTCTGAATTGGGACAGGTCTTTTTGTGATCTGATGTTGGATGGTAACATGTTCCAGCATCTGGGGGCGAAGGATGAGAAAGCTCTCATGGTAGTCGTCTGCGTGACTTTTGCTGGGTCTTTTGGGACCATGAGTGTGTTTTCTGTTACCGATCTTCTAGCTCTGATGTTTTGAGGGTGGTGAAGGATGTCAGATAGTGAGGATGGAGAGATTTGATGGAACGCTTTGAAGGTCAAGAGGAGGGTTTTGTATAAGATCCTGCATGTTATTGGGAGCCAATGAAGTTCAAACAGAATGGGAGTAATATGTTGACTCCTAGGAGCTCCGTATAGCACTCTTGCTGCTGTATTCATGGCCAACTGTAGTGGGTTCAGTGTGCTCTTAGGAAGGCCATGGAGAACAATGTTAGCGTAGTCGAAGTGCGGGGTGACTAACGCTTGGAAGGTTGTGCGGAAGTCATTTGGTTCAAGCATGGGTCTGAGAAGTTGTAGTGTCCTGATCTTATGGTAGATGGTCTTTACTGTATTCTTTATGTGATCTTTGAATTCCAGCCGCTGATCCAGAATGACACCTAGGTAACGTATCGTGGATTTGACCGGTAGATCGGCATCTCTTGTTCTTAACATTGGTGGAGGAGAGAAGTCTTTATTCCTTGTGATAATCAAGACCTCCGTATTTTTAAAGTTGACTCGGGGATTTTGTGTGAGCAGCCAATCTGAGATGTTATTGAAGCAGGTGGTTAGAGGTGTGTAGTCGGGTTTTATAACGTTAACTGGTGTGAATAGGAGCACATCATCAGCATAAATGAGGCAGGAGATTCCTAATGAGCGGGTGATGTTGCAGATTGGTTGCATGTAGATATTGAATAGCAAGGCAGAGAGGGAGGAACCCTGCGGTACTCCTTGCTTCTGTCGGAAAGGCTGGGACGTAGTGTTACCAGTCCGGACCTGTTGCCAGCGATCGTCCAAATAAGATTTGCACCAGTTCCAGGCCGTTCCTTGTATCCCTTTTTCGTGGAGCCGGGCTAGCAGTTCATCATGATCGACGGAGTCAAAAGCTGCAGCTATGTCTAGGAATACCAATGCAACTCCATTTCTGATGTTGTCTGTTGTAGTAATGAGCATGTTCATTAAAGAGGCTAGAAGAGTTTCGACTCCGTGCCCTTCTCTGAATCCATGTTGGTTTGGGTCTAGTGGTGCTTCGGAGTCAATGTGTTGTTGAATCTGCCTCAGAGTAATCTTTTCTATAATAATGATAATGGTTTATGGACCTTTCCTCCAGGAACTTGTCCAAACCTTTTTTAAACCCAGCTACACTAACAGCCTTTACTACATTCTCCGGTAACAAATTCCAGAGTGTGATTATACGTTGAGTGAAAAAATATTTTCTCTTATTTGTCTTAAATAGTTTACCCTGTAGCTTCATTGCATGTCCCCTAGTCTTTCTATATTCTGATAACGTAAACAATCGATCTACGTTTACCCGTTCCACTCCATTCATTAATTTATAGACCTCTATCATATCTCCACTCAGCCGTCTCTTTTACAGGATTGAAGAGCCCTAACCTTTGTAGCCTCTCCTCATAGGAGTATCCTTCCATCCCCTTTACCATTTTGGTGGCTCTTCTCTGTACCTTTTCTAATAACGCTATATCCTTTTTAAGATACGGCGACCAGAACTGCACACAATATTCAAGGTGCAGTCGCACCATGGAACAATACAGAGGCATTATAATATCCTTTGTTTTATTTTCTATTCCTTTCCTTATGATACCTAGCATTCTATTTGCTCTCTTGGCTGCTGCTGCACACTGGGCCGAGGGTTTTAACATGTTATCCACAATGACGCCTAAATCTTTTTCCTGGGTGGTGGTTCCCAATCTGGAACCTTGCCATCGTGTAACCATAGTTTGGGTTGTTCTTTCCTAGGTGTATAACTTTGCACTTGTCCACATTAAATTTCATCTGGCATTTGGATGCCCAGTCTTCCAATTTATCAAGATCCTCTTGCAATTTTCCACAATCCTCTTGGGTTTTAACAACTTTAAATAGTTTTGTGTCATCTGCAAATTTGATAACCTCACTCATTATTCCCTTTTCCAGGTCATTTATGAATATGTCAAAAAGCAGCAGACCCAGCACAGATCCCTGGGGTACTCCACTATTCACCTTTTTCCATTGGGAAAATTGGTCATTTAGCCCTACCCTCTGCTCTGTCTTTTAACCAGTTCCTTATCCACAATAGTACACCGCCTCCTATCCCATGACTTTTTAGTTTTGCCAAAAGTCTGTTTGAGGGACCTTGTCAAAGGCTTTCTGAAAGTCCAGATACACTATATCAACCAACTCACCTTTGTCTACCTGTTTATTCACACCTTCAAAAAAACATAACAGATTAGTAAGACGAGATCTTCCTTGTCTAAAGCCATGTTGGATGTCTCCCATTAGGCCATGACTATCTACATGCTGAGTAATTTTGTTCTTTATGATGGTTTCTACCATTTTTCCCGGTACTGACGTCAGGCTCACCGTTCTGTAGTTTCCCAGATCACCCCTGGAACCCTTTTTAAAAATTGGTGTTACATTGGTGATCCTCCAATCTTCAGGTATTACAGATGATTTTAATGAAAGTTCACCGATTACTAATAGCAGGTCTGCAATCTCATATTTCAGTTCTTTCAACACCCTCGGATGTATACCATCCAGTCCAGGTGATTTGCTACTCTTCAGTTTCTCAAATATTTTTAATACATCTTCCCGGTGTATCGATATTTCTTTCAATTCCTCTGCAGTATCACTTTTAAATACCACTTCAGTCATGGGTAACATTCCTACATCTTCCTCAGTAAAGACCGAAGCAGAGAATTCATTCAGTCTCTCCGCTATAGCCTTGTCCCCTCTTACGGCCCCTTTTACTCCTCTATCATCTAACGGTTCAATTGACTCTCTCACAGGTTTTTTGTTGCGAATGTACTTGAAAAAGTCTTTATTACGCGTTTTTGCTTCCTAGCAAGTTTTTTCTCAAATTCTCGCTTTGCCTGCCTTATCAGTGCTTTGCATTTAACTTGCCAGTGCTTGTGCTGTTTTCAGTTTTCATCATTTGGCTCTTTTTTCCATTTCCTGAAAGATGCTTTTTTGGCAACAGCCTCTGACCTCACCTGTGCGGTGGGGCATGAACGGGGGCAGTGGCCTCCAAGGCATCCATAGCACGATGGCTGGAGGAGGCCATAGCGGCAGCTTATTTCCTGAGGCGTAGGCCTGTGCTCTTAAGGTTGCAAGCACACTCTACCAGACTGCAGACAGCATCCTGGGCAGAGGCAAGCCTGGTTCTGTCCAGGGAGATTTGTAGGGCAGCCAACTGGGCTTCCTTGCATGCATTTGCCAAGCACTATTGTCTGTCAGGGCCAGAGAAGAGACATGTTTCAGGGTTAGGGTGCTGCAGGCTGGACTCGTGGGTCCTGTAACTGGCACTGCTGTGGTACATCCCATGCGTCGAGACTGGATTGGAGGGATGATATGGATGGTGTAATTAGTCCTTTCCTGCTAATTTCTTTTGCTTGAATCGCTCCAGTCCAGCCCAGGGTCCCTCCCACATTGGCACGCGTCTGGTCTGTCTGTTTGGTCTGGTGGTGAGTGGTGCAGAATTTTGAAAGTGGAGGGATTCGAGGAAATGCATTTAGCAGGTAAGGCCTAATTACACCTTTAATAGGCAACCAATGAATCTGTGATTGATATGATTTTTCCTCTAAATTGCCATTTAAGCTTTCCCTTCAAGGCTGTTCTTACCATGTGCTTTGCACTTCAGAATACTAAGACAAATAGGAATGGATGCAAGGTAAACCTTTAACGATTTCCAGGAGACTGAGAGATAGACAAAGCAATGGGGCCAGAAGGGATGCTTTTGAGGGTATTAGAAACATAGAGACATGACGACAGAAAAAATCACATGGCCTATCTAGTCTTCCCTTCCATATCAACAATAGTCCCTCTATTTACCGTTAGTGATCCTCTGTGTTTGTCCCAGGCTTTTTTGAATTCAGGCCACCACCTCCACTGGTAGACTATTCCTTGCATCTACCACTCTTTCTGTAAATAATATTTCTGCATATTACTCCTGAATCTATTCCCTTTCACTATCATTCTGTCTCCTCATAGCAGAACTTGCTGTAAATTGAAAGAGACCCTCCTGTGCATTTATGCCACTATGGTATTTAAATGTATAAATCAGTGATGGCTAACCTTTTTGAGCCCGAGTGCCCAAACTGCCGCACAAAACCAAAGAATTTCCTCAAAGTGCCAGCACGTCATTTGCATAAGTGGTTCTTATTGCATAAATATTTGCATAATGTTACCATACACTAACTTTTAGTAAACATGTCTCTTAATGAGTGTATGGATAAAGAAAGACTAAAAGGATTTCTACATTACTAGAATCCCAGTGCCAACCGCCAGGCACATTAGGAACTACTACAAACGCTGCCCATTTAGAACCCATAGCAAACCCGCTGTATCCTGACAGCATTACCAGGACTCACAAAGCACCATACCCCTACCTATCAAAAGGCACCCTGCAAATATTAAACCAATACATTTCAGTGAATACTGGGGAAAGAGAACAAGTGGCAACGTCAAATAGGAATTTTCCTCTTGTACCAAACAAAGCGCAGATGTTAATGATGCACATTTCCCAGAGCTGACATATTCCAGTTTAATAAATTCAAAATAAAGAGATATCGTTCTACCTTTTGTGCATTTTTTTTTCAGTTGCAATTGGTCCAGCCATTTTTCTTTTCTTCTGGTTTCTTCATGTTTTCTGCTAACTCTCCATCGTCTGCTGTCCATTGTCCTTTCTTCTCTCTTCTAGTTTTTTTTTTTCCATTCTCTCTCTATCTAATTCTGCTTTAACATACTAATCTTTCTCCTTTTTATCTTTCATCATTCCTATTTCATCCACACCAAATTTACCCCTCAATCACCAATCCCCAAATACTCTCCCCATACCTGGCCAATTGTAGATTTTTTCATCCCTCCTACACAAAATATTTTTCCCCTCTCCATTTTACTCTCCCAGCCCCCATCCCATTCTAATCCTCCCCCAACATCAGCTCCCTTCTAGTTCCAGTCTCACCCAGCATCCATTCCCTTCTTCAAGCCCCCCACTTCCCCTCAGCCCATTTCCCATTCCAAGCCCCGTCCCCATCAGCTATTTGCAGTTCAAGCCCCCTTCCACTCAGCCCATTTCCAGTCCTAGCAACCCCCCCAACCCATTACCAGTCCTAGCCCCCCATAGCCCACTCCCAGTCCTAATCCCCCAGCCCATTTCCAGTCCTAACCTCCCCATCAGCCCCTCCCAGTCCTAATCCCCCAATCACTCAATTTTTTAGTTTAAGCCCCCCCCAGCGCCTATCACCACTCCTAACCCCCCCCCAGCGCCCATCCACCACTCCTACCCCCCCCAGCCCAGCGCCCATCACCACTCCTAACCCCCCCAGCCACCCAGTGCCCATCACCACTCCTAACCCCCCCCCCAGCCAGCCCCAGTGTCCATCACCACTCCTATAACCCCCCAGCCCATGCCCCATCACCACTCCTAACCCCCCCCCCCAGCCCATCACTACTACTAACACCCCCCAGCCCAGCCCAGCCCATCACTACTCCTAACCCCCCCCAGCCCAGCCCAGCCAATCACCACTCCTAAACCCCCCCCCCAGCCCAGCCCAGCACCAGCCCAGCCCATCACCACTCCTAAGCCCCCCAGCCCAGGCCCATCACCACTCCTAACCCCCACCCCCCCAGCCCAGCCCAGCCCAGGGAAAATTAAAAAAAAAAAAGAAACCTGTCTGCTGCCGCTGTCGGGGCCGCCGCGGCAGAATCGAGCGTGCCGCGGGGCCCCCCCTGTACCCACGGCAGAGCCTGTCCTCCCCGTAGCAGCTCTCTCTTTGGAGCTGAAGTCAGACGCGCCGGCCTTGCAGAGCGCGAGGGAAGAGTTCCCTCGCTGCTCTGTTAAGCCTGCGGGGGCTGATGGGAAGTTCCCATCCAGCCCCCGCGGGCTTTAACAGAGTCGCGAAAGGGAAACTCTTCCCTTCGCGCTCTGCAAGCCGGCGAGTCTGACTGCAGCTCCAAAGAGAGAGCTGCTACGGGAGGACAGGCTCTGCCGGTGGGTACAGGGGTGCCCGCGGCACGCTCGATTCTGCCGCGGCGGCCCCGACAACGGCAGCAGACAGGGTTGTTGTTTTTTTTTCGATGGCGGACCTTCCCGCGTGCCAGCTGCAAGGCCTTCGCGTGCCACAGCTGGCACGCGTGCCATAGGTTCGCCATCGCTGGTATAAATCATATCACTCCATCCCGCCTTTCCTCTAAAGTATACTTATTAAGATCTTTCTTTCCTCACATGCTTCTTAACAAAGACCATTAACCATTTTAGTAGCCACCCTTTGCACTAATTCCAGAGAGGTTCTTGCAGGGCCATTAAAGGATGTTTGTAATAGATCCTTGGAGACAGAAGAAGTTCCACAGGACTGGAGAAGGGCTGATGTGATACCTCTTCACAAAAGTGGTAATAGGGAAGACGTGACAAACTACAGGCCAGTAAGCCTTGCCTCGGTGGTGGAAAAAGTAATGGAGGTGCTCCTGAAAGATCAGAGTACACTTTCTCAAAACCAACATATTGCATGATCTGAGGCAACATGGTTTTACCGAAGGACGATCTTGCCAAACAAATTTGAGTTCTTTGATTGGGAGACCAGAGATTAGATCAATGGCATGTGATGGATATGATTTACCTAGATTTCAGCAAAGCCTTTGATACTATTCCTCATAGTGGGGTTATCAGTAAACAGCTTGGGGATGGGTCCCAAGGTGATGAACTGGATCAGAAAGTGGTTGACTGACAAGACGACAGAAGGTGATGGTAAACTGAACTCACTTGGATGAAAGGAAGGTGATTAGCGATGTGCCCCAGGTTTCTCTCCTGGGACTGGTACTGTTCAATGTATTTGAGTGATATTGCTGACGGATTGAATGGAAAATTCTGTTTTTTGCAGATGACATGAAAATTTGCAGGAGTGGACTCCCCTGAGGGAGTGGATAACATGAGGAAAGATCTACAAAAGCTGGAAGAATGGTCTAATGTTTGGTAGTTAAGATTTAATGTGCAGTGTCATGCACTTGAAGTAGAAGTCCAAGGGAATTGTATGCGATAGGGGGCGAGAGGTTGGTGTGCACAGACTAGGAGAAGGACCTCGGCGTGATTGTTTCTGAGGATCTCAAGGTAACAGAACAGTGTGATAAGGCGGTGGCAAAAGCCAGAAGGATGCTGGGTTGCATACAGAGAGGAATTACCAGCAGAAAGAATGAGGTACTAATGCCACTGTACAAGTCTCTGGTGAGGCCTTACTTGGAATATTGTGTTCAGTTTTGGAGACCATATCTCGCAAAGAATATAAAAAGACTGGAAGCAGTTCAGAGGAAGGCGACCAAAATGATTTGGAGCCTGCGTCAGAAGACGTATGAGAAGAGACTTTAAGTTCTAAATATGTACACTCTGGAGGAGAGAAGAGACCTTTAAATACTTAAGAGTATAAATGAACAAACAAACTTCTTCCAAAGATGGAGACGCTGTAAAAGTAGAGGACATAACACACAAGCTGCAAGGCTGTAAACTCAAAGGCAATGTCAGGAAATACTTTTTCGCTGAAAGGGTGGTGGATGCTTGGAATGCCCTCCCGATGAATTCAAAATAGCAAGGAACAGACAGTGGATCCCTTTATAGCAAAAGGATAAAATCAAAATAAACATAACTCTCCCTTAAAATAGGGGTGACCTGCATGAAGTGGTGGCTACACCCCTAAACAAAGGCATGGGGAGGTGTGACCTGCACAGAGAAGCAGGTGCACCTACTCTTTACACCTTGCTGGGTAGAGTAGATGGATCATACTGGTCTTTATCTGCCATCAATATACTATGTTGCTATGTTATATCCTTTTGAAGGTGCAGTCCCCAGAATTGCAGACAATACTGAAATGAGGTTGCACCAGAGACTTTAACAGAGGAGTTATCACCTCCTTTTTTTTTTCTGCTGTCCCTTCCTCTCCCTATACACCCAAGTATCTTTCTGGCTTTCCTACCTGTTTAGCTACATTAATATCGTCAGACACAATTACGCCCCGGTCCCGCTGATCTTCTGTGGACAGAAGTAGCTCACCCCCTTCACTGTACTGCTCCTTTGGATTTTTGTAGCCCAAATACATGACCCTGCTTTTTTTAGCATTACATTTCAGTTGACAAATTCTAGACCATTCTTCAAGGTTAGCTAGATTCCTCCTTATGTAATCTACTCCTTCCTGGGTGTCTACTCTATTGCAGATTTTGGTATAATCTGCAAACAAGTAAACCTTACCCAACAGCCTTTCTGCAGTATCACTAACAAAGATGTTAAAAAGAATCGGACCAAGAACAGATCTCTGAGGCACACCACTGGTAACCACCTCCTCTTCAGAGTGAGCGCCATTTACCTGTACCCTTTGTCGCCTCCCATGCAACCAATTTATAACCCATTCAGTAACTTTAGGGTCCATCCCTAGGGTGCTCAGTTTGTTTATAAGTCACCTGTGCGGAACTGTGTCAGTCTTTACTGAAATTTAAATGCACCACATCTAGGGCTCTCCCTTGGTCCAACTCCCTTGTCTCCTAGTCAAAGATGTCAATCAGATTTGTCTGATAAGACCTGCCTCTGGTGAATCCACGCTGCCTTGGATTCTGCAATCCATTGGACTCCAGAAACCTCACTATTCTCTCTTTTAGTAGCCTTTCCATTAATTTACTAACCACAGAGGTTACACTAACCTGCCTGTAGTTGTCAATGTCATCCTTAAGGACCACATGTGCCTTTCTCCAGTTCTTTGCCTCTTTGGAGTCGGGAGTGGTGCCAATGAAAAGCTCAGACAGTGGAGCTGCTAGAACGTCCCCCAGTATTCTTGGATATATGCTGTCCGGACCCATGGCTTTGTCTACTTTTAGTTTAGCCAGTTCCTCACGGACAGAGTCTTCTGAAAATTGTTTGAAATCCCCATCGCTTCTGTTTCTGTTTTCTGTTGTTTTCTGAGGTCCTTCTACTGGCCCTTCATCTGTGAACACAGAACAGAAATATTTAAGCAATTTCTGCTTTATGCTCATTAGTTTCTGTTAAGATGGTGGGTATCATGCTGTGTAGTGTCCAAGCACTAACTAAGGACACTACACAGCATGATACCCACCATCTTAACCCACAGGAATATGCAGATTACATAAAATCGAAAAATACCCCCATGACATGCTCCATCGCACCGCAAACAGATGACCATGAAACGATAAAGGAGCATCAAACCTGGGAAGACTTCAGTATACCATCAAAACACTAAATTGAAGACATAATGAGTGGCCTCAACACAACAACCTCACCATCAGACCCATGCAAAGTAGCTTGGATCAAAGCCACTAAAACACAGCTCTCCCATCACATTCACAAAATCGTCAAAGATTCACTCCAACAAGGATACATGCTGCAAATTCTGAAGCATGCCATGATAAGACCGATACTTAAAGGCAACAACCTCAGCCTCTCTGAACCAAAATCATACCATCCTATCTCTAGTCTACCTTTCCTCTCAAAAATCATTGAAAAAACAGTACACCACCAACTACAAGACCATATTGACATCAATGCCCCACTGGACATCCATCAGCACAGTTTTAAACCCCAACACGGAGTTGAAACACTACTTACTTCCCTCTTTGACAATCTCTTAAAAGGCATTGACAACATAAAGAATGGATTCCTGCTTGTATTCATGGACGTCTCGGCAGCCTTCGGCACCGTGTCACACGCCAGACTACTGCAACGCCTGCAGCAAATAGGATTATGCAAAAATCTTCTAAAATGGTTTACTTCATACTTGGACAATAGAACGCAACAAGTCAAATGCGCACAAAAGAAATCATCACATTTCCCCGTCGCGCAGGGAATACCACAAGGCTCAGCCCTATCATCAATGCTCTTTAATAGTTACATCCAGCCCATATGTAACATCAAAAGTCACAAGCTCCAGTATCACATTTACGCTGACGACGACATGGTGTATGCCCCAGTCAACCTACTAGCACTCAACATCACAACTATAACCAGATGCCTTGAAGATATGAACACCTGGTTCGCAGCCAATAACATGACGGTCAACTACGATAAAACAGAGGCAATGTTCATAACCAGGAACACTACCTTCACTCCACCACAAACCATCAGCATTTTAGGTAAGCTTATAGTAGTTAAAGATGAGGTTAAATATCTGGGCATCACAATGGACAGAGCACTAAACTTGAAATCCCACATCACAAAAACCGCAAACAAGGCCTATCAACGCTTAAGGATCATCAGAAAACTCAAGCCATTACTCCACCAGGATCATTTCTGCACAGTATGCCAAGCACTCATTACACCTCTGCTTGACTACGGACACTCGTTATATCAAGGACTCCCTCAACAAACCCTGCACCCACTACAAATGGTGCAAAACACTGTGGCACGCATCATTACAGACAATCCAAGATCTGAACATATCACCCCAGTCTTACAGCAACTACACTGGCTAACCATGATGGCCAGAGAAAAATTCAAAATAATCCTAATCATCTTTAAAATAATCCACCAGTTCTCAGCAGAGGCACTCCAATACATCATAACGAAGGATACCTGCAACAGACCGAGAAGAACCAATAAAGACAACATGATCAGCACACCTGCAGAATTCCACAAGACTAAACAAACAACTTCAAAAAGAGCTCCCTCCTTACTAGCGCCCACACTTTGGAACTCCCTCCCAACAAGCCTGAGAGCATTAGATGACCTAATAGACTTACGAAAGGACCTCTTTCTTGAAACTTATCAGCAGACAGAAAACAGTCCTCACACAAATCGTAATGCATCCATTGCCGATAATTAGGCATACAAGGTAATGACATAACATGAACTCAATACCCACTCACCCCAAGCAAACATAATATAACGTTGTTATTTACCTCATACTGTCTAAATGTTACCCTTATGATAAATGTAACCCTCCAATTGTACTGTCTAGATGTTAAGTTCCCCTATGCCAAATGTACTACAATGACACTTGCAAGGAAATAGAAGCAGAAAGTATTAGAGGAAGAACAAGATCGGCTTTCCTAAAGCTACGAGAGTTAAAGAAAAAGTTCCAGCCTCGAATTGGAATGTTACAAGATGCTCAAGGTTCTATGTTGAATGATGATGAGAAGATCAAGAAAAGGTGGAAGGAATATACAGAGTTTTTATATGATAAAGATCAAGTGGACCAACAGCCGTTTCAACCTGTACCTTATGATCAGGAACCATTAGTGATGAAAGAAGAAGTTGAAGCAGCATTGAAAGCCTTATCAAAGAACAAAGCACCAGGCATTGATAGCATTCCCAAAGAAGTATTGCAGCAATCTGATGCAGCTGTTACCGTACTCACAAGGCTCTGCCAAGAAATATGGAAGACAACATCATGGCCAACTGACTGGAAAAGATCTGTGTTTATACCAATACTAAAGAAAGGTGATCCAACTGACTGTGGAAATTATCGCACAATCGCTCTGATCCCACATGCCAGCAAGATTCTACTGAAGATTATTCAAAAGAGACTACAACCATACCTGGAACAAGAACTACCTGAAGTGCAAGCAGGGTTCAGGAAAGGGCGAGGAACGAGAGACATCATTGCAGATGTGAGATGTATCCTTGAAAAGACTAAAGAATACCAAAAGGATATCTATTTGTGCTTTATCGACTATAGCAAGGCTTTTGACTGTGTAAACCATGAGAAACTCTGGGCCACATTAAGAAGCATGGGTATACCAGAACACCTGATCGTTCTCTTGCGCAATCTGTACATTGATCAAGAAGCAACAGTTCGAACGGAACAAGGAGAAACAGAATGGTTTAAAATAAGCAAAGGTGTAAGACAAGGCTGCATACTTTCCCCCTACCTGTTTAATTTATATGCAGAACAAATCATCAGAGAAGCAGGATTGTATGAAGACAACATAGGTGTGAAGATTGGTGGAAGACTCATCAACAACCTTCGCTATGCTGATGATACCACATTACTGGCTGAAAGTGAAGATGATCTGAAACATTTGCTTCTCACAGTCAAAGAACATAGTCTCAAAATGGGCCTGCACCTTAATGTAAAGAAGACAAAGATCATGACAACTGGCATAATCAACAGGTTCATCATTAAAGGAGAAGAAATTGAAATTGTGAACAACTTTAACCTACTTGGATCAACTATCAATAAAGAAGCAACAAGCAGTCAAGAAATCAGACAACGCATTGCTCTTGGCAGAATGGCTATGAAAGACCTAGATGAGATTCTCAAGAGCAGAGATGTCTCTCTCCATACAAAGATTCGACTTGTTCAAGCCATGGTATTTTCAATAACATCATATGGATATGAAAGCTGGACAGTGAAAAAGACAGGAAGAAAATTGATGCCTTTGAATTATGGTGCTGGCGGCGAATACTGTGTGTTGTGGTAAGGAAGCTTATCATAGCTCAGGAAGGAGCTATAGTAAAGGTGAAGTGACTCTGAACAAGCAACCTGTCAGTTCTGGTAGAAATAAGAAAACAGAATTTGTCCATAAAAGACTACCAGTCCCAGAATGCACCAGGTTTCCAACAGCCATTAGAGGAGCTGAAGTGGGGAAACGTGTGTTCAATCAAGAGGGCTATGAGGTAATCCCCAAGCACTCATCTCAAAGGGCAGGGCCTGATTCAGCACAGCTGCGCTGTGTTAGGGAGGAGCACTCATCTAAGCAGAATAAAGGTAGAGTTTATTCTACAGAGAATTATCCTCAGGATCATCATCATCTTCATGATCAGCTTGGATATCCTCAGTTTCATCTGAAGGATCATCAGGAACAGAAGCCAGACCGGACGGACAGAGAGGGCAAGAAACCCTTTGGAAGAAGGAAGAGAAAAGCCTTTGGGAGGTCTAGAGGAGGCTGGAGCAGTACGTATACTGGGAGGCTTTCCAAGGGCCAGCATACACCATTGGACTAGGGAAAGCTAGTGGAATGGTGCTGCAGAGCTAGGAATCTCCAGACGGTACCTGTGAGGGAGACGGCTGCACGTGGAAGGGACCCTAAGACCCGTGCCAGAAGGTATGTGAAGAGAGATCCAGTGTCCAGGGATCTGGATTGGAAGTCTGGACATAAGAACTGGACTACATACTGGCCAGGCTATATAGAGAGGAACTCTAACAGCAATGGAAGCTCAGGTATGAACACTGATCTATGCCCTAGCTATAACCTTGAAAGACAGCAGGGAAACAAGTATTCTCCTGAAAGTGCTCCATTGAGAAATTCCTCTGTGCCAATCCATGATATTGAACCGATGATTGTTGAGGAAGGGGGAGAAGTCTTAGATACAGGCTGTGAATACATGGATTGCTGTCTGTCTAAACTCCTTTGATAATTTACTGTTACAAAGTACAGCAACCATCACAAAGAAATACAAACTTGTTCTTTAATCTACTCAGAAAAGCTCCTGAGTAGGATTTTGGGCCACGCAGTAGAAAGCAAGCCGGCTAAGGGGTTTCAGCTGGATAACTGCTAGCAATTGAGCCTTACCTAATTGCTTGTGAGCTCTGAGGGAATCACTTCTGAGTCTATGTGTGAAGATATAAGAAGTTAACCTGAAAAGAACAGTTTTTCCCTTCTTTGTGGGTTTTGCTTGTTTGAAACACTGCTAAGAAAATATTAGCTAAAGCCTACAGAAAAGACCAGTTTGTTACCAGCCAGGTCTTTATTCTTTTCATTTGATTGCCTGACAAGTTCATCTGTTTTCCTGATTTTGTTTTTCTAAGTTTAACACTGAAAGCAAGTATCCTGTTTTATGTGCTACCAAGCATATCTGTGTTGGGAGAAATAACCCCATAAATAAATATCTTATTGGCTTTACACTCAAGCACAACTAATTATTGTGAGCAGCTGTGTCTGGTGTGAATGGACTGCATTTCCCACAATCCCTTGCAAATGATATTGATATATGCACTTGCCAAGACTGTGAACATTCTCACCCAGGCAGCCGTCTGGCGGCGAATACTGTGTATACCATGGACTGCCCGAAGAACAAACCAGTCGGTACTAGAGTAGATCAAACCTAAGCTTTCTTTAGAAGCTCAGATGACAAGACTTCGACTTTCATACTTTGGACACATCATGCGAAGAGAGAGATCATTAGAGAAAGACATTATGCTTGGCAAGATAGAAGGTCAACGCAAAAGAGGAAGGCCAGCAATGAGATGGATTGATACAATAACAGCTGCTACAGGTGCCAGTCTGTAAACAATGAGCCGCCTGACTGAAGACCGAACACAATTTAGGATAGCTATCCAGAGGGTCGCCATGAGTCGACTCCGACTCGATGGCACTTAACAACAACTAACATGCCAAATGTAACCCTCCAATTGTGATGTGACCACTTTGATTTTAGGATAAGGTGGTATACAAATCTGTTTAAATAAATATTCCTCCCCTGCACCCTTGAGTCTGAGAATATCAGTTTTGCCCTTCTCATTAACATCTAAAAAATGTCTTTTCCCTCCATTTTATTGCATTTGCTATTTTTGTCTTTTTGTACCTTTGCTTTCTTAACTACTTTGCTAGCTTCTCTAAGTTTTTCCAAGTATAGATACTGGCCTTCCCTCTCTCTGTGATCTCTTGTTTTTCATGAAGTCCTCCCTCTTTTTTTTCACCTTTTCAGCTACTTCTTTTGAGAACCATAGCGACCTCTTTTTCCTTTTACATTTATTTACCTTTCTAACAAAAAGGTTTGTTGCCCTTAAAATATCCCCTTTCTGTTGTGCCCACTGTTTTTCTACATCCCCCAGCTGTTCCCATCCTGCTAACAACTCCCTGAAGTATCTTGGCAAAGTTAATTTTCCTAACGTCTAAGACCGTCGTTTTTGAATGGATTTTATCAGCCCTAGTCCTAATACTGAGCCACACCATCTGATGATCACTGGATGCAAAATGATCTCCCACTATAACATCAGAAACACTTTCCTCATTGGTAAGCACTTAGTCCAGTATGGCCTCATCACGTGTGGGTTCTATTACCAGTTGCCTGAATAGTTCTCCCTATAAAGAATTCTGTATCTCCTTACTTCTAGATGACACCACAGCAGGGATATGCCAATCCACATGGTTATGGTTATGGTTATTTATTTGATATACTGCCCTACTTTAAAAATCAGAGCAGCATATTGAAATCACCTGTCAGTAGCATTTCTTTTTTCATGGCAATACTGTGTATGTCTTCTTTTAAATCTTCGTCCACTTCTACTCCCTGTGTGGGGGATCTGTATATAACTCCAATGCAAATAGATTTCCCTTTTCCTCTTTCTAGTTTAACCCACAATGTCTCCTCTCTTCCTTTTATCCCTGCAATTCTATAGCTTTAATAATAATTTTACGGGACCTAGGCGTGGTTGTGTCTGATGATCTTAAAGTAGCTAAACAGGTAGAAAAGGCGACGGCAAAAGCTAGAAGGATGCTTGGGTGCATACGGAGAGGAATGGCTAGCAGAAAAAAGGAGGTGATAATGCCTCTGTATAAGTCTTTGGTGTGACCTCATTTGGAGTATAGTGTGCAATTCTGGAGACCGCACCTTCAAAAGGATGTGAACAGGATGGAGTCGGTGCAGAGGGTGGCTACTAAAATGATTAGTGGCCTTCATTATAAAGCATATGAGGACAGACTGAAGGATCTTAATATGTACACCTTAGAGGAAAGGCGGGATAGAGGTGATATGATTGAGATGTTTAAATACCTCCGTGGCATAAATGTTCAGGGAGAGAGCCTCTTTCAATTGAAAGCAAGTTCTGCTACGAGGGGACATGGGATGAGGGTGAAGGGAGATAGATTCAGGAGTGATATGCGGAAATATTTCTTTACGGAAAGAGTAGTGGATCCATGGAGTAGTCTCCCAGTGGAGGTGGTAGAGATGAGGACAGTAACTGAATTCAAAAAAGCATGGGACAAACACAGAGGATCTCTAAAGGTAAAAAGGGGACTGTTGTAGTTGTTGATATGGAAGGACAGACTAGATAGGCCATGTGGTCTTTTTCTGTCATCATATTTCTATGTTTTTATTCCACCTCCCCTTCTTCCTATCCTGTCCTTTCTGAATAAAGCATAGCCCTGTATAATTACATCCCAGTTATGGTTGTCCGTGAATCATGTCTCGTAACCGCCACTAAATCCAAGTCAGCCTCTTCCATTAAAGCCTCAGTATCTGGGATCTTATTTCCATGCTACAAGCATTTATACACACCATTTTCCAGATGTTGCCCCTATTTCCCATTTCTTCTGAGGTATTTAATGTTTCACTTACCTGGGGGCTCTCTTCCTAGTTTAAAGCCCTCTCCAGTAGATTAACCGGTCTTCTGCTGAAGAGACTTCAACCCTTCATGCACTGATGGACACCATCACTGCTCTGCAGCCCTTGGAACATCATCCCATGGTCCAGTAAACCAAAACTCTCTCTGACACCATCCATGTAGCCATGCATTTATCTCCATGGTGTGAGCTTCTCTGCCTCGGCCTTTACCCTCAACAGGGAGAAATTGAAAAGAATGCCACGTGGCGGCTCTTTTGTCTGATCTTTTCAATGATTGTTTAGAGTTAGACGTGGACCTGGAGGACTGGAAATTGGTGTACGTAGTTCCCTGCCACAAAAGTAGAAGCAAAGGAGAGAATGGGAATTACAGGCTGGTTAATATGACATCAGTGCTAAGTTAATGGAAATGCTGATAAAGCAGAGTTGTGCAGATACTGGAATCCAAAGGATTACAGCATATGAGGCACCATGGTCTGTCTTGAAATATGTCTTGTCAGATAAATTTGATCAATTTCCTTTACCAGGTAACCACAGAGTTGTATCAGGAAGAGTCCTAGATGTGGTATACTTAGTTTTCAGCAAAGCATTTGTTAAGGTTACACATGGATGACTTATAAACTGAATGCCCTGGATCTGAGCCCTGAAGTGACTGACTGTGCTAGAGGTATATGGCGTTCACCTTGATGATGGTTAAATGCAGTTTCATGTATTTGGGCTGAAAAATAAATCCCCAAAAGAGCAGTACAGAATAGGGAATGAAGAGGGAGACCTAGAGATGAATTGTATCTGATAATATTCAGGTGGTGACAAACGTAGAAAAGGTGCCAGCAAAAGCCAGAAGGTGCTTAGGTTTATCGGGAAAAGATATTGCCTCCTTTTATAAGACTGAGAGGTGTCATTTGGAGTACCGTATGCCATTCTGGAGACTGTACCTTCAAAAGGTCTGCTATATAAAACATATGGGGATAGACTTAAAAATCTATCTGTGTATATTTTATAAGAAAGGCTGGAGAAGGCAGATATAATAGACATTTAAATACGTCCATGGTGGTAATGCACAGGAGGTGAGTCTCATTTGAAAGGAAGCTCTGGAACAGAGAGTTCATAAGAAAGCAGAAGGGTTTGACAAAGGAGTAATGTAAGGAAATATTCCTTCATGGAAAAGGTCGGGGATGACTATAGATCTGAATCCAAAAAGGCATGGGTCAAGTACAGGATCTCTGAGGGGGAGGAAGGGATTGTGGATCTTAGTAGTTGGTATGGATTGGCAGACTACAGTACGTCTTCCCAATAAAAAAAAAGTGCTGGTACTCAGAACCCCCGAGTACTTCCTGAAAAAAGAGCCCTGCGGACTTAGATAGGTTGTATGATCTTCATCTGCCATTTTTTATATATCTTATAAAACATGGAGGTAGTAGAGTCGAGGACAGTATCTGAATAAAAGAAAGCATGGGACAAATGCAGAAAATCTCTAAGCGGGGAAAAAACAGACTATAGTATTTGATATGAAAGCACAGACTGGATAGGCCATATGGTCTTTCTTTTTGTTGACTTGTTTGTTACTACTTCTTTGCCATGTCCATAGTGTCAAGGCTGGCGCTACCACTAGGTGGAATAGTCATCTGCCTAAGGCAGCACAGTTTCAGGGATGGCATCTGTGCCAGTGCAGCAGAGGTTGCCAGTATGTGTTTAAAAATAAGAATTGTAAGGCTGCCAATCTCTGCTGCTTGTCACTGCCATCACAGACGCTTTTGCTACCTTCTCGGCAGTACTAAAGAGAACATTGGTCAGCCAGCGCTCTAGGCCTGCCCCCCTCCAAAACAGGAAGTTTGGGGGTGTGGCAGAAGCACATACATATTTGTAGGTCCCATGCCGACTTCCCTGAATCTTATTTAGTGCTGCCGAGGGGGGCAGCAGGAGCGTCAGCGGTGTCAGAGGTAGGCCCAATAGAGGGAAGGGAAAGGGGATTCTGGACATGTGGAGGGGGAGTAAGGAAGAAAAGGAAATACGGCAGACAGTTTTTAGGGAGTAGGGTGGAGGAAGGGAGATGCTAGAAATGAAGGGAGGGGGTTAGGGAAGAAGAAGAGAGATGCTGGACACTTGTGGGGTATGGGAAGGAAAAGGTAATACTGGGCTTGAGTGCAGAGCCTTAAGCTGTTTGAGGGGAGGGGGCGCACATAGCTGGAAGTTTACGTAGGGTGTCAGATACTCTTGGACCTGCCCTGCATAGTGCTGCAAGCCCTTGTTAAACTTTTCTTGTTTCCCAGCTCTATCAGCAGCCTCTGGAAATTCATTCTCTAGCTTAGAACAAAGAGCCTTGCTTTTAAGAGAGTTTTTCATTGCCTCACTGTTCAAGACGCATACACCTTTAAAAGTGTACACCTTTGGTCTTCATCTCATCTGGAATTAAGTTTAAAAGTTATAAACCAATCATGTATATATCACTGATTGATTGAAATTTATCCTCACCTGTTACCATTAATTGTTTAATGTTATAATGTAATATTATTGTTTATAATATAAACTGCCCTGATTACATGATAGGGTGGTATAAAAGACACAAATAAAAATAAATAAGCCAAGGACTGATTAATTATGAGTTAGAAGCATTGAAGACATTGCTGCTCACAGGCTTGAAACTAAAGCCTAATATTTTTCTCAAATATGCTCTGTATTTTTCTGTATAATGCCTGATTGCCCAATTAAGTGAAAAGCAAGCAGGGAAAATTTTCAGAACAAAATGAAAAAATAGTGGAGTGGAGGAATAGCCTAATGGTTAGAGCACTGGCTTGGGAACCAAGAGGCCAGGGTTTGATTCCCACTAGCACTCCTTGTGGCCCTGGGCAAGTCACTTAACCCTCCACTGCCTCAGAAGAATCAGTTATCAATGTCCCTGTTTAATGTACATTATCAAGTTTGTTACAATTTAAACCGCTTTGACTGAAATGATAAAAAAAAATGTTAAAAGAATCTGCTTACTGAATTTTCATAACTGAGCCTGTAGTTTCTATCTTTGGACAATAGAGACCAGAATTCACAAAAATACCCCCATTAAAATACAGGCTACAAAATGGCTCTTCTGCAAAAGACAGCCAAACTTTTCTTGACATATGTAAGTGACCAGGGAGATGATAAGTAGGTAATGTTTAAAAAATATATAATCAAATTTTCAAAACAGCTAATTCCTGTGCAGAACTTATTGCTGAAAATTGTGAGCCTAGCTTGTCCGACAGATCTCTTACTAAACAAAGAAAATAAGGTTTAAATTCATCTGTTATGATCAATTAAAAGAAATAATTTGCACAGCAATTAAAAAAAACACTTTGCATCTGTTACAATAGTGGCCATTATTCCATATTCAGAATCTGATAGTTTACATATAATTGCATGGATTTTGCTTATGAACGAAAAAGCACAGTAGTTCAGATCTTGGCATGTCATTCTTTTTCATTCATGAACAGGAGGCATTAAAATTCTGTTTTTGTAGCAATACCAAAGAATATACTTCTTGTGACCCACTTGATAGAATGCTACAAGATTTTTATCTTGTTTTTGGAGAAGCTAACTAGTTATAAGAAATGTATTCTGTTTGTGTTAAGTTGTGTATACTTTGTTTGCCCTCCTGTTAACGCAAGCAGCATATTAAAACTCCTACAATAATAAGCTGTCTGTGAAGAATAGGCACTGGGATTTTATCAAGGAAATTTAGCTTTGTGAACATGTTTACTAAGGCATTATTGTTTACACCTGTTTGCTGACTATGCCCAGGAAACTCTCAAGGTACAATCCTCATGTATTATCCATTAAGGAACTTTCCAAATGTGTAGTTTTTGAGCTTTCCAAAACTAATTAGTCTGTGTAAATATGAAAGTTACCAAATTAAATAATGATAGTATTTTTATGCTGAGCCTGTAAACACCGGGGAAATTGTTTAGTTCACATTATAAGAAAAAAAAAAAAACAACAACCAGGCACTGATCATTAAGAATGTGCATTTTTGTTGTTTTATAATAGTTCAATATCTAAAACACTGCTATAAAACAGGAAAATGCTAAAAGTTATGTATAATTAGTCACTATATCACCTTGGCACTCACAGCAAAGTATGTCAAGCTAGAAATTCCATTTATAACAGCACAAAATAATAAGCAAACATAACAGGGTAAATGTAGATCGATTGCATGTCCCCTAGACTTTCTACTTTTTGATGGCATAAACAATGAAACTACAATGTAATCCATTTAAGGCTATTAAGAGCATCTTTTTTCACTCAATATGTAATCAAATTCTGGAATTCATTACTGAAGGATGTAGTAAAAGCTGTTACTATAGCTGGGTTTTAAAAAGGTTTGGACAAATTCCTGGAGAAAAGGCCCATAAAACATTATTAAAGATGACCCAGGAAATCCACTGCTTGCCCCAGGACAAGCATTGTGGTGGAACCTGTGTGTCTTTTTGGGAACTTGCTAAGTACTTTTGACCTGAATTGGCCACTGTTGGAAACGGGATAGTGGGCTTGATAGATCTTGGTCTGACCCAATATGGAATATCGTGTATTCTTATGCTCTATTCGTTAAGCAATATCTCCTCATTTACTTCTTAGTCTGTCCCGTTTCACCTTCATCATATCCTCCCTCATTGCAGAGCTTTAAATTGAAAGAGCTATTTAAACATCCCTATCATATCTGCCCTCTCCTGCCTGCCTTCTATTGAGATCTTTCTGCCCTATATGCTTTATAGTGAGGATCACTGACCATTTTAGTAGCCGCCCTCTGCATAGACTCCATCTTATTTATAGCCTTTTGAAGGTGTGGTCTCCAGAGCTCACTCTGAGGAGAAGGATGTTACCAGTGGTGTGCCCCAGGGAACTGTCCTTGGTCCGATTCTTTTTAACATCTTTGTTAGTGATATAGCGGGAGGGCTGTCGGGTAAGGTTTGCCTCTTTGCGGATGATACCAAAATCTGCAATAGAGTAGACACCCAGGAAGGTGTAGATAACATGAGGAGGGATCTAGCTAAGCTTGAAGAATGGTCTAGAATTTGGCAGCTGAGATTTAATGTTAAAAAATGCAAGGTCATGCATTTGGGCTGCAGCAATCCAAGGGAGCAATATAGTATAGGGGGTGAAGTACTTTTGTCCACTAAAGAAGAGCGGGACCTAGGCATGGTTGTGTCTGATGATCGTAAAGTAGCTAAACAGGTAGAAAAAGTGACTGCAAAAGCTAGAAGGATGTTTGGGTGCATAGGGAAAGGGATGGCCAGCAGAAGAAAGGAGGTGATAGTTCCTCTGTATAAGTCTTTGGTGCGACCTCATTTGTAGTATTGTGTGCAATTCTGGAGACCACACCTTCAAAAGGATATAAACAGGATGGAGTCAGTACAGAGGGTGGCTACTAAAATGGTTAGTGGTCTTCATTATAAAGCATATGAGGACAGACTTAAGGATCTTAATATGTACACCTTAGAGGAAAGGCGGGATAGAGGTGATATGATTGAGATGTTTAAATACAAACAATAAAATAACGAGCAGGAAGTCAGTCCTCACATAGGAAGGAAATCGCCAGGTTCTCGGCTGATCTCTCCGAGGAGCCTTTGTAGCGCTTCAGGGGCCTGTCCACAGCTGTCCGTGAATGCTCCAAGTTTGTCTCGGTCGGCCTATGACTATTTTGAGTTGGCAGCTCGAGTAGCCACGGCAGGCATCGATGCATGCTGGCAAGCCTGGCTGCAGTCATCTGACCTCAAGCAATGGATTCAGTACAAGTTGGTTGATGTCCCATGCCGGGGGGAAAACCTCTTAGGCAAACCCATGTCCGACAAGGCTGCAGAGCTGGAGACCAAGTTCATGATGAGGACATGGCTCTCTAAGAAGACCTCTGCCCCTTCTCGTAAGAAGGGCTTGGGTTAAAAGCCCTTTTACCCAAAGAAGGGAGCTGTTTACTGAAATTACCCCCTTATCAGGCCTCCCTTGCTCCCTAACAGGGGCAACAGACCAAGGGACGGGGCTTGGCCCACGTAAGCAGAAGGCCCCGGCTCCAGTCCAACCTGGTGGGAGTTTTTGACTCGCACAGCATGGCCCCTCTTCCAGCTGGAGCCAGACAGTTCACAGGAGGTCGGGGGCGGCTGTGACAAAGCGTACGCTGTCCACCTGGGTGGTAGACTGCATTGCTCGGGCTTATGAGGCAGCGGGTGTCCCACTGGAGGGCTGGGTTACAGCTCATAGGGTCAGGGCCATGGTGGCTTCAGTGGCTCACCTTCGCTCTGTTCCATTGGTGGACATCTGCCGGGCCGCCACCTGGTCTTCGGGGCAGACCTTCGCAGCTCATTAATGCCTGGATAGGGAGTCCCGACGGCCAGGCAGTACTCCGAAATCTATTTGAGGTCTAGGCAACTCCTGCCCTCCGACTCTCTCTGTGTTCAGGCTACTGGAGTGTCACTCCCTTGTTAGGGTTGTCCTTATGGCTGCTTGAGGCTCTCCTGAGGGAGCCTTTTTTCTATGGGTTCCAGGTAGCTTGTAGCTGGGGAGTCCCATAAGTGAGGACTGACTTCCTGCTTGTTCCTGGAGAAAGCGTAGTTACTGACCTGTAGCAGGTGTTCTCCAGAAACAGCAGGAATCAGTCCTTATTACCCTCCCTCCTCCCCTTGGAGTTGCAGTCCTGCATTTCATTGTGTTTTTGCCGTCTTTTTTGCTAGGTCATCTGACTGAGCAAGATGGCACCCTTGGGCGGGAAGGGGACCGTGCATTCGTGGTAGCAATGACCAAAAGCTTTCTTTGAAAGCTAGGGATTTGCTCCACATGGGGCTCCGTCCGCGCCGACGTCACCCATAAGTGAAGACTGATTCCTGCTGTTCCTGGAGAACACCTGCTACAGGTGAGTAACTACACTATATTTCTTTACGGAAAGAGTGGTGGATCTGTGGAATAGTCTTCCAGTGGAGGTGGTAGAGATGAGGACAGTATCTGAATTCAAAGAAGCATAGGACAGACACAGAGGATCTCTAAAGGAAAAAAGGAGAATGTTGTAGTGGTTAATATGGAAGGACAGACTAGATAGGCCATGTGGTCTTTTTCTGTCGTCATGTTTCTACATGTTCAGTAATTTTGATCTTTGTAATAGTTCTTCCTTTTTGCCCGTTCTGACATCAGGCTCACCAGTCTGTAGTTTCCCAGATCACCCCTGGAACCCTTTTAAAAAATCAGCATTACATTGGGCCATTCTCCAATCTTCCAGTACTAGAGATGAGCTTAATAATAGTTCACAGATCACTAATAGTAGGTCTACAATTTCATATATTAGGGTTTTTTTTCTAACACCCTTGGATTTATACCATCCGGTTAAGGTGATTTGCTACTTTTTAGTTTATCAAATAGTTGTAATACATCTTCCCAGTTTATTTATACTACTTTTAATTCTTCCGCTACATCATCTTTAAATACCATGTAGGTAACTTACATCTTCAGTAAAGACCGAAGCAAATAATTTATTCAGTCTATCCCCTATGGCCTTGCCCGTTTTAGTGCCCCTTTTATACCCCTCCATCATCCACCCCTCCTGCACCTCCCCCAGCCCAATCGGGGCTTGAATCCAGCGTTTAAAAGCAGCTGCACGCTGCCGGGAGTCCCTCTGCACCTCCGGACACCAGCGGATCAGCGGCACAGAGGGCAGAGCACGTTTGCTCCTCCTGCACCTCCCCCAGTCCAATCGGGGCTTGAATCCAGCGTTTAAAAGCAGCTGCACGCTGCCGGGAGTCCCTCTGCACCTCCGGACACCAGCGGATCAGCGGCACAGAGGGCAGAGCATGTTTGCTCCTCCTGCACCTCCCCCAGCCCAATCGGGGCTTGAATCCAGCGTTTAAAAGCAGCTGCACGCTGCCAGGAGTCCCTCTGCACCTCCGGACACCAGCGGATCAGCGGCACAGAGGGCAGAGCATGTTTGCTCCTCCTGCACCTCCCCCAGCCCAATCGGGGCTTGAATCCAGCGTTTAAAAGCAGCTGCACGCCAAGGCGTGCCCACGCCTTGCGGGCCCGCACCTGAGGGCCTCGCCAGAGGGCCCTTTGGCACGGCCCTTAGGCAGAGGCCTACAACAAAACGCCTGATCAACCTTCGACAGAGCAGCTTGAGCTCCCCTTGGTTGAGCTTGCGCCCAACAATCACATTGAGTCAGTAACAGCGATACTCAAACTCTTAGCAACCTGAGGTCTTTGAGAACTGAGATCACCCCTTCAGCAACACAACCAAAGTCCCAGATCACAGCAAGTATAACTGTCTGTTGACAATAGCTAGCTTTAAATGTACCTCAGCCAGCTCAGAAATTGCACCTAGCCTCATCACGCCAGCAACATTCATCCAATCACTCTGTTGTCAAAATTGTTACCAGTAACCTGCTCCCAATCTCATGTTACCATTATACTGCCGCTAGTAGTCATACATTTCTTTAGGAATTGTTACCAACCTGCTACAAATACTGTTGTCAGTAATAATTTAGCCCCCATCCCTCACATACTGTTATACTGTTGTCTGCAAATCAATAGTTATTATACTGTAGCCAGTACTAATTAGCCTTTATACTGTTGCCAGTAATAATTACTCATTATACTGTTACTAGTAATCAGTCCGCATACCCATCTTTCATACATTGTACTACCCTTCATTACCTTTCATACATTGTACTACCCTTCATACATTGTACTACCCTTCATTACCGCATACCCATACCTTTCATACATTGTCTGTATCCCTTTATACTGTTGCCAGTAATAATTAGTCATTGTACTGTTGCCAGTAACTTCATATACTGTGATACTGTTGTTTGCAACCCAGTAGTCATTATACTGTTGCCAGTAGCCACCCAGACCATTGGAACAGTTGCAGACGGCTATTTATTAACTCCCATACTCATCCCTTATACACTATTATATTAGTCTGTACTGTACTGCTATTATTCTAGAATGCACAAAGCCCTGCTATCACTCATTTCCCTCCTTACCCTTGGTCTCCCCTGCGTCACAAACGCCCTCAACCATGACAAAAGCTACATACCAATACTACACACATTTGGAAGGAGATGGTATGAATTCCCCCACAACACAACGGCAAAAACCAACCATACAACCTACTCCCATCTACTTAATATTCCTTTACAAGTCATCAACAAGACTCAAGCTGAGAAGCACCATCGCCAACGCTTACTTAAATGTGCGTTGATAAATGCCAGATCAGTACGATCAAAATGGCCCGCAGCCATGGACCTGATTCCACTATACAATCTCGACATCCTGATGGTCACGGAAACATGGCTATCTGATTGTGACAACGTCGTCCTGAACCAGATGCTGCCACCAGGATTTGATCTTTATACATGCCACAGGTCCACCCAGAAAGGAGGCGGGACACTCATCCTCGCCCAAACAGATCTAAAATTCAAGCTATGCAATTCCTCCAGCTTAACCCACCTTGACTCCCTCACCATATCTAATGAACTCTGCTCAATCAACCTTCTTTATCGAGCACCCTCCCCATTACCGGATGACCTTCCAACTATAATTGAGCTCGCGTGCACATCATCCACTTCACGCACTCCAAATTGGTTAGTTGGTGATTTCAACCTCCCATCTCTCCATGACAGCCACTCAGCAGCATTTCTAGACGCACTAGAGGATCTGGGCTACAAACAATACGTTGACTCGCCCACTCACACTAAGGGAGGTATACTAGACCTCATCTTCGCACCTCATTTCAACACCCTAACACACCAAGCCCTTGCACTGTCGATTATACCAGTGCCATGGTCAGATCACAATCTTATCCGATTCAATATACCCACCCATACTTCTCACAAGAGCCAAATACCATCTAACACACCCGGAACCCACACAGCCCGCTTTCAACCTCTCAACCGTGACACTGTCCTAGAAAACCTTCAACCACTTATGACCAACACCACCCTCAACTTAGATGACCTTATATCCAAATGGGACGAGAACCTCAGAGCCGCCTCATGTCCATTGCACAATGATAAGAAAACAAGAAAACGAGAACACACACCATGGTTCTCTACGGACCTTCGTACATCTCTCAACCACCTACGCAAACTTGAGAGGCAGTGGCGAAGAACCCACTCCCCAGAGGCCCTTGCAGCATATAATTCTCACTTAATTACCCACCGTGGGAAGATAACATTGAGTAGGAAACTCTACCACACAAACTTATTGAAACGCTCCATCAACAAACCACATGCACTGTTCAGGATAGTAAAATCCATAACAGGAGAGCCAGTTTCAACCCAACCTGCAATGCCTCAGCCACAGGACTACGCGAACTACCTGCAATCAAAAATGATTAAGGCCAGTACGAACATAAATATCACCCAAGGCATCCCAAATAACACCTTTATGCAATTTCAATACAGTATCAGCTAGTGAGATTGAGAACATTATCGCTTCCATCAATCCTAGCACGGCACCTAACGACCCATGCCCAGCCAGCTGGATCAAAGATCTGCGACATGATCTAAGCCAAATCTTGTGCAAGATACTGAACCAATCCTTTCTAACAGGCTCATTCCCCCAGAGTCTGAAACACACCTCTATTAGGCCCCTACTGAAAAACAGTAAACTTGATCCAACCAAAGTTGAATCATTTAGGCCAATCTCAAGCATCCCCCAGCTCGCAAAAATCATCGAGAAAGCTGCTCAACAACAGATCCAACATCATATTGACATGGAAGCACCACTAGACCAATCACAACATGGATTCAGAGAAGCACATGGAGTCGACACAATCCTTACAACACTATTCAATGATCTGGTCACAGGAATAGACAGTATCCAACAAGGATTTGTCTTCATCTTCCTAGACATCTCCGCCGCTTTCGACTCTGTGAATCACGATATACTCCTACAACGCCTGATAGAAAAGGGGATTCGAAGCACAGCACTGGAATGGTGTAAATCCTACCTTTCCAACAGGTGGCAACAAGTCAAAACAGGCCAGGAATCATCGGAAGCATTCCTACAATCTCAAGGTGTACCGCAAGGATCTCCCTTATCGGCACTAATGTTCAATATATACATGCAGCTGATATGTGAATTGATCCGATCCTTCAACGTACAATGCCTGGCATACGCAGATGACATCCTTCTATACATGCCGTTCAAAATTGACCAACCAGTGTTTTCCCCAATAATCAACTGTTTCGAAGCAGTAGCCGAATGGCTGCTAACACAAAACTTACGGATCAATCATAGCAAAACTGATGTTCTTTTTGTTACAAGGAATCGTAAGTTCGTACCTCCTCCATCACTATTGGTCAACAACATAGAATTGATGTCCAAAACCACAATCCGATATCTCGGCATCACATTGGACCAACACCTGGATATGATAACGCATGTGAAGAATGTAACAAAGACTATATTCCATAAGATCAGAACACTACGCCACCTCCGCCTCCTGCTTGATTATACTGACTACCGATCAACCTTCCAGGCATTAGTCCTCCCACATCTAGATTTTGCGAACATCATCCTCCACGGGATCTCTCAATCAACTTTAAATCCGCTTCGTCTGGCCATGAATGCAGCTGCAAGAGTCCTCGCTGGGTCACCAAGATCTGCTCACATAACGCCTATCATGAAAGACCTACACTGGCTACCCCTACAAGCCAGACTCCACTATAAGTCACTAGTCCTGACCTTCAAAGCCATGAATAATTACCCACCTACACCAATCAGCAAGCTAATTCACAGCACCCTCGAAAATAGAAACAGGAGGACTACTGCTACGAACACCTTAATAGTTCCTAAGATGATGACATCATGTATTAAAGCTACGGCAAACAGAGCTTTCTCAATATTCGCTCCTCTAAACTGGAATACACTTCCCCATGAAATCCGTGGCATCAAAAGCCTAATACTATTCCGAAAAGCCGTGAAACACCATCTGTTTACAAAATATTACCCAGACGTTATCCCGGACACCCACACATCTGCCAAGCTTACCACATACCCCAGACGCCTTAGCACCCTAATACAACCAGAAAATGGTTAGACTATCAATAGCCCACATGATAACCATTTACCCGCTCCACCCACATGAATACACACACAATATCCAAACGAGTTTAGAATATTGTATATAGTTAAAGTATATATTCTTGGTATAAAGTTAACTGTACATAGTTCCCCCGGTTATCCCATGTGTTATTTTCCCTGTTCTTTGTAAACTCAATGTTGCCTGTATGCATTGCAGTATGTTTTTGTTCATTGTACACCGCACTGATTTAAATAGCGCGGTATAGAAGAAATGTTAAATAAATAAATAAATAAATAAAATCTAATGGTCCAACTGATTCTCTCACAGGTTTTTTGCTATGAATGCACTTGGGAAAACTTTATTATGCATTTTTGCTTCCACAGCAAGCTTTTTTTTTCTTTCTTTCTTTCAAATTCTCTCTTTGCCTGCCTTATCAATGCCTTGCATCTAACTTGCCAGTGCTTGTTTCCAGTTTTCGTCATTTGGCTCCTTATTCTATTGCCTGAAAAATGCTTTTTTGGCAGCAGCCTCTGATCTCACCTTTAAAACATGCTGTCATTTTTTTGGACTTTCTTCCACTTAAAGCGTGTAATACAGCTGGTTTGGGCTTCCAAGATAGTATTTTTAAACACCTATGCAAAACGTAAATCTTTATCCTTTGCTGCTGCTTCTGTTAGGTTTTTCTTAACTATTTTCCTCATTTTATCATAGTCTACCTTTTGAAAGTTGAAAGGTAGTATTCCAGGAACAAGCAGGAAGTCAGTCTTCACATATGTGACGTCGGCACTGACGGAGCCGGGCGCGGGAACACTTTACAGCATCCAATAGGAATGCTTTTGGGGGCGTTCCTCCATGCATGAGTGGCTGCCTTCACACCTTCTCTCATGGTTTCCTCAGTCTACTTTTTTCTGCAGCGCTATCGGGACCTCATCCCTGTCAGCCACGTCTAAAGACTTCTAAAGTTTTCACTAGTACTGTCAAAAGTACTTAGGTTATGTTTCAGTATTGTTATATTTCCTCCATGCCTTCTATATTTTCCATGCAAGTGTTGTATATGCCTGGATTTATTGTAAAATTCTAAAGTTTAAATTAAAAAAAAAAAAAAAAAGTACTTAGGTTGCCTTCCCATCAACTGATTCGACTCCCTATCAATTCCGGTTCCCCTTTTTATGTTTTCCTTTATTTTAATTTTTATTTAATTTTAATTTTTTTTCACTAACAAATCGGACACCATTACCCAGTTCCATTTTGATTCCATTTTATTCTGTGTTATGGAGAAGCCCCAAAGTGATTTCAAGAAATGCTCCAAGTGTTCCATCACAATTTCTATAGCTGATGAGCATTCTTGATGCCTAAAATATTTAGGACAGACCAAAATGTTGATTCTTGTCCCTCCTGTTGCCACATGACTTCTAGAGGTAGAAAGAACCGGGACACATAGAATGCTAAGCTGTTTCCCATGGACTCGGCTTCATAGGTGCACTCCTCAGGGGCGTCGACTCCTTCAAAGTCTTCCCATGCGTCTAAGTCCTCACCAGCAAAGGAAAAGCATCGCTCAGTCACCAGTGCTTAAGAAAAAGAAGTCATCTGCCTTGGCATCGAGGTCATTGACTTCCAGGTCAGTGTCGGACACCAAACATTGGCACCGGCACAGTCATTAATCACATTCTGATGCTGACCGTCCATCAAAGCAAACCTGGCAGGAGTTATCGCCCTCCAAAGCCATAAAGGGGTTTGGGGATGCCTCCGAGGTCCAATCCTTGGTGGAGCCCCCGATACCGGCATCAGGAGTTGTGGCCCATACTGCTTTCTGGAGCTTCTTATCTCCCGTTATTGGATGACAGTGTCATCGCCATTGAGCGCAGCATTGCTAAGCTCTTAGCAGCAGTAACGCCAAGAACATAGAGTACTCCGCAGCCGGCACAGGTACCAGTTCCGCCGAAGATGACCACAAAACTTGGCACCTCATACCCAGGCATCCCCTGCCTCACATACCTCCACAGAGCAGCCGATACCAAGGCCCTTGGTACCATCCTGTCCGATACCCTCTACATCAAAGCAAAGCTGGATTATTTTGATTTCCTTCTGGACTCTGATTCTGGCGAGGCTTCTGAGGTGGAATCCATCAATTCTGATACGCATAGGGAAGTGCTATCAGATCCATCACCACCTTATGAACGTCGATGTTTGCCACCCAAAGATGTGTCCTTTCAGGATTTTATTAAGGTCATGGCGGCAGCTCTCAATGTTTCAGTGGCTATGGAAATTTAAACAAAGAGCTGAAGAGCTCAATATACTCCAGTACCCATTGGTGCTAAAAGAGGCTGCTTCCCTCCCAATGCATAACATCTCAAAGAACCTAATGGCTCAGATGTGGGAGGGCCCCCATATCAACCCCTGCAGTGAGTAAAAGGCCCAGAGTTCCAGAAACCACAACTCCTCCAGCACTGTGGGAAACACCTCTCACCACTTCTCATTCTCGTAGGCTCGATACCATGTATCGAGTTCCTCCCTGTCCTGGATTTCAAAAAACTCAGCTGCCCCACCATTCCATGGTGGTGGAATCAGCTATGAGAAGGATCAAGAGTGCAAAAAGACATGCATCTAATCCTCCAGGACGTGAATGTAGAACTCTTGATGCCTTTGGGCGTCGAACCTTCCAGGCCTCTGTGCTTTCTGCCAGGATTAGTTCCTACATTTTTTACATGGGAATGTTCCTTAAGGAAGTTACAGGAGAGCTAGAGCTTATGAGCCCTCTCCTTCCTGATGATAAGAGACAAGATTATCTTGCACTAATCAAACATGCTCAGGATGTTTCCAAATTCGTAAATCGTGCAGCTTTTGATTGTTTTGAGTGCATAAGCAGAACTTCTGCTATTGCCATAGGCGCACGTAGGATTGCCTGGCTCCAGGCATCTGACTTGGAACTTTGGGTACAGGACAAACTGGGGAATATTCCTTGCACAGGAGAGAATCTCTTTGGCAAAAATTGGCAGGAGAAAGCTAATGAGCTAGTTGCTGATAATCTCACCTTGCATAGATTATCAAAATCTACAGCTGATCCTGCAAGGAAAAAGTCCTACAAAAAAACATTCTTCACTAGAAAGAAGTTCTACCACTCCTATACCCAGCAAGGGCATCGTTCAGGTCAGTCTGCCCAAAAGGGTCAGCAGCAACCTAAACAAAGGCTGCTAAGCCTCAACCGGCTCAGCAGACTTGGCCTCCACAGGGGCTTTGACTCCCATCTAGAGAATTTTGTCTTTCTGGCCCTGAACGGGCAGAGCCTTCCACCATTTCAGGAAAGTTATGTTATTTTGCCCCCAGATGGGGGCAGATAACAGCAGAAAGTTGGACTCTGTAAGAGAGGGATACAAGCTTCACTTCCTCAGCGTGTCCCCCCCCTACAATGGTAAGACAGTTCAAGTCTCAGACCTCTCTCAGATCACGAGGTCAGTCTCCTTCTTGCTCAAAGGGCAATAGAAGAAGTACCTATTCATCAACAGGGTGCAGGGTTCTATTCCAACTTTTTCCTTATTCCAAAGAAAACAGGAGGGCACAGACCCATTTTGGACCTCAGAGAATTGAACAAATTCCTTTTCAAAGAGAAATTCAAAATGATTTCTCTGGGAACTCTACTGCCATACCTTCTGAGTCAGGACTGGCTTTGTTCTAGAGATCTCAAGGATGCGTACACTCATGTTCTCATCCATCCAACTCACCGAAGGTTTCTTCGCTTTCTATTTCAAGGGAAGCACTACCAATACAGAGTTCTTCCTTTTGGCCTGGCCTCGGCACCAAGGGTGTTCACAAAATGCATGGCTGTGGTGGCATTATTTCACCGCACCCTAAAAATATTCATCTTCCCTTACTTGGACGATTAGCTCATTCGAGCCCTATCAAAGCCAGAGGCCAGGATTTCTCTATCTCGCACAATGCATATCCTTCAATATTTGGGACTTGTCATAAACTTCCCAAAATCCAAACTAGCTCCCACTCAGTCTCTAGAGTTCATAGGAGCCCTGCTGGATACCAGAGAGACAAGGGCCTATCTTCCACAGTCCCGCTGCCTTCATATTATGCAGTTAAGAACATAAGAACATAAGAAATGCCATACTGGGTCAGACCGAGGTCCATCAAGCCCAGTATCCTGTTTCCAACAGTGGCCAATCTAGGTCATACGTACCTAGCAGTTTCCCCAAAAGACACAGGTTCTGCAGTGCTTGTACTAGGCCAAGCATTGATATCCTGGGTCCCTTTTTAATAGTGGTTTATGGACCTTTCCTCCAGGAACTTGTCCAAACCTTTTTTAAACCCAGCTATACTAACAGCCCTTACTACATCCTCCAGTAACAGATTCCAGAGTTTGATTACACGTTGAGTGAAGAAATATTTTCTCCTATTTGTCTTAAATAGTTTACCCTGTAGCTTCATTACATGTCCCCTAGTCCTTCTATATTCTGATAGCGTAAACAATTGATCCACGTTTATCCGTTCCACTCCATTCATTAATTTATACACCTCTATCATATCTCCCCTCAGCCGTCTCTTTTCTAGGTTAAAGAGCCCTAACCTTTTTAGCCTCTCTTCATAGGAGTAGCCTTCCATCCCCTTCACCAATTTGGTGGCTCTTCTCTGTACTTTTTCTAATAACTCTATGTCCTTTTTAAGATACGGTGACCAGAATTGCACACAATATTCAAGGTGCGGTCGTACCATGGAGCGATACAGAGGCATTATAATATCCTTTGTTTTATTCTCCATCCCTTTCCTTATGATACCTAGCATTCTATTTGCTTTCTTGGCCGCCGCTGCACACTGGGCGGAGGGTTTTAACATGTTATCCACGATGACTCCTAAATCTTTTTCCTGGGTGGTGGTTTCTAATGTGGAGCCTTGCATCGTGTAACTATAGTGTGGGTTGTTCTTTCCTAGGTGCATAACTTTGCACTTGTCCACATTAAATTTCATCTGCCATTTGGATGCCCAGTCTTCCAATTTATCCAGATCCTCCTGCAGTTTTCCACAATCCTCTTGGGTTTTAACAACTTTAAACAGTTTTGTGTCATCTGCAAATTTGATAACCTCACTAGTTATTCCCTTTTCCAGGTCATTTATGAATATGTCAAAAAGTAGCGGACCCAGTACAGATCCCTGGGGTACTCCACTATTCACCTTTTTCCATTGGGAATATTGGCCATTTAGCCCTACCCTCTGCTTTCTATCTTTTAACCAGTTCCCGATCCACAATAGTACACTGCCTCCTATCCCATGACTTTTTAGCTTCGCCAAAAGTCTCTGATGGGGGACCTTGTCAAAAGCTTTCTGAAAGTCCAGATACACTATATCAACCGACTCACCTTTGTCTACCTGTTTATGCACACCTTCAAAAAAACAGATCAGATTAGTAAGACAAGATCTTCCTTGTCTAAAGCCATGTTGGCTGTCTCCCATTAGGCCATGGCTATCTACATGCTGTGTAATTTTGTTCTTTATGATGGTTTCTACCATTTTCCCTGGTACTGACGTCAGGCTCACCGGTCTGTAATTTCCCGGGTCACCCCTGGAACCCTTTTTAAAAATTGGTGTTACGTTGGCGACCCTCCAATCTTCAGGTATTACAGATGATTTAAATGAAAGTTCACAGATTACCAATAACAGGTCTGCAATCTCATATTTCAGTTCTTTCAACACTCTGGGATGTATACCATCCGGTCCAGGTGATTTGCTACTATTCAGTTTATCAAATAGTTGTAATATATCTTCCCGGTGTAGCGATATTTCTCTCAATTCCTCTGCAGTATCACCTTTAAATACCACTTCAGTCTTGGGTAACATCCCTACATCTTCCTCAGTAAAAACCGAAGCAAAGAATTCATTCAGTCTCTCTGCTATAGCCTTGTCTCCTCTTACTGCCCCTTTTACCCCTCTATCATCTAATGGTCCAATTGACTCTCTCACAGGCCTTTTGCTACGAATGTACTTGAAAAAGTCTTTATTTCGTGTTTTTGCTTCCGTAGCAAGTTTCTTCTCAAATTCCCGCTTTGCCTGCCTTATCAATGCTTTGCATTTAACTTGCCAATGCTTGTGCTGTTTCCAGTTTTCATCATTTGGCTCTTTTTTCCATTTCCTGAAGGTTGCTCTTTTGGCAGCAACAGCCTCTCTGACCTCACCTTTAAACCATGCTGGCAGGTTTTTGGACTTTCTTCCACTTTTCTTAATGCGTGGAATACAGCTGGTCTGGGCTTCGAGGATAGTATTTTTAAATAACACCCAAGCTTGCTGTAAGTCTTTAACCTTTGGAACCGCTCCTTTTAGTTTTTTCCGAACTATATTCCTCATTCTATCATAGTCTCCCTTTTGAAAGTTAAAAGGTAGTACTGTGGATTCCTTTACTATCTGTCCTCCACTGATTAAATCAAACATGATCATACTATGATCACTATTGCCAAGTGGTCCCAACACCCTTATTTCTTGCACCAGATCTGGCGTTCCACTAAGGACTAGGTCCAGTATGGCTTCCCCTCTGGTCGGTTCATGAATCAGCTGCTCCAAGAAGCAGTCATTTATTTTATCTAGAAACTTTATCTCTTTAGCTTGTCCTGCTGTGACACTGTCCCAGTCGATACCGGGGTAATTGAAATCACCCATTATTACTACTCTGTTGTGGCTTTTGTTAGCTTCCTTGATTTCTTTGAGCATTTCATCATCCATTTGTTCATTCTGGCCAGGTGGTCGATAGTATACTCCCACTGCCATCACCTTCCCCTTCATAAATGGAATTTCAATCCATAGAGATTCTACAGCAAATTTTGTTCCCTGCAAAACTTTAATCCTTTCTGACTCAATGCCCTCTCTAACATAGAGCGCAACCCCTCCACCAATTTGTTCAGCTCTATCATTACGATATAGTTTGTATCCAGGTATCACAGTGTCCCACTGGTTATCCTCCTTCCACCATGTCTCTGAGAGTGCAATCATATCTAACCTCTCATTTAGTGCTATATATTCTAATTCTCCCATCTTATTGTTTAGACTTCTAGCATTGGCATACAAGCATTTTAGAGACTGTATTTTATTAATATTAATCTGGCTATTGGTAGGCATGGGTAATTGGGAATCCTTATGCTCTGTCTGCTCCTTAGCTTCCCAAGCAATGCTAAAGTCTCACCTCACTGCTCAGGAAATGTTACAATTGCTAGGCCACATGGCATCCACCGTGCATGTGGTCCCTTATGCCCGCCTCCATATGAGGGCAGCCCAGTGGATTCTATCCACTCAGTGGACTCAGGCATCAGGTTGCCTGTCAGACAAAATAGCAACCTCAGATCGTCTTATTTTGTCTCTCCAATGGTGGCAGTCACCCCAGAACCTGTTGGTGAGGTCCCCTTTTCAGCAACCCCCACCTCAAGTAACTCTAACAACAGATGCCTCACAGGTGGGTTGGGGAGCCCATTTGCAAGGCCTCTCTACCCAGGGTACCTGGACTCCACAGGAGACCGATCTACACATCAATCTCCTAGAGCTCAGAGCAATCTTTCTTGCACTTCGAGTGTTTCACACCCAGCTCAGCTACGAAATGTCCTAATTCAAACGGACAACCAGGTAGCCATGTTCTATGTGAACAAGCAGGGCGGAACAGGCTCTCTGTCACTCTGCAACGAAGCTTTGCGACTTTGGGCCCTCGCCAGAGAACATCAGATTCATCTCCTTGCAGTGTATCTTCCAGGCATTCAAAACTCTTGGGCAGACAGGCTCAGTCAAGTTCTGCTTCCACACGAATGGTCTCTCCATGCAGACCAGGTGGCCAAAAATTTCCAATTTAGGGGATCCTCGGACATAGACCTCTTTGCAAGTCCGCTGAATGCCAATCTTCCCCAGTTCTGTTCCAGAATTCCGGCTCAAGGTTGTCAGGCCAGGGATGCCTTCCTCCTCCATTGGGGTCGGGACTTTCTGTATGCCTTCCCACCCATTCTCCTAATTCCCAGAACCCTATTCAAGCTTTGAGAGAGACAGGCCGTATAATTCTCATAGCCCCACATTGGCCACGACAAGTTTGGTACCCTCTGCTCTTACATCTCTCTCAAGCTCGATCTCTGGAGCTAGGATCTGCTCCAGATCTCCTATCCCAGGAGGATTTTTATTTATTTATTTATTTAGACAGTTTTGTATACCGCCTTATCCTTCAATCAAAGCGGTCACAACACAATTGGGGGATACATTTAACACGCGGGGATATGAGACACATACACTAATACTTACAGGGAACATGGGCAATGGTGGGTTAAGTGGCTTGCCCAAGACCACAAGGAGCATCTGTGGGACTAGAAACCCCAGTCCTTCCGGCCCAAGGTTGCTGTCCTCTAGTGGGATTTGAACCCCCGACCTTCCGGCCTGAAGTACCTTGTCCCAACCACTAGGCTACTCCTCCCACATCCCAATCCCCAGTCTCTACATCTCAGGGCCTGGTTGCTGAAAGCCTAGAACTTCATGGTCTTAACCTTTCTCAGCAAGTAAAGGATATCCTTTATGCTTCCAGGAAACCATCCACAAGACGCTCTTATGCTTTCAAGTGGAGACGCTCTTATGCTTTCAAGTGGAAAAGGTTTACCATATGGTGTTCGCCGAAGGCTCTTAACCCTCTTGCAATACCTCTGGAATCATTACTGGAATATCTCCTTCATTTGTCTAATGCAGGGCTTAAGACCAATTCAGTGAGAGTTCATTTGAGTGCTATTGCAGCTTCTCTCAAACCTTTAAATGGGCAACCTATTTCCTCTCATCCTATCATAGCGAGATTTATGAGAGGCCTTCTTCTAACTAAGCCTCCCGTTAAGCCACCACCTGTGGCATGGGATTTAAATCTGGTTCTTGGCCAGCTCATGAAGCCGCCTTTTGAACCATTAGCTACTACCTCTTTAAAATTCCTTTTCTGGAAGGTTATTTTTCTTCTTGCAATCACATCAGCATGTTGCATCAGTGAGTTGCAAGCATTGTTGGCTGATCCTCCTTATACAAAAGAGCACTGTCCAACTGGATTGCACAGTGTATATCTTTTGCCTATCAGAGTAAGAACCTTCCTCTTGAAGGTCATGTCACAGCGCACAATGTGAGAGCCGTGGCAGCCTCTATGGCTCATCTTCACTCTGTGTCTATCGACGACATCTGTCGAGCAGCTACCTGGGCCTCGGTTCATACCTTCATAGCCCATTACTGCTTGGACAAGGACTCCCGCCAGGATGCCTTGTTTGGTCAGGCTGTTCTTCATCACCTGTTCCATACTTAATCAACTCCTACCCACCATCCCTGGTATGATGCCAGAGATCCATGGTGTGAAGTGGAGCCCTTTCAGAAGGGCACAGAACCTCTGGGGTTTCTCCCTGGAATCTCTAGCTAGGAAGTCCCCCATATGTGAAGACTACATTCCTGCTTGTTCCTGGAGATAGCATAGTTACTCACCTGTAACAGATGATTTCCGGGAACAGCAGGAATTTAGCCTTCACAACCCACCCACCTCCCCTAGGAGTTGTATCTCTCTTTTTCTCTTTCCCTCTCTCTCTCTCTTTGTCTCAGCTTTAAACTCAACTGGAGAGAGAGAGTTAGGAAACGCGGGAAGGCAGCACGCAGGCGCTGTGGGGTGCTCCCAAAAGCTTTCTAATTGGACGCTGGGGAGCGTTCCCGCGCAGGCTCCATCGGTACCGACGATACCCATATGTGAAGACTAAATTCCTGCTGTTCCCAGAGATCACCTGTTACAGGTGAGTAACTATGCTTTACCTGTAATAGGTGATCATCAGGAACAGCAGGTATCAGTCTTCACAACCCACCTTTTTTCTCGTTCCTGGTAGGCAAAGATTTTTTTAATTTTTTCTGCTATTCACCTGGCTGAAGAGACCAGTAAAGAAGACGGGAAGGCAACCACGCATGCATGGAGGAGCGCTCCCAAAAACATTTCTATTGGATGCTGGGGAGTGTTCCCGTGCCGGGCTCAGTCAGTACAGATGTCGCCATATGTGAAGACTGATTCCTGTTTTTCCCGGAAATCACCTGTTACAGGTGAGTAGCTATGCTTTCCTTGCTGTCCTCCCTCCATTTATTAAATCAAACGCAATCATATTGTGATCACTATTGCCAAGTGGCTCCAACACCCTTATCTCTTGCACCATATCTTGTGTTCCACTAAAGACTAAGGGGCTTGTTTACAAAGCCGCGGTAGCGGTTTGCGATCGTAATCGGAGCCGCGGCCCCATCGATTTCAATGGGGCCGCGGCTGCGATCGCGATCGCGAACCACTACCGCGGCTTTGTAAACAAGCCCCTAAGTCCAAAATGGCTTCCCCTCTTGTCTGTTCATTAAACAACTGCTCCAAGAAGCAGTCATTTATTTCAACTAGAAACTTTATCTCCCTAGCATGACACTGACCCAGTCAGTACCAGGGTAATTGAAAGCACCCATTATTTTACTGTTGTAACTTTTGTTAGCTTCCCTGATTTCTTTGAGCATTTCATCATTCGTTTGTTCATTCTAGCCAGGCGGTCATTAGTGCACCCTCACTGCCATCACCTTCCCCTTTTTACATGGAATTTTCAATCCATAGAGACTCTACAGTGTATTTTGTTTCCTGCAAAACTTTAATCCTGTGTGACTCAATGTCTTCCACCAATTTGACCTGCACTATCATTTTGATATAATTTGTACCCAGCGTCAGTGTTCCACTGGTTGTTGTCCTTCCACCAGTTCTCTGAGATACCAATCATATCTAACCTCTCATTTAGTACTATATATTCTAACGCTCCCATCTTATTTTTGTAGACTTCTAACATTTGCATGCGAGCATGGTAGCGTCTGTATTTTATTAATATTATTCTGGCTATCGGTAGGCAGGGGTAATTTAGAATCTTTAAGCTCTTTCTGCTCTGTACCCAAGGTCATTTGGGCTACTTCTGTCTTTATTGGAACCTCTCTGTTGATATGCTCTAACTTCAGTCTTGTGCTAGTATCCTTCAAGGATATGTTGTTCCGAACCATGTGCACTTGGGCGACTGTTGGCTCTGCCCTATTATCTAGTTTAAAAGTTGCTCTGTCTCCTTTTTAAAGGTTAATGCCAGCAGCCTGGTTCCATCCTGGTTAAAGTGGAACCCATCCCTTTGGAAAAGCCCCTCCTTTCCCTAGAATGTTGCATAGTTCCTAACATATCCAAAACCCTGTTCCTTGCACCATCGTCTCATCCACGCATTGAGACTCTGGAGCTCTTCCTGCCTTTTGGGTTTGGCGTGTGGTACAGGAAGCATTTCTGAGAATGTTACCCTGGACGTTCTGGATTTCAGCTTCTACCTAAAAGTCTAAATTTGTCCTCCCACATTTTACTATGTCATTGGTACAAACATGTTCCAAGACAGCAGACGACTCCCCAGCGCTATCTAAAAATGTGTTTAGGTAGCGCTTGAGGTACTCTTCCTTTGCACCAGGCAGACATGTTACAAGGCGATCCTGACATTCACCAGCCACCCAGCTATCTATATGTCTAATGATTGAATCACCAACTATAACAGCCATCCTAATCCTTCCCTTATGACCATATGGCCCTGGAGAAACCACCTCTGTGCGAGAGGGTTTCACATCACCTGGAGGACAGGTCCTAGCTATACACCAGGTGATGCTCTCCTGTCCTGTGACCCCTCTCCTTCATGGCAACAGGAAGGCTGCCAGACTTGAGGTGGACTTCAGTACTACATCCCTGTAGGTCTCATCTAAATACTCTCCTATCTTCCTTATCTTCTCCAAGTCTTCTACTCTAGCTTCCATTGATGTATCTGTACAGTGCTATTCTAGCCTCCAGAGATTGGACTTGTTCTTCGGGAACAAACAGGAAGTCAGTCCTCACATATGGGTGACGTCAGCACCGAGGGAGCCCACGCGGATCATTTCTTCAGCTTTCACTGAAAGCCTTTGGGAATGCTACCATGCATGTGTGGTCCCCTTCCTGCCCAAGGATGCCGTCTTGCTCAGTCTCCTTTTTCCATTCCATGGAGCCCAACAGACGTATGTCCTGTTTCCCCAGAAAAATCCTTTAAAAATTATCCTCAAAAGTTGTTTTTTTCCAAGTTTGCATACCGGTTCCTCTTCCTGCCTCGAGCCAGCGCCGCCCCCGATGCAGTTCTCTGCTCTTCCCTTCTTTTTTGATGAGGCTATCCTCAACCGGCATTCGTGCCTTTTTTCGCCCAGGGGTCATCAACCCTGACCAATTGTCTCCCACCATGTTCCTCGGTGGGTTCAAGAAGTGTGACTGCTGCAGTCAGACCATGTCTGTCACAGATACCCATGACTACTGCTTGCACTACCTCGACCCAGACCACGGCAGGTACCACCTGTGCCTAGCCATGACTCTGAGAACCAAGAGGAAACAGAGTTTTAAGAGAAACTGTTCCCGCAGTCTGACTCAGCACCGGCTTCCCTGACGCTGAGCCCCAAGCATAGCACATCTCGTGAGGCCCCGGGCATCTTTGGAGTCCTGCTGCATCAGTTCCTCTGTAAAGACGCCAGACCCTTCAAAGAGAGAAAAAAATCCTCTAAGCCAGTCAATGTTCCATCAGTGAGACCCGCTAAGATCCTGCAGAGGGACTCAGGTGACTCTGAGCAGCACCCACTTAAGGTCTCTAAGAGGGAGTCCTCGGCCGGTGGTGACCGTGCGAGGCTCCCTGAGGCCATGGTCCTCATCCAGATCGCAGTCGCAAGAGTTGGAGCAGAGACCCTTGGAGCTCATGCCGAAAGCTGCAGAGCCTCCTGGTATCGAGTCCAAATGGCAACCCTAGAGCAGAATATCTCTGCCATCCTGGCCTCGCAGCATGCGATATCATCGGGCTCGCCTGCATCATCTGCCCCGTCAAACGGGCCCCCAACTGCAGGGGAGTCCCCGGGCGTCGAGCCAGGCTCCGATCGCCCCTGGCCTTGGACGAGCCCTTGGCACCGCCGGTTCCATTCATCAGGTGTCCGGTCCTCCCTGGCCAGTTTCCGGGAGTCCCACCTGAGACTCACCGGTGGCCTGTGGTTCCTTGGGGTCTCCCTCGAGGCATGATAGCCCCGAGCCTCGGAATCCTCTATGCCCTCGGGCTCCAACTGGAAAACCAATGCTGAGACCTCCCCCAAGATCTCTTGAAACCAAGATGTCCCCTCAGTGCCGTTCCCCTCCTGAACCCCGGCGCCACTCCCCACCCGAGGACGTGGCTTTCCAAGACTTGGTACGGGACATGGCCCAGGCCCTCTCATTCCTGACTGAGTCAGAGGAGGACGCCCATGCAGAAGAACTGCAGATCCTCCAGTTTGAGTCCCTGTCAAATGAGACTCTGATGGTTTCGGTGCAGCCTATCCTCAAGCACCTGCCCCTGCGGATGTGGGAGACCCTGGCCTCGGTGCCGGTGGTCAGCCGTTGTCTCGATGCCATTTACTGCTTCAAGAAGGACCCGGGTTTCCAAAAGTCCCAACTTTTGCATAAATCCATGGTCATGGAGTTCTCGATGCAGAAAACTCAAAAGCTTGAGGAACTACTTGTCTGTCCCCCTGGGCAGGGAAGCTAGAGCCCTCGATGCCGTCAGGCGCAAGTGCTTCCAGGGATCCATGCTGGGCTGCTAGATACAAGCCTATGAGTTGTTCATAGGCATGTACGTCAAGGGCCTTATCCAAGAGCTGGCAGACCTTTCTGCAGGCCTTGCCGGAGTACCCTTTCAGAGGTTCCAATCCCTGACCACTAGGATCCAGGACTGCTCAAAGTTCCTCTCCCATGCCGCCTACGACAGATTTGAACCTGCAGCAAGAGTAGCAGCAGCAGGCGTCGAGGCCCAGCGCCAGGCCTGGTTAGAAACCTCTGACCTCAAGCAATGGGTGCAAGAAAAATTGCTGGACGTCTCCTGCACCGGGGAAAACATATTTGGGAAGCCCATGGCTGACAAAGCGGCTAAGATAGAGGCCGAAGTCATAACCAGGCAAAGGCTCTCGAGGAAAACTCTGACCCTTCCCTGGAAGAAGCTGTTGGGAAAGAGACCACCGAGGAAGAAGAGGTCTTTCCACCAGGGCCACTGCCAGCCCTTCTCAGGGCAACAGCAACAGGACCCCCAAACCAGGGCCATGGGCCTAGGAAGCCAAAGGCCCAGAAGCCTCAGATACCAGTTCCCACCCAGCCGGGGGGGATCTTTTGACTCTCCACGCAGGGCCTCCTCTCCCCCGGGAGACCCTCCACAGCCCACAGGGACTGCCTGGTGCTTTTTGCCTACAGGTGGGCCGGGGTCACCACAGACTGCAAGTAGTAAAAGAGGGCTATCTCCTTAGGTTCCCACAAACACCTCCAGGGTTCTTTCCAGGAGAGCCGGTGTGGCCTCTCCTTCACCAGACCTTGCTCCTGTCAGAGCTCAAAGGTTTGCTCAGGGACAAGGCAGTAGAACATGTACCCAGACAACTGTGGGAAAAGGTTTCTACTCAAGGTATTTCCTTGTCCCCAAAAGAACTGGATGCCCATACTAGACCTGCAAAGCTTGTAAAAGTTTCTAGTGAGGGAGATATTCAAGAAGCTCTCTCTTGAAACTCTGCTGCCCTACCTCCATCAGGGAGACTGGTTGTGCTCCTTAGACCTAAAGGATACATATACCCACATCCTGATTTATTCTCTCCCCCCTCACAGACAGTACCTAAGGTTTGTACAGGGTACCAGTACAGGGTACTTCAGTTCGGCTTGGCCTCCTCGCCCAGAGTCTTTACAAAGTGCCTGGTGGTCGTGGCCGCCTACATGCGCTTACAAGGGGCCTTTGTCTTCCCCTGTCTGGTCATCTGACTCATCAGAGGTACCATGGCCCTCGATGCCAGCCATGCACTGGGGCGAACAATCTGCCTCCTGCAGCACATGGGGTTCGTCATCTACCCCAAATCCCACCTCTCTCCTGCCCAAAACCTGGAGTTCATAGGCGCCCAGCTGGACACGTTACAGGTCAGGACCTCCCTTTCAAAGGAGAGGGCACTTAGCCTTGTGCAGCTAGTGAGAGAGGTACAGACTCGCCGGTCAGTACTGGCTCGCTACCTTCTCTGGTTGCTAGGCCATATTGGCTCAACAGTTCACATCATGCCCCTTGCCTGCTTGCACATGCGGGCAGCCCAGTGGTGCCTCCGCTCCCAGTGGACCCAAGCCACAGAAAGGTTGCTCGACAGGGTCAGAGTAACCTGCCAACTGGTGGACTCCCTCAACGGGTGGCAGTCCCTAAGCCACCTCCAGGAGGGGGTGCCATTCCAGGCACCTTCACTGCAGATGGTCCTAACCACAGATGCCTCCCTTCTGGGTTGGGGAGCACATTGCAGAGAGTGCCGCACTCAGCGCAGCTGGTCATAAGAGGAGTCAGTCCTGTAGATTAACCTCCTGGAACTCGGGGCCATTTTCCTAACCCTGCGATTGTTCTGCTGCCACCTATGCAACCGTCCTGTGCTGATCCAGATGGATAACCAGGTCGCTATGTTCTATATGAACATGCAAGGGGGGCACAGGTTCGTACTCCTGCCAGGAAGCGGTGGCTCTCCTCGCCTTTTTGGTAACATAAGAACATAAGATATGCCATACTGGATCAGACCAAGGTCCATCAAGCCCAGTATCCTGTTTCTAACAGTGGCCAATGTAGGTCATATGTACCTAGCAGTTTCCCCAAAAGACACAGGTTCCACAATGCTTGTACTGGGTCAAGCATTGATATCCTGGGTCCCTTCTTAATAATGGTTTATGGACCTTTCCTCCAGGAACTTGTCCAAACCTTTTTTAAACCCAGCTACACTAACAGCCTTTACTACATCCTCCGGTAACAAATTCCAGAGTTTGATTACACGTTGAGTGAAAAAATATTTTCTTTTATTAGTCTTAAATAGTTTACCCTGTAGCTTCATTGCATGTCCCCTAGTCTTTCTATATTCTGATAGTGTAAACAATCGATCTACGTTTACCCGTTCCACTCCGTTCATTAATTTATAGACTTCTATCATATCTCCCCTCAGCCGTCTCTTTTCCAGGTTAAAGAGCCCTAACCTTTTTAGCCTTTATTCATAGGAGTATCCTTCCATCCCCTTTAGCATTTTGGTGGCTCTTCTCTGAACCTTTTCTAATAACGCTATATCCTTTTTAAGATATGGCAACCAGAATTGCACACAATATTCAAGGTGCGGTATCACCATGGAACGATATAGAGGCATTATAATATCTTTTGTTTTATTTTCCATTCCTTTCCTTATCATACCTAGCATTCTATTTGCTCTCTTGGCCGCCACTGCTGCACACTGGGCCAAGGGTTTTAACATGTTATCCACAATGACGCCTAAATCTTTTTCCTTGGTGGTGGTTCCTAATGTGGAACCTTGCATCGTGTAACCATAGTTTGGGTGGTTGTTCCCGAGGTGCATAACTTTGCACTTGTCCACATTAAATTTCATCTGCCATTTTGATGCCCAGTCTTCCGGTTTATCAATATCCTCTTGCAATTGCAATGGTATGCCACAGAATGCTCCAATGAGCAGTATACTTTCCAGGCCAGGACAACTGCTTGGTGGACAAGCTCAGCAGAGTCCTCCGCCCACCCAAATGGTGTCTGTACCCCAAGGTGGTGCTGTGGCTCTTCCTCCTCTGGGGCAGACCTGAGATGGACCTGTTTGCTTTCCTGGACAACACACAGCTGCCCCACCTTTGCTCTTGCCAGCCGCACCCGGAGAGAGTAGCAGCAGATACCTTCCTGATCCTGTTGTCTGAGAACCTCCTCTGTGCCTTCTTAACAACTCCTCTGGTGGCCCTCTTCAAACTCCAGAGCGAGCGGACATCAGTGATCCTGATTGCCCCAGATGGACCTAGCAACCCTGGTTCCCTCTGCTGCTCTCCCTATCTGTGGCACTTCCAGTCCCACTGGATCCGGGATCCGGTCAGTCTGTCCCAGGAGGAGGGCTCCCTCCTGCACCACAACCTAGGGTTGTTAGTGTTGACGGCGTGGCTGCTGAAAGGGTAGCCTTTACTCCAGTCTCCCAGGAGAAGCTGAGGAGATCCTGTTGGCCTCCCGAAAACCCTCCACCAGACAGGTGTAACCCTTCAAAAGGAGGAAATTTTCCATCTAGTGTGCAGAGAGAAGGAAGAACCCTTTCTCCTGCCACGTGCAACTAGTGCTACAATGCTTGCTACACCTCTTGCACGCCGACCTAAAATCTAATTTGGTGAGGGTACATCTGAGCACCATAGCCGCTCACCATCACCCTGTAAAGAGAAAATAACCTTCAAACCATCTCCTGGTCTCCAGGTTCCTCGGGGCTGCCTCCTATTAAAGCCCTCCTCCTCCCTCCAGCGGCGGAATGGGACCTTTAATGTGGTGCTCTCCCAACTCACCAAGCTGCTTGAGCCCTTGGCCACCTACCATCTGAGATACCTGTCCTGGAAAGAGTTAGGGAGTTAACTCCAGGCCTTGGTGGCGAATCCCCATATTCAAGTTTCTATAAGAACAGGGTAGTGCTCCGCACACGTTCCAAATTCCTCCCCGAGGTAGTACTCCCTTCCACCTCAACCAGCAGGTAGTCATCCCCACTATCTTCCCATGGCCTCATGCTGGCATGGAGAAACTCATCTTGCATACTCTAGACTGCAAGCAGGCCCTGTCCTTCTACCTGCAGAGGACCCAAGCTGATCACAAATCTCTTTGTATCATATGACCCCAGTAGATTGGGCTCCCAGTAACGAAGCAGACTCTGTCCACGTGGGTGGCAGACTGCATTGCCCTCTCCTATAAGCGAGTAACCCTCTCCCTTGAGCACTGGATCACTGCACATCACATGCGAGCCATGGCCACATCAGTGACCAAACTGCTCGATGCTGGTGCTGGAAATAATGTTTGTAGCTCATTACTGCTTGGAGAGCGAGTCTCACATGGACAGTGGCTTTGGACAAGCAGTACTCTGTAATATTTTTGGTGTGTAGGAAGCTCCTGCCCTTTGACCCTTCTGTGTTCAGGCTACTGGAATGATAGTATCACTGGACGCTAGGATCTTGCAGAGTCTCTGTGGAGACTCATCTTCTGCAACTCATGGCTACCCAATTGGTCGCTGGTGGTACTGTCTTGGCTCGGTCTTTGGCAGCCTGGAGCTAGGAAGTCCCGTATGTGAGGACTGACTTTCTGCTTGTTCCTGGAGAAAGCATAGTGGCTCACCTATAAAAGGTGTTCTCCAGGGACAGCAGGAATCAGTCCTCAAAACCCTCTCTCCTCCCCTTGGAGTTGCCTACCTACATTAAATCCTTTTTTGCTATGTCATGTGACTGAGTAAGATGACACCCTTGGGTGGGAAGGTGACCACGCATGCGTGGTAGCATTCCTAAAGACATTCTTTGAAAACTGGGGAAATGCTCCACATGGGCTCCATCGGCACCGACGTCATCCATATGTGAGGACTGATTCCTGCTGTCCCTGGAGAGCACCTGCTACAGGTGAGTAACTATATATTCCCCGAGAGCAAAAAGTCTCTTGCACCTAGTGCACATGTAAGAACCTTAAACTGGGAGAAAATCATACATGTAACACTCAGTGAGTGCAGTCTACTACTACTACTATTTAGCACTTATAAAGCGCCATGCATGCAGCGCTGCATAGCTACTACATGAGGCAGCTAACATACAGAGACAGTCCCTGCTTGTCAGAGTCCTGCTCATCAGAGCTTACAATCTAGTTAGAAAAGTGCAAAGCATTACAGAGCATTAGTCAATTTGGGCTGTAGTTTGGTCATAAACGTTGACGGGGGTTAGGGTAAGATGAGGATGGAAGTCAGGATCTGAATGCAACGGTGAAGAGGTGGGTCTTCAACCTGGATTTGAAGAGGGCCAGGGAAGGGGGCCTGGCGCATAGACGCAGGTAGGCTGTTCCAGGCATATGGTGCGTCCAGGTGAAAGGAGCGCAGTCGGGAGTTCGCGGTGTGGGTGAAAGGCATTGATAGTAGTAGTTTGTTAGCGGAGCGTAAATTCCGAGAAGGGACGTAAGGAGAGATGAGAGATAGGAGGTATTGCGGGGCGATGGAGTGTATGCATTTATAGGTAAGTAGGAGAAGTTTGAACTGTATGCGGAATCGGACGGGGAGCCAGTGAAGCGACTTGAGAAGAGGAGTAATGTGGGCATGGCGAGGTTGGCAGAATATTAGTTAGGCAGCGTGATTTTGTATAGATTGAAGGGGAAGGAGGTGATTCACGGGGAGACCAGCAAGAAGCAGGTTACAATAATCAAGGCGAGAGGAGATTAAGGAGTGTATAAGTGTTTTGGTAATGTGTTCACAGAGGAAGGGGCGGATTTTGTTGGTTGTAGAGAAAGAAGCGGCAGGTCTTAGCTACATGCTGGATATGAGCGGAGGAGGAGAGAGAGGTATCAAAGATAACCCCCAAATTGCTGGCCGAAGGAACCGAAAGGATAGTGGATCCATCCACATGGACACAGAGAGTGGGAAGTGGGGGGGAGGAGTTGGGTGGAAAGACAAGGAGTTCAGTCTTGGCCATGTTCAGTTTTAATCGGCGATGAGACATCCAGGCAGCGATGTCCGCAAGACAGGCAGAGATCTTGGACTGGGTTGTCGGAGAAATATCAGGTGTGGAGAGGTAGATCTGGGAGTCATCAGCATAGAGATGGTACTGGAAGCCATGGGAGGAGATAAGTGCACCAAGGCCTTTGGTATAGAGAGAGAAAAAGATCTCTGGGGTACACCTACCTGGAGCGGGGTAGGGGAGGAGGACAAGCTGCCAGAGCATACACTGAATGAGCGGTGGGAGAGGTAGGAGGAGAACCAGGACAGTACGGAGTCTCTGAAGCCAAGCGAGGAGAGGGCGGTGAGGAGAAGGTCGTCATCAACGGAGTCAAAGGCAGCAGAAAGGTCAAGAAGGATGAGGATAGAGTAGAGGCCCTTAGATTTAGTGAGGAGTAGGTCATTGGTGACCTTTGTGAGAGCCGTTTCAGTGGCGTGTAGAGGATTGAAGCCGGATTGTAGTGGGTCCAGGAGGGCCTGGGAGGTGAGGAAGTTGAGGCAGCGACGGTGGACTGCTCGTTCTAGTAGTTTGGATGTGAAGGGAAGGAGGGAGATGGGTCGATAGTTAGAAGGGAATGTGGGGTCAAGTGAGGGTTTCTTGAGGAGGGGTGTGACAACAGCATGTTTGAAGTCAACGGGGACCGTTGCAGTGGAGAGTGAAAGGTTGAGGATATGAGTGATGGCGGGGACAATAGTGAGGGAGATGAGATGAAGGAGATGGGTGGGGATAGGGTCTGATGAGCAGGTGGTGGGTTTGGAGGAGGAAAGGAGTGCGGTTTCTTCTTCGGAAACCGGAGGGAAGGAGGAGAGGGTGGTAGGGGGAGTATGGATGGGGGAGGAGACTAGCGGAGGAGGGGAGGTAGATGAGGGGATGGGGAATTGGAGGGTAATTTGTGGATTTTGTCGTGGAAGTAGTCGGCTAGGGTTTGGGCCGAGAGGGAGGGCGGGATCAGAGGCGGGGGGGCCTTGAGGAGAGAGTTGAGGGCGAGGATCAGAGGCAAGGGAGTTGGTCAGATTTACATAGTAGTCTTGTTTGGCAAGAGCAAGGGCTGATTGGAAGGAGTCAAGCATAAATTTGAAGTGAAGGAGGTCTTCTGGGTAGCCGGATTTGGACCAAGCTCGCTCGGCAGAACGTGCGCAGGTGCGGCGGTAACGGATCGTGGGTGAAAGCCAGGGTTGGGGAGAAGATTGTTTGACAGGACGTGGGGTGGGTGGGGCAAGAGTGTCAAGGGCTGAGGATAGTGTAGCATTGTATGAAAATAATGCCTCGTCGACAGACTTGGAGGATAAGATGGAGAAGAGAGATGGAGAAATGGTGGAGGAGAGGGACAAGGGGGTCAATGTTGTGAAGGTTTCTAAATAGGTCGGAGGAGACAGGACGAGGTTGGGATGGCGGAAGCTGAAGGGTAAATGTTAGAAGGTGATGGTCAAATGAGGGAAGGACTGAGTTGCGGAAGTTTGAGGGAGAGGAATTGGAGAAGAGTACTAGGTCAAGGCAGTGGCCGTGTAGGGGTGTGGGGGCAGTGGAGCAAGGTTGGAGGTCGAACAAGAAAGTAAGAGCGAGGAACTTAGAGGCATGGGGGTCGGAGGGGTTGTCGATATGAATGTTGAAATCACCAAGGTTAAGAGTAGGGGAGGAGGGATCCATAAAGGCAGAAAGTCAGGAGTCGAAGTTGGTGAGGAAGGTTGATTTGGATTTATCAGGTGGACGATAAATAACGGCTACACGGAGGGGAAGTGGTGTAAGGAGGCAAATGGAGTGGACTTCGAAAGAGAGGGGGGAGTGTGAGTGGGTGGCAGGAGGGGTTGGAATTGGCAAGAGGGAGAGAGTAGGAGGCCAACGCCGCCACCATGAACGGTAGTTCGAGGTGTATGGGAGAACTGGTAGCCCCCATAGCAGAGAGAGGCGATGGATGCGGTGTCATCTGGGGCGAGCCATGTCTCGGTCAAGGCAAGAAGGTGTAGGGTATTAGAGATAAACAGATCGTGAATAAAAGGGGTTTTTCTAATGACTGAGCATGCATTGCATAGGACGCATGAAAATGGAAGAGCGGAGGTGGGGAGGAGAGGGATATGGATAAGGTTGGATAAGTTACATGCAGATTTCTTATCAGAGTAGCGTGGGGGTCTATTTCTGGTGGAATACCGAGGTTTAGAAGGAGCAGGGTGTGGGTGAGTATGTCTGAGTGTGTGTGCTCCCCAAGAGGGGACATGAGGGAAGGGAAATGAAGGGTAAATTGGTGGTATCGAGTAGGTTGAGTGAGGGGTTATTTTTGGGGGTAGGGTTGGAATTGATATGTATGAATGAGAGATTGTGGGATGAATGAGGGAGGGAGGAGTGGGATGTGGATGAGATTAGATAGGGTATGTGAGGAACATTTTTTTAGTGTGAGAAAGAAATCGGGGGGGGGGGGGCAGGGTTAGGGTTGATGTTACCTGATGCGAGAAGGAGAATGAGAATTAGAGAGCGAGGTAAGGTGGAAATAGTACAGTGGAAGCGAGGGTGGGGTTGCCTTAAAGAGAGGGGGGCTGGTTGAATGCGGGGGAAGGTGTGAAGAAGCTCAAGAGCAGATGCTAGGCTAGAGGGCAGAATGGAGGGAGAGGTGAGGATGATAGGGGGAGGAAGGGGGGAGGGTGATGGTAGGAGGGGAGGCAGTTGGGGAGGATGAGGAGGACAATGAGGTGTGGGGCCATGATATCGGGCAGCAGGGACTGAGCAAGCAATGGGTGGCAGGTATTAGGCAAACAAGCAGGCAGTGGATAACAGTCCTATGCAGGCAATGGGTAGCAGTTCTATGCAGGTAAATGGTAGCAGTTCTATGCAGGCAGCTAGTAGCAGTTCTATGCAGGCAGCTAGTAACAGTTCTAGCAGTTCTATGCAGGCAGCTAGTAACTGTTCTAGCAGTTCTATGCAGGCAGCTAATAACAGTTCTAGCAGTTCTATGCAGGCAGCTAATAACAGTTCTAGCAGTTCTATGCAGGTAAATGGTAGCAGTTCTATGTAACCTGTCTAAGCAAGTTCTATGCAGGTAAATGGTAGCAGTTCTATGCAGGCAATTGGTAACCTGTCTAAGCAAGCTGGGTACAGGCAATTGGTAGCAGTTCTAATAGTTCTATGCAGGTAAATGGTAGCAGTTCTAGCAGATCTATGCAGGCAATTTGTAACAGTTCTATGCAAGCAATGAATAACGGATCTATGCAATCACGGGCAGCAGGTCAATGCAGTTCTAGTAGTTCTATGCAGGCAGAGGGTAGCAGTTCAATGTAGGCAGTGGGTAGCAGTTCAATGTAGGCAGTGAGTAGCAGTTCTATGCGAACAATGGGAAACACAATCAAAGTCGATTGTGGGTAGCAAGATCTAGGCAATTGATGGGGAGCAGCAGGGGCAATGCGATGTGGGAAGCAGGAGCAATAGAGGTGCGCCTGGGACAGGTTAGCGGTTTGCGCCAAGGTCCTCGCCTGCTTCTTAGTTTTAAGGTTTTGTTTAGGTATTATTTACTTGTTTGCTGGGGATACTTACACTAATATAATTATACCTAATATGTTTAATGGACTTTGTTCACCTCAAGATCAATTAATGTCAGGTCCTTAATCTATTCCTGATGAGGATAACCAGCTGCACCTGAAAGTGAATATTTGCACCTCCTTCCCTTTAATAGGTTTAAGACCCCATATTTATTTATTTATTTAGCTATATTTATATACCGCCTTTCACCAGGTCAAATAAAACCATATCAAACAAGAGAGTTTACAATCCATAAAGGGGGGGGGGGCAGTAATATTCTGAAGGGGGAAACCCATCACCTGGGGAGGGGGTATTTACATAATTACATATGTACTTGCTGTCTTAGTATTCATATATGTTTTGTGATTGCTTTGTTGGGGAAATTGGTGTCCATCTTGGGGTGATTATCAAAGATGGTTGTTCTGTTCTTCGTCAAGGTACTCTTTGAAAAGGTGAGTCTTGAGCTGCTTTCTGAAAGTTGACAGTTCTTTTTTGCATCAAAGTTTAGGTGGCAGTGAGTTTCATAATATAGGCGCATACAGTTCAAAGTTGTGGTTGCAGGTTTGTTGATTAAATTTGGTCCTGCTATGTGGTACAATGAGCATGTTTGTAACCTGTCATGTTGGTCTTCCTGAATTTGGTTATTCCAGTAATGCGTGGCGGTGTGATGGTTGCTGGATATGGAATGCCCAGTGGATCAGTACTAGGGTTTTATATTTGATCCGTGCCTCTACTGGAAGAATGTGTAGTTTCCTCAGAACTGGAGTGTTGTGGTCAAATTTTCTAACTCTTTGGATGGACCTGGCTGTGGCGTTTAGTGCTGTTCGGAGCGGGTTGAGCATGGTAGTTGAGAGTCCATGGTATATTGAGTTACTATAGTCGAGGTGGGGAAGCATTACTGATCTGAGGTCCTTGTCCTCCAGGAGGGGTCCGAGTCGCTGAACCATTCTGGCTTTGAAAAATATTGTCTTTGAGATCTTTGCTATTTGTTGTTTGAATGGCAACGACTGATCTAGGATAAAGCTAAGACTATCCATGGGGTGTGTGGGAGTTGGGGTGAATGTTTGTGAACAATTACTTTGAGAAACAAAGGTAACTCTCACTTGAGCACAAAGTATGAGGCTCCACTAGACTACGGTCTTTTTAGTAGCCTTAGGGGGAGTGGAAAATTGTTTCGGCTCCATGCTCTTATCCTGGATGAGAGAGCCCTGTTGAGCAGCCAGACAATTGGAAGGATGGCAGAATTCAGCAGCTTCACACAACCTCATTGACCCCTCCCTCGTTTCTTCCCTGCTATCTCCCGAAGATTGCAGAAGGTTCTCAGAAGGATCTGTCTGCCAGCCACTTTAACAGCAGTGTTGCACAGCCAGCCAGTAACACTTTTTCAGGGGAATAGAACTGAGCCCAGCATGGATCCTCCTTCCTGGGCTTTCAGGGGGTGAGTACTGTCACGCCCTTAGCCCCTTACCTTGGTATGGGGGGCGTGGATTTGTTTTTGTCACTGTGGTGCTTCAACTTCCGGCCTTTTTCTAACTGGATGTCTTTACATGCATTCTGGGAAAGGTAGTTCAGTTAGATATCACTTGGGCTCAGATGAAAAAAAACACCTTCTTTGTAGTTGGGTTTGAGTGAGTGCAATTTATTCATTAGCACAAAATAAGACACGCTAGGTTCACAGATCCACCTTTTAAAGATATTTTCATCCAGGAATTCTTGCAACTTATAACAGGATAACTTGAACTGAAACAAAACAGCTTCCCTCAGCCTTAATTAGCAACACCTGCCTTCAGCAGAGCTTGCCGTGAAGATCAAAACAGAAACTTTTAAACCAGGTTTCTTTTCCTTTCCAGTCCAGAGCAAATACCTGGATATCTTGTATGCTTAAACTCAGCACTTCATACAGATAGTCCAATTCATAGAAGCAATAAAACTCTCTTCCGGGTTTTCTCAGCAGTTAAACAAACCAAAATCATTTCTTACTTCCTTCAGTTGAAATGGCATCAAGGGAGCTCTGCACTGCTCACAGCTGTTTCTCAAAAGACAATCAGGAAGCTTCAGCTTTTCACTGCGTAACACTTTTTTCCTGAGCTTAGAACTTTAACAAGCAAACACAGCTCTCAAGGCTTTGGACACTGGAGACTTCTCTTTACGGTTGACATCATTAGCAACCATTCTTTATTTGGCAGACTGACATGCAGAGCAGTCCATGTAGCCATCGACCAATTGGGTTTCCAACAAATAATAAGCAACCCCACACACGATAGAGGAAACATCCTAGATATGATTTTCATACCCAGAAATCCACAACAAAGCAATGAACCACCTATAATAAACATAACTCAAGTACCATGGTCAGACCACCACCAAATCAACTGTAAACTTAAACTACAGTGCCAACCCAAAAACGCAAAGGAGATGAGAATGACCAACCCCATTAGGAAATTCAGCAAACTCAACGAGGAACACCTCATAAGCACCATTGCATCCCACATAAACCTAGATTCCACAGACCTAGACGAACTAACTAACAGATGGAACACACACATCCAAAATACATCTAACCCAACTTTGAAACACACATCAAACCCACATAAGATCAACTCGGAACCCTGGTACACAGGAACTCTAATAAAATCAAAAAGGGAGCTCCGTAAAATAGAGAGAAAATGGAGACAAACCAAATCCTCCGATCTCAAAACTAAATACATGGCCCATCTCGCAAAATACAAAGACGACGTGAACAATGCAAAAAAATTACATCACACCAACATCCTAAACAAGGCAATCAATCGCCCACGAGAGTTATTTGAACTAGTCAAATCACTAACCAAAACCGACCAAAATGCCAACCTCAACAAATCCATCAAGGTCCAAACACTGGCAAACCACTACGCGACCAAACTGACGGCCCCTGGTCCTCCACCCCCCCCCCCCCCACCAACACCACAAATCAGAAGTGAGAACAACACAACGCAAAACCAGTTATGGGAGCACTTCCACAAAATAGGAACCCAGCAAATCACAGCCATTGTCACAAGCCTGAAAAGCACCACCTCCCCACTAGATCCCTGTCCTGCATCCTGGATCAAGGCAGTGAAACAAGACATAGCACCTCACATAGCACACATAGTTAACCTATCCCTACAACAAGGAATCATGCCCTCAGAACTAAAGAAATCAGTCATTAGACCAATCCTAAAAAACACTACACTCAACGGAGAAGACCCAGCCTCCTACCGTCCCATATCAAGTATCTCATTCCTGGCAAAGATCATAGAAAAAACGGTCCTTCTACAACTCCAAGACCATCTGACTGACAGTGCTCCTCTTGATGACCAGCAATATGGCTTCAGGCAACATCATGGAGTTGAAACCCTGTTACTAGTTCTACTTAACAACCTCCTAAAGGGCCTTGAAAACAAAAAGAAAATGTACATTCTTGTATTCATTGACATCTCAGCTGCCTTTGATACAGTTAATCATGGGACCCTCATAAATAGGATAAAATCAATAGGAATAACAGGAACCCCACTAAAATGGTTCTCATCCTACATCTCAAATCGAACACAACAGGTTCAATTCAACGGAGAAAAGCAGAATCTTTCTCACAAACACAGGGAATCCCCCAAGGCTCTGCTCTCTCAGCACTTCTGTTTAACATATATGCAGCCACTATGCAAAATTTTCTCACGGCACGAAATTAATTACCACATCTATGCCGATGATATCATGCTATACACACAACTAGACACTAAAAACCCAGACTACAACCCACTGGAGACATGTATCGGAGAGATGCAAGACTGGTTACAACAAAGTAGCATGTCAATCACAAAAAAACCGAAGTAATGTATATCTCCAAAGAACCGAATTTTGACCCTCCCACATCAATAACAGTATGTAACAACACTTACCAAACAAAAAAAGAAATAAAGTATCTAGGAGTCACATTTGACTGTGACTTAAAGATGGAAAAACACCTCCGAAAGACCAACAGAGCAGTTTTCCACAAGCTTAGAGTGCTCCAACCCATTCGGAATATTATTGATCCCCAAGACTTCAGAACAGTGGCCCAAGCACTCATCATGCCACATTTTGACTACTGCAACGCCATCCTACAAGGTTTACCTAAAAAAACCCTAAACATATTACAAATGGCACAAAATGTAGCTGCCAGGGTCATAATGAAGAAAAATCTAAGTGACCACATCACACCAGTGCTAATTCAATTACACTGGCTACCCATAACAGCTCGCACAAAATACAAAATACTAACAACCACCTTCAAACTCATCCACAACTTAGCACCTTCCTTCCTCAACAACCTAGTAAGATTGCAACCTCCTACCCGAAACAGAAGAACCCACAATTCCAACATCCTTCACACTCCAACAGATATAAGATCTGCCAAAACTAACACCAGCCACAGGGCTTTCTCATATGTGGCGCCAACACTGTGGAACCAACTCCCACCAGAACTACGAGCTAGCAATGACCTTCTAGACTTCAGAAAGAAACTCAAAACGCACATTTTCCAATCACATTTCAACCTGAACTAAACCCACAGATGGAGCAGCCCCTGACCACTGTGTCCAAGAAGATTATCCTGTATATATGTATTTATGTATATCTGTAAATGAACTCCCCCATAGCTAAGAAGTGTTAACTCTGTATGATGTGCTTTTCTGACAATCTGTATGTAAGCAAAATTTGTACCTGCCTTGATTCGACAGTCCAAGAAGATTATCCTGTATATATGTATTTATGTATATATGTAAATGAACTCCCCCATAGCTAAGAAGTGTTAACTCTGTATGATGTGCTTTTCTGACAATCTGTATGTAAACAAAATTTGTACCTGCCTTGATTCGGCAGTTTCACAATAGTAATCCTACCCGCTTCTGATCGCTGGAAGGAGCGGGCTACAAATGCTTGCTAAATAAAAATAAAAATAAATGTATGAGACCCCTTCTTCACAAGGTAAATCTGGCTCCCCCAATTCCATGGTTCACTCTGTGGCTCAGATTCAGATAGCTTACTTGACTGCTTTCTATTAGAGTTAAAGCTGTCTCTGGCAAATACGTATTGCTCCTTATTAGCTAAGCTTCTGGGACTCATACCTTGATCAAAGCCTGTAGTAGCTTCACTTCTTACATGCTCTGGCCACCATCTAGCACGTCCTGTTCTCCAGTTAGTGCCTCTGGCTCTCACTGCTCCATTCCTTGAGTAGGCAAAACGTCTGCTCTCTCTTTCCATCTGGCTAGCAGTTACAGCACTCTCTGGTCTCAGGAATCCTTCCAATTCCTCTCCATGTGTCCTGCTTGTCCCTCTTCGTCATCCTGCTCCTCTCTCTGCTGCTCTCTGACCTGGTCTCTCCGTTGGTCTCTCACCTGGTCTCTCTCTCTCTGACCTAACTGAGCTAAACTTAAACCCCTCAGGCTCCTGCTCCACCCTCTCCCCTCTCAGGTGAGAAAGATCAAACTCCCTCGTGGCAGCTGTGTGATTAGGGGATGCAGTGACGTAAGGGTTACTTACCCTGGGCCTGTATTCCCTATCCTTTCCACCACTAGGGGCACTCTGTTCCTCATTGTAACCAGGAATTACTGGCTTTCTAGGAGCAAATGGAGTTTTAAGTCCTGGACCTTTTAAAATGGGTCCCTTTATTAAGGTAAATTCCTTCTTTTTACCCCTCTCTTCTAGGTCCTGATCACAGTACTAAGGCTTGACCTAGTCATTGTCTTTCTTCGGGGCTCCCAATTCAGTCTTCCTGGGACGTAATTCGAGGTGGATCGCTGGTGACCGTTGGCACAGTGTGGGGGTTTCCCGCCATTTCTATACATGTTAGTAGCGTTTTTGTCTATTGTGCGCTTGGTGGTTGCACAGTCCTAATGCATGTTCCGCCTTTGCGGCTCCAACATGCTCCTTCCCTGGCATCTATAATGCACTTGCATAAAAGCAGTTAATGTGTACCTCTGGGCCTTGCAACCTTAGCACGCCCTGTTGTGATCCTTCCCTACCTATCTATATCATCTTCTAGTAAACGTTCGGAAAAGCAATGGAGGTGCTCCTGAGAGAACGAATAGTGGACTTCCTCGAAACCAACAGGTTGCATGATCCGAGGCAACATGGTTTTACCAAAGGACGATCTTGCCAAACAGATCTGATTGAGTTCTTTGACTGGGTGACCAGAGAACTAGATCAAGGGCATACAATGGATGTGATCTACCTAGATTTCAGCAAAGCCTTTGATGCTGTTCCTCATAGGAGGCTTATCAATAAACTCAACAGCTTGAGGATGGGTCCCAAGGTGGTGAACTGGATCAGAAATTGGTTGACTGACAGGTGATAGAAAGTGACAGTAAATGGAACTCAGATGAAAGATTAGCGGTGTGCTCCAGGGTTCGGTCTTGGGACCGGTACTGTTCAATATATTTGTGAGGGATATTGCTGAAGGAAGTCTGTCTCTTTGCAGATGACACAAAAATTTGCAACAGAGTGGACTCCTCAGAGGGAGTGGAGAACATGAGGAAAGATTTACAAAAGCTGGAAGAATGGTCTAATGCTTGGCAGTTCAGATTTAATGTGAAGACGTGCAGTGTCATGCACTTGGGAAGCAGAAATCCAAGGAAATTGTATGCGATAGGGGGTGAGAGTTTGGTGTGCACAGACCAGGAGAAGGACCTTGGAGTGATTGTTTCTGAGAATCTCAATGTGGCAAAACAGTGTGACAAGGCAGTGGCAAAAGCCAGAAGGATGCTGGGTTGCATACAGAGAGGAATTACCAGCAGAAAGGAAGAAGTACCAATGCCACTATACAAGTCGCTGGTGAGGCCTCTCTTGGAATATGTTCAGTTTTGGAGACCATATCTCGCAAAGGATATAAAAAGACTGGAAGCAGTTCACAGGAAGGCTACCAAAATGATTTGGAGCCTGCATTAGAAGACTTATGAGAAGAGACTTGAAGACCTAAATATGTACACTCTGGAGGAGAGGAGGGTCAGGGGATATATGATTCAGACCTTTAGAGTATTAATGAACAATCAAACCTCTTCCAAAGAGAGGGAAGCTGTAAAACTACAGGGCATAAGATGAAGCTGAAAGGGAGTAAAATGAAAGGCAATGTCAGGAAATACTACTTCACTGAAAGGTTGGTGGATGCTTGGAATGCCCTCCCGATGGAAGTGGTGGAGGCAAATACGGTGACAGAATTCAAAATGGCATGGGACAGACACAGTGGATCCCTTTATAGCAACAGGATAAAATCAAAATAAACATAACTATCTCTTGTATCTGAACAAATAGGAGTGATCTACGCAGAGCGTTGGGTACACCCCTAAACAAAGGCATAAGGAGGGGTGACTGCATGGAGCGGCAGGTGCACCTACTCTTGCCTCCTTGCTGGTCAGACCTAGATGGACCATACTAATCTTTATCATGTACTATGTTACTGTGACCTGTGGCAAGCAAAATCTTCCTCCCTGCAATCTGGACTCCGCAGTTCTGGCATGGCAGCTTCTGAATCCTCCATGGAGGGCCTGTTTTCCCCCTCCCAGCTGGAGGATATAGTTAGTCCAACCTTGCCTGCCTCAGGGCAAGAGGTGACTGATGTCACTATGGGTAAGGATATTCAGCCGGCCGGAGGGTCTGGCGACTGTGCTGTGAGCTTCTCATCATCCTCAATGGGGTCTGCTATGTCTTAGAGTGTGTTGTAGGTCATGTCTGAAAGGAGAGTTTCTGGAGTTCAGATTGTCCTCCCCAGAATTCCTTCCCTTTTGCAGCAGGCCTGGTCCTTCTGTGGAAATACGGACCCTGCAAACTCTGGGCGCCCCTGGCGCAGTCTCATGCAAGGTAGGCAGAAAATGGAAGCCCTGCTCAATTATCTTTGTCTAAGTGTTCGCAGCGAGGGGTGCTCCCCTGGAGAGGGGTTGCAGCTGGGAACTGTTTGAGATTTTGAGTATGACTCATATTCAAATGTTTCAGTACTGGGCTCTGATGTGGATGAAGATGTTCTCACACCTTCAGAAGACTATGCAGAGTCGGATGTGATCCGCCTATCTTGGAAGTAGAAGCCGGGGGCATTGATTGTCCTGGTCTCATACACATTGAACTTCACAAATGCTTCTGGCAGAGAGCAGAAGCAGAAGGAACACCCGCTCCCTCAAGGGGTGCAGAAATCCACTACCGTCTTTCCATTTCTGGAAGTGATCAAGAATTTGATCCAGTCACTGGGACTCTCCCGATGCCCCATCTAAAGGGCTACTGGTGTGCAAAAAGATCATTCCCAAGGTGGATGCGCAGGTAATGGCGGTTACCAGACAGACCACCATTCTTGTGGAAATGGTTGAGCCTTAAAGGTTTTTCTGCACCACAATGTGAGTTCATTGTTGCTGAGCCAGTTCATCATGGCAAGCCCTATCCTGCATCTGGAAGAATGTACTAGCCTGGTCTCTCGAGCCCTTCTCCAATGAATTCAGTTTCTTCCGACGAATACCATCCCTCTTTGGAGTCAGCTATGGCCTTCCTTTCTGATGCCGTGTATGACCTGGTACATTTCTCAGCCAGGGATGGTGCCCAGACAATGTTGTGACGGCATTGGATTTGACTCGGGCACTTGGCAGTGGACTCATCTTCCAAAGCCTTGTTGACTCAGCTGGCTTTTAGGGGGAAGCTTCTGTTTACAACCGTTTTGAATAAGCTGCTGAAGGACCTGGGTGAGATGACCTCTTGCCACTTTCTGGAGGACAGGTCCAAGGGGTCTGTGAAGTGGACTAGTGTCCCTTTCTCGTCAGCCTCCGCCCATTCCTGAGGGCACGTTGGCCGAATTCCTAAGGGTTTCGGGACTGTCAACATTACCGACCTGGAAAACCTTTCTTCGCCTTTGCTTCTGGGGTTTGAGCTCATTTTTAGTCCCTTTGTGGAGCATGTAGGCTGAGGGATTTGGCCCCTTCCAGAGGATGACCCTCCCACGCTGCACAATGAAGGTTTGAGGACCCATTCCTAGGTTCCTCTATTTGGAGGCAGGCTTTGCTGGGTGCTAGAGACCATTCAGTTTGGCTATGTCTTGGAGTGCAAAGAGCCGATTCTAGATGTTTTTGTTATCTCCCCTTGTGGGTCTGCGAGTAAAGTACCGCTGTGCATGCCACCTTGGACAAGTTGCTGTACCTAAAGACAGTGGTGCCCATCCCACCAGATGAGCGGGGCAAGGGCAGATACTCCATTTATTTTGTGGTGCCCAAAAAGGATGGTTCCTCCTGGGTCAATGAGCACTTGCGCATTATGGTTTATTAAAATTTGATATATCGCCCTTCATATCAGCAAAGTGGTGTACTGTACATAAAAAGAATCAAGAAAGGGACGCTAATAAAACATAGGAAGAATAGTATTATACAACAGGGTTATAAAAAGGTAGGAGGGAATAGAGTAAGAGATATAGATCAAGGGGGGGGGGGGCGGAATGGGAAACAGAGTCCTGTGCAGCCAAGGGTGCCAAATCAAAGACTAAGTGAAATAGGTGGGTTTTAAGATCTGACTGGAATCTGGTATAGGACAATTCCAAATGAAGGTCAGAGGGAAGTGCAGTTCATATATGGGGGCTGAGAAAATAAAGAGATTGTAGAGTTAATTCTTAATTGGGTACAAGAGGGGGAGAGAAGGAGGAAGTGATTTGGTATGAATGAAGTGTAGAAGTCACGACAGTGCATGGAGGATAATACATGATGACAGATAAGAAGGTACACGACTGTGTAGGGTTTTATAGACTAAGGTGGGAATTTATATGGTATCCAGCATGAAAGACGTAGCCATTGGAGTAACGCGGTCAAATTTGGAAGCATGATGCTATATTCATATAGCTGTATCTTGAATGGTTTGAAAATGTTTAAGCTGATAATTGGAAAAGCTGGCATAGACTACGTTACAGTAATCAAGGTGAAAGATGACAAGGAACAAAAGGCAGGGTAGCTACTGCAGAGTCAGAAAGAAAGGAACAAATGGAGCAAATTTGATGGAGGATGGAGGAATGGTGTCTCACTATGGTAATCTGTTCATGAAAATGAGAGCACTTATCAACCCCCAGGTATTTGAATGAGGGCAGCAATGGGATGGGAGTCCCATCTAATTAGGGGGCCAGAGAAGGAGCTACTGATACGGTAAGCTAGGTAGCGGGGTTTTGCACTTCCGGATGGACACATTGTGATCTGTGATTCAGGCAGGGCAGTGAGGGGAATTCTTTGCGTCTCTGGATATATGGCCAAAAGATATTTTATCTTTATCTTTATCTTTATTCGGGCACTTGATAGACCGCCCAGGCCGGAGCATCAGGGCGGTGTACAATAACAAATAAAATGTCAGCTGCTGGAAACGAAAGATAGAGGGGAACGCCAGTAAACGATAGGACAGAGAGAAACAGTAAAATAAGGTAGAGGATAGGAAAGCCCCAAAGAGGGGTAGGAGGAGGGGAAGAGGAAAGAATCACGGGAAATGGAGGGCGCGACTGGGGGATGGGGCGCCATCGGCAGGGGGAGGGAGGTCAAAAGCCTGACAGAAAAGATGAGTTTTGAGGAGGGCTTTGAAACGAGTGTAGGACAGCTCAGTGCGGAGAGGAAGTGGAAGGGAGTTCCAGAGGGCAGGTCCTAGGAAGAAAAAAGCAGAACGGCGAGTAGATTCCAGACGGGCCTGATTAGGAGAAGGGAGGAAGAGACGATTACCGTGAGATGAGCGAAGAAGGCGGGGGGAGGGCTGGAGGTGAATAATGTTAGCCACGTACTGGGGGGTATCGGTGTGAAGAACCCGGTGAGCGGTGATGAGCAATTTGTAGACAAACCTGAACTTGATTGGGAGCCAGTGCAGAGTGAGGAGGCATAGGGACACATGTGAGCGAGCAGGGGATGAGGTGACAAGACGAGCGGCGGCATTCTGGACAAGTTGGAGACGGCGGAGCTGGGAAGACGGGAGACCTGCATAGATAACATTACAATAGTCCAGACGAGAGATTACTAAGGACAAAACAAGAGTAGCAACAGAAGGGGGGGGGAGAATTGAACGAACGGCCTTAATACGACGTAGATGGAAAAAGGAAGTACGAATAACAGAGGAGATATGTTCGTGGAAAGAAAGGGAAGGGTCTAGGGTAACGCCCAGGTAACAAAGGGTTGGTAGTAGAGGAATAGAGTGAGAGCCCATAGTGGGTGATAGCCTGGGTTGGGGAAGCCCAAGTGAAATCCAGATTGCAGAAGACAGCAGGATTGGCATGTAGAAAGTTGGACTCAAACCAGGAGGCAATGGAGGAGAGACAGTGGTTGAGTGGGCCGAGGTCCGGGGAGGAAGAGGAGGTGTGATGAACTAGAAGGATGTCGTCGGCATAGATGTAGAAAGAGACAGCGGACTGTTGAATAAGGAGGGCTAAGGGAGCAAGAAAAACATTGAAAAGCAGAGGAGCGAGAATAGAACCCTGAGGGACGCCACAGATGGAGGGGAATGGGGGGGAGACCGAGGTACCAGAATGAACTGAAGAGGTACGACAAGACAGGAAAGAGCGAAACCACCGGAGAACTGTGCCATGAACACCAAAGTCGGACAAACGGGACAGGGGAGAGTGCGGTGATCGACTACATCAAACGCAGAGGACAGATCCAAAGAAACCACTAGAGAGATGTCACCATGATCGTGAGAGCAATGGAGTTCTGAGAGTAGTGCTGTGAGAACAGTTTTGGTGCTGTGGCCGCTTCGGAAACCGGATTGGCGGGGGTGGAGGGCACAGGTGGAGTCGAGGTGTGAGGCTAGTTGGGAAAAAACGAGTTTATCAAGGACTTTAGACAGGAAAGGGAGGTTGGAGACAGGGCGCCAATTTTCGGGGGAGGAGGGATCGAGGGTGGGTTTCTTCAAGAGGGGGCGGATGATAGCGTGTTTCCAGCTGGAAGGGAAGAGACCGGAGGAGAGGCTAGAATTGAAGATAGAGAGGATAAAAGGCACGAGAGAAATGTTGGGATTGAGCAGCCAAGAAGAGGGGAAAGGATTGAGGGGACAGGTAGTTTGATGAGCAGATGAGATGGCCTTAATGAGTTCAGGAGAAGAGATAAGAGAAAAGGAGGACCAGATGTGGGGAAATGTGCGGGAGGGGGAAGGGGAAAGGACATCCAGGGAGGAAGGAGGGGAATCTGGGGGGGGGGGGGGGAGAGGGGGGAGGAGGGCAGGCGGAAAAGGAGGAGCGAAGAGAGAGAATTTTGTTGGAAAAAAAGGAAGCAAGAATGGAAGGGCTGGGAGGGGGGTTAGAGGGGGCGGAAGGAAGAACGGAGGTAGAGGAGAGAGATTTAAGAACAAGGAAAAGGCGCCTAGCAGAGTTTGAGGAGGAGGTAATAAGGCGAGAATAATAAGAATTTTCATATCCCGATCCGAGTGGATCAGCAGAAGTTTCTGCACTTTGCCATGCTTGGTTCTCACTTCATTTGCCTCCCTCCCTTTTGGCCTGTCCACTGCCCCAAGGACATTGTACAAGTTCATGGTGGTAGTAGCCATGGCGCCAAGGGATCTGTGTCCATCCAAATCTGTGCTACTGGCTCATCCGGACCCGTTCTTTTTCAGAAGTGTCTCGGGTGGTGTCCTTTTTGGAAAACCTCAGCTGGTGATCAATTGCTTTCCCAGTCCTTGGAGTTTCTGGAAGCATGTTTTGACACTTGAGTGGGCAGAGTCTTCCTGTGAGAAGAAAAATTCCAGACTGTTGGATTACCTGGAGCTGTTTTGTACACAGCAGGCTCCCATAGTCGGGGATTTTCCTCAGCTGCTTGGATTGATGGCGGCGACCATAGAGATGGTGCCGTGAGGCACTGTTCCCTCTAAGCTGTGCGCGTGTGCGCGCGCACACACCTCGCCGAGCGAGCGCACATACTTTACAACAGAGCGCACAAAAATTACAGCTCTGATTCTGATAGAAAACAACACAGACGTCTTAAAATTTAAAAGTTATGATTGTAATTACTAGAAATTTCCCGCTTCATTTAGTAATCGTCTATTTTCATTTAATTTGATTAAAATCAATGTGGTGTACATACTGTATTCTGACGTGTAGTCAAATTTTAAAGTATATAACTCCGAGTGTCGTTATGTGGCGCACAAAAATTTAACCTTCCTTCAAAAGCTGCACACAGCTGAGATTTTATGCGCACACAGCCTACAGAAAATTAGAGGGAACATTGCCGTGAGCATATGCTCACATGCGACTGCTCCAGGAGTCCTTGCTGTTTCAATGGTCCCTGAGTTCCCAGGAGTTTGAGTAGAGGCTCCCATTCCCATTGATGATGAAGTCCAGCCTGTGATGGTGGCGTCGACCCTGTCATCCTAGGTGAGGCATGCTGCCGGGCAATTTCTGTTGGATCCTCCTGACGACAGATGCCAGTCTCACAGGCTGGGGAGCCCATTGCCAAGACTGCATTGCTCAGACATGATGGAAGCACAGGGAAGTGGTGTGGTCCATCAACCGTCTCGAGGCGAGGGTCATCGGGTTGGCTCTTTTGTGTTTCCGGCCCCTGGTCGAGGATCAAGCGGTTCAAGTGTTTACAAACAATGTCATGAAAGTGGCTTATGTCAATTGGCAAGGCGGCATGAGGAATGCTGGAGTAACTCTGGAGATGGTGGAGAAGAACCGTCTAGCCTTGTCAGCTTATCACATTGCTGAGGTGACAGTGTAGAAGTGGACTTCTTCAGCCGACACTCTCCGGATCCTGGAGAGTGGGAGTTGAGTCAGAAGGTGTTTCAGTTGATTCTACACCACTGTGTTTGCCTCAAAATGGAGCTGATGGTGACCTGCTCCAATGCCAAAGCTTGCTGCTTCCTCAGTCACTGCAGGGAGACCGGATCCGAAGGCATTGACTCCCTGACCCAGCCTTGGCCAATTCAGCACCTGCTGTACATGTTTCCTCCATGGCCTCTGGTGGGGCATATACTTCAGCATATAGAAGGCCACCCGAGCAGGATTGTTCTGTTGATGCCAGATTGTCCGAAAAGAGTGTGGTTCGGAGATCTGATGCAGGTCATGCAGACGTCTCCTCTTCAGTTACCTCCATCTTTGGTGCCTATTGCTGAAGGGGACTGATCATCCTAGAGGACCCGGTTCCCTTCTTGCTTACAGTTTGACTCTAGTATGTAAGGGCTACTCTCCCACGTTGGTGTTTACTCTGCTCGGAGCCCAGAGGTGGTCTACCAAGCTGGCATACGAGCAGATCTGGTGCTTCCTTGAGTGATGGTGCCTTTGCCCCTGAGACAGCCAAATTGCCATCTCTGTTTTCCTTTCTACAGGATGGCCTGGAGAAGGGCCTTTCTTTAGCTCACTGAAAGTTCAGGTGGTAGCTGTCTCCTGTTTTCGAGGTCCTGTGGCTGATAGGTTTCTAGTTTTGCACCCAGATGTCTCATGCTTTCTCCAGCGTTTTTGATGTCTGTGTCCTCCCTTTCAATCTGTGATTTATTTACATTCTCTTATATACCACGCTATTCTACATCAGTGTGGTTTACATTGAACAAACTGAAATTACATTGAACAGGGCATTATAACTTGGAGATAACTATTTTACAGGGAGCATGGGCTATGGAGGGTTAAGTGGCTTGCCCAAGACCACAAGGAGCACCTGTGGGACTAGAAACCTCAGTCCTTCCGGCCCAAGGTTGCTGTCCGCTAGTGGGATTTGAACCCCCGACCTTCTGGCCTGAAGTACCTTGCCCCAACCACTAGGCCACTCCTCCACTCCTTCTGGGATTTGTCTGGTATTCAGGGCCCTGATGGGAGCGCCCTTTGAGCCTTGAAGTGCACTACCTTAAAGGATTTGACGCTCAAGATATTTTTCTTGGTAGAGATTTGTTCTGCAAGGTGGATTTCTGAGCTGCAGGCTATGTCTTGCCAAGATCTTTTTCGGTCTTTTTCAAAGGAGGCTGTTTCCATTCGATCTGTGCCTGCCTTCTTTCCTAAGATGATTTCTCCCATTCACGTGAACCAGATGGTCTGCCTGCCCTCCTCCTTGAAGAAGCAGTGTCAGGCAAGGATAAGGATCTTCACCTTGTGGATGGGACGAGTAGCTCAGTGGTTGGGACAGGTTACCTCAGGCCGGAAGGCCAGGGGTTCAATTCCCGCATGGGGACAAGCAACCTCAGGTTGGAGGGACTGGGGTCTCTAGTCCCATGGCCACTCCTTGTGACCTTGGGCAAGCCACTTAACCCTCCATTGCCTCAGGTACACTTAGATTGTGAGCCCTTCGGGGACAAGGGAATAAAAAGTACCTGTTAGTATACATGTAAACCGCACTGATTTTAAAGAGCGCGGTATAAAAAAGAAATAAATTAAATAAAATAAATTAAAAATATCCGGAGGGTGCTCCTCTGATACTTGGAGGTTACGAAATCCGACCATCTTTTTGTGCTCTTTGCTGGTCTGCGAAAGGGTGATGCACCAGCCAAGTCGACAAGGAAGCCATTGCCTCTGCATATCTCCTGTGGAACTGGCCGATCCGGAGGGTTTGCAAGCCCATTCTACCGAAGCACAAATGTCCTCATGGGTGGATCGGGACTCCGTAGCCCCTATAGACATTTGTCTGGCAGTCTTTTCTCAAGCATTACTGCTGGGATGTCCACGCGCGGGCGGACAAGGCCTTCAATTCAAGGGTTTTGTGAGTTTTCTCACACAGTGATGATGTAGCTTTGGTACATGTCACTTGTCTAGAATGGTCTAGCAGAACAATATAGAAGGTGACATTTTACTTATCATTTAATGTCCTTCGTTGAGTCCTGCTAGACTAGTCCAGGGCCCGTCCCTGAAAATGTATTTGCTCTGTTCTTCTGCTTCGATACCCTTGGATCCACTATGATTTTTATACTTGGCTTTGCAGGTTCATCGCCTTATGTTTATGCTTTCCAGTACATAGTTCTCTACTGTTGATCACTCATTGTTGCCCACAGTTAAGGCTGTGTGAGGCTTGCCATGCTTTCTCCCTTATGCTTTGGGATGAATACTGAAGGGGGTCCTCTGATGGCTGAGGTGAAGAGAGGCATGGGAGTGATGTCATTGAAACCTGGGCTTTTCATTGGCTCTCCGTTTCCACCAATCTGCTGGTAGGGGAACACAACCCACTTGTCTGGACTGGTCTAGCAGAACTCAAGGAAAGTACATTAACTGATAAGTAAAATGTCACCACCTTTGCCGCCTCCTTTTTACTATAGGCAAAATGTTTTGATAAATCCAGGGTCTAGGTATATCTTGATGTGCTGAAGAACCCTAATGATCCTTTATGACTGATTTTTCTTGTCAAATACATCATGGCTCAGCAAATTGTCACAGTTGTATCACACCCATGAATATAAAGGGTGTTTTTTTTTTAACACATCTTAGTCATTGCTACAAGAATGCTTTCAAATTGCCTATTATACTGATGCTTTGCTTTGCATGTATATTAAGTAGTTACAGTTCATTCACTATATATCATTTGCAACTTGGAATTCCATGAGTCAGAAGGCTGTTAAAAGGAATGAAAATTTATGATTAGTATAATAATTGTATCATTCATTGGTTGGCCTAAAATGTTTATTGAAATTCACACATTAATGTTTGATTTCACTTTAAGAGAATAACCTGAAAGACTTACTTTAATTTGGCACCATTTCTAGAATTACACAGGTACACTACCAAAAAACTGCCTCCAGTTTTGCAACTGATTCCTATAGATTTTGGGGTGCTGAATCCAGGAAAAATAGCCAAAATGTTCCATCACGTCACGTTTTCTTGCAAAATTAGATTTCTTACCCATATAAGGAATGTTCACATAATTTCTTTTAGCCGACTGCAGTTTATTTTCTTGGCCCAAAATAGAGGTTGTAATGGTTAACTAACTAGAAACACTCCCTCATGATATTTTAGAGTGTTTTGTATTCATTTTATACATTAACAGGACAATTGGGAGGCGGGGGGCTAAATCCAGTACTCGCGCTGGCGCATGTTTTCCTGTTCGCCTCGCCTCGTTCGCTCGCTCAAACACGGTGGTTTGCGACATGAACGTTCCTGTCAAATTTCAGTTTCTTGCAAGTTCATTATTACCTTTTGTTTGCTCAGTCGTAATCCAGCTTTATTCCGAAGTGGTTCACTACAGTTGTAGTTTGCAGTGCTGTGTATTTGTGATGGCTCACAGAGCCAGAGGTTGCGTCAACTCTCCGGACAGTTTTTGTTTTATTTGTGGGGAATATACCGTGAAAAAGCGGCAGAGGAACATTTCTGCATTTATTAAAAAAGTATATTTTGCCTATTTCGGTTTGAAGTTAGGCGATCAAGACAAACCGTGGGCTCCTCACAAAGTGTGCAAGACATGTGAGGAAGATCTACGCTTATGGATGAAAGGTAAAAAACAAGCATTTTGTTTCGGAATACCTATGATGTGGCGTGAACAAAGAGACCACAACAGTGACTGCTATTTTTGCTCTTGCATTGTGAAGGGATACAACTTAAAAAATAAGAACATAATAAGTTACCCCAACCTTCCCTCAGCAATTAGGCCTATGCCTCATAGCAACGAAGTACCTGTGCCTGAACCACCAAAATCTTTGGATCATATTTGTGTGGACGGTTCTGATCATGATGATCATCAGATGGCTTTTCCCGATGAGTCCAGTACTTCCGAGTTTGAAACTGAACCAGATCCGAACCTGAACTTTTCTCTCAAACTGAATTGAATGATTTAGTCCGGGATTTAGGACTCCCAAAAATGCTGCCCAACTGCTAGGTTCTCGGCTTAAACAGAAAAATCTATTGTCACCAGGAACAACTTTTTATTGGTACCGCAACCGCGAGACACAATTTTTGAAGTATTTCAGCAAAGAGGAAGATTTGGTATTTTGCAACGTATATACGGAGTGATGTAAAAGTTTAAACTCAAGTATGATCCTGCTGAATGGCGGCTGTTCATTGATTCATCAAAAGACAGCATAAAAGGTGTTCTTCATAATGGCAACACATTCGCTTCAGTTCCTATTGCTCACTCTGTTATTCTCCAAGAAAAATACGAGAATTTGGCCCTGATTCTTCAGAAGATTCGTTATGATGAGCATAAGTGGATGATTTGTGGAGACTTTAAAATTCTATCCATGCTATTAGGCAGCAATCCGGTTTCACCAAATATCCCTGCTTCCTTTGCTTGTGGGATAGCCGGGCCCGCGACCTACACTGGGGGAAAAAAGACTGGCCAATTCGGGAGTATTTGAGACCCGGTGAGAAAAATGTTCTTCATGAGAGCTGGTACCTCGTGATAAAATTCTATTACCACCTCTCCACATTAAGTTGGGTCTCATTAAGCAATTCATCAAGTCCCTTCCAAAAGATGGTGAGTGTTTCGGTACCTTTGCTCAAAGTTCCCCCGACTTTCTGAAGCAAAGCTAAAGGAAGGAGTGTTTGTTGGCCCTGATATAAGGAAACTCATTTCAGATGGAGCATTCGCTGAAACGATGTCTGAGAAGGAAAAAGAAGCCTGGGATTCCTTCAAGGATGTTGTTCTCAAATTCTTGGGGAACAGGCGGGATGAGAACTATAAGGATATTGTTGCCAGGATGCTCAATGCCTTCAAAGAACAAGGCTGTACATGAGCCTGAAAGTCCATTTCTTGCACTCCCATGTGAACTACTTTCCCGAAAACGTGGGGGCGTACAGTGAAGAACAAGTAGAAAGGTTTCACCAGGACATCAAGGACTCAGAGAGAAGGTACCAAGGAAGATGGAACACCACTATGATGGCTGATTTCTGCTGGTTGCTGCTGCGGGAAACCCCAGATGAAAAATACGCCAAGCAGCGCACCAAGAGAAGCATTCGGGGGAAGAAGAAACGGACCCACCAGGAGATTGATTGACCCAAGAATGACTTTAAAATCTAAACTGTGTTGACAAATATCGTGTTTTTTACTAAACTTTGAAATAAAAATTTGCTAGTTATTACCACAGTGTCGGATCTCATTTATTAGAATTTTATTTTCACACCATCGGTGTTTGTCTTCATGTATTGCAATGGTGCGGTTTGCGTTTTCTATTCTTACATACATACCTGTACAACATTTTTTGCACATTTCTTTGCTTTGCTTTGTGTCTAAACCTCGCTCTTATATGCTCAATGTTTGTGCACATGTATGTGGCTGTTTTAAGTGCAGACAATTTTGCTACCATCACAGTGTGTTTTGTTGACATTACTCTATTCTTATGTGCTGCCTTGTTACAATTTTCTTTATTCTTATTTGAATAACTACTAAACAATTAGTATAAAGAATTCATCCAAGAAACTTTTATCTCGATCGCACTCAATCTGAAACGTTCACCTCAAACTGCTAACCCAATGTAGCAAAAAATCTGTACGTGATGGAGCAAATTGGTTGCCAGATTTGGATTCAGCGCACCAAAAAACGTAAAAATCAATCGAAACATTAGAGGCAGTTTAAAAAAAATTTTTTTTAGTGTACCTGTGTTATCCTCACTCATGTATTACATAAGTGCTACTAGAAGAAAAATCCCTCCCTTTAATTTGCCCTAAATATCAATTAGAACTATCCCCATTCATCAGTCTTTTTGTCATAAACCCTACTATGTGGAATATGACACACCTCTTGCTAAATATTGCATTCTGCATTTCATATTAACTTATAGCTCAGTAGACCTTACATTTGTAAACTTCACCTTATGATAAATCATTTTCTCTGGGTAAAGTATTTCAGAGGCCTGCTATTGCATATCAAAGGCTACCAAATAAAATCTGTGCCAGTTATAAACCTGACACTTCTAACACATTCATGATAAAGCACTTCTTGGAGCAAACTGATTTAACTAAAGAGAACCATCAGGGAGGCAGAATCATTTTAAAATAACTAACTTTCAGTCATGAGTGAAGAGAATAAATTTGGGCTATTGTGCAATAAAATTTCATCAGCTTCTAAAATTTAAGATTATGGATAGGACTTTGTGCTAGCATTTAAAAGTTCATTACTTGTTCTGATGATATGTAGTTTATTTTCTCTTTGTCACTTGTTTTTCTTTCCTTTACTACTGGCTGCTTTTTAGTAAAAGGAAATGGACTGAAAAAAATATTTTGCATTTTACAAATCTGTAGTTCATTTTGATTTACTTTTATAAATTGAGAATACACTTATTTCATGAAGTGCCCCCTAATTTTAGTTGTATTTGAGAGGGTAAACAATTCATCCTATTACCTTTTCTATTCCACTCAGTTTCATAGAATCCGTCTTATATCTTTTCCTATAGCTGAAAAGCTGTAACCTGTTCAGGCTTTCTTCATAGAGAGCTGTTACACTCCCTTCGTCATTATGCTTTCCTTCTGTCTTTTCTTGCTCTATCGTTTTTGAGGTGAGAAAACTAGAACACTGCACAGTACTCGAGGCGCAGTCACATAATGGATGGATACCGAGAATTTTATATTCTCCGTATTGCATTCCTTTTCCATGATTTCCTAACCAGACATTATTTTGACCATTGCTGCACACTGATCTGAGGATTTCAAAATTATGTTCACAATGAGTCAAATATCCTTTTCCTGGGTAGTAATTCCTAACGTGGAACTCAATATTGTATATCTATAACTGGATACATTTTCCTATGTGCATGTATTGTTTGGCATTTGGCTATATTGTGGAGGAGTAGCCTAGTGGTTGGGGCAAGTTACTTCAGCCGGAAGGTCGGGGTTTCAAATCCCACTAGAGGACACCAACCTTGGGCCGGAAGGACTGGGGTTTCTAGTCCCACAGGTGCTCCTTGTGGTCTTGGACAAGCCACTTAACCCTCCATAGCCCATGTTCCCTGTAAGATAGTTATCTCCAAGTTATAATGCCTTGTTCAATGTAATTTCAGTTTGTTCAATGTAAACCGCACTGATGCAGAATAGCGCGGTATATAAGAGATTGTAAATAAAATAAATATTAAATTTCATCTGAAATTTACAAAGTTACATAGTAAATGACAGCAGATAAAGATCAGTATGGTCCATCTAGTCTGCCCAGTAAGGTGGCTATAACAACAAAGGTCCCAATAATAAATAGCAAAAGTGTATAATTTTTTAGTCTCCAGGAACAAGCAGGAAGTCAGTCCTCACTTATGGGTGACGTCAGCACCGATGGAGCCCGCATGGAACAATTCCCCGACTTTCAAAGAAAGCCTTTGGGATTGCTACCACACATGCATGGTCCTCTTCCCGCCCAAGGATGCCATTTTGCTCAGTCTCCCTTTTTCCGCAGAGCCCTTCAGATGCACGTCCTCGTCCCTCAGAAAAAGTTTTCGTTTCCTAGCCTTAACAGGCTCTCTTCTTTTTTCCGGTTGCATCGGTCCTCTACCCGTCCTCCCCATGCTCTCTTTTGGGGCTTACAGGGATACCTTTTCTAATTTTTTCGTTTCGGGCTTCGTGCTCTTTTTGTCTTCCCAACCGCTGGCCACGTGGGTTTTCGACCTCGCAGGGGCCGTTTTTGCCCCCATGGCCACCGGGTTTAAAAAATGTGATAGATGCTCTAGGAATATGTTGCTTACGGACACTCATGACTGTTGTCTATGTTGTTTGGGAGCCGGCCATGACCCAGAGCTCTGTTCACTCTGTAAGAAAATGTCCTCTAAGGCCCTGCTCAGCCATAAGCAGAAGTCCAAAGACATTTTTCGAAAAGCTGCCTTGGAGTCTCCTGTGGCACCCTCAGTCGTCTCCCTTCCAGTGGGTTCTACCCCTGCGGCACCGCATTCCAGGTGGCATTCTAACCAGGGGTCCCCCGAAGTAGAATGGTGCAAAAAGAAGGCGGCTTCGAAGTTGCTGTTTGGGGCCCCTGACAAGCGCAAGCGCTCCCGTGCCCATTCGCTTAGCCCCCTTCGTCGTTCCCAAGAGTCGGACAAGGCGCAGCCCCGCAAGGTACTTCGCAGAGAAATGGAGGCCTCTGGCAAAGGCGCCCAGTCTCCTGAGGGCTGTCCCGGTGAGGAACCCCTCTCCTCCTTGATGCCCGATCTGGTGACCTCGGTATCGGCGTCCCGGGCCCCGTGCCAGCGTGGGAGTCCCGTATGCTGGTGCTGGAATGCAGCATTTCTGCGTTCATTGCTTCCCAGCAGTTGCTCACAGCCAACTTTGCTGACTTGCACCAGGAGACTGTGGGTCCCTCATGTGGGACACCCAAATCCGTCCAGGAAACCCCTGAAAGCCACGGGCCTCGTGCCTCGTGAGGGCCCTTGACGTCAGTCTCGCTCGCTCTCCCGTTCCTTGGGGGCGAGATTGTCCAGGGACTCCAGCTCCAGGCCGCCGGCCATCGGACAGGACGAACCGCCCGGCTCGGATCCCTTGACCGACTTCTCGGACTGGGAATCTGATGGGGACATATCCCCGGAGACCCGAACCCATTGGGATCTTCCGTCGGACCTCTCGCCGCCTGGTCTCCAGCGGCATTCACTGCCCGAGGACACCTCCTTTTTGGTGTTTATTTGGGACATGGCTCGGGCCCTCAACCTGGTCATCCAGGCCGAGGAGGACCATTGTGCTGAAGAACTCGATATTCTTCAGTACGAGGCCCCGCCCAGGGAATCCCTCACCATGCCGGTGCTGCTGATCTTCTCCCGGCTATTGCTCTGTATGTGGGAGGCCCCGGCCTCAGTTCCCATTGTGAGCAAGCGCCTTTACACAATGTACAAGGTGCAGCGAGGGCCACCTCGATGGTGAAATCAACCATGAGGAAGCAGAAAAGCCCGGAGTCCCACTCATCGGTCCGACTGGGCCAAGAATCAAGAGCCCTTGATGCCCTGGGCCACAAGGCCTTTCAAGACTCCATTCTCTCTTGTCACATCCAGGCATACCAATTATATACTGGTATGTTCCTCCATGACTTGGCAAAAGAACTTGGAGGTTTCTCCTCAGGCGTCGATGGTGAGCCCCTCGACAGGTTCCGCACACTGTTGAAATCAGTGGCTGATTGCTCCAAGTATATCTCTCGAGCCTCCTTTGATGGCTTCGAGACATCAGCTCGGGTGGTGGCCGTGGACATTGTAGCCCGCCACCAGGCTTGGCTCCAATCTTTGGATTTGGAGCAGTGGGTGCAGGAGAAGCTCCTGGATGTGCCCTTTCTCGGCGAGCAACTTTTTGGTAAGCCAATGGAAGAGAAGGCTGTGGAGATCAAGGTGGAGTAAGTGGCTAGGACCTGTCTCTCCCACAAGACCCTCTACGTTGCCTCAAAAGAAGCAGCCTGCCTAGAAGCTCTTCTTCCCCAGGAAAGGCCTCCAGTACCGCGGATACCCGCTGTACCCAACTACCCTCACGCCGACCACTACCGTGCAGGGAAGCCTGGCCAGGGTCACCATAAATCAAAGGGTTTGAAGGCCCAGATGCCGGCTTCCCCATAACCCCCGCAGGGGTTTTGACCCAAGCGACATAGCCCCTCGCCCTGCTGTGATACAGCAGCCTGTGGGGGAACACCTGTCCTGCTTCACCCCATTGTGGGCACTAATCGCCTCGGACACCTGGGTCCTCCAGATCATCCGGTAGGGCTATCACCTCCACTTTGACAGGCTCTCACCCCCTTTCTCCCCGGCGGAGCCTCCTTGACTCTCCACACACCAACTTTTGCTGCAGCAGGAATTACACACCCTTCTCCAGGACCAAGCAGGAAGTCATTCCTCACATACGGGTGACGTTGGCGCCGACGGAGCCCCCGTGCAGAGCATTTCCCCAGCTTTCACGGAAAGCCTTTGGGAATGCAGCACGCATGCGCGGTCCCCTTCCTGCCCAAAGGTGCCATCTTGCTCAGTCTTTTTTACCGCGGAGCCCGACGGACGTGAGTTCGTGTCACCTGGTAAAAAAGTGATTTTCTATGGTTTTTTTGTGGTTTTACCCGGTTCGACGCCGGTTCCCCTTCCAGCCTGGGCTAGGTACACCAGTATCGAGCCCAGAGTTAGTTTTTCGTTTTTTCTCCTTCGAGACGAACATTTGCGCTTTTTTTGTGTGTTTCACTGCAGCCCGGTCTTTTGACCTCGCAGGGGCCCTTTTTCCCCCGTTGGCTGCCAGCAGGTTCAAGAAGTATTTTCGGTGCAAGAAACTTATGTCTCTCACCAACACACATGACTGCTGCCTCCGATGCCTCGGGCCCGACCATGACCCATTGGCCTGTGGCCCGTGCGGCAAGATGTCAAAGGCGCTGAGGAGCCGTCAACATCAGCGTGAAAGAATCTGTTCTGACTCCACGTCCTGCCAGGCCCAGACTTCGTCAGAGGCCTTGACATCTCAGGAGTCCGATCCTGGGCACCGTCGAGGCTCCTCTGAGAGGGGGTCTCCTTCTCGGGAACACAGAAGGAAGAAAAAGCTTGCGAGGGCGATGTTGGTGGATGCTCCTGGCCCCTTGAGGGCCAGGTCGCATAGCCGCGACCGACACCCCGGGCTCTCTGAGTCAGAGAGGCCTTCGAAGTTACCTCGTGTGGAGCCGGAGTCCCTGAGTCACGTGAGTGCAGTTGTCCTCGTGGACTCTCCCCCGGGGGAGCCGACTTCAAGGCCCATGTCGGGGGCTGCTGAGTCTCCTGAGCTCGGACTCAGGTTGATGGCCTTAGAGAGCAGCTTGGCTGCCTTCATGGAACAGCAGTGGGTGCTGATCGCTGGTCTGACCGGTGCATCTGCCCCGACCACCGGGACCTCGACGTCCAAGTCGACCCTGGAGACCGAGCCGATCCTCGAGTTGATCCTCGGTCAAGGTCCCCCTCGACATCCCGTGCAGGGCCGAGGTCGTCGACGCCGATACCCTCGGCATCGGGGCGGGTGGCATTGAAGCCCACATGGCCGGAGCCGCTCGATTCCTCCTCGGAGGAGACGGACTGGGAGACGGAGGACGAGGAGTCCCCGGACACCTTCCGGACCCAGTGCATCCCTTCGGACTCACCGGAGTCCGAGCCTCGGAGAACGTCCCCCCCTGAGGATACCCGGTTCTCGGACTTCGTGAGGGACATGGCTAAGGCTTTGGCCTTCCCTGCAGATGCCGAGGAGGAGCCGAAGAGCTCGAGGCACTCCAGTACGACTCTCCACCTAGGGAGGCCTTTACTGTACCAGTACCTCAGATGCTGGAACGGCTACTCTTCCGCATGTGGGAGGCACCGGCCTCGGCGCCAGTTCTTAGCAAACAGGTCGATTCCATCTATCGAGTCTGTAAGAGCCCTGGGTTCCAAAAGGCACAGCTACCGCACCACTCCATGGTTGTGGAATCGGCCATGCATCGTCTGAAGAGTCAGAAGATGCACTCCTCAGTGCCCCTCGGCTGGGAGGCCCAGAACCTGGATGCTCTCGGTAGAAAGTGCTTCCAGGGCTCTATGCTGGCTTGCCGTGTCCAGACTTACCAGCTGTACATGGGATGTACCTCTGAGACCTGTTGAAGGAAATTGCCAGGTTCTCAGCTGGCCTCTCCGAGGAACATTTGCAGAGGTTCAAAGCTTTGTCATCGGGGATTCGAGAGTGCTTGAAGTTTAACTCTCGAGCAGGCTATGATGGCTTCGAGGCTTCGGCCCGGGTAGCCATGGCCGGCATCGGTGCACGCCGTCAGGCCTGGCTACAGTCATCAGATCTGGAGGCATGGTACAGGACAAGTTGGTCAATGTCACTTGCCGAGGTGAGAACCTTTTTGGCAAACCCATGGCTGAAAAGGCTGCAGAAATCGAGACTGAGACTCTCACCAGGACAAGGCTGTCCAGAAAGACTTCTGCCCCTTCTCAGAGAAAGAAGGGCTCGGGGAAGAAGCCCTTTTTTCCGAGGAAGGGTACTGCCTACAAATCGTACCCCCTCAATTCCAGGCCTCTACAGCTCCCCAACAGGATCAGCAGGCCAAGGGGCAGGCACATGGACCCCGTAGGCAGAAAACCCCAAAGCCGCCAGCTCCAGCTCTGGCTCCTGCACAGGTGGGTCCACCACAAAAAACAGCAAACTGCCACGAAGAGCCAAAGGAACCAACCAAGAACATGGCAGAGAGTACAAAAAATGCCTTTATTAGTCCAGGGGATGAGTGTAGCCGACCCAACACAGGCCGTGTTTCGTAAGAAACTTCTTCAGGGGTGTATGGCTCTAACACAAATAAATACATTAATATCAAAAAAGAAATACATATTCCTATGGCCCATTTAGCTAGCGGTGTACAACCATAAGGTTTTTTAAAAAAAAGTTATAATTGGTGTATTTAGAGGAATGTTTAGAAAAGTCCTTTTTCCCTCCTTTTCTATTTTTTAATTTTGAATATGTCTGTTGTATGCCTTCATTTTAAAATGAAATATTTGCACTTTAATTAGTATTATAACAATTGAGTTCCTTTTTATGAAACATTTATTTATGTTTTTAAGGTTTATGATCCATTTTGGGGTCCCTTTCGAAATCCATGGTTGTGTCCTTTTTAGTACACAACATAGTGGTAGGTTTTATTGTTTTTATTTATTTAGTTTTCAAAACTATTTATTAGTATATTCATAAGTAACATCTCTATGATATGGACAATAAGGTTTGATTAATCTACCTGATTTGCTCCTGCTCCAGCTTTCTCGTGCTCCTCTGTTTTTATTGATTACTTTTATTGATGTCTTTTATTGATTGCTTTGTTTCTTATCATTTTTAATTATTGATTATATTTATTGTACTATATAATTTTAATAACTTATTTAACTTTAGTACATAGCTCTATTATTGTTCCCTCTTGTTCTTTATGGCCATTGTTCTTGTTCTTCTTCTTATTCTTCCTTTTTTGGTAGTATTTTGAAGTTGTTTTTTTATTAGGTATTTAAAATGATATTTTAGATTTGTTTTATGATTAATTAATGTGCTTGTTTTTATGGTTTTTATGCATTTTTGATGTTCATTATTGTTGTCATTTTGGTTTATACTTATCTATAATCATTTATTATTAATCTGTTATAGTTTATAGATAATAATTTTCTTACATATATGTCATTATTTATGGAAACAACATATTTGTGATGGATGTTCCCTAATTATTTATATAAGTTTTTTTATATTTTAACATTTTTTTATATTTTAACATTTGTGAGTTTTGTATATTAATTTTCGATTGTTTTTTAATTAACAATCGGTTTTAATCATTTTCTTTTTTGATATTAATGTATTTATTTGTGTTAGAGCCATACACCCCTGAAGAAGTTTCTTACGAAACACGGCCTGTGTTGGGTCGGCTACACTCATCCCCTGGACTAATAAAGGCGTTTTTTGTACTCTGCCATGTTCTTGGTTGGTTCCTCCTGCACAGGTGGGAGCGGAATTTTGACTCCCACTGCATACCCTCTCCTCCACAGCTGGCTCCACTCAGCACAGGAGGCCGGCTGACACTGTACGCCCACAGGTGGTCAGCCATAACAGGGGATACCTGGGTACTGAGCATAGTCCAGAAGGGCTACTTGCTCCACTTCAACCAGTTACCCCCCTCCTATTTTCCAGTGGAGCCTCCAAGACTTCCTCTTCACAGGAGCCTCTTCCTTCAGGAGTTGGCAAGTCTTCTAAAGGAGGAGGCGGTGGAACCGTTGCCTCACCACCTGAAAGGGCAAGGCTTCTATTCCAGGTACTTTCTGGTACCAAAAAGGACAGGAGGCCTCAGGCCCATCCTAGACTTGCGAAATCTCAACAAGTTCCTGGAGAGGGAAAAGTTCAAGATGCTTACACTTGGGATACTGCTGCCCTACCTCCAGCAGGGAGATTGGCTATGCTCCTTAGACCTAAAGGATGCTTATACTTGCATCCTCATTCATCCAGACCACAGACAATATCTCAGATTTGTAGTGGGAGGAAATCATTTTCAGTACAGGGTACTTCCATTTGGCCTAACCTCCGCTCCCAGGGTTTTCACCACATGCCTGGTGGTTGTGGCAGCCTATCTCCGAAACCAGGGCATCTTTGTCTTCCCATACCTGGACGACACTGGCTCATCAGGGGTCAGTCTCCACAGGAGACCAGACAAGCCACCCTTCGCACTGTATCTCTTCTCCAGCATCTAGGCTTTGTCATAAACTTTGCAAATCCACTTTGCTCCCCTCACAGAACATAGAGTTCATAGGGGCAAGACTAGATACCCTTCAGGCAAAGGCTTATTTGGCCAAAGGCAGGGCCCACAGGCTGATGGGCTTGGCCAAACAGTTCCAGAGCGGTTCTCTGGTCTCCGCCAGACACTTCCTGAGGCTCTTAGGTCACATGGCATCCACAGTCTATGTAACTCCGAATGCCCGTCTCCACATGCGGCATGCTCAGTGGTGCCTCAGAGCTTAGTGGGTGCAGGCCACAGGAGACTTAAGAGAGAGAGTAAGGGTGTCCAAACTACTAGAGGACTCCCTGCGGTGGTGGCTACATCTCCCAAACCTTGTCAGGGGAGTGCCTTTCTAAGTGCCGCCACAACACAGGTGCTGACAACCGATGCTTCCTTACAGGGTTGGGGACGCATTGCCAGGGTGCATGCACTCAGGGCCTCTGGTCTCTTTGGGAGGCAACGCAGCAGATCAATCTGTTGGAGTTGCGAGCTATCCGCTTGGCTCTACAGACTTTCTCTCATGTTCTCTCTCACCAGTCTGTCTTAGTTCAGGCAGACAATCAAGTGGCCATGTTCTATGTGAACAAGCAGGGAGGCACAGGATCCAGGCTTCTGTGTCAGGAAGCACAAGCTCTTAGCTCCCTGGCAGTCAAACAAGGCATGTTTCTCAAAGCAGTTTATTTACCTGGCCAGGAGAATTTCCTGGCAGACAGGTTAAGCAGGATTCTACAGCCTCACGAATGGCACTTGAATCCACTAGTGGTCCAACAGATCTTTCTCAGATGGGGTCTTCAACTATCGATGTCTTTGCGAGTCCACTGAACCAGCAGCTGCCCAGGTTCTGTTCCAGACAACCGCATCCTCTGAGAATAGCAGCGGATGCGTTTCTAATTTCTTGGTCTACGGGTCTACTGTATACGTTTCCTCCCATGCCTTTAGTGGTCCTACCTTGTTCAAGGTTCTTCGGGACAAGGCCTCGGTGATTCTGGTAGCCCCCAGATGGCCGAGGCAACCGTGGTTCCCACTCCTTCTGCAGTTGGCGGTGGACACTCCACTCCCTCTGGGGGTGCAACCCGATCTCCTGTCTCAGGACCAGGGATCTCTCTTGCACCCCAACCTCAAATCCTTCCATCTGATGGCCTGGCTGCTGAAAGGATAGTTCTAGCTCCCTTACTTCTACCTAAGGAAGTGGAAGAGGTGGTGTTGGCTTCTAGGAGGCAATCCATCCGGACGCCTTATGCCCTCAAGTGGCATAGGTTCTCCACCTGGTGTGCACAGCGCCAGGAGGATCCTTTTTCGTGTCTGGTGCTGGTGGTGCTACAGTATCTGCTTCACCTGTCAGACCTCGGCCTTCAATCCAACTCTGTTCGGGTCCACCTCAGTGCTTTATCGGCGCACCACTCACCGATGGAGGGACAGTCTCTGTCGGCCCACCCCTTGATGTCCCGCTTCCTCAGAGGCCTGTTTTGCTCAAGCCTCAGGTTCGTCCACCAGCCACTGAGTGGGATTTGAATGTGGTCTTGCAACAACTTACTCGCCCACCGTTTGAGCCGATGGCTACCTGTCATTTACGCTTTCTTTCTTGGAAGGCGTTGTTCTTGGTGGCTCTTACCTCGGCCAGGCGTGTGAGTGAACTCCAAGCTGTGGTTTCTGATAGGCCTGGAAAGGGGGGCTGTTACTTCTGGAGAGAAATCTGAAATTGTGAGTATATACTTCTGGGAATTTTTCTGAAAGGAATTGTTTTTCTTTTAAAGCTAATTAATCTGTGAACCCACTATTTTTTTTGTTAAATCAGTCAGGGCCTAGTAGCAACAGTTTAAGATTCAATTTAAAAACACAGAAGAGAACTTTCTGGTTACCTTTCATACCCAGTAGACAGCTGTAGTTTAAATTTCATAGTCACTCAGGGCCTAGCATCAGCAAAGTACTTTTAGTTTCAAATTAAAACACAGAAGAGAGCTTTCTGGTTAAATTTAGAATCCAGCAGAGAGCTTGTAGTTTAAATTTCATAATAGGTTAGAGCCTAGTAGCAGCAAAGAGCTATAATTTAAATCAAATCAGAATATAGTTTTCCTCAGCAGCACAGGACAAGGTACTGTGTAGCAGCCCTTTTTTAATAAGTGTTATATCCCTCCCTCCCTCCCCACACCCACCCTCCCCTGGGAAAATCACAGCTTTATAGGTACTTGCACAACTTAAGACAGGAGGTGCTCTCAGGTGAAGCTCATTACCCAAATCAGTCATACACCAAGGACCTGAGATTAATTAAGCTTCAGGTGAACAAGGTATATTAAACTTCTTAGGTACAGTTTTAGTGGTATAAATATCCATTGCACCCTTTAGTACATATAGAACTTAAAGATCTAAACACAAACTTAAAACTAAGATGCAGACAGCAGTCCAGCAGCGGGATGTGGGCTTTCCAGTCTTTTGCATTGAGTGTCACATGTATGATTTTCTCCCAGCTGGTGAGAGGTCTTACGTGTGCACTAGGTGCAAGGAGCTCTCTGCTCTCAGGGAACGAGTCCGTTCTCTAGAGGCTAGAGTAGCAGACTTGGAAAACATAAGACAGACAGAGAGGTACATAGACGAGACCTACAGGGATATAGTCCTGAAGTCCCACCTCCAGTCTGGCAGCATCCCTGTTGCCATGGAGGAGAGAGGTCACGTGACAGGAGAGCATCACCCTGGTGTGGCAGGAAGTGATCCTGTAACTAGGACCTGTCCTCCAGGTGATGTAAACCCCTCTCGCACCGAGGAGGTTTCTCCAGGGCCAAGTGCCCATGCGGGAAGGGTTAGGACAGCAGTTATAGTTGGTGATTCGATCATTAGGCATGTAGATAGCTGGGTGGCTGGTGGACGTGAGGATCGCCTGGTAACATGCCTGCCTGGTGCGAAGGTAGCGGACCTCACACGCCACCTAGATAAGGTCTTAGATAGTGCTGGGGAGGAGTCTGCTGTCTTGGTACATGTTGGTACCAATGACATAGGAAAATGTGGTAGGGAGGTTCTGGAAGCTAAATTTAGGCTTTTAGGTAGGAAGTTGAAATCCAGAACTTCCAGGGTAGCGTTCTCCGAAATGCTTCCCGTTCCACGCGCAGGACCCAATAGGCAGGCAGAGCTCCGGAGTCTCAATGCGTGGATGAGACAATGGTGCAGAGATGAGGGGTTCGGATTTGTTAGGAACTGGGGAACATTCTGGGGAAAGGAGGGGCTCTTCCGAAGGGATGGGCTTCACCTTAACCGGGATGGAACCAGGCTGCTGGCATTAACCTTTAAAAAGGAGATAGAGCAGCTTTTAAACTAGATAATAGGGGAAAGCCGACAGTCGCCCAAGAGCGCATGGTTCGGAAGAATGTATCCTTGAAGGATACTACAAAAAGCAGAGAGGTTCCAAAAAAGAGTAAAGTAGCCCAAATGCCCTCGAGTATGGAGCAGACAGAACTTAAAGATCCCAAATTACCCATGTCTACCAATAGCCAAATTAATATGAATAAAATACAGTCTCTAAAATGCTTGTATGCAAATGCTAGAAGTCTACAAAACAAGATGGGAGAGTTAGAATATATAGCACTAAACGAGAGGTTAGATATGATTGGAATATCAGAGACATGGTGGAAGGAGGACAACCAGTGGGACACTGTGATACCTGGGTACAAACTATATCGAAATGATAGAGCTGATCAAATTGGTGGAGGGGTTGCGCTCTATGTTAGAGAGGGCATTGAGTCAGAAAGGATTAAAGTTTTGCAAGAAACAAAATTTGCTGTAGAATCTCTATGGATTGAAATTCCATGTAAAAAGGGGAAGGCGATGGCAGTGGGGGTGTACTATCGTCCGCCTGGCCAGAATGAACAAATGGATGATGAAATGCTCAAAGAAATCAAGGAAGCTAGCAAAAGTTACAGTGCAGTAATAATAATGGGTGATTTCAATTACCCCGGCATCGACTGGGTCAGTGTCACAACAGGACATGCTAGGGAGATAAAGTTCCTAGATGAAATAAATGACTGCTTCTTGGAGCAGCTGGTTCATGAACCGACCAGAGGGGAAGCAATATTAGACCTAGTCCTTAGTGGAACACCAGATGTAGTGCAAGAGATAAGGGTGTTGGGGCCACTTGGCAATAGTGATCATAGCATGATCACCTTTGATTTAATTAGTGGAGGAGGGATAGTAAGGAAATCCACAGTACTACCCTTTAACTTTCGAAAGGGAGATTATGATAGAATGAGGAAAACAGTTAAGAAAAAACTAAAAGGAGCAGTTGCAAAGGTTAAAGACGTACATCAAGCTTGGGTGTTGTTGAAAAATACTATCTTGGAAGCCCAGACCAGCTGTATTCCACGCTTTAAGAAAAGTGGAAGGAAGTCCAAAAAATTGCCAGCATGGTTTAAAGCTGAGGTCAGAGAGGCTGTTGTTGCCAAAAAAGCATCTTTCAAGAAATGGAAAAAAGAGCCAAATGATGAAACCTGGAAACAGCACAAGCACTGGCAAGTCAAATGCAAGGCATTGATAAGGCAGGCAAAGAGAGAATTTGAGAAGAAGCTTGCTGCGGAAGCAAAAACGCGAAATAAAGACCTTTTCAAGTACATTCGTAGCAAAAAACCCGTGAGAGAGTCAGTTGGTCCATTAGATGATAAAGGGGTTAAAGGAGCACTAAGAGGCGACAAGGCGATAGCGGAGAGACTGAATGAATTCTTTGCTTCGGTCTTTACTGAGGAAGATGTAGGGATGTTACCCACGACTGAAGTGGTATTTAAAGGTGTGGAAGAATTGAAGGAAATATCGATACATTGGGAAGATGTCCTACAACTATTAGATAAACTGAAGAGTAGCAAATCACCTGGGCCGGATGGTATACATCCAAGGGTGTTGAAAGAACTGAAATTTGAGATTGCAGACCTGCTATCAGTAATCTGTGAACTATCATTAAAATCATCTCTAATACCTGAGGATTGGAGGATCGCCAATGTAACACCAATTTTTAAAAAAGGGTTCGAGGGGTGATCCGGGAAACTACAGACCGGTGAACCTGACATCAGTACCGGGAAAAATGGTAGAAACCATCATAAAGAATAAAATTACTCAGCATATAGATAGTCATGACCTAATGGGAGACAGCCAACATGGCTTTAGACAAGGAAGATCTTGTCTTACTAATCTGTTATGTTTTTTTGAAGGAGTGAATAAACAGGTGGACAAAGGTGAGTCGGTTGATATTGTGTATCTGGACTTTCAGAAAGCCTTTGACAAGGTCCCTCATGAGAGACCTTTGGCAAAACTAAAGAGTCATGGGATAGGAGGCAGTGTACTACTGTGGATCAGGAACTGGTTAAAAGATAGAAAGCAGAGGGTAGGGCTAAATGGCCAATTTTCCCAATGGAGAAAGGTGAATAGTGGTGTACCCCAGGGATCTGTGCTGGGTCCGCTGCTTTTTGACATATTCATAAATGACCTGGAAAGTGGAATAATGAGTGAGGTTATCAAATTTGCTGATGATGACACAAAACTATTTAAAGTTGTTAAAACCCAGGAGGATTGTGGAAAATTGCAAGAGGATCTTGATAAATTGGAAGACTGGGCATCAAAATGGCAGATGAAATTTAATGTGGAGAAGTGCAAGGTTATGCACCTAGGGAAGAACAACCCAAACTATGGTTACACGATGCAAGGTTCCACATTAGGAACCACCACCCAAGAAAAAGATTTAGGCGTCCTTGTGGATACCATGTTAAAACCCTCGGCCCAGTGTGCAGCGGCGGCCAAGAGAGCAAATAGAATGCTAGGTATGATAAGGAAAGGAATGGAAAATAAAACAAAAGATATTATAATGCCTCTATATCGTTCCATGGTGAGACCGCTCCTTGAATATTGTGTGCAATTCTGGTCGCCATATCTTAAAAAGGATATAGCAATTTTAGAAAAGGTTCAGAGAAGAGCCACCAAAATGGTAAAGGGGATGGAAGGCTACTCCTATGAAGAAAGGCTAAAAAGGTTGGGGCTCTTTAACCTGGAAAAGAGACGGCTGAGGGGAGATATGATAGAAGTCTATAAATTAATGAACGGAGTGGAACGGGTAAACGTAGATCGATTGTTTACCTTATCAGAATATAGAAAGACTAGGGGACATGCAATGAAGCTACAGGGTAAACTATTTAAGACTAATAAAAGAAAATATTTTTTCACTCAACGTGTAATCAAACTCTGGAATTTGTTACCGGAGGATGTAGTAAAGGCTGTTAGTGTAGCTGGGTTTAAAAAAGGTTTGGACAAGTTCCTGGAGGAAAGGTCCATAAACCATTATTAAGAAGGGACCCAGGATATCAATGCTTGAACCAATACAAGCATTGTGGAACCTGTGTCCCTTGGGGAAACTGCTAGGTACGTATGACCTAGATTGGCCACTGTTGGAAACAGAATACTGGGCTTGATGGACCTTGGTCTGACCCAGTATGGCATATCTTATGTTCTTTACATGGTTCTGTAGAAACAGGGTGGTCTTACGAACTCATCCTAAGTTCCTTCCAAAGGTTGTCTTCTCCTTCCACCTCAATCAGGAGGTGGTTCTTCCAACATTCTTTCCCAGGCTGCACGCCAGCCGGGCTGAAACAGTCTTGTATACCCTGGACAGTAGAAAGGCGTTGTCCTTTTACATAGACCGTACGCAGGGGCATCGAAGGGCTGCTCAGCTCTTCATATCTTTTGACCCTAATAAACTGGGGTTACCTGTCTCCAAGCATACGTTGTCCATTTGGGTGGCAGATTGTATCGCCTGGGCGTACTGGGCAGCCGGCCTCTCCTTGCAGGGTCGAATCACGGCCCACCGTGTCAGTAGCTCATCTCCGCTCTGTTCCATTGGCAGACATCTGCCGGGCCGCTACTTGATCTTCAAGCCAGACTTTTGCGGCCCATTACTGCCTCGAGAGGGAGTCCCGAAGGGACAATGCTTTCAGACAGGCGGTACTCTGTAATCTCTTTGAGGTTTAGGCAACTCCTACCCTCCGGCCCTTGTGTTGGGCTATCGTACAGGGGCGTTCTCAGAGAAGATTCTTATCACGAATACTGAGGCTCTAGAGGGAGCTAATTTTTTCAGCTATGGGTTCCCGGTAGCCTAGAGCTGGGGAGTCCCATATGTGATGACTGACTTCCTGCTTGGTCCTAGAGAAAGAGTAGTTACTCACCTGTAACAGGTATTCTCCAGGAGCAGAAGGAATCAGTCCTCACAACCCTCCCTCCTCCCCTGGGAGTTGCAGTCATATACTTCATTTTGTTTTTTGCTGTCTTTTAGCTATGTCATCAGACTGAGCAAGATGGCACCTTTGGGCGCGAAGGGGACCGCGCATGCACGCTGCATTCCCAAAGGCTGTCCTTGAAAGCTGGGGAAATGTTCCGCATGGGGGCGCCGTCGGTGCCGACGTCACCCGTATGTGAGGACTGATTCCTGCTTCTCATGGAGAACACCTGTTACAGGTGAGTAACTACTCTTCCTTGCCCAACAGGCAGTCGAGAAGGTCGGGGGTTTTATTCCCGCTACTTCTTCGTCCCGAAAAAGACGGGGGGTCTGTGGCCTATCCTTGACCCCTGCAGACTAAACAAGTTCCTGGTGCGGGAGAAATTCAAGATGTTATCTCTTGGTGTGCTGCTGCCCTTCCTCCGGCAGGGCGACTGGCTATGCTCCTTGGATCTAAAGGATGCTTGCTCCCATATCCTGATCCAATCCCAACACAGGTAGTACCTGCGTTTCAGGGTGCAGGGAGAGCACTTCCAGTACAGGGTGCTCCCTTTCGGTCTTGCATCTGTCCCATGGGTCTTCACGAAGTGCCTTGTTGTGGCCGCCGCTCACCTTTGGCACCTGGGTGTGCCTGTGTTTCCCTACCTTGACGACTGGCTCCTCCGTCGAGGAGGCACGGCAAGCGATGTCGTGCACTGTCCTCCTCTTGGAGAGGTTGGGGTTCTTGGTCAACTACCCAAAGTCTCACCTCGAGCCGGCACATCCTCTCCAGTTCATTGGGGCGCGTCTCAACACTCGGCAGGCCATGGCCTTCTTGCCGGTGGATCGCTCCACCTCCTTCTGGCTCTGGCGGCTCACGTCCAAAACGCCCACCAGGTCACCACTTGGTCCATGCTACGTCTCTTGGGCCACAAGGCCTTGACCGTGCATGTGGTTCCTCACTCCCGCCTGCACATGCGGACGACCCAGTGGTGTCTCAGCTCCCAATGGAGTCAATCCCTTGGACACCTCATGGACCTCATCAGGGTTCTTCCCGACCTCCGCTTGTCCCTGAATTGGTGGCAAAACCCTCGCAATCTCCTGCACGGATCGCCCTTCCAGGCCCCAAAGCACGATGTGATACTGACCACAGATGCTTCCCTGTTAGGATTGGGAGCCCATTGCGGGTCTCTCTTCACGTAGGGGCAGTGGTCGCCTGTGGAGGCTCAGCTTCAGATAAATCTGCTCAAACTCTGGGCCATTCGGTGGGTCCTGAGGGCCTTCGAGAATGTCCTCAACGGGAAGTCGCTTCTGGTGCAGATCGTCAACCGTGTAGCTATGTTCTACATCAACAAAGAGGGGGGCACGGGATCGCGCTCCCTCTGCAGGGAAGCAGTCCTCTTCTGTTCTTTCGCCGCACGATGGAGGATGTTCCTCAAGGCGACGTACCTCCCGGGGCAGGAGAATGGCCTGGCAGACAGGCTCAGCAGAATCCTTAGCTCCCACGAGTGGCACCTGGATCCCAGAGTGGCAGGCTGGCTATTTCTATGCTGGGGCACTCCAGCAATGGACCTCTTCGCCATCCTCCAGAACACACCAACTCACTTGCTTCTGTGGCCCGGTGCCACACCCGGGCAGGGAAGGCCCTAATCCATTTCTCCTGGACTGGTCCTCCACTCTCCTATATGCATTCTCTCCTTTCCCCCTCATTGCGAGGACTCTCTTCAAGGTTCAATGTGACGAGGCATCGCTGATTCTTGTGGCCCCCTCATGACCTCGGCAGCCTTGGTTCCTACTCCTGCTGCAGCTGCTGTTGGAACCTCCGATTCCCCTGGGCTCTGCCAGGGACTTGCTGATGCAGGAGGAGGTTCGGGTACTACACCCGAACCTACCCTCCCTATCCCTCACGGCCTGGCAGCTGAACGGGTCTCTCTAGCCTCTCTGGCCCTTCCAGAGGCAGTCTAGGAAATCCTCCTTACCTCGAGGCAGGACTCCACTAGGCGGGCTTACGCCTTTAGGTGGAAAAGCTTCTCCATCTGGTGCTCGAAGCACCAGATCGACCCCTTCTCTTGCCCTGTTCGGTGGGTTCTCCAGTACCACCTCTTCCAGTTGAGGGAAGGGCTGCAGTCAAACTCTGTTAGAGTTCATTTGAGCACCATATCAGCTAATTATCTCCCTATAGATTGAAAGCCTCTCTCAGGACAACCACTAGTCTCCTGTTTCATGCGGGGCCTTCTTTTGTCCAAGCCGCCCATCTGTTCTCCTCCGGCGGAATTGGACTTGTACATGGTGCTCATGCAGCTCACTTGTCCACCCTTCGAGCCGATGGCGATGTGTTCGCTCAGGCACTTGTCCTGGAAGGTGGCCTTACTGGTGGCGCTGACTTCGGCTCGCTGAGTCAGTGAGCTTCAGGCGCTCATAGCTGGCGCCCCTTACACCAGGTTTTATTGGAACAGGATGGTCCTCCGTACGCATCCTAAGTTCTTGCCCAAGGTCGCGTCAGCCTTTCATCTCAACCATGAGAGAGTGCTCCCGACATTCTTCCCGAGGCCCCACGCTGATCAGGTGTTGGCGTCTCTCCGCACCCTCGACTGCAAGCCTACCCTCACCTTCTACTTGCAGCATACCCAGACTCGTCGCAAGTCTGACTGACTCTTCATGACCTATGATCCCAATAGTCAGGGGCAAGCAGTCACCAAGCGCACCCTCTATGTTTGGGTGGCGGACTGCATCACGTTCGCCCATGTGAAGGCGGTCGTCCCTCTGGATCATCGAGTCGCTGCTCGTGGGGTCCGAGCCAAAGCGGCCTCGCTGTGCTCCATGCCCATGATGGACATCTGCTGGGCGGGCAACCTGGTCTTCTACGAATACCTTTGCCACCCACTACTGCCTGGAGAGGGAGTCCTGCTGGGACAGCACCTTCGGCCAGGGTGTACTCTGTAATCTGAGGTATACGCAACTCCTTCCCTCCAACCCTTCTTCACGGCTGCCGAGGGCTTCGCCCCGAGGACCCGGTGGCTTTGGGCTTCTTTGGGCTTCAGCTTCTGCTTACAGCCTCATAGGGGCATTTTTTCTTTTGCTTAAGGTTCCGTAGCCTGTAGCTAGGGAGTCCCATAAGTGAGGACTGACTTCCTGCTTGTTCCTGGAGAAAGTGTAGTTACTCACCTGTAATAGGTGTTCTCTAGGGACGACAGGAATCAGTCCTCACTACTCTCCCACCTCCCCTGATGAGTTGCTGAATTTTGTCCTTCCCTTGTCATCTGCTTGGTAGGGCTCAAGCTAAGGGACCTGTCTGAGCAAGATGGCACCCTTGGGCTGGAATGGACCACGCATGCGTGGCACCAATCCCAAAGGCTTTGTTTTAAAGCTGGGGAATTGCTCCTCGCAGGCTCCGTCGGTGCTGACGTCACCCATAAGTGAGGACTGATTCCTGCTGTCCCTGGAGAACACGTGTTACAGGTGAGTAACTACGCTTACTGGGCTTGATGGACTGTCGTCTGACTCATTATGGCATATCTTATGTTCTTATGAAGTTTTTATTTGCAACGTCATTACATGAATTTAAATAACAAAGTTCTGTATATGATAGTCTTAACGTATATATTGATATTGCCAAGAAGCATACTGAATTTTCCATTTTTATTTTTCTACCTTGTCTAAAGTGAAAGATTTGCTATAAAATGTTCATGTAGATTTCAAGGAACAAGTTTCCTCCTCCTGCATTAACTAAGCAGGCTTTCTTTTTCTGTTTTTTGTTTTGGCAAAGTAATATTGGTTTTTCATAGTGTACTTTTTTCCCTTCCCTCCTCCCCCCTCACCAATGCCATCTGCTGGCAGGGAGATAGAACTTTTCTGAAAATCACATATTCAGAGTAATTTGTATTGCTTGCCTACTGATGGCACTGGCAGAAAAGAACAGTACTCTGGGATAGAAGAATCCTATTCTGCCTTAGTACACTGAGTCCTTGTGCCTTAATTCAGTAACAAATGTTAGAGTGAAAATGGAGAGAAAAAGTATGAAGTTAGGTAATGGATAGAAGCAGAGGGGAGCAAAATACATATGGAAAAGACTTGAGAAAATTTATAAGGATTTACGTTCCACACTACAGACCTAGACGGGTTACAATAGAACAGATATAATCATACAATATCATAAAAACTATTAGTAACAATTATACATAGTTAAAAACAAACAAGACTTTACAAACGTAACAATCACCTGATAATTGCCATAACAGCCCTATACCCCCTAGTATTAACTTCTAGAATGTCGTTCTTTCAGATAGTAAATATTGAAGATTTCTGTAGTCTCGCTCCCTAAGAAGTGTTTGAAATCCCCGTTAAAAAAGGAGTGGAGGAGTGGCCTAGTGGTTGGGGCAAGGTACTTCAGGCCAGAAGGTCGGGGGTTCAAATCCCACTAGAGGACAGCAACCTTGGGCTGGAAGGACTGGGGTTTCTAGTCCCACAGGTGCTCCTTGTGGTCTTGGGCAAGCCACTTAACCCTCCATAGCCCATGTTCCCTGTAAAATAGTTATCTCCAAGTTATAATGCCCTGTTCAATGTAATTTCAGTTTGTTCAATGTAAACCGCACTGATACAGAATAGCGCGGTATATAAGAGAATATAAATAAAATAAATAAAACAAGTACATTTTAATTTTTTTCTGTGACAAAACCATAGCTCGACCATTAGAGAATTCCAGCTTTTAGGTGCAGTCATCAAAGGCATTCGTTCTTACAGTTTCTTAAAATTTGCTGGAACGATGAAAGCTCATACCTAGAAGCATGTGAGGAGGCCTGAAAATGCTCAGAACCGAGGAGATACTTGGTGGCAGTTTGTGATTCAGAGCTTTAAAGACTATCATGGGGATCTTGAATGTGATTCACTATTATATCAATAACCAATGCGAGTTGTATAGTACAAGTGAAATGTCAAAATGACAAGTGCCAGAAATCACCCGAGCTGCCAACTTCCAATAACTTGGAAAACGTGAGTAATATATGGCAGAAAACCTAGATAAAGATTATTTTTATAGTGTGTGAATTACTTTACAATAATTGCTCAGTGTCTTTGAATTACGTGCAACTTATAAAATGCCTCTTTGCCACTGATTGGATTTGAGTATGCATTGTTTATCTAATAGCATGCCTGAATTCTTTGGGTCATTCCTATAGAATTTCATGTAATCATTTACTTTAATTTGATTAGGTACGATAGATGATATGATGCAATTCAAGTATAATACTTTTCTATGGACCAACAGGAAGTAAGTCCTCATATGGGTGACGTCTCCAATGAAGCCCTGTGCAGGAAAGCTCCCCAGCTTCTGTTGGAACAGGGAAAGGGAAATCTGTTTGCATTGACGTGATATACAGACTTCCCTCACAGGAGGAAGAGGTTGACAAAGAGTTAATTGAAGATATACGCAGCATTGCTAGGAAAGGGAAGTGCTACTGATAGGGGATTTCAATATGTCAGATGTTGATTGGCACATTCCTTCTGCATTATCTAGAAGTAAGGAGATCCTGGATTCTCTATAGGGAGAACTATTCAGGCAATTGGTAAAAGAACCCACACGTGAAGGGGCCATACTGTATTTGGTGCTTACCAATGGTGAAAGTGTTTCTAATATTACAGTGGGAGATCATTTTGCATCCATTGAACACCAGATGGTGTGGTTCAGTATTAGGAATAGGGCTGTTAGAATTCATTCAAAAGCGAGGGTCTTCGACTTTAGGAAAACTAACTTTGCCAAGATGGGTCAATACCTCAGGGAGTCATTAGCAGGATGGGAACAGCTGGGGGATGTAGAAAAACGGTGGGCAAAACAGAAAGGGGATATTTTAAGGGCAACCAACCTTTTTGTTAAAATGGTAAATAAAGATAAAAGGAAAAGGAGACCGCTATGGCTTTCAAAAGAAGTAGCTGAAAAGGTGAAGAAAAAGAGGGACGCCTTCATGAAATACAAGAGATCACAGAGACAGGAAGACAAGCATCTATATTTGGAAAAACTTAGAGAAGCTGGCAAAGTAGTCAGGAAAGCAAAGATTTAAAAAGAGGAAGAAATAGTCAATGCAATAAAATGGGGGGGGTAAGACATTTTTCAGATATGTTAGAAAGAGGAAGGGCAAAAGTGGTATTGTCAGACTCAAGGGTGAAGGGGAGGAATATGTAGAAGCTGATGAGGATAAAGCGGAATTGCTTAACAAATATTTCTGTTCTGTGTTCACAGATGAACCAGGAGCAGGACCTCAGAAAACACCCACAAAGAGGAACAGAAGCGAGGGTCATCATGAACAATTTTCAGAAGACTGTGTTTGTGAGAAACTAGTTAGACAAAGCGACGGGACCGGGTGGGATACACCCTAGAATACTGAGGGAACTTGGGAACGTTCTAGCAGCTCCACTGACTGACCTTTTCAATGTTCATTGATGTCCGGAGTGTGGTGCCAAAGGACTGGAGAGAGGCTCATGTGGTCCCTTTACACAAAAGTGGAAGTAAGGATGTGGTTGAAAACTACAGGCCAGTTAGTTTAACTTCAGTGGTGAATAAATTATTGGAAACGCTGCTGAAAAAGAAAATAGCGAGGTTTCTAGAGTCCAGCGGATTACATAATATGAGGCAGCATGGATTCACCAGAGGCAGGTCTTGTCAGACAAATCTGATTTTCTGGATTACTTGGGAGTTGGACTGGATTACTTGGGAGTTGGACTGAGGGAGAGCCCTAGATGTGGTGTATTTAGATTTCAGTAAAGCCTTTGACACCGTTCCTCACAGGCTACTTATAAACAAACTGAGCACCCTAGGGATGGACCCTAAAGTTACTGCTTGGATTAGAAATTAATTGATTGGGAGGCGACACAGAGTACAGGTAAATGGAGCTCACTCTGAGGAGAAGGATGTTACCAGTGGTGTGCCCCAGGGATCTTTCCTTGGTCTGATTCTTTTTAACATCTTTGTTAGTGATATAGTGGAAGGGCTGTCGGGTAAGGTTTGCCTCTTTGCAGATGATACCAAAATCTTCAATAGAATAGACACCCAGGAAGGTGTAGATAACATGAGGAGGGATCTAATTAAGCTTCAAGAATGGTCTAGAATTTGGCAGCTGAGATTTAATGTTAAAAAATGCAAGGTCATGCATTTGGGCTGCAGCAATCCAAGGAGAAATATAGTATAGGAGTTGAAGTCCTTTTGTCCACAAAAGAAGAGCGGGACCTAGGCGTGATTATGTCTGATGTTCTTACAGTAGCTAAACAGGTAGAAAAGATGACGGCAAAAGCTAGAAGGATGCTTGGATGCATAGGGAGAGGAATGGCCAGCAGAAGAAGGAAGGTGATAGTGCCTCCTTATAAGTCTTTGGTGCGACCTCATTTGGCGTATTCTATGCAATTCTGGAGACTGCACCTTCAAAAGGATATAAGCAGGCTGGAGTCAGTACAGACGGTGGCTACTAAAATGGTTAGTGGTCTTCATTATAAAGCATATGAGTACAGACTTAAGGATCTTATTATGTACACCTTAGAGGAAAGGTGGGATATGATTGAGATGTTTAAATACCTCTATGGCATAAATGCACAGGAGGAGAGCCTCTTTCGATTGAAAGCAAGCTTTGCTACGAGGGGACATGGGATGAGGGTGAAAGGGGACAGATTCAGGAGTGATATTCGGAAATATTTCTTTACGGAAAGAATGGCGGATTCGTGGAATAGTCTCCCAGTGGAGGTGGTAGAAGTGAGGACAGTATCTGAATTCAAAGAAGCATGGGACAAACACAGAGGATCTCTAAAGGCAAAAAGGGGACTGTTGTAGTTGTTATGGAAGGACAGACTAGATAGACCAGCGATGGCGAACCTATGGCACGCGTGCCAGCTGTGGCACGCGAAGGCCTTGCAGCTGGCACGCGTGAAGGTCCGCAGAAAAAGAAAAAGCGGGCTCTGGCTGCTGCCGCGGACGCGGACGCGGCAGCATGCAGTGTCCCGCGGGGCCCCCTCCGCCCGCTAAGCCCCTCTGCAAGGGCTTTCAGATTCGCGAGGGAGACAGCGTCTCCCTCGCGTCTCTGTTAAGCCCGCAGGGGCTAATGGGAAATTTCCCATCAGCCCCTTTAGACGCGAGGGACTGATGGGAAATTTCCCATTAGCCCCTGCGGGCTTAACAGAGACGCGAGGGAGACGCTCTCCCTCGCGAATCTGAAAGCCCTTGCAGAGGGGCTTAGCGGGCGGAGGGGGCCCCACGGGACATTGCATTCTGCCGCTGCCGCGGCAGAAGCCAGAGCCAGCTGCTTTTTTTTTTTTTTTAAATTTGCCAGGGGGGGTGGATTAGGACTGCTAATGGGCTAGGGGGGGTTAGGACTGCTAATGGGCTGGGGGGGGGTCTTACGTCTGATAATGGGCTGTGGGGGGTTAGGAATGGTAGTGGGGTGGGGGGGTTGGAGTGGTAATGGGCTGGGGGCTTATGTGGGCTGTCTGGAGATGGGGTTATGGGGGTTAGGACTGGTAATGGTCAATGGGGGGGCGTTAGGACTGCTAATGGGCTAGAGAGGGGGGGTTAGGACTGCTAATGGGCTGGGGGGGTTAGGACTGCTGATGGGGAGGGGTTAGGACTTGAGGTGGGCTGTTGGGTGGGGTTAGGACTGGAAATGGGCTGATGGGGGGTTAACACTGGAGGTGGTCTGATGGGGTTAGGACTGGTAATGGGCTATGGGGGGGTTTAGGACTGATAATGGGCTATGGGGGGCTGGGACAAGAAATGGGCTGATGGGGAGGGGTTAGGACTTGAGGTGGGCTGATGGGGTTAGGACTGGTAATGGACTGTGGGCTGATGGGGGGGGTTAGGACTGGCAATGGGCTATGGGGGGCTGACTGGAAGTGGGCTGATGGGGGGTTAGGACTGGAAGTGGGCTGATGGGGGGTTAGGACTGGTAATGGGTTATAGGGGGGGCTTAAACTGAAAATGGGGTGATGGGGGTTAGGACTGGAAGTGGGTTGATGAGGGGGGATAGGACTGGTATTGGGTTGGGGGGTTGCTAGGACTGGAAATGGGTTGGGGGGCTGCTAGGACTGGAAATGGGCTGATGCAGGGACTAGAAGGGAATGGATGCTGGGTGAGGCTGGAACTAGAAGGGAGCTGGTGTTGGGGGAGGATTAGAATGGGATGGGGCTGGGAGAGTAAAATGGAGAGGGGAAAAATATTTTGTGTGGGAGGGATAAAAAATCTACAATTGGCCGGGTATTGGGAGAGTAAGTGGGGATTGAGGATGGAGGGGTAAATTTTGAGTAGATGAAATAGGAATGAGGAAAGAGCAAAAGGAGAAAGATTAGTATGTTAAAGCAGATGTAGAGAGAGAATGGAAAAAAAACCCAAGAAGACAGAAGAAAGGACAAATGGACAGCAGATGGAGAGTTAGCAGAAGACACGAAGAAACCAGAAGAAAGTGGCTGGAACAATTGCAACTGAAAAAAAATGCACAAAAGGTAGAAAAATATCTCTTTATTTTGAATTTATTAATTGGAATATGTCAGCTCTGGGAAATGTGCATCATTAATTTTTGCGCTTTGTTTAGTACAAGAGGAAATTAATATATAGTTTTATTTCTACAGTGTTGTTGTATATTCCAAGTTTGGCTTTTGGGGTTCCCAGTTTAATTATTGTCTTCCTGTTTCTAAATTGTGATTCCTTGTTTGGTAATGGTCTGTTCTGCATGTGTAACTGAGCTGAGGTATTCTGTTTATATAATTCCTATTTGACATTGCCACTTGTTCTTTCCCCAGTAGGTCATGTATTGTTGTTCTCTGAGATGTATTGGTTTAATATTTGCAGTGTTGCCTTTTGATAGGTAGAGTATGGTGCTTTGTGAGTCCTGGTAGTGCTGTTAGGATACGGCGGGTTTGCTATGGGTTCTAAATGGGCAGCGTTTGTAGTAGTTCCTAATATGCCTGGCGGTTGGTACTGGATTATAGTAATGTAGAAACCTTTTAGTCTTTCTTTATCCATATACTCATTAAGAGGCATGTTTACTAAAAGTTAGTGTATGGTAACATTATGCAAATGAAGCACCTTATGCAAATGGAGCTTTAATTGACGTGCTGGCACTTTGAGGAAATTCTTTGGTTTTGTGCGGCAGTTTGGGCACTCGGGCTCAAAAAGGTTAGCCATCACTGAGATAGACCATGTTGTCATGTTTCTATGTTTCTCCAGGAACAAGCAGGAAGTCAGTCCTCGCATATGTTGACGTCGGTGCCGACGGAGCCCTCATGCGGAGGAACTCCCCAGCTGTCAAAGAAAGCCTTTTGGATTGCATCGTGCCTGCACGGTCCCCTTCCTGCCCAAGGGTTCCATCTTGCTCAGTCTCCCTTTTTCCGCGGAGCCCAACGGATGTTGTCCCTAATTCCTCGCAGAAAAAAGTGCGTCAAAATTTTGGATCTTCGACCGGTTCAACACCGGTTCCCCTTCCCGCCTTCGTCTCGGTACACCGGTATCGAGTCCAGTCAATTTTTTGCGTTTTTGTCCTTAGAGACTAGTGTTCGCGCTCTTTTTTATTTTCTCTGGCAGCCCAGTCCTTCAACCTTGCAGGGGCCCTTTTCCCCCCGATGGCTGCCAGCGGGTTTAAAAAGTGTGATCAGTGTAAGAAGTTAATGTCCCTCACCGACACACATGACTGCTGTCTCCGATGCCTCGTGCCCGACCATGACCCAAGGGTCTGTGGCCCATGTGGGAAAATGTCCTTGAAGGCACTTCAAAGTAGGCAGCAGCAGCATGAAAGTATTTTCTCGGACTCCGCATCCCCCCGGATTCGGACCTCATCAGAAGCCTTGATGTCTCAGGAGCTGTCTGAGCAGCGTCGCGGGTCTTCTGAACAGGGGTCTCCCTCCCGGGAACATCGGAGGAAGAAGAAGCCCATGAGGGTGGGGTCGTTGGATGCCTCTGATCGCCCTGGGCCCTTGAAAGCCAGGTTGCGGAGTCCTTACCGCCTCCCCAGGTCCTCAGAGTCGTAGCAGCCTGCGAAGGTACCTCACACAGAGCCGGAGACGCCGAGGCGGGTAAGTGCTTTTGTCCTCGTGGACTCCCTTCCAGGGGAGCCGGCATTAGGCCCAACGACGTCGGGGCCCAAGCTGGAGGCTGCGGAATCTTCTGAGCTCGGTCTCAGGATGACGGCCTTTTGAGCGCAGCATGTCTGCCTTCATGGAGCAGCAGCGGGCGCTGATAGCCGGTCTCACCGGTCCATCCGCCTCGACAACCGTGACCTTGACATCCAAGTCGACCCGGGAGGCCGAGCCGATCCTTGAGACTCTTCGGACTCAAGTCGATCCTCGGCCAAGGTCTCCCTCGACCTCCCACTCTGGACCGAGGTCATCGACGCCGGTGCTCTCGGTGTCTGGGCGGTTGGGGCCGAAGCCCTCGCGGCCAGAGCCCCTCAATTCCTCCTCGGAGGGATCGTCATGGGAGATGGAAGATGTCGAGTCCCCTGACACCCCTTGGAACCCGGTATGTCCCATCAGACTCACCAGGTTCGTAGCCTCGGAGAAGGTCCCTTCCTTAGGATACCCGGTTCTCGGACTTCGTCAGGGACATGGCAAAGGCTTTGGTATTCCTGGCGGATGCCGAGGAGGAGCCTTGAGCTGAAGAACTCGATGCCTTCCAGTATGACTTTCCCCCGAGGGAAGCCCTTACTGTGCCGGTTCCTCGGATGCTGGAACAGCTGATGCTCCGCATGTAGAAGTCACTGGCCTCTATGCCGGTTCTAAGCAAGCGGGTCGATTCCATCTATCGAGTCCTAAAGAGCCCTGGTTCCAAAAGGCACAGCTGCCGCACATCTCCATGGTTGTGGAATTGACCATGCATAGGCTCAAGAGCCAGAAAACGCACTCCTCGGTGCCTCCTGGCCGGGAGGTCCGGAACCTGGACGCCCTCAGCATAAAATTTCTCCAGGGCTCGATGCTTTCATTCCGTGTCCAAACCTACCAGCTGTACATGGGCATGTACTTGAGGGACCTGTCAAAGGAGATTGCCTGGTTCTCAGCTGGCCTCTCCGAGGCACTCTTGCAGCGCTTCAATGCCTTGTCCACCGGGATTCGGGCGTGCTTGAAGTTCATATCTCGAGCGGCCTATGATGGCTTCATGGCTTCGGCCCGAGTAGCCGCGGCCAACATCTGTGCATGCTTCTAGGCCTGGCCAATGTCATCGGATCTGGAGCCATGGGTTCAGGACAAGTTGGTTGATATCCCTTGCCGAGGTGACAACATCTTTGGCAAACCCATGACTGAGAAGGCTGCTGAGCTTGAGTCCGAGTACTTGACCCGGACAAGACTCTCAAAGAAGACTTCTTCCCCTTCTAAGAAGAAGGGCTCGGGTAAAAAGCCCTTTTTCCCGAGGAAGGGTACTGCTTACCGCAACTACCCCACTTACCAGGCCACCCCAGCTCCCCATCAGGGGCAGCAGGCCAAAGAACAGGGGCATGGCCCGCGTAAGCAGAAGGCCCCCAGGCTCCGGCTCCTACCCAGCCGGGAGGGGGTTTTTGATTCCCATGGCATAGTCTCTCTTCCGCCAGTGGTAAGCTCTTGCACAGGAGGCAGGCTAACCCTGTATGCCCACAGGTGGCCATCCATCACCTTGGATATCTGGGTCCTGCAAATAGTCCAAAGGGGCTATTTGCTTCACTTCAGCCAGATACCACCCTCCTTCTTTCCAGGAGAGCCTCTCTGACCTCCTCTTCACAGGGACCTCCTCTTGCAGTAGTTGGCAGGTCTTCTAGAGGATCAGGTGGTGGAACTGGTGCCCTACCACCTGCAGGGCAAGGGCTTCTACTCCAGGTATTTTCTCATACCAAAGAGAACAGGAGGCCTCTAACCCATCCTCAACCTCAAACTTAAACAAGTTCCTGGTGAGGGAAAAGTTCAAGATGCTTTCTCTTGGAATGTTGCTGCCTTACTTCCACCAGGGAGATTGGTTATGCTCCTTAGACCTGAAGGATGCCTATACACACATCCTCATACACCCAGACCACAGACAATATCTCAGATTTGTAGTGGGAGGAAGACATTTCCAATGCAGGGTTCTACCCTTTGGCCTAGCCTCTGCTCCGAATGTTTACAAAATGCCTGGCTGTAGTGGCGGCTTTCCTCAGAAGTCAAGGAATTTTTGTCTTTCCTTACCAGGACGACTGGCTCATCAGGGGCCAGTTGCCTCAGGAGGCCCAACAGGCCACTTCTCGCACCATCAACCTGTTGCAACATCTGGGTTTTATCATAAACCACGCAAAGTCCACTTTGCTCCCCACTCAAAACTTAGAGTTCATGGGACCACGGCTAGACACCCTTCAAGCGAAGGCTTACCTGCCGGAGGACAGGGCACCAGAGGCTGCTGGCCCTGGCACAACAGTTCAGGTGCAGGACTCAGGTCTCAGCCAGACACTTCTTGCGCCTTCTGGGCCACATAGCCTCCACGGTGCATGTGACACCAAATGCCCGTCTCCACATGAGAACAGCTCAATGATGCCTCAGAAATCAGTGGACTCAGGCCTCCGGCAGCCTCAGAGACAGGATAACAGTATCCAAACGACTAGTGAAGTCGTTACAGTGGTGGTGTCAGCCACCCAACCTGCTCGAGGGAGTGCTTTTTCAGGCTTCCTCACACACAAGGGTGTTGACGACAGATGCCTCCTTGCTGGACTGGGGAGCCCATTGCCAAGGATCCTGCACTCAGGGGTTATGATCTCCTTAGGAGTCTGCTCACCAAATCAACCTCTTAGAGCTGATGGCGATCCGCCTAGCTCTCAGAGCCTTTCGTCATGTCCTCTCACATTAGTCTGTATTGATACAGACGGACAACCAGGTAGCAAAGTTCTACGTGAACAAGCAGGGAGGTACGGGGTCTCGTATCCTATGTCAGGAGACACTAGACCTCTGCTCCTTTGCCATCAGACAGGGTATGTCTCTCAAAGCTGTGTACCTGCTTGGTCAGGAGAACTGCCTAGCAGACAAACTAAGCAGGATTCTCCAACCTCACGAGTGGCAACTGAATCCAGTGGTGGCCCAGTGGATTTTCCATCGCTGGGGACATCCGTCCATAGATCTATTTGCCAGTCTGCAAAATCATCAGCTGCCCAGATTTTGCTCCAGACAGCCACATCCCCTGAGGGTGGCTGCAGATGCTTTCCTGATCTCCTGGTCAGGGGGCCTCATGTATGTGTTTCCTCCCATGCCTCTGGTGGCCCAGACTCTGTTCAAAATCCTTCAGGACAAGGCCTCTGTCATTCTGGTAGCCCCCAGATGGCCCAGACAGCCTTGGTTTCCACTTCTCCTTCAGCTGGCAGTGGAAACCCCACTTCCACTGGGTACGCAGCCTGACCTCCTTTCACATGAGCAGGGCTCTCTCTTGCACCCCAACCTCAGGGCCCTCAACCTGATGGCATGGCTGCTGATAGGGTATTGCTGGCTCCTCTCCTCCTACCTCAGAATGTACAAGTGTTACTTGCCTCCAGGAGGCAGTCCACTAGGAAATCCTATGCTTTCAAGTGGCGTAGATTTGAGGTGTGGTGTAACCAGCACAATGAGAACTCTTTCTCTTGCCTTGTACCAGTGGTGCTGCAGTACCTGCTTCACCTCTCCAAATTAGGTTTCAAGTCTAACTCTGTCAGGGTCCACCTGAGTGCTTTGTCAGCAAAACACTCGACAGTGGAGGGGCAACCTCTTTCAGCTCAGCCCCTGGTGTCCAGATTCCTCTGAGGTCTGCTTCTGCTGAAACCCCCAGTTCATCCTCCGGCAACTGAGTGGGATTTCAATGTGGTCTTACAGCAGCTTACTCGCCCACCTTTTGAGCCAATGTCCTCTTGCCATCTGCGTTTCCTCTCCTGGAAGGGGCTCTTCCTGGTGGCACTCACATCAGCCAGACGTGTGAGTGAGCTGCAAGCTCTAGTAACGGATAAACCTTACACAAGGTTTTATAGGAATAGGGTGGTCCACCGCACTCACCCCAAGTTCCTTCCAAAGGTGGGCACTTCTTTCCACCTCAACCAGGAGGTGATTCTTCCGACTTTCTTTCCCAGTCTGCATTCCAGCCGGGCAGAGGCAGTCCTGCATACCCTTTATTGTAAGGGGGCGTTGTCCTTCTATCTGGAGCGTACAAAGGGACATCGAAGGGTGACTCTGTTCTTCGTCTCGTACGACCCCAGTAAGCTGGGGTTACCTGTCTCCAAGCGCACGCTGTCCACCTGGGTGGCAGACTGCATTGCCTGGGCGTACAGGGCGGCTGACCTCCCGTTGCAGGGTCAAGTCACGGCCCACCACATCAGTGGCTCACTTCCGCTCTGTTCCACTGGCAGACATCTGCCGGGCAGCAACTTGGTCTTCAAGCCATACTTTTGCGTCCCATTACTGCCTGGATAGGGAGTCCTGATGGGACAGAGGCATTATCACCTCCTTTTTTCTGCTAGCCATTCCTCTCCGTATGCACCCAAGCATCCTTCTAGCTTTTGCCGTCGCCTTTTCTACCTGTTTAGCTACTTTAAGATCATCAGACACAACCACGCCTAGGTCCTGCTCTTCTTTAGTGGACAAAAGTACTTCACCTCCTATACTGTATTGCTCCCTTGGATTGCTGCAGCCCAAATGCATGACCTTACATTTTTTAACATTAAATCCCAGCTGCCAAATTCTAGACCATTCTTCAAGCTTAGCTAGATCCCTCCTCATGTTATCTACACCTTCCTGGGTGTCTACTCTATTGCAGATTTTGGTATCATCCGCAAAGAGGCAAACCTTACCCGACAGCCCTTCCGCTATATCACTAACAAAGATGTTAAAAAGAATCGGACCAAGGACAGATCTCTGGGGCACACCACTGGTAACATCCTTCTCCTCAGAGTGAGCTCCATTTATTGTACTCTTTGTCGCCTCCCACCCAACCAATTTCTAACCCAAGCAGTAACTTTAGGGTCCATCCCTAGGGTGCTCAGTTTGTTGTTTATAAGTCGCCTGTGAGGAACAGTGTCAAAGGCTTTACTGAAATCTAAATACACCACATCTAGAGCTCTCCCTCGGTCCAACTCCCTGGTCACCCAGTCAAAGAAATCAATCAGATTTGTCTGACAAGACCTGTTTCTGGTGAATCCATGCTGCCTCGGATCCTGTAATCCGCTGGACTCCAGAAACCTCACTATTTTCTTTTTTAGCAGCGTTTCCAATAATTTACTCACCACTGAATTAAACTAACCGGCCTGTAGTTTTCAACCACATCCTTCCGCTTTTGTGTAAAGGCACCACATGAGCCTCTCTCCAGTCCTTTGGCACCACTCCCGACTCCAACGAGGCATTGAAAAGGTCAGTCAGTGGAGTTGCTAGAACGTCCCCAAGTTCCCTCAGTATTCTAGGGTGTATCCCATCCGGTCCCATCGCTTTGTCTACTTTAAGTTGAGCTAGTTTCTCACGAACACAGTCTTCTGAAAATTGTTCAAGATGTCCCTCGCTTCTGTTCTTATTTGTGGGTGTTTTCTGAGGTCCTGCTCCTGGTTCTTCATCTGTGAACACAGAACAAAAATATTTGTTAAGCAATTCCGCTTTATCCTTATCAGCTTTTACATATTCCCCCCCTGCACCCTTGAGTCTGACAATACCACTTTTGCCCTTCCTCTTCTCACTAATATATCTGAAAAATGTCTTATCCCCCCATTTTATTGCATTGGCTATTTCCTCCTCCTTTTGAATCTTTGCCTTCTTGACTACTTTGCTAGCTTCTCTAAGTTTTTCCAAATACAGATGCCTATCTTCCTCTCTCTGTGATCTCTTGTATTTCATGAAGGCCTCCCTCTTTTTCTTCACTTTTTCAGCTACTTCCTTCAAAAACCATAGCGGTCTCCTGTTCCTTTTGCCTTTATTTACCATTTTAACAAAAAGGTTGGTTGCCTTTAAAATACCCCCTTTCAGTTTTCCCCACTGTTTTTCTACATCCCCCAGCTGTTCCCTTCCCACTAACGACTCCCTGAGGTATTGGCCCATCTTCGCAAAGTTAGTCTTCCTAAAGTCTAAGATCTTCACCTTGGAATGGATTCTAACAGCCCTAGTCCTAATACTGAAACACACCATCTGGTGATCACTGGATGCAAAATGATCTCCCACTACAACATCAGAAACACTTTCACCATTGGTAAGCACCAAGTCCAGTATGGCCCCTTCACGTGTGGGGTCTGTTACCAATTGCCTGAATAGTTCTCCCTGTAGAGAATCCAGGATCTCCTTACTTCTAGATAATACTGCAGCAGGAATGTGCCAATCAACATCTGGCATATTGAAATCTCCTAGCAGTAGCACTTCCCCTTTCCTAGCAATGCTGCGTATGTTTTCAATTAACTCTCTGTTCACCTCTTCCTCTTGTGAGGGAGGTCTGTATATCACACCAATGCAAATAGATTTCTCTTTCCCTCTTTCTAGTTTAACCCACAATGCCTCCTCTCTCCCTTTTAAGCTCTGTAATTCCAAAGCTTTAATAGTAGTTTTTACATATAGTGCCACTCCTCCTCCCCTTCTTCCTACCCTGTCCTTTCTGAATAAAGTATAGCCAGGTATAGCTACATCCCAGTCATGGTTTTCTGTGAACCATGTTTCTGTAACTGCCACTAAATCCAAGTCAGCCACTCCCACCAAAGCTTCAACTTCAGGGATCTTATTTCCCATGCTACGGGCATTAATACACACTGCTTTCCATATGTTACCCCTGTTACCCATTTCCATAAAGGTATTTAATGTATCACCTACCTGGGGGCTTTCACTTACCTGGGGGCTTTCTTCACCCATCCCCAACGAATCTAGTTTAAAGCCCTCTTCAGTAGATTAGCCAGTCTACTTCCAAAGATGCGTTGACCTTTCTTGGACAGATGGATGCCATCTCTGCTCTGCAACCCTTGGAACAGCATCCCATGGTCTAGGAAACGAAAACGCTCTCGAAGACACCATCCATGCAGCCATGCATTCATCTCCAGGATGCGAGCCTCTCTGCCTTGGCCTTTACCCTCAACAGGGAGGATTGAAGAGAACACCACCTGTGCACCTAACTGCTTCACCCTCTGTCCCAGAGCCATGAAGTCACTTTTGATACGTTCCGAGGTATACCTGGCAGTATCATTTGTTCCAACATGGATTAGCAACATTGGGTAATAGTCAGTGGGCTTGATGAGTCTCGGCAAACTCTTCGTAACATCTTGGATCTTGGCACCAGGCAGACAGCATACCTCTCTGGACATCAAGTCTGGTCGGCAGATGGACGCCTCAGTACCCCTCAGAAGAGAGTCTCCAACCACCACTACCCTTCGTTTCCTTCTGGTCACTGATTCCGCAACTATGGGGGTACTTGAACTCTGGTTCTTCCCTTTCCAGGGATGCTTTCACCTCCTCCACTTCCAGGGCTGCATAATGGTTCTTTAATTCAAGGGCTGGAGAAGTTGGATTGGTGATTTTGCAGGCTCTGGTGACTTTTGTCCATCCATCAACATTCTGTTGGCACCCATCTTCTCCTGTGCTGGAGAGCCTGGTTGCTGCAAGAATCATCTCATCAATGTACTTCTCACTGTCTTGAATGCTCCTCAGCCTCACCACCTCCTCTCTGAGTTCCTCCACTTGTTTCCTCAGAGCTTCAGGCGCTGAGGGATGCTCCCAAAAGCTTTCTGATTGGACACTGGGGAGCGTTCCCGCGCAGGCTCCGTCGGTACCGACGTACCCGTATGTGAAGACTTATTCCTGCTGTTCCCAGAGATCACCTGTTACAGGTAAGTAACTGTGCTTTCCCTTGGATTTCTGCTACCCAAGTGCATGACACTGCACTTTTTCGCATTAAATCGTAGTTGCCAAGCATTAGACCAGTCTTCCAGCTTTTGTAGATCTTTCCTCATGTTAGCCACTCCCTCAGGGGAGTCCACTCTGTTGCAAATTTTTGTGTCGTCTGCAAAAAGACAGACTTTTCCATTCAGTCCTTCAGCAATATCACTCACAAATACATTGAACAGTGCCGGGCCCAGGACCGAACCCTGGGGCACCCTGCTAATCACCTTCCTCTCATCTGAGTGAGCTCCATGTACAGTCACCTTCTGTCGTCTGTCAGTCAACCAATTTTTAATCCAGTTTACTATCTTGGGACCCACCCCAAGCTACTGAGTTTGTTGACAAGCCTCCTATAAGGAACAGTATCAAAGGCTTTGCTGCAATCCAGGTAGATGACATCCATCGCATGCCCCCTGATCTAGTTCCTTGGTCACCCAGTCAAAGAACTCAATCAGATTTGTTTGGCAAGACCGTCCTTCAGTAAAACCATGTTGCCTCAGATCTTGCATCCTGTTGGTTTTGAGAAAGTTCACTATTCGCTCTTTCAGGAATGCCTCCATTACTTTTCCCACCACCGAGGGTAAGGCTCACGGGCCTGTAGTTTGACACTTCTTCCCTGTCACCACTTTTGTGTAGAGGTACGACATCAGCCATTGTCCAGTCCTGAGGAACCTCTCCTATTTCCAAGAATCTGTTGAAGACATCCTTTAACGGTCCTGCAAGAACCTCTCTGAGCTCTTTCAGTATCCTGGGATGTATCCCGTCCGGTCCCATGGCTTAGAACAACTTGCTAAACTGAAAGTGGACAAACACACCTCGTCTTCTGTGAATGGTGTGGTATCTACTTCATTCCCATTTTTATATTTGGGAGTTCCAGCTGGTCCATCTCCAGGATCTTCTTTAGTAAAAACAGAGCAGAAGTATTTGTTTAACAATTTCGTTTTTTCAGTGTCACTTTCCACGAGTCCTTTCCCCAGCACTTTTGAGTCCTGCAATTCCAACTCTGATCTTCTTCCTTTCCTGGATATACCTGAAGAAAGTTTTGTTGCCACCTTTATCATCTTTAGCCATCTTTCCCTCTGCCTTTGATTTTGCTATCCTTATTACTCTTTTAGACTTTTTGAGTTGGATCCTGTATTCATTTCTGTGTTCTTCTGTCTGCAAGCTTTTGAATTTTGAGTAAGTTGTGTTTTTTGCCTTTATTTGAGCTGCCACCTCTTTGGAAAACCAAATAGGTCTCCTTCTCCTCTTGTTTTTATTTACTTTTCTTACATATTTATCGGTTGCCCCTTTTATTGCCTCCTTTAGTTTAGGCCATTGCAATTCCACTTCCTTTATCTCCTTCCACCCCGTCATCTCCTCCTTTAAGTACTCTGCCATTTTATTGAAGTCAGTGTATTTTAAGTTTAGGACTCTGAGCTTGCTATGATTGGCTTGTACCATGGCTTTTATCTCAAACCACACCGTGTGATGGTCGCTGTTGCTCACAGGGGCATTCACGCAGACATTCGACACACTATCACCGTTTGTGAGCGCTACATCCAGCGTTGAGCTTTCCCTGGTTGGTTCCATCACCATTTGTCTAAATAATGCATCTTGGAGAGCATCCACAATTTTTTTGATTCTTTCCAGATGTGCAGAAGGAGTAATCCAATCCACATCAGGTAGATTAAAGTCACCCAATAATCGCTTCCCCCTTTGTTGCTATCTTTGCAATATCTATAATCAATTCATTATCTCTCTCTTCACTTTGAGTCGGAGGTCTGTAGACTACAGCAATATGGATGACAGTGCCATCTCTTCTTTCCAACGCAATCCAGAGCGCTTCTTCTTTTCCCCATGTCCCCTGCATTTCAGTAGCTTTAATATTGCTTTTTATAACAAAACTATAACAATTATTCATTCAGCCTATTTAAGAGTTATAACATCTTGAAATGAATCCTCCAGCTGATCTCAGATAAACTCGAGCATCACACTCTCGTTTCAACGAAACTTCAATAGTGTGCCGGTTCACATCAATGATCTGCTGTTTTATAGATTATTATATCCAAAAAATTGTCAGGTACACAAGAATACTTAGCTTAGGGTATGATTTCTTATGACAGCTTAGCCCTCAAGCATTTTCTAGTGTAGCATGACTTTATCAAAGATATCCCAACGTTGATAATTCTGGCGCCTCGCGTTTCTCTATGTGCGGTTCATCAGGGGATATAGAAATGCAGTATTTAAAATCTGAAAAAACAAGGAAACTTAGATGATAATACTCATTTTTCGTTGCTTATCCCAAGAGCACAATCACTTGCTATTCAGAATACTCATCAGTAAAATATATAGGAGACTGACAATAAAGACATTAAATACCTTATTTCATGATGCTGCCCACGTTCCTGTAAATCGTCGTTACATTCGTAGAATGAAAACTTGTCAAAAAACGCTGCGCATGCGGAATAGGCTCTGCGGTACCCCTTTATTAAAGGGAAACGTCATTCAGCAATTAAAAATCTCTAACGGGATTGGTCCCAGCCTCCAAAAAACTAGAGGCAACCTGACCAATCAATTTCTTGATTCAAACCGCCCAGTTGTACTGTCGCCAGAGAGTGGATCCACCATTGCTCCCTATAGAGCAGCCACTGATCCCGAGTCTTGACTTGAGCTGGAAACAATACTTCCTCAATACACCAACATCGAAGCTCCTCAAATAGATGGCCTTGCGCCAAGCAATGTTGAACCAATGGCGCTTCTCTCCTCCTGCAACGTAGTCGACTTTGATGTTCTTTAATACGAACCCTAAAAACACGGATGGTTTTCCCAATATATAGAAGCCCACAAGGGCAACTGATGGCATAAACGACAAAAGTAGAGTCACAGGTGGTAACTGACCTTAACCGATACTGTGATCCATGATATGAAAAATCCGATCTTTCGATAGTGATGATGATGGTGTCACCTATAAGGAGGGGCGATTGTAATACAAACCCGTGATTACTGTGTTACTGAAGCATATGCACATCTTAATGATGGTGTCACCTATAAAGGGACCAGTGGTGGATCCTAGTAAAGATCTTCAAATCTTAATCGGTGATATCACAATGGCAGCATTCAAGAAAAGATTGATTTCGAAGAAAGAGTACAATTTTTTGAATGTTCCTTCTCCACAACTGGCACGTTTCTACACAGTTCCAAAAATACATAAGGATGTTACGTGACCCCCGGGTCGTCCGATTGTATCCACCAAGGGGAGTGTGTTGGAACCATTGTCTGTCTATTTAGATTCATTTTTAAGACCGCTGCTGGTGGATATTCCTTCTTATCTTCGGGATACGATGCATTTTCTTACCCTTTTGGGAAATTTAGCAGAGTGGGCGTCTTCATCAGACAACTTGCTGGTAACATTAGACGTGCAATCTTTATATACTAGTATACCCCAAACAGCGGCATGCAATATAGTACATCAAGCTTTGGTGAATAGAGGGGATTTATCCCAAGATCATTTGGTGTTTTTACAACAATTGACGGAACTGGCTCTTTATAAAAAATTTTTCAGTTTTGAGGGAAACATTTATCATCAAATCATAGGCGTTGCTATGGGTGCTACTTGTGCCCCTTCCGTTGCTAACCTCTATATGGGGGCTTTTGAACTTAGTTGGTTGGAGTCTTCCCCATATTGCCCTCACATCTAAGCCTGGTATCGCTATATTGATGACGTTTTTTTGTTGTGGCAAGGGACAGAATCCACTTTACAATCTTTTGTTTCCTGGCTTAATCAATGCAATATACATATCAAGTTTACCTGTGAATTTCACCAACTTACAATTACTTATTTAGATATCAAAGTTACCAGGGAAGAAAATCATTGGGGTACCAAGTACACAAAAAAATCAATAAATCGTAATATTTTTTACATTTTGATAGCGCGCACCCCCCTCGTTTGAAGAAGAGTTTGCCTTTATCACAGTTCCTCAGATATCGCCGGAATTGTTCCGACGTGAATGAGTTCAAGATTTTGTCTAAACAGTTGATTAGTGACGTTTTAGAGCGCGGCTATCCACGAAGTGTAGTATATCGGGCATATCAGCGTGCCTTATACAATAACAGAGCTTTTATTACTACCCCGACACCGGCATGATGAGCAAGGAAGTACCATTAATTTTGTCACGAAATATTCTCCACTGAGCTTTCATATCCAGAAAATTATTAACAAACATAGTGGAATTCTGCAAGTAGTACCAGGTTTGCAACATCAACGTCTGAGATGTGTGTGGACGAGAGGAAAGAATTTGAAAGAATATTTAAGCCCAACGCAACTTAGACCACTACGGCCTCTTGAGCCCAGTGATGAATGGAGAGGACACAGGAAGTGTGGCCAATGTACGATTTGTGCTATCACTATCGAAAGATCGGATTTTTCATATAATGGATCACGGTATTGGTTAAGGTCAGTTACCACCTGTGACTCTACTTTTGTCGTTTATGCCATCAGTTGCCCTTGTGGGCTTCTATATATTGGGAAAACCATCCGTGTTTTTAGGGTTCGTATTAAAGAACATCAAAGTCGACTACGTTGCAGGAGGAGAGAAGCGCCATTGGTTCAACATTGCTTGGCGCAAGGCCATCTATTTGAGGAGCTTCGATGTTGGTGTATTGAGGAAGTATTGTTTCCAGCTCAAGGCAAGACTCGGGATCAGTGGCTGCTCTATAGGGAGCAATGGTGGATCAACTCTCTGGCGACAGTACAACCGGGCGGTTTGAATCAAGAAATTGATTGGTCAGGTTGCCTCTAGTTTTTTGGAGGCTGGGACCAATCCCGTTAGAGATTTTTAATTGCTGAATGACGTTTCCCTTCAATAAAGAGGTACCGCAGAGCCTATTCCGCATGCGTGGCGTTTTTTGACAAGTTTTCATTCTACGAATGTAACGACGATTTATAGGAACGTGGGCAGCATCATGAAATAAGGTATTTAATGTCTGTCAGTCTCCTATATATTTTACTGATGAGTATTCTGAATAGCAAGTGATTGTGCTCTTGGGATAAGCAACGAAGAATGAGTATTATCATCTAAGTTTCCTTGTTTTTTCAGATTTTAAATACTGCATTTTTATATCCCCTGATGAACCGCTTATAGAGAAACGTGAGGCGCCAGAATTATCAGCGTTGGGATATCTGTGATAAAGTCATGCTACACTAGAAAATGCTTGAGGGCTAAGCTGTCATAAGAAATCATACCCTAAGCTAAGTATTCTTGTGTACCTGAAAATCTTTTGGATATAATAATCTATAAAACAGCAGATCATTGATGTGAACCGGCACACTATTGAAGTTTCGTTGAAACGAGAGTGTGATGCTTGAGTTTATTTGAGATCAGCTGGAGGATTCATTTCAAGATGTTATAACTCTTAAATAGGCTGAATGAATAATTGTTATAGTTTTGTTATAGGAAGTAATTCATTCTGATACAATTTGACTCACAGTGTGTTGTATAGTTACATTAATATTGCTTTTGACATACAAGGCTACTCCTCCTCCTTTTCCATTTTCTCTGTCTCTTCTGAATAGATTATAGCCAGCTATGGCTATATCCCATTCATGTGATTCATTAAACCATGTTTCTGTAATGGCCACAATGTCCAAATCCATTTCCACCATTAGGGCTTCCAGGTCTGGAATTTTGTTGGCTAAGCTTCGAGCATTTGTGCTCATTGCTTTCCAGCATTTTCCTGGCTTGTGTGTATTTTGCATTGATTTTGTTCTGCACACTTCTTCCCACATGTTTTTGTTGTGTGGTTTAAAAGTGTGGCTGTGTCTGATGATCTGCTTTTGCTGGGGGTGGCATGCAGATGTTGACCTTCCACATCCATCACCCCCTTTTCCTAGTTTAAATGCATATCCACATACTGCCTGAATTTTTCACTTAGGATTCTTTTCCCTGCGACAGAGAGATATGTAGTCCATCAGCACAGTATAGTCTCTTGTTGGTCCATCTATTGTCCCAGTTGCCAATAAATCTGAATCCTTCTTGTTTGCACCAGGTCTGGAGCCATGTATTATGCAGCCTTTGTGATGCAGCTTTTTTGTCCCCTTACCGAGAACAGGTAGAACTTCTGAGAATGCAACAGTGTTAACAACATGCTTGAGTTTCTCTCCCAGAGATTGGAAGTCCTTTTGGGCTGTAGAGGCAATGTTTCTAGCCAGGTCGTTTGTGCCTAAGTTTATAATAATACATCAAGTTTGGAGTGTTCACTTTTTCGCTAAGTAATTCAACAACTTGGATTGTATTCCTGCTGGCTGAAGAGCCTGGTAGGCACATGACTATCTTCTCTCCTTTGAACTGTGTTCCCAAGTTAGTGCCTCTGATGATGGAATCTCCAAGTAGTAGTAGTTTTCTGTTTGGTGAGGTTTTCTTCATATTTGGTGCTTTAGCAGGGGATTGGGCATTGTCTGACTCATTTAAGGGCCCTTCAGTTTCTTTGGATTGGGCATCCTCATTAGCCAAGGCAGAGAAGGCATTGTGCAGGGTTATCTCTTGATGTATAGGATGTCTCTGTTACAGGTCGCAATCTACCAGAACCCACTGTGATCCATTTGTTCCTGGGGCATTTGATTCTTTGTGGGAGCGGTGGTGGACTTTGTTCAGTTTGTATCCTAGAAGAGGTGCGCTTCATTGCAGCCAGTTCCTCCCTCAGTAGAGACACTTCTTTATGCATGGCAGCTAGGTCTTTCCTTAGTAGAGTCAGCTCTTCATGCATGGCAGCTGACTTTAGGCATATAGGACAAGTTCTTAGGCTCCAAATGATTCGTCTTTGAATGAAAGTACCGCAGTTATTGCACTGAATACACGACATGTTTATGCAGTCCCAGAAGAAGAAAAGATGAAGACGGTGTGGCTTTTAACCCAAGTTAGGAACGATAGATGGCAGGTATGTGACCACTATATAGGCAATGTAGCCCCTGGGGTGGGTGGGGCGAGGGGAAGGGTGGGTGGGAACCTAAGTGTCTCTGGCCAGTAGGCTGTTCCTGAACTGTGGGCACACACAATGGAGTAGGTAAGGGAACCCACCACTAAGGACAAATTAGATAGATAAAGATTTGGAGAGAAACAGACTCACAGTTATGCAGCAAGCTCAGCAAAAATCAACTTTTGGGAGAGCTCTGGAAAGCACTCCTCCTCTTAAGGAACAGAAAGGCAATCTGAGCAAGCCCACGTGCAGCACAGGAAATGGAGGTCCACAACAGTAACTCAGCAGGGGGGGGAGGGGTAGTCCCTCAGGTAGGCTAAGAGAAAGTTTAAAACTTTACAGCAATGGAGTAGGTAAGGGAACCCACCACTAAGGACAAAAAAGATAGATAAAGATTTGGAGACAAAACAGACTCACAATTTGGAGACAGACTCACAGTTATGCAGCAAACTCAGCAAAATCACCTTTGGGAGAGCTCTGGAAAGCACTTCTCTTCTTAAGGAACAGAAAGGCAATTGACTCAATTCTCAATGCACCTGTGTAGGGAGGCTCGGGCATTGGACTCTTTCGGAAGGAGGTGCTTCCAAAGTGCCATACTTGTGACTCAAGTACATACCTACCAGCTTTACCTGAGCCATGTTCTTGAAGGACATCATACATGAGATCTCCGTGACTTGTGCCAATTCCTCCCCCTGGAGAAATTAAAGCACTATCGTGTCATGGTGGGCCAAGACGAGGACTCCTTGAAGTTCCTGGCCCGTGCAGACTACAATGCCTTTGAGACTGTCTAGAATAGTGGCAGAGGGCATTGGAGCCCACATGTTGCCTACCTTCAGTCTTCTGGCCTGGAACAGTTGGTGCAAAATAAGCTTGTGGATGTGCCGTGCCGGCGGAGATAGCCTCTTCGGTGAGTAGGTAAGAACATAAGATATGCCATACTGGGTCAGACCAAGGTCCATCAAGCCCAGTATTCTGTTTCCAACAGTGGCCAATCTAGGTCATATGTACCTAGCAGTTTCCCCAAGAGACACAAGTTCCACAATGCTGGGTCAAGCATTGATATCTTCGGTCACTTCTTAATAATGGTTTATGGACCTTTCCTCCAGGAACTTGTCCAAACCTTTTTTAAACGCAGCTACACTAACAGCCTTTACTACATCCTCCGGTAACAAATTCCAGAGTTTGATTACACGTTGAGTGAAAAAATATTTTCTTTTATTAGTCTTAAATAGTTTACCCTGTAGCTTCATTGCATGTCCCCTAGTCTTTCTATATTCTGATAACGTAAACAATCGATCTACGTTTACCCGTTCCACTCCGTTCATTAATTTATAGACTTCTATTTATTTATTTATTTATTTATTTGGCATAAATTTATACACCGCTCCTTCCAGCGATCAGAAGCGGTCATTAGGTGGACAAGACAAGGGAAATATGTACAGCATAAATTTTAGGAATACATTCTGATTAAGGCAGGGGGAGGCTAACAACCACAAGATCGCAGTTATACATTTGATTATTCAATAAATTATAGCCGTCTCTTTTCCAGGTTAAAGAGCCCTAACCTTTTTAGCCTATCTTCATAGGAGTATCCTTCCATCCCCTTTAGCATTTTTGTGGCTCTTCTCTGAACCTTTTCTAAAATCGCTATATCCTTTTTAAGATACGGCAACCAGAATTGCACACAATATTCAAGGTGCGATCTCACCATGGAACGATATAGAGGCATTATAATATCTTTTGTTTTATTTTCCATTCCTTTCCTTATCATACCTAGCATTCTATTTGCTCTCTTGGCCGCCGCTGCACACTGGGCCGAGGGTTTTAACATGGTATCCACAATGACGCCTAAATCTTTTTCCTGGGTGGTGGTTCCTAATGTGGAACCTTGCATCGTGTAACCATAGTTTGGGTTGTTCTTCCCTAGGTGCATAACCTTGCACTTGTCCACATTAAATTTCATCTGCCATTTTGATGCCCAGTCTTCCAATTTATCAAGATCCTCTTGCAATTTTTCACAATCCTCTTGGGTTTTAACAACTTTAAATAGTTTTGCGTCATCTGCAAATTTGATAACCTCACTCGTTATTCCACTTTCCAGGTCATTTATGAATATGTCAAAAAGCAGCGGACCCAGCACAGATCCCTGGGGTACACCACTATTCACCTTTCTCCATTGGGAAAATTGGCCATTTAGCCCTACCCTCTGCTTTCTATCTTTTAACCAGTTCCTGATCCACAATAGTACACTGCCTCCTATCCCATGACTCTTTAGTTTTGCCAAAAGTCTCTGATGAGGGACCTTGTCAAAGGTCCCTCATCAGGCATCATAGAGAAGCAGCACATCACCCTTACCAGGCTTTCAAGGTGCATGTCCAAACAAACTGCCTATCGCATTTCAGTGTGTATGCCATTGACTTTGCTACTAGAATAAAAAATTGAATATCATCAGTGTAAATCTTCTTTATTTCAGTCTTTTCCATATACCGCCCTTAGCAGAACCAGCAAAGCGGTTTATAAATTAAAATTGTTAGCACAGTTTTAGAACGAGAAGAATGCCATAATAATGACTAGGAAAGTGGTTAGAAGGTGAAATTTGTTTCAAGCCTGTTTGGTCCTAACCCAGTCTGTCGAAAGCTGAGTGAAAGAAATAGGTCTTCAGGTTAATGCACAAGATCTTAAAGGATGGTTCAGTCTGGAGGTGAGGTGGAAGGGTGTTCCATAAGGCAGGTGCTATGAAGAAAAGGCAGTTTGGATGGATTCTAGTCATGGAAGATATGCTAAACTGGTTCTCTTGAGCTGAGCGTAATGCACATGGAGGAGCATATGGAATAGCTAGAGGCAAAATAAAGGGATATGTTTTTTTAAAAGGATCTGTGCATAAAACGCAGGCTCTTAAAACGAGAATGAAAAGATAAAGGAAGCCAATGATAGTGTATAAGCAATAGAGAAGCATGAGGCATGTGCAAGAAACTAGATGACTGTATGCTGAAGCGTCTGGAGTCTTTCAAGAACTGAGAGGCCAATATAAATGAAGTTGTAGTGGTCTAAGCTAGAGGTCACAAGTGTATGGATAAGAGTGTGTTCTGCTGGGAGATTTCATCATGGCGTAAGTTTTTAGATGGAAGGATAATTTGGAATCTGGCAATCCTTAGATATATGAAATAGTCAATCACCGTGATCTTTGAGCCAGCCAAGGAGGGGGCAGCTTTTTTGGCAAGAGAGATGATCCAGGTACTTGTTGTCTTTTTGGGTTTCAATTTAGATGAATAGAGTGAAGACAGATAAACTTTCTCTAAACCACTGGTTCCCATCCCAGTCCTCTGATACCCACAAGCCAGTCAGGTTTTCAGGGTATCCACAATGAATATGCATGAGTAGGTCTGCATACAATGGAAGCACTTCATGCAGATCTATCTTGTGCATATTCATTGTGGATATCCTGAAACCTGACTGGTCTTGGGGGTACCCAAGGACTGGGTTGGGAACCACTGCTCTAAACAGTCATTGAGATTGGAGAGGTCGGGGTATCTGTACGAGTGAAAAAAATCTGTAAGATGTCTGGTACTAGTTTCTTCTTTTACACAGTTTCTTGGATCAGGGTGACTGAAAGGCTGAGAGAAAGATATTGAAAAGAAGCAGTGTGAGAATAGATTCTTGAGGTACCCCACAAGGGCATGAGGAAACAGAACCAATGGAAACAATGAATGACAAGAGGTGAAAGAAATGAGCAGTAGCCTAGAGTTTGAAGACTGAGGATGAGCCCAGGATAGAAGAGTTGGAGATCCTACAGTACTCCTTGGCCCCTAAGAAGGTGGTGGCAGTGCCCATGCAATGCATCCTGCAGCGTGTACAGATGAGAATGTGGAAGAACCCCCTCACTGTGCCTCTGGTTTAGTAGAAGGCTTGACTCCATGTATAGAGTTCAGAAGGCTGTCGGGTTTGAGAAGCTTCAGCTTCCTCACTATTCCTTGGTGGTCAAATTTGTCCTAAAGAGAATCAAGAGTACCAAGACTCATTCCTCTGCCACCCCCATGGAAGGAGGCTTGCACATTGGACTCTAGAGAGAAGGTGTTTTCAGAGTTCCATGCTTGTAGCCCACATGGGCTTTTACCAGCTCTACAGGGCGTGTTCTTGAAGAACATCATGTGTGACTTTGCTGATTTGGCCCAGTTGCTTCCTTCAGAGAAATTGGATCAGTATCATTCCCTAGTGCCCCCCACGGAAAAGACTGAGTGAAGGTCATGGTCCAAGTGATCTATGATATCTTTGAAATGGCATCCCAGAAATGCTGCCTTAGTTATTGGCACCTGGAGACTCACTTGACTCAGTCGTCAGACCTGGAACAATCGGTGCAGAACAAGCAGGCGGATGTCCCATGCCATAGAGAGAATCTCTTCAATGAACAAGTAGAAGGGAAGGCTGACTATATCGAAAAGCAGCATGCTGCTCTTGCCAGTCTCCAGGTGCATGTCTGAGTAGGCCCCCTATCATAACAGATACCAAGGTGGGGGACCAGGATAAAACTTATTACCCTTGTAGGTGTAGGTACTTTCCTGGGCCTCAGATCTCCCAACTCAAGCAGGCCCTCACCAACAACAGCGTCGATAGAAGCCTCAGAAGGCCCATCTGGCTTCTCAGCCAAAACTGGGAGCAGAATGTGACTAGTTCCTTCGGAGCATAGCCACTCTTCCAGTAACTGCAGTAGGAAACCCTCCAGTCAGGTGAAGGCTTACTCTTTGCACAATGGTGACCCCTCATAACTTCAGACTCAGAGGTTCTACAGATCATCAAAAATGGTTATGAACTATATGTATTGAAACTATCACCAAATTGCCCCTTGAGGGTGCATCATCTTGACCCTCTGCATCAGGATCTTGTGATCGAGCTCATGCCACCAGAGCAAAATGGTTGGGGATTTTATGCCAGGTATTTCCTGATCTCCCAAGAAAACTGGAGGGATGATGTCCCATCCTAGACCTAAGAGATCTGAACCCTTACTTGGTAAGAAAATATTCAGAATGATTTCTCTGGGCACCCTGCATCCTTACCTTCAAAAAGGAAATTGGTTATGCTCCCTGGATTTGAAGGATGTGTGTATACCCACAAACAGATACATCCCACTCACAGGCGGTATCTCAGATTCGTCCTAGGGGGCAACACTTCCAGTACAGATTGCTGCCTTTTGGTCTAACCTCTGCAACTTGTGTATTCACAAAATGCCTCGCAGTAGTAGCAATGTACTTCCAGACCCTGAGTGTTTCTTTCCCTATCTAGATGATTGGCTGATCAAGGATATCACTCCGGAAGGAGTCTAAGAATCAACATAATTGACCATTTGGGTGTTGGAGCTTCTAGGGTTCATTGTAAATTACTCCAGGTCCCACCTTCAGCCCACCCAACAATTGGAATTCATCGGAGCCCTGCTCAACACAACTCAGGTGAGAATGTTCCTACCACATGACTGACTTCACAGATTGACAACACTTGTCCAAGACTCAATTGAGTCAGCAGGTAGCTGCTCACGGGATGACTGTACTAGGCCACATGGCCTCCATGGTACTTGGCACGCCTCCAGATGAGGCAAGCTCAATGGACTTTGAGGACTCAATGGACCCAGGCCACAGGTCATCTCAGGGATAGTCTGTGTCCCCGCCCCTCTCATTCAATCATTATAATGGTGGGTAGTTCATCACAGTTTGCTCAGAAGTCTTCCTTTCCAACTCGCTTCACCACAAAAAGGTCTGACAGATGCATCCAAGCTGGGGTGGAGAGATAATCTCAATGAGTTGCACACTCAGGCCAATTGGCCTATCCAGGAAGATCTCCATTAGATCAACTTCAAACACTCTGAAGGCTTTGATATCAATTGGCCAACCAAGTTGTTCAGATTCATACCAACAGTCAGGTCGCCGTGTTCTACAGAGACGAAAAGGTTCTTGTGTTGGAAAATATTCAGAATGTGGAAGTTTGCCATCATGCACGTGATGGACTTGAGAGCCATGTACCTGCCAAGCAAGCAAAATACTCCGGCAGACAATCGAGTCCTCCAGCTGCATGAGTGGATGTTGGGACTGGGAAGTTGTGACTTGCATTTTTCAAGAATGGGGCACCCCCTCGATAGATCTGTTCGCTACCCCCACAGAATGTCACAAATTCCTTCCAAAAGTGGTATCTGATTACCAGCTTAATCTGTCTGTTGTTCTTCCAACATTTTTCCTGAGACCTCTTGTCCACAAATGGGAAGCTGCATTGTACATGTTGGACTGCAAGCAAGCCTTAGCCTTCTACTTGAAGTGGGCAAAAGCCCATAGAAAGTCCATCTAGCTTTTTGTTCCTTTTGACCTTAAGCTAGGGGACTGTCTTTTCCAATTCATTTCTTTCAATTTGGCTGGCAGACTGCATCTCTTTCACTTATGCTCAAGCAAGCCTGAGTCTTGATGGTTATGTCACGGCTCACAATGTCAGAGCTATGGCTGCGTTGGTGGCCAGCTTACGTTCTGTCTCCATGGAAAAGATCTGTAGGGCTGCAATGTGGTCTTCAGTCCACACATTCACATCTCACTATTGCCTAGACAGGGATTCCCAACGCTACAGCAATTTCAGCCACTACTACTACTACTGAGCATTTGTATAGTGCTGCAAGACTTACACAGTGCTGCACAGACCCATGTAAAAGACGGTCCCTTCTCATTAGAGCTTAAAATCTAGTCAAGACAGACAACACTGTAGTTGTAGACATGGGATATATTCAAGGAGGAATGGTAAGGAAACGCAAAGGAGACCAGGTGAGTCAAGATCCGAAAGTGCAGCGAAGAAGTGAGTTTTCAGCCTGGATTTGAAAAGGGCTAGAGAAGGTTCCTGACATACATACTCAGATAGTTTGTTCCAGGCATAAGGAGCAGCAAGGTGAAAGGAGCGAAGTCTGGAGTTAGCAATAGAAAAAAAGGGCACAGATAGAAGCAATTTGCCAGAAGAGCGGAGTTCCCAAGGAGGGGGGTGTAGGGAGAGAGAAGAGAGAAAAGGTAGTGAGGAGCTGCAGAGTGAATGCACTTATAGATCAACAGGGGAAGTTTCAACTGAATGTGGAAATTGATAGGGAGCCTATGAAGTGACTTGAGAAGAGGGATAATATGAGCATGATGAGACTGGCAGAAGATTAATTGCACAGCAGAATGTTGCATAAATTGAAGGGGAGAGAGATGATTTAGAGGGAGACCAGCAAGGAGCAGGTTACAATAGTCTAGATGGGTGGTGACTAAGGAGTGGATAAGTGCCCTAGATAGCTTCTGGAGAAATTTCGGGTAAGAGAAATCCACAGGAGGTTCATGCTCCATTACTGGAGATGGTGAATCTTCAATATCTCCTAAGAGGGAAGGCTCTGTATCCCACTGGTGGGAACAGGACTAACTTACTGCTGAGTAGTTGTCCCCCAAGGGACCAGTATTTCTGCAGTACACAAGGAATGGTGGTCGTGGGAGGCATGATGCTGGTAAGAAAGAATCTCTGTGGATGTTGAGCATTCAGTCGGAGGTGCAGCTCCCCAACAGGGCAGCACTGTCCTGGATAAAACAGCATAACAACTGAAGGAGAGGGTCCTATTGAAGGACGCATCCTCCGGTGTATGAGGTACAGGAGACTGAGTCAGAATGGTGTCCCAGTGAATTCTCGGTTTTTTGATTGTGAGGGAGGTCTGTGATGACTCACCCTCTGACCCACTCTTATGGGCCTTGACTCCTTGGAGTTGATACCACTGACGGGGTCGCTCTTGCGCCCTGTACTTCAACTTAGACTGATGTTTTTGACTTACCGGTGTATCTAGAAACATAGAAACATGACGACAGCCTCATAGGCTGACCAGCAGAGGCCAGGCTAGGAGGAGATGGAGTCAGGCTTATGGCATGAATTTTTAGGATCTGGGCAGATTTTTTTTCAACACTGGCACCAGCAGGGGGGGGGGGGTCGGGGTCTGCCTCCGGGCACACAGTGGCCCCTTCAGATCCTAATCATGCCTTGTCTGTGACTAATGGGAGAGTGGGTGAAGCAGGAACAGAAGTTATGGTGCAACAGGAACAGAAGTTATGGTGCAACAGGTGGATGTAGGGCTGCCAGCACAGAAGTTGTTCGTTCTTGTTTCCTGGTTTGCTCCTTTTTTTTTTTTTTTGCTGCCTGTTGTCTGCTCCATCAGCACGTCTTATGTTTTTATGGTGTGGGGTTTTTTTGTTTTTTAGAGAGCTGTGTAGAATGAGCAGAGCCTCCACAAGCAGCTCAAAAGAGAACTTGGGCAAAACACTTTTCTTTTTTCTTCAAAGAAACTGGGGAGCTGGAAACATGAACATGAAGAAAATGAAAGTGATAATAAAGAGAGAAAAGAAAAAAAAGCATGATGACTGATGAAGGAGGGGAGAGTGTCAGACGGATGCCTGGGTGAGAATGTTCACAGTCTTGGCAAAGGCATATATCAATATGATTTGCAAGGGATTGTGGGAAATGCAGTCCATTCACACCAGACACAGCCGTTCACAATAATTAGTTGTGCTTGAGTGTAAAGCCAATAAGATATTTATTTATGGGGTTATTTCTCCCAACACAGATATGCTTGGTAGCACATAAAACAGGATACTTGCTTTCAGTGTTAAACTTAGAAAAACAAAATCAGGAAAACAGCTGAACTTGTCAGGCAATCAAATGAAAAGAATAAAGACCTGGTTGGTAACAAACTGGTCTTTTCTGTAGGCTCTAGCTAATATTTTCTTAGCAGTGCATCAAACAACAAGCAAAACCCACAAAGAAGGGAAAAACTGTTCTTTTCAGGTTAACTTCTTATATCGTCACACATAGACTCAGAAGTGATTTCCTCAGAGCTCACAAGCAATTAGGTAAGGCTCAATTGCTAGCAGTTACCCAGCTGAAACCCCTTAGCTGGCTTGCTTTCTACTGTGTGGCTCAAATCCTACTCAGGAGCTTTTCTGAGTAGATTAAAGAACAAGTTTGTATTTCTTTGTGATGGTTGTTGTACTTTGTAACAGTAAATTACCAAAGGAGTTTAGACAGAGAGCAGTCCATGTATTCACAGCCTGTATCTACCACCTCTCCCCCTTCTTCAACAATCATGGGTTCAATATCATGGATTGGCACAGAGGTACCCCCCTGCTTAAGTTATTACGGACTGGTTTAACTGGTGAAACGTCTTCCCTACAGTCCGTAATACTTACGAGAGTGTTCTCTTTTTGAAGCTCACTTACTTCCTGACTGGCTTCAGGGTCATTATTATTTACAGGCCTCTCCTTCCAAGACTTAAGTACATTAATATGGTAGGTCTGCCTACGCCCTCTTGCATTTTCTACCATATAAGATACTGGGCTCACTTGTTTAACAACCTTCCATGGCCCTTTCCACTGTACTTCAAATTTTGGGGCTGTACCTGCTACTTGAACCAAAACCTTTTCACCAATGCTTAATTGGCGGCTTTTGGCCTTCCTATCATACCACCCTTTCTGGCGCACTTGACTGTCCTGCAGGTTCCTCTCAGCAACCTGCGAGGTCCTTTTCAAACGTGCTCTCAAGTCACGTAGAAACTGTGGCACTTCCTGACTTCCCGGTTCAGGATCAATCCATTGTTCCCTCAAAATATCTAACAAACCCCGTGGAGCCCTACCATACATCAATTCATATGGAGTTACACCTAGGGATACCTGAATTCTTTCCCTGCAGGCATATAAGGCAAAGGGCAATAACATATCCCATTTTTTTACCTCTCCTGCTAACCCCCTTCTCAACATTTGTTTGAGAGTTTGGTTGAATCTCTCCACCAAACCGTTTGATTGTGGATGGTAGGCTGAGGTTTTCACGTGATGAATGCCAAAGGCATCCCAGACCTGGGCCAAATATTTGGATACAAAATTGGACCCTCGGTCAGTCAACACCTCTCTTGGGAATCCCACTTCACAAAACAATTTTACTCGCTCTAAAGCTATTGTTTTTGCAGAAACATTCCTCAATGGTATGGCCCAGGGAAACCTTGTTGCCTGATCTACCATAACTAGGATGTATTGGAAACCTCGGGGCGTTTTGACTAATGGGCCTACAATATCCATGGCAATGCGACCAATTGGGTCTGTAATAATTGGCATGGGAATCAATGGCACCACCGGTGGGTGAGCCGCTGTAACTCGCTGACACGCTGGACATGCAGCACAAAACTGGGCAGTTTCTTTGAAAATACCTGGCCAGTAAAAACGCATAAGTATTTGATCCAGCGTTCCTTGCATCCCTTTATGACCTCCAACTGGATGATCATGTGCTAATCTAAGTACTAGCCCTTTGAAAATTGTGGGTACCACCAATTGTTTACGTATGGTCCCATTTCTGGGGTCCTGACTCTCTCTATATAATATTTCATTATCTAGTCTGAATCTGGGCAATTCCTCCCTGACCTCCTGAGCATACTTAAAAGCTCGGGTGAGAGCTTGATCAGCTCGCTGCTCTTGTGGAAAGTTAGGAAACTTTGCCACTAACTCAGCTGGCACCCAGGGTAAACTTTGACCAGCTAACATCTCAGCCCTACCCTGTGCTCTGCAAAGTCTCTCACGCCGCTTTTGTGCTTTCAACTTTCTTACTTTACCAGATGATGGAGTTATTAAATCATCATGAGAGGGTAAGTCTCCTAATAACTCTGCCTGCTCCCCCTCCTCCTTCTGCTGGCTCTCTACCTTAGCCTGCGAGCGGGTGGATACAAGGCCCCTCTTATTCCCTATAGTTTGGCCTTCTGGAAGCTTAACCATCTTTTTAGCTAGGGATTGAGGACTTCCAAAGAAAGGCCCGGGAGCTATTTCCATTATTCCTTCTCCCTCCTTCTTTCCTAGCCCTTCCACTAGGCCCTGCTTAAATCTTGGCCAGTCCTTTCCTAGAACCAAATCAAAGAGTAGCCTAGGCACCACTGCTAACAGGACTTCCTCTTGTTCCCCCAGGCACTTAACCTTTAGCCTTTTGGTGGGATATGATGTTGCAGCACCATGAATGCATCTGATGTGAACTTGGCTTTCAGGGGTTCTAGGCACAAATCCTTCTTGGGCCTCTATTCTCTTCCAAAGCCTTTTTGACATCATACTCTGGTCAGCCCCAGAGTCTAACAAAGCATTTGTGGTAATTCCTTGCACATCAACCATCAAAAGAAATCCTCCTTTGGGCTGTTTTAAATCCACACCCATTAAGCTAGTGTGTGTCTGGCATCCCTTTTCTAAATGTCCCCATTTTCCACACTTGAAACATTTCTTTCCATTCCACTGTGTCATCTGGTTTGGCACAGTACATTTATTTTCATAAACATTTTTAACTATTTTCTTTTCTGATACAGCACAGCTTGCCTCAGCACTCATCTTCAGAGGGCCACCCATTCTATGGCAAGCCTGCATGGCTTCCAAGAATCTCTCTGCTAGCATGGTTGCCTCTCCAAGATTTTGGCAATTTTGCTGTATAAAGAAAGTGTGCAAATCTTTAGGCACCGCAGACATAAATTGTTCAAGCATAATAATGTCTAATAACATTTCTACCGTCTTTTGCTCAGGCTCCAACCATTTTACAGCTAATCCTCTGATTCTCTGACTCAGAGCCCTGGGTGTTTCACCCACTCTCAATGTAGTAGCTCTAAACATTCGCCTATACTCTGAAATAGACAACCCTAGGCGATCTCTAATAGCAGCCTTTACATCCTTATAATTCAAAGCCTGGGCTGCTGGCATTGCTCTATAAGCTGCAAGCGCCTCTCCAGTTAATGAGGCTGCCAGCCTTACTGCCCACTGGGTCTCTGGCCATGCTAATGCTTGTGCCACTCTCTCAAAAGACTCTAGAAAATCATCAACATTATCATCTGGAGTTAGCTTCCCAAAACTAAATGCCCCAATTCCTTGATTGAGTCCCACACTGTCCACATGTGGTGTACCAGTATTTACTGCTGGTCTTGCATCTGGTCCACTTTGGTTCTGTAGTTTAACTAGGGCTTGCACCAGATCAAGCACTGGCTTCTGCTGGTCCATTAAGGCTTTCATAGCAGTGTCCTGAGCCTGCTGTGCTAGCTCCTGTTGCCTGCTAAACTGGGCTGCCATCTAATCAGCTAGTTCCCTTGGATCCATCTTGATCCCTGCAAGAAAACACAAAGAAAAAAAAACACAGTGCACCACCTTCCAAACAGGTGGGTTTTTTTTACTTTTTTTTTTCAATTACCCCTGTGACTTACTCCCATCCACCACTAGACATGCCCAGATACTTTTGTTACCTTATGCCAGTGATGAATCCAGCTCTGCACAGGGTCTTTTCTTCCTGGAACAACTACCTGGAACAGCCACCTCTCCTCCAAAGTGCAGTTGAGGGAAAATCTTTTTTTCCAGCTTTCAAACTTGAACTGTCTTTTCCTTCAGACTTGAGTTGTAATCCTTAGCAAGTAAATCCCTTTGCGCAAAAGCAATCCGAAAAACTACGCCATTTGTCAGACGGATGCCTGGGTGAGAATGTTCACAGTCTTGGCAAAGGCATATATCAATATGATTTGCAAGGGATTGTGGGAAATGCAGTCCATTCACACCAGACACAGCCGTTCACAATAATTAGTTGTGCTTGAGTGTAAAGCCAATAAGATATTTATTTATGGGGTTATTTCTCCTAACACAGATATGCTTGGTAGCACATAAAACAGGATACTTGCTTTCAGTGTTAAACTTAGAAAAACAAAATCAGGAAAACAACAGCTGAACTTGTCAGGCAATCAAATGAAAAGAATAAAGACCTGGTTGGTAACAAACTGGTCTTTTCTGTAGGCTCTAGCTAATATTTTCTTAGCAGTGCAACAAACAACAAGCAAAACCCACAAAGAAGGGAAAAACTGTTCTTTTCAGGTTAACTTCTTATATCTTCACACATAGACTCAGAAGTGATTTCCTCAGAGCTCACAAGCAATTAGGTAAAGCTCAATTGCTAGCAGTTACCCAGCTGAAACCCCTTAGCTGGCTTGCTTTCTACTGCGTGGCTCAAATCCTACTCAGGAGCTTTTCTGAATAGATTAAAGAACAAGTTTGTATTTCTTTGTGATGGTTCTTGTACTTTGTAACAATAAATTGCCAAAGGAGTTCAGACAGAGAGCAGTCCATGTATTCACAGCCTGTATCTACCACCTCTCCCCCTTCTTCAACAATCATAGGTTCAATATCATAGATTGGCACAGAGGAATTTCTCAATGGAGCACTCTCAGGAGAATACTTGTTTCCCTGCTGTCTTTCAAGGGTATTGCTAGGGCATAGATCAGTGTTCATACCTGAGCTTCCATTGCTGTTAGAGTTTCTCTCTAAATAGCCTGGCCAGTATGTAGTCCAGTTCTTATGTCCAGCCTTCCAATCCAGATCCCTGGACACTGGATCTCTCTTCACATACCTTCTGGCACGGGTCCTAGGGTCCCTTCCAAGTGCAGCCGTCTCCCTCACAGGTACCATCTGGAGATTCCTAGCCCTGCAGCACCATTCCTCTGGCTTTCCCCAGTCCAATGGTGTAAGCTTGCCTTTTGAATGTCTCCCAGTATACGTACTGCTCTGGACTCCTTTAGACCTCCCAAATGCTTTTCTCTTCTTTCTTCCAAAGGGTTTCTTGCCCTCTCTGTCCGTCCGCTCTGGCTTCTGCTTCTGATGATCCTCCAGATGATGAAGCTGTCCAAGATCATGAAGATGTCCAAGCTGAATCTGAGGATGATTCTCTGTAGAATAAACTCTACCTTTATTCTGCTTTGATGAGTGTTCCACCCTAGCACAGCGCAGCTGTGCCGAATCAGGCCCCGCCCTCTGAGATGAGTGCTTGGGGACTACCCCGTAGCCCTCCTGATTGAACACACGTTTCCCCACTTCAGCTCCTCTAATGGCCGTTGGAAACCTGGTGCATTCTGGGACTGGTAGTCTCCTATGGAAAAATTCTGTTTTCTTATCTCTACCAGAACTGACAGGTTGCTTGTTCAGAGTCACTTCACCTCTACTATAGCTCCTTCCTGAGCTATGACAAGCTTCCTCATCACAAGAGTCATGAACACTCGCTAAGTGATAAACAAAGACTGAAGCAGCTCAGAGCGGGGGGGGGGGGGCAAGGCAGGAAGCAGTGCATATACTCAAAAGTCCAAAGGACTTCTCTGAGCTTGGGGAGAGCTGTGCACGCAGACACTATTGGCAGACAGCTTCCAGAGTGTGCCTGCATCCCCCTGCTTGTATCTGGATAAAGCATAAAATTAAATTCATGACTTTTATTGACAAGAGATTATAGAAACATAGAAATATGACGACAGAAAAAGACCACATGGCCTATCTAGTCTGTCCTTCCATAACAACTACAACAGTCCCCTTTTTACCTTTAGAGATCCTCTGTGTTGGTCCCATGCTTTTTTGAATTCAGTTACTGTCCTCATCTCGACCACTTCCACTGGGAGACTATTCCATGGATCCACTACTCTTTCCGTAAAGAAATATTTCCGCATATCACTACTGAATCTATCTCCCTTCACCCTCATTTCATGTCCCCTCGTAGCAGTGCTTGCTTTCAATTGAAAGAGGCTCTCTCCCTTCACCCTCATTTCATGTCCCCTCGTAGCAGAACTTGATTTCAATTGAAAGAGGCTCTCTCCCTGAACATTTATGCCACGGAGGTATTTAAACATCTCAATCATATCACCTCTATCCCGCCTTTCCTCTAAGGTGTGTACATATTTAAGATCCTTCAGTCTGTCCTCATATGCTTTATAATGAAGACCACTAATCATTTTAGTAGCCACCCTCTGCACCGACTCCATCCTGTTCACATCCTTTTGAAGGTGCGGTCTCCAGAATTGCACACTGTACTCCAAATGAGGTCGCACCAAAGACTTATACAGAGGCATTATCACCTCCTTTTTTCTGCTAGCCATTCCTCTCCGTATGCACCCAAGCATCCTTCTAGCTTTTGCCGTCGCCTTTTCTACCTGTTTAGCTACTTTAAGATCATCAGACACAACTACGCCTAGGTCCCGCTCTTCTTTAGTGGACAAAAGTACTTCACCCCCTATACTATATTGCTCCCTTGGATTGCTGCAGCCCAAATGCATGACCTTACATTTTTTAACATTAAATCGCAGCTGCCAAATTCTAGACCATTCTTCAAGCTTAGCTAGATCCCTCCTCATGTTATCTACCCCTTCCTGGGTGTCTACTCTATTGCAGATTTTGGTATCATCCGCAAAGAGGCAAACCTTACCTGAAAGCCCTTCCGCTATATCACTAACAAAGATGTTAAAAAGAATTGGACCAAGGACAGATCCCTGGGGCACACCACTGATAAACATCCTTCTCCTCAGAGTTTCCCTTTACTTGTGTGCTCTGTCGCCTCCCACCCAACCAATTTCTAACCCAAGCAGTAACTTTAGGGTCCATCCCTAGGGTGCTCAGTTTGTTTATAAGTCGCCTGTGAGGAACAGTGTCAAAGGCTTTACTGAAATCTAAATACACCACATCTAGGGCTCTCCCTCGGTCCAACTCCCTGGTCACCTAGTCAAAGAAATCAATCAGTTTTGTCTGACAAGACCTGCCTCTGGTGAATCCATGCTGCCTTGGATCCTGTAATCCGCTGGACTCCAGAAACCTCACTATTTTCTCTTTCAGCAGCGTTTCCAATAATTTACTCACCACCGAAGTTAAACTAACCGGCCTGTAGTTTTCAACCACATCCTTACTTCCGCTTTTGTGTAAAGGCACCACATGAGCCTCTCTCCAGTCCTTTGGCACCACTCCCGACTCCAACGGGGAATGTGGGGAATTTACTAAAAGTTTGCACAGGCTATCTGCTGCAGGGCCCAGAGAAGTAAAATTGGTCTTTCAGTGTACAATGTGGGTTATCACTATTAGTGCATGTATGATCACCTAATTATTTTGTATTTTTAACTTATTTCAACAACCTAATATAATCATCATAAAAATGAAGAAAGGAAATTCAGAAATAAAAAAGATACAAAAAAAGCAAATTGTGAGGGAAATTTAAGAAAGAAAGAACTAAACAGTTAAAACAAATACTATAAAGGAGTAAGAAAGAGAGACCAAAGCACAACAGCATTTAAGGGACATAATTACAGTTCAAGTTTAAGCACCTCCCTTTATAAATTCAACTGCTTGGGTTCAAAGAACAGGAAATTCTGTTCATAAGTACATCATCTAGATGTGAACGCAAACATAGCACCCAGGGCAAGGTCCCTTAGCTCGAGGGCCAAGAAGTCCCTTTGCCTCTTCTTGATATCTCTAGAGAAATTGGAAAAAATGCGCGACTTTGCCCCATAAAATAGTTCTTGAATATTTCAAAAGTAAAATTGAAGAACTGTTTGTCTCCAAGGCAAAGCTGAGCAGTAGAGTGGCCCTCCCCATGACAGCTTCCAACAAGCTCTGCAGAAATCTGGTCAGGTTCTTATTACCTGGCTGGGACTCATCAGAGTCCTTTTTATTCTTCTATCACCCCAGAACTTAAGGACAAATGCTGAGCCTGTACAATGGGCAGTGTATTATCTCTTTAGAGATCTTCAACACCTCCAACACACATTTATGCACCATTTCTACTGGAGTCATCAAAGGAGCCTTGACAAGATTTTAAAACAGAGATTCATCCTAGTCTGATTCTCCCGATGTTTCATCTTACGAGAAATAAGCTTCTTGTCCTTTAGCCTGTGCACTACCCAACACTTGGAGATCATTTAATCGGGTCTCCGTGGATGTGTCTTCAAACTGCTAAGAATACTTACTCTATGAGTGGCTTCTTACGCTGTTAGTAACAGCTGTCAAATCTTGGTTAGGTTTACCAGTTAAAGTTAAAAAATGAAGCATTCATTGTTGCAATAACATCCCACATTGATTCAAGTGTTACAACTGCTGGTTGCGCTACCTTACCCAGATTCAGTGGTCTTGCCTCAAATCCTCCAGATGGCTCCTACACATAACCATTGCTGAGACTCTATGTACCTTGATGATTTTTACCTGTACACCATTGAGGGGGAATCGGTAGCTGAGGGGCTCTCCAAATTCCCCTTCATCGGTGTGCTAGTTAGCCCTGTTGTGGGGGAAACCACTCCCAAATAAGGAAACTCTTCCGGATCTTGGGGGAGTAGTCTTGTGCTTGGAGCTCAATGTTTCATCATCTTCACTAAGACCCTTTGCGTTCACAGATGGGCTCATCAAAGCCATAGCATGTTCTCCTGGCGAAGAGATGCCAAATACCTCCAAGGTAAGCTGTATTCAGAGTCCACAGAGAAGCAGAGGACTGACTTCTGCTTTCTTTCTCTGTCCTATCGTCCCAAAAAATTCAGAATAGCAGCTAAACTGAGTTAAACGGTCTGCAGTATCAATTCCTCAGAAGCAAGAGGTCATTGCAAAGTTATTCCTCCACAGTCTTCCCCCTTTTTTTTCTCTTTAAAATTTAGTTAAGGTTATGGAGCAATTCTGCAGGTTTGCCTTCTATGGCATTCCAAGAAAATGAAAAACAGTAAAAATGTTTAAAGCTCATGTATTGTTTCTATCCATCTGGTCAAAGATACAATAAAATATACTTTAATTCAGCCAGTGCAGTGACTGTTGTTTTTTGCTTCTCTTGCAGTAAATGTCAGTGTGGGGTGAATGGTGCAAAACTGAATTCCTTTTGGGTCATCTAGATTCTTTATCTAGTTGCACAGAAAGCATAGTTCCTCAGAGACTTGACGTTCAATAATTACCCAGACTACTAAGTTCAGACACTGAACAGGTAGTCATAGTTACCATAGGCTGTTCCCACACCACTAGAAAGAGCAGCCTAGATGGACTGAAACTAGTAATAAGATACAAAATGCATGTTGAAATGAAACACCTAATCATGTCTGTTCTATATGGTAGGACTAAAAGCCAAAGGATGAGTTATACGAATTATCAAAGATGTATAAATGAACCTTTTTAATATTAGCCCTACAATGTTTTTATTTCTATTACATTGCCAAAAAATGCACAGAAGAAAATTGAGAAGTTTAATTTCTTGGCCATACTGTGGAAATTGACATGAACAAAATAAAACGACCACTGAAATTGCTGCTGGGGTTAATTATATTAAAGCAAGAATAAAAGAGTAAATTTTTATTTTCCAGAAGCCTTCATGGTTATTCCAGATATAAGCAGGATAGGAATTTGAGGAAAAGCAGTATAATATTAGCATGCCTTGGTAAATATACAAAACACACTTTAATAATATTTAGATAAATCTCAATTACAATTCATAGTGAAAAGTGTGATGGAGAATTCCATTCTGTGCCCACCACTTGACAGTCTAATAAGCAGGTGCATATCTAACCACTTGATGGTTGATGACCAGATCTGGTTTTCAAACTGTAATTGCAGGAGTAGTTAATGGTTGAACAGCGCTGCATATGCCTTGTGCTTTACCAATGATAACTAGTAGTAGTAGTCTGCATCTTTTCTCATGTAGAGTTATATGTTAGCAGAAAAGCTGCTTTCTGTTTGCATGGCATCAAATTTTTCCTGGTGCTATATGTGATGGTTCAGTTTTCTTTAAAGACTGATGAGCAGTAAATGTTGAGCCTTGTGGCAGTGCAGAGGATGCTTCCAGAGCTTCATTGCTGAGGATGTTCCCACAGACCACTCCAGTCTGTGTTCACCTCTTATGCCCAGTAACACCCTAGTTAGGTCTCCCCCCCCCTCCCCCCCCCAAATCATTTTCAACTTTTTCTTCACTGCCATTTGGGGATATTGATGAGGCATCGTGGCTTTCTCCCACAAGCATAAATTTGATGTTAACACTCTAGTCATTACATTTTTTTCCTTGTTTGTGCATTTCTTTTGGGAGCAATTTCTCCAAATGATTTATGGTTTGATTCAGCCTTAATATGCCACCTATACAAAATATAAACAGGTTTGCAATAAACATTCCAAAGGAGCAACACTTGACCTTGTCTTTGCACCTTGACACCTTCCTGCAACAGATTTCAATACCCAAATCGACCCTGTGCCATTGTCAGATCACTCAATGATGATCTCCCTCATCCTAGCTGGATCTCTGACCCCACACTTCCCACAGGTTCAAAGCATTCAGCAAACAATCTTTCCTAGATGACATCTTGCTACACCTGGCTCTGACACACAAGACTTTGACATCCTAATGCACTCATGGAACTCTGTGATTGCCAATGCGGCCACCTTTACCCCAAGATGCTCCACCCCCTCTCCTAACTATGCACAATCACCTGATACTTCCCCAAGCTCAGACTTATCAGATGACAGCTCAGGCACATCAAAAGAAGATGGAAAAGAACACGGATAGATCCATCAAGGATCAATTCATCACCAAACATATTCACTACTGCAATCTCCCCAACAGCTGCAGGAAGGAATATTATTCCAATATCATTATGAAATCACTTAACCGTCCCAGAGAACTATTTTCCATAGTGTCCTCCCTCACCAAAGACCCCAGAGCAACATCCCACGCAAATACAAAATTATAGCTTGACCCTCAGACCATGGCAGACTACCTATACAGCAGACAATCCTCCACAGCATTCCATTCCAAAGTCCCACTGAACACACTTGGATAAGCCAACTCAAGTACGCAATTGGGACACCTTCAGAGTGATCTCACTGCAAGAACTCTCAGACATAATCACTACCTCTCCACTCGATTCATGCCCAGTTCTCTGGTTAAAATCACTTCGATCTGAACTCTCCTCAGCTATACAAAAAATTGTCCACACTTCCCCCTCTCAAGGATATTTACCACCCGCCCTGAAACAGGCCTCAATAAAAACCATCGTAAAGAAATCATCAATGGACTAGTCTGCCCCAAGCTCATATCACCCTATCGCAAGCATCCCCTTCCTGGCCAAGGTAATAGAAAAAGCAGTGCAGCATCAACTCCAAGAGCATGTTGACATTCATGCACCCCTAGACCCCCAGCAACACTGTTCTGCCCACAGCGTGGTGTAGATACCCTCTTCATCTCACTCTTCGACACCTTAATCATGGGCCTTGATAGGCCACGTCAAGGCTTCGCGATGATATTCCTGGACATCCGTGCCACTTTCGACTCCATCTCACTCCCAGAACACAAGATCTGCACAGTCTTTTTTATCTTTATTTGTAACATTTGATATACCGCCCGTTACCAAAGTGTCAGGGCGGTGTACAATAATAACAAGGTGCAGCTGGTGGAAATGAAGGAGGAAGAAAGAACGCCATCAAATTTAAAAGGAAAGCAAATAGAAAAAGGAGAGAGAAGGATAGTAAAGGACAGCAATAGACAAACAAAAACACCACAGATAATAGACATAGGGGATAGGTAGAATTAGGGGGAGGAAAGAGAGGGGGCTGTATCTGATGTACCAGTCGGATCAAGGGGTTATTGCAGTGGAGGATAACTTAGTGATATCTTGGTGAAAGGTGATCGGAAGGGATGGAAAGATCATAGGCCTGACAGTAGAGGTGGGTCTTGAGAAGGGGCCTTGAACCGGGGGAAAGACTGTTCAGTGTGAAGGAGATGGGGAAGGGAATTCCAGAGGGCAGGACTCACAAAGAAGAAAGCAGCATGATGGGTTGATTCGAGGTGGGCCTGGGCAGGGGACAGGAGGAAAAGACGATTACCATGTGCAGAACGAAGTAGACGAGGAGTGGGTTGAAGGTAGATGTCAGCGAGATACTGAGACATGTTGGTGTGAAGGACCTTGTGAGTAATGGTGAGAAGCTTATATAGAAATCAGACTTTAATAGGGAGCCAGTGAAGTGAGAGAAGACAGGGAGTTAGATGATCCCAAGGGGAGGAGTGAGTAAGAAGACGTGCAGCCGTGTTCTGGATTAATTGAAGTCGTCAAAGCTGATATTGGGGGAGACTAGCGAAAACTGAGTTACAATAATAAAGCTGGGTAATCACCAATGAGAGGACAAGAGTAGTAAGGGAGGAGGGGAGAAGAAATGGTTGAACAGCCCGGATTCTACGAAGGTGAAAGAATGAACTACACACAAGTGTGGAGATGTGTTGGTGAAATGAAAGAGAGGGATCAAGGGTAACATCAAGGTAACAAAGAACAGGGACCAGAGGAATCGGAGAAGTGGATATAAGGGGCGCCAAGTTGGGGGAGGGGGCACCGAAGGTAAACCAAATGACGGCTGACTTAGAAGGGTTGACAAGTAGAAAGTTACTAGTAATCCAATCAGAAACAGAGGCAAGACAGGTGTTGAGAGCGAGGAGATCCGGGCCTGAGGGACTTGTATGGTGGACCAAAAGAATATTATCGGCGAAAAAGTAGGCAGATATTCCAGCCTGTTGTATAAGCAGGGCTAAGGGAGCAAGGAAGACATTAAAGAGGAGGGGAGCGAGGATGGAGCCCTGGGAGACACCACAGTGCAAAGGAAAGGAGGGGGAGGTGTTGGGTCCTGAGCAAACGGCAAAGGTGTGAGATGAAAGGAAAGACCGAAACCACTGAAGAACGGTGCCGTGAATGCCAAGATTTGATAGACGGGTGAGGAGAGTGCGGTGGTTGACATCAAATACAGCAGAAAGATCCAGGGAAACAGCAATAGATATATCACCACGATCATGGGAACGGTGTGGTTCACTAAGAAGTGGAAAGAGGATGGTTTCAGTGCTGTGGCCAGTCCCAAATCCAGGTTGGCGGGGGTGTAATGAAAGAGTGGAATCGAGATGTGAGGTGAGTTGGTGAAAAACAAGTCTCTCAAGAATCTTTGACAGAAAGGGAAGGTTGGAGATGGGGCGCCAATTTGCAGGAACAGAGGAGTCAAGGTTTGTTTTTTTAAGAAGAGGATGAACCAGAACGTGCTTCCAGCTGTTGGGAAAACAACCAGAGGTGAGACTGGAGTTGAGTATAGTGAGAATGTGGGGAGTGAGAGTGAGTGATGGGTCAAGGAGCCAGGAGAAAGGGAGAGGTTCAAGTGGGCAGGTGGTCTTGTGAGAGAATGAAAAGGTCTTGGCAAGTTCGGTAGAAGTGACAGGCTGAAACTTGGACCACGTGTGAGGGAAGATGTGTGAGGATGAAGGAGAGCAAGCGGGAAATGAGGTGGAGAGAACGGGGGGAGGAGGGCACGAGACAAATGAAGAGTGGAGTGACTGAATCTTGCCTGAGAAGAAAGTGGCAAGTGTGGTTGGGCTAGGAGCAGCGGAAGGGGATACTGAGAAGGGGGAGGAGGTGGTGGGTGAAGAAAGAAAGTTAAGGACCTGATAGAGGCGTCGGAAAGAATTTGAGGATGCAGTAATAAGATTTGAGTAATATGTTCCTTTAGCAGTGGCTATCATAGAGTGGTAGAGTTGTTGCGCATGGCAAAAAAATAGAAAGGGAAACGTTGGAAGGGTGTTTACGCCATGACCACGCTGCACGACAAAGATAAGAGCGTTGCAGGTAAAGACCTGGGTGATACCATGAGGGATGTGAGGAAGAAGGGCAGAGAGGCGCAATAGAATCCAGAGAGGAGGAAAGGCTGGAGGACCAGATGTTGACCTGTTGGTTCACGGGAAAGGAAGAAATCTCAGAAGGAAAGAGAGAATCAGCCGGGGGGGGGGGGGGGGAGAAGAGCTGTAGGGTGGTAGAAGTAATGTGACGTTTGAGTTAACTGAGAAGGAGGGTCTGTGTTTTGAGGGATAGATGCCTGTGCAGAGGGAAAAGAAAAGGAGAAGAAAACACAACTATGATCTGACCAAGGAAGAAGAAGCGGTAGAACATTAGATGGCCGAAACGGGGAAGAGTTAGGGGCAAGAATAAGGTCAAGGGTGCGCCCTGAAGCACGAGTGGGACTGTCTACGTGCTGGGTGAAACATAGATCAGTGATGAGAGAGAGAAGAGCTTTATCTCGTGATCTCGTCTGGGAACCAAGGTGGACATTAAAGTCTCCCAGAACTACAAGATGAGAGGACAGGAGAGCTGTTTCAGAGAGAGAGAATCCCAGAGATCAGGGCGCAAGGAAGGGGGAGTGTAGAGTAAGAGGAAGTATATAGGGGTGGAAGACCTTGAGTGAAACAGAAGAGATTCAGGATAGGACAGAGAAGATGCGAGAGAAAAAGGGAGGGACGATCGGTGGATAACCGCCACACCTCCCCCTGTCCGATGCAACCGGGGGGGGGCATGAAACGCGATGCAGCCAGGGGGGAGACATCGGTGAAGAAGGCCGTCCTCTCCCTCACGGAGCCAGGTTTCCGTGAGAAAGAGTGCATCGAGAGAATGCTGAGTCAGAAGGTCGTGCACCAAATGAGTCTTGGTGCGCAGAGACCGACAATTCAGAAGAGCAAATGACACTGTCAGAAGTGCTGTGATGGAAGGTGACGACATAGGTGGTGGAGGGGGTATCTGGCTGGTCTGACAGAGGAGAAGATTGTGGATATTGCGGGCAGCTGCCCCGGACGAGGGAAGAGCAACAGGAGAAGGGCGGTGACCTCAGAAGACAGGGATAGCAACCATGCAATATACTGAGGGAACATTAGATGGGGCAAATATAGTGGAGGCTTTAAGATGTGGGTCTGTCACTGCCAGGTGAGCAGACTGAATCAGGATAAGCACAAAAGTGAGCAGTGGGATCAGGCTGTGAAGGCAAGCAGTGGGTGAATACTGAGCTTGTGCGTCCACGTCATTGCCTCAAGGAGCTTGCCCAAGGAGCATGACCTGCTCCTTGTGCGCACGGCCACGGCGCAGGACGCCACCGGTTGATCGCTTAAATGCAGTGGGGTACCAGGATGTTGGCGCGGACGCATTTCACGCGTCCACGTCACTTTCTGGAGGCAGGACACACAGCAGCTGGGAGGCAGAGGAACAAAACAGCAGCACAGAGCCTGGGAGAGAAGCAGACAATGAGGCCACATACAGTACAGTCAGCAGCAATGAAAGGTGCAGAGTATGCAGGACTTGAAGTCCACACAGGACCTGAAGAAACTACTAAAAACTCATCTTTTCACTGAGCATTACGGTGCCAATGAAAACTGACAACTCCATATAAACTAACCTCTACATAAACTTGCATACCTCTTGTTAACTCCAAGTTAGTATCACCCCTAAGTTCTATGTAACTACAACTCAACTGAGTTTGTTTGTTCTCTGTAAACTGCTTTGACTTAAAGGCAGTATAAAAAACCTGTTAAATTTAAAAACCAATGGGAGAAAAGGAACACCATTTAAAATAGAACAAATAAAGTATACAGTAAAAATACAAAACAGAGGGAGGGAGCGAGACACAGCAAATTAGGGGTCAATCCATCCTTCCACTGCTGGTTGTCAAAAGCTAAGAAGAAAAATGGTGTAGCTTGAAATTCTTATAAATTAATTTTATGACGGGGAGGAGTGGCCTAGTGGTTGGGGCAAGGTACCTCAGGCCGGAAGGTCAGGGGTTCAAATCCCACTGGAGGACAGCAACCTTGGGCCAGAAGGACGGGTTTCTAGTCCCACAGGTGCTCCTTGTGATCTTGGGCAAGCCACTTAACCCTCCATTGCCCATGTTCCCTGTAAAATAGTTATCTCCGAGTTATAATGCCCTGTTCAATGTAATTCCAGTTTTTCAATGTAAACCACCTTGATATCATGAAAAGGCGGTATATAAGAAATGTTAAATAAATAATGGAGGATTAGCATTCTTTTTCACTTCTTTTATAATGGAACAATCTAGTAGGTCCAAGTGGGCATGAGATACTGGTGGAAGAGTAAGCTTATTTCTATGAAGGGACCTCAAAGCCCACCAAGGAGTTTAGGAATAGTCAGAAGGGAAATATAGAAAGGCATGACAATATTGAAAGCTCTGTGAGCAAGGATTAAGGACATATGAGGGGGTACCCAAAAAAAACAGGAATTATTTTTTAAAAGCTATTTATTTCAAATTCTTTACAAAACAACCTTATCCCCTTCAAAATACTCTCCATTACAACTGATACATTAGTCCCACCGGTGCTTCCACTGTTCGAAACATTTTTTGTAGTCATCTTTAGAAACGGCTGACAGCTCCTCCCTCGTTTTTTTCTTGACTTCTTCAATGTTGTCAAATCGGTGTCCTTTCATGCCCCTTTTCATGTGTGGAAATAAGAAAAAGTTGCACGGAGCCAGGTCAGGCGAGTAGTAAGGTGCGTGGGGCAGCGGAACCATGCCATTTTTAGCCAAAAACTGTCTAACAGAGATGGCTGTGTGTGCAGGTGCGTTGTCGTGGTGGAAGAACCAGTCTCCTGTCTGCCACAAATCGGGTCTTTTTTTGACGAACACTGTTGTGCAATCTTCTTAAAACTTCCAAATAAAAGGTTTGATTGACGGTCTGACCTGGGGGAACAAACTCTGAATTTAACTACCCCCTTGCCATCAAAAAAGCAAATCAGCATTGTTTTGATGTTTGATTTGACTTGACGACATTTTTTTGGACGGGGTGACGATGACGTCTTCCATTGGCTTGACTGTTGCTTTGTTTCTGGGTCGTAACCATAGCACCATGACTCATCACCTGTAATGACCTTTGACAGAAAATCTGGATCAGTTTCAAGCTGTTTCAAAACACGACGTTTCAACTCAATGTTCCTTTTGATTGTCAGTCAGAACCAGAGGAACAAACTTGGCAGCAACCCTTTTCATTCCCAAATCTTCCGTTAAAATTTGCTGAACCGAGCTTCAAGATAACCCACTAATCTCTGACAGTTGATCAATTGTCTGTCGACGGTCTGTGAGCACAAGCTCTCTAATTTTTTCAATATTTTCGTCGATTCGAGCAGTTGATGGACGCCCAGAACGAGGTTTGTCATCAATCGACATGTCGCCATTTTTAAACCGAGCAAACCACTGGTACACTTGACTTTTTCCCATAGCGTCATCTTGATAAGCTGTTTTCAACATTAAAACAGTTTCAGCAGCATTTTTACCGAGTAGAAAACAAAATTTCACAGCTGCATGTTGTTCACTTAAACTTGTCATCATAAAAAAGAAACAAGAACAAAACAGCGCTAGCAAAAACAATCACTGCAGATGAACAGAACAAGCCAGGTCGACAACACAGGCGGCACTGAACTGACAATGAGTTGCACTATACACGCCTAGCGGCAGAAGTGCGTACTACACAAGCTCCGCCCACGGCAATGTTGTTATTGTTTTTTTTGGGTACCCCCTCGTATTTTGAATCCGAGAAAAAAGAAATCAGCAGCCAATGAGAGTGCACTAATACGTAAAAAGGAAACATGGTCAAACTTTATAGTATGAGCTAAAATCCTTATAGCAGTATTCTTCAATAGTTTGAAGGTGTTTCAGTGATAAAAAAGGAAGACCAGCATAGACAATATGCCAATAGTCTAGGTGAGAAGTAGTCAGATTATGAAGCGAAGATGTATTTAAAACTGGGCAGAAAGCACAAAGTTGACGAGCTAGGAAAGTATTACGAATAAATGTTTATCCATTTCTTAGACTCTGCTTCAGTTGCTGCCCTATCATTTTTTATTATTTATTTATTTGAGGTTTTTCTATACCGCGCTTTTTAAAATCAGCTCGGTTTACAGTTAAAACAAATTTGTACAGTGCAGGCGGCATCCGCACTGTACTTACAAGGAACAGGGTTTACAACTTGGCTAACTGGGGGAACTATGTACAGGCGAAGCAGTCGGGCCAGTGGAGCAGGCGGCAACATGGCTACTTGGTGGCTATTTACAAGATTGTGTGCTATCTACAACATTGTGTGCTATATACAATTGCGTATCAGGTGTCTGGATGTGTTAATTGACAGGACTGGGACTGCGTGTTGCTGTTGGATCGGGGGTGCTGCATTGGTGGTTGCGTAAGGCTGAATGTCGTGCATCTCCGTTAATAGCCTTGAACATCATTAATAGAATTTTGAATGCGAGCCTGCAATGGACTGGCAGCCAATGTAGGTGTTTCAAGATTGGAGTTATATGGTCCCTTCTGGTGGCTCCGTGTAATATTCTGGTGGCTGCATTCATTGCGAGCTGCAACAGGTTCAGTGTGCTTTTTGAGAGTCCTTGTAGGATCGAGTTGGCGTAGTTGAAGTGGGAGATTACTAATGCTTGGTAAGCTGTCCGTAAATCCTCCGGCTCCAGCAGGGGGTCTAAGATGCCGGATCGTCCTTATTTTCTGGTATATTGCTTTGACAGTATTGTTTACCTGGGCTTTCATGTCCAACTGTTGGTATAGGATGACCCCTAGGTAGCAGATCGTGGGTTTGCTTAGAAGCTCAGCGCCTCTCACCTTTAGGGACGCGGGAGGGGGAGTGAAAGCATGGTTCCTGGTGATGACTAGAGCCTCAGTCACGGCGTCGAAGCAGTTGGTTAGGGGTGAGAAATCGGGATGGTCGGTTTAAAATGGCATATAGAGTAGCACGTCATCCGCATATACAAGGCATGAGACATTGAAGGAGCGGGTGAGTGCACAGATGGGCTGCATATATACGTTGAAGAACAGTGCTGAGAGCGAAGAGCCCTGCGGTATGCCCTGTTCTTGCCGGAACGGATTGGAGGTCTTGGAGCCAGTGCATACGTGTTGCCATCTGTCCATGAGGTATGATCTGCACCAGCTTAAGGCTGTGTCCTGGATCCCCTTCTTTGCGAGCCGCCTTAGAAAGCAGTTCGTGGTCCACGGAGTCGAAAGCTGCAGCAATTTCCAGGAAAATTAAAGCGTATCCCAGTCTTATGTTGTCCAGTTCTGTGATGAGTGTGCTGAAGAGGCTGGTCAGGAGTGTGTCAACTCCGTGCTGTTCTCTGAATCCATGTTGGCTTGGGTCGAGGGGAGCAGTGGTCTCAATATGGTGTTGGATTTGACGTTGGACAAGTTTTTCAATTATTTTGGCTATTAGAGGGATGCTTGAAATTGGTCTATAAGAATCCACTTTCTGGGGGTCAGGTTTGGTGATTTTTAGGCGTGGACTAATGGAAGTTTGTTTCAAGCTTCGTGGGAAAGCACCCATCGAGAATGATAGGCCTATGAGTTTGGCCAGAAAGGGGCTGAACTCTTTGTGTAGTGTTTTTATCCAGAACGCTGGACAAGGATCATTTGGGGCTGTGGTGGTGTTGATAGCAGTAATGGTGTCCTCGATGTCCCTCGCTGATGGTGTTGAGAAGGTGGCTAGAGATGTTGGGTGGCGTAGTCTGCACATGGGTGTGGGTGGTACAGTCTTGTCAGTCTGGATTGTTTTTGACTGGAGGTAGTCCACGAACTCTTGTGGCTGTGGCGTGATCGGTTGGGTGGGGGAAGGTTCTTTTGTAAGGGATCTCACCATGTTAAATAAGTCCTGGGGTTTGTTCATGGAGCGCTGTAGGAGTTCAGCGTGGTACTGCTTCATTCTCTCCGAGATTGCCAGACGATGTTTTTCCAGATGGAAGGTCTAAGTTCCCTGGTCAACAGTGGAGCGTGAACGTCGCCATCGTCTTTCAAGTGTCCTTACATAGCGGAGTGATGTTCATAACTCAGGAGAGTACCATGGTGCAGCCTTCCTTTTCCTTGGCAATGTGTCTGCTACTGGTTGGCGGGCAATGGAGTTGAGGCTTTCATCCCAGGCGGAGAGCATTTCCTCGAGATCAGGGTCTGTGAGGTCGAGTAGAGGCCTGGTTTTGCTGAGGATCTCTTCCTTGTCAAAGGGCCGGAAATGTGCTTTTGGTGTTGTGCCTGCATCGGCTGTAGAACTGCTGCTGTTGTGACCCGGCTGTATGGATATTTGGAAACTCAGCAAGCTGTGGTCAGACCATGGCACTGGCATGATGGATAGGGCAAGCGTGTGTGCCTGTGGCTGTCCGCGGTGCAAAAATTAGGTCCAGTTTGTTACCTTTTGAGTGAGTGGGCGCATTTATTTATTTTATTTATTTAGTAAACATTTGTATACCGCTGCTTCCTACGATCAGCCGCGGTTTACTTTACAGAATCATCATGTATCGTACAATACAATGAATTTTTAAGACTACAATTTTGATTTGAGTAATGATTTACATAACACACGAATTAGTGATTAGATACTTTTCACAAATCTGAATAAACATTAGATTAAAAGGTGCGCGGGAGGGGGATAAAATATACATATATACAGGATAACTTATCGGTCGTCCATATGCTGCGTGTATTCCGAGTGTCATTATGGGGGTCAGATGAGAACTTGTTGTGGTAAGGTGCTGTAATTAGGTTGGGTTGTAGTATGCCTGAAATAAATGAGTTTTGAGGTTCCTTCTGAATTCATTCAGGTTATTTGACATTCGGAGTTCAGGAGGGAGCTGGTTCCAGTGGATCGGCGCTGCATAGGTGAATGCTCTGTTGCTTGTTTCTGTTTTAACGGATCTTATGCTGGTTGGGACACAGAGAGTGTTGAGATGTATGGTGGTTCTGTTCCTGTTGTGCGCTTGCTTAGTGATTAGGTTGTCAAGGTATGAAGGAGCAATATTGTGAATGAGTTTAAACGTTGTTATGAGTAGTTTGTAGATGATGCGGGCGGTTACCGGGAGCCAATGTAGTTCCATAAGTACTGGTGTTATGTGATCCGTGATGTTTTTTTCCATGATGATTCTTGCAGCAACATTTTGAGCCATTTGTAAGATATTTAGGGTGCTCTTCGGAAGCCCTTGTAGAATGGCGTTGCAGTAGTCCAGGTGAGGAATGATTAGCGCTTGTGCGACAGTCCTGAAGTCAGATTTTTCTAGGATACTGCGAAGTGGTTGGAGAACTTTCAATTTGTAAAAGATGGCTCGGTTGACTGTTCGGAGATGTTTATTCATCTTAAGGTTTTTGTCTAGTAGGACCCCTAGGTACTTTATTGCAGGCTTCGCATGGTATATGTTTTTGTTGAGGGCGACTCTGGTGGGTGGGGAGAAGTTGGTTTTTTTGGAGATAAACATGACCTCTGTTTTTTTGTGGTTTATTGACATGTTGTTTTGTTGAAGCCATGTTTGCAACATGTCAAGGCATTTTTCCAGTGGAGTGAAATCCGGCTGTGTTGTGTTTAGTCGTGTGTACAGCATCACATCGTCAGCATAGATGTGGTAGTTGATGTTGCACTTCTGAAAGATCTGACAGATTGGTTTTATATAAAGGTTGAAAAGTAGAGATGACAAGGCAGATCCTTGCGGGATCCCCTGAGTCTGGGGGAAGGCATCAGCTTTGTCGTTGTTGAATAGGACTTGTTGCATCCTATTGGATATGTATGATGCAAACCACTTTAGGGGGGTTCCTGTTATACCTATTGATGATAGTCTGTTTAAGAGGGTGCTGTGATGTACTGTATCAAATGCTGCTGAGATGTCTATAAATGCAAGTATGAACATGTCATTTTTGTTCTCAAGACCTCTGAAGAGGTTGTCGAGGAGTGCTAGCAGTAGGGTTTCTACTCCGTGATGCTGACGGAACCCATATTGATGTATGTCCAGGGCATTCCTATCGTCAATGTGATCTTGCAGCTGCTGCTGGACTGCTTTTTCAATTGTTTTTGCTAAGAAAGATATACTCGAGATTGGCCTATATGACGCAGGATCACTTTTGTTGAGAGATCTGTTCTTTAAGATGGGCCTTATAAGCGATCTCTTGAGATAGGTAGGCATTGCACCTTGTTGAAGAGACTGATTGACAATGTGGGTGATTGGTTTTGCTATTTCATTTTTAGTTGCTTTTATCCATGCCGCAGGGCATGGGTCAAGAGGGGAGGTGGTGGATTTTAAATTGGTTACGATGTTTATGACCTGTTGTTCGTTTAATTGGTGGAAAGTGTTCCATTCTGCACCAGATTCCGTATGAGGGACCGTGTTGGTTTTCTGAGGGGTGAGTGTTAGAGACATACTGTGACTACTTGATCGTAGCCCAGCTCATCAAGAGCGTCGAGGAAGGCACTGGTGGGCCTCTGGGAGGGAAGGAAGATTGAAGTCTCCCATGATCCATTTTGGTGTGTGCGGGTTCGTGGTATTGCAGGCCAGGTCGATTATAGCTGAGAGGTTGTCTGGGGAGCTGGATGGGGATCTGTAGATTAGGTTGATGGAGTTGTGCCCGTTGGTTATGGAGATGGTGTCAATGTTTGCGGTGCTGCTGGCGGAGGTCTGCTGAAATTGAAGCTCCGTTCTTGTAAGGGCAAATGCACCTCCTCCCCCCCCCCCCTCCGGTCAGCTCTGTGGCAGGTGTGGATCGAGAAGTTGGGTGGGATAAGTTGGTTCATGATGACCGTATCGGCGTTGGTCAGCCATGTCTCAGTGACCAGTAGGATGTCTAGGTTGTGGCAGGTTATCAGGTCAGTGATGACAGGCCATTTCCTCTGCACTAAACGGGCATTTATAAGGGCGCATTTCAGGTTGCTAGGCTGAGGGCATTCCTCCTGTTGGGGTTTTTTGGTGTGCTGGAGGGAAACATAGAGTAAGGGAGGGTGCAGGGGGACTTTGGTTTCTGCTGCTGCTTGGTGGGAAATGCCCGACAATCTCCTCCTGGAGCTCCATAGGACAGGTATGGGGTTGTGAGTGGTGGTGAGGGAGAGGGCGCTTTGTAGTAGGCTGGCAAGGAGGTAACAACTGGCTAAGGCTATGGGGGAGGGTGCCATTTTGGATGTGTAAGTTACTTCGTGCCCTAAGTGAGTCGTGACTGCGGGTCAGCTGTGTGAGACAGTGCTTCCGCTTCTAGAGCTTACATGGGGGCTGTCAGTTTTCCCATATGCTTTGTCCCGTTGGCCGTGGTACTAGTGTTGGGTTTCTCCATGGTTAAGCAGAAATGAAGTCCTCATGTATGGGGAGATGTCATCCGGAGCCTGTGCTAGTGGCTTTTGGAAGGTTCTATGGCGCATGTGCACTATGTTTTTGCCTGCTGTGGCAGTGCCATTTTAGGACAAACATCACTTTTCCACAGAGCGCAATGGACACGTTTAACGTCATCTCCAAGATTCAGGTAGTAGTTTCCCCTCTCCAGGAGCCCTGTTACCTTTTTCAGTCCTTTTCTGTCTGCTGTCGCAGTCTGTTTTCCTTTTTCCTTGTAGTTTTCATTAGTTTTTAAGTTTCCTTTCTTTTCTGTGGCACCTCTGTCCTAGGCACCAGAGCTCCGGCCATGGTCCTGCTGTTTTCAAGATTGAGACATTTGATTTCACTGTGGTTGTTTTTCTGGACGATGTCCCAGAAACTGGCCAGCTGGTTTAAAAAGTGTTCCTGGTGCTCAAGGACCATATCTGCCACAGATACCCACAGCTGGTGCCTTCAATGACTGGGACCCAATCATCTGACCTCTTCTTGTAATTTCTTTCCTTATTGTCCCTCCAGTCCAGTCCAGAAGCAGGGGTTATGCCCTATCACCAGCAGATGGAGACTGAGAATCACAGGATTTTAATAATGTCACAGTTTTATAAGGGTTCTGTGCACCTCCTCTCACTCCATTATTCTCAGTCCTCAGCAGATGGTGATGAGCTTCTGTGCAGTCTAAACTCCATTGATAGAGCATTTAAAAAGAAAAGAAAAAGAGGGAAGAATCAAAGCCTGAACAATTGGAGAGTACTGGTGTTCAGAGAATCTAACCTGTTGAGTCAGGGGAAAGGTTTCTTTCAAAGGGTGTTAGACTTGGTGGTCCAGGTCCCCTCTCCCAGAGAAGAGCTGCCTAACCTGAAGCTAGTGCAGGCTGGGTGGTCTCATTCCTATCCGAATAGCCAGTGAGAAGTAGCACAGCTCTGCCACATGTAGTAGCCTGGCCCTTTAAAAAAAAAAAAAAAAAAGGAAAGAAACAGGAGAGCTGCTCGCTCGGGGAAGGCTGGCTCTTCAAGCAGGCGGGAATAGCACAGAGGGCTCCAGTTGGCGGTTCAAGTGAGCCAGGAACTTCGGCGTTTTCTCCATCATGGTTTTCCTGCTGCTTCTTAGTTCACGCCTGACAGTGAAAGTGTTGTGCCCCGCGTATGGGAGCTGGCAGCTGGTTTTTGCTGCATCTGTATAGAGGAGGGTCCGGTCCCGGAGGATGTTTTGAATAGCGAGAAGGCAACAAGAGGGGGCATTCCAGGCAGCAGTAGAAAGCTTGTTTTAAGTTCTCTGAGGGCTGCACAATTATGGGAGCCTGCACCTTTGGCGGGAACCGTGGTCATTTTGAATCCAGGGCAGGGAGGAGAAAATGTCCTCTCAGCAGTACAGCAGCAGCCATTTTTCTCTCAGGCGGGCAAATATCAAACAAGGATTCCCGAGGCTCAGCAACTCCTGGCAGCACCTGCCTTTTCTCTAGACTTCGTACTGCTTCTCCACCAGGCCTATGGCATGAAACAGGACTTGCCAGGGTGGTCAGGGAGCAACTCTGCAATGGCAGGGAATTTCTCTGAGCTATTGCCAAATGCTTTCGTTTGGAGGAAGAGCCTGCAGAAGATCAAGTATCTCGAGAGTCTCAGAGGACCCTCTAAAATGTCCCTCAGGTCTTTGGGGAGACTGCCCTTCTAAGGATCTGGAAGAAGAGGAGATTCCGCTGGTGGAGGACCTGAACATGGTTAGGGTTTTCCAGTAGGAAGAATTAATGGCCTTGATAGCACAGTCATTGAGGGCTCTGAATATTCCGTTTGGTGCTCTGGTGATAAATGCAAAACCCTCTCTGCTCAGCTGTTAGTGCCTCACTTCCTGAGAGATCTCCTCCTCTTGAAGCCACCCATCCATCTTCCGGCAGTGGAGCGGGACTTAGTGGTACACTCACAGCTTACTACGCCACCATTTGAGTCTCTCAGCTCCTGCCACCTTAAGTATCTCATTTTGAAGGTGGTGTGCCATTCACTTCTGCTCACTGTGTCAATGAGCTCCAAGCATTGGTGGTAGACCCACCGAACGCTAGGTTCTATAGAAACGAGGTGGTGTTCCTGTTCCACCTTAACCAGCAGGTGGTGCTACCCCCCCTAATTTCCTCAGCCCCACACGAAGCAGGGTGGAGGCCATCCTACATACACTGGACTGTAAGTGGGTGCTTTCCTTCTACCTGCAGCGCACACAGGGATACTGTTGAGCTGCTCAGCTATTTGATCCAGGTCAGTTGGGGATGTCCGTCTCTAAACTCACCTTGTTCACCTGGGTGGTGGACTGCATCGCCTTTGTCTAAGAGTAGGCTGATCTCTTGCTGGAGCACCATGTCACGGCGCACAGCGTTCGAGCCATCGCGATCTCTATGGCAAACCTGTGTTCTGTTCCCTTATCAGAAATCTGCCATCCACCACCTGGTCCTCAGTCCATACCTTAAGTTCATTACTGCCTGGAGGGGGAATCCCGCCAGGATAGTGCCTTCGGCCAGGCAGTACTCCATCATTTGCTCGGGGTGTAGGCAACTCCCTCCCTCCGGCCTTTGCTATGTTTGGGCTACTGGTGAATTGTTTCCTCGCTGGACATTTGGGTCTTTTGTGGTCTGTTGTCTTCCGACTCAGTTGCTGCTACTCACAGCTTTCTGGTCAACTGTGTCTTTTTACAGGTTTTTTTTTTTTCGGTAGCCTGTAGCTGGGGAGTCTCATATGTGAAGACTGACTTCCTGTTTGTTCCCAGAGAAAGAGTGACTACTCACCTGTTAGAGGTGTTCTCTAGGGACAGCAGAAATCAGTCTTCACAACCCTCCCACCTCCCCGTGGAATTGCTTCGTGCTTGTTTTTTTTTTTTTGCTGTCTTGTGCTATATCATACTGACACAAAAAAATCGCTGGGTCTACTAGAGCAAATAACCAAAATTAAATAGTAATTGCTCCAATCTCCAAAATACAAAAAATACCGTAATAAGGGAACAGGTCTCAGACTCGAAGGGGTGAAACCCAGGAGGTAAACCTTTACTGTGGTTAACCAACCCTGTATTTTGCATCAAGGACCCTTCCGTTCCCCCTCTCTATAATATTAAGCATAAAATCCGCTTCAGATAAACTCGATTGATTCTTTGAGATTACTTCCAAACAGGTGAATAAAGATGTTCTCTTCAGTGAAAATACAACATAACTTTTCTGTTCGTGCAAACGCTGAAAAACTGAAGAGTAAAGTTTTATACTCTATTAAACTGGCTGAAATAAATTCAGTATGAACAAACTTAGCTTCAATCCCTGCGGCTCAAACTGTATACTTCCTTAGATAGCTTTCTGCTCTTTTGAAATGGAAAAAGCATCTTGATCAGTATTTTTCGACAATACATGATGGACATTGCAACAGAAAAAACTCACTCCTACCATTCATCTCACTCCTCCATATTCCTCTCAATGAAAAAACGCCACGCATGCGTGTAATTTCCCACCTACTCCTATTTAAAGGCAGACCCATTCAATTGAACAAAAAGAAGTGGCATCCGGATTCTCACGTAGAGTTACACGACTCCTAAAAAAACCATGAGCACCCAAAGAGCTTCAAATGCATACTGCCCAGTCAATCTGAGCATTTAATCCTCCTGGATAGATTGTGCCCAAAGTGTAAATCCACCGCTTCTCCACATAAAGTAAACTTTGGTCTCGTGATTGATTAGCAAAACCCTGCAGTACTTGGTCGATGCAAAAAACCTGTAATTGCTCAAAACCATGTGAATATTCCATGCAGTGAGATACAATTGGTGCCTCTGTGCCTCTGTGCGTTGACATCTTAGCCTGCTACGATGCTCGTTAATACGTACCCGCAAGGATCATATAGTTTTACCGATGTATAACAGCGAACAGGGACAGCGAAGAGCATAGACCACATAACTAGAGCCACAATTAGTGGATTTCTTGAGATCATAGTCTTTACCATGATAGGTAAATCGTGATATCTCCGCTGTGATGGCACAAACATTACACTCACCACACTTAGTGTGCCCCCTCTCAACACCAGGAACTATTGGAAGAGCTGATCTCAATATTGCCGGACTCAATAGCTCTTTAAGGTTCCTGTGGCGTTGCCACACACATCGTACTGTGTCTTACCCTCTAGACCAGGAATGCTTTGCAGTACATTAGAGTGGCGTTGAAGAATTTTCTTAAGAGAACCACTAAACACCGAATACTTTGTTATCAAGTTTACTCGCGAAGCATCTTGGCAAGTGGATTTCTCCCGGGAAAGTAGGAGCTGGTCTCTATAACTATAGCGAGCTCGAGTGTAAGCTGTCTTTATCACCTTCTCCGGGTATCCCTGCTGTACATAATTGAGCTTCAAATTCCTCGCTTGCTGTTTGAAATCCTCTTTCTCAGAACAATTTCTGCGAAAGCGAAGGAATTGTGAAAACGGCAAACTGTTTTTAAGGTGAATCGGATGTGCACTACGATAATGTTGAAGTGCATTTCTATCAACTGGTTTCCTAAAAATAGATGTATGCCATCGATCAGCCCCTTTCATGATCTTCACATCGAGATAGATTATCGTAGTCTTATCATATGTAGAAGTAAATTGAATGTGTGGATCCTGCTGATTCAACCAGTTCAAAAAGGTACATAAAGAGCACTCAGAACCCGTCCAGATCATAAAAATATCATCGATGTATCTACCCCAGAAGGGGATATACTGCTGAAACGAAGAGGGGTATAACCAAAGTCGTTCAAACTCAGCCATGTAGATGTTAGCTAGGGAAGGAGCACACGTAGTGCCCATCGCTACTCCCGAAACTTGGTGATATAAAGTGTCTTCAAAAAGAAAATAATTTTGAAACAAGACCAAGTTGAGTAATTCTGACAAAAACATCATGTGAGAGTCAGACAGCTCACCCCTGGTTCCTAAAGCTGCACAAGCACTTGCATGTGCTGCCTGTTGGGGGATACTGGTGTAAAGAGAGGTGACATCAAGAGTTACCAAGATCACTTCTGTAACTCCTGCCCAACAGGAATGCTGTTCCAATAACACAGGTACACTAAAAAAATTTTTTTTTAAACTGCCTCTAATGTTTCGATTGATTTTTACGTTTTTTGGTGCGCTGAATCCAAATCTGGTAACCAATTTGCTCCATCACTTACAGATTTTTTGCTACATTGGGTTAGCAGTTTGAGGTGAACGTTTCAGATTGAGTGCGATCGAGATAAAAGTTTCTTGGATGAATTCTTTATACTAATTGTTTAGTAGTTATTCAAATAAGAATAAAGAAAATTGTAACAAGGCAGCACATAAGAATAGAGTAATGTCAACAAAACACACTGTGATGGTAGCAAAATTGTCTGCACTTAAAACAGCCACATACATGTGCACAAACATTGAGCATATAAGAGCGAGGTTAGACACAAAGCAAAGCAAAGAAATGTGCAAAAAATGTTGTACAGGTATGTATGTAAGAATAGAAAACGCAAACCGCACCATTGCAATACATGAAGACAAACACCCGATGGTGTGAAAATAAAATTCTAATAAATGAGATCCGACACTGTGGTAATAACTAGCAAATTTTTATTTCAAAGTTTAGTAAAAACACGATATTTGTCAACACAGTTTAGATTTTAAAGTCATTCTTGGGTCAATCAATCTCCTGGTGGGCCCGTTTCTTCTTCCCCCGAATGCTTCTCTTGGTGCGCTGCTTGGCGTATTTTTCATCTGGGGTTTCCCGCAGCAGCAACCAGCAGAAATCAGCCATCATAGTGGTGTTCCATCTTCCTTGGTACCTTCTCTCTGCGTCCTTGATGTCCTGGTGAAACCTTTCACCTTGTTCTTCACTGTACGCCCCCAGGTTTTCGGGAAAGTAGTTCACATGGGAGTGCAAGAAATGGACTTTCAGGCTCATGTTACAGCCTTGTTCTTTGAAGGCACTGAGCATCCTGGCAACAATATCCTTATAGTTCTCATCCCGCCTGTTCCCCAAGAATTTGAGAACAACATCCTTGAAGGAATCCCAGGCTTCTTTTTCCTTCTCAGACATCGTTTCAGCGAATGCTCCATCTGAAATGAGTTTCCTTATATCAGGGCCAACAAACGCTCCTTCCTTTAGCTTTGCTTCAGAAAGTCGGGGGAACTTTGAGCAAAGGTACCGAAAGCACTCACCATCTTTTGGAAGGGACTTGATGAATTGCTTAATGAGACCCAACTTAATGTGGAGAGGTGGTAATAGAATTTTATCACGAGGTACCAAGCTCTCATGAAGAACATTTTTCTCACCGGGTCTCAAATACTCCTGAATTGGCCAGTCTTTTTTCCCCCAGTGTAGGTTGCGGGCCCGGCTATCCCACAAGCAAAGGAAGCAGGGATATTTGGTGAAACCGGATTGCTGCCCTAACAGCATGGATAGAATTTTGAAGTCTCCACAAATCATCCACTTATGCTCATCATAACGAATCTTCTGAAGAATCAGGGCCAAATTCTCGTATTTTTCTTGGAGAATAACAGAGTGAGCAATAGGAACTGAAGCAAATGTGTTGCCATTATGAAGAAGAACACCTTTTATGCTGTCTTTTGACGAATCAATGAACAGCCGCCATTCAGCAGGATCATACTTGAGTTTACACTTTTCCATCACTCCGTATATATCGTTGCAAAATACCAAATCTTCCTCTTTGCTGAAATACTTCAAAAATTGTGTCTCGCGGTTGCGGTACCAATAAAAAGTTGTTCCTGGTGACAATAGATTTTTCTGTTTAAGCCGAGAACCTAGCAGTTGGGCAGCATCTTTTGGGAGTCCTAAATCCCGGACTAAATCATTCAATTCAGCTTGAGAGAAAAGTTCAGGTTTCGGATCTGGTTCAGCTTCAAACTCGGAAGTACTGGACTCATCGGGAAAAGCCATCTGCTAAGTCTCATCATGATCAGAACCGTCCACACAAATATGATCCAAAGATTTTGGTGGTTCAGGCACAGGTACTTCGTTGCTATGAGGCATAGGCCTAATTGCTGAGGGAAGGTTGGGGTAACTTACTACGTTCTTATTTTTTAAGTTGTATCCCTTCACAATGCAAGAGCAAAAATAGCAGTCACTGCTGTGGTCTCTTTGTTCACTCCACATCATAGGTATTCCGAAACGAAATGCTTGTTTTTTACCTTTCATCCATAAGCGTAGATCTTCCTCACATGTCTTGCACACTTTGTGAGGAGCCCACGGTTTGTCTTGATCGCCTAACTTCAAACCGAAATAGGCGAAATATACTTTTTTTTTTTTTTAATTCTTTATTTTCGTTTTATAACAACAAAGGAAAGGAAACATACAGCTAAAAGACAGATACATACATAAAATGTGATACATACACCAAAGTAAACCCCTGCCACCCCCCTCCCCCCTGCTTCTTCTCTAGAAAACTAATCATTCCCGAAACGGGCGTGTATTAACATTATTGTGGTACAAAACCAAACGGTGATCTGAAACATGATGAGTGTACATTAAACAGATATGTCGGAGCAATGAGCAGATTGTACATAATCATTGAGCATCTGCCATTTAGACAAGCGAGAGTGAGTTTGGGTATGGGGAATAGCTCTCCGAGATATCTGCTCATATTTACTATATAAGCAGACAAGGTTCCACCATTCATTGACAGTAAGTCGAGAGCTATCCTTCCAATTCCTCGTGATTAAACATATGGCTATACCCAGCATGAAATCAAGGAGAAAGCGACCCTTCTTAGGAAGAGAGGGGACCTCCGCAACTGAGCGGAGTCCCACAATCTTCCAGGAGAGAGGCTCGTGGAGGTGTAAGATAAATTGAATACGACCCCAGACCCGCCCCCAGTAAACCTGTAGTTGAGGACATTCATAAATGACATGAGCAAGGGTTCCCACAGCAGTATGGCAAGACCAACACTGGTCCCTAGCAGTTGTGTTCCATTTGGCTATTTTTTCTGGAGTATAAAAGCATCTGTGTGCAAAAAAGAAGAGAGTTTGGGTAACTGAGGCAGATCGGGAAACCCGCACTACTTTGCTCCAGAAAACGCTCCATTGCACAGGGGTTAAAGTGGTTTGCAGTTCGCGCTCCCAGGCTTGTTGAGCTCTACAAGTAGCAGTAGCTGTACCCTGACATAATAGTTTATAAAAGTTAGAGGCTACCCCATGTGTACTCCTAATAGAGTGAATTAGTTCTAATAGCCCGTCCTCAGTAGGGACAGAGGGCGGCAGGATTTGAGCACTTTTGAGGCAGTGTTGAAGCTGCATCAATTGAAAGTAATGTTTCGCTGGTAACGCAAATTCCTTTTGCAAATCAGAAAAGGTTTTCCAACGAGCTGCAGAGAAGAGCTGTTGGGGTGTCCAGATCCCCCTAGAGTACCAGGGTTTCCATGCTATTGTTCTATTTAGGACTTGAATTCTGGGGTTATTCCACAGCGGGAGTCCGTCCTGAGGACATACGTTTGGGCCCAGTGATAAAATGAGAGTGTTAAAGGCCGCAAGAGTATCGACAATCATTGGGGGATGGCGGGTGTCTACTTGATGGGACATACCGGGGAGATGGATCAACGGAATTGGGCTACTAAGCTCCTCTTCTATGTCAAGCCAAACTGGTCTGCTGTCTGTTGAAGCATCTAGCCATCGGGCACCTTGTTTAAGTAGGAAGGCTTGATGATATCTGAGAAAATCAGGAAAGCGGGTACCCCCTAGTTCCTTCGCAGACTGTAGTTTTTGTTTAGCTATCCTTGGTGGTTTGCCCTGCCAGAGATAGCGGACGAGAAGGCCCTCAATATCTTTGTAGGTGTGTAGCGGGAGTAAGCATGGCAGCATTTCTAAAATATAGTTCACTTTGGGGACTATCATCATTTTCAGTTTCTAGGCGGCCCCACCATGTAAGGGATAAGGGAGACCAACGATTTGTGAGCTCACGGACTTTGGAGACTACCTCTTTGGCATTAAAACTAATAGTGTCTTCTAAAGGAGAACAGTAATGGACCCCAAGATATTTCACCATGCGGGATTGCCAAAGGAAAGGAAAGGCCTGCATGTCAGCCTCATGTACCCAGCGGTTCAGTGGGAAAGCTACAGATTTGGTCCAGTTTATTTTATAGCCCGATAATTGCGAGTATCCATCAATCAGATCCAAGACAGCTGGAACCGAATCAAGGGATACAAAGAGCATAAGGTCATCTGCATATGCAGAGAGTTTAATCTCTCTGTGACTGAAGGGGACACCTCGAATACGTGCGGACTGTCTAATAAGGAGGGCGAGGGGTTCAAGAGCTAGATCAAAGAGCATCGGTGATAGGGGGCAACCTTGACGCGTGCCTCTTTGGAGATTAAAAGGCTGAGACTTAATGGCATTTACACAAATACTGGCAACGGGTTGAGTATACATGACTTGGAGGTATCGGAGGAAGCCCTCCCCAAAGCCATACCATCGGAGAACTGCAAATAAGAAGGGCCATTCTAGGCGATCAAAGGCTTTTTCAGCATCTAGGGAAAGACCCACCCAAGGGTGGTCTAAATTGGCAGCACTGGATAGCACATGGCACAAGGTCCGAGCATTGTCAGCGGTGGATCGGCCGGGTATAAAACCGCATTGGTCGGGATGGACTAAGGTGGTCATCCTGTCAGATAGCCGGGTGGCCAAGATCGTTGCGAAGATCTTATAATCGGCATTAAGTAGGGAGATTGGACGGTAGTTGGCGGTTAGCAGCGGGTCTCTGCCTTCTTTCTCAAATACTACCACATTAGCTGCAGAAAAGGATCCCAAAGAGGATGTATCTACCGCAAGGGCAGTAAAATAGAGTTTTAAGTAGGGAACTAAATCTGCACTGAACGTTCTGTAGAATTCGGTCGGGAGACCATCAGGCCCGGCGGCTCGACCCGAGGCTGTTCGTTTTAGGGCAGATTGGATCTCTGAAGTAGAGAAGGGTTCATCCAACGCATCCCTATCAGCTTCAGAAAGGGTCGGCCGCTGAATACCAGAAAACAATCGCTCGAAGGTCTCTGATGAGAACTCACATTCAGATTGATATAGACGGGTATAGAAATCCCGAAAGAGTTCTACGATATCGGAGTCTGTGGTCAGTATGCCCCCTCCCTGTGGGGCTCGAAGGGCCGCTACGCGTTTGGCTTCTTTTTGACCTTTCAAGGCGTTGGCTAAAAGTCGACCGGCTCGGTTGCTTTCACGGTAGTATGTCCCTCGTTGAAGCTCAATACTCTTAGAAGCTGCAGTTGAGAGGATTGCATTATATTGAAAACGGAGACGCTGTAAGCGAACTAAGACGCATGGATCAGTACGTGAAGTTAGAACTCGTTCGCCTGCTTTGATTTGTTGGTCTAGTATAAGTAGCTGCTGTTTGCGTTGTTTCCGCAGGCGAATTTGATAACTAGTGATCGTTGCACGAATGGCCGCTTTGAAACCCTCCCACCAAGCCCAATTCGCAGTATCCTGGGGTAAATTAAAATGGAAGTAATCCTGTATGGCTGCTCGAATTTCTAACTGGAACTCTGGCTGAGTTAATAGGGCTCTATCAAAGAACCAGGCCCCCGAATTCCCTTGGGGTGCAGTAGTGTGTAATTGAAAAGAAATAGCAGCATGATCTGAAATATGTTGGGAGTGAATCTTTGCTGTGTCCACCTGAGGAACTAACAGTTTTGATATTAGAAAGAAATCTATGCGAGACTGGGATTTGTGAGGGGAAGAGAAGAATGTAAAGTCAAGCTCTTTGGGGTGTAGTAACCTCCATAGATCGACTAAAGCAAGATCTTTGATCACAGAGGTAAGCGTGGTGTGACTCTTGGGGGGACCACTCGTCCTAGGCGGCTGTTTGTCAATCAGGGGATCAAGAACTAAATTGAAATCCCCCCCAATTATCAATGAAGTATTAGCAGAGGCCTGCGCAACCTGAGCAATGGTAGCAAAAAAGGCAGGGTCATCCACATTAGGAGCATAAAGGCATATACATGTAACTTCAAGGTTACCTATCTTGAGGTGAACTCTGGACCATCTACCTGCTGTATCTGAGCTAGTCGCAATAATAGTAGCATGCAGAGATTTCCTAACCAGTATGGCAACCCCACATTTCTTAGAAACGGCTGGGGAATAGGCGGCCACCATGTAAGGTTTAATATTGAGTTTAAGAGTTTCCTTCGAATTTAAATGCGTTTCTTGGAGGAAAATCAGGTCCGCAGCTTCATGACTTAGATAGCTTAGGATTTTCTTCCGTTTTATCGGATTATTGATTCCTTTTACGTTCAATGATAAAATCTTACATGGTGCCATCAATCGGTAATAGACATTTTAGGTAAGGGCGCTTGAAAACATACAACATAATCAGAATCTGTACAACAATGACATAATCACCGAATATGCTGGCTAATACACCCCTTATTGAAAAGTATGTACCAAAGTAACTTAGAGAAGAAGCAAAACCCCCAATGAATATGGCGACCATATGTCTGCGGGAGGAGGCCCTAGAGAGGAAGATAGAGACATAAAAAGAAAGAAAAGAAACACCAGAGTCCATAATTAACACTGTCTCTGATACTCATCGAGGCTACTATGGGTAGATGGAGTCGGGTCACAGATATCATCAAAATAAGGCAACAAACCGCCCTCGACAGACTCTTTGCTGAGCCGCGGCAAATCCAATGTGGCAGGTACAGCGGATATGAGAAACTGGCAGGAATACTCTGGAAGTCAGCGCATCAAGTCGGCTTCTTTAGCATCCAAAAACTCCGCTAGTAGATCAGGGTCCTCAAATGTTCTTGTCTGATTGTGAAGCGTGACTCGGAGCTTGGCCGGGTACATTAGGCCATAGCGTGCTTGTAGTTGTTGAAGCCTCGGCCGGAATTCCAAAAAGCGCTTTCGGCGGTAGACCGTGGGTTTAGCCAAGTCAGGATAGAAGGAGATCTTGTGGCTCTCAAACTCCATATGGCCCTTTGCCCGAGAGGCACTGAGAATTTGCTCCACATGTTGATATCTCAAAAGTCGAAAGATGATAGGCCGCGGGGTTTTCCTGTTGAGCGTTATGTTTGTGGGTACACGATGAGCGCGATCGATCTCCAATTCTTTGGTAAAGGTGATTTGGAGCAGGGAAGGGAGGATTTTATATAAAAACTCCTTCATGTCTCCCGATTCCGCTCCCTCCGGTATGCCAACGAGTCGTAGGTTGTTGCGGCGCGCTCTATTATTGCCATCTTCCACTTCTTTCTGCAAGGCCCGCACCTGACGTTCAACTTTGTCGAGTTTGGACAGCCGGACCGCATGGGAGTCTAATATGCTCTCCATTTTGTCCTGACGCGAAGAGAGCCCCTCTAGCCTGCCTTGCAGTACACCAAGATCTTCCCACAGCGCTCGGAGTGCTTCACCGTTTGACTGCACGAGGTCCTTAACCCCTCTAATCTCTGCGAGGATTTCCTGCTGCATTTCGGGGCCCTCGCGCAAAGCCAGCCCCTTCTGCGGGGACGGGGGTTCAGTTTTGGAGCGTTTGCCGTGAGAAGCCGCTGGAGATCCAAATTCCAGGCGCGTAGGTTTGGTCCCCGCCATCTCACCAATGTGCCCCGGCAAGATCAGAGCAGAAATTCAAGTATGTCCGGTGTTAATTCAGGATTCTAAGTAGGCCTCTCGGGAGCCTCAGCGTTATGCGACCATCCCGCTGGACATCGGGCTCCGCCCCCCATGAAATATACTTTTTTAATAAATGCAGAAATGTTCCTCTGCCGCTTTTTCACGGTATATTCCCCACAAATAAAACAAAAACTGTCCGGAGAGTTGACGCAACCTCTGGCTCTGTGAGCCATCACAAATACACAGCACTGCAAACTACAACTGTAGTGAACCACTTCGGAATAATGCTGGATTACGACTGAGCAAACAAAAGGTAATAATGAACTTGCAAGAAACTGAAATTTGACAGGAACGTTCATGTTGCAACCACCGTGTTTGAGCGAGCGCGAACGAGGCGAGGCGAACAGGAAAGAACATGCGCCAGCGCGAGTACTGGATTTAGCCCCCCCGCCTCCCAATTGTCCTGTTAATGTATAAAATGAATACAAAACACTCTAAAATATCATGAGGGAGTGTTTCTAGTTAGTTAACCATTACAACCTCTAGTTTGGGCCAAGAAAATAAACTGCAGTCGGCTAAAAAGAAATTATGTGAACATTCCTTATATGGGTAAGAAATCTAATTTTGCAAGAAAACGTGACGTGATGGAACATTTTGGCTATTTTTCCTGGATTCAGCACCCCAAAATCTATAGGAATCAGTTGCAAAACTGGAGGCAGTTTTTTGGTAGTGTACCTGTGTAATTGTAAAAAGTGAGTGGTATCACGAATATAGGATGGAATGGTCAATAATAAAGGTCTTAAAAAAGAGTCTAAATAAGTGGACAACGGTTCAAGAATGGTACCCCTCGTCAAAACGATGGGCCATCCCGGAGGGTTATCAAAACACTTATGAATTTTTGGCAAAAGATAGAATCTAGCCTGTGTTGGACTTTGGACATTCAAATAGTGCCACTCTTTCTTAGACAGTAGTTTTTCATGAAGTGCCCTTGTGGTCAAAGCATGTATACAATCTTGTAATGAACTTGTAGGATCGCTCTCCAGAACGTGATAAACATCCCGCATGGAAAGTTGACGCTGAGCTTCCAATAAATATTGATTGCGATCTTGCACCACAATCGCACCTCCTTTGTCTGCTCTCCGTATGACCAAATCAAAACGTTCCATCAGAGACTGCAGAGCTTGTCGCTCCTCTTTCGTTAGAGCGTGATGGATCCCACTTCGGCTCTGTTCAAGTTGACACACATCTTTAAGAACCAATTCCCGAAAAAGGAGCAAGGAGGGATGTGGTGGACCCGGAGGATTCCACGTGGAGGAAAGAGGTAGCGGAACCCGATTTTGAACCAGATTGGAAGTTTGCTCTGACAAGACTTCCGCAGAGGAAAAATACACTTTCAAATTAAGCTTCCGAATTAACCGCTCAAAATCTAAACGAAATTGAAAACCATCATGAACTGTACGAGGGACATATGATAGCCCCTTATTTAACACTTGAAGTTGCACCGAAGTTAGTGAATGGGAATAAAGGTTAACCACCAGGGAGGTCTCCAGATCACCCCTTACAACTGGAACTAAGTTACCCTGTGCCGTGTCAAAGGACGGCCTTGCGCTTTCAATTTGTCCTTGGGTTCTTTTGATTTTTTCTTTTTGGAACCATCGTCGGCCTCCTCTAAAAAATCACTCTTAGAAGTTCTGCTCGAATCTGAGGAATAAGAATCATCGGAGGTATCTACAAAAGCCACACGTTTTCGTGGAGTGCGGGTTTTCTGTTTTGGATTTTGCCACGGATAGACATAACCTGTGGTGTAATCAGTGTTGTCCCGTGCCAGTTGATTACACCACAGGTTATGTCTATCCGTGGCAAAATCCAAAACGGAAGACCCACACTCCACGAAAACGTGTGGCTTTTGTAGATACCTCCGATGATTCTTATTCCTCAGATTCGAACAGAACTTCTAAGAGTGATTTTTTAGAGGAGGCCGACGATGGTTCCAAAAAGAAAAAATCAAAAGAACCCAAGGACAAATTGAAAGCGCAAGGCAGTCCTTTGACACGGCACAGGGTAACTTAGTTCCAGTTGTAAGGGGTGATCTGGAGACCTCCCTGGTGGTTAACCTTTATTCCCATTCGCTAACTTCGGTGCAACTTCAAGTGTTAAATAAGGGGCTATCTTATGTCCCTCGTACAGTTCATGATGGTTTTCAATTTCGTTTAGATTTTGAGCGGTTAATTCGGAAGCTTAATTTGAAAGTGTATTTTTCCTCTGCGGAAGTCTTGTCAGAGCAAACTTCCAATCTGGTTCAAAATCGGGTTCCGCTACCTCTTTCCTCCACGTGGAATCCTCCGGGTCCACCACATCCCTCCTTGCTCCTTTTTCGGGAATTGGTTCTTAAAGATGTGTGTCAACTTGAACAGAGCCGAAGTGGGATCCATCACGCTCTAACGAAAGAGGAGCGACAAGCTCTGCAGTCTCTGATGGAACGTTTTGATTTGGTCATACGGAGAGCAGACAAAGGAGGTGCGATTGTGGTGCAAGATCGCAATCAATATTTATTGGAAGCTCAGCGGCAACTTTCCATGCGGGATGTTTATCACGTTCTGGAAAGCGATCCTACAAGTTCATTACAAGATTGTATACATGCTTTGACCACAAGGGCCCTTCATGAAAAACTACTGTCTAAGAAAGAGTGGCACTATTTGAATGTCCAAAGTCCAACACAGGCTAGATTCTATCTTTTGCCAAAAATTCATAAGTGTTTGGATAACCCTCCGGGACGGCCCATCGTTTCGACGAGGGGTACCGTTCTTGAACCGTTGTCCACTTATTTAGACTCTTTTTTAAGACCTTTATTATTGACCATTCCATCCTATATTTGTGATACCACTCACTTTTTACAATTATTGGAACAGCATTCCTGTTGGGCAGGAGTTACAGAAGTGATCTTGGTAACTCTTGATGTCACCTCTCTTTACACCAGTATCCCCCAACAGGCAGCACATGCAAGTGCTTGTGCAGCTTTAGGAACCAGGGGTGAGCTGTCTGACTCTCACATGATGTTTTTGTCAGAATTACTCAACTTGGTCTTGTTTCAAAATTATTTTCTTTTTGAAGACACTTTATATCACCAAGTTTCGGGAGTAGCGATGGGCACTACGTGTGCTCCTTCCCTAGCTAACATCTACATGGCTGAGTTTGAACGACTTTGGTTATACCCCTCTTCGTTTCAGCAGTATATCCCCTTCTGGGGTAGATACATCGATGATATTTTTATGATCTGGACGGGTTCTGAGTGCTCTTTATGTACCTTTTTGAACTGGTTGAATCAGCAGGATCCACACATTCAATTTACTTCTACATATGATAAGACTACGATAATCTATCTCGATGTGAAGATCATGAAAGGGGCTGATCGATGGCATACATCTATTTTTAGGAAACCAGTTGATAGAAATGCACTTCTACATTATCGTAGTGCACATCCGATTCACCTTAAAAACAGTTTGCCGTTTTCACAATTCCTTCGCTTTCGCAGAAATTGTTCTGAGGAAGAGGATTTCAAACAGCAAGCGAGGAATTTGAAGCTCAATTATGTACAGCAGGGATACCCGGAGAAGGTGATAAAGACAGCTTACACTCGAGCTCGCTATAGTTATAGAGACCAGCTCCTACTTTCCCGGGAGAAATCCACTTGCCAAGATGCTTCGCGAGTGAACTTGATAACAAAGTATTCGGTGTTTAGTGGTTCTCTTAAGAAAATTCTTCAACGCCACTCTAATGTACTGCAAAGCATTCCTGGTCTAGAGGGTAAGACAGTATGATGTGTGTGGCAACGCCACAGGAACCTTAAAGAGCTATTGAGTCCGGCAATATTGAGATCAGCTCTTCCAATAGTTCCTGGTGTTGAGAGGGGGCACACTAAGTGTGGTGAGTGTAATGTTTGTGCCATCACAGCGGAGATATCACGATTTACCTATCATGGTAAAGACTATGATCTCAAGAAATCCACTAATTGTGGCTCTAGTTATGTGGTCTATGCTCTTCGCTGTCCCTGTTCGCTGTTATACATCGGTAAAACTATACGACCCTTGCGGGTACGTATTAACGAGCATCGTAGCAGGCTAAGATGTCAACGCACAGAGGCACCGATTGTATCTCACTGCATGGAATATTCACATGGTTTTGAGCAATTACAGGTTTTTTGCATCGACCAAGTACTGCAGGATTTTGCTAATCAATCACGAGACCAAAGTTTACTTTGTGGAGCAGCGGTGGATTTACACTTTGGGCACAATCTATCCAGGAGGATTAAATGCTCAGATTGACTGGGCAGTATGCATTTGAAGCTCTTTGGGTGCTCATGGTTTTTTTTAGGAGTCGTGTAACTCTACGTGAGAATCCGGATGCCACTTCTTTATGTTCAATTGAATGGGTCTGCCTTTAAATAGGAGTAGGTGGGAAATTACACGCATGCGCGGCGTTTTTTCATTGAGAGGAATATGGAGGAGTGAGATGAATGGTAGGAGTGAGTTTTTTCTGTTGCAATGTCCATCATGTATTGTTGAAAAATACTGATCAAGATGCTTTTTCCATTTCAGAAGAGCGGAAAGCTATCTAAGGAAGTATACAGTTTGAGCCGCAGGGATTGAAGCTAAGTTTGTTCATACTGAATTTATTTCAGCCAGTTTAATAGCATATAAAACTTTACTCTTCAGTTTTTCAGTGTTTGCACGAACAGAAAAGTTATGTTGTATTTTCACTGAAGAGAACATCTTTATTCACCTGTTTGGAAGTAATCTCAAAGAATCAATCGAGTTTATCTGAAGCGGATTTTATGCTTAATATTATAGAGAGGGGGAACGGAAGGGTCCTTGATGCAAAATACGGGGTTGGTTAACCACAGTAAAGGGCTACCTCCTGGGTTCCACCCCTTCGAGTCTGAGACCTGTTCCCTTATTACGGTATTTTTTGTATTTTGGCTATATCATACTGAGGCAAGATGGCACTCTTAGGCAGGAAGGGGACCACCCATGCTTGGTGTATCCACTAAAGGCTTTCTTTGAAAGCTGGGGAGAGATTACTGTGCAGGCTGCATCAGCTCGGACATCACCCATATGTGAGGACTGATTCCTGCTGACCCCAGAGAGCACCTGTGGTGAAGTAACTATGCTTTATTGCATGTCCTCTAGTCTTTCTACTTTTTGATGGCGTAAACAACCTTTCTATGTTTACCCATTCCACTCCATTCATTAATTTATAGACCTCTATCATATTTCTCCATGGTAGGGTTGCCAACCAGCCGGTTTTCCGCCAGCCTGGCTGGTTTTCCGCCAGCCTGGCCGGTTTTCCGCCAGCCTGGCCGGTTTTCCGCCAGCCTGGCCGGTTTTCCGCCAGCCTGGCCGGTTTTCCGCCAGCCTGGCCGGTTTTCCGCCAGCCTGGCCGGTTTTCCGCCAGCCTGGCCGGGCCGGCTGCCGGCAGAGAACCGAAACCGGCCATTGAAAAGCCGGTTTTTTGCTCTGGCTGCGAGATCGGGAGCAGCCAGAGCAGAAAACTGGCTTTGCGATTGCGATCACAGTCCTGGCCCCCCCTTGCAGCCGCTGCTGCTGCTTCTTACAGAACAGCGGCTGCAATAAAGTTAATTTAAAAGTAAGGAATCCTGTGAGGGGCCTTCCGGCCCTATGAAATTCCTTCTGCAGTGCCCGCCCCTCTGATGTCACTTCCTTTTCAGCCAGGGATCCTGCAGAAGGAGTTTCATAGGAGCTGAGGGTTTCTCACAGGTTTCCTTACTTTTAAATTAACTTTATTGTAGCTGCTGCTCAGTAAGAAGCAGGAGCAGCAGCTGCACGGGAGGGGGGGACTACAAATGGGCTGTGATGGGGGGGGACCTATACTGGAAAAGGGCTATAGGGGGGACTTGGACTGGAAATGGGTTGTGATGGGGGGGGCCTTGACTGGAAAAGGGCTGGGGGGGGGGAACTTGGACTGGAAATAGGCTGTGATTAGGGGGGCTAGGACTGCAAATGGGCTGTGATGGTGGGGGGGGCTAGGACTGCAAATGGGCTGTGATGGTGCGGGGCCTAGGACTGGAAATGGGCTGTGATGGTGCGGGGCCTAGGACTGGAAATGGGCTGTGATTGGGGGGCGGGGCTAGGACTGGAAATGGCCTGTGATGTGAGGGCTAGCACTGGAAATGGGCTTATGAAGAGCTGGAATAGGACTGGAAATGGGCTGATGTGGGGCATGGGAGAATGGGACTAGAAGGGAGTGGATGCTGGGTGGGTCTAGAACTATAAGGGAACTGATTTTGGGGGAGGACTAGAATGGATGGGGAATGAGAATGGAGAGGGGAAAAAATATTTTGTGTGGAAGAAAAGTCTATGATGAGTCGGGTATTGGGAGAGTAAGACGGACTTGAGAATGGAAGGGTGAAATTTAAATGGATGATAAAGGATAAGGAAAGAATTGGGGGAAAGAGCAAAAGGGAAACAATCAGTATGTTAAAGCAGATATAGAGAGAGAATGGAAAACATCTAAAAGAGAAGAAAGGACAAATGGATAGCTCGCAGAAGACACGAAGAAACCAGAAGAAAGTGACTGGAGCAATTGCAACTGAAAAATAAAATGCCCAAACAGAAGGTAGAAAAATACATTTTATTTTGAATTTATTAACTGGAATATGTCTGGTCTGGGAAGTGTTTTGCTAACATCTTTGCGTTTTTGTTTAGTGCAAGAGGAAATTACTTTATAGTTTTATTTCTCCAGTGTTGTACATTTCATGTTTGGATTTTGGGGTTCCCAGTTTAATTATTATCTGACCAAGGAAGTTAGCCTACACGTATCCTCAGTAATTTTTGTGGGTGGGGCTGGGGGCGGGGCAAGGATGGGCCTAGGGGAGGAGAATGGGTGGAGCATGGCGAGCCAAAGGTGTCGGGTTTTTCTCGGTGAAAAAGTTGGCAACCCTACTCCATGGCTGTCTCTTTTCCAAGTTGAAGAGCTCTAATCTTTTAAGCCTCTCCTCATAGGGGTAATCCTTCCATCCCCTTTCCATTTTTTTTCTGTTCTCTATGCCTTTTCTAATTCTGCTATATCCTTTTTAAGATATGGCAACCAGAATTGCACACAGTATTCGAGATGTGGTCACACTATTGGACGATACACAGGCATTATAATATCCTTGGTTTTATTCTTCATTCCTTTCCTTATGATTCCTAGCATTCAGTTTGCTTTCTTGGCTGCTGCTGCTGCTGCTGCTGCAGCTGCAGAGTGGGCAGATGGTTTCAACGTATTATCCACGATAATGCCTAAATCCTTTTCCTGGGTGATGGTTCCTAATGTGGAACCTTGCATTGTTTAACCATAGTTTGGGTTGTTCTTTCCTAAGTGCATAACTTTGCACTTGTCCACATTAAATTTCATCTGCCATTTTGATGCCCAGTCTTCCCATTTAACAAGATCCTCTTGCAATTTTCCACAATCCTCTTGGGTTTTAACAACTTCAAATAATTGTGTGTAATCTGCAAATTTGATCACCTCACTCGTTATTCCCTTTTCTAGGTCATTTTGGAATGTTATAAAGCAGCGGACCCAGCACATATCCCTGGGGTACACCACTATTCACCTTTCTCCATTGAGAAAATTGGCCATTTAGCCCTACTCTCTGCTTTCAATCTTTTAACCTCTTCCTGATCCACAATACTGCACTGCCTCCAGTGCCATGACTTTTTAATTTGGCCAAGAGTCTTTCATGAGGGACCTTATCAAAGGCTTTCTGAAAATCTAGATACACAATATCGAACAGCTCACCTGCGTTTGTTTATTTACACCTTCAAAAAAATATAACAGATTAATAAGATTTTTTTTTTCCTAAATCCATGTTGGCTTTCTTCCATTAAACCATGACTATTTACATGTTCAGTAATTTTATTTTTTATAATGGTTTATACCATTTTGCCTGGTACTGACGTCAGGCTCACCGGTCTATAGTTTCCCAGATCACCCCTGGAACCCTTTTTAAAAATCAGCGTTACATTGGCCATTCTCCAATCTTCCAGTACGAGAGATGATTTTAATAATAGTTCACAGATTACTAATAGTAGGTCTGCAATCTTGTATACATTCAAGCAGACTTCCTCAGCAGACATCAAATGGATCTAGAGGAGTGATCCCTGGAGTACTGCTTTGCAGCATCATTCAACTCTGGGTTTACCAGTCATGGACCTGATTGTATCGTCCTCCAACACGTAGGTAGGCCGGTTCTTCAGTCGCTGGCACAGGCGGATGACAGAGGGTCTGGATACTCTAGTGCAGGGGTCACCAACCTGCGGCCCGCGAGGTCCCTCCGTGCGGCCCGCGAGACTCTACCCCGGTGCGGCCCGCCAAGGCAAACTCACCAACTCCTTCTTCTGCAGCCGCGGCTCCCTGCCTCTTAGGGAACCGCGGCTGTGCTTGTAAAATCATCGCGGAGCCCTTCCTGTCTTGACGGGCTCCGTGCAGCATTGTCCCGCCTCCAAAGGAAGTGGTAAACAACTTCCTTTAGAGGCGGGACAATGCTGCACGGAGCCCGTCAAGACAGGAAGGGCTCCGCGATGATTTTACAAGCACAGCCGCGGTTCCCTAAGAGGCAGGGAGCCGCGGCTGCAGAAGAAGGGAGGGAGCTGACATGGAAAAATAAAAGTACAGGTATGAGCAGGTTTTTTTTTCGCGCGCGCGCGCGCAGGGGGGGGGGAGGGGGGTGCGGCCCGCGAGTCTGCCGGTATCGGCTGTGCGGCCCGCGGCCCCCTGGAGGTTGGTGACCCCTGCTCTAGTGCAATCATGGCCAATGAGGGGTCCCCTTTACTTGTCCCTCTTGGCCACTGATAGGGCAACTACTTCAGAAGATAGAATCTCACACTGGTGATTCTAGTGGCTCTGGTCTGGCCCTGCTTACCGTGGTATGTGGATCTAGTCTGGTTATCAATGGGCATTCCATGGCATCTGCTGCTGATTGACAATCTGTTATCACAGGGCCAGTTTCCATGCCTCAAATGGATCAGTTCTCACTTACTGCTTAGCTCTTGAGAGGACTAGGTTGAGAAAGGAAGGGTTAATTGGTTCAAGTAATAGCCACTTTGAGCTCAAAAGCATTTCACGTCTTTGCCATATATTGGAGTATGGTGACTTTTTGAGAGCTATTATGAAGAGCACAATAGCAGGGTGGTGTTGGCTTCTGTACCCAATGTACTTGCCTTTTTGCAAGCTGGTTTGGATAAAGGCCTGGTGTTGCATTCTTTTCGAGTTCAGGTGGCTGCTTGTTATCGCTGTCGAGTGCAAGGTAGTTTTATAGCTGCCCAAATGGATGTGGTGTGTTTCCTGAGGGCAGACAAGCAGGTCCGTCTGCTGCTTTGTCAGCTGGCTCCATCGTGGTACCTCAATTTGGTCTTAGAAACATGACGGCTGAAAAAGACAACATGGCCTATCTAGTCTGCTCTTCCATATCAACTACAATGGTGCCCTTTTTTCTTTTAGAGATCCTCAGTATTTGTCCCATGCTTTTTTGAATTCAGATACTGTCCTCGTGTCCACCACCTCCACTTGGATACTATTCCACGCATTTACCACTCTTTCCGTAAATAGAATATAAATAGAATATTTCTGCATATTACTCCTGGATCTATCCCCTCTCACTCTCATCCTATGTCTCCTCGTAGCAGAGCTTGCTTTCAATTGAGAGACCCTCCTGTGCATTTATGCCACAGAGGAATTTAAATATCTGTATCATATCCCACCTTCTTGTCTTGTCTGCAGTGACAGAGCCTTCCTTCAAACTGGTGGGCAAGGCCAACCTTAGGGATCTGACATTGAAGGTAGTGTTTCTGGTGGTGATCTGCTTGTCTCGGCGTATCTCAGAGTTGCAAGCACTATCATGCAGGGAACCTTTCCTTTAAATTTTAAAGGAAAAAGTAGTCTTGGGTCCGGTCCCCTCCTTTTTGCTGAAAGTTGTCTTCCTTCCCTCTTTATCAGACTGTATCGCTTTTGGTGCTCTCTGGTCCCGGACCAGACAGGGATGACCATCTGTTGCGCCTACTGGACATCCATGGAGTCCTTCAGTGCTATCTCAACAGAACCATCCCCTTTTGAAGGTCAAACCATCAGTTATCCTCTCTCCAGGAACAAGCAGAAAGTCATTCTTCACATATGGGTGACGTTGCCGACGGAGCCCACGTGGAGCATTTCCCGAGCTTTCAAAGACAGCCTTTGGGACATGCTACCACGCATGCGTGGTCCCCTTCCTGCCCAAAGGTGCCATCTTGCTCAGTCTCCTTTTTTCTGTGGAACCCAAGAACCTCTGTCCTGTTTCACCGGATAAAATCCTTGTTAATTATCCTTAAGATAGCTTTCCCAGTTTGCGTACCATTCCTCTTCCCACCTCAAGCAGATGCTGATCTTGGCATTGTTCTCTGCCCCATTTTTATTTATTTATTTATTTTTTTAATTGAAGATTATCTCGACCAGGGTTTGTGCCTTTTTTCGCCCAGGGGTCGTCGACCCCGTCCGGGTGCTCCCCTCCATGGCCCCAAGTGGGTTCAAAAAATGTGACCGCTGCAGTCAAACCATGTTGGCAACCGACACCCATGACTGCTGCCTGGGACCAGACCATGACAGCACCTCCTGCGACCTTTGCCAGGCTATGACGCCTAAGACCAAGAAAAAGAGGTCAGAGTTGCTGGAAAAACTTCCCAAGTCTGACTCTGCCCCGCTTCCCTGATCCCAAGCCCAGCACTTCCTGTGAGGCCTGAGCATCCTCTGAGCCCCGTGGTGGTGGCTCCTCCCAGAAGACCTCTGACTCCTTGAAGTCTGCTGAGGGTGCTCTGGAGAAACCTGGTAAAACCTCCTGGAAGGACTCGGGTGGCTCCAAGAACCGCCCTACCAGTTTCCTCAAGGAGGATTCCTCAGGCTGCAGAGACCGTGCGAGGTTTCTCGAGGCATAGTCCTTGTTGAGGACGCACTCATGAGGGTTCTGGCGCCAGGCCTGATATCCTCAGTGCCTGTGCTGAAAGCTGCGGAGCCTTCTGGCTTAGAAACCAGAATGGTAGCCCTGGAGCAGAATATCACTGCTATCCTGGCCCTGCAGCAGGCAATGACGACTGGTTCATCCGCATCATCTGCCCTGACGATCAGGTCCCCAACTGCGAGAGAGTCCCCGGTCGTGGAGCCTAGCTTAGAGCACCACCATCCTTGAGTAAGCTCTCGGTGCCGGTTGATGTCCCGGTTCCACTCTTCGGGCATCTGAACCTTCCTGGCTAGTTTCCACAACTTGGACCCCAGGTCCTCTGGATGCCCCCAACTCCTCGGTGCTGGCCTCGAGACATTGAGTCACAGGGCCTTTGATTCATTGTAACCGCTCGACTCTGAGTGGGAGACCGATGATGACTCCTCCCCGGAAACTAAATGAGACAGAATTATATTCCCTCAGACCTGTCTGCCCTGGTGCCACTCTTTTCTGGAGAATGGGGCCTTCTATGATTTTGTCAAGGACATGGCCAGAGCGCTCTAGGTGCAGACCAAAACGGAGGAAGACCCGTTCATGGAGGAGCTGGAGATCCTTCAATACAAGCCTCCACCCAAGGAAACCCTCACGGTGCCCGTGCAGCCGATCTTTGAGCGACTATTGCTCAGAATGTGGGAGACCTCGGCATCGGTACTGGTGGAGAGCTGGTGCCTCGAAGCCATGTACCATGTCCAGAAGGACACGTGGGTCCACAAACCCCAACTCCCACATAACTCCATGGTCGTCAGGTCAACCATGCAAAAGCTTAAGAGTCAAAAGACCCACTCCTCCTTTCTCTCTGGAAGTGTGGTCCAGAGCCCTAGATGTCGTCGGGCACAAGTGTTTCCAGGGCTCAATGCTGGGGTGCCAAATCCAAGCCTATGAATTATACATAGGTATATACCTGAAGGCTCTAATCCAGGAGCTTTCTGGGTTTTTGGCTGGTCTTGTCTGGGAACCCCTCCAACAGTTCCAGTCCCTGACCTTGGGGATTAAGGACTGCTTCAAATTCCTCTCCTGAGCAGCCTACGACTGCTTCAAGTCAGCGGCTCGAGTTGCAGCAGCAGCTGGCTTTGGCGCCCAACGCCAAGCCTGGCTACCGACCTCTAGCAATGGGTCCAAGACAAGCTGCTCAATGTCTCCTGCACCGGGGAGAACCTATTCGGCAAACCCATGGCAAAGAAGGCAGCCGAGATTGAGGCTGATGTGGTGACCTGTCAGAGGCTCTCTAAAACGTTCTCATCCCTTCCCCACAGGAAACCAGTGGGGAAAAGACCCCTGTTCCTGAGGAAAAAAGGTCTTTTCCCCACAGAGTCACCACTACCAGCCCTTCTCGGGCCAGTAACAAGGTTCTCATCCTAAGAGGCAAGGCCATGGGGCTCAGAAGGCGAAAGCACCGAAGCCTCAGGCCCCAGCTACCACACAACCCGGGGTGAGTTTTTGACTCCCAGGGCAGGTCCTCCCCTCCCTCAGGAGACCTTCACCAGCCCGCAGGAGGCGCCTGGTGCCCTTTGCCTACAGATGGGCCAACATCACTTCAGACCAGTGGGTACTGCAAGTGGTAAGGGAAGGGTACCTCTTCCACCTGCGGCAGATACCATCCAGGTTCTTTTCAGGAGAGCTGGTGCTACCCCTCCTTCACCAGACTCTTCTGCTCACAGAGCTCACAGGTCTGATCAGGGACAACGCTGTAGAGTCTATACCCAAACACCTACAGGGAAAGGGCTTCTACTCCAGGTACTTCTTTGTCCCAAAGAGAACTGGGGGCCTTAGGCCCATACTAGACCTGAGAAACTTAAGCAAGTTCTTGGTGAGGGAGACGTTCAAGATGCTCTCCCTTGGAACACTGCTGCCTTACCTTCACCAGGGAGATTGGCTGTGCTCCTTGGATCTAAAGGATGTGTGTACACACATCCTAATCCACCCCTCCCACAGGCAGTACCTAAGGTTTGTGGTAGGAGGAGGGCACTACCAGTACAAGGTACTACCCTTCAGCCTGTCGTCCTCACCAAGGCCTGGTTGTGGAGGCTGTCCACCTACATCTGCAATGGGCCTTCGTCTTCCCCTAACTAGATGACTGGCTAATCAAGAGTGGCACAGCCTCAGAAGTCAGTCAGGTGGCAAAGCATAAGTCCTTCCTTCGGCAGCACCTGGGGTTCATCATCAACTACCCCAAATCTTACCTCTTTCTAGCCCAAAATCTGGCGTTCATAGATATTCAGCTTGACACGCTGCAGGTGAAGGCAGTCCTCCCCAGAGAAAGGGCAAAACGCCTCAGACAACTGACAGGAGAGATATAACATCCCCAGTCAATGCCAGCTCATTTGCTCCTCCACTTACTGGGCCATATTGCTTGCATGGGCCACGTAACGCCCTCAGCTCACTTGCACATGTAGACATCCCAGTGATGCCCCTTCTCACAGTGGACTCAAGCCATGGGCAGGCTACGGGACAGAGTCAGGGTTACCTGCCAATTGGCAAAATCTCTCAACTGGTGGCAAAACATCCACCATCTCCAGGTGGGAATGCCCATCCAAGCACCCGCACCTCAGAGAACCCCGACCAAGGATGCCTCCCTCCTAGGTTGGGGGGCACATTGTGGGGACCACCGCACACAGTGCAGCTGGTCCCAGGAGGAATCGCTCCAAAAGATAAATCTCCTGGAGCTTAGGGCAGTCTTTCTAGCCCTATGAGCATTCAGCCACCGCCTGCGACACCAGTCTGTACTGATCCAGATGGACAATCAAGTCGCCATGTTCTATATCAACAAGCGGGGGACATGGGTTCGTACCCCCTCTGCCAGGAGGCAGTAGCCCTCCTCTCTTTTGCAGCTCGCAGCAACATGCTCTTGCGAACAGTTTACCTCCTGGGCCAGGACAACTGCCTAGCGGACAGGCTGAGCAGAGTCTTTAGCCACACGAGTGGCACTTCAACCCCAGGGTGGCCAAGCGGCTCTTCTATCTCTGGGGCAGACCAGTGATGGATCTGTTTGCCTCTCTAGACAACACACAGCTTCTTAGCTTCTGCTTGCACCAGTCACAGCCGGAGTGAGTAGACCTTCCTGATCTTGTGGTCCGAAGGCCTACTCTATGCGTTCCCACCGACCATCCCCTCCCCTCCCCCCCCCCTGTCACCAGGACTCTTCAAGGTCCAGAGCGAGAGGTCATCAGTCATACTTATTGCCCCCAGGTGGCCGAGGCAGCCCTGGTTTCCACTTCTGCTCTCCCTGTCATGGCCCTCTCAGTCCCTCTTGGCCAAGCCCCGAACCTCCTGCTCCCCAACCTGGAGTCCCTAACGCTAACAGTGTGGCTACTGAAAGAATAGCATTGGCCTCTTTCAATCTTCCAAGAGAACTCTAGGAGATCCTACTGGCCTCCCGACAGCCCTCCACCAGACAGGCTTATACCTTTAACTAGAGAAGGTTCTCTGCCTGGTGTGCGGAAAGAAGGGAGATCGCCTTCTCCTGCCATGTGCAATTAGTACTCCAGTACCTACTGCACCTATCCCACACTGGGCTGACGTCTAGCTCAGTGAGGATGCATCTGAGCGCAATAGATGCTCACCACCACCCTGTTGATGGAAACCCCCTCTCTGGCCAACCCCTGGTCTCCAGATTCTTCTGGGGCCTCCTGTTATTCAATCCCCCTCTCTGCTCTCCAGCAGCGGAGTGGGACCTCAACTTGGTGCTCTCACAGCTCACCAGACCACCATTCAAGCCACTTGCCACCTGCGGTACCTGTCTTGGAAAGTGGCCTTTCTGGTGGCTCTCACATCCACTCAGAGTAAGCAAACTCCAGATCCTGGTGGTGGACCCACCATATACAAGGTTCTACAAGAACAGGGTAGTGCTCCGCACGTACCCCAAATTCCTCCCAAAGGTGGTGTCTCCTTTCCACTTCAAACCAATAGGTGGTCCTTCCCACCTTCTTCCCGCGGCTTCATGCCGGCAGGGAGGAAATAGTACTTCATACACTGGATTGCAAATTGGCCCTGTCCTTCTACTTATAGCGGACCCAGGCCCATCACAAAGCTCTTCAGCTTTTCATGTCAATACACCAAAAGACTTCAGAAAAACACGAAAGGACACCACAGAGAGAGCCCTCTCCCTGGCAGCCCCAACCATCTGGAACTCCCTCCCAGATGATCTGAGATCAACAACGGACCTCAAAGACTTCCGCAAACAGCTGAAGACAACTCTGTTCATAGAACATTATGGACACATCACGTAATCCACAAAGCCTGATCAACAAAAACCCCGACGAGAGATTATAAGACACCGACAAGAGATCGTATATCGGCACAGGATCTAGCTCAAGCCCTATCTGGACAGTACCTTGTATTATAGAACTTGCTGTATTATAGCGCACACTGTACATAGCTCACCCAAATCTAGAAGCCCCCTCCCCCCTCACACTCCACTCCACTGCCCCCTGCACCAACCCCCCCCCCCACTCTATTCTTCCTGCATGATCCCCCGCACCCTACCCCTCCCTCACTGCATGACCCCCCAGCACCCCATCTGATTGTATTGTTGTGACACCGCCTTGATTTTTAGGATAAGACGGTTTAGAAATACTTTTAAATAAATAAAATGTCACTGGGGCTCCCTGTGACTAAGCAAACTCTGTCCACTTGTGTGGCAGACTGTATTGCCCTCACTTATGAGCGAGTTGGCCTCTCCCTTGAGCACCGGATCACAGCGCATTGCGTGAGGGCGATGGCCACATCCGTGGCCAACCTGTGCTCGGTGCTGGTGATGGAGATATGCAAGGCAGCCACATGGTCTTCAATTTAAATGTTCACAGCTCATTACTGTCTGGAGAGTGAGTCCTGCAGGGACAGTGCATTTTGGTCAGGCAGTACTCAGTAATAATCTTGGGGTATAGGCAACTCCTGCCCTCTGACCCTTCCATGTTCAGGCTACCGGAGTGATAGTGCTATTGGACGCTAGGGTCTTGCAGAGTCTCTCAGTGGGGGACTTATCTTCTGCAACTCACGGCAACCTGACTTGGTCGCCGTTGATGCTGTGGTGGTTCGGTCCTCTGCAGCCTGGAGGTAGTGAGTCCCATATGTGAGGACTGACTTTCTGTTTGATTCTGGAGAAAGCGTAGTTGCTCTCCTGTAATAGGTGTTCTCCAGGGATAGCAGGAATCCGTTCTCACAACCCTCCCTCCTCTCCTGGGAGTTGCCTACCTTCTTTATTTTATATCACTACCGTCCTAGCTATGTCATCTGACTGTGCAAGATGGCACCCTTGGGTGGGAAGGGGACCATGCATGTGTGGTAGCATGTCCCAAAGGCTTTCTTTGGAAGCTGGGGAAATGTTCGCACAAGCTCCCTTGGCGCCTACCTCACCCATATGTGAAGACTGATCATGGTGTCCCTGAAGAACACAAGTTACAGGTGAATAACTTCACTATTTGGGGGTCTGCGCAAAGGGGCAGTGGCATCAAAGGCTTCCATTGCCCAGTGGTTGAAGGAGGCTATTGCCTCACCATACCTGCTCAAGCACAAAGCTCTTCAAGGAAGGGTAGTGTGCTCACGCAACCAGAGTGCAGGCACGATCTAGGCAGAGTATAGTCTAATTCCACCGCTGGACATCTGTAAGGTAGCTACATGGTCTTCCTTGCATACCTTTGTATGTCACTCGTCTTGATGTCCCGGCCAGGGGAGATGCAAGGTTTGGAGCCCGGGTATTGCAGACTGGACTCGTGGGTCCCTCCCATTCTTAGTGTTGTGGTATATCCCATGCAACTGGACTGGAATGTGAAACTCAACCTTACCTGCTAATTTTCTTTCCTTAAGTCTCTCCAGTCCAGGACCCTCCCATGCTTCCTGCTTATTTATTAGATGAGCCCTGTTTAAGGAATGTGGACCCCCTCTTCGGGGAGCCTGGTCTGTTGCTTCGCAAATTTTTTTTTCTCCTGGACCAGACCATGCATAGGGCCTCTCCGGTTGGAGGACACTACCTCTTTATCTTCTCTTTGGAGTAGTATCTCTAATTGTTCAGATGCAAAAGTGTTAATAAATTTATATTAAGTTTAAAATAAAGATATCTTAAATTTCTTTTGTTGGCATCTGCGTTGTTGTTAAAATAGTGGAGTGAGAGTAGATGCACAGAATCCTTCATCTGTGACATCAAATTCCTGTGATTGTCAGTCTCTATCTGTTGGTGATAGGGCATATCCCATGCGTCTGGACTGGACTTGAGAGACTCAAGGAAAGAAAATTAGCAGGTAAGGCCTAATTTCACTTTGCAGATGACAAAAAGCAGACTCGAGGTTCAAGAGAAGCATCTCAAATCAGTTTTTGCCACTCGCAAGTCTGATCAATCGGTATAGACGGCACCGGCCTCAATGGCTTCATAGGTTACATTGGACGCTGGTGGTGCTAAGGCTTGTTTGAAGTCCAGCATGTTCAATGCAGCTTCCCCTTTTGTGGACAAGAGGTTTTGGAAAAAAATGTTGGTAGAAGAATTTATTAAGATTGAAAGCTGATACTCCTTCTGCAAGGAATTTAGAATAAGTGCAGAAGACCACTCTATTATAATATAATTTGGTGTAAGATGGATGAACTATAAGAACCTGAAGTGCACTCACTCTTGGATGTTGAAGTGACCACCACCAAATTAAAACCTTCCAGGTCAAGAACTTCAGAGGGTAGGAATTGAGTGATTGAAAAGGAGCTTTTATGAGCTGCACTAGAACCACTTTGAGGTCCCAAGACACTGCTAGAGGCTTGTAGGGAGGCTTCAAGAGAAACGCACCTCACATAAAATGAACAATTAAAAGCTGTATCGAAATGGACATTCCCTCTACACCTCTATGGTAAGTTCCAATTGTTTCTCTGGGAGCCCATTGCTAGGACTGCAAGGCCCAGGGCTGTGGGAACCACCGGGAGGTGGTGTGATCCATCATTTGCCTCGACACTAGTGTCATCAGGTTGACTCTTCCGCATTTCCGACCCCTGGTTGAGGGCTGGATGCTTTGAGTGTTTTTGGATAACGCCACTGCAGTGGCTTATGTCAATCATCAAGGCGGCACTAGTCGTGCCAGGGTAGCCCTGGAGATGGCTTGCCTGTTTGCTTAGGCGGAGGAGAACCTCCTAGCTTTGTTGACTCAACCTATTGCCAGGGTGAACAGTGTGGAAACGGACTTTCTCAGTTGGCATTCTCTGGATCCAAGAGAGTGGGAGGAAGCGTTTGTTGATTCTGTGCCATTGGGGTCACCCTGAGATGGATCTGATGGTGACCCACTACAATGCCAAAGTGTGCTGCATCAGTCGACACATGAGAAGGTGTCCGAGGGTGTCGATGCCATGGCCAAGTCAATGTATGTATTTCCTCCATGGCCCCTGGTGGCATGTGTGATTTGTCATAAAGAGTGCACCACCCCCCTCCCCCTCCTTTCCTGGGAAGGATTATTTTGGTAGTGCCAGATTGGCCAAGAAAAGCATCGTTCGTACATTTGATGAGACTCCTTTAAACCGCCATCTCTTTGTTTGCCTCTATCTCCAGGCCTATTATGTCAGAGACCATTCATCCTGGAAGACCCAGCTTCCTTCTCGTTTATAGCTTGGCTCTTGAAAGGAGAAGATTAGTGCATAAAGGCTATTCTCAGCGGTGGTTTCCACTCTGCTCAAAGTCTGGAGGAGGTCTAACCTGGCATACGTGCAGCTCGCGTACCTCTTTAAGCAATAACATGGCGCACAGCAGCTGGCTCCTGAGGTGGCCATGATGCTGTCTCGGTTTGCTTTTCTGCAGGACTGTCTGGAGAAGGGCCTTTTTCTTAACTCCCTGAAGGTTTAGATGGCAGCTTTGGCCTGCTTCAGACTGCTCCTGTTACTGTTAGGTCTGTAGTCTTACTCCCAGATGTTTCATGCTTTCTTCAGTGGGTTTGGTATCTTTCCTCCCCTCTGGTCTGTGGCCTTCTGCAGGGTTCTATGTTTGATATTCAGGGCCTCTGATTTCAGAGTTGTTTGAGCTGTTGAAGCATACTACTCTGAAGGATTTGACGCTCAAGACTGTCGTCTTAGTTGTGATTTGTTCCGCAAGGTGAATTTCTGAGTTGCAGGCTCTGTCTTGTCAATATCCTTACCTATGTTTTCATGAAGAGGAAGGTTCTGTTCGGCCTCTGCTTTCCTTCTTCCCTGAGGAGATTTCTTCCTATCATGTGAACCAGTGGTTTGCCTGCCCTCCTTTTTTAAGGAGCAGTATTGGGAGAAGGATAAGTATTTTTGCCTTATGGGTGTCAAAAAGGTACTTTTCCAGTAATTGGAGGTTCCGAATTCTTTTCAAAAGTCAGACCATCTCTGTGTGTGTTGGCTTGTGCAAAGGTGACATGGTGGCTAAGTCTACACAGGGATGCTGTATTAGAGGCCATTGCCTCGGCATATCTGTTGCAAAATCGTCCTATTCCGGTGGGTTTGCGTGCATATTCTACCTGAGCGCATGGTCCTCTTGGGTGGAGCAGAGCTCGGTAGCCCCTGCAGATATTTCTCGGGCAGCAACGTGGGCATCACTTTCCACTTTTGTTAAGCATTTCCTCTTGGATGTCCACACTCTGTCGGACACAGCCTTTGGCTCTAAGGTTTTATGAGCTGCTGTTTCATCTTCCTGCCCAGTGGAGGCGTAGCTTTGGTTATGTCCCACTTGTCTGGACTGGTCTAGCAGGACGATATGGAAAGTAACGTCCTTTCCTTGAGTCCTGCTAGACCAGTTGTGATAAGGAAGCTTATCATAGCTCAGGAAGAGGCTATAGAAGAGGTGAAGTGTCTCTGAACAAGCAACCTGTCAGTGCTGGTAGAAATGAGAAAACAGAATTTTGCCATGGAAGACTACCAGTCCCAGAATGCACCTGGTTTCCCACAGCCATGAGAGGAGCTGAAGTGAGAAAATGTGTGTTCAATCAGGAGGGCTATGAGGTAATCCCCAAGCACTCATTGCAAAGGGCAGGGCTTGATTCAGCACAGCTGCGCTGTGCTAGGATGGAACACTCATCTCAAACGGCAAGGCCTGATTCAGCACAGCTGCGCTGTATTAGGGGGGAGCACTCATCTAAGCAGAATAAGAGTAGAGTTTATTCTACAGATGACCATCTTCATGATCACCTTGGATATCCAGAGAATTGTCCTCAGTATCCTGAGAATCAGCTTGAGTTTGATCATCAGTTTCATCTGAAGGATCATCAGAAGCAGAAGCCAAACCGGACGGACAGAGAGGGAAAGAGACCCTTTGGAAGAAGGAAGAGAAAAGCCTTTGAGAGGTCTAGAAGAGTCCGAAGCAGTACGTATACTGGGAGGTATTCCAAGGGCCAGCATACACCATTGGACTGGGGAAAGCCAGAGGAATGGTGCTGCAGAGCTAGGAATCACCAGAGGCTTCCTGTGAGGGAGACGGCTGCACGTGGAAGGGACCCTAAGACCTGTGCCAGAAGGTATGTGAAGAGAGATCCAGTGTCCAGGGATCTGTATTGGAAGGCTGGACATAAGAACTGGACTACATACTGGCCAGGCTATATAGAGAGGAACTCTAGCAGCAATGGAAGCTCAGGTATGAACACTGATCTATGCCCTAGCTATAACCTTGAAAGACAGCAGGGAAACAAGTATTCTCCTGAAAATGCTCCATTGAGAGATTCATCTGTGCCAATCCATGATATTGAACCCATGCTTGTTGAACAAGGGGGAATAATAGCAGATGAGGATCCTGTTTATATGGACTGCTCTCTATCTAAACTCCGTTGGTAACTTTCTGTTATAAAGTACAGCAACCATCACAAAGAAATACAAATTTGTTCTTTAATCTACTCAGAAAAGCTCCTGAAGCAGGATTTGACCCACACAGTGGAAGGCAAGCCAGCTAAGGGGTTTCAGCTGGTAACTGCTAGCAATTAAGCCTTACCTAATTGCTTGTGAGCTAGGAGAGAATCACTTCTGTATCTATGTGGGAAGTAATCAGAAGTTAACCTGAAAAGAACAGTTTGTTTCTTGCTTTGTAGCTTTTCATTTGTTGTTTTCCTGATTTTGACTTTGTTTTTCCAAGTTAACACTGAAAGCAAGTTACCTAATTTATGTGCTGCCAAGCATATCTGTGTTGGGAGAAATAACCCCATAAATAAATATCTTATTGGCTTTACCCAAGAGCACAACTAAATTATTGTCAGCAGCTGTGTCTGGTGTGAATGAACTACATTGCCCACAATACCTTGCAAATCATATAGAAATATGCACTTGCCAAGAGTGTGAAGATTCTCACCCAGGCAGCCGTCTGACACAGTTCAGGGCCCACCCCCTGGAACTGTTTGCTCTGTTCTGTGGCAGTACTCTAGAGTCTGCTATGATTTATATACTTGACTGCAGGTTCATCGTCTGATAGCCTTCTGTTTATGCTTTCTTGTACATAGTTCTCTGCTGTTTGATTACTCATTGTTGCCCATGTTGAGGTGGTGTGAGGCTTGCCATGTTCTCCCATATTTTTTGGGACAAATTCTAAAGGGACCTCTGGTGACACAGGCAAATAGAGATATTGGAGCAATGTCATTGAAACCTGGGCTTTTCATTGGTTCTTTGTCTCCACCAATCTTCTGTTAGAGGAATGCAACCCACTTGTCTAGACTAGTCTAGCAAGACTCATGCCAAGGACATCTGGTAAGTAAAATGTCACCTTGAGAGGTCTGGAGAGTACAAATTGCTTTCGTCTGTTGAACCATCTTTGTTTCCTTCTGCAGTTCAAGTTAAGGGCAGACAGCAGCCAAGTCCCTCCATTTCCCGATATATTAAGGAGTCTATTAGTTCAGCCTACCTTTTGTGTGGAAAGCATTAACCGGTGGGAATCGGAGCTCACTCCACAAGGTGGAGTCTGCTTTGGTGTCTAAGGATATCTGTAAGCAGCTGTGTGGTCATCTCTGAACTTTTTATTTCTCCAGGACCAAGCAGGAAGTCGGTCCTCACATATGGGTGACGTCGGCGCCGACGGAGCCCTCGCGGAGCAATTTTCCCCAGCTTTCACAGAAAGCCTTTGGGAATTGCAGCGCGCATGCGCGGTCGCCTTCCCGCCCAAGGGTGCCATCTTAGCCAGTCTTCTTTTTTCCGCGGAGCCCTACAGACGTACCCATCGTGTCCCCGCTAAAAAAGTTGATTTTCGTGAGTTTTACTCGTTTTTCAATTCGGTTCGACGCCGGTCGTTTTCCTGCCCGGACTCGCGACGCCGTTGCGAGTCCTTCCCTTATTTTTCGGTTTTTCTGATTTTTGGTCAGTTTCGTTTTCGTTTTTTCACTGGCAGCCCGGTCCTTTGACCTTGCAGGGGCCCTTTTTCCCCCGATGGCTGCCAGTGGTTTCAAGCGGTGTGGTCAGTGTGACAGAAATATGTCACTCACTGACACACACGATAATTGCCTCCGCTGCCTGGGCCCGGATCATGAAGAAATGATCTGTGGAGCCTGTGGCAAAATGTCCTCCAAAGCGTTGAGGAGTCGGCGGCATCAGCGGGATAGAATCTTCGCTGACCCCAGCCGTACCCGGACCTCGTCGGAGGCCTCGGCATCCAGAGGCTCCAGCTCTGAACATCGCCGAAGCTCCTCCGACAGGGGTTCTCCCTCCGGAGACCATCGACGGAAGACAAAACCCGCGAGGGCGGCGTCGGTAGACGCTCCTGGCTCCACGAGGGCCAGGTCGCATAGCCCCGACAGCCGTCCCGGGTCCTTGGAGAAGGAGCACCTCCCGAAGCGACCTCGCCTGGAGTCGGAGTTGCCTGCTCGGGTAAGTCCTGTGGTCCTTCTGGACTCGCCTCCGAGAGGTCCGACGTCGGGCCCGACGCCGTCGGGGCCCGAGTCGGGGACTGCTGGGTCACCTGAGGTCGGACTCAGGTTGACGGCCTTGGAGAGCAGACTGTCTGCCTTCATGGACCAGCAGCGGGCACTGATCGCTAGCCTCGCTGGCGCCGCTGCCCCGACCACCGGGACGTCGACGTCTAAGTCGACCCCGGAGACCGAGCCGATCCTCGAGTCCATGCTAACTCGAGTCGATCCTCGGTCGTGGTCACCCTCGGCCTCCCGTTCGGGACCGAGGTCGTCGCCGCCGCCGACTCCCTCGGCGTCGGGGCGGCCGACGCCTCCGCCTGCCCGAGCCGACCCCACTGATTCCTCCTCGGAGTCGGTCTGGGAGTCTGAAGAGGAGGAGTCACCTGATTCCTTTCGGACTCGGTGTGTCCCCTCGGACTCACCTGAGTCCGAACCTCGGAAACAGTCCCCTCCGGAGGATGCCCGGTTCTCGGACTTCGTCAGGGATATGGCCAAGGCTTTGGCCTTCCCGGCGGATCCCGAGGAGGAGCCTCGAGCCGAAGAGCTCGACGCCCTTCAGTACGACTCTCCCGCCCGGGAGCACTTTACTGTACCGGTGCCTCCCATGCTGGAACGACTACTCTTCCGCATGTGGGAGAGTCCGGCCTCGTCGCCGGTATTGAGCAAGCGGGTCGATTCCATCTATCGAGTCCGCAAGAGTCCTGGCTTCCAAAAAGCACAGCTACCACACCATTCCATGGTAGTGGAATCTGCCATGCATAGGCTTAAGAGCCAGAAAATGCACTCCTCGGTGCCCCCTGGCAGGGAGGCCCGTAACCTGGATGGCCTTGGTAAGAAGTGTTTCCAGGGCTCTATGCTGGCTTGTCGTGTCCAGACCTACCAGCTATACATGGGCATGTATCTCCGAGACCTGGCTAAAGAGCTAGCCGGATTCTCTGCTGGACTGTCCGAGGAACATTTGCGGAGGTTCCTAGCCTTAACAACTGGTATTCGGGAATGCTCCAAATTCATGTCCCGAGCAGCCTATGATGGCTTTGAAGCATCGGCTCGTGTGGCCGCAGCCGGCATCGGTGCCCGCCGACAGGCTTGGCTTCAGTCGTTTGACCTTGAGCCTTGGGTGCAGGACAAGTTGGTCGATGTCCCCTGCAGAGGTGAGAACCTCTTTGGCAAGCCCATGGCTGAAAAGGCTGCACAAATCGAGACGGAGACTCTCACCAGGACCAGGCTTTCTAGGAAGACCTCCACCCCTTCCCAGAAAAAGAAGGGCTCGGGAAAAAAGTCCTTTTACCCGAGAAAGGCGGCTGCCTATAAACACTACCCCCAATATCAGGCCCCTCCAGCTCCCCAACAGGGTCAGCAGGCCAAGGGACGGGGTAACGGGTCCCGTAGGCAGCAAGCCCCCAAGCCTGCACCACCAGCCCCTGCTCAGCAGGGTGGGGGTTTTTGACTTCCTCAGCATAGCCTCTCCCCCTCAGCTGGTTCCTCCCAGCACCGGAGGCCGGCTGGTTCACTTCGACCACAGGTGGTCCAACATCACTTCAGATGCCTGGGTGCTTCAAGTCGTGCGAGAAGGATATCTTCTCCACTTCCATCAGGTCCCTCCCTCTTATTTTCCGGGAGAACCTCCGCGACTCCCTCTGCACAGGGACTTTCTCCTTCAGGAGTTAGCAAGTCTTCTTCAGGACCAGGCTGTGGAACCGGTGCCCCACCACCTGAGAGGTCAAGGCTTTTATTCCAGGTATTTCCTAATACCAAAAAGGACAGGAGGCCTAAGACCCATCCTAGACTTGCGCAACCTCAACAAGTTCCTTGTGCGGGAAAAGTTCAAGATGCTTACCCTTGGAATCCTTCTGCCCTACCTCCAGCAGGGAGATTGGCTATGCTCCTTGGATCTAAAAGATGCCTACACGCACATCCTCATCCACCCAAGCCACCGCCAATACCTAAGGTTTGTGGTGGCCGGAAATCACTACCAGTACAGAGTACTGCCCTTTGGCCTGTCCTCCGCACCGCGAGTCTTCACAAAATGTCTCGCGGTGGTGGCGGCCTATCTCAGGCTTCACGGCCTCTGTCTTTCCGTACCTCGACGACTGGCTCATCACAGCGTAGTCCCCTCCGGCAGTCACCAATGCCACACACCGCACGGTGACTCTTCTGCAGTACTTGGGCTTTGTCATAAACTTCGCAAAGTCCACTTTGCTCCCCTCACAGGATCTCGAGTTCATCGGTGCAAGACTGCACACTCCTCAGGCTCGAGCTTTCCTGCCTCTCGACAGGGCTCAACGGCTCATGGACCTAGCCGGCCGTTTTCGCAGCCAGTCCCTGGTCTCCGCCAGGCGCTTCCTGAGACTACTCGGCCATATGGCTTCCACCGTCCACGTGACCCCCAATGCTCGCCTGAATATGCGGCCGGCTCAATGGTGCCTTCGCAAGCAGTGGCAACAAGCCACCGGCGGGCTAGCCGACTTAGTGCGCCTCTCCAGACCGCTGGCCTCTTCCCTACAGTGGTGGCTTCATCGGCCGAACCTGGTGCTCGGAATGCCTTTTCAGTCGCCTCAGCCGACTCAAGTGCTGACGACCGATGCTTCCCTCCTGGGCTGGGGAGCTCATTGCCAGGGGGCATGTACTCAAGGTCTCTGGACCGCGTGGGAATCTGCTCAACAGATCAACTTCCTGGAGCTCAGAGCTATTCGTCTGGCGCTCAAGGCTTTCTCCCACCTGACTTCTCACCAGTCCGTCCTTGTCCAGACGGACAATCAAGTTGCCATGTTCTACGTGAACAAGCAGGGCGGCACGGGCTCCTTCCTTCTCTGCCGAGAAGCTCAAAAGCTCTGCTCTTGGGCCGTCAGTCACGGCATTCTTCTCAAAGCAGTTTATCTCCCAGGCCAGGAGAATTGCCTGGCGGACAAACTCAGCAGGATACTCCAGCCGCACGAGTGGCGTCTGGATCCCTTGGTAGTCCAGAAACTCTTTCTGAAGTGGGGCCTCCCCACGATGGATCTCTTTGCCAGTCCTCTCAACCGGCAACTTCCTCGCTTCTGCTCGCGTCAGCCACATCCCCTTCGGGTAGCGGCAGATGCATTTCTGCTCTCATGGTCGGAAAACCTTCTCTATGCGTTTCCTCCCATCCCGCTAGTCTCCCGAACTCTGTTCAAGGTTCTCCGGGACAAAGCGTCCATGATCCTGGTGGCTCCTCGCTGGCCCAGACAGCCTTGGTTTCCACTGCTGTTGCAATTAGCGGTAGAGGATCCGTTCCCTCTGGGGTTTCAACCGGATCTCCTAACACAGGATCAGGGGTCTCTGCTACACCCCAACCTCAGATCGCTCAATCTAATGGCCTGGCGGCTGAAAGGGTAGTCCTTGCTCCCCTTCTCCTGCCGGCAGAGGTGGAAGAGGTCGTCCTAGCTTCTCGGCGACCTTCTACCCGCAAATGCTACGCCCTTAAATGGCGTCGCTTTTCCGTTTGGTGTGTACAGCAGTCTCAGGATCCCTTCTCCTGCTCGGTGTCGGTGATCTTGCAGTACCTGCTCTACCTCTCCAATCTGGGACTTAAGTCCAACTCCGTCAAAGTCCACCTCAGTGCTCTTTCAGCACACCATGTGCCGGTGGACGGCAGACCTCTTTCCAGCGACCCTCTTGTAGCACGGTTTCTCCGAGGTCTCCTTCTACTAAAACCACCTCTGCGCCCGCCAGCACCTGACTGGGATCTGAATGTGGTTTTACAGCGGATCACCTGTCCGCCTTTTGAACCGATGGCTACCTGTTCTCTGCGTTTTCTTTCGTGGAAAACCTTATTCCTGATAGCCCTCACTTCCGCTAGACGCGTAAGTGAATTGCAGGCCCTCGTGTCTGATCCTCCATTCACTCGGTTCTACAAAAATAGGGTAGTCCTACGGACTCACCCAAAATTTCTTCCAAAAGTTGTCTCCCCTTTTCACATCAATCAGGAGGTGGTACTTCCAACCTTCTTTCCCAGGCCTCACTCCAGCCGAGCTGAACGAGTCCTGCATACCCTGGACTGTAGAAGGGCATTGAACTTCTACCTTGACCGTACGCGGGAGCACCGTAAAGCTGCTCAGCTTTTTGTGTCTTTTGACCCCAATAAATTGGGGCTCCCGGTCTCCAAGCGTACCCTGTCCATCTGGGTTGCTGACTGTATCGCTTGGGCTTATGGGGGGCAGCCGGACTCTCCTTAGAAAGTCGAGTCACGGCTCATTGTGTTCGGGCGAAGGCTACGTCAGTGGCTTACCTCCGCTCTGTTCCGCTGGCAGACATCTGCCGGGCCGCTACTTGGTCTTCGAGCGAGACTTTTGCGGTCCATTACTGTCTCGAGAGGGCGTCCCGCAGGGACAGTGCTTTCGGACAGGCAGTCCTCCGAAATCTCTTCGAGGTTTGAGCAACTCCTACCCTCCATCCCGGATGAGGGCTACCGGTGGGTAATAATTCAGCGAAGATTCCTTCCTTCTGTACTGCCGAGCTAGAGGGAGCTCATTTTTGTGCTTAGGGTCTCCGGTAGCCTTAAGCTTGGGAGTCCCATATGTGAGGACTGACTTCCTGCTTGGTCCTGGAGAAAGCGTAGTTACTCACCTGTAACAGGTGTTCTCCAGGAGCAGCAGGAATCAGTCCTCACAACCCTCCCTCCTCCCCGTGGAGTTGCAATCATCTGCTTAAGTTTTTTTGCAAATTTTTATGCTGTCTTTTAGCTATGTCATCAGACTGGCTAAGATGGCACCCTTGGGCGGGAAGGCGACCGCGCATGCGCGCTGCAATTCCCAAAGGCTTTCTGTGAAAGCTGGGGAAAATTGCTCCGCGAGGGCTCCGTCGGCGCCGACGTCACCCATATGTGAGGACTGATTCCTGCTGCTCCTGGAGAACACCTGTTACAGGTGAGTAACTACGCTTTTTTTGTGAAGCACTGCAGATTGCTTCTGGGACCTGTAGCAGATGGTGCCTTTGGCAATGCAGTTCTATCCTGTGCATCTTACTCCCTCCCTCGGTCCTGATTGCTTGAGTATTTCCCTCTTATCTGGACTGGTATAGCTGGATAAGGAAGCAAAAAATTTGCATTCCTGACATTTTTTATTACTTGAATTCTACTACATCTAGTCTAGGACCTATCCTGGAATACTACTACATGTCTTGGATCCTTGCTGCCTCTTGATTGAATTGTCAGTATCAGAGTCTGACACAGTATCCGTTATGGTAAGAACCAAACATTTTGTTCAGTTATTGTTCGTTAATACTTTTTCAGTCTTGCTTTCTGCTTGGCAAGTGTCATACTGGCTTCTCTCTATGATGCAACAGTGGATATATCCACTAGTGCATCACTGAAAGTTGCTCTATGCTGCCTCCAACTGCTGACTGGGGAGCATAAACCACTCATCTCGACTGATCTAGCAGGATTCAGGTATATAAACTTTCTCCTTAATGCAGACATTTCGCTCAGCAATGCTGTAGGCAGGTGGCATGCAAATAAGCTTAGGGCTAAAGTCTCTAATAAACAAGGAGAAGCAAGCCAGGCACATGTGTACAGAGGTCAGCACCTGTATCTTGCACAGAAAAAAAAGTTTTGACACTTGTGCATATGTTCTGGAATGCTGTTTGGTGCACAGCAATAATATTCTGGACTGAAGGTCCTGCTCGGGATAATATCGGTATTCATAAATTTTGATAAGATCAATGTTTGTGCTGGATAGCATTCCAGTACATATCCATAATATTGTTCCAGCATCCCCCACTGCCTTCAGCAAAGCCAGAAAAAAGTTGCTGATTCTGTGCACTCAAACTGGCATAAATTCCTCACCAGCACTGACCGCAGACCTATGTGGTAACCCTTAATGTCTCCTCGGACGTCATGTTTAATATCCCTGCACTAAGCTTAGACTTCAGCTCTTTTGAGCACTTCTCTGCATTTCTGATGTGTAGCTAATTGCTGCATTACCATCCATTTATTAGATTTAAATGTACTCTGCGCTGCTATCTACTGAAGGCTTGCACATGGTTAGTTCACGTTCTTGTGTGCTAAAACCAAACTAACCAAAGGCATTCTGCATCGGCTTATGTGTTGGGAGTGAGTGTTATCCAAATTTTCTATTAAGAATACTTTCCTAAAATAGCCCAGGTCAGAGTAAAGTTGATTGTTACCCCTTCGGTAGAGGGGACCGATGTTATCCCATAGGAAAGCACTAAAACTTCATGCTGTGATAATTGATGTTTTAAGAGGTTTATTATTCCCAATTAGTTCGCACTTCTGTGGGTGGTGTTAGTGAAGGCTTGTCTGTGGGAGTTCTGTTGATTGTCATGTTCTTATGGCAGTTGTGTGTGCAAGTTCTGATGCTCATTTTCATCCATTACTTTAAATGATCTATTCCAGTCATTTGTGGTGTGCAGATGATTTGAGATGAGGGTACTGGTCTTGGTCAAGTTAAGTATGCGGAGCTGCAATTTCCTTTTTCTTTTTGATGGTCCACTCTCTGACGTATGCAATCTTTGCTGTTCTTTCTCAATCTGTATTGTTAGGCTAGCATGCTTCGAAAGAGGTCACAGATCTATTTTTATGAGCGTTCATATTTTTTTTTCATAAGTTGACATGCCAGTTTTATTTTTCAGTTTGCAGAGTTTTTGTAATCTTGTGTTTCTAGGGGATTTCTGATCCTCAGTCCTTTTGGAATGATCTTTCTTCATTATGGGAAAGTAGATGTGGCTGCTCAGTTTTGTTTCATAAATTCACTTCATTTCTTCTTTGTATGATTGGATGGTTACATTGGACTTTCATTAAAGGATATGTATTGGAGTCTAGAATAATCAAAATGTATTTTGGAATGGTTACTCATCTATGCAGTGCTTATTTTATTTTGATGGTCCTATCGCACGGGGCAGTGCTGTGAACTCTCATTTGGGAGATGAGTTCTATTCATCAGGCTGTTGAACTCTTCTCTAGTTATTATACATTATATTTTTCAGGTGTGTAATCCCATGAGGAGAAAATCTCCTTTTTATTTTTATTGTTGCATAGTTCTAATTTATATTTAGTAAAAATATTTAAACTTGCTACTGTTTACTATTTTTATAGTACTAGTAGATGTATAGATCTATATAGCACTATGTATGATCTCCTGTCTCTGTGCAAAGTATTGATAAGGCAGGCAAAGAATTTGAAAGGTTTTCAGTAAAAGCAGAAAGTCATAATAAAAGCTTTTTCAAGTGCATTAAAACAAAAAGCCTATAAGAGAGTCAATTGGATTATTAGATAAGATATGTAAAAGACACTAAGGGAGGACAAGGTGATGGAGAGATTAAATTAATTCTTTGCTTTGGTCTCTATTAAAGATGTACGGGAGTTATCTTGGAAAGAAATGATATTTAAAGGTGATGAATTGGAGGAATTTAAACAAATTTCTGTGAACATGAGACGTAATAGGACAATTTGACAAACTAAAGAGTAGCGAATCACCTGGTTCGGATGGTATACATCCCAGGGTGCTGAACTCAAAAATAAAATTGCAAATCTTCTATTAGAAAACTATAATTAAAATCATCTATAGTACCTGAAGGGTGGAGAGTGACCAACATAATGCCAATTTTTAGAAAGGGTTCGATGGTGATCTAGGAAATGTAGACTAGTGGGCCAAGCCAACATAGATTTAGCAAAAGGGGAAGACTTGCCTCGCCAATCTGCTACATTTTATTTGAAGGTATGAATAAACAGAGGTGAGCCACTTGATAACAGTGTGTCTGGATTTTCAGAAAGCTTTCAACAAGGACTCATGAGAGATTTTTGTGGAATCTAAAAAGTCATGGAATAGAGAGGCATTATTATCATATTGTGAATGGGAGCCGGTTAAAATTAGAAACAAAGTAGGTTTCAATGACCAATTTTCTTAATGGAGAAAGGGGAATAGTGTTTGGCCTTTTTGATTTCACTGGAGTACCAGTGAGCCGAAACACACTGAGTATGTTTTTGTTCTTTGTGGGGTGGTTGCGTATGGAGCAATGGTGGTGGTCCATTTGTCAGTGAGTAAGGCAAGATCAGTTGTGTCTGAGTCTAGTTTTGGAATGATGTGATCTAGCAGATCCTGTTAGTTGAATTCCTTGAACCTTTGATGTGATTGGGCTGGAGGATGTTTTGAGGTGGTGTAGTTGAGCAGTGGTAGTTTAAAGGTGATTGTGTGGTGGTCTGACCATGGAATGGCTGTTACTTGGCATGTGATGTGCTGCATGGCCGATTGGGTTTTTGTTTTTGTATGAATAGCAGATCCAAGGTGTTTCCTTTTCTAAGGGTGGGTACGTTGATTTGGGCGAGGTCCATAGCTTCCATGGCTTCGAGAAACAGACTGACAATTGTGCTAGTAGTGCTGAGTTGAGATTGAATTCTCCCAGCATAAAAAGGGTTTATTTTATTTTTTATTTATTACAGTTTCTTATATACCGCGCTATTCGGTATCAGCGCGGTTTACATCATAACATAACTACCATAACGACAAGTTGTCAGGTTTTACATCGAACAGGGATACAAACTTGGATAACAGGGTAAACTATGTACATAAGCTATTTACACAGCAAGGCTAGGTAAAAATCAGAAAATGAGTATGAGGGCATTTCTAGAGGGGTCTAGAGTGGGTCATTTATTGAGAGGGGTATCTAGGTTTAATTGCTGGCTGGGAAGTATTGGAGGAAGAGGTGGGTTTTGAGTGCCTTCCTGAACTGATATAGATTGGTTATGGCCCTAATGTCAGGGGGTAGTGCATTCCAGCATTTGGGGATATATAAACTGCACGCCCTGTTTGTGGTTGTCTTGTTGCACTTTGCCGATGCCTTTGGTGTGATTAGCAGGTTGACAGCTGTTGCTCTTCTGGATCTGTTGGGGGGTACAATGTGGATAAGATGTGTGAATGAGGTGGAGGAAATACCTTTGATTGCCTTGAAAGCTAATAGAAGTGTTTTGAAGGTGATTCTCCCATGAATAGGTAGCCAGTGTAGCTGTTTGAGAATGGGAGTCACGTGGTCGCTTCTGGTTGCTCCGTAGATGACCCTGGCTGCAGCGTTCATGGCCAACTGTAAGGGGGTGAGTGTGGATTGGGGGAGCCCTTGTAAGATGGCATTTGCAAAATCAAAATCAAATATTCCAGGTAGTATGAATGCATGGTATGTTGAGAGATGGTCTATGTCTGCATTGAAAGCTCTCTACACCAGGCAAATGGTAAGGTATTTGTTTTTCACAACCAGGGTGTTGGTTGTGTTAGTTGTGGTGAGCTTGGTTTCAATAATTGTAATAATAATTGTTTTCTGCCAAGATGAAGACTCCGCCTCCTTTTCTTCCCCATCTTGAACAGCTGTGTAGGGTTGATGTAGTTATAGTGAGTTGGTTTGCTAGCCCATTGTCTGTCAGTCAGCCAAGATTCTGGGACAAGTAGTATGTCAATGTTGTGTTCCTTTTTGTAGTCTGAGAGGGTATTAATTTTGTTATATGATTGAGTGGGTATTAACCAGAGCACATTTGGACCCCCCCCCTGACGTAGTAGTTTCATTGTTTTTATTGTTGTCTTGTCTCAGCTAGATTTTGGTCCTGTTTTCCCCCTGTCTGTCGTTGTTTTAATTGAGTCAGTCTGTGTTTTGGTTGCGATTATTGTTTGTTGTTTTTGCTTTGCACTGTCCTTTCTTTTGCTTTCCTGTTATATTTTGGCGTTCCTTTTTCTATAGTTTGCAGTGTTGACCTTTTATTTTTTTGTACACCGCTTTTATGTTTCGGCCTAAGCGGTTTATCAAATTTTAAATAAAGATAAAGATTTACTGGATGGGATTTGCTGCATGTCTGATGGTTTAGGTTCAGTGGAGCTTGTCTGTGTGATTCTATTGAGTCTATGATATCTCTTGATGTAATGTGCATGAATGTGGGGTGCTGGTATTAAGTCCCTCTGTTTGTAAATGATAGAGATCAGTTCATTCTGCATGGTTGTGTTGCGGGTGTATTGAAGAGTAGTGGTGAGCAGGAGTAGTCCTGTTGAGACCCGTGCCATTTTCGTGTGAGTATTTATGCTGACCTTTGCTTGCTGGTGAAGGTCTTGCTTGGCCTTGGCGGTGGGGAGCAAGATGGGCTCCCCTTCTGCTCCCCTACTTTTAATGTTGATCAGGGATGGTGTGGTGAAGCTGGTAGTGGACTGCCTTTAAATTGCTGGTCAGGGTATATCAGGAATCTGTGCTAGGCTCTCAGCTTTTACTTACCAGATATTGGTGACATGGACTGAATAGTTTTGGGGCAGGAAACTGGATATGATGTACCTTTGGTTTGACCCAGTATGACACTTCTTATGACTGTCATCGCATTTTTGTTATGTTCTTATATCTTTTTCCTGCAGGTCCCTGCTTAAGGGCCACACCAAAGGGCCCTCTGGCGCAGGTGCGCCTGAGCACACCAGTGTTTAAATGGCTGCTGCAAGTCTGTCTTCACCTCGATTGGCCTTGTTGGAGGGGAGCCACTCTCCTTCAATGAAGTCAATCGGGTGGAGGAGAGGAGTCTAGCTCCTGACCATGCTGGTGTTTAAGTGGCTGCTGCAAGTGTGTCTTGTCCCGGTTGGCCTTGTCGGAGGGGAGCGGGGAAGAGCTTACCTGCCTGCTCTCCCTCAATAGATTGAAAGTAATATTTTTTTTAATTTTTTTTTTAATTTAAAATGTTAGCACTATTTTCTTCCAAGTCCCACCACGCCCCAGGAACCATGTTGTCCTTATGACATATGACATTTGGAGTGCTAATCCTGCAGGAGTTATCTGGTCATAAGCAAAGCAGATGCAATCCACTAGTCATCTGGACAAGGTGGATTCATTGATGGCAGCCCCTGCTTTGTTTGGATCAAAAATAACAAAAAGTTGGGTAGACTTTCCGAGTGCTTTTAGTCTGCTCCAAATAGAAGGCCAAGGCTCTTTGGCAGTCCACTGCATGCAATTACTTTCACCTTTGTGAGCAAGAGGTCTTACTAATAGAAAACTGAGATGTCAACTCAGTCGGATCTAGTCACGTTCTGGATGGGCAAAAGACAGAGAAACGCGAGACAACTGGGATGGGAAAGCGGATGATGAGCAAACATCTACCTTGACTGCAAATTGGACAGGCGTTGATTTAACTGAGTGGAAATTATGCAGCTTCCACGCAGCCGCAAAAAAAAAAAAAACTTATTTATAAGTATAACTATGTAACTTAGGGGCTTGTTTACAAAGCCGCGGTAGTGGTTCGCGATCGCGATCGCAGCCGCGGCCCCATTGAAATCAATGGGGCCGCGGCTCCGATTACGATCGCAAACCGCTACCGCGGCTTTGTAAACAAGCCCCTTAGTCTTTAGATCTTTGGGATCCAGTTACCAGATGTGGGGTCTGTATAACTAGGATTCATTTCGGTCAGTACATTGGTCATGTTACTGAGTCCCCTTAGTGCTCTTTAAATAGTAAAGTTTTTTGAGTAATTTGCAAAATGATTTTGAGTCTTTAGTGGCTTTTATATTCTCTGGTAGGACATTCCATAGTCCTAGTGCGTAAAATAAGAATGCTTGTTTTGATGTTGCTATATAACATTTCGTATATTCCAGTGGTACAAGTAAAAGGTTTGTGCAATTTCTTCGTTCTCTGTTTTTTGGAGTATTTTGAAGTAGAGATCCCAAGTAAGTGAGTGTCATTCTGTAAGGTCTTGAATGTTGTGTGTCAAATTGTGAATTTAATTCTGCTTTCTGTTGGTAACCAGTGGAGTTGTCTTAATACTGGAGTAATATGCTTGTGAATTGTCTTAATACTGGAGTAATATGCTTGTGAATTATGCTTGTGAACAGCATCTGAATACTACGAGCAGATAGTAGATTCCCCCACTCACCAAAAAGGGAGCACGCTTGACCTGATCTTCAGCCCTCAACCTGAAGTCAGCCCTGATCATAAGTTCAACGTTACTACCTCCCCTGTACCATGGTCTGACCATAATCTAGTCAGTTTTCAACTACCATTACGCCAGGAAAGAGAACAGGCCCAAAAACCAGCTGACAAAGGAGCAACCCTCCCCTTACACTTCAGACCTTTCAACAGCGAGGAGATCATCACAAAGGTCCTCCCCAACATCACAACCACTGCATCAAATCTCGAAGAAATGCTTGCCTCATGGAACAACAACCTGAGCTCATACGCTCATTTACCTACCCATTCTAAACCTAAAATTACCAGGAAGTAACCTAAAAAGAAGGAACCTGCACCCTGGTACAAGACCTCTCTACAGTCGCTGAGGAAAATCGAAAGAAAATGGAGACGTACCCGTACAGCATCAGCCCTGACACACTACAACTCCTGCCTACAAGCCCATCGAGATCTAATATCAACCAAAATAAAAGAATACCACTCTATCTTGCTTTGTCGATCAATGAACAAGCCCCATGACCTGTTCAACATTATGAAGACCCTAACTAAGGAACCCTCAGCGTCTCAGGAAGTCTCGATCCACCCCCAAGACTATGCTGATTTCATGATAGCCCAAAACAATAATGTACTCAAAGCTAAACCATCTTGCCCTATCAAGAACCCACCCATGCAACTCACATCCTTTTCAACACCGTCTCCCACTAGCATCGAGAGCACCTTAGCTAACATCAATGCCACCACTGCCCCCAACGATCCTTGCCCAGCCTTCTGGATAAGGTCGTTACGTCACGAGATCAGCCCAATAATAGCAAAAATCATCGATCTCTCCTTCTCTTCTGGCCAATTCCCTTCAGGCCTAAAACAGACATCCATCAGACCCCTTTTGAAGAACGCCAAACTAGACGCTAAAAAGGTCGAATCATACCGACCTATCTCAAGCATCCTGCTCCTATCAAAAATAATTGAGAAGGTTGTTCAGCATCAGTTACAGGACCATGTGGACTCCTATGCCCCCCTCGATACGAGCCAACACGGCTTCAGAGAAAATCATGGTGTTGAAACGCTCCTTACCACCCTCATCAATACACTAATTACCGGGATTGACAACATCAAACAAGGCTAAGCGCTTATATTCCTAGATATCGCTGCTGCATTCGATTCGGTGAATCACGAGCAACTCCTAATCCGACTCAAAGATAAAGGGATAAGTGAATTAGCATGGCTATGGTGCAGGTCTTACTTAACAGATAGGTGGCAGCAAGTTAAAATAGGTTCCACATCCTCGCAGCCTTTCCAACAGCACCACGGTGTCCCCCAGGGCTCGTCCCTTTCCGCCCTCCTATTTAATATCTACATGCAACCTATTTGTGACATAATCCGCTCATTTGACATCTCATGCCTGCTCTAAGCAGACGACATTCTGCTCTTCTCTCCATTCACAACTGAAAACTCGGACTTCACCCAACTGACAAAATGCTTTGATGCCATAACCGACTGGCTCCATTCATAAAGCCTCAAGATCAACTTCAACAAAACTGACATACTGTTTGTGACTAGAAACCAGTCCTTCTCCCCCCCCACCAACCTTGAAGACAAGAGATGCAGAACTCACGAGCAGACCTAGCATCCGCTACCTAGGAGTGACATTGGACCATCAGCTCAATTTCAAAGCACACATCAGTAACACCATCAAACAAATATACCACAAGATAAGAACTCTACGACATCTTCGACCCCTGTTGCAACCCGATGATTTCAGATCAATATTTCAGTCTCTGGTTATCCCCCACCTTGACAATGCTAACGTAATCTTGCAAGGCCTACCCAAGAGCACCTTAAACCCCCTACAGCTTGCCATGAATGCGGCTGCCCGTGTCCTAAGTGGAGCTGCTAGAGGTGATCACATTACCCCGGTCCTTATGAACCTACATTGGCTGCCGATATACTGTAGGTTAACTTATAAAGCAATTATCATAACCTTCAAGGTCATTAACAAAACAGCCCCTACAGCCTTAATGGACCTTGTTCACCCTGTATCAGCAAACAGAGAGAGGAGATCCTGCACAGCTAACTCTACAGATCCCCAAAGAAATAACGAAATGCAACAAATCAACAAAAAACAGAGCCTTTAGTCTCTGTGCCCCTAGCTGCTGGAATGCCCTCCCAGTGTCCATCAGAACCATAACAAACCTAACCCAATTCAGAAAGGCGCTAAAGCACCACCTATTTCTCCTACACTACTCGCAATACACCAACCTAACACCATCTATCACACGCACAACAATGACCATTGGAAATGCTGTCAAAGATTGTACATATTGTAGATACAAATTGTAGATAACTATCTTAAATTGTATATAGTTCCCCTGTTGAATTCCAAGTTCAATCCCCTGTTTCATTGTAAGTGCCTACTTTGCACATTATCGTTATATGTAAACCGCGCTGATTTTTAAGAGTGCGGTATATAAGAACCTTAAATAAATAAATTGGGATTTTTGATATGAATCTTGCCACTGCATTGTTGTGCCATCTGTAACCTGTTTATGGCTTCTTTCGAAAGACCATTCAAGATACTGTTACAGAAGTCCAGGTGAGAGTAATCCATTGCTTGTACTGTCGTCCGGACGTCGGTCTGTAATATGAGAGGTCATAGGTGGTGAAATGCTTTTAGCTTTGAAAATATTGATCTGACAGTATTGTTGATGTGAATAGTCAAGGTTCATTGTTGATCCGGTGTGATACCTAAGTATCTCACTTCCCTTTTTACTTCTAGGATTGCATCTCTGTCCTTTAGATGAGTTGGTGGATTGAATGTTTTATCTTTTGAGATACAGAAACCTCCGTTCTACTGAAATTTATTTATTTAGGTTTTTTCTATACTGCGCTCTTTAGCATCAGCTCGGTTTACATTATAACAATTTTGTGCAGTGCAGACAGCATCTGAACTGTACTTACAAGGAACAGGGTTTACAACTTGGCTAACTGGGGGAACTATATACAGGCTACATAGCAGCAAGCTAATTGGATAAGAGACTATATACAGGCAGGATAGTCAGGTCAGGTGGGGACATACATAGGGGACAGGTTGTGAGCTATATACAGTTGCTAGCCAGGTGTTTGGGGGTGTTGTTGGTCTGGAGTGTGACTGCATGTCGTTGTTGGTGTCTGTGTGAGGTTGGGCGTTGTGAGTCTCCGTCCTGGGAGTAGTACTGGAGGAACAAGTGGTGTTTCAGAGCCTTTCTGAATTGGGCGAGGTCAGATATGGAGCGGACCTCAGGTGGTAGAGCATTCCAACAAGTGGGAGCGTAATACACGAAGGCCCTGTTTCTTGTTGCATGCGAGCACTTCGTGATCTTGATGGGAATGTTCAGTGTATTGACAGCGGTTGACCTTCTGACCCTGTTTGAGGGGGTGAGAAGGACAAGATCCATGATGGTGGTGGAAGTGATGCCGTGAATGGCCTTGAAAGTCATCAGAAGGATTTTGAAGGTAAGTCTGCAGTGGACAGGTAGCCAATGTAGTTTCTTCATAATTGGAGTTATATGGTCACACCTGGAGGCTCCGTGTAATATTCTGGCGACTGCATTCATCGCAAGCTGCAACGGGTTCAGTGTGCTTTTTGGGAGACCTTGTAGGACTGCGTTGGCATAGTCAAAATGGGGGGTTACTAAAGCCTGGAAGACTGTCTGGAAGTCCTTCGGTGCCAGCAGTGGTCTGAGATGCCGGACCGTGTTTATTTTGTGATAATACTGCTCTGATGGTGTTATTTATGTGGGCTTTCATGTCCAACTGTTGGTCAAGGATGACACCTAGGTAGCGGATCGTGGCTTTACTTTGAAGTTCCGCGCCTCTCACCCTTAGAGATGCAGGGGGGGGGGTGAATGCTTGGTTCCTAGTGATGAATAGTGCCTCAGTTTTCTTAAAGTTTATTCTGAGGTTTTGTGTGTGGAGCCATTCTGTTACGGCATCGAAACAGGTGGTTAGTGGTGCGAAATCAGAGTGGTCAGTTGCAAATGGCATGTAGAGTAGCACATCGTCCGCGTACATGAGGCAGGAGATATTTTGAAAGAGCGGGTTATTGCACAGATGGGCTGCATATATACATTGAAAAATAGTGCTGAGAGCGAAGAACCCTGCGGTACGCCTTGTTTTTGCCGGAACGGATTGGAGGTCTTGAGGCCAGTACGTACGTGCTACCATCTGTCTGTGAGGTAGGATCTACACCAGCTCAAGGCTGTGTCCTGGATCCCCTTCTCTGCGAGACGCCCTAGGAGCAGTTTGTGGTCCACAGAGTCGAAGGCTGCGTCAATGTCCAGGAAGATTAAGGCGTATCCCTGTCTTATGTTGTCCAGTCCAGTGATTAGTGTATTGAAGAGGCTGGTCAGGAGCGTCTCAACTCCGTGCAGTTCCCTGAACCTGTGTTGAATTGGGTCAAGGGGGGCAGTAGTTTCGATATGGTGTTGGATTTGCCGTTGGACAAGTTTCTCAATTATTTTGGCCATTAGAGAGATGCTTGAAATTGGTCTGTAGGAATCCACTTTCAGGGGATCAAGTTTGGTGTTCTTTAGAAGTGGCCTGATGGATGTTTGTTTCAAGCTTTGTGGGAAGATGCCTGTGGAGAAGGATAGGCCTATAAATTCGGCCAGAAATTAATATGAAGATTATGCTCAGATAACCATGTAGCTATATCATTGAAGCATACCAGTATTCCTGTGGTGTTCGCTTGGTTTGTGCCAACTAGAGAGTACAACAACATATCTGTGTAAATGTGATAATGAATACTGTTATCCTGGATGATCTTGCAGATTGGTTGAATATAGATATTAAATAGAGGAGCTGATAGGGCAGAGCCTTGTGGAATACCTTGTCTTTGTGAAAATAGTTGAGACATTTTACCTATCTTTATCTGTTGCCTCCTTTCAGAAAGGTGTGATTTAAACCATAGCAATGCTGTGTCCTTAATATCGTGTTCAGAAGTATGTTGTGGTCTATGGCATCATAAGCCGCCTTATTGTCGAGGAAAATTAATATGAAGCACTTTTTTTATTTATCGATTCCTTGTATTATCCCATCCATGAGCGATATGAGTAGTGTTTCTACTCCATGTCCTGTTCGAAATCCGTGTTGTGGGTCCAGCAGTGTTTTTCCATCAACATGATCTTGAAGTTGTTGAACTACCTTTTCTATTACCTTCACCAAGAGTGGCAGACTCAAAATAGGTCTATACAAGATTGGTTCCAACTTATTTAGTGAGGGGTTCTTTAATTCTGGTCGGATTGAAGCTATTTTAAGTTCTTTGGGAAAGTATCCTTTTGCTAGTGAGGCATGTACTATCTTGAGAATTAAGGGAGCAAATTCCTCACAAGTTATCTTTATCCAGCTCACTGGGTATGGATCTCTGGCTGAGGTGGTTGTATTCAGTTTTGATATGATGGTTTTCATCTGATTTAAGGAGACTAGTGAAAATTGCTACCAGGAAGCATTCATTTCCGAATGAACATCTTGTACTCCATTTGCTGCTAGATATTTGTTTACTTTTCCTATGTAGTAAGTGCCTGTGGTTTGCGGGCTTGGTATGGTGTTTGACCTCTTGTTCTGTGGAGATTTGGTTAGAGATTTAACTGTCCCAAATAACTCTTTTGGCTTGTTTAAGGATGCCATTATTATTTTTGTGTGGTAGTCTCTCATTTCTATTAATACAGAGACTATATTCTTCTAAGTAGTTTATTTGGCTGTCTATTTTCTTAGTTTTTCTCCAGTTCCTTTCCAGCTTCCTAAGTTGTTTTTTTAGGTTCCTTAGTTCTTGGGTGTACCAAACTGCATTCTTTTTCCTTTTCCTGTTTATAAGGTCCTTGGTTCTGTTGCTGCCGAATTTGAGGTATCCGTGGAAAGGCATGGTGTGATTTTTTTTTTCTAGGAAGGCCTTGTTAAATTTGCGATATCTTCGGAGTGCATTCCTAAATGTATTTGGGATGTTCACATCTACTATGCTGGGTATGGTGAAGTTGACTGTATAATGGTCAGACCATGGGATCTGTTGGGTTTGCATTAAAGGTTGGTTCTGTGATGCTATCATTTCTGCGTGTATGAATATAAGGACTAATTTGTTACCTTTAACAAGTGTGGCATTCTGTATGATCTGTTGGCATTCCAGCTCTTCCATTGAATCCAAGAATGCTAGGATGTGGTCAGATTTGGGTGTAAAATCTCCCAATATTATAGTGTATTTGAGTAAATTATGTGTACATATAATTTTAAGAATGGTCAATAGATCCTTTCCACTGGAAGTAGATCTATATACTAAGCATATCAATGGATGTTTTTCTATTAGTAGTATATCCATGTTTCCACATTTTTCATTGCCATCACTGAGAATTTGTGCGCCTTGCTTGATATGATGCTCACTCTTCCTCCCTTCTTCTCCATTCTTTGGCAGTTAAATATGTCTTATCCATCCGGTTTCAGTTGGTTTTTGAGAACCGTGTCATTTGTAGTGAGCTATGATTTCACTTATGAATAAAGCATCCAGGTGGTTGTTAATGTAATCTGTTATAGGGATTTTATTTCTAACAGAATTTGCATTAACTAGTGTGCATTTGAGTTCTGTTGGAATGTCTGAGGCCATCGAAGTGCTTTGTCTTGGGTTGAGTATCGAGATAGGTATGATCCTATGCTTATTCTATCCATTTTGAATACATGGTTTGCATGTATCTCAATTTGATCTATGTTGTTAAATTGTGTGCATGATTGGAATAGGTTGTGTGTAAGTATTTAGAGACCTTGTCAGAGATGTTAAAGTAGCACTAAAACAGCTAAGATTAATGTGAATTGCTTGAGATCTATGGTAATTTGTTTCCTGTTATCCGTAGCGTATTTATTGTTGGTGTTATTGTTTATTTAGTTCACTGTGTCTCTTTGGTGCTTGCTTTATCCTTCGATGTATGTGGTGAGTGCTTTCTGCTCCTTGGGTGGATTATTGAAAACTTGCATAAATGCTAAGCTACCCAACTCTACTACTCCAAGCCTTAGTACTGTGTTTATTCGCTAAACCTTCAGGCCCAAACCTAGCTGAAAGGAGGTGTGAGGTAATGCTCCTAATGATGATGTGGAGTGAAGATCTTACCTCAACTCCTGCCTTTGCAATGACATGGAGGTGTCTGTGTTGGTAACTCCCTAGTAATTGCAGGTTAGAGTTCCAGTGTCTTAAAGTAGCCTTTGAGCCTCTTATTTTATATTTGATTGATGGCTTGGGATTGTTTGACCATGCCTCTGGTACGCGCATAAGGGCCCCTCTGGCGAGGCCCACAGGCGCACCTCAGGGGAAGCTTTCATTTAAATAAGCTGCTCCTGCAGCGATTGGCTGTGGCATGGTGAGATGGGAGCTCCTGCTCTCACCTGCTGGTCCCGGCGTCAATATCTTCCTATAACACAATACTCTCCTCTGCTCTGGATGCTCTTGTTCCTCCCACTTCACATTCTGTGAGCTGTAAGGTTTAAGGTTTAATCATTTGATAAAAACCGCCTTTCTATATCACTGTACTGTACCTGAGCTCTGGCTGTCTTGTAAAACCCACTACCTATGTTCTTGTGCCCGCTCAGCTGAGCACCTTTGGCTCAAATCCCGCACCCTTTCGAACTTCCTACATTTCAAATTCATGCAAACCTCTTTCCTGTCTGCTATAGCACTCGCCATGCAAGAGTACTATGTCCATCTGACTAACTCTCTTGCCTCTGACCCTTTTCATTTCTCTACAACTCTCAACTCTCTTCTCAAAGTACCTCAGTCCCTTTCTGCCCAGACCTTGGCTGACTACTTTGATGTTAGTCCTCAAGATTACTTTTGAATTCCTTCTGGGGTCGCCTCCATCACCCCTTCCCCCTCTTCACTTCCAAATCCTTCTCTTAACTTCTTTCTTCACCCTTTCTTCCTTTTCTAAGATCACTGAGGATGTTGCCACATATCTTCTCTCCTCCAAACCTTGACTACCTGCTCCTCTGATCCTATTCCCACCTGTCTACTATGAGTCATCTCTGCTGTCATCCATTCCATTTCTCATATACTCAACCTATTGCTTTCCACTGCAACTGTTCCTGCAGCTTTCAAGCATACTGTGGTTACATCTATCTTCAAGAACCCCTCACCTAGACCCTGCTTGTCCTGATTATTGACCCATCTCCCTCCTCTCCTTTATTTCTAAACCATTTGAATGTGTGGTTCACCGCTGTTGTCTTTATTTTTTCTCCTCTCAAACCTTTCTAGATCCATTTCAATCTAGCTTTTGTCCTCTACATTCTACTGAAACGGCTTTTGCCAAAGTCTCCAGTGACTTCTCCTGGCCAAATGCAAGGGACTTTACTCGATCCTCATTCTTCTTGACCTTCTTGCTGCTTTTGACACCGTTAATGAGCACCACCTTCTTCATACCCTGTCCTCACTTTGATTTAAGCGCTCTGTTCTGTCCTGATTCTCCTCTTCTCTCCCACTGCACTTTTAGTGTATGTCCTAGTGGATCCTCCCCTACCGCTATCATGCTTTGTTGTGGTGTACACCAGGGGCTGTGTCTTGGGTCCTCTCCTTTTCTCTCTCTACATTTTGACCCATGGTGCACTAATCTCCTCTCAGTTTTCAGTACCATCTGTACGTTGATGACACCCAGATCTACCTCTCTGCACCTGAAATCTCTCCAGGAATCCAGGCCCGTATCTCCGCCTACTTATCTGATATTAGTTCCTGGATGTCTTACCACCATCTGAAATTGAACATGGCCAAAACTGAGCTCTTTATCTTTATATTTCCCCCTAAGCCTACTCCCCCCTTCCTCCTTTCTCTAATTCTGTGGATAACACTCTACTCCTCTTTGTTTCCTCGGCTCGCAACCTAGAAGTCACCTTTGACTCCTCCATCTCCTTCTCGACACACATCCAACAGATAGCTAAAATTTGTCACTTTTCTCTATAGCATTGGCAAAATTGTCCCTTCCTTTCTGAACACACTATTAAGACCCTAATCTTGTCACCACCCGTTTAGACTATTGCAACCTCTTTTATGCTGGTCTTCTGAATCATCTCTTCCCACTTCAGTCTGTTCAGAATGCAGCTGCACGGCTAATTTTCCACCCGTGTTGCTGTGCTCATGTCATCCCTCTTCTCAAGTCATTTCATTGGTTTCCTATCCATTTCAGCATCCAGTTCAAACTTCTACTACTAGCCTCTAAGTGCCTTCATTCGGCTGCTCCTCACTACTTTTCCTCTCTTCTCTCCCTACACCCCTCCTCAAGAACTCCGCTCTTCACAGACAAATCACTTCTGTTTGTGCCCTTCTCTTGGATCTTTCTACCTTGCTGCCCCTTAGGCCTGGAACAAATTATCCAAGTTGGTACATCGGGCTCCATCTGTGGCCCTGTTCAAATCCAGGCTAAAAACTCACTTCTTTGAGACTGCTTTTGGATTCTGATCCCCCTCGTCACCTGTTCACTTAGATATATCCTAGTCCCCACTTGTGTTGTCTGTCTTGACGACTGTAAACTCTTATGAGCAGGAACTATCTCATCTCCAGGAACAAGCAGGAATGAGTCTTCACATATGGGTACGTCGGTACCGACAGAGCCTGCGCGGGAACGCTCCCCAGCGTCCAATCAGAAAGCTTTTGGGAGCATCCCTCAGCACCTGCGTGTGCTGCCTTCCCGCCTTTCCAACTGTCTCTCCTCAGTTTTCATTTTTCCACAGAGCCGGCAGGACGTCCTCCTGTCACCGCAGAAAATTCTTCTTTAATTCTTTTTATTTCTTGTGGTCGCGGCTGTCTCCCCGACTCCACCGGTACCGCCGGTGTTTCTTTTTTCTTTTTACTGAAAAATTTTCCCTTCAGGGTATATTTTTTCTTCTGTCTTAAATTTGAGGCCTTTTAGGCCTGTCCGTGTTCCTCATGGAACCGCCAGCCTTTTTCTCTAAGAAATGTTTAAGCTGTGGCGGTACAGCTTTATTCTTAGACTCCAAAAGCTGGTGTTTAACCTGTTTGGGTTCTGATCATTTTCCTCCACAGCCCTCCGGCTTCAGTTTTGTGAGAAGAGATATTCAACATCGAGTTTCTCTCGATACCAGGTTCCCGTCCAGTGTCAGGGCACCGAACATTTCTTCTTCTACACGGGATCAGGTAACCCCCAAACAGTCTGTTAAGACTAGCCAACCCTCGAGTGGTAGGTCTCATGCACGGCATGAAGACGGCTCCGGCCTTGCCCTCGAGGGTCCATTGGCTTCAAAACCCCGGCGGGAGTCTTCGGTCTCCAAAGCCTATGAGGGGTTTCAGGTTGTTTCTGGGGCTCACCCCTCACAGAACATACCTGAGCCATGCTCGGTGGTGGCATCCGCTTCGAGCGGTACCGATATCCCGGCATCGGCACTGGTGTTGGACGTTACACTCCTCACCAGGGATCGTCATCTGGCTTTCTCTGTACCTTCGCGACTGGTGGATACCCTCCAGATTGACTTTCCAGTATCGGCATCGATGCCGATACTACCACCAAAGTCGGTACCCTCTAGACACGCATCGATAGACTCGCTCCCCTCGATGCCGAGTCTGGAATCGATCTCTAGTCTGGAAGACTGGGTACCGACACGTCTCGGTACCGATACCTATCGGTACCGGACGCTATGTACTGGGGATGATTACCGAAGGCATTCGGTTACCTCGGTACCATTTGAGCTGACACCGATGACTGCTCCGGTGTTGGTGTCTTCGATTCCGACAGCGCTACCGGTATCGGTATCGGTATCGGTATCCACAGTAGCATCAGGGCCAGCTCCTTCCATGCTTCTTTCACCAGGGTCGCTCCTTTCTATACCAAGTCTGGAGTCGATACCTGGCATGGACGATGTAGTACTGACTGTCACAGGTCCTGACCTCCAGTACCAGCATCCATCCCTTAAGGATCCTTTTTTGCACCGTGCAGGATCTTATCTTCCTATATATTCAGGTAGATCCTCCGGTGCCCAGGCTAGTTCTTCAGATCTAGCCTGTCCTGGGTAGGTTCTCTTTGGAGGTCCTTCTTTTCAGGATTTCCTCTTGGATATGGCAAGATCCCTTTCCATTCCTATCCCTGGCCATGATCCCACACAAGGCTCTGTTTCTACTGAAACAAAGGAGAACATAATGCTTCCTTTGCATCATTCCTTGCGGGATCTTCTTCTAAGAATGTGGGAAGCACCTTTAAGGGTACCCCCACCTTCTAGAGCAATTGATCTTCTGTATCAACTGCCCCCCTCTCCAGGGTTTCAAAAGACTCAACTTCCTCATCATTCCATTGTGGTGGAATCAGCAATGAGGAAGGTGAAAAGTAAGAAAAAGCACTCTTCTTACCCACCAGGTCGTGAGTCTAGGACACTAGATGCCTTTGGACGTCAAACCTTCCAGACATCCATGCTGTCAGCAAGGATTCTCTCATATATTTTTTATATGAGTCTATCTCTTCAGGAGGTCTCAAAGAAATTATATCTTTTGACTCCTTTTCTTTCAGAGCCCAAGACTGCAGACTATTCCTTACTACTTAGTCATATTCAAAATATCTCTTGGTTTCTTACTCGTGCTTCCCTAGACTCATTTGAGTCTGTTAGCAGAACTTCTGCTATAGCCATAGGGGCACAACGTAGAGCCTGGCTCCAAGCTTCAGACTTAGACAAATGGGCACAACAAAGACTGGGTAATACTCCTTGCACTGGAGAAAATCTCTTCCATAAGGAGTCTTTACATCAGGTTGCTCAGTGGTCCACTGACTTCCCTGTTTCTGAAGGCTATCCTAAGCCTTCTCCTTCCCCAGTAGGAAGGAAATGCCCTGCCAAACCTTCTTTCCCTAGGAGGAGAAGGTTTTACTCTTCTCCTGCCCATCGTACAGATGTTCCCAAGCAGGGGAGGCATCGCTCTGGTCTGAAGAATCCAAACCCTCGCCAGGCTAAACAAACCCAGCAACCATAGGGTTCTGATTAGTCTTTTTTCTGCCTCTTGGGATTTAGAACCTACAGTTGACTTCTTCTCAGCAGAGGTTTTTCACTGTTTTCATTCTAAACTTTACACATGGCGTCCAGTTCTCCTAGATATACTGAGCTGTCAGGATATTCATGTCTATGGGTCACAGCTTTCTCCTCTTCTTCCTTCTAAGAAGAGGGGTTTAACAACTATCACATGATAGTTTTCTGTACCAACATGAATTCTTCCTTCTACAGACTTACCACATGGTAAGTCATTTTTCAGCTCTTGTTTCTCTACCCTCTTATCCAGTTTTTCCTCTGTAAGAGTGGTACCTTTGCACTGGAGGGCTGCTTCTTCTCAGCCTTTCTAGTCTTTCCATTCCAGTGTGGAGTTTTTTCTTTCGAGTAAACTCCCTTCTTTTTGCTTGGGCAGCTCATCAGACAGTGACAGATTTCTTACTCTTGTTCTGTCTGTTCTTTCTGTTTTACACAGAAAGATTCTCTCTGCTGTCTTATCAGTAGCTGCCCATGCAGGAGCTCTAGTGATTGGACCACTGGTACTTTTCCACAAGTATACACAGTTGTCCTCCACCACTTTCTGTCTGACCTTAGTAGTGATTCCAAGACAGTGCATACATCTTTCTTGGGCAATCCTTATCACTACAGGCTTATCACACTATCTTCTATTCTCGCCATCTCCAATTCCTTTGGGTTTGGCAGCATAGTTGACGTGGCTGCTGGCTTTTCTAACAGCCAGTTCTATCTCCCAACTCTCCTGCATAATGCGCTCTGCAATTTTACATAGAAGCTTTCCACTATGGGCCCTTGCTAGAGAGCATGGGGTTTTTTCTCTAATGACTATCCTACATGGTTGAAAAAAAGGCTTCCTCAGTCATGCCCCCAATGACTGAGAGGGTTCTTCATACCCTACTATTTCCTTTTAAAACAAAGGACATAATTTCCTCTACTCCATTTACTGGGGGATTTTAACGTTCATTTTGATGCCCCTACCTCAGCCAGGGATATCGCCTTCTCCTCCCTACTTCGTGATCTCTCCCTACATCAGCATGTTTCTTCACCCACTCATGTTGCAGGACACATCCTTGATTTAATTATTTCCCCACGATCTTCTCCATATACCATTTCTGCCCCTTCTGTAGTTTCCATACCCTGGTCAGATCATCTTTACCTCTTGTTCACTTTTCAGGCCCCTTCCTTGATTCCCCCTCCGCTTTCTCCACCCGTTCGTCCCTCCCGGCTCTTTAATTCGTCCACTATGCAGGCTTTTTCTACTGCTCTTCCTCCTCTCCCATCTGATTTCCCTTCCCGTTCACCCTCCTCCCAGGTCACAATGTGGAATTTCGAGTTATCACGCACCCTCGACCAAGTTGCCCCTATTAAACTTGTCAAACCACGGCGCCATCCTCATCAGTCCTGGTACCACGCCGGGCTCTCTCTACTTCGATCTCATTTACGAAGAGCTGAGCGTCTTTGGCGCAAGGCCCCTTCTGCTTCCTCTTATCACAAATTTAAATCTTGTCATGCCCATTATCGCTCCGCTATTCACCAGGCAAAATGCTCTTTTTACACCTCAACAATCATAGCTGCCCCCAATAGATCCCGTCAGCTTTTTGCTACACTGAACACTCTTTCTCATTTACAGTCTTCCTCGGTTCACGGTTCCTCTCATCCCAACACAGCTCCTAGCCCTACTACCCTGGCGTCTTTTTTTTCTCTGCCAAAATCCAAAACCTCCGTTCCTCTCTCCCTCATTGTCCACAAGCCCTGCCATCACCTCCTCCTATCTCTCCCCCACTTTCTTCATGTCTCTCCCACACCTGGTCCTCCTTCTCTTCTGTCTCCTCTTCAGAAGTACTTCATCTTCTGTCCACTACTCGGAAAACTACCTGTGATTTGGATCCTATTCCTTCTTTTTGGTTCTCTGAACCTCCTCCTTCATTACTGCAACCTCTGCTGACTATCATTAACTCTAGTTTATCCTCTGGTTTCTTCCCTACCCCCTGGAAACATGCCACAGTTCGCCCTCTCCTAAAACAACCTACCCTTGATCCCTCCAACCCTGCTCACTACCGTCCCGTTTCCAATCTCCCTTTCGCCTCTAAGCTACTGGAAAAGGTTTTCTCACAACTTTCTCACTACCTTGCTGTTACACTATTTCTTCATCCCAGGCAATCCGGTTTCAGACCTGGTTTTGGTGTCGAATCCACAATCACTGCTGTATTAAATGAAATTCGCACTTCTCACGACCAGGGCAACATCACTTTAGCGGTATCACTCGATCTCTCGGCAGCATTCGACCTGGTTGACCACGCCCTTCTTCTCTCTCGTCTTCGGGATGCAGGTATTCGTGGTTCGGTATATCATTGGTTTCATTCATTTCTCTGCCATCGGTCCTTTGCTATTTCCTCTTCTCATTCACGCTCCGACCATTTTCCACTCCCTTGTGGTGTCCCTCAGGGTTCTATCTTGGCTCCTTTACTGTTTAATGTTTTTCTTGCCCCTTTGGCACTGATTATCCAACAATCTGGGATTTCATGTTACTTCTATGCTGACGATATCTTTTTGTTGCATCACACTTCCTCATTCTGTCCTGATATCTCACCTTTAGAAGATTGTTTGTCCTCTATTTCTTCTTGGCTTTCCTCTAACTGCTTGGTGCTTAATATTAATAAGACTGCTGCAATTTGGTTTCCCCACACCTCTCCTACTCCCTCACTTGCTCCATCCCTTGCAGGCTCCACCATCACTGTAGTTCCTAAGCTTCGTTACCTTGGGGTGTTTCTTGATAGTGCCCTTAGTTTCCATGACCATATTTCGCATATTTCTCGGTGTTCTTTTCTATGTCTCCGGAAAATTCGTGCTGTTCGTCCCTTTCTGTCCACTCAGGCTCTCACTACTCTCCTTCTTTCTTTGGTTATCACTAGATTAGACTTTTGTAACACTATTTTCGCCGGTCTCCCCCAAAATCAAAAACACCGTCTTCAATTAATCCAAAACACCGCTGCTCGCATGATTCTCCATGCTTCCCCTCGTGACCATGTCACCCCTCTGCTACATCACCTCCACTGGCTGCCAATTGACTACCGGATATCTTTCAAAGTTCTCACCTTAACTCATAAAGCCATCTATCAATCAACACCTGCTTACCTTTCGGATTTACTGACTTATCATACCCCCTCACACAGTCTTCGGTCCATACACATTAACCGTCTTCATCTCCCAGCACCCTCCAAAGCTCATCTGCAATCTACCAAGAAATCAGCATTCTACTATTTAGCACCCTCTCTCTGGAACTCCCTCCCCACCAACCTCCGTACAGAAGAATCCTATCCTAAATTCCGCTCTCTTCTAAAAACTCATCTTTTCTCTTTAGCCTTTCCTCCCTAAATTTCTCTTTCTCTGTATCTCTGTCTGGAATCTGGATACCTATTCTGTCTCTACTTTCCTCTCTTTATTATGTATTGTAATTTCTTCTTTTCTGTTTTAATTATTGATTTTACATTGTTTTAACTATTGATTTTACATTGTAAACCGCCTCGATGTTATGGGAGGCGGTATATTAAATATGAAATAAACAATAAACAATAAGCCTTCTCTACGTGAAAGCCTGAAGAGTGGTCAATTCCTACAGGGAATATGCTCTTTTTTCTTTGCAGCTTGTCCTCATGGTGTCCTAATCCTTCAGGGACAGCACATATTTAACTAAAGAACGCATGATATCCTTTTTGTCCCTCAAGTGGGTCAACCTGGTATCGCATTCTTATGCGTTCTCTGTCCCTTTACCATGCTAGAGTTCTACAAGACTCAGGACTTGCTGCTTACTGATTCACGTAACCATCCTGCTTATTTCACTGGATAGCATTCCCATCATAACCAGGGGGAATAGATTCTCTATATATCTTCTCAAGTAGGTTCTTCCTTCTTGTTATCAGATGAATCTTTCCTCTTCACATCTCTCATGTGAATGTTCTATAGACATATTTCTGTCTGCTTAATTGCAGACATTTATCTTTCGACCTATATATTCATATATGTATATAGATTCATATGTCTATCAGCTGCGTGTGCATATGTTATGCCCCTCTAAATCTCACTATAGACATATATATATATATACCCATATATATATATATATATATATGTGTGTGTGTGTGTATCTGTCGAGATGCTTCGTTATAGGTAGATATGTATTTACATACTTAACTGTCTAGGCTCATAAAGGTTTTTTCCTTCCTATATGTTCCAGACAGTGGGCTTTGCACATCTTCATACTGTTCCACAGTATGTTTGGGGTATTATGCACGCAACCACTGCTGTGGTACTGTGACAGCTCCTTCCATAACCCTAGGTTTAGGTATCCCTGAAGCTCCATACTCCAATATCTTCCTACCTCTCACCAGTTAGGAAAGACATGGTGGATCTTCAGTAGATCTGAGGTTTCAACTCCTCAGACATCTGTCCTTTCTTTGGGAATACGGGGTTTTTTCCATACCCCTTCTTCCCTCAAGGACTAGGCCAGTTTGTCCAAATCGGTCAGTCTTCCTCTTTTGCTCCTAACTGTGAGTAACTCTAGCCAAAAGAGTTTTCAGCTTTTTCCATAAAGCTTCCCACTAAAGACCTACTGTTTTTGTACTACCCCAGTTGAATCCTGGGGTCACCTGTCACTTCCAGATTTTGACCTTCACCTTCTCTTTAGTGAGGTCACCTTGAAGATTCCTCTACTGGATCCCCAGTAGACTCCATCAGCCTCTCTACTTCCTGCAATCCAGTAGGTGAAGTCCATATTGTGATTGTTCATTTCAATATATTTCATGATAATTATCATACATACAAGGACTCCTTGCCTGTAGTCCTATCTTAGGTTAGCTGCTTCTACAGCTCCTCTCTTTCAACTCCTACCCTCCATCCTCAGGATGCCTGGCCATATGAGGTGTAGCATGTTTCAATCTCCAACATGCTAGGGCTCCAGGCATCTTAGCTTGGGAGTCCCCATATGTGAAGACTCATTCCTGCTTGTTCCTGGAGATAGCACAGTTACTTACCTGTAACAGGTGATCTCTGGGAACAGCAGGAATAAGTCTTCACAACCCACCCACCTCCCCTAGGAGTTGTATCTCTCTATCTATCTCTCTTTGTCTCAGCTATAAAACTCAACTGAGGAGAGACAGTTGGAAAGGCGGGAAGGCAGCACGCAGGCGCTGAGGGATGCTCCCAAAAGCTTTCTGATTGGACGCTGGGGAGCGTTCCCGCGCAGGCTCCGTCGGTACCGACGTACCCATATGTGAAGACTTATTCCTGCTGTTCCCAGAGATCACCTGTTACAGGTAAGTAACTGTGCTTTACATGTCTGTACAGCACTGTATATGCCTTGTAGCGCTGTACAAATAAGTAGTAGTATTAATAGTTTTAGCTATCTGTTGGATGTGTGCAGAGAAAGAGAGAGAGTCGAAGATGACCCCAAGGTTGTGAGCTGAGGAGATAGGGAGGAGGAGTATACTGTTATCCACAGAAACGGAGAAGGAAGTAAGGGGGTGGATAGGTTTAGGGGGAAAGATAAGGAGCTCAGCCTGGATTGTTGGAGAGATTTCAGGCACGCAGAGGTAGATCTGAGAGTTGTTAGCCTAAAGATGGTACTAAAAACCATGGGAAGAAATAAGTACACCAAGGGGACAGGGTGCAGAGACCTATCTTATCCAATTGATGCAAAATACAACTGTGAAACTTACTAAGGATCATGTAACACCTGGGCTGAAAGAGCTGCACTAGCTCCCAGTTAGACATTATGCCCACTATAAAGTCTTAATGCTTGTGTCTAGCACCAGGATATCTTAAGAGTTGAGTTCATATGTTTTGCTTTGGGCCCTGTGTTAGCAAGGGAAGAATGTGGTGTTTGTGCTACGTATTCATGCCATGAGAAGTGTCTTCTATAGTGAAAAATAATGTTCTGTCCAAGCGCCCATTTTATGATATGTATTTGAGAGAATTTAAGGATAATAGATAATACAAAGGCTTTTGGATAGAAGCTTTTGGGAAGGAGGGTTGAAAGAATGATGGTAGTTGGGGGGGGGGGATATTGTGGGCAGTTATAATTTGTAATTGTATAGTAGAGGCTTTTGGTTTTATGTATCCTCTTTGGGGCTTTATTTCGTATGTAAATTCTTATAAATATGCTGTACACTGCATAGAGCACATTGCTGATGCAGTAAGAAATGCCACTAAATAAAGCGCTTGAAATTTTAATTATGGTGCATTGTGGGGTTTTTGTATGAATTATTAAACCGTGTCACACTCAGTAGTTTAGGGAGTGGTGGTAGGTAGTGATGATATTCGTTTGTAGTAAAAATCCACGATCAACGAAACTTGTTAATGCAGCATTGGTAGTTCAGGTTTATAGACTGAATCCAACTGGAAGTCATGTAAGATTTGATCATTGGCATATTGTACCTTTTTAAATTGTGCTTATACCATCTGTTCTTTTCCTGCCATTTCATATTTTTTCTTTTTGTCCATAAATGATTCGAAGATCAAGAAGTTAAAAAGTGAAACATGATACGCATAGTGCAGCCTAAATTATGTATTGTCTTATTGTATGTCTTCTCACCCTCTGTTCATAAAGTAAGTATTTTATAATGTGATCAGTGAATCATTCTACAATAATTCTTTATTAGCAATGGTCATATATTAGGAAGGATGAGAGATGTATTTTAATGAGATGGAGGAGTGGCCTAGTGGTTGGGGCAAGTTACTTCAGGCCAGAAGGTCGTAGGTTCAAATCCCACTAGAGGGCAGCAACCTTGGGCCGGAAGGACTGGGGTTTCTAGTCCCACAGGTGCTCCTTGTGGTCTTGGGCAAGCCACTTAACCCTCCATAGCCCATATTCCCTGTAAAATAGTTATCTCCAAGTTATAATGCCCTGTTCAATGTAATTTCAGTTTGTTCAATGTAAACCGCACTGATGCAGAATAGCGTGGTATATAAGAGAATATAAATAAATAGTAAATCTTTCATCATTTAATTATGTGAATGGTTGTATTCAATACTTCTCTCTGTTACTTGGAGAAACAACTGATCCAACCAAGCAGAATGAATCCTGGTCACTTGGCCAGCAGAGGAATAATCACAAATCCTAAATTAATTAAAAAAATATTTTTTCTATGGCTGTATACCCAGCATATATACCCTATAGATGGTGTGTAGCTCAAACACACACAGTCCATTATTCCTTAGTACTTAAAAATTGCTCTACAGTTTCAGACCATCAAACACAGTATCCCATTTCCAACAATGGCCAATCTGAGTCACAAGTATCTGGCTAGATTCCATGTGTTACACTCAGGCATAAGCAGTGGCTTTCCATATGTCTTCCTTAATTCTGATCAGCAATGAATTCCAAAGCCATCAAGTAAATGCTGACTCTTGGCAACCCAGCAGCTCCTGGGTTTTCTTGGTATGTTATGATTGGAAGTAGATTGCTAGGCCTTTTCTTCAAAGGCTATGGAGGGTAAAGTGACTTGCTCAAGGTCACAAGGAGTGCCAGTGAGAATCAAACTCTGATTTGTTGGGTAGCCTCTTACCATTAGGCTACTCCACTCCATAATTATGAGTTAGAAGATATTTTTTCACTCATTGATTTAAAATGTACTGTGTAACTTCACGGCATGTCCCCTTAGTCTTTGTATTTTTTGTAAGAGTAAACAATAGACTTGTGTATCCATTCTACTCGACAAGATTTTATAGACCCCTATCATATCTTCCCCTCAACCTTTCCCTCTTATGAGTATTCCATCCCCTCTATCATTTTGATTGCCCTTCTCTGTACCTTTTCTAATTTTGCTATTTCTTTGTTTCAAATGAGATGACCAGAATTGCACACAGTAGTCTAGGTACAGTCACACCATGAAGCAATACAGAGACATTATGATGATCTTTGTTTTTATTCTCTCTTTCTTCACTAGAAATTACTAATATTTGTTTGTTTTTTGTCCGCCTGCTGCACACAGAGTAGAAGAATTTAACACATTGTCCACAGACTGCCTAGCAACTGCCCTGCTCACCGACATTTAAACCGCCGCTCCTGAGGCTGCCCTGCTCACCGGCATTTAAACCGCCGCTCCGGAGGCGCGCCCGCGCCTGAGGGCCTCGCCAGAGGACCCTTTGGCGTGGCCCTTAGGCGGGGTCCGTGGCGAAAGATTAAAATCATACAGAAATTGTGAGTCTATTTGTCATGCCTGTAGTTTGTGAAGGTAGTCTGCTGTTCTGTTTTCTCCTATCTTTGCTATCTCTTTGTCTATCTGTTTCTCCTACTCTGTCCTATCTTATTAATGGCGTTCTTTTCTTATTTTCCATAACATAAATGTAGGATTGTAAACCGCTCTGATGCTTCTTGGCCTGAGCGGTATATCAAATGTAATAAACATAAACATAGATCTTTTTCCTGGATAGTAACTTCTAGTGTGGAACCTAGCATCATGTCACTATAATTTGCGTTCATTCCTATCCCTCCAGTCCAGTCCAGTCCAGATAATCTGGTTGCATCCATCCACCAGCAGCTGGAGACTGAATATTCAAATGTCTGATGTTACTTGATAAGTGCCCCTGAGCTCCCTTGACACCTCAATATTTCAGTCTCCAGCATCTGGTAGACAGGCGTTCCGGACGGACTCTAGCTGTTAGACTTTCTTTTCTGTTAGCTTTTTTTTTCTTTCTCATTGGCTTACCTGAAGAAGGAACACAGAACTCACTGCTGTAAAAAGAACAAAACAAAAAAAGGGCAGTCTTGACAGAGCCCTTTGGTGGGTGTATCAGTTTCTGCAGACCATTTGATCAGCGTGCAGTGCCTCCGAACTGGGGAAGAAGCACTTCCCAGGGTTCCAGAGCATCTCATTCACCCTCCATCACTACCTCCCTATAGCACTGAGTGCCTTCCCTTGTTGTTTGGGCGGTCGCGTTGGTTCACTTCAGGTTTGGTCACAGCCGTTGGTGTGGCAGTTTTACACTTGTGTGGAGCCTTTGCTTTTTGGGGGGTTGTGTGGGGAATCTGGCATGCTCTTGAATAAGCAAGTGTGTGCCATGTACAGCACATGTCAGGGAGCTCTGTCAGCAACCAGGTGATTTAAGGGCTGTGAGGCAGAGAGCCAAGCCCTGGAGCAACCGAGAGCAGCTCAAGTTCGGGCCGCTGGTGGGAAGGACAAGTCCATTCGGCCTCAAGAAGAAACAGCTTCCCCATAGCAGCAGGAGTCTTCCCGCACTTCAGCAGCGATGGCCATTTTAGATGACAGCTGCAGCGCTGCCACGGCCATTTCAACTGCCTCTGGCTCGTCAGAGGAAACTGAGGCGAGTCAGGAGAAACAATTAAAGTGCATGAAGGGGATCTCAAGTTAGAGGAATTCCATCTCTTTTCACCTGAATTTATTCTCCTTTTGCTTGGGGCATTTAAATGGAGAAAGGCAGAGGCACAGGGTGCATTCTCTGGGAACAAGAAGAAAGTCAGTCCTCACATATAGGTAAAGTCGTCATCAATGGAGCCCTCGCGGAAGCATCGCCCCAGCTTTCAAAGAAAGACTTTGGGAGATGCTACCACACATGCGTGGTCCCCTTCCCGCCCAAGGGTGCCATCTTACTCGGTCTCCTTTTTTTCTGCGGAGCCCTTCAGTCGTCTGTCTGCTTTTCCCCAGAAAAAGTTGATTTTTTGCCTGAGTTTTATACTCTTCTCTCCGATTACTAGTACTCGTCCCGCCACCCAAGCTCACTCCTCCTGCAGAATCTCAGGTCTGTACCCTTTTTTTCCTTTTGGCGCTTTCGTGCCCTTTTTTCCAACTGGCAGCACCGCAGGTCTTTGACTTTGCCTAGGTACTTTTCCCCCCATGGGTACCAGATCGGTGTACAAAAATTGTCCCTTACCGATACACATGACTGCTGCCTGCACTGTCTAGGGCTGGACTATGACCCCGCGGCCTGTGCAAAAAGATGTCTACCAAGGCTCTCAAGAGCCATCAGCAGCAGCACAATACGTTTTTCCTGGAGTCCCAGGTGCTTCCGAAGGCCAAAGCCCCGTCTGAAGCCTCAGACTCCCATGGGACCCCAGTCAACACCGTGGGCCTTCAGAAAGGGGGTGTCTCTTGAGGGAACACAAGAAGAAACAACCCTCAAAGGCAGTGTCCTTGGATGGTTCAGGCAGACTGGGTAAGCCCCGAGCCAGGTCCTGCAGTTCATGCCACTTATCCGAGGGCTCGAAGCGGGAGCGGCCCTCCAAGGTAGCCCAGAAGGAATAGCCCAAAGATCAGCCCCGGACACTCAAGGCCATCCTCATTGAGGACTCCTCTTCGGGGGAACTGGTGCCAGGCCAGAGTTCCACAGTGCCCACGCCAAAGGCTATGGTGCCTTCTGGACTGGAGATGAGAATGGCGGCCCTGGAGCACAGTTTGCCTTCATGGACCAGCAACCTAGAGGACGACTTCAGAGGCCAAGCCAGTCTTCGAGACCATAAGGCCGAGGTCAAGATCTGGGTCCCATTCTACAGGACCAAGGTTTTCCCTGACTAGCGTGTGTGACATCAGCCGTGGGGCCTCTGAAGGGTTTGGGTTGGGTTCGGGCCAGAACCTCCGGGTCGCCCTTCCCGCGAGTCTTCCACAGACTACTCGGAATGGGAGGACAAGGCGTCCCCCGACACCTGTCGCCACCATGATGTCCCCGAGGACCCGTCCCCAGTCTCAACGTCTGTCCCCACCTGAGGACATGGCGTTCCTTGACTTTGTGTGGGACATGTCAAAGGCATTAGCATCCCCAATGGAATCGGAAGAGATCCTCAGACAGAGGAACTAGAAATCCTTCAATACGAGACCCCACCAAAGGAATCGCTGATGGTACTCATCCTGGAATGGCTAATGCGCCGCATGTGGGAAGCATCGGCATCAGTGCTTGTCATGAGCAAGCAGCTCTACTCGATGTAATGAGTCTGCCCGGGCTTCCAAAAGGCACAGCTGCCGCAGAACTCCATGGTGATGGAGTCAGCCATGCGTTGGCTGAAGAGTCAGAAGACACAGTCCTCAGTGCCCCTGGTTAGGGAGGGCCGCCGCACCTTGGATGCCCTTGCAGAAAGTGCTACCAGGGCTCTATGCTCATCAGCTGGATCCAGGCCCACCAGCTGTACATGGGCATGTACTTGAGAGACCTAGCAAAGGAGCTTGCCAGGTTCTCAGCTGAACTCTCTGAGGAACCCCTACAGCGGTTCAAGAACCTGGCCAGAGCCGTCCATGAGTGATCTAAGCTCATGGCTCAAGCAGCCTACAACAGCTTCAAGTCAGTGACTAGAGTAGCCTCAGCGGGCATTAGTGCCTGGCGCCAAGCCTGGCTACAGTCTTCTGACTTTGAGCAATGGGTTCAGGACAAATTGGTCGATGTACCGTGCTAAGAACCTCTTTGGCAAATCCATGATGGAAACGGCTGCCGAGTTGGAGACCAAACTCGTGATGAGGACCAGGCTCTCTAAAAAGACCACTACCCACCCCCGATGGAAGGGCTTGGGTAAAAAGCCCTTCTACCTGAGGAAAAGGGTTGCTTACAGAAACTACTCACATTCTCAGGCCTCCCCAGCAGGGTCAGCAGGCTAAGGGACATGGGCAATGCCCTCAGAAGGCTCCCAAGCTCCCGGGCACCAGCTCTGGCCCAGCTTGGGGGAGCTTTTGACTCTTTGGACATAGCCTCTCTACCCAAGGAGGACAGCAGCCCACAGTGGGACATCTGATCCACTATGCCCACAGTTGGCCAGCCATCATCACCAATTACCTCAGAGGCAAAGGGTTCTACTCCAGGTATTTCCTCGTGCTAAAAAGAATAGGGGGCCTATGGCCAATTGTAGACTTGCGGAACCTGAACAAGGTTCTGGTGAGGGAGAAGTTCAAGATAATGATCACTTTATGGTGGGGGGAGACCACTACCAGTACAGGGTACTACCTTTTGACTTAGTGTCCGCCCTCAGGGCCTTCACCAAATGCCTGGCAGTAGTGACTGCCTATCTCCATCTCCAAGGGGTATTCATCTTTCCCTACTTGGACGACTGTCTTATAAAAAGAGGCACAAACGCCGAGGTGCAGCAAGCTCTATGGCATGCACCAGCCACGTCCTGCAGCATCTGTGGCTCATGATAAACCACTCCAAGTCTCTCACCTCCTCTCTACCCCAACATCTGGAGTTCATAGGGGCAAAGCTGGACACTGTTCAGGCAAAGGCCTTCCTCCCCCTGGATCGGGCCGACCGTCTCAGGGAATTAGCCAGAGATGTGCAACACCGCCCCTCTGTCTTAGCTCGGCTTTTGCTGCGCCTACTCGGCCACATGGCCTCCACGGTCATGGAGGAGTGGCCTAGTGGTTGGGGCCAGGTACTTCAGGCTGGAAGGTCAGGGGTTCAAATCCCACTAGAGGACAGCAACCTTGGACCGGAAGGACTGGGGTTTCTAGTCCCACAGGTGCTCCTTGTGGTCTTGGGCAAGCCACTTAACCCTCCATAGCCCATGTTCCCTGTAAAATAGTTATCTCCAAGTTATAATGCCCTGTTCAATGTAATTTCAGTTTGTTCAATGTAAACCGAACCGATGCAGAATAGCGTGGTATATAAGAGAATGTAAATAAATAAATGTCACCCCAGATGCCCATCTGCACATGAAGGTTGCCCAGTGGTGCCTTTGAGTCTAGTGGACACAGGCCATGGGCCGCCTCCAAGACAGAGTCTCAGTGACTCACCAGTTGGCGGAATCCCTGATGTAGTGGCAAAGTCTGCAACACCTTCAGGCAAGGATGCCCTTCCAAGCCCTGAGTCCTCTTGAGAGTCCTTACAATGGACGCCTTCCTGCTGGGTTGGGAAGCCCACTGCGAGGAACTTTCCACCCAGGGCATCTGGTCACATGCCGAAGGCAACCAGCAAAACAACCTTCTGGAGTTTCGGGCAATATATCTAGCCCTCCGAGCTTTTCGCCTGTCTGAGGCACCAGTTGGTGCTAATCCAAACGGACAACCAAATGGTGGTGATCTGCATGAACAAGCAAGGGGGCATGGGGTCTCATACCCTTTGCTGCGAGGCAATGACACACTGTTCCTATGCAATTCATCAGGGAATTCTCTTATGGGATATATATTTACCAGGCCAGAACAATGACTTGGCGGACAAACTAAGCATGGTCCTCCAACTGCATGAGTGGCAGCTGAACCCCAGAGTAGCCACCTGGCTCTTTTGACTCCGGCGGACTCTGCAGGTGGACCTTTTCGCCAGTCCAGACAGCTACCAGTTGCCCTGCTTTTGTTCCCGTCAGTCCCACCCGGGCCAGGTAGTGGCAGATGCGTTCCTCATCCCATGGTCGGAAGACCTTATGTGTATGCTTTCCAACCCACGCCATTGATTGCCAAGATCCTCTTCAAGGCTGTTCACGACAGAGCATCGCTGATCCTCGTAGCTCCATGGTGGCTCAGGCAGCGGTGGTTCCCTCTGCTCCTCCGATTGTCAGTGGAGGCACCGATCCCCCCTGGGGAGTTCCCCGGGGCTTTTTTCTCAAGAAGAGGGCTCTCTCATACACCCCAATCTCTGGTCCCTATCACTGACAGCATGGCTGCTGAAAGGGTAACTTTAGTCCTTTTTAACCTCTCAGGAAAAGTGGAAGAGATCCTATTGGCCTCCCGTAAGACCTTCACCAGATGCAGGTTCTTGGTGTGGTGTGCGAAGCAATGGATGAACCTGTTCTCCTGCCTAGTGCAGCTGGTGCTGCAGTGCCTTCATCTCTCGCAATCCAGGCTCAAATCAAACTCCGTCAAGGTGCACCTCAGTGCCCTAGCAGTGCACCACCACCCTGTTGAAGGCAAGCCCCTCACGGCCCAGCCTCTGGTGACCCGCTTCCTGAAGGGGCTTCTGTTGTCAAACTTCCCCCACCCACCCCCCCATCCGCCATTTGGCAATGGAGTAGGATCTAAATGTAGTGCTGGCACAACTCACCCATCCGCCCTTTGAGCCCCTAGCTACCTGCTACCTGAGGTATCTCTTGTGGAAAGTGGTGTTCCTGCTGTCGTTCACCTCTGCTCGAAGGGTCAGCGAGCTCCAAGCCTTGGTAGCAGAGGTGCTGTATGCCAGGTTCTATAAGAACAGAGTCATGCTACGCAACACACGCCCCCCAAGTTCCTGCTGAAGGTGGTGTCGTCTTTTCACCTCAATCAGGAGGTGGTGCTACCTACCTTCTTCCTGAGACCTCGCTCCATCAGGGCAGAAACCGTCCTTCACACATTGGACTGTAAAAGGGCCCTGTCCTTGTACATTCAATGTACCCATGGCCACCGGAAAGCTTCTCAACTCTTCGTTTCCTACGACCCCAGTCATTTGGGGGAGGCAGTGACCAAGTGAATCCTGTCCACCTGGATCACGGACTGTATCGCCCTTGCATATGAGCATGCTGGGCGCACGCTGAACGGTCGTGGCAGGGCTATGGCGGCCTCTGTGGCAAACCTGCACTCCATCCAGATGTTGGACTTCTGCCGGGTCGCCACCTGGTCTTCAGTGCATACCTTCGTAGCTCATTACTGTTGGAGAGGGAGTCCCAACAGAACAGCGCTTTTGGCCAGGCCGTGCTCTGAAATTTTTTTGTGAGTCTAGGCAGCTGCTATCCTCAGACCCTCCTGTGTTCAGGCTACCAGAGCGTTGGTTCCCATCGGACACACAGGTTCTACTGCAGTCTGTATCTGCGAATCCAGTAGCTGCTCCTCATGACTCTCCCTGACGGCAACCATATTTCTCTCTACCAGCTTTCGGTAGCCTGTAGCTAGGGAGTCCCATATGTGAGGATTGACTTCCTGCTGGTTCCTGGAGAAAGTGTAGTTACCTGTAACAGGTGTTCTCTGGGGACAGAAAGAATTGGTCCTCACAACCCTCCCTCCTCCCCTTAGAGTTGCCATCATCCAATTTTTGCCATCCTCTTTTTGTCGGCTCTGGCTGAGTAAGATGGGCATCCTTGGACGGGAAAGGGACCATGCATGTATTGTGACATCTCACAAAGGCTTTCTTTGAAAGCTGGGGAGATGCTTCTGCGAGGACCCCGTCGGTGCTGACATCACCCATATGTGAGAACTGATTCCTGCTGTCCCTGGAGAACACCTGTTACAGGTGAGTAACTATGCTTTCCCCCAACCCCTGGTGGAGGGGAGGTTGGCTCTCCAACAAGGGGGGCAGAAACAGGCACAGGAGGTGTCCATTTAGCACCACAAACCCGAGGATGAGATCATTGAGCCCCTAGAGCAGCTGTCTGATGTTTCATGGGATTTGGAGGACCCTCTGGAGGGAACTTCAGCTCCAGCCAAGGATACTGAGTCCTTGGGTCTGGAGGAGGGAGAACTACCTCTGGAGGACCACCCTTCCATTGTCCATTTTTCGTAAGGAAGAATTATTTTCAATTGCACAACTTCTGGCAGCCTTGAATATTCCTTTCAGAACAGCGAAAGAGGACTTGTCTCTGGAAGATCCGCTCTTGCGAGGAATGTGCTCACCTCAGAACTTTTCTCTGGGCCACAAGGCCATTATGCAGATGATTGAAGCTGAGTGGGAACTGCAAGAGACGAATTTGAGGGGGTGTCGAGCGATAGCTCAGCTGTATCCCATTCCTCCGGCAGAAAAGGAGTTGTTTAAGAACTCAAAGGTTGATGCATTGGTGACTGCAGTCACTAAGAAGACCATCATCCCTGCGGAAGGTGGGACAGCCTTGAAGGGACCTACAGGATCAGCAATTGGAGTCACTCCTTCAGCGGACCTTTGAGATGGGCATATCTCTGCAGGCGTCAGTCTGCAGAGCATATATAGCATGGGCATGCATGCGTTGTTGCAGACTCTACCATAGTTACTATCTACAACTGGACAAGAACCAGCGGAACTCCCCAAATTGGAAGCTGCCTCAGCCTACCTAGCAGATGCCTGTTCCAACTTGGTGCAAGCATCAGCCAAGAGCATGGCTGTAGTGGTGGCAGTGTGACGCTTTGGGTGGCTCTGCAATTGGGCCACCAATGTTTCTTCAAAGATTTGGCTCAGCAAACTGCCCTTTAAGGCAATATTCCCTCTAATTTTCTGTAGGCTGTGTGCACATAAAATATCAGCTGTGCAGCTTTTGAAGGAAGGTTAAATTTTTGTGCGCCACATAATGACACTCGGAGTTATATACTTTAAAATTTGACTACACGTTAGAATACAGTATGTACACCACATTGATTTTAATCAAATTAAATGAAAATAGAAGATTACTAAATGAAGTGGAAAATTTCTAGTAATTACAATCACAACCTTTAAATTTTAAGACGTCTGTGTTGTTTTCTATCAGAATCAGAACCATAATTTTTGTGCGCTCTGTTGTAAAGTATGTGCGCTCGCTTGGCAAGGTGTGTGCACACGCTCACAGCTTAGAGGGAACAATGCTTTAAGGGAAAACTGCTGTTTGGGGTAGCGTTAAAAGAACTGGTGAAGGAGTTGGGCGAAACCATGAGGGCTCGCCTTCCTGAAGACAAGTCTTGAGGTGGGGAGGGCAAGACCCAGCAGCCTACTCGGGGAGACACCAGGGATTTTTGACATTTCTGGGCTGTGTGGTTTCCTTCACTTCAGTGGGGACGTTTTCCCTATAGAGAGCAGTCCTTTCGGGGCAGAGGAACATCTCATGTTTTCTACTGGGCGGGATCTGCCTCCTCTGCCAAAAAGCCACAATGAAGGGAGGTGGGTCCAGGAGGAGGAGCAGTTGATAAGGCGGCCACCTTCAGCGTTTTTATCACTCCTGGTCCACATAATGTTGGACCAGTGAGTCTTAGAGATGATCAGAGGAAGATACATTCTGGAGTATGTTTGATCCATCACAGATGCGTTAATGCTTTTGCTGTGCAAGTTCCTCTGGAAAGCATGGGCAGTAGAACAGGTGCTAGAGCGCCTCCTAGCCTTTGTGGGTAATGGCTGAGGTGCCAAAAGAACTGTACAGCACCGGTCAATACTCACCAAGATGAAGGGCTCCTTTCGACCTATCCTAGATCTCAAGCACGTAAACAGGACTTTACGGGTGCCTGGTTTTCATATTGAAACATTGGATCCAATATGGTAGCCGTCCAAAGAGGCGAGTTTTTGACTGCCTTGGATCTCAAGGAGGCATACCTGCACTTTCCCATTCGATCTGAGCATCAAAGGTTCTTGCGGTTTGCTCTCCCAGTGGGGCATTTTCAGTTTTGGGCGATGCCCTTCAGATTGGCAGCGGTGCCCAGAACTTTCACCAAAGTGATGGTGATTGTGGTGGCCGCTGCCCTCAGGCAGCAAGATATTCTGGTCCACCCTTACCTGGATGACTGGCTGATACGAGCGAAGGTGAGAATCAGATAGTGACAGAGTGATAAACTTCTTTCAAGATCTAGGGTGGTCATCAATGTGCCCAAACGCAAACTAATTCCGTCTCATCGGTTGGTGTACCTTGGAGCAGAGTTAGACACTGAGAATGGCGTGGTGACCGTTCCGCCGGAGAGAAGATAGGATACAGCAACAGGTCAGACGGTTCCAGGAGATGCAGGTACCATCGGCGTGGCATTACTTGCAAGTGCTTGGCTTGATGGCAGAGACCTTACATCTGTTACCTTGGGCCAAAGCTCACGTGGCCTTTACAAAGGTCATTGCTCTCAAGATGGTGCCCCCCAAAGCCAGTCCTTGTCCAAGCAGCTTTAGGTGTCTACGGGACATAAAGGATAGCCTGAGGTGGTGGCTGTCTCGACAAAATCTGAAAAAGGGAGTACTGTTGGAGACCCTGCTCTGGCTCATAGTTATGACGGATGCCAGCCTATGCAGTTGGGGGGCACATTGTCAGTCTCAGGTGACGCAGGGACAGTGGTCTGCGGAGGAGAGTTCCTGGTTGATCAGTCGTCTCTAGATCCAAGCAGTAAGGATGCCACTGCTGTGGCAAACAGGCAGTTTGGTGCTGACAGCAGAAATGGCTCAGCTTTTGCAGTGGGCGGAAAAATATCTGCTGGCCCTCATGGCAGCTCATGTGGCTAGCAAGGACAATGTACAGGCTGATTATATTTGCAGATATCACTTAGATTCTGCAAAGTGGTCGCTGGAAGAGTTTGTTTTCCGCAACTTGTTGAGATGCTGGGCCAGTCAGTAATGGACCTGATGGCCTCCACAGACAATGCGAAGGTCAGTCGTTTTTACAGTCTGCGACATGAGAGACTGTCCAAGGGGCTGGATGCCATAGCACAACCTTGGCCTCAAAAGGAACTACTGTATCTTTCCCCCATGGACTCTGATCAGACGACTGTTGCAAAGGATTGCATAGCACAGCAGGCGAGTGATCCTGATGGCCCGAATTGGCCTCGGCAGCCGTGGTACATGGACCTGGTCTGCTTGTCAGTGGCAAAACCATGGAGGCTTCTGGCCCGTCAAGGTCTCCTGGCACAGGGGCTGGTGCTTATGCCTCAGATGGATTGATTCTTGCCTATGGCATGGCTCTTGAAAGGGCACATCTGAGGAGATGGGGATACTCGCTGGGGTTAATTTCAACCCTCTTGAAGGCACAGAAGCATTCCATGCATCTGACATATGTTTGAAAGTTGATGTGAGGATTAGGGATTCGTGGCTTTCCGTTCCTCTGTGATTTGACATTTTAGCTTTTCTGCAGGCGGACCTGGATAAGGCCTGGCTTGGAACTCCCTCAGAGTGCAGGTAGCAGCGCTGATGTGTTACTGATGCAAGTTACAAGGGTCCTCACTGACGTCACATGTGGACATCGTGTGATTTCTGAGGGCTGTCAAACAGATTAGGCCTACAGTGAGATCAGTGGTCCCTTCTGGGATCTCAATCTGATCCTTTCAGTGCTGACAGAAGCACCATTTGAACCACTTATTGGCAGTTTGCTGAAGGATTTGACATTGAAGGTGGTCTTCTTGGTAGCAATGTGTTCGGCGCAGCGTATTTTGGAGCTGCAGGCCTTGTCCTCTAGGGAGCTGTTCCTTTCAGTGTGAAAAGAGAAGGTAGTGTTGCGGCTGGTGCCATCCTTTCTTCCAAAGGTGCTGTTACCAGGCACATAAACCAGGAGGTGAATTTGCCAGTGTTCGTGGCCAGAGCAGCAGAAATGGAGAATAGGCATCTCCATACCCTTAACGTGCAGAGAGCCTTATGTAGGTACTTAAAGCGCATTCAACCATTCAGAAAATCGAACCGATTGTTTGTAATAGTTAGTGGGCCGCAAAAGGGGGAAGTGGCCTCCATCGCTAGATGGGTAAAGGCTATCTCTTTGACATACATGCAGTGGCACTGAGATGTGCTAGCAGGGTTCCACACCCATTCTACTAGGGCACAAACGATGTCTTGGGCCGAGTTTCAGCCACATTCAGAGATTTGCAGAGCGGCGATGTAGTTATCTCTACATACCTTTGCAAAGCACTATCGCCGGACTCTACAGGTCAGGCAGGATATGTGGTTTGAGGCATAAGTGTTACAGGCGTGGCTTGCGGTCCCCCCTCCCTAGGTCTAGGTATTGCTCAGTCCTTTGGTGCACTTATTTTCTTTCATGGTTTTCAATACCATCTTTATGCTGACAACTCTCAGATCTACCTTTCTGTGCCTGAATTCCAGGAGTCCCGGCTCAGATCTCTGCCTGTTTATTTGATATTGCTGCCTGGATGTCTAACCACTCTCTGAAACTGAACATGGCCAAAATTGAGCCACTTATCTTTCCTTCTAAACCCACCTCCCCTCTTCCTCCCTTCTCTATTTCTGTGGATAACACTACACGCCTCTGTTTCCTCAGCTTGCAACCTTGGGGTCATCTTTGACTCAACTCTGCAGACATCAAACAGATAGCTAAAACCTGTCACAAAATTTGTCCCTTCCTTTCTACACACACTTTTAAGACACTTACACTCTTCAGTCACCTCCTGTCTAGACTATTGCAACCTCCTGCTTGCTGGTCTTCCTCTGAATCATCTCTCCCCTTCAATCTGGTCAAAACTCAGCTGCGTGGCTAATCTTCCACCAGCCTCGACATGCTCATATAACCCCTCTTCTCAAGACACTTCTTTGCCTTCCTATCTGTTTCCGTATCCTGTTCAAACTCCTACTGACCTATAAGTGCACTCATTCTGCTGCTCCTTGCTACCTTTCCTCTTCTCTCCCTGTACCCCTCCTCGGGAACTCCATTCTGGCAGATCCCTTCTCTCTATGCCCTTCTCTTCTACTGCTAACTGCAGACTTCGATGCTGCTCCTTGCTACCTTTCCTCTTCTCTCCCTGTACCCCTCCTCGGGAACTCCATTCTGGCAGATCCCTTCTCTCTATGCCCTTCTCTTCTACTGCTAACTGCAGACTTCGATGCTGCTCCTTGCTACCTTTCCTCTTCTCTCCCTGTACCCCTCCTCGGGAACTCCATTCTGGCAGATCCCTTCTCTCTATGCCCTTCTCTTCTACTGCTAACTGCAGACTTCGATGCTGCTCCTTGCTACCTTTCCTCTTCTCTCCCTATACCCCTCCTCGGGAATTCCATTCTGGCAGATCCCTTCTCTCTATGCCCTTCTCTTCTACTGCTAACTGCAGACTTCGATGCTGCTCCTTGCTACCTTTCCTCTTCTCTCCCTGTACCCCTCCTCGGGAACTCCATTCTGGCAGATCCCTTCTCTCTATGCCCTTCTCTTCTACTGCTAACTGCAGACTTCGATGCTGCTCCTTGCTACCTTTCCTCTTCTCTCCCTATACCCCTCCTCGGGAACTCCATTCTGGCAGATCCCTTCTCTCTGTGCCCTTCTCTTCTACTGCTAACTGCAGACTTCGATGCTGCTACTTGCTACCTTTCCTCTTCTCTCCCTGTACCCCTCCTCGGGAACTCCATCCTGGCAGATCCCTTCTCTCTGTGCCCTTCTCTTCTACTGCTAACTGCAGACTTCGATGCTGCTCCTTGCTACCTTTCCTCTTCTCTCCCTATAGCCCTCCTCGGGAACTCCATCCTGGCAGATCCCTTCTCTCTGTGCCCTTCTCTTCTACTGCTAACTGCAAACTTCGATGCTGCTCCTTGCTACCTTTCCTCTTCTCTCCCTGTACCCCTCCTCGGGAACTCCATTCTGGCAGATCCCTTCTCTCTGTGCCCTTCTCTTCTACTGCTAACTGCAGACTTCGATGCTGCTCCTTGCTACCTTTCCTCTTCTCTCCCTGTACCCCTCCTCGGGAACTCCATTCTGGCAGATCCCTTCTCTCTATGCCCTTCTCTTCTACTGCTAACTGCAGACTTCGATGCTGCTCCTTGCTACCTTTCCTCTTCTCTCCCTGTACCCCTCCTCGGGAACTCCATTCTGGCAGATCCCTTCTCTCTGTGCCCTTCTCTTCTACTGCTAACTGCAGACTTCGATGCTGCTCCTTGCTACCTTTCCTCTTCTCTCCCTGTACCCCTCCTCGGGAACTCCATTCTGGCAGATCCCTTCTCTCTGTGCCCTTCTCTTCTACTGCTAACTGCAGACTTCGATGCTGCTCCTTGCTACCTTTCCTCTTCTCTCCCTGTAGCCCTCCTCGGGAACTCCATCCTGGCAGATCCCTTCTCTCTGTGCCCTTCTCTTCTACTGCTAACTGCAGACTTCGATGCTGCTCCTTGCTACCTTTCCTCTTCTCTCCCTATACCCCTCCTCGGGAACTCCATTCTGGCAGATCCCTTCTCTTCTACTGCTAACTGCAGACTTCGATGCTGCTCCTTGCTACCTTTCCTCTTCTCTCCCTGTACCCCTCCTCGGAACTCCATTCTGGCAGATCCCTTCTCTCTATGCCCTTCTCTTCTACTGCTAACTGCAGACTTCGATGCTGCTCCTTGCTACCTTTCCTCTTCTCTCCCTGTACCCCTCCTCGGGAACTCCATTCTGGCAGATCCCTTCTCTCTATGCCCTTCTCTTCTACTGCTAACTGCAGACTTCGATGCTGCTCCTTGCTACCTTTCCTCTTCTCTCCCTATACGCCTCCTCGGGAACTCCATTCTGGCAGATCCCCTCTCTATGCCCTTCTCTTCTACTGCTAACTGCAGACTTCGATGCTGCTCCTTATGCTTGGAACAAACTTCCTGAGTCTGTGTGTCAGGCTTCATCTCTGGCCTTTTTCAAGTCCAGGCTGAAAACTCACATCGTCAAGGCCACTTTTTGAATCCAGATCCGCTTAGTGTACTATGTAATTCCTTACCATTCCCCTAGATATATTCTTGTCCACAGCTGTGGTGTTGTCTGTCTTGGCTAGACTGTAAACTCTGATGAGCAGGGGCCATCTTTTAAATGTGTCTGTACAGCGCTGCATACTCCTTATAGAACTATTCAAATAATCAGTAGTAGTAGCAGCAGTAGTAATCTCTCAAGTCACTTCATTGGCTTCCTATCTGTTTCCGCATCCAGTTCAAACTTCTGCTGATCTAAAAGTGCATTCACCCTGCAGCTCCTCAATACGTTTCCTCACTTCTCTCCCTGCACTCCTCTTCGGGAGCTCTGCTCTTCTGGCAAATCACGTCTGTCTGTGCCCTTCTCTTCTATTGCTAACTCCAGACTTTGCTCCTTTCACCTTGCTGCTCCTTATGCCTGTAACAAACTACTTAAGCTTGTACATCAGGCACTTTCTCTGGCCTTTTGAAATCCAGGCTGAAAACTCACCTCTTCACTGCCGTTTTCGGATTGTTACTCACCTGATCTCCTTTGTGTTTCCTTACCAGTCCCCCTAGATGTGTCCTATGTCTACAGCTACTGTGTTGTCTGTCTTGACTAGATTGTAATCTCTGACGAGTAGGTACAGTCTTTCATGTATCTATGCAGTACATTGTATGTCATGTAGCACCATACAAATGTTCAGTAGTAGTAGAGGAAGGGCATACTGTTGGATGATTTCTCCTGGATCCTGCTAACAGATGCCAGTCTCTTGGACTGGGTAGCCAATTGCCAAAGACCATATGGCCCAGGGCCTTTGGAACCGCAAGAAAAGCAATGTGGTCCATCAACCGCCTCGGGGTGAGAGCCATCAGGTTGGCTCTTCTGCTTTTCCAGCACCTGGTCGAGGGCTGGGCGGTTCAAGTGTTTTCAGACAATGCCATGGTAGTGGATTATGTCAATTGGCAAGGCAGAATGAGGAGCGCTGGGTTAGCTTTGGAGATGGCTCTCCTGTTTGCCTGAGCGGAGAAGGACCTCCTAGCCTTGTCAGCCCAGCACATTGCTGGGATGGACACTGTAGAAGCAGACTTCCTCAGCCGGCACTCTCTTCATCCTGTTGAGTGGGAATTGAGTCATGAGGCGTTTCAGTTAATTCTGTGCCACTGGAGTCACCCTGAAATGGATCTGATGGCGACCTGCTCAAATGCCAAAGTTGCCACACAGAGACAGAGTCCAAGGACATTAGTCTTGGCCAAGTCAGTGATGGTTGTATGTATTTCTTTTGTGGCCCCTGGTGATTCAGCATATAGAATGCCACCCGGACAGGATTGTTGTGTTGGCTCCGGATTGGTCCAGGGAGAGTTTGGTTCGGAGAACTAATGTGGCTCCTGCAGGTGCCTCTTGTTTGGTTGCTTTCGTGGCAGGGACCGATCGTCCAGGAGGACCCAGCTCCTTTCTCGCTTATGGCATACTTCTTGAAAGGAGACAGCTATCGCGTGAGGGCTACTCTCCAGCAGTGGCCTCTGCTCTGTTTCTGGAGGAGGTCTACTAAGCTAGCATACATACAGATCTGGTGCCTCTTTGAGTGATGATGCGGCTCTTGGCAGTTGGCTACATGCAGTGGTAAGAAAGGAAATCTGGGAAGTCGTCATGATGCCTACAGAGGGCTATGAAACCATTAACCTGACCTGTCATTGCTCTTGCTCCATCAGTAGTGATGGAAACAAGTCTATGCAATGGAAGATTACACTTTATCACAAAAAAATGGAAAGAACTGAATTTCCTGACCGGTAGTTCTCCCTTTTAAATAAATTATTCCAAGTAGTTCTTCTTTAACACTGAAGTCTTCAAAAACCATCCGGATAAAGATTAGTAACTGGGCTATGTCTCTTATGTCTGTAGATTCATCCATTTGGAGTGAGAAAGCAACACAATTTGAAACATCCTCCAACAGTTGTTCAGTTGTGTCTTCACACATCTTTTCTATTTGCCGCACGACGGTGTTTCTTGACAATTGTACATCTTGAATAGCAGCTATGATCTCTTTCTTATTTTTTAAATCCTTCAAAAAGATTGTCAGCTGCTTCAAGAAAACAATGTTTTACAAATTCCCCTTCAGTGAAAGGTTTGCATTTCTTTGCGATCAGGTTGCTGACCTTGAAGGATGCTATGGTTGCATTGACCGAATGTGACGTTGGCTTCACCATCAACTGTTGCTGAATAGTCAACTTCGTTTTAAGTTCTTTGAGCTTCAGTTTACGTATTTCACTTTTGGGTGGAAAATCAGCATCAAACACATTGCTATGCAGAGCCTTATAATGACGTTCCAGATTACCCTTTTTGGGCAAGGATACTGGGGTGTTACAAATTAGACAACATTTGTCTTTCACCATGATGAAGTAGTAGTCCATTTCTCATTCTTCATGAAAGTGTTAGGTTTTGCTCTTCTTTGGAACACTCATCTTCGTTATACTCTGGTGGCTGGATGTAAGAAGGACAAATCTGCTAAGTTAGTATAAACACTGGCTGAATCTGATCCAAAACTGTCACTGTCCCAAAGTACTAAAGATCAACAGGAACTGAAGACCTCTGGATGATGTGCAATACAAGGACTGGAGATGCCAAAACCACACATGCAGTTCCAAAAGTAAAAATTTGAATTCATCGTACTGGCACCAATCAAATACCACCAAACAATCAAAAAAACTCAAACACCTGTCCAGCAAACCAGATAAAATCAAATACCGCCAAACAAGTTCAAATACCACCACACGCGATTTAATAAATTCTGCACACAGTGCAGAATCAACGCAAAGACTTAGCAAAATAAAATTGCAGAGGCACAGTGGTTTTAACCAATTCGAAGGCAAGGCATAGGCAAGTCAGAACAAAATTGGAAAAGCCCGCCAAAATCACCAAATTCTTGACACTTTGTTGTGTCTGCCCGAAATCATTTAATGAAAGCAAACTGTAAAGCGACTAACAACCAGCACATGACACAACTAATACGGTAAGTGCATTCAGGCAAAGCCGGGCGAATGGATATTGCCCGGTATATAACACACTTCTAAGGGTGTTGGGACGGGGACAGGAATGGGTGATTCTGAGAGGCAGGAGACCAGGTATGATGCCGGGCCTGTGGTGTCGCAGGGCGCAGGTGGCAGCCGCCTGGGGTACCCACAAACTATTGGCACGAAAACAACAAGCGCCCCCAATACACCTGCAGGCAAGATTCCCGCAGGCAGGGAAAAAGACAGGCAAAGGATCATCAGCGGTGGCAAGCCCTCGGCAGACGACCTGTCGGCACGAGCTCTCTCCTAGCGACGGGGCGTGCTGCTGGAGAGATGGAGCCAAGTGGGGCTGGCGATCTACCTCTGACCCCTCCGTGATCTACAGGTAGATCTCGATCTACCTGTTGGACATGCCTGCTCTAAAGGATGTCCTGGAAAAGGGCCTCTCCCTTAGCTCCCTGAAAGTTCAGGTAGCAGCTCAGGTCTGTTTCCAAGATCTAGATCAAGTCTCTAGCCTTTCACCCTGACATCTCGCGCTTTCCCCATTGGGTTTGGAATCTGCATCCTCCCCTCCAGTCTGTGATCCCTTCCTGGAATTTTTGTCTGGTGCTCAGGGCCCTTATGGCAACCCCTTTGAGCCATTGAAGTGCACTACTATAAAGGATTTGATGCTTAAGACTCTCTTCTTAGTCACAGTTTGCTCCTCAAAGCGCATTTCCGAGCTGCAGGCTGTCTTGCTGGGATCCTTACAGCATATGTTTTTTTCACAGGAGGCTGTCTCTATTCAGCCTGTGCTTTCCTTCCTGTCTAAGGTGCTTTCTCCCCTTCGTGTGAACCAGGTGGTTTACCTACACTTCTTCTCTAAAGAGAGCAGTACTTGGGGAAGGATAAGGTTCTCCAGGACCAAGCAGGAAGTCAGTCCTCACTTATGGGTGACGTCGGCGCCGACGGAGCCCTCGCGGAGCAATTTTCCCCAGCTTTCAAAGAAAGCCTTTGGGAATTGCAGCGCGCATGCGCGGTCCCCTTCCCGCCCAAGGGTGCCATCTTAGCCAGTCTTCTTTTTTCCGCGGAGCCCTACAGACGTACCCGTCGTGTCCCCGCGAAAAAGTTGATTTTCTTTAGAATTACTCTGTTTTTTCATTCGGTTCGACGCCGGTCTTTTTCCCGCCGGACTCGCGACGCCGGCACGAGTCCTCTTCTTATTTTTCGGTTTTTCTGACTTAGTTTTCGTTTCGGTTTTTCCCTGGCAGCCCGGTCCTTTGACCTCGCCGGGGCCCTTTTTCCCCCGATGGCTGCCAGTGGTTTCAAGCGGTGTGGTCAGTGTGACCGAAATATGTCACTAACTGACACACACGACAATTGCCTCCGCTGCCTGGGCCCAGATCATGAAGAAATGATCTGTGGGCCTTGTGGCAAACTATCCTCCAAAGCGTTGAGAAGTCGGCGGCATCAGCGGGATAGAATCTTCGCTGACCCCAGCCGTACCCGGACCTCGTCGGAGGCCTCCGCGTCCAGGGGTTCCAGCTCGGACCGTCGCCGGAGTTCCTCCGACAGGGGTTCTCCCTCCGGGGACCATCGACGGAAGGTGAAACCCGCGAGGGCGGCGTCGGTGGACGCTCCTGGCTCCGCGAGGGCCAGGTCGCATAGCCCCGATAGCTGCCCCGGGTCCTTGGAGAAGGAGCACCTCACGAAGCGACCTCGCCTGGAGTCGGAGCTGCCTGCTCGGGTAAGTCCTGTGGTCCTTCTGGACTCGCCTCCGCGACAGCCGACGTCGGGCCCGACGCCGTCGGGGCCCGAGTCGGGGGCTGCTGGGTCACCTGAGCTCGGACTCAGGTTGACGGCCTTGGAGAGCAGACTGTCTGCCTTCATGGACCAGCAGCGGGCACTGCTCGCTGGCTTCGCTGGCGCCGCTGCCCCGACCGCCGGGACGTCGACGTCGAAGTCGACCCCGGAGACCGAGCCGATCCTCGAGTCGATGCGAACTCGAGTCGATCCTCGGTCGAGGTCGCCCTCGGCCTCCCGTTCGGGACCGAGGTCGCCGACGCCGACTCCCTCGGCGTCGGGGCGGCAGGCGCCGCGCCCTGCCCGGGCCGACCCCACCGAGTCCTCGTCGGAGTCGGTCTGGGAGTCTGAAGAGGAAGAGTCGCCTGATTCTTTTCGGACTCGGTGTGTCCCCTCGGACTCACCTGAGTCCGAACCTCGGAAGCAGTCCCCCCCGGAGGATGCCCGGTTCTCGGACTTCGTCAGGGATATGGCCAAGGCTTTGGCCTTCCCTGCGGATCCCGAGGAGGAGCCTCGAGCCGAAGAGCTCGACGCCCTCCAGTATGACTCTCCCGCCAGGGAACACTTTACTGTACCGGTTCCTCCCATGCTGGAACGACTACTCTTCCGCATGTGGGAGAGTCCGGCCACCTCGCCGGTCCTGAGCAAGCGGGTCGATTCTATCTATCGAGTCCGCAAGAGCCCTGGCTTCCAGAAAGCACAGCTACCACACCATTCCATGGTAGTGGAATCGGCCATGCATCGTCTTAAGAGCCAGAAGATGCACTCCTCGGTGCCTCCTGGCAGGGAGGCCCGTAACCTGGATGGCCTTGGTAAGAAGTGTTTCCAGGGCTCTATGCTCGCCTGTCGTGTCCAGACCTACCCAGCTATACATGGGCATGTATCTCCGAGACCTGGCTAAAGAGCTAGCCGGTTTCTCCGCTGGTTTGTCCGAGGAACCCTTGCGGAGGTTCCTGGCCTTGTCCACTGGCATTCGGGAATGCTCAAAATTCATGTCCCGAGCAGCCTATGATGGCTTTGAAGCATCGGCTCGAGTGGCCGCAGCCGGCATCGGTGCCCGCCGACAGGCTTGGCTTCAGTCGTCTGACCTTGAGCCCTGGGTGCAGGACAAGTTGGTCGATGTCCCTTGCCGAGGTGAAAACCTCTTTGGCAAGCCCATGGCTGATAAGGCTGCACAAATTGAGACAGAGACTCTCACCAGGACTAGGCTTTCTAGGAAGACCTCCGCCCCTTCCCAGAAAAAGAAGGGCTCGGGAAAGAAGTCCTTTTACCCGAGGAAGGCGACTGCCTACAAACAATACCCCCACTATCAGGCCCCTGCAGCTCCCCAACAGGGCCAGCAGGCCAAGGGACGGGGTAACGGGTCCCGTAGGCAGCAAGCCCCCAAGCCTGCACCACCAGCCCCTGCTCCGCAGGGTGGGGGTTTTTGACTCCTTAAGCATAGCCTCTCCCCCCCCCCGCTGGCTCCTCCCAGTACCGGAGGCCGGCTGGTTCACTTCGCCCACAGGTGGTCCAGCATCACCTCAGATACCTGGGTGCTTCAAGTCGTGCGAGAAGGCTATCTTCTCCACTTCCACCAGGTCCCTCCCTTCTATTTTCCGGGAGAACCTCCACGACCCCCTCTGCACAGGGAATTACTCCTTCAGGAGTTAGCAGGTCTTCTACAGGATCAGGCGGTGGAACCGGTGCCCCACCACCTGAAGGGTCAAGGCTTTTATTCCCGGTATTTTCTAATACCAAAAAGAACAGGAGGCCTCAGACCCATCCTGGACTTGCGCAACCTCAACAAGTTCCTCGTGCGGGAGAAGTTCAAAATGCTTACCCTTGGAATCCTTCTGCCCTACCTCCAGCAGGGAGATTGGCTATGCTCCTTGGATCTAAAGGATGCCTACACGCACATCCTCATCCACCCAAGCCACCGCCAATACCTAAGGTTTGTGGTGGCCGGAAATCACTACCAGTACAGAGTACTGCCCTTTGGCCTATCCTCCGCACCGCGAGTCTTCACAAAATGTCTCGCGGTGGTGGCGGCCCATCTCCGGCTTCACGGCCTCTATGTCTTTCCGTACCTCGACGACTGGCTCATCAGAGCAGCGTCCGCTCTGGAGGTCACCAACGCCACGCGCCGCACGGTGACTCTTCTGCAGTACTTGGGCTTTGTTATAAACTTCGCAAAGTCCACTTTGCTCCCCTCACAGGATCTCGAGTTCATCGGCGCAAGGCTGCACACTCCTCAGGCACGAGCGTACCTACCGCTCGACAGGGCTCAACGGCTGATGGACCTAGCCGACCGTTTTCGCAGCCAGCCCCTGGTCTCCGCCAGGCGCTTCCTGAGACTACTCGGCCATATGGCTTCCACCGTCCATGTGACCCCCAATGCCCGCCTGAATATGCGGCCTGCTCAATGGTGTCTCCGCCGGCAGTGGCGACAAGCCACAGGCGGCCTAGCAGACCTAGTGCGCGTCTCCGAGCCGCTGATCTTGTCTCTCCGGTGGTGGCTCCAGCGGCCGAACCTGATATTCGGCATGCCTTTCCAGTCACCTCAGCCGGCCCGGGTGCTGACAACAGATGCATCCCTCCTGGGCTGGGGAGCGCATTGCCAAGGGGCACGTACTCAGGGCCTCTGGACCACGTGGGAGTCTGCTCAGCAGATCAACTTCCTGGAGCTCAGGGCGATCCGCCTGGCTCTCAAGGCCTTCTCCCACCTGACTTCTCACCAGTCCGTCCTTGTCCAGACGGACAATCAAGTTGCCATGTTCTACGTGAACAAGCAGGGGGGCACGGGCTCCTTCCTCCTCTGTCGGGAGGCACAGAAGCTCTGCTCTTGGGCCGTCAGTCACGGCGTTCTCCTCAAGGCAGTTTATCTCCCACGCCAAGAGAATTGCCTGGCGGACAAACTCAGCAGGATCCTCCAGCCGCACGAGTGGCGCCTGGATCCCTTGGTAGTTCAGAAGCTCTTTCTAAAGTGGGGCCTCCCCACGATGGATCTCTTTGCCAGCCCTCTCAACCGGCAACTTCCTCGCTTCTGCTCTCGTCAGCCACATCCCCTCCGGGTTGCGGCGGACGCTTTTCTACTCTCATGGTCGGGGAGCCTTCTGTATGCTTTCCCTCCCATCCCGCTAGTCTCTCGGACTCTCTTCAAGGTCCTCCGAGACACAGCCTTCATGATCCTGGTGGCTCCTCGCTGGCCCAGACAGCCGTGGTTTCCACTCCTGCTGCAATTAGCGGTGGAGGATCCGTTCCCTCTGGGGTTTCAACCGGATCTCCTCACTCAGGATCAGGGGTCTCTGCTACACCCCAACCTCAGGTCTCTCAATCTGATGGCCTGGCTGCTGAGAGGGTAGTCCTTGCTCCCCTCCTCCTGCCGGCAGAGGTGGAAGAGGTCGTCCTAGCTTCTCGGCGACCTTCTACTCGAAAATGCTACGCCCTTAAATGGCGTCGCTTTTCCGTTTGGTGTACCCGACAGTCTCAGGATCCCTTCTCCTGCCCGGTGTCGGTGGTCTTGCAGTACTTGCTTTACCTCTCTAATCTGGGACTTAAGTCCAACTCCGTCAAAGTTCACCTCAGTGCTCTTTCAGCGCATCATGTGCCGGTGGACGGCAGACCTCTCTCCAACGACCCTCTCGTAGCGAGGTTTCTCCGAGGTCTCCTTCTACTTAAACCACCTCTGCGCCCGCCAGCGCCTGACTGGGACCTGAATGTGGTTTTACAGCGGATCACCTGTCCACCTTTTGAACCTATGGCTACCTGTTCCCTCCGTTTTCTTTCTTGGAAAACACTGTTCTTGATAGCCCTCACTTCCGCTAGACGCGTAAGTGAATTGCAGGCCCTCGTGTCTGATCCCCCTTACACTCGGTTCTACAAAAATAGGGTAGTCCTACGGACTCACCCAAAATTTCTTCCAAAAGTGGTCTCCCCATTTCACATCAATCAGGAGGTGGTACTTCCAACCTTCTTTCCCAGACCACACTCCAGCCGAGCTGAAACGGTCCTCCATACCCTGGACTGTAGAAGGGCTTTGAACTTCTACCTTGACCGTACGCGGGAGCACCGTAAAGCTGCTCAGCTTTTTGTGTCTTTTGACCCCAATAAATTGGGGCTCCCGGTCTCCAAGCGTACTCTGTCCATCTGGGTTGCGGACTGTATCTCTTGGGCTTATGGGGCAGCCGGACTCTCCTTGGAAGGTCGAGTCACGGCTCATTGCGTTCGGGCAAAGGCTACGTCAGTGGCTTACCTCCGCTCTGTTCCGCTGGCAGACATCTGCCGGGCCGCTACTTGGTCTTCGTGCCAGACTTTTGCGGTCCATTACTGTCTCGAGAGGGAGTCCCGCAGGGACAGTGCTTTCGGACAGGCAGTCCTCCGTAATCTCTTCGAGGTCTGAGCAACTCCTACCCTCCATCCCGGATGTGGGCTACCGGTGGGGGGTAATTCAGCGAAGATTCTTTCCTTCTGTGCTGCTGAGCTAGAGGGAGCTCATTTTTGTGCTTAGGGTCTCCGGTAGCCTTGAGCTTGGGAGTCCCATAAGTGAGGACTGACTTCCTGCTTGGTCCTGGAGAAAGCGTAGTTACTCACCTGTAACAGGTGTTCTCCAGGAGCAGCAGGAATCAGTCCTCACAACCCTCCCTCCTCCCCGTGGAGTTGCAATCATCTGCTTTAGTTTTTTTGCAAATTTTTATGCTGTCTTTTTTAGCTATGTCATCTGACTGGCTAAGATGGCACCCTTGGGCGGGAAGGGGACCGCGCATGCGCGCTGCAATTCCCAAAGGCTTTCTTTGAAAGCTGGGGAAAATTGCTCCGCGAGGGCTCCGTCGGCGCCGACGTCACCCATAAGTGAGGACTGATTCCTGCTGCTCCTGGAGAACACCTGTTACAGGTGAGTAACTACGCTATCTTCGCCTTGTGGATGTCCAGATGGTTTTTCTCTGATACTTCAAGGTTACAAATTCCTTTTGTAAGTTTGATCATCTTTTTGCACCATTTGCTGGCACATGCAAGGGTGAGGTGGTGGCAGCTAAGTCAACTTTGGGGCACTGAATTAAGGAGACCATGTCCTCGGTGTATCTGCTGTGGAGCCAGCCGGTTCCGCAGGGCTTGTGTGCCCATTCTTCCCAAGCATAAGTGTCCTTGTGGGCGGAGCAGAGCTCGGTAGCCCTTGCAGATATTTTTAGAGCGTTAACGTAGGCATCACTTTCCAGTTTTGTCAAGCATTTCCACTTAGATGCCACACGATTTATACTTGACTGTGCAGATTCATTTTCTTCTGACAGCCTTCTGGTTATGCTTTCCTGTACATATTTTTCTACCGTTTCCTTTCTCATTGTTGCGCATGTTGAGGTGGTGTGAGGCTTGCCATGTTTCTCCCATATGCTTTGGGACGAATACTGAAGGGGACCACTGGTGTCTGAGGTGAATAGAGGCATGGGAGTGATGTCATTGAAACCTGGACTTTTCATTGGTTCTCTGTCTCCACCAATTTGCTGGTAGGTGTTGTCTGGACTGTCTAATAGTACTTGAGAAAGGGCATTAAATGGTAAGTAAAGTGTCACCTTGGTTCGGAAGAAAAGCCTGGCAATCTACTTCTGGTCACACTGCCAAGAAAACACAGGAGCTGCTGGGTCGCCAGGGGTCAGCACTGACTCTACGTTCCTGTGTTCATTCAGCTGAGCATGCTTGGCTCAAATCCCGCTCCCTTGCAGACTTTTTCTACACTTCAAATTCATGCTTGTCTCATTCCAGTCAGCCATAGCACTTGCCAAACAAGACTATAATGTTCATCTGATTAACTCTCTTGCCTCTGACCCTCGCCGTCTCTTTGCTACTCTCAGCTCTCTCCTCAAGGTGCCTCTGCCTCAGGCTCCTCCCTCCCTTTTTACCCAAACCCTAGCTGACTATTTCCATGACAAAATCCACAAGATCACACTCTAGTTCCCCACAGTCAGCTACTTCCCCTCATCCCCCTCTTCACTCTCAACTTTCCCCCTCTACCTCTGTTACCCTCTCTTCCTTTTCTGTGATCTCTGAAGAGGAAACTGCACACCTTCTTTCTTCCTTCAAACTCACTACCTGCTCCTCTGATCCTATCCCCACCCATCTCCTCCACTGTTGTCCCTTCCATCTCTCATATTCTCAACCTATTGCTCTCCACTGCAACTGTCCCTGCAGCCTTCCAGCATGCTGTAGTTACACCTCTCCTAAAGAAACACTCACTTGATCCTACCCGTCCTTATAATTATCGACCTACCTCCTCCCCTTCGTTTCTAAACTACTTAAACATGCAGTTCACCGCCGCTGCCTTAACTTCCTCTCCTCTCATACCCTCCTGGATTCTTTACAGTCTGACTTTAGTCCTTTACACTCTACTGAAACAGCTCTTGCCAAAGTTTCCAGTAACCTGTTCCTGGCAAAATCCCAGGGCCTTTACTCTGTCCTCATCCTTCTTGACCTCTCTCTGCTGCTTTTGACACCGTTGAGCACAACCTTCTCCTTGATACTGATTCTCTTCTTATTTCTCCCATCGCTCTTTCAATGTTTGTTCTGGTGGCTCCTCTGCTGCTTATCCGGTTTTCAGTTGGTGTGTACCTCAAGGATCTATCTTGGATCCACTCTTTTTCTCTCTCTATACCCAGTCCCTTGGTGCGCTCATCTCTTCCCATGGCTTTCAGTACCATCTTTATGCTGATGACTCCCAGATCTACCTCTCTACGCCTGAGATCTCTCCGGCAATCCAGACCCAGATCTCTGCCTGCCTTTCTGATATTGCTGCCTGGATATCTTGCCTCCACTTGAAATTGAACATGGCTAAAACTGAACTGCTTATTTTTCCCCCTAAAACCTCTTCTCCTCTTCCTCCTTTCTCAGTCTCTATGAATAACTCTCTACTCTTCCCCGTTTCCTCGGCTCGCAACCTTGTGGTTGTCTTTGACTCCTCTCTCTCTTTCTCCACACACATCCATCTGATAGCTAAGACCTACTGTTTCTTTCTCTATAACATCAATAAAATCCACCCATTCATTTCTGAATACACTAGTAAGACAGTTATCCACTCCTTAATCACCTCCTGTCTTGACTACTGTAACCTACTCCTTGCTGGTCTCCCTTTGAATCATCTTTCTCCCCTTTAATATGTTCCTCTGCTGCGCAGCTAATCTTCCGCCAGCCTCGCCATGCTTATATTACCCCTCAAGTCACTTCATTGTCTCCCTATCCGTTTCCACATCCATTTCAAACTTCTCCTGCTGACCTATAAGTCATTCACTCTACAGCTCCTCACTAATTTTCTTCTCTTATCTCTCCCTACACCCCTCCTCGGGAACTCCACTCTTCTAGCAAATTGCTTCTTCTATCTGTGCTCTTTTGTTCTATTGCTAACTCCAGACTTCACTCCTTTCACCTTGCTGCACCTTACGCCTGGAACAAACTACCTGGGTCTGTACATCAGGCGCCTTCTCTAACCCTCTTCAAATCCAGGCTGAAAACTCACCTCTTCGCTGTCTTGGATCTTGACTCACCTAATCTCATTGTGTTTCTTTACCATTCCCTCTAGGTGTATCCCTGTCTACACCTTCTGTGTTGACTTTCTTGACTAGATTGTAAGCTCTGATTAACAGGGTCTGTCTCTTGCATGTCTGTGCAGCGCTGCATATGTCTTGTAGCGCTATGCAAATGCTCAGTGGTAGTAGTAGCACATAACTTGTGCATGCGTTGTTATGCTGTAAAAGTCATTCAAGGTGCAGTCTGGCACTGCACCTTGAATAATGACCCATGCCCTCCGACATTGCTGGTCCAGTAGCTCCTATTCCCCAAACTCTTCAAAAACAAAAGCCATAGTGGCCCCTACCTCTCCCACCTTGAGAACCTGACAAATTACATTGGTGGCTGAAGTGGCCCAACACTCACCAAAACCTTTACTCCACCTGATTCCCTCACCTCCCATACCCTCTCGTGGGGGGGGGGGGGCAGGAGTGATCCCTCACATGCTCCTGTCCCCACAGTGCTATCTTGGAAAATGGTGATGCCTGACCCTGCCTGGTGCATTTTAGGATGCACCAGGCAGGATTAGTCTATTATATAAGGTAAAAGGAATTCCTCATATTGCAGACTGAACCCCCATCTCCTGCAGTGCATCCTGGGATCAGTCAGTTTGCTGACCCCACGTTGTCTTCTCCACAATGTTCCAAGATGATGGTGTGGAGGCAGGACTGTGTGGCTCTCTCTCATGCTACCCCCCCCCCCCCAGTGAGGAGGTATTAGGGGGGATCAGAGAGGCAGAAACTGCAGGGGTGGGTGGGACTGTAGGGGTATTGGGCAGTGGATCAGAGTAGGAATTTTGGAGGTGTTGGTGGCCACTTGAGCTACCATTGTATCTTTTGTCAGATTCATGGGTTAGGGGTCACTGTGCTACCAGGGACATTTTTTATGGGGTTCATGGGACTGGGGTTCAGGTCCACTGGGTCACCAATTTCAGCGGGCATGTGATCCAGGGGTCTGGCCTTGGTCATCTGAGGTGACGTATCAAACTTCCTCAATTGATTCCTTTACTGCCTGCTGCATCTTTTATGCGTGCTTGAAACATTAGGAGTAAAATACTGCACTGATTTAGTTCTTTTTTTTTTAACATTGGGAGCAGTTAAATATGCCCCCTTCGCATGAGATTAGCATTGCCACTGCACTATATTTGAGCACAGTGGTTTTGTTAAGGATTCTCCTATACTAGCTTGCTTTCTGAATTGGGAGCAAAACTAGCAGGGAAAATCTCAAGCAAAACTCTGTGCTAGAGCATAGCGCAGTTTATTGCATCTAACTGTATGTGAGCTCTTTTCTGTCTGTTTACAACCTTCCTTGAAAGAAATAATCCACTCTGTGCAGGATGTAAGTGCAGTTAGGAGGGGTAGAGGGGTGTGCAGAGAGAGAGAAAGCAGGTGGTAGCCAGATGAGTGGAGTTAACAGATGCTCTACAATAGCAGTAGTAATACATTAACATAAGAAAAACCATGATAAGTCAGGCCAATGTCCATCAAGCCTAGTATCCTGTTCTCAGGTCACAAGTACCCATCAAATCCAAAAAAGTAGATGTTGCTTATAGCTCATTTCCAGAGAACAGCAGTGGTTCTCCCAGAAGAAAAATCTACTGCTGGAGGGAGAAAAGCCTATCCTGTGAGATGTAGAACTGGATATTGCCTCACATGCGTGCATCCTTTCAGCTTCATTTTATTGAAAAAAATTAAATTTTTACAGGGTTATAAACATTGACTAATCAGTAGAAAAAATACATCTGTTGATGGTTACTTTTTATTTAAAAATAAGAGACAATTTCAAAGTTGAACGAGTTTCTCTTTACTGTAATATATCTTACAGAGATAATAATAACTTGATAAATTATGCTTATGTTGAACAGCACCGGCTTTGGAATCCAAGGAGAACCTACAGCAAGGATTGAAAGACGCCGCCATTCCTCCACAAAAGCGAGCAAAGCGCAAGTTAATGGAATCTCCCTTGGCAGAGAGAAACTCGAAATGCCCAGACCAACTGAGTAGTAATCAGCTGGATGATTCCCTCAGCAAAGATCTCTTCCCTATTCTGTACACACCCGAAAACTGCAAATCAACAGCAACTCCAGGTCTTTGTTCAGAAATCACCAGAAAGGAGAACAATATTGACAACCAGGACCTTAATATCTCAGTTGAAGGGAAGAGAGAAACTGTTATTAGTCTTAATGTGCCAACAGGGGGTAAACAGACTGACTTGAACTCAACCATCATTTTGTGCCCAGGCCCAAACGACTCTTCAGATTTATATCCATGCGACACTAGTAATGTTTTTCAAAGGTATGGCATTTTTTTCCTATTATGTTCTTTCATGGTTACTTTTTGATTTCTCTTCTGCCAGAGACTGACACTTTTTAAAACAACCATCAACAAGAGAATTTATACTGAATTCTTCCAAGGAAATAACAGTCTTGCTTGATAATGACTAAACTAGGTGGTTTTATAATGAAGAGCAATGCAGATATAAATGGACAGTACAACTGATGATTACTATAAATTACCATCAAAATGAGAAGAAATGGGTATTTATTTATTAGGATTTCTATACCGCTTTATCCTATGGTCAAGGTGGTTTGCATTGAAACAAAACGTGATACATTGTAACAGAGTAAAGAACTTGGAGAGAAGTTAATAGTAGGGAGAATAGTGTTTAAGGGTGGAGGAGAGATGGGGATGAGGTGAGGGGGACAAAGGTAGTTGTCCTGTGCCCTCCTGTTGGTAGAAAGTCACTTGATTTCTCAAATTTTGATAACCCTGGAATTGAATGGTTTTCACTTTTTAAATCATAAATAAATTAACCAGCACACCAAGATCAAAAGATCTAATGCAGTATTTCCACTTCACAGAAACATAGAAATATGACGACAGAAAAAGACCACATGGCCTATCTAGTCTGTCCTTCCATATCAACAACGACAACAGTCCCCTTTTTACCTTTAGAGATCCTCTGTGTTTGTCCCATGCTTTTTTGAATTCAGTTACTGTCCTCATCTCTACCACCTCCACTGGGAGACTATTCCATGGATCCACTACTCTTTCCGTAAAGAAATATTTCCGCATATCACTCCTGAATCTATCTCCCTTCACCCTCATCCCATGTCCCCTCGTAGCAGAACTTGCTTTCAGTTGAAAGAGGCTCTCTCCCTGAACATTTATGCCACTTTTATGCATTTATACGAACATTTACGCCACTTAAGCTTGAACCCAAATGAAAATCTAAACTGCACGTCGGGCATAATTTTCAAAGGCATTTATATGGTTAACATCAGGGCGTTCTGGGGCGGAGTGGGTTCGGAGGAAAGGGCTAAATGGGTAGCAGTGATTTTCGATGCTACCCACTTAGCTCTCTATGCCTTAAAGATAAGCATAGATAGGCGCAGGGGCTAAGTAGGCAGCATAGAAAATCGTTGCTACCCAGCTAACTCCCTTGGCTTCCAGGTTTTGCGGTGAAAACCGGATTTGCAATGCCGGGGCCACATATGACCCCGGCATTGAAAATCCAGATTAGACAGACAGTATGTGGGCTATGCACCGATGTGGCACAGCACTTGCCAAAATGGAAATCGGGCCCTTCGTTCTTTTGCCACCCTATCTTCATCTTAAATGCAAGGATGTATTTCCTCAAGTGATCAGCAAGCTGTTAACCATGCTTGAAATAAACTGTGTCTTTGTGCACAAATGAATAACGCCCGTGATGAAATGGAGAGAGAATTTGTAACATTCTGGCTGTTCGCTGTGTAGAATTGTGTAACTTTGTAGTAGTTAACATGTAGATGTGGACCAAGGGTGATGAGCTCCACAAGGTCATGAAAAGTACATTTTTTGGTCAGTTAAGCAGCCTATTTACTAAACTGCATCCTAACTGCACAGTGCTATGATAAGTGTTAGTATGCACTAACCGCTGCTTTCAGCAGCTCACACAGGAGGACTGCCTTACAGCTAATATAGAGATCGTTACCATGCATTAAGTGCTAATTTGACGGCTAAAACAAAACACCACCATCTCAAGAAATCTAACTTACTACAATGTGTGTTATTGTCTGTGCTGTTAGTGCATGGTAGAAACATTTTCTTTGCATTAACAGCATGTTTGCTTTCCACAAAGCGCTACAATTGTCCTCAACACTTAAAGCTTTCTTGAATTCATATACAGGTCTAATCTCCAGCATCTTTACTGGGAGGCTATTCCAGGCATCCAGCTCTCCTTCCATAAAGAAATATTTCCTCAGATTACTCCTAAGTCTCTCCCCTTTCACCTTCATCCTATGTCCCCTTGTTCCAGAGCTTCCTTTCAATTGAGAGAGACTCCTCATGTGCATTTATGCCACAGAGATGTTCAAATATCTCTCTGGTATCTCCCCTCTACCACTTTTTTCCAAAATATACATATTGAGATCTTTTAATGTCTCCCTATACTTTTTGCGAAGGCCGCTGACTGTTTTAATAGCTGTCCTCTGCAGTGACTCCATCCTCTTTGTCTTTGAAGGTGCAAGCTCCAGAATTGCACACAATGCTCCAGATGAGGTTTCACTGGAGACGGTGTCTTGCAGCTGGAACTAGAGAGGCCATATTAAACAGCTAATACGGAAAACATCATTTTAGAGCAAGAAATATGCAGGGACTGTGCCTTGCAGTTAACACACAGATTAGTATGCATTAACTGCTAAAGCAGCAGATGACGTGGGACAGACACAGTGGATCCCTTTACAGCAACAGGATAAAATCAAAATAAACGGATCTAATTTCTCAACAAATAGGGGTGTCCTACATGGAGCGGTGGGTTCACCCCTAAACAAAGACATGGGGAGGGGTGGCCTGCATGGAGCGACAGGTGCACCTACTCTTGCCATCTTACTGGGCAAACTAGATGGACCATACTGGTCTTTATCTGCCATCATTTACTATGTAATATCTCAAGTGTATCCAATGATGTTCTGCATTATCTGTTGTGCAGTTAACGTGTAGTAGTAAGCCTTTTCTTTTGACTATACGGCAAAAATGCTTGGAACACCTCAAGAGTTTACCATAGAGGTTTTGCACCTAATGCTTACTAGGTAAAAACTTGTTAATGCCCTTTAGCAAATACAGGCCAAAATGAACAATCTAACTTCTCTCCCCTCTTCAGTTTTAGTGGGGATAACGGGAAAGTTCAAAGAGCTCTCAGTCGCTAACTCATAATTTTTTGAGCTGTTTCTAGATATAAATAGTTGCCATAGTAAAATTTTCAGAGAAAAATGTGTTCACATTTTATGCAGTTGAAAGAAAAATCAAGTAGGAAAAATTTTCCGCTTTTATTTTTTTGATGCCTGTGTCCTACTTCAGCCCTGTGGAACACGTCCCACTAGTGCCACTTTATTGTTAGTCACAAAAGGTGGTATAGCATATCAAGGAATGTAATGACACATTCCATATCGTCCTGGTAGTCCAATCCAGACAAGAAGGTTGAGTTCCTCTACCAGCAGATTAGTGGAGAGACAGAACCAATGAAAAGCCAAGGATTCAGTGACGATATTCCCATGCCTCTATTCGCCTCAGCCACCAGAGGCCCCTTCAGTATTTCTTTGTCTCCAGCAGATGTTGGATGGGTTTTCTCCTCTCTGAAGAAAATTCTCATGAATGACAGCCTGCGAGGTTGATCTTGCACTGGAGTGCAATGTAAGAGGCTCCACTTGACTGCGATCTTGTTGGTAGCCATAGGAGGAGGGAAAATTGGTTCAGCTCAGTGCACTTACCATGGACAAGAGCCAGTTGAGCAACCAGAAATTGGAAGGATCTGAAAGAGTACAACTGCTCACACACCCTCAATCCCCCCTGCTGCCTCCTCTGTCCCTCCCTGTTCTCTCCTGAAGATTGCAGAAGGCTGTCAGAGGGATCTGCCTGCTAGCCACCGTAAACGCAGTGCTGTAAGCCAGTGAAGCTGTTCCCTTGGTGGAGTAGAGCTGAGCCCGGCATGGATTTTCAGCCTGGGGCTCTGAGTGTGAGTAACAAGACTTGATCTAGTCACTGTCCTTGGGTGCTCCTGATTCAGTCTGTCTGGGATGCAGTTCTGGGTGGACCGCTGGTGCCATGTGGGGGTTTCCTGCTATTTTCTGCACATGTTAGTAGTGTTTTTACCTAATGTGCACCTGGCGTTCACACGGTCCTAATGTGCTTTCCTTCCCTATCGCCTGTAATGCATGTTGCACCATAGAGCACCTTTTTTCCCCTCTATCTCTGGGTTTGGGCTCCTTAGTCCTTTCATAGAGCACATGAGCCCAGGGATTGGTCCCCTTCAGAGGAGGACCCTCCCAGGCTGTGCAGTGAAGGTTTGGGGGCCCCATTCCCTGGTTCTTTCAGTTGGAGGCAGGCTTTGCCTTTTCTTTCAGGAATGGGACCAGGTTACCAAGGATAATGGGGTGCTAAACTCCATTCAGTTGGCTATGTCCTGGAATGCAGAGAGCCAATTCCGGATGCCTTCGTCATTTCCCCTTTTGAGTCTGCAATCAAAAGTGCCCTGTGCAGATAACCTTAGACAAGTTGCTGCACCTAAAGGTGGTGATGCCCTTCCCTCCAGAGGAGTGAGGCTAGGGTAGAAACTCCATCTATTTTGTGGTGTCCAAAAGAATTGTTCCTTCTGGCCCATAATAGGATAGACGAGCACTTGCGCGTCCTGCGCTTCCAGGTGTAAAACGCTACATGCTGTGATTCAAGCAATGTGCTGAAGGGAGTTCTTGGCTTCTCTGGATCTGGCTGAGGTGTATTTTCATATACTGATCAGGACAGATCAGCAAAGTATCTGCATGTTGCCATACTTCGCTCTCCCTATCAGTTCGTCGCCCTTCCTTTCAGGATTTCCACTGCCTGATGGTGGCAGCTGCGGCACCAAGAGATCTGTGTCCTTAGAAAGCCTTGGCTGAGTGACCAATTGGGGAAGAGCCACCTGTAGACCTCCCAGTCCCTGAAGTTTCTGAGAGCACATTTAGACTCTTGAGTGGGCAGAGTTTTCTTTTCCAGAAGAGAACATCAGTCTGTTGTATTGCCTGGCACTGTTCTGTTTTTTAGAGCGATAATTTTCAACACGGTTTCACTTGATACAGGGCTCTTGCTGGGCTCGAAACATGCATGTCGTATACAACAACTCTGGTGTTCCATGGGAGATGGATATCGCTTATTTCTGAGATAAGTGTTCATTCACTATTTGACAGTGCTTGAGGTTTGCACACTGTTTCACTAAAAAGGGTTTCCCCGGAGTGGAGGGGAAAGGCTTTCTTCCTTCCCGCTCTTGCCGGGGGACCCAGACATAAAACAACGTCTTTAGATTTACTTTATTTGAAGAACTCAATGGACTTATTCAGTGACTTTCTTTGTCTTAATTCATTAGTAGTAGTCGTCTGAGCTTTTTTGGGGGTTCCTTGATTAACTGTTCTGTGTGCAGCAGGCTTCCAGAATGTTGGATTTTCTTCAGCCACTTGGATTTATGGCAGCATCCATAGAGATAGTGCCGTGGTCCCTGAGTTCTCAGGGGTCCGAATGCAGGCTCCCGCTTCCATTGATGATGACTTACCAGCTGCGGTGGTGACAGCAGCCCTGTCATCTGAGGCAGGGCGTGTCACTGAACAATTTATCCTGGATCCTCCTGCCAAGAGATGGCAAGTCTCTTGGGTTTGGGAGCTGCTTGCCAAGACCATAGGAACCACAGGGAAGTGGTGTGGTCCATCAACCACCTTGTAACAAGGGCCATCAGGTTGGCTGTTTGTTTCTGGCCTCTGATCCAGAGCCACGCGGTTTGGGTGTTTTCACACAGTGTTATGACAGTTGCCTATGTCAATTGGCCAGGTGGCATGAGGAGTGCCGAGGTAGCTCTGGAGATTGCTTTCCTGTTAAACATGCCTGGATGGAGAACCTCCTAGCCTTGTCGGCTCAGCACATTACTGGGGACAGTATGGAAATGGACTTCCTCAGCCGACACTCTATGGATCCTAGAGAGTGGGAGTTAAGTGAGGAGGTGTTTCATTTGATGCTGCGCCATAGGGATAGCCCCAAAATGGATCTTTGTGACCTGCTCCAGTGCGGAGGTTTCATTCACCACATGGAGATGGGGTCAGAGGGTGTTACACCCTGGCCCCAGCCTTGGCCAAATCAGCACCGGCTGTACATGTTTCCTCCTTGGCCACTGATGGGGCATGTGGTTAGACATATAGAACGTCACCTGGGCAGGATTGTTCTGATGGCACCAGTTTGGCGGAGGAGAAAATAGGTCAGAGATCTGTTGTGGCTCCTGCAAGCACCTCCTTTTCTCTGGCCTCCATCTCTGGGCCTATTGCAGTAGGGACTGATCGTCCTGGAGGACTTAGTTCTCTTCTTGATTATGACTCAACTCTTGAAAAGTTACGGTTAGCACAAAAGGGTTATTCTCCAGCAGCAGTCTGCACTCTGTTTGGAGTCCGGAGCAAGCATACGTGTGAATCTGGTGCTTATTTTGAGCGATGGTGCGGCGCTCAGCAGTTGGCTCCCGAGGCAACTAAGATGACATTTCTGTTGGCCTTTCTATAGAAGGGCCTTTCCTCCAGTTCCTTTAAAGTTCAGGTTGCAACTTTGGCCTGTTTCCAAGTCTGGTGGCTGGTATGTCTCTATCCTTGAACCCAGACATCTTGCGCTTTCTCCAGGGGGTTTGGTGCCTGCACCCTCCCCTCTGGTCTGTGATCCCTTCCTGGGATCTGTTTCTGGTGCTCAGGGCCCTTATGGTGGGGCCCTTTGAGCCGTTGAAGTGCGCTACTTTAGGGTTTTGACGCTCAAAATGTTTCCTGCTCACGATTTGTTACACAAAACGGATTTCTGAGCTACAGGCTCTGTCTTGATGAGATCCTTATCTGTCTCTTTCTTGGAGGCCATTTCCATTCGGCCTGCACCTTCCTTCTTGCCTAAGGTGCCTTCTCCCTTTCCCGTGAACCAGGTGGTCTGCCTGTGGTCCTCTAAGAAGCAGTGTTGGGGGAAGGATAAGTATCTTCTCCTTGTGGTTGTCTGGAGGGTGCTTGTCCAGTACTTGGAGGTTTTGAATTCCTTTTTTAAGTTCAACCATCCCTTTTTTGGTACTATTTGCTGGCACGAACAAGGGTGACGTGGGCATCACTTTCCACTTTGTCATGCATTACCACTTGAAATGTCCACTCATAGGTGGATACAGCCTTTGGCTCAAGGAATTTTCAAACTGCTGTCTTCCCGCCCAGTGGAGTAGTAACTTTGGTACATCGCACTTGTCTGGACTGGTCTAGCAGAATGATATGGAAGTTGACATTTTACTTACCAGTTAATGTCCTTGAGTCCTGCTAGACCAGTCCAGGGTCTGCCCCTTGAACTATATTACTCTGGGTTTTTTTTGTTAGTTTTTTTTTTTGTAGTACCCTTGGGTCTGCTATTATTTTTATACTTGGCTCTGCAGGTTCATCATCTACTTGACAGCCTTATGTTTATACGTTTCTGTACATCATTCTCTACTGTTGATCACTCATTGTTGCCCACATTGAGGTTGTGTGAGGCTTGCCATGTTTCTCCCTTATGCCTTGGGACGAATACTGAAGGGACCTCTGGTGGATGAGGCAAATAGAAGCATGGGAGTGATGTCATTGAAACCTGTGCTTTTCATTGGTTCTTTATCTCCACCAATCTGCTGGTGGGGGAATACAACCCACTTGTCTAGACTGGACTAGTAGGACTCAAAGAAAGGACATTAACTGGTAAGTAAAATGTCACCTTTGCATGTGTATTATAAAGGGGTTAATTAAGTAATTCTGTGCAGCGAACTCTTGGACAAATTCATTTCTCCCCTTTGTTATAGTTGCTACTTTATTTTGTATGACAGCACATTAATTGTGTGTGTGTTACCGTGATGATGCTGATGCTGTTTTTGATGACTTAACATCCACCTAAATTTTGGATGAAGTTGATATTAGATGGAGAAATAGCTTGGATTTAAGGTACCTGAGTGTTAAATTTTCTAATGAAATCTCAGTATAATAGTGCCAGCTTCTTTAATTTTGTCTTAAATTGAAATGCAACATTTTATTTAGCAGCAGAATCTTACATTAGATCAGTGGGTTCTCAGCTCAGTCCTTGAGATATACCTACCAATTGGGTTTCAGGATATCCTCATTGAATATGCAGGGATAGCTTTGCATGCCAAGCAATGGGAAACATGGAATGCACGCCCAATGGAGGTGTTGGGGCAAATACAGTGACAAAACTCAAAATGGCATGGGACAGACGCAGTGGATCCCGTTATAGCAAGAGGATGAAATCAAAGCAAACTTAGATATATTTTAATAGAGGGGGGCTGACCTGCACAGAGCAGCAGGTGTACAACCCTAAACACAGGCATGGGGAGAGGGGTGATCTTCACGGAGCTGCAGTTACAAACATTTCAACCACTGACAAAGCTACTAGTTTTCAGATGCCTGTTCCTTATCGTCCCTCCAGTCTAGTCCTGAACCTCTGGGGTTTTGCTCCTCCTCCAGCAGCTTGGAGACTGAGAAACATCATCCTTTTGATGACACCAGTATAAAGACACAGGATCCGCCTCCTGACTCCAGTTATCTCAGTCTCCAAGCAGTTGGAGGGCTGGTGAGCCCAGAGATAGGGGCTCACTAGAGGATCAATTAAGTAGAAGATAGAGAGTTAGAGTTCTATAACTAAACGTTTTGGGGGAAGATTAGTTTTGGAAGATATTAGCTCTTTAAGAAAAGTTGTGCTGAGCTGCTTATTTCCTCCCATGGTTGAACCCCCCCCCCCCCCTTAAGTCTTAATTGCCTTAGAGGGCTTGCTAAATTTTGGGGAGAGGTAAATCCGGCTCCCGAACCCACTGTTATGGGTGAGGAGCCGGCAGAATAACAGCAGCAGTACTACCTGTCATTTCCTGAGTGCCATTCAAACGCCGAAGTGTGATACCGGCGGATCGCGGCAGTCCGTTGCCGTGCAGTCCCGGCTCTTCCCCGACGCTGAAGCCATGATCCCGGCTGAGCGTGGGGAGAGTGAAGATCACGATCGGCAAGGCTGTGCGGCAAGGTAAGGGGGCCCGGATTGTCGAGAGTGCTGTAGAGACAGTCAGATGTTCAGGAGATGCGTGTGGAGAACGGGGTAGGCCGCGCTGTGTGGTGGGCGCGCGTGCGCGGGGAAACTCCTTTGCTTCTGAGGTGGATTTTTAACAGCTTCGTTTTCAGCGAGGAAGCTTAGTTTTTCGATTTTTGGTACTGAAGGTGGTTGGGGATTGTCCTTGGAGTATATCCTCATTGTATTTAAAAAAAAAAAAAAAAAGTTTTAAGTTTATTTGAGGAAGCAAAGTACCCTGACCATAGCTGGGACTGTGGGAGGTTACTCAGCTGGTCGACGCAGGAAAGTACCCTAAGTACCGTTCGGGCAGTATGCCTTCTAGGCCACTCTGTTTACTCTGTGGTTCCAGAAGGGGAGCGGTGTCTGAGGCGGGAGTTTGTAGAGGCTGTTTTCAGGAAGCAGTCTCAATGGAGCAGGTGCTAGAAGAGGGGATTGAAAAACACAAGGGGGTCACTTCAGACATCCCAGAGCCGAAGTCTCCCACTGAACCCCTCCTGAAGCTGGTAGCAGGGCCGTCGTCCGCACCGGGTGCTCCTGCTTCGCAGGTACAATTACCGGTGGGGATTGGCGGCGATTTTCTTGCCACAGTTGGTATCCTTGATCCAACAGGCGTTCAGGGGAGCACAAAGGAAGGGCAAGTCAGGTTCCACGGAGGGGGAACTGGGTGAAAAAGGCCGGGGACACCTCTGAGCTTGGGAAGGATAGGGATCCCATCAAAGAGAGTAAAGCCCGAGAAGGAACAGCCGGAGCAGTCCGTGGCATCACAGGTTGTTCATTCAGAGGACCTAGAGCAGGATTTGGAGTTGGAAGAGGAATTAGAAGAAGGAGAGATTACTGAACAGGAAGATCAGGCTCGAGTGGTTCGAATTTTCAGGAGAGATGAGTTACCAGCACTCATATCCGAAACGCTTAAGGCACTTAATATGCCGGCAGTGGGTCCAGGGGAAGATGCCACATTGGAGGACCCATTGTTGCAGGCTTTTCATAAGTCTCAGAAGGCCTTTCCAGTACACAGAGTGATTAGAGAAATCATACAAGGAGAATGGGATATGCCTGAGGCTGATCTGAAGGGGGTCCACAGTTAAGTCTCGGCTCTATCCATTAGTAGAATAGGATCATGAATTGCTTAGGTCCCCTAAGGTGGATGCGACCGTCTCGGCAGTTACCAAGAAGACTACCATTCCAGTAAAGGAGAGCACAGCTCTGAAGGATGCACAAGACAGAAAATTGGATACCTTGTTGAAACAGGTTTTTGATGTAAATGCGCTGTCCATTCAAGCGTCCATTTGTGGAGCTTGGGTAGCCAGAGCCTGCCTTCGTTGGGTTCAGCGCCTTCAGGGAGAACAGATAGTGGAGACGGCCGCGGAGGCTGCCAGGATAGAGACGGGGGCAGCTTACTTGGCCAACATTCATTATGATCTGGTTCGCGGGTTGTCATATAATATGGCATCAGCAATAGTGGCCAAAGGTATCTTTGGCTGCGCAATTGGGCAGCTGATGGCTCTTCCAAGTCAAGGTTAAGTAAGCTTCCGTTCAGGGGGAAGCTACTTTTCGGAGAAGATCTGGATAAGCTGGTGAAGGATTTAGGAGAGTCCAAGAGCGGTAGGCTGCCGGAGGACAAACAGAAACAGAGTCGGTCTGTTGCGACAAGTATGAGCCAACAGAGAGACTTTCGTCGGTTTTGTTCCCACGGTTTGGTCAAGTGCAAAGAGGATGGTTTCCCTATCGTAGCCAGGGATTTCGAGGTTTCAGAGGAGCGGGCAGAGGATTTGTTGCCCCCTCTTCCTCCAATCTTTGAAAGTCGCAATGAAGCCAGAGAGGCCCAGACGGGACAGGTGCCGATAGGAGGTCGCCTGCGGGAGTTTTATCCTGCCTGGGTCCAGATTACGTCCGATCAGTGGGTGCTGGAAGTTATCTGCAAAGGTTATGCCTTGGAACTTCAGCGTCCAGTGACCGATTCTTTCGTACAATCCCCATGCAAAAGCGCACTGCAAGTACGCAGCGGTGCAAGAGACCTTAGAAAGGCTGCTCTCCCTCAAGGCGGTGGTACCGGTACCTCCAGACCAATGTGGCTGCGGTCGGTACTCCATTTATTTCATGGTGCCAAAGAAAGAAGGGACTTTTCGACCAATTTTGGATCTCAAGCGGGTAAATTGCTGTCTAAGAGTGTGTCATTTTCGGATGGAGACTTTGCGATCGGTCATAGTAGCAGTAAGGAAGGACAAGTTTCTTACGTCCCTCGATTTGTCGGAAGCTTATCTACACATTCCCATTCATCAGGAACATCAGAGGTTTTTAAGATTCGTGGTACCGATGGGACATTTTCATTTCCAAGCGTTACCTTTCGGTCTAGCTACTGCTCCACGAACCTTCACCAAGGTGATGTTGGTAGTGGCGGCAGCATTAAGAAAGGATGGAGTCCTGGTGCATCCCTATCTAGACGATTGGTTGATTCGAGCAAAGTCCAAAGTGGAGAGCGAGGCAGCCACAGCCAGAGTGGTTGCGTTCTTGCAGAGTTTCGGATGGGTAGTCAATGTATCCAAGAGCAGATTGAGTCCGTCGCAGAAACTGGAGTACCTAGGGGCTCGGTTCGATACGAGTGTCGGGAAAGTGTTTCTGCCACAGAAACGGGCACAAGGTTTGAGAAAGTTAGTCTGCAGATTTCTACTCAGCAGACGTCCCAGTTGCTAAATACCATGGCAGTGACACGCGAGTTAGTACCGTGGGCGAGAGCCCACATGAGAGACCCTTAGAGAGCATTGCTCAGATGATGGTCGCTCCAGGAGGACAGTCTGTCTCACATATTACCCTGTCTGCAGGAGATGCGTTGAGGCCAGAAAATCTGGAGAAGGGAATGCCCTTAGAAGCACCGGATTGGATTCCCCTAACATCCGGATGCCAGCCTCTTAGGATGGGGTGCTCATGTCCAGGGACGGTTCGCGCAAGGTCTTTGGACTGATCAAGAAAAGGCCTGGTTGATCAACAGGTTAGAATTGCGAGCGGTAGTCCTGGCACTAAGAGTGTTTTGGTGGTGTTTGCACAGGAAGGCCGTTCGAGTATTTTCCGAAAATGCGACAACGGTAGCCTATATCAACCAGCAGGGGGGCACCAGCAGTGTACCGCTGGAAGCCGAGGCTGATTAGTTGTTTGAGTGGGCCGAGATGAATCTGCTATCATTGTCAGCGGCGCATGTTGCCAGAGTAGAGAACGTAGAGGCCGATTTTTTTTTGAGTCGGGTAAGAGTAGACCGAGGAGAGTGTATTCTTCATCCTCAAGTGTTCGAAATGCTGGTGCGTCACTGGAGTCCACCGGTAATGGATTTCATGGTGACTTTTCAATCCGCGAAGGCCAGTCGATTCTTCAGCAGAAGACGGGAAAGAATGTCAGAAGGCCTGGATGCGTTAATTCAGCCCTGGCCGGTGGAGCAACTCCTGTACGTGTTTCCACCTTGGGTGTTAATAGGTCGGGTGCTGCAGCGCATAGAACATCACAGAGGACGGGTGATCCTAACTGTGCCAGATTGACCAAGCCGTCCTTGATATGCGGACCTGATGAGGCTCCTGGTGGACAAGCCGTGGCAGCTGCCGGTTCAGAGGGACCTGTTATTCCAGGGTCCTCTGCTCATGCCTCAGGTGGATCGGTTGTCGCTTACGGCTTGGCTATTGAAAGGGCAAGGTTGATAGCGAGAGGTTATTCGCTGGCAGTGGTGTCAACGTTGTTGAAGGCTCGGAAGAGATCAACTTCCTTGGCGTATATTCGCACATGTGTGGACAAGAAGGTTAAAGCCTTAAAAGCTACGATACCTCAGGTACTGGCTTTTTTACAAGATGGATATGAGAAAGGGTTGGCGGCGGCATCCCTAAGGGGTGCAGTTAGCAGCTCTCTCCTGTTATAGAGGTAAAATAAAAGGTAAGACGATGGGGAGACATCCAGATATCAAATGTTTTTTGAGGGCTGTTTCGCTGTTGCAGGCAAGTTGTTCCGACGTGGGACCTATATTTAGTTCTTGAAGCTTTGGTGCGAGAACCTTTCAAACCTTTGTCTAAGGCGTTGCTGAAAGACCTTACCCTCAAGGTGGTGTTTCTGGTAGCTATTTCTTCATCCAGAAGAATCACTGAGTTACAAGCGTTGTCCTGTAGGGAACCTTTTCTGGTTTTTAGTGAGACAAAAGTGGTGTTGAGAACAGTGCCATCTTTTTTGCCCAAAGTGGTATCGCCTTTTCATGTGAATCAGGTAGTTTCACTGCCGGTGTTTGAGGAAGGCAATGATGGTACATCTTCGAAGCAGTTACATCGGTTGGATGTTCGCCAGGCATTAAAGAGATATTTAAGGTACAGCATCTTTCTGTAGTTCGGATAGATTGTTTGTTTTGTTTGGAGGTCCAAAGAAAGGAGAAGCAGCGTCAAAAGCTTCCATTGCCAGATGGCTTAAGGAAGCGATTGCGTCCGCATGTATTTTGAAAGGTAAAGCAGTTCCGGAAGGACTGAGGGCTCATTCGACTAGGGCGCAAGCAACGTCATGGGCAGAGTGCAGTTTGGTGCCGGCGGTGGAAATTTTTACGGTGGCTACTTGGTCGTCTTTGCATTCCTTTGTCAGACATTATCGTCTGGACTTGCAGGCAGAAAGGGATACCTGTTTTGGATCAGCAGTGCTTCAGGCTGGTCTAGCAGGTCCCTCCTGTTGATTTTTTTCACTGCACTGTTCCATCCCCAGAGGTTCAGGACTAGACTGGAGGGACGATAAGGAAGGTGAAATTAGACTTACCTGCTAATTGTTGTTCCTTAAGGAACGCCAGTCTAGTCCTGTATCCCTCCCTAGTTCTTCCTTGGACTATAGCCTGAAGCAAACAATGTATAACAGTTAAGCTACATGGGTGACGGTAAGAGTTATAGCCCATAATGGGAGGGATTGAGTTGATGGGGGTTTAGATCCAGACTATATCCTTCATGTCCAGGAATAGGGATCTCAGCATGTCAACGAAGCTAAGTAAAGTTTATGTGGAACACGAAAGAATTCAAAATGTGTTCTACTAATTTATAAAGTTACCAGTTAAGTTATGTGAAAATTGTTAGTAGTTTACTACTTAATTGTTGCTCCGGTGAGTCTCTGCAAAGAGACTGAGGCCCATAGAAGAGGAACCGCATCGTTCTGTGGTGTCAGAGGGTCTGGAAGGGGAAGACCATGACACAGAGTTGGAGGCTGAGGAGGACTTGGAGGATAGTGAAATCCCGAAACAGGAAGAGCAGGTGAGGGTGGTTCAGATGTTTCGGCTGGAGGAATTACCGGCACTTATCGCCAAATCCCTTAAAGCTCTTAACATCCTACCAGTCTTCCGGTGGAGGATGACTCTTTGGAAGACACCTTGTTGCAGGCCTTGCAAAGAACACAGAGGGGTTTTCCAGTGCATAGAGTGGTCCATCAGATGATTCAAAAAGAGTGGGATATGCCGGATGTGGGCCTGAAGGGATCTAGAGCTATGGCTCAAATCTATCCCTTATCGTATCAGGACCGCAAACTCTCTTGACCACCAAAGATGGATGCGGCTATCTCCGCGATCACCAAGAAGACTACAATTCTGGTGGAAGGTAGTGCAGCCCTCAAGGACATCCAGGACAGGAAATTGGACACCTTATTGAAGCAGGTATTGGACATTAATGCTCTGTCGCTTCAAGCCTCCATTTGTAGGGTGTGGGTTGCTAGAGCCTGCCTCCCTTGGTCCCAGCGGAGACAGCAGGGCGAGTCTTCGATGGAACAAGCCAGAGAAGCAGCCAGACTGGAGTCGGGGGTGGCATATTTGGCGGATATCCATTATGACCTTATACAAGGCCTCTCGGAGAGTATGGCTTCAGTGGTAGCAGCTCATTGCTATCTCTGGTTACATAACTGGGCAGCAGACAGTTCTTTGAAGGCCTAGCTAAGCAAACTCCCCTTCAGAGGAAAGCTGCTTTTTGGGTAGGACCTGGACAAATTGGTAAAGGACCGAGGGGAGTCCAAGAGAGGTCGTCTGCCGGAAGATAAGCAAAAGCAGAGCCGTCCCTCAACAGTGCCCAAAAGGCAGCAAAGGGAGTTTAGGTGTTTCTGTTCCACATGCTTTCAACCAGTTTCAGAGGAAAATTCCCCTCCAGTAACCAGGGGTTTCGAGGAGCAGGCAGAGGTTTTGCTGTCCCCTCGTCCTCAGGACTCAAGAAATCACATTGAGGCGAGGAGGGCTCAGGTGGCAGTACAGCCCATAGGGGGTCGGCTACAGGAGTTCTATCCTGCCTGGATCCTGAGTTTGCTTTCAATCAAAAGAGGCTCTCCTCTTGTGCATTCTGGACCTCAAGTGTGTCAACGAGCACTTGTGAGTCATGCGTTTCTGTATGTAAACTTTGTGATCCATGATTCAAGCTGTGCACAGAGGGACGTTCCTAGCATCTATGGAATTGGCAACAACACCAAACTTAAACTGCGCGGAAGAAAGGCCTGGCAATCTACTTCTGTATCTTGCCATGAAAACCCAATGGATAGTTACAACAAAACAAATTGTGCTATAGTGCTGGAAGATGAGACCCCCAGGTCGGAAGGCACTCAACTAGCTACTGGGGAAGAGCTGAAGACTTTTCAGAGTAAAGCCAGCATTTATGTTGTGGTTGGATCAAAACCCTCGGGACGTCTGACTGCTGATGTAGCTGCGCATGAAATGAGAGTCAGAAGCTGGAAAGATGTCTTACGCATTGGAACATGGAATGTACGAAGCATGAACCAAGGGAAGTTGGAGGTGGTCAAGAATGAAATGGAACGTGTACAACTTGATCTGTTGGGTGTCAGCGAACTGAAATGGACTGGCATGGGGCACTTTGCATCAGATGATCACATGGTCTACTATGCTGGAAATGAAAGACAAAGAAGAAATGGTGTTGCATTTATAATAAAGAAGAAACTTGTAAGAATTGTAATGAAATACAATGCAGTCAGCGAACGCTTAATCTCTATTGGTCTATGAGGAATGCCTAACAACACAACTATAATTCAAGTATATGCCCCAACAGCAGCTGCAGAAGAGAATGAAATTGAAGAGTTCTGTGAACAAGTACAAGCTGAAATTGACAGAACATGCAAACAGGATATCCTGATAGTCATGGGTGACTGGAACACAAAAGTTGGCAACAAAGAAAAAGGCAAAGTAATTGGAAACTATGGACTTGGCAACAGAAATGAAGCTGGAGAAAGACTGATAGAATTCTGCAAGACCAACGATCTAGTCATCTCAAACACCTTCTTCCCTCAATACAAGCGGCGACTGTACACATGGATTTCACCCAATGGATTGTATAAAAATCAAATTGACTACATCTGTGGAAGTCAACGATGGAAAAGTTCTATAACATCAACAAAGACAAAACCTGGAGCTGACTGTGGTACAGATCATCAACTACTAGTATGCAAACTCAAGCTAAAGTTGAAAAAGAGCAAACCACTCATGAATGCAGCAAAATATGACCTTGAGAATATACCACTGGAATTTAAAGACTGCCTGCAAAATTGATTTGCTACTTTAGATACAAATGACAGAGCTCCAGAAGAGTTATGGAATGACATCAAGAATGTTGTGTTGGAAGAAAGCGAGAAGTCTCTACAAAAGGTGAAAAAGCAAAAACGGCCAAAATGGATGACGGAAGAAACTCTGAAAATTGCCCAGAAACGCAGAGAAGCTAAAGCCAGAGGAGAAAGAAAGACAACAACAGAACTCAACAGAGATTTCCAACGTGCAGCAAGACAGGACAAGGAAAAGTACTACGATGACGCATACAAGGAAATAGAATTTAATTTAATTTAATTAACAGATTTTTTTATATACCGCTCCTTCCATTGATCAGATGCGGTTCCCATAGAACAACAGTAAACAGAGCGAGCTGTTTTTACATATAACAATTTGAAACTTGGAAATTACAGGTAACAATTAACAATTAGTGAACTATGTACAAATTAACAGAATTTAACTATATACAGAGTTATTTGTTATACAAGTGTCCTCAATACATTGTTTTATGGCTACAGTACTTCATTCCTTTGTTGAAAAATGTATTATCTGGAGTAGGATTATCCTTTATCTAGCTGAGAGGTGAGTGGTGAGTTTGTCACGGGTCCATAGTGCATTGTAAATAGGTGTGTTTTAAGTTTTTTCCTAAACTCCATGATTTCAGGTAATTGTCTTAATTCTATTGGGATTGTGTTCCACAAGATAGGGGCTGCATGGGAGAAGGCTTTCTTGTTTGTGGAGTTTTTGGCCTTAATGAATTCTTTTGGTGGTGTTAGTTTATTTAACTAGTCTCTCCTTTGGAGATTATGGGTGGATTCTATTTTGATGAGGTTATTTATGGTCGGGGGTGCTGTTTTAATTATGGCTTTGTATGTGGTTAAGAGAGTTTTGTATTCTATTCGGCTTTGAATAGGGAGCCAGTGTAAATATTCTAAAATCGGGGTTATATGTTGGAAAGGTGAGGCCTTCGTAATGGTCCTTGCTGCCGCGTTTTGTGCTAATTGAAGTTTTTTTAAGGCTTGCTTAGTTACACCAAGTAGGATTTGATTTGCAAAGTCGAAATGGGGGGTTATAATAGCTTGTATGACTCGTTGAAAATCCTGTAAGTGCATTAGGGGGCGGAGTTGCTTTAATATTTTCAGTTTAAAGTAAACTTTTTTTGTTATATTTCTTACATGTGTGTCCATGCTGAGGTGTTTGTCCAGTATAACGCCTAAGTAACGTATTTCAGATTTTAGTTTGATATCGTTATTCTGCAATGTAATGTGTGAGGGGGGAATGAACGTTGTACTTTTGGTTACTATTAGAGCTTCTGTTTTTGAGTGATTGATGTACAGATTGTTTTCATTTAGCCAGGTGTTTATTTCATTGAGGCAATCGTTAATGAGTTGTATAGGGATATTTGGTATTTTGAAAGGGACATACATCATAATGTCGTCCGCATATAGGTGATAGTGGACGTTGAATTTTTTAAAGATTTTACAAATGTGTTTTAAGTTTATGTTAAATAGTAACGCTGACAGTGCTGAACCTTGTGGAAGGCCTAGTTCTTGGTTGTATGTTTTTGAGGTGAGATTACCGATTTGTACCGTTTTGAGTTCGGTCTGTTAGATAAGAGGTAAACCATTTTAGAGCAGTAGATTTTATACCTATTTGCCTAAGTTTATTAATCATTGTTGAGTGGTGAACACTGTCGAAGGCTGCGGAGACATCAATGAATATGAGTAGGAATGCTTGTTTGGAGTTGTCTATTCCCCTTACAAGTGTATCTATTAGAACTGTTAGGAGTGACTCTACTCCGTGTCTGGGGCGAAACCCATACTGCTGGTCATCAAGTGGGGCTGAGCTATCAATGTACTCTTGTGTTTGAATTTGTACGGCTTTTTCAATTAATTTAGCCATAAACGGAATACTCGATATGGGTCTGTAGGATTTAGGTGATGATTTGTCAAGGGTAGTGTTTTTTAGAATTGGGCGGATCTGTGCTTGTTTTAGTGTAGGGGGTAGGTATCCATTTTTTAGGGAAAGATTTATTATTGGGAGGATGAATTGAGCGAGTATAGGTAGAGAGTTTTTTATCCAGGTTACTGGACAAGGGTCAATTAGTGAGGTTGTTGTATTAATGTTTGTGATAATGTTCTTGAGCTCAACCTTGGTTAGGGGTTGGAATGTAGACCATTCGTCTGTGTTAAGTGTTTGAGAAGTATTTACTGGTTTAGGTAGTGGGGGATGAGATGTTTTGTTCATGTAATAATTTGCCAATGTCTGTGGGGTAATGTCTGTGATTTCATTGCTGGAGTTGTGAATATTATTTGTCAGTTTTTGGACTATTGAGAAGAGTTCTCTGGGTCTATTTATTGCGTTATTTAAGATGGAAGCATGGTAATTTTTCTTGGAGTTGTTTATTGCATCTTTATACTTGTTAAGGAGCGTGAGGTATAAATCTTTTGTAATTGTGTTTTTATTTTTCCTCCATTTACATTCGGATTTCCTTAAATTCTTTTTCATTAGTTTTAAATCCTTGTTGTACCAGGGGGTTTGACCAACTTTAGAATGCGTGTTTTTCTTAATTATTTGTTTTTTAGCTGTAGCGTTATTTATAGTTTTGTGCCAGTTAATTACTGCTGCGTCTAGGTTTAGTGGTGAGGTTGATAAGTTAGGAATTATGAGGTCTAGGAATTCTTCTTCATTGTATTTTTTAAATCTTGAGGTTGGTGCATTAGTTGGTATTCGTTTAACTGATGTGTTATTTATTGTGATATTAAAGTCAATGAGGTAATGGTCTGACCATGGGATCGGTGTGCAATTTAGGGAGGTGGGGTTATAGAGTTGGTGGAGTACATTTGGCAAGAAGATCATGTCAAGAATACTACCTTTTCCATGTGTGCTAGTGTTTATTATTTGGTGAAAATCCATATCTACTGTTGATTCTAGGAAGAGGGAGGCATATGAGGCTGGTAAGGAGGGGAGGTTAAAGTCTCCGAGCATTAAAATTGGGTTTTGATCAGTGGAGGAGCTTAGAAAATCAATTAATGGGTCCAGGTTTTCAGATTGTTGGTCTGGTGGTCTGTAAATTAGGCAGATTGTTATGTTGCCAATTTTCACAATGATGGTATCTATTGTCGTGAGCCCTCTCGGTGCACCTACCGGTGAGATCAGGTACTGCACTGGGCCTCAGTGTAACTGGCCTCCTGGTAGTTGTAGTTGCTGCCAGTTACAAAAATTAGTTGTGGACAACCGATGTAAGGTTAAACAGGGCTTTATTTCCCTTTCCCAAATAGGATATTTCAATATGTACAAAAACAAAACATAACCCTTCTTGGGTAAAAACAGAAAGAAAAACTGTAACACAAAAATGGCTTTCTTTCAGCTTCTTAACAACAGAAATATATTTTAAACACAGACCTGTAGCCACCCAGAATAAGGCCTTCTCTTCACCTTGTCAGGCTGCTTATTCTTCTCTATCTTAGGGAGATTATATTATCTGCCAGAGAAAGGCTACAATCCATTTCTTCAATATTCTGTTCAATCACAGATGCTTCACATTGCATCGGCTCCTCAATAGGAATTAATACCTCTTTACTTTCTCCCTGTGTGGGCTTGGCAAACAGTCCGTCCTGGCTGTGACGTACTCCTTTTTCACTAAGGGACAACTGTTTGCTGTTACCACAATTGCTGGGGTTTTGGTAGTAGGAGCCTCCCCTCTGTTGATATTTGTTTGGCAGGCTAAAGAATTCCCCTGCCCATCTATTAGGAGGAATTACTCCTGCTCTGAGCTCTGCTCTGTTTAGGAACCTGGAACCAGCTGGAACTTCTGACGGCAGCCCTTCTGAAACTGTGTCTCACGTACCTTTCAGCGTGTTTTACTTCTGCAGGTAAAAAGCCTTTCCTTTGTTTATTATAAGGGTACTGGAGTTTCTCTGCTCCCCTTAGGCTAGCTTTGGATGGCTTCTGGACTTCCACAAACTGTCCCTTATCTCCAAGCTCTGAACTCCCCCTTTTTGGACCGGAATAAAACTTCCTGGCTTGTACCTTTTTTCTTCTGTCTCTGCTCCAATCTGGGCTGTTACATTCACTCTCACTTCTCACTTTCTGTGTCAAGCTGTCTGTACCTTTCATTCAAGCATTCCTCGGACTCACTCAGACCTCCGTTCAGGCTTCCAATGTGGTCATTGGACACGCTCTCTTCACAGCTTCTCTCGTCCTCCTCATTCATCCAGTTCCTTCTCTGGGTTTCTCTCCAGCTCCTATCCTGGCTCTTGGGCTGTACCTTGGTCTCGGTCCTGTTCTTGTTCTTGTTCCTGTTCTGCCTAACTGCTTGTGAGCTGAGTTTATCTAGGTATTTCCTAGCTGCACCACTCCCCAGCTGATTAGAGTCAGGTGAGAATCTCCTGGCTTCTCTACTGGCTGAGTGTGTCTCCCTAGCTCGTGACCTCACTTGCTTACGTTGCCCATGGCAACTTTCTACCATGTGCTTTCCCCAAACGTTAGTATTTCCTTGGATTGCAATATCATCTGTCTCCATAGGGGTCACTAATGAGTCTGCTCTGTGACACTATGTTGATGGGTAGGTTCGATGTTAGTTTTTTGGCTTTTAGTTATTTTTTTAACATTATTAGCACTCCACCACCTTCTTTGTGAGTTCTATGTGTGTAGAAAGTATCATAGTCATTATTGCTTAGTTGATTTAAGTAGACGCTGTCTGTGTCTGATAGCCATGTCTCGGTTATACATAGTATATCTGGTTTTTGATTGTCTAGTATTTCTGTGAATATAGGTAACTTATTTTTCATTGATCTGGCATTAATTAGTATTATTGATAATGATTCTAGATTTTTGCATAGCTTAGTGTTTGTTGACTGAGGGGGAGAAGAATATTTTATGTGAATTAATCTATGGTTGTTCATCTTGGGATGATGTGCTATGTATGGGTGCAGAAAGAAGCAGAAACTATTAGAGGAAGAATAAGATCAGCTTTCCTAAAGCTACGAGAGTTAAAGAAAAAGTTCCAGCCTCGAATTGGAATGTTACAAGATGCTCAAGGTTCTATGTTGAATGATGCTGAGAAGATCAAGAAAAAGATGGAAGGAATATACAGAGTTTTTATATGATAAAAGATCAAGTGGACCAACAGCCGTTTCAACCTGTACCTTATGATCGGGAACCATTGGTGATGAAAGAAGAAATTGAAGCAGCATTGAAAGCCTTATCAAAGAACAAAGCACCAGGCATTGATAGCATTCCCATAGAAGTATTACAGCAGTCCGATGCAGCTGTTATCTTACTTACAAGGCTCTGCCAAGAAATATGCAAGAAAACATCATGGCCAACTGACTGGAAAAGGTCTGTGTTTATACCAATACTAAAGAAAGGTGATCCAACTGACTGTGGAAATTATCGCACAATCGCTCTGATCCCACATGCCAGCAAGATTCTACTGAAGATTATTCAAAAGAGACTACAACCATACTTAGAACAAGAACTACCTGAAGTGCAAGCAGGGTAAGGGAAAGGGCGAGGAACGAGAGACATCAATGCGGATGTGAGATGGATCCTTGAAAAGACTAAAGAATACCAAAAAGATATCTATTTGTGCTTTATCGACTATAGCAAGGCTTTTGACTGTGTAAACCATGAGAAACTCTGGGCCACGTTAAGAAGCATGGGTATAACAGAACACCTGATCATACTCTTGCACAATCTGTACATTGATCAAGAAGCAACAGTTCGAACGGAACAAGGAGAAACAGAATGGTTTAAAATAAGCAAAGGTGTAAGACAAGGCCTTATACTTCCCCCTACCTGTTTAATTTATATGCAGAACAAATCATCAGAGAAGCAGGATTGTATGAAGACAACAGAGGTGTGAAGTTTGGTGGAAGACTCATCAACAACCTTCGCTATGCTGATGATACCACATTACTGGATGAAAGTGAAGATGATCTGAAACATTTGCTTCTCTCAATCAAAGAACATAGTCTCAAAATGGGCCTGCACCTTAATGTAAAGAAGACAAAGATGATAACTGGCATAATCAACAGGTTTATCATTGAAGGAGAAGAAATTGAAATTGTGAACAACTTTAACCTACTTGGATCAACTATCAATAAAGAAGCAACAAGCAGTCAAGAAATTAGACGACGCATTGCTCTTGGCAGAATGGCTATGAAAGACCTAGATGAGATTCTCAAGAGCAGAGATGTCTCTCTCCATACAAAGATTCGACTTGTTCAATCCATGGTATCTTCAATAACATCATATGGATGTGAAAGCTGGACAGTGAAAAAGATAGACAGGAAGAAAATTGATGCCTTTGAATTATGGTGCTGGCGGCGAATACTGTGTATACCATGGACTGCCCGAAGAACAAACCAGTCGGTACTAGAGGAGATCAAACCTAAGCTTTCTTTAGAAGCTCAGATGACAAGACTTCGACTTTCATACTTTGGACACATCATGCGAAGAGAGAGATCATTAGAGAAAGACATCATGCTTGGCAAGATAGGTGGTCAACGCAAAAGATGAAGGCCAGCAATGAGATGGATTGAGACAATAACAGCAGCTACGGGTACCAGTCTGTCAACAATGAGCCGCCTGACTCAAGACCGAACACAATTTAGGATAGCTATCCAGAGGGTCGTCATGAGTCGACTCCGACTCAACGGCACTTAATAACAACAACAACATGGATTTGGCCAAGTTGTATTTACATATCCCGATCCAAGGAATCAGAAAAATATCTGTATTTTGCCCTGCTTGGCTTTCCCCTTCAGTTTGCCACCCTTCCTTTTGGACTCTCCACTTCCCCAAGGACATTCTCTAAGGGTCATGGTGGTGGTGGCTGCAGCACCAAGAGATTTGTTTGCACCCATATCATAACTACTGGCTCATCCAAGCTCATTCTCTTTCAGAGGCGTCTCGGATGGCTGCCCATGTTGTATCCTTTCTGATAAGCCTCTGCTGGGCGATGAATTGGGGAAAGAGGTAGTTGTTGAATTCCCAGTCCCTGGAGTTCTTGGGAGCATGTTTCAGTACTTCAGTGTGCAGAGTCTTCCTACCAGAGGAGAAAGCCAAAGGCTGTTGGATTGCTTAACATTGTTATGTTTGCAGCAGGCTTCCAGAGTCTAAAGCTCCTCGGATTGATGGCGGTGACTATCAAGATGGTGCCATAGGCACTTGCTCATATGTGACCTTTCCTATGGTCATTATTGACTCGGTGGTCCCCAAGTTCCTAGTGGTTGGAACTCGGGCTCCTGCTCCCAGTGATGGTGATGGCCAGTCTGTGGTGTTGGCAGCAGCCCAATCTTCTGAGGGCGGGCCTGCCGCTGGATGATTGCTCATTGATCCTTCTGACGATGACCAGTCTCAAGGGCTGGGGAGCACATTGCCATGGCCGAATGGCCCAGGGCAGTTGGAACCGCAGGTACTTGATGTAGTCCATCAATTGTCTTGAGACGAGAGTCCTCAGGATGGCTCTAATGTATTTCTGGTCCCCGTTGAGTGCTTGGCGGTTTGAGTGTTTTCGGACAACGCTACAGTGGTGGCTTATGTCAGTCGGCAAGGCGGCACAAGGAGTACAGGAGTAGCCCTGGAGATAGCTCTCCTGTTTGCATGGGTGGTGGTGAACCTCCTAGTTTCTCGGCTCTTAACATTGCCACAGTGGACTTTCTCAGTCAGCAATCTCTGGTTCCAGGAGATTGGGAGTTGAGTCAGTAGGTGTTTCAGTTGTTTCTGCACCGCCAGTGTCGCCTCATGAGGGATCTAATGGCGACCTCTTCCTTTGCCAAACTGTACCATTTGTTCAGTCACCACAAGGAGACCGCAAGTGCATTGATGTTTTCAGCGTCCTGAGATTTAGTGCGCCATTGAAATAGTTTGTTCATTGCATACATTAGACTAAGCAACAGAATGAAGGTCTTTCTTCTCCCCCCCCCCCCTGAAGGCTTCACAGCTGAAATACGTCTGTGTTTGTTCAATAAAGTTACTTAGACTGACAACTTTCAGTACCTGCTGTTTGTGCTCTACTCCCTCATGAATGTTTTTGCTGTCCTTTGAATCGTTCAACCTTGACCAAGTCAAACACCTGCTGTATGTATTTCCTCCATGGCCCCTGGTGGGGCATGTGATTCAGAATATGGAGCACCTCTCAAGAAGGACTATTTTTGTGGCACTAGTTGGTCGAGGAGAGTGTGATTTGGAAATCTAATGCAGTTTTTACTAGCGCCACCTCTTCATTTGCCTCCATCTCGGGGCTGCTTTATTTATTTATTTATTTAACAATGATTTATATACCGCATCTTCCATAGTTCAGTTGCGGTTCACAATAAACAACAGTTAACAAATCGGAGTTTGTTTTACATAAAACATCATATGACCAAATAACAATAAGATAAACAACTAGTGTTAATACAGAACGGTATAGAACAGTGTAAACTATGTACATTATGTACAAATACACATTATTGTGTCAAGGGTTGCTTGTTCTGGAGGACCTGGCTCCCTTCGCACTTATGACTTGGCTCCTGTATGGAGAAGGTTAGTGCATACAGACTACTCTCTAGTAGTGGTTTTCCACTTTGCTCTTCCACTTTCCTTGGAGCCTGGAGGTGGTCTACCAACCTGACATATATGCTGGTCTGGTCCCTTGAGTGCTGGTACGACTCACGGCAGCTGGCTTCTGAGGTGGCCAAGGTATCGTCTCTGTTGGCCTTTTCTGCAGGACGGTCTGGAAGAGGGCCTTTCTTTTAGCTCCCTGGAGGTTCAGGTGGCAGCTTTGGCCTGTTTCAGAGGTCCATTGGATAGTATGTCCTCTAGCCTTATACCCAGATGTTTCGTGCTTGGTTAAGGAGGTTTAGCATGTGCATCCTCCCCTGCGGTCTGTGGCCCCTTCTTGGGATTTGTGTCTGGTGCTCAGGGCACTGATGTCAGAGCCCCTTGAGCCATTGAAGCACACTACTCTGAAGGATTTGATGCTCAAGATGGTCTTCGTTGTGATTTGTTTCGCAAGGAGGATTTTGAGCTACCAGCTCTCTCATCATGATCCCTTACCTATCTTTTTGTGAGGAGACAGTTTCCATTCGACCTGTGGCTTCCTTCTTCCCTGAAGACTGTTGTGGTGGTTTATATGGAAGGACAGACTAAATAGACCATGTGGTCTTTTTCTGTCGTTATTTTTCTATGTTTCTAAGTGATTTCTCCCTTTCATGTGAACCTGATGGTTTGCCTGCCCTCCTTCTCTAAGGAGCAGTATCGGGGGAATGGTAAGGATCTTCGCCTTCTGTATGTACAGAGGTTACTTCTCTGGTTTTAGAGGTCACAATTATTTTTTCATAAGTCAGACCATCTTTTTGTGCTGTTTGCTGGCCCTTAAGTCTGCATTGGGGTGCCGGGTTAAGGAGTTTCTTGCCTTGGTGGATCTGTTTCGGAGCTGACCGGTTTCAGACGGTTTGCATGCCAATTCTACCTAAGTGCAAGCGTCCTTGTGGGCGGGGCAGAGCAGAGCTCAGTAGCCTCTGCAGAAACTTGTCAGGTGACAACATAAGCATCACTTTTCACTTTTGTTAAGAATTTCCGCTTGGATGTCTACGTTCTGGTGGACACTGCCTTTGGCTCTAAGGTTTTGCAAGCTTCTTATATCTCTGTCCCACCCAGTGTAGGTATAGTTTTGGTACGTCCACCTTGTCTGGATTGGTCTAGCAGGATGATATTGAAAGCAACATTTTACTTACTAGATAATGTCCTTTCCTTGAATTCTGCTACACCAGTCCAGGGTCCACTCTCTGGGACAGTGTTTACTCTGTTCTGCGGCAGTATGCTTGAGTCCGATAAGATTTATATTCCTGGCTCCGCAGGTCCATCTTCCATGGACAGCCTTCAATTTGTGCTTTCCTGTACATTCATTTTTACTGTTTGATTACTCATTGTTGCCCAAGTTGAGGTTGTGTGAGGCTTGCCATGTTCTCCCATATGCTTTGGGACAAATACTGAAGAAACCTCTGGTGCCTGAGGGCGGTTAGAGATATGGAAGTGATGTCCTTAAAATCTTGGCTTTTCTTTGGTTCCTTGTCTATCTCCAGGAACAAGCAGGAATAAGTCCTCACATATGGGTACGTCGGAACCGACGGAGCCTGCGCGGGAAAGCTCCCCAGCTTCCTAGAATGGAAGCTTTTGGGACCTCCCACTGCACATGCGCGCTGCCTTCCCGCCTTCCTGAACAGCTCTCCTCAGTTTCTCTTTTTTCCGCGGAGCCAGCAGGTCGTGTATCCTGTCACCGCTGAAGAAATTGTAGTTTTTTGTTTTGTTTCTTTAGACCGCGTACCTGCCTTCCCATACCGATACCGGTATCGCCGGTCTTCCTTTTTCTTTCTTGAAAAATTATTTTCTTTTTCTTTTATTATTTTTCAACACTTGGTCACTTCAGTTAGGCCTTCAGGCCTACTTGAATTCTCCACATGGAGAAGCCAGCCCCTGGATTTAAGAAGTGTACCAAGTGTACTGCTGTAATATCAGTCACAGACACCCATGAATGGTGTCTTAAATGTTTGGGGCCTGACCACTCCATTCCAGACTGCCCTTCCTGCTCCCAAATGTCTAAGCGTGGGCTGCAGAACCGGGCCAACAAATTCCATGTGCTGTTTGCTTCAGAGAATCCAACATCACAGTCATCCAGGTCATCATCTCCGGATGGATCTCAGGTAACCAAACCTTCTGTGGGCAAGTCCTCAAAGGGCAAATCTCCTTCAAAGCATCGAGAGGCTCTTAGTTTTGAGGACCCTGCCCCAGCCAAACAGCCCCGGCGGGAAGCTCTGCCTTCCAAAACGCCAATTCAGGGGCTACAGGTTGACATCGATGGCACGGCCTCGACAGATCACCTGTTGGACTGCTCTGGGGTACCGGCCCATACCGGTACCGACATCCAGGCAGCCGTGGCGTCTATGGGCAATACTGTCCAATCCATGCAGCAGGCCGTCATGGCTTTCATTAAAGCTGCAACGCCATCGGTACCGCTTCCAGCGGTTCCGGGCCCGGTTCCGGTATCGTCCGCCATGCCAGAACCCAGGCCTTCCTCTTCTAAACGCAAATCGGTACCGTATGGGCTTTCGCTCCATACCGCTTCCATACCCGGTACGCCCGATGTCGATACCGATCGGTATGCGTATCGTGCGTTGGAGGAAACTAGAGAATACACCGATTCCTCTGAGGATTTTGGCTCCTCTGAGTCTGCAGAGCTCTCCCTTGACCTTCCTGAGGAACCTTCTTCTCCAAAAAGGAGAATGTCTCCTCCAGAGGATTTGTCCTTTCAGGACTTTATTTTAGAAATGGCTAAAGGCCTTTCTATCACTACCTCCTCTGAAAGGGAACCAAGGTCAAAAAGATTGGATATTTTAGGATACTCTAAGTCTCCTAAAGAAGCAGTTACCCTGCCTATCCATGAAATCCTTCAGGAACAATTGATGGATTTCTGGGAGAACCCTTTAACTCTGTCTCCTTATTCCCGTAGGTTGGACACCATGTATCGGGTCCCTCCTTCTCCTGGTTTTCAGAAAACTCAATTGCCTCACCACTCCATTGTGGTAAAGTCTGCAATGAAAAAGATCAAGAGTACTAAAAGGCACTCTTCTACACCTCCAGGAAGGGAATGTAAGACACTGGACTCTTTTGGTAGGAAAATCTTCCAGGCTAGTATGCTTATAGCCAGGATTAATTCCTACAGCCTCTATATGGGCATGTTCCTAGGGGAACTTGCCAAGAAAGTGCGGCATTTTGCCCCCTTTATCCCTGAGGATAAACAGGAGGACTTCCTTTCTGTAGTGAAACAACTTTCAGAAGTTTCTAAGTTCTCCAACAGAGCTGCCTTTGATTCCTTCGAGGGAGCCAGCAGAGCTTCTGGCATTGCTATTGCAGCCAGACGTCTGGCTTGGCTCCAGGCTTCTGATCTGGAACCCTGGGTTCTAGATGGCTTACGGAATCTGCCCTGTACAGGTGAGAACTTATTCGGTGCAGAGTGGCAAGTTAAAGCCACTCAAATGGACGCTGAAAATGCCACCTTAGAGAGACTTTCTAAGTCCACTTCTACTCCCACTAAGAAGAAGTCTTTCAAGAGACCTTATTATAAGAAGGCCAGATATGCTTCCAATACTGGCCAGCAATCTTCTCAACCTCGTTTTGCGGCTAAACGTCAGCAAACGAAACAAGCAAGAGCAAAGCCTGCAGCAGCTACTACAGCTCAACAGGCTCCACCCCCTCAGGGGTTTTGACTTGCCCCTAGAGAACTTGCCATTCCTGGTTCTGGACCAACCAGAACCTCTCACCATACCTGGAAGGTTAGCTCACTTTGCTCCCAGATGGGAACAAATCACAACAGAGCAATGGACCCTCTCTATCATCCGAGAGGGTTACAAACTTCATTTCTCCAACCTTCCTCCTCATCACATGGTGAGACCCTTCAATTCTCCACCTCCTCTCCTAGCCCTGTTGGGTCGGGAGATCTCTTCTCTGCTTGCCCAAGGGGCCATAGAAGAGGTTCCTCTTCATCAACAAGGGTCAGGTTTCTACTCCCCCTATTTTCTCATTCCAAAGAAGACAGGGGGATTCAGACCAATCCTAGATCTGAGAGAATTGAACAAATTTCTGTACAAGGAGAAATTCAAAATGCTCTCTTTGGGCATTCTCCTTCCATACCTTCAGAGTCAGGACTGGCTTTGTTCTCTAGACCTGCAGGATGCGTATACACATCTACTCATCCATCCATCCCACAGAAAATATCTTCGCTTTCTGTTCAGGGGAAGTCATTACCAATACAGAGTACTTCCCTTCGGTCTCGCCTCTGCCCCAAGAGTCTTTACCAAATGCATGGCAGTCGTAGCCGCATTTCTCAGAAGCATGGGGATTTTCGTATTCCCATATCTGGACGACTGGCTCATTCGAGCTCCAACTCAGTCGCAGGCCCAGATTTCCCTAGACCGCACAAGGAGCCTTCTGCAGTATCTGGGACTGGTGGTAAACCTTCCCAAGTCTCAACTCAGCCCTACTCAGTCTCTAGAATTCATAGGGGCCCAGTTGGACACCACCACTGCAAGAGCCTACCTTCCACTGGTTCGGGGTCAGCGTCTGCTGAGCTTGGCCTCCCAAGCCCAGTCCAGTACTCACTTGACAGCCAGGGAAATGCTACGCCTCCTGGGCCATATGGCCTCCACAGTACATGTGGTGCCCTATGCTCGTCTTCATATGAGAGCAGCTCAATGGACCCTGGCCACCCAGTGGACTCAGGCGTCGGGAGCACTCTCAGACCAAATACAAACCTCAAACCGTCTGTCTTGGTCCCTCCATTGGTGGATATCCACCAAGAATCTGTTGTTGGGGGCTCCCTTTCAGCCCTTGCTACCCCAAGCAACCCTCACAACAGATGCCTCCCAATTGGGGTGGGGAGCCCATCTGCTAACTCTCTCCACTCAGGGCACTTGGTCTCCACAGGAGGCCACCCTTCATATCAACCTCCTGGAACTGCGAGCAATTTACCTTGCCCTCAAGGTCTTCTATACCCTCCTTGCCAACCTGACTGTCCTGGTTCAGACAGACAATCAGGTGGCCATGTTTTACATAAACAAACAAGGAGGGACGGGCTCTCTGTCGCTTTGCAACGAAGCTCTCAGATTATGGGCCTTCGCCAGAGAGCACCAAATTCATCTGCTAGCAGTGTATCTTCCAGGAGTTCAAAACTCTCGAGCAGACAGGCTCAGTCGAGTTCTGCTGCCACACGAGTGGTCCCTACACGTGGACCAGATAAGCAGAATCTTTCAGGAATGGGGGACCCCGGACATAGACCTCTTTGCAAGTCCGTGGAATGCCAAACTTCCCCGGTTCTGTTCCAGGACTCCGTGTCAGGAAGCTCAGGCCACGGACGCCTTTCTCCTCCATTGGGGTCAGGCGTTCCTATATGCCTTTCCACCCATTCCGCTGATTCCCAAGACTCTGTTCAAACTCCAGAGAGATCACGGCTCTATGATCCTCATAGCTCCACGCTGGCCACGCCAAGTGTGGTTCCCTCTGCTTCTACAGCTCTCCCAGGGATCCTCCCTGGACTTAGGAGCTGCACCAGACCTTCTGTCTCAGGAGGAGGGGACTTTGTGGCACCCAAACCCCAAATCCCTACATCTCCGAGCTTGGTTACTGAAGGCTTAAGTCTTCAAGACTTTAATCTTTCTCAACCTGTGAAAGATATCCTTCATGCCTCTAGGAAACCTTCCACGAGGCGGTCTTATGCTTTCAAATGGAAACGTTTTTCCATTTGGTGTGCTCAGCAGGGCCTTGACCCTCTGGCACTTCCTTTGAATTCCCTCTTAGACTATCTCCTGCATCTTTCCAATGCAGGCCTTAAGACGAATTCTGTAAGAGTCCATTTAAGTGCTATTTCAGCATCCCTGAAACCTATAAATGGACAACCTATCTCCTCTCATCCTCTTGTTGCAAGATTCATGAGAGGCCTGACTCTCACTAAACCTCCCATCAGACCCCCCCCGGTCGCATGGGATTTGAATCTAGTGCTTGGTCAGCTTATGAAGCCACCTTTTGAGCCGTTATTTTCTACCTCCTTGAAATTTCTTTCCTGGAAGGTACTATTCCTAATTGCAGTCACTTCCGCTCGCCGCATCAGCGAACTGCAGGCTCTAGTGGCTAATCCACCTTATACAAGATTTCATCATGACAAGGTGGTCCTTAGGACGAATCCCCACTTTATGCCCAAAGTGGTCTCGCCTTTTCATCTTAATCAAGAGGTATATCTACCGGTCTTTTTTCCGGCTCCTCATGCATCCAGTGCAGAGAGGAACCTTCATACTCTGGATTGTAAAAGAGCTCTAGCCTTTTACCTTAATAGGACTCAGCCACATCGAAAGTCTTCTCAACTTTTCGTGGCTTTTGATCCTTCACATTTGGGACTTCCAGTCTCCAAGCGTACACTTTCCAATTGGATTGCTCAGTGTATTTCCTTTGCTTACCAGAGTAAAAACATTTCTCTGGAAGGCCATGTCACAGCTCACAATGTGAGAGCCATGGCAACTTCTATGGCTCATCTGCACTCTGTTTCCATTGATCAGATCTGTCGAGCCGCTACCTGGGCCTCGGTTCATACCTTTACAGCCCATTACTGTTTGGACAAGGACTCCCGCCGGGATGCCTTGTTTGGCCAGGCTGTCCTCAAACACCTGTTCCATTCTTAGACAACTCCTGCCCACCTTCCCAGGATGGATGCCTGAGATCCATACGAAGATGGCGAACCCTTGGAGGGGGATCTCCCAGGCATCTCAGCTAGGGAGTCCCCATATGTGAGGACTTATTCCTGCTTGTTCCTGGAGATAGCACAGTTACTTACCTGTAACAGGTGATCTCTGGGAACAGCAGGAATTAGTCCTCACAACCCACCCACCTTCCCTAGGAGTTGTATCTTCTATCTATCTGTCTTCCTGTCCTCTCTCTATTGTCTCAGCTATAAACTCGAAACTGAGGAGAGCTGTTCAGGAAGGCGGGAAGGCAGCGCGCATGTGCAGTGGGAGGTCCCAAAAGCTTCCATTCTAGGAAGCTGGGGAGCTTTCCCGCGCAGGCTCCGTCGGTTCCGACGTACCCATATGTGAGGACTAATTCCTGCTGTTCCCAGAGATCACCTGTTACAGGTAAGTAACTGTGCTTTACCCAGGGCCAGCCCGTCCACTAGGCAAGCTAGGCAGCTGATTGAGGTGGGTGGCTTTGTGCTGCTGCTTCAACACACATGACCTGCTGCTTCTGATCCCCTTCCATCGCACCTTACTATAGGAGGGGAGTCAGAAGCGGCCGTCCATGTGTACTCAAGTTCTTGGCCTGTTGCAGGCAATAAAATGGTGGCACAAAGCCACCACTTTTAAAATACTGCTGCCACTGCTGCCTTCCCCCCCCCCCTCCCCCAAGACGGTATTAGCCGTAGTGGGGGGCAGGGGCATGACTCGTGCAGGCGGCGCAGCCACGGTTTCTGCATGGGGCGGCAGAACCCCTCTAGCTGGCCCTGTCTCTATCAATCTGCTGGTAGGGGAACACTACCCGTTGTGTCTGCACAGCACTGCGTAGGCCTTGTAGCGCTATAGAAATAATTTAGTAGTAGTAGTAATTGTCTGGACTAGTCTATCAGGACTCAAGGAACAAGCATTATCTAGTAAGTAAAATGTCACCTTTATTATCGCGTTCCAAAGTATTGTCCCCAATTAGACAGAATAAGTAGATGAATTTTAAAAAATAGCACCAGCAGGCGGAGGACTGTTTCTGTTTTAAAAGCGTAACACCACACTAGTTGTATGTAATAAACTGTTAGATTTTCTTTGTATCAGTGTTTCTCAAGCTGATCTTGGTGTGCCCCCAGCCAGTCTGGTTTTCAGAATACCCACAATGAATATTTTCATGCACTACCTCCATTGCATATTCATTGTGAATATCCTAAAAATCAGACTGCCTGGGGGGGAGGGTATACCAGGACCTACTTGAGAAACACTGTCTAATCACAAACAATTATAATATTACATGCTTAGGAAAGTTGCATGTAAAAAATATATATTCCTTGTTAATTCATGTTTAGCTCATAATAAGAGAAACCAATTAGCTTAAAGTGAGCATTAGCTTTCAGACATTTTATCTGATATAATTTTTGTAATGTCTTATTTTCTTTTCAAAAAAATTATAGATGTGATCTCTCCCTACTGCCCAATAAAAATGCTACAAAAGCAGTAAGTGAGAAGCCATCATATATGGCAATGACATCCGCTGCTGAACGTAAAAGAAAGCTGGCATGGTAAGTATGTCGCCAGATGATATGAAAAAAGGATGCTGGAACTGTTGACAGGGTGTGAACGGCCTAGAGATGCAACTGATAGCTGATGTACAAAGGACTTTTTCCATAGACACAAAAAGGAATAATCCTTCATAAAATAGGCACCCTAACCTATCCTTAGTACTGCAGAAATTGTCATGCAAAATATCTATCCGCTTCAAAGAAGAGCAGAGAACTGAGAACCAGAGAAGCCAAATTTCAGATCTGACTCTCATGACCTCAGGCAAGTCACTTAAACCTCTATTGCCTCAGGTACAGACTTGCATTGAGAGCTGTTAAGTACCTGTGTTCTATGAGGGATTACAGTTTAACGTGCCTTGAGCTGTTACTGAAAATACATTAACTAATAGTGTATGTACTCAGTATACTTAATTTTAAAAACCCATCCAAAGCTCATGGGAGCTCACACATACATAAGCACCATCCTGTTAATGCATATAATTGTACGTGAATATTCAGCATGCTGTTTTAAAGGGTTACTTCTCTGGGAATAAGCAGGAAGTCAGTCCTCACTTGTGGATGATGGCGCCAATGGAGCCCACACAGAAGCATCTCCCCAGCTTTCAAAGACCTGCCGCTTCTGATCCTCCTCCAAATGCACTTTACTGTAGGAGGGGAGTCAGAAGCGGCAGTCCATGTTTACTCAAGCACTTGGCCTGTTGCAGGCAACAAAGTGCTGGCACAAAGCCACCACTTTTAAAATACTGCTGCCTTCCCCCCTCCCCCCAAGACGGAATTAGCCATAGTGGGGGACGGGGGGCATGACTTTTGGGAGTGGTGGCAGAACCCCCTTGAGCTGGCCCTGTCTCTATAAATCTGCTGGTAGGGGAACACAACCCATTGTGACTGTACAGCACTGCGTAGGCCTTGTAGCACTATAGAAATGATAATTTACTAGTAGTAGTTGTCTGGACTGGTCTAGCAGGACTCAAGGAACAAATATTATCTAGTAAGTAAAATGTCACCTTTATTAATCGCATTCCAAAGTATTGTCCACAGCTACAGTAGATAGAATAAGTAGATTGAATTTTTAAAAAATCGCGCCAACAGGTGGAGGACTGTTTCTGTTTTAAAAGCGTAACACCACACTAGTTGTATGTAATAAACTGTTAGATTTTCTTTGTATCAGTGTTTCTCAAGCTGATCTTGGTGTGCCCACAGCCAGTTTGGTTTTCAGGATACCCACAATGAATATTTTCATGCACTACCTCCATTGCATTCAAATCTGTTTCTTGCATATTCATTGTGGATATCCTAAAAAAAAAAAAGACTGTCGTGTAGGGGGGGGGAGGGTACACCAGGACCTACTTGAGAGAGACACTCTTATCACAAACAATTATAACACTGCACACTTAGGAAAGTACATTTGAAATACCTTGTAAGCTTCTGTTGCATGTAAAAAATATGTTGCTTATTAATTCATGTTTAACTCATAATAAGAGAAACCAATTAGCTTAAAGTGCGCATTAGCATTCAGACATTCTATCTGGTATAATTTTTGTAATGTCTTATCTTTTCAAAGAATTATAGATTCGACCTCTCCCTACTGCCCAATAAAAATGCTACAAAAGCAGTAAGTGAGAAGCTATCATATTTGGCAATGACAACTGCTGAAGCCTTTGGGAGATTCAACATGCATGTTGAATCTTCCCATCCAAGGGTACCATCCTGCCTTAGTCTCTTTTTTCCCCCATGGAGCCCACCAGACCTTTGTCCCGTTTCCACGGAAATACTCTCTTTTTTTTGTTATTTTGTCTTGTTTTATCTGGTGTACGTACCAGTTCCTTTCCTGCCCCGTGCCAGCTCACCTTGCGTCGCTCCTTATCTCCAGGAACAAGCAGGAATGTAGTCTTCACATATGGGTATCGTCGGTACCGGCGGAGCCTGCGCAGGAACGCTCCCCAGCGTCCAATTAGAAAGCTTTTGGGAGCATCCCACAGCGCCTGCGTGCTGCCTTCCTGCCTTTCCCAACTGCCTCTCTCCAGTTCTTCATTTTCCGCGGAGCCAGCAGGTCGTTGTTCCTGTCACCGCAGAAAATTCTCCTTATTGCCCTTCTTTTTTGTGGTCGCGTCTGCCTTCCTCGACGCTCTACCGGTACCGCCGTTTTTTCTTTCTTTCTTTCTTTTCTTTAAAAAAAAAAAATATATATATATACTTAGTACTTTTTTCCACATGCGCATTCCTTTTTGGGCCTTAGGCCCAAAAATTCCTCCACAATGGAAAAACCCTCTTCGGGTTTCAAAAAGTGCACCAAGTGTGGCGGTACTATTTCTGTCACCGACACCCATGAGTGCTGTCTAAAATGTTTAGGTCCTGACCACTCCATCACGGAATGTATGGCCTGTGCCATGATGTCTAAAAGAGGTCGGCAAAACCGAGCTGCTAAGCTCAGTACCCTGTTTCCCTCGGATGCAGCCTCGGTGGCATTGACGTCTTCCAGGGCTTCCTCTTCCTCCCGTGGATCTCAGGTAACTAAACACAAGTCTAGCCGGTCCCGAAAGGGTAGATCTCCTTCTAAGCATCGAGATGCCTCTGGCGTTGCCCTTGAGGATTCTGCACCGGCAAAATTGCCCCGGCAGGAGGCTTCGTCTTCCAAAGCATTATCGGGGCTCCAAGATGTTCTCGAGGCCTCAACCTCGGCAGAACTACTGGTGCCATGCTCTGGGGTACCGGCTGTCTTCTCCGGTACCGACATCCAGGCATCGGCAGCGTCGATAGACCAGAGATTCCTGGCTATTGAACGTAGTCTGGCGGCTCTCCTTGCGGCATCGACACCCTCGGAACCACGTCAGACAGTTCAACCGGTACCAGCACCAACTCTGGTATCGGTGTCTGCATTGCCGGCACCCAGTCATGCGATGCCCTCCGGTACCGATACACCGGTACTGATTTCTCCCGGTACCGACTTCAGTCGGTACGGGTATCGAGCTCTTCAAGAGCATCCGGACAGACGGTACTTCAAGTCCTCAGAAGAATCTGAGGATTCTGACAGTTCTGTCGATGCAGGAATACTTCTCCCAAAGGAGCCTTCCTCCCTTAAGCGCAGGATGTCTCCTCCAGAGGATATTTCCTTTCAGGACTTCATCAGGGAAGTGGCTTGAGGTCTTCCATTACTGTGGGTCCTGAATCAGAGCCCAGAGCAAAGGAGTTGGAATTTTTACAATATCCCAAAGCTCCTAAAGAGGCAGCTGCTCTACCCATCCATGAGATCTTGCATGATCTCATGCTAAGAATGTGGGAGACGCCTCTTACCACCTCTCCTCACTCTCGTAGACTGGATACTATGTACCGAGTCCCTCCTTGTCCTGGTTTCCAAAAGACTCAGCTTCCTCACCACTCTATTGTAGTGGAATCAGCTATGAGAAGGATCAGGAGTGCAAAGAGACATGCCTCTAATCCTCCAGGACGCGAGTGCAGAACTTTGGATGCTTTTGGACGTTGTACTTTCCAAGCTTCCATGCTTTCTGCCAGGATCAGTTCCTATATTTTATATATGGGAATGTTCCTGAAGGAAGTTACAGGGTATTTAGAGGTTTTGAGCCCTCTTCTTCCTGAGGATAAAAGACAGGATTTTCTCACATTGGTCAAACATGCCCAGGATGTTTCTAAATTTGTCAACCGTGCAGCTTTTGACTGTTTTGAGTGCATAAGCAGAACCTCTACCATTGCCATAGGTGCACGTAGAATTGCCTGGCTCCAGGCATCTGATTTGGAGCTCTGGTTACAAGACAAACTGGGCAATATTCCTTGTACTGGTGAGAACCTGTTTGGTAAAGATTGGCAAGAAAAGGCCAATGAGTTGGATGCTGACAACTCCACTTTGGATAGGCTATCCAAAGCCACAGCTGATCCTGCGAGAAAGAAGTCTTTCAAGAAGCCTTTCTTCTCAAAAAAGAAGAGGTTTTATCCCTCTTATTCCCAGCCGGGACGTTCTACAGGTCAGCCTACCTGGAAGGGTCAGCAACCACCTAAACAAAGGAAAGCAAAGACTGCTAAGCCTCAACCGTCTCAGCCTCCACAAGGCCTTTGACTTTCATCTAGAGAACTTAGCCTTCCTGGCCCTCAATGGACCAGAGCCTTCCACTATTCCAGGAAGGTTATGCCACTTTGCCCCCAGGTGGGAGCAGATAACAGCAGAGCAGTGGGCACTCTCCATTATAAGAGATGGATACAAGCTGCACTTCCTGTGCATGCCCCCTTCCACCATGGTAAGACAGTTCAATTCTCAGACTTCTCTCATCAACCTGTTAGATCAAGAGGTCACTATGCTTCTTGCCCAAGGGGCAATAGAAGAAGTACCCATTCATCAGCAGGGTACAGAGTTTTACTCCCCCTATTTCCTTATCCCAAAGAAAACAGGTGGATACAGACCTATTTTGGACCTCAGAGTTGAACAAATTCCTGTTCAAAGAGAAATTCTAGATGATTTCTTTAGGAACTCTGCTGCCATACCTTCAGAGTCAGGACTGGCTTTGTTCTCTAGATCTCAAGGATGCGTACACTCATGTTCTCATCCACCCAACTCACAGGAAGTTCCTTCGGTTCCTTTTTCAAGGAAAGCACTACTAATACAGGGTGCTTCCTTTTGGCCTGGCCTCAGCACCAAGAGTGTTTACGAAATGCATGGCTGTGGTAGCAGCATTTCTCCACACTCTAGGGATATTTGTCTTCCCCTACTTAGACAACTGGCTCATTCGAGCCCCATCAGAGTCAGAGGCCAGGACCTCCCTATCTTGCACAATGCGTATCCTTCAGTATTTGGGTCTTGTCATAAATGTCCCAAAATCCAGTCTAACTCCCACTCAGTCTCTAGAATTCATAGGAGCTTTGCTGGATACCAAAAAGGCAAGGGCCTATCTTCCCCAGGCCCGTTGCTTTCGCATAGTACAGTTAGCTTCTCAAGCAGTGTTAAAACCTTTTTTCACTGCCCAAGAAATGCTACAACTACTAGGCCACATGGCATCTACCATGCATGTGGTTCCTTATGCTCGCCTCCATATGAGAGCAGCCCAGTGGACTTTATCCACTCAGTGGACCCAGGCATCAGGGTGACTGTCAGACAAAATAGCAAACACAAATCACCTTATTTTGTCCCTCCAATGGTGGCAGTCCACTCAGAACCTGTTGCTGGGGTCCCCATTTCAACAACCCTTACACCAGGCAACTCTCACAACAGATGCTTCACCAATGGGTTGGGGAGCTCATCTGCAAGACCTCTCCACCCAAGGCACTTGGACTCCACAGGAGACTCATCTACATATCAATCTCTTGGAGCTCAGAGCAATCTTCCTTGCTCTTCAAGTGTTCCACACCCTGCTCTCAGCTACAAGACAGTCCTCATTCATACGGACAATCGAGTAGCCATGTTCTACGTGAACAAACAGGGGGGAACAGGCTCTCTGTCGCTTTGCAACGAAGCTTTGCGACTATGGGCCCTCGCCAGAGAGCATCAGATTAATCTCCTGGCAGTGTATCTTCCAGGCATACAAAACTCTTGGGCAGACAGACTCAGTCGAGTTCTGCTTCCACACGGCTTCCACACGAATGGTCTCTACATGTAGACCAGGTGACCAAGATTTTTCAAAGTTGGGGAACCCTGGACATAGACCTCTTTGCAAGTCCGTTGATTGCCCAACTTCCCCGATTCTGTTCCAGAATCCCGGCTCAGGACTCTCAGGCCAAGGATGCTTTCCACCTTCACTGGGGCCAAGACTTCCTTTATGCCTTTCCACCCATTCCCCTAATTCCCAAAACCCTATTCAAGCTTCAGAGAGACAGAGGGCGTATGATTCTCATAGCTCCACATTGGCCTCGGCAAGTGTGGTACCCTCTGCTTCTACATCTCTCTCAAGCTCCCTCCCTGGAGTTAGGGTCTGCTCCAGATCTCCTATCTCAGAAGAACAGAATGTTATGACATCCCAATCCCCAGTCTCTGGATCTCAGGGCTTGGTTACTGAAGGCCTAGATCTCCATGATCTTAACCTCCCTCAGCAAGTAAAGGATATCCTTTATGCTTCCAGGAAGCCTTCCACAAGATGCTCTTATGCTTTCAAGTGGAAAAGGTTTACCATATGGTGTTCGCAGAAGGGTCTTAACCACCTCGCTGTACCTTTGGAATCATTACTGGAATATCTCCTTCATTTCTCCAATGCAGGACTTAAGACTAACTCAGTGAGAGTCCATTTGAGTGCTATTGCAGCTTCCCTCAAGCCTATAAATGGACAACCTATTTCCTCCCATCCTCTTATAGCAAGATTTATGAGAGGCCTTCTGCTAACTAAGCCTCCCATTAGGCCACCACCTGTGGCATGGGACTTAAACTTGGTTCTTGGTCAGTTCATGAAGCCACCTTTCAAACCTTTAACTACTACCTCCTTGAAATTACTTTCTTGGAAGGTTATCTTTCTCATTGCAATCACATCAGCACGTCGCATCAGTGAGTTGCAAGCACTAGTGGCTGATCCACTTTATACAAGGTTCCATCATGACAAGGTAGTCCTTAAGACTCATCCACACTTTTTGCCAAAGGTGGTCTCGCCTTTTCATCTAAACCAAGCGGTCTACCTACCTGTGTTCTTTCCAAGGCCTCATGCATCAAATGCAGAAAGGAATCTTCATACTTTGGACTGTAAAAGAGCTTTAGCCTTTTACTTACAAAGAACACAGCAATATAGAAAGTCCTCTCAACTCTTTGTTGCTTTTGATTCTTCTCATTTGGGACTTCCATTCTCCAAAAGAACACTGTCTAACTGGATTGCTCAGTGTATTTCCTTTGCCTATCAGAGTAAGAATCTTCCTCTGGAGGGCCATGTCACAGCTCACAATGTGAGAGCCATGGCAGCTTCAATGGCTCATTTGCACTCTGTGTCTATCGACAACATCTGTCGAGCAGCCACCTGGGGCCTCGGTTCATACCTTCACAGCCCATTACTGCTTAGACAAGGACTCCCGCCGGGATTGTTCATTGTTATTGTTTAAAAGCACTTGATATACCGCCCCCCATTACATCGGGGCGGTTTACAATAAAAACTTTTAAAAATATAGAAAATTTAAGAAAAAAGAAAAGAGGAAATTAACAATAATTTAAAAGGAAAGGAAATTAATAGTAATTTAAAAGAAAAAGGAAATTAGCAATAATTTAAAAGGAAAGGAAAGAGGAAAAGAAAAGAACAAGACAGAACAGATTGTGAGTAGGAGCAAACATGAGGAAGGTAGGGATCACAGGGGAAGGTTAAAGGCGGAAGAAAAGAAGTGTATCTTGAGGAGAGAATGGAACTTAGCAGAGGACCGTTCTAGCTGGAGGTCAGTGGGAAGGGAATTCCAGAGGGCGGGACCAAGGTAAAAAAATGCTGATTGTCGTGTTGAGTGGAGATGAGCCTGAGAGGGGGAAGGAATGCGTAAACGGTTGATATGAACTGATCGGAGACTGCGGGTAGGAGTGTGAAAGGTTAATAGATTGGTTAAGTACTGAGGAGTGTGCAGATAAATGCCCCGATGTACAAGAGTAAGAATTTTGAAAAGAATTTGAAAGTTTACCGGTAACCAGTGAAGATGCTGAAGAATGGGAGTGATATGGTCACGGGGGAAGCATGCAGGATCATCCGAGCTGCAGTGTTCTGTAGAAGTTGTAACCGGTGACGTTGGTATTGAGGGAGGCCAGCATAAATAGGGTTGCAAAAGTCTAACCTGGTAATAACTAGAGAAAGAAGAAGGGTAGAGAGGGCCTGAGGGGAAAGAAATGGTCTAATGGCACGAATCTGTCTAAGGCAATAGAAAGAACGCCGAGAAACTTGGGAGATATGGTCGTGAAAGGAAAGGTTACTATCGAGAAAGACACCCAGATAACGAAGCTTAGAAACTAAAGAGATAGGGGTGCCAGAAAAAGATGGAGTGAGTGATGGAATGGTAGAACTGTGAGGAAACCAGATGGCTGCGGTTTTAGAAATATTCAGAACGAGACAGTTTGTAGAAAGCCAGGAAGAAACCAAGGATAAGCAGTTATTGAGAGGGGCAATGTCCGGGTGAGAAGAGGACGTATGGTACAAAAGGAAAATGTCGTCTGCGTAATAATAGCCTGAAACATCTGATTGCTGGATTAACAGAGCTAGAGGGGTCAGAAACAGATTAAATAGGAGAGGAGCCAGTATCGAACCCTGAGTAACGCCACAAGTGAGAGGGAAGGTATCAGTAGTAGCAGAAGCGGAAGTGACTGCAAATGACCGGGAGTGCAAAAAAGAGTGGAACCAGTGATAGACAGTACCCCGAAGACCCGCATCCCGTAGCCGAGAAAGAAGAAGAGAGTGGTCTACTAAATCAAAAGCAGCTGAAAGATCTAAGGATACCGCCACCGTGATGTCACCACGATCGTGGGAAGAGTGGATTTCATTCATAACAGCTGTGATAATGGTTTCGATGCTGTGGCCGGGCCGAAAAGCAGACTGCCGAGGATGTAAGAATTGCGTGGAATCTGGGTGATGTGAAAGCTGGGAGAAAACTTTTTTTTCCAAAATCTTAGAGGCATATGAAAGGTTGAAGACAGGCTGATAGCTTGCTAGCACAGATGGATCCAGGGAGGGGTTCTTAAGCAGGGGACGAACCACAACATGTTTCCATTGGTGGGGAAATGATCCTGATGACAAACTGGAATTGATGATAGTAAGAAGTGGAAGAAATAGATCCGGGAGAAGGGTTTGAAAACCAACTGGATGGTATGGGATCTAACAGACTGGTGGTTTTGTGAGAGGTAGACAAGAGTTTGAGTTCTGGAGAAGTAATAGTATGGAAACTGGACCAAACATGTGAAAGTGAAAGGGATGACAAAGGTGAAATAGGAGGAGGTGAAGACAAAGCTTGGGGACAGGAGGGAAGTGAAAGACGAAGATCCTGAACTTTGGAAGAAAAGAAAGTGGCTAATTTGGTGGGACTGGGAGGCAATGTAGAGATGGATGAATTACGGGAAGAATGAGATTGTAACCGAGAAAGTGTGTGAAGAGTGGTAAAGATATGGCGGGATCTGTTTGGGGCCGAAACAATGGAGTCTGAATAAAAGGATCGCTTAGCATTATGAATGCTAGCACGATAGTCTGCATGGCAAGACTTTAAAATGCTGATAAGTAGTAGGAGATGGAAATTTCCTCCAGAGACGTTCGGATCTCCGTAATTGGGACCGATGCAGACGAAGTCCAGTATGGAACCAAGGGTGGCGAGTAACAGTCTTAGGGTGGCAGGTGTGCCAAGGAGCAACCTGATCTAATGTACGGGACAAGCCCGCACTCCAAACCGTAACCTGGGATGAGGGTGAAAGAGACCGGAAATCAGGAGGGGGAGGGTGATATGTTGCAAGAAACTTCTGGTGGGTAGCAGAGTTAATGTAACGAGAAGGACGAACGGAAGATGAGTAAGAAACTGGAGGGGGAGATATGGAACAGAGAGTGAAGATAAGGTAGGAATGATCTGACCAGGGAACAGACGTAGGAATGGGCAGCGAGATCTGGTTGGAAAGAGTTGAGGGAGAAATAATCAGATCTAAGGTGTGGCCAGCAACATGAGTGGGGAGATCCACATGCTGAAGCAGGGAGAGATCTTGAAGTGTAACAAATGTTATGTCTTTAGCTGAGACAGGGAGATCAAAGTGCACATTGAAATCACCGAGTACAATTAGTTGCGGAAATTGAAGGATCAAGTCTGAGATAGAGGCAAGGAGGGCCTCCCAAAGGGAGGGGGAGGCTGAAGGCGGGGAGTAGACCAGCAGGAATTGAAGAGCTGGTTGAACAGAGAGCTGGAGGAGGAGGGCTTCTGGATAGAGTAGGGACGAAGAGGAGATATGAGTGAAAGGGACCATAGAACGGTGTATAATAGCAACTCCACCACTGGTGCGCACAACACGGGGAACTGAAATGGCTTCATAATTCGTCGGGAGACAGCGTGTTAAGAGAGGATCCTCCCCTTCCTTGAGCCACGTCTCTACCAAGAACAGGGCATCAAGGGATGCTCGCTCAATCAAGTTGTGAATTAGTGTAGTTTTAGACCGGAGAGACCGGCAGTTAAGCAGGCCTAACCGTAGGGATGTGGATAAAGTAGAGAGTGATCCTAAAGGAGGAGAGTGGCAACCCACCGGAGAGATGCCTTGTTTGGTCAGGCTGTTCTCCAACACCTGTTCCATACCTAATGAACTCCTACCCACCATCCCTGGTTGGATGCCAGAGATCCATGGGGGGAAGTGGAGCCCTTTCTCAGGGACACACAACTTCTGGGGTTTCTCCCTGGCATCTAAAGCTAGGGAGTCCCCATATGTGAAGACTACATTCCTGCTTGTTCCTGGAGATAGCATAGTTACTCACCTGTAACAGGTGATCTCCGGGAACAGCAGGAATTTAGTCTTCACAGCCCATCCACCTCCCCTAGGAGTTGTATCTCTCTATCTCTTTCTCTTTCCCTCTCTCCCTCTCTCTTTCTTTGTCTCAGCTTTAAAACTCAACTGGAGAGAGGCAGTTGGGAAAGGCGGGAAGGCAGCACGTAGGCACTGTGGGATGCTCCCAAAAGCTTTCTAATTGGATGCTGGGGAGCGTTCCCGCGCAGGCTCCGTCGGTACCGTCGATACCCATATGTGAAGACTAAATTCCTATGCTATTTTCTCAAGGTATCCCTCGACCGGGGCTTCATGCCCTTTCTTTGTTGCAGGCCTCGGACCCTTGCCTGGGTTACAGGGCCCCCTTTTTCCCAATGGCCTCCAGCGGCTTCAAAAAAATGTGATCAATGCAGTAAGATGATGTCCCTCACCGACCCACATGACAGCTGCCTTCGTTGCCTCAGGCCGAACCATGACAACTGAGACTGCGAGTTTTGCAGGGCCATGACTGCAAAGGCCATCGTCTGCAGCAATAAAGTTCTACAAATCTGACTCTGCGCTGGAGTCCCCGGTAACACCACGCTTCAGGAACCTCTCCAGTACCTCATCTCACGATGTCCAGGTCACCTTGGAGAGTACCATGGCTGCCGACCATCCAAGAGGAAATCCCCAGAAGTAGAACACAAGAAGAGCTCAAGGACCTCAAATGCCACCTCGGAGGATGGTTCTGGAAAAGTGGAAAAATCCCACACCAGGCCCTGCAGAACTCCAACGTGAGTCCGAGGGGTTTGAGCGGGAGTGGTCTCATAAGCTGCCGTGGAAGGAATCATCGGCATCCAGTGACTGGCCTTGGACCTCCGAGGCCATCCTGGTTGAGGACTCCCCCCCATCAACAGAACCAATGCCGGGTCCAAAGTCATCAGTGCCTTCATCAAAGGCTGCAGAGCCAACTAGCAAGGAGACCAGGATGGCAGCGCTGGAGTGCGCAGTATCTCTGCCCTCCTCGCCCAGCAGTGGGCGATGATCTCCAGTTCATTTGCCCCGACCACCGGACCCTTGACAACAAGGGCTTTCCTGGATGTCAAGCCGGTCCTCGAGTGCCATCAGCCTCAAGAGAGACTCCGGCATCGGACAAGGTCCTGGTCCCATTCCTCGGGATACTGGTCCTCCCTGGCCAGTGCACGCGGCTCGGACTGCAGGATCTCTGGGGGCTGCAGGCTTCTGGGCTCAGGCCTCGACCACGAGAACCTCAGGGCCTCAGACTCTTCCTCTGGCTTTGAGTCACACTGGGAGACTGACAAAAAGAAGTCCCTGGAAACCCAGCAACACAGAGATGTGTCTTCTGAACTGTTTCCACCAATGTCCCGGCTCCATTCCCCTCCCAAACACATTGCATGCCTCAAATTTGTACAGGATATGGCAAAGTAGCTCATTTTTGAGACAGAGGTGTAGGAGGAGCCCCCTGCACAGAGGAGGATGAGGAGAACCCCCCTGCACAGAGGAACTAGAGATCCTCCAGTACAAAGCCCCCTCCAATGGAGGCCCTCATGGTGCCCGTCCCTCTGATCCTCATGCGCCGCCTCCTCCATATCTGGGAGACATCAATGTTGGTGCTCATAGTGAGCAGACAGCTCGACCCAATGTACCGAGTCCATCGAAGCCTAGAGTTCCAGAAAACCCAACTATCTCTCAATTCTATGGTTGTCAAATCAGCCATGTGTCTGCTTAAAAGCCAAAAGTCTTATTCTTCAGTGCCCACCCCCCCCCCCCCCTCCTGCAGGGAGGCATGGACCTTGGATGCCCTCGGCCAAAAAGCTTTTCGGGGCTCGATGGTGGTGTGCTGAGTCCAATCTTACCAGTTGTACATCAGTCAAGGAGTGCTCAAAGTTCTTGTCTCGAGCAACATTCGACGGCTTTGAGTCCTCTGCCAGAGTGACTGTCGCGAGCATCGGGGCCTGACGCCAGCAATGGGTCCAGGACAAACTCATCGACGTCCCTTGCACCGGAGAAGATCTTTTTGGAAAACCCATGGCAGACAAAGCTTCAGAGATAGAGACTGAGTTCCTGACATGGACCAGACTCTCCTAAAAGACCTCGGTACATCCACGTAAGAGAGCCCCGGAGAAGAAGTCCTTCCTGAGGAAAAAGGAGGGGTTTTGGCAGTGCTCAGTAACAAGCCTTTTCTGTCCCAAAACAAGATCAGTAGCACAAGGGGCAAGGACACGGTCCCTGCAAGCAGAAAACCCCTAAGACCCTGGCCCAGCCTGGAGAGAATTTCTGACTCCTTGAGCATGGCTCGTGATGGGAGAAGATCACTACCAATATAGAGTGCTACCCTTCGGGCTGGCTTCATTAGCAAGGGTCTTCACCAAGTGCCTAGTGGTGGCCGCAGCCCACCTTCGTCTCCAAGGAGCCTTCAAGGGATTTCACTACCAGGATGACTGACTCATAAGGGGAGGCACAGCTGCAGAGGTTCACCTTGCCACCGAGCATACTATCCACGTCCTGCAGCACCTCGGGGTTCATCATAGAAACATGATGACAAGAAAAGACCACATGGCCTATCTAGTCTGTCCTTCCAGATCAATGACTACAACAGTTCCCTTTTTTCCTTTAGAGATACTCTGTGTTTGTCCCATGCTTCTTTGAATTCAGATACTGTCCTCATCTCTACCATCTCCACTGGGAGACTATTCCATGGATTCACCAAACTGGGGTCCCTGTTGCTCATGGCTTGGCTGCTGAAAGGGTATCTTAGGTTTGTCTGACCTTCCGCAAGGCCACCATGAGAAGGCTGTATGCCTTGGCATGGACTTTTGGTGTGGTGTGCCGAGAGGTGGTGGACCTGTTCTCCTGCTTGGTGCAGCTGGTACTCCAGTACCTACTCCACCTGTCCCAGGTGGGATTGAAGTCTAACTCAGTCAGAGTGCACCTGAGCAGCATTGTGGCGCACCACCACTCCATAGAGGGCTGGCGCCCCTCAGCTCAGCCCCTTGTTTCTCGTTTCCTGCAGGGCTTCATGTTGTCCAAGTCCCCCATCCGCTCTTCATTGGTGGAGTGGGATCTCAATGTGGTGCTTTCACAGCTCACTAAGCCACTGTTTGAGCCCTTGGCAGAGCTATTTACAGTGTAGGGTGGGGAAGGGAACTGGATAAGGGAGAAATATATTAAATGGAATTTCATAGAAAGAAAGGTTTAGAGGGGGGAGAGGAATAATTACCTCATTAAGCTATATCAAGTGAGAAAGAGGTTCAGGAGGATATGTATTTATTGTATGTATATTTCAAGCAATCCTTGTCATGATCTACCTATCCCGGAAGGTCACTTTCCTTATGGCACTTACATCAGCTCATAGGGTCATCGAGCTCTCTACACGAGGTTCTACAAGAACAGGGTGGTGCTCCACACACCCCCCAAGTTTCTGCCAAAGGTGGTGTCCCCCTTCCACCTCAGTCAGGACATGGTGCACCCCACCTTCTTCCCGCGGCCTCTTGCCAGCAAGGCAGAGACTGTTCTCCATACTCTGGATTGTAAGAGGTCCCTGTCCTTCTGTTTGCAACGGACTCAGGGCCACCGCAAAGCGTCTCAGCTTTTCATCTCCTATGACCCCAGTAGACTGGGGCTTCCAGTGACCAAACAAATTCTGTCCACTTGGGTAGCGGACTGCATTGCCCTTGCCTATGAGCAGGCTGGGCTCTCACTGGACCACCGAGTCACTATATACCGCGTCATGACCATGGCTACCTCCATAGCAAATCTGTTCTGTACCTGTGACGATTCTGACGGGCCACTACCACCTGGTCTTTAGTCCATACCTTTGCAGCTCACTACTGCCTGGAGAGGGAGTCCCAACGGGCCAACACCTTCAGCCAGGCTGTACACTGTAATCTCTTTGAGGTGTAGGCAGCTCCCGCCCTCCCACCCAGGGCCGTACCGATCGTGAAATGCGCCCTGTGCGACTTGCACATTTGGCGGGTTCCCCCCCCCCCCCCCCCGCACCTCCATCTAGTCACTTTATTGGGGTGGGAGAGAAGAGGCATGCACCCAATGTGCAAGTTGCTGGCACGCTAAGCAGGTCTGGTCCCTCCTGGATGGACCAGACCTGCTTAACATGTCGCAAGAAGGCTTAAGGGGTGCTTTGCGGCTGTCTGCCATTGCCTGCCACCGCTGAGAGAAGAAAGTGGCAGCGGCAAGCAACGGCAGACAGCCGAAATGCACCCCTTAAGCCTTTGCGTCCTGTGTGGCCGCACACTCGCACAGAGCTAGGTACGGTCCTGCTCCCACCCTTCTGTGTTCACGCTGCCGGAGTGCTGGTTCCCTGCTGGACACTTGGGTCTTGCGAGAGTCTTCTAGTTGGGACTCAACTGCTGTAGCTTATGTCTCGCCTTATCTGGTCACCCATGGCTTTTTGTACAGGTTCTCGGTAGCCTGTAGCTGGGTAACAGGTTCACTTGTAACAGGTTTTCTCCAGGAACAGCAGGAATCAGTCCTCGCAACTCTCCCTCCTCCCCTTGGAGTTGCTTCTTTACCATATTTAATTTTGCCATCTTAGCTATGTCATTAGACTGAGACAAGATGACACCCTTTTGTAGGAAGGGGACCACGCATGCGTGGTGCATCTCCCAAAGGCTTTCTTTGAAAGCTGGTGAGATACTTCTGCACAGACTCCATTGGCGCTGACTTCACCCATATGTGAGGGCTGATTCCTGTTGTCCCCAAGGAACACCTGTTACAGGTGAGTAACTACACTTTTTCCACATGTAAAGTGTTTTATAAGAATAGTTCCTTCCTTATCCTGCTAGACCAGGCTGGATGGGTGGGTTATATCCCCCTGGCAGCAGGAGGAAGCAGACTTGATCGGCTTTCAGTGATGTCATCACCGGTATATCCTCTGGTACATAGTAACATAGTGAATGATGGCAGATAAAGACCAGCATGGTCCATCTAGTACAGCACAGAGAGAAGCCATAGTGTATCCTTTGGTACAGCACTGTGAGTAGCCAGTATTGTCTGCAAGGTGTGGGGTACAGCAGCGAATATAGGCCTGACTTTCCTCACCCACACTTCAGTGCAGAGGCCTTGAAATGAGTAGTGAAAGACCCAACAACTTGGAGCAAGGGTATGCCCATGTTTCCTGGAGCAAACTGACTGCCCTGTGTCCATGCTGTTTCCTTTGGTCACTAGCGCTGCTGGGCCGAAAGAAGGAGGGGGCCCCCTGAAGGGGGGCGGTCAGTACGTTGAGCCTGGCCCCTCTTCCCTCTCGCTGTCCTTATCTAATAGTCACCCTTTTTTCAAATTTTTTTCTATGTCCCTTTTTTGACCATTGATTTCAATGGGAGTGCAATTGGCGCTCTGCCTTAATAAAGCAGCTTCAATTTAAAAAAAAAAAAATCCTTCACTAGTCAGGCCTCCCCAGGCCTGTGTGGGTGTGAGAGACCTCCCTAATAGTTTTCTGGCTGGTCTGACAAATCTCAGGATTCCTTTTTCGAGACATCCATTTACTGCGGTTCCAGGTACCTTTTTTTCAACAAAACTTTTTTTGTCTCTTGCTGCTGTGGTTTTTCTTGGTCTGATGCAACCATGGTCAGATTTTCACCACAGCTGCAGTTTTTGGCCATGGGTTGGACTCAGATGCCCAGGACATCCCCTGCTGTGGGCCTGTGGCTCCTGCTGTTCCTTTCTTCTTTTTTTTTATGTGCTGTTGAGCTCTGTATCCACTTTGGTGGACTGGGTTGGCCTAGTGTAAGCAGAGCATGGCAGGATGGCACTAGCTGTGTGCCCAGGGCCCCCCCTGGGTTTTCTCAGGGACCGCGGCCCCTGCTTAAGTGCTAGCTTGTGCTTCATCTCCTGAAACATTCTTTGGTCTGTATTCAGTTGGATAACTGCTTTGAAGATCCCTGAAGGGGGCTTTTGTGGCCCAAGTGTACCCTTTGGAGACCCAGAGTCCCTGAACCCTCTCCTCACAATCCGCTAGGGAGGTCACGGCCCCTGCTTCACCCTTGCGCTCCTCTGTTCTTCTGCGAACTTAGCCTTCCCCTGCGAGGGCTGTCAGAAGGTCTCAAGTGCTGTGTTCCGGCCACTGTTAAGGTAAGCCTGAAGGAGGGCAGTATTGCAGGGATCCCATCCGTCTGTTGGAGAACTACAAGTTGCATCTTTCCTTGGCCATGCTCTGTTTAGGCTTTAAGGGATGTTATGGCAGCTCCATTGGCTTTGGAGCTGACTTTCAGGTGAGAGTAGCAGACTGGTCCTTGACAAACCCGTGGCTTTGTGATGTTCTACCTTCTCCATGTTCATGTTCATTTATTTGATTGACCGCCCTTCATTGATAGGCAGAGCGGTTTACAATAAAAAAAATTACAAACAAAAGGCGCAAGGCCAGAAATTAGAAAGGAAGTTACATATTGGATAGGAGAGAAGAGCGAGAACAAAAACAGGAAGGGTAAAGGAAGAGGCAAGAGGGTCAGGGCTCGGGGGGGGGGGAAGGTCAAAGGCAAGGGAGAACAAATAAGTTTTAAGGGAGCGCTTGAAGGTGGGGTAGTGAGGTTCAAGATGGAGAGGTGGGGGAAGGGAGTTCCATAGAGCAGGACCAATAAAAAAGAAAGCTGAGGATCGTGTGGACTGTAGATGGGCACGTGAGGGGGATGGCAGTACTAGTCGGTTGAGATGGAAAGAGCGAGGAGTGTGGCGGGGGGTGTGAAAACGAAGAAGATCAGCCAGGTATTGGGGGGTAGAGGTGTGGAGCGCCTTGTGAACTAGTGTGAGAAGTTTAAATTGGATGCGAAAGGAAATAGGGAGCCAGTGAAGTTGGAAAAGAAGGGGAGTGATGTGATCCCGAGGAGAAGAGTGGGTGACAAGACGGGCAGCAGTGTTTTGGATGCGTTGCAGTCGTGAAAGTTGCAGTTTAGAGATACCGGAGAGAATGGAATTGGAGAAGTCAATGCGGGAGATAACAAGGGTCAGTAACAGAGTGGTTAAAACAGAGGGGGATAGGAAAGGACGGATAGCGCAAATCTGACGAAGGTGAAAGAAAGAAAGTCTAGAGACGTGAGAGACGTGCTGAGAAGGAAAGATTGGAATCAAAAAGAACCCCAAGATAACGAAAAGTAGAAACTAACGAAATGGGTGCATTAGGGAAGGATGGAGCCAGGGAAGGAGGGTGGTGACCATGGGAGAACCATATAGCTATAGTCTTTGAGAGGTTAAGATGCAAACAATTTTGTGTCAACCAGTCTGAAACAGCAGCTAAACAGGTATTCAGAGGAGCTAAGTCAGGGGAGACAGGGGAGGTGTGATGGAGGAGGAGAATATCATGGGCTTTTAGTGGGGGGGGGGGGGAAGCCCCGAGCTAGGCCCCTGGAGTCTTTAAGGTTCTGTCTCTACTGCTTCCTGAGCCAGTGATGAACTGTACTAGCCTGGCAGGCCCCTGGGGAAGGTACAGCTCTCAATTGTGACAAAGTGCATGACCATCCCTGGAGTGAGGGTTGCTGCATGTACAGAATCTTGGTTGGAAGGCTTGGGGTCATTCATGAGGCCCTTACTGTAGTCACTTTCAAATTTCGGGTGGTATGGTGGAACGCCTAGCGCATATACCTCAGAGTATCCTATGCTCTGGTGGTAGCCAGATGGCTGCAACCATAAGGTTTATGATCCATTGCTCCCAAGGTTTGTTTGTTTTAGGAACACCTGGCTTGGGTTGGGGCAAATGGTTAGTAAGCCTGGTCTCCTTCTGGAGACTCACAGGCTTGCATTGGAATGCTGAAGTGACCACTGATGGTTAACACTGGTTTGTTCTACCAGTTCCATGGCGGTGGTAGTGGCCAGTTAGTAATTCTGGAATTCTTCCATGGATGGCTCCAGTCTGTGGCAGAGCACCTCCCCTTTTGGATTGCTTTCTTTCCGGGAGAAGAAGTCTGCCCATAGTCACTCTGGTGGGAAAGGCTTAGAAGGGTCAGGATCCTTCTAGGGTTCTGCAGACAAGAAGTGCCTTATAAATGGGAGCCATTAGTGGCCTCCATTACAGTAGGGCAATCCTGGTGGAGCTGCTTACAGCTCCTGGTTGCCTCCAAGTATCCTTAGGAGCCTGTAATCCCATTCACTGTATGCCAGCAGATTCTCCCGAGATACAGCCAGTTGAGTCTGTTTCTTCTGAGCATGTCCATACCACATTAAACTAGTGAGTTTGGAGTTTTTAGGCAAGATTGGAGTTTGTCCGCGCAATCGACAAATCCCACTTATCTTTGTTTGCGTGCTTTAATCCTGACCAGGGGCAACAAACAAAGGGATCCTTCCTCAGTTCTTGGCTCCAATTCCCTGAATTCAGTGCAAGTAAAGAATGAGAAAACACAGAATTATACCAAAACAGAGTCTGCTTTAAGTAGAGGAATTCACAGGCCTGCAAACCTGAGCAGTCATCTGTAAGACCTACCTTAACTTGGCTGCGGAACTTTCTTTTATTAGGAGAAAACTGCCACATTGTACAATTTTGTCATCACTCTGTATCATGCTTTTGCTTTACAGATCAAGCTACACTCTATATGTTTCAGGTCAAACTAGACACAGACATTGCCCTTGCTTAATCAGGAGAAGCTTCCTACAAACAAAAACATTGTATTATTCTCACAAACATCAGAAAAATGTTACCTTGGCTTTTCTACGACACTTCTAGGCTGTTAGCAAAATTCTCACACTCCATATTGCTGAACCTTTCCCTGAGAGACCCTAACCCCCACTTCAAGTCCCTTTCTACAATCCCCCTCCCCCCCCCCTATGATTCAGTAAGAAATCTCTACAAAATAATGGTAGCTCAGACATGTCCAAGTCCAGAATAAGTCTTCTGCTACAGCAGTGAATGCCTTCTGCTTCACTTTGCAGATGCCCCTTCAGAGTCCTAGGTACCACATCTGTTCCTTAGTGAACTTCATCTTATTGGTTGGGAGAAGTCTTTTTACATATGCTTTATTTAACAATATAGAAAAAGGATTGCAATCACCTGCAAATTAATTAACCAAAGTCATGTGGCACAGTTTGCCCTTGCTAGGTCTCATTAAGAATGTGTTCAGAGAGTAAAGCTTTGCCGACTCTTCTTGCAAGCACCATCTGCTGGCAGTGGCCAACTGCCTCCCATAGAGGTTCTAGTAGTAAAGAAGTTTGCATCCACATTCACATCATGACACTGGTAATAACTCCAAATTTTTCAGCAGCATCTCTTTTCACTATGGGCTGCACTATGTACATCATGGACAGCGTTTCAGTGACTGTCCAGCCAGGCTTCATGGCTGCATATATATGGGTAGTCTTGCTGGAACTGCTGATCTTTGCTCCTACTCGGAGTCCACACATTCAGTAGCATTGCAGACTTCTTTTCATTCATAGTATTTATCGTCTTCGCTCATAGGATTCAGTGCATGCAATATATAATTTACAGAACCAAAGCCCACCACTACAACACCCTCTGATTCCACACAATTGCAAACAAGCACAACTACCTATACCTAATAGCAATATAGAATTGTTGAAAAGGATTATCTTATCTAATGCTAATTATTTACAATACATCTACTGCTAGCACTAAATTATTCCAAATTATTTCACTATATGTAGACCTAGTTAGTGCTGGTCCTCATAGCATACTTCTATCTTGCATCTACATTCCTTAATTTATTCTGTTTATTCACCATATTCAATGTTAGGCCACATGCTAATAGACATACCTTACTTATCATTTGCACAATTGTACATATCACTAATTGTGTTTGTGATTTACTCTCCAACGGCAACAGTTTACAAGGTATAGTTAGTCTTATTACTTAAGGGTTAACAAACACTTAAAGCATAACTAGCAGTTTATGGTGAATAAATTAAACTCATTTCAATTGTTTACCAAAAATTCTTAGGAAGACTTTCTTATCTTAGGGTAATGGTTTAACTCTCATTACTTTGATTACTGTCAGTAATGTAACTATCTGATAGACATAAACATCTCAGATCACAAGAGGAGGAAATCAGGTTACAATAAATGGAACAGATGCATATAGGCTGATGCAGAAAGCCAGCATTAGACCTGCGCTGGATTGTTTTTTTAACGTTCATTTTAACATGCGATGCAGGAAGGTTAAGGTATGCAAATGTCCACTGTGGTAACTGTGCGCAAGCAAATGAGCTTCCTCAGCGTTAAACTGGGAAAGCAGGGCCAAACACATGCGCACAAGAAGTCTGATTTGCATTCTTTTTTACTTGGGGGTGATTTCACATTTCACTTTGAGGTGGGGGGTATTAAGGGTCGCTAGACTACCAGGTGATTACTTTCTGTCGGGGTACGTCATCAGGGGCATTTCTAAGAAATATTAAATTGTTGAAGGGACACGTAACATGCGTAGCTGTTTAACAAAGATTGCCAAATATGAGATTAATACGAAAACTTGAGGTTTTGCTACAAAAATGCTCATAAGGACCTATTGCTGGCTACAGGGAGCAGGAACAGACTGTTTCCTTTAAGACATTTTCAGAGCTGCAGAGACAAAGAGCTCTTCGTCTGGGGGAGGGGGCTGCCAGATATTCTTTTTTTGTCAGCACTGCCCCTACCAGTATTTTGATGGCATTGGTGGCTTTTCCCGATGCCTGATCATCTAAAGAGAAGATGATACAGGCATCGGAAAAAAGCATCCAGTGCCATCAAAATACTGGCAGGGGCAGCGTTAGACGTTTACTTCTACTCAGACCCTGCAGTAAAGATTTTGGCACTATGGCTGGCTTCGAAATCCTCTACACCTGTTTCTTCATCAGGCGTAGCCATGATTTGCTACCAGCCCAGCTAATTAGGATTCATTTAAATAGATTTAAATACGCGGGGTGTTAATTGGGCGCTAGTTTTCTATCTGCATTTGTCTATTTCCTGCATTTAAGAAGTTCATGAAATGTGTTTAAATGTGGTGTTATGTGCTCGTAAAGCCCGCGCAAGCTTTCTGCATCAGCCTGATAGGCAATATCAAGAATTGTGCCCAAGAAAAGGTAATGCATTCATAACCACAAAACTTTTAAAAATATAAAATTTAAACAAATTACAAATTCAATTGTCATTGCTTAATACTTTGTTACACTGTTTTCAACACAAAACAGCATCGGGTAAAGGATCAATTAATCTCTTGCACAGGGTAAATTTATTTACATCTTGAATCAGTGATACTAATTTAATCAGTCTTGGTGTTTGTGCTTTACCTATTCCACTAACGACAAAACATTTGCTTCGCACTTCCAATTAATAATATCAGTTCTGCAGGGGGTTTTCCATTATAAAACTGAAACGGACAACATGAGAATTTAAGATTACTCCTCCAATAGACTCTTGCAAGGTACTGGAAAAGCCACTCTGTAGTCTCTTACACTTTCATGGATGTAGTGTGTACCAGTATTTTCCGTTAATCTATTAACACAAAAAGAAAACATAACACACATTTACCACCTTGGGTTTAATTACTTAATTTACTTGTTAGAATGAAGTTGTATCATTCATTAGTTGTTGGTGGTTTTACCTTTTTTTTTTTTTTATTCTTTTTGCAATTCCTTTAATCAAATAAACTTGCTTTGACTTTGACAAGCAATTCAATTTTCAGCAAAGCTGCTAACTTTTATCTTTTCCTTTAAACACCTTCTTTTAACCATCTACTGCAGCAGAGTTTTGGAGATCTGGAACAGATATGGTGGCTATAAAGCAGTACTGTTTGGCAAAGGAGTATCTGATTGCCCTAGCAGAACTGCATATCGCAAGCTTCATTAGCATGCTGTCAGGTAGCAGGTGGTCAGCCTGTGTCAGAACTCCATGAGTTCGGGTGAATTGGGAATTCAGCCCTTCCACATGGGATATCTTAATGCGGAAACTTGGCCTTCCAGCACCCTTTGTGTCTGCCTCTCTGGCTGGGTGCCTGTTGTGGAGGAGTTCCAAGCACAGGCAGATTCTGCAGAGACCCTTTCTCTGGAATGGTCTAGGGGAGGAATGCTGTCTCCTCTCCTCGCTGACTTCTTTACAAGTAGTGGCCATTTGATCCTGTGTTCCTAGGGATCCCAGACTGAACTTGCACATTTTCTCACGAACACTTGGGCCAAGCAGTGTGTTTTTTCTCTTCTTGGTCAGGTATGGGCCTACAGAAGAAGCATGGCAATGGCTCCTGGTAGGACAGTTTCCTGGCACCTTCTCCCTTAGGTCCTGATCTTGCTTTGTAAATGCTGTTGTCTTTAAATCTTTGGATACCTCCCTGATGGGGATCCAGTGAGTCTTGCTGCCTTTAGAGGATGTTAAGGCCTTTTAGCAGTTCCACCTGAACTTTGGATTGACATAGAACCCTTGGGGTTTGAGTGGTGGCCGCCTTCTGCTATAGGCCTTGCCTCCCTGGCAAGACTTCTTTCAGCAGGAGTAAAGCAGTTCTGTCTGCATGGGCGTTGATTCATGGGCTCCTGTGGTAGAGAGCCCTGAGAGGACCCTTCAGGGGATCCATGTGTGAGGCTTCCATGGGGGATTGATCCTTTATAATCCATTCCCGGCATCTCTAGTGTCTGTAGGGTGTCTTCTGCAGCCTTTGGCTTCCAGTATGCCCTTCTGGTTCTTTGGACAGCTCTTTTTTTGCAGTGAAGCCTTCAGTTTTTCTTCAAGGAGGCTTTCCCCGCCCTCTTTATCTCATTCTGATTGGCTTATGGGCCTTCTTTCCTTTGTGAAGAAGGGTCTTTAAATAGACTCCTCACTGCATCTGGTTGATCTCCTTACTAGGCGGTCACCTAGGGCAGCAACCTCTGGAGGGCAGCAAAAAGCAGGACATTCAAAGCTAAATAATAGATTCTGCCAGCCATAGGGGGTGTAAAGCTAGAGGTTCGCCTAGGGCTCTAACACTTTGGACCAACTCTAGGGCTGCCCCTAATGGCTGGATGGTGTGACTGGTGTTCTCTAGTAACACGCAGGAAGTCGGTCCACACATATGGGTGACATCGGCACTGATGGAGCCCAAGCAGAGCATTCCCCCAGCTTTTAAAGAAAGCCTTTGGGAATGCCACCGCGCATATGTGGTCCCCTTCCCGCCCAAGGGGTGCCATCTTGATCAGTCTCCCTTTTTCCGCAGAGCATTTTGGACACACGTCCCTGTACCTCTGAAAAGGTCTCATCTGGTTTCCCGGTCCTCTTCCCGCCATCCCCAGTGCCCTGCCTCGGCAGTGGGCCCCAGGACTCTGCGGTTTTTCTTTTCTTTTTTCTTCATGAGTTCGCCTCTAGCGCGCTTCGCGCCCTCAACCTTTGGCCGAGCCGAAGGTCTTCGACCTTCCGGGTATTCTTTTTGCCCCATGGTCTCCGGTTTCAAAAAAATGTGACAAATGCTCCAAAAATATGTCGCTCATGGACACCCATGACTGTTGTCCTAAGTGCCTAGGAGCTGACCACAACCCGGAGATCTACTCCCTTTGTAAAAAGATGTCCTCCAAGGCCATCCAGAGCTGTAAGCAGAAGCTGGACAATATTTTCCGCAAGACGTCCCGGGTATCCCCGGTAGCTTCCCGCTCCACCGACGTTTCACCTCTGGGAACCCCCATGACTGTTCTGCGTCCCCAGCATCACTCTGAGCAAGGGTCCCCTGAAAGGGAGTGGAAGAAGGTGGCCTCGAGGACCCTGTCCGGATGCTCCAGACAAGCGTGAGTGTTCTCGCACCCGGTCCCTCAGCCCCCCTAGGCAGTCTCAAGAGTCTGAGGAGCGGCCGCGAAAGGTACCTCGTACAGATACAGAGGCCTCCAGCGATGGCACCCAGTCTCCCGAGGGTCGTCCCGGTGAGGACCCCCTCTCCTCGACCCCTGACCTGGTCACCCCGGCATCAGCATCGCAAGACTCCATTCCCAAGTGGGATGCTTGAATGCTGGCACTGGAGCACAGCATTTCTCCCTTCCTTGCTGCCCAGCAGGCGCTGGTGCCAAGCCCCACTGGCATGTGCCCTGAGACCATGAGGGCAACGCCTATGATGGCTCCCCAGACCGCCGTGACAACCCCCGAGAGCCAGGGGCCTCATGAGGGATCCCGGCAGAGGTCTCGATCTCCATCCTGGTCTTCGGGCGCGAGATCCTTCCGGGCTAGTACCTCTGGATCCAGGCGGACTTTGGCCTCGAGAGCCCAGTACGCCACACAGGCTCTGCTTGAGCAACCTAGCCCCAAGTATTCCTCGGAAATTTCGGGCTGGGAGTCTGATGGGGACACTTCCTCTGAATCCCAGGCTCATCAGAACCTCCGCTCGGATCCTTCTCCGCTGGTTCAGAAGCAGCGGTCTCCTCCCAAAGACACCTCCTTTCTGGAGTTTGTACGGGACATGGCTCGAGCCCTAGCACTCTCCACGCAATCTGAGGAAGAGCCCTGTGCGGAGGAATGATATTTTACAATACGAGGCTCCGCCGAGGGAATCCCTCATGGTTCTGGTTCCACTCATCCTAGACCTGCTGCTCCTCCGTATGTGGGAGACACCTGCGTCTATCCCCATTGTCAGCAAGCACCTGGACACCATGTACAGGGTCCAGCTGGGACCCCGCTTCTGGAAGGCCCTGCTTCCTCATACCTCGTTGATGGTGGAGTCTGCCATGTGGAAGCAAAATAGCCCCAAGACTCACTCTTCGGTCCCACCAGGTAGGGAATCTCGCGCCCTCGACACCTTTGGGTGTAAGGCCTACCAAGGCTCCATATTGGCATGACACATCCAGGCTTACCAGCTATATATATAGGCATATTCCTTCATGACCTCACGAAGGAACTTGAAGGTTTCCAGGCAGGCCTCAACAGCAATTACCTCTGCTGCTTTTAGTCCCTCCTGAAGTCAGTGGGGGACTGTTCAAAGTACCTTTTCTCACACTGCATACAACAGCTTTGAGTCCTCCGCTCAGGTAGCAGCTGCTGGTATCGGGGCCAGGCGGCAGGCCTGGCTCCAGTCCTCTGACCTTGAACAATGGGTCCAGGAAAAACTGCCTGGACAAGCCTGTACCATGCCTGGGCGAGCAATTGTTTGGCAAGCTGATGGAGGACAAAGCAGCGGAGATTGAGACTGAGTACGTCACTCGCACCCGTCTCTCCCAAAAGACTCCCTCCCACGGAAGAAGAAACAGGGTAAGAAGCCTTTCTTCCAGAGGAAGGGTCTTCCCTACCAGGGCAACCCAACTTACCCTCCGACACCAACCCCACCCCAGGGCGGACAAAGCAAGAGTGGCTCCCAGGTCCCGCGTAAGCCCAAGGAACCCAAGTGTCAGACTCCGGCACCAGCCCAGTCAGCCCCGGGTTTTTGACGCCATATGCATAGCTGCTCGCCCTCTGTCGACCCAGCTACCTGTGAGAGGGTGCCTGGTCCACTTCGCTTCCCGGTGGGAGTCTGTCGCATCAGACACCTGGGTTTTCCAGGTCGTCTAGGAGGGTTACCTCTTTCACTTGGACCGGCTTCCCTCCACCCTTCTGTCTTGCAGAGCCCCCTCGGCTCCCCACACACCAGGCCTTCTTGGCGCAGGAGCTTGCTACCCTCTTCGAGGAACAAGTGGTGGAAGTGGTTCCGTCGCACCTCAAAGGTCACAGGTTCTACTCCCGTTACTTCCTTGTGCCAAAGCGGACGGGCGGTTTCCAACCCATGCTCATTTTAAGAAATCTCAAGAAATACCTGGTGCGGGAGAAATTCAAAATGCTCTTCCTTGGCTCCTTGCTGCCCTTCCTCCGGCGGGGCAACTGGCTATATCCCTTGGACCTTCGAAATGCATATGCTCACATCCTCATCCATCCCAAGCACAGGAAATACTTGCACTTCAGGGTACAAGGGAACCACTACCAATACAGGGTACTTCCCTTTGGCCTCACGTCCGCCCCGTGAGTGTATACCAAATGCCTCACGGTGGCTGCAGCCCACCTTCAATTGCAGGGCATCTTCGTCTACCCTTATCTGGATGACTGGCTTTGTTACTGGAGAGACTGCCGAAGAGGTGCAGCGGGCCACATCCCGCACCGTCCACCTCCTCGAGCACCTCAGCTTCATGGTCAATTGCCCAAAGTGTCACCTCTCTCCAGTCCAATCCCTGGAGTTCATCGGTGTGTGCCTCGACACTCAGTGGGCAACAGCCTTCCTTCCCTAGGACAGGTCAGACTGCCTCATCACTCTGACATCTGCGATCCAGCACCACGACGCAATATTGGCCCGAGTGATGCTCTGTCTCCTCAGCCATATGGCCTCGATGGTCCACGTCGTCCCCGATGCCCGACTGCACATGCTAGTGGCACAGTGGTGCCTTCAAGCTCAGTGGACTTAGATGACGAGCCAACTCGGTCACTCCCCAGCTGTCCAAGTCCCTCAACTGGTGGTGGGACGCCCAGAACTTGTTTCGAGGCATGCCGTTCCAGGTTCCACAGCAAGACGTGGTCTTGACCACAGGCGTCTCCCTCACGGGTTGGGGAGCACACAGCGGTGAGCTCCGCACATAGGGGACTTGGTCCCTGTAGGAGTCACGACAGCCGATTAATGTTCTCGAGCTCCGGGCGGTTATCTTTACCCTCCGGGTGCTCAGGCACCACGTTCACCATTGGGTGGTACTTGTCCAGACGGATAACCGAGTGGCAATGTTCTATATGAACAAGCATGTTGGAAATCTCTGAGTTCTGCGATTGTCTTTCTTTCTCCTCTGGCTTTAACTTCTCTGCGTTTCTGGGCAGTTTTCAGAGTTTCTTCTGTCATCCATTTTGGCTGTTTTTGTTTTTTCTCCTTTTGTAGAGACTTCTCGCTTTCTTCCAACACAACCTTCTTGATGTCATTCCATAACTCTTCTGGAGCTCTGTCATTTCTATCTAAAGTAGCAAATCGATTTTGCAGGCAGTCTTTAAATTCCAGTGGTATATTCTCAAGGTCATATTTTGCTGCATTCATGAGTGGTTTGCTCTTTTTCAACTTTCGCTTGAATTTGCATACTAGTAGTTGATGATCTGTACCACAGTCAGCTCCAGGTTTTGTCTTTGTTGATGTTATAGAGCTTTTCCATCGTTGACTTCCACAGATGTAGTCAGTTTTATTTTTATAGAATCCATTGGGTGAAGTCCATGTGTACAGTCGCCGCTTGTGTTGCTGGAAGAAGGTGTTTGAGATGAATAGATCGTTGGTCTTACAGAATTCTATTAGTCTTTCTCCAGCTTCATTTCTGTTGTCAAGTCCATATTTTCCAACTACTTGGCCGCCTTCTTTGTTGCCAACTTTTGCATTCCAGTCACCCTTGACTATCAGGATATCCTGTTTGCACATTCTGTCAATTTCAGCTTGACTTGTTCATAGAACTCTTCAATTTCATTCTCTTCTGCAGCTGTTGTTGGGGCATATATATAAATTATAGCTGTGTTGATAGGCATTCCTCGTAGACGAATAGAGATTAAGCGTTCGCTGACTGCATTGTATTTCATTACAGTTCTTGCAAGTTGTTTCTTTATTATAAATGCAACACCATTTCTTCTTTGTCTTTCATTTCCAGCATAGTAGACCATGTGATCATCTGATGCAAAGTGCCCGATGCCAGTCCATTTCAGTTTGCTGACACCCAACAGATCAAGTTGTACACGTTCCATTTCATTCTTGACCACCTCCAACTTCCTTTGGTTCATGCTTCGTACGTTCCATGTTCCAATGTGTAAGACATCATTACAGCTTCTGACTCTCATGCGCAGCCACATCAGCAGTCAGACGTCCAGAGGGCTTTGATCCAACCACATCATAAATGCTGGCTTTACTCTGAAAAGTCTTCAGCTCTTCCCCAGTAGCTAGTTGAGTGCCTTCCGACCTGGGGGTCTCATCTTCCAGCACTATAGCACAATTTGTTTTGTTTTAACTATCCATTGGGTTTTCATGGCAAGATACAGAAGTAGATTGCCGGGCCTTTCTTCCACGCAGTTTAAGTTTGGTGGTGTTGCTGTTGTCACAGAAATGTGATCCTCCACCGTCAACACTATCCCATTCTGCTGCTGCCCAGATGGGTGGTTTGTCTTGGTCTGGCACCTCAGCTGAGACCTATCCATCTTGGGAGACCTTGCCAGTAGTTAAACTACCGATAGTTTAGCTCTCAGCATCACTGATGCACACATGCCCTCACAGCACGACAAGCTGCAAACCAAGTGAGGGCCGTCCTGTTGTACCCTGAGGTGGTGGTGAAATATTCGGAGGGCATTTGAGATAGCACGAAGTTCCAGAAAATTGATTTATGTTTGTTAAAACTTTATATACCGCCCATAAATGGTTAGCATCTGGGCGGTTTACATACTTTAAAAAATAACAAGAGGGATAGCTGCGAAAAAGAAAAGGAACGCCATAAAATCCTTAAAGGACAGATAGGGATAGGGTCAAAAGGATACAAGGGGAAAAAAAAGATAACATGGGGGAGGAAATAAAAACACAATTAACATGTCAGTGGTGAGGGGTATAGCAGGGGGAGGGAAGGATAGAGAGCAGGAACAGGTTACCAAAAAACGGAGGAGGAAAGGGGGATAGGAAGCTAACACAACAACGGAGTGAAGGGGAGGGGGTTAGGCTGGGAAGGGGAGGTTGAAAGCAGAACAGAAAAGGTGAGTTTTTAGTTTAGTTTTAAAGGAGATATATGAGGTCTCTAAACGGAGCGAGTGGGGGAGTGAGTTCCAGAGTCTAGGGCCAAGGAAAAAGAAGACTGAGGACCGAGTGGATTCCAGGCGGGCTTGGGAAGTGGGGGGGGGGGGGGAAGAAACATACGGTTAGCGTGAATAGAGCGGAGGGAACGGTGCGGGGTATGTAGGTGAACCTGGTCGGCGAGGTACAAGGGAATACCGGAGTGGATCACCCTGTTCACAAAAATGAGGACTTTAGACTGAATACGAAAAACAATGGGAAGCCAATGGAGGTGTATTAGAAGGGGAGTAACATGGTCAAAACGTGAAGCGTGGGTTAGAACACGAACGGCGGTGTTTCGAACACTTTAAAGACAAAGAAGTTGGGATTGAGGGACACCAGCAAGACAGACATTGCAATAATCAAGACGAGACATAACAAGGGATATAAGAAGGGTGGTCATAGAAGAGGAAGTGAAAAAAGGACGTACAGCGCGAAGTTGTTTTAAGGTGAAAAAAGAGCACTGAATGACTGAGGAGATATGTTCTTTAAAAGAAAGAGAAGAATCAAGAATTACACCTAGATACCGTAAAGAGGAGACAGTAGGAATAGGTGCAGAGGAAAAGAGAGGGGTGAGGGGAGGAGGAGTGTTACTGAAGGTGAACCAGATAGCGGAAGTTTTAGAGAGATTGATGTGAAGGAAGTTGGAAGAGAGCCAGGAAGCAACAGAGGAGAGACAGATGTTGAAGGCAGTGATATCTGGTGCAGCAGAGTCGGTGTGATAGAGAAGAAAGATATCATCAGCATATGGAGGTGATAGAGCAGTTTTTAAACTAGATAATAGGGGAAAGCCGACAGTCGCACAAGAGCGCATGGTTTGGAAGAATGTATCCTTGAAGGATACTACCAAAAGCAGAGAAGAGGTTCCAAAAAAGAGTAAAGTAGCCCAAATGCCCTTGAGTATGGAGCAGACAGAGCTTAAAGATTCCAAATTACCCATGTCTACTGATAGCCAGATCAATATGAATAAAATACAGTCTCTAAAATGCTTGTATGCAAATGCTAGAAGTCTAAAAAATAAGATGGGAGAGGTAGAATATATAGCACTAAATGAGAGGTTAGATATGATGTGTCCTGGATGGATGAAGATATATGTACACTCCTCTTTTAGATCTAGAGAACAGCGCCAGTCCTGACTCTGGATGTAGGGAAGAAGAATCCCAAGGGAGATCATCTTGAACTTTTCTCGGACTAGAAACTTATTGAGGTTTCAGAGGTCCAGAATGGGCCTTTATCCTCCAGTTTTCTTTGGAATGAGAAAGTACGGAGAGGAGAAGCCCATCCCTGTTGGGATTGCAGGACCTTCTCTATGGCGCCCTGGGTCAGAAGAGAAGATACCTCGTCCTGTAAGAGAGCAGTGAGAGGGGGCTGTGTTTGAAATTCCCCCGTGAAAGTGGAGGGGGGCAGAGTTTGCAGATGAAGTCTGTACCCCTCTTGGACTGTATTTAGTGTCCACTGCTCTAAAGTGATGTAGTGACAGTCTTTTTGCTATGTGGAGGGAGTGGAGGAGAGGCAGGGTGGCGATGTTCTCTAGAAAAGAGTCAATAATCAGGCACAGACTGTGGCTATGCAGCTGTCTGAGGTTTGGTCCCCTGTGGCTGCTTCTGCTGTTTAGGAGTTTGTAGCCTCTTCTGTGGTGTTTGAGTCTGGAACTGAGAGGCAGGAGGATTAGAAGAGTAGAATTTCTTATTATTGTAGAAAGACTTCCTTGTAGTTGACCTTTTTCTGACAGGGTCAGCTGTTCTAGACAGTCTCTTTAGAGTATTGTTTTCTGACTCTAATTGAGAGGCCTCATCTTGCCAATCTTTGCCAAAGGTATTTATTTATTTAACATTTTTATACCGCATTTTCCAAAGTTCAAGTGCGGTTTACATGAAACAGTTGAATTGTACAGGGGGTACATATTCATTACATGGAACAAATAACTATGTACATTAAACAGAGTAACATAGTAACATTGTTTCTCCAAGACCAAGCAGGAAGTCAGTCCTCACATATGGGTGTCATCGGCGCCGATGAAGCCCCAGCGGAGCATTTCCCCAGCTTTCCATTAAAGCCTTTGGGAATGCTGGCACGCATGCGCGGTTCCCTTCCCGCCTAAAGGTGCCATCTTACCTCAGTCTCTTTTTTTCCGAGAAGCCCGCCGGACATGTGTCCTGTTCTCCTGGATAAAAATGATTTTTTCTTCGGTGATTTTTCGCTATTTTTCACCGGTTCGATGCCGGTTCCCCTCCCGCTGGGTTTGGTACACCGGTATCGAGTCCGCTTATTTCTTTTTCGGTTTTTGCCCTTCGTGACTGGCGTTCGCGCCCCTTTTTTCATTTTTCCCTGGAAGGCCGGTCTTTTGACCTCGCAGGGGCTCTTTTTTCCCCGATGGCTTCCAGTGGTTTCAAAAAGTGTGATTGGTGTAAGAAACTGTCTCTCACCGACACACACAACTGCTGCCTTCGGTGCCTCGGCCCTGACCACGACCCCAAGTCGTGTGTGCCATGTGGGAAGATGTCTTCCAAGGCACTCAAAAGTCGACAGCATCAGAAGGAAAGGTTTTTCTCAGACTCAGCCTCCGGCCGGGCCCGGACCTCGTCTGAGGCCTCGACATCTCGGGATTCCAATCCCGAGCGCCGTCGAAGCTCCTCGGACAGGGGGTCCCCCGACCGGGAACGCAAGAGGAAGAAGCGGCTCGTGAGGGCAGCGTCGGAGGAGGTCCCTGGTCCCTCGAGGGCCAGGTCTAAGACCCCCGACCGCCGTCCTGGGCCCGTGGACCAAGAGAAGCCTGCCAAAGTTCCTCGCGTGGAGCCGGAGTCTGCTGGACACATAAGCCCCGTAGTCTCGTGGACTCTCCTCCCAGAGAGCCGACGTCGGGCCCGGCACCGCCGGGGCCCGAGTCGGTGGCTGCTGCGTCTCCCGAGCTGAGTCTCAGGATGACAGCCTTGGAGTGCAGATTGTTTGCCTTCATGGAGCAGCAGCGGGCACTGATGGCCAGCCTGTCTGGTGCATCTGCCCCGACCACCGGGATGTCGACTTCGAAGTCAACCCCGGAGACCGAGCCGATACTCGAGATCCTCGTGGCTCAAAGTCGTCCTCGGTCGAGGTCTCCCTCGACCTCCCTTTCGGGACCGAGGGTGTCGACGCCGGTGCCCCCGGCGGGGCGGGGCGGGTGCCTCGGGGCCCCGCGGTGTCGGACCCTGACTCCTCCTCGGATGAGTCCGCCTGGGAGACGGAGGACGAGGAGTCTCCCGATACTTTTAAGACTTGGTGCGTCCCGTCGGACTCACCGCAGTCTGAGCCCCGGAGTAGATCCCCTCCGGAGGACACTAGGTTCTCGGAGTTCGTCCGGGATATGGCCGCTGCCTTGGCTATCCCTGCCGATCCCGAGGAAGAGCCTCGAGCCGAGGAGCTCGATGCTCTACATTACGACTCTCCTCCGAAGGAGGCCTTTACTGTCCCGGTTCCTCCGATGCCGGAACAGCTCCTCTTCCGGATGTGGGAGGCACCGGCCTCGGCGCCGGTTCTGAGCAAGCGAGTCGATTCCATCTATCGACTCCACAAAAGCCCTGGTTTCCAGAAGGCACAGCTACCACACCATTCCATGGTTGTGGAATCGGCCATGCATTGTCTGAAGAGCCAGAAGATGCACTCCGCGGTGCCCCCCGGCAGGGAGGCCCGCAACCTCGATGGCGTCGGTAGAAAGTGCTTCCAGGGGTCTATGCTTGCTTGGAGTCGGTAGAAAGTGCTTCCAGGGGTCTATGCTTGCTTGCCGTGTCCAGTCTTACCAGCTGTACATGGGCATGTACTTGCGAGACCTGGCCAAGGAATTGGCCGGATTCTCTGCTGATCTCTCCGGGGAATCCTTGCAGAGATTTAAGACCTTGTCCTCGGGTATTCGGGAATGCTCCAAGTTCATTTCCCGCGCCGCCTACGATGGCTTCGAGGCTTCGGCCCGAGTTGCGGCTGCCGGCATCGCGGCTCAACGCCAGGCGTGGCTGCAGTCATCGGATCTCGAGCCATGGGTTCAGGACAAGTTGGTCGATGTCCCCTGCCGAGGTGAGAACCTTTTTGGCAAACCCGTGACCGAGAAGGTCGTTCAGCTCGAGACCGAGCACCTTACCCGGACAAGGCTGTCGAGGAAGACCTCTGCCCCTTCACATAAAAAAAAGGGCTGGGGGAAAAAGTCCTTTTACCCGAGGAAGGGCACTGCCTACAAACAGTACCCTCAGTATCAAGCTGCCCCCCAGGGTCAGCAAGCCAAGGGCCAGGGTAATGGGCCCCGTAGGCAGAGGACCCCCAAGCCTTCTGCCCCTGCTTCCACTCAGCAGGGTGGGGTTTTTTGACTCCTTGAGCATAGCCACTCCGTCCCTGCTTTCCCAGCCCTGCACAGGCGGTCGCCTTGTACTCTTTGCCCACCAGTGGCCTCTCATTACCACCGACAGTTGGGTGCTGGACATAGATCAAAAGGGCTATGCCCTGCATTTTCATCAACTGCCTCCTCCTTACTTCCCAGGGGAGCCCTTGAGGCCTCCCCTGCACACAGACCTTCTTCAAGAGCTCCAAGGTCTGTTGGTGGACAGGGCGTTGGAGCCTGTGCCTCCCCACTTGCAAGGTCACGGATTCTACTCCAGGTATTTCCTGCTACCCAAAAGGACCGGTGGCCTTCGACCCATTCTGGACCTCAGGAACCTCAACAGGTTCCTAGAGAAAGAGAAGTTCAAGATGCTTACACTTGGAACACTTCTGCCCTACCCTCCAGCAGGGAGATTGGCTATGCTCCTTAGACCTGAAGGATGCGTACACTCACATCCTCATTCATCCAGACCACAGAAAGTACCTCAGGTTCATTGTGGGAGGAAACCATTATCAGTACAGAGTACTACCTTTTGGCCTGACCTCCACTCCCAGGGTCTTTACCAAGTGCCTGGCAGTTGTGGCGGCCTACCTGAGAAATCAAGGCATCTTTGTCTTTCCCTATCTGGACGACTGGCTCATCAGGGGTCAGACATCCCTGGAGGCCAGACAAGCCACCCTCAGAACCATTGCTCTGCTTCAAAACGTGGGCTTTGTCATAAACTTCGCAAAGTCCACTTTGCTCCCCTCCCAGGACTTGGAGTTCATAGGGGCAAGGTTGGATTCTCAACTGGCAAAGGCATTCTTGCCAGAAAACAGGGCCCAAAGACTGATGGACGTGGCCAAACAGTTTCTAAGCAAGCCCCTGGTCTCCGCCAGACTCTGCCTTAGACTTCTGGGCCACATGGCTTCGACAGTGCATGTGACTCCCAATGCCAGGCTCCATATGAGGCCTGCACAGTGGTGCCTTCGGACTCAGTGGTCTCAGGCCACAGGCCGCTTGAGAGACAGGATAAAGGTGTCCAGACCCCTCTTGGCCTCCCTCAGCTGGTAGCTACATCCACCCAATCTGCTGAAGGGGATGCCCTTCCAAATGCCAGAATACTCGGTGATCCTCACCACCGACGCCTTTCTGCGGGGCTGGGGTGCTCATTGTCTGGACAAGTGCACACAAGGCCTCTGGTCTCCCTGGGAGGCAGCCCAACAGATCAATCTCCTGGAACTTTGAGCTATCCGCTTAGCTCTCAAGGCTTTTTCTCCGGCCCTGGCTCACCGCTCAGTCTTGATTCAAACAGACAACCAGGTAGCCATGTTTTATGTGAACAAACAGGGCGGGACTGGGTCAAAGCTCCTCTGTCGGGAGGCTCAAGACCTTTGTTCCTTTGCCCTCCAGCACAACATGCTTCTCAGGGCGGTGTACCTTCCAGGCCAGAAGAACTGCCTGGCCGACCAGTTGAGCAGAATTCTGCAGCCCCACGAGTGGCAGCTGCATCCCTTGGTCGTTCAGAAGATCTTCTTGAAGTGGGGTCTCCCTGGATAGATCTCTTTGCCAGTCCGCTGAACAAGCAACTGCCCAAGTTCTGCTCCAGGCACCCACATCCTTTGAGGATAGCACCAGATGCTTTTCTGATGTCTTGGTCTTAGGGCCTCCTGTATGCGTTTCCTCCCACACCCTTGGTGGCCCGAACTCTTCAAGACTCTTCAGGACAAGGCCTCGGTCCTGCTGGTAGCTCCCAGGTGGCCGAGGCAGCCTTGGTTTCCACTTCTGCTTCAGCTGGCAGTGGATTCCCCACTACCTCTGGGGTTGCAACCCGACCTTCTCTCACAGGAGCAGGGTTCCCTTCTGCACCCCAATCTCAAACTCTCAATTTGATGGCCTGGATGCTGCAAGGGTAGTTTTGGCTCCTTGGGGCCTACCCCAGGAAGTTGAGGAGGTTGTCCTAGCCTCTAGGAAACAGTCCACTAGAAAAACCTATGCCCTCAAATGGAAGAGGTTTTCTGTGTGGTGTCAGCTACGTACAGAGGATCCTTTCTCCTGTACTGTGCCAGTAGTGCTTCAGTACTTACTGCACTTATCAAATCAGGGACTTAAGTCCAATTCTGTTCGGGTCCACCTCTCAGCTCTAGCAGCTCACCATTCACTGGTGGAGGGACATTCTCTGTCAGGTCACCCCTTGGTGTCCCGCTTTCTCAGGGGCTTGCTTTTGCTCAAGCCTCCCATCCGTCCTCTTGCCCCTGAGTGGGAGCAGAATGTGGTCTTGCAGCAACTGACTTGCCCACCCTTTGAGCCGATGGCTACTTGCCCTCTACGCTTCCTTTCCTGGAAGACTCTCTTCCTGATAGCCCTCACCTCGGCTAGGCGAGTGAGTGAGCTTCAGGCCCTGGTCTGTGATAGACCTTACACCAGGATTTATAGAAACAGGGTAGTCCTCAGGACTCATCCCAAGTTCCTTCCTAAGGTTGTCTCCTCTTTCCACCTCAATCAGGAGGTGGTTCTTCCAACATTCTTCCCTAGGCCTCATGCTAGCCAGGCTGAAGCAGTCCTGCATATCCTGGACTGTAGGAAGGCCTTATCCTTCTACCTTGACCGTACGCAGGGGCATAGAAGGGCTACTCAGCTCTTCATCTCCTTTGACCCCAATAAGTTGGGGTTGGCTGTGTCCAAGCGTACCTTGTCCATCTGGGTGGCTGACTGTATCACCTGGGCTTACAAGGCGGCTGACCTTCCTTTGCAGGGTAGGGTCACGGCCCATCTTGTCAGGGCAATGGCTGCCTCAGTGGCTCATCTCCGCTCTGTGCCCTTGGTAGACATCTGCAGGGCTGCAACTTGGTCTTCAAGCCAGACTTTTGCGGCCCATTACTGTCTGGAGAGGGAGTCCCGTAGGGACAGTGCTTTTGGCCAAGCAGTACTCCGGAAAATCTCTTTGAGGTTTAGGCAACTCCTGCCCTCTGTTGGGCTACCGGTGGAGGTTGTGTCCTTGGAAAGCCTTTCTTTGCTGCTGTGACTAGAGGGAGTTCTCTTGTTCAGCCTGAGTTCCTGGTAGCCCAGAGCTAGGGAGTCACCCATATGTGAGGACTGACTTCCTGCTTGGTTCTGGAGAAAGAGTAGTTACTCACCTGTAACAGGTGTTCTCCAGGAGCAGCAGGAATCAATCCTCACAACCCTCCCTCCTCCCCTGGGAGTTGCAGTTGTACATAGTTTAATTTTTACATTTTTGTGTGCTGTTCTTAGCTATGTCATTTGACTGAGGTAAGATGGCACCTTTAGGCGGGAAGGGAACCGCGCATGCGTGCCAGCATTCCCAAAGGCTTTCATGGAAAGCTGGGGAAATGCTCCGCTGGGGCTTCATCGGCGCCGATGACACCGATATGTGAGGACTGATTCCTGCTGCTCCTGGAGAACACCTGTTACAGGTGAGTAACTATTCTGAATGTTTGTACAAAAACAAGGAAACATGGTAACAGATGAGCAGTCATTTGTTACATGGTGGACCTTGGTAACTATATACAATACTCTGGTACTTAAGGAGGGCTTCTTGAGCGGTTATGTAGGTACAAGATTGTCTAGGTGGGGTCAAGGTCTGTGGTGTTGAGTGTGGTGTGGGTGGAGGGAGGAGTTTCTTCATTTGTGCTTCCAAAATGTAAGGTAAACAAGTGAGTTTTGATTGTTTTGCAGAAGGTGGTGATGTCTTCTGTTGATCTTATACTGTCTGGGAGATTGTTCCAGGTTACCGGGGAGAAATGAGAAAAGGCTCTGTTGGTTGCTTTTGTGGATTTTCTAAAATCAGAAGGGATGGTCAGCTTGTTTTTGTTGCACTCACGCTGGTTTTGAATCTCGTTATCCTTGGTGATGAGGGTGGTACGGTAGGATGGGGCGATGTTTTTGATGATTTTGAAAGTAGTTATGAGAATTTTGTATTGAATGCGGCTCTGAATAGGGAGCCAATGAAGGTCATATAGTACTGGTGTGATATGTTCAGCTAGGTTGATGTTGGCCATGATTCTTGCTGCCACGTGCTGGGCAATCTGAAGCTGTCTTATAGAGTGTTTAGGTATACCATGCAGTATAGAATTACAAAAGTCAAAGTGGGGGGTGACAAGTGTGTTGATGTCTGACTCAGTCGTGGGCGTGTAGAAGTGAGTGGAGTTGTTTGAGCATTTTTAGTTTGTAATATATCTTTTTTGTGATTTGTTTTATGTGGGATATCATACTCAGTGAGCTGTCTAGGATGACTCCGAGATATTTCACTTTGCTCTGTACTACTGTAGTTAGGTCACTGCAAATGATGTGTTTGGGGGTGGTGAAGCTTTGATTTCTAGTGTATAGTGCTTCCGTTTTGTTGTAGTTTATTTTGAGGTTTTGGGAAGAGAGCCATTCTGCTGTTTCTGAGAGGCAGTTTGTGATTAGTTGGGTTTGTTGTGTTACAGGGTTAGAGGTGTTGAGTGGGATGTAAATCATGATATCATCCGCGTATATATGATAATATATGCGGTATATGTTGCCCAGCTTATCTTGAACCCACTGTTCAAGATCTGAGGCTTGAAGCCTTGCAATTCTGCATGCACCAGTGCATATTTCTGAGGCCCTGCTTGTGCATTTGAAAGCATCAAAGGTGGCCCTATTAAACTCCTATACGTTCTGGCTATGCTTGTCTAAGGCAAGGAAGTCTGCTTTCTTATCTGGAAGAAGAGGGGCAAAGGCTTCAAGATCCCTGGATACCTCTTTGAGGAACATTCCCATGTAGAGGATATAGGAGTTAATCCTAGCAGAGAGCATGGAAGCATAGACGCCCAAAGGCATCAAGGGTTCTCTATTCTCTACCTGGAGGGTTAGAGGAGTGGGTCTTTGAGCTTTTGATTCTGCACATCACTGATTTGACCACCATGGAATGGTGGGGAAGCTGTGGTTTTTGGAAGCTCGGACATTCAGGTACCCAATACATGGTATCGAGGCATCGACTGTGAGGAGAGACCATGAGAGGAGTCTCCCACATATGGAGCAGAAGATCATGAAGGATGTGGTACACTGGCAGAGTGGCTGCCTCCTTTGGTGCTGTTGGATATTGTAGAATCTCCATCTCCTCTGCCCTTGGCTCCTTCTCTGATGTTACCATGATGGAGAGACACATAGCTAGGTCTCGTATGAATTCTTGGAGGGACATGTCCTCCGGAGGCAAATCAGCATCGTTTTTGTGGTGGAGAAGGCTCTGAAGGAAAGTCCTGGGGCCCATGGAAATCAAGTGATTCCTCATCTGAAACACTGGGTTGGAATTGGAGGACTCGAAGTATCGATGCATACAGTGTCCCCCCCCCCCCCCCCCCTCCAAGCTCGATGTCTGTACCGTTGTTCCGAGGTATCTGCCTCAGTGAGCCGTTTGGGTTGGGAACCGATGTTGGTGATGATTTACAGGGAGGGAATGGGTGGCAGCGATGTTGACACCATGTGTATCAGCCCTGATGTAATGCCAGCAACCAGTGTCTGTGCCTGGAACCAAGGGCTTGATAGGTACCAAGGCTGCCAGGAGAGCTACTAAGCTCTGCTTGATGGCCAGTATGCGCTGGTTCATCGAGGTTGCCGATGCTCTGGTATCAGTCACATGTGCTTGTGCTACCGTCCCAGAGCATGGCACCAGTAGCTCTCTGGAGATTGAGGCCTCAAGAGCATCCTGGAGCCCCTCTGTGGCTTTGGAGGACAGGACCTCCCGCTGAAGCTGTTTGGCAAGCTGATCTACCTCCGATGCAATGCCTGAGGGATTCTCAATGCCTTGAGCGAGATCTATCCCTGGAGGTTTTTGTCTTGCTTCGATGCAGATTTGGGCTTTGACTTTGAGGATACCTGGGATCCATAAGAGGAGGATGAAGCCCTCAACGAAGTCGAAGCCAACTATACAGCATCCAAGGTGAAGTGTGTCCCAAATTTACAGGCCCGGTTCTTTAGGCCTCTGAATCATTTTTTGGAGGAGGGGACAGTCTTTTGGCTGGTGATGTGGACAGAGTCATTTTAAGCACCAGTTGTTTTCCAGTCACTGAGATGATGCTGGCACACGGAACATTTCTTGAAACCACTAGCTGGTTTCTCCATGCCTTCAATGGGTGGGAAGGCTGTGGTAGGATTAAGGCCTAAAAGGACATCAAGATGCCCAGGGTGGGGGGGTATTTTGTTTTTCTTTTGTTTTGTTTTGTTTTGTTTTTTTAGGAAAAGTAAAATAAGAAAAGAATGAGGGAACCAGTGATCTCTTTGACGGTGACGACGAGAAGGCAGAGGCACTATCCACAAAGAGTTTTTCTGCGGTGACAGGATTTGCTTCCTGCTGGCTCCGCAGAACTGGAGAGGGTATTGGGAAAGTAGGAAGGCAGTCGTGCAGGCACAGTGGGGTGCTCCCAAAAGTTTTCCTATTGGATGCTGGGGAGCATTCCTGTGCAGGATCAGTCAGTACCGACATTACCATATGTGAAGACTACATTCCTGCATTTTCCTGGAGATAGAAAATTAACAGGTAAGGCCTAATTTCACCTATGGCATAGAAACAGTGTAATGGTTTGTTCCTGGTGTATATATATATATATATTTTTTTTAATTATTTTAATCTTTTATACAAGGAAATAACGCAGGAAATACAAGAAACTATTCTACATTCCAAAAGGAAAGAAAAAAAAACATATTTCTGATATTCATGGTCAGCAAAAATAAAATATTTAATAATGCAAAATCACTGGGGGAGGGTGTGGATTTGGGGAATTGTTGATCTGACAATTTTCTCCTGTTCTTTATGCTTTCTTTGATCAGAGCGAAACCATCAGTTTCCTTTAACTACTCCACAGAGTCTCGTCTCCTATGCTGATATCCCGCTGCCAATCACTCAGTAACATAATCCACATGGCCCATCCAGTCTATGCAGTAACTGCTGCTCCGCGCCCGTTACCTCCCTCTATGCCATTTTTTGTGTGTTAAAGGCATGGTTCCATCCTCTTTGTCCAGTAAGGATGCAGTGTTATTAAAGCACATGATATGCTTTTCCCCAAACTTGTCCTGGGGGCTAGTCGGGTTTTCAGGATATCCCCTATGAATATTCATGAGAGAGCTTTACATACACTGCTTCCAATACATGCAAATCAACCTCCTACATATTCATTGTGGATATCTTGAAAATCCAACTGGCTAGGGAGTCCCAAGCACAGGTTTGGAAACTGCTGCATTATCTGTAAGTAAAATATCACCATATGTTTGGGGGGGTTATAATATATACAGTAAAGCAAGTTAAGAAAAAGAAAATGTATTTCTATTTCAGCATAACAAATTGTACTTTTTTAATGTTCTCCAAGCAGTACATTAAAGGAGAATCTGCCAGATTCACAAACAGCAAAACGCATTCGACAGGACTATTCGGGAAATGGTAAAGCATTAAGAGTACCCAGAGTACCAGGTGAGTGTCAGATAACGCAAGACATCATAGTGGAATTGCTAGCTAGAAATATGTAGGTGGCTGAAGATTACAGGATGACATTTACAAGTTGTCAATTTCATGGCTTGCTATGATCAGTCACCTAAGATATTTGCTGGAGGTGGTATGTCCATTGATACAAAAATAATGAAGAGAAAAACTATATCTGTTAAATATTATGTTTTGAGTAGCTATAGTCCAAAAGTTCTAGGCTTAGAAGAAATCTAGGTAACGGTAATTTGCCGGAAACTTTAGCAGTCAAGATGTGTGCTACTGGATGTTTTAAGACTTTCGATTTTCAGTTGCCTTCAGGAAAAGAGTTCTTGAGCACATCATATAACTGTTTTTGGAATAGTTTTATGACACATTTTTTCCAGACTTCTTTGCTTGGAAGAATTTGTGTAGAAAATCATAAACATAATTAAAACACAAACCTACTTTAATGATGTCCACACTCAATCTTGTCAGCAACCACGTAAATCTTGCCCCGTCTGTCATCACCTGACCTCTAGGGAAGAACATCATCCAGCCCATGGTCGTTCTTGTTTTCTCTCGGACTGCATGTAAAAGGATCCTAGCCTCCTGGGTTCTAGGGAGGGAATTCTAGGCCCAGACTTACTCTTTCTATGCCCCCAGGAAGGCCCCATGCTGACAGTGATTCAAGAAAATAAGCATACCATCTGTCGTTCATAGTTACCAGCAATTTTTGTTGGGTTTTTTTGGGGTGGGGGGGGTTTAGACGATCTTCCTTTTTTCCTCTAAAAAAAAAAAATCTGGGATAAAGTATGCCTTATTCTCCAGGAACAAGCAGGAAGTCAGTCCTCACGTATGGGTGACATTGGCACCGACGGAGCCCGGTGCAGAGCATTTCCTCAGCTTTCAAAGAAAGCTTTTGGGAAATGTACTATGCTTGCATGGTCCCCTTCCCGCCCAAGGGTGCCATCACAGAGCCCAATGGACATAGTCCTCTACTTCCTTGGAAAAAGTTCTTAAAATCCTTCAAATTCTCTGGTTTGCATACCGGTTCCCCTGCTGCCTCGAGCCAGCACCCTCGGTGCTGTCCTGTGTTCTTATTCCCTTTTTTTCCTCGAGGTTCCTCCTCGACCAGCCTTTGTGCCATTTTTTGCCTAGGGGTTGTCGACCCTGACCGGGTGTTCTCTTACCATGACTCCCGGTGGGTTCAAGAAATTTGACTGCTGCAGTCAGACTATTTCAATTACTGACACCCATGACTGCTGTCTTCGCTGCCTGGGGCCAGAACACAACAGCTCCACCTGCAACTGTTTCCAGGCCATGACCCCCAAAATAAGCAAAAAACGGTTGGAGTTGCAGGGGAAGCTGTTCCTGAGATCTGAGACTTCCCCAGTTTCCCCATCGCTGAGCCCCAAAGCTGACACTTCCTGTGAGGTCCAGGCATCCTCAGAGTCCCAATGCATTGGCTCCTCCAGCACAGCCCCAGACCCTCCCAAGAAAAAGGTACCAAAGTCTGCTGAGGTGCCTCTGATGAAACCTGGCAAAGTCCCGCTGTGGGACTCTGGCAACTCCGAGCAGTGCCCTCAGAAAGTCTCGAGACAGGAGTCCTCGGCCGTGAGCCTGTAGTCATCCTCAAGTACGCATTCTCTAGAGTGCAGACATGGGACCCGAGGCCCTAGGTGTCCATGCCGAGAACTGCACAGCCAACGGGCCTCAAGTCCAAAATGGCAGCCATGGAGAAGAGCATCTCCTCCATTCTGGCCTTGCAGTAGGTGTTGCTGTCTGGTTTTCCAGCATCATCGACCCCAACACAGGGCCCCCTGACTTCAGGGGAGTCCCCAGGCATTCAGCTGGGCATCAAGCACCATCTGCCTCGGATAAGTCCTCTGTGTCGATCGAGGTCTTGGTCACACTCCTCGGGGATCCAGTCCTCCCTGGCAAGGTTTTGGGAGTCTGACCCCAGATCCTCTGGAGGGCCCCAGTTCCTCGGGGCTGCCCCTAAGGCAGATTCTTCGACGCTGTTGGGATCTGAATGAGAAACAGAGGATGAGGCCTCTCTGGAGACCTCCCAGCACAGGGATGTCCCTTCCGAGCCATCTCTTCCTGAGCCTCGGTGCCACTCCTCGCTTAAGGACGTAGCCTTTCACAACTTTGTCCACGACATGGCCCGGGCTCTTTCAGTCCATACTGAGTCGGAGGAGGATTCATGCACTGAGGAACTCTAGATCCTGCAATATGAGTCACCTCCCAAAGAGACTCTCACAGTGCCAGTTCCACCCATCATCGAAAGGCTGCTACTCAGGATGTGGGAGATCCCGGCCTCAGTGCCAGTGGTCAGTCAGCACCTGGACACTATCTACAGTGTCCAGAAGGGCCCGAGTTCCATAAGTCACAACTCCCCCACAACTTTATGGTGATGGAGTCTTCAATGCAGAAATTGAAGAGCCAAAAATCCTACTCCTCGGTTCCTCTCCCACCCCCCCCCCCCTCGGCAGGGAGGCCCGGGCCCTCGATGCCCTGGGCCGCAAGTGTTATCAGGGCCCCATGCTTGAGTGCCGGATACTGGCATGCGAACTGTACATGGGAATGTACCTAAAAAGCTTGATCTAGGAGCTCTCGGGGTTCTTGGCGGGCCTCTCTGGGGAGCCCCTGCAGAGGTTCCAGTCCCTGGCGGAGGGCATCTGGAACTGTTCCAAATTCCTCTGTAGGGCTGCCTACTATGGGTTCGAGTCTGCAGCCAGGGTGGCAGCCACCAGCATCGGCGCCCGGTTCCAGGCATGTTTACAAACCTCAGACCTCAAGCAGTGGGCACAAGAAAAGCTGCTGGATGTCTCCTGCAATGGCGAGAACTTATCCGGGAAGCCGATGACTGACAAGGCGACTGAGATCAAGGCCGAGGTAGTGACCTGGCAAAGGCTATCCAGGAAGACCTCGACCCTCCCGAAGAAAAAATCCTTGGGGGAAAAAAGGGCTATCACCAGGCCGGGCCCTACCAGCCTTACTCGGGGCAGCAGCACCAGGCCTCACAGCCTAAAAGAACAGGGGCATGGGCCCCGTAAGCCCAAGACCCTCAAGCCTCAGACACCAGCTCCCACCCAGCCAGAGTAAAACTTTTGACTCCCTGGGCAGGGCTTCCCCTTCCCCAGGAGTCCTGCCTCATCCCACAGGGGGTCGGCTGGCCTCATTTGCCCACAACTGGTCCAGCATCACCACGGACAGGTGGGTCCTACAGGTGGTGAGGGAGGGTTACCATCTCCATCTACAACTGAACCCTCCAGACGTCTTCCCAGGAGAACCTTCACGGCTTCTCCTCCACCAGGCCTTGCTCATCGCAGAATTTGCAAGCTTATTCAGGGACAGGGCAGTGGAGCCTGTACTCCAACACCTCATGAGAAAGGGGTTCTACTCAAAGTATTTCCTTGTCCCAAAAAGAACAGGGGGCCTCAGGCTCATCCTGGACCTGCGCAACTTTAACAAGTTCCTGGTGAGAGAGAAGTTCAAGATGCTCTCACTTGGGACACTGCTGTCCTATCTCTGCCAGAGAGACTGGCCCTGCTCTTTGGACCTCAAGGATGCATACACCCATATCCTTGTCCATCCCTCCCACAGACAGTACCTGAGGTTCGTGGTGGGGGGGGGGCAGTACTGCCAGTACAGGGTACTATCATTCAGCCTCGCCTCCTCTCCAAGGGTCTTCATGAAGTGCCTGGTGGTCATGGCCACCAATGTGCGCCTCCAGGGGGCCCACGTCTTCCCCTACCTGGACGACTGACTCATCAGAGGCAGCACAGCCCTCAAGGCCAGCCAAGCCACAGGGCTTACAATCCACACCCTGCAGGAATTGGGATTCATCATCAACTACCCCAAGTCCAGCCTCTCCCCAGTTCACGACCTGGAGTTCATAAGAGCCCAGCTGGACACTCTGCAGGTCAAGGCCTTCCTCCTGATGGAAAGGGCCCACCACCTGATGCAGTCAGCGAAATAGGTTCAAAACTGTAGGTTGGTGCCAGCCCTCCTGCTCTCTGCTTGTTAGTTCACATGGCCTTGACATTTCATGTAACGCCCTTGGCTCCCGCACATACGAGCAGCCCAGTGGTGCCTCAGATCCCAATGAACACAGACAGACTGAGGGACAGGGTAAGGGTCACCCACCGACTGGCGGCCTCCCTCAACTGGTGGCAGTCCCCACAACATCTCAGGGCAGGGATGCCTGTCCAAACACCAGCATCACAAAAGGTCCTGACAACAGAAACCTCCCTGGCGGACTGGGGCGCACATTCCAAGGGCCATTGCACTCGGTGCAACTGATCCCCAGACAAATCTCTGTTACAAATCAACCTCCTTGAGTTCAGGCCCATTTTCCTGGCCCTACAGGCCTTTTGCTACCTCCTGAGCAACCTCTGTCCTCATTCAAATGGACAATCAGGTTGCCATGTTCTGTTTGAACAAGCAGGGAGGTGTGGGTTCCTATTCCCTCTGTCAGATGGCGGTAACCCTCCACTCCTTCGCAGTGCGCAACAGCATGCTCCTGAGATCAGTGTACGTTCTGGGCCAAGACAACTTTCTGGCAGACAAACTCAGCAGGATCCTTCGCTCACACAAGTGGTGTCTGGATCCCAGGGAGGCAGAGAGGCTCTTCTGCCTCTCGGGCTGACCTTGGCTGGACCTGTTCACTTATCCGGACAATGCACAGCTGCCCAGATTTTTCTCATCTCTGCCACACCACAGGAGGGTGGCAGCAGATGCCTTCCTTGTCTCATGGTTAAAGGGCCTGCTTTATGCATTCCCACCAACCCCTCCAATAGCCAGGTGACTTTTCAAGATCCAGAGCGACTGTGCCACAGTAATCCTGGTTGCTCCCAGGTGTCCCAGACAGCCCTGGTTCCCCCTGCTACTCTCCCTGTCAGTGGCACCTCTAATGGCACTGGGTTATCAGCCAAATCTTCTTCCGCAGGAAGGAGGGCTCCCTTCTCCATCCCAACCTGGCTTCCCTGACATTAACTGCATGGGTGCTGAAAAGGTAACCCCCTTCAGTCTCACGGACGAAGTGCAAAAGATCCTTCTGGCCTCCTGTTCTCCCGGAAACCCTCCACCAGAAGGGCATATGCCTTCAAGTGGAGGAGATTCTCTCTATGGTGTGCAGAGCGGAATGAGAATCACTTCTCCTGCCATCTGCAGATCATATTGCAGTACCTGCTGCATCTCTTCTGCTCAGGGTTGAAATCTAATTCAGTCCGGGTGCATCTCAGCTTCATAGCAACTAACCATCACCCTGTGGAGGGGAGACCCCTCTCAAGTCGGCCCCTGATCTCCAGATTCCTCAGAGGCCGCCTGCTATCGAAGCCTTCCCCCCCCTTTCACCAGAGTGGGATCTCAATCTGGTGCTCTCACAGCTCACCAGACTGCCATTTGATCCCTTGACGACTTGCCACCCAAGGTATCTCTCCTAGAAGGTGGCCTTCCTGATGACCTTGACATCCACCCGGAGAGTGAGCGAGTTAAGGCCCTGGTGGTGGATCTATCTTATACCAGGGCCACACCCCAAGTTCCTCCCGAAGGTGGTGTTGGCTTTCCACCTCAATCAGGAGATGCTCCTCCCCACCTTCTTCACACGGCCTCATGCCTGTAAGGCAGAATCTGTTCTGCATGCGCTGCATTGTAAGAGGACCCTGGCCTGTCTACAGAGGATCCAGGCCCACCACAAGGCTCTTCAACTGTATCTCTCATGATCCCAGCAGGCTTAGGGCTACCTGTGACCAAACAAACCCTGTCCACTGGGGTGGCAGACAGTATTGCCCTTGATTATGAGTGAGCTGGCTTCTCCCTAGCGCACTGGATCACTGCTCATTGTGTGAGTGCTATGGCAACGTCTGTGGCCAACCTACACTCAGTGCTGGTGACAGAAATTTGTAAAGCCGCCACATGGTCTTCAGTGCATACATTCGCAGCTCAGTACTGCCTCGAGAGTGAGTTCTACAGAGAAAGTGCCTTTGGCCAGGCAGTAATCTGAAGCATTCTCGGTGTATAGGTAGCTCCTGCCCTCCAACCCTTCTGTATTGAGGCTACCAGAGTGATGGTGATGCTGGACGCCGGGGTCTGCAGAGTCTCTTGGTAGGGGCTCACCCTCTCCAACTCAGACTCCCTATTGGTGCTGTCATGGTTCGGTCCCCAGCAGCCTGGAGCTAGGGAGTCCCATGTGTGAGGACTGACTTCCTGCTTGTTCCTGGAGAAACACCTGTAACAGGTGTTCACTTGTAACAGGTGTTCTCCAGGGACTGCAGGAATCAGTCCTCACAATCCTTCCTCCTCCCCTAGGAGTTGCCTTCTTTACCTTATTTCACCTTTTGCCTAAGCTATGTCATCTGACTGAGCAAGATGGCACCCTTAGGCAGGAAGGGGACCACACATATGTGGTAGCATTCCCAAAGGCTTTCTTTGAAAGCTGGGGAAATGCTCCGCGCAGGGCTCTGTTGGCCCCAGCGTCACCCATATATGAGGACCGATTCCTGCTGTCCCTGGAGAACACCTGTTACACGTAAGTAACTACACTTACTCCTTTATTATCACCTCAACCTTTTGTGCAAAGCAATGGGCCTGTGTGGGATGCTTAGTTAGAACACTTGTTCCTTGCTTTGCCTCCATGAGTGAAGCATATGGGAAGCTTAGAAATCTGCTTTTAATTTGTAATTTCAGTAGATGCTATAGCAAAACATTTAGGATAGGCCACCATCACAATAATTTCACCTATTGACTTGTGATATTTTATTCTCAGTAGACAAGCAGGATAATGTCCTCACGCATGATTGATGTCCCTAGTTGAGCCTGTGCTCAAGAACCATTTCCCAGCTTCTAGAAACTTATAGCTGGTCCTCTGTGCATGCATGCCACCTGCTACTGTCACGTGGGGTTACCTCAGTCTTCACTTTTCTGCAGTATTTTCTTCACCTTATGTTGACACAAGTCTTTCCTGCTCTTTTTTATGTCCTTAGGTTTTTCGGTCATTTTAGTTTCCTTATTTTTGTCACATCATCGCTGTGGGTCGAATTTTAGTCTCAGGTGCACTGGCTGGGATCTAATTATCTTCAGGGACAAGCAGGAATGTAGTCTTCACATATGGGTGACGTCGATACCAACTGAGCCCGCACGGAAATGCTCCCCAGCGCCCAAATGGAAAGTTTTTGGGAGCACTCCACTATGCCTGCGTGATTGCCTTCCTAACTCCCTCTCTTCAGTTCTTCTTTTTCCGCAGAGCCAGCAAGAAGCAAATCCTGTCACCACAGAAAAAAACCGTTTTTGTGGATAGCATCTGTCTTCCCTCAACACCGGCACAATCTAAGATATCGCTGGTTCCCTTATTCTTTCCTTCTTTACTTTTTCTTATATTTCCTTAAAAAAAAAAAAACTACTTGGGAGTCTACGCCCTTTTAGGCCTTAAGCCTTTTCATACTCTTCATTCTTTGAAAGTATGGTTTCAAAAAATGCACTAAGTGTGCTAGCACCATTTCGGCGACTGACACACATGAATAGTATGTAAAATGCCTCGGCCCAGCCAAGGGACTGTTCCCTTTGCCAGAAAATGACTCGGAGAGGCCTACAGAACCGGTCTTCTATATTAGGTACACTCTTCACCTTGGACACAGCATCGTTGGTGTCCACTTCATTGAGGGCCTCTTCATTCTGTCCTGGATCTCGGGTATCCTCGAAGTCCAAGCACAAGGCCACATATAGATCTGTAGGCATCTCCAGGGGAAGATCTCGCTCGAAGCATAGAGATCAGGGATTGCCTTGGAGGCGTATCAGCCTGCCCAACAGCCCCAACAGGAGGCCCTGCCCTCCAAAACCATCAAGAGGCTCCAGGATGCTCCCGAGTGCTACTGGTGCCATGCTCTGGGATGGTAGCGCAGATACAGTCACTGATACCTAAGCATCGGCAGCCTCGATAGACCAGCACATACTGGTTATCGATTGTATTTTGGCAGCCCTACTTGCAGCCTAGGTACCCATGAAACCCTTGGCTACAGGTACTGAGCCGTCAGTACTGGTTTCGGTACCATCATCGACACCGGTTCCAGTACCAATATTGCTCCCACCCATGTCCTCCTTGGAAACCCTTACTGATACTGGTGCAAGGCCCAAATGGCTCACTGAGGCCGATACATCGGAATATCTGTACCGGCATCTAGCTTCCTGTCGATTCTTCAAGTCCTTCTATTCCAATTCCCCTGATTCGGATGCAGTGTCTCTCAATTCATGGGAGCCCCAGGACCTTCCTTCAGACTCTTCCCCACCTCAACAGCGGTGCATGTCGCCGTCAGAGGACATGTTCTTCCAGGAATTCATTCAAGACTTAGCCAAAGGTCTTTCCATCACTGTGACATCGGAGGAGGAGCTGAGGGCGGAGGAGCTGGAGAATCCTTCAGTACCCATCAGCACCTAAGGAAGCAGCCACCTTACCAATGCACCGCATCCTTCATGATCTTATGCTCTGTATGTGGGAGATGCCTCTCATGGTCTCACCTCAAAATAGACATCTCGATACATGTATTGGGTACTGGAGTGTCCCAGCTTCCAAAATTCACAGCTTCCCCACCACTCCATGGTGGTTGAATTGGCTAAGCACCGAATTAAAAGCTCAAAGACTCACTCCTCTAACCCTCCTGGTGGGAATTGAGAACAGTCGACGCTTTTGGGCATCGATGCTTCCAGGCCTCCATGCTCTCAACTAGTATCATTTCCTATATACTCTATATGGGAATGTTCCTAAAGGAGATCTCCAGGGATCTCGAGGCATTTGCTCTCTCCTTCCGGATGGCAAACAAGCAGGCTATCTTGCCCTAGTTAATCCTAGCCAAAGTGTATCAAAGCTCTTTAATAGAGCTACCTTTTGATGCTTTTGAGTGCACAAGCAGGGCTTCAGCAATTTGTATAGTCGCATTGCAGAGCTTCAGGCCACCAATCTTGAACAGTGGGTTCAAAATAAACTGAGCAACATAACTTATTTATTTTATTTATTTAAAGGGTATTTCTATCCCACTTTATCCTTCAATCAAGGCGGTGTACACTGCAAACAATCAAGGAGATGGCATTTGTGTTCAGGTATTCTTGTACTGTACAGTGGTTGTGTATGCATATGGGTGGGTTGATTAGTGTGCGCTATTTACAGCATGAGCTTTATACAGAGTTATGTACAATGAGCGAGCAGCTAAGTCATTAGTCCGTGGCTGTATCTCCCATTATGTGTTTGAGCCGTAGTGTTCCAGGAAAAGCAGTCTTTAGTTGTTTCCGAAAGTCCTTAATGTCTTCCGTGGATCGCAGTTCGTCAGGGAGTGTGTTCCACATAACAGGTGCTGCCATTGATAGCGCTCTTCGTGTGGTGGACTTGCATGCCTTTGTGTAGTCTTTTGGCGTGTTTGGGTCTGATGTGGCTCTTCTTCTAGGTCTTATACTGATGTCGGGTTGTATGAGGGGTTGAAGGCTGAGGGCAGGGTTCCTGTGTTTGATTCTGAATATGTTTAGGATTGTCTTGTATTTGATACGTGAGCTGATTGGGAGCCAGTGTAGGTCTTTTAGTATGGGGGTGATGTGGTCTTGTTTTGATGCTCCAGATATTATTCGTGCCGCCATGTTTTGGGCCATTTGTAGCGGTCTGATCGACTGTTTTGACATACCTGTATAGATCGGGTTGCAGAAGTAGAGTATGGGGGTTATTAGGGCTTGACAGACTGTGCAAAAATGATCTTGTGTGAGGAGTGGCTTGAGGCGTCTGATTATTCTCATCTTGAAGTATGCGTTTTTGGTGGTCCTTCTGATGTGTGACTGTAGGTTGAGCTCCCTATCGAACGTTACTCCGAGATATTTCACCTCCTTTTTTAGAGGTATTGTTGAATTGTTGACACTGATGGAAGGTAGCGGGTTGAAGCTGTTTCGTGTGATGAGAAGTGCTTCTGTCTTGTTGTAGTTTATGGCAAGGTTGTTGTCATGTAGCCAGTTGGACATGTTGTTGAGGCAGTCTGTTATTCTGGTGTAGTCAGGGTTGTCTAGGTTGATTGGGGTGTATATCATGATGTCTGTGTAGATTGTGTAATGTATTTTGTGCTCTTTCATGATGTTGCAGATCGGTTGTATATAGAGGTTGAATAGTAGTGCGGATAGGGCGGAGCCTTGTGGTACCCCTTGCTTGATCTTTGCGGGTTGTGAGGTGTTGGGACCCATCTTAACTTGGAACTGTCTGTCAGGTAAGAGTTGAACCATCTTAGGGTGGTGCCGTTTATTCCAATGCTCTGTAGTCTGGTTAGGAGGATTCTGTGGTCCACTGTGTCGAAGGCAGCTGAGATGTCTAGGAAGATCATTAGTGTTCCTTTTTTGTGGTTGTCTATGATTTGTATTATGTCGTTGAATAGATATAACAGTAGTGTTTCGACTCTGTGGTTTGGGCGGAAGCCATGTTGGTGTAGGTCCAGTGGGGCATGTGCGTTGATATGGCCCTGGAGTTGGTGTTGTACAGCTTTTTCTATAATTTTTGCCAGTAGCGATATGCTGGAGATTGGTCTGTAGGCTGCTGGGTTGCTCTTGTCTAGTGTGGATTTCTTCGGGATTGGTCGTATGGTAGCTAGTTTCAACTGGTCTGGCATGGTTCCTTGTGTCAGTGATTTGTGTACTATGTTGTATATGGTGTTGATGAAGCTTTCCTTCGTTGCCTTGATCCAGGTTACCGGGCATGGGTCTGTTGGCGCGGTGCTTGTGTTGAGCGCTGTGATGATGTCTGAAAGCTGTCTTGTGGATGGGGTGCTGAATTCCTCCCATGATTTGGTGGTTTTGGTTGGGTTGGCAGTTCCATTTGTCGGTCTTTGTGGTGTAGGGTCCAGCTTTTCTTGAAGGTGATCTGCGAAGGCTTGTGGGTCGATCTGTACGTCTTTTTCGGGATTGGGTTTATTTTTTTAGGTTTTTTTGCTATCTCGAATAGTTCCCTTGGTTTGTTGTAGGCTTTTAGAATGATGTTTGTGTTGTGCTCGCTTTTTGTCTGGTTAATGAGTTCATTGTATTTTCTTTGTTTCATTAGGTATAGGGCCTGTGTGGGGGGGATTTGGAGCGTCTCCAGCGGCGCTCTAACTTTCTTAGCTGTCTTTTTGCGTTGCGTATGTCTTTTGAGTACCATGGGGTGTGCTGTCTTTTGGTGTTGGATGCTTTTCTTGCTTTGTGTTCATTGGCTTTGACTGCAGTGTTGATGACATTGTTCCATTTGGTTATTTGCTCATCTAGATCTTCTGTTTCGGGTCCAGGTGGGGTAGTGTGTCCTAAAGGAATTGGTCCTTGTCAAAGCTTTTGAATCTTCTTTGTATGGGTGGTGTGTCTATTGTCTTGTTGTCTCTCTCCCCTTGAGATGTGATTTCTATTTTAATTCTGTAGTGGTCTGACCACGGTACTGGGGTAACTGTAGGTGTTGAGATGCTACCTCTGTCGAATAGGTAGTTGGGGGTGAATATGAGGTCTGGAGATGATCCGTGTTTGTGTGTCGGAGTGTTGATCAGTTGAGTGTATTGTAAGGAGTCCATAGCTTGTAGGAAGGTTTCTTTGTCTTTGCTGGTGGCAGAACTGAGGTTGAGGTCTCCCAGTAGTATTAGTGGCTTGTGACTTGTGTTGACTGCACAGACAGTCTCTAGTGTGGAGGCTAGTTCATCTGTTGGAGCAAGGGGACCTCTGTAAATGAGACACAGGGCCATCTGCTTGTTTTCTACCATGATTGTGTTGCATTGGTCTGAGTTTGGGGAGTTTGGGGTTTTGAGCTTTAGGGTGTTCTTTGAGATGATCAGGACCCCGCCTCCTCTCCTTTGTATGCGTGGGCTGTTGAATGCTGTGTATGTGGGGGGGGGGGGACTAATTGATTGAGGAGTACATTGTCAGTGGGGGTGAGCCATGTTTCGGTGATGCATAGGATATTGGGTTGTTTGTCTATGTGGTCTTTGATCGTGTTTATTTTGTTCCTTATGGATCTGGTGTTGATGAGCTCTATGGAGGTGGTGTTTGGGGTGTTCGCTGCTTTGGGGTTATGTGTTGGGTTTGTGGATGGGTTGTGCTTGTGGTTTGCGTGTTTGTTGTGTTTGAGCTTCTTTTGTGCGCTCCAGGTTGTGCGTTGTGGAGGGGCGTAAGTTGGCATGAGTGTTGGTATCCATGGGGACTTTGTAGGTGGGTGGTGATTGGCTGTGTGCTGGGGGATAAGGTGGGTTAGGAGGAGGTATACCGGCAGGTATATGGTTGTGGCCATGTTGGGTTTGGGTGGGCTTACTTGGTTGTTGTAGCTTTGTTTTTCCTTTTGGCGATAAGGTCTTCTGTGGTTTTCTGCTGTCGGACTCCTGTTTATCCTCTTTGTGGTTGTGTTGTGATGTGGCTGTGCCTGTGGCCGCGCCAAAGGGCCACGCCAAAGGACCCTCTGGCGAGGCCCGCCCTGCTGGGGCACCGCTTTATGGCTGCTTTGGCTGCTCTGCTGTTGCTCCCACTGCCCCGATTGGGCAGGAGCTTCTGAGTGGGAGGATTTCCCGCTCAGGCGCTCTACCCCGATCGGGGGAGCTGCGGAGGTCAGCGGGGAGGGGTGGTGTCGGCTGCAGCAGCTCCCTTCTGGCTGGGGCGCCGCTTTATGGCTGCTCTGCTGTTGCTCCCACTGCCCCAATTGGGCAGGATCTTCTGAGCGGGAGGAGTTCCCGCTCAGGCGCTCTACCCCGATCGGGGGAGCTGCGGAGGTCAGCGGAGGGGGGTGTCGGCGTCGGCTGCAGCACAGGGGAAAATCTTTGTCAAAGGCTGGCAAGTTAAAGCCTCTCAATTAGAGACAGAAAATACTACTCTAAAGAGACTTTCCAGAGTAACAGCTGACCCTGCTTGGAAAAAGACTCCTGCAAAGAAGTCTTTCTACATTAAAGAAATTCTTCTCTTCCTATCCTCCTGCTTCTCTGTATCAGGGTCAAGCCCCACAAAAGAGGTAACAGCCTCCTAAGCAGCAGAAGAAGCCACAGGTAGCTAAATCTCAACCAGCCCTATAGCCAAAGACTGTGCCTGGTTTTTGACTCTTTTCTAGAGAACATTGCCACCTTGCCTCTGGAGGATCCCCAACCTCTCCACATAGTAGGCAGGCTGTCTCACTATGCCCACAGATGGCACCTCATCACCTCAGAGCAGTGGACACTCATCATAGTACAGGAGAGTTTCTGACTTCACCTGCAAGCTCTGCCCCCCCCCCCCATTCCACATTCAAGGGGGAGTATCAAACAAAACCCCCTCTCACTGCTCTCCTGCAAGTTGAGGTGTCCTCTTTTCTGTCTCAGGGCGCCATAGAAGAGGTCCCAACATCCCAGCAGGGAGTGGGCTTCTACTCTCCCTACTTTCTCATTCCAAAGAAAACCGGAGGGTACAGGCCCGTTCTGGACCTCAGAAACCTCAATAAGTTTCTAGTCCACGAAAAGTTCAAGATGATCTCTCTTGGGACTCCTCTTCCCTACCTCCAGAGTCAGGACTGACTCTGTTCTCTAGATCTAAACGAAGCGTACACACACATCCTCATCCATCCAGGACACAGGAGGTATCTGTGCTTCACCTTTCAGGGAGAACATTATCAATACAGAGTCCTAATAAAGTGCATGGCAGTCATGGCCTCATATCTAAGAACTCTGAGGAAATTCGTCTTCCCCTACTTAAATGACTGGCTAATAAAGGCAAATATCTCCCAAGAGGTTCTGCTGTCCTTGCATCATACCATAACAGTAATACAGCACTTGGAATTTGTCATAAACTTCCCAAAATTCCATCTCAAACCAACTCAGACGAGTTCATCGGAGCCCTGCTAGATTCCCAACAGTCCAGGGCATTTCTGCCCCAGCTCCATTGTACCTGTCTTGTAGAACTAGCATCCCAGACGCTCCTAAGAGACCATCTGACAGCCTGAAAAATGCTGCAGCTCCTTGGGCACATGGCCTCTACAGTGTATGTCGTTCCACATGCACGACTACATATGCGAATAGCCCAGTGGAAGCAGGCCTTCTCAGGGACAGGATCCAAGTCACTGCCTGTCTAACTACATCTCTTCAGTGGTGGTGCTTTCCAGAAAATCAGCTTGTAGGGTCACCTTTTCAGAATCCTCCACATCAGTGCACCCTGACAAGATGCCTCCAAACTGGGTTGGGGAGCCCATCTTTGCAACTTGACTACACACGGACTCAAGACAGTGCAGGAGTCACAACTCCAAATCAATCTCCTGGAACTTCGGGCTATCTTCAATGCCCTTCGGGTGTTCCAACACTACCTCACAGCCAACAGATCCTAGTCAGGACGAACAATCAGGTTGCCATGTTCTATGTGAACAAGCAGGGGGGAACAGGCTCTTAGACCTTTACGAGGAGGCGATACACCTCTGGTCCTTTGCCATTGCACATCAGATACACCTTCAAGCGGTGTAGCTACTGGGAGAATCCAATGTCTTGGCAGACAGACTGAGTCGCGTCCTTCCCCATGAATATTCTCTATGTCCAGACACAGTATCCTACATCTTCTAGACCTGGGGAACTCCAGAAAATAGATCCGTTTGTGACTCCGCAGAATGCCAAGCTTCCTCATTTCTGTACAAGGACTCAGACATCCACTAGTCAACAGATGGATGCCTTCCACCTGCACTGGGTTCAAGGTCTGCTTTATGCATTCCCTCCCATACCCCTCATTCCCAAGATGCTTTTCAAGCTTCAGTTTGACAGGCTCCAGGATTATCATAGCCCCTCACTGGCCGTTGCAACCGTGGTTTCCGCTGCTACTGCATCTGACAGAGACTCATCCTCTCTGATTGGGATGTGCGCCAGATCTCCTCTCCCAGGGCAATGGCTCACTACTCCCATCCCAATCCACAGTCTCTCTCTGCCTCACAGCTTGGCTGCTAGAGTCTAGCTTTACAGGGCTTTGACCTTACTCAAGAGGTTAAAGAGATCCTCTTAGCTTCTAGAAAGCCCTTCATGAGATGTTCATACACTTTTAAGTGGCGTAGATTTTCTGTCTGGTGTTCACAGAAGGATCTCAATCATTTTTCTGCTCCAGTGAAGTCACTCCTTCAGTATCTCCTACACCTGTCTTTGACATGTCTGAAGATAAATTCAGTGAGAGTCCACCTTAGTGCCATTGCAGCCTCTCATCTGCTGGATAGACAGTCCATCTCCTCAAAACCAGTATTGTGTTTCATGCGAGATCTCCTGTTGTCCAAACCTCCCATTAAGCGATCTCGGGTTACTTGGGACCTCAATGTTCTAGCGCAGCTCCTCAAGCTGCCCTTTGAACCATTGACCACGACCTCACTTAAATTCCTCTTAAGGAAAGTGGTTGTCCTAATTTCCCTCACTTCAGCTAGATGCATTAGTGAACTTCAGGCTTTGGTGGCCGATCCTCCCTTTCTCTGGGAACAAGCAGGAATTCGGTCCTCACATATGGGTGATGTCGGCACTGATGGAGCCTTCATGGGGAGCATCTCCCCAGCTTTCAAAGAAAGCCTTTGGGAGATACCACCACGCATGCGTGGTCCCCTTCCCGTCCAATGGTGCCATCTTGCTCAGTCTCCTTTTTTCCGCGGAGCCCTTCAGACATCGTCTGTCTTTCTCCCAGAAAAAGTTGATTTTTTTTTCTTCTCGAGTTCTCAATTCGTCTCGGTATTGCACCGGTACTCTTCCTGCCTACTGGCTTTGGTGCCTTTGCGCCTTTTTTCTCCCGCTGGCAGCATGGAGGGTCTTCGACCTCACAGGGTTTTTTTTCTGCTATGGCTACCACTGGTTTCAAAAAGTGTGATCGGTGTGCTAAACTCATGTCTTTAACTGACACACATGACTGCTGTCTCCATTGCCTCGGCCAGACCATGACCCAGCACCTGCAGCTTATGCAATCAGTTGTCTACAAAGGCCCTGAAGAGTTGCCAACAGCATCATTATAAGTTTTTCCCCAACTCCCCAATGCCTTCAAAGACCACAGGGCCTCATCTGAGGCGCCGACATCTCGTGAGAAGTTCTCCAAACCCAAGCAACGTTGTGGGTCCTCAGAGAAGTGGTCCCTCTTGAGGGAACACAGGAGAAAGAAGAAACCCTCGAAAGCAGTGTCCTTTGACGGCTCCGATGGACAGGGTTCCGCCCGGTCTTGCAGCCCCAGGCGCCTGCCTGAGGCTTTGGAGAAGGAGCGGCCGGCGAATATCCCCCGGAAGGGTCCAGCGGTGGACCGGCCTCGATCCTCGGAGACTATTTTCATCGAGGATTCCCCTTTGGGGGAGCCGGCGTCAGGCCCAAGTTCCTCGGTGCCCGTGCCAAAGGCTGCAGAGCGTTTTGGACTGGAGTCCAGAATGGCGGCCTTGGAGTACAGCTTGTCTGCCTTCTTGGACCAGCAGCGGGTGCTGTTGTCCGGCACATCCAGTTTCTCCGCCCCGACCACCAGGCGTTCGATGTTGAAGACGTCCCCGGTGGCCGAGCCGATCCTCGAGGTCCTGTGGCCTTGAGTCTATCCTCGGCCGAGGTCGTGCTCTGTGCCCCACTCGATGGGGCCGTAGTCATCCCCGACATCTTCTCCGGGGGCAGACCATGCGGCCTCGGGCCCTTCGAGGCATGTGGAGCAGCCTGCCCTCTGGTCTTCCTTGAACTACTCCGAGTGGGAGACGGAGGATGACGAGTTCCTGGATAACGTGTCAACACCGCGACGTTCCCTCAGACTCCCCAGCCTCGGAACCTCAGAGAAGGTCCCTGCCAGAGGACATGGGATTCTTAGACTTTGTAAAAGACATGTCTGTGCCGGTAGAGAGCAAGCTGCTCGACTCGATGTATCGAGTTTGCTGGAGCCCTGGCTTCCAAAAGTCGCAACTGCCGCACAACTCCATGGTGGTGGAGTTGGCCATGTGTTGACTGAAGAGCCAGAAGACGCACTCCTCGGTGCCCCCAGGGAGGGAGGCCCGCACCTTGAACACCCTCGGCAGGAAGTGCTATCAGGGCTCGATGCTCATTTGCTGTCTCCAGGCCTACCAGCTGTACATGGGCATGTACCTGAGGGATCTGACGAAGGAACTTGCCGGTTTCTCAGCTGGTCTCTCCGAGGAACCCTTGAAGCGCTTCAGGAGCCTGTCCAAGGCCGTCCGTGAATGCTCCAAGTTAGTCTTGAGCGGCCTATGACAGGTTCGAGTTGGCGGTCTGGGTAGCTGTGGCGGGCATCGGCCTCCCCATTTCCCCAACAAGGGCAGCAGACCAAGGGACAAGGGCATGGCCCATGTAAGCAGAAGGCTCCAAAGCCCCATGCACTGGCTCCAGCCCAGCCAGGGGGGAGTTTTTGACTATCCCGGCATAGCCATTCTACCCCAAGGAGGTCAGCAGCCCACAGGGAGATGACTGGCCCTCTATTCCCTGAGGTGAGTAAGCATCACTACCAATGCCTGGGCACTGAGGGTAGTCAGGGAGGGTTACCTCCTCCGCTTGGCCCGGATGCCACCTCCTTATTTTCCGGGAGAGCCCCCCCAGGTCTCCCCTCCACCGGGACCACCTCCTGAAGGACCTGGCAGGTCTGCTCAAGGACACTGCGGTGGAACCAGTGCCCCACCACCTCCAGGGCAAGGGGTTCTACTCCAGATACTTCCTCGTCCCAAAGAGGACAAGGGGCCTAAAGCCCATCCTTGACCTGTGCAATCTGAACGAATTCCTGGTGCGGGAGAAGTTCAAGATGCTCTGCCTTGGAACATTGCTGCTCTACCTCCAGCAGTGAGACTGGCTATGCTCCTTAGACCTCAAGGATGCTTATACTCTCATCCTAATCCACCCACACTGCTGGCAATACCTGCGGTTCGAAGTAGGGGGCAGGCACTTTCAGTACAGGGTGCTCCCATTCGGGCTCGCCTCTGCCCCATGGATGTTCACGAAATGCCTGGCAGTCGTGGCTGCCTTTCTCAGGCTTCAGGGAGTCTGTGTTTCCCTACCTGGATGATTGGCTCGTAAAAGGGGACACGGCATCCGAGGTGCAGCAGGCCACCACACGCATCATTCAGGTTCTACAGCACTTGGGCTTCGTTATAAACTACCCCAAGTCCCACCTTCTTCCGACACAGTGCCTGGAATTCATTGGAGCAGAGCTCGTCACCTGCCAGTCAAATGCTTTCTTGCCCACCGACCGGGCAGACCGCCTCAGATCCCTGGCCTGGGACATACCACACTGTCCCTTGGTGTCTGCCCGCCATCATCTGCCCTCCAGCGACCGAATGGGACCTCAATGTGGTGTTGGGGCAGCTCACCCGTCCACCATTCGAGCCCTTGGCTACATGCCACCTTTGCTTCCTTTCATGGAAGGTGGTTTTCCTGGTTGCGTTCACTTCCGCTCGCATGGTTAGTGAGCTCCAAGCTTTTGTGGCTGAAGCGCCCTACACCAGGTTCTATAAGAACAGGATGGTGCTCCGTATGCACCCCAAATTCCTCCCGAAGGTAGTGTCCTCGTTCCACCTCAACCAGGAGGTGGTACTTCCTACCTTCTTTCCGAGACATCATGGCAGTCGGGCGGAGACGATCCTCCACACCTTGGACTGTAAGAGGGCCTTGTCCTTCTATATCCAACGCACTCGGAAACACCGCAAAACCTCCCAGCTCTTCATCTATTACCCCAGCTCGCTGGGGGAAGCGGTAACTAAGCGTACGCTATCCACATGGGTGGTGAACTGTATTGCCCTCGCCTATGAGCAGGTGAAGCTTCCGCTGTGTGGTTGCATCACAGCATACCGTGTGTGGGCCGTGGTGGCTTCGGTGGCACATCTGCGCCCTATCCCGATGCCGGACATCTGCCAGGCCGCCACCTGGTCTTCAGGCCATACCTTCGCAGCCCATTACTGCCTGGAAAGAGAATCCAGTCAGGATAGCACCTTTGGCTAGGCGGTGCTCCGTAATCTCTTCAGGGTCTAGGCAACTCCTACCCTCAAACCCTTTTGTGTTCAGTCTACCGGAGTGCTGGTTTCATCGGACACAGGGGTCCTACTGTAGTCTGTACACCAGACTGAATTGCTGCTGCTCACGGCTCCCCTTGATGGGGCCCAATTTTTACTATGGGTCTCCTGGTAGCCTGTAGCTAGGGAGTCCCATATGTGAAGACTGACTTCCTACTTGTTCCCGGAGAAAGCGTAGTTACTCACATGTAACAGGTGTCCTCTGGGGACAACAGGAATCAGTCCTCACAACCCTCCCTCCTCCCCTTAGAATTGCTTCTTTACCTTCTTAATTTTGCTATCTTTCAGCTATGTCATTTGACTGAGCAAGATAGCACCCTTGGGCGGGAAGGGGACCATGCATGCATGGTGGCATCTCCCAAAAGGCTTTCTTTGAAAGCTGGGGAGATGCTCCCACAAGGGCTCCGTCGGTGCCGACGTCACCCATATCTGAGGACTGATTCCTGCTGTCCCTGGAGAACACCTGTTACAGGTGAGTAACTATGCTTTCTGCTCTGAGCCCAGGTCTGATTTTTGTAGCTGCCATGGCGACCTGTTGCCTGGAGATTGTCGAGCCCTGCCTTTCACTATTCTCAAGATGAGATGAGCTTAGTGGACCTTGCACACAGTGGACACAGGCCAATCACAGACTCTAAGATACATTCCAGGACACTTGGACCTGGTGGACAGTTCATTCCAATCTGGCCAAAGGAATTTCCTTCTAAGTTCCTCCCTATCAAAATATTCTCATGACAGATATATCCAAACTGGGCTGGGGAGCCTATGTAGATGGGTTCCATACTCTGTGGTCCTCTCTGGTGTGTCCATCAGATACATTTCTTGAAACTGAAAGTAAGTATGAACCCTCTAAAGGCATTTTGAAATCTGTTGGCTGTTCAAAAACAGGCTGCCATGTATTACATAGACAATCATGGAGGAACAGGCTCATACCTCCTTTGTTGGGAAAACAATCAGGATGTCAGACTAACCCATCACTCATGGGATGACTCTTGGGGCTACGTACATAGCTGGAGAAGACAATGTCCTGGTGGACAGACTGAGTCCTGGTGAAACGGACTTGAGTGGGAGGCGACAAAGGAAACAGGTAAATGGAGCTCTCTGAGGAGAAGGAGGTTACCAGTGGTGTGCTGCAGGAATCTGTCCATGGTCCGATTCTGTTTAACATCATCGTTAATGATATTACAGAAGGGCTGTCAAGGTTTGCTTCAGATGATACCTAAATCTGCAATAAACTAGACACACGGGAAGGAGTCGACAACATGAGGAGGAATCTACTAAACTTGAAGAATGATCTAGAATATGGCAGCTGAAATTTAATGCTAAAAAATGCAGGGTCATGTGTTTAGGCTGCAAAAATCCAGAGGAACTATACAGTGTAGGGGGTGAGGTACTTTTGTCCACAGAAGAACAATGGGACCTGGACATAATTGTGCCTGACTATCTTAAAGTAGCTAAACCGCAATTGATCTTTAGAAAATTTGCAGTATAAAAATGTCAAATAAATAAATAAAAAATAAACAGGTAGAAAAGGCAACTGCGAAAGCCAGAAGAATGCTTGGGTGTATAAGGAGAAGAATGGCCAACAGAAAAAAAGAAGGTGATAATGCCTCTATATAAGTCTCTTGTGCAACCTCATTTAGAGTATTGTGTGCAATTCTGGAGACTGCACCTTCAGAAGTATATAGGCAAGTTGGAGTCTGGAGAGGGTGACTACTAAAATGGTTAGTGGTCTTCATTATGAAGCATATGAGGACAGACTTAAAGATCTTAATATGTATACTTTACAGGAAAGGCGGGAAAAGGGAGATATGATAGAGACATTTAAATACCTTCATGGCATAATGCACAGGAGGGTCTCTTTCAATTGAAGGCATGCTCTGCTACGAGGGGACATAGGCAAAGTTCCCTCTAATTTTCTGTAGGCTGTGTGCGCATAAAATATCAGCTGTGTGCGGCTTTTGAAGGAAGGTTACATTTTTGTGCGCCACATAACGACACTCTGAGTTATATACTTTAAAATTTAACTACACATTAGAATACAGTATGTACACCACATTGATTTTAATCAAATTAAATGAAAATAGACAATTACTAAATGAAGTGGGAAATTTCTAGTAATTACAATCATAACTTTTAAATTTTAAGACGTCTGTGTTGTTTTCTATCAGAATCAGAGCCGTAATTTTTGTGCGCTCTGTTGTAAAGTATGTGCGCTCTCTCGGCGAGGTGTGTGCGCGCGCACACGCGCACAGCTTAGAGGGAACAGTGGACATAGGATAAGAAGTAATGTGCGGAAATATTTCTTTATGGAAAGCTTGGTAGATGCTTGGAATACTCTCCCAGTGGAGGTGGTGGACACGAGGTCAGGATCTGAATTCAAAAAAGCATGAGACTAACACAGAGGATCTCTAAAGCTAAAAAGGGGACTATTGTAGTTGATACAGAAGGGCAGACTAGACCATGTGGTCTTTTTCTGCCATTATTTTTCTATGTGCTTCAACCTCATGAATGGACCCTGGTCATTCTTGTATTGTATAATAATGATAGATTTAAAGTTATTAATGCATATCTGTGTCTGAAAAAATTAAAGCAAGGAACCTAGTTTGAATTTATTAAAGGCCCCATCCCCGTAGTATTTACGTACCAGGAAAGGATTGCATGCTTGTAATGCATTTTGATTTTAAAGGATAAATTGTGTGGTGAGAATTTTTATTCATATTTTAACATGTATGTGGAGCTGTAATATTTCCAGCCAAACCATGAAGAGATGAAAATACAAAATGTATACAGGAAAATTAAACTAGTAAAATGCAGAAGAGGAGTAAGAAATAGCTTTATATATGTTTGGGATACAGGATATCCTAAAGAGGAGGTGGGCAAATGTCATAAGTTTAAAACTAAACAGACAGACACTCAAACTGCACAGGAATGCTGACTTACAGAGAAACTCACATAATTACTGATGTACCTTACTTACAGACCAAATAAACAAATGATTTTTTCCATAATTAAAATGAAATGCTGGCAAATAACGACCAGCATGGTCCGTCTAGTCTGCCTATTAAGGTGGCTAGAGTTGTAGAGTTATACCTGACGTTCTGTGCAGGTTACTCCCCTCTCTTTGCTTAAGGTTTTACCTGCCGCTCCAGGCAGGTTGCCCCTTTCTCTTTATGAAGTTTCATTTCATTTATTAAAACTTGATATACCGTCCTTAGTGGGAACAGCAGTGTGGTGTACATAAAATAAATAAATTAAGCAACTTAAAAGTAAGAAAGTAACGCCAAAAGTTCAGATAGGAAAGTAACACAGAAGAGATACGACGACAGAAGCATGAGGAGGGGAAGCAAAGGAGATACAAGAGGATATGGGAATGTCTGGAGTTGGATACCAAAGAGATTAGAAGAGAGTGGATGTAAAGTCAAAAGCTGCAGAGAACAGATGAGTTTTGAGCATTGCTTTGAATTTTGTAAATGTAGGCTTGAGACAGAGGTGTGGGGGAGTTTGTTCCATAGGAAAGGGCCAAGAAAGTAGAAAGCGGAGTGATGAATGGATTCTAGATGTGCCTGAGAAGAAGGAAGAAAAAGACGATTCATATGAAGGGAGCGGTGGGGAGTGGAGGAGTGGCCTAGTGGTTGGGGCAAGGTACTTCAGGCCGGAAGGTCAGGGGTTCAAATCACACTAGAGGACAGCAACCTTGGGCCGGAAGGACTGGGGTTTCTAGTCCCACAGGTGTTCCTTGTGGTCTTGGGCAAGCCACTTAACCCTCCATAGCCCATGTTCCCTGTAAAATAGTTATCTCCAAGTTATAATGCCCTGTTCAATGTAATTTCAGTTTGTTCAATGTAAACGGCACTGATGCAGAATAGCGTAATATATAAGAGAATGTAAATAAATAAATAAAATAGAAACATAGAAACATGATGACAGAAAAAGACCACATGGCCTATCTAGTCTGTCCTTCCATATCAACAACTACAACGGTCCACTTTTTACCTTTAGAGATCCTCTGTGTTGGTCCCATGCTTTTTTGAATTCAGTTACTGTCCTCATCTCTACCACCTCCACTGGGAGACTATTCCACGGATCCACTACTCTTTCTGTAAAGAAATATTTCCGCATATCACTCCTGAATCTATCTCCCTTCACCCTCATCCCATGTCCCCTCGTAGCAGAACTTGCTTTCAATTGAAAGAGGCTCTCTCCCTGAACATTTATGCCACAGAGGTATTTAAACATCTCAATCATATCACCTCTATCCCGCCTTCCCTCTAAGGTGTACATATTAAGATCCTTAAGTCTGTCCTCATATGCTTTATAATGAAGCCCACTAATCATTTTAGTAGCCACCCTCTGCACCCACTCCATCCTGTTCACATCCTTTTGAAGGTGCGGTCTCCAGAATTGCACACTATACTCCAAATGAGGTCGCACCAAAGACTTATACAGAGGCATTATCACCTCCTTTTTTCTGCTAGCCATTCCTCTCCGTATGCACCCAAGCATCCTTCTAGCTTTTGCCGTCGCCTTTTCTACCTGTTTAGCTACTTTAAGATCATCAGATACAACCACGCCTAGGTCCCGCTCTTCTTTAGTGGACAAAAGTACTTCACCTCCTATACTGTATTGCTCCCTTGGATTGCTGCAGCCCAAATGCATGACCTTACATTTTTTAACATTAAATCCCAGCTGCCAAATTCTAGACCCCTCTTCAAGCTTAGCTAGATCCCTCCTCATGTTATCTACACCTTCCTGGTTGTCTACTCTATTGCAGATTTTGGTATCATAAATAAATAAAAATGATGGCAAAGGAAAGATATGATGGAGTGCCGGTATGGAGAGTTTTGTGCACCTGGGTAAGGATTTTGAATTGTATGCGGTAGGAAATGGAGAGCCAGTGTAAACAATAGAGGAGGGGAGTTACACGATCAAAGCGAAATGCATGAAATATCAATCTAGCGGCAGTGTGTTGAATGAGTTGAAGGCGATTGAGTTCGTATAAAGGAAGACCAGCCAGGACAGTTACAATAGTCATGACAAGAAAGAACAAGAGAGACGACCGGAGTGGTTAAGGCACAGAGGTAGAGAAGAAAGACCAAACAGCTCTGATATGACGAAGGGACCAAAAGGGTGCGTTGGACAATCAGACTAATATGTGCATATTAGTGTGAGGAATCTAGAATGACACCAAGGTAGCAAAAAGGTGGTTTATAGCTGGAGGAAGAAAGCTTGTCTAGGGACGGATTTTTCAGCAAAGGGTGGATGACAGCTTGTTTCCAATGTGAGGGAAAATGTACCTGAAGAGAGGCTGTTATTGACAATGGTAAGAATAATGGGTAGTAAAATGAAATAATGAATGGAAAGCCACTGTGAAGGTATCGGGTCCAAGCAACAGGTGGTCCTTTGAGAAGTGGAAAGGAGCTTATAGAAAGCAGAGCAGTGATGGGGTGAAAAGTGTCCCGGGTATGCATGAGATGAAGAGGAGAGGGAGGGGAAGGGATAGACTAGAGGAATTGAAAGAAGTGGAAGTGAATTCCAACTGAAGGGTCATGACTTTATAACGAAAAAAGGTGGCCAGTTGTTGCGGCGAGGGTTGGGAAGAGATATTAGTGGGCTGAGAGGATGGTAGGACCTATGAATTGGACAAAAATGTTGAAGAGTAGCAGGGAACTGATGTCATCGCCAACGGCGCTTGACATGGCAAAGCTGAGTATGAGAGAGCAGAAGGCCCAGGTGGAATCTTGGGTGATGAGGGGGTGGTTTACAAAAGACTGGGTGAAATGCCTATATGCAGTTAAGGGTAGTGGTGAGGAGAGAGTACCACAGAGAGATCTGTTGATTGGCAGAGAATGGAAGTCTGCTAGAAAAATAGTCAGAAGGGAAGGATGCAGGTGTGTCTGGAGTGAGTCTGCGAGAGTTCATATGGGGGGTTGCGGCGGTGGAGGGTTTGGACTGAATTGAAGGGGGGGAGAAAAGAAAACAAAGGAGGCAATGATCAGCTCGAGGGAAAGGGAAAAGATGCTTAGGAGGAGAAGGAATGGTAGAAGAGGAGATAAGATAGAGTATGGCTGACAGCACGAGTGGGGAAAGAGACATGCTGAGTAAGCTGTAGGTCAGAGAGATGGGAAAGAAACAGCCAGTCGCGGACCCTAGAAGGTAGATCGGCATGGATATTGAAATCACCTAAAATAAGGAGCTTAGAGAAGTGGAGGGACATCTCAGAAATAGTGAGGAGAAGGGAATCCAAGAGTGATGGAAAGTGAGGGAGGGGAAATACAGTAGGAGGAAGTGGACTGAAGGTTGGCCGGCAACCGTTTTGACCCGGTGAAAAGCGGGATATAAATACAGCTAAATAAGACAAAAGCAGAGATTCTGGATAATGAATATTAGTTAGGTGAACTTCAAAGATGACTAGAGAGGAACGACCTCGCCGCCTGCGTGGGCAGCTCATGGGATAAAAAAGAATGAGAATTCTGTAGGCAGGTAACAATAGGTTCATCGCCAGGTTTGAGTCAGGTTCGTTGCCAGATTGTTTATCTTTGCTTTGATTCAAACCTCTTGTTATAGTGGTCCTCTGTTCAATGGCTTTTTGAATTACATCACTGTTTTTGCTCCCGCCACCTCCTTTGGGAGAGTATTCCAGGCATCCAGTACCCTTTTGGTGAAAAAGTATTTCCTGATGTTGCTTTTAAGTTTACCTCCTTGTAACTTTATTTCATGCCCTGTAGTTCTACAGCTTCCTCGTCTTTGAAAAAGGATTGTTCATTGATACCCTTTAAGCTTTTAAACATCTGTATCATAATCTCCCCTGTCTCTCCTCTCCTCTCTAGCATATACATATTTAGGTCAAGGCTTTTCTCATATGCCTTCTGGCATATGCCCCATATTATCTTGGTCCCCTTCCTCTGAACCATTTCAAATCTTTTTATATCCTTTCTAAAGGTGTTAATTGTAAAGCACCGTCAAGTTGGGACCAACTCATGGTGACCCTATGGATAATTGTTCTAAACTGTTCGTTCTTCAGTCAGGTGGCTAATTGTACAGTGGTGTGAAAAAGTATTGTATAGGTAGTGCTGAATTGGCAGTTTTTAGTTGTTTGGTTCACAGAGACAAAGTACGTTACAATTTACAACCCCTTCTGCATGCCATTTTCTTCCCTTTTGTCTTTTGTATAAATCTGACAAATTTGCTATGACCTGAACGTTCTTTTATAATTGTTTAATACCCATGTTCGTTTGGTTCTGAACCTGTGCACAAAGATGCAGTGTGTGCCCAAAGTGTTGTATGCACAAAGCGTTTTTCTCCGGGAACAAGCAGGAAGTCAGTCCTTACATATGGGTGACGTTGCCAACGGAACCCTGCGTGAAAGTATCTCCCCAGCTTTTAAAGAAAGCCTTTGGGAGATGCACCACGCACCTTCTCACTCAAGGGTGCCATCTTGCTCAGTCTCCTTTTTTCCATGGAGCCCACTGGACGTGTCTCTGATTCCCCCAGAAAAAGCAGTTAAATTTCATCCTATAGTGTGTTTGTTTTTCTTTGGCTGCGATTGGTTCCTTTCCCGCCTCAGAGTTCGTTTGCCTCGGCATCACGTCTCAGACCATCCTTTTTTTCCCTAGTTGTTGCTTTTTCCCCGGCATGGCTTTGTGCCTTTTTTTTCCGCCAGCTGGCAGTTCCTCAAGTCTTCAACCTCAGTGGGGTACTTTTTCCCCAGATGGCCAGTGGCTTCAAGAAGTGTTATCGGTGCTCCAAAAATATGTCCCTCACTAACACATGATTGCTGCCTCCGTTGTCTTTGTCCTGAGCATGAATCAGAGGTTTTTGTGGCCTCTGCAAGCAGATATCCACTAAAGCAATCAAACTCCGTCAGCAGAAGCATGACCAAAATTTTCCAGGTCACACTGCCCCAGAGTCCTCAGTGACCCCAAGATCCAGGGCCCTATCCGAGACCCCGGAGACACGTAGTGATCCTGCAGCAACCGACTGGGCAATGCAGGTCCTCCGACAGGGGTTCCTTGGACCAGGAACACAAGAGGAAGAAGAAATCCTCGAGGACCTCGTCGCAGGACTCGTCGAAAATGGACAAGCCCCGTGCAAGATCCCTCAGCCCCTGAAGAAGGCCTGAGGTGTCTGAGCAGGGGTAGCTATCCAAGGTCCCCAGGAAGGAATTGTCGGCCCCCGGCGATCGGCCTCTGACTTCCGATGCTATTCTCGTCGAGGACGCTCCCTCCTCACCCGGCGCCAGACCCAGCTACCCCAGCATCCGTGCTGAAGGCTGCAGTACCATCTGGATGAGTCCTGGATGGAGTTCCTGGAGCACAGTCTGACTGCCTTCCTGGAGACACAGCGGGCGCAGTTGTCCAGCTCATCCAGTTCATCTGCCCAGAATGGGACCTCTGCTTTGAGGACTTCCCCGGTTGTCGAGCCGATCTTCGTGAGCTTACAGCCTCGAGTCAGTCCTTGACAACGATCTCGATCATGGTCCTGTTCCTCAGGCCATCTATCATCTTCAACCAATGCTCTTGGCTCCGGCCACACAGCCTAGAAGGCCCATAGACCACCGGTCCTAGGCTTATCACTGGCATGACCCACCATAGAGGAGTCCTCTAAGTACTCCAACTAGGAGTATGAGGACGAGACATCTCTGGGATATGTGAAAGAACCACAACGTGCCATCAGACCCATCTCCACCTGAGGCCAGGCACCAGCCACTGCCTGAGGACACGGCATTCCTTGAATTTGTACAGGACATGTAGAAGGCATTGGCATTCCCCACTAACTCAGAGGAGGACCCTTGCACAGAGGAACACAAGATCCTCCAGTATGAGTCCCTGCCAAAGGAGTCGCTCACATTGCCCATCCTGTCCATTCTGGAAAGGCTGCTCCTCTGAATGTGGGAGTCACCGGCCTCTGTGCCCATAGTCAGCCATCAACTCGACTCCATGTACAGAGTCCGCCGGGGTCCGGGCTTCAAGAAGGCTCAGCTTCCACACAACTCCATGGTGATGGAGTCTTCTGTGCGTCGGTTTAAAAGCCAGACGACGCATTTGTTAATGCCCCTGGGCAGGGAGGCCAGGACTCTCGATGCCCTCTGCAGAAAGTGTTACCAAGGCTCGATGCTGGCTTGTCTGATCCTGGCATACCAACTATATATGGGTATGTGCCTGAGGGAGCTAGCCGGGTTCTCCACTGGCCTCTCCGAGAAACCCCTCCAATGGTACCAGAACCTGGTCAAAGGTGTCAGTGACTGCTCTAAGTTTATCTCGAGCAGCCTACGACAACTTTGAGTCCACAGCCCAGGTAGCTGCAGTGGGCATCGATGCCTAAAGCTAGGCTCCAGTCCTCAGATCTGGAGCAATGGGTTCAAGACAAACTTGTCGCTGTCCCATGCCAAGGGAAGAACCTCTTTGGTAAGCCCATGTCAGACAAGGCTGTGGAGTTCGAGTCTGAGTTCCTGACAAGAACTCGACTTTCTAAGAAGACCACCATTCTGCCCAAGTGGAAAACCTCGGGGGGAAAAAGCCACCCTACCCGAGGAAGGGACCAGCCTACTGAGCCTATCAGCAGTATCAGCCTTCCCAGGCTCCAAAGCAGGGGCAGCCTGCCAAGGGGCACACACAGGCCCCCCCTGCAAGCAGAGGATTCCTAGTCCTGACTCCTTGGGCCATAGCTCTTCTACCCTCAGGAGGTCAGCTGCCGACAGGAGTATGCCTGGTCCACTTTGCCCACTGGTGACCAAACATCTCCACCGATGCCTGCACCCTCCAAGTGGTCAAGGAGGGTTACCTCTTCCACCTGGACCAAATGTCCCCCTCTTTCTTTCCAGGTCTACCCTAGGACAGGGCCATGTAACTGGTGCCCCACTGCTAAAAGGGCAAGGGGTTCTACTCCCGGTACTTCCTCATGCAAAAAGAATTGGAGGCCTCAGTCCCATCCTAGACCTGCAAAACCTGAACAAGTTCCTGGTGCAGGAGAAGTTCTGGATTCTCTCCCTTGGAACATTGCTGCCCTACCTCCAGCAGGGAGACTGGCTATGCTCCTTGGATTTAAAGGATGCTTACACCCATATCCTCAGCCATCCGAGTCACAGTATCTGAGATTTGTGGTCAAAGGTGACCACTACCAGTACAGAGTGCTACCCTTCGGGTTCGCCTCCTTACCTAGGGTCTTCATCAAATGCCTAGCAGTAGTGGCTGCCTATCTCTGTCTCCAAGGGGCCTTTGGGGTATGTTTACTAAACCGTCTTAAAGTGCGCTCTGCGACGTTATCGCGCGATAAGGTACCTTATCGCGCGATAATGTCGCATCTTGCAGCGCACAGGTACCTTATCGCGCAATAATGCGCGCTGTTGCAAAAACGAGCGATGAAGGCAGACAAAGGCTCCCGGAGGGCAGAGGAAGGCTCCCCAGGGGCGGAGAGAAGGGGTCAATGGGTGGAGAGTGGGAGGGGAGAGGCTCCCTGCACACTAACACTGTGAAATCCGAGGCTGAAAACTAACACCAGTGAAACCCTGGCGTTAGAGCTGATTTAAAGGGAAGAGAAACCATTTCTGTCAGCAATGTACAGCAAAATCAGGGAAACGTACAAAAAAGTGATAAGTGTGATACATGTGCACGGAACAAAAGGGCAAATAAACAGTGAAAAGGACCAGCAGAAAATGGAAAAATAAAATAACCAAACTGGGCAATAATGATCTCAATGGGAAACATCAAAAAACACTCCCATGAAGGCACCAAAAAAAGGATATTAATTTTGGAAGGGTCCATGCTCCGTCCCCATACAAGGTGAATGAGCCCACAGTGAAATTGCGCTGTGCAGGGTTTCCCTTACCATCAGACAGGTTTCCTATGGCGTGCACATGTGTGGCAACAGCAGGGCGGGCATGTCGGAACGGCCAACTGGACAGATGCTTGGAAATGGGATACAGAGGGCTGCAGGTGGCACATGCTGTGGTGCAGCTTGGGCACAGTGCGGACTAGGCAGATGCCTAGGTGGCACCTAGGAATGCTGAAACCGTACAGCAGCCAGACAGCAACTGATGAGGGCCCAACATGGGCACGAGTGTGTTTATCACAGTGTCACAGGGGATAGTACCCAGCAGGTACCTCTAAGGGCACACAACATTGGCAGGCGGTGTTGGGGGGGAAGCGTGGACGTCTATGCAGGCACCCCTACCCCAGAACCCACACCATAGGCAGCCGCCTACCCGCACACTGGATGGCCTGAGATGGCGCACCACCAGCAGAAGGGCATGTCAGCATGGTGGCAGAGGGGTACTGGTGGTGGAGGGGGCAGTGGCAGCTGCCCACAGCAGATAATGGCCTAGCCCTGTGTAGCTGGGTGCCGTGCACTGCAACAGACAGGCCCTGTCTGATGTACAGTCATGGAATCCCCAGGGAATGCATCATTTCTGTGGCAACACGGTGGTGCAGTGCACACAGCCAGTGAGTTCAGGGGCGGAAGGTCACAGGTTCAAGTCCCAGCTGTGGTTCCTGCCAACCCAGTCCCCATATTTTACCCACTATTAAAACGTAGTATTACAGACAGAACTGTTAGTGCAGATAACGTAAACATGCCCAAAACGCCTACATTTTACCCTACAGAGCACAGACACCATAAACATGTGCATTACTTAGAGCAGAGTCTCCCAAAAGCAGTCCTGGAGGGCCAAACACCATTCAGGTTCCATGCTGTCTCCACTAAATATGGCTGTGCTGCATCTCTATGCACCACCCCCATGGTATGCAGATGTGTCTCATGCATATTCAGTAGGGACAGCATGAAAACCCGAACAGTGTTTGGCCCACCAGGACCGGAGTTGGGAACCTCTGCCGTAAAGCAGCAGCCAACAGGGGCAGACACACCTGCACCCACAGGCTCCGTTAGCCAATGCCTCCTGGAGAGGCAGGACATTGGGCCCTGCATGCATCTCCCAATACTAGCACTTGCATACCTTAGCAATGCCACCCTAAACCTGGGAATACGGTACACATCTATCAAAAGGTTGCCATGATTACTGGCAGATAGCAATTCCTAAGTTAATCACAATTTGCTGAGTGAGCTGCATCATAGCATCGTTTCTGATGTCTGTGGAATGTGCTTCAGGTCTGGTGTCTGACAGTGTTTACCACCCTGGGGAGTGTCTCCTACAGTATTGTGCACCATAGCCATGCCTGCACTGTGCCCAGGACTGGTGCAGGTGCCAGGGCTGCCAAACACCTCTATAGTTGCACAATACTGGCATAGGTGTGGGGAGTGTGTGTCTGTCTATCCAGTGTGTGGTGGCTGCAAACACCCTCCACAGCCCACACTGCCAGCACTGTTGCCAGTATTGGCCTCCCAATGTGCATAATGAGGAGCAAGGTACCATGGGTATAGCCCGGATAGGGTGGCCTGGCCAGGATGCATCTGCACAGGGCATAGGGCAATGGCTGGGACATTGTAGTGCCCGGCTACCACCTGCACAGACAGGGTAGCCACACCATGTTCTGCTGGGAGATCACTCTCACCCTGACTGAGCAGTGACCACGGCATGGCTAGGTTCCCCCATAGTGCTATGTAGTATTTCTTTCATGTGATATTTATGGGTTCCCTTTTGGGGCCTAGTCACTGACTTATCTGCTTGGTGTGTATGCTGACATCCCAGTTCTGGGTGCACGCATTTCCACCAGGAACATGCACTATGGACTAGCTAGCAGACTGTCTGCAGCTGGTATGTGTCTTGCTGGAACACCTTGCAGGGTGCAGCGGCTGAAGGCTTGCTGCAGGAGAATATCAGATAGTGGTGGGGTGCAGCATAGCATATCCAGGCCTAATGTCTGCCTGCTATTGCTTTATGGATGTATACAGAGCTGCATTGACTGCCCTGTAGGGTGTCTGTTCCCCAGCAGGACTGTGGTTGATAGTCCCCTCTCCTGCCACCATTGTAGGAAGGTAGAATGTGGATCTGTTGGTGGGAGACCCTGTTTCCCACCCTCAGCCCCAGGGGGGGGGGGGGTGGTACATAATACACCTATGGGTCCATAAGGGCTAAACCTTGACTGAGAAATACAGATGTATCCAAGGTGTGTCTGCAGACACTACCTATCTCAGACATTAGCACTGCTGGGGTCCTGCAGCATGTCCTATTTCTGCTGTGGACCTGGTGCTGGGTGCCCTACCTCACCCTCAGGGTGAGTACCATACCTGCACAATGTGACGGTGTGTAACTACTCTGTGCCAGTGCCACACATGGTTAGTTCCCCCTACCAGGCCAGGGTGCTGTGGGGGTGCATACCCCATCTTGTGATCATCTGTAGACTGCTGATTTGCATGTGCAGTGCATCATGGGTATGGGTGGGTTAACCCTATCCTGGTCACCACAGCAGACTGTTTGTGTGGTGACGTGCAGTCCTTCTGCAGCCAGCCAGGGGTTTGCTAGCAGCTATGGAGCTGTAGCCCACTGGTTACTTAACTGCTTGTGGAGCCAGAGGTCATGGGTTCAAACCCACAGTGGGGTTATTTGATAGGGCTGTCTGAAGCATTGTCTATTTTTAATGTACATTAGTGCTGCCAGCATAACACCCTCGGGGTAATGTAACCATAAGGTGCCTCAGAGGACGCCCTATAAGGCGCCTTATAGGGCACCCTATAAAGCGCCTTCTGAGGCACCTTATGGTTACAGTCCGTATAAGGTGCCTTATAAGATGTCCTATGGAGCGCCTTATAGGGTGCCCTATAGGGGACATTATAGGATGCCTGGGCGGACAGTGCACTTTATAGTATGCCCTCTGGAGTGCCTTATAGGGCGGCTGATGCGGCACCTTATGTTACAGCACTTTGAGAGTGTGTTTGCTAGCAGCACTAATTAAAACAATATTAAATTGCTTCATAATGCAATATTACACATAACAGGTAGTGCCTCAGCCAGCCTTATTCATTGGGCACAGTGGGGGATTGAACCCATGACCCCTTTCACCATCAGTCAGTGTCTTAACCATTATGCTACACTGCTGTTACTCCTTGCATGTCAGCGCACCTACTTAACATTTCCATGCGTTAAAATGCACAGTGCTGCCATCAAAAACAGTGCTATGACCTTGCCGTGCCTCATAGGGCACCATATATGGCGCCCTATAGGCCACCCTTTAAGCAACATTGTAGGGTGCCGTGGCGGCCAGTGCACTTTAAAATGTGCCCTCTGGGGTACCTTATGGGGTGCCGTATGCAGCACCTTATGTTACAGCGCTTTGAGGGTGCGTTTGCTAGCAGCAGTAATTAAAATAAAATTAAAATGCCTCATAATGCAATATTACACATAACAGGTAGTGCCTCAGCCAGCATAATTCATTGGGCACAGTGGGGGATTGAACCCATGACCCCTGCACCATCTGTCAATGTCTTCACCATTGTACTTAAAAATGAGTGTGCAGCTTTTAAACTAGATAATAGGAGAAATTAGACAGTTGTCCTAGAGGGCATGGTTCAGAAGGATGTATCCTTGAAGGATACTAGCAAAAAAGGGAAGTTAGAGCATCCTGATAGGGAGGTTCCAATAAAGATAAAAGGTACACAGATGCCTTTCAGAGTGGACAGAGATGAAAGATTGCAAATTACCCTTATCAACTAATAACTAGATTCTCCAGAAGCAAGCAGGAAGTCAGTCCTCACATATGGGTGACATCGACGTCGATGGAGCCCTTGCAGAGCATTTCCCCAGCTTTCCATGAAAGCCTTTGGGAATGCAGGCACGCATGCGCGGTTCCCTTCCCGCCTAAAGGTGCCATTTTGCTCAGTCTCTCGTTTTCTGTGAAGCCCACCGGACGTGAGTCCTAGTCATCCCGTAAAATTGTTGACTTTTTTGCGATTCTTCGCTATTTTTCTTCTCCGGTTCGACGCCGGTTCCCCTCCCGCCGGGTTCGGTACACCGGTATCGAGCCCGATCTTCTTTTTTCGGTTTTTGCCCTTAGTGGCTGGCGTTCGTGCCCTTTTTTTCATTTTCCCTGGAAGGCCGGTCCTTTGACCTCGCGGGGACTCTTTTTTTTCCCCGATGGCTTCCAGCGGTTTTAAGAAGTGTGATCGGTGCAAGAAACTGATGTCTCTCACCGACACACACGACAGCTGCCTTCAGTGCCTCGGTCCTGATCACGACCCTAAGATGTGTGGACCATGTGGGAAAATGTCTTCCAAGGCACTGCGAAGTCGTCAGCACCAAAAGGAAAGGCTTTTTTCTGACTCTGCCTCCGGCCGGGCCCGGACCTCGTCTGAGGCCTCGACATCTCGGGAGTCGTATCCCGAGCACCGTCGTGGCTCCTCGGACAGGGGGTCCCCCGACCGGGAACGCAAGAGGAAGAAGCGGCTCGTGAGGGCGTCGTCGGAAGAGGTCCCGGGTTCCTCGAGAGCTCGGTCTCAGACCCCCGACCATCACCCCGGGCCTGTGGAACAAGAGAAGCCTTCCAAAGTTCCTCAACTGGAGCCGGAGTCTGCTGGACACGTAAGCCCTGTAGTCCTCGTGGACTCTCCTCCTAGGGAGCCGACATCGGGCGGCCCGGTGCTGCCAGGGCCCGAGTCGGGAGCTGCTGAGTCTCCTGAGCTGGGTCTCAGGTTGACAGCCTTGGAGAGCAGACTGTCTGCCTTCATGGAACAACAGCGGGCACTGATGGCCAGCCTGTCTGGCGCATCTGCCCCGACCACCGGGACATCGAAGTCGACCCCGGAGACCGAGCCGATACTCGAGGCCATAAAGGCTCGAGGTCGACCTTGGTAGCGGTCTCCCTCGACCTCCCGTTCGGGACTGAGGGTGCTGACGCCGGTGCCTTCGGCGTCGGGGCGGGTGCTCGCAGGCCCCACGAGGTCGGACCCCGATTCCTCATCGGACGAGTCCGCATGGGAGACGGAGGACGAGGAGTCCCCCGACACCTTCAAGACTCGGTGCGTCCCATCGGACTTACTGCAGTCTGAACCACGGAGTAGATCCCCTCCGGAGGATACCCGGTTCTCGGAGTTCGTTCGGGATATGGCCACTGCGTTGGCTATCCCTGCGGACCCCGAGGAGGAGCCTCGAGCCGAGGAGCTCGAGGCCCTGCAGTACGACTCTCCTCCGAAGGAGGCCTTTACTGTCCCGGTTCCTCTGATGCTGGAACGGCTCCTCATCCGTATATGGGAGGCATGGGCCTCGGCGCCGGTTTTAAGCAAGCGGGTTGATTCGATCTATCGACTACGGAAGAGTCCTGGCTTTCAGAAGGCGCAGCTACCACACCGTTCCATGGTGGTGGAATCGGCCATGCATCGCCTGAAAAGTCAGAAGATGCACTCCGCGGTGCCCCCTGGCAGGGAGGCCCGAAACCTGGATGATTTTGGTAGAAAGTGCTTCCAGGGCTCGATGCTTGCTTGCCGTGTCCAGTCTTACCATCTGTACATGGGCATGTACTTGCGAGACCTGGCCAAGGAGCTGGCCGGGTTCTCTGCTGGTCTCTCCGGGGAACCCTTGCAGAGGTTGAAGTCCTTGTCATCGGGGATCCGGGAATGCTCTAAGTTTATGTCCCACGCTGCCTACGATGGCTTCGAGGCTTCGGCCCGTGTTGCGGCAGCCGGCATCGCGGCTCGACGCCAGGCATGGCTGCAGTCATCAGACCTCGAGCCATGGGTTCAGGACAAGTTGGTCGATGTCCCTTGCCGAGCTGAGAACCTTTTTGGCAAGCCCATGACCGAGAAGGCCGCACAGCTCGAGACCGAGCACCTCACACGGACAAGGCTGTCTAGAAAGACTTCTGCCCCTTCTCACAAGAAGAAGGGCTCGGGTAAAAAGTCCTTTTACCCGAGGAAGGGCACTGCCTACAAACAGTACCCAAAATATCAGGCTGCCCAAGCTGCCCCACAGGTTCAGCAAGCCAAGGGGCAGGGTAATGGGCCCTGTAGGCAGAGGACCCCCAAGCCTCCGGCCCCTGCTCCCACTCAGCAGGGTGGGGTTTTTTGACTCCTTAGGCATAGCCTCTCCGTCCCTGCTCTCCCAACCCTGCACAGGAGGTCGCCTCGCTTTGTGTGCACACCAGTGGCCACTCATCACTGGAGACAGTTGGGTGTTAAGAATAGTCCACAAGGGCTATGCACTACACTTCAAAACAGCTGCCTCCTCCATTCTTTCCGGGGGGGAGCCTCCACGGCCTCCCCTGCATACAGATCTTCTCCTTCAGGAGCTACAAGGTCTGTTGGTGGACAGGGCAGTGGAACCTGTGCCTCCCCACTTACAAGGTCATAAGATCATAAGATATGCTATACTGGGTCAGACCAAGGTCCATCAAGCCCAGTATTCTGTTTCCAACAGTGGCCAATCTAGGTCATATGTACCTAGCAGTTTCCCCAAGAGACACAAGTTCCACAATGCTTGTACTGGGTCAAGCATTGATATCTTTGGTCACTTCTTAATAATGGTTTATGGACCTTTCCTCCAGGAACTTGTCCAAACCTTTTTTAAACCCAGCTACACTAACAGCCTTTACTACATCCTCCGGTAACAAATTCCAGAGTTTGATTACACGTTGAGTGAAAAAATATTTTCTTTTATTAGTCTTAAATAGTTTACCCTGTAGCTTCATTGCATGTCCCCTAGTCTATCTATATTCTGATAAGGTAAACAATCGATCTACATTTACCCGTTCCACTCCGTTCATTAATTTATAGACTTCTATCATATCTCCCCTCAGCTGTCTCTTTTCCAGGTTAAAGAGCCCTAACCTTTTTAGCCTTTCTTCATAGGAGTATCCTTCCATCCCCTTTACCATTTTGGTGGCTCTTCTCTGTACCTTTTCTAAAATCGCTATATCCTTTTTAAGATACGGCGACCAGAATTGCACACAATATTCAAGGTGCGGTCTCACCATGGAACGATATAGAGGCATTATAATATCTTTTGTTTTATTTTCCATTCCTTTCCTTATCATACCTAGCATTCTATTTGCTCTCTTGGCCGCCGCTGCACACTGGGCCGAGGGTTTTAACATGGTATCCACAATGACGCCTAAATCTTTTTCCTGGGTGGTGGTTCCTAATGTGGAACCTTGCATCGTGTAACCATAGTTTGGGTTGTTCTTCCCTAGGTGCATAACCTTGCATTTGTCCACATTAAATTTCATCTGCCATTTTGATGCCCAGTCTTCCAATTTATCAAGATCCTCTTGCAATTTTTCACAATCCTCTTGAGTTTTTTGTGTCATCTGCAAATTTGATAACCTCACTTGTTATTCCACTTTCCAGGTCATTTATGAATATGTCAAAAAGCAGCGGACCCAGCACAGATCCCTGGGGTACACCACTATTCACCTTTCTCCATTGGGAAAATTGGCCATTTAGCCCTACCCTCTGCTTTCTATCTTTTAACCAGTTCCTGATCCACAATAGTACACTGCCTCCTATCCCATGACTCTTTAGTTTTGCCAAAAGTCTCTCATGAGGGACCTTGTCAAAGGCTTTCTGAAAGTCCAGATACACAATATCAACCGACTCACCTTTGTCCACTTCTTTATTCACTCCTTCAAAAAAACATAACAGATTAGTAAGACAAGATCTTCCTTCTCTAAAGCCATGTTGGCTGTCTCCCATTAGGTTGTGACTATCTACATGCTGAGTAATTTTATTCTTTATGATGGTTTCTACCATTTTTCCCGGTACTGACGTCAGGCTCACCGGTCTGTAGTTTCCCGGATCACCCCTGGAACCCTTTTTAAAAATTGGTGTTACATTGGCGATCCTCCAATCTTCAGGTGTTAGAGATGATTTTAATGATAGTTCACAGATTACTGATAGCAGTTCTGCAATCTCATATTTCAGTTCTTTCAACACCCTTGGATGTATACCATCCGGCCCAGGTGATTTGCTATTCAGTTTATCTAATAGTTGTAAGACATCTCCGCGATGTATTGATATTTCCTTCAATTCTTCCGCACCTTTAAATACCACTTCAGTCATGGGTAACATCCCTACATCTTCCTCAGTAAAGACCGAAGCAAAGAATTCATTCAGTCTCTCCGCTATCGCCTTGTCGCCTCTTGGTGCTCCTTTAACCCCTTTATCATCTAATGGACCAACTGACTCTCTCACAGGTTTTTTGCTACAAATGTACTTGAAAAGGTCTTTATTTCGCATTTTTGCTTCCGCAGCAAGCTTCTTCTCAAATTCTCTCTTTGCCTGCCTTATCAATGCCTTGCATTTGACTTGCCAGTGTTTGTGCTGTTTCCAGGTTTCGTCGTTTGGCTCTTTTTTCCATTTCCTGAAAGATGCTTTTTTGGCAACAGCCTCTCTGACCTCACCTTTAAAGCATGCTGGCAGTTTTTTGGACTTCCTTCCACTTCTGTTAAAGCGTGGGATACAGCTGGTCTGGGCTTCCAAGATAGTATTTTTCAACAACACCCAAGCTTGATGTACGTCTTTAACCTTCGCAACTGCTCCTTTTAGTTTTTTCTTAACTGTTTTCCTCATTTTATCATAGTCTCCCTTTCGAAAGTTAAAAGGTAGTACTGTGGATTCTCCAGGACCAAGCAGGAAGTCAGTCCTCACATATGGGTGACGTCGGCGCCGACGGAGCCCTCGCGGAGCAATTTTCCCCAGCTTTCAAAGAAAGCCTTTGGGAATTGCAGCGCGCATGCGCGGTCCCCTTCCCGCCCAAGGGTGCCATCTTAGCCAGTCTTCTTTTTTCCGCGGAGCCCTACAGACGTGGTCTTCTTGTCCCCGCAGAAAAAGTTGATTTTTCGTCGTTTATTTCTCTTTTTTCTTCGGTTCGACGCCGGTCTCTTTCCTGCCCGGACTCGCGACGCCGTTGCGAGTCCTTCTCTTATTTTTCGGTTTTTCTGATTTTTCTTGTCAGTTTCGTTTTCGGTTTTTCGCTGGCAGCCCGGTCCTTTGACCTTGCAGGGGGCCCTTTTTCCCCCGATGGCTGCCAGTGGTTTCAAAAGGTGTGTTCAGTGTGACAGAAATATGTCACTCACTGACACACACGATAATTGCCTCCGCTGCCTTGGCCCAGATCACGAGGAACTGATCTGTGGGGCCTGCAGCAAAATGTCCTCCAAAGCGTTACGGAGTCGGCGGCATCAGCGGGAAAGAATCTTCGCAGATCCCACCCGTACCCGGACCTCGTCGGAGGCCTCGGCGTCCAGAGGCTCCAGCTCTGAGCATCGCCGGAGTTTCTCCGACAGAGGTTCTCCTTCCGGGGATCATCGTTGGAAGGCGAAACCCGCGAGGGCGGCGTCGGTGGACGCTCCTGGTTCCGCGAGGGCCAGGTCGCATAGCCCCGATAGCCGTCCCGGGTCTTTGGAGAAGGAACGTCTCCCGAAGCGACCTCGTCTGGAATCGGAGTTGCCTGCTCAGGTAAGTCCTGTAGTCCTCCTGGACTCGCCTCCGAGGGGTCCGACGTCGGGCCTGACGCCGTCGGGGCCCGAGTCGGGGGCTGCTGGGTCACCTGAGGTCGGACTCAGGTTGACGGCCTTGGAGAGCAGACTATCTGCCTTCATGGACCAGCAGCGGGCACTGATCGCTAGCCTCGCTGGCGCCTCTGCCCCGACCGCCGGGACGTCGACGTCTAAGTCGACCCCGGAGACCGAGCCGATCCTCGAGTCCATGCGGGCTCGAGTCGATCCTCGGTCGAGGTCACCCTCGGCCTCCCGTTCGGGACCGAGGTCGTCGACGCCGACTCCCTCGGCGTCGGGGCGCCCGACGCCTCCGCCCGCCCGAACCGACCCCACCGATTCCTCCTCGGAGTCGGCCTGGGAGTCTGAAGAGGAAGAGTCACCTGATTCTTTTCGGACTCGGTGTGTCCCCTCGGACTCCCCTGAGTCCGAACCTCGGAAACAGTCCCCCCCGGAGGATGCCCGGTTCTTGGACTTCGTCAGGGATATGGCCAAGGCTTTGGCCTTCCCTGCGGATCCCGAGGAGGAGCCTCAAGCCGAAGAGCTCGACGCCCTTCAGTACGACTCTCCCGCCAGGGAGCACTTTACTGTACCGGTTCCTCCCATGCTGGAACGACTACTCTTCCGCATGTGGGAGAGTCTGGCATCGTCGCCGGTATTAAGCAAGCGGGTCGATTCCATCTATCGAGTCCGCAAGAGCCCTGGCTTCCAAAAAGCACAGCTACCGCACCATTCCATGGTGGTGGAATCGGCCATGCATAGGCTTAAGAGCCAGAAGATGCACTCCTCGGTGCCTCCTGGCAGGGAGGCCCACAACCTGGATGGCCTCGGTAAGAAGTGTTTCCAGGGCTCTATGCTTGCTTGTCGGGTCCAGACCTACCAGCTCTACATGGGCATGTACCTTAGAGACCTGGCTAAAGAGCTAGCCGGATTCTCCGCTGGGCTGTCCGAGGAACCTTTGCGGAGGTTCCTAGCCTTGACAACTGGTATTCGGGAATGCTCCAAATTCATTTCTCGAGCAGCCTATGATGGCTTTGAAGCATCGGCTCGAGTGGCCGCAGCCGGCATCGGTGCCCGCCGACAGGCTTGGCTTCAGTCGTCTGACCTTGAACCCTGGGTGCAGGACAAGTTGGTCGATGTCCCCTGCCGAGGTGAGAACCTCTTTGGCAAGCCCATGGCTGAAAAGGCTGCACAAATCGAGACGGAGACTCTCACCAGAACTAGGCTCTCTAGGAAGACCTCTGCCCCTTCCCAGAAGAAGAAGGGCTTGGGAAAGAAGTCCTTTTACCCGAGAAAGGCGGCTGCCTATAAACACTACCCTCAATATCAGGCCTCCGCAGCTCCCCAACAGGGTCAGCAGGCCAAGGGACGGGGTAACGGGTCCCGTAGGCAGCAAGCCCCCAAGCCTGCACCACCGGCCCCTGCTCAGCAGGGTGGGGGTTTTTGACTTCATCAGCATAGCCTCTCCCCCTCAGCTGGTTCCTCCCAGCACAGGAGGCCGGCTGGTTCACTTTGCCCACAGGTGGTCCAACATCACATCAGATGCCTGGGTGCTTCATGTTGTGAGAGAAGGCTATCTTCTCCACTTCCACCAGGTCCCTCCCTCCTATTTCCCGGGAGAGCCTCCACGACTCCCTCTGCACAGGGACTTACTCCTTCAGGAGTTAGCAAGTCTTCTTCAGGAACAGGCTGTGGAACCGGTGCCCCACCACCTGAGGGGTCAAGGCTTCTATTCCAGGTATTTTCTAATACCAAAAAGAACGGGAGGCCTCAGACCCATCCTGGACTTGCGCAACCTCAACAAGTTCCTCATGAGGGAGAAGTTCAAGATGCTTACCCTTGGAATCCTTCTGCCCTACCTCCAGCAGGGAGATTGGCTATGCTCCTTGGATCTAAAGGATGCCTACACGCACATCCTCATCCACCCAAGCCACCGCCAATACCTAAGGTTTGTGGTGGCAGGAAATCATTACCAGTACAGAGTACTGCCCTTTGGCCTATCCTCCGCACCACGTGTCTTCACAAAATGTCTCGCGGTGGTGGCGGCTTATCTCCGGCTTCACGGCCTCTGTCTTTCCGTACCTAGACGACTGGCTCATCAGAGCATCGTCCTCTCCAGAAGTCACAAAAGCCACACACCGCACTGTGACTCTTCTACAGTACTTGGGCTTTGTCATAAACTTCGCAAAGTCCACTTTGCTCCCCTCGCAAGATCTCGAGTTCATCGGCGCAAGATTGCACACTCTTCAGGCGCGAGCTTTCCTGCCTCTCGACAGGGCTCAACGGCTCATGGACCTAGCCGGCCGTTTTCGCAGCCAGTCCCTGGTCTCGGCCAGGCGCTTCCTGCGACTACTCGGCCATATGGCTTCCACCGTCCACGTGACCCCCAATGCCCGCCTGAATATGCGGCCTGCTCAGTGGTGCCTTCGCAAGCAGTGGCAACAGGCCACGGGCGGCCTAGCCGACTTAGTGCGGGTCTCCGGCCCACTGGCCTCTTCTCTACAGTGGTGGCTTCATCGGCCGAACCTGATACTCGGAATGCCTTTTCAGTCTCCTCCGCCGGCTCAAGTGCTGACGACCGATGCTTCTCTCCTAGGATGGGGAGCGCATTGCCAAGGGGCATGTACTCAAGGTCTCTGGACCACGTGGGAGTCTGCGCAGCAGATCAACTTCCTGGAGCTCAGAGCGATCCGTCTGGCTCTCAAGGCTTTCTCCCACCTGACTTCTCACCGGTCCGTCCTTGTCCAGACGGACAATCAAGTTGCCATGTTCTACGTGAACAAACAGGGGGGCACGGGCTCCTTCCTTCTCTGTCGAGAAGCACAGAGGCTCTGCTCTTGGGCCGTCAGCCACGACATTCTTCTCAAGGCAGTTTATCTCCCAGGCCAAGAAAATTGCCTGGCGGACAAACTCAGCAGAATCCTCCAGCCGCACGAGTGGCGACTGGATCCCTTGGTAGTTCAGAAACTTTTTCTGAAGTGGGGCCTCCCCACGATGGATCTCTTTGCCAGTCCTCTCAACCGGCAACTTCCTCGCTTCTGCTCTCGGCAGCCGCATCCCCTTCGAGTAGCGGCGGATGCTTTTCTGCTCTCATGGTCGAAAAGCCTTCTCTATGCCTTTCCTCCCATACCGCTAGTCTCTCGAACTCTTTTCAAGGTTCTCCGAGACAAAGCTTCCATGATCCTGATAGCTCCTCGGTGGCCCAGACAGCCATGGTTTCCACTTCTGCTGCAACTAGCGGTGGAGGATCCGTTCCCTCTGGGGTTTCAACCAGATATCCTAACACAGGATCAGGGGTCCCTACTACACCCCAACCTCAGATCTCTACATCTGATGGCCTGGCTGCTGAAAGGGTAGTCCTTGCTCCCCTTCTACTGCCGGCAGAGGTAGAAGAGGTCGCCCTAGCTTCCCGGCGACCTTCTACCCGCAAATGCTACGCCCTTAAATGGCGTCGCTTTTCAGCTTGGTGTGCCCAGCAGTCTCAGGATCCCTTCTCCTGCTCGGTGTCGGTGATCTTGCAGTACTTGCTCTACCTCTCTAATCTTGGACTTAAGTCCAACTCCGTCAAAGTTCACCTCAGTGCTCTTTCAGCACATCACGTGCCGGTGGACGGCAGACCTCTTTCCAGCGACCCTCTCGTGGCAAGGTTTCTCCGAGGTCTCCTTCTACTTAAACCACCTCTGCGCCCGCCAGCACCTGACTGGGATCTGAATGTGGTTTTGCAGCGGATCACCTGTCCGCCTTTTGAACCTATGGCTACCTGTTCTCTCCGTTTTTTTTCTTGGAAAACCTTATTCCTGATAGCCCTCACTTCCGCTAGACACGTAAGTGAATTGCAGGCCCTCGTGTCTGATCCCCCTTACACTCTGTTCTACAAAAATAGGGTAGTCCTACGGACTCACCCTAAATTTCTTCCGAAAGTGGTCTCCCCTTTTCACATCAATCAGAGGTGGTACTTCCGACCTTCTTTCCCAGGCCACACTCCAGCCGAGCTGAAATGGTCCTGCATACCCTGGACTGTAGAAGGGCATTGAACTTCTACCTTGACCGTACGCGGGAGCACCGTAAAGCTGCTCAGCTTTTTGTGTCTTTTGACCCCAATAAATTGGGGCTCCCTGTCTCCAAGCGTACTCTGTCCATCTGGGTTGCTGACTGTATCGCTTGGGCTTATGGGGCAGCCGGACTCTCGTTAGAAAGTCGAGTCATGGCTCATTGTGTTCGGGCGAAGGCTACGTCAGTGGCTTACCTCCGCTTTGTTCCATTGGCAGACATCTGCCGGGCCGCTACTTGGTCTTCGAGCCAAACCTTTGCGGTCCATTACTGCCTCGAGAGGGAGTCCCGCAGGGACAGTGCTTTCGGACAGGTAGTCCTCCGAAATCTCTTCGAGGTTTGAGCAACTCCTACCCTCCATCCCGGATGGGGGCTACCGGTGGGTAATAATTCAGTGAAGATTCCTTCCTTCTGTGCTGCTGAGCTAGAGGGAGCTCATTTTTGTGCTTAGGGTCTCCGGTAGCCTTAAGCTTGGGAGTCCCATATGTGAGGACTGACTTTCTGCTTGGTCCTGGAGAAAGCGTAGTTACTCACCTGTAACAGGTGTTCTCCAGGAGCAGCAGGAATCAGTCCTCACAACCCTCCCTCCTCCCCTTGGAGTTGCAATTATCTGCTTTAGTTTTTTGCAAATTTTTATGCTGTCTTTTAGCTATGTCATCTGACTGGCTAAGATGGCACCCTTGGGCGGGAAGGGGACCGCGCATGCGCACTGCAATTCCCAAAGGCTTTCTTTGAAAGCTGGGGAAAATTGCTCCGCGAGGGCTCCGTCGGCGCCGACGTCACCCATATGTGAGGACTGATTCCTGCTGCTCCTGGAGAACACCTGTTACAGGTGAGTAACTACGCTTTTTCTTACTATCCCTCCTCCACTAATTAAATCAAAGGCGATCATGCTATGATCACTATTGCCAAGTGGCCCCAACACCCTTATCTCTTGCAATAGATCTGGTGTTCCACTAAGGACTAGGTCTAATATAGCTTCCCCTCTGGTTGGTTCATGAACCAGCTGCTCCAAGAAGCAGTCATTTATTTCATCTAGGAACTTTATCTCCCTAGCATGTCCTGACGTGACACTGACCCAGTCGATACCGGGGTAATTGAAATCACCCATTATTACTGTGCTGTAACTTTTGTTAGCTTCCTTGATTTCTTTGAGCATTTCATCATCCATTTGGTCATTCTGGCCAGGTGCTCGATAGTACACCCCCACTGCCATCGCCTTCCCCCTTTTATATGGAATTTCAATCCATATAGATTCTACAGCAGATTTGTTTTCCTGCAAAACTTTAATCCTTTCTGGGTCAATGCCCTCTCTAACATAGAGCGCAACCCCTCCACCAATTTGATCAGCTCTATCATTACGATATAGTTTGTACCCAGGTATCACAGTGTCTCACTGGTTGTCCTCCTTCCACCATGTCTCTGATATTCCAATCATATCTAACCTTTCATTTAGTGCTATATATTCTAACTCTCCCATCTTATTCTTTAGACTTCTAGCATTTGCATACAAGCATTTTAGAGAATGTATTTTATTCATGTTAATTTGGCTATTGTTAGACATGGGTAAATTGGGATCTTTAAGCTCTGTCTGCTCCATACTTGAGGGCATTTGGGCTACTTTACTCTTTTGTGGAACCTCTCTGCTTTTGGTAGTATCCTTCAAGGATACATTCTTCCGAACCATCCGCTCTTGGGCGACTGTCGGCTTTCCCCTAATATCTAGTTTAAAAGCTGCTCTATCTCCTTTTTAAAGGTTAATCCCATCAGCCTTGTTCCATCCCGGTTAAGGTGAAGCCCATCCCTTCGGAAGATCCCCTCCTTTCCCCAGAATGTTCCCCAGTTCCTAACAAATCCAAAACCCTCATCTCTGCACCATTGTCTCATCCACGCATTGAGACTCCGGAGCTCTGCCTGCCTTTTGGGTCCTGCGCGTGGAACAGGAAGCATTTCGTAAAATGCTACCCTGGAAGTTCTGAATTTCAACTTCCTACCTAAAAGCCTAAATTTTGCCTCCAGAACCTCCCTACCACATTTTCCTATGTCATTGGTACCGACATGTACCAAGACAGCAGACTCCTCCCCAGCACTATCTTAGACCTTATCTAGGTGGCGCGTGAGGTCCGCTACCTTCGCACCAGGCAGGCATGTTACCAGGCGATCCTCACGTCCACCAGCCACCCAGCTATCTACCTGCCTAATGATCGAATCACCAACTTTAACGGCTGTCCTAGCCCTTCCCTCATGGGCACATGACCCTGGAGAAACTTCCTCGGTGCGAGAGGGTTTTACATCACCTGGAGGACAGGTCCTAGTTACAGGATCACTTCCTGCCACACCAGGGTGATGCTCTCCTGTCACATGACCTCTCTCCTCCATGGCAACAGGGGTGCTGCCAGACTGGAGGTGGGACTTCAGGACTAATATCCCTGTAGGTCTCGTCTATGTACCTCTCTGTCTGTCTTATGTTTTCCAAGTCTGCTACTTTAGCCTCTAGAGAACGGACTTGTTCCCTGAGAGCAAAGAGCTCCTTGCACCTGGTGCACACGTAAGACCTCTCACCAACTGGGAGAAAATCATACATGTGACACTCAATGCAAAAGACTTGAAAGCCCCCATCCGCTGCTGGACTGCTGTCTGCATCTTAGTTTTAAGTTTGTGTCTAGATCTTTAAGTTCTTACTTACTAGGGATTGCTATGGGTATTTATACCAATAAAACTGTACCTAATACATTTAATATACCTTGTTCACCTGAAGCTTAATTAATCTCAGGTCCTTAGTGTATGACTGATTTGGGTAATGAGCTTCACCTGAAAGCACCTCCTGTCTTTTAAGATGTGTAAGTACCTATAAAGCTATGATTATCCCAGGGGAGGGTGGGTGTGGGGAGGGAAGGAGGAAAATAACACTTATTAAAAGAGGGCTGCTACACAGTACCCTGTCTTGTGCTGCTGAGTTAAGCTAAATTCTGATTAAATTTAAATTATAGCTCTTAGCTGCTGCTAGGCTCTAACTTCTTATGAAATTTAAACTACAAGCTCTCTGCTGGGTACTAAATTTAACCAGAAAGCTCTCTTCTGTGTGTTAAATTTAAACTAAAAGTACTTTGCTGTTACTTGGCCCTGAGTGACTATTAAATTTAAACTACAAGCTCTCTGCTGGGTATGAAATGTAACCAGAAAGCTCTCCTCTGTGTTTTAAATGCAAACTTTAATTGCTGTTACTAGGCCCTAACTGATCCAACAAAAAACAGTGGGTTTACAGATTAAGTAGCTTTAATACAAAGAATTCATTTTAGAAAATTACCAGAAGTATATACTCACAGTTGCAGATTTCTCTCCAGAAGTAACAGGCCCCCTTTCTGGTCCTTCAAGACCAGAAAGGTCGAGGGTTCTACTCCAGGTATTTCCTGGTACCCAAAAGACCCGGTGGCCTTCAACCTATTCTACATCTCCGAAACCCCTCAACAAGTTCCTGGAGAAGGAAAAGTTCAAGATGCTTACTCTTGGAACCCTTCTGCCCTACCTCCAGCAGGTAGATTGGCTATGCTCCTTAGATCTAAAGGATGCGTACACTCACATCTTCATTCATCCAGACCACAGAAAGTACCTCAGGTTCATTGTGGGAGGAAACCATTATCAGTACAGAGTACTACCTTTTGGCCTAACCTCCGCTCCCAGGGTCTTTACCAAATGCCTGGCAGTGGTGGCGGCCTACCTGAGAAATCAGGGTATCTTTGTCTTCCCCTATCTGGACGACTGGCTCATCAGGGGTCAGACGTGCCAGGAGGCCAGACAAGCCACCCTCAGAACTATTGCTCTTCTTCAAAGCCTGGGGTTTGTCATAAACTTCGCAAAGTCCACTTTGCTCCCATCCCAAAACTTGGAGTTCATAGGGGCAAGGTTGGACTCTCTGCTGGCAAAGGCATTCTTGCCCAAAGACAGAGCCCAAAGACTGATAAACTTGGCAAGTCAGTTTCTCAGCAGGTCACTGGTCTCCACCAGACTCTGCTTGAGGCTTCTAGGCCACATGGCTTCGACAGTTCATGTGACCCCCAATGCCCGGCTCCATATGAGGCCTGCACGGTGGTGCCTTCGGTCTCAGTGGTCACAGGCCACAGGCAGCCTCAGAGACAGGATAAGGGTGTCCAGACAATTTCTGAAATCCCTCAACTGGTGGCTACATCCACCCAATCTGCTGCAAGGGATGCCTTTTCAGATTCCTGGATTCACAGTGGTGTTGACCACGGATGCCTCCTTGCAGGGCTGGGGAGCTCATTGTCAAGGCAAGTGCACCCAGGGCCTGTGGTCTCCCTGGGAAGCCACACAGCAAATCAATCTCCTGGAACTCAGGGCTATTCGGTTGGCCCTCAAGACTTTCTCTCCAGCCCTGGCTCATCAGTCTGTCCTACTTCAAGCGGACAACCAGGTAGCCATGTTTTATGTGAACAAACAGGGCGGAACTGGGTCCAGGCTCCTTTGCCAGGAAGCACTGGACCTTTACTTGTTTGCCCTCAAGCACAGCATGCTCCTCAAGGCTGTGTACCTCCCTGGCCAGGAAAACTACCTGGCCGACAGGTTGAGCAGGATTCTGCAGCCCCACAAGTGGCAGCTCCATCCTTTGGTGGTTCAGAAGATTTTCCTGAAATGGGGACTTCCATCCATAGATCTGTTTGCCAGTCCACTTAACAAACAGCTGCCAAAGTTCTGCTCCAGGCAACCGCATCCTCTGCGAGTAGCAGCAGATGCTTTTCTGATTCCCTGGTCTCAGGGCCTCCTGTATGTGTTTCCTCCCACGCCCTTGGTGGCCCGAACTCTGTTCAAGATTCTTCAGGACAAGGCCTCGGTCTTGCTAGTGGCGCCCAGGTGGCCCAGACAGCCTTGGTTTCCACTTCTGCTTCAGCTGGCAGTGGATCCCCCACTGCCTCTGGGGTTGCACCCCGACCTTCTCTCTCAGGATCAGGGTTCCCTTCTGCACCCCAATCTCAAAGCTCTCAATTTGATGGCATGGAGGCTGCAAGGGTAGTTTTGGTTCCCTGGGGCCTCCCTCAGGAAGTTGAGGAGGTTGTCCTAGCCTCTAGGAAACAATCCACTAGGAAAACCTATGCTCTCAAATGGAAAAGGTTTTCTGTGTGGTGTCAGCTTCGTACAGAGGATCCTTTCTCCTGTACGGTTCCAGTAGTGCTTCAGTACTTACTGCACTTATCCAATCAGGGACTTAAGTCCAATTCTGTTCGGGTCCACCTCTCAGCTCTAGCAGCTCACCACTCACTGGTGGACGGCCATTCTCTATCGGTCCACCCATTGGTGTCCCGGTTTCTCAGAGGCTTGCTCTTGCTCTAGCCTCCAATCCGTCGTCCTGCTCCTGAGTGGGAGTTGAATGTGGTCTTACAGCAATTGACTCGCCCACCCTTTGAGCCGATGGCTACTTGTCCTCTACGCTTCCTGTCCTGGAAGACACTTTTCTTAGTAGCCCTTACCTCGGCTAGACGAGTGAGTGAGCTTCAGGCTCTGGTCTGTGACAGGCCTTACACCAGATTCTATAAGAACAGGGTAGTCCTCAGGACTCATCCAAAGTTCCTCCCAAAGGTTGTCTCCTCTTTCCACCTCAACCAGGAGGTGGTTCTTCCAACATTCTTCCCTAGGCCTCATGCAAGCCAGGCTGAAGCAGTTCTGCATACCCTGGACTGTAGGAGGGCCTTATCCTTCTACCTTGACCGTACGCAGGGGCACAGAAGAGTTACTCAGCTCTTCATCTCTTTTGACCCTAATAATTTGGGGTTAGCTGTGTCCAAGCGTACCTTGTCCATCTGGGTGGCTGACTGTATCACCTGGGCTTACAGGGCGGCTGACCTTCCTTTGCAGGGTCGGGTCACGGTCCATCGTGTCAGGGCAATGGCTGCCTCAGTGGCTCATCTCCGCTCTGTACCGTTGGTAGACATCTGCAGGGCTGCTATTTGGTCTTCAAGCCAGACGTTTGCAGCCCATTACTGTCTGGAAAGGGAGTCCCGTAGGGACAGTGCTTTTGGCCAGGCAGTACTCCGGAATCTCTTTGAGGTTTAGGCAACTCCTGCCCTCTGTTGGGCTACCAGTGGAGGCTCTGTCAGTGAAAAAGCCTTTCTTTGATGCTGGGACTAGAGGGAGTTCTCTTGTTCAGCCCGGGTTCCTTGGTAGCCCAGGGCTAGGGAGTCACCCATATGTGAGGACTGACTTCCTGCTTGGTCCTGGAGAAAGAGTAGTTACTCACTTGTATTAGGTGTTCTCCAGGAGCAGCAGGAATCAGTCCTCACAACCCTCCCTCCTCCCCTGGGAGTTGCATTTGTACATAGTGTATTTTACATTTTTGTGTGCTGTTTTTAAGCTATGTTATTTGACTGAGCAAAATGGCATCTTTAGGCGGGAAGGGAACCGCGCATGCGTGCCTGCATTCCCAAAGGCTTTCATGGAAAGCTGGGGAAATGCTCTGCAAGGGCTCCATCGACGTCGATGTCACCCATATGTGAGGACTGATTCCTGCTGCTCCTGGAGAACACCTGTTACAGGTGAGTAACTACTCTTTCTTAATATGGATAAAATACCACCTCTAAAATGCCCATATGGAAATGCTAGAAGTCTAAAAAAAAATAAGATGGGAGAGCTAGAATATATAGCACTAAATGACAGGTTAGATATAATTGGAATCTCAGAGAACTGGTGCAAGAAGAACAGCCAATGGGATACCATGATACCTGGGTACAAGCTATAGTGCCAATGATAGGGTAGATCAAATTGGTGGACAGTTTGCACTCTGTTAGAGATGGCATTGAGTTACACAGAATATAAGTTCTGCAGGAAACAAAACACACTGTAAAATCTCTATGGAAAAGGGGAGGTAATAGCAGTGGGGGTATACTACCATCCGCCTGACCAGAATGAACATATGGATGATGATGTACTAAAAGAAATCTGGGAAGCTAGCAAATGCTACAACACAGTAATAACAGGTGATTTCAGTTACCCTGGTAATGACTGATCTCCAGGAACAAGCAGGAATGAGTCTTCACATATGGGTACGTCGGTACCGACTGAGCCTGCACGGGAATGCTCCCCAGCATCCAATCAGAAAGCTTTTGGGAGCATCCCTCGTGCCTGCGCACTGCCTTCCCGCCTTCTCCACTGCCTCTCCTCAGTTTTCATTTTTCCGCGGAGCCGGCAGGACGTCCTCCTGTCGCCGTAGAAACTTTTTTCTTCAAATTCTTTATTTCTTGTTTTCTTGTGATCGCGGCTGTTTTCCCGCCGCCGCCGGTGGATTTTTTCTTTCTTTTTCTTAAACTCAGGGAGATTTTTCCCTCAGTTTCTGTCTTTAAATTTTTTGGGCCTACAAGGCCTCTCCACCATGGAGCCTTCGTCTCCTAAGAAGTGCCTTCACTGTGGAAGCACGGTTTTCTTTTTAGACTCCAATTCCTGGTGTCTAAACTGTTCGGGTCCTGACCCTTTTTCCCCTGAACACTCAGGCTGCAAAACTGAGAAGAACTTCCCTCTTTCGAGTTTCCCTCGATACCGTTTTCCCTCCCGAAGTGCGGGCACCAGTTTTTTCTTCTCTACAGGATCAGGTAACCCACAGTCTGTTAAGACTAGCCAATTCTTGAGTGGTAGGTCTCATGCCAAGCATGATGACGGCTCCGGCCAAGACCCCATTGGCACTAAAACCCCGGCGGGAGTCTTCGGGCTCCAAAGCATTTCAGGTTGTTCCTGGGGCTCACCCCTCACAGAACATACCTGAGCCATGCTCGGTGGTGGCATCCGCTTCGAGCGGTACCGATACCCCGGCATTGGCACCGGTGTTGAGTGATCCGCTTTTCACCAGGGACCGTCATCAGGCGTTCTCGGTACCTTCGGGACCGATCGATACGACCCAGATTGACTTTCCTGTTAATGAGCCATGCTCGGTGGTGGCATCCGCTTCGAGCGGTACCGATGCATCGGCATCGGTGTTGAGTGATCCACTCTTCACCAGGAATCGTCATCGGGCGTTCTCGGTACCTTCGGGACCGATCGATACGACTCGGACCGACTTTCCTGTATCGGCAACATCGCCGATACCACCACCGCCGTCGGTACCCTCTAGACATGCATCGATAGACTCGCTCCCTTCGATGCCGAGTCTGGAATTGCTATCTAGTCTAGATGACTGGGTACCGACGCTTCTCGGAACCGATGTTTACCGATTCTGCATACACGGTACCGAGGATAATCACCAAGGGGTTTTACTTACCTCGGTACCGCTTGAGCTGTCTCCGATATCTGCTTCGGCGCCTTCGCTACCGTTATCAGTATCGATGCCGGTACCCACAGCATCATCGGAACTAGCTCCTTCCATGCTTTTGTCACATGGATTGCTCCTCTCTATGCCTAGTTTAGAGTCGATTCCGGGCATGGAATAAAGAAACACAGTCACACACAAATATCAATAACGTCAGCCCAACCACGTAAACTTTCCTGTCTCAACTTCACTTTACACTTCTTCAATAGATTAACAATACACTATTCAGACTCTATGACACTGTTATGTAAATAGTTGTTTGTAAATAGTTGCTCCTGTTATCCTGTTATCCAAGTTGGTTTGCCTGTTTAACTGTAAAAAATCAGATAAATGTAAATTGTCTGAAGTTTCTTGTTCCATGTAAACCGCGCTGATAACGAATAGTGCGGTATATAAAAAATGTTAATAAATAAATAAATAAATAAAATGAATGATGCACTTCTGACAACTCATAATTGCCAGTTCCAGTATCAATCCATTGCAAATCCTGCACCGGACAGGTATATCATCCGGTGCCCAGGCTTCCGTTTCAGGTTTAACCTGTCCCATCGGAGATCCTTCTTTTCAGAAGTTTCTCCTTGACATGGCAACCTTCCTTAATATTCCTATCCCTGGCTATGAGTCTTCTCAGGGTTTTTCTGCAAGAAAGGAAAATGTAATGCTTCCTTTGCATCACTCTTTGCAGAATCTTCTTCTGAAGGTATGGGAAAAACCTTTAAAGGTTTCTTCACCTCCTACAGCAACTGATCTTCTGTATCAGGTGCCCCCCTCTCCAGGATTTCAAAAGCCTCAACTTCCCCATCATTCCATTGTAGTGGAATCAGCAATGAGGAAGGTAAAAAGCAAGAAAAATCATTCTTCTATCCCGCCAGGGCGTGCATCTAGATTGCTGGATGCCTTTGGACGTCAAACCTTCCAAACATCTATGCTGGCAAAAAGGATTCTCTCATATATTTTCTATATGAGTCTATCCCTTCAGGAGGTCACAAAGAAATTATCTCTTTTGACTCCTTTTCTATCAGAGCCCAAGGCTGTAGACTATTCCTTACTTCTTACTCATAGCAAAAATATCTCTTGGTTTCTTTCTCGTGCTTCCCTAGACTCTTTTGAGTCTGTTAGCAGAACTTCTGCTATAGCCATAGGAGCACGTCGTAAAGCCTGGCTCCAAGCATCAGACTTGAATAGATGGGCACAACAAAGACTGGGTAATACTCCTTGTACTGGAGAAAATCTCTTCAATAAGGAGTCCTTACGTCAAATTGCTCATTGCTCCACTGACTTCCCTGTTTCTGAGGGCCATCCTAAGCCCTCTCCTTCTTCAGCAGGTAGAAAATGCCCTACCAGACCTTCTTTCCCTAAAAGAAAGAGGTTTTCCTCTTCACCTGCCCATCATTCGGATGTTCCCAAACTCTAGCCAGGCTGAATAAACACAGTAACCATAGGTTTCTGATTAACCTTTTTATAACTACAGTTAATTTCTTTCAGCAGAAGTTTTTCACTGTTTTTCCATTCAAAACTCTGCTCAGGGATTCCTATTCTCAGGAAATCCATTTACTCTTCACTATGCTGAACTGTCAGGTTATTCATGTCTATAAGTTAGAGTTTTCCACCTCTTCCTGACTAAAAGAGAGGTCTTGCAACGTATCTTAAATGGTCTGCTCAGAGTATATAACTAAGTTAAACTATAGGTGAATACTCTAATATAACAAAACGTCAATATGTATATCTTCTGGCAATAGTTCTTGAATGATTACTCAAAAATCTTATCGTAAAAAATATTTCTGTAAGAGCAACTGTAGTCTCAGACTCTGATGGCACTCAGAACCACAATCTCTGTGGAGAATCAAATGTGCCTCATTTGCGTCAACGACTACTGATGAACTGTTTTTCCTCTTTTTTTATCTTATTTTTTGAGCAGTGAAAATATCTTACACCTCTATCACCAGACTATCTCAATCTTGTGTATCTAAAAAGGTTTAAAATAATCAGCTTATCTTAGCTCCATTGAACTTTCTTCTTATTTTGAACCTGAACTAAATGTGTTCTCAATGCCTTCCTCTGGCGCCCGTTTTAGCGTTTCTCTCCTTGAGGGAGGTTCATCAGGAGAATTAAAACGCCTTTCTCTGGCGCCCGTTTCTGGATGTAGCAATACAGAGAGGTTTATCTGGCTGGAACACAACAGTGTATAAAAAACCCACGGCTCGTAACACGTTCCTTCATTACACCAGTGGACATCCCATTCGACTGAAGAATAGTTTGCCCTATTCCCAATTCCTTCGTTATCGTCGAAATTGTTCAGAAATTACTGATTATAAGAAGCAGTCCAAACAACTGTTAAGGGATTTTTCAGAACGTGGATATCCTGTGCGTGTTTCACAACAGGCTTACAAACGAGCTTTATATAATGACCGTCAGTTGTTGTTTCAAGCTTCCCGTCCAGAAACACAAGAAGACCAAGTGAACTTTATAACCAAGTTCTCTCCTTTGAGTTATAGAATTCAAGGTATAGTTTAAAAATATAGTCATATGATTCAAGCCATTCCTGAATTAGAGGATAAGAAGATCAGATGTGTTTGGCAAAGAAATAGCAATTTACAGCAACAATTAAGTCCCACGGCCCTTCGTTCCAATGTGAGCTATAGAAGTCAGCAAGTAATAGCAGGTCACAAGAAATGTGGCCGATGCAGCATTTGCACCATAACAGCTGAGTTGACTGAATTTCTATGTCACGGTAAAACCTATCATTTAAAACAAGCCACAACGTGTACCTCTGAATCGGTAGTGTATGCCATCCGTTGTCCTTGCGATCTATTTTATATAGGAAAGACCAGCCGCCCTTTTAAAGTTCGGATGTGTGAGCATAAAAGCCGTCTCCACTGCAAGAATATGTCGGCTCCGATTGTTCAGCATTGCGACAAATTTAATCACGATTTCGAGCATTTAAGATGCTTTTGCATAAAACAAATTTCACATCCTATAAGAGGGAAGACCTTGGATGAAACGCTTCTTTTCGCAGAACAACGGTGGATTTTCAGAGTTAACACTGTGCAACCCATGGGATTAAATGCCTCAGTTGAGTGGCAAGTGTGCAGATAGTAGTGCTCAGTAATCAGTATAAAAGTCAGCTGCTTCGTCTAAGCCGCATGCGTGGCGTTTTTTGACATTATTGTGAGAAAGAGACGTGGGCAGCAGCATTAGTAGGTAATTCTTGGCTTTTTAATAGTTTAACAGTTTGTTTAGAAATGTTTGCTGGGGGAAGCTATGTAAGAGATATGTTATTCAACTTCGGAAGGATGTCAATAGTGAGCATAAGTCACATCAACGCTCTTAATATTACTTCATTTCTATTTTTAGATTCTCCTGATGAACCTCCCTCAAGGAGAGAAACGCTAAAACGGGCGCCAGAGGAAGGCGTTTTAATTCTCCTGATGAACCTCCCTCAAGGAGAGAAACGCTAAAACGGGCGCCAGAGGAAGGCGTTGAGAACACATTTAGTTCAGGTTCAAAATAAGAAGAAAGTTCAATGGAGCTAAGATAAGCTGATTATTTTAAACCTTTTTAGATACACAAGATTGAGATAGTCTGGTGATAGAGGTGTAAGATATTTTCACTGCTCAAAAAATAAGATAAAAAAAGATGAAAAACAGTTCATCAGTAGTCGTTGATGCAAATGAGGCACATTTGATTCTCCACAGAGATTGTGGTTCTGAGTGCCATCAGAGTCTGAGACTACAGTTGCTCTTACAGAAATATTTTTTATGATAAGTTTTTTGAGTAATCATTCAAGAACTATTGCCAGAAGATATACATATTGACGTTTTGTTATATTAGAGTATTCACCTATAGTTTAACTTAGAAGAGAGGTCTAGCAACTATCATATGATAGTTTCTCTGTACCAGCATGAATTTTTTCCTTCCATGGACTTACAATGTGGTAAGTCCTTCTTCAGCTTCTAGCTCTATCCTCTTCACCAGGGTTTCCCCTGTAGAGTGGTACCCTACCATTGAAAGACTTTTCTTGTCTTTCTTTTCACTGTAGTTTCTTCTCCTGAATAAACTCTTTTCTTTTTCTGGGCAGCTCTGCAGACAGACAGCTTGCTCTTTGTTCAGTCTGTTATCTCTGTTTGATACAGACCGACTCTCTCTGTTACCCTATTCAGTAGCTGCCCATGCAGGAGTTCCACTGCTTCCCTACTGGTACTTTGCCACAAGTCCCAGTATTGTCTTCCACCACTCCTGTCTTGCCTTAGTAGTGATTCCAAGACAGTTTTCTACATCTTTCTTGGATAATCTTTTTCACTACAGGCTTCTTACACTTTACTCTTGCCATCTCCAATCTCTGGGTTTGGCACGTAATGGACATGGCTGTCAGTTTTTCTCCATCAGCCAGTTTTACATCCCAGTTCTCCTGCATAATGCTCTCTGCAATCCTACTGAGAAGCTTTCCACTATGGGCCCTTGCCTAGAGAGCATAAAGTTTCTCGAATGACTATCCATCATGGTTGAAAAATGCTTCCTCAGTCATCTCCTATGACTGTGGGGGTTCTTCATACCCTGCTATCTAAAAAAAAAAAAAAAAAAAAAAAAAAGAGGGAGGAGGACATATGCCTTCTCCAAATGAAAGTCTGGGAGTTATTCCATTCCTTAGGAGTATTCTCTTTTTTCTTGCAGCTTGTCCCCATGGTATCCTATTACTTCAAGGACAGCGCATAATTATCTGAAAAACGCCTGATACCTCCTTGTCCCTCACGTAGGTCAACCTGGTATCTCATTCCATGCGTTTCTGTCCTTTTACCATGCTGGAGTTCCACAGGACTCCGGACTTGCTGTTTACAGACTAATATTATCCTCTGTTTTTTCACATAACCATCCTGATAATTCACTGGATAGCATTCCTTTATCATTTAACCTATATACTCAGGTATATATATCTATATACATATATATATATATATACCTATATACATCTCTGTAGATGTATCTGCATGTCAGCTAATTGTGCATATCCTATGCCCTTTAGATCTTATTTTAGATCTATCCATATATCTATATACATATATATATATAGATAGATAGATATACACATATCTCTACATATATGTGTGTATCTCTCCAAATACTTATCATAGGTAGATATGTATTTCCATACTTAGCTCCTGACTGTCTATACTCATAAAGGTTTTTACCTTCCTGTATATTTCTGACAGTGGGCTTGCACAGTTTCATACTGTTCCACAGTATGTTTCGGCTATTTTGCACACAACCATTGCTGTGGAACTGACAGCCCTACTGTTTCCTAGGTTGAAGTATCCCTGAAACCAATGTCTTCCTCTCTCTCACCAGATAGGAAAGACATCTTAGATCTTCAGTAGATTTCAGATTCAATTCCTCCAACATCTGTCCTTCCTGGGAGTATGGGGTTCTTTTCATACCCTTTCCTCCCTCAGGGACTAGGTCTGTTTGTCCAGATCGGTCAGTCTTCCTCTTTTGCTCCTACCTCTAAATGCTTCTGTAGCCAAAGAGTTTTCAGCTTTCCATGAAGCTTCCCACTGAAGACCTGCCGTGTTTGTGTTACCCCATTTAAATCCTGGGGTCACCTCTCACTTCCAGATGTGGACCTCCACCTTCACTCCAGTGAGGTCACCTTGAACATTTTTCTACTGGATCCCCAGTAGACTACCTCAGCCTCTCTACTTCCTGCAATCCAGTAGGTGAGCATCATATGGTGATTTTTCATTTCAATATTATGATGTTAGTTCATTTCAATATATCTTTTGATAATGATCATACATACATGGACTCCTTCCGGGTAGTCCTCTCTTAAGTTAGCTGTTTTTTCAGCAGCTCCTCTCCTTTCAACTCCTACCCCCCATCCTCAGGATGCCTGGCCATATGAGGTGTAGCATGTTTTCAATCTTCAACATGTTAGGGCTCCAGGCATCTTAGCTTGGGAGTCCCCATATGTGAAGACTCATTCCTGCTTGTTCCTGGAGATAGCAGAGTTACTTACCTGTAACAGGTGATCTCTGGGAACAGCAGGAATAAGTCTTCACAACCCACCCACCTCCCCTAGGAGTTGTATCTATCTTTCTATCTTCTTTTCCTCTTTCTCTCCTTTTGTCTCAGCTATGAAACTCAACTGAGGAGAGGCAGTGGAGAAGGCGGGAAGGCAGTGCGCAGGCGCGAGGGATGCTCCCAAAAGCTTTCTGATTGGATGCTGGGGAGCATTCACGTGCAGGCTCCGTCGGTACCGACGTACCCTGTGATAAGGAAGCTTATCATAGCTCAGGAAGGAGCTATAGTAAAGGTGAAGTGACTCTGAACAAGCAACCTGTCTGTTCTGGTAGAAATAAGAAAACAGAATTTTTCCATAAAAGACTACCAGTCCCAGAATGCACCAGGTTTCCAACAGCCATTAGAGGAGCTGAAGTGGGGAAACGTGTGTTCAATCAGGAGGGCTATGAGGTAATCCCCAAGCACTCATCTCAAAGGGCAGGGCCTGATTCAGCACAGCTGCTCTGTGCTAGGGTGGAGCACTCATCTAAGCTGAATAAAGGTAGAGTTTATTCTACAGAGAATCAGCTTGATCACCTTGGTCATCCTCATCCTCAGTTTCTTCATGATCTTGGACAACTTCATCATCTGGAGGATCATCAGAAGCAGAAGCCAGAGCGGACGGACAGAGAGGGCAAGAAACCCTTTGGAAGAAAGAAGAGAAAAGCATTTGGGAGGTCTAAAGGAGTCCAGAGCAGTACGTATACTGGGAGACATTCAAAAGGCCAGCATACACCATTGGACTGGGGAAAACCAGAGGAGTGGTGCTGCAGAGCTAGGAACCTCCAGACGGTACCTGTGAGGGAGACGGCTGCACTTGGAAGGGACCCTAGGACCCGTGCCAGAAGGTATGTGAAGAGACCCAGTGTCCAGGGATCTGGATTGGAAGGCTGGACATAAGAACTGGACTACATACTGGCCAGGCTATTTAGAGAGGAACTCTAACAGCAATGGAAGCTCAGGTATGAACACTGATCTATGCCCTAGCTATACCCTTGAAAGACAGCAGGGAAACAAGTATTCTCCTGAGAGTGCTCCCTTGAGAAATTCCTCTGTGCCAATCCATGATATTGAACCCATGATTGTTGAAGAAGGGGGAGGGGTTGTAGATACAGGCTGTGAATACATGGATTGCTCTCTGTCTAAACTCCTTTGGTAATTTACTGTTACAAAGTACAACAACCATCACAAAGAAATACAAACTTGTTCTTTAATTTACTCAGAAAAGCTTCTGAGTAGGATTTTGAGCCACACAGTAGAAAGCAAGCCAGCCTAAGGGGTTTCAGCTGGGTAACTGCTAGCAATTGAGCCTTACCTAATTGCTTGTGAGCTCTGAGGAAATCACTTCTGAGTCTATGTGTGAAGATATAAGAAGTTAACCTGAAAAGAACAGTTTTTCCTTACTTTGTGGGTTTTGTTTGTTGATTAAAGCACTGCTAAGAAAATATTAGCTAGAGCCTACAGAAAAGACCAGTTTGTTACCAACCAGGTCTTTATTCTTTTGATTTGATTTCCTGACAAGTTCAGCTGTTTTCCTGATTTTGTTTTTCTAAGTTTAACACTGAAAGCAAGTATCCTGTTTTATGTGCTACCAAGCATATCTGTGTTGGGAGAAATAACCCCATAAATAAATATCTTATTGGCTTTACACTCAAGCACAACTAATTATTGTGAGCGGCTGTGTCTGGTGTGAATGGACTGCATTTCCCACAATCCCTTGCAAATCATATTGATATATGCCTTTCCCAAGACTGTGAACATTCTCACCCAGGCACCTGTCTGACAACCCATATGTGAAGACTTATTCCTGCTGTTCCCAGAGATCACCTGTTACAGGTAAGCAACTGTGCTTTTCAATGTCACAGCAGGACATGCTAGATGAAATAAATGACTGCTTCATGGAGCAGCTGATTCATGAACAGACAAGCGGGGAAGCTATTTTGGACCTAATGGAGCACAGGATCTGGTGCAAGAGAATAGTGTTAGGGCCACATGGCAATGGTGATCATAGAATGATCACATTTGATTAAATGAATGGCAAGGAAATCCACAGTACTACCTTTTATCTTTTTAAAAGGGAGTCCCTGAAAAACTAGGAAAATAGTTACGAAAAAACCTAAAGGAGCGGCTACAAAGGTTAAAGGCTCATATCAAGTATGGACGACGTTTAGAAATATTATCTTGAAAGCCCAGACCCCATGTATTCCATGCTTAAAGAAAGGGAGAAGGGAGGCCAAAAACTGCCAGCCTAGTTTAAAGGTGAGGTCAGTCTGCTGTAGCTTAAGAAAAAAAAGCCTCTTTCAGGAAACGGAAAAGGAGCCAAATGACAAAAATGGGAAGCAGGTTAGATGCAAGGCATTGACAAGGCAGGCAAAGAGAGAATTTAAAAAAAAGCTTGCCATGGAAGCAAGAATGCATAATAAAAATATTTTCAAATACATTCATAGCAAAAACGTGTGTCAGTTCAACCATTAGATATGAGAGGCGTAAAAGGGGTGATAGGACAACGCCATAGCGCAGACACTGAATGAATTCTTTGCTTTGGTCTTTACTGTAGATGTTGGGAAGTTACCCATGTCTGAAATGGTATTTAAAGGTGATGTATTAGAAAAACTGAAACAAATTTCAGTAAACCGAAAAGATGTATTACAACTATTTGATAAACTAGAGTAGCAAATCACCTTGACCAGCTGATACGTGTCCAAGGATGTTGAAAGAACTGAAAGATGAGATTGCAGACCTACTATTATAATTTGTGAACTATCATTAAAATCATCTATAGTACCCTGAAGATTGGAGAATGGCCAGTGTAACGCCAATTTTTAAAAAAGGTTCCAGAGGTGATCCGAGCAACCAGTACTGGGAAAAATGGTAGAAACCATTATAAAGAAAATAATTACTGAACATGTAGATACTCATGGCTTAATGGGAGCAAGCCAATATGGATTTAGCCAAGAAAAGTCTTGCCTTACTAATCTGTTATATTTTTTGAAGGTGTGAATCAACAGGTAGACAAAGGTGAGCTGGTCGATATAGCGTATGTGGATTTTCAGAAAGCCTTTGACAAGGTCCTTCATGAGAGACTCTTGGTGAAATTAAAAAATCATAGGATAGGAGGCAATGTACTGTTGTGGACCAGGAACTGGTTAAAAGATAGAAAGCAGAGAGTAGGGCAAAATGACCAATTTTCCCAATGGAGAAAGGTGAATCGTACTGTACCCCAGGGATCTGTCCTGGGCCAACTGCTTTTTAACATATTCATAAATGACCTGGAAATGGAACAAGTGAGGTGATCAAATTTGCAGATGACACAAAATTATTAAAACACAAGAGGATTGTAAAAAAATTACAAGAGGATCTTGATAAATTGGAAGACTGGAGGTCCAAATGACAGATGAAATTTAATGTGGACAAGTACAAAGTTATGCAGATTGGGAAGAACAACCCAAACTATGGTAAAACAATGCAAGGTTCCACATTAGGAACCACCACCCAGGAAAAGGATTTAGGCATTATCATGAATGGTACATTGAAACGCTCTGCAGAGTGTGCAGCAACATCCAAGAAAGGAAATAGAATGCTAGGAATCGTAAGGAAAGGAATGGCGAATAAAACCAAAGATGATATAATGCCTCTGTGTCATTCCATGGTGCGACCGCTCCTTGAATATTGTATGCAATTCTGGTCTCTGTATCTTATAAAAGATAAATCAGAATTAGAAAACCTACAGAGAAGAGCCACCAAAAAGGTAAAGAGGATGGAAGCATACCCCTATAAGGAGAGGCTTAAAATGTTAGGGCTCTTCAACTTGGAAAAGAGGCGGCTGAGGGAAGATATGATAGAGGTCTATAAATTAATGAATGGAGTGGAACAGGTAAACGTAGATCGATTGTTTACTCCATCAAAATGTAACCCATTTTGGACTAATAGCAAATATTTTTTAACTCAACACAAATAATCAAACTCTGGAATTCCTTACAGGAGGATGTAGCACACCCTCCAGGTAGAGAATCGAGAACCCTCGATGCCTTTGGGCATCGATGCTTCCATGCTCTCTTCTAGGATTAACTCTATGGAGTGGAGAAGTGGCCTAGTGGTTGGGGCAAGGTACTTGAGGCCGGAAGGTCGGGGGTTCAAATCCCACTAGAGGACAGCAACCTTGGGCCGGAAGGACTGGGGTTTCTAGTCCCACAGGTGCTCCTTGTGGTCTTGGGCAAGCCACTTAACCCTCCATAGCCCATGTTCCCTGTAAAATAGTTATCGTGCCCTGTTCAATGTAATTTCAGTTTGTTCAATGTAAACCGCACTGATGCAGAACAGCGCGGTATATAAGAGAATGTAAATAAATAAATAAACTCTTATATCCTCTACATGGTGATGTTCCTCAAGGAGGTATCCAGGGATCTTGAAACCTTTGCCCCTCTTTTACCAAATAAGAGAGCAGACTACCTTGCCCTAGTCAAGCATAGCCAGAACGTATCATGGTTTAATAGGGCCACTTTGATGCTTTCAAATGCACAAGAAAGGCCTCAGCAATATGCATCGGTGCACGCAGAATTGCATGGCTTCAAGCCTCAGATCTTGAACAGTGGGTTTGATAAGCTGGGCAACATACCTTGCACAGGTGAAAACCTTTTTTACAAAGACTGGCAGGATAAGTTCTCTCAAAGTCAGAAAACACTACTCTAAAGAGACTGTCTAAAACAACAGCTGACCCTGTCATAAAAAGGCAACTACACAGAAGTCTTTCTAAAATAAGAAGAAATTCTATTTTTCTCCTCCTGCCTAATACATAACACCCTCGAAAATAGAAACAGAAGGACCACTGCTATGAATACCTTAGTAGTTCCCAAGATGATGACATCTTGTACTAAAGCTACATCGAACAGAGCTTTCTCTTTATTTGCACCCCTGAACTGGAATTTACTTCCTCATGAAATTCGTTGTATCCAAAACCTTTTACAATTCAGGAAAGCCGTGAAGCATCACTTATTCACAAAATTCTACCCAGAAGTGACCCCGCATGTCTACTCAAACAACAGACCTCCAACGTGCACTAAACACCATATTACCTTAATTCAACCAGAAAATGGTTAAGCTCCACGATAGCTCCACATCCTCTGTTGATTCCCACCTCCCACATAAATTACGCAGATAATATCCACTTGAGCTAACATATTTATTTATTTAGTAAAAACATATATATATATATGATGTTGACTGTACATAGTTTTACCTGTTAATCCATGTTATATATTCCCATGTTCTATGTAAACTCAATGTTACTTGCATACATTGTTGTATATTTTGTTCAATGTACACCGCACTGATCTTAATAGCGCGGTATATAAGAAATGTTAAATAAATAAATAAATAAATAAATAAATTTAGTGGTGGTCTCCAGAAAATCTGCTCATAGTCACCTTTTCAAATGTCTCAATGCACCCTGACGATGGATACCTCCAAGTTGGGTTGGGGAGTACACCTGGGCGACCTGTCTACACAGGAGCTCTGGACAACACACGAGTCACACCTCAAAATCAATCTTTTGAACTTCATGCCATCTCAAATGCCTTCTAAGTGTTTCAAAACCACCTCGGAGCACAAGTCCTAGTCAGAGCAGACAATCAAGTAGCCATGTTCTTTGTGAACAAACAGGGAGGAACAGGCCCATGGCCCCTCTGTGAGGGAACTCTTAACCTGTGGTCCTTTGCCATCTCTCATCAAATGCACCTCCGAGCTGTGTATCTCCCGGGGAGCTCAATGTCTTGGCAGACAGGTTTTATTTATTTATTTATTTAGTTATCTTTTTCTTCTATACCGCCCCTTCCAGAGATCAAGGGCGGTTTACATAAAACAGTTAACAATTTTGCATACATTTGTATACTTTACATGGAACGGAATGGAACTATGTACAAGTAACATTACATAAAACAGTGTCTGAACTAAATTATTAGGAACTAATTACAAAGAGTATTAAATAACATGTATGTATGACATTTCGTATAGGTGGGTGCATTAGTTGAGGGGGGTCTGTCTAGGTTATCTCATGTTTACTATGAGTATGTTTCTGTGTTTGCTGGGGAGTGGTTCTCTGGTGGTAGGGGATTTCAAAATAGTCAGAGAAGAGGTAGGTTTTGAGCTCTTTTTTGAATTGATAAAGATCTTTCATCAATCGGAGAGTTATTGGGAGTTCATTCCAGAGGGTGGGGGCAGCAAAGGAGAATGGGCCTAGAGCTTGTGGTTTTCTTTGTTTTCCTGATAGTTGTTTGTAAGATGAGAGAGTGAGTTGCGTTTTGTCTACGTGTTCTTATATTTGATGGGGCGTATATTAGGGTGGACAAATGTGAGGGGGAGATGTCGTTGAGGAGTTTGAATGTTGTTAGTAGTATTTTATATTTTATTCGGCTGTTAATTGGAAGCCAATGTAGGTCAAATAGTACTGGGGTCACGTGGTCAGTTGGGCTTTTGAAATTACTTTGGCACATATGTTCTGTGCTCTTTGTAACAGATAAGTGTTTTTTATTGGAAGGCCAATTAGGAGACTATTACAATAGTCAAAGTGGGGGGTTGATGAGTGCACTGACTACAGATCTAAAGTCATGTGTGTCAAGGAGGGGTCTTAGGTGTTGCATTGTCTTAAGTTTGTAGAATATTGTTTTTACTGTCTGTTTTATGTGAGAGAGCATGGTGAGGGTGTGGTCTATTATGACTCCTAGGTATTTTACTTCTTTTTTTAACAGGTATAGTTCTCTTGTTTATTGTGATTGTTGTTGGGTAGTTGTCATCAGCAGCAGGTTGTCTTGTTATAAACATTGCTTCCGTTTTTTTTAAAGTTGATGCTGAGATAGTTGGTTTCAAGCCAAGAGGTGGTCTCGTTCATGCATTCGGAGAGGGTGTCATATTTGGGGCTGTTTGTGTTTATGGGGATGGCGAGCATTATGTCGTCAGCGTAAATGAAATGGTTAATGTTGTGTTTTTTAAATATACTTGTTATGGGTTGTAGGTACAGGTTGAAGAGGAGGGCGGAAAGTGCTGAACCTTGGGGAATTCCTTGTCCTTGGGGGAACGCTTCTGATTTGTCTTGACCTATTTGAACACGTATTAACCTGTGTGAGATGTATGACTTGAACCACTCAAGAACTGTCCCTCGTATTCCTAAGTTTTTTAGTCTATTGATCACTATGTTGTGGTTGATGCTATCAAATGCTGCAGATATATCTATAAAGAGAAGTAGGAAGCCTTGGTTGTTGTCATCTGTGCCTCTGATGAGAAGATCCATCAATGCAATTAGAGTTTCGACACCATGAAAGGGGCGGAAACCGAACTGGTGTGAATCAAGGGGTGTTTGCTCATCAATGTAATCTTGTAATTGAAGTTGTATGGTTTTTTTCTATTATTTTAGCAATGAATGGAATGCTTGCTATAGGTCTATATGAGTTTGGGTCTTTTGGGTCAAGTTTACTGTTTTTTAAGATGGGGCGTATCGAGGTGAGTTTCAGGGCATTCGGCATGATACCTTGTGCTAGTGACTGGTTAACTCTGTATTGAATGTTTTCAACAAGTGCATCTTTTGTGGACTTGATCCATGATACTGGGCATGGGTCAAGCGGGGAGGTTGTGGTCTTGATCATTGTTATAATTTTGAGGAGGTGTTTTCGTTCGATCATGTGAAAAGATGTCCATTCATTGTTGATTTTTGTATTTGATTGAAATATTATGGTTGAGATAGGGGTTTTTTCCTTTAGTTTCTCGGCAAAATGAGTTGCAAGGGTTTTTACGCTTATAGTGGATTGTTTAGGTTCTGAGCTTTGAGTTTTTGTCAATGTTTTCACAATCGCGAATAGTTCTCTTGGTTTATTGAGTGCTAAATTTATTACTTTGGAATGGTAGTCTCTTTTTGATTTGTTAATTGCATTCTTGTATTCATTGAGTATACTTGTATATTTGGTTTTGTTTTCATTTGATTTAGTTTTTCTCCATCTTTTTTCTTGTTTCCTCAGTTGTTTTTGTAACTTAGCAAGGTCTTTTGTGAACCATTTTTCAGATTTTTTTTTAGTTGTTTGAGTGAGTCCTGAGGGGGCAGCTGCTTCCTGGATTGTTAGGTTCCAGTGATCTATAGATGAGTTGGTGTCTGGTAGGTTTTTGTATAGTTTGGGCAATATTTTTTCGAGGAAAGAATTCTTATCAAAGTGGGTGAATCTTGAGTGGTGTGGAGTTATGTTTGTAGAGTTTGATGGGGTTTGTGCCATGAGGTTGAATGTTATCAAGTGATGGTCCGACCATGGTACTTCTGTTGTTGTTAGAGGGGTGAGTAGTTGGTGGTTGTTAAAGGGGGTAGGGAGGAAGATGAGATCTAATGAGTTACCTTTTGTGTGTGTGGGGTCGTGGATTATTTGATTATATCCCATTTGTGCCATGGAGTCCATGAAATTATCTGTTTGGGATTGGTTTAGAGAAGGTAGGTTCAAGTCACCTAGGATTATGAGTGGTTTGCTTTGGGACACTGTGCATGCGAGTTCAAGAATGGAGGAAAGGCTTTCTTGATCAGTTGATGGGGGTCGGTAGATAAGGGTGAATGCAAGGGTTTTATTTTCAATGTTGATGATGTCCATGCCATCAACATTGTTTGAGTTTGTTAAGGTGTATTGAAGGTGTTTTTTGGTGAGTATGAGGGCACCTCCTCCTCTTTTTATCTCTCGGTGGCATTTGAATACATCATATAGTGGTGTATTTAGTTGGTTAAGTATGATTGTGTCTGTGGGTGCAAGCCATGTCTCAGTAAAGAAGATGATGTCTGGGGTTTTTTCTCTTATCATGTCATTGACAATTGGTATCTTGTTTCTGATGGATCGCATGTTTATTAGGATGAGTTTTAATTTAGTAGCTATGTTGGGGGAGTCATTTACATTGCTATAATTTTGATGGTTTATCTGAATTAGTCTAGGATAGTGGCTGTGGGAGTTGTAGCGTGGGTAATGATTAGAAGAGTGAGGGTATTTTGGTGTGTATGGTAGATTTCGGTTAGGGTTATATATGACGGGAATGCTGTTATAGGGGGTGTGGTTGGGTTTGTATGTATAAAGCAAAGGTGCCTTATGTCCACTAATTATACATTTTATCTTCTGTAAACTGATGATATAAATAGTTATAGTCGCATGCCAAGTTGGCTATCCTGTGAAGTGTAATTCCCTGTTTTATCCAAGTTTGTATTCCTTTTTTATTGTAAAATCAGATACATGTTTATGTTCTGAATTTTTTGTTCGATGTAAACCGCGCTGATGTCAAATAGTGCGGTATATAAGAAATGTAAAATAAAATAAATAAATATGTTGTATCAAGAGAGCTGTTAGAAGGAGAGTACGGGAAAGGCTTTTAATTTTGATGGGGGCCATTGTGTGTTTTTTTGTTGGGGTATTTGGGTGTAAGGGAGACCTGTGTGGAAGAGATTAGTGGAGGTAGAGTTGGGTACAGTATGGTAATATCAAGTGGGTACAAATTTAGTTGGTACAATTTTAAATAAAACAATTTCTGATGCAGTTCAAAGATACATGTTGCAAGTTACAGTTTATAGATACACTTCTAGACAGATATGTTTTCTGGTACACTTCTAGACACACAAGTTAAAGTGTGTGGTAAGTGAGTAGCATGTAAGGTTGAAAACAGGTTTAAAACAGGTTCAGTCGGATCCTTCTTCCCCAAGAATACTATCTGTATCCGGACACAGTGTCCTACAACTTCCAGACCTGGGGAACTCCAGACATAGATCCATTTGCTACTCTGCAGAATGCCATGCATACTCACCTCTACACAAGGACTTCGACATCCAGCAACCAACAGGTGGATACCTTTCACCAACACTGGGGTCAGGGTCTGCTCTATGCTTTCTCTCCCATACCCTTCATTCCCAAGATGCTTTTCAACAGGGGCTCCATGATTCTCATAGCCCCTCACTGGCTGCAGCAACTGTGGTTTCCACTGCTACTACGTCTGACTCAAACTCAGCCTTTCCGATTAGGATCTGCGCCCGATCTCCTCTCCCAGGCTCACTGCTCCATCCCAATCCATAGTCTATCCGCCTCACAACTTGGCTGCTGAGAGCATAGCATTGCAGGACATTGATCTTCCTCAAGAAGTCAAGAAAATCCTACTCTCTTCCAGAAGGCCCTCCATCAGACTTTCGTATGCTTTCAAGTGGCGTAGATACTCTGTCTGGTGTTCTCAGAAATATCTCAATCCTTTTTCTGCTCCAGTGGAGTCACTCTTCCAGTATCTCCTCCACCTGTCCTCGACAGGTCTAAAGACCAACTCTGTGAGAGTCCATCTCAGTGCCATTGTGGCCTCTCACCACCCACTAGATGGACAGCCCATCTCCTCACACCCACTAGTAGCGCATTTCATGAGAGTTCTCCTGCTGTCCAAGTCACCCATCAAGCCACCTCTGGTGGCTTGGGACCTCAATATCATTCTAGTGCAGCTTCTCAAGCCGCCCTTTGAACCATTAACATAAGAGATGCCATACTGGGTCAGACCAAGATCTATCAAGCCCAGTATCCTGTTTCCAACAGTGGCCAATCTAGGTCACAAGTACCTAGCAGTTTCCCCAATGCTTGTTTTGGATCAAGCAGTAGATATTCTGGGTCCTCTTTAATAATGGTTTATGGCCCTTTCATCTAGGAACTTGTCCAAACCTTTAAACCCGGCTACACTAACAGCTTTTACTACATCCTCCAGCAGCAAATTCCAGAGTTTGATTACATATACAATGAAAAAATATTATTTTGTTAGTCTTAAATAGGTTACTCTAGCTTCATTGCATACCCCCTAGTCTTTCTATATTTTGATGTATTTCATTAGTCTTCAGTTGTCCTGAATGAAGCTGTTCTCGGCTGATCATTGGCCATGACCTTCCCTGAAGTTCCTGTCTTGGAAGGTACTCTTCCTCATTGCCCTCACTTCAGTTAGATGTATTAGTGAGCTTCAGACTCTGGTGGCGGACCCCCGCATACCCGGTTCCACTATGACAAGGTTGTCCTTTGGACTCTCCCACATTTTATGCCAAAGGTGTGTCTCCTTTTCATCTAGTCAATTTACCTTCCAATCTTCTTTCCTAGGCCGCATGCATTTTGAGCCGAAGCAACTCTGCACACTCTTGGCTGCAAGCTTGCATTGACTTTTTATCTCCAAGGAATTTAAGGTCATTATAAAGCCTCGCAGTTCATCTCGTTTGACCCTAGTCACTTGAGTCTACCTGTATCCAAACATATGTTCTCCAGGTGGATAGCGGACTGCATTTCATTTGCCTATGACAAAGCAGGACTCACCCTGGAAGGGCATATCACTGCTCACAAGGTTTGTGCCATGGCCACCTCAATGGCAAACCTACGCTTGGTAGCCATTGACGAAATTTGCAAGGCAGCAACTTGGTTTTCCGTCCATACCTTCGCTGCCCATTATTGTCTGGACAAGGACTCCCGCCGGGATGCCATATTTGGTCAAGCTGTATGCCAACACCTGTTTCAGACTTAGATGCAACTCCTACCCTCTGTCCCAGAAATCCATGTAGGATCCTTGACCTCTCAAGCCTATTCTGAGGCGAACCTCCACCGATTCTGAGGTCACTTCATCTGGCATCTTGCAGCTAGGGAGTTCTATATGTGAAGATTACATTCCTGCTTATTCCTGGAGATAGTGTAAATACTCACTGGGAGATCAGGAATTTAGTCTTTACAACCCACTCTCCTCCCCTAGGAGTTAAAGGGTTTCATTTACTTGTCATTCAGGCACAGTGGAGTGCTCCCAAAAGCTTTCCTATTGGACTCTGTGGAGCATTCCCGCACGGGCTCTGTCAGTACTGATGTCACCCATATGTGAAGACTAAATTCCTGCTGTTCTCAGAAATCACCTGTTACAGATGAGTAACTATGCTTTCTCCGGGGACAGCTGGAATCGGTCCTTGCAACCCTCCCTCCTCCCTGTGGAGTTGCTTTCTTTGCCGTCTTGTGCTAGGTTATCATACTGATACTACAAAAATAACTACTACTCTACCAATAATAGACCCAAAACAAAATAGAGTAAACCTAAAAAATGAGCAACCATGTATGTGAAATGTTAATGTCGGAAGTTACGCCATGAGGACCAAACGACCTCTTAAGGCTTAAACTTCCATTTTTCTCATTTGAAAAGCCTCGAAAAAAGCTTTTAAAATGTAGGCAAAATCACCACAAACAAGTGAAACCTACACCAACATATGTTAAAATTCAACTTTCTCAAATTTACGGCGTAACTTCCGACATTAACATTTCACATACATGGTTGCTCATTTTTTAGGTTATCATACTGAGGCAAGATGACACACTTAGGTGGGAAGGGGTCCACTCATGCGTGGTACATCTCCCAAAGGCTTTCTTTGAAAGCTGGGGAGAGGTTAGCATGAGAGCTCTATCGGCACTGATGTCACCCATATGTGAGGATTGATTCCTGCTGTCGCCAGAGAACACCTGTTACAGATGAGCAAACTACGCTTTAGGACTGCTCTTCATGGGTCAAGAAAAACCCCTCTTTATTACTTGTATCCCCTTAATGTGAAACTGCCCCTATTTAATTACTAATCATGCCAGTCTTTAAGGTTTCCACCCTGAACAGAAACTTATTTGTATAGCACACTTGATGAGGCCTGCGTTTTGCTAACTCTGCTGCATCGGGGGCATGTTACCCTGTATTATGGTATAGGGTTAATATTAAATGGAAGCCCACAGTCATCGTGTGTTGCCTCGAGGATCCTAATGATAGAACATTAGGCATTTCTACTAAAGGCAGAGTATCATTAAATGAGGCCCATTGGTGCTGAGTTTTACTCCTAGAATTCTGCATCTATTAACTATGAGCTGTCTGATTGAAGACCAAACCCTGTTTAGGATAACTCTCCAGAGGGTCGCCATGAGTCAACACTGACTTGACGGCACTTAACAACAGAATTCTGCAAACAAAATTCACATGCCTGTGTCAAAAGGTCTGAATTATTCAAAATTCAACATGCTTTGTCAAAATAATAAAACATATTGCTTTTGAGTGATACTTAATTTAAAATACAATGCAGAGTATGTGTTTCCAGAAACTGTTCATGTTTACTTGGCCATTATGCACAGCATAAAATTCTGATCTTGTCACATATGAATATATATCATGGCGTGATTTGAAGAAAGAACTGTGGTAATGATTTGTTGTTCATTCCTTCCTTTTTATTACCAGAAAAGTGTAAAAAATATGAGATAAAATAGACAGAGGAAAAGAACAGGAAGATTGCATCTACTGCACAGTCGAGAAGCAACCACATTGAAATTTTAAAATATAGCCTGAGTTACTTTCAATATTAGATCATACAGCAAAGTAATGTGTGCAAAGCAAAAGCTAAAATCACACAAATACCCCCTTTAAAATAGCCCTAAAACCCTTGTGGCAGTTCTCATTTTAATGAAGCTTTTTCTTTTTATGTTTGACTTTGTCAGGGAAGAACAAGAATGCAGACTGGAACACTCAAAGACCGCTTCATAGAAGCATTTCAGAAGGAAATCTAGCAAATGGCAAAGAGAGGATCTCATCATTTCTAAGATCACGGGCTTTCCTTCACGTTCTAAAGAAGAAATGCTAGTTCCTTATTTTCTTCCTTCCGGGAAGCAGCAGGGCAGGAACCTATTTTAGGATTTGGTGGTACCACCTTTGGCATGTGCTCATTTTTAGCACTGTTTATCTGAGTGGCCTTATACATAGGTTTATTGAAAAGGTTTTATTGATTATATAATGTATGCTTCACACAGTGTTTGTATACTTTTTTTATTAAAAAGAAAAATTTTGATTTAACAATGTGCAACTTTAAGTTTTAGCTAATGAATAAAGAAAAATTACCTTTTTGATTAACTATGAAACATTATCTTTTGTAATCATGTATAGCCCAGTGCTTAGAAGCAGTGGTTCTCTACCCCCCAGCCAGTCAGGCTTTCATTATATGCACAATGAATATGCATGAGATACATCTGCATAAAATGGAAGTAGTGCATGCAGATCGCTCTCAAGTATATTCATTATGGATATCCTGAAAACCTGACTGGCTTGGGGGTCCCAGAGGACTGGGTTGAGAACAACTGGGTAGAGCAACAGCCTAATATCTCAGAGATCAGGTTTTGATTCCCACTAGCACTCCTTTGTGACCTTGGGCAGGTCGCTTTACCCTTCATTGCCTCTGAAGAAAAGACCTGGCAATCTACTTCCGGTCATAACTTGCCAAGAAGACCCAGGGACAACTGGGTCGCCAGGAGTCAGCATTGACTTGATAACACTTGATTCTCTTTTTTTTTCATGGAATGCTCTACGAACAGGTATGTATAATTAAACTAAACAGTTTTCATCTCTTTAAAACTTTATGCATTAATTTTAATAATAGTAGTATCGTATAACTCAAGTGGGAGCTTAATGTCTCACTAGTAAAATAGCTTTCTTTTTTACTATTATGCATATGTCTTGTATTTATAGTTCAAAGAAAGCAGCATGAACAGAAATAAAAGGAGCAGACTGCTTCACAGGGTGAGAAATGAAATGGTCTGTTCCATGCCAAGTCAATGAGATGATATGGTGTAATATTAGTATAAAGATTTGGGATTTTGGTAGTCTTTGTTGCCTTGCATACAATTATTGCTCTAGTAAGAGCTCTTTTTTATAGAGGTCTCTTAGTACATCATAGTCCTGTTCATCATTTTTTTGGTCTCTTATATACAATTTATGCAGTCATTACAGCTCTAATTCATGGTTATACCAGTGTTTATAACACTATTATTTTCTAAATGAACCTTCCTCAGAAGCAGACTGGCATCTATCCTGAAACCAGCTCTTACTTTTGATGTATGCTAACTGCATCAACTCTGTGAAACCACTGCTTTGAATGTTGATTCCACGGATATGCTGAGAACTTTTGTATTTATCTCTAGCGGCTCCGTTTCCTTCTGCTGATGTATAGGTGTAGTGGTACTTCTGCCAAAGTGTGTTATACTCCTGCGCTGCCATTGAGGGCCAGCCATAGGGAGCGATGGCATATGTCAGACCGGAATGCCTGCTTCTGCACATACTACACTTAAAAGAAACATATACAGCCAGCTGTACTCACATACAAACTTTAAGGTATAATTCTTTTTTTTCCTTTGTGCTATGTTAAGCAAAGTTAAAGTCACAACCCCCCTCCCCCCAAATCTTCGCATGAAGCAAATATTACTGTCCACAAGAAATAACTTCATTCAGACCAATACTGGGAGTATATAGGTTCTTTTTTCTTATTTGCATCCAAGTGAGTAGAAAACAGATCTCGGGAAAACTATGAACATCTATTAGTGCTCCCTGCATCATCGATCCAAAAAACTTCTCCTATATTTATTCTTTTCTTATATTAATACTAATTTTTAATGTATTGATTAATATTGTTCAAATCCTCTATATTACAGCCATTATTAAAATATATTAGTGCACTTATCTGTAAGCCGCTGTGCACACCCCAAACACAGATGACGCCAAAGACATTTTGCAGAGATATGAGTTATGCACCTTACACAAAAGCCATTCTTAAAAACCTAAACCTCCTTTTTCCTTACAAATAAATTCTGGCAAGAGAAAAGTAAAAAAAATCTAACTAGCTCCCATTGTGCTATCACCTTAGATAAAGACACAAGCTTAAATAATACCTCACATTAACAATAAAGAACACACCTTCCTTATAAAGGGTGTAAACATGCTAAAAGCTCTTCCTTTTAAAATTTGTCATTAATTTCAAAATTGTTGTATGCCTACACCAGAATAGAAACACAATAGATCAAGAGCTCAGACTCGGGAGTTGTAACTAGTACAAAAGAACGGGAATCTTGGCAAAACCTCATATTCATACGTCATGTCTCAAAACTCAGAGTTTATTAAACTCACTTCTTAACCGATATCTAAAACCCATTCTTACCATATGTCTAGAACAGCACCATACTCAGATGCTGCATCATAAAACTCCCCACATTACTAGAAACTACATGCGGGCCCATAACTACCTACACCCATGATCAATGCACAAAAATGCTGATCCAGAAAAATCAGCCCGTAAAAAAAAAAAAACGTAGCCTATATAGCCCATAAAGCACAAAAAAACATGCCCATATCAACTTTTGATTATAGGGGTTTAAAAACCCCACAATGAAAAGCTACACGAGACATATCCCAGTGCTGTGGGAATTATTGTACTGCAACCACCAACATTGGCGTCAGCACTGTTCCTGTAAAACCAGAAAATCTATCCTGTCACACTGCAAACAATATAATAGCAATATGCCAAAATATTACTAACTTCCAATTATGAAGATTCCCGTTAATAGCGAACAGCACAGCTTAAAAGGCTTTTAATGCTACTTAGTGTCTCGGATACAAAGTCACGCATCCACACCTTGTATATTCCACGACGCAAGACACGTCAAAAAATGTAAAGGATATCACAAAAGGAATCTAGTTCTTTACAATTATTACAATAAATAAACTTCCCACCTTCAGGCATATAGCCAAACTTTAACAAACGTATCCCTCAAGGGAACTAACAATCCATGAAAAACAAATAAGAACTAAACAAAATGCACCCAAAACGCCATCAGAAAACATTAAATGTCATCACCCACCCCATTCAAAGAGAAACTGCATCGCTATATGGAGTACCAGATTTAAACATTTCCTACCCATGTCTCATCCGCACGTATTCTAGTCAGTATGCTTATTTAAATCCTTTGCCTCCACTGTGTTCAAACGAAAAATCCAACATTGCTCACATTTAATAAACGCTGTGAGTTTGGGGACATAACGTATGAATATGAGGTTTGCTCTAGATTCACCTTCCTTTGTACTGGTTACAACTTTAGAGTCTGAGCTCTTGATCTGTGTTTTATTCAAGGTGTAAGAATACAATGGACACCTAGGTAACAATTTTGAAATCCATGACAAATTTTAAAAGGAAAAGCTAACATATTTACACCCTTTATAAGGAAGGTGTTTGGATTTTTTTGACACCAGCAGTTTGATCGTGGCACAGTGCTAGTGTGTTCTTTATTGTTAATTTGGGGTATTATTTAGGCTTTTGTCTTTATTTAAAGAGAGAGCACATTGGGAGCTGGTTAGATGGGGGTTTTCTTTTCTTTTGCCAGAATCTATTTGTAAGGGAAGAGGAGGCTTAGTTTTTAAGACTAGCTTTTGTGTAAGGTGCATAACTCATATCCCTGTTTTTTTTACAGTACATTTTCTCCAAATAAAAGTACTGGGCCCCACCCCCTGATGAAGCTCCAGCGAAACGCCTTTAGCATTATCTGTGGCATTGGGGGTGCACAGCGGCTTACAGATAAGTGCGCTAATCATTTATATTTGAATGATGGCTGTAACACAGAGGATTTGAACAATATTAATTAATGCATTAGAAATTAGTATTCATATAAGGAAAGAATAACTATAGGAGGAGTTTTTTGGATCGATGACGCAAGGAGCACTAATTATGGGCTGACAATTTGATATTGCCCAAATAGTAATAAATGTTCATAGGTTTCTGAGCATTCTCCTTACTTACATGCAAATAAGAAAAAAGAACATATTTTAACCTATATACTCGCGATATTGGTTTGAATGACATTATTTCTTGTGGATGGTATACAAAGTTAAAGGTCATCTGACAGACTAATTTCCCTGGTGCACTCTTGCTAGTATTGGAGCTTTAAATCCCTCTGTCAATACTTTATACTATTGAGGTTACAAGGAGATGATACAAGTAATTTTATAATATATGTATTTTAGTTTAAATATATTGTGGCACAATATTGTATTACTAAGAAGTTGACCCCCCCCCCCCCCCGACTTCATGGGCAAGTGAACCTAATGTACTGATCTATATGAAACTTTTAGCCTATGTGAGAAGCCTCAAAAAGACAAATTGTGTCGTTCACTTTCAGCACTATGAGGGATCAAAAATCACACACGAGGTCTCAGTATAAAAAAACACTGCTGTCTTTAGGTTCACACTCAATAGCAGCAATTGTGTTATATGACATCAAAAAAAGGACTGGTCTCTTCAAATCAACTTAGGATCCTAAGTTGATTTGAAGAGTCCAGTCCTTTTTTTGTGGAAGCTGAGTATATTACTCTATTTTTTAGAGTTATTTTTCAGAGTTATTAATATCATAAGGACGGACATTTGTGTTTGATTTTACATGGTGGAGGTCATTGATGTCATATAACACAATTGCTGCTATTGGGTGCGAACCTAAAGACAGCAGTGTTTTTTTATAGTGAGACCTCGTGTGTGATTTTTGATCCTTCATAGTGCTTAAAGTGAACGACACAATTTGTCTTTTTGAAGTTTTGCATATCGTTCAGTGACCAATAGATTTTTTGTATGTGAGAAGCCTGACAGTATTTACAAAGATAACTTTACTTGAGCTATTACTGTAAATTGATTTTATTGAGGTATGCCCAATAACGTTTAAAATGCTTCATCTGTTTCATATTTAAACAGTGTTCATGCAGTTAGTTTCTCAACCTTTGTATTGAAATATGCTTGTTTTTAAAATTCTCTCTCAATATGCCATAATATTTGGAAACCTGTAAGAACTTTGGCATTTTAAACATTTGACTACATAACCTATTTTGGTTAGGTTCCAGTTTAGCCCAAGAACAATTTAGTCCTATTGAAAAAAGAAACTAAAACCTTTTTTTCTGACTGAGTTTGTTTTAACTCTTCAAATGCTAGCAGTCACGCTTTTAATGTGTGTTTACGTGACTGATGATCCCAAATGACGGCACTTGTATATATCAAGACGTTCTACAATTCTTTGCAGGTTTTATTTAATTGTTTGCAAACATTTTATTTTTATTTTATAAGTATAGTTAGCTTGAATGTTTCATTGTCAATTGTATAAAATCTTTATTGTGTTTGTAAAAAATGACTTCTATATGCTCAGGAAAATAAAGTTAAATCAATAGCAATGTGTCAAAACGTTGGGGGAAGGGGAGGCAAGTACACAACACAGTAACAAGAATGTGTAACTTTATTGTGGGGAATATTTGTGAAAGCACACATCCCCTGATAGTTCACCTATTCCCTTTGCACTATTTTCAGTGCTAGGGAGCAGAAATTAATCTGGAATTTTTTGAACATAAAATTGCCTCTATCAATAAACTTGAAGACATACAATAATTAAAATGTAATTGAATAATAGCTACTTAATGTGATGCCATGCACGATGATACTCAAGGCTCTTCTCAATAACCTAAAACTAAGTAGCTGATAATACTGCATTACCATAAGCCTGTCTCCATACCACCCCTTGATTCTGTCTTTGTGGTACTGCAAGTAATCATTCTCCTGACGCTTACGGAAGCTTCTTGTTCAGTATCGGGGCTGTAACTGAAAAAGCTCTGGACACTTTGCAGAGTAACTCTGTTAGGAGAATGCATCAAGGCACGTACTGTAAGATACCATAAACCCATCACATTTCTAGCTTTAAATGGAAGCATTAGCACCTTAAATCAGGACTAGGGGTTTTTTGTTTGTTTTGGAAACTGGTGAGGCTCTTGTAATGGGCAGAAAGTGATTTATTGCCTTTAACCCACTAGTTACCAAACTTAGGGTTGAGATCTCAAATGGGGTCACTTCATTAGTGGATGGTGTTACAGAAAAGAGGCTATTTTCCCTTCTCTCTGGACTTTCACTGTGACCTATGCCAAGTAGTGGCAGTCACTAGTCGGCATGTATCCTGTGAGCCAATGAACATTCATTGGCCCTTTCTACCTCCTGGCTAAGCTTCCTGTTTGACTGGAAACCCATGCTGAGTACTGGGGTCTGTAAGCACACACTGAAGACTGACACGAGATCCTGTGCTGACCGCTGCTGCCATGCTGAGTACTGGGGTCTGTAAGCACACACTTCTCATTGACACAAGAGATCCTGTGCTGACTGCTGTTGCCACTACTGTTGCTGCTGCCTTCCTGCTTTTAGATGAGGCAGAGGAAGGAGGCTGGAGATCTGCTTTTCTGACTTCATAATCATCTGGGCTCACATGTATTTTCACTTGTTAAAATGAGGTCTTATGGGATAAAAGTTTGTAAAGCACTGTTTTAGCCTATCACTTGCGCTGTGGTAAGCTTGCAAAAGTTGAATTGCAACAACGATCCTTTTTACAATCCACATCCTGCATTTGCTTAATTAAGTGTATCAAAATCAAATTAAGCACCCTGCATGCAACTTATCCAGGGACAGAAAGCGTAGTTACTCACCTGTAACATGTGTTCTCGAGGGACAGCAGGAATCAGCCCTCACATATAGGTGACATCAGCACCGACAGAGCCCTGTGCGGAGCATTTTCCCAGCTTTCAAAGAAACCTTTGGGAATGCTATCACACATGCATGGTCCCCCCCCTCCCCCCCCCCCAAGGATGCCATCTTGCTCAGTCAGATGACATAGCTTAGGCAAAAGGTGAAAAGGTAAAGGAGGCAACTCCTAGGGGAGGAGAGAGGGTTGTGAGGACTGATTCCTGCTGTCCCTGGAGAACACCTATTACAGGTGAGTAACTACACTTTCTCCAGGAAGAAGCAGGAAGTCGGTCCTCACATATGGGACTCCCTAACTCCAGGCTGCCGGGGACCAAACCATGACAGCACCAATGGCTACCAATAGGGATGCTGTGCGTTGCAGAGGGTGAGCCCCTATCAAGAGACTCTGCAGACTCCAGCATCACCATGGCTCCGGTAGCCTGAACACAGAAGGGTTGGAGGACAGGAGTTGCCTGTACACTGAGAATGCTTCGGATTACTGCCTGGCCAAAGGCACTGTCCCTGCTGGACTCACTCTCGAGGCAGTAGTGAGCTGTGAACATATGCACTGAAGACCAGGTGATGGCATAAGAACATAAGAGATGCCATACTGGGTCAGACCAAGGTCCATCAAGCCCAGTATCCTGTTTCCAACAGTGGCCAATCTAGGTCATAAGTACCTAGCAGTTTCCCCAAAAGACACAGGTTCCACAATGCTTGTATTGGGTCAAGCAGTGATATCCCAGGTCCCTTTTAATAACGGTTTATGGATCTTTCCTCCAGGAACTTGTCCAAACCTTTTTTCAATGCAGCTGCACTAACAGCTTTTACTACATCCTCCAGTAACACATTCCAGAGTTTGATTACATGTTGAGTGAAAAAATATTTTCTCTTATTAGTCTTAAATAGGTTACCCTGTAGCTTCATTGCATGTCCCCTAGTCTTTCTATATTCTGATGACATAAACAATCAATCTACGTTTACCCTACTACTACTACTAAGCATTTATAAAGCGCTACCAGGTGCACGCAGTGCTGTACAATGAAAACACAAAAAGACAGTCCCTGCTCAAAAGAGCTTACAAGCTAAAAAGACAAAGCAAGAAAAGGAGTAGAAAAAAGATAAGAACAAGGGCAAAGAGACAAGAGCAGGCGAGACGGGACAAAGGAAAGAGGTAAGAATAAGTATAAGAGGAAGAAAGAAAGGTGAAATAAGAGGGGAAGGAAGGAGAACAGCAAAATCAAGAGCCAAAGGCAGAGGCGAAAAGATGAGCTTTTAACTTGTTTGAAGAGGGGTAAAGAAGATGCCTGACGTATAGACAAAGGAACTTTTTTCCAAACATAACGAGCAGCAAGGTGAAAAGAGCGGAATCGAGTTGGCAATAGAGGAGAAGAGCATAGCAAGAAGCAACGGAAGAAGAACGGAGTACACGAGGGGGGAAATAGGGAGAAATGAGAGAAGAAAGGTACTGAGGAGCCACAGAGTGAATGCATTAATAGGTCTGAAGGAGAAGCTTAAAGTGAATACGGAAACGGATAGGGAGCCAGTGAAGAGATTTGAGGAGAGGAGTGATGTGGGCAAAACGAGGCTGACGGAAAATCAAACGGGCAGTGGAGTGCTGAATAGACTGAAGAGGGAAGAGATGAGACTGAGGAAAACCAGCAAGGAGGAGGTTACAATAATCAAGGCGGGAGGTGATTAGGGAATGGATGAGGGTTTTAGTAGTGAGCTCAGAGAGAAAGGGATTTTGCCAATGTTGAAGAGAAAGAAGCGACAGGTCTTAGCGATGAGTTTTCTTAGGTTTACCGTTCCACTCCATTCATTAATTTATAGACCTGTATCATATCTCCTCTCAGCTGTCTCTTTTCCAGGTTGAAGAGCCCTAACCTTTTTAGCCTCTCTTCATAGGAGTATCCTTCCATCCCCTTAACCATTTTGGTGGCTCTTCTCTGTACCTTTAATAACGCTATATTTTTTTAAGATAGGGCGACCAGAATTGCACGCAATATTCAAGGTGCTGTTGCACCATGGAACGATACAGAGGCATTATAATATCCTTTGTTTTATTTTCCATTCCTTATGATACCTAGCATTCTATTTGCTCTCTTGGCCGCCGCTGCACATTGGGCGGAGGGTTTTAACATATTATCCACGATGATGCCTAAATCTTTTTCCTGGGTGGTGGTTCCCAATGTGGAACCTTGCATCTCTTTGATAGCCCTTGCAGCCTGTCTTCACCCAATCTCACTCTTTCATAGCCCCCGCACACTGTCTTCTCCCAGTCTCTCTCTTTCATATCCCCCAAACCCTGCTTCACCCACTCTGTCTTTCTTTATTGCCCCCGCACCCTGTCTTCACCCAGCCTCTCTTTTTTAATAGCACCCGGACCCTGTCTTCACTTAGTCTCACTCTCTCATAGCCCCTGAACCCTGTTTTCACAAAGCCCTCTTCCTTTCATAGCCCCTGCACCCTTCCTTCGCACAATCTTTCATAGCCCTCACACCCTGTCTTCACCCAGGCTCTCTTTCTTTCATAGCCCCTGCACTCTCTTTACCCAGTCTCTCTTGCTTTCATAGTCCCTGCACCCTGCCTTCATCCAATCTCTTTCATAACCCCTACACCCAGTCTCTTTCTTTCATAGCCCCCGCACCCTGCCTTCACCCATTCTCTTTCATAGCCCACACCCTGTCTTCACCCAGTCTCTCTCTTTCATAGCCCCTGCACCCTACTTTCACTCAATCTCCCTTTCATAACCCCTGCACCCTGTCTTCACCCAGTCTCTCTCTTTCATAGCCCCTGCACCCTGCCTTCACTCAATCTCCCTTTCATAACCCCTGTACCCTGTCTTCACCCAGTCTCTCTTTCATAGCCCCCAACCCTTCCTTCACCCAATCTGTCTTTCTTTATTTCCCCCACACCCTGTCTTCACCCACTCTTTCATAGCCCCATGCCCTGTCTTCACCCCTTTGCTCTCTCATTCATAGCCCTCACACCCTGTCTTTACCCAGTCTCTCTCTCTCATAACCCCCAACCCTACCTTCACCCAATCTTTCATAGCCCCCGCACCGTCTTCTCCCAATTTCTCTCATAGCTCCCGCACCGTCTTCTCCCAATCTCTCTCTTTCGTACCCACCCTACCCCATCTTCACCCAGTCCTTCTTTTTCATAGCCCCTGCACCCTGTCTTAACCCAGTCTTTCTTTAATAGCCCCGTACCCTTCCTTCACACAATCTTTCATAGCCCCACACCTTGTCCTTCACCCAGTCTCTTTCTTTCATATCCCCTGCACCCTGCCTTCACCCAATCTCCCTTTCAGAGCCCCCACACCCTGCCTTCACCCAATCTCCTTCAGGGCCCCTGCACGCTGCCTTCACCAAATATCCCTTTGAGAGCCCCCGCAACCTGTCTTCACCCCAGTCTCACTCTCTTTCATAGCCCCCCACACCATGTGTTTACCTAATCTTTCATTGCCCCTGCACCCTGTCTTCATCTAGTCTCTTTCATAGCCCCCACATCCTGTCTTTACCCAGTCTCACTCTTTCATAGTCCCTGTACCCTTTATCCAGTCTCTCTCCCTCTTTCATAGCCCCCCCCCCCCGCACCCTGTCTTCACCCAGTCTTTCTTTGCCCCCCCCCCCGCACCCTGTCTTCACCCAGTCTTTCATAGCCCCTGCATGCTGTCTTCACCCAGCCACTCTTTCATAGCCCCCACACACTGCCTTCAACCATTCTCTTTCATAACCCCCACATGCTATCTACCCAGTCTTTCTTTCATAGCCCCGCACCCTCTCTAAACCCAGTCTCTTTTTTTCATAGCACCAGCACCCTGTCTTTACCCAGTCTTTCTTTCATAGCCCCACATCCTGTTTTCACCCAGTCTCTCTCTTTCATAGCCCCTGCAGCCTGTCTTCTCCCAGTCTCTTTCATAGCACCCGCACCCTGTCTTCACCCAGTCTCTCTTTCATAGCCCCTGCAGCCTGTCTTCTCCCAGTCTCTCTTTCATAGCCCCTGCACCCTGTCTTTACCCAGTCTCTTTTCTCTTTCTTTCATAGCCCCCTTCTCTACCTTCACCCAGTCTCTCTCTTTCATAGCCCATGCACCATGTCTTCATCCAGCCTCTTTCTTTCAAAGTCCCTGCACCCTGTCTTCATCTAGCCTCTTTCTTTCATACCCACCGTACCCTGTCTTCACCCAGGCTTTCATTGCCCCTACACGCTGTCTTCACCCAGTCACACATGCTCTTTCATAGTCCTTACACCCTGCCTTCACCCAGTCTTTCATGGCTTCTGCACTCTGTCTTTACCCAGTCACACACACACTTTCTTTCATATCCTCTGCACCCTGCCTTCAACCATTCTCTTTTATAGCCCCCACACTGCTGTCTTAGAAACATAGAAATATGACGACAGAAAAAGACCACATGGCCTATCTAGTCTGTCCTTCCATATCAACAACTACAACAGTCCCCCTTTTACCTTTAGAGATCCTCTGTGTTTGTCCCATGCTTTTTTGAATTCAGTTACTGTCCTCTACCACCTCCACTGGGAGAATATTCCATGGATCCACTACTCTTCGTAAAGAAATATTTCCACATATCACTCCTGAATCTTTCTCCCTTCACCCTCATCCCATGTCCCCTCGTAGCAGAACTTGCTTTCAATTGAAAGAGGCTCTCTCCCTGAATATGCCATGGAGATATTTAAACATCTCAATCATATCACCTCTATCCCGCCTTTCCCCTAAGGTGTACATATTAAGATCCTTAAGTCTGTCCTCATATGCTTTATAATGAAGACCACTAATCATTTTAGTATCCACCCTCTGCACCGACTCCATCCTGTTCACATCCTTTTGAAGGTGTGGTCTCCAGAATTGCACACTATACTCCAAATGAGGTCTCACCAAAGACTTATACAGAGGCATTATCACCTCCTTTTTTTCTGCTATCCATTCCTCTCCATATGCACCCAAGCATCCACCTAGCTTTTGCTGTCGCCTTTTCTACCTGTTTAGCTACTTTAAGATCATCAGACACAACCATGCCAGATCCCGCTCTTCTTTAGTGGACAAAAGTACTTCACCTAGTCTCTCTCTCTCTTTCTTTCATAGCCTCCGTATCCTGTCTTTCTTTCAGCCCTCCCTCAAATCCTCCACTGATTTCTCGGACTGGGAGATTGAGGACAAGGAATCCCCAGACAGTTGCTGACACCGTGATGTGCCCTCTGATCCATCCCCCTCTGAGCCACGACACTGGTCTCTGCCCAAGGTCTTGGTGTTCCTTGATTCCATATGGGACATGTCGAAGGTGCTGGCATTTGTTCCTGACTCAGAGGAGGACCCTCGCATGGAGGAGCTCAAGATCCTCCAGTATGAGTCCCCTCAAGGGAAGCACCTACAGTACCTGTCCCACCCATCCTGGAATGGCTGCTCCTCCACATGTGTGAAACACTGGCATTGTCGCCCATCGTGAGCCAATGGTTTGACTCAGTTTATCGAGTCCGCGGAGCCCCAGCTTCCAGCAAGCACAGCTGCTGCGTAACTCCATGGTGGTGAAGTCAGCCATGTGTCGACTTAAGAGCCAGAAGATGCACTCCTCGGTGCCCCAGGTAGAGAGGCCTGCCCCCTGGATGCCCTTGGCAGAAAGTGCTACCAGAGACCAATGCTTATCAGCCAGATCCAGGCATACCAGCTGTACATGGGTATGCCCCTGAGCGACCTGGTGTAGGAGCTCGCCAGATTCATGGCTGGTCTCTCTTTGGAGCTCCTCCAACCGTTCCAGAACTTGGCCAAAGCTGTCCATGTGTGCTCCAAGTTTGACTCAAACAGCTTTTAATAGCTTTGAGTCGGCAGCTACTATAGCCATGGCGGTCATCTGTGCCTGATGCCAGGCTTGGCTAAAGCAGTCCAGCCTGGAGCAATGGGTTCAGGACAAATTGGTCGATGTCCCCTTCCAGGCTGGCCAAACCCATGACTGATAAGGCTGCAGAGTGGGAGACCTAATTCATGACAAGGACCAGGCTCTCCAAGATGACCTCTACCCTCCCCAATGGAAGGACTTCAGTAAAAAGCCCCCTTACTCGAGGAAGGAAACTGCTTACAGAAACTACCCGCAGTATCAGAGCTCCATCAGCAGGCCAAGGGACACAGGCATGGCTCTCATAAGGCCTCCAAGCCCTAGGCACCAGCCCTGGCCCAGCATGGCAGGAGTTTTTGACTCCTTGAGCATAGCATTTCCACCCCCAGGAGGTTAGCAGCCCACAGGGGGACATCTGGTCCACCTTTTCCACCAATGGCCAGCCATCACCACTGATACTTGGGTATTTCAGGTGGTTCAGGAGGGTTACCTCCTCCACCTTGGACAGATGCCTTCCTCTTTCTTCCCAGGAGAACCCCCAGGACTCCCCTTCACCGTGATCTACTACTGTAAGAACTCGCAGGTCTCCTTGAGGATATGGAATTGATACCGGTGCCCCAGCATTTCCAGGGCAAAGGGTTCTACTCCCGTTACTTCCTCGTACCCAAGGGAACGGGGGGCCCTCGGCCCATCTTGGCCTTATGGGACCTAAACAGGTTCCTGCTGAAGGAGAAGTTTGATGCTGTTCCTTGGAACACTGTTGCTTTACCTCCAGTAGGGAGATTGGCAAAGCTCTTTGGATCTGAAGGATGCCTATTCTCAAATCCTCATCCATCCAGCAGCAGGCAGTATCTCAGGTTCATGGTGGGGGGAGGCTAATATCAGCACAAGCTACTGCCCTATGGCCTTGCCTCTGCCCCCAGAGTCTTCACCAAATGCCTGGTAGTAGTCACGGCCTACCTCCGTCTCCAAGAGGCCTTAGTCTTTCTCTACCTGGATGACTGGCTCCACATCCTGCATCATCTGGGGTTTGTGATAAACCACCCCAAGTCCCACCACCTCCCGACAGTGTCTGGAGTTCATTGGGGCAAGGCTAGATACTTTTCAAGCCTGAGCCTTCCTCCCTCTGGACAGGGCTGACCATCTCAGGGAACTGGCCACAGATGTACAGCACCAACCCTCAGTGTGTGCTTGTCTCCTGCTGCGCCTACTCGGCCACATTGCCTCTACGGTCCATGTTACCCCAGATACCTGTCTTCATATGAGGGCAGCCGAGTGGTGCCTCCGCTCCCAGTGGACACAGGCCATGGGCTGACTGCGAGACAGTGTGTCAGTGACCTGCCAGCTGATGGAATCCCTTGGCTGGTGGCAGGCCACACAGCATCTTCAAGCGGGAATGGCCTTTCAGACCCACACCCCAAGAGAATCATCACAGATGCCTCCTTGTTGGACTGGGGAGTGAATTGCGAGGAACTCTACATTCAGGGAAGTTGGTCCAAGGTGGAAAGTCAGCAGGAGATCAATCTCCTGGAGCTCCGGGCCATATTCCTGGCTCTCCGGGTCTTCCGCCACCGTCTGTAGCATCAGTTAGTGCTGGTCCAAATGATCGCAACAAACAAGGGGGCATAGGGTCCCGCACCCTCTGCCAGGAAGCAGTGGCTCTCTGCTCCTATGCGATTTGCCAAGGGTTGCTTCTGCGGGTGGTGTACCTGCCAGGCCAGGACAATGCCCTGGCAGACAGACTGAGCAGGGTCCTTCAGCCACACGACTGGTGGCTGGACCCCAGAGTGGCCAATCGGCTCTTCTGGCTTTGGGGGACCCCACTAGTGGATCTCTTTGCCAGCCCGGACAACTCCCAGTTGCCCCGCTTTTGCTCTCAGCAGTCCCACCCTGTCCTGGGTGGCTGCAGATGCATTCCTCATCCCATGGTCAGAGGGTCTTCTGTACGCCTTCCTGCCCATGCCCCCCCAAAATTCTTTGCGACAGGGCATCACTGATCCTAGTAGCCCCACAGTGGCTCAGGCAACCGTGGTTCCTGCTGCTCTTCTGCTTGTCTAGGGAGGTCCCTGTCCCTCTGGGGAGTGCCCTGGGTTACTGTCTCAGGAAGAGGGCTCTCTTTTACACCCCAGCCTAGGGTCCCTATCACTGACAGAATGACTGCTGAAAGGGTAGCCTTAGCCCCTTTCATCCTCTCGGGGGGGGGGGTGGGGGGAGTGAAGGAGGTCGTCTTGGCCTCCTGAAAGACCTCCACTAAGCGGACCTACACCTTCAAATGGTGCAGCTTTTCGGTATGGTGTGCAGAGCGACTTGTGAATCCGTTCTCATGCTTGGCACAGCTGGTTCTGCAATACTTGCTTCATCTGTCACCAGCCAGGCTCAAATCCAAGTCCATAAGGGGGCACCTGAGTGCTCCTGCAGCGCACTACCACCTCATCGAGGGCAAGCCCCTCTCTGTGCAGCCTCTCGTAACCCACTTCCTGCAGGGTCTTCTGTTGTCCAAGCCCCCATCCACCTACCAGTGGCTGAGTGGGATCTCAACATGGTGGTGTCGCAGCTCACTGGGCCGCCATTCGAGCCCCTGGCTACCTGCCACCTGAGGTGTATCTCATGGAAAGTCATCTTCCTGGTGATGCTCACATCCACTTAGAGGGTCAGTGAGCTCCATGTCTTGGTGGCAGAGCCAACTACACCAGGTTCTACAAGAACAGGGTCATGCTCCGCACGCATCCCAAATTCCTTCTGAAGGTGGTGTCCCCATTCCACCTCATTCAAGAGGTGGTGCTCCCCACCTTTTTTCCACGGTCCTATGCCAGCAGGGTGGAGACTGTCTTTCATACTCTGGACTGTAAGAGGGCCCTTTCCTGCTATCTTCAACGTACCCAGGGCCACATCAAGTGCCCCAACCTTTCGTCTCCTTTGACCCCAGTGAGCTGGGGGAGGTGGTGACCAAGTGGACTCTGTCCACCTGGGTGGTGAATTGTATTGCCCTTGCCTATGAGCAGACTGGGCTCTTGCTGGAGGGCTGGATCATGATGCACAACATCAGGGTCATGGTGGCCTCTGGGACAAACCTGCGCTCCGTCCCGATAACAGACATCTGCTGAGTCGCCACCTGGTCTTCGGTCCAAATCTTTGCAGCTCGTTACTGCCTGGAAAGGGAGTCCTGATGGAACAGCAGCTTCAGCCAGGCTGTACTCCGTAGTCTGGGGTTTAGGCAACTCCGACCCTTCTGTGTTCAGGCTACTGGAGTGCTGGTTCCTTACTGGACACATGAGCCATTCTGGAGTCTGGATCCTTGGACTCAATTGCTGCTGCTCACAGCTCCCCTTGGGGGCATCCGTGTTTTTCTATGGGCTTTCGGTAACCTCTAGCTAGAGAGTCCCATATGTAAGGACTGGCTTCCTGCTTGTTCCCAGAGAAAGTGTAGTTACTCACCTGTTACAGGTGTTCTTTGGGGACAGCAGAAATCAGTCCTCGCAACCCTCCCTCCTCCCCATGAAGTTTGATTCCTTGATGATTTATTTTTGCCGCCTTAGCTATGTCATGAGACTGAGGCAAGATGGCTCCCTTGGGCGGGAAGTGGATCATGCATGGTGGCATCTCCTAAAGGCTTTCTTTGAAAACTGGGGAGATGCTTCTGCGAGAGCTCTTTCTGCTCCAATGTCGCCCATATGTGAGGACTGAGTCCTACTATCTCTGGAGAACACCTGTTACAGGTGAGTAACAAACCTGGCTACAACATCTATAATTGTCCCCGTTCAAACAAAAGAGGAGGAGGAGTCCTCATCATCGCCAAAGCCTCCTTTCTCCTAACAAACACATCTCAAAGCTCAAATGACGGCATTGACTTTCTCAGAGTGGAAAACAAGACTATATCCATCTGTCTGATCTACAGACCCCCCACATCACCACACGAAAGCCTAGCCACTGTCCTGGAAGTTATCAACACCACCTCAATCAAAAAACAACAGATCATTCTAGGAGACCTAAATCTTGCATCAGTCTCTACAGTACAAGCAAGAATCTTCCTTGAAGCCATGGAGCAACTTGGATACAAACAAATAATCCACGACGCTACACATATCAAAGGCAACACTCTGGATATGGTGTTTCTGCCCTCCAAACGTCAGGAACTAAGGCAAACCAAACTGCAAATAACCCAGGTACCATGGTCTGACCATTACCAAATAGAATTCGCATTACACCTCCCCGCCGCTCCGGAACGTCCTCAACCCAACCCAGCTGCAAACCTACAAAGGAGATTCCAAAAATTTGATAAAGAAGCCCTAATAGCATCCATAACATCTCACATCACCCTGGAACACCCGGACCTCGAGAAATTAGTGAGACAATTGAATGAAGGAATCGAAGCAATTGCACAACCAGCCCTAATACCCCCAACCAACTCAACCAACCCCAAAACTGAACTGTGGTACACCTCTACCCTAAGAGGACTGAAGATAGACCTGCGTAAACAAGAAAGAAGGTGGAGAAAATCCAAAGCCGAAGAACATAGAAGGGAATACCTTAAACTTCTCACAACGTATAAGCATGAAATCAATCTGGCAAAAAAAAACACACCACACCAGCATACTCAGTAAAGCCCTCAACAGACCCAGAGAACTTTTCGAACTTGTCAAAGCACTCATCAAGATGTCCCAAGCTACAAATCAAAACGGGACAATGACGGCCCAAACTCTAGCCGATCATTATGCCAGCAAGCTTAACCCTCAAGATACCAAGCTAAACCTACAAACACTCGCACACCCCACTCATGAGATGGATGCAGTCATCACCCAGCAAAAAACCCACACGTCTGAGAGTGCAAACCAGTACCAAGAATGGGACACCTTCCGAAACATAGATGACAGGCAAATCCTGAACATAATTACCAACTTAAACACCACAACCTCCCCCCTCGATCCATGCCCAGCAGCCTGGATCAAGGCTGTGAAGCAAGAAGCTGCCAAGTATATCGCCTATATAGTAAACCAATCTCTACTGCAAGGGAGGATCATGCCAGCACAGCTCAAGCAATCCCTCATACGACCCATCCTGAAAAACAAAACTCTTAACGAGAACGACCCAACCTCCTACCGCCCGATATCGAGCATACCCTTCCTAGCCAAGATCATCGAAAAGGCTGTCCAGCAACAATTGCAAGACCACATCGATGTCATCAATGCCCTTGATGAACACCAATACAGCTTCCGCCAACATCATGGTGTGGAAACTCTCCTACTAGCCCTAATGAACAAACTACTCAAAGGTCTTGAAAACAGAAACAAAATGTACATGCTCATTTTCATAGACATATCAGCCGCCTTTGATTCAGTGCATCATGCCACACTCCTGGACAGACTTGCTTCCATAGGCATATCAGGGACCCCACTGAAATGGTTCTCGTCTTACATAATCAACAGAATGCAGCAGGTTCAATTCAACAACGCTAAGGCCTTTGCCTTCCCTCAAACCCAAGGCATACCGCAAGGCTCTGCCCTATCCTCACTCCTGTTCAACCTATACCTACAACCTATTTGCGACATACTACAGGACCACAAGATCAGTTACCACATCTATGCAGATGACCTGATGCTTTACACTCATCTCGACATAAACAAACCCAACCTCAACCAACTTGAAAAATGCCTAAACGAACTACAAAATTGGCTGCAACGGAATAATATGTCAATAAACCATAAAAAAACCGAAGTGATGTGCATTTCCAGAAAACCTAACTTCAACCCACCACCAACAGTCACCATGAATAATAACGTTTATACCACAAAGCCCAAAATAAAATACCTAGGTGTAATGCTGGACAGCAACCTAAACATGGACAAGCACCTCCGAATTACCAATCGGGCCATTTTCCACAAATTAAAAATCCTGCAACCGCTACGGAATATTATTGATCACACCGACTTCAGGACAGTGGCACAAGCCCTCATCATTCCCCACCTGGACTACTGCAACGCCATATTACAAGGACTGCCCAAAAAAACCCTTAACATACTTCAACTGGCACAAAACGTAGCAGCCAGAATCATCATGAAGAAACGTCTAACTGAGCACATCACTCCTGCACTAATTGAGCTACATTGGCTCCCCATCACGGCCCGCATCCAATATAAGATCTTAGTAACCACATTCAAGCTCATTCATAATGTAGCACCCTCATACCTCAACACCTTAATCTCCGCACAACCAATCAACAGAAGCAGAAGAACAGTAAATGGCAACACCCTTCATGTCCCGAGTAGCCTGAGAAATTGCAATGCAAACACCACTAAGAGAGCGTTCTCCTTTATTGCTCCACTACTTTGGAACCAACTGCCCTATGAACTGAGAGCAAACAAAGACTTGAAGGACTTCAGGAAAAAGCTTAAGACTCACCTCTTTCAGACTCATTACAACCTAACCTAGTCAGAACAACGTAATACTTTTCGAACAACATGCCCATTGAAAATAATCATATCAAGAAATGCGTCCTGTAATTATGTAATTTATGTATATATGTAAAGCCTCCTCTCAAGCAATCAAATGTAAATCTGTAACCGTTTGATGTGACTATTACCCATCCCTGCAATCATACTGTATGCTCTAATTCTGGCCTGTACAGCCTCACCCTTATGTATAGAAAACCGCTGCTGATCGCTGGAAGTAGTGGGATACAAGTGTACACTAAATAAATAAATGCTTTTTGTATTCTTCAGACTTGTCCATAGGGGAAAAAAAAATCAGTACAGGAACCAACACAATATGACACAATGGCAGGATTCCCCTTTCCTCCATTTGTAGAGTTGGACATGGCTCTACAGGGGACGACCATGGTAAAATGTGACTTGGTAGGGAAGCAGTAGCGACTGGTGGAGTATGTGATGGTGGTATGATGTATATCTCTCCATGGGCAAGATTTATTGGTTTGTGTGAGCATATGAAAAGATGTCAGAGGGTGAGGGGGAATTTATTTACAGTATGTGTGTCTGTCATAGGTGTGTGTGTGTATGCTGGCAGTGTGTCTCTCTCATGGCAGGTGTCAGTGGCGTGTGTGTATTGGGGGTGTGGACGTCTTGGCTGTGTGTGTTGGGGTCCTATATATGTCTGGTCAGATAGCTTTCTCATTCTCTTGTACATTTCCCTGTCCCTGCACAGCACTCCCCCTCCCTACCCTTGACCACGCTCCCTCTCTTCCTTTCCCACCACCCACCCCCATACACTCCTTCCCTTCCTTCCTTTTCCCTGCCATTTACTCCCTCTCTCTCTTTTCTCACATAGTCTACCTTCCATACCCTCCTTGGACTCTCTCAACTTCCCTCCTCACCCACCACTTTCCACTATCCTTGCACTTGTCCTTTTTTCCTACCTCTTCTTTAATACCACCCCTTCTTTTATGACCCCCTCGCCCCACCCTTCTTGTTTCCTTTGTCCCTACCCCTTCCCTTTTGCTGTGCTCCCATACCCCAACCACTCACTTCTCATTCATCCTCTCTTATCCCAAACTCTGCACCAGCTCTTCAGCGCTGCTGGGGCTGTTTCATACTGGTGAAGCCTGGGGTCTCCCACTGGGGCTCTGGCAGTGCTGGGGCCTCCCAATGTCAGTGGGAGATGAGTGACTCCTGCCAGCTGTTCAGCAGTTCTGGGCCTGCTCTGTGTTGGTGGAAGCTACGGTCTCCCACCAGCTCTTCAGTATTTGATGTTGCTATGCCCTGCTTATCGGGAATCCTATAAATCTGTGGGCACATGTGCCACTAAACAGATGTGCACAGACAGGCAAGCAGATAGGTCCTCTTCAATAGGCACTATCGCTTATGCAAAGCATGCCTAATAATAAACATCAAGCAAAAGTCAACAAAATAAAAAAATAAAAACCCAAGAAAATTGTTTTAATACTATGGTCTCCTTTATAAAAGCTGCAGAGAGTCTCTTTCATTGGCCTGTTTCTATTCAAACTGGCAGGTTGGATGAGTTGTAAAACAAAATTGAGACATGTTTCAATGCTTTTTTTGAAAGAGAAAAAGAAGAACTTTTTAGCATTGAATTGTAGCCTAATTCAACAAAGTTTCTCCCTTTAAAGCAGCTCTGAATTTTCTGCCTTTTTTTATGACAAGCTAAATGGTTTGTTTGAAATCCTGTCAATGAAAAAGAGGGTTTCTTGTGTTAGATTCTGAATTCCAAACATTTATATGACTAAAGGTTTGGGCACTTGCAAAAACTGACTTTAGTAGTCTGACTAGAAGACCATTCTTACCTGATAACTTCATTTTAATAATGCTTTTAAACACAAATGTCCTGTGTGTAATTGTCTTTAGCTGTTCATTAAGCTCCTTTTCCTCAAGGTGCAGAAGCCACCTTTCAACAGGGAGAGGAGAAATCAGTCAGTGGGCGTGTAAAACTGATGCCTCATTAATGATGGACACAGAGCAGAATGGCAGCTTTTATAAACTATATTTTATTCTGTACTGCAATTCTAGTAGCTGTGTTGGTCTGGAGTCTTAAATGTTATGATCTTAAGAACCACCAAACAGATGTAGTGCTTGAATTATCGAGACCCTGCTGACCACTACAGGATCTTTGTTGTGCCTTGAAAAGGTTTCACAGTCCATGACTTGGTGCTTATTTTCTGACAAGATGAATTGTTTAGCTCTCACTAATTTGACAATATATAGTACATCTCATTCCCAATAATCAAGCAAATAATACTGGAAGAGACACTAATCCACATTTTTGTCTTTCCCCAGATCTCTGCCTCCAGCTGTATTTTGTTGTAAACCATGTGCTACTAACAATTGTTTTTTACTATTGGGGTTAGGGATGGGTTTAGTGTGCAGTTTGGACACCAAACTATAATGCAGCATGGGACAGGGGCAAGTCACAGGTCTTGCCGGTATGGATGTTAGCCTGCGCTAACTGCACTTGATACCCTTAGCCCAGGCGCAGTTAATGCCACCCCAGTGCACCTGTATTTCAGCTTGCATGGTGCTGTGTGTTGGGCCCATGCTAACTGCAGGGAGGCCGCCCACATGCACGTTAACAGCAAAGAGCTTAGTAAACATGTCCCTTAATATCTTAGTGATAAGATGGAGAGACACTCCTCTCGTTCTCTCACCTGCACATAAGGTCTGGATCTGTGTAAGCTAGTCAAGAATGCTTTTTGTAGAGATAAGACAACCTGAAGTGATTATGAGATGTAATTTCTGCTATCTTTTTAGCTCAAATTCTCACCTGAGAATTATATTAGAGAATGGATTTGAATTCTGTCAGTCCTATTGTGACTTTAGGGCTGGAAGTTGAGAAACAGTTCTAACCGTATTTTATTATTTAATGCATTTATACCAACTTACTGTTGCATTCTTAAGGAAATGTGGCATGGTCTCAAGAAGATGGATACTTAAGGAATGAGGGGAGGGGTGATGTGTGAGAATATGAATTTGGGTGTGGGTGTCATTGAGAAGTTAATAGAATGAATATTGATGGGAAGAAACAAGACTGGGTACATTTGTATAGTGAAGAGTGACATTTTTGGCTATGATAGAAGTGATTCACAACTAAATGATTGGATTATTTTGGGCTATTTGTGTTTGGTATCTGGTGAAAACCGATAGTGTGACTGGATGTATCTTTGGTAAATGTAGTAAAAATGATATATAAGAAAGTGTTTTTGATTAAAACATACACTATAATAATAAAATACAAATACACAAACATAAGTAAAGCATAATGTTTAATCTGCTAACTAATCATTATGCTATAAGGCCTTGCCATCTTTGTAATGGTTCAACAAAAAGATGTCAGATTCAAAAATTTCTTTCCAACAATCTAGTTAGAAAAAATTTTAAAAAAATGCTTGGTTAAATAGACTATCATCTTGTATAATTTGTTTCTTGACCTTTATTTTCATGCATTTGAATGGAATAACATAGCTACCAACTACTTTATCCCTAAATTGAGAAAACAGTTTCTGTGTGATTGATGACATCCATGGAGAATTTGACCCAAACTGCATTCAGCAATTAATTCCTGTTCTGGAAACTGAAATTCACAACTGTGGTAAGTGACATGTAAAAGAAATGCTCCCTATCTGTTCACATCAGCACCCTTAAATGTTGCGAGAAGGTCATAGACTCCTACACAATAATGTGCTTTGAAGGAAAGCAATAACAAATATGAAGAATCATTTTAGCACCCATGGGATGAGAATTTCTCCTACTGCTGTGTGTGTGTGTCATGCAGGAACATGTTTTATTCCCTTATATATGCCACTAAAATATAACACAAATAATGAGTAATATTGTAAGTGCTGAAACATTGTTATGTATTTTACACTGGCTCTGAGTGATACCTTTTTCTTTTCTGCCTTTTGCCTGAACTAAACTGAATTATGACGCGAGAGAAACGAAACAAGGTAAATGGGATTGTGAGGTGAGAGATCTGTCCATATCTGAGCAGCAGTTTGCGAAAACAATTCTATTTGCTCTTTAGGGTCACAGGTGAAACTCCAAGAGCCTCTTCATTAGTTGCTGACACATTCAGCAGTGTGTCCATATCCTGGCAAAATGTAGAACACAGATATTATCTGTGAGTGGATATTAAATGAAATACTAGCTAGTATTTTATATAGATAGATAGCATTTCACATTTGAGATTTCTTTTCAGATGTTGGCTGTGGCTTTTTGTAACATCACTAGTGACTCTGTGATTCGTGTTCAACTAATTTAATAAAAGCAAGCCTTCTGAGTCAAGCCATGAGGTGTCTGATTTATCCTGCCGTTCTCGTAGTTTTCTTGTTATTTATAGAATGCCTTTAATTGCAAGTAGCACTGCAAACGTATTGAGAAGGTTACACAGCTCCTTATCCCAGCGGGTGCTTCCCAAATCCAGTCGCAACTTTGTAAGCCTTGAGTTGTCCAACTTCTGCATCTTTTATGGCAGTCAAAATGGTAAGACTGAATACAGCTATTGCTGTTGTCTTGTTTCAGAGGTGTCTATCCAATAAAAGTTGGGGGAATTATTTGAACATCTAATGTAGATGTTTCTAATTATTCCTATATCCAGCAGCATTATAAGTATAGGTTATTCTGCTGAATAAACTACTAAACATTATGTGTATAACGTACCTATATGTATATGTAGACTTTCTAGATATCAGAGACTTATATGTTTGGCTTGGATGGTCCAAATTTGCTTGGTTTTTTTGTTTGTTTTTTTAATATTTGAACTTGTACAGAAATAAGGGGTACAGGAAGAAAACAAAAACCCATATACAATAAGAAATACCTCAAACAAAGGAAATAGATATAATCCTGCCCTTCTCCAGCCCACAAGAGGCGGCTCACAGGAAAGGAAGAAAAATACACAAATTCAAAGGAAAACAAGCAGGCTAATAGCCAGTGTACTACATATTCATGGAGAAGGAGAGTCTTCTACGCTGGGTCTCCCTGGCCAGATCTGGAAAACATGAACCAATAACTACTGCTACTACTGAGCATTTGCTTAGTGTTACAAGACATACGCAGCACTGCACAGACACATGTAAAAGATAGTCCCTGCTCATCAGAGTTTACAATCTAGTCAGGTCAGACAACACAGTAGCTGCAGACAGGGATACATCTGGGGGAATGGTAAGGAAACACAAAAGAGATCAGGTGAGTCAAGATCCGAAAGCAGCAGCGAAGAGGTAAGTTTTCAGCCTGGATTTGAAAAGAGCCAGAGAAAGGTGCCTGATGTACAGACTCAGGTAGTTTGTTCCAGGCATAAAGATCAGCAAGGTGAAAGGAGCAAAGTCTGGAGTTGGCAGTAGAAGAGAAGGGCATAGACAGAAGCAATTTGCCAGAAGAGCGGAGATCCTGAGGAGGGGTGTAGGAAGAGATAAGAGAGGAAAGGTAGTGATGAGCTGCAGAGTGAATGCACTTATAGGTTAGTGGGACAAGTATGAACTAGATGCGGAAACAGGATGCCAATGAAGTGACTAGAAGAGGGGTAACATGAGCATGTGAGACTGGAGGGAGATTAGTTGTGCGGCAGAGTGTTGAACAGATTGAAGGGAAGAGAGATGATTCAGAGGGAGATCAGCAAGGAGTAGGTTACTGCAGTATAGATGGGAGGTAACTATGGAATGGATAAGTGTCTTAGTGTGTTCAGAAAGGAATGGGCTAATTTTGTTGTAGAGAAAGAAATGGCAAGTTTTAGCTATCAGATGTGTGTGAAGAACGAGAGAGAGGAGTCAAGGTTGAGAGCTGAGGAGGCTCGGAGGAGTAGAGAGTTATCCATAGAGACTGAGAAAGGAGGAAGGGGAGATGAGGGGTTAGGGAGAAAAATAAGCAGCTCAGTTTTGGCCATGTTCAATTAAAAGCGGTGGTGAGACAGCCACAATGTCAAAAAGGCAGGCAGAGATCCGGGCCTGGATTGCCGGAGAGATTTCAGGTATAGCGAGGTAGATCTGAGGGGAGTCAGCATAAAGATGGCACTGAAAGCTATGGAAAGAGATGAGTGCACCCAAAGGACTGGGTATAGAGAGAAATGAGGTGGACCCAAGACAAATCCTTGGGGTACACCAACTGAGAGTGGGTTTCTTGAGCCCTAAAAGGAGTATTCATTTTCCTAAGAAATCATTTTTAACAACCAATCACAGTCAGAAATGAGAGCAAATGGAGCAAAAAGAATAGACTGTACCACAGATTCAGTATCAGAACTTTCCAAAATTGCAGATACATTTAGGAAATCCACCTGCTGGAGGCCGGATACCTCAGTGTCTCCAGGGGATTTCCTAGCTGTTGGTAGGTAATATACCCTAATCTTAGGAGGCTGAGATTCTGGGGGAACACCCAGAGCCTCAATAAGATATATTTTAAACATATCCTTAGCTGAGATTAGTGGAGATTTAAGAAAATTATTGAAATGAAGATTTGATAATCTTGAGGAGTTATCTAACTGCTCTATCTTAGATGTAAAGAAACCATACAAGGCCCAACCACAAAGGTGCAATGACAACCACAAAAAACGTAACCTCCACGTTTAACTTGATAAGCTAAATAATTATAATAATACTTATATAAACTACCTTGAAAAAAGGAGCAACTTCAACTAATGTCTCAAACAAAAACTAACCAGACAGGATCTCAAAATTATATAGAGCTGAAATCAGTCAAAATTTGACCTCCTAGCATAACAGCCCCAAAAGGCTTGTACTGGAACGCTCACATATCATCAAAACTGTCGGGTAAATACAAACAGCCTTGGTAATTTACAGTTAACCTTAATACTTAACTTTTATAAACACATCAGAAAGGCAAAATTCAATACAATACACACGTTAAACGTGGAGGTTAAGTTGTTTTATGGCTATCTTAGATTTAAGCATAGTTACATCCAACATAAGGGTCAGAATAGCCTCCAGATGAGCAATTCTCACACTAAGATCAGCCAAAGAAGTCTGAACAGATATTAAATCTTCAGCATTCTTATGAACTGCAGAAACATGGTTCTGAACTTGTAAGGCTAAAGTTTGTACATGAGTGACAAGCGCCTCTCCTACTAATTCATAATCGCTGACCAAAAGGCTTCAAGGGTAAACTGCTCTGATCGAGCCTGTGGAAACATGAAGGATGGACCTCCTAGATCCTTGCTGTCTGCTGAGGGTCCCACACCGGCCATCGAGGCTTGCATCATGGCCAAAGATACAGCCACTGCTGTTTCACCTTCCTCGGGGCATGTGTCACCAAAGCAATGACCCTAGGGATCAGAGAAGACTTTATGTCATGTCTGGAAGCAGCCCTTGCCAAGACATTGGCGATCCAAACACAAGTATGCTTTCTCTCTGGGCTTGGAATAGTGCATGTTGACTTCGGAGGTCTCCTCAACTCGGGAGATGTAAGGTCATGACCTGAGTAGCACGCTGAGCCACCTGACGCCAGCTTCAAAGTAACCGGGCACAAGCTTCTGCTCTGAGCAAAGAAGGAGAACATCCAAAGGGCCAGACTGCACAGGTAAAACAAAGGGGTCTGTCGGGTAGCCGAGAGCTGCTTGCCTGACTTGACCTTCCTTTTACCCATATGCTGAAAATCAAATTAGAGTGAGTAAAGTATCTTGGATTTGGATGGTCCAGGTTTTGGCAGTAATGGAAAGTTGTTTACGGATTTGTTTTTCTGCTTGATACACTCCATCTCTCTTTAACAAGTATCTTTCTGCATCCTAGTAAAGTCGTGTAGCACATTGTGATGCCACCATCTTTTTCTTTTGCTTGAATGTACTGAAACATGTATCTGATTATGGAATAGTGTAACTTAAGGACAGGATGTAATGTATAAATTTCAATTTAGTCTCTGATTTTATTATCTTGTTCCTCACTATACAATCCTGTGTTTCAACAAGTGCCCTTTAGTGGCAGAAATAATGCACAAGTCACTGCAAAATGTAATGTGTGCAATTGAGTCAATGTTGATTCCAGAAAGTAGCTAGCCAGGTCTTTCCACTACACAGTGAGTTTTACAGCCTCTGGTATTTCAAGGAGGTCACTCATCTAAGTACTAGCCAGGCCTGACCCTGCTTAGCTTCTGAGATCAGTTAGGACAGTTGAAGGACAAGTATGGGGAGAAAAGCGCTATACCTGTAATGCCACAAAATGAGCTCTATAGCAGCACTGCCTCAAGGGCAGTTAAAAGGCGTAGTAGATGGTTTCCTGCCTAAGAGGTCTCATAATCCGAGGCCCTTATTTAGTAAGGTGCATTAATCAGGGGCAGCCCAAGGGGGGTGCGGGCCATGTGCAGAGACTTGGTGTGGGGCCTCATTTGCATAAATATTTGCATAATGTTACCATACACCAATCCCAGCCCCCATCAGCTCATTTCTAGTCCTTTCCTAGCCCCACCATCAGCCCATGTCAAATCCTAGCTCCCCTCCACTCAGCCCATTTCCAATCCAAGCCCCACATGAGCCTACTTCCAGTTCTAGCCCCTCCATGAGTCCATTTCAACCCAAGCACCCACCACAGCCCATTTCCAATCTTAGCACCCCCCAATAGCCCATTTCCAGTCCTATCCTAGCCCCTCCATCAGCCCATTTCCTGTCCTAGCTCCCCCCCATCCTATTTCCAGTCCTAGCTCCCTCCCCTCACAGTCCATTTCCATTCCAAGCCCCCACCACAGCACATTCCCAATCTTAGCACCCCCAACAGCCCATTTCCAGTCCTATCCTAGCCCTTCCATCAGCCCATTTCCTGTCCTAGCCCCCCTCCCACTCAGCCTATTTCCATTCCAAGCCCCCCTCCCCATCAGCTATTTGCAGTTCAAGCCCACCCTTCCACTCAGCCCATTTCCAGTCCTAGCTCCTCCCCTCACAGCCCATTTCCATTCCAAACCCCGTCCCCATCAGCTGTTTGCAGTTCAAGCCCCCCTTCCACTCAGCCCATTTCCAGTCCTAGCAACCCCCCAGCCCATTACCAGTCCTAAGACCCCATTAGCCCACTTCCAGTCCTAACCCCTCCATCAGCCCACTTCCAGTCTTAGCCCCCCATAGCCCATTACCAGTCCTAACCCCCCTCCCCTCCCATCAGCCCACGTAGATTAAAAAAACAAACAAACCGGCTGCCACTGCCACCGTGACAGCAGCAGAATCAAGCGTCCCGTGGGGCCCCCCTGCCCGGCAGATCCCTCCCTGCAGCATCAGCTCCCAAAGTGTGGGCTTTTCAGAGCTGTGAAGGAAGAGTTTCCCTTTCTCGCGGCTCTGTTAAGCCTGTCTGCCCGACGCTGAGGGAGCTGATGCTGCAGGGAGGGCTGTGCAGGGCAGGGGGGGCCCTGTGGGACACTTAATTCTGCCGCTGCCATGTCGGCAGCAGCAGCTGGTTTTTTTTTTTTGTTTTTTTTTTAATCTACCTGGGCTGATGCAGAATGTTGCTTGCATGGGGTCCCCTGAAACACGGGGCCCTGTGCAAACAGCATTCTTGTTCAATGGATGGGCCGGCCCTGGCATTAATGCACTTATTAAGTAGACCTCATTGAGAATACTAGGCCTTGCATTATTGCAATAGAAGTCAAAATGATTTGCCCAAGGTCCCAAGGGGCATCAATGGAATTTGTTCTCTGGATTCCCTGGTTTGCATGCTTCTCTTCCACTCCACCCTTTGGCCATCATAGTAAAGATAAGTAGACAAGTGCGTAACCTTGTGGTTAGAGCAGTAGCCTGAGAACCATGAAATCCCACATCTACCACTAACCCTTCTTATGAACCTGGGGAAGTTGCTCCATTTTCTATTTCCTCAGTGCCAAACGTTGGCCCCTATTTGCTATTATCATTGGGGCCCATCTGGACATCCAAAATTGGACAGGCTGGATTGGCACCAGATTCTGAACCCATGGGAACTATACATACCAGTGGGATCAGAATCTGCTGCAATGGACCTGGACATGCAGAATGTGCCCTGATACCTTGCTGCTGCATGTCTGGCCTGTTCCCTTCACAACCCACTCAGCACTCTTGCTTGGAGCCTCAGTACCAGGGCACTGGGATACCATGCAGGAGCCCCAATCAGTCGACCTACCACCCTTCCCCCACTGCCCAACCCCTGGAGAGGCCTGCCACAGCCCAGATCGGGTGGCAGGGCATCTCCTCCTGCAGCCTATGTCCTCGGGGGGAGGGGGTGGTCCGTCGCTGCCTTCGGGGGGGGGGGGGGTTTATACCACCTCTGAAGTGGAATAAATTTCTTGTGCATTCCTGCAGCCCTGGATGTACAGGGCCATGACCGAAATCGGCCCTGCCCTTGCTCCTCCTCCAGAACTCCCCCTTCCACCTCCATCCAGAGCTCCCCACACATTGCCGATGTACATGCGGGGAGCTGAGGGTTTACCATTCGCTCCCTGCAAATAGCAGAGATTGGACATCCAAACCAGACGTCCACCTTTGCCATTTGCAGTTCACAATGATCCCCTAAGCATTTTTCCATAGACAAAAAAAAACATGGAAGGAAACATAATAAATGGACCTTTTTGATTGTAAATACAACTTGAGTTACCACAGAAAAGGGGTTAGTTAAATGTACATACATTTAGAAGAGATGGACTCCTATTTCTCTAGGAACAAGCAGGAAGTCAGTCCTCACTTATGGTTATGTCGGCACCAATGGAGCCTGCGCGGAGCAATTCCCCAGCTTTCAAAGAAAGCCTTTGGGATTGCTGCCATGCATGCGTGATCCTCTTCCCGCCCAAAGGTGCCATCTTGCTCTTTCTTCCCTTTTCCGCGGAGCCCTTCAGATGCGCGTCCCTGTCCCTCAGAAAAAGTGTTTTTCCTTTTTGGCCTCTAGCCTGTGTTTTTTTTCTGGTTACACCGGTCCTCTACCTGTCCTTCCCCTGCTCTTTTCCCTTGAGCAAGGGGACGTCCTTCGTGTGAAATTTTCCTTTTTTGCAGGCTTTGCGCCCTTTTTTTCCCCTCAACTGCTGGCTGCAAAGTTCTTTGACCTAGTGGGGGTCCTTTTTGACCCAATGGCCACCAGTTTTAAAAAATGCAACAGATGCTCCAAAAATATGTCACTCACAGACACCCATGACTGCTGTCTTCGGTGTCTTGGGGCTGACCATGACCCGGAGCTCTGCTCTCTCTGCAAGAAAATGTCCTCCAAAGCCCTGCTAAGTCATAAGCAGAAGTCCGATGACATTTTCCGGACGGTAGCCCTGGAATCCCAGGTGGCACCCTCTGTTGTCCCTCCACTGGTGGGATCCCCCATTTCGGCCCCGCATTCAAGGCAGCACTCCGATCTCGGGTCCCCTGAAATGGAGAGGCATAAGAAAAAGACCTCGAAGTCGCTGTTGGGGGCTCCAGACAAGCACGAGCGCTCCCGTGCTCGGTCGCTCAGACACCCCCCCCCCCCCGGCATTCCTGAGAGTCGGACAAGGAGCAGCCTCAAAAGGTAAGTCGTACAGACACGGAGGCCCCCGGCGATGGTGCCTGGTCTCTTGAGGGTCATCCCAGTGAGGACCCCCTCTCCTCCTCCACGCCTGACCTGGTAACCCCAGTGTCTGCGTCACAGGTACCCACCTCTACATGGGAGTCCCGAATGCTGGCACTAAAGCGCAGCGTTTCTGCTGCCTTAGCTGCCCAGAAAGTACTCATGCCCAGCACGGCTGGCCCGCTCCTTGAGACAGAGGTTCCCTCGAGAGGGATACCCAAATCCGCCCTGGCAACCCCTGAGAGACGTGGGCCTCATAAGGGTCCTCAACGTCGGTCTCTGTTGCCTTCCCATTCCTCGGGAGTGAGATCCTCCAAAGCCTCTGGTTCCAAGCAGGCTTCGTCCTCTGGATGGGGCGACCAGCCTGAGTCAGACCTCTTGGGCTGGGAGTCAGATGGGGATACCTCCCCAGAAACCCGTGCCCACAGGGACCTCCCTTCGGACCCGCCCCCGCCCGCCTCTCAGAGGCGTTCGCTGCCCGAGGACACATCCTTTCAGGTGTTCGTGTGGGACATAGCACAGACTCTCAACCTGGCTATGCAGGCTGAAGAGGAGCCACAAGCTGAGGAGCTCAACATCTTACAGTATGAGTCCCCACTCCAGGAGTCTCTTACAGTTCCAGTTCTTCCCATTTTGTCCAGGCTGCTCCTCTGCATGTGGGAGACACCTGTTTCGATCCCCATTGTGAGCAAACACCTCAATGCGATGTACAGGGTCCAACGCAGCCCGGGCTTCCGGAAGACCCAGCTTCCACACACCTCCATGGTAGTGGAATCGGTGATGCGGAAGTAAAAGACTCCAAAGTCACACTCTTCAGTCCCCCCAGGTAGGAAGTCTAGAGCCCTCGACACCCTTGGGCGCAAAGCCTATCAGGGGTCCATGCTCACATGCTGCATCCAGGCATACCAATTGTATATGGGCAGGTTCCTGCGTGACCTCGCCAAGGAGCTCGGCAGGTTCTCCGCAGGTCTTGGGGATGAACTCCTCCTCAGGTTTCAAACCCTACTGAGGTCCATCGCAGAGTTCTCGAATTACCTCTCCTGTGCCACATATGACAGATTTGAGTCCTCTGCCCGAGTGGCGGCAGGCATTGGGGCCCGTGCCAGGCGTGGCTTCGGTCCTCTGACCTGGAGCAGTGGGTCCAGGAGAAGCTCCTGGATGTCCCCTGCCTCAAAGAACAACTGTTTGGTAAGCCCCTGGAAGATAAGGCCACTGAGATAGAAACTGAGTTCATGACTTGGACCTGCCCATCGCGTAAGACCTCTTCTCTCCCTTAGAAGAAGCAGCCAGCCAAGAAGCCGTTCTTCCAAAGAAAAGGGCTCCTCTACTGGGGATACCCGCCCTTCCCACCCACCCCTGCGCCGTCTTCTGTCATGCAGGGGAAGGGAGGAGCGCATGGCACCGTAAGCCTAAAGGGTCCAAGGCCCAACCACCAGCCCCACCCCCGGCCCAACTCGTGCAGGGCTTTTAATGCCGATGGCATAGCCTCTCGCCCCCTCGGCAGTTTTACATACACTTGACTGCAAGAGGGCTCTTGCCTTCTACCTCCAGCGCACCCAAACTCTCACTGTAAGTCTGGTTGGCTCTTTGTTGCCTATGATCCAAATTGCTTGGGGTAGGCAGTCACCAAACGCACCCTCTCCATTTGGGTAGTGGACTGCATTGCCTTTGCCCACGCACCTCTGCTGGTGGGGGGACGCCTGTCCCTTTTCACCCCACAGTGTGCATCGATCACGTCAGACACCTGGGTCCTCTGGGTGGTCTGAGATGAATATCATCTTCACCTGGACAGGCTCCCTCCTCCCTTCTCCCCAACGGAGCCTACTCGGCTTCCCTCACACCAGACTTATTTGCAGCGGGAGCTATCCAACCTCCTTGCCCAGCAGGTGGTTGAGAAGGTACCGCTGCACCTTCAAGGCTGTGGGTTCTACTTCTGCTACTTCCTCGTTCCGAAAAAGATGGGGGGCCTACTCACCATCCTCGACCTCTGGAACCTAAGCAAATTTCTGGTGCAGGAGAAGTTCAAAATGTTATCGCTTGGCATCCTGCTGCCCTTCCTTCAGCAGGGCGATTGGCTATGCTCCTTGGATCTCAGGGACGCTTATGCCCACATCCTAGTCCACCCCCAACACAGGCAATACCTGCGCTTCAGGGTGCAGGGGGAGTACTACCAATACAGGGCGCTTCCCTCTGGGCTCGCGTCTGCACGGTGGGTTTTCACAAAGTGTCTCTCTGCTGCCACCACTGCCTCCCTCAGGCGGCAGGGCATATGTGTCTTGCCTACCTCGATGACTAGCTCGTCACGGGGACCTCGGCCGGCGAAGTCCGCGTGGCAGCGTCATGCACAATCCTTCTCCTTGAACGCCTTGGCTTCTTGATCAACTACCCCAAGTCTCACCTCAAACCGGTGCAGACCTTGGAGTTCATCGGAGCATGCCTCGACATGGAGCAAGCGACCGTCTTCCTGCCCATGGACCGGGCAGCCTGCCTCAGAGCCATGGCAGCCTGCCTCAGAGCCATGGCAGCCCGCCTCAGAGCCATGGCAGCCCGAATCCAAAACAGGGCCTGGATTACACCACAGACCATGCTGCACCTTCTAGGACACATGGCCTCCACCGTCCATGTGGTCCCCCATGCCTACATGCAAATGCGGACAGCCCAGTGATGCCTCAGGGCGCAATAGAGCCAGGCCTCCGGCCACCGCAGAGACCCTATTTTGGGTCTCCTGCAGTCTCCACAACTGCCTGGATTGGTGGCAAGACTCCCAAAGCCTCCTTTGGGGAATGCCCTTCCAGACCCCACAGCACGAGCTCATCCTAATGACGGATGCGTCCCTGCTGAGTTGGGGAGCCCACTGCGGCGCATTGTACACCCAGGGGCAGTGATCGTCTGAGGAGTCTCGGCAACAGATCAACCTGCTCAAGCTTTGGGTGGTCCGATGGGCCCTGATGGCTTTCTAGAGCTGCCTGAGGGGGAAGTCAGTGCTCATGCAGACCAGCACAGTGTAGCCATATTCTATATAAACAAGGAGGGGGGAGCAGGATCCCGCCTCCTCTGCCAAGAGGCAATCCTCCTTTGCGTTTTGCCAGGGGATGACCATACGAGCGGTCTACCTCCCAGGCCAGGAGAATGTCCTCGTTGACAAACTCAGCAGGATCCTCCACCCACACAAGTGGTGCCTCAATTCGGAGGTCGCCGACCTCTTGTTCCATTGGTGGGGGACCCTATCCATGGACCTGTTTGCCAGCCTGGTGAATGCACAGCTTCCCTGCTTCTGTGGCCCAGTTCCGCAACTGAGCAGGGTGGCCCCAGATGCGTTCCTCTTAAGCTGGACCTCCGGGCTTCTTTACGCTTTCCCACTCCTCTCATGGCGATGAACCTCCACAAGGTTCAGCGAGACCAAGCTTCAGTGATCCTTGTGGCTCCTTCGTGGCCTCGACAGCCTTGGTTCCCACTTCTGCTCCGGCTCTCGTCCGGGCCTCCAGTCCCCCTGGGCTGTGCCCCAGACCGTTTAATGCAGGAGGGGGGTCGGGTGCTCCACCTGAACCTGACCTCACTGTCCCTTATAGTCTGGCGGTTGAATGGGTCTCAGCTCCACTGCATCTTCCGGAGGAGGTCAAGGAAGAACCTTGTGTCGAGGAACTCGATGAGATGGGCATATGCCTTTAAGTACCTAACAAGCCACTAATCTGGTCACTTTCCAGAGCGAATTTTCTGTAAATTTTTCAAATTTTTGCGCTTTAATATTATCTTCGAGATTGTGATGTTATGTCAATATCTTATGACACTTATCTATCCAAAATCTTAATAATAATTACATTAATTATAAGCAACCAGGTCTCAGACTTGGGGATTACATATAATAAACTAAGCACTGTTTTGTATTTTGGCATAAGGAAATGGTTTGATCAAGGTGGATTAAGAAGTTATATTAAGCGACGTGTTAAAGGTCATTGATGCAAAAAGGGTGCATAACTATCAGACATGTTAAAGTCTGAATAAAAGCACCCACACAAGTCTGAGACCTGGTTGCTTATAATTAATGTAATTATTATTGAGATTCGGATAGATAAGTGTCATAAGCTATTGATATATCATCACAATCTCAAAGATAATATTAGAGCATGAAAATTTGAAAAATATGCCTTTAAGTGGCAACACTTCTTGGTGTGGTGCTCTGAGCTCCAGATCAACCCGTTCTCCTGCTCTACCCAGTGGGTTCTTCAGTATCTCCTCCACCTCTCGAAAGCAGGATTGAAATCCAATTCGGTCAGGATACATCTGAGCACCATTTCGGCAAACCACCTCCCCGTCATGGGGAACCCCTCTAGGGGCAGCCCTTAGTCTCCCGCTTCATGCCAGGCCTCTTTCCAAGCCCCACATCCGACCTCAACGTGGTGCTTATGCAGCTTACACAATCACCCTTTGAGCCAATGGCGACGTGCTCACTTCAGCACCTCTCCTGGAAGGTGGTCTTCTTGGTAGCTTTAACTTCAGCTTGCCGAGTCAGCGAACTTCAGGCCCTCATGGCTGAGGCTCCCTACACCAGGTGCTATGGGAATAGGATGGTCCTCCGTATCCAACCCAAGTTCCTGCCGAAGGTTGTCTCGGATTTCCATCTAAATCAGGAGATAGTCTTACCAACCTTCTTCTTGAGACCTCATACTGACCAGGCCTCGGCAGTGTTATATACACTTGACTGCAAGAGGGCTTTTGCCTTCTACCTCCAGTGCACCCAGACTCACCGTAAGTCTGGTCAGCTCTTTGTTGCCTACGATTCCAATCGCTTGTGGCAGGCAGTCACCAAACGCACCCTCTCCATTTGGGTAGTGGACTGCATCACCTTCACCCAGGTAAAGGTGGGTGCCCCATTGGATCAGAGAGTCACCGCACACGACATTCGGGCCAAGGCAGCTTCAGTGGCTTTAGTGCCTCTGACGGACATCTGCTGGGCTCTGACCTGGTCTTCAGTGAATACCTTTGCTTTACACTACTGCCTGGAGAGGGAGTACTGCAGGGACAGTGCCTTTGGCCAGGCTGTACTCCATAATTTGTTTGGGGTATAAGCAACTCTTGCCCTCCGACCCTTCTCGACACCTACTGAGAGCTTCACCCTGGGGACCCGAAGACTCTGGCTCTTTCAGACATCGACTTCTGCTCCCAGCTTCGCGGAGGTGTTTTTAGATTACAGGTTCGGTAGCCTGTAGTTGGGGAGTCCCATAAGTGAGGACTGACTTCCTGCTTGTTTCTGGAGAAAGCGTAGTTACTCACCTGTAACGGGTGTTCTCCAGAGACAGCAGGAATCAGTCTTCACTACCCTCCCAGCTCCCCTGAAGAGTTGCTATTTCTGTCCTTCCCTTACCATCTGCTTAGTAGGGCTCTAGATGGGGGACCTGACTGAGCAAGATAGCACCTTTGGGCGGCAAGAGGACCACGCATGCGTGGCAGCAATCCCAAAGGCTTTCTTTGAAAGCTGGGGAATTGCTCCACATGGGCTCAGTCAGTGCTGACGTCACCCATAAGTGAGGACTGATTCCTGCTGTCCCTGGAGAACACCTGTTACAGGTGAGTAACTACGCCTTCTCTCAGGTGCATTTGTGCTTAGCTAACTCTTATTGTTATGAATAATATATCTGTTCTGTACCCTCAGATTAATCTACAGATGTTTGAACATTGTGTTTTGCAATGAATTGCAGTAAATCAGAGCATGATGAGATCAATCATTTTGATGCAAACAGATGTCAAATTAATTCAAGCAGAAATTAACCTGGTAAAACTGGGCCCTGCATTTGATGATATTCCTTTATGAACTCTGATTGTTTCAGTGTCTGTGAGTAATAATCTGTCCTGTTTCTGGAGGAGATAGGTGTAGAGCATCTGCTGTCCCACTTAACAACCATGAAGGAAGAAGCGTCACGATAAAAGTCTGATACATTGTTGCTGGATCCTACTGTGTCGCTCTCTAGGGAAAGCTTCAGCTTTACAAAGTTTGGAGCTGAAATTCTGTTTCTTGAAAGTAGGTTAACTTGCTGTTTGCGAAACTGCTGGCTGGGATCCCTTCATCCTGTCAAACTAGAAAGAAAGGTCAGTGGGCTAATATTTTTGACTCCCTTTTTAGAGCTATGCTCCTTTTACGCTGCTCTCCAAAACCAGCCACTAATGATACAAAGTTACACTAGTCCAGTAAAGAATCACCTGTAACCTGGCTCTTTGAGCCTTATTTCTACCTCTCTGCGTTGATGAATCTGGCAACCGCATGACTCCAAGGGAATTTTGGGTCTTCATGGCAGTGCTATAACAGAAAACAGACACCAGTTGCCTTTAAATCTTTGAAAGAACAACTCACAGCAACAAGCCTCAAGGATTCTATATGTATTATTTCCAAATGCCTTTTGTGCACTGCTTGGTGGCTGCTGCTATGTCAGGCAGCATCTTTTATTGTAACAATGTGTCTGGGGTAGGTGCAAACTCCACGCTGAATTCCATTTCGGATTGTCTGCAAAACTACTTCCTTAAGTGTGTCACTGGGAATATTCTATCAGCATCTGACATAATACAGAAATAAGAGAAGCCAGAAGACCCAGGGTGTCGTCCTCATCCAGTCACAGGAAATATTACATTTCAGACCATTACAGGCAGGCCAAAAGCTGCCAAGGCATCAGATTGTGATTGAAATCCTTTAATTAAAATTTCAGTAAAAAGCAACAGCTGTTGGAAGCTGAGGAAGAGTGTGCGACCGGCAAAGTAAACGTATTAAGGTAGAGTAGGTTATAGGGGGTGAAGTGACTGGAAATGAGACGAGCAGGTTCAATGGAAGGTAGATCACGTGGAACAAATGGGAAAGGTTGGATTGAGAGAGAAGAGGAGGTTTGCTCAAGTGGTTGCCAACAAAGTCTGCAGTCCCTCCCTTCAAGCATTGATGCCTGTCCTGAAGCTCGTCTTAGCAGACTCGGCGTGTAGACTTTGTTACATTTTGATAATCTTCTGTGTTTCCTTTCTGCTGCACACCAGAAGCACAAACCCCATTCCAGAGAAGTTATTTACTAGTGATTTGTACCGCGTGATGATCTTATTTCTTTCTATTTATTCTGACATCCCACTAGCTTTCTCTACTAACTTGTTGCACAATTTGATATGGTCACTCCCATATCCCCAGTCTGCCTCAACGCAGCAGTGTACCTCTCCCTAGTTTCTAACTCCATTCCCAGTATGCCCATCCTTGTTGAGTTTACTGAAGACCTCGCTGCAATCTAAGTAGACACTTGTGTTTTCTCCACTTTGTTTTTGGATGTATGAACAAAAAAGCAACCAGTTCTAAATATTTCTTCCCCAAATGAAATGGATTCAGGATGATACTTAGATTTTTCTTCCCCTTTGGTGATTCTATTAACATTCCCAGCACCAAGTGTGATCAACTTGTGTCTTGCCATCTTCTTGCACATAAGAGCTAATCTCTTCTGCTTCCAGCCTTCTCGTGAACGTTTAGGAGGACTTTCCAGATAGACAGATGGATAACTGACAAGGTGGCCACCAAAGGCCTTATTTATTGAGGACTGCCCAATAATCAGGTTAAAAACTTCCATAAGTATGAATACGAGATCCAGCTATGGACAAACACTTACCATCCATAACACAGAGTTCTTATTTCACCAAATTTACAGTTGCTCAGATTACAATTGTAATCCTTGATGTGAATGGCAGAGTCACATTTGAGTTGTATCTTCATGACTCATCCCTTTGGAAAGTTGGGCCTATTCAATCCATAAACATTTATGAATTAAGCTGTGTTAAAACATGCAAATGAACCAGACATTATGATACCCATCATAAAATATTAGATATGTCTTGGCTATTGATAGTCCTACATTTATGGAAACCTCAATTTCACCAGCATGTGTTGTATACAGACTTGTACAACAATGGAAATTTCTAGCATAGGATGCATTATTTAATCATTGAAGATTTTTTTTCTTTTATTGATTTATTTATTTAAGTATATTAGTTACCACAGCTGCATTTGTTAAAGCCTCTCTTTAGAGTGCTATTATTTTAGTGTGTGGAAGACCATATGTCCAAAAGCACACTGATTTCTTTCGTGTCTAGACAGATATTCATAATGAGACAGTGACCTCAATAAAACAATAAATTCCACAGTCCTGGGGGTAGGGATGTTCTGTTTGAAATTAAATAGACCTTGTCAGCATTTCCTGTTTTGTTTTAGAAACAAAACAAACATACTGTCGTTCATTTTTTTGTTTCATGCCATTTTTAAAGTCTGGTAGCCTGGTTTAAAAATAGTGGGCTTTCTTTTACTTCCTCCAGGCCATCACAAATCCCCCTTCACTAATTTGCAATGCCAGGGACCCCCTCCTCCCCCCAAAAGCGATCACCAGTCGCTCCTGATCTGCTGATGCTCTATTCAAAATAACACCAGCTGACCCGAAGCCGTGCCTCATAACAGGGCCAAGTCGGGTCAACTGGAGCATCAGCAATACAGGAGGTATACGGGTCATGCCTACCAGCAAAGAGAAGCTCTGGCATTGCATGTAAGGGAGGTGGGAGAAAGGCCTAGGGACCTGTTTTTGGTTTGGTTTGGGTTTTAATATGTGCTATTAAAAAATAATAAAAAAAAAAAGACCACCCATTAAAACATTTAAAAAAAATCCCATCATTGCTTTGTTAGGGAATTCCATATCTGTACAAATATTAGATTTAGCAACTATAGAAGTGTTCTGCATCTTATCATTCACATTTCATTTCTTCACAAACACAAGAACAGATACAGAGACAAAAATTTCTCTGTTTTGCTTTTCCTCTATTTTGTAACGCAGCTGATGTGAGTATGAAGCTTGCATGAGTGCTCCTTGTACAAGCGTAAGCAATGGGCCCTTCAGCAGGCTAATGTCATCCTAACATGCAATACAGCTGACACATTCAGAGGTGTCAGGGCATCAAAGGCTGTGTCTTTTCTTTGCTGATTTGAGATTATGCTTTTTGACTCATGCACTACATGGTTATGTACTTTAGTTTTATTTGCTGTTAATTATCTTGACTTGGTGTCAGCAGTTTGTGACCCAAGGATGACTCATTATAATTTAATTACATTCCTTTGAACAAGTGGAGATCTAAAATGGGACACAACCTTTATAAGTGTTTTGGGGGTAGAGCAAAAATGTGAATAACATCATAAACTGAACCCTAGTTTGGGTTTCACTGTAATATTTAATGGAGGAAATTTTTGTGAAGTCCTTCAAGTGCAGAAACACCATGTTATAAAATACTAATCACTGTAAAACGACGTGCTTTGGCATGAGGGGATGTGTACTTTCCCAGTAGCAAGAACATACAGTAGGAGAAGGCTTGGATCTGCTCCAGGGTGCCCCCAGTGTTAGATGCACATTAGACCACGTAGGCTAGATTTTATTAAGAACTTATAAATGTAGGAATATTTAATCTATAACTGTACCACTTTCAATTCCCTGAGATAAACTATGCAGTCACTATAGTGAAGAGAGACATTTTGTCGGACCTCAAATATAATGCAGCTTACCATCAGTCCGTATAAGAACGGTCCATTTTGCTCTAGTAAAACAGCTTCATTCACTATGGCCTGTTCTTATACGGACTGATAGTAAGCTGGGTTACATTTGAGGTCCGACAAAATGTTTTTTCTTTTTCCACTTGTGCTGACTGCATTGTTTACCTCTGGGCATTGGTAGTGCTGCTATTTATCTAAGGACACATGGGTGCCTATGAGTCTTTATAAAATGGCCCACAATAAGTGCTCAGTGTTCCCCAGTTGTCTTAGGACGCTGCATTGAAGTGTCCTAGGAAAGCCCTGCAATGCCGCTTCTATCATGCCCGTGGTAGAGTGCTGTAAGTAGGATATCCTCAAGCCGACGTGCTCTCTTGAAAAATCATTATTTCATTTTGCCAGTCATTCTGTTGCTCCTTTGAAAATGAAGAATGTACTAGAATTAATTGGCTTCATGAAAATGCAGGTCCTCGCTATTAAAATGTCTATATCTGACCTTCCTGTATTTAATGATATCACCTTGCTGGCTTTTCGGGTTTCTGTCAGTTTGTTCTATCCCATTCTCACGTCTTTAACAACATGTCTTCCCATTATACCATTAAAACAAATACCTCACCAGCTTGCTTTAATGAAATACATATTTTCATTTGTGTGTTTTAACTTAAATTATGTTTCTGGATAGGTTGTGATAACTGAAGACCCTGGATGAAAACTCACCCATTCCCTCACTCTCCCAGACCTACTGAGTAGTTTTCCCATAGATACAAAACTAGAGAAAATGTTTAGCAATTTCTGGTCCCAAGTCTCCCTAAACTTAAAAAAAAAAATAATAATAATTCTTGGGTTAGAAATTGGTTGGGTGGGAGGCGACAAAGAGTACAAGTAAATGGAGCTCACTCTGAGGAGAAGGATGTTACCAGTGGTGTGCCCCAGGGATCTGTCCTTGGTCCGATTCTTTTTAACATCTTTGTTAGTGATATAGCGGAAGGGCTGTCGGGTAAGGTTTGCCTCTTTGCGGATGATACCAAAATCTGTAATAGAGTAGACACCCAGGAAGGTGTAGATAACATGAGGAGGGATCTAGCTAAGCTTGAAGAATGGTCTAGAATTTGGCAGCTAGGATTTAATGTTAAAAAATATAAGGTCATGCATTTCGGCTGCAGCAATCCAAGGGAGCAATACAGTATAGGAGGTGAAGTACTTTTGTCCACTAAAGAAGAGCGGGACCTAGACGTGGTTGTGTCTGATGATCTTAAAGTAGCTAAACAGGTAGAAAAGGCGACGGCAAAAGCTAGAAGGATGCTTGGGTGCATACGGAGAGGAATGGCTAGCAGAAAAAAGGAGGTGATCATACCTCTGTATAAGTCTTTGGTGCGACCTCATTTGGAGTATGGTGTGCAATTCTGGAGACCGCACCTTCAAAAGGATGTGAACAGGATGGAGTCGGTGCAGAGGGTTGCTACTAAAATGATTAATGGGCTTCATTATAAAGCATATGAGGACAGACTTAAGGATCTTAATATGTACACTTTAGAGGAAAGGCGGGATAGAGGTGATATGATTGAGATGTTTAAATACCTCCGTGGCATAAATGTTCAGGGAGAGAGCCTCTTTCAATTGAAAACAAGTTCTGCTACGAGGGGACATGGGATGAGGGTGAAGGGAGATAGATTCAGGAGTGATATGCGGAAATATTTCTTTACGGAAAGAGTAGTGGATCCGTGGAATAGTCTCCCAGTGGAGGTGGTAGAGATGAGGACAGTAACTGAATTCAAAAAAGCATGGGACCAACACAGAGGATCTCTAAAGGTAGAAAGTGGACTGTTGTAGTTGTTGTTATGGAAGGACAGACTAGATGGGCCTTGTGGTCTTTTTCTGTCATCATGTTTCTATGTTTCTTTTGGCACTAAGGGGTTTTCGTTTTGGCCTACTGGAGCAATTCTATATTCATTTTTCTCTAATCCTTTGGGCTTCCAGCTCAATGAGAATTGGAGCGAGACCTTGTGCTGTGGGCCCTCATTTGCACCTACACCAGGCGTTTTCCTTTTTTTTTTTTCTTTTAAATATTAATAGCTTCTCATTCCCTTCATACATATTCTGGTCACGACAGTGACTGGTTTTGACCAGGGTTCATACAATCATGGCCTATCTGTTATTGCATTGTTTCAGTTTGTATGTAAACTTCATATTCTATGACATAAATGCCTCACTATTATTGATACTTATTTATTTAGTTCCTTTCTTGGGTCCACCTTTTAATCTAAAGAATCCCAAGTCAATTAACAGTATCAAATTCCACCCCTTCCTATCTGTTCCCCTTAACAAGCCAATTCCCAACACAACCCCTTCTGAAAATTTAACAGATAACAATAACAAACCCCCAACCCTCTCTAAACTAAGCCCACTAGCCTTCCCCAGTCTACAACCACTACTTATCCTATGTCTGCTTTCGACAACCTTTCAATGGCCTTTCTTCTAATGTCCAAATCGGGGATTCTCAACCCAGTGCTTGGGACACACCTAGCCAGTCACATTTTCAAGATAATTACATGAGAGAGATTTGCATTTAATGGAGGTAGTGCATGACTCTCTCTCTCTCTCTCCTGTGCATATTCATTGTGGCTATGCTGTAAGCCTGACTGGATAGGGGTGTTTCCAAGGATGGAGGTGAGAACCTCTTGTCTAAATGCTTGCTCAATCCACCATGTCTTTGTTTGGTTCCTAAAAATTAGATAATTTACTGTACTTCTGCATGTAAACAAATGTGTAAAAAGTCCAAAAATTGGGAAAAGCCCAAGCAAAATGAAAATGTTTGCCCTGTCTCCATCTCCACTTGTTTCAACTTTATAATAGCATTGTGTTAGGATAAAAAGAAGTTGGGTGACTTAGAAACAAGGCGACCACAGAGTTGGATCAAGGTGTTGGAGCCCTAGGCAAACTTTAAGCCTTATGTTCCCTGGCTGTCGGAATCTATTGTTTAGCTTTGAATGCCTTGCTGTTTGCTGCCACCATCTCTCCCCCCCCCCCCCACAAAAGAAGTTGCTGCCTTAGCTGATTGCCGAGTAGTTGGGTTGGCCCTGCTTAGGTCATGATTGATGACAGCTCAGGGATAATTAGGGAGGATGACAAGGGGTGTAGATGGGGTAGTTTTGTTGAGTTACTTGTTTTTAGTGCATTTTTTATTATGTTGTCCACTTTGGTTTAATTACCATAGAGATGGAAATTAAAATCTAGAAACTGACCTGGCAGAATGTGGGGCACAGACTGGTAGACAAACAGCACCACCCCCTCCTGAGCCAACTCCTTTGAGTCCTTCCATCTTCTCTTTTATCTCCAGGCTGAGTGAGAAGAGGAGGGGTGTGCGCTTGCAATGGAAGTGACCCTCTCTGAATGGGGTAGAGCGCTGCAGGTAAATCAGCCAACTGCCCCCTCCCCCATCAAGATTTATGCTCTCTTGAGGTAAAGGGAGCTGGAGTTTAACAGCAGATGTAACTTTGTGCAAAAACATTTATGTAGAGATATGTGTGGTGTTCACATTTTTAATTAGGAACCCTGTTATTGTATGTCTTAAGCTTAATGCATATTTGAAATTTTAGTTGTGTATCCCATTCTGAGAGCCATCTGTAAAAGGACCAGCTCTCACATGCATGCCGACAGTGTGCTGCATTAATATCAACAATTCTCTCCACCACAATTCTGGAAAACAACCCATCAAATCGGTTTCTAAAATATGTATGACATGCAATATTTGAGGGCTACCAAATGGACCACAGAAAGACTTTGATTTAGGGTTGTTGTTGTTTTTTAACCAGCTCTACTGACTGGATTTAACCAAAGACCAAATTGCCTGCCTGGAGAAAGTGTAGCTTAAAAGATGAGGCCTGTAAATTGGTAAAACATGTTCTCAGATCACTGGTATAGCTGAAACCTGTTTAGGAGGATACCTTCATGGCACAACAAATTACCTTATCTAAGCATGTCTTAATATTATAACTTCTAGCTCTTTCCCGTACGTTATCCCAATGTGTCTTTTCTCAAGACACACTAGTAGGTGGTTTAGTTCTAAGTATTTTACAGTTGTCTTCATCAAATAAAAAAACTGAATGTACTGCAACTTTTCATTCTTTATTTAATTGTTAAACTTGCATACCACCTTTCCAAACGAGCTCAAGGTAGGAATACAAAAAACATTAAATTATTCTCCTGAAACATAAAATCAAGTATGAAAACTAAAAACTGTCATTCCATCAAGATATAATCAAAGAAAACCAACTAAAAACAGTGGGGGGAGGGGGATCTTCAGGGTGGTGGTTAACTGTTCTAATGGAGTGGAGGAGTGGCCTAGTGGTTGGGGCAAGGTACTTCAGGCCGGAAGGTAGTGGTTCAAATCCCACTAGAGGACAGCAACCTTGGGCCGGAAGGACTGGGGTTTCTAGTCCCACAGGTGCTCCTTGTGGTCTTGGGCAAGCCACTTAACCCTCCATAGCCCATGTTCCCTGTAAAATAGTTATCTCCAAGTTATAATGCCCTGTTCAATGTAATTTCAGTTTGTTCAATGTAAACCGCACTGATGCAGAATAGCGCGGTATATAAGAGAATATAAATAAATAAAATAAATAAAATGCTGCTGCTGCTGAAACTTAAACCCAGATCGTCAATGCTGGGGTCATACTGTATCTGTCCCCAGCTTTGAATATCCAAGTGGCCTGGATTGGCAGGAAGCTAACTGGGCAGTGGTGATATTGAGCCTCTGCCAGGTTAGTTTTTGCGTGAAAGTTAGGCCAGGCTTTGCCACAACTGGGCAGCAACTCAATATCACTGTTGTCTGGCTATGGCTGGATGCTGCCCTGGGACACCCTGAAACTAACCTACAAGTTTGATGCAATAGCCTTCAATATATTCAGTCTACCAAGGCAAACTTAAAAGACATAGTCAATTCCCCAAAGAAGCTAACTGCGTCTCTTACTAAAGGGTGTTGGCTGTCGGCGTGGGTCTGATGCGCATTGAACTATGTTAACAGCTAGCATGTGTCATGACAGTGCCACTGGATCATGGTGCCTTAGGGGTTGCAAGTGGGAGGGTTAGAGGTGCAGAGTGGGTGGGTGAGCACCGTATAGGCAGTGTACCTGTGCTACCTGCAGGGGCACACTTACTGGTGCCTCCATTGATGACGTTCAGTACCCCTGTCTAGTGCTCTGCTCCCAACAGTTAACGCAATGCTGTTTCCTAAAGCACCATGGCTTTGCACCTTATGGGTGCGTTAGGTGTAACAGCATAGCACCCTTTAGTAATGGCCTTAAGTGTAATTAATTTACTTCTAATCTTGCTACTTTAGGGAGGATATTTCACAGCTTAGAACGATGCATGAAAATACCCTTCTCTTAGTCCTATCCAAAGGCATTTCATCAAGGAAGGGACACACACAGAACATAAGATAACTGCTTTCTCCCATCTGGCCTTTGACAACTCCTCACACTCTTCTTCAGCTGGTGGAGATTGGCATATTCTCTTAGCCCTGCATCACCAGCTGCCGGCTCCCAGAAGTTGTTGCCCATGAACAACTGCACGATTCGCACACCTGCTGACACTGGCCCTGACCACAGACCATGATTAGACCACGACATCCTTCAGAGCCTGGTACAAGTCACCCAGGAGCTTGCCAGTGGGTTTCACTATTTAGTGATTATAAATGTTCCCTCCCCAAGCTACTATGACTTTTCCTTATGTCCCATCCTTTCCCCGATTGATTGTACACTGCTGTGATACATCCTGTAAAGGCTGAAAGGCAACATAATAGCAACCAACTAAACACAGCTCATTTCAAAATTAGATTATGGGACTGCTGCTGACCATTAAGCCAGTTCTACACTTAAACTATTTATAAAACAGCATCTAAAGAAGAGGAAAGGAGAGGAAAAACACAATTAAAAATAGACACACTTCTTGAACTGATAAAGTATCGAAACTGTATTTTCCAAGGATTTTGTGCATAAACTCAATACAGGAGTAAAGTAAAATCCGTAACACATAATGGCAGAAAGATCCAATTGGCCCATCCAGTCTGTTCACCTTTCAGGATACATCTCACTGTACTAGCTAGTAGAAACTTAGTGGGATCTTAATAAGCTAGTTCTATGTAGCACATCAAGCGATGTATGTTCCATGTAAGCCCACTTGGCCAAGTTGTTATCTGTAAACCACTTAGATTCATAGATCAGAGGTATATAAACAGTTAAATAAATAAAGACCCCATGCTTAATCTAACCCCTTCCACCACTCAGATCCCATCGCCCAGCAGCTATCCAAATACTCAGCAACACTAATGATGCCATTATCTCGTAGGTCTCTGCAGCCTTGTTGGATAGCAGTGACCACCAGGTTGCTGGGAAGCTGTAGGCTTCTGCTATCAGGTGGCGTGCTCAACCCATTACCTGCAATATTTTCCTTATCACTTCTCCCCTGGCCCCCTGCTTCTGGTGGAATGAAGGGGGTGTTTACAGTGCTGCAATATCCCAACCCTGTTTCTACCAATGTATGATAACACAGTAGATGATGGCAGATAGAGGCTGAAATGGACCACCCAATCTTCCCAGCAAGATGGTTAGAGTTGTAACTGCTGCTCAGTGCAGATTACACCTGTGCTTTCTTTTAGGATTGTAACTGAGATGTGCCAGCTCACTCCTCCCCACCTCCATATGCTTTTTTTGCCCTTTTACTGCTGTTTAGCACTGAGGCGCACAATGCTGGGTTTCTATCCTCTTGCGATTTAGAGATCCTCTGTGTATATCTCTATCTTTTTTGAACTTGGCCACCATTTTTGACTGCACCACCACTTCTGGGAGGGCAGCAGGCATCTACCACCCTTTCTGGGAAGAAATATTTCCTGACATTGCGCCTTAGTCTACTTTCCATCTTCTCTATTTCTACAGCTTTCTCTTCTTTGGAAAGGGTTTATTTATCCATTTTATATTTTTAAAGCATTTAAATGTCTGTATCATATCTCCCCCAATATAAGTACAAACACAAGCATTCAAGCACATTAGCATCTGCAACCCCACACTGATGATGTCCCCTCGAATGGTGTCAAAACATCTTCAATCAGCAATCCAACATCGGGAGTGTCTCTTTAAGGTTTTAGAGTAGCCCCCCTCCCCCTCTCCGCTCTGTACTTCTCTCGGGAGGCTTGCCTGCCGCTTGAGACCACAGCCTGATGGACTGAAGAGAGGAAGACACGCCATCCCGCCTTCCGTTTCAGAGGCCGAGGTGTTGCTGGCTGTTACGGAGGCGGAGCCCTGTTTGCCGGTCTGTCAGTGGCTGAGCGTGGCGAGGTAAGCACTTGGGCAGGAAGACAATCTTGAGTCTTGCGAGGAAGCGGAAGAGAGCGGGGACAGCGGCGGTGAAACCATGAGGTAGCAGAGACGTCGTAGTCACTGGCTACGTGGTATAGTGCATCTTTCTGCAGCATGTGGAGAGCAGCTGCAGGGAGGTAGATGCCCCGTGGTTTTTTTTTCTCGCCCTTGGCACGCCATGGAGGAGGAGGGGGCAGGAAAGAAGTGAAACAGGGCAGCCCCGTTTAAAAAAAAAAAATAGGTTTGAGCTGTGTGTTGGTTATCTTTAAATTTCTCATTAACTTATCTTTAAATTTTAGTGCAGTTTGGGGTTCCTGTGTGCAACACTACCATGCCTGGCAGGCTGCAGTGCCTGGTCTGTGGTACCAGGAGGGGTACGGTCTCAGAAGTCGGAATTTGCAGAGGCTGTGAGACCGAAGCCGCCTCTGTGGAACAGGAAATACAGCTGGCTCTTCCCTTACCGCTGGCTGACATTCAGAGTTCTAAGGATCCTCTGGAGAGGGGGGGGGGGGACGGGCTGGCCCCTCCATGTGGAGCTCGGTCCTGGAGCATTGAACCCCTCTACTGGCTCAGCCTACAACTTCGTCGGCCTTGGGGACTCTGGAAGGAGAAGGTGGGGTAGCTTTCTCTCCGGACTTTTTGCTTGCGGAAGCATGGAGCAGTAGAGGGGACAGGGGTTCACGACGAGATGGCACTTCCCTCTAAGCATCCTAGAGTAACAAGAGAAGGAGTTACTGGGGAGGAACCTTACAAGCCTCGGTGTCGGAGACTTTGGAGGGCGAGACCTCCGATAGGGACCTGGGGGAAGTAGAGGAAGAGCTGGAAGAGGAAGAGATGCCGGAGGAAGATCAAACCCAGATTGTTCGGGTCTTCAGGCGGGAGAAGCTCCTGGCCTTAATCGGTAAGACCTTAAAGGTACTCAACATATCAGCAGATGCTCCAGCGGATGAGGAGGTGCTGGAAGACCCATTGATTCAGGCAGTCAGAAAATCTCAACATTTTTCCAGTTCACCGGGTGGTTTGCCAGATGATTCAGAAGGAGTGGAATCAGCCAGAATCCAGCCTAAGGGGAGTACGGGCCATGGCTAGACTGTACCCGTTGCTGGAGTCGGAAAAGGAGCTGCTGAAATTGCCTAGGGTGGATGCGGCGGTGGCGGCAGTAACAAAGAAGACAACTATTCCGGTGGAAGGCGGTGCGTCCCTTAAGGACTCCCAGGACAGGAGATTGGATGCACTGCTGAAGCAGGCGTTTGATGTTAGCACCCTGGCACTCCAGGCTTCGGTTTCGGGGGCCTGGGTGGCCAGGGCATGGTTGCGGTGGTCGCAAAAACTTCAAGGGGCTGGCGAGCAGTCCGGGGAGGACCAGGGGGAGGCAGCCAGGATTTAAGAATCCTTCAATCCTGGCAGCTTATTCTGGATCATTTGGAGTGGGTACAAAGTTTGTTTGGGTAGTCTTTGGTAGATTAGGTTGCCAGTGTCTATTAGAGGGATGATTATTGCCTGGCATACTGTACAGAAGTCTGGTGTCAGAAGGAGATGCAGGGTCTTAAGTGTTCTTAACTTGTATTATGCTGAGCTGGTTGTTCTCTTGATTTGTCTTGAAAGTTTATTCCTTGGTCAAGAATGATAGCCAGGTATTTGATTTCTGTTTTAACCTGGAGTTTGTTGTCTGCAATTTGGAGTGATTATGGTGGGATAAGGAACAGTTTCAAAGGCTTGCATTTCAACAAAACCGTTGATACTTTCCTGATGGTAGGTTCATAATGAGGGTGAGTTATAAGGTGCCTCTGATTGGCCCTGGGTTCAATTTTGTTCAATATCTTTGTCATAGAATATGGGAGCAGATCAGAACTATTCTCCAGGAACAAGCAGGAAGTCAGTCTTCACATATGAGTGACGTTGGCATCGACAGAGCCTGTGAGGAGCAATTCCCCAGCTTTCACAGAAAGCCTTTGGAAATGCTACCACACAAGCGTGCTCCCCTTCCCGCCCAAGGGTGCCATCTTGCTCAGTCTTCTTTTTTCCGTGGAGCCCAGCAGACATATGTCCAGTTTCCCCGGAAAAACCCTTTAAAAATTATCCTCAAAGTTGTTTTTTTTCCCGGTTTGCATACCAGTTCCTCTTCCCGCCTCAAGCTGGTGCCGTCCACAGTGCCATCCTTGGCTCTTCCCTTCTTTTTTGACAAGGCTTGCCTCCACCGCTATTCGCTCCCTTTTTTGCCCGGGAGTTGTCGACCCCGGCCGGATGTCTCTCACTATGTCCCCTGGTGGGTTCAAAAAGTGCGACCGCTGTGGTCAGACTGTCAGTCACAGACACCCATAGCTGCTGCTTGTATTGCCTCGGCCTGGACTACAACAGTGCCACCTGTGCCAGGCCATGACTCCAACAGGAGATGGTCTGAGTTGCAGGAGAAGCTGTTCCCACGGTCAGACTCAGCACCGGCTTCCCCGACACCGAGTCCCAAGCCTTGCACATCCTGTGAGGCCCAGGCATCTTCAGAGTCCCGCGGTGGCAGCTCCTCCATAAAGACACCGAACCCTTGAAAGAAAAAGAAAAAAGTCCTCAAAGCCAGTCGAAGTTCCACCAGGGAAACCTGGTAAGATCCTGCAGAGAGACTTGGGCGAATCTGAGTAGCACCCCTTTAAGGTATCTAAGAGGGAGTCCTTGGCCAGTGGTAACCATGCGAGGCTCCCGAAGGCCGTTGTCCTCGTCGAGGATACACTCACAAGGGTGCTGGCATCAGGCCCGAGTCCCTCAGTGCCTATGCCAAATGCTGCAGAGAGCCTCCTAGTATCAAGTCCAGGATTGTGGCCCTGGAGCATAATATCTCTGCCATCCTGTAGCAGGCGATGATGTCAAGTTCGCCTGCATCAGCTGCCTCGACAACTGGGCCCCTGACTGTGGGAGAGTCCCCGGGCATCAAGCCAGGCCCCGAGCACCACTGGCCTCGGGTGAGTCCTTTGCACCAATTGAGGTCCCAGTCCCGATCTTTGGGTGTCCGGTCCTCCCTGGCCAGTTTCTGAGAGTCTGACCCAAAAACCATCGGGGGACCCCGATTCCTTGGGCCGGCCTCGAGGCAAGAGAACCCCGAGCCTCAGAATCCTTGATGTCCTTGGGCTCTGACTGGGAGACAGATGTTGAGGACTTCCCTGAGATCTTTCGGCCCTCGGAGCTGACCCCTCCGGAACCCCTGGTGCCACTCCTCACCTGAGGATGTGGCTTTACACTACTTCGTATGGGACAAGTCAGAGGAGGACCTGTACACCGAAGAACTGGAGATTCTCCAGTATGAGTCTCTGCCAAAAGAGAGACTCATGGTGCCGGTGCAGCCCATCCTTGAGCATCTGCTCCTGTAGATGTGGGAGACCCTGGCCTCAGTGTCAGTGGTCAGCCAGCACCTTGACACTATTTAACATCTCAAGAAGTGCCCGGGTTTCCAAAAGTCCCAACTCCCACATAACTCCATGGTTATGGAGTCCTCAATGCAAAATCTCAAACTACTGTCCCCCTGGGCAGGGAAGCCAGAGCCCTCAATGCCCTCGTGCGCAAGTGCTTCCAGGGATCTGGGCTGCCGGATACAAGCCTATGAGTTGTACATAGGTATGTACCTCAAGGGCCTTATCCAAGAGCTGGCAGGCTTTTCTGTGGGCCTTGCTGGGGAACCCCTTCAGAGTTTCCAAGCCGTGACCACCGGGATCCGGGGCTGCTCAAAGTTCCTCTCACGCACCGCCTATGACAGCTTTGAATCTGCAGAAGAGTAGCAGCAGCGGGCATCAGGGCCTGGTTACAAACCTCTGACCTCGAGCAATGGGTGCATGAAAAATTGCTGGATGTACCCTGCACTGGGGAAAATTTGTTTGGCAAGCCCATGGCCTCCAGCGACTTAAAGAAATGTGATTGGTGCGGTAAGTTGATGTCCCACACTGACCCACTTGACCTGCTGCCTTGGGTTGGAGCATGACGACTCGGACTGCGAACTCTGCAGGGCCATGACCAGAAAGGCCATCAAGAGCCGTTAGCTGCAGCAAGAACAGTTCTTTCACAAGTCCGACTCTGCACCAGAGTCTCCAGCAACATTATGCTCTGGGGTCCCCTCCAGTACCTCTGTGCCCCATGAGGCCCAGGCTGCTTCGGAGTCCTGCAGCTGTGGGTCTTCCAAGAGGAAATCTCCAGAGGTGGAACACAAGAAATCAAAAACCTCAAAGACTGCCTCGGAGGATGGATCCTGGAAAAAGGGAAAATCCCATTCCAGGCCCCATAGTCCCCAGCATGAGTCCGAGGGGTCGGGGTAGGAGCATCCCCCCAAGCTGCCTTGGAAGGAGTCATCGGTACCTGGCGACTGACCTTGGACACCTGAGGCCATCCTCATCAAGGACTCCCCTTCGACAGAACAGATGCAGGGCCCGAAGTCCTTGGTGTCCTTGTTGAAGGCTGTGGAGCCAACTGGTATGGAGACCAGGATGGTGACCTTAGAGAACAATATATCTGCCCTCATGGCCATGCAGCAGGCATTTATGTCCGGTTCCTCCAGTTCATCTGTCCCGACGGCAGGACCCTCAACATCGAGGGCTTCCCCGGACGTTGAGCCAATCCTTGATTACCGCCAACCTCGAGAGATGCATTGGACGAGGTCCTGGTTCCATTCCTTGGGGCACAGGTCCTCCTCTAGCGAGTGCACGTGGTTCAGACTACAGGTCTCCCGGAGGATTCGGGCCTTTGGGCTCAGGCCTTGATTGCGGTGACCACAGGGCCTTGGGGATAGCAGAACTCAAGGAGCTGCATCCATCTCGGTTTGTAGGTCTGCCCACCTCATCCTAATCTTTTGCAGTGGTAGGATTTATGGTAACAGAATTAACTTTGTTATGAAGCTGAAGAAATGAAAAGTAGCTGCAATGATAAAGTATAAATCTGTGGGATTAGCTGCTCAAATCTAAGCAGGGCTGGGGCAAGGTATTTGGCGCCCTAGAAAAAACTTTAGCCTTATGTACCTGCCCCCCACCTGAGATTTTAATAATTAAACTCTACAATCATGATCATCTGAACACCATCCTTCCTAAAGCAATCCTATAAAAATGCATAATTGGACATCATATTTTAAATATTAAACTTTGCTTTGTATATATGTGTGCACCCACGTTTCCTGCAGGTGAAAGACTGTGCTGCCGGATCTTTCCGTTTGGCTTTCAGAATCTAGTGTTTTGCTTTGTTCTTCCTCAGAAGCTGCTGCCCTAGGTGACTGCCTGGTTTGCCTAATGGTTGAGCCAGCCCTAATTCTTAGGGGCACCGTTTACTGAAGCCTTCTAAATGATCTGGCAATAAGAGTCCGCAGTGGCAGCTAACATGCAGGCATGCCAGTGACCAGTTGCTAAAACATGCATTAATTGCCCATCATGTGAAAGGATGGGGAATGGGTAGGATATGGATATAGAAAGCATATTGCATTGAGCACATGGTTACATATCACACACTAACTGTCAATGTGGTAATTAACACAGGTGCACCTAACTATACCTCTATGGGTGGTGTTAGGTGCACCTGCCTTAATTGTGCTCTGCATTAGAGTGTGTGTCTATGCATTAACTGCCGGGGCATGCTGCCCATGTTCCCAATAGTTATCGTGGAGGCTTGGCACTTAGTGTGTGTTTAGCGTGAAAAGTAACACGCATTAAGTGCAAAACCCTAACAGGCTTTACTAAAAGGGCTCTAAGTAGCAACATAAAGCCTCTTGGTATGAATCTTGCTTTAAAAAGAAGAAAATGAAACCAATTTTGGTTGAGATGTGCCAGGTCACAAGCAGAATTGCCGACTGGCTTAGGCTGATGTATTAAGCAAGTCAGAATATTAATGTCTGTAGCTGTACGATTTTCAAAGAACAGTGTTAATCCTGTTAAGGCTGAGTGTCTGGCTAGAAAATAATTACCAAATAGGGACGACTTAGTAGAAATGTTTTTTGTTTCAATTTTTTTTTTCTCATTTCATTTTTAAAGTTTTTTCATTTGAGTCATTTTGTGTATTTTGTAATGGCGCACTCTCTGTTGCTAAACAACGCACTTTAAAGCACACTATTTAATGTGCAGTAAGGGGCAGCTTTACTAAGCTGTGCTCATGGTTCGCACAGGGCCTACTGCACACTGAGCACACCATACCGATAGCGTGGTAAAAGTCCCACACTACCCACATAGCATGAGGAGAGGCGGTGACTGGGTGAGTTAGGGGTAGGGAGTGGGTGCTGACAGCGCATCATTGGTGTGCATTAACCACAATTGCTGCCATTAGCACTGCTGCCACTTCCTCAGTGGGTGCTGGCAAGTGCACCCATGTTAGACGTGCTAGCTGGCGACGTCTCTCTTCCCATGGGAATTACGAGTATTGGAGAGAAATGTGCCCCATGGGCCCTGGCCCAACAAATCTTCGCTGCTTCAATTGTGGCTCCTTTTACTTCGGCCTGCAGGGATCTGTTCCCCCGTCCCTCGTGCAGAAGTGTGCTGTGATCACGGCACAGATCCCGCCTGTCTGCCTGCAGGAGATCGGATCCCCATGGACAGACAGGAGGGGGGGAGGGCGATGATCAGCAATCACCGCTGCATGAAGTTTGCCCTGACCCAGGGCAGAGCTTGGTCCCCATCAACAAAAACTGTGTTCCAATGCCCATGTGCAGGGGGACACAACAGGCACCTCCCACCATTAGTGTTGATCTATTCCACATCCTGTGCTCATTTTTGGGGCTTACAGTGTGACAACTTAGTGTATTTTTGTAAACTTGCCTCTAGATGAAACAGCATCATTGTGGAAATAAAATTCATGGGCTGGGATTTTGTAGCATAACGGTTTCTGCAGTAATTGTGCAAAGCGATAATTTCAACCATTGCAGAGTTTTCTTGTTCAGACCATGTGTGTTTCGGTTGATTATAATCTCAGATTTGTTTCTAAATTATGTTTCTATTTTACTTGTATGTATATACTTATGTTTAAAGAAATATTAGTTTCAGAAGCAGAATACAACAAGCTGTTAATGTCCCAAACTAGTTTTGTGAAGATTATAAATTGTCATTTGTACTTATGGACTACCTTCCTTGTGCAGAAATATAAGCACATATGGTTCACAACAAAAAAAGTAATACAATAAATATATTTTTTCCTATTTGTTTATTTATTAATTAAATAGCGCATCAGTATTAAATGCATGCAAAAAGAACAATAATCTGGAACAGAACTTGGACCAACCCGCTTTCATTAGAGAGGGAAAAAAAAGCTTTCAGTCGGCTAGCACAATAAAGCCATTAATATTCATTCATTAATAATACCCCTCCCCAACCAACAATCCTATATAAAGTCCTAAGAACCCCCCCGTCACTACCACGATCACTTTGGGTTTGCCTCTGTGGGAGGATATAGTTATCATGAATACAAAACATCCATCAGGAAGCAGGCAAGATATTTAGGGAGCATTTACTAGCAGCTAGTGTGTGCTAAGAGAGTTACTGTGTGCACACTGCTGCAGGGCCTATAGGAATAATGTGCGCCTTTCAGCAGATAGCTAACACTGTTAGTGCATGCTAGCCAGGAGTACATAACCCCCAAGCGTGATGGAGCAAATACGTACACCTAGAGCAGCCAATGTGTTTCCTCAGAGATAACATGGTGGTTTTCTTTTTTTTTTTTAAAGTGCAGAAAGGACAAGTGTTAAAGGCAACCACTACATCAGCTGTTTGAAAATTGCCCCGACACAGTGCATTCAGGTAATCACCACTCTCAAGTGTTTTAATAATTGAGTCTGAAGCTGAAACTTTATCTCCAAAGTCTGTGAGTCCCCAAGACCCATGATTTAATGTAGAACAAACACTTCTAGGGCTCTAAGCCATGTTCTGCATGTTTACTAAAATACCACGTTTAACTTGTTTTTAATATCAATACAGCTACAGCAAAATGTCACCGAATGTCTACCTGCTTTCTTGTATGTAACATGTTTCCTCAACTCTCCACTCACCTCAGTTTGTACTGCAGAACTCATTGCCGTTGATATTCAAGAGATTTGTCCTGGTAATGTCAGGAGTTTCCTAAATAAATCTTTGGGATTTAAAATTTGCCTATATCATGATCTCCTACTCTGCAGTTAAAGTTTGTCTGACTAGCTTGTTGGCTGCGCGGTATTTAGCCATTTAAGACGTGATGCTGGCAGCGTCCTGAGCATGGGCACGCATCCTGAGCACACCAATAAAATAAGACCACTGACAGAGCAGGTCTAAAGTTACCAGGAGATCCTTAACCTGATACGTTCACCAGAAGACTACTATGGTAAGTCCTACTGAGCATCAGGTTAGTCATCTAGACGGCATTATTGAGATAACTTTAAAGTAATGACAAGCAATGGCGTTAAGTGATAATAAATACTAGGACCCTTGTCTCTCTTTTTAGGTTATTGTACTAGGGCTTTAGAAGAATCTTACAACAGTAAGAGGTCTGCTTACTAAAGTGTGCTAAGCAGTTATCGCATGAATTAGCGTGCAGTAGCAGTCACTGCATGGCTACAAGCTTCCCATGCTATAATTCATGTGGTAAGTGCTTGTCACAGTAGGAGGCGGGAAATGGGTGGAGAATAGATGGATTATGGGTGAGGACAGCACTTGCAGATAGTGCACGGTAAGCTACCCAATGCAGACAGCACAGACACTGCATGCAGCTCACTGCAGAAATGAGATCAGCATCTTAGACAACCTCATAAGCATCCTGAACCCATCTTTCAGCCCCCTTAATCATCATTTTCCAAAGCCTCCCCCCAGCCCCCAATAAATATCCTCCAGTGCCTTCCCCTCATCCTGATAAGCAGCGCAAACCCACCCTTCACCCTTTATTCCGCCCCTGGTACTTACCAGGCGTGTCCCTGGTGTGTTAGTGGTGTGACAGGAGCTAACCCCAATTGCTCCTGCCCTTTGCCACCTGGGTTCAAAATGGTATTTCTGACCCTTAATTTATATTTAAAAACTTCTTTTATGTAATATGTATACTTTTATCGCTATAGATTTGTACTACAGCTGACTCAGGCAGTTTGCTGAAACACGGCCATGTTGAGTCAGTTTTGTCTTTAACAAACCTACGTATCTGTGTTGTATTTGTCTCAAGAGTGCACTCCTTCCGGCCATTTCCACTTCGCTGCTTTATGTCATGGGTGAGATATATAGTACAGACTCTTGTCTACCTCTTTTTTTTCTTTTTTATTTCTGTCACTCCTAGTGCTCCCAGAAAAAACTTGCAAGCTTTGCTCTGCAATTCTAGAGGAGTAAAAGAAGCAGAAAACGTGCTGAAAACTCCCGGGCGAGTATCACAGCAGAGTGGTTTGGAATGACTCTAAGGGCTCTGTGCTATCCTGGTTCACGTCTTATCTCTCTTATAGCATTTTCGGTGTTCTGTTGGATCCTCCTCTACTGCTATAGCGCTCTAAGTTGCTGTACCCCAAGTATCTGTCTTGGGTCCAGTGATCTTCTCTTTCTATACCCAGTCCTCATCTCTTCCCATGCTTTCAGTATCATTTTTGTGCTGATGAATCTCAGATTTACCTCTCTACACCAAAAATCTCTCTGGCAATCTAGGTCTGAATCACTGCCTAGATGTCTCGCTGCTGTTTGAAATTGAACATGGCTAAAACAGAGCCACATCCCCCTTTCCTCCTTTATCTCTGTGGATAACACTTAGGCCATGTGGTCTTTTTCTGTGTTTTCTATGTTTCTATCTAGTCGGTCCTTCCACATCAACAACTACAACAGTCCCCTTTTTACCTTTAGAGATCCTCTGTGTTGGTCCCATGCTTTTTTGAATTCAGTTACTGTCCTCATCTCTACCACCTCCACTGGGAGACTATTCCATGGATCCACCACTCTTTCCGTAAAGAAATATTTGCACATATCACTCCTGAATCTATCCCCTTTCACCTTCATCCCATGTCCCCTCGTAGCAGAACTTGCTTTCAATTGAAAGAGACTCTCTCCCTGTGCATTTATGCCATGGAGGTATTTAAACATCTCAATCATATCACCTCTATCCCGCCTTTCCTCTAAGGTGTACATATTAAGATCCTTCAGTCTGTCCTCATATGTTTTATAATGAAGACCACTAATCATTTTAGTAGCAACCCTCTGCAACTTGTTTATATCCTTTTGAAGGTGCGGTCTCCAGAATTGCACACAATACTCCAGGTCACACCAAAAATTTATGCAGGTCCCACCAAAGACTTATACAGAGGCATTATCACCTCCTTTCTTCTGCTGGCCATTCCTCTCCGTATGCACCCAAGCATCCTTCTAGCTCTTACTGTCACCTTTTCTACCTGTTTAGCTACTTTACGATCATCAGGCACAACCACACTGAGGTTCTGCTCTTCTTTAGTGGACAAAAATACTTCAACCCCTATACTATATTGCTCCCTTGGATTGCTGCAGCCCAAATGCAAACCTTACCCGACAGCCCTTCCGCCATATCATTAACGAAGATGTTAAAAAGAATCGGACCAAGGACAGATCCCTGGGGCACACCACTGGTAACCACCTCCTCCTCAGAGTGAGCTCCTTTTACCTGTACCCTTTGTTGCCTCCCACTCAACCAATTTCTAACCCAAGCAGTAACTTTAGGGTCCATCCCTATGGTGCTCAGTTTTGTTTATAAGTCGCCTGTGAGAAACAGTGTCAAAGGCTTTAAAGTTTTATGCAACTAGAGTTTCAGTAGCATTTGACTCTGCTTTATTGATTTTATTCCCTGTTTCCTTGGCTCGCAACCTTGGGGGGTTTTCTCTGACTCCTCCATCTCCTCCACACACATCCAACTGATAGCTAAAACCTGTCTCTTCTTTCTCTATAATATCAGCAAAATTTACCCCTTCCTTTCTGAACACATTTCTAAGACACTTATCCACTTTTTAGTCACTTTCCATCTAGACTATTGCAACTTCCTCCTTGCTGGCCTCCCTCTGAATCATCTCTCCTCCCTTCAATCTGTTCAAAACTCAGTGCGTGGCTATTCTTCTGTCAGCCTTGATATGCTCATATAACCCCTCTTCTCAAGTCGCTTCACTGGCTCCCTATCCGTTTCCATAACCAGTTCAAACTTCTACTGCTGACTTATAAGTGCATTCACTCTGCAGCTCCTCACTACCTTTCCTCTTTCATCTCTCCCTACACCCCTCCTCGGGAACTCCGTTCTTTTGGCAAATCATTTCTATATGTGCCCTTCTCTTCTATTACTAACTCCAGACCTTTTTCCTTTCACTTTGCAGCACCTTACGCCTGGAACAAACTCCCTGAGTCTGTACGTCAGGTGCCTTCTCTGACCCTTTTCAAATCCAGGCTGAAAACTCATCTCTTCGAGGCTGCTTTTGGATCCTGATCCGCTTAATCTCCTATGTGTCTCCTTACCACTCCCCTAGATGTATCCTTGTCCTCAGCTGTTGTGTTGTCTGTCTTGATTAGATTGTAAGCTGTGATGAGCAGGGGCTGTCTTTTACATGTGGCTGTTCAGCACGGCGTATGCCTTGTAGCGCTATACAAATGCAGTGCAATGTGTGCCTTCGAGTCCAGCAGTGTTCCATAAATTGAAGTTCACCTCCTTGGATTAAACTTTGTCTCCTTTCACTTGACAGGGAGCCCTGGAATGAGAAGGATTGAGATAAAGATGAAAGGCAATAGATTCAGGAGTAATTTGAGGAAGCTTTTTTTTATGGAAAGGTTGCTGGATGCCTTCTAGTAGAGGTGCTGGAGACGAGGACTGTACATGAATTCAAGAAAGGGACAAGCACGGTGGTTCTCTAGGGGTGAGAAGATAGGCGAGTTTAGTAGCTGGTATGGAAGAGCAGACTGGATAGGACGTATGGTTTTTATCTGCAGCCATTTTCTATCTTTCTATGAATTTTGATGAATACTATAAATTATCAACTAATTTAATTTAATGATGTCTTTATATTTTTTACTTTTCACAACAAATAAAGACCAAGCAGATTAAAGTATACAAATATCAAAAATCTAATATATAAAAGAAAAAGAAACTAAAGAGCTTCTGTGTTGCCAAGTCTAGGCAAAGCAACCATCTCTATCCCATGCCCAGTCTACAATGAAGGAACTCGTGTCTAACTCAATAAATCTGGGAAATGAATGTAGGAAGGGGGTGGGAATCCTGCCAGGATCCATAGCAATGTCTGATTTGTTCCATATAGATTTGCATCTTGGCCTTGCTCCCAGAGTCTGCTTCTTAGAAAGCTCGTTCCTCTCCTGATACGTTAATCATCTCCCTTCCTCACCCCATTACACGTCTCCCAAGAATATCACCTCTCCTGCAGGTTCCCCTGCTCAATGGACCTTCAAATTCCCCAGTGTAATCTGTTCTTGCATAGACGTAGCATTTCCTGATCTCTCTGCCAGCTTGAGAATGTTGTAAAAATAAGATAAAAAGGTGAGTTTTCAGGAGCTTTTTAAGAAAATGACTAAATTCTGAATGTTTATGAAAGAGATCATTAACTACGGCTGAAGCTCAGTGACTGGCATGTAGGACAATTCAACCATTTGCCTGTAATCTTCAGTAATAATTTGCTGCTTCTGTTTGGTGACTTGTATTTATTTACTAATATTTAGCTCACGCCTTTCCAGTAGTAACTTGGTGAGTTACACTGAGGTACAGAGTTATTTTCCAGTCCTTGGAGGGCTTACAATCTAAGTTTGTACCTGAAGCAATGGAAGTTTACATGAGTTGCCGAAAGCCGCAGTGGGGATTTGAACACGGGTCTCTTTGATCACGATACCATCACTCTAATGAAGTGCGCACACACTTCTGTCAAATATGAACTAGATGTCAAAATTATATTATCACGACTGATCTTTTCCATAAGCAACTTGTCATATGCAGCTTTGTGTAGATACATACGGAAATGGTCCCTCTCCAGAAAGCTTACAATCTAGTAAAGGTGCAGACAAGACAAACTGGAGGTTGCAGGAAATGTGCTTAATACAATAAACATGTTAAAACTGACGCTGTGATTCAGAAGATCTGGGACTTTAGATTTAAAAGCAGGAACGTAGGGCCTAGGAATTGCATAAGAGTCTGAGAGCCGGCTTACAATGCATTACTACTACTAATGTTGATCATTTGTATAGCGCTGTACAGACGAGTGTAAAAGAAGATCCCTGCTCATCAGAGCCAACAATCTAATTAGGACAGAGAACACAACAGCTAAGCACAAGAATACATCTGAGGAAATGGTAGGGAAACACAAAGGAGACTAAGCAGATCAGCATCCAAAAGCAACTTTGAAGAAGTGAGTTTTCAGCCTGGATTTGAAAAGGGCCAGAGATGAGGCCCAACATACAGATTCAGGTAGTTTGTTCCAGGCATAAGGAGCAGCAAGGTGAAAGGATCCAAGTCTGGAGCTGGCAGTAGAAGAGAAGCGCACAGATAGAAGTGATCTGCCAGAAGAGCGGAGTTCCCAAGACAGGGTGTAGGGAGAGATATGAGAGGAAAGGTAGTGAGGAGCAGCAGAATGAGGCACTTCTAGGTCAGCAGGAGAAGTTTGAACTCAATACACAAATGAATAGGAAGCAGGTGAAGCAACTTCAGAAGAGATTAGCTGTGCATCTGAATTTTGAAGAGATTGAAGGGGAGAGAAATGATTCAGAGGGAGACCAGCAAGGAGGAGGTTGCAATAGTCTGGACTGGAGGTGACTAAAGAGTGGATAAGTGTCTTACTAGTGTGTTCAGAAAGGAAGGGACAAATTTTTCTGCTGATATAGAGAAAGAAACAACAGGTTTAAACTATCAGTTGGATGTGTGTGGAGAAGGAGAGGGAGGAATCAAAGACTACCGCAAGGTTGCGAGCCAAGGAACCAGGGAGTAGTAGAGTGTTATCCACAGAGACTGAGAAAGGAGGAAGGGGGGAGGTGGGTGTAGGGGGAAAGATAAGAAGCTTGATTTTGACCATGTTCAGTTTCAAATGGCGGTGAGACATCCAGACAGGAATGTCAGATAGGCAGGCAGAGATCCGGGCCTGGATTGCCAGAGAGATTTCAGGTATAGAGAGGTAGATCTGAGAGTCATCAGTGTAAAGATGACACTGAAAACCTTGGGAGGAGATGAGCGCACCAAGGGACTGGATATATAGAGAGAAAAGGAGGGGCCCAAGACACCTTAAAGTCTGAAGTTGTACAGTTCATGTCACTGCACCCCTCCCCCCCCAAAAAATAAATTGTGTGAACTCATTCTCCTCCTCCAAACTATGCTGAAGATACTTATCCATTCATGTACCTCTTACGGGCCATTTTACATGCCCTATTCATGATTTGGATATCTGAAAATGACTGTTCAGATGCCCCAATCATATCCACGTCCCAAGAACCATTTTAAAATGCCCCAAGTTTACATGTGTCCAGCATGATTACATTTCCTTTGTGTTTCCTTACCATTCCCCCTAGATGTAGCCCACGTCTGCAGCTACTGTGTTATCTATCTTGACTAGATTGTAAGCTCTGCTGAGCAGAGACGTCTTTTATATGTGTCTGTGTATGTCTTGTAGCGCTATACAAATGTTCAGTAGTAGTAATCTATATCGCATGGCAGCATGCCCAGGGTGTTCCAAAAAAGATACACATGTGCGTTCAACTTTACGTAGATCAGTCAAACCTATTTCTTGGTACTCCTACATAGGGATCATCATTATACAGTTTTAAAACACAGTTCAATTACCCACCACCCCCTCCCAAAATCAGGAAATCCGTTTCCATTTCTTCCTCTGCCTTCTACTCACTCCTGGGAAGCCTAAGCCACCATTTCTACCTTCCCCCTGTACTCCACTTCAACTGCACACAGGCATAGCTTACTTAAACATAATCAGTCCTGCAAACATCTGCACTCCAGTCTCAGTCCTCATCTGTCTGCTCGTCTGTTAGTGCTCTGCCAGTATCCATTCTCAAGGCACCCCGGCTGGTTCTCCTGTAGCTGCTGAACCACTCTGCAGTAGTCCCTCCACGTATTGGGATGCCTCTGTCGCTGAGTCCAATACTCTGTGCATTCCCTCATGGGTGATGTGGAGTCTGGCCGGGTACTGCACTGTAAATTTGATGTTGGCATCTACAAGCTTCTGACAAATGGGCGCATATGCCCTTCGCCAACTCAAGGCTACTGAATAGTCCTGCGCCACTCGCAGCTTAATGTTATCTTTCACAATAGCCCCCTTTCGTCTAGCCGCCCTCAACACGGCTTCTTTCTGTGGGAACTGCAGGAACTTTGCCAAGACCACACGAGGTCTTCGGTCTCCTGGTTGTTTAGGCCCCACTCTGTGTGTGCGTTCTATCATGATCTGGTCATTTTCTTCTCTGCCTCCCAAGATGTAGGCAGCCAGGGATTCCACATGGGACTTCAGGTTCCTATCTAATATACTGTCTGATATGCCCAAAAAGCGAAGATTATTGCACCTGGATCTGTTTTCCAAATCATCCAATTTGGCATCATGGGCTTTCAGCACTGCCTGCAGTCTCCCTACCTCCTGTGAGAACGTTTCCACACCCTCCTCATTCTGCACCACGCGGGCCTCCACCTCCTGCATCCGATTTCCCAAAGAGCTCAAAGAGCTTTGCAGCATGTCCATTTTGTTGTTCAGCACCTCAAATTGAGCCGATAAGGCACCCGCTACCGCCACTGAGATCTCCTCTATGACCGCCTGTGAGACTGGAGGGTTAGGTGCTGGGGGGGGGACGGGGGGGACGGGGACACCGCCATCTTGTGCGGCTCAACTGCCCGGTCTTTTTCTCGTCAGCTTGCTTTCACTGTCGCCGCCATGACCCATGCGCTGCACCCACCTCTCCCCCATCTTTACCCGTGCTGTGGTCAACTTTCCAGGGCAGCCTGACGGCTTAATCATGGCTCTTTTCACCAGCGCGAGGGTAGAGGTCCAGAGCACGAGCGTTCCACGTCCACCCGCTCGCACCACATCACGTGATCCTCTATAAAGGACTGTTTTAAATTTTGCTCTGGCCATCATTGGGAGCCAGTGCAGTTGCTGTAAGATGGGGGTGATGTACTCAGTTCTTGGAATGTCTGTAATGATGCGTGCTACAGTGTTTTGCACCATTTGGAATGGATGTAAGGTCTGCTGAGGGAGGCCTTGATATAACAAGTTTCCGTAATCATGCAGAGGTGTGATGAGTGCTTGGCACACTGTGCGGAAGTGGTCCTGGCGGAGCATTGGTTTGATCTTTCTGATGGTCCTCAAGTGTTGATAGGCCTTGTTTGAGGTTTTGGTGATGTGGGATTTTATGTCCATTGTGATGCCCAGGTACTTAACTTCATCTTTGACTGCTATGAGTTTGTCTAGAATGCTGATAGTTTGTGGTGGAATGAAAGTGGGGTTCCTGGTGACGAACATTGCCTCAGTTTTATCGTAGTTGACCGTCAGGTTATTGGCTGTGAGCCAGGCATTCATGTCTTCAAGGCATCTGATTATTGTTGTGGTGTTAGGTGATTGTAGGTTGATTGGAGCATACACCATGATGTCGTCAGCATATAGGTGATAGTGGAGTTTGTGGCATTTGATGATGTTGCATATGGGCTGGATGTAAATATTAAAGAGCATTGATGACAGGGCTGAACCTTGTGGTATTCCCTGTGTGACGGGGAACTGCAATGATTTCTTTTGGGCGCATTTGACTTGTTGCGTTCGATCTTCCAAGTAGGAAGTAAACCACTTCAGAGTATTCTTGCATACTCCTATCTGCTGCAGGCGTTGCAGTAACCTGGCATGGGACACAGTGTCAAAGGCTGCCAAGATGTCCATGAACACTAGCAGGAATCCGTTCTTTGTTATCCATGCCTCTTAGGAGATTGTCAAATAGGGAAGTGAGTAGTGTTTCCACACCGTGCTGGGGTTTAAAGCCATGCTGATGGATGTCCAGTGAGGCATTCATGTCAATATGGTCCTGAAGTTGCCTTTGCACTGTCTTTTCAATGATTTTTGCAAGGAATGGTAGGCTGGAGATGGGACGGTATGATTTTGGCTCAGAGGGGCTTAGGTTGTTGCTTTTAAGTATTGGTCGTATCATGGCGTGCTTCAGGGATTGCGGCATGTATCCTTTTTGGAGTGAATCTTTGACGATTTTGTGAATGTGTTAGAAGAGCTGGCTTCTTGTGGCTTTGATCCATTTCATTGGTCTGACGGTGAGGTTGTTGTGTTGAGTCCATTTATTATTTCCTCTACTTGAAGTGTTGATGGTATGCTGAAATCCTCCCAGGTTTGATGCTGTTCTTTCATTTCATGGTCATCTGTCTGTGGTGTGATGGAGTATGTCTGGATGGTGTTTTTTGATTTCATGTAGTCCACAAATTTCTGTGGGTCAAGATGGTGGGTACAGTGCTGCGTGGTGTCCTTGGTGAGCTTTTGGACAATGCTAAAGAGTTATCTTAGTCTGATAGATTTCATGATTAGGTTGCTGCTGTTTATGCTCATTTATCAGATTGTTATATTCCAGTTGCTTGGTTCTGTATTGAGTCAGGGAGTTATGCGACTTGTTCCGCCTCCATTTTCTCTCCAGTCTTCGGAGAGTGTGCTTTGCATCTCTGATATCACTTGAGTACCAGAGGGCGTTGGACCTCCTGCCTGCTTGTGGTTCTGTACTTATAGGGGCTGATGGTGCATTAGATATTATAGAGTTCCATTTCTCTATGCTTAGGTCAAGGGTGTCGTATTCCCACTGGAGGTGTGGAATGATTTCGTCTATGAATGAGTCTTTGTTGAAGGCTCTAAAATGTCTCGCTATGGTCTCATCTTTCATGTGTTGAGTGGGGTTATTCAGAGTCAAGGTGAAGTCAATCACATGATGATCTGACCAAGGGACCAGCGTGATTGTTGGTGTTGTGGCCTTGCCCTGTTCCACCAAGTGCGTTGGAATAAAGACCATACTGATGCGTTGGGGTGTTGATTGTCTGATAATATTTTAGTGACTCCATGGTTTTTAGGAATGCTGCGGCTTCCTTGGTGGGTGCGGAGGTTAGGTTGTAGTCTCCTAGTACAATGAGGGGTTTGGGTGCACATATTGCTTCAAGTACCATGGAGAGATGTTCAGTTGTGGTTCCAGGAGGCCTGTAAGTGAGGGAGATGCTTAGGTACTTGTTAGATATGGTGATAGTGTTGGATTCGATCGTATTAGTGGTAGAGATTGTTTTAAATCTGTATTCCTTTCTGGCCAGTATTAGCACACCTCCTTCTCTCTTTTGTGCTCTGATGCAACTGAATGCTGAGTAGCCTGTTGGGGTTACCTGATTTAATATGACATGGTCTGAGTCATCTAGCCAGGTCTCGGTGATGCAGATTATATCCAGTTTTTGTCAAGGATGAGGTCGAGGATAGTGTTCAGTTTGTTCCTGATTGATCTGGCATTTAGTAAAGCACATCTAATGTTGGCCGTTATGATTGGGTTGGTGTGTACACAATTTGTGAGATGAGTGGACGTAGAACGGGTGGCATTGTGCGGTTTATGAACTGTATGAATACAACTGAGGTGTGAAGATTGGTGAAAGACTCAACAACCTGCGCTATGGTGATGATACCACATTACTGGCTGAAAGTGAAGACGATTTGAAACATTTACTTCTCAAGATCAAGGAATATACTCTTAAAATGGGCCTGCACCTTCATATTAAGAAGACAAAGATCCTGACAACTGGCAAAATCAATAAGTTCATCGTTGATGGAGAAGAAATTGAAATAGTGGACAACTTTAACCTACTTGGATCAACTATCAAAGAAGCAACAAGCAGTCAATAAATCAGACGTCGCATTGCTCTTGGCAGAATGGCAATGAAGGACCTAGACAAGATTCTCAAGAGCATAAGAACATAAGAACATAAGATATGCCATACTGGGTCAGACCAAGGTCCATCAAGCCCAGTATTCTGTTTCCAACAGTGGCCAATCTAGGTCATATGTACCTAGCAGGTTCCACAATGCTTGTACTGGGTCAAGCATTGATATCTTCGGTCACTTCTTAATAATGGTTTATGGACCTTTCCTCCAGGAACTTGTCCAAACCTTTTTTAAACCCAGCTACACTAGCAGCCTTTACTACATCCTCCGGTAACAAATTCCAGAGTTTGATTACACGTTGAGTGAAAAAATATTTTCTTTTATTAGTCTTAAATAGTTTACCCTGTAGCTTCATTGCATGTCCCCTAGTCTTTCTATATTCTGATAAGGTAAACAATCGATCAACGTTTACCCGTTCCACTCCGTTCATTAATTTATAGACTTCTATAATATCTCCCCTTAGCCATCTCTTTTCCAGGTTAAAGAGCCCTAACCTTTTTAGCCTTTCTTCATAGCAGGGATGTCTCTCTCCATACAAAGATTCGACTTGTTCAAGCCATGGTATTTTCAATAATGTCATATGGATGCAACAGATGGACAGTGAAAAAGATAGACAGGAAGAAAATTGGTGCCTTTGAATTATAGTGCTGGCAACAAATACTGTGTATACCATGGACTGCCCGAAGAACAAACCAGTCAGTACTAGAGGAAATCAAACCTAAGCTTTCCTTAGAAGCTTAGATGACAAGACTTTGACTTTCCTACTTTGGACACATCATGTAAAGGTAGAAATTCAGCACAAAAAAGGAGGGCCAGCAATGTGGTGGATCGATATAACAGCAGCTACGAGTGCCAGTCCATCAACAATGAGCCGCCTGACTGAAGACCGAACACAATTTAGGACAACTATCCAGAGGTCGCCATGAGTTGACACTGACTTGATGGCACTTAACAACAACAACAATGTATAAACAGTGCACATGTGCAGAAGAATTTTATAACAGGTGTGTGTCTATAAAATACTAGTCTGAATCCTGCAGATAGCGCCCAGATTGTGGGTGTTGATGCTTATAGCTGCTTGGGGGCAGGTATAAATGTTAGCGGGTATGCACATAAATCATGACACTGCCCCCATTCTCGCCAAACAGCTCTTCAAAGCGCACCCACTCTACAAAGCTACTTCTAAGTGTACCATGTGTAATTTTAGGCATTATCTAATTTTTAGGAATGTGCATTTCAGGTTCGTTTGGGTACCTAAAAATTCAGCATATCTGCAAGTTTCTTGTGCATGCTCATACCTATGAATGCATGCACAATCAAAATGCATGCTACAGTTTTTTAGTGTACACAGTAGGTGTACAAGTATGATGAAAACACCACAAAATCCCTTTGGTGGATTAACATTTAACAGACCCGTTAACTGCATTCATCCCACTGAGCGGATATTCAACAGCACTCACCCGAATATCCCCTTAGCTCTCTTGAATGCCCTGATGATAACCGCTTAGCGTCAGGATACTCCTGGTTAACCAATCAGCAGCAATATTCAGCCACTAACCGGTTAACCCAAACTGGCTAAAGAGAGGCCAAATAAATCAGGCCAAATTTTAAGCAGTTTAGCTATCCAGCCAGTGACTGAATATTGGTGCTCATCGGATAGCTAAATTGTTATCCGGGCATACCGGATTGTGCCTCACCACTGAATATCGAGCCCTAATTTAAAGCAGTGTCAACCAACTGCTGCTGAATATGCCCCCCGAAGTTAGTTAGGTTTTTATTTTTTGACCCTCCACATGCCTACTAACTTTATAAGAGGCCTTTTAATCATGGCAAAAAGTTTATAAAATTAAACTTCCTACAGTTTATACATAGAAGACAGTAACAGTAAAACTGGGGAAAAGAGACTAGGATTGAAAATAAAGAAGACAAACAACAACGCAAGACTGAGTGTAGGATCTTCTTGTGTTCAGAACAGATGGAAAAGAGGTCAAGGAAAGGGGATTTAGCAATGCCAATCATTAAAAGCGGTGTAATGAGACACATAATTCTCACATCTACAACAGTTAATGCATCTCATCTCGGAAAGTGAACACAATAAGTTCAGAGGGTCTGTGACAATGGACAAATGTTCCTGCAGTTCTTATTACTGATGGAAATAAGCAACCAGACCTCATTTCAAATCTATGCTAAGAACCTGAAAGACTTAATATTATTTATTAAAAAGATCTTTATTTCAATTCCTCTTTTTGTACCCCTCCCCCCTGAGTCTCGCAACAGAATATGATTATCACTGATTAATGCTGGGGTTTGTTCCTCATAGATGATCTTGCTAATTTCTGTGAATGACGTTTTCCCACTGCATTAAAGGATGACTACATTTTAGCAGTGCGAATTGGGTCACGGGGATATTTCAACATCTAAACAAAATTATCCATGGGGCTGGAAATGAAATCCTTTATTTTGCAAACTTTGGCAGATGAAGAATAATGGAAGACACCTGTTCTGGTAATGTTGTTACACTGGGAACAATAACCAGATTTGAAATTATACATTAAAGGGGACAGAGAGATGAAAGCTCTTCATGCTCTTTTGCTCCTTAACAGCAAGCTAATAAATCTCTTCATCCATCAGTTTATTAAGGCAGCATAGTGACAAATTATAAGTGTCCATACAGGTTCACTGTTCAAACTATGCCAGACCTTGCTACAGCCACACAGACTGCTGAAATGCAATGGCCAATGACGAAGTCCATACTCATCTGTTATAGTCTAATAGTTCAAACAAATAGATTTCTCAGCTTCATGGATGCATATGTTTAATGGGGTCTCCATATCACGGAAGAAAAACATGGCTGTCGGCCAACTGCATTACAACTTCAGTATTCTTCCAAAAGTTTTGAATTTACTGTGCTGTCTCTTAACTCTGATCTTGCACTGGGTCCTGCCTGGAACTGAATGTTGCACACAAGGGACTGTTTAATTCCTGATATGTCTCCACAGCCATCGCTGAACTGCAGAACAGATTTATCACTTGAGATGTGAGGGAGAGAGAGAGTGATGTTTCCTGAAGAGGGAAGGCAAAAGTAAAACATTTCAAACAAACCTCTCCTCTGTCCCATTCTTGGGCCAATTTTTATCCTCTCACCTCCTCTGAACTCGTTAAACTAGTCTCTACAACACACAAGACCACCTCCTCGTTAGATCCCATACCATCCGCTTGGCTGTCCGAACCTTCTCTTGGCTTACTCTCTCCAATGCTTACCATAATCAATTCCAGCCTCACCACCGGGATCTTTCCTCAACCTTGGAAACATGCCCTGGTTCACGCCCTGTTGAAGAACCCATCCCTGGATCCTCTTAATACCAGCACATTATCGACCAGTTTCAAATCTGCCTTTCTCCTCAACTCCTGGAAAAAGCTGCCTTTTCTCAACTTTCTCATCACCTTGACTCAACTCACTTTCTTCACCCTTGCCAGTCCGGATTTCGGCCAGGCCACAGCGTAGATTCCATCATGTCTGCTGTTTTGAACGAAATTCACTCTTCTCACGATCATAGTGACATCACGGTGGCGGTGTCTCTTGATTTATCTATGGCCTTTGATCTGGTAGACAATCACTCTTACTTTCAAGGCTACGGGATGCGGGTCTCCGGGGCACTGTTTATCACTGGTTTCACTCTTTCTATATTCTAGGTCCTTTGCTGTTACCTCTAGATCTTCTACACTTGACCATTATCCTCTTATGTGCAGTGTGCCTCAGGGCTCTGTTGTATCACCCCTTTTTTTCAATGTTTTTCTCGCTCCATTAGCCCTCTTGGTTCAGCAGTCAGGTTATTATTACGCCGATGATATCTTTCTTTTACATTACACTTCCTCTGCTTATCCAGATATCACCCCCCCCCCCCTTAATACTTGTTTATCAATGATCTCCGCCTGGCTTTTTACCAACTGTCTTATCCTCAATGTCACTAAGACTGCTGCCATCTGGTTTCCACATGGTTCTACCTGTCCATCCCTGGCTCCTTCTTTCGTAGGTGTTCCTATCACCCTAGTACCCAAGCTTTGCTGTTTGGGTGTTCTACTGGATAACAATCTCTCATTTAATGATCACATATCTCAGGTGTCTCGGTGCTCTTTCTTCTATCTCCGGCATGTTCGCGCTATCAGACCATTTCTCTCTCCACAGGCCCTCACCATGCTCTTCTCTTGTTAGTAATTTCTAGATTGGATTTTTGTAACTTAGTACTCACTGGTGTGCCCAAGTATCAATGGCACCGACTGCAACAGAATACTGCAGCCCGACTTATATCTCATGCTTCTTCCCGGGATCATATCACTCCTATTCTTCACCATCTCCAATGGCTTCTGTTGGACTTCCGGATTAGATTTAAGGTTCTCATACTGGTACACCAAACTATCTACACATGTAGATACCAGTATCTAGCTGATCTTTTGGTGTTTCACACTCCTTCCTGTAGTCTCTGCTCGGTCCACCTCAACCGCCTCCACTTACCCTCCCCAATGCACGCGCACCTACAATCTACCTGACAATCAGCCGCCTTTTACCTTGGCCCTCCCCTATGGAACTGCGTTACGCTTAGAGGAGTCCTACCTCAAGTGTCGCTCTCTTCTGAAAACTCACCTCTTTTCTTCTGCCTTTAACCTTCCCCCCCATGACTCCCCAACCCACCGCTTTGCCCATCTCTCTTTCAGTATGTTTTGAATGACGGAATATTTTTCCCCCTCTTTCCTATATATGAATTGTAGTTCCTTTTCTTTTCTGCTCCTTCTGTTTTTGTAACGTTATTAACCGCCCCGATATAATGGGGTGCGGTATATCAAATACCTGAATAAACATAAACAGATCCTTACGAGGACGACGAGCAGGTAAAGAACAAAAGCATGTCAGGAGATTTCTTTTTACTGAACTAATGTCATCCATTTCCTGCCCAGCTTTCAGGAGTTATGCTCCCTTCATCCATTGAAAACAAAATTATTACTGGATGTTTTTGAAGAGGTGCAAATGATGATAAAGGCTGGCATCTTGCTGACTGGCACATAGGACAATTCTGTTCTTGCTTGTAATCACGGGCATTTACATGGGTTGCAGACCTACAAACAGTGTAAATGCCAATCTGTGGGGTATCCATGAGTGCTGAGAACTGGTTAGCATTGGGGCATGCTGGGGGCTTTCTGGGGTGGCAGCAGCAGCAATATTGAACCGCTGCCCAGTTAGTGTTATGTGGCAAAACTCAGGTGCAGGAAATTCTGACTTAACCTTCGTTGCTGCTCGGTTAGCAATAGGTGCCATCCCAGAATGCCCCGATGTTAACCACTTTGCTGCACCTATGGGTTAGTGCCACCGAACACCCCACAGATTGGCATTTACACAGTTTGTAGGTCTGCAACCCATGTAAATGCCTTTGAATATGCCCCCCAAAGATTACCAGCAAACTTCATGGCAATCCGAACAGCCCAAATATTTAATGCCAGAGCTACCAGCACTGAATATACCTTAGTCCTCTTCCTTCTGTGCTTTGTACACACACACGCACACGCATGGAGTTGTGAAGTATATGCGAGAGAGCATGATTGCGGAGGAAAAGCCTAGTGGTTAGAGCAGCAGCATCATGGCTTGGGCAAGTCACTTTACCCTCCCTTGCCTCAGAATAAAGGCCTGGCAATCTACTTCTGGTCACAACTTGCCGAGAAAACCCAGGGGCTGCTTGACCACACACACATCATAATTAATTATATGAACACTTGTAGTGGTTGATAGGGAAGGACAGACTAGATAAGCCATGTGGTCTTCTTCTGCCGTCATGTTTCTAACTGATGAAAGGAGACTAACTCCTGTTCTATGTTATATGTACTCACTCCTGATCTATGTTATATGTACATAGTTATAATCCTGTTATATGTAACTTCATGGTTCAAGTTAAATGTTATAATGTAAACCGCTTCTGATCTCTGGAAGGAGTGGTATAAAAATGTAACCAAATAAATAAACTCCTGAAACCTACTCAAGAAATGTGTTAAAGTGAGACCTTTTGATTAGACTAACTTAATTTCTTTGACCTTTATTTTGGTGCATGGTAACAGCACCATTTTATGAATGCTTATGATGTGGTGGTGATTCACATTTCTACAATAAAAATTCAGATACGTTTAATAGATTAGAGAGGCCTTTTTGGAAAGCTTGTTCAACTTTTACACATGGAAATACTGGTGCTGACATATAATAAATGATGGTGTGTAAATAGTTATTTCAGAAAGCTACTGTTTAAACTTATAAATCCACAGTACACACAGTTTCTAAGAAGCAATTTGTGGGCAGGCTACAGTTCCATTTTTGCAATGTGCATACTTAAAGAAAACCTAGACAGCATAGCCACCTGCTCCAGTGCTTTACTGTTCCTTTGGACTTTGAGTTTGCTTAAAAAATTGAAGGTGCACTTGGCATTTAAATCACCCATATGTGAGGACTGATTCCTGCTGTCCCTGGAGAACACCTGTTATAGGTGAGTAACTACGTATATGGAAGGACAGACTAGATAGGCCATGTGGTCTTTTTCTTTCGTCATATTTCTATGTTTCTATCTCAAAAAACAAAACAAAACATGTTTTTTCACTTGGTTCCTTAACTGGCTCCTCTTGGGAGTCCAGGTTTATGAAATCCAGCACTTAACACTATGCATAAAGGCAGGCGCGTGCTTGCCCAAAATCTCAAGAGCTACCACTAATTTCTGGGCATATTCTTATGAACACAGACTGGCACTTGAACATGTATTTCCCAGCGCCCTTATATGTATTCTACAGAAGGCTCCATGTTCAGTGATCCTTGTGGAAAATGCTTGGGAAATTGTACATATCCTAATCTGGAAGTTCCAACTCTTACCTAAATGTCATATGGAAATTGGGCTTTATAGCACCTTATATCCAAAGTTCCATTATCTGAAAACTCCCTATCTGAAAAGAAATTATGGGATTTGCCCTCTGTTCTATTATCCAAAACCTGCTTGGTTTTCTATGCTGCATCATTCAGAAAAACTTCCATTAATAAAATACTATGTTCAGAAAACTCCCATTATCCCGAAAATCCATTATCTGGACAAGCCTGGATCCAAATATTCCAGAAAAAAGGTGCTTAGCTGTAATCTACATCTCCACGGTAAGCCCAATTAACCTACCTCTCTTGTCTGTGTCTCTTAGTCTGAGTAACTTAACATATTAGCAATGTACTGTATGAAATGCCATTAAGGGGACATGCAATTACTGTATTATTCATATTATCTAAGATAAATTGGTTATCAACAGAGAGCACTAAAGAAATAAAACTGATGTGGAAGATTTAAACATTCCTAATCTATATTTTTTACCTAGAGGTTTTAAGTCTGAATTGCAGAGAGAGGGGAGGGCTGGATTAATTAGTTTCACCTGATAGCTTGGACTTACTGGCCTTCTTGGAAACCTCTCATGGTATAATTCCAAGACATGCTACTTTATTGGTTTGTTTTTTCTTTGAGATGGATAAAAGTAAGGTGTTGAAATTATATTTTTGGAAAAAAATGCATTATTTTGTGGACAAAAATATGAATTTTTTCCCCTGATGTTTCCAGACCAACTCAACTGCCCCTGTCCCCAAACACCCCCCCCCCAACATTCATGGGACAATTTCCACATACCCTCCATTGACCAAGTCACTTGTACCATAGCAGCCCTCAACACCAGCACTGCACCCATGGAGCTCTTTGCAGTACAATGGATAAAATCAGAACTCAGAGAATTCATACATAAGATCATACACTCCTCACTAACACAACGATACATGCCCCTAACACTTATGTAAGTTGGCCACCATACGCCCTATCCCCAAACTCCCCCCACAAACTGCAATGACCCAGCAATGTACCACCCAATCTCCATCCTCCCATTCCTCACCAAGATACTTGAGAAGACAATCTACCAGCAACGTCAGGACCATGTAGACTCCCTAGTCACCCTAGACTCTCACCAGCATGGGTTCCGGCCCAGCCACAGTGTTGAGACCTTACTCATAATGCTCCTTGACAACCTCATTAAGGGAATTGACAACCTAAAAATGGGCTTCCTCCTTATATTTGTCAATATATCTGCAGCATTCGACAATGTCTCCCACGACACCCTCCTCTGAAGACTCAGTGACATTGGACTATGCAACACTACTCTCAAATGGTTCAATTCATACCTCAGCAATAGACAGCAACAGGTCAAGGTTGGTGCAACTACCTCCTTGTTCCCCTCATCTGCCTTGCTTTTCAATCTCTACATCCAACCCATCTGTGACATCATTAGGAAACACAACAGCCAATATGCACTATATGCTGATGACATGATGATCTACACCCCAATCAACCTCGAAAAACCAGATTATTCAGCTATAACTGCCTGCTTACAGGACATGACTGAATGGCTCGCTCACAACAACCTCAACATTAACTACCGAAAGACAGAAGCACTTATCGTCACACGAAACTCCTCCCCCCCCATTCATCTTCCTACTCAATGCAGCCATACCCATTTGGAAAGAAGTAAAGTACCTGGGTGTAACTTTGGACCAGAATCTGAACTTCCAAACCTACATTAACAAGACTGCCAGAAGTGCATACCACAAGATGACCATCATAAGAAGACTCAAACCACGCCTTAGTAAAGACCACTTTAGAACTGTCCACCAAGCTGTAATCACGCCCATACTGGACTACTGCAACACACTATTTCATGGACTACACAAACAGACAATTCGACCTCTACAAAATCCTGCTGCCTGCATCATCACTGGATCATAAAAACACCAACATATCGTCCCCCTCCTGAGCCAGCAACATTGGCTTCCGATCACTTCCAGGATCAAATTCAAAACAGTTCTTAACATATACAAGACCCAGCAAAACTTATCCCCTGATATTCTTAGAAGTCTTATAAACATGAACATAAGCACAAGACTCAGATGATGTAACAGAGTGGACACCATTCAGACCCCAAGCATCTACTCTAAAACCATCCAATCCACATCAGCAAGAGCACTGTCACTAGCAGCACCGACCCTCTGGAACTCCCTTCTATATGACCTGAGAGCCACCTCTGATGCCAAGGACTTCAGGAAGAAACTCAAAACCCAGCTCTTCACAGAACACTAGAGCCGTCACTCAATTCACAACCCTTCCACCCCCCATAAATTCCCCCCTGACAAAACCAGCTGCCTCAACTCATGATGCTGTCTTGTAAATATTGTATATATGCCTCAATGTAAATAAGTTACTACCAAGAACCCTCCTACATGTCCTCCCACCCCACACAACTATGTAATGTATAACTGTCATGTATCATGTTTGTTTAGCATGTAAACTGCTTTGATGATAAGTTAAGATGTTATACAAAATCTGTTAAATAAACTAAGGTGGAAAGCCCTTTTGGGTCTCAAATCTCAGGTGTTGACCTTGGGGGCAACCTCTTTCCTGAAATTTCCTTGTAAATGTTTAATTACATTTCAAGGGGAAAATTATACTTGTTTCAATACTGCTCAGTTAGAAACTTCTTGAAGTCCATAGCCCTCAATTTTTGTTCAGACTGGATATGTAAAAGGGATATTTAATTAATTTTGGATTGATTGCGCCATAGGATTTAGATTTGATATTGAGTGTGCTCTCCTGGGGGCAATTTCTCCAAATGGGGCTAGTTTTGCGTATACTATGACAGTCATGAATCTCACTTCTAAGCCAAGGTATGTGACGTATGATCTCAGTCTCTCAAATGTACTGCTAACGCTCACCCTAGTGCTTGCGTTGTGCCAGAGAGCGCCCCCTGCTGAAGCTCATAAGATCTAACATGTGTGGCTAGTTTGTCAAGATGGGACATGAAGTTCTTCTATTTGCTCTTCGTTGGGGGCAGTTTCTCCAATTGGTTAGTTTTGTGCAAACCATGACAGTCAAAAACCTCACTTCTAAGCCAGGATAGGTGGAATATGATCAGTGTCTCAAATTTACTGCTAATGCTCGGCGTAGTACTTGCATCATGCCAAAGAGAACTTCCTTCTGGAGTTTATAAGATCTCTGTGATGTGGGCTAAATGACTAAGAATATAAGTAATACCATACTGGGTCAGACCAAGGTCTATCAAGCCCAGTATCCTATTTCCAACAGTGGTCAATCCAGGTCACAGGTACCTGTCAGGTTCCCAAATAGTAAGTAGTGGATTTCCCGGGTCCTCTTTAATAATGATTTATAGACCTTTCTTCCAGGAACTTGTCCAAACTTTTTTTAACCCCAGCTACACTAACTGCTTTTACTACATCCTCTGGTAACACACTGAGTGAAAAATTTTCTCTCATTACTTTTGAATGGGTTACATTGTAGCATCATTGCATGTCCCCTAGTAATCTACTTTTTGTTGGAGTACACAACTTATCAATGTTTACCCGCTCTACTCCATCCATTAATTTATAGATCTATATTATGTCTCCCCTCAGCCATCTCTTTTTCAAGTTGAAGAGCCCTGACCTTTTAAGCCTTTCCTCCTAGGTGTATCCTTCCATCCCCTTTACTATTTTGGTGGCTCTTCTCTGTACCTTGTCTAATTCTGCTATATCCTATTTTAAGATTTGGCGACCAGAACCGCACACAATAGTCAAGGTGCGGTCACACTACTATCTTTGTTTTTTGTAATTTTGTTTTCTCTTGTTTGTTTATTGATGTCATATTCCTAAACATTTTTTCCAATGGTAATAATTGAAATGCTTCATTAAAAATAACAATTTTTCTGGCAGGACATCCAAAACTTGGTAGAGAAAACAAGAGGCTAACAGTCTAAGGAATGCCAGTATGATGTCCTTTTTCTCTATTCTGTGTAACTTCATTTTGGAAAGGGTGTTTAACTTGAATACAATTAATGGAATAATACACATTTTTCAAAATGGGAAGGTCAAAAGTTAATCTATATATTTGAGAACTGAGTTTTTACCATTATAAAAGCTGCTTTCCCAGTAATGCCTCATCTCAGAATAGCAGCTGAAACCGACTTCAGAGCCTATGGTGATTTGTTGACATCTCTTGGAGTCTTGTGTTTGGTTTTGGAGACTGTACCTTGCAAAGGGTTTAAAGAGACTTGAAAACTGTTCAAAGGAAGGTGACCAAAATGATATGGGGCCTGTGTCAGAAGGCATATGAGAAAAGGCTTAAGATCTAAATATGTAAACCTCAGAGGAGAAGAAGGAAAGGGGGGATATGGTTTTAATTAATTAAAGGCTATTAATGAACAACAAATCTTTTTCAAAGACAGTGAAGCTGTAAAACTAGAGGACATGAAATGAGGCTGCAAGGAGGTACATTTAAAAGCACTATCAGGAAATACTAATGCTCACAGAAAGGGTGGTGGATATTTGGGATGCCCTCCTGAAGGAGATGGTGGGGAGCAAAAAGCAGTGACAGAATTCTAACAGGCGAGGGCCAGACACAAAGGATCACTACGTAGCAAGAGGATAGAATCAAAGCAACATAAAGAACTTCACAAAACGAAAGGGGCAACGTGTGTGGGGCGGCAAATGTAACCTTAAGCAAAAGCGCAGATGGCGTTAACCTGCACAGAGCAGCAGGTTCAGCTGTACAACTTTAGCCACCTGACTGGGCAGACTAGATGGATCATGCTGGTCATTCACTATGTTACAGTGTAATCACTTGTGATGCCTACTACTAGCTATTTCTATAGTGCTACAAGGCAGATACAGCAATGTACATATACATATGAAACACAGTCCCTGCTCAATAGAGCTCATGATCTATGCAAGACAGACAGACTAAATAAATGAAATTAGAGTGAAACTAAGGAGAAATGGACATTCAACAGGAAAATAAGGGAGTCAGGATCCAACTGCAGCCTCGGTTTATAGTCTGGTTTTGAATAAGACTAGAGGTGGAGCCTAACATACTGACTCAGGTAGTCTGTTCCAGGCAAAACAGTACAGCAAGGTGGTATGAACAAAGTCTGGAGTTGGCAGTAGAAGAGAAGGGTACAAATAAAAGTGATTTGCTTGATGAGGGGCGTTCTCAACGACGGTGTAGGGAGAGATAGAAGAGGAGCTACAGAATGAATGTACTTGTAGATCAGTAGGAGAAGTTTTAATTAGATGATTTGAGAAGCGGGGTTATGTGAGCATAGTGCACTGGTGGAAGATTAGCCGTCTGAGTTTTGAATGATTTCAAGGGAAGAGAGATGATTCAGAGGTAGACCAGTAAGGAGCAGGTTGCAATCGTCTAATGGGAGGTGACTAGAGAGTGGATAAGAGTCTTGGTATTGTGTTCAGAAAGGAGGGGATGAATTTTGTTGACATAGAGAGAGAAACAACAGGTTTTAGCTAACGTTTGGCTGTATACACAGAGAGAAGAGTTAAAGATGACCCCAAGGTTGCAAGCTGAGGAAATAGGGACAATGATAGTCTTATCCACATAGACAAAGGAGGAATGGGAGAGGTGGGTTTAGGTGGGGGGCAAAAGATAAGGAGCTCAGTCTTGGCTTGTTCAGTTTCAGAAGGCGGCAGGACATTTGGGCTGCTATGTCAGACAAGCAGACTGAGATACAGACCTGGATTCCTGGAGTGATTTCACTGGTAAATCAGAGTCATCAGAGTAAAGATGATACTGAAAACCATGAGGTGATTAGGGTAGTAAGGGAATGAGTATAGAGAGAGGAGATCCCAAAAGAGCCATGAAGGGATACTAACTGAACGCGGGATAGCAGTGGAGAAGGAGCTCTCAGAATATACACAGAAAGTGTAATGGGAAATAATATGAAGAAAACCATGACAAAACAGATAAATTCAAATGAGAACAGAGTATCGAGGAGAAGGTGGTGATCAACAGTGTCAGGAAGGATGAGGATTTAATAAAGGCCCTTGGACTTGGCCAGGAACAAGTCACTGGACACTTTGGCAAGTGCTGTTTCAGTAGAATGTAGAGGATAAAAGCCAGATTAGTGGATCCAGAATGTCTGGAGAGGAAAGAAAGTCAAGACGCGGCTTTTGGCGTTATAGATCATACCCTCTTGTTAGTTTGCCTACAAGAAACAGGACTGAGACACATTACCCTGAACTGGTTCTGTTCTTATTTCCTGATTGTATCTTCCAGGTCCTTATCACTGGTCACAAATCCATCTCCTTTCCTCAGATGTATGGTGTTCTTCAAAGATCTATTCTCACCCCTACTTTCTTTAACATCTTCATATCCCCACTAGCTTTAATCATCCAAGACTTAAACATCAGTTCATATTTCTACGCTGACAATATTCAACTTGTCATATCTCATGACACCTGGGACACCCAATTCCAATCAGAACACTATTCTAAACTGCAGTCTGTGGTGGAATGGCTCCGATCACACACGATGGTTCTCAATCCTAATAAAACAGGAGCGCTCTGAATCTCTCACAACTCCAATAATCCCCCTTACACTCCACAAATCTCTTCGACCTGATCTCAGTTAAGTCCTTTGTTCACTTGAAGTTCTTCTAGATGAACATCTGGCTTTCCGTCCTTTCATTTCAAAGACTATCCAAAGCTTGTGATAAGGAAGCTTATCATAGCTCAGGAAGGAGCTATAGAAAAGGTGAAGTGTCTCTGAACAAGCAACCTGTCAGTTCTGGTAGAAATAAGAAAACAGAATTTTCCCATAAAAGACTACCAGTCCCAGAATGCACCAGGTTTCCTACAGCCATTAGAAGAGCTGAAGTGGGAAAACGTGTGTTCAATCAAGAGGGCTATGAGGTAATCCCCAAGCACTCATCTCAAAGGGCAGGGCCTGATTCAGCACAGCTGCGCTGTGCTAGGGTGGAGCACTCATCTAAGCTGAATAAAGGTAGAGTTTATTCTACAGAGAATTATCCTCAGTTTCATCTGGGAGATCCTCATCCTCAGTTTCATCTGGGAGATCCTCAGTGTCTTGATCAGCTTGGATATCCTCACCTTGGACAGCTTCATCATCTGGAGGATCATCAGAAGCAGAAACCAGAGCGGACGGACAGAGAGGGCAAGAAACCCTTTGGAAGAAAGAAGAGAAAAGCATTTGGGAGGTCTAAAGGAGTCCAGAACAGTACGTATACTGGGAGACATTCAAAAGGCCAGCATACACCATTGGACTGGGGAAAACCAGAGGAGTGGTGCTGCAGAGCTAGGAATCTCCAGAGGGTACCTGTGAGGGAGACGGCTGCACTTGGAAAGGACCCTAGGACCCGTGCCAGAAGGTATGTGAAGAGAGATCCAGTGTCCAGGGATCTGGATTGGAAGGCTGGACATAAGAACTGGACTACATACTGGCCAGGCTATTTAGAGAGGAACTCTAACAGCAATGGAAGCTCAGGTATGGACACTGATCTATGCCCTAGCTATAACCTTGAAAGACAGCAGGGAAACAAGTATTCTCCTGAGAGTGATACATTGAGAAATTCCTCTGTGCCAATCCATGATATTGAACCCACGATTGTTGAAGAAGGGGGAGCGGTCTTAGATACAGGCTGTGAATATATGGATTGCTCTCTGTCTAAACTCCTTTGGTAATTTTCTGTTACAAAGTACAACAACCATCACAAAGAAATACAAACTTGTTCTTTAATCTACTCAGAAAAGCTCCTGAAGTAGGATTTGAGCCACGCAGTAGAAAGCAAGCCAGCTAAGGGGTTTCAGCTGGGTAACTGCTAGCAATTGAGCCTTACCTAATTGCTTGTGAGCTCTGAGGAAATCACTTCTGAGTCTAAGTGTGAAGATATAAGAAGTTAACCTGAAAAGAACAGTTTTTCCCTACTTTGTGGGTTTTGTTGTTGATTAAAGCACTGCTAAGAGAATATTAGCTAAAGCCTACAGAAAAGACCAGTTTGTTACCAACCAGGTCTTTAGTCTTTTGATTTGATTGCCTGACAAGTTCAACTGTTGTTTTCCTGATTTTGTTTTTCCAAGTTTAACACTGAAAGCAAGTATCCTGTTTTATGTGCTACCAAGCATATCTGTGTTGGGAGAAATAACCCCATAAATAAATATCTTATTGGCTTTACACTCAAGCACAACTAATTATTGTGAGTGGCTGTGGTTGGTGTGAATGGACTGCATTTCCCACAATCCCTTGCAAATCATATTGATATATGCACTTGCCAAGACTGTGAACATTCTCACCCAGGCAGCCGTCTGTCAAGCTGTTTGTTCACTCTAAGATGGATAAGATCAATAAAATCTTATTTGGTCAAGAAGGCTCTACAAATAGTCCTTCACTCATTGGTTATAAAGCAGTTCAATTTTTATAACTCTTCTCTCAGGTATATCCCAGTCACAAGCAAAGCTCCTGCAACTCTTTCAGAATACAGCTGTAAGGCTTATCTACAATGCAAATGAAATGATTATATCACTCCTCTGCTCCATGATGCCATAGACGGTCAGACCAGTATGATGTACTGCTTTCCGGATCAAGTTCAAACTTCTGTTTACACATTGGGCTTACTATACTAGATGATCTTTCTACCTGCACGCTCATCTCATTCCCTACTACTGCTCCTCCCGTACTCTTTGCTCATCAAATACCAACCTTTTAGTGACCACATCCAAATGGACATTGCACCTAGAAGTCTATCGATTCATTGCCTTTTCTTTCCAAGACCCTCATCTTTGGATGGAACCCTCCTATGCAAAGTTACAAGCTGGCCTGAAGACCTAGGGCCTGATATTGAATTGGGCAGGCTATGAGCTGCTGCGGTGCATAACCGTGCCTGCCGACCCTTAACCCCAGATATTCAATGCTGTGGCGATGGCATTGAGTATCCTGGGTCGCCACACATAATCTGGAGCCGCTGAAGCTAACTGGGTAACAGCAATATTGCACCGCTACGCAGCTTCCGTGGGTAAAACTAGGCCTGCTTTTGCTATGTCTAGTTTTACCCGCTGATCGCTAACTGGGTTATGATGTAATATCGCCGCTATCCGGTTAGCGACAGTCTTCACCTCCACTCTACCCTGGAATGCCCCAACACACCTTGATGCTAACCACATAGCAATAGGGCTTGTAGTAGGGTTAGAAGGTATATTCAATGGCACTAACTGTGTAAGTGCCGTTGAATATACCGATTTAATGCATTTACACGGTTTACTGGGCTGTAAACCATGTAAATGCCTTTTGAATATCGGGCCCCTGGCTTTTTAGTCAGGCATTTGAATAGATTACTCTCCTCTTTATTCAATGCTCTTGGCTCTGTAGCTTGATACTACTTCCCTCTCCTTTTATCTAAGCTGCAAATATCTGTTCAACCCTGTCTTATGGGATTGACAGTGTTGTGCTACTCCTTTCTCCCCCCCTTCCTGTTGCTTTGTTGTCCCTTGTCTGTATTGTATCTGTTTTTTGAAATTAAGAAACTGGTTTTATTTTGTAAAGCGCTATGGTGTACCAAACCATTAACAGTATACCAAATCTTGCAAATAAATAAATAAGACTTGCGCCGATCTGGTTAAAACAATACTTAGCCCTTACTTTAAAATTCTGCTTAGAACCTGGAGTACCTTTAGGATAGAGATTTTTCATCATCAAAAATGAGACTTGAGGGTGAGGGAAGGAGAGGGTCAGAATGAGGCATCTCAGAATCTTCTGTTTTTTACTGTAGATGGTTTACAGGATTCACTGTTTTCCGCGTATGCTTTGAGGTAGGTCGTCTGATTCATATCTATAAAACTTGTGGATGACTCAGTCAAATACAGAACAGTTCATAGCTTCTGTACAGATATTGTGCATGAGAAAAATGGATCACTCTCTTTACTTTTTTTTAACCACAAAAATAACAACAGAAAAATGTGCCTGATGATTAAATATACCCTGCTTCCATTGATTTGCTTGTGAAATTATTGCTTGATGACAACATGGTGAGTCTTTGTTTTGCTCTGTGATACATTTAAAATGAGATGCAGGAACATGATGTGTAACTATTGACATAGCTAGGTGTTATCTACTGGAAAAGATCATTGAATCAGGTTTGACCATTTCTCCTTTTTTAGTGAATAAAACTGAGGGTGTGAGCCATTGGGAGCTGGTCATGTTTAGCCTCTTTGGTTCACTAAAACAAATATTTCTATGTTAGAATCTGTTTCCTAAGAACATAAGATATGCCATACTGGGTCAGACCAAGGTCCATCAAGCCCAGTATCCTGTTTCCAACAGTGGCCAATCCAGGTCACAAGAACCTAGCAGTTTCTCAAAAAGACACACAGGTTCCACAATGCTTGTATGGGGCAACAAATGGATTTCTTGGGTCCTCTTTAATAATGGTTTATGGACCTTTCCTCCAGGAACTTGTCCAAACCATTTTTAAATGCAGCTACACTAACCACTTTTATTACATCCTCCAGTAATGAATTCCGGAGTTTAGTTGTAAGGCAATGTCTGGAAATACTTTTTCACTGAAAGGGTGGTGGATGCTTGGAATACCCTCCTGATGGTAGTGGTGGGGGCAAATACAGTGACAGAATTCAAAATGGCATGGGACAGATACAGTGGATCTCTTTACAGCAACAGGTTAAAATCAAAATAAACTTAACTATCTAATTTCTCAACAAACAGGGGTGTCCTACAGGTAGTGGTGGGTTCACCCTAAACAAAGTCATGGGGAAGGGTGACCTGCATAGAGCGGCAGGTGCACCTACTCTTGCCATCTTACTGGGCAGACTAGATGGACCATACTGGTCCTTATCTGCCGTCATTTACTATGTTAGTTACACATTGAGTTAAAAAATATTTTTTCTTATTAGTCTTAAACGGGTTACACTATAGCTTCATTGCATGTCCCCTAGTCTTTCTACTTTTTGATGGCAGAAACAATCTAACTACGTTTACCCGTTCCACTCTGTTCATTAATTTATAGACCTCTATCATATCTCCCCTCAGCTGTCTCTTTTCCAGGTTGAAGAGCTCTAACCTTTTAAGCTGAAGGATATCAATAACTTGGATTTTTCTGAGCAATGGATGGTTAAGTGACTTGCTCAATGACACAAGGAGAGCTAGTGGGAACTGAACCCTGGTCTCTTTGTTCCCAAGCCAGCGCTCTAACCATTAGGCTTCTCCTTGTACTGCGCCGCGTATGCCTTGTAGCACTTTATAAATATTTTATAGTAGTAGTAGATATGCTGAACTCCGTGGATGCAGGCAAGTGGGAACTCAGCCCTTGTGTGTGTGACCTCAGTGCACAGATGGGGCTTTCCAATTTTTGCTTGATGCCCACTCAGAAGGATGGCTTTTTTTAATGGATCCCGCTTGTTTTTAAGCCATTTGTCAGAGGTTTGGGAATGTAATTTGGTATAGATTTATCTTTTGCAGAATATTCTGTAAGGGATGTGCACAGAACAAATATTTTAGATTCGTTTTTTGGTTCAATGGGACTTTTTCTTTTTGATTTAGGGACTTTTTTCATTCTTCTCATACATTCAATTTAGTTGTTTTTATTGTGCATTAGAACTTTTTAACATGTGCTAATTGACTTAATTCACATAGATTCATATTTTAATCTGTGTTACAAATTTAGCTAATGAATGCACATCCCTAATATTCTATTAACCACAAAGAATGCTTGGCATTACAGGAACTGGTACGATCTAAACTGAAATTTACTACTTTCTTCTTTTAGGTCTTCCTATTTAAAGCACTAGTTGACAGCAAATCAAGAATGCACCTACCTGGTTGTTTTCTGGAAGGTATTTGTGGGATCAGATATAACCAGTTCATTCCAGTGTTCACTGGGCCCATCTCATCAAGAGCCAATTTAAGGGTTTATGTTTAGCGTCTAAAGTCCTGGGCCTTTCTCATTTGACAGGCAAGTTCAGTTTGTTGACTCCTCACTTCTGAAGATTATCTAATGTTTTTTTGTCTCAGCCTTCCATCTCTGAAGGAATGTTTCTGGATTCAAAACAGATTTAAAGCTTTTTTTGTGTGCTGTTCGCCTTCTTTAAAATCACCTTGCTAAGGACATTTGTCTTGAGAGAGATGTTTTAACATACTTAAGTAGTAAATGATGGCAGATGAAGACCAACATGGTCCATCTAGAATGCCCTTTAAGGTGGCCAGGTTATGCACCTCAGTGCCCTTGTTTAGGGTTGTACCCACCGCTCTGTTCAGGTTATCCCCCTCTCTTTTTCAAAGTGTAAATGTTATTTGTTTGCTTTGATTATATCATCTTGCTATATAGGGATTCTCTGTCTGTCCCATGTTTTTGCCTCCATCGGATAGATTTAAGCCATCCTAAACTGATCTATTTAACCTTTCTGGATAGCAAATGAATATTGCCATTATCTGGATCAATGCCACACTGACTGGTCTATTCAAATATTCAGCACTGGCCACAACCCAGTTACCGGCACTGAAAATCCTGAATAATGTAAAAAACTGTGGCCAGGATATAAACACAATGCCAACTGCAGCATTTCAGTATTGAGCCTTCATTCCTTTAATTTTAAGTTTTGATTGTGGGTTTATCCTATGACATTTTTATTGATTAATTTTGTTAATATATTGCATTAGCATTTTTGAAGAGATTCTATTTATTATGTTACTCTGCTCATTTTATATCATTGAGTATTTTTTAAAGAAAATTTGTTGTACATTGCTTGGAGCTATTTTGTAAAACAATTAAGTGGAAAGACACAAATAAAAATACCGTATCACTGTAGATCTTTCTTGACCCTTCAATCTTCTTATCTATTTATTTAACAGCATTCATATTTTGCTTAATAAACCTAATTGGATTACAAAATAACAGACATAATTCATAAAATGCCTACACTTTGCCTCCGCCACTACACTCTGTTTCAGGTCAGAGAGGCTGTTGTAGCCAAAAAAGCATTTTTCAGGAAATGGAAAAAGAAGCCAAATGATGCAAAAGGGAAGCATACGCACTGGCAAGTTAGATGCAAGGCATTGATAAGGCAGGCAAAGAGGGAATTTGAAAAGAAGCTTGCCATGGAAGCAAAAACGCATAGTACATTTTTTTTCAAGTACATTCATAGCAAAAAGAACTGAGAGAGAGTTAGTTGGACCATTAGATGACAGAGGGGTAAAAGGGGTGATAAGGGAGGACAAGGCTACAGTGAAGAAACTGAATGAATTCTTTGCTTTGGTCTCTACTGAAGATGATATAGGGAAGTTACCCATGCTTGAAATGGTATTTAAAGGTGATATATCAGAAGAATTGAAAGAAATATCGAAAAACTGGGAAGATATATTATAAGCATTTGATAAACTGAAGTGTAGTAAATCACTTGAACCAGATGGTATACATCCAAGGACTTTGAAAGAATGGAACGATGAGATTGCAGACCTACTATTAGTAATCTTTGAACTATCACTAAAATCATCTGTAGCAACTGAAGATTGGCGAATGCCCAATGTAACAACAATTTTTAAAAAGAGTTCCAGGAGGGATCTGGGAAACTATAGACCGGTGAGCCTGACATCGGTACAAGGCAAAATGATAGAAACCATTATAAAAAATAAAATTGCTCTACATGTAGATAGTCATGGTTTATTGGGAGAAAGACATCTTTACAACTTCTGACTCTCATTTCATGCGCAGCTACATCAGCAGTCAGACTTCCCGAGGGCTTTGATCCAACCACATCGGAAGTTGGAGGTGGTCAAGAATGAAATGGAACGTGTACAACTTGATCTATTGGGTGTCAGCGAACTGAAATGGACTGGCATGGGGCACTTTGCATCAGTTGATCACATGGTCTACTATGCTGGAAATGAAAGACAAAGAAGAAATGGTGTTGCATTTATAATAAAGAAGAAACTTGCAAGAACTGTAATGAAATACAATGCAGTCAGCGAACGCTTAATCTCTATTCGTCTACGAGGATTGCCTATCAACACAACTATAATTCAAGTATATGCCCCAACAACAGCTGCAGAAGAGAATGAAATTGAAGAGTTCTATGAACAAGTACAAGCTGAAATTGACAGAACATGCAAACAGGATATCCTGATAGTTATGGGTGACTGGAACACAAAAGTTGGCAACAAAGAAGAAGGCAAAGTAGTTGGAAGATATGGACTTGGCAACAAAAATGAAGCTGGAGAAAGACTGATAGAATTCTGCAAGACCAACGATCTATTCATCTCCAACACCTTCTTCCAGCAACACAAGCAGCGAATGTACACATGGACTTCACCCAATGGATTGTATAAAAATCAAATTGACTACATCTGTGGAAGTCAACGATGGAAAAGCTCTGTAACGTCAACAAAAACAAAACCTGGAGCTGACTGTGGTACAGATCATCAACTACTAGTATGCAAACTCAAACAAAAGTTGAAAAAGAGCAAACCACTCATGAATGCAGCAAAATATGACCTTGAGAATATACCACTGGAATTTAAAGAATGCCTGCAAAATCGATTTGCTGCTTTAGATACAAATGACAGAGCTCCAGAAGAGTTATGGAATGACATCAAGAAGGTTGTGTTGGAAGAAAGCGAGAAGTCTCTACAAAAGGTGAAAAAGCAAGAACGGCCAAAATGGATGACGGAAGAAACTCTGAAAATTGCCCAGAAACGCAGAGAAGCTAAAGTCAGAGGAGAAAGAAAGACAATCGCAGAACTCAACAGAGATTTCCAATGTGCAGCAAGACAGGACAAGGAAAAGTACTACAATGACCCTTGCAAGGAAATAGAAGCAGAAACTATTAGAGGAAGAACAAGATCGGCTTTCCTAAAGCTAGGAGAGTTAAAGAAAAAGTTCCAGCCTTGAATTGGAATGCTACAAGATGCTCAAGGTTCTATGTTGAATGATGCTGAGAAGATCAAGAAAAGGTGGAAGGAATATACAGAGTTTTTATATGATAAAGATCAAGTGGACCAACAGCCGTTTCAACCTGTACCTTATGATCGGGAACCATTGGTGATGAAAGAAGAAGTTGAAGCAGCATTGAAAGCCTTATCAAAGAACAAAGCACCAGGCATTGATAGCATTCCCATAGAAGTATTGCAGCAATCTGATGCAGCTGTTACCGTACTCACAAGGCTCTGCCAAGAAATATGGAAGACAACATCATGGCCAACTGACTGGAAAAGATCTGTGTTTATACCAATACTAAAGAAAGGTGATCCAACTGACTGTGGAAATTATCGCACAATCGCTCTGATCCCACATGCCAGCAAGATTCTACTAAAGATTATTCAAAAGAGGCTACAACCATACCTGGAACAAGAACTACCTGAAGTGCAAGCAGGGTTCAGGAAAGGGCGAGGAACGAGAGACATCATTGCAGATGTGAGATGGATACTTGAAAAGACTAAAGAATACCAAAAGGATATCTATTTGTGCTTTATCGACTATAGCAAGGCTTTTGACTGTGTAAACCATGAGAAACTCTGGACCACATTAAGAAGCATGGGTATACCAGAACACCTGATCGTTCTCTTGTGCAATCTGTACATTGATCAAGAAGCAACAGTTCGAACGGAACAAGGAGAAACAGAATGGTTTAAAATAAGCAAAGGTGTAAGACAAGGCTGCATACTTTCCCCCTACCTGTTTAATTTATATGCAGAACAAATCATCAGAGAAGCAGGATTGTATGAAGACAACAGAGGTGTGAAGATTGGTGGAAGACTCATCAACAACTTTCGCTATGCTGATGATACCACATTACTGGCTGAAAGTGAAGATGATCTGAAACATTTGCTTCTCACAATCAAAGAACATAGTCTCAAAATGGGCCTGCACCTTAATGTAAAGAAGACAAAGAGCATGACAACTGGCATAATCAACAGGTTCATCGTTGAAGGAGAAGAAATTGAAATTGTGAACAACTTTAACCTACTTGGATCAACTATCAATAAAGAAGCAACAAGCAGTCAAGAAATCAGACGACGCATTGCTCTTGGCAGAATGGCTATGAAAGACCTAGATAAGATTCTCAAGAGCAGAGATGTCTCTCTCCATACAAAGATTTGACTTGTTCAAGCCATGGTATTTTCAATAACATCATATGGATGTGAAAGCTGGACAGTGAAAAAGACAGATAGGAAGAAAATTGATGCCTTTGAATTATGGTGTTGGCAGCGAATACTGTGTATATCATGGACTGCCCGAAGAACAAACCAGTCGGTACTAGAGGAGATCAAACCTAAGCTTTCTTTAGAAGCTCAGATGACAAGACTTCGACTTTCATACTTTGGACACATCATGCAAAGAGAGAAATCATTAGAGAAAGACATTATGCTTGGCAAGATAGAAGGTCAACGCAAAAGAGGAAGGCCAGCAATGAGATGGATCGATACAATAACAGCAGCTACGGGTACCAGTCTGTCAACAATGAGCTGCCTGACTGAAGACCGAACACAATTTAGGATAGCTATCCAGAGGGTCGCCATGAGTCGACTCCGACTCAACGGCACTTAACAACAACATTGGGAGAAAGCCAACATGGATTTAGCCAGGTAGACAAAGGTGAGACGGTCGATATAGTCTATCTGGATTTTCAGAAAGCCTTTGACAAGGTCCCTCATGAGAGACTCTTGGCCAAATTAAAAAGTCATGGCATTGGAGGCAGCACAGTATTGTGGATCACAAACAGGTTAAAAGATTGAAAGCAGCGAGTAGGGCTTAAATGGCCAATTTTCTCAGTGGAGAAAGGTGAATAGTGTAGTACCCCAGTGATCCGTGCTGGGCCCTCTGCTTTTCAGTATCTTCATACATGACCTGCAAATGGGAAAAATGAGTAAGGTGATCAAATTTTCAGATGACACAAAATTATTCAAGTTGTTAAAATGCAACAGGATTGTGAAAAATTTCTAAAGGACCTTGATAAATTAGAAGACTGGACATTCAAATGGCAAATGAAATTTAATGTGGACAAGTGCAAAGTTATGCACCTAGGAAAGAACAGCCCTAACTACGGTTACACGATGCAAGGTTCCACATTAGGAACCACCACTCAGGAAGATTTAGGTGTCATTGTGGATATATTGCAACCCTCCACCCAGTGTGCAGCAGCTGCTAAGAAAGCAAATAGAATGCTAGGAATCATAAGGAAAGGAATGGAGAATAAAACAAAGGATATTATAATGACTTGAATATTGTGGATGTCTAGTCGCCATATCTTAAAAAGAATATAGTAGAATTAGAAGAGCCACCAAAATGGTAAAGGAGATGGAAGGATACCCCCTATGAGTAAAGGCTTAAAGGTTTAGGACTTTTCAACTTGGAAAAGAGATGGCTAAGAGGAGATATGATTGAGGTCTTTAAATGAATAAAAGGAATAGAATGGATAAACATAGACTCATTGTTTAAACCATCAAAAAGTAGAAAGACTATGGGACACACAATGAAGCTACAACGTAACCCCTTTAAATCTAAAAAAGAGAAAATATTTTTTCACTCAACACAATCAAACTCTGGGATTAGTTACTGAAGGATGTAGTAAAAGCTGTTAGTGGAGCTGGGTTTAAAAAAGGTTTGGAGAAGTTCCTGGAGGAAAGGTCCATAAACCATTATTAAAGAGGAGTAAGGAAATCCACTGCTTGCCTCGGGACAAGCACTGTGGAACCTGTGTGCCTTTTGTGAACCTACCAGGTATGTGTGACCTGGATTGGCCACTCATAGGGATATCCTTCGATCCCCTTTACCATTTAGGTGGCTCTTCTCTGTACCCTTTCTAATTCCGTTATATGCTTTTTAAGATATAGTGATCAGAATTGCATACAATATTCAAGGTGTATACCCATTACGTAACGATATAGAGACATTATAATATCCTTTGTTTAATTCTCCATTCGTTCCTTATGATTTTTCACATTTCTGTAGAACATTTGCTCATCGAGCTGCAGCTAATTCTAATTTAGCCGTCGTGCACACCGTGTTCCACCAACAATGGATATTAATCAACTTAGTTCTAATAGCCAGAGTTATAAAGATATCAAATAGTTCCTGGCAGAGCTCACTAAGCTGAGCCTGGATTCTCAAACTCCTCAGGAGAATACCTTCAGATTAAATGTTTATGTCCAGCTTTAGCACTTTCTTAATATGGCTCCAAATTACTGCCAAAATTGTATAATCACTCGGCAAGATATGACCTACAGTACCTAAATCCATTTGACACCTCAGCCTTGATTCTGTGCAAATGTACTGGTGTCCATATAACTATGTATCATGAAGAAAAGTGACTGGTGGACGTTGGTGGCAGCAGCTTGAGGTCTATTATTTTTGGACCAAAATCCCAACTATTAACGTTTTGTGCACTGTACAGAACAGTTCCGTTACCACACAGCTTGTGGGCCTTGATTACCATTTGGAAATTTCGCTCTAAAAAACTTATAAGAACATAAGATATGCCATACTGGGTCAGACCAAGGTCCATAAAGCCCAGTATCCTGTTTCCAACAGTGGCCAATCTAGGTCACAAGTACCTAGCAGTTTCCCCAAAAGACACAGGTTCCACAATGCTTGTACTGGGTCAAGCATTGATATCCTGGGTCCCTTCTTAATAATGGTTTATGGACCTTTCCTCCAGGAACCTGTCCAAACCTTTTTTAAACCCAGCTACTCTAACAGCCTTTACTACATCCTCCGGTAACAAATTCCAGAGTTTGATTACACATTGAGTGAAAAAATATTTTCTTTTATTAGTCTTAAATAGTTTACCCTGTAGCTTCATTGCATGTCCCCTAGTCTTTCTATATTCTGATAAGGTAAACAATCACTTGGTTTGCAGCTTGTCGTGCTGTGAGGGCTTGCGTGCATCAGTGATGCTGAGAGCTATATATATACCAGTCTGTCAACAATGAGCCGCCTGACTGAAGACCGAACACAATTTAGGATAGCTATCCAGAGGGTCGCCATGAGTCGACTCCGACTCGACGGCACTTAACAACAACAAACAATCGATCTACGTTTACCCGTTCCACTCCATTCATTAATTTATAGACTTCTATCATATCTCCCCTCAGCAGTCTCTTTTCCAGGTTAAAGAGCCCTAACCTTTTTAGCCTTTCTTCATAGGAGTATCCTTCCATCCCCTTTACCATTTTGGTGGCTCTTCTCTGAACCTTTTCTAATAACACTATATCCTTTTTAAGATGTGGCGACCAGAATTGCACAGAATATTCAAGGTGCGGTCTCACCATGGAACGATATAGAGGCATTATAATATCTTTTGTTTTATTTTCCATTCCTTTCCTTATGATACCTAGCATTCTATTTGCTCTCTTGGCCACCGCTGCACACTGGCCGAGGGTTTTAACATGTTATCCACAATGACGCCTAAATCTTTTTTCCTGGGTGGTGGTTCCTAATGTGGAACCTTGCATCGTGTAACCATAGTTTGGGTTGTTCTTTCCTAGGTGCATAAGTTTGCACTTGTCCACATTAAATTTCATCTGCCATTTTGATGCCCAGTCTTCCAATTTATCAAGATCCTCTTGCAATTTTCCACAATCCTCTTGCGTTTTAACAACTTTAAATAGTTTTGTGTCATATGCAAATTTGATAATCTCACTCGTTATTCCCTTTTCCAGGTCATTTATGAATATGTGAAAAAGCAGCAGACAGAGCACAGATCCTTGGGGTACACCACTATTCACCTTTCTCCATTGGGAAAATTGTCCATTTAGCCCGACCCTCTGCTTTCTATCTTTTAACCAGTTCCTGATCCACAATAGTACACTACCTCCTATCCCATGACTCTTTAGTTTTGCGAAAAGTCTCTGATGAGGGACCTTGCCAAAGGCTTTCTGAAAGTCCAGATACACTATATCTACCAACTCACCTTTGTCCACCTGTTTATTCACACCTTCAAAAAAACATAACAGATTAGTAAGACAAGATCTTCCTTGTCTAAAACCATGTTGGCTGTCTCCCATTAGGCCATGACTATCTACATGCTCAGTAATTTTGTTCTTTATGATGGTTTCAACCATTTTTCCCGGTACTGACGTCAGGCTCACTGGTGTGTAGTTTCCTAGATCACCCCTGGAACCCTTTTTAAAAATTGGCGTTACATTGGTGATCCTCCAATCTTCAGGTATTACAGATGATTTTAATGAAAATTCACAGATTACTAATAGCAGGTCTGCAATCTCATATTTCAGTTCTTTCAACACCCTTGGATGTATACCATCCGGCCCAGGTGATTTGTTACTCTTCAGTTTATCTAATAGTTGTAATACATCTTCCCGGTGTATCGATATTTCCTTCAATTCTTCAACTTCTAAAATATAGCAGCTGTATGATCATTTCCTAAGGCTGCTTGCAATGCTGTGTGTGCCTTTGAGTCAATGCTGACTTCTGGCAACCCAGCAGCTCCTGGGTTTCTTAACAGTGTGACGAAAAGTAGACTGCCAGGTCTTTCTTCCGAGGTAATGGAGGGCTAAGTGACTTGCCCAAGGTCACAAGGAATGGTAGTGTGATTTGAACCCTGGTCTCTTGGTTACAAGCCAGTGTTCTAACCACTAGACTACTCCTCCACTTCATTGCTGCTTTGAAATGTTTAATGATAGATGGTGATAATAATTTGACATGGCTTTGCTTCTGTGTACCTGTTAATACATGTCAAAAATGCATGTATTGATATCTCTTAAGATTATAAGAGCCTAAGAAATGCTATACTAGGTCAGACCACAAACATAAGAGATGCCATACTGGGTCAAACCAAGGTCCATCAGGCCCAGTATCCTGTTTCCAACAGCGGCCATTCCAGGTCACAAGAACCTAGCAGTTTCTCAAAAAGACACACATGTTCCACAATGCTTGTGGATTTCCTGGGTCCTCTTTAATAATGGTATATGGACCTTTCCGCCAGGAAATTGTCCAAACCTTTTTTTAAACCCAGCTACACTAACAGCCTTTACTACATCCTCTGGTAACGAATTCCAGAGTTTGATGACGCATTGAGTTAGAAAATATTTTCTCTTATTAGTCTTAAATGGGGTTACACTATAGCTTCATTGCATATCCCCTAGTTTTTCTATATTTTGATGGTGTAAACAATTGATCTACGTTTACCTGTTCCACTCCATTCATTAATTTTTATACCTCTATCCAGGGCCGGATTTACCTTGAGTGAGGCCCTACACCAACAAAAATTGTGGGCCCCCAGCAGGGGCGGCCCAAGGGGGGTGCGGACCTCATTTGCATAAGGGGCCTCATTTGCATAAATATTTGCATAATGTTACCATATACTAACTTTTAGTAAACGTGCCTCTTAATGAGTGTATGGATAAAGAAAGACTAAAAGATTTCTACATTACTATAATCCAGTGCCAACTGCCAGACACATTAGGAACTACTACAAACACTGCCCATAGTAAACCCGCCGTATCCTAACAGCACTACCAGGACTCACAAAGCACCATACTCTACCAATCAAAAGGCAACACTGCAAATATTAAACCAATACATTTCAGAGAACAACAATACATGACCTACTGGGGAAAGAGAACAAGTGGCAATGTCAAATAGGAATTATATAAACAGAACACCTCAGCTCAGTTACACATGCAGAACATAGACCATCACCAAACAAGTAATCACAATTTAGAAATAGGAAGACAATAATTAAACTGGGAATCCCAAAAGCCAAACTTGGAATGTACAACACTGTAGAAATAAAACAATACATTAATTTGCTCTTGTACTAAACAAAGCACAGATGTTAATGATGCACATTTACCAGAGCTGACATATTCCAATTAATAAATTCAAAATAAAGAGATATTTTTCTACCTTTTGTGCATTTTTTTCAGCTGCAATTGCTCCAGCCACTTTCTTCTGGTTTCTTCGTGTCTTCTGCTAACTCTCCATCGTCTGCTGTCCATTTGTCCTTTCTTCTCTCTTCTAGATTTTTTTCCATTCTCTCTCTACATCTGCTTTAACATACTAATCTTTCTCCTTTTGCTCTTTCCTCATTCCTATTTCATCCACTCAAATATTACCCCTCCATCCTCAATCCCCACTTACTCTCCCAATACCCGGCCAATTGTAGATTTTTTATCCCTCCCACACAAAATATTTTTCCCTTCTCCATTTTACTCTTCCAGCCCCATCCCATTCTAATCCTCCCCCAACATCAGCTCCCTTCTAGTTCCAGCCTCACCCAGCATCCATTCCCTTCTAGTCCCTGCATCAGCCCATTTCCAGCCCTAGCCATCCATCAGCCCATTTCCAGTCCTAGCCCCCCCATCACCCCACTTACAGTCCTTAACCCATCACCCCATTTTCAGTCCTTAACCCCCCATCACCCCATTTTCAGTTTAAGCCCCCCCTATAACCCATTACCAGTCCTAACCCCCCATCAGCCCACTTCCAGTCCTAACCCCATCAACCCATTTCCAGTCAGCCCCCCATAGCCCATTGCCAGTCCTACCCCCCCCCCATCATCAGCCCACAGCCCATTACCAGTCCTAACCCCATCATCCCACCTCCAGTATTAACCCCCCAGCCCCTGTCCAGTCCTAGCCCCCTATAGCCCATTACCAGACAACCCCCATCAGCCCACAGCCCATTACCAGTCTTAACCCCCCCAAAGCCCATTACCAGTTCTAATCCCCCCCCAACAGCCCATTACCAGTCCTAACCCCATCAGCCCACCTCCAGTCTTAACCCCCCATCCCATTTCCTGTACTAGCCCCCCCCCATAGCCCATTACCAGACATCCCCCATCAGCCCACAGCCCATTACCAGTCTTAACCCCCCCCAAAGCCCATTGCCAGTTCTAAGCCCCCCCCAACAGCCCACAGTCCATTACCAGTCCTAACCCCATCAGCCCACCTCTAGCCTTAACCCCCCCCAGCCCAGCCCATTTCCAGCCCCAGCCCCCCAATAGCCCATTACCAGCCCTACCCCCCAGTCCATTTCCAGCCCCAGCCCTCCCAATAGCCCATTACCAGTCCTATCCCCCCCATAGCCCATTACCAGTCCTACCCCCCCCCATAGCCCATTACCAGTCCTACCCCCCCCATAGCCCATTACCAGTCCTACCCCCCCCCCCACATAGCCCCTTACCAGTCCTACCCCCCCCCACCCCATCACCAGTCCAACCCCCCCCCCCATAGCCCATAGCCCATTACCAGTCCTACCCCCCCCCCCATAGCCCATTACCAGTCCTACCCCCCCCGGCCTAAAGTAAAATTTAATTAAAAAAAAAAAACCTGGTGGCTGCCGCCGCGGGGCCCCCTCTGCTGCCGCGGGGGCCCCGTCTACAAGCTGGTCGGGTCCGGTCGGGTCTCTCCCTCCCTCGCTGCAGGCTGCAGGCTGCGAGAGACGCATCTACGCGTCTCTCGCCGCCTGCAGCGAGGGAGGGAGGGAGAGAGACCCGACCGGACCCGACCCGCCCCGACCCGACCAGCGTGGAGCCGGGGCCCCCGCGGCATCAGAGGGGGCCCCGCGGCGGCAGCCACCAGGTTTTTTTTTTAAATTAAATTTTACTTTAGGCCGGGGGGGATAGGACTCCTACCCCCCCCCCCGGCCGAAAGGCAAATTTACTGAAAAAACAAAGCTGGTGGGTGCCGCCGCGGGGGCCCCGCAGCTGGCGCGGGGGCCCCGTCTACAAGCTGGTCGGGTCGGGTCCGGTCCGGTCGGGTCGGGTCGGGTCTCTCTCCTTCCCTCGCTGCAGGCTGCGAGAGACGCGAAGGGAGAGCGTCTCCTCGCGTCTGTGTTAAGCCCGCAGGGGCTGATGGGAAATCCATCAGCCCCTGCGGGCTTAACACAGACGCGAGGAGACGCTCTATCTTCGCGTCTCTCGCAGCCGGGAGGGAGGGAGGGAGACGAGACCCGACCCGACCAGACCATACCATCTTGTAGACGGGGCCCCCGCGGCAGCAGAGGGGGCCCCGCGGCGGCAGCCACCAGGTTTTTTTTTTAATCGAATTGAAAAAAAAAAAACCTGGTTCTATTTTTTGTGGGCCCCTGCCGGTTGTGGGCCCTACGCCATGGCGTACATGGCGTATACGTAAATCCGGCCCTGCCTCTACCATATCTCCCCTTAGCCGTCTCTTTTCCAGGTTGAAAAGCCCTAACCTTTTAAGCCTCTCCTTATAGGGGTATCCTTCCATCCCCTTTACCATTTTGGTGGCTCTTCCCTGTACCTTTTCTAATTACATTATATCCTTCTTAAGATACGGTGAGCAGAACTGCACACAATTTTCAAGGTGCTGTTGCACCATGGAACGATACAGAGGCATTATAATATCCTTTGTTTTATTCTCCATTCCTTTCCTTATGATTCCTAGCATTTTATTTGCCTTCTTGGCTACCACTGCATACTGAGCGGAGGGTTTCATCCTGTTATCCATGATGACGCCTAAATCTTTTTCCTGGGTGGTGGTTCCTAATGTGGAATCTTGCATCATGTAACCATAGTTTGAGTTTTTATTTCCTAGGTGCATAACTTTGCACTTGTCCACATTAAATTTCATCTGCCATTTGAATGTCACATCTTGCAATTTATCAAGGTCCTCTTGCAATTTTTCACAATCCTCTTGGGTTTTAACAACTTAAAATAATTTAGTAACATCTGCAAATTTGAATTCCTCACTCGTTATTCTCATTTGCAGGTCATTTACGAATATGTTAAAAAGCAGCGGGCCCAGCACAGATCCTTGGGGTACTCCACTATTCACATTTCTTTATTGGGAAAATTGGCCATTCAGCCCTACTCTCTGCTTTCTTTTAACCAGTTCCTGATCCACTATAGTACACTGCCTCCTATCCCATGACTTCTTAACTTCGCCAAGAGTCTCTCATGAGGGTCCAGGTCAAAGGCTTTCTGAAAATCCAGATATACTATATCACCAGGCTCACCTTTGTCTACTTGTTTATTCACACCTTTAAAAAAATATAACAGATTAGTAAAACAAGACCTTCCTTGGCTAAAGCCATTTTGACTTTCTCCCATTAAACCATGACTATCTACATGTTCAGTAATTTTGTTCTTTATGATGATTTCTACCATTTTTCCCGGTACTGACGTCAGGCTCACCAGCCTGTAGTTTCCCAGATCCCCCTGGAACCCTTTTTAAAAATTGGTGTTACATTGGCCTTTCGCCAGTCTTCAGGTACTACAGATGATTTTAATGATACTGTAGTTAACAGATAAATAATAGTAGGTTTGCAATCTCATATTTCAGTTCTTTCAATATCCTTGGGTGTATACCATCTGGTCCAGATGATTTGCTACTATCTGGTTTATTGATATTTCTTTCAATTCTTCCGATATATCACCTTTATATACCATTTCAGGCTCAGGTAAGTTCTATCATTCATTCGGCCTCTATGGTATGGCCTTGTTCTCACTTGGTGCTCCTTTTACCTGTCTATCATCCAATGATCCAAGTGACTCTCTCACAGTTTTTTTTTTGCTATGAATGTACTTGAAAAAGTTTTATTATCTGTTTTTGCTTTCACAGCAAGCTTCTTTTCAACTTCTCTCTTTACTTGCCTTATCAATGCCTTGCATCTAACTTGCCAATGCTTGTGTTGTTTCCCTTTTTCTGCAGTTGGCTCCTTTTTCCATTTCCTGAAGGATGCTTTTTTGGCAACAACAGTCTCTCTAACCTGGCAGTTTTTTAGGTCTTTTTTCCACTTTTTTAAAGCATGGAATGCATCTAGTCTGGGCTTCCAAGATAGTACTTTTACACAACGTCCATGCTTGATATAAGTCTTTAACCTTTGTAACTGCTCTTTTTAGTTTTTTTCTTAACTATTTTCCTTATTTTATCATAGTGTCCCTTTTGAAAGTTGAAAGGTAGTATTGTGGATTTCCTTTCCATCCTTCTTCCATTTATTAAATCAAATGTGATCTTGCTTTAATCACTATATCCAAGTGGCCCTAACACTGCTCTCTTACACTATGTTCCACTAAGGACTAGGTCCAAAATAGCTTCCCCTCATGTTGGTTCATGAAACTACTGCTGAAAGAAGCAGTCATTTATTTCATCCAGAAACTTTATCTCCCTAGCATTTCCTGCTGTGACATTGACCCGGTTGATATTGGGGCAATTGAAATCACCCATTACCGTGTTGTACCTTTTGTTAGTTTCCCTGATTTATTTCAGCATTTTATCATCCATCTGTTCATTCTGGCCAGGCAGTTAGTAGTACATCCCCACTGCCATTGCCTTCCCCTTTTTACATGGAATTTCTATCCTTAGAGATTCTACAGTATATTTTTTTCCTGCAAAACGCTAATCCTATGTGACTCAATGCCCTCTCTAACATAGAGCGTAACCCCTCCACCAATTTGATCTACTCTATTATTGTGATATAGCTTGTACCCAGGTGTGTCAGTGTTCCATTGGTTGTCCTCCTTCCACCATATCTCTGAAATAACAATCCTATTTAACCTTTCATTTAGTGTTATATATTCTGGCTCTCCCATCTTATTTTTTAGACTTCTAACATTTGCATAAAGGCATTTTAGAGGATGTATTTTATTCATATAAATGTGGTTAAGTTGATAGGGGTAATTTGGAATCTTTCAGCTCTATATTTAAGGGCATCTAGATTACTTGTATCTTTATTGGAACCTCTTTGTCAGGATGTTGTAACTTCCCTCTTTAGCTAGTATGCTTCAAGAATACATCTTTCCTAACCATGCACTCAAGGGCGACTGTTGGTTTTCCCCTATTATCTAGTTTAAAAGCTGCTGTCTCCCGGTTAAGGTGAAGACCATCTCTTTGGAAAAGCCCATCCTTTCCCCAGAATGTTGCCTAGTTCCTAATGAATCCAAACCCTCTTCTTTGCACCATCGTCTCGTCCACACATTGACACTCCGGAGTCCTGCCTGCCTTTTGGATTCTGTGCGTGAAATGGGAAGCATTTCAGAGAATGCTACCCTGGAAGTTCTGGATTTCAGCATTCTACCTAAAAGCCAAATTTGGCCTTCAGAACTTCCCTCCCACACTTTCGTATGTCATTGGTGCCAATGTGTACCAAGACGCCAAACTCCTCCCCAGTACTATCTAAAACCTTGTTTAGGTAGCACATAAGGTTTGCTACCTTCACACCAGGCAGGCATGTTACCAGGCGATCCTCACATCCACCAGCCACCCAGCTATCTACATGCCTAATGATCCAATCACCTATAACGACTGTCCTAACCCTTCCCTCATAGGCACATGGCCTTGGAGAAACCTCCTTGGTATGAGAGGGTTTTATATCTCCTTGTGGACAAGTCCTAGCTCTAGGATCACTTCCTGCCACACCAAGGTGAAATTTTCCTTTCATGTGATCTCTCTCCTCCATGGCAACAAGGAGGCTGCACATTGGGGGTGGGACTTTAGTACTACGTCCCTGTAGATCTCATTGATATTCCTCTCTGTCTTCCTTATGTCCTCCAAGTTTGCCTACTCTACCTCCAGAGATCAGACTCGTTCCCTGAGAGCAAAGAGCTCCTTGCACCTAGTGCACATGTAAGACCTATCGCCAACAGCAAGCGCCTCCTGTTCCCTCCTGCCGAGGCCAATCAGGGCCAAAAACCACCATTATCAGGAGCAGTGCCACTAGGTGCACCTGTGTCTGGTGGGCCTGTACCTGAGGGCCTCGCCAGAGGGCCCTTAGGTAGGGACCGCTAGCAAAAATGAGTACTACCACAAGACTCGATCTTCATCCACAACAGACAGAGGAAGATAACCACCACAGGTAGCACAAGATTGACTACAGAATAATCCCCCTGGCACCACTTCCTGCCTCAAGCAACAACCCCCTTGACCCACCCCCACCAAATCCTCTTACCAAGCCAGTGGTCTCAGGCACATCAGTACAGAAGGTAATACCATTGCTATTACAATGTAGCCCCTGGCCCCGGAGCTCCACACAAGCTCTGTGATTCATTGCTATTGAATGAACTATTGCTAATGCTATACCCCCTACTCTACATGTTTCTAGCACTCCTCCTCCTAGCCACAGCACACAACCTCCACGCAAACTTCACCCCAACCATGACTCAACTCCTTCCCCAACATACCAATGTATTTGCCAAACTCTCACAACACATTCAGGATGATCCGTCAATTAATACACATAAAGATCTCCACCACACAAATGAATACTATCTCACACAACTCTACACACAAACACACACCGAACTGTGCACTCATAAACTCATGCTTAATATGGAACAAAATAAAGATCATAAGAGACCACCTAGACACCCATCACATAGATATATTATGCATAACAGAAATGTGGATCATCGAGATGGACATTGTGTTACTAAAACAGCTTATACCAGATGGATACACCATCTACAAATGCTCACGAGCACAATGTGGAGGAGGCAGAGTGATGATCGTAGCCAGAGACAACCTCACATTCCAATGCCATACAAGTGAAAGTAACTAAAAATCTGATTCCATCACCATAACAAACTACTAACCATCTGCCTCATATACAGGATGCCAACACCAACAACTTGTCAGCTATCCTGGACAGAGGGCTAACTGCATCAAAATTTGGGACTTTAACCTCACTACAACAGAATTACGCCCACACCGTCATCCAGGCTATGACAGCAATTGACCTCACCCAATTTGTAAACACCCCTACGCATGATAAAGGCAATACCCTGGACCTAATTTTCTTCAAATTACCATACAACCCAGTCGGGTTCCCCACACTCAATCCAGGCCCAACCAGTACCCTGGTCTGACCATACTCTGGTCAAATTTTCCCACCGTGTCTGTCCCATGCCATTTTGAATTCTGTCACTGTATTTTCCCGCACCACTGACAGAATTCAAAATGGCATGGGACAGACACGGTGGATCCCTTTACAGCAGCAGGATAAAATAAAAATAAACGTAACTGTCTAATTTCTCAACAAACAGGGGTGTCCTACCCAGAGAGGTGGGTTCACCCCTAAACAAAGACATGGGGAGGGGTAGCCTGCACGGAGCGGCAGGTGCACTTACTCTTGCCATCTTCCTGGGCAGACTAGATGGACCATACTGGTCTTTATCTGCCGTCATTTACTATGTTACTATGTAACCCTATCACATAACTCCCCACAGTAGGAACAATACCAAATGTCTATTACTAACACTGTACATAGATTGTATATAGTTATGAAATAAAAAAACCTAGTGTTTGCCTGATGTATATAGTTTGAGACACTGTTATAATGTATTATTAAGTTTGTTCCCTGTAAACCTCCTTGACCTGGTGAAAGGCAGTATATAAATATAGCTAAATAAAACTAAGAAAATAAAACAGGGAGAACATTGTACATATGACACTCAATGGAAAAGACTAGACTGCTATCTGCATCCTAGTTTCAAGTTTTGTTTAGCTATTTAGGTTGTTTACTTAAAGTTGCTAGGGATACTTGCATTGATACAACTATACCAATTAAGTTTAAAGGACTTTGTTCAGCTCAAGAATAATTAATTTCAGGGCCTAAATTAATCTATTCCTGGTGAGGATAACCAGCTGAACCTGAAAGTGAATTTGACCACCTCTATCCCTTTAATAGATTTAAGAGCCTATAAATCTAAGATTATGCCTGGGGTGGGTGGGAGGGAATTAATGCTTAGTAAAGTCTGGCTGGCTACACAGATCCCAGACCTATGCTTCTAAGGTTGACTTTAACCCCTATATAAAACAAATTCCCAGATCTCTTGCCTCATAACTGGAAGACCTCTCTGTAAAGGTCACCAGAAAGAATTTATTTCTTTCAGCTCAAAGAATGTTTGCCCTATACTTCTTTCTATGTTAAGCTATACTCTGATTTGATTTAAACTAAAAGCTATCTGCTGATATTAGGCCCTGACTGAGTTTTAAATTTAAATCAAAAGCTCTCTGCTGAGCTTTAAATTTAAACTAAATGTTTTCTGCTGGGTGGTTGACTGTCCAAACATTTTTACACAGTTCATCAAAGGTGACAAACACATCCTCCTGTAAGCCTTGCTCAGTTAGTTTGTTGGGGTGGGAGTATCAGCCTTGCGGCGTTTGGCTCCAGTATTCACTGCCAAATCAGTCTTGTTTCTCTGGGTCTTCCTGGTGGAAAATGTAGGAAGTGTAGGAGCAGATCAGATTTTAAAATTTGGATGGGAAATGTTGATATATTTAAGTGCTCCCACAGAGCCTCTTCAGCATGCCCCCATTAATAATTTGTTTTTAAATCCTGAAAATCAGTTACGTAGGGCAAAGCATTTCTGGAAGTCATACCCTAAAAGATAATAACTTGAGCGTGCCTTGCAAACTTGCCGCAGCACCAGCTTCACAGTCTAAATATCCCAAGTGCTGATGTCACAAGGCTTGGAAATGCCACTCACTGTAATAAAATCCAAAGTAAAACCTAATAAATCCACTGAAAGCAATGAAAAGGAGCTTCTGAATATTGCAATATTGAGTAATTGGAGGCTGAGTGATCTCTGATTGTGCTGAAACATCTTCAATTGTGTTTTAAAGTGCTCAGTGCTTCCCTTACAGCAAACTCTGCTTGGAATTATTACTATGCCTGCAAAGAGCTTGCACCCCCTGCTTTGCACAGGTAGTGCTCCATGCAGTGATAACTTATTCCATTTTGTTCTTTGCATGTTGTCATATATATGTGCTCTCTGAAACACATTGATCCCTGTGGGGCAGTCTGAGAACTTCATCCATTTGCGGTGTAAAAAGGCAGTCACTAGGGATTCTATGACTCAGTACCAGAAGTTTCATAAAACAAGTATTTGGGTTTTTTTTTCAGAGAGCTTTATAAATGTTACTTATCAAACTTTCATCTTATGTTCTTTACTGGGTGCTTCACTGCAAATTTCATAAAAGCAGGACTGGATTTAAGATTTTGGAGCTCATGGGCAGGACCAGAGGGTAGGTCAGCGATTCTCCCTTGGACAGCTAAAGCCAATGCTGACTCCTAGTGACCCTGCAGCTCCTGGGTTTTCTTGGCAGTGTGACCGGAAGTAGATTGCCAGGCCTTTCTTCCAAGGCAATAGAGGGTTAAGTGACCTGCCCAAGGCCACAAAGAGTGCTAGTGGGAATCGAACCCTGGTCTGTTGGTCACCAAGCCAGAGCTCTAACTATAATTATGCACACCAATTTGTATATAGTTATGTTCTAACTAATCTACATAACAGCCATCCTGGGGTTGTTGTAAGGTGAAATGTTCCATGTATATAGGCTATAGTTCTGTAATGCTATGTAAAGCGCCCTTGATCGCTGGAAGGGGTGGTATATAACTAGGGTACTCCTGCACTCGGACAGGAAAAGAGTCGCTCCTCAGGAAGACACTTTCTGAGAAACCGATGTCATCTGTCCTGAGTTTGCCAATGACATTTGTTATGGAAACCTACTAGTTGTGTGTTAATTATCTCTTAATTGGCTTATCTTCTTTCATAAAAACACAGGTTGGCATTCAAATGATTTGTCTGGGTAGCTTTAGGAAATTCCCCCTCTCCCTCTTTGCAGGTTCCTGAGTCTTTCATGCTTCCATTTGCCTCGTGCTGGTAACCAAATGGCGCCCTGCTGCTCCCCAGCTCTCTGTTCTCATTAAAACCAAATCCAGTGGCAACAAGGATTGAGAGGGGACAGCAGGATGCATCCTTTACAAATGTCCAAGTTCCCATTTTACAAGCTCGACTTTGTCCCTTTAAAATAATTTCAGAACTCTGGCTAACTAGGAGCTGTGTGCCATGCTTTGTGTGCATTTGCAAAGGGATTTCCACAGCTAAATATCCTCAGGAAAATTGTCCCAGCCCCTTTGTGGGGAAAAGAGGCAGGGCAGGGAGGTGGACCCGAAAAGCAATGCTGCTGCTTCTGCTTTTCACATCTTCCCTCACAGTCTTTGCACCTGTAAATTGTGTGGGGGTAAGAGAGGACAGCTAGCACTGCGGCCTGAGAGATTTTAGAAATGAAACTATGTAAGGTGTTTCCTTGTGAAAACTGGCATGCAGACCTGATACAAAGCAGGACCGGATTTAAGATTTTGCAGCTCATAGGCAGGACCTGTGGCTTGCACAAGGCCCTGGCCAGTGAAAATTGCCCCCTTTAGATGTCATTTCTTGTTAGAGGAATAATATCCTCCATAGCCATCAGTCAGAACAAAAGTCTCGTTTTGTGTTTCATGTTGCATTGATAACAGGCAAAAATAACTTAACCCTCCTTTGTCTCAGAGGCTTTTTCCAGGGATGGGAAAATGCCTCTTGTACCAGAATGTACACTACTTGCCTTGAATTTCTGAGAAAAGGCATGAACTATTCCCCTATAACCTAGTGAAGGGGTCTCCAACTCCAGTCCTGGAGGGCACCAAACCATTCAGGTTTTCAGGATGTCTCTAATGAATATGCATAAGAGATATTTGCATGCACTGTCCCCATTGTATTCAAATTTATCTCATGCATATTCACTAGGGGCACCCTGAAGACCTGAATGGTTTGGTGCCCTCCAGGACTGGAGTTGGAGACCCCCCTGTGTGTGTGGCATTGAGTCAGTGCTGGCTTCTGGCAGACCAGCCCCTGGGCTTTCTTGGCAAGATGCAACCAGAAGTAGATTGCCCGGCTTTTCTTCTGCACAGTAAGTCTACAGCACCTGGTATTCAAGGTGGTCTACCAGCCAGACTCAGCACTGCTTAGCTTCAGAGATCAGCCTAGAGTGGCAAAGCCATAGCCTTATTCCTAATATTCTGGTTATGCAATAGGGTTATCTGGGATTTCCATACATTGTAGTAAGAGAAGGATAATCTGAAACATTATTTATGTAAATCCATTTTAATAAGTGAGACGTAGCTATGAAATTGCGATGTTGCAGGCATGATGACACTAAACATTTCTCAAAGGGACTCTTAGTTTAGCATGGACGTTCAGGAACACAGAGATAGATAGATAATCTTGATGCTAGAAGTTCTCATACATTATAGGAATCATTTTAGAAATTCTAACCATGATATGCGCATCTGACAACGCCAATCACATCCATTTCCCAAGAGCCATTTTAAAAAGATTCATATTTATACGTGGCTGTTGCGATCATGTCCATATTAGATGGGGGCATGGTGGAGGAGTGCCTGGGGTGGTCTGTAAAAGATCGACTGATATGTTCAATTTTAAAAGGTGCCACAGAATTATGACGCTGGCGGACAGGTCTGTCTATACCTGCTCCCAGGTTGAAAGGTGCTCATTGTAGCCAGCAAGCAACAGTAAGGAGAAGAGGGGAATGCCCTCTGGATCCTCTGAGAATTTTCATCCCCTCAAAAAAGCGTGCAGGTAAATAGAGGCCTTTTTGTAAGTTACCATGTTACGGCACACCTTCTTGCGCAATGGCAGGCCAAGATGTGTACAGTATTTATTTATTTAACACTTTTGTTCCACTGTATTTACCAGTCACGGTGGTTCACATGGAACAGGTGTAATAAGGAACATTTATTTATTTATTTACATTCTCTTATATACCGCGCTATTCTGCATCAGTGCGGTTTACATTGAACAAACTGAAATTACATTGAACAGGGCATTATAACTTGGAGATAACTATTTTACAGGGAACATGGGCTATGGAGGGTTAAGTGGTTATTTTCAGAGTTATTGATTGCTTAATCTATTAGGCCTTCCAACACTTGTTCCATGTTAACATTAACTTAACATGGAACAAGTGTTGGAAGGCCTAATAGATTAAACAATCGATAACTCTGAAAATTATAAACAAAAGTATGTAGCGACGATGAAGTATGAATCATGGACGTGTCTCTGTTGCTGGTTTTGAAGTCGTGTATATTTCACATTTGCATGTTTCTAAAATTGGCCGTTTCCCTGCACCTGTCTGGGGGTGGCTGCTGCATGTCCCCATTTCTTCATCTGTTGATGGAGATATTTATGTTTTGGGTGGGGAGAGGTTGATTTTAGATGCCACCTGTCCCACTGCCCTGCCCATGGAATTTCAGTTGTTCTGACTTGGATGTCCGAGATGGCACCTAAAACGGCCTTTTGAAAATGCCGCTTTATATACGCTACTCCCATTTATATACCTGACAAAATCACATTAAACTAAGTGAATGATTTGAATAGTTCAATGTCCCCAATTCTTTATAATTATCTATTAACAAAGTCTTTTTTTGCCATTTACTCAATGCTGTGCTGACTTTATTTATTCTTTTAATTTTTCATGGAACTGAATCTAGATTGCCAAATCTGGTTCATTATGGTCTTTCCCGTTCCTGCCATTGTCATCCTTTGAAGGTTTCAGCTTGATCCTGATTCTTTTGGATTGATAAATTATTTGAGTCACTAATTTTAATGCATTCATTCCATGAATAAATGGACAGATATTGGGCAAGCTTTGAACACAGCGTTCACTTCATAACTTTCCTAGGTCTCTGGCTGATTCATTGGGATAGTTACAAATATTCAAGAATTTTGGGTACTTTATAGGCTTTCCTAAATTTGATTTTTTTTACTTGAACATATATATTTTTGAAAATAAGATATGTTCATGGGGTATTTGCAGAATTTATGCTCATTTATTTCATCAAATTGATTTCTACCAATTAAAGCCATAGATGTGCAAACTCAGAAAGGAGAAGAGGTATGTTAATGGTCTTTTGTGTTCTCCAAATATTGGCTTGAATTATTTAGCATAAATAATAAGAGCTGCTGTCAGTTGAATCCTATGATCTGTATGACATGACTCTTTCTACCGTGCAGCTTGCCCGTTGGTTCTCCCCGGAGGGGTAAAGCTCCCAATAGCAGCTTCCGTTCCAATGTGCAAAAGCCTCATCCATTTTTCCAGAGTCATAAACGCTGCCTTGGCTATAAGCTTAGACTGGAAGTACTCCAAGGGACAGGGAGATACCTACCACACCTGAATATAACACATCTTGAAATAAATCTGAATAATAAATCAAAACCATTGATACCTTAAATTCCTATCTCCCCTGGAGCAAACATGGTGGGGTTAAATGCCACCATGAGACTATGTCATAAAGAAAGAAGGAAGGCTTTAACTTTACTCAAGTTAGTAATATTAAGCACTCAATTTAAATAAGAACTGAGAGCAGCTGAGGCCTGCATAAAAGGCTTCAGAGCCTTGCAATGTTGAGGCATTTCTAACAGGGGTTATACATTTTAAGCAAAGGTAAGAGTTTGTGGCTTTTTAAATTACTAGCTCTCTGCCTGGGAGCTCTTAAAAGGGTCTTGGTACATTTTTAAAACAAAGTTACATTCTTTTTGATGCTTTAGTTTAAAAGGAGAAATATTTTCTTTAGCAGGGTAAATTTAAAACCCTGCTTTAGTATCTTTCTCAGCTCTCTGAAGCTACTGACACCTAATCAGGTGTTAGTTCACTCCCTACCCCCCAACTCTCACCCACCTCTAGTGAGCAGTCTTGCTTTATAGGGCACTTCCCCAATTAACTACACACAGGGACTTGGAACAGCCCATTTTGAACATACTTAAAGAGATTTAACTGCTTTTTCTGTGAAAGGACAGCTGGGAAACAAGCTGGTGCTTTGGAAGATCTCTCTCTTTTGCTTTAACAGATACCTAAGCACCACAAACAGAACAATGGCTGGGAAAAATCATATCGCTAAAGCTGTTGCCCCTGTTACAGCTTCTGCCTCTGTCCAGACAGAGATCCCAATGCCATTTGAAGGACCGGTTCCATGTGTAGGGTGCCTGCATGCTGAAGCTCTCAGGAAACAAGTGGAGGAACTCGGAGAGGAGGTGGCAAGGCTGAGGAGCATTCAAGACAGTGAGAAGTACATCGATGAGATGCTTCTTGCAACATCCAAGCTCTCCAGCAGAGGAGAAGATGGGTGCATAGAGAATGATGAATTTTGGACACAAGTCACAAGGGCCTGCAGAATCCACCAATCCAACTTCTCCAGTCCTTGAATTGAAGAACTATTTTGCAGCCCTGGAAGTGGAGGACGTGAAAGCATCCCTTTAAAGGGAAGAACCAGAGAAGTACCCCAATGTTCCAAAATCGGTTACCACAAGGAAGCAAAGGGTAGTGGTGGTTGGTGACTTTCTTCTGAGGGGTACTGAGGTGTCCATCTGCCGACTGGACTTGATGTCCAGAGAGGTATGCTGTCTGCCAGGTGCCAAAATCCGAGATGTTACAGAGAGTTTGCCAAGACTCATCAAGCCCACTGACTATTACCCAATGTTGCTAATCCAAGTCGGCACAAATGATGCTACCAGGTATCCCTCCAAGCATATCAAAAGTGACTTCATGCCTCTGGGACAGAGGGTGAAGCAGGTGCACAGGTGGTGTTCTCTTCAATCCTCCCTGTTGAGGGTACAGGTCAAGGCAGAGAAGTTCACATACTGGAGATGAACACATGGCTGCGTGGATGGTGTCATTGAGAGCATTTTGGTTTTCTGGACAATGGGATGCTGTTCCAAGGGTTGCAGAGCAGAGATAGCATCCATCGGTCCAAGAAAGGTTGACGTGTCTTCAGTAGCAGACTGGCTAATCTACTGAAGAGGGCTTCAAACTAGATCCTTTGGGGGTGGGTGAAGAAAGCCCCCAGGTAAGTGAAAGCCCCCAGGTAAGCGAAACATTAAATACCTTTATGGAAATGGGTAAAGGGGCAACATATGGAAAGCAGTATGTATAAATGCCCGTAGCATGGGAAATAAGATCCCAGATGTTGAAGCTTTAAGGGAGTGGCTGACTTGGATTTAGTGGCAGTTACAGAAACGGTTCACAGAAGACCATGAATGGAATGTAACTATACCAGGCTATACTTTATTCAGAAAGGACAGGGTAGGAAGAAGGGGGGAGGAGTGGCACTATATGTAAAAAATAATATTAAAGCTTTGGAACTACAGAGCTTAAAAGGGAGAGAGGAGGCACTGTGGGTTAAATTAAAAAGAGGGAAAGAGAAATCTATTTGCATTGGTGTGATATACAGACCTCCCTCAGAGGAGGAAGAGGTGCACAGAGAGTTAATTGAAGACATACACAGCATTGCTAGGAAAGGGGAAGTGCTACTGATAGGGGATTTCAATATGCCAAATGTTGATTGGGACATTCCTGCTGCAGTATCATTTAGAAGTAAGGAGATCCTGGACTCTCTACAGGGAGAACTATTCAGGCAACTGGTAACAGAACCCACACGTGAAGAAGCCATACTGGACTTGGTGCTTACCAATGGTGAAAGTGTTTCTGATGTTATTGTGGGAGATAATTTTGCATCCAGTGGTCACCAGATGGTGTGGTTCAGTATTAGGACTATAGGGCTATTAGAATCCATTCAAAAGTGAGGGTCTTAGACTTTAGGAAAACTAACTTTGCCAAGATGGGCCAATACCTCAGGGAGTCGTTAGCGAGATGGGAACAGCTGGGAGATGTAGAAAAACAGTGGGTAAAACTGAAAGGGGGATATTTTAAGGGCAACCAACTTTTTGTTAACATGGTAAATAAAGGTAAAAGGAAAAGGAGACCGCTATGGGTTTCGAAAGAAGTAGCTGAATAGGTGAAGAAAAAAAGGGAGGCCTTCATGAAATACAAGAGATCACAGAGAGAGGAAGACAGGCATCTATACTTGGAAAAACTTAGAGAAGCTAGCAAAGTAGTCAGGAAAGCAAAGATTCAAAAAGAGGAGGAGGAAATAGCCAATGCAATAAAAAAGGGGGATAAGACATTTTTCAGATAGGTTAGTGAGACGAGGAAGGGCAAAAGTGGTATTTTCAAACTCAAGGGTGAAGGGGGGGGGGGAATATGTAGAAGCTGATGAGGATAAAGCGGAATTGCTTAACAAATATTTCTGTTCTGTGTTCACGATGAAAAACCAGGAACTGGACCTCAGAAAACATCCACAAACCGGAACAGAAGTGATGGGCATCGAACAATTTTCAGAAAGCTGTGTTCGTGAGAAACAAGCTCAACTTAAAGTAGAAAATGCGATGGGACCAGATGGGATACACTCCAGAATACTGAGGGAACTTGGGAATGTTCTAGCAGCTCCACTGACTGACCTTTTCAATGCCACGTTGAAGTTGGGAGTGGTGCCAAAGGACTGGAGAGATGCTCACGTGATCCCTTTACACAAAAGTGGAAGTAAGGATGTTGTTGAAAGCTACAGGCCGGTTAGTTTAACTGTGGTGGTGAGTAAATTATTGGAAACGCTGCTTAAAGAGAAAATAGTGAGGTTTCTGGAGTCCAGAGGATTACAGGATCCAAGGCAGCATGGATTCACCAGAGGCAGGTCTTGTCAGACAAATCTGATTGATTTCTGTGACTGGGTGACCACGAAGTTGGACCGAGGGAGAGCCCTAGATGTGGTGTATTTAGATAATCAGTAAAGCTTTTGACACCATTCCTCACAGACGACTTATAAACAAACTGAGCACCCTAGGGATGGACCTTAAAGTAACTGCTTAGGTTAGAAATTGGTTGTGGGAGGCGACAAAGGGTACTAGTAAATGGAGCTCACTCTGAGGAGAAGGAAGTTACCAGTGGTGTGCCCTAGGGATCTGTCTTTGGTCCGATTCTTTTTAACATCTTTGTTAGTGATATAGCGGAAGGGCTGTCGGGTAAGGTTAGCCTTTTTGAGGATGACAGCAAACTCTGCAATAGAGTAGACACCGAGGAAGGTGTAACATAGAAACATGATGACAGAAAAAGACCACATGGCCTATCTAGTCTGTCCTTCCATGTCAACAACTACAACATCAATGTCCGACCGCACACATTCACCCCCCTAATTACCTGGAATGATTTTGAACCCCTCACCTCAAAAGACATATCCAACACCATTAAAGAACTAAATGTTTCAACCTCCGCCTTGGACCCTTGCCCTGTTTCCTGGCTTAAGACCACCCATAGTACCATTAGCTCCTACATACTCCACATTGTACAGTCTTCCCTCCATACTGGCTTAGTTCCAGCACCCCTAAAACATGCTTCTATCTGCCCCATCCTAAAAGGATCCAAACCTGACCCTACCTCCCCCACCTCCTACAGACCTATTTCCAGTATCCCCTTCCTTGCTAAAATAACCGAAAAATTAGTCCAAAACCAACTTCAGAATTTCATAGATGAGCACTCCCCCCTCGACCCACTCCAACATGGCTTCAAAAAGAATCATGGAGTAGAAACCCTCCTAGCCTCTCTCTTGGATTCACTCTACCGGCTTACCCAGAATCCCACCCAAGGATGCCTCCTTATATTTCTAGACTTATTTGCCGCTTTTGATTCCCTTCCGCACCACCAACTTCTAGACAGGCTCTATGAAATAGGACTGAGGGATACAACACTAAAATGGTTCCACTCCTACCTAGAAAACAGGACCCAACAGGTTCGTATAGGGAACGATATATCCCTCCCATTCACCCTAAAACAGGGAGTCCCCCAAGGATCCAGCTTATCTGCGCTCCTTTTTAACATATTCCTTCAACCAGTCTGCAAGATCTTTCAAAAATATGGAATCCATTACCAATTATACACAGATGACATTATGTGCTTCACCCCTTTCAACTTAACAAACCCAATTTCTCAAACCTTATTGAATGCATCGCAAACCTGAAGACCTGGCTTTCAAATCACAACCTTTTAATTAACCAGTCTAAAACTGAAGCCCTCCAAGTATTTACCAACGCCTCCTACACGCCACCTACAACACTTACACTTGGAGATTTCACCCTCACCATTAAAAATCAAGTGAAATATCTCGGTCTCATCCTTGACCAGAACCTCACATTCCATGAACAGATAAAGAAAACTTCTAGCACAATATATACAAAACTATGCACCCTTAGGAACCTCCAACCTCTCCTAAACCCTGACTCCTTTCGCACTGTCTGCCAGGCCCTCACCATTTCTACCCTTGACTACTGCAACCTCATTTACCACGGCCTCCCCAAGAACAGCCTACACCCCATTCAAATGGCACAAAACACAATAGCTCGACTCATTACAAATAACCCTAGATGATCACACATAACGCCAATCCTCTATGACCTACATTGGCTACCCATACAATCCAGAGCCAAATTCAAAGCAATCACCCCCATCCACAAAATCATCTCTAATCAGTCAGCCCCCTGCCTCTCATCACTCTTATCCAATTCCAACAACAAAAGAATACGCCGCACAATCACTAAAAACCTTCTATCCATCCCTTCATCCAAGATAACCTGTAACCAATCCGCCTGCAATCGTGCATTCTCCCTTTACGCCCCCTGCATCTGGAATGCCTTACCACACGAATTAAGGAACTGCACCAATCACGCTGAATTCAGGAAGAAACTGAAAACTCATCTCTTCCAGGAACACTTTTCCCCCCTATATACTCCTCCATGTAAATAACATGCTAAGCCTCCATGTAAATAGTTAAACTTCACAAAGGGTAGCTTGCTTGTTAATCTTATTATACTTTGATCTTCTTTGTTACAATGTACTTAGTTGATTGATATTATTGTTACAATGTACTCGGCTGAAATATACTGTCTGTTATGCTACCTGTAAACCGACTTGAATTGTAGAAAGTCGGTATATAAAAACTGTTAAATAAATAAACAAATAAACAGTCCACTTTTTACCTTTAGAGATCCTCTGTGTTGGTCCCATGCTTTTTTGAATTCAGTTACTGTCCTCATCTCTACCACCTTCACTGGGAGACTATTCCATGGATCCACTACTCTTTCCGTAAAGAAATATTTCCGCATATCACTCCTGAATCTATCTCCCTTCACCCTCATCCCATGTCCCCTCATAGCAGAACTTGCTTTCAATTGAAAGAGGCTCTCTCCCTGAACATTTATGCCACGGAGGTATTTAAACATCTCAATCATATCACCTCTATCCCGCCTTTCCTCTAAGGTGTACATATTAAGATCCTTAAGTCTGTCCTCATATGCTTTATAATGAAGCCCACTAATCATTTTAGTAGCCACCCTCTGCACCGACTCCATTCTGTTCACATCCTTTTGAAGGTGCGGTCTCCAGAATTGCACACTATACTCCAAATGAGGTTGCACCAAAGACTTATACAGAGGCATTATCACCTCCTTTTTTCTGCTAGCCATTCCTCTCCGTATGCACCCAAGCATCCTTCTAGCTTTTGCCGTCGCCTCTTCTACCTGTTTAGCTACTTTAAGATCATCAGACACAACCACGCCTAGGTCCCGCTCTTCTTTAGTGGACAAAAGTACTTCACCTCCTATACTGTATTGCTCCCTTGGATTGCTGCAGCCCAAATGCATGACCTTACATTTTTTAACATTAAATCCCAGCTGCCAAATTCTAGACCATTCTTCAAGCTTAGCTAGATCCCCCCTCATGTTATCTACACCTTCCTGGGTGTCTACTCTATTGCAGATTTTGGTATCATCCGCAAAGAGGCAAACCTTACCCGACAGCCCTTCCGCTATATCACTAACAAAGATGTTAAAAAGAATCGGACCAAGGACAGATCCCTGGGGCACACCACTGGTAACATCCTTCTCCTCAGAGTGAGCTCCATTTACTTGTACTCTTTGTCGCCTCCCACCCAACCAATTTCTAACCCAAACAGTAACTTTAGGGTCCATCCCTAGGGTGCTCAGTTTGTTTATAAGTCGCCTGTGAGGAACAGTGTCAAAGGCTTTACTCCCTCGGTCCAACTCCCTGGTCACCCAGTCAAAGAAATCAATCAGATTTGTCTGACAAGACCTGTCTCTGGTGAATCCATGCTGCCTCGGATCCTGTAATCCGCTGGACTCCAGAAACCTCACTATTTTCTCTTTCAGCAGCGTTTCCAATAATTTACTCACCACCGAAGTTAAACTAACCGGCCTGTACATCCTTACTTCCGCTTTTGTGTAAAGGCACCACATGAGCCTCTCTCCAGTCCTTTGGCACCACTCCCGACTCCAACAAGGCATTGAAAAGGTCAGTCCGTGGAGTTGCTAGAACGTCCCCAAGTTCCCTCAGTATTCTAGGGTGTATCCCATCTGGTCCCATCGCTTTGTCTACTTTAAGTTGAGCTAGTTTCTCACGAACAGTCTTCTGAAAATTGTTCAAGATGTCCCTCGCTTCTGTTCCTATTTGTGGGTGTTTTCTGAGGTCCTGCTCCTGGTTCTTCATCTGTGAACACGGAACAAAAATATTTGTTAAGCAATTCCGCTTTATCCTTATCAGCTTCTACATATTCCCCCCCTACACCCTTGAGTCTGACAAAACCACTTTTGCCCTTCCTCTTCTCACTAATATATCTGAAAAATGTCTTATCCCCCCATTTTATTGCATTGGCTATTTCCTCCTCCTTTTGAATCTTTGCCTTCTTGACTACTTTGCTAGCTTCTCTAAGTTTTTCCAAATACAGATGCCTGTCTTCCTCTCTCTGTGACCTCTTGTATTTCATGAAGGCCTCCCTCTTTTTCTTCACTTTTTCAGCTACTTCCTTCGAAAACCATAGCGGTCCCTTTTCCTTTTGCCTTTATTTACCATTTTAACAAAAAGGTTGGTTGCCCTTAAAATACCCCCTTTCAGTTTTGCCCACTGTTTTTCTACATCCCCCAGCTGTTCCCATCCCACTAACGACTCCCTGAGGTATTGGCCCATCTTCGCAAAGTTAGTCTTCCTAAAGTCTAAGATCCTCACCTTGGAATGGATTTTAACAGCCCTAGTCCTAATACTGAACCACACCATCTGGTGATCACTGGATGCAAAATGATCTCCCACTACAACATCAGAAACACTTTCACCGTTGATAAGCACCAAGTCCAGTATGGCCCCTTTACGTATGGGGTCTGTTACCAATTGCCTGAATAGTTCCCCCTGTAGAGAATCCAAGATTTCCTTACTTCTAGATGATACTGCAGCAGGAATGTGCCAATCAACATCTGGCATTTTGAAATCTCCTATCATTAGCACTTCCCCTTTCCTAGCAATGCTGCGTATGTCTTCAATTAACTCTCTGTCCACCTCTTCCTCTTGTGAGGGAGGTCTGTATATCACACCAATGCAAATAGATTTCTCTTTCCCTCTTTCTAGTTTAACCCACAATGCCTCCTCTCTCCCTTTTAAGCTCTGTAATTCCAAAGCTTTAATAGTAGCTTTTACATAAAGTGCCACTCCTCCTCCCCTTCTTCCTACCCTGTCCTTTCTGAATAAAGTATAGCCAGGTATAGTTCCATCCCAGTCATGGTTTTCTGTGAACCATGTTTTTGTAACTGCCACTAAATCCAAGTCAGCCACTCCCACCAAAGCTTCAACATCACGGATCTTATTTCCCATGCTACGGGCATTTATACACACTGCTTTCCATATGTTACCCCTGTTACCCATTTCCATAAAGGTATTTAATGTATCACCTACCTGGGGGCTTTCACTTACCTGGGGGCTTTCTTCACCTATCCCCAACAAATCTAGTTTAAAGCCTTCTTCAGTAAATTAGCCAGTCTACTACCGAAAATGCGTTGACCTTTCTTGGACAAATGGATGCCATCTCTGCTCTGCAACCCTTGGAACAGCATCCCATGGTCAAGGAAACCAAAATGCTCTCGATGACACCATCCACGCAGCCATGCATTAATCTCCAGGATGCGAGCCTCTCTGCCTTGGCCTTTACCCTCAACAGGGAGGATTGAAGAGACCACCACCTGTGCACCTAACTGTTTCACCCTCTGTCCCAGAGCCATGAAGTCACTTTTGATACGTTCTGAGGTATACCTGGCAGTATCATTTGTTCCAACATGGATCAGCAACATTGGGTAATAGTCAGTGGGCTTGATGAGTCTCGGCAAACTCTCCATAACATCTTGGATTTTGGCACCAGGCAGACAGCATACCTCTCTGGACATCAAGTCTGGTCGGCAGATGGATGCCTCAGTACCCCTCAGAAGAGAGTCTCCAACCACCACTACCTTTCGTTTCCTTCTGGTCACTGATTCTGCAACTTTGGGGTACCTGAACTCTGGTTCTTCCCTTTTCAGGGATGCTTTCACCTCCTCCACTTCCAGGGCTGCATAATTGTTCTTCAGTTCAAGGGCTGGAGAAGTTGGATTGGTGATTTTGCAGGCCCTGGAGACTTGTGTCTAACCATCGACATTCTGTTGGCACCCATCTTCTCCTGTGCTGGAGAGCTTGTTTGCTGCAAGAAGCATCTCATCAATGTACTTCTCACTGTCTTGAATGCTCCTCAGCCTCGCCATCTCCTCTCTGCGTTCCTCCACTTGTTTCCTCAGAGCTTCAGCATGCAGGCACCCTGCACATGGAACTGGTCCTTCAACTGGCATTAGGACCTCTGTCTGGACTGAGGCAGAAGCTGTAACGGGGGCAACAGCTTTAGCAATACGATTTTTCCCAGCCATTGTTCTGTTCGTGGAGTTTAGGTATCTGTTAAAGCAAAAGAGAGAGATCTACGAAGTACCAGCTGGTTTCCCAGCTGTCCTTTCAGAGAAAAAGCAGTTAAATCTCTTTAATTATATTCAAAATGTGCTGGTCCAATTCTCTGTGATTTGTTAAAGGGGGAGGTGCCCTATAAAACAAGGCTGCTCACTAGGGGTGAGTGGGAGTCGGGTTGGGTAGGGAGGGAACTAACACCTGATTAGGTGTTAGCAGTTTCCAAACCTGAGGAGGTTACTAGAGTTAAGCAAACTACTGTGCTCAAGGAAAGTTCCCCTAAAGCACCAAAAAGAAAAGTAACCTTGCTTTAAAAAATATACAAAAAACCCTTTTAAGAGCTCCCAGTCAGAGAGCTAGCAATGTAATATAATAAAAACAATCAAACAAACCCTCAAATCCTTACTGTTTGTTGATCTGTAGAGCGCTGGTTAGGAAAGCCTCAACAGGGCAGGGCACTGGAGCCTTTTATGCAGCCTCAGCTGCACTCAGGAAATCAGGCCCACTAACTCCTGATTAGGTGTTAGCAGTTTCTAAACCTGAGGAGGTTACTAGAGTTCAGCAACCTACTGTGCTCAAGGAAAGTTCCCCTAAAGCACCAAAAAGAAAAGTAATTTTGCTTTAAAAAAAATATAAAAAACCCTTTTAAGAGCTCCCAGTCAGAGAGCTAGCAATGTAATATAATAAAAACAAACAAACCAACCCTCAAATCCTTACTGTTTGTTGATCTGTAGAGCCCTGGTTAGGAAAGCCTGAGGAGGGATCTAGCTAAGCTTGAAGAATGGTCTAGAATTTGGCAGCTGGGATTTAATGTTAAAAAATGCAAGGTCATGCATTTGGGCTGCAGCAATCCAAGGGAACAATATAGTATAGGGGTGAAGTACTTTTGCCCACTAAAGAAGAGCGGGACTAGGTGTGGCTGTGTTTGATGATCTTAAAGTAGCTAAACAGGTAGAAAGGGCAAGAGCTAGAAGGATGCTTGGGTGCATACGGAGAGGAATGGCTAGCAGAAAAAAGGAGGTGATAATGCCTCTGTATAAGTCTTTGGTGCGACCTCATTTGGATTATAGGGTGCAATTCTGGAGACCGCACCTTCAAAAGGATGTGAACAGGATGGAGTCGGTGCAGAGGGTGGCTACTAAAATGGTTAGTGGTCTTCATTATAAAGCATATGAGGACAGACTTATGGATCTTAATATGTACACCTTAGAGGAAATTCGGGATAGAGGTGATATGATTGAGATGTTTAAATACCTCTGTGGCAGAAATGTTCAGGGAGAGAGCCTCTTTCGATTGAAAGCAAGTTCTACTATGAGGGGACACGGGATGAGGGTGAAGGGAGATAGATTCAGGAGTGATATGCGGAAATATTTCTTTACGGAAAGAGTGGTGGATCAGTGGAATAGTCTCCCAGTGGAGGTGGTAGAGATGACAGTAACTGAATTCAAAAAAGCATGGGACAAACACAGAGGATCTCTAAAGGTAAAAAGGAGACTGTTGTAGTTGTTATGGAAGGACAGACTAGATTAGGCCATGTGGTCTTTTTCTATTGTCATGTTTCTATGTTTAATATCTGACTCACCTTCACTATCTGTGATGCAAAACCCAGGAAGTCTGAGACAAGATCTTTGAGATACGGAGGAATCAAAATATTTTGAGAGTTTGTTATTGTTAAACTTCAGGAAATATGAGGTAAGAATCCAACAGAACACTGCATTGTGTGACAACACAGATAATAATGAAAAGAGAATTTTGTAAAATGCAACTTTGTATTTATTCTTTTTCTTACTTGAGGCTTTGCATAAGTACGAACAGAAAGATGTAAATTTGGCTTTGTAAGAAGCATTCCAGAGTCAGATCATTTGCATTCAAACGAAATTCAAGCCTCACTGGATCATGTTTGTTTCTTTCTTTTTTGGAAGTTATGAGGTAAGAATGAAGGTCAGAGCACGCAGAAATTTGTGTAAAGTGACCGTTTAGTAGCACAGTCAGTGTGGTAGAATGCAGAAACTGGGGTGATGTCCTTAGTCAAGCAGATGCTGCTGAAAAGTCTTCAGTTGTTGTTTGACATGCTCACTGCTTTCCTTACACCAAATTCTGCTTTGAATTAGTATTGTGCCCAAGAAGCCACTGCGCCTCCTGGATTATGCAGGTAGCAGTCCTTGCCGTGGGAGTGTTTGTGCTAATTCATTCCATTTTCTGTTTTGGCATCTTTCCATACACATGTGCTCTGCAAAACCCACTGATCCCCACGAGGCAGTCTGAGAAGTTTATCTATTTGCAGTGTGAAAAGGTGGCCACTAGGGATTTTATGACTCAGCACCAGAAGTTTCATTAAACATATATATATATTTTTTTCAGCCAGCTTTATAAATGTTATAAAAGCTTTCATCTAGTGTTTTTTACTAGATGCTTCACTGAAATTCTATACAACAACATGCCGTCTCTCTTCCAGAGACCTTCAATCTAAATGGACCCCAGAGTCAATGGGGGATAAAGTGATCTGCTTAGGTCACAAGGGGTCAAGGCGAGGAGAGGACTAGGATTTAAACCTAGTTCAGCCTCCTTACGACCAATATAAAGCACGCTTCTTTACTTTCCCTTCATTACATGGGAGGGAGGAGTGGTCTAGTGGTTAGGACAAGGTACTTCAGGCCGGGGGTTCAAGTCCCACCTGGGGACAGCAATCTCAGGCCTGAGGGACTGGGGTTTCTAGTCCCACAGATGCTCCTTGTGGTCTTGGGCAAGCCACTTAACCCTCCATTGCCCATGTTCCCTGTAAGTATTAGCGTATGTGTCTCATGTCCCCTCATGTTAAATGTATCCCCCAAATGACCGCTTTGACCCGGTGAAAAGCGGGATATAAATACAGCTAAATAAATAAATAAATGGGGCCTCTGAGTCACATTTTAGAAATGAGATGTGATGCTTGCCAGGTTTCTGTACATCTTTCTGCCTGAACTTAGGAGCATCATAGCATTCGGGTTATAAGTTCCTGTTTGAGAGTTTTTTGGGTTTTTTATTATTTATATTCCACTAATTTGAATGAATGTTCCTTAGCACATTACAATAAGTGACATAGAACAGTGTTTTTCTAACAGGTCACTATGCATGAGGGCACATTGGTGCTTATTGTTAATCTAGTTTAAAAAGACACATGGGGGGTAGCACTAGAGACCATTGCCATTTTGTGTAGTGCCAGAGGTGGTCCCCTCCTGCTCTTGCCCCATCTCCGGATGTTTGACTGAAGCAGATTGCCAGGCCTTCCTTCCAAGGCAATGGGGGTTACGTTACCTGCCCAAGGCCACAAGAGCTGCTAGTGGTCTTTTGGTTACTAAGCCAGTACTCTAACCACTAGGCTACTCCTGATTCCAATGTATCTTCATAAAATACTAGGGCTAGATGGCAGCCCTTTATAAAATATGCTGTTAAATGAGAACTCCATACAAACTTGTTCTCTGAACATTCCTAAAATTGAGTCACATTAAAGTATGTGTCTTGTCAAAGACACGTTTAAATGCAAATGCCAGGGTAATTTTATAAAAGCATCTTTACATGTGGTACAGTATAGAGAATGAAGCACTTCTGTCCGTGAAAGAAGAGCAGGAACTGGGTGTGACCATTTCTGATGATCTTAAATTGGCTAAACAGCTAGAAGAGGTGATGGTGAAAGCTAGAAGGATGCTTGGGTGCATAGGGAGAAGAATGGCCAACAGAAAAAATAAGGTGATAGTGCCTCTGTATAAGTCTCTGGTGTGACATTAGAGTATTGTGTTCAGTTCTGGAGACTGCACCTTCAAAATTATATAAACAGGCTGGAGTCAGTACAGAGGGTGGCTACTAAAATGATCAGTTGTCTTTGTTATGTATACATTTGTATACATTAGAGGAAAGACGGGATAGAGGTGATATGATAGAGATGTTTAAAATACTTCCATGGCATAAATGCACAAAAGGAGAGCCTCTTTCAATTGAAAGTAAGCTCTGCAACAAGGGGGGGCATAGGATGAGGGTGAAAGGGGATAGACTCAGGAGTAATAAACATAAATATTTCTTTACAGAAAAAGTGGTAGATGCATGGAATAGTCTCTCAGTGGAGGTAATAGAGACAAGGACAGTATCTGAATTCAAAAAAGCATGGGACAAACACAGAAGATCTCTAAGGGAAAAGGAGGGACTGTAGAAGTTGGTATGGAAAGGTAGACTGGATAGGGTATATGGTCTTTTTCTGCTGACATGTTTCTAAAATGGCCTTTAGGCACATAAAATCTTTTATAAAAATATTCCCAGACTGGATAAGTCCTATGGTCTTTAACTGTCACTATTTTCTCTGTTTCATAGTATCAGTAATAAATAGGCAAAAGCAAATATAGCAAAATCAGGTAAACACCTGCCCTTTACCTCTGCATCAAACAGTAGAGAGACCAGGGGACCACGCAATGAAACTACAGTGTAGCCCATTTAAGACTAATAGGAGAAATATTTTTTTCATTTAACTTATATCCATCTGTCCAAGAGAGGTCAACGCATCTTTGGTAGTAGACTGGCTAATCTACTGAAGAGGGCTTTAAACTAGATTCCTTGGGGATGGGTGAAGAAAGCCCCCAGGTAAGTGAAAGCCCCCAGGTAGGTGATACATTAAATACCTTTATGGAAATGGGTAACAGGGGTAACATATGGAAAGCAGTGTGTATTAATGCCCGTAGCATGGGAAATAAGATCCCTGAGGTTGAAGCTTTGGTGGGAGTGGCTGACTTGGATTTAGTGGCAGTTACAGAAACATGGTTCACAGAAAACAATGACTGGGATGTAACTATACCTGGCTATACTTTATTCAGGAAGGACAGGGTAGGAAGAAGAGGAGGAGGAGTGGCACTATATGTAAAAACTACTATTAAAGCTTTGGAATTACAGAGCTTAAAAGGGAGAGGAGGCATTGTGGGTTAAACTAGAAAGAGGGAAAGAGAAATCTATTTGCATTGGAGTGATATACAGACCTCCCTCACAAGAGGAAGAGGTGGACAGAGAGTTAATTGAAGACATATGCAGCATTGCTAGGAAAGGGGAAGTGCTACTGATAGGAGATTTCAATATGCCAGATGTTGATTGGCACATTCCTGCTGCAGTATCATCTAGAAGTAAGGAGATCCTGGATTCTCTACAGGGAGAACTATTCAGGCAATTGGTAACAGACCCCACACGTGAAGGGGCCATACTGGACTTGGTGCTTACCAATGGTGAAAGTGTTTCTGATGTTGTAGTGGGAGATCATTTTGCATCCAGTGATCACCAGATGGTGTGGTTCAGTATTAGGACTAGGGCTGTTAGAATCCATTCCAAGGTGAGGATCTTAGACTTTAGGAAGACTAACTTTGCGAAGATGGGCCAATACCTCAGGGAGTCGTTAGTGGGATGGGAACAGCTGGGGATGTAGAAAAACAGTGGGCAAAACTGAAAGGGGGTATTTTAAGGGCAACCAACCTTTTTTGTTAAAATGGTAAATAAAGGCAAAAGGAACAGGAGACCACTATGGTTTTCGAAGGAAGTAGCTGAAAAAGTGAAGAAAAAGAGGGAGGCCTTCATGAAATACAAGAGATCACAGAGAGCAGAAGACAGGCATCTGTATTTGGAAAAACTTAGAGAAGCTAGCAAAGTAGTCAAGAAGGCAAAGATTCAAAAGGAGGAGGAAATAGCCAATGGAATAAAATGGGGGGATAAGACATTTTTCAGATATATTAGTGAGAAGAGGAAGAGCAAAAGTGGTATTGTCAGACTCAAGGGTGCAGGGGGGAATATGTAGAAGCTGATAAGGATAAAGCGGAATTGCTTAACAAATATTTTTGTTCTGTGTTCACAGATGAAGAACCAGGAGCAGGACCTCAGAAAACACCCACAAATAAGAACAGAAGCGAGGGACATCTTGAACTATTTTCAGAAGACTGTGTTCGTGAGAAACTAGCTCAACTTAAAGTAGACAAAGCGATGGGACCGGATGGGATACACCCTAGAATACTGAGGGAACTTGGGGACGTTCTAGCAACTCCACTGACTGACCTTTTCAATGCCTCGTTGGAGTCAGGAGTGGTGCCAAAGGACTGGAGAGAGGCTCATGTGGTGCCTTTACACAAAAGCGGAAGTAAGGATGTGGTTGAAAACTACAGGCCGGTTAGTTTAACTTCGGTGGTGAGTAAATTATTGGAAACGCTGCTGAAAGAGAAAATAGTGAGGTTTCTGGAGTCCAGCGGATTACAGGATCCGAGGCAGCATGGATTCACCAGAGGCAGGTCTTGTCAGACAAATCTGATTGATTTTTTTGACTGGGTGACCAGGGAGTTGGACCGAGGGAGAGCTCTAGATGTGGTGTATTTAGATTTCCGTAAAGCCTTTGACACTGTTCCTCACAGGCGACTTATAACAAACTGAGCACCCTAGGGATGGACCCTAAAGTTACTGCTTGGGTTAGAAATTGGTTGGGTGGGAGGCGACAAAGAGTACAAGTAAATGGAGCTCACTCTGAGGAGAAGGATGTTACCAGTGGTGTGCCCCAGGGATCTGTCCTTGGTCCGATTCTTTTTAACATCTTTGTTAGTGATATAGCGGAAGGGCTGTCGGGTAAGGTTTGCCTCTTTGCGGATGATACCAAAATCTGCAATAGAGTAGACACCCAGGAAGGGGTAGATAACATGAGGAGGGATCTAGCTAAGCTTGAAGAATGGTCTAGAATTTGGCAGCTGGGATTTAATGTTAAAAAATGTAAGGTCATGCATTTGGGCTGCAGCAATCCAAGGGAGCAATATAGTATAGGAGGTGAAGTACTTTTGTCCACTAAAGAAGAGCGGGACCTAGGCGTGGTTGTGTCTGATGATCTTAAAGTAGCTAAACAGGTGGAAAAGGCGACAGCAAAAGCTAGAAGGATGCTTGGGTGCATACGGAGAGGAATGGCTAGCAGAAAAAAGGAGGTGATAATGCCTCTGTATAAGTCTTTGGTGCGACCCCATTTGGAGTATGGTGTGCAATTCTGGAGACCGCACCTTCAAAAGGATGTGAACAGGATGGAGTCGGTGCAGAGGGTTGCTACCAAAATGATTAATGGGCTTCATTATAAAGCATATGAGGACAGACTTAAGGATCTTAATATGTACACCTTAGAGGAAAGGCGGGATAGAGGTGATATGATTGAGATGTTTAAATACCTCCGTGGCATAAATGTTCAGGGAGAGAGCCTCTTTCAATTGAAAGCAAGTTCTGCTACGAGGGGACATGGGATGAGGGTGAAGGGAGATAGATTCAGGAGTGATATGCGGAAATATTTCTTTACGGAAAGAGTAGTGGATCCGTGGAATAGTCTCCCAGTGGAGGTGGTAGAGATGAGGACAGTAACTGAATTCAAGAAAGCATGGGACCAACACAGAGGATCTCTAAAGGCAAAAAGTGGACTGTTGTAGTTGTTATGGAAGGACAGACTAGATAGGCCATGTGGTCTTTTTCTGTCGTCATATTTCTATGTTTCTATGTTTCTATAATCAAATTCTGGAATTCATTACCAGGGGATATAATAAAAGCTGTTAGTGTAGCTGGGTTTAAAAGAGGTTTGGACAAGTTCCTGGAGGAAAGTCCATAAACCAAAAGAGGACTGGGGAAATCCACAGCTTCCCCATTGGACAAGCAGCATGGAATCTGTATATGTTTTGGGAACCTGTCAGGAACTTGTGACCTGTATTGGCCACTGTTGGAAACAGGACACTGGGCTTGATGGACCTTGGTCTGACCCAGTATGGCATATCACCTTGAATGGTGATTTAAGGTCCGATTCAATAACAGGTTAATGTTCAGAAGATTAATGCTGTTAAAATAGTCTCCAAATGGTGCATGCAGAGAAGAAAATAAGGATTCTCAGTCTGATGATATAATCTACTTGAAGGCAAATGGCTGGCCAGAAATGGCACCCATGGAGAGATTTCCAGAAGCTGGACAGCCCACATTGAAGAGTGTAGTATTTTCAGAAGTACTATCTGTTTGCTAAAGGGAGAGGAAGGACTGTGTCTTACAGCCAACTTCAAAATCTTGTGTAAAAAGAAGTTTGTAGATATGTAAGACACTGGAGCAAGATATGGAACAACAAAAGGCTATACTGTAATGGTGGGCTACATTTTTCTGTCACAGTAACAAGGATCCTAGATGAGAAATCTAGAGTATGTTGCTAGGCATTTAAACAAGAGGATGGAAATAGCACATGGAAGCAGATGAGTCTGGGATGTTACCTCTGCAATGAGTATGACGATAGTAAGGAAAATAACTGATCAACCACAATGTGGAAGCAGATACCAGGAGCAAATCTGTTCAGAACACAAGCAAGCCAAGGGCAAATAGCTTGAAAGCAATGAACACAAATATTCACAGTCTAAATAACAAAATTCTGGATCTGAAAGCTCTAATGGTAGAGATAGACTTAAATATTGGAGCTACAATGGAGACATAGCTCAATGAATCCCATGAACGGGGGATGGGCTATAATCTCTTTAGGGGGAACATGAAAAGAGATTGGGGAAACTTTCATTAAAATCATCTGTAATACCTGAAGATTGGAGGATCGCTGATGTAACGCCAATTTTTACAAAGGGTTCCAGGGGTGATCCAGGAAACTACAGACCGGTAAGCCTGACATCAGTACCGGGACAAATGGTAAAAACCATCATAAAGAACAAAATTACTCATCATGTAGATAGTCATGGCTTAATGGGAGACAGCCAAGATGGCTTTAGACAAGGAAGATCTTGTCTTACTAGTCTTATGTTTTTTTGAAGGAGTGAATAAACAGGTGGACAAAGGTGAGTCGGTTGATATAGTGTATTTGGACTTTCAGAAAGCCTTTGACAAGGTCCCTCATCAGAGACATTTTGTAAAACTAAAGAGTCATGGGATAGGAGGCAGTGTACTATTGTGGATCAGGAACTAGTTAAAAGATCGAAAGCAGAGGGTAGGGCTAAAAAGCCAATTTTCCCAATGGAGAAAGGTGAATAGTGGTGTACCCCAGGGATCTGTGCTGGGTCTGCTGCTCTTTGACATATTCATAAATGACCTGGAAAAGGGAATAATGAGTGAGGTTATCAAATTTGCAGATGACACAAAACTATTTAAAGTTGTTAAAACGTAAGAGGATTGTGGAAACTTCCAAGAGGATCTAGATAAATTGGAAGACTGGGCATCAAAATGACAGATGAAATTTAATATGGACAAGTTCAAAAAGTTATGCACCTAGGAAGAACAACCCAAACTATGGTTACACGATGCAAGGTTCCACATTAGGAACCACCACCCAGGGAAAAGATTTAGGCATCATTGGCCACTGTTGGAAACAGGATACTGGGCTTGATGGACCTTGGTATGACCCAGTATGGCATATCTTATGTTCTTATGTTATGTTCTTAGTGGTAAACTGATGTCATCTGGAGGAAAAAAGGTGAGCAGTAGAGTGCCTTAGGGATCAATCTTGGGGCTGGTTCATTCAATATATTTGTGAGTGATAATGTCAAAGGGTTGGTACGTAAAATTTTCCCTTTCATAGATAATACAAATATCTGCAAAGGGGTTTGAAGGAGAAGACAAAATGAGAAGTGATCTATGAAAACTGTAAAAGTGGTTGAATGTTTGGCAGTTATCAAAGACGTTATTACTAAAGTGCAGTGAGTTTTTGCAAACAATAATGCACGGTAAATGCAAAACCTATGCGCTAATTACTAGGGCATACCCGGCATCCATCCTGTGGTTAGTACACGGGGCAGACACTTACTGTATGGACCCTTGTTCCATTTTGAGTGGTCTCCAGACAATGCAGGTGCTTCGCGCTACATACTGAAGCTTGAAACACAGATCCTGGTGCTAGAAAGAAAAGATCCTGCTGGCATGCTCTTTCTCCCCACAATTGAGACCCTCATCCGATCCCAGCCCCTCTCCACACTCGGATTCTTCCCCATACTCCAATCCCTCTGGCGTTCTGTTCTCCCCATGTTCCAATTTTCCCCAAAGGTCTCGCAAACTAAAATAGCAAAAATACTTTCTACAGTGAATAGCAAGGAAATAAAATGCAAATTTGTGATATTTAATGTCATTTTTTAACATTTTTTCCCTTTAAAAAAGCTTTTTTCTCTAATAAAGTTCATACTATTCAGTTTGCTGAGTCAAAACCCTTTTGGTCTCTCCCAACCTTGGTCATTAAAATAATTTCCATAGCCTTTTCCAAGGCACCCATCCCATGGCTTCAGCCTATAGATTTTTGGGTGGACTCCAGTTCTTCCATAATATTTGTTTCAAAGTTCCTCACTTCTTTTGAAACAGAAGACATTGTTTACAGTGTTCTTGATGTGAATGTGGTTTCTCTGTCCAAGAAGGACAATCACAGAATTTCTATGCAGTGTCCTCCAAATCAGTCAACATGTCGCAGCAGGTTAAAGAATTAAAGATATAGATAACAAAGCATATTTCTTTTTCTGCACTTTATTGGCAAACCAAATTTCATTTAACTTCTCACAATTATTTGGTTTCTCTGCTGTATCGGTAGCTGTACAATTATTGTGAAAGTTTAAAATTTTTAGATAGACATGAAAAGAATCTTTTGCAACATCTTTCTCCTTCCTCTAGCTGCTCTTTTGCACATGCTTGGAGAGAAGGTTTTAGCTTCACATGACAAGCTTTCAGCAGGGACAAAATAGGTAGAAAAGCGACACAAGTAGTACTTCATATGAAAATAGGTCAGTTTTGAGCTGTGGCTGTTGGCCCTGTCTTTAAATGCTGGTGGCCATGGATAAAATTATTCTAGCTATGTGGCTGGTACTGAATAGCCAGATATATTGGTGCTATCCAGTCTGCTCTCTGAATCCCCTTTCCAGAGAACCCCCTTAGGACAGCTTTTCCTGTCCTAAGTTATGCAGATGTTGTTCACTTAGCAGCAGTGCCGGTGAATCTGGTTTACCTCTTGTCCTTGCTGGATACTCCCTGCTACCCACTGCTTGACTAAAGAGGGGTATGACAAGCTTCAGAGAGAAATAACTAAAGTAGTCTCTTCTGTGGCACTGCTGCTGCTACTAAATATTGACCCCAATAATCTTCAAATAGAAAGGCAGGGGCTATGAGGAAACAAGGAGATGTCGTTTCCTTTTCCATTGCTTGTTCGTAAAATGGAGATGGTCCAGAGAAGAGCTGCCAAAATCCTGTGAAGTCTGCAGCAAAACCCTTAGGAGATTAGACTTAAGGATCTGAGTGCACATTCCTTAGAGCAGGAGTGCGCAAAACCTTTTGATATGGGGCCACATCAAGAATCATGATTTGGCTTGGGAGCAGGTGATGTAACTTGCCTAAGGTCACATGTACTCATGGGAGAGCTTCCTAGCTCCTTGTCTTATCACTGGGCTACTCCTCCACTCCTGTCTGCCTGACTGTACAAAAAAACAAGTAGTGAGGAAATAAAGGAAAAGAGATTCAGGGGTGATGGCTAACCTTAAACCCAGATATTCAATGAGGGGGTCATATCCGACCTCAGCATTAAATATCAAGGTTGACAGGACTGGCAGGAAGCTAACTGGGCTTCAGCAAAGTTCAGCCATTGTCCAATTAGCTTCCACAGCAAAGGTTAGGCCAGCCTCTGCTGCCCCTTACTTATATCGCTCTGCCATAAGCGGGCAGTGGTTCAATATCACCGCTGCTCGGTTATGACCAGGTGCTGCCCCTGGGCCTCCCCAAGGCTAACCAGTACTCAAAAGGAGATCAATAAAGTGGCACCCCTTTCCATGAATTCTCAGCAGCACTATGTGGATAGTGAGACGTCCCTGCCAGGGCAGAGCGAGGGCAGCGTGGGCGCTCTTCCTAACTCTATGCATAGTTAGCAATAGTCAGCCGCTAGACATAGAGTTATGCAGTTTAATTTAGGACAGCAAAAAGGCTACGCTAAATTAAACTGTGCTGCTATATCGGTGGGTATTCCCCCAGGCAGGTGATGTGCAGTTCTGTACATGCAGATCAGGTCTAGTTTAGAGGGTAAAGCACACACATGCCTTATGTTCTAAAATGGAGATGAATGGATGCGCTGGAACGTGGAACGGCAGAAGTTACCACGCCTAGATCATGGCATTGATCTGTCTAAGCCATGTCATTCTGTAATTTATGCATACCAGTCGAGGCCGTGTCTACACGCTCCCTTGCATGGCCCACCAGAAGAATGCACGATGAGCATTTCTACGTGCAGTAACAGAATATTTATTTATTTTATTTATTTAACTTTCTTATATACCGCGCTCTTTAATATCAGTGCGGTTTACATATAACATATTTGTGCAGTGCAGGGGACCTGTACTGAACTTACAATATAACAGGGGGTCTTGTACAGGGGCAAAGCATGTGCATAAGTCCTTGAAAATAGGGACTTATGCACATAACTTGCAAGTAACTTTCCACTCCGCCCATATAGAACCAGCACCACAGTGTCTGAATACTCCCATTGTGGTAGAGCTGGAGGAGGTCCGACTGTATGACACTACAAAAGCAAGTACTATGTGAAATGTAGCAACCAGTCCAAGGCGCCAGGGCCGGATTTAGCTATACGCCATGTACGCCATGGCGTAGGCCCACAGCTGCAAAGGGCCCGCAAAAATTGAACTAGTTAGGCTTTTTTTTTTTTAATAAAATAAAAAAAAACCTGCTGGCTGCCGCCGTGGGGCCCCCTCTGCTGCCGTGGCAGCATGGACTGACCCGCGGGGGCCCCCTCTGTAAGCTCGGTCCCTCCCTCCGTGCCTCCGTGTCTCCCTCCGTGCAGGCTGTTAGAGACGCGAAGGCAGACTGTCTCCTTCTGCCTTCCCGTCTCTGTTAAGCCCGCAGGGGCTGATGGGAAATTTCCCATCAGCCCCTGCGGGCTTAACAGAGACGCGAAGGAGACAGTCTGCCTTCGCGGGTCTAACAGCCTGCCCGGAGGGGGACACTGAGGCACGGAGGGAGGGACCGAGCTTCCCGCGGGGGCCCCCGCGGGGCAGGCCAAGCTGCGGCGGCCGCTGTGGGGGCCGCGCGGCGGCAGGCAGCAGGTTTTTTTTTTTTAAATTAAATTTTACTTTAGGCCGGGGGAGGGGGAGGGGGTAGGACTGGTAATTGGGGGGCTGGGACTGGGGCTGGAAATGGGTTGGGACTGGGACTGGAAATGGGCTGGGACTGGGACTGGAAATGGGTTGGGGGGATTAAGGCTGGAGGTGGGCTGATGAGGTTAGGACTGGTAATGGGCTGTGGGCTGTTGGGGGGGGTAAGAACTGGTAATGGGCTTTGGGGGGGAAAAGACTGGTAATGGGCTGTGGGCTGATGTGGGCTGTCTGGTAAATGGGTTTTGGGGGGTTTAGACTGGTAATGGGCTGTGGGCTGATGGGGGCTGTCTGGTAATGGGCTATGGGGGGGCTAGGACTGGAAATGGGCTGGGGGGTTAAGACTGGAGGTGGGCTGATGGGGATAGGACTGATAATGGGCTGTTGGGGGGGTTTAGAACTGGTAATGGGCTTTGGGGGGGGTTAAGACTGGTAATGGGCTGTGGGCTGATGGGGGCTGTCTGGTAATGGGCTATGGGGGAGGGGGGGTTAAGACTGGAGGTGGGCTGATGGGGTTAGGACTGGTAATGGGCTGTGGGCTGATGGGCTGATGGGGGGGGTTAGGACTGGCAATGGGCTATGGGGGGCTGACTGGAAATGGATTGATGGGGTTAGGACTGGAAGTGGGCTGATGGGGGGGTTAGGACTGGTAATGGGTTATAGGGGGGGCTTAAACTGAAAATGGGGTGATGGGGGGGTTAGGACTGGTATTGGGTTGGGGGGTTGCTAGGACTGGAAATGGGCTGATGGGTGGCTAGGACTGGAAATGGGCTGATGCAGGGACTAGAAGGGAATGGATGCTGGGTGAGGCTGGAACTAGAAGGGAGCTGATGTTGGGGGAGGATTAGAATGGGATGGGGCTGGAAGAGTAAAATGGAGAAGGGAAAATATTTTGTGTGGGAGGGATAAAAAAATCTACAATTGGCCGGGTATTGGGAGAGTAAGTGGGGATTGAGGATGGAGGGGTAAAATTTGAGTGGATGAAATAGGAATGAGGAAAGAGCAAAAGGAGAAAGATTAGTATGTTAAAGCAGATGTAGAGAGAGAATGGAAAAAAACTAGAAGAGAGAAGAAAGGACAAATGGACAGCAGACGATGGAGAGTTAGCAGAAGACATGAAGAAACCAGAAGAAAGTGGCTGGAGCAATTGCAGCTGAAAAAAATGCACAAAAGGTAGAAAAATATCTCTTTATTTTGAATTTATTAATTGGAATATGTCAGCTCTGGTAAATGTGCATCATTAACGTCTGCGCTTTGTTTAGTACAAGAGCAAATTAATGTATAGTTTTATTTCTACAGTGTTGTACATTCCAAGTTTGGCTTTTGGGATTCCCAGTTTAATTATTGTCTTCCTGTTTCTAAAATGTGATTACTTGTTTGGTGATGGTCTATGTTCTGCATGTGTAACTGAGCTGAGGTGTTCTGTTTATATAATTCCTATTTGACATTGCCACTTGTTCTCTTTCCCCAGTAGGTCATGTATTGTTGTTCTCTGAAATGTATTGGTTTAATATTTGCAGTGTTGCCTTTTGATTGGTAGAGTATGGTGCTTTGTGAGTCCTGGTAGTGCTGTTAGGATACGGCGGGTTTGCTATGGGTTCTAAATGGGCAGTGTTTGTAGTAGTTCCTAATGTGTCTGGCAGTTGGCACTGGATTATAGTAATGTAGAAATCTTTTAGTCTTTCTTTATCCATACACTCATTAAGAGGCACGTTTACTAAAAGTTAGTATATGGTAACATTATGCAAATATTTATGCAAATGAGGCCCCTTATGCAAATGAGGCCCACACCCCCCTTGGGCCGCCCCTGCTGGGGGCCCACAATTTTTGTTGGCATAGGGCCTCACTCAAGGTAAATCCGGCCCTGCAAGGCGCGGTAAAAGTGGAAAGACAGAGTCTTTATTAAACCATTGACAGATAAACTTAAATCTCTCTCAGGAGGAGGGATCACGTGAGCGCATGAGCGGGTGAGGACGTGTCCTTGCCGAGCTCCCAGGCCTCCTTAAGAAACTGCAGTTAAATCGGCGGCATAAAAGACCGTTTGGGCGGTAAACTTACCTACCAGCTGTACCGAACACTAAAGCACCGCTCCGGTGCCCTGCATTCGGTGCTAACGGGGCCGGATAATGAAATCTGCGGCAAGACGGGAGAAGGCTGCCGGGGCGCGAGAGCTCAAGATGGCGCCGGCGGCGAAACCGATAGGGGGGCCCGACTCCCCAGGCAAGGAGAGTGCAGATTCGGGGCCGGAAGAGCTGGCCTATGAGGTTGCTAAATTGCTGGAGCCCAAATTTGCAGCGGTGATGCAGAAGCTTGCGGAGATGACCGACATGTTTGGAGAACTCACCCAGAGAATGGAGGAGGTTGAGCAGAGGGTGTCCAGTCTGGAGGAAGGGGAATCAGCAGCACAGCGGGCCCAGCAGCAGCAGCAGGCGCAGATTGACGCCCTGCTTCTCAAGGTTGATGACCTGGAGAATAGATCCCGCCGCAATAACTTGCGACTGATTGGGATCCCGGAATCCTGGACTGGGGAGCAGCTCTTCTCTCTGTTTGACACGTGGCTGCCGAAGGAGCTGGGCCTGACAGATTTGCAAGGTCGGGTCCGCGTGGAAAGAGCACACGGGCTGGGCCAATGGCAGGAGAATCGTGCTAGGCCTCGACCGGTATTAGCGCGCCTCTTAGATTTCCACCAGAAGACCCTCATTCTTCAAGCGTATCGAAAAAAACGAGACCTGAAGCTGGACAATGTGCCCGTCTACCTGTTCCAGGACTACTCGGCCACGCTGGCTGCCAAACGAAAAGAGTTTTCGCCCATCTGTGCTGAGCTTATCCAAAGGGGAATCCGCTTTGCCCTGAGCTACCCGGCCGTATTGAAAATATTTCATAAGGGCGCCACGCACAGCTTTGAACAGGCCCCGGCTGCGAGAAAGTTTTTGGCCGCCTTGACGACTCCTCCCGCGGCGGCAGCTGATCAACCTTGATGGACTATATAAGTGAGACTGCGTTTGGCAGGGCCTTAGAGCATGCACTGTTTGGCTGGTTGGCCTTTGTTCGGTGTCCTCCATTTGGGTGGTGCAGCTGGGCTATTTGTTGCCGCCTGCAGCACTTGTTGGCCTGGAGGCGCATGGGAGGTGGTCAGTGATCTTGCCCCCAAGTAGTGGGGTATATACGCCTTAGGGTTAGGTAGTATTTGGGTAAGATGGGGAGGATGTTCATGGGGAGTTGGGAATGGGGTAGTACTGGGAGTGCCTGTGAGAGTGTGTGTGGGACTGCGTGTGTGGGTGCTTGGGAGGGTGAGTTAGGGCCTTGGGTAGGTGACTGGGGGGGGAAGAGCAGGGGGGGGAGGGGTGGGGTTAGTAGGGCGGATGATGGGGAGGGGGGGGGGCGATAGGGGAATGGTTGCAGGCTGGGGTAAGGGGAGGGAGGGTCATGGCAGTGGGGGGGGGGCGGTCCTGTTGGGTCTTTCAATGATGGAGGTGGGGGATCAGGGAGAGGGTCTGTTGGGCTTACTGAATGGGAACTTGCTCTGGGAGTCGAGGCTGGGCGACTCCCGGGACTTGTATTTGTGATATTGTTGCAATGCGCACCTCTTTTAACTGTGTATGTCTAATTTGAAAATTGCATCTTGGAATGTCGGGGGCATTGGCTCCCCTGTGAAACGTACTAAAATACTGCAATTCCTTAAGCGACAGGGGACCCATATAGCCATGTTGCAGGAGACGCACCTCAGCGATGTGGAGCATCAGAAGCTGGCCCGAGACTGGGTGGGGAGTGTGTATGGCGCCTCTTCCGGGACTAGGAAGGCTGGGGTGGCGGTTCTGGTGAAACGGGGTACGCCCTTTGAAGTGCAACACCTGACGGCTGATCCTGGGGGGAGATACCTCCTACTGCATGCCAAAGTTTATAACGAGGAAATTTGGCTGGTCAATGTCTACGCCCCTAACGTCTACGACCATGCCTTCTTCCGTAGATTGCTGGGCTTTGTCCAAGGAGCAAAAACCCGTAGTTTGATTTTGGCGGGAGATCTTAATTGTCCACATGATCCGCTCCTGGACAAATCCATGTCTGGTGATGTGCGGGCTTGGCGAAATAGAGGTGTGGGGTACCTGTGCCGGATGGGGGACTTGGTGGATATCTGGCGTCTTCTTAATCCTGGGTCGCGCGATTATACCCACCAGTCCCGAGCACACCATACTTGGTCTCGTCTGGACTATATTTTGGTGAGCGAAGGGGCTGTGTCCAAAGTGGTGCAGGCTGGCATTGAACCGATCGTGATCTCAGACCATGGCCTAGTGTGGGTAACCTGGGAATGTGCGGGGCCTTCGCGAATGGGCTGGCGCTTCCCCACCTACTTGTGGGAAGATTTGGATTTTCGAAAATTCCTGGAAGGGGAATGGGATGAGTTCCTTTCTTTCAATGATACGCCGGACTGTTCGCCCGTTTTGCTCTGGGAAACCAGTAAGGCGGTCCTGCGTGGAGCGATTATCGCTTATTGTGTCAAGCGCCGCAAACACATGGACCGCAGTCTTTTGGTCTTAGAGCGCAAAGTACGTGATCTGCAGCGTAAGGTCGGCAGGGTAGGGGGGGAAGCGCTGCGGCTAGAGTATGTTGGGGCGCAGGCGGCCCTTCATGAACTTCTGCATCGCAGAGCCCACTATTCTATGCAATGCCATAAACATCAATTGTTTCGATATGGAAATAGGTCTGGCAGATTGTTGGCCAAATTGGTCAAAGCCCCTGGCGGTGCGCGCTTCATCCCAGTGCTTCGAGATGCAAGGGGAATGTTACAACATCAACCTCCGCAATTAGCCGAACTCTTCCGAAAGTTTTATGCGCAGTTGTACACTGAAGAAGAGCGGGACTATGAGACCGGGAAGCGATTTTTGCGCGACCTGGACTTACCCCACTTATCTGAGTTGGAAGTGCAAAAGCTTAATGCCCCTTTAACGGTAGGGGAAATACAGCGGGCGATTCACGCGGGGAGTAATCATAAAGCTCCGGGCCCAGATGGGTTTACGTATGAATATTACAAAATTCTATCAGCACGCCTTGCCCCAACAATGGTGATCCTATATGATGAAGCTTGTCGTGTGGGTCACTTCCCTCGAGACATGCGCTGCGCTGATATAACTGTGCTCCCAAAGCCGGGGAAGGATTTGCTAGATCCGGCCTCATATAGGCCCATATCGCTTATCAATTGTGATATGAAGATTTTGGCCTCAGTTTTGGCAAAAAGGTTAAACCCCATCTTGCCATCTCTCATCGATCCTCGTCAGGTGGGTTTTGTGCAGGGTCGAGAGGCCTCTAAGAATATTGCCAAATTACTGTTGGGGATGGAAGCTTCATTACGCCAGAAAGCACCTTTACTGATGGTTAGCCTGGATGCAGAAAAGGCGTTTGACCGGGTGGCGTGGACTTTTCTGTGGGATGTCCTGGGAGTCATGGGTTTTACCGGTGCCTATGCAAACTGGCTACGGCTTCTTTATACCATGCCTATGGCTAGAGTGGGTGTTAATGGTACTTTCTCCGAGCCATTTACTCTTGAGAGGGGCACTCGACAGGGGTGCCCTCTCTCCCCTCTTCTCTTTGTTTTAGCCCTCGAGCCCTTATTGCATGCTATGCAACGGGACCCGCAGGTGCGGGGGGTGGTGATGGGGGGGGAGGAGACCAAAGTCAGCGCGTTCGCAGATGATATGCTCTTGTGTCTCACGCATCCCGCGCAGTCTCTGCCGCGGGCTTTGCAGTTGATAGAGTACTATGGTAGCTTTTCGGGTCTTAAAATAAATGCCTCCAAGTCAATGGTGCTGGATGTGGGTGGCCGAGTGCGGCCGACGTGGGACGGGCCTTTCCCCCTGGTCTGGGCCGGGAAATCTCTTCGGTACTTGGGTGTTAATCTCCCAGACCAGCCTGATCAGCTCTACCTGGCTAATATCCCGCACCTGCTGGCGAAAACAAAGGCCGTGTTCTCCGGCTGGAAGGGACTACCATTGTCTTTGAAGGGACGGGTGGCACTGTTCACGATGGTTGAGCTTCCTCGCTGGCTATATGTTCTTCGCCTACTGCCTCTTTGGATCTTGGCGAAAGATTGGAAGAAGTTGGACGGCCTCCTCCGGGGTTTCCTGTGGGGTGGAAGGCGCTCCCGGATCCCTTTGAAGGCCTTGATGTCGGGGGTGGAGGAAGGGGGACTAGGTTTGCCTTCTTTGCGGCTCTACAATATCCGCTACATGGCGCGCCACCTCCGGGGCCTGTTGGACGACGGAGAGGGATGTACTCCAGTAGCTCCCCTGAATGGGCTGTGTGCCCCTTATCATAGTCTTTATGTCTTGCATATGGAGCGGCCTTCTTTAGGGACGGTAGGAGGGAGTGGTGTCTATATGGGGGCGCTCCGAGCTGCCTGGCGCGCGCTGAGTGCTCGGCTGGGGTGGAACTCAAAGACTTCTCTACTGCTCCCTCTGGTGGGTAATCCGGCGTTTCCCCCTGGGATGTCTCCCCGGAATATATTCCAATCTTGGTTGGAACGTGGCTTGGCGTGTCTCGGGGACCTGTATCTGCCGGGAGGGGAGGGCCTTGAGACCTATCAGGCTCTCGCTATACGCTTTCATCTCCCCCCGCGTCAATTTTATGGGTATCTGCAGATTCGCCATTACTTAGAGGGTTTGCGGGGACGGCTACCGGGCGGGGAGCAGCCTCTCCTGGGGACCCCTAGGCAAATTTTGCAATTACTGGTGGAGCGAGACCGAGGAAACCCGGTTTACCGTCAGCTTCTGAGCTCCCTTACGGCTGGCCCCCCACTCTCCGCGCTGGCGACTAGGTGGTGTAACGACGGGGTGGAGGGGATGACGGAAGAGTCCCTGCGCGCAGCGTTTGGCCGCATCCCGAAGGGATCCTTCTGGGTATATTTACAGGAATTGCAGTATAAGTTTCTCTGGAGAGCCTATGCTACAGATCAATGGGCCTTTCAGGCTGGTTTGCGTCCCATGTCTACCTGCACCTGGTGTTCCCAACATGTGGGCTCTTTGTTGCATCGCTTTTGGGACTGCACTGCAGTGCGAGAGGTGTGGCGGCAGGCCTGTACTAAGCTGGCAGGATGGTTAGGTATTGGAGATGTTTGTCAGAGGGATGTTTGTCTTTTTCATGACTGGAACGCCGTGGAGCAGATCCCGGCCCTGTCACACAGGGAGCTTCTGGAGCGTGGCTTTCTGCTGGTCAAGAAAACCCTCTTGACTCGTTGGATGGATGCTACGCCACCAGGACTGTTCTTGTGGGAAAGGGCCCTGCGCGAGTTATTGTATATGGAGAAACTCACGGCCAAGCAACAGGGGGGAAGACACTGGGATATCTTCATGGGACGTTGGTTCCCAGTTATTCAGACACTAGCTCCCCGAGAGAGGAGTGTGATTTTGAATGTATGAGGCGCGGCCGGGCGCATGTATATGGTGTGACCGAGGGGGAGTGTGTCCGATTGCTACGGTAAGCTCATGCTGCCTCTTAGGTCCGCCTCAGCCGCTTTGGCTTGGATTTCCCTCGCCCGTACCTTACGCAACATGCCCTTTTACTGGATGGCTAGGGGGTATCCTTGGCCCTATCGGCTTGACTTGCCATTTTTGCCCTGGCCCCTGAGTACCTCCTATACCCTTATACATGAGGACCGACCAGAGCGGGTGGGGGGGGGGGGGTGGGGGGGGGGGGTGGGGAGGGGGGGGGAGGGGGGGGGGGTTGGGGGGGTGGAAGGGGAGGGGGAGAACCTTGGAGATGGCAGCCAGTTGTTATATGGGCAATAACTTTGTTTTGCACCATGTAGGGCTTTCTATACTGTATATTCAAATCTGGTTTTTTCTTGCATTGATGTATATGCTGTTGTGAAGTTCTAGGGCTGTATAGTGTCCTCTTTCGCATTGTTATGTGTGTTGTGCATCTTGAGCCCGTTGTGTATGCCTCTCTTCTGCTTACTGATACAAGCTGTGTACATGTCTTTAAATGTTTAAAACTTAATAAAAATGATTTGAACTAAACCATTGACAACCATTGGACTGGAGGTCCGACTGTATTCGGCTCTGCTTGCTAAATAGAGGTGGTTGAATTAAATGCTGCAGGCAGAAGTTACAAAACTGCCAAGCGTGCAATTGGAATATTGACCTGAAGATTGTTAATGTTACCTCCTAGTTTTCTATTTTCTTTGATCATATCACAAAGTATAATATATTGTAAACATAGGATAAAATAGGAGATATTACAGTTTCTGAAGAACTGTATAAATAAACCTCTTTGGCATTTTGTCATCTATAAAAATTTATATCTTTCAAAGCATTTCTTACCTTCTTTATGCTATTTTCTTTTGTCACACCCATGTTTTAAATCTCGCCACTAATCTGGACACGATTTTTAATTTCTTGAGCATCTTTCAAGTCCAATTAACCTCTTTTTAATCAGCATCTGCTTGCTTTCCGAACGAGGAGCCAGGAGATGGCAAGAGCATAGGACACTTTCCTTAAGGCCCTTTTTTGAGAATGTTGGGGCCACGGAGCCAGCGTGCGCGCGGCCCAGTTTAACTGGGGGGTGGGGGGGCGGCGCTGAGGTGAGGGGGCAGGCCGGAGCGGTTCTGGGCACCCCATTGGCTCCTGCGGGCCGCCGGGAGGCGGGGGAGCCAATGGAGCTGAGGGGAGGCGGGAACAGCCTCAGGGGAGTGCGGGGACGTGGCGTGGCTCCGGCCTTTTCCAGGTCGGAGCCAGACGAGTCGGGTGCCCGCCCACCCGCCCTAGCGTTGGGGGTGGGGCTGAGGTTAAAGGGGTTGGGGTTGTTGCAGCTGGGGGGGGTGGCGGGATCCCGGAGGTTTCTGGGTTCCGGAGATGGAGGCAAGCTTTTGGGTGGGGGTGGGGTACCCCCGCCCGGACAACCCCTCAGGTTTTTGCTAGTAATATGGCGAAGCCGGACGAGGGAGGGCTAGGCTGTTTAGCCGGGGCCCGGACTCAGCAGAAGCGGAAGCGGCGTCACCTTGCTACTCACATGGCTGGTGAGGGCTCACGCTCCGAAAAAGGGGGGGGGGTAATGATATTGTGTTGGATTGTAGTTTGGTTATTGTTAAAGGTTAATAAAGCTGCAACCAGTTTAAGCCCATAAATGTGTGATGGTTTTATTGAAAGGAGTGCGGGGGTGCCTGGGAGAATTGGGGAGTGACGGGGTGAGAGGCGACGTGTCCGCCTTACCCGGTTATGTAATTGTTTTCTATTTCATTCTACATGCTGCTCATGCCACAGTTCCACGTTTTGGCCAATGGGTTTGTAATAAGACTCCAAAAAATGCTAACAGCTTTTACTACACTAAGAGCTTTTACTACATTCTCAAGTAGCAAATTCTAGAATTTGATTACTTGTTGAGTGAAAAAATGTTTATTTTTTTTTGTTAGTCCTAAATGGGTTACACTTTAGCTTCATTGCGTGTCCCCTAGTCTTTCTACTTTTTGATAGCGTAAACAACTGATCTACGTTTACCCATTCCACTCCATTCATTAATTTATAGACCTCTATAATATCTCCCCTCAGCTTTCTCTTTTCCAAGTTGAAGAGCCCTAACCTTTTAAGCCTCTCTTCATATCTTTCCATCCCCTTTACCATTTTGGTGGCTCTTCTCTGAACCTTTTCTAATTCTGCTATATCCTTTTTAAGATACAGTGACCAGAATTGCACACAATATTCAAGGTGCAGTCACACCATGGAACAATACAGAGGCATTATAATATCCTTTGTTTTATTCTCCATTCCTTTCCTTATGATTCCTACCATTCTGCTTGCTTGGCTGCCACTGCACACTGGGCAGAGGGTTTTCAATGTATTATCTACAATGATGCCTAAATCCTTTTCCTGGGTGGCGGTTCCTAATCTAGAACCTTGCATTGTGTAACCATAGTTTGGGTTGTTCTTTCTTAGGCGCATAACTTTGCACTTGTTCACATTAAATTTCATCTGCCATTTGGACGTCCGGTCTTCCAGTTTATCAAGGTCCTCTTGCAATTTTTCACAAATCCCTTGTGTCATCTGCAAATTTGATCACCTCACTTGTAATCCCAATTTCCAGGTCATTTATGAATATGTTAAAAAGCAGCGGACCCAGCACAGATCCCTGGGGTACACCACTATTCACCTTTATTCATTAAGAAAATTGTCCATTTAGCCCTACCCTTTGCTTTCTATCTTTTAACCAGTTCCTGATCCACAATAGTACACTTAGGAGGAAGTACACTTCCTCCTATCCCATGACTTTTTCATTTCACCAAAAGTCTCTCATGAGGGACCTTGTCATAGGCTTTCTGAAAATCCAGCTATACTATATTGACCAGCTCACCTTTGTCTACCTGTTTATTCACAATTTGAAAAAAATATAACAGATTAGTAAGGCAAGACTTTCCTCGGCTAAATCTATATTTGCTTTCTCCCATCAAACCATGATTATCTACATGTTCAGTAATTTTATGCTTTATAATGGGTTCTACAATTTTGCCCAGTACTGACATCTGGCTCACTGGTCTATGGTTCACCGGATTACCCCTGGAACCCTTTTTAAAAATTGACGTTACAGTGGCCATTCTCTAATCTTCAAGTACTACAGACGATTTTAATGATAGTTCTCAGATTATAACAGTAGATCTGCAATCTCATATTTCATTTCTTTCAACATCCTCTGATGTATACCATCTGGTCCAGGTGATTTTGCTACTCTAGTTTATCAAATAGTTGTAATACATCTTCATGGTTTATTTACAATTCTTGCAATTCTTCTGATACATCATCTTTAGATACCATTTCAGGTAGTAAAGACTGAAGCAAAGAATTCATTCAATCTCTCTAGTATGGCCTTGTCCTTCCTTAGCACCCCTTTTACCACTCTGATCTAAGGTCTAACTGACTCTCTGACAGGTTTTTTGCTTCAAATGCACTTTAAAAAATTGTATTATCTGTTTTTGCTTCCACAGCAAGCTTTTTTCAAATTCTCTATGCCTTCCTTATCAATGCCTTGCATCTAACTTGCCAGTGCTTATGTTTCCTGTTTTTGTCATTTGGCTCCTTTTTCTATTTCCTGAAAGATGTTTTTTTTGGCTATAAAAGCCTCTCTGACTTCACCTTTAATCCATGCTGGAAATTTTTTGGTTTCCATCAACTTTTCTTAAAGCATGGGATACATCTTGTCTGGGCTTCCAAGTTAGTATTTTTAAACAATGCCCATGCTTGATGTAAACCTTTAACCTTTGCAGCTGCTCCTTTTAGTTTTTTTCTTAACTATTGTGATAAGGAAGCTTATCATAGCTCAGGAAGGAGCTATAGAAAAGGTGAAGTGACTCTAAACAAGCAACCTGTCAGTTCTGGTAGAAATAAGAAAACAGAATTTTCCCATAAAAGACTACCAGTCCCAGAATGCACCAGGTTTCCAACAGCCATTAGAGGAGCTGAAGTGGGGAAACGTGTGTTCAATCAGGAGGGCTATGAGGTAATCCCTAAGCACTCATCTCAAAAGGGAAGGGCCTGATTCAGCACAGCTGCGCTGTGTTAGGGAAGAGCACTCATCCAAGCAGAATAAAAGTAGAGTTTATTCTACAGATGACCATCTTCATGATCACCTTGGATATCCAGAGCAGGATCATCAGTTTCATCTGAAGGATCATCAGAAGCAGAAGCCAAACCGGACGGACAGAGAGGGAAAGAGACCCTTTGGAAGAAGGAAGAGAAAAGCCTTTGAGAGGTCTAGAAGAGTCCAAAGCAGTACGTATACTGGGAGGTATTCCAAGGGCCAGCATACACCATTGGACTGGGGAAAGCCAGAGGAATGGTGCTGCAGAGCTAGGAATCACCAGAGGCTACCTGTGAGGGAGACGGCTGCACGTGGAAGGGACCCTAAGACCTGTGCCAGAAGGTATGTGAAGAGAGATCCAGTGTCCAGGAATCTGGATTGGAAGGCTGGACATAAGAACTGGACTACATACTGGCCAGGCTATATAGAGAGGAACTCTAACAGCAATGGAAGCTCAGGTATGAACACTGATCTATGCCCTAGCTATAACCTTGAAAGATAGCAGGGAAACAAGTATTCTCCTGAAAATGCTCCATTGAGAGATTCATCTGTGCCAATCCATGATATTGAACCCATGCTTGTTGAACAAGGGGGAATAATAGCAGATGAAGATCCTATTTATATGGACTGTTCTCTGTCTAAACTCTGTTGGTAACTTTCTGTTATAAAGTACAGCAACCATCACAAAGAAATACAAATTTGTTCTTTAATCTACCCAGAAAAGCTCCTGAAGCAGGATTTGACCCACACAGTAGAAAGCAAGCCAGCTAAGGGGTTTCAGCTGGATAACTGCTAGCAATTAAGCCTTACCTAATTGCTTGTGAGCTAGGAGAGAATCACTTCTGTATCTATGTGGGAAGTAATCAGAAGTTAACCTGGAAAGAACAGTTTGTTTCTTGCTTTGTGGCTTTTCATTTGTTGTTTTCCTGATTTTGACTTTGTTTTTCCAAGTTAACACTGAAAGCAAGTAACCTAATTTATGTGCTACCAAGCATATCTGTGTTGGGAGAAATAACCCCATAAATAAATATCTTATTGGCTTTACCCAAGAGCACAACTAAATTATTGTCAGCAGCTGTGTCTGGTGTGAATGAACTACATTGCCCACAATACCTTGCAAATCATATAGAAATATGCACTTGCCAAGAGTGTGAAGATTCTCACCCAGGCAGCCGTCTGACACTATGTTCCTCATTTTATCATAGTCTCCCTTTTGAAAATTAAAAGGCAGTACTGTGGATTTCCTTGCCATCCTCCCTCCATTTATTAAATCAAAAGCGATTATGCTATGATCACTATTGCCAAGTGGCCACAACACCCTTATCTCTTGTACAAGATCCTGTGTTCCACTAAGGACTGTGTCCAAAATAGCTTGTTGGTTCTTGAACCAGCTGCTCCAAGAAGCAGTCATTTATTTCATCTAGAAACCCCTGTTGGATTTTTGAATGAATTAGATCTGAAATGTTGAGAGATTTCTATTCCTGCATGAAGTTTCATCAATTCCTTGAAATTTTTTATTTTATTTATTTATTTAACATTTTTTATATACCGCATTATTCATCATCAGTGCGGTTCACATTGAACAACAACATACCTGTCAATACATGACTGATCTAGGTTTACAGATAACAGGGAGGATAAACTGGGTGTAAACTGGGGATAACTATCTACATAATTATACATAATTATATATACATTAGATGGCCATCAGTCGACTCCTTTAGGTCAAATTTCCAGAGGGTTAAAGATCCAATATTGTAATGATACCCTCTAAAGATATTGAAAAAGTTGACTAAATGGGGATCAGACTGTATTTCTTTCTTTTTTTTCTTTTTTACTTTTTTTTTTTTTTTTCAACGATCTGTTTATTACATGCATAGCACTGAACAACAACAGTACACACAAACCATGTTTTACAGTTTTTGGGTATGAGACTGTCTCCCAGGGGAGGTTGTATCTTATCCACCACCTTGGGAGACTAACAACTATAAACAAAGAAACCAAAAAAAAACACATACAGAGCATGCCCCACGATGACCCCCCCAGTACTGAATCATAGCAATACAAACTCGTCCATGGAGCAACACGCACTGAATTGATCACTGTCCAACCTTAAGCACCTCACTGCGGATTTTAGGCCCCAGATTTTGAACGTAAGGCATCCAAATCAACAGAAAGGTGGCCCATCTCCGCGGGTGCCCTTGCGCCCCTCTTCGCTCCATTAGCATAAGTTGGTGTAGGCTATTACGCCATTCCCAAAAAGTGGGGATCGCAGGCTCCCTCCAATGGCGAAGAATGGGGCCCTTACCCACCAGACAAGCCTTACGTACGAAAATTCTCTCCCATCTCCCCTTTAAATGAATTGGGCCCATCTGATCCAACACAACCAGCAGACCCGTCCAGCTGAACCTTTGTTGCAACAAGTCACTAAGATACGCCCCAATTCGCATCCAATATCGCCGAATATGGGAGCAACCCCACCACATATGACCTAAATCTGCCAGCGAGCACGAACATTTCGGACAACCACCCTCAAGCGTAAGATGACTTCTCAAAGCTCGCCTGGGAGAGAAATGAGCCCGAAGGATGCATTTAAATTGTACCTCCCGCCATCGGGCCCCCTCCACCAGCTGTGCAATCCGACGCAAAGCACCCCAAACAGAACCCGGCGCTACGTCCCGGCCCAATTCCCTTGCCCACAAACTTTCTACCATGGAATAGTCTGGAGGTGGGCCCAGCAAATCTAATCTCTTCTTTAACTCCGCGATGGTTGGTGGAGACCCCGTCCCCAGGGCCAGAAATTCTAAGATGCGCGCTGAGTGTTCCACGGTTAATTCCCGACTAGATAAGGAACGGACATAGTGCGAAAGCTGCGCATAAGCAAGAAAAGACACTCCCAAATTCAAGTCATAGTCCTTGCAAAGCACGTTCAGAGATCGGCAGCTCCCATCCTGGTCCACCACCTGCCCCAGGCGGCGCAGACCTAACCGTTCCCACTTTTGAAAAGGGGCCGAGTCAAAACCCGGCAGAAAACAAGCATTGCCGCGTAGGGGTAGCCAGCTCGAGACCTCAGGAGAGCTGCCCCAGTATTTATTCAACTGCTGCCATGTACGCCGGGTTGCCTGCACCAAAATGCTACCCATTAGACGCGCCGGCAAGGCTGTGCTCCGCAAATGTAATACTGCTTCCAAAGCCTGTGGGGCTACGAAGGCCTCTTCCAAGGCTCTGGGGGTGTAAACCTCTGTATCCCCCAACCAATCCCCGAGATGCCTGGCCTGACAGGCCAGTGCGTACTTCCACAGATCGGGAACTCCAACCCCTCCAGATCGCCAACCCCCCCGCAGCCGGCTCAACGGTATGCGTGCTCGGGACCCTCTCCACAGAAACACTCGGATCTCCCGCTCTACACGCAACAGATCCCGTCACAATAACCACACGGGGAGAGTTTGCAGCCAGTAAAGCACTCGTGGGAGTATCACCATCCCCAATGCTGCCACTCTCCCCAGGAGGGACAAGGGCAGGGGCGCCCAAGCCTGCAATTGCGCTCGGAGTTTTGTAAAAACTCGGGCGAAATTATCAGCATATAACCGTGCTGGGGTCCTAGTCAGCAAGACACCCAAATAAAGGAAGGAATCGTCTGCCCACTGAAGGGGAAATCTTCCCTGCCAGCTCCCCCTTAACGTACCCCCCACATCCAGGGCTTCAGACTTATCCATGTTAATACGTAAGCCTGCAAATTTACCATACAAAGAAAACTCCTCAAGCAAACAGGGCAGGGACTGTTGAGGGCGCGTAAGGTGAACCAGCATATCGTCTGCAAAAGCCGCCATCTTAAACCCCTGTGACCCAATACGCACCCCACGTATATCGGGGGACTCCTCTATCCTCCGCACCAACGGATCCAAGGTCAACACAAAGAGCAAGGGAGATAGTGGACAGCCCTGACGCGTGCCTCTCTCCAGACAGAATGTATCTGACAGCACCCCATTACAAAGGACAGCGGCCGTAGGGCCCGTATAAAGCAACTCCACCATCTTACAAAAGGGTGCTCCCAGGCCGTAGTAGGGTAAAAGGCGTTTCAAGTAGTCCCAATGCACCTGATCAAAGGCTTTTTCCGCATCGAAACTAATTAAAAGTGATTGGAGCTCCCGCTCATGCACCCACTCCAGAGAAGCAACAATTTTCCGCAAGTTGCGTACAGCATACCGCCCCTTCACAAACCCAACCTGTGTGTCATGCACCAGGTCCCCCAGCACGGACGCCAGCCTGTCCGCTAAAACCTTAGCCAGCACTTTCAGATCAAAGTTTAGCAAGGAAATGGGTCGATAGGCAGCCGCCTGGGTGGGGTCTTTCCCTGGTTTCGGTATTAAAGTGATAAAGGCGTGGTTCATCCCCCACGCAAAACTCCCCTGACTCACCCTACGACGGTACATAGCCACCATGGCTGGGGGCGCCAGGTCTCCCAACAACTTGTAAAACTCCGCTCCAAATCCATCAGGGCCTGGTGCCTTGTAACAACTGGCCCGCTGGATAACCCCACGTACCTCATCCTCCGTCACTGGGGCATCAAGCTGAGCCCGCTGCACTGCAGTCACCGTGGGTAAATGGAGACCCTGTAGGTAAGCCTCCATGTCAGTTAAAGACCCTTCCCTCCGTGCATATAGCTGCTGAAAAAAGGCTCGAAACAACCGGGCTATATCTTTAGTATCCTTATATAAGTGTCCCCATTCATCCCGTAGCGCTGCTATTGACCGAGATCCCCTGCTGCCCCTCAGGCAGCGCGCCAACAGCTTTCCAGACTTATCCCCAAAACGATATAACTGGTATTTATAATACATATGAGACTTTTTTGCCCTTTGATGAAGAAGCTCATTGAGGGACGTCTGGAGCTCCCAATGTCTCCGTTTGTTAACCACACTAGGATCCCCCGCACAGCGTCGCCGGGCTCGCATAACTTCCTTCTCTAGTTGAACAATCTGCCGTGCCAACAATTTCCGTTTTCTCGCGCCATATGCAATAATATCCCCACGTAACACCACTTTGGCCGTTTCCCATAGTAACTCTGGGTCGTCTTTGTGCTGCTCGTTATTGGCCATAAATGCCTGCCAACACTGAGCAAGGTACAATCGGAAATCAGCGTCCCTAAACAGCCCCACAGGAAATCGCCACAGGCGAGTCGTCGTGGCTGAAGCCCCCCACCCAAAGTCCATCCAAACTGGGGCGTGATCAGATACCGCAATGGGACCTATCTGTGCATCTTCAACCAGCCCAAATAACCTTTCCGAAACCAGAACATAATCTATCCGAGCGCTAGACCCATGGGCCCGTGACTGATGAGTGAAATCTCTCTCTGAGGGATGTACCAAGCGCCAAGGGTCTACCATACCCAGATGACGACATAAGCCCTGCAAAAGTTTTGTCGTCGGGGCCCATCCTCGTTCCCTCCCACTCTCGGAGGTGTCCATCCCAATATCCAGCACTCCATTCAGATCCCCCGCTAAAATCAACGGGACATCCGGCAATTGTTCCACCCTAGAAGCCAATTGGGCATAAAAGTCCCGGTCCACAACATTTGGGCCGTACACACTGCCCAGAACGATAGGCCTACCATCAAGACAACCGTACAACAAAAGGTACCTGCCATCCGGGTCGCTGTATTCCTTTTCCAATTCAAAACGGACTTGATTACTGATCAAAATGACCACTCCGCCCTTTTTCCCTTTGGCCGGGGCCCCCCAACCCTGCCCCACCCACGCTCTCTGTAATTTAGCGTGCTCTTCCGCCGTCTGGTGGGTTTCTTGTAACATAGCGATATCACACTTTAATCTGGCCAAAGTCTGCAACACTTTATATCTTTTAATAGGGTTACCTACTCCACAGATGTTCCACGAGACAACTTTCAGGTTGGACTGCAATCAAACATGGCATAGACAATCATCCTACCGTACAAATAGAGGTGAACCTTCCCAGCCTGAGGCCCCCCCTTAAACTGTAAAGTGCTCCCAAGACCCACATCTGCAATCTTACCATTAATCTTCAGTACCCCTCCCTGCCCCCCCCTCTCCACACCCCGTACGCCCTCTACCAGTCCCACCTCCCCCCCTCCCACCCACCCCCCCAACCCATCCCCTTCCCCCCCCATCCCCTCCCCCTCCCCCTCCACCATCCCTCCCCCCCCTCCACCTCCACCCCCATCTTCCTTCTCTCCCCTATTATTCGGTCACCTTGATGTGTCCAGGCTTCCCCACCCCCTAACGTTCCCACTCCATTACCCCTAGGTCCCTGCCCTGCCCCCTCCCCAACCAACACTAGCAATACTAACACTCCCCAACAGTAACAGTGCAAAAACTTAGTAACAGCTGGACAATCAAAATAAAACCGCATCAGAGCAGCCTATCTCATCTCCACTGCCCAGACACAGGCCCCGGGGGACCGAGAGGGGAGCATGGTCCGACAAAGAGAGGAGCCAAGCCCCCGACCCGTTCACCTTCTTTTTTACTTTTTTATTTATCGTTTTTGTTTTTTTTTCTACATAAATACATATGCACATATAAAAGATGAGTGCAGGTCTCAGACTAACACTGGCACCGCTCTGAAATTTCCAAAGCAACATGCCTTAACGCATCAATGACCTTTAAGCAATCATCAGTCTGTTAGAGAAATACAATATTTCATGACTTCCCATTAGACTTTTTCATCAATTTTTAACGTATTTTTTATGAACCAAGTTGTTACTGATAGAAGATTGTGCTTATCTTATCATACTGTTGAAGTTTGATCTCCCCGACGCCACCAAATGGGTACCGCTAAAATGCGTTTCGATTCCTTCTTCAGGGGGAATTTATTCTCACAGCACGATCTCTCGATACACCGCGGGGTACTGCATTCAAACACCAGAGCATTGAAAATCTGGAACTCATTCAATGTGTAGGAAAAAACGCCGCGCCATCAGAGACATTATTTATCTGGGGTACATTTGAGTGCTTTTTGGAATTCATGTTTTACTGACCAACAATGCTTGGAAGTATTTGTAGGGCAAATTATTCTCCACAGTTCTTTATATGAGGACTTTTTCCATTGTTGACCTTGGGATAAGCAGCATGAAATCTGTCTACCTTTTGGGAACTTGACAGATACTTGTGACCTGGATTGGCCTCTTTGGAAACAGAATACCAGCTCAATTGATCTTTGGTGTGACTCAGTATGGCATCTCTTATGTTATGTTAAGCTCTTATTTTGAAATTCATTGTAAAATTGGGTGATTAGTTTTCTGATTCTTGGTTTGAAGACTGCTGGTGAAAGATTTGTATGCAATTACGGTAGAATTTTTCATTGCTGTACTTTGGATTTTCCATTTCATAGTAATTTAGTAAATGACGGCAGATGAAGACCAACATGGGCCATCTAGTTTGCCGAATAAGGCAGCTAGAGTTGTAGAGTTGCACCCGCCGCTCCAGTCAGATCACCCCTCTCTATTTTTGAAGTTATTTACATTTGCTTTGATAACACCCTCTTGCCATATAAAAGCAAATGTAAATAACGTCAAAAATAGAGAGGGGTGACCAGCAAGGTGGAGGCACACCTAGCAGCCTGCAGACATTACAGGGCCCCTGGGAACAGGTTGACTTTGAGGAAACTGTGCTCCAAATTACTGTAATCCACTTCCTTGAAATATTTCCTTAAGTCTCTGTGGATCTATGGACTCATCCTCCCCCCTTCCCATCGGTGATTTTTTCTTTGTATATTTTCTTTTTGAAATGCATAAATAATTTTAAAAATTTCTAGTGTACAGTTGTAATGGCAAAGACAGAAAGCTCTGCCCTCTTCCTCCTGCCCCCTCAGGGGGGGTGCTTGTTTTTGATATTATGAGATGGATGTTCCCATGTAAAGGAAAAAGTTATTTTTTTATGCAGATCCAGAACATTTGATCAAATTGCTATCACAGCTATCCTTAGTTTCTTCAGATCTGCTGTATAACAATATTTATTTAGCAAGAGGGCAATCTTAAGTAGGATGATATTCTGTTAAAAAAAAGATAACTGGATTTATCTTTAATTTCATATTCAGGGAACCACTCGAATACGTCTGTTTGAATATAGCTGGTAACTGGATAACTCTATATAGTTATCTTTGAACTGCTCTCTCTATGGCATATTTATCTAGTATCCAACTATTGTGCTGAATGCCCTCTAAAAATGTTGAGAAAATGGCTAAATGGAAATCACACTATAATTCCTTCTCTTTTTTGTTTTTCTTGTTTTTCCTTTTTTTTTCCTTTTTTTCCTATTTTTCTTTGTATATTATATGTAGGAAATGAATGCAGGTCTCAGACTCACACTGACACTGCTCTGAATATTCAGAAAGCAAAGTGCCTTATCGCATCAATGACCTTGAAGCATTCATCCTTCATACTAAAGAAATAATATGTTGCTTATCTTTCCATTAGACCTTTCTTCAATTTTTACCATATTCATAAAACAAGTTGTTACTAATAGAAGATTGTGCTTATCTTATCATTCTGCTGTGAATTGAACTCCCCGACGCCACCAAGTGGGTACCGCAAATGCGTTTCGAATCCTTCTTCAGGGGGAAATTTGTTTGAACAGCACAAGCTATAAAACAACAAGAAAGTCATAGACTTAGCAATACCAAACTTGCAGTTTCAGTCCAAAGCACGATAAAATGCAACTGGATCATCTACCTCTCTTCATACCGCGGAATGCTGCATACTAATAAATTTATCTAGTAAACATCAACTCCATAGCCCTGAATATTGGTGCTATTTGGTTAATGCTTTTGGCTCGTCCCCATAAACATTCTATCATGCCAATTAAAGGGATAAAATTTTGCTGGACATTGACTGGTCCAGCCAAACGTTAACCATTTTTCTGGGGGGAAGGGGAAAAATAAAAATAAACAAACAAACAAACAGGTATTTATCTGGTTAACTTTGAAAGTTAACCACACACATGCATGTTTTGCTAAGCAATTTACATAATTGATATGATGCAAATCTGTGTCTGTTCCATATTCACCACCTCCCACTTCCTTCCCATGTTGCAAAGAACACTTGCTGGGTCAAACAGTTCAAAATAAACCGCTGAAGGACTAAGCATCAATCTAAACCTCTTAGCTGCTTGTAGGAAGCCAGATTTGTTCTTTGTAATGAAATAGTGTGATGCTCACATGCACTACAATTTGCCTATCTGCTTTCCTAGGCTATTCAGTACCATTTTGAAACGTTTCACGGCACTAAGAGTTCCTTCTTCATTGGCGTGTACTTGTTGATAATGTTCATGAAACATATAAAGGTCTATTGACTAAGCTGCATTAGATCTCTAAAGGCAAAAAAGGGGATTACTGAGGTTGATATGGAAGGGCAGACTAGATTGACCATATGGTCTTTTTCTGCTGCTATGTTTCTATGTGGGACAGACACAGAAGATCCCTAAAGATGTTTAATGCATTCATTATGATGTACTAAAACCACAGGTCCGTGCTACAATTAATGCATTGCCTTAGCATTTAACTTAGTGTGGGAATTACTGCATGCTAACATAGAAAGGGATAGGGAATTGGCAGGGATTGTGTGCCTTACAGGTAACACACAGGTTGTTACCATGCATCAACTCTCAACGTGGCAGAAGAGGCAGAGCTCTTAATACTACCTCAAGAAGTGTAAAGTGTAGCTAACTGCATCGTCTTATCTGTTATGCAGTTAACAAGCGGTAAGAAAATTCTGAGAGAGAAGAGTCAGGAATTGGCATTGAAGAAGGGCACAGATAAGAGACTTTGCAGAGGAACTGAGTTCATGAAAAAGGTGTTGGGAGAGACGAGTAATCAGGAGATGCATTTGGAGATGAACAATAGAAGCTTGAACAGTGTGCAGAAGCAGATAGGGAGCCAATGTAATGACTCGAGGAACAAAGTTACATGGCAATAGCAATGTTGAAGGAAAATAAATCATGCAGTTATATTTTGACTGCAGAGGAGAAATATTTTTCCAAGAGAGACCCATGAGGATGAGGTTATAGTAGTCAAAGAAGATCATTCATTCTTCTCTGAAGAACTCCAAAACGTCCCAAAAGTTTGGATGTCACTAAAACCTCCTGACATTTGTCAGCAAAAAGTAGTAGAATTGTTAGTTTTGTCAATTGTGTTGACTCTTTCTAACTCTTTGCATCTTTGATAAAAGCTTCCATTTTTCATTCATTTCTGTTAATCATAGTGACTGGATTGAGATATTGTGTAACGCCACCTCTGTCCTGTTTCAGCAGTGATGTCATGGTATTGTATAAGCTGCATGTTTGTCACCTCGTTTGTAAACTGATATGTTGTATATTGTTCGAGTTGCGATATAGCAGGAGTCTGAATAAAGATAAAGATAACTGCTGCAGCTTTAAGACATGATCTACAGTAAAATATGAATTCTTTCACTCAAGAATTTTGAGATGATATTTGTCAACTTCTCTTTCTATGGAATTTCTCAGTGGAGAAATTCCAAGTGGTGTTTTGCAGGCAATGATGATTTTCTGCAGATCATTGAGTCTGAACTTTTTATTGCTGACATGGAACCTTCTGGACCATGCTTTATTCCCCCCATTGCAGTTGGTTTGGAAGGTGAACATTGCTGACAATTCCAGTCTGGTACATTATTCCTTTAGATTTTTTTAGAAAATTACCACGGTTTACATTAAGAAATTCCACATAAATAGGAGGCCGTGGGCCCACGTGCCCGACGGCCGGGAATAACCGGGGGGGTGGGGTGGCGCGCACCCCTTCCGCGGCGGGGTGAGGCGCGCGCCCGGCACGTTTTGATTTAAATCAATTGGCTCCCGCTTGCCCATGTGGCCGCGGGAGCCAATGAGGGGATCGCTGTACCCAGGGGGAGCGAGCGGTCGGACGCCAGTCCTTGGAAGGCGGAGAGAGAGGACGGGCGTCCGTTTGCAGCTCTGTGCCGGTTTCGGGCCCGCGTGCAGGAGTCGGAGCTGCGTCGGAGTTTCCGGTTGGTGCGGTGTGCTGTGGGCAGTTCGCGACGCTGTCCCGGGGTGCGGAGACGATTCGGGACCGCGAAGGAGCATCGGAGCTGCGCCGCGGGCAGTGCTGAGGAGCAGCATACGGGCAGTGCTGAGGAGCAGCGTGCATTGGCCGGCTGAGGCCTATTGCAGGTGTTGGGGGAGGGGGCTTACAGTCAGGGGACGGTTCCTCTTACTGCAGGGGGCGAGTGTCATGGTGGGGCAGAGGAGCAAGGGGCAGGGGGCAAGGGGCAGAGGGGAGGGGGCAAGAGGGGAGGGGGCACGAGGGGTGGGGGCAGTCCCCGGGGCGGGCTTCTAGGGGCTCAAGGGGGCCGGCCAGAGGGAAGGCAGGGGCTGGGTCTAGGGTCCCAAGCAGTGGTGGGGTGACAGCCCTCCCGGGTAGTTCTGGGAGACCTCAGGGGAGCAGGGCTGGCCGGGGCCGGGAGGTGGCTTCAGGGGATAAGAGGGGGTCAGTGCCTGGTGGGGTTACAGATGCGGGGTCCCGCGGGGGAGCGGCAAGCGCTGCGGCTCCGCCTCCTCTGGTGGTGGAATCCTTGGGGGTAGGGGGGGCTCCACAGTTGCCAGCGGGGTGGCAGGGTCAGGATGGATGGGTTGGAGGAGCCCCTTGGGGTTGGCCTATGGTTCCGGGGGGCGGGGGCATGTCCAGTTGGGACTATTGGCGTCGAGGGGGACAGGGTTCCTCCCGGGCTGATTGGACGGGGCCTTGGCAGCTGCCCTGGGGTGTGTCTGGTTCCCCTTCCTTGTTTTCGGTGTCTCCACAGGTACCACCAGGTGACGGGGGAAGGACGACACTGAGCGGCACAGGACGGACTGCATCGGAGGTACCTATGGCGCAGTGTGAGGACTGCCAGGAGGGGCTTCCAACTTCTGCGTCCACCCTATCAGAGGTAGTGCAACCCCGGACTTCGGCGGATGGTGAGTTACCTGAGCCTCGGGCCGAGCAGGGTGGGGAGTTTAGTCAGGCTGGGGGGACGGGGGGCAAGGCGAAGAAGAAGAGCCGCAGCTCCCGCAAGCGTCGGAGAAGGGGGGCTCATCGTCGTCTTCCTCGTCTTCGTCCTCGTCGGTTGGGGGAGGGGGCGGGCAACCCGTCAGTGGTGGGGGGCTAGTGGGAGGGGGAGGGGGGTGCTACATTGGCCACGTTTTCCGAGCTGTGGGAGGGGGTGCCGCGTAAGCTCAGGCGCAAGATATGGAAGCGGAAGTACATAGATATCTTTCGCCTGCTGGAAGGTAGGAAGCGTTCGGGGGACAGCCGGCGGAAACGAAAGGCGGATGAGAAGGCGGGCAGGGTCAAGAAGGCTTCGCGAAACGTCCTCAATTGGACGAGGGCTTTTCTTCGGTTGGCTAGTGTCTGGGGACAGCGTTACCCGGGGCACTACGGGATGTTGCTTGCATACGCTGACTCGATTCTGGAGGCGGCTCAGACTCATGATGGTTGGGCATGGCTCAACTATGATGAGAAGTTCCGTGATAAAATGGAGGAGAATCATGCTCTGTCCTGGGGGACCCAGGACATCAGCCTCTGGTTAACGCAGATGTCTGCAAGAGGAGGGGCTGGTGTGGGGGGGCAAAAAGGGGCCGCTGTGTCCGTGAGTGCGGGGCGGCCATTTCGCAGCGCCCCAGCTCCCGGGGTCCCAAAAAGCGCTGGTGAGGGGGTTGGGGACGTCTGCTGGCATTTTAATAAGTCGTCTTGCCCCTTTCCGGACTGTAAGTTCCGGCATAGTTGCTCCCTCTGTAGGGGGGGACACTCTGCTCTCCGCTGCGGGAAGAAGGGATCCACGCCCCCGGCCGCAAAGCAGTAACGATAGTTTGGAGGAGTTGGCCCCTACCCCCATTAAATTTTCGGCACTCTGGCCTTGGTTGCGGCGCTATAAGCGGGTTACGGCTCGGTGGGTCTTGGAGGGGGGTTTCCAGTACGGGTTCCCCATACCAGTAGTGGGGGAGGGGGGCCCGGAGATGGCCCGCAATGCACCGTCAGTGAAGCGTCTAGCTCAGGTAGTTCGCGGTAAATTGGATGCTGAGTTGGCCCTTGGCAGGGTGGCCGGGCCCTTTGTGGACCGGCCATACCAGAATTTGGTAGTATCTCCTTTGGGCATTGTGCCTAAGAAGGAGCCCGGAAAATTCCGGCTCATTCACAACTTGTCCTTCCCAGTGGGGGCTTCGGTGAATGATCTTATTCCGCGAGAATTGTGCGCGGTGCGGTACGCGTCGTTTGACGAGGCTGTGCGGCTGGTGCGGGAATGCGGGCGCGGGTGTCTGCTGGCGAAGGTCGATATTGAGTCCGCTTTTCGCCTGCTGCCGGTACATCCTGCTTCCTTCCATTTATTGGGTTTTGTGTTTGAGGGCTGCTATTACTTCGACAAGTGCCTGCCGATGGGCTGCTCCGTCTCTTGTCGTTACTTTGAGATGTTCAGTTCCTTCATGCACTGGGTGCTGGAGGTGTCCGTCGGCTCCCGGAATGTGGTTCACTACTTGGACGATTTCTTATTTGTTGGTTCGGCATCGTCCGGGCTATGTCGGGCGTTACTGGACGGGTTCATACGGCTCGCGCGGGAATGGGGAGTGCCCCTTGCGGTGGACAAGACTGAGGGTCCTGCCGCGCGCCTCATGTTTCTGGGAGTGGAATTGGATTCAGTCGACATGGTGGCGCGATTGCCTCCAGGCAAGGTAGAGCGTTTACGGGTGTTAGTGGCGAACGTGCTGGGGGCGAGAAAAGTGACGTTGCGCGAGATGCAGGCTGTGTTGGGCTCCCTTAACTTTGCCTGCAAGGTTATTCCAATGGGTCGGGTGTTTCTGCGGCGCCTGGCGGCGGCTACTTCTGGAGTGCGGCGACCGCATCGTCGCATCCATGTATCACGAAGCATGAGGGCGGACCTCGGGGTTTGGGACCAGTTTTTGAGGGATTTCAATGGCGTTACGGTCCTCATCGAAGCGGAGGTGTCTTCCTTCGATTTACAGATTTTTACGGATGCAGCGGGCAGTTTTGGGCTCGGCGTTTATTTTGGGGGAGCATGGTGTGCCGCGCCGTGGCCATCAGCCTGGCGGGAGGCGGGATTAACCGACAGTATTACGTTTTTGGAGCTGTTCCCCATCTTGGTGGTTTTGGAGCTTTGGCCGGATAGGCTGCGTAATAAGCAATTGTTGTGGTGGTGCGACAATGAGGCGGTAGTTCACATTATTAATCGATATGCGCCTCGTTGCGCGCGGGTGGCGGCTTTAATGAGGGAGGTGGTTTTTGCCTGCTTGAAGCTGAATGTGGTAGTGAGGGCTCGGCATGTTCCGGGATATGCTAACCAGATCGCCGATGCTCTTTCTCGTTTCCAGTGGGACCTGTTTCGGCGACTGGCTCCAGAGGCGGACCTGGCAGGGAGGTCGGTCCCAGAGCGCTTATGGCATCTTGGCCTTCGGGTATCCTGAGCTTGCTGAGAGGTTCCGTATCGTCGGCAACCTGGAGTTCCTACTGCAAGGGATGTGACCGTGTGGTGGCCTTTTTGGCGACTCGTGGTTGGCGGCTGGGCGCGGTGCCCGATCACCAAATGAATTCTCAGGTGAACATCCTTCTGTTTTGTAAAGAAGAATTTTTCTGAGGACAGACCACTGAAATAAATAAACATATTACTTTGCATAGGAGAAGTTTTACTGCCCCCTGAAAAGAAATGCACTTACTGTAAGGTCAACACACATTTTATTAAGAACACAACAGTTGTGATTCATGACAAAGGGTGTGGCGTCACTATAGAACCCTAAATATAGAGCCAATAGACACATGCAAATGACGTTCTAATTTCATTTAGTTCTTGAGTTTCCAAAAACTGACATTTCTAGTTTTAGGCCTCATATGTCAAGCTTGACTTTGACAAAATGCCAAGGTTTGCTCATTGCGAAGCAACTGACTGCTTCGCTACTCTAAAGCTGGCACTACAGACCTCTGAGTTGGAAAAGAAAAGAACAGTAATATGGAACAGAATCAGAACAAAAATAAAATACTTTTTTAGCAATGTTTTTTTTGTCATGCTATACTCGCTCTGTGATACCAGCTGGTGGTCTGTTCAGTAGAGCTCCGTGAGAAGTACGAGATTACAATCAGATTTTTGTACAGATGGTGTTGTTATTTTTTGCATAGAAGACCAAAATCTTAAGAGGCGTGAGGATCGTTACCCTTTTACCTATAGGATCACTTGGAACATTTTACCTAGAATTTCAACAAAGCAGAAATGATATCTAACTAAGCCTTATACCACTGACTGTCAAAAAGAGCAGAATCACAGCTTACCGAAGATACACTTGTATTACATGGTGAAGGTTCGAAAGACATCACGATTTAAATTTGCGAAGATTGTCTTCGTTCACCTGGAATCAGAAGTTAAGAAGCTGAATTATCTACCTTGACTTGCAAATACCAGTAGGATGCTCACTATGAGGAGACAATTTTAGTATTCTGGTTTGTGTAGGGAAAGGGAGCTAGACTGAGAATCTATTGAATTTGGTAAAAGGATTATTGGAAAAGCCAGCATTTAACAGGAGTGTATCTGTTAGATATTTAATTTTGATTTCTGTCCACAACCAGATAATTCAGGAGCATTCTGCACTCTCTCTTGAGTTTAGCAAATGTTAGATGTTTGGACTAATGTAAATGAAATGGAAAGTCACTGGAGCCATCGTTGCCTATACATTTATTCAGCAAACTCCTTAAAAAGATAGTGCTCTCAGTATATAGACAGACGGCGGTTTTATAACAGGGTGCCATAGGTGCTATTTCCAAACGGCAAGTAGACACCCACAGTTTCCTTTACAACATTCTAGCCTCCGTCGCAGAGAATGTGCCTTAAATAGAGGCAAGATCCCTTACGCCTGTTAGCCAGCAGCCGCAAAGGACTGTTCATACTGTGCATAGATTAACTTATTCTATAATCGATGAACACGCTCCATCCTGACCATGCCTCTGGCTATGTACACGCCTTTGCCACAGTGCACACTTTTATAAGAAGTTATTTATATGTGTACGTGGCCAAATAAGCACAGGAACGATTTTATAAAATACTCCTTAGGTAGGAATCTGTGGAAACGCCAACCTAAGGGTAATTTTATGACAGGATGTTACAGGTAGGCACCTACTTCCCTTTATAAAATATTAGCATATGTGGCGGAAACCATAATGTAGGCGTAATCACTCACAAACTTTATGCCCCTATGTACACAGATTAAGGTGTTTTATAATCTATGGGCCCAATTTTGACTTAGGCAGGCTATGTGCCCCTACAGCGCATAGCCCTGCCTGCCGACCCTTAACCCCAGATATTCAATGCCGGGGTCATATCCGGCCCTGGCTTTGAATATCTGGGGATTGCCGCACATGCCGAAAGCTGCAATATCGCCGCTGCCTGGTTAGCTCCTGTGCCTTAGAGATAGGCGAGGGTTTTCTTTGCCTATCTTTTAGGCGCAGGTTGATAACTCTGGGCAGCGTGCAATATCGCCGCTGCCTTGTTAGCGACAGTCTGCACCTCTGCTGCACTCCAGAACACTCCAACATGCCCTGATGCTAACGTCCTAGCATCGGGACGTGTAGCGGGGTTAGAAGGCGATATTCAGCGGCACTAACCATGTAAGTGCCATTGAATATTCCGATTAAAGGCATTAACACTGTTTGCTGGGCTGTAAACCATGTAAATGCCTTTCGAATATCGGGCCCTATGTGTGTACGTGTAAACTCCACTCATGCTCCCCCCCCCACTCCCCCAGTGACATGCCTTCATGTAAAGTGCAAATATTTATGCTGGTCAGTATTTTCTGAGGTCATTTATGGCTATATGTGACCACTTAAAATTATCTCCATAAAGCGGAGTACCAGGGTCAGCGCTTAACTTTACATGTTCCTAATCCATAGTCAGAGTTCCTTCTTAGCTTTTCAAAAGTATGAAACCTTCCGAGAATAAGCTCGCGAGAGACAAGGGAAATGTCAAATCTTTGCTTGGAATTAACAATCTAAGTCAGGGCATTGAAAGTTATTTTAAAATGAAATCGATCTTATCCCAAATCTGTAGAATGCTTGTGTGTGTATAGCAAGAATCCCTTAAACAAGGCAGCTCTTTCCTGTAACATAAAGGGCACTTTCTCTCCCAGTTTTGGGGTTTGGCAGTATTTTGGTATCTACTGTACTCCAAACTTCACCTAGAATCTCCCTAAGTCAGGAATTTAGCTTATGAGAGAGACAGTCAGACTGACAGACAAGATAATATACACCCCATTTAGAACAAGTTTGACCCATGCAGCGCTGAATTGTCTAAAGTTTCATCAAGACGTTAAGGATTCCCTTGAAGTTTATGGAGATCTTGAACTGCTCTTTTTGATTTTATTTTTCATGACCCAGTATATTCTCATACAGATTCAAAGAATGTTGTAGACTTTGTATCTTAAATCAGGGGTTCTGGCATAGTCTTAACATGCTGTGTGTCAAGCCCAGCGTTTAACCATGGGCTTCAGTCCCAGTCTTACCTTAAAGATACCGTGGTGAATTCACTCTCTAGTCCTGATATACTTTGCTGGGAATGAGGGGCTGCTGTTGGCTTCTTAGTTGGTCTTGTGCGGCTTCCTTCTTGGCCTTATTATAGCCCTAATTTTGTCCCCTTTAGATTGAGTTTGTGTATTGTTATTAATATTTTATATAAAAATTTAATATTTAACTTTAGTACTGAATATTTAATGCCCTGCATTCTACATTTTGATGTCTCCCTTGTAGAAGTGTTTAGAGCCCTTTGGTTATGTAACTATCTCGCTCCCATTGTTTCCAGTAAAAGTGAGTGTTAGCATTATTCATTGCTGATGCATTTACCTCGGTCCCAAAATAAATACGGGGTGACGCGTCCTCTTATATGATAAATAAAATTCATAGCAGACACTCATGTGTGGTTTATATATAGAGAGCTTGGTATCCAGAGGCACAGCCACTGGGGAACTGTAAATGCATAAAATGTATATATAAAATTATATGGGTCCGATATTCAAAGGGAGTAACACAGATAGCAGACCTGCTCGTCATGTTAATCCTCTTGTCTGGGATATAGAGCGGCGCTAATACAGTTAGTGCCACGGAATATCGACAGGCGCTGCCACAGCTAGCACTTGGACATTCTGGGGGCGGATCAGGGATGTCGCCGGTGATAATCGGACAGTGGTGGTACCGAGCCACTGCCTGGTTATTGCTAAATCAGGTGCAATAAAGGCTGATCTAACGTCACCCATAGACGGCCACGGCATTGAATATCCGGGTCTAATGTTCCATGTCAGCAAGTAGCCGCCACTGCTGAACGTCAGGCCCTATGTAAGTGCCACCCCTGACAATTAACATAGAATTTTAAACAGATTTCTTATGGATTTAAAGTGATACCATTTATCTATCCATTAGCACTTATGGACCCAATAGAAGCTGGTTCAGTTACCGCCTTAAGCACCATATGCAGATTATTGCTGCTCTTAAGTGCTGTTCAGTCACTGTTGACTCATGGCAACCCTCTGGAAAGTTGTCCTAAACTGTATCCGGTCTTCGGTCAAGTGGCTAATTGTTAACAGAGTGGTGTCCAGTGATGCTGGCTCTACAGCAGTACTTAATACATATAGTCAGCACCCCTATCCGCATAAGTCATAGAGCTGAATATGAGTATTCAGAATGACCGTATTGGCACTATTCCTATAATGGATGAATATCACCAATAAATGCATAATGTCTCTGCCCATCCTCCATTCCTTAATCTGGCTCTTCACTATATAGAATATGTGACAATTTATAACTATGTAAATGGCCCAATATTATTCATTAAACTTATGAAAATATGCAGAAAGGCAAGTTGTATGTTTATCACCCCCCCCCCCCCCCCAGGAAACACATAACTTGCTTTGAATAATTATATCAGCCCTTGTGAGAGTTTGTTTATAAACCCTACTCCACCCCTGAGCACTTTTACTGTACAAGTATTGCACTGGCTTATACCATACCTACTTTTACATACAACCTAATTTTATAAGAGCCCGTTTATGTGTGTAAAACAGCAGGTTTTGTGCATAAATGGGCGCTCATAAAATTAGCAGAAAAAAACAGGTGACATGAAATGTTAAGAGCCGTCAAGTTGATGCCGACTCATGGCGAACCTATGAATAGTTGTCCTAAACTGTGTTTGGTCTTCAGTCAAGTGGCTCATTGACAGAGTGGCATCGATAGCTGCTGTTATTATACTGACAGATCACATTCCTCTTTTGTGCTGACCTTCAACCTTGCCAAACATGATGTCTTTCTCTATTGATCTCTCTCTTCATATGATGTGTCCAAAGTATGAAAGTAAAGTCTTGTCATCTGAGCTTCTAAAGAAAGCTTACATTTGATTTCCTCTAGTACCAACTGATTTGTTCTTTGGGCAGTCCATGGTATACACAGTATTTTTTGCCAGCACTGTAATTCAAAGGCATTGATTTTCTTTCTGTCTTTCTTCTGCACGCTCCAACTTTTGCATCCATATGATGTTATTGAAAATACTCTGGCTTGGAAAAGTCAAATCTTTGTATGTAGAGATACATTTCTGCATTTGAGAATCTTGTGTAAGTCCTTAATAGCCATCCTGCCAAGAGTAATGCATCATCGTATTTCTTGACTGCTTGTCATTTCTTTATTGATTATTGATCCAAGCAGCTTAAAGTTGTCTAATTTTCTATTTCTTCTCCATCAAGGATAAACTGATTGATTTTGACAGTAGTTAGGATCTTTGTCGTATTCAACTTGAGGCGTAGACCCATTTTAAGACTATAGTCCCGATATTCGAAAGGCATTTACAGCCCAGTAAACCATGTAAATGTCTTAAACAGGGATATTCAATGCCACCTACATGGTTAATGCCATTGAATGTCCCCTACTAAGTCCCCTGTGCACCCCAATGCTGTGCGGTTAGTATCAGGGCATGTTGGGAGTGTTCTGGAGTGGAGGCAGAGATGGTAGCTAACTGCAGCAGTGATATTGGACTCTGCCTGGTTAGTGACCTGCGCTTAAAAGATAGGCGTGGAAAACCTTTGCCTAGCTTTAAGGTGCAGGAGTTAACCGGGCAGCATCCAATATAGCTTTAGTGGCTTCCGGCTTTAGCGGTGATCACCGGATATTCAATGCAGTCTCTGTGGCATTGAATATCTGGTTTAGAGGTTGGTGGGAAGGGCTGTGCACCGACGAAGCACATAGCCCTTTCAAAATTTCTTACAACTGAATATCATAAGAACATAAGATATGCCATACTGGGTCAGACCAAGGTCCATCAAGCCCAGTATTCTGTTTCCAACAGTGGCCAATCTAGGTCATATGTACCTAGCAGTTTCCCCAAGAGACTCAAGTTCCACAATGCTTGTACTGGGTCAAGCATTGATATCTTCGGTCACTTCTTAATAATGGTTTATGGACCTTTCCTCCAGGAACTTGTCCAAACCTTTTTTAAACCCAGCTACACTAACAGCCTTTACTACATCCTCCGGTAACAAATTCCAGAGTTTGATTACACGTTGAGTGAAAAATATTTTCTTTTATTAGTCTTAAATAGTTTACCCTGTAGCTTCATTGCATGTCCCCTAGTCTTTCTATATTCTGATAACGTAAACAATCGATCTACGTTTACCCGTTCCACTCCGTTCATTAATTTATAGACTTCTATCATATCCCCCCTCAGCCGTCTCTTTTCCAGGTTAAAGAGCCCTAACCTTTTTAGCCTTTCTTCATAGGAGTATCCTTCCATCCCCTTTACCATTTTGGTGGCTCTTCTCTGTACCTTTTTGAAAATCGCTATATCCTTTTTAAGATACGGCGACCAGAATTGCACACAGTATTCAAGGTGCAGTCTCACCATGGAACGATATAGAGACATTATAATATCTTTTGTTTTATTTTCCATTCCTTTCCTTATCATACCTAGCATTCTATTTGCTCTCTTGGCCGCCGCTGCACACTGGGCCGAGGGTTTTAACATAGTATCCACAATGACGCCTAAATCTTTTTCCTGGGTGGTGGTTCCTAATGTGGAACCTTGCATCGTGTAACCATAGTTTGGGTTGTTCTTTCCTAGGTGCATAACCTTGCACTTGTCCACATTAAATTTCATCTGCCATTTTGATGCCCAGTCTTCCAATTTATCAAGATCCTCTTGCAATTTTTCACAATCCTCTTGGGTTTTAACAACTTTAAATAGTTTTGTGTCATCTGCAAATTTGATAACCTCACTCGTTATTCCACTTTCCAGGTCATTTATGAATATGTCAAAAAGCAGCGGACCCAGCACAGATCCCTGGGGTACACCACTATTCACCTTTCTCCATTGGGAAAATTGGCCATTTAGCCCTACCCTCTGCTTTCTATCTTTTAACCAGTTCCTGATCCACAATAGTAGATTGCCTCCTATCCCATGACTCTTTAGTTTTGCCAAAAGTCTCTGATGAGGGACCTTGTCAAAGGCTTTCTGAAAGTCCAGATACACAATATCAACCGACTCACCTTTGTCCACCTGTTTATTCACTCCTTCAAAAAAACATAACAGATTAGTAAGACAAGATCTTCCTTGTCTAAAGCCATGTTGGCTGTCTCCCATTAGGTTGTGACTATCTACATGCTGAGTAATTTTATTCTTTATGATGGTTTCTACCATTTTTCCCGGTACTGACCTCAGGCTCACCGGTCTGTAGTTTCCCGGATCACCCCTGGAACCCTTTTTAAAAATTGGTGTTACATTGGCGATCCTCCAATCTTTAGGTATTAGAGATGATTTTAATGATAGTTCACAGATTACTGATAGCAGTTCTGCAATCTCATATTTCAGTTCTTTCAACACCCTTGGATATTGGGCTCTATGTTCTTTGATCTTGATAAGCAGATGTTTCAGATCATTTTCACTTTCAGCCAGTAATGTGTATCATTAGCATAGCAAGGGTTGTTGATGAGTCTTCCACCAATCTTCACACTTCAGTTGGCTTCATACAGTCCTGCTTCACACTTCAGAAAAGCAGATTGGGGTAACCATCACAGAGTAGCAGTTACAGCTCAAAGTAAAAAGCATAGGGGCCCTTTTACTAACAGGTACTAGGGTGTTGCACCTCACATGCCAAAAGCACTGAAAGTATGGCACATTAGGTGCAACACCATCGTGCTAATTATCAGGGGTGTGGAAATGTTAACGTTCAGCACTTTCCCCTAACGTGGCTGCATTAGCGCCACCTGTTAAAGTGACATTAGGTGAACCTGTGCTAATCCAGTTAGTGTGCGGTATGAACCCAGCTCTAACTATGCAGAGCTCACCACGCATACTGGCTGCCCCAACCCCCCACTCATGACCCTAATGCAGGCTGTACAGGTAGTGCAGGAATTTTGATTGATGTGCCACACTGCCTTGATTTAACGATAAGGCGGTATACTAAATCCTAAATAAATAAATAAATAAAATAAATTGTCCTGCACTGTCGTGGCCCCTGTGACAAGGCAGAGGCTGCAGAACCTAAGAATAGGGGTTTAAAACACTTTTTGTCCTCAGAAGCTGTCAGTAAAACAGGTCAGGAAAGGGTTAATGATCCAGCCCTGAAAGCTTCTCTGCACAGGAAAGCAGAAAGAGAGCCACACCCGAGCTCCAGACAAACTCAGGGAGCTGACGTGGGAGGAAAAGGGGCGGAGTCACACCTGATAGGGCAGCCCTGTTCACATAACCAGGAAGCAACTGTTAGTCGAGGAGAAGGAGGAGAAGGAACTCTCAAGGGAGAAAAGGCAGCTAAGAGAGAGCAAGCAGCCAAGGGAGAGCTGGCATCCAAGGGTGGAGGAGAATCCGGAAGAGACTCAGCATTGGAGTTGGATTCAGCCTTGGAGGGAGAGCAGTTCCAGGAAGGTCCAAGAGAGTCAGATCCAGGGAGAGATCTGGGGACCAGGGGAAGCAAAGCCAAGAGCAACCGGTACCCGGTTAGCACAAGGGGCTTGGGGAGTTGCTGGCCAGACTGCAGAGAGACAGCCAGGTCTCAGGAGAGGTGTCTGAAAAAGCTTCCAGGAAAGAACTACCTTGAGCCGCACAGCAAACAGAAACAGGTCAGAAACTATTTCAAACCTCAGGGGAAAAGGTTAGATACCTTGCCTAGAAGAGACAGGAGTAGTTCTCTGGAACCTTCTCTTGAAGCCGTAATTACAGAGGAGAGGTTGGGCAGAGAGAAAGTCCCAGTCAAAAGACTACAAAAGTTTTCCCACTACAGAGAACGTGACAGGAGTTCTAGCTCAGAGTGTAGCCCAGGTGCCACTAAGCAAATTACTAATTGCAGGCATCACAGCCAAGGGCTAGAGTCAGACCCTGAAGAGCACGCTGTTTTAAGGGAGCTGGTAAAGCAGTACCAAGAGAAATATTTGCCTCTCAACCAGAAAGCATATACTAGGCAGACCAGAAGGAAGGTGAGCCCTTTTTATGATGTTTTAAAAGGTGCTGGTGATTTGGAATCCTTGCAAGTGCCTAGGAGTTTTAAGGATAACAAACGGAAGCAGCTTAGAGCACTGATTAAGCAGTGGCAATCTGTAGACTCCATTAAACCTGGTCATAAGGACGTATCAGATCCTGAGCTTGAGGAAATGCAAACTGAAGCACCTCTAAGTGATAGCAGTGGTTCAGATATGGACTGTGGGTTTTGTCAAAGGGAGTGAAAGCTGTATAAATGTATCCTGTAGAAGTGCTGAGAAAGCCTAACTGTTCTAACCTGAGTTTTGCACGGAGAAGGGCAGCGTTCTGCCTGTGTGAAAACTCAAGCTTAATTAAGCAGCTGTGAAGAGGAGTACAACACTGTGAAGTTTTCCTTTATTGAAGCTTGTACCTGAAAGTAAGGCTTATGTATGGAAAGCTGCAATGGTATTTGAAGCTGGAAGAAGTTTGAAAAGCTGTATGTTTTTGCTTTAATCTAATACCTGAGAAGTATCAGGAGATCCTTGGACTTTTATTTGACACAATCTAGTAGCCACATCTTATGTCTGTGTTTGGGGAAGTAGTTCAGTAAAAACTCCTGTGCAACAATAAAAGTTATTGTTATCCCATTCAAGCCTTCGCTGTACTTACTTGGTCCACAACTACAACGGATACCAGGCTGCAGCACTTAGAAGGTTAAAAATATGTATTCTTCTCCTGTCTCGCCTGCCAACCCCTCCTAGGCAACCGCCTATGTATATCGGAGGGTGGTGAAGTGTGACACCCCACACCAGCTGTTGACACTTATCCCAGCACATCTTCAGCGCATACCAGAACACATGCTGCCAGCTACAGTAGCACCCATTAGTAAAAGACCCCCATAGAATGGGAGTAACCAGCATGGAGCAGCAGGACAATGCTAAACACCTTTCTGGGCAGACTAGTTGGGCCATGCTGGTCGTTATCTGCTATCATTTACTCTGCACATATGTCACCACATATACCAGTAAAAAAGTCTGCATGTTTACATAATGGCACATACTGTTTTGGTGGGTGTGTACATGGACCAGGTTTCGGCAGAGCACACAAGTAGGTGTATAGATTATAAAATACTATAATTTATGTGTACTCTAGAAATTGTTAGGCGTGGAGCCCCATTCCAGGAGGGGGATGTCCGGGCCGTTCGGATGTCTCTGCTGAAAATGGAGCTGTTAGGACCTGATTCTGGTCCGTGGGAACAAAACATTCTCGCAGGAGCCAGAATCGGGTCTGAGGATGGCCCGGTATGCCCCCTCTGCCTGCAGGGATGTCCTTCCCGCAGGCACCCCTGCATCCGCGGCTCTGGCTGAGGTGGTATAAGCAGCATGCCCCAGCAGGCTGTTACCTGAATCGCCCACACTCCGCTTCATTCCATCCCGCCCCAGCCAGCTCTCCCCATCATGAAGCACAGGACATATGGGGAGAGCTGGTGGGGGAATAGGATTTAGGCAGATTGCGGGGCTCCCTGCAGCCCGCATTCGAGAATGAGGTCCTTAGACATTTACAGTACATCAGCTTTAAGGCTGGTGTAAATGTTTGCACCTGAATTTAAGGTGTTTGCACCAACTTGTCTTTAGGAAATTATGCCTACTTCCCCATGGTGCCCTGCTGTAAAATTATCCTCTGTGGGAGTTATTCTGTCGCACGGCATCTTCTAACTTCCCTGCCGGTTGTTCGGGGAAGTTAGATGGGGGCAAGAAAGAGGAGGATCGGGGACAGCATTAGGGCGGGCAGTAGGCGGTCGCCAGCCCCAGACATACAGGACCGATTCTAATGCTGTACGTCCGGGGCAGTGACTTGAAAAGGGAAGTTATTCCACCACTGAGGTGGAATAACTTCTCTGATTCTGCAGGAACGGTGGGCCTGGGGTTGGGATGGGGTAGCAGGGGGCAGAGGGTGTTCCCTGCAGCCTGACCCTGGCCCTGGGAGGCCAGATCAGGGGTCGGGCTGTGGGGAATTAGTTGCAGGAGCCGGCGGCCGGGATCACAGCTTTTAAATGGAGCTGTGAGGCTATGGCAACCGGACCCCATGGCACCTCGGCTCCATTTAAAAGCCCTGACTGAGTTAGTTGGGCAAGGCCTGTATGTGCTGACCGGGCTGAATCGCCGTCCCCGCCTGCACATACAGGCCTGATCGCGATTCTGGCTAGATGTGCCCCACGTGATCAGAATTGCAGTGCCCTCTGTACGTCCGGTTCAGACTGGGCAAACAGAGGACATGTACATCTGGTACGGAATCGGGCTGTGTATGTATAAGGAAGAATTTTATAAGGAGACACCTATTATTAAGCACCAATAATGTGTGTGAATGTCAGCATTTTAGTGATTTACTCGCGTAAGTGGCCTCTTAAAAAAACACCAACTATAGTGAAAGTGCATGCGTTATTTGCATGCCATAAATTTCACCGTGGGCATGCGCGCAGAGTATGGATGTTGTGAGCAGGCTCTAGGCATAGTCTCAGTCACTTTTGCTAGTATTTAATAAATTATGTTATAAAACAGGCATGTGAACATGCGCATTAAATAGACATAAGGCATTTTGTTAAATGAATCCTATTTAATTCAACATATATGGCAGAGAATGTGCCTTAAATGAAGGCACCAGCTCTATGCTGCTGTACAATTTGCAACTTTGCACGTAAATTATCAAATTTTTCACAAATTTTCTGCCCAAGTGCAGACCCATGGTGACAGCATGCAAACAACGTCTGGACTTTTATGCTGGTCGGTATTTTGTAAGAGGTCTCGCACACATATGTGGCTACTTACACATGGAAATGACTAAAATACATGTGCCGTTGGCACCTAAAAATCGCCGTCTCCTTATAAAAGTACTGCCTCAGTTACCATTTCCCTGCTAAACCTGAAACAGGACATTTATTAGCGGAAAATGTAGGCTTCTATATTGGAATGAAAATAGGGCACACATTTTAGAAGCTAACTTATCAGCCTAAATTTTGGAGCTCTACTTGGTTTTAATATTGGACCCTACTTTTTCTCAGTTTTTGAAAGTTCATATCTTATAAAAATGGGGCTTTCTTTTGTTTTTCAGATGCAGATTTCTGATTGTTTGGTAAGCTCTTAAGAATAAGAGATGAAACGAAACTTAAGAACATAAGAAATGTCATACTGGGTCAGACCAAGGTCCATCAAGCCCAGTCTCCTGTTTCCAGCAGTGGCCAATCCAGGTCACAAGTACCAGACAGGTTCCCAAAAAGGCACACAGGTTCCACAATGCTCATCCTACGGTAAGCAGTGGATTTCCTTGGTCGTCTTTAATAATGGTTTATGGACCTTTCCTCCAGGAACTTGTCCAAACCTATTTTAAACCCAGCTACACTAACAGCCTTCACTACATCCTCTGATAACAAGTTCCAGAGTTTGATTTCATGTTGAGTGAAAAAATATTTTCTCCTATTAGTCTTAAATGGGTTATTTTGTAGCTTCATTACATGTCCTCTAGTCTTTCTACTTTTTGATGGTGTGAAAAATGGATCTGTGTTGTCTTAAGACAAATTTTTCATCTTCCAATGGATCTACTGGGAGAGTGTCTAAACCTGCAACATTCTGTCTTATAACTAGTAACTAGAGATGTGTAGAAATAGCTATGATTCAAACAGGAATGAAAAATGAAGCTTTAGCACCTTTGCAGAAAAGATGGACTGAAAATATTTGCTTTTGTAAAATTTTCTGGCCTGCAATTTAATGAGAAAAAGCCAAAATATGAACTCAATATGCATTCTTCATCTTCCAGTCACCGCAATCATTTTTATTATTTCTTAAAATTGATTGAAAAAAGATGTATGGTTCCTGTGTTAGACCACTTGGATATGTGAAAATAAAGGTCAACAAACTGGTTTTAGGTGAGGCCTTTATATTGGATTAACCTAATGTATCTGTTGAGTATTTGGGACCCTGTCGGCGGCAGGATGCTGGGCTGGATGGACCTTGGCTTATCTTATGTTTTCATCTGTGAGATGGTTTTGAGAGCTCTGCTCCCTTCATCGGGTGAGTAAAGAAACCGTCATATGGGGTTTATATAGAATAGAGTCAGCTTGAGTTCAGTGTCTCTGCCGCGTCTGTCAACCCCCATCTCTTTTCTTTTCCTGAGCTGTAATGACATATGCAGACACTCTCGGAAAACCTAGTGGAGTCTGTGATATTTAAACCCAGTGTAAGCGCACGGCTGATACAGTGAGGGTAACCGTCAAAAGCTAGTCACAGAGGTATTGTGTTAGTCCAATAAAAAGGGACAGCCCTCTACCTTATTTCTTCATATTAAAATTCATTGAATTAGCAAATGTTTGTCTTTAAAACAAGGGAGATCAGGCTCATGACACAACCTTACTTCTGATAGAAGCTTTCATGTATCATTTGCAATGCTTCTAGTCAAAAGAACTGATGCTCAAACTGTCTTTTGTAGTATATGCCGAATTTAGCAAAGTTGACTTTTTATTGCAAAGTTTGCGTAATGTAATCGAGTACTGTACATTCCTCTGTTGAGGTTAGAAAATTATTTTTGTATTAAGACATAATTATGTTTTTTTGCAAAGAAGGGCTGTTGTTTGATTCCCATTGTGTGGGGCAGAACTGTTATGATATTCATTTTAAAGTGACAGTCTTTAGTCATAAATCTAGGAATAGGGTCTTGCAATCCATTGATTTACTGTCTCCCTTTTCTTATATGTCACATGTTAAGAAATTAAATTTTTGTTTATTGAAAGTGAGAGTTTTTCATTCTAAAATGGGTTGATTAGATATCTGTTTATGGATTATGCCGTTGATGTACTTGCTATCTCAAAACTTTGGTCAAATTAATGATTCAGTAACTTTAACAGAACTATACCCACAGGATATGTGATTTTAACTGTCCCCGGATGAGAGAAAAGGGGATGGAATATGTTGATGGTTTATGCAACGCTGATTCCACATGAGTTGCTTTTAAGATCAGTGCCAGGTTCTGAATGCCTGTTGTTGAAGTTGGAGAATTTAGTTGTTTTTGAATTTTATGCTATTGGACACCCCCCCCCCCCACCACCAAAATACTGTTGGTCATGTATCGGAATTGCTTCAGGTTATCTCAGATATATCTGCTGATTTTTTTAAAGATTTGCTAGTCCTTTTTTTTTTAAAGTGCCTTTGAGTTAGTCCTGACTCCTGGCAAACCAGCAGCTCTTGGGTTTTCTTGGCAATGTGACTGGAAGTAGATCGCGAGGCCTTTCTTCTGAGGGTAAGTGACTTACCCAAGGCCACAAAAGAGTGCTAGTGGGAATTGAACCCTGGTCTCTTGGTTACCAAGCCATAATTCAAAGGCATCAATTTTCTTCCTGTCTATCTTTTTCACTGTCCATCTTTCACATCCATATGATGTTATTGAAAATACCATGGCTTGAACAAGTCAAATCTTTATATGGAGAGAGACATCTCTGCTCTTGAGAATCTTGTCCAGGTCTTTCATAGCCATTCTGCCAAGAGCAATGCGCCATCTGATTTCTTGACTGCTTGTTGCTTCTTTATTGATAGTTGATCCAAGTAGGTTAAAGTTGTCCACGATTTCAATTTGTTCTCCTTTAACGATGAACCTGTTGATTTTGCCAGTTGTCATGATCTTTGTCTTCTTTACATTAAGGTGCAGGCCCATTTTGAGACTATGTTCTTTGATTGTGAGAAGCAAATGTTTCAGATCATCTTCACTTTCAGCCAGTAATGTGGTATCATCAGCATAGCGAAGGTTATTGATAAGTCTTCCACCAATCTTCACACCTCTGTTATCTTCATATAATCCTGTTTCTCTGATGATTTGTTCTGCATATAAATTAAACAAGTAGGGGTAAAGTATGCAGCCTTATCTTACACCTTTGCTTATTTTAAACCATTCTGTTTCTCCTTGTTCCGTTCGAACTGTTGTTTCTTGATCAATGTACAGATTGTGCAAGAGAACAATCAGGTGTTCTGGCATACCCATGCTTCTTAATGTGGCCCAGAGTTTCTCATGGTTTACATAGTCAAAAACCTTGTCATAGTTGATAAAGCACAAATTAGATATCCTTTTGGTATTCTTTAGTCTTTTCAAAGATCTATCTCACATCCGCGATGAAGTATCTCGTTCCTCGCCATTTCCTGAACCCTGCTTGCACTTCAGGTGCTTCTTGTTCCAGGTATGGTGGTTGTTTCTGTTGAATAATCTTCAGTAGAATCTTGCTGGCATGTGGAATCAGAGCAATTGTGTGATACTTTCCACAGTCAGTTGGATCACCATAGTAACATAGTAAATGACGGCAGATAAAGAGTATGGTCCATCTAGTCTGCCCATTAGATAGTTAAGTTTATTTTGATTTTATCCTGTTGCTGTAAAGGGATCCACTATGTCTGTCCCATGCCATTTTGAATTCTGTCACTGCATTTGCCCCCACCACTTCCATTGGGAGGGCATTCCAAGCATCCACTTTTTCAGTGAAAAAGTATTTCCTGACATTGCCTTTCAGTTTAGCCCCTTGCATGTTATGCCCTCTAGTTTTATAGCTTCCCTGTCTTTGGAAGAGGTTTGTTTGTTCATTATTTCTCTTTAACTATTTAAAGGTCTGAATCATATCTCCCCTATCCCTCCTCTCCTCCAGAGTGTACATATTTAGGTCTTCAAGTCTCTTCTCATAAGGCTTCTGACGCAGGCTCCAAATCATTTTGGTCGTCTTCCTCTGAACAGTTTCCAGTCTTTTTACATCCTTTGCAAGATATGGTCTCCAAAACTGAACACAGTATTCCAAGTGAGGCCTCACCAGTGACTTATTCAGTGGCATTAGTACCTCTTCCTTTTTGCTGGTAATTCCTCTTTGTTTGCAGCCCAACATCCTCCTGGCTTTTGCCACCACCTTGTCGCACTGTTTTGCCACCTTGAGATCCGCAGATATAATCACACCAAGGTCCTTCTCCTGATCCATGCACACCAACCTCTCAACCCCTATCACATACATTTCCCTTGGAGTTTTGCTTTCCAAGAGCATAACACCGCACTTCTTCGCATTAAATCTTAACTCCCAAGCATTAGACCATTCTTCCAGCTTTTGTAGATCTTTCCTCATGTTATTCACTCCCTCAGGAGAGTCCACTCTATTGCAAATTTTCATGTCATCTGCAAAAAGACAGACTTTTCCTTTCAGTCTTCAGCAATATCACTCACAAGTACATTGAACAGTGCCAGGCTCAGAACCGAACCCTGGGGCACCCCGCTAATCAACCTCCTTTCATCTGAGTGAGCTCCATTTGCCATCACCTTCTGTCGTCTGTCAGTCAACCAATTTCTGATCCAGTTCACCACCTTAGGACCCATCCCCAAACTACTGAGTTTGATAAGCCTCCTATGAGGAACAGTATCAAAGGCTTTGCTGAAATCCAGGTAGATGACATCCATTGCATGCCCCTGATCTAGTTCTCTGGTCACCCAGTCAAAGAACTCAATCAGATTTGTTTGGCAAGATTGTCCTTTGGTAAAACCATGTTGCCTTGGAACATGCAACCTGTTGGTTTTGAGAAAGTCCACTATTCTCTCTGTCAGGAGTGCCTCCATTACTTTTCCCGCCACTGAGGTAAGGCTCACATGCCTGTAGTTTACTTCTTCCCTGTCACCACTTTTGTGAAGAGGTACCTTTCTTTGGTATTGCTATAAACACAGATCTTTTCCAGTCAGTTGGCCATGATGTCTTCCAAATTTCTTGGCAGAGCTTGTAATTATGGTAACAGCTGCATCAGATTGCTGTAATACTTCTATGGGAATGCCATCAATGCCTGGTGTTTTGTTCTTTGATAAAGCTTTCAATGCTGCTTGAACTTCTTCTTTCATCACCAATGGTTCCGGATCATAAGGTACAGGTTGAAATGGCTGTTGGTCCACTTGATGTTTATCATATAAAAACTCTGTATATTCTTTCCACCTTTTCTTGATCTTCTCAGCATCATTCAACATAGAACCTTGAACATAAGAACATAAGATATGCCATACTGGGTCAGACCAAGGTCCATCAAGCCCAGTATCCTGTTTCCAACAGTGGCCAATCTAGTTCATACATACCTAGCAGTACCTTGAGCATCTTGTAATATTCCAATTTGAGGATGGAATTTTTTCTTTAACTCTCGTAGGTTTAGGAAAGTCAATCTTGTTCTTCCACTAATAGTTTCTGCTTCTATTTCCTTGCATGTGTCATTGTAATATTTTTCCTTGTCCTGTCTTGCTGCATGTTAGAAATCTCTGTTGAGTTCTGTGATTGTCTTTCTTTCTTCTCTGGCTTTAGCTTCTCTGCTTTTCTGGGCAATTTTCAGAGTTTCTTCCATCATCCATTTTGGGCATATTGGCGTTTTCATCTTTTGTAGAGACTTCTTGCTTTCTTCCAAAACAACCTTCTTGATGTCATTCCATAACTCTTCTGGAGCTCTATCATTTGTATCTAAAGCAGGCAGTCTTTAAATTCCAGTGGTATATTCTTAAGGTCATATTTTGCTGCATTCATGAGTGGTTTGCTCTTTTTCAACTTTAGCTTGAGTTTGCATACTAGTAGTTGATGATCTGTACCACAGTCAGCTCCAAGTTTTGTCTTTGCTGATGTTATAGAGCTTTTCCATCGTTGACTTCCACAGATATAGTCAATTTGATTTTTGTACAATCCATTGGGTGAAGTTCATGTGTAAGTCACCACTTGTGGTTGCTGGAAGAAGGTGTTTGAGATGAATAGGTAGTTGGTCTTGCAGAATTCTATCAGTCTTTCTCCAACTTCATTTCTGTTGCCAAGTCCATATTTTCCAACCACTTTGCCGCCTTCTTTGTTGCCAACTTTTGCATTCCAGTCACCCATAACTATCAGGATATCCTGTTTGCATCTTCTGTCAATTTCAGCTTGAATTTGTTCATAGAACTCTTCAATTTCATTCTCTTCTGCAACTGTTGTTGGGGCATATACTTGAATTAGTGTTGATAGGCATTCCCCGTAGATGAATAGAGATTAAGCGTTCACTGACCGCATTGTATTTCATTAGAGATCTTGCAAGTTTCTTCTTTATTATAAATTGAACACCATTTCTTCTTTGTCTTTCATTTCCAGCATAGTAGACCATGTAATCATCTGATGCAAAGTGCCTGATGCCAGTCCATTTCAGTTCGCTGACACCCAACAGATCAAGTTGTACATATTACATTTCATTCTTGACCACCTCCAACTTCCCTTAGGTCATGCTTCGTATGTTCCATGTTTTAATATGTAAGACATATTTACAACTTCTGACTCTCATTTCATGCACAGCTACATCAGCAGTCAGACATCCCGAGGGCTTTGATCCAACCACATCATAAATGCTGGCTTTACTCTGAAAAATCTTCAGCTCTTCCCCAGTAGCTAGTTGAGTGCCTTCCGACCTGGGGGTCTCATCTTCTAGCACTATAGTGCATTTTGTTTTGTTGTGACTATCCATTGGGTTTTCATGGCAAGATACAGAAGTAGACTGCTGGGCCTTTCCTTCATGCAGTTTAAGTTTAGTGTTGTTGCTGTTGTCACAAAAATGTGATCCTCCGCCATCAACACTGTCCCATTCTGCTGCTGCCCAGATGGGTGGTTTGTCTTGGTCTGGCACCTCAGCTGAGACCTATCCATCTTGGGAAACCCTGCCAGTAGTTAAACTACTGATAGCTTAGCCCTCAGCATCACTGATGCACACAAGCCCTCACAGCACAACAAGCTGCAAACCAAGTGAGGGGACATCAAAATAGGAAATTGGAAAGGTGATGGAGGACAATCCATATGGAAGAATTGCAAATTGTTTATAAAAATCATGTGAAGGTTTACCATGCTAAAGCAAGACAAAGATTTTTGCAGCTAAGTTATCTTCCTCAGGAGTGGAGGAGTAGCCTAGTGGTTAGAACATTGGTTTGGTAACCAAGTAACCAGGGTTCAATTCCCACTAACACGCCTTGTGGCCTTGGGCAAGTCACTTAACCCTTCATTGCCTCAGAAGAAAGGCCTGGCAATCTACTTCTGGTTACACTGCCAAGAAAACCCAGGAGCTTCTGGGTCTCCAGGAGTCAGCATTGACTCAAAGGCACACATTGCATTGCATGTCTTCCTCAAGCATCAACAATCCTGATCACATCCATATCTGTAATATGTGGGACATTTATGACCCAACTAGTGAGTATAGTGGTTGCTAGCAGTGAGGTTACTGTAAAACAAAGTTGGGAAAAAACACTATCCTGAATGTGACTGGACCCCTCAGCATGCAATGTTGAAAATTAGGGGGCGAACAGTAGGGAAGATGTGCAAAACAGTAATATGTGCCATGGGGATCATTAATGAGACAAAAATATGTGTCAAATAAAAAGCAAGTCATGTCTAAAACATGCATAATACTGTAAAATCAAAATGAGGTTTTGGGGGACCCCACAATATTCCATAAATCACAGAAAACCATTTCCACTGAGGGACAGGTTAAATCGAAAGACTTGTACAATGTCATAAGAACAAGCTGGGGTCTATGGTTTTCTGTGATTTAGGACCAATCACTCGCAGTTTTAGCTATTTATTCAGTTTTTTTAGTTATTCATGTACCCTTTGGATATTCCTTCCCTGAGCTCACATTTGGGTTTTGATTGCTTCTTTGATTTGAGTTCCACATTTCATCTTTGCCGGCAAATAAGGAACATCGGTCAGTCATCCTCTTATGGAATATTGTGGGGTCCCCCAAAGCCTCATTTTGATTTTACAGTATTATGTATGTTTTTAGACATGACTTGCTTTTTATTTGACACACATTTTTGTCTCATTAATGGTCCTGCAATACTGTTGGTATCCTGCTGTCCATCGGTATGAAATGCATTACTACGTTGTGTCCTTTAATCATCGAGACAATTTTTATTTTATTTTATTATTTCCCCTTCTGGGTTTATTTCACACTGACTGTACAGGTCATGGTAGCACAACCTATTCAGTTCAGTATAGTGCACAGTACTGTTTTGTCCGGTAGTGTTCCCTGATGGTTCTTTTTAGCTTTGTCTTCATTTTTATGGCACTTATTTTGTGTTCTCATTTCTTTATATTTTTTATTACTTCATTGTTTTTATTTAACAATGCGAGATCAGTTCACTCTTGACCCTTGACCTTTTGGCACGCATTGAGTCTGGCATTTAAATAGCATCCGTTACGCACTGACGGCTTCTTTTCCTCTGTAATAGATTGAGGCACAGTTGCGGCATTATTTGTTCGGTAAGACTTTTAATCTCTTGTTTAAGTTTTTTAAAAAAGCTAAAAAAGGTTCAGTTGTAATTGTTCATCCCTCTGTTGTAGCGGTGTTACCGGTTTACCATTCTGAAGGCTTTAATTAATTCATTAGCGGTACAACACTACTGTACCTACAATTTCTTTTTGCCTCCCTCACGTTGGTTTCGCACAGTTGTCTATTATACTCATACTCCCATTTGGTCCTCCTCATCTCTTTCCCTTCTTTTTCTGGTGGAAATCTTCATTTGGCAATATTGGTTGATCACCATATTTAGGTCCTTTACTAGGCAAGCTTCCTCAGGACAATATGGTTTTATTTTTTGTTAATATTGCATGCACAATTTTATTTTTTTAATTCTATTTATTTGGCTATACATGTTATCATTCTGTTTTATTGTCTTAGTTTTCATATTGATTTTGATATGATTAAACTTTAAGTTTTATGTTTTATTTTATTTCTCTATATTTGTATTCACATATGCATGGATTGGTGCAAGTATAATTGTTTTCAATGTTTATTATTTATTTATGTTCTTATTGTATTTTGTCGAGGTTTGTCTCCCCTGAAGAAGGCCTTTGTGGCTGAAACACGTTGGGGCTCAATAAAAAACCTGCTTTTACCACCAGTTTGTGTACCAGCTCCTTTGTCCACAATATTATGTTGCAGGTACTTGTGCTCTTCTTTTGGTTGTTCGGGGACTAGGATATGGTCTAGTTTACCTCAGCATGCATTTATCATCAGTATTTGTCTTGTATGCATCAGCAAAGTACTGTCAGTGAGCACACAGCATAGGAGATGCATGTTTTAACAGCGGAGGTGTGGCCAGCTCAGAGACAGGCATGATCGCAGATGTGTATTGTTACAGAATACAGTGAGCAGGGGCACGTCCAAAACTTGATTCCTGTTTACCCGTATCTTCTGCTATTGCTGGAAACATGTTTCTCTACTCTACTATATGGCCTGTGCCTGTATCCGTGCATGGGCCTCGCACCCTGATTCATGCATGGGCCTGCTGAACAGCATGTTGGATTTGCTGCGCTGGCCAGAAACGCAGATGCGTCTATACCCATGTCTTCAGAATTGGATCGGAATCGCACCCATATCCGATTTAAACGTTTCCACATTTGCTAGCCGCCTATATGGAATCTGGCTCCAATTGTTCATTTGCCTTTTTTAGGCAACTTAATTGAGAAGGAAGTATGTTGTTAACTGACTGATTTTTATTGAAGAATTTCATGTGCTAGCAGAGTCAATCAGGATTTTGTATGGGACATGGCCCAGGAACAGCACTCGTATGACAAATTTTTGTTCCATGGACTAGATAGGAGCCACAATTGTCTATTGGTTTCCTTGGACCTGATGTCTACCTTTGACACTGTGGACTATGATCTTTTGCTATTGAGACTGTAGACCAATGGTGTCATATGTGGAGCATTGGCCTAGTTTTGGTCATTTTTGATGGGCCCTTCTCAGAGGATCTTATTAGGGGAGGTCCTCATTAGGGGATTTTGTTGTTCTAATGCCTGGACCACTGAGTCTATAGTATCTCCAATTCTGTTTAATTTATATTTCCAGCCACTGTCAAGCCTTATTCAAGTGATTGGAGTCCAAAACATTACATATGCAGAAATATTTCTTTACAGAAAGAATGGTAGATACATGGAATAGTCTCCCAGTGGAGGTGGTGGACATGAGAACAGTATCTGAATTCAAAAAAGCATGGGACAAACACAGAGGATCTCTAAAGGAAAAAAGGGGCCTATAGTAGTAGTTGATATGGAAGAGCAGACTAGATAGGCTATATGGTCTTTTTCTGCCATTATGTTTCTATGTTTGGTGAATTGAGAGAGGGTAGGGATGATGACGTTGCTTGACTGAATAACTGAGCTATTGTTCAGGCATGGCTGGTAGCTATCGGTGAGAACATTGAGAGGTTTTGGGTGTGGCAACCAGCTTTTTTTGTCTTCGTCAAGTGGTAGTATAATTGAACATTTGTTGTTTGCATTCTTATCTGAAAGTGTTTCTGATGATGTAGTGGGAGATCATTTTGCATCCAGTGATCACCAGATGGTGTGGTTCAGTATTAGGACTAGGGCTGTTAGAATCCATTCAAAGGTGAGGATCTCAGACTTTAGGAAGACTAACTTTGCCAAGATGGGCCAATACCTCAGGGAATCGTTAGCGGGATGGGAACAGCTGGGGGATGTAGAAAAACAGTGGGCAAAACTGAAAGGGGATATTTTAAGGGCAACCAACCTTTTTGTTAAAATGGTAAATAAAGGTAAAAGAAAAAGGAGACTGCTATGGTTTTTGAAAGAAGTAGCTGAAAAAGTGAAGATAAAGAGGAAGGCCTTCATGAAATTCAAGAGATCACAGAGAGAGGAAGACAGGCATCTATATTTGGAAAAACTTAGAGAAGCTAGCAAAGTAGTCAGGAAAGCAAAGATTCAAAAAGAGGAGGAAATAGCCAATGCAATAAAATAGGGGGATAAGACATTTTTCAGATATGTTAGTGAGAAGAGGAAGGGCAAAAGTGGTATTGTCAGACTCAAGGTTGAAGGGGAGGAATATGTAGAAGCTGATGAGGATAAAGCGGAATTGCTTAACAAATATTTCTTTGTGTTCACAGATGAAGAACCAGACCAGCACCTCAGAAAACACCCACAAACAGGAACAGAAGTGAGAGACATCTTAAAGAATTTTCAGAAGACTGGGTTTGTGAGAAACTAGCTCAACTTAAAGTAGTCAAAGCGATGGGACCGGATGGGATACACCCTAGAATACTGAGGAAACTTGGGGACATTCTAGCAGCTCCACTGACTGACCTTTTCAATGCCACATTGGAGTTGGGAGTGGTGCCAAAGGACTGGAGAGAGGCTCATGTGGTCCCTTTTCACAAAAGCATAAGTAAGGATGTGGTTGAAAATTACAGGCCGGTTAGTTTAACTTCGGTGGTGAATAAAGTTTTGGAAGCGCTGCTGAAAGAGAAAATAGTGAGGTTTCTGGAGTCCAGCAGATTACAGGATCCGAGGCAGCATGGATTCACCAGAGGCAGGTCTTGTCAGACAAATCTGATTGATTTCTTTGACTGGGTGACCAGGGAGTTGGACCGAGGGAGAGCCCTAGATGTGGTGTTTTTAGATTTCAGTAAAGTCTTTGACATTGTTCCTCACAGACGACCTATAAACAAACTGAGCACCCTAGGGATGGACCCTAAAGTTATGGCTTAGGTTCGAAATTGGTTGAGTGGGAGGTGACAAAGGGTACAGGTAAATAGAGCTCACTCTGAGGAGAAGGAGGTTACCAGTGGTGTGCCCCAGAGATCTGTCCTTGGTCCAATTCTTTTTAACATATTTGTTAGTGATATAGTGGAAGGGCTGTCGGATAAGGTTTGTCTCTTTGCTGATGATAGCAAAATCTGCAATAGATTAGACACCCAGGAAGGTATAGATAACATGAGGAGGGATATAGCTAAGCTTGAAGACTGTTCTAGAATTTGGTAGCTGAGATTTAATAGTAAAAAATGCAAGATAATGCATTTGGGCTTCAGCTATTCAAGGGAGCAATATAGTATAGAGGGTGAAGTACTTTTGTACACTAAAAAAGAGCAGGAGCAAGGCGTGGTTTGTGTCTGATGATCTTAAAGTAGCTAAACAGGTAGAAAAGGTGACAGCAAAAGCTAGAAGGATGTTTGGATGCATAGGGAGAGGAATGGCCAGCAGAAAAAGGAGGTGATAATGCCTCTGTATAAGTCTTTGGTGCAACTCATTTGGAGTATTATGTGCAATTCTGGAGACCACACCTTCAAAAGGATATAAACAGGCTGGAGTCAGTGCAGAGGGTGGCTACTAAAATGGTTAGTGGTCTTCATTATAAAGCATATGAGGACAGACTTAAGGATCTTAATATGTACATATTCGAGGAAAGGCGGGATAGAGGTGATATTTTTATTTATTTATTTATTTAACAATCACTTATATACCGCACTTTCCCAAGGATCAGGTGCGGTTTACAAAAAACAAAGATAAAGGACAGAGTGATATAATTACTGTTCTTTTTACATGAAACATAAGCTAACATCAGCGAACTATGTACAGAAGGCATATGCCTTAATATGATATGAGTGAGACGTTTAAATACCTCCGTGGCATAAATGCACAGGGGGGAGAGCCTCTTTCAATTGAAAGCAAGCTCTGCTGTGAGGGGACAAGGGATGAGGGTGAAAGGGGATAGATTCAGGAGTGATATGCGGAAGTATTTCTTTACGGAAAGAGTGGTGGATCCATGGAATAGTCTCCCAGTTGAGGTGGTAGAGATGAGGACCGTATCTGAATTCAAGAAAGCATGGGACCAACACAGAGGATCTCTAAAGGAAAAAAGGAGACTGTTGTAGTAGCTGATATGGAAGGACAGACTAGATAAGCCATGTGGTCTTTTTTTGCCATCCTGTTTCAATATTTCATGATTTTGTTACAGTAGCCCATGCTTTTGTGACATCTCAGTTGGACTATGGTAACTTGCTTGCCAAATAGCATGATTACAGTGAGCCCAAAAAATGGCCACCTGAATTTTAATGGATAAGTCTGCAAAAGATCATGTTTGATCTATAGTTAGGAGTCTGCATTGGTTTTTAAAATTCTGATGTGGATTTACAAAATTTTGCATGAACAAGCTCCCTCTTATTAAGCAAAATGCTCCCACTAGGACCTTGTGTTCTACTCAACAAGGCCCGTTAGTAGTCCCCTCTGTTCCTACAACACCTCTGTTCCTGTGACAACTAAACACCAAGCCTTTCCTTACATGGGCACTACTATTTGGAATCCGTTTCCCCTGGAGATCAAACTGAGTGAATCTCTGTTTTCCTTCCACAAACTCTACAAATCTTGGTTATTTTTAAGTGCTTATTCTTAGTTTTAAATTGTGGTTTTGTAATCAGATTTTTTTCTTAAGTTTTGTGTTTAGTTTTTTGTTTTATTCTGTATGGATGATATATTTCATTGTATGTTTATTGTTTATTGTAAATTGCTCTGAAGCTGTAGTGGGACACATGATCTATACAAATAAATCAATAAACTGAAAGAAGAACGGTATTGTGCCCTGCTGGTGGCTGAGGTCTCTATTATAAACATACTGTTCTCATAATTGTGAAAATTATTGAGAAGCTATGGCATAATAAGACAAAATCTGTGCTAACTGTATTGAGTGCCGCTGGCCGCCTGATTTAAAAAACCTTCCAAGTGCATTGTGTTATGCCACAGTACTATACTACTAGTTATCATTTACACAGCGCTACAAGGCATATGCAGCTCTAGAAATATACAATCTATGCTAGGCAGAAACACAACAGAGAGGGGACTAAAGAAAGTCTTGAGACACAGAAGTAATTACAGGAGAAAATAGGATCCTGATCAACAAGTAGCCTCGAAGAGGAGGGGATTTAGCCTGCATTTGAATAGGGACAGAGATGGAGCCTCAGAGAGTCTGCTCCAGGCAGCAAGATGGAAAGAATGCAGCTTGGATTTGCCTGATAAGTGGCGTTCCTGAAGAAGGATGTAGGGAGATATAAGAGAGGAGAGGTAATGAGGAACAGCACAATGAAGGCACTTGTAGGTCAGTAGAAGTCTGAACTGGATGAGGAAACTGATAGGGAACCAGTGAAGTGACTTTAGGTGAGGGGTTACATGAGCATAGCACAATAAACGTATTAAACTTAGAATTAATAGTAAATCTAAGAGTCTGAGATAATCTACAGCATACCCTAGTTCAGGAGCGTGATTTATTCCTGTCATGTGCAAACTGAAATAATTTGCAAATATTGTCCAGAGTGAAAAAGTTTGTTTATTGATATTGTACTCATTCATCCCAAACACATAAACTGATGAAAAAAATCTGCATTCATCAGGTAGAAGAAATTAAACAGCACCTGACAATTTTCACTAAGCTCCCCTCTAAATATTAACTAAATGTTATGTACTATTCACTGCATTACCATGTCTCCATTTGCATATGCAGAATATCACAAGAAACCTGTAAATGGGCAGAAAGGATGATCAGTTTTCGATTACCGAAAGACTTAATCCAATTTATTCAAGCCAAGATTCTGTCAATGATGCTCTCAGATTAGAAAACAGAAAGCTTTGCAAAAGACCATGCAGTAAATAATGAAACGACCTGCAGTGCAGCAAACGCCGAAGGGAGTTCCCTCGCCCCCAAGATTTGTCATGACAATCAGAGAATAAATATGCGCATACATTGATGACTGCCAAAGGAAAAAGACCTGCACCAAGTTTTGTCTGCTTTTTCCACGGGTAGTCATTTTAGGCAGAAGTAAGGGTCTGATTTTGATTATTCAAAACTATACATGTATCTCCCAGCCGCATCCCACCATGAGCATGACTCCTGTGCCCCGCAGGCACCATAAAAGTAGGTTTGCTATAAGACAGCATGAAGGCTTTTATGTCTATATAGAATGGGCAATAGTCGCCTAGCCCATTTCTATGGGCAGTACAGTGCTTTAGCTATGGGACTGGGTTTCTAGCACAGTAATTATTAGATAAGTATTGGGACTGCCGATTTCATCAGGTATCAGTATTACGCAAAATCTATGTGCTACACTAAGCAATCTGAACTCCAGGATACTCTTGGGGAGACAGTCACATATGAATTTATCAATAAACTACTATTACATTTTTACATGAATAGAATTATCATAAAAGGTGGTTACTGGTAATCTGTTTAGGGTAAAAGGATTCATTCTGCTAGCCAGCCTGCAGCTCCGAATGCATCCTTACTTTAACTTTTGAGATGAGCTTGTGTCTATCTCTCTGAAACCTGGGCTAATTCTAAAAAAAAGCATGGACAAGGTCAGACCGTAAAACTGTCAGAACTTCCCTAAGTTCCTTTTCAGCACTCTTGGGTGTATCCCATCTGGCCCCAAGTTTAGCAGAGAGTGGCAGTCCCAGCATGTACAAAATGAAATAAATAAAAAATTATAAATTTATTACAAAAGCAGACATATACAAACATAAATATCCATACAAAGCATGAATATTCATAAAAAGCCCAATATGTTTTGACCAAAGCTTGCAGCAGGGGTGTCTTCAAAATGCAAACAACAAAGTAGTATGGTTTTGATGATATCCTACCATCTCACTGAAATATCTCACCATGTTTCTGGAAAAACACTGGTTGTAACAATACCTGCTGAAGGGTGTCCAACCCCACACATGAGAATAAAATCTCACTTTACAGGTCACTCCTTCCAAAATACATAAAAAGTGAGTCCATCTGCAGTGGCCACAAAGAGCTAGCATGATGATCTGGCGCACAACGCATGGCAAACATTTGGGACCTGCCACTCCTTGTTTGCTATTTATATCCCTGTGGTAGTTTGACCTACTTTCAGTCTACACGTCTCCTCATGAACACAGTCGTTTGAAAATTGTTCAACTTGTTTTAAGTTTAATATTGATTTTCCTTTATTTGTTATAGAATCTCTCATATACATTGTTTAGAATACATTTTTGTCAAGTCTTGAGCTACTACATCGATGAAACATTTCTTAGACTATTGCCCCTTTTTTATTCAGACGTGTCTCCTTTCCATTTTAGAGTTATCATGGAGTTTATCTATTAATGGATGAGGCAAAATGAATTAGCTTAATATTTAGAGGGTACATTCAAAAGCATTTTAGAGGGTTGGCAGACGTGCTAACTGGCTAAAAAACGGTCAGTCTGCTATTTAGTGCCACTGAATATGCCCACAGACCATGTAAAAAATGCAAAGTTAAAACTGGGGCAGTCTGTGTGTGGATTGGGACAATATTAAACCGCTAACTGGATAGCTTAATAGGTTAAAGTTAGGACAGATGAATGGTTGTCCTAACTTTAACCGGTTAGCAGCTGGATATCAATACTAACCAAATACTCTCACTGATGTCCAGCAAGTCCGGATATTCCACGGCAGAAACCGGAAATGTTCCCCGCGGACTATCTGGCTTTTATTCTAGTAGTGGTGGCACTTTAACTAGCCTGTTGATGCAGGTCATGGGGCCCATGGAGTAAGTGCGCGCCCTCTACACTAACTGCAGGCATTTGCTGACCACTCCCCTGACACATTAGTGTCTGAGTTTTGCTCCGATTGTGCAGTAAGTGTATAAAGTTACTGCACGCTAGCAAACAGACACCTTCATATTTTAAGTATAGAAATATACTGGTTTGACCAGATTATTTTTATATAGAGTATGCATAAGACATAAGAAATGCCATACTGGGTTAGACCAAGATCCAGTAAGCCCAGTGTCCTGGTTCCAGCTGTGGCCAATCCAGGTCACAAGTACATGTCAGGTTCCCAGAAAGGCACACAGGTTCCCCGATGCTTGCCCCGGGGCAAGCAGTGGATTTCCCTGGTCCTCTTTAATAATGGTTTATGCACCTTTCCTCTAGGAACTTCTCCAAAACCTTTTAAACCCAGCTACACTAGCAGCTCTTACTACATCCTCCAGTAACGAATTGTAGAGTTTGATTACATGTTGAGTGAAAAAATATTTTCTCTTATTATTTATTTAAAGTCTTTTCTATACCGCGCTCTTCAAAATCAGCTCGGTTTACAGATAACAGTAGCTTTGTCCCGACACGGGTAACACCCGTAATGGACTTACAGATAACAGGGTATTCAACTTGGATTAACTGGGGGAACTATATACAAGCTTTGGGCTACAGTGTTTTACAATTCTAGTAACTATATACATGCTCTAGCTGGGGTCTGGTAGTGCTATCGTGGCACTCGGTGCTTGTATAGTAGAAAATTTGGTGTGCGTGTCTTGGTGGGTGCTGTTATGTGGTTGTTGTGTAGAGCCATAATTCTGCAGGAAGAGGTGGTGTTTTAGTGCCTTCCTGAACTGAGTAATATCCGTGATTGCCCGGATGTCGGGTGGGAGGGCATTCCAGTCTTGTCCTCCCGCCCGAGGGCATTATTAGCTTCATTATGTGCCCCCTAGTCTTTCTGCTTTTTGATGGAGTAAACAACCAATCTATGTTTACCTGATCCAATCCATTCATCAATTTATAGACCTCTGTCATATTTTCCCTCAGCCATCTCTTTTCCAAGTTGAAGAGTCCTAACCTTTTAACTTTTCCTCGTAGAGGTATCCTTCCATCCCCTTTACCATTTTGGTGGCTCTTCTCTGTATTTATTTATTTATTTGTAAGTCTTTTATATACTGCCACTTCCCAAGATCAGTGGCGGTTTACATCTAACAATAAGAAATACATAGAACAGCGCATTGATAAACAGGTACAATGAACAGTAGTCAGAACTAAAATACAAGTAGTATAAGCATAGTTTGCAACTATTTACAGGTTTTTACAATATTTATAAATATCTGTACCTTTTCTAATAAAGTTATATCCTTTTTAAGATACGGCAACCAGAATTGCACACAATATTCAAAGTGCAGTCGCACCATGGAACAATACAGAGGCATTATAATATCCTTTGTTTTATTTTCCATTCCTTTCCTTATCATACCTAGCATTCTATTTGCTCTCTTGGCCGCCGCTGCACACTGGGCCAAGGGTTTTAACATGTTATCCACAATGATGCCTAAATCCTTTCCCTGGGTGGGTGGTTCCTAATGTGGAACCTTGCATTGTGGAACCATAGTTTGGGTGGTTGTTTCCTAAGTGCATAACTTTACATTTGTGCACATTAAATTTCATCTTCCATTTGGATGTCCAGTCTTCCAATTTCTCAAGGTCCTCTTGCAACTGTTGACAATGGTCTTGTGTTTTAACAACTTTGAATAAATGAATGGCCGCGGAGCCACGTACCCGCTGGACATGGGTAACCGGGGGAGGCGGCGCGGGGAGCCCTTTCCAATGGCGGGGTACTGGCGAGAGGGAGGAGTGGAGGTGGGGGGGAGAGGGTAGGAAGTGAGGTACAGGCGGCATCCTTTGAATCATTTGGCTCCCGGGCGTGATGGAGGTGTGCGGGAGCCAATGAGATGCCGAGCTTAGAGGCAGAGGGAGCTGGGAGCCAGCTGGTGAAATAGTGTTTTGGCGAGTGGCAGGAGGACAAGACGGCTTGACGACTTTGACGGCTTCGTCGATCTGTGCGGTCCGAAGAGTAGTTGCGGGAGCGAAGGAACGGGAGTCTCGGCGGGGCAGGAAGCAGGTGGACGGCGGGGCGAATCCCGGAATGGGTGGGGAAGATAAGGAGAAGTCGAGAGCACGTGGAGTGCGGAGCCAAGGCGAGAGCGCAGTGCGGCAAAGCAGGGAGGTACCGGTAGCCAGCACAATAAAAAAAGAAAAATAATTAAAAAAACAAAGAAAACAAAGGGGTAGTTGATTGCAGGCAGCAGTGATGCCTGGCAGAGTTGGGGGAAGGGGGTCTGGAGGACCGGGAAGGGCGTGAGGTGTGCAGGCCTCATCCACATGGGGGAGGGGGGCTGGGGGTTTGGGAAGATCACACAGCGGGCAGACCTCCTCCACACGAGCTGTGCCGGGGCAGGGTAGGGGGTGTGGTGGGAGTAGACGGAGGTCGGCTAGGGCTGGGTTACCCAGTGTGAGCCAAGGTGGGACAGTGCACTCAATTCAGAGAGGCAGGGGGGGATAATGGAGAGGGAAGGTGGGGGGCATAGAAAAGGGGTTGGGGGGGGAGCAGGTTGCGCGGGGGTTAGCGAAAGCGAGAATAATGTGCCTGGGGAGGGGAATGCTTCTGCACCAGGCAGCAGGGGAGGGGGGAAGTGTGCAGGGGATGGGTGGGGGGGAAGGAGGGGTTGTTATCAGTGGATGGGGTTGCCGGGGGGGGGGGGGTGATGGATTTGGGGTAGGAGGGGGATGAGGCCGGGGCAGTTTGGAAGGCCAGAGCCATGCAGGGCAGTGGGGGTGGCCGGTGATGACAGGGGGCTTCTACCCGGCAGCGTGGGAACACTGGCATGAGGGAGAGCAGGGATCATCCAGGGCAGTGGCTAGGGGCGTGGCAGTCTCCTTGGCCTCCAGCAGTCCCCCCCTCGGCGTTTTTCTTTTTACCCCCACAGGTACTGGAAGCATGGCAGAGGCCTGGAAGAATAGCATCCAGTCAAATACCAGGAGGCAGTACGGAGGGCAGATCGGCAAGGATGAGCAAGCGGATGGAGGTGGCAGCTGGGGGTCCAGACAGTGTGCCTTTGGGTCGTGGAGAACGACAGAAGCCAAGAGGCGAGCAAACAGGAGCGGAGCCCAGGATGCCAGTGGCCGGTGAGTTATCTGAGGGGCAGGAGGAAGGAGTGCGGATGGGGATTTGCAGGGGGGGGGGAAGGCACGAAGGAAGAAGAGGCATGCATGTTGGCAACGTCACAGTTCGGAGTCCTCTTCTTCGTCGGAGGAGGATGCTTCGTCGGCCTCGTCGGGGGCGGCTCGGGCGGTGGGCACTGGCAGGGTGGGGTCCGGGGGGGAGGGCAGCTATGCTAGCCTCATTCGCCGAATTATGGGAAGGCGTGCCACGGAAGCTGCGTAGGAAGATTCGGAAAAGGCGCTACATTGACATCTTTCGGCTGTTGGAGGGTAGGAAGAGGTCGGGAGAGAGTAGAAAGAAGAGGAAGGAGGACGAGAAGGTTGGGAGAGTCAGAAAGGTGACGCGTAATGTCCTCAACTGGACGAGAGCCTTCTTGTGTCTGGCCAGTGTGTGGGGTCATCATAATCCGGAGCATCACGGATGCTATCTTAGAGGCAGCGCAGACACATGAGGGTAGGGCATGGCTCAACTATGATGAGAAGTTCCGGGATAAAATGGAGGAGAATAAGTCATTATCCTGGGGGGAGACAGGATATTAATTTATGGCTAACACAAATGTCAGTATGGGTGGGGGCCGGGGGAGGGAGTGGTGCTAAGACTGGGGCAATGGGAGGGACAGTGATGGAGCGGTCCTTTCGAACAGGGGGGCCTTCGCCCCTACAGCGACTGGCCAGTGGCGGGGGGGATGGGTGACATCTGCTGGCGATTTAACAAAGCGTCGTGTCCATTTCCAGACTACAAGTTTCGACACGCTTGCTCTATCTGTAATGGAGGACACGCGGTAGTCAAGTGTGCTAAAAAAGGTCCAGTTCCTCCCACCCCTTTGGGCTCCAAGCAGCAATGAACTGATGAGCTTGGGCTTGATACCGATACGGTGGGAGGCATTACAGCCGTGGCTCGAGTGGTATCCACAAAAAAAGGACAGGGAGTTGCTGGGAAAGGGGTTCAAAGAGGATTTTGTGATACCTGCGGAGGGGAAGGGCATACTGGGACAGGTTCGGAATTCAGCCTCTGTGCGGCGTTTTGCTAACATCGTGAGGAAAAAGTTGCGGGTAGAGTTAGAGTTGGGCCGGATTGCAGAGCCATTTGCGGTGGCACCGTTTGTGGACTTTGTGGTTTCCCCATTGGGAATCATAGCAAAAAAGAGCCCGGGAAGTTCAGGCTGATTCATAACCTATATAGCCCAGCGGGAGCATCAGTGAACGATCACATACCGAGGGCGTTGTGTACGGTTCGTTACGCTTCCTTTGATGTGGCCGTGGACTTGGTGAGAAGCTGTGGTCCCGGGTGCCTGCTGGCTAAGGTGGACATTGAATCTACTTTTTGGTTACTCCCGGTTCATCCATCATCGTTTCACTTGTTGGGATTCCATTTTGAGGGGCAGAGTTATTTTGATAAATGTATGCCGATGGGTTGTTCGATTTCCTGTGCATATTTTGAAAAAAATCAGTACCTTCCTGCATTGGGCGGTGGTAGAGAGGTTCGGATGCACGAATGTAGTGCATTACCTGGATGACTTTCTGTTTGTGGGGGAGGCTGAGTCAGAAAAATGCCAGAGGTTACTGAAAGGATTCGTGGAATTGGCCCGGGACTGGGGTTTCCCATTGGCTGCAGAAAAAATGTAGGGCCCGGCGACGTGTATCATGTTCCTAGGCGTGGAGCTGGACACGGGGGCAATGGAGGCCCGATTGCCAGTGGAAAAGGTGGGCCGTCTGCACACGTTAGTGGCCAATGTACTGGGTTCGCGCAGGATAACGCTGAAGGAGATGCAGGCATTAATTGGTTTGTTGAATTTTGCTTGCAGAGTGATTCTGATTGGTCACGTGTTTTTGCAGCAATTAGCGGCGGCTACAGTGGGAGTGAAAAAGCCTCATCATATTCGGCTGACAAAGGAACTGCGGGCTGATTTGGGGGTGTGGACGGTGTTTTTGGAAGAGTTTAATGGAATGACGGTCCTGAGGGAGGCGGAGATTTCCACTTTCCACCTGCAGCTGTTCACTGATGTGGCGGGGGGGCTGGGACTGGGGATTTATTTTGGGGGTGTGAGGTGTGTGCAAGCCTGGCCGCAGGTGTGGCGTTAGGAGGGATTAACAGCAAACATAGCATTTTTAGAGCTGTTTCCAATGTTGGTAGTGTTGGAATTGTGGCCGGACAGGTTGCGCAATCGTAAAGTAGTATGGTGGTGTGACAATGAGGCGGTATTTAGTGTGGTTAACAGATATGCGCCGCGTTGCCTCCAGGTAGCGGCGTTGATGAGAGAGTTAGTGCTCGCATGTCTACGTTTGAATGTAGTAGTTAGAGCCTGGCACATTTCAGGTTGTACTAACAGAATTGCAGATGCTCTTTCCCATTTCAAGTGGAACCTGTTTCAGACTCTCGCACCAGAGGTGGAATTTGAGAGAGCGATGGTCCCGGACCACTTATGGCAGATTGGCCTGAAGAAATGATGACTTTGCTGCGGAGTTCAGTGTCGCTGGCGACCTGGGTGGCCTACCGACGGGGATTTAGCAAGGTGGTGGACTTCTTGAGAGCCCATGGATGGCAGTGTGGAAGGGAGTCTGATCAGCTCTTGGTCAATACGTGGTGGCAGCCAAGTTGGGGGGGGGGGGTATCTAGAGCTACGGTGCGTATGCATTTGGCGGGGTTTGCTTTCTTCGCCAGAGCGTTTGGTTGGAGCATCCAGATTGGGGGGTTTCTGACTTGCTGGCTATTGCAGGGCTGGGAGAGGTCCTGCCCCACCCAGAGTGATGGCAGACAACCGATTACACATGTGCTGCTGGTGCGGTTGTGTGCTGCTTTGCCCATAGTTGCAGTTTCGAAGTATGAAGTTACCCTGTTTCAGGCGGTGTTCTGCATGGCGTTTTTTGGGGCATTTCGCTTCGACGAGCTGGTGGCGGAATCTAGTAGGACAAGGAAGGGTGGGGGGATGCACCATCAGCATGTGCGCATGGGGGGTTGGGAGCTCAGGCTATGGTTGACCCGATCTAAGATGGATCAGCAGGGAAAGGGAACATGGGTGGTGATGAGGGCGGTGGAAGGGTCTTCCACCTGCCTGGTCACAGCAATGCTAGCGTACTTGAGCGTTGTAATGTTGCTATTACTCCACAGCTAGAGCTTGTGGATATAAGCAGCCTGATTCCTTATTCAGTTAGTAAAATGGTGCTTGGGGAAAGCACTGCCTTCTGGGAGTTGAAGTTTTTTTCACTATTTGAAATAAGGCGAGTTGTGGAGCTCAAGTGTTCAGGCAAATAACAGGATTTTAATTCCCCTTCCCACACGGTTTTACAAATGGAAAATAAAGAACAAAGCCATACAATTTCTGGCGTGAAATAATATAAGAATGTAACTCAACAGCTTCTTATATCAACATCACTATATTCCAACATAAAGAGCACTTCTGTTCCAAAACCTTTGGTGCTGTTTCCTTTAGCTGCTACCGGCAGCTCTCTCTCTCTGCACAGCTTAAACTTATTATACTGGTTTTATCTTCTCAGACACAGACATTGTACAGTCCATTGACTCAATAGGCAGATATTCTACAGATGGCTCAGTTTCCATCGGTTCATACTGACTCTCAGTTGGAAATGTCTGCAATTGCTTACAAGGTGTTTCCAAGCACACACCTGTTCCTTCAGCAATAGACTTTTCCCCATAGCCTTCTGCTACACACGGCTTGTAATTGCCACAGTGTTCACCACATGGAAAGCCCCACCCTTCCGGGCTAATATCAGAGCACTTCTTAAAAACAGCTTTACTTTTATACCACTCAGCCTACCTCTTGGCTTCCTTATGAGTGATTCCTTCTGCTTTCCAGGATCAGCTACAGCTGTAAGCCTTGGAGTTTCTACGTGCACACAAGTCTGCCTTCTTGGTACATTCCCCTTATAGCTGCCTTTTACCCACGGCAATAAACCTGGGCGGATTGTACCTTGCTCCTTTGCACGGACTTTCTGCTCGTCTCCTGTGCTGACTTCCCCTTCTGAGTTAAAGGTCAGAGAATCCTGTTACCATGAATTCCTCTGTGTCTTCACTCTCAAGCAAATCCTCTGTTTCTCGTGACTGCTTTCCTCGTGGCTGTGCTCTCAGCTGGCCTTCCAACTCTGCTTCCCCATGTGCTTCCAGATCTGCCGGCTCATGTGCTTGCTCCCTTCCTAATGAGCTTCTCTTAAATCTCTGGTTTTCTGGGTTTAACCTGACCACTCCTTTCAACAGGTGTCCAGCCTTAGCTCGTGATTGCTGAGCTGAACTGCAGCAGGGGCGTGTTTTCCTCTTCTCTAATCTGCTTTGTCTGTGGTTTCCCTGGAAACCAGGAGCCATGTGCACTTGTTTACTTCCCTTAACTGAAGCTGAATCCTGCACTTTATCACTCTCTAAGGGATCTGAGGGACCTTCTACACCACAGTGTGCGTCCGAGAGAAGAGGGAGAGCTCTTTGTGCATGCGGATGCACGACCGCTGACATGATATCAGTTTTCAGCAGTTTTGCGGTTGGCACTGTGCAACCTAGGTCTGGACTCACGTCAGTTTGCACCCCATTCTTTTCGCATCGGTGCAGCCACCAGTGCCGCAGTGGTGGGTCTTGGGGAGCAAAAGATACAGTGGATAGGTAGATGGCGGTCTCAAGCATTCCACGGATATGTGCGTCTGGAAGCAGGGATGCCTTTTTAGCTGCTAATTGTGAATTTTCTTTCAGATGGGGGAAGCTGTCCGTGTGTTTGCTGGTTGATTGGCCATTCTTTTGTTTACTGGGCAGGGCAACGAGCAGTGTGCTGGATAATGGGACTCAATATTGGACTGGATGACAATGAGGTGACCGTCTTATGGCTGGGTGAACGCGGTCTGCGATGGCCGCAGTTGTTGCCTTTGCTTCGGCACCACGGGCGTCAGCAGAAGCTCCTGGCAATGATATTGCTGCATTTGGGAGGTAACGATCTCAGCGCTTGGACATGTAAACAAATGATTCGAGCAGCAAAGCAAGATTTGGCGGACGTTTTACTAATGTTTACCAAGGTAGTGTTGTTATGGTCGGACATTATTCCAAGGCCTTTTTGCTGGGCTCAGTGGCGGTGGTCGAGGGGATTGATAAAAATCAATCGTCAGATTGGCCGCTGGGTAGCTGAGCATGGGGGATACCAAATACTACATCCCTGGGTGGAGGTGACCTGTGCGGGATTATTCCAGCAAGATGGAGTGCATTTGTCCCTGATAGGGTTAGATTTGCTCCTGAATAATTGGCAAAAGTCTTTGGAGTATGTTCTGCATAGTAGAGTGCAGGAAGGATCGCTGGTCGCAGCTTAGACATTTGAGGGGGGGGGGCAGCTCAGAGGCAAGTATCTGCTGAGCCGGTGGCGGGATCCCGGAGTCCGGAGCCTTGGACAATACCTAGGATGGGGGTGGGGTACCCCTGACCCAGATAACCCCTGGGGGGCTTTTGCTAGTAATATGGCAAAGCCGGAAGAGGGGGTGTGTATTGAAGATAGCCGTTGGGTCTGTCCGCGGCAGAACCAGAAGGAAGTCACTTTGCTAATCATATGGCTGGTGATGCCTGGAGCTGTGGATGGGACAGCTAGGATGTGGGATCTAAATGTTGGATAAAAGTTGTGTTAATTTTGAATAAAGCTGCGACCAATTGAATTCCAAATTATTGTTGTATTGTGGTTTTTAAAGGGGAGGGGAAAAAGGAGGGTTTGGGGGGGGGGCGGATCGCGTCCGCTATCCTCGGTTCAATTCCCGCATGGGGACAAGCAACTTCAGGCCGGAGGGACTGGGGTCTCTAGTCCCATGGCCACTCCTTGTGGCCTTGGGCAAGCCACTTAACCCTCCAATGCCTCGGGTACACTTAGATTGTGAGCCCTTCAGGGACAAGGGAATAAAAAGTACCTGTTAGTATACATGTAAACCGCACTGATTTTAAATAGCGCGGTATAAAAAAGAAATAAATAAAATAAAAGTAAATAAAAATAAAATCTGACCACTTCACTCTTTATTTCCATTTCTAGGTCATTGTTATTTTATCTGTTTCACTTCTCTTTTATTTTCTAGGTTTGCTTTTGTATTTATCATTAATTTTATGGATCCCTGATGCAGGACTTTCTTGCTCCTTCCAATTGACAGTAATTTATGTTTTTATGATTTGAATAAATGTCTTTTGCACCTTCTACATCTCTTTCTGCTCTGGCTTTTGAACTGTCTCCCTCCTATCACTAACAAATCGAAAAATACCTTGTTCCTTTCTTATTTATTTATTTATTTTAAAGCTTTTCCATACCGCACTCTTTAATATCAGTGCGGTTAACAATTGATAATTCTTGTACAGGGCAGGAAGGACCTGCCTTGTGCTTACATTGAACAGGAGCGGTAACTTGGGGTTGTAACTGGGGTAACTATATACATGTTAGACCATTGCACCCATGGTGTATAACGACGTGGTTAGGTCTGGATCTTGTCAGTTATTTACAGTTTACAGTCTTAATACATTTACATTTACATTTGTCAGTTATTTACAGTTTACAGTCTTAATACTTTTCATTTGTTTAAACATCCCATTCTTATTATAATTACATTTGTATGACCTCGTTGACATATCTGGTAGTTGGGTTGGAGTCTAACGTTATCCTGGTTTGCATGTGGATTGGCATGTGAGAGATGGGGATGTACCCTTAGGCTGCGAGAAGTGTAGAAGGAATAGGTAATGCTTAAGGGCTTTCCTGAATTGGGTGAGGTCCCTGATTGCTCTGATATTGGGAGGGAGGTTATTCCAGCACTTCGGGGCATAGAACATGAAGGCTCTGTTCCTTGTTGCCTGAGAACATTTTGTTGTTTCCATGGGGATTACCAATGTGTTCCTGGCTAATGTCCTTCTTGATCTGTTGTTGGGGGTGGGGGTGAAGAGGGCAGCGAGGGAGGAGGAGGATATCTTGTTGATGACTTTGAAGGTCAGGAGTAGTACTTTGTATGTGAGCCTGCAGTTGATCGGTAGCCAGTGTAGGTCTTTCAGGATTGGAGTTATATGGTCTCTTCTGGATATTCCACAGAGGACGCGAGCAGCAGCATTCATCGCAAATTCTAGTGGGTTTAGGGTGCTCTTGGGGAGACCCTGCAGAATGTCGTTAGCATAGTCAAAATGGGGTGTTACAAGCGCTTGGAAGATTGTTCGGAAGTCCTCTGGCGGCAGCATGGGTCTTAGGTGTCGTAGTGTCTTGATCTTGTTGTATATGGCCCTGACGGTGTTGTTTATGTGCGCTTTCAAATCAAGATGCTGGTCTAGCATAACACCCAGGTAGCGTATTGTGGGTTTAAGAACATAAGAACATAAGATATGCCATACCGGGTCAGACCAAGGTCCATCAAGCCCAGTATTCTGTTTCCAACAGTGGCCAATCCAGGTCACACGTACCCAGCAGTTTCCCCAAGGGACACAGGTTCCACAATGCTTGTATTGGTTCAAGCATTGATATCCTGGGTCCCTTCTTAATAATGGTTTATGGACCTTTCCTCCAGGAACTTGTCCAAACCTTTTTTAAACCCAGCTACACTAACAGCCCTTACTACATCCTCCGGTAACAAATTCCAGAGTTTGATTACACGTTGAGTGAAAAAATATTTTCTTTTATTAGTCTTAAATAGTTTACCCTGTAGCTTCATTGCATGTCCCCTAGTCTTTCCACACTCTGATAAGGTAAACAATCGATCTACGTTTACCCGTTCCACTCCGTTCGTTAATTTATAGACTTCTATCATATCTCCCCTCAGCCGTCTCTTTTCCAGGTTAAAGAGCCCTAACCTTTTTAGCCTTTCTTCATAGGAGTATCCTTCCATCCCCTTTACCATTTTGGTGGCTCTTCTCTGAACCTTTTCTAAAATCGCTATATCCTTTTTAAGATACGGCGACCAGAATTGCACACAATATTCAAGGTGCGGTCTCACCATGGAACGATATAGAGGCATTATAATATCTTTTGTTTTATTTTCCATTCCTTTCCTTATCATACCTAGCATTCTATTTGCTCTCTTGGCTGCTGCTACACACTGGGCCGAGGGTTTTAACATGGTATCCACAATGACGCCTAAATCTTTTTCCTGGGTGGTAGTTCCTAATGTGGAACCTTGCATCGTGTAACCATAGCTTGGGTTGTTCTTGGGAGTTCTGCATCTCTCACTTTTAATGTCATGGGGGGAGAAAAGTTTTTGTTCTTTGTGATGAAGAAGACCTCGTTTTTTTTTTAAGTTGATTCGGAGGTTCTGGGAATGAAGCCAGTCGGTGATTGCATTGAAGCAATTCACTAGAGCTGTAAAGTCTGGTTGCGTGACGTTGATTGGAGCAAGTAGCAGAACATCATCTGCATAGATCAGGCAGGAAATTTTGAAGGAGCGAATGATTTCGCATATGGGCTGCATGTATATGTTAAAGAGTAACGCTGATAGAGAGGAACCTTGGGGTACCCCCTGGCATTGCTGAAAAGGCTCAGATGTCTTGGATCCCATCTGTATGTGTTGCCATCTGTCTGCTAGGGAGGATTTGCACCAGTCCCAGGCCAAGCCCTGGATTCCCTTTTCATGAAGGCATGTCAGGAGCTTATCATGGTTGACAGAGTAGAATGCAGCGGCGATGTCAAGGAAGATAAGTGCAAACCCATTTTTGATATTGTCTATCCCTCTGGTTAAGGTATTGGTTAGCGTGGTGAGTAGCGTCTCTACTCCGTGTGATTCTCTAAATCCATGCTGGCAGGGGTCTAGAGGGTCTGCAATATCAATGTGTTACTGGACCTGTCTTTGGACGACTTTCTCGATTATTTTGGCTAGCAGGGGGATACTCGAGATCGGGTAGTATGATTCAGCCTTCTGGGGATCTAGTCTGTTGTTCTTCAGAAGGGGTCATATGGAAGTCTGTTTGAGAGTTGATGGGAATGTTCCTGTTGAGAAGGATAACCTCATGATCCTGGCTAGGATTGGGCTGAGTTCTGCGCGCATCGCTCTGATCCAGTATGCTGGGCATGGGTTGTTTGGTGCAGTAGTGATATTGATGGTAGCGATAATGTCCTCGATGCTTCTCTCGGATGGAGTTGTGAGTTCTGTAATCGGTGACTGTAGGCATGGGTTATGACTAGGCGTGGGTCTCAAGGCTGAGTCTGCTTTGATGGATTTGGCCTGGAGGTAGTCGGCATATACCTGGAGTTGTATTGGTCCTAGCTGGGGAGAGGATGGTTCTTTAGTTAAGGACTTTACTAAGTTGAAGAGGTCCCGGGGCTTGTTTAGGGAGCGGTGAAGGAGCTTGGAGTGGTATTCTTTCATTTTGTCTGAAATTGTTTCGCGGTGCACTTTTAAGTGGGATATGTATGCTGACTGGTCTGCTGTGGAACGGGAACGTCGCCATTTTCTCTCGAGCTTCCTGAGGAGGAGAAGAGAAGACAGCAACTCTGCGGAGAACCAGGGGGCTGGCTTCCTTCAGAGATTATGCACACAACCAAAAATGCACATACCTAAAATTATAGCCCCAGAAAGGCTTCAAGAATTAAAGAATTTTAGTAGATGTCCTGCATCTACAAATTTTTTTTAAAAAAGCATACAAAGAACATGTTAATGAACAGATTAAAAAAAAAAAGTTAAAGTGCATTAAAAATGAAGGGGTCTGTTTACTAAGCAGTTAGCATGTGAATGAGTGCACGTTGTTACTGCACGAGTAGGGCAATGCAATCATTATGACATGATTGCACACATGGGAATTGGGTGGGTTAAGGGTAAAGATGGAGCGTGGATTGCATATTGAGTTAGCACATGGTACTTTATCACACAATGTCCCTCCCTTGAGCAGTTAGCACAAAAGCACTTAACACATCCTCTTCTGAAGGTGGCGAATGCATCTACTCTAATTACAAATACACTTCACGGTAAGAAGCTTTTCTGTGCAATGTTTATAAGCAGCATTCTGGTTATGTCCCCAGTAGGTATCACATAGTTTTGCACTTGTTGTTGTTAAGTGCCATCGAGTTGGTGTTGGCCCATGGTGACCCTCTGGATAGTTGTCCTAAATTGTGCTCAGTCTTCAATCAGGCAGCTCATTGTTGACAGTGGCACCCTTAGCCGGTGTTACTGTGTCATAGTAACATGTAGTATATGATGGCAGATAAAGACCAGTATGGTCCATCTGGTCTGCCCAGCAAGGTGGCAAGAGTAGGTGCACCTGTAGCTCCACACAGGCCACCCCTCCACATGCCTTTGTTTAGGGGTGTACAAACCACTCTGTGTAGGTCAACCCTATTTGTTGAGATATAAGAGACAGTTATATTTCTTATATCGTTCCATCTCATTGCTGGCCTTCCTCTTTTGCTTTGACCTTCTACTTTGCCAAGCAAGATGTCTCTCTCTATTGATCTCTTTCTTCACATGATGTATCCAAAGTATGAAAGTTGAAGTTTTGTCATCTGAGCTTTTAAAGAAAGCTTAGATTTGATCTTCTCTAGTATTGACTGGTTTGCTCTTGGGGCAGTCCATGGTATACACAGTATTAGTCATCAGCACCATAATTCGGCACATCAATTTTCTTCCTGTCTATTTTTTCACTATCCAACTGTCGCATCCATATGACGTTATTGAAAAAATCATGGCTTGAACAAGTCAAATCTTTGCATGGAGAGAGACATCTCTGCTCTTGAGAATCGTGTCTAGGTCCTTCATAGCCATTCTACCAAGTCATGCATTGTTGGATTTTTTGAGTGCTTGTTGTTTCTTTATTGATAGTTGATCTAAATAGGTTAAAGTTGTCTACTATTTCAATTTCTTCTCCATCAATGATGACTTTATTGATTTTGCCAGTTGCCAGAACCTTTGTCTTCTTTACATTAAGGTGCAGGCCCATTTTAAGACTTGAGAAGCAAATGATTTTGATCGTTTTCACTTTCAGCAGTAATATGGTATGATCAGCATAGCGAAGGTTGTTGATGAGTCTTCCACCAATCTTTACATCTCAGTTGTCTTCATACAGTCCTGCTTCTTTGATGATTTGTTCTGTATATAACTTAAACAAACAGGGAGAAAGTATGCAGTCTTGTCATACACCTTTGCTGATTTTAAACCATTCTGTTTCTCCTTGTTCCATTCAAACTGTTGCTTCTTGATTAATGTAAAGGTTGTGCAAGAGAATGATCAGGTGCTCTAGTATACCCATGTTTCTTAATGTGGCCCAGAGTTTCTCATGGTTTACACAGTCAAAAGTCTTGCTGTAGTCAATAAAACACATATAGGTATCCTTTTGGTATTCTTTTGTCTTTTCAAGGATCCATCTCACATCCGTGGTAATGTCTCTTGTTCCTCACCTTTTCCTGAACCCTGCTTGCACTTCAGGCAGTTCTCATTCCAGTTATGGCTGTAGTCTCTGCTGAATAATTTTGAGCAGAACCTTGCTGGCATGTGGGATCAGAATGATTGTGCGATAATTTCCAGTCAGTTTGATCTCCTTTCTTTTGTAATGGTATAAACACAGATCTTTTCCTGTCAGTTGGCCATGATGATTTCTTCCAAATTTCCTGTCACAACCTTCTAAGCATGCTAACAGCTGCATCAAATTGCCATCAATAGGAATGTCATCAATGCTCGGTGCTTTGTTCTTTGATAAGGCTTTCAATGCTGCTTTGACTTCTTTCATCACCAATGGTTCCTAATTATAAGGTACAGGTTGAAATGGCTGTTGGTCCACTTGATCTTTATCGTATAATGACTCTGTATATTCTTTCCACCTTTTCTTGATCTTCTCAGCATCATTCAACATGGATCCTTGAGCATCTTGTAACATTCAAATTCGAGGCTGGAATTTTTCTTTAACTCTCGTAGCTTTACAAAGCCAATCTTATTCTTCTAATAGTTTCTGATTCTATTTCCTTGCATGTATCGTTGTAGTATTTTTCCTTGTCTTGCCTTGCTGCATGTTGGAAATCTCTGTTGAGTTCTGCAATTGCCTCCCGTTCTCCTCTGGCTTTAGCTTCTCTGTGTTTCTGGGCAATTTTCAGAGTTTCTTCGGTCATCCATTTTGACCATTTTTGCTTTTTTACTTTTTGTATAGACTTCTCACTTTCTTCCAATACAACCTTCTTGATGTCATCCCATAACTCTTCTGGAGCTCTGCCATTTGTATCTAAAGCAGAAAATTGATTTGTCAGGCAGTCTTTAAATTCCAGTGGTATATTCTCAGGCTCATATTTTGCTACATTCAAGATTAACTTGCTCTTTTTCAACTTTAGCTTGAGTTTGTATATACTAGTAGTTAGTGATCCATACCACAATCAGCTCCAGGTTTTGTCTTTGTTGATGTTATAGAGCTTTTCCATTGTTGACTTCCACAGATGTAGTCAATTTGATTTTTGTACAATCCATTGGGTGAAGTCCATGTGTACAGTTGCTACTGTGTTGCTGGAAGTGAAGGTGTTTGAGGTGAGTAGATCGTTGGTCTTGCAGAATTCTATCAGTCTTTCTCCAACTTCATTTCTGTTACCAAGTCGACATATTCCAACTACTTTGCCTTCTTTTTTGTTGCCAACGTTTGCGTTCCAGTCACCCATAACTATCAGAATATCCTGTTTAGATGTTCTGTTAAATTCATCAACTTCATCTTCTTTTTCCTTTAGAGATCCTTTGTGTAAAAGGAAAAAAGGGGACTGTTGTGGTTGATAAGGAAGGGCAGACTAAATAGGCCATGTGGTCTTTTTCTGCCATCATGTTTCTATATCCACAGAGGTTATCCAGATAAGGGCGCTGAGTGAGATATTGAAGGGTGCTGTTCAATAGTGTCACTAAATGTCTGCCACGGCTGACAACCAAAGTGGGTAATGTTTGTGGTTATCCCAGCTTTAAATTATCATGCTCATAAAGAACAACTCATGATAAACCATATCACGTAATCCCTTACATTCCCAGATATCTCCTTGCTTCCTCTCATTTCATACAGAGGTGGGAAAAGATCTGGAAGGTGTGTTCCAATATCTGGAGTAGGATTCTGAAACATGTTTTTGTTTTTACATTTCACCATTTGCTGGTAGGCAGAGAGGCTACACACAAAGTGCAGTTACATATATTTTAGGAAAATAGTTTCCAATTAGTGCATTGTTTAGCTGCTTTCCTACACGTTACCCATTTATTTGTAAGAATCTTATTTACCATGTTGGGAAACCTTCAAAGCACCCATTGCAACACAAAATGCCTGGCCAATGGATAACGCAGACTTTATAGCTTTAAACTGTCTCGTCCAACAATGAATTCTAAAGGACTTAAAGGCCCTTAAGACACACCTTTTCTGTCAGGCTTTCGATCTCCCCCTCCCTACTGATGGTGCTCTTCCCTCTAGTTACGCCTCCCATCCCCCTTAATTTTCCTGTGCTCTCCCCCTACTGATGATTTTCCTGTGCTCTCCCCCCTACTGATGGTGTTTTATCCCCCTAGTCGCGCCTCCCACCCCCCTTAAATTTTCCCTGTTCTTCCGCCGTCCTCCCCTCATTTCCCTTTTGCCCTTCTTGCGCTCTTGTTGTCCTCTCTCTGTTTTTTACTGTCTCTCTTTCTGTCCTGTTATTTTTGGCGTTCCTTTCTTCCTTCTTTTCCAGTGGCTGTCATTTTTATGATTGTACACTGCCATGATGCTCTGGCCTGGGTGGTCTATCAAGTGTTTTAATAAAGATAAAGATAAAGTAAAATCTGCATTATCATTTTTTTCTGTGTAGTCTTTAAAAAAATTACCCTAAATACTAAAACAACACAGGAGATATTTTATCAAAGATGTGCTCCTACTTATTGTTGTTGAAGGTGGCATCCAAGCAGTGTACAATAATCAAAATACAAAACCCAGGAAAAGAAAGATCAGCATAGGAGACTGTAAAAGTGACCTTCCCCGTAGGCCGAGCAGCGCTTGTCATTTGTCTAGCGCTACACATCATTGGGCTCCTCAACTGATGAAGACATACTATGATTTTGGAAAGTGGGAGGGAGGGATTGCAGTTAAGTTTGGATGGGGTGGGGAAGAGGTGGGCTAATAGCTACTCCATCATTCCTAAGTCTGGGCATGGAACAACAGCTGGCTGTGGGGAACTAATCACAGTCTCCTTAGTCTGTATTTTACACACAAATGCTGCAAAAATCTCACCTAGGTTGAAGGCTTGAACATTATGCCTGCTTGGGACAGGCAGAAATGTTAGCATGCACTTCGCATTGTATAAAATATGCACATAAATTGTGGCTCCTCCCATGCTCCGCCTAAATTCCTCCCCTGAACACATCTATTCTACAAGACGGGGAAGCTGTAAAACTAGAGGGCATAATATGAAGCTGCAAGGGGGTAAACTGAAAGGCAATGTTGGGAAATACTTTTTTCACTGAAAGAGCGGTGGATGCTTGGAATGCCCTCCCGATGGAAGTGGTGGGGACAAACACAGTGACTGAATTCAAAATGGCATGGGACAGACACAACAGGATAAAATCAAAATAAACATAGCATATCTCAACAAATAGGGGTGACCTGCACGGAATGGTGGGTACACCCCTAAACAAAGCCATGGGGAGGGTGACCTACACGGAGCAGCAGGTGCACCTATTCTGGCCACTTTGCTGAGCAGACTAGATGGACCAGGCTGGTTTTTATGTCCCGTCATATACTACGGGCCCGATATTCTAAGGCATTTACACGGCTAAATTCCTTAGTTACCTGTGTAAAGGCCTTATTTGGGATTTTTGAAGGGCACCTACCTAGGTAGTGCCCTTCGAACATCCCGGCTAAGTCCCTAATGTGCCTAGATGCTATGTGCATAGCATCGGGACATTTTAGGAGGGTTCTGGGGTGGAGCGGGGGCAGAGGAAGGGACTATATGGGTAGCAGCGATTTTTGATGCTACCCGCGTAGCCCTCTGCTTCTTAAAGATAGGTGAGGTTTTTAAGATGCAGAGGCTATATGTGTAGCCTCTGTGGCTGCCAGGGTATCCAGGCTAACCTGGTGCAGAAGTGAAGATCCGGGTTAAGGGTGTCGGCAGGCAGGCTATGTGCCACCAGGGCGCTTAACCTGCCTATCTCAATATTGGGCCCTATGATACTATGTTATATGCCTATCTTTACTATGCATGACCTCATTTTATAAGAGGTCTTTTACGCATATAAGTCAGAGGTTTACACTCGAAAAAGATTTATAAAATTATTCCCTAGAGTTTAAAGAACTTTGCTGAATACTAAAATGCTTATGCATAAATGTTTTGGTGCAGAATTCCCCCAGAAAGAAATTCTTTATCTGTAAGACCTAAAACTTGCTTGTAGCTGAACCCTTTATTCGGAATATAGTGTATTCTAAAAAGCTCAAGATAGGCGTTAAATATTTGACCTTTGCAAGAGTGCATTAAAGTGCTGCATAAACCTGGTAGCGCTATATAAATGGTGCTAATAAATAGTTTTTGGAGAAGAGCATACTGCACCCAGAGGCCCAACCATTAGGCAAAGTAGGCAATCACCTAGGGCAGCAACTTCAGGGGGAAGAGACAAAGAGCAGGGCATCCAAAGTAAAATAATAGATTCTGACAGGTAAGGAGTCCTTAGGCTTAAGGTTTACCTACGGTGCCAACACCATGAACCAACTCTGGGGCTGGCCCTGACGTGCTTGTGTCAATGATTGCTTCAGTATGCACAGAAACTAGGAGTGCACGAGCACCGAAATCTCTGGAGCTCAGCACTGCAGAATTTATTCTGAAGTCATGGAAATATATTAATTTTGATGATCATTACTAAATTACTTTACTAACTTTTACACCTCAGGAAATGGGGGGGGGGGGGGGAGTAGACGGAATGGCAGATACAATTCTACCTTCCTTGCTAGGCAGACGAGAAGAACCAAACTGTTCTTTATGTGCCGTCATTTGCTGTGTTACTATGTTACCAGTAAGAATTCTGTATGTTAACACTGTAGCTCTGGGGGATATTTTTGTTCACTCTGCACTGCTGTGAGTATATTAATTAATTAATTTCTATATTTAACTGGTATTCTAATCCTACATTCCTTACCAATATTATAATGTTGGCCCAGTGGATGTATACATAGCGCTACAAGAGAAAAGAAGAGATAAACAATTTTAATGTTGGACTAGTTGAAAACAGAACTGAAAGTCCAAGTGTTTGGAACACAACTGGATTTTGAATTTTACTGCTGTTCATTTTTTGAGTTTGTGCCTAATATTTTAGATAACTGATTGTTGTTGAAAAATGCTATAGATTTATCTTTATCTTTATTGAGTGTTTAATATACCACCTTTCATGTGATAGCAAAGTGGTTTACAATAGAATGAAAGTAACAGGCAAGGAATGTCATTACTTATAGGAAAGACCAAAACAGAGGATATGGATTACAAACAGGGAGAGACAGATAAGACGTTGCCTCTGCTCAACCAGCCTCAGTCCAGCCTCCCAAAAGCATAACAGAAAAGGTGCGTCTTGAGATTAGTATGGAATGCTTTGGCTACATACAGTATATGTGAGGGAAGTGAGTCCCATAAGGTAGGTGCAGTAAAAAAGAATCCTGACAACCGGGAAGATTTGATTCTGGCTAAGGATATGGAAGGGATGCAGAGCCAACTTTCTTGGACAGAGTGCAAAGCACATGATGGAATGTAAAGAATGATAAGAGATGCTAAATACGGAGGACTGTGAGCCAAAACCAAGATCTTAAATTGACCATGATATAAGAAGCCAATGATATTGCTGGAGGCGCGAGTGAAGAGGCGGTATTTTGAAGTGCCTGCGATCTTCTGATTTCTGGCATTTGAATTCCAGAGTAGAGAACATTGTGATAATCTAATCGTGCTGTTTCAAGCGTGTGAATCAAGGGATTTGGTGCAGCGCTATCTAAATGAGGGCAACGAGCCCAAAACTGGCAGGCTCATCATTAGATTAGAGTTAAATCAGAAAAAATAGTCATTACCATTCGCATTCTTAGTTTTGGGGTCAGTTAAAAGGCCAGTGATTCACACTACATTCGGTTGTGATAGAGTTTGGGTAGATTCTCATTTCATATTCTTGGTTTGAAGGTTGGCTCTGACCAGCTTGTTGCTGGAGTTGAATTGACAGATTAGATGAATTCAGAGACAGAGTTTTCCTATCACCAAGTTAACAACGGACCTTTTTTTAATTACAAGAGACAGAGCCGTGAGTGAGTCACACAGGAACAGGTCTAATGAATGAAAATAAACACTGTCTTATACCCTCGACACCTTTCCATATTCTCTTTATGGCGCGCAGAAAGAAGTTACTCATTTTATCATCCAGAAAATTGTGTATGCTGTAGAACATTTTAAAAGTACATATGACAGGTAGAGATATTCACACTATATAATTTCAGACTTGCCCCAACCCTATGAAAGCTACACAGTTCTAAAACATTAGTGCTAAATGTTGGAAACAGGATACTGGGCTTGATGGACCTTGGTCTGACCCCGTATGGCATTATCTTATGTTCTTATATATTAGGTCAATCCAATAAAAATGATATTACCCGCAACTTGTTCTGGTGACTATTTTTGGGAAGCCCTAGAGTTTCCTCCTACCCTTAAGGGCTTCCAGCAGAACTGAAACCAAGGCTGTAATGTAGGACTGTAAGTTTTGATTTGAAAATTCCAGATAGTTCCTCTATTTTATATCCTTTCTTAAGTCACCCAGTCTTGTCATTGCATTAAAAATCCCTAGCTGGGTCCATGCACCAGGGCACCTTCCACACTCTGCAGCCATGTGCCCTTCACTAGATGTCACCATGACTGACTTTCTTTCCCCAGGGCCTGGAAATGCTGACCAACCCAGGGTGCAGAGGATCTGATCTGGGACTCAGACCCATGCCCTTTTCAATGTCATTTAGTCTCTGGGCTGGCCCTGTTGATTTATTTCTTCAGAATTTGCTGTAAAACCATTGGGGGGCATATTCAGCAGTGCCGATGGCTAGCTAAATAAAGTACCGAATATCAAGCTGGCCAGACACTGGACACACTATACACTTAGTAGCAATATTCAACAGCTAACCAGATAATAGTAGTAGTAATCATTTGTATAGTGCTACAAGTCATACACAGCGCTGTACAGACACATGTAAGAGACAGTTCCTGCTCTTCGGAGCTTACAATCCAGTCAAGACAAACACAACAGTTGAGGACAGGGATACATCTAGGGGAATGGTAAGGAAACACATAGGAGATTAAGCAGACCAGGATCCAAAAGCAGTCTCAAAGAGATGAGTTTACAGCCTGGATTTGAAAAGGGCCAGAGATGAAGCCTGACACACCGACTCAGGTAGTTTGTTCCAGGCATAAGGAGCAGCAAGGTGGAAGGATTGAAGTCTGGAGTTGGCAAAAGAAGAGAAGGACACAGATAGAAGGGATCTGCCAGAAGAGTGGAGTTCCCGAGGAGGGGTGTAGGGAGAGATAAGAGGAAAGGTAGTGAGGAGCTGCAGAGTGAATGCACTTGTAGGTCAGCAGGAGAACATAAGAACATAAGATATGCCATACTAGGTCAGACCAAGGTCCATCAAGCCCAGTATTCTGTTTCCAACAGTGGCCAATCTAGGTCATACGTACCTAGCAGTTTCCCCAAGGGACACAGGTTCCACAATGCTTGTATTGGTTCAAGCATTGATATCCTGGGTCCCTTCTTAATAATGGTTTATGTACCTTTCCTCCAGGAACTTGTCCAAACCTTTTTTAAACCCAGCTACACTAACAGCCTTTACTACATCCTCCGGTAACAAATTCCAGAGTTTGATTACACGTTGAGTGAAAAAATATTTTCTTTTATTAGTCTTAAATAGTTTACCCTGTAGCTTCATTGCATGTCCCCTAGTCTTTCTATATTCTGATAAGGTAAACAATCGATCTACGTTAACCCGTTCCACTCCGTTCATTAATTTATAGACTTCTATCATATCTCCCCTCAGCCGTCTCTTTTCCAGGTTAAAGAGCCCTAACCTTTTTAGCCTTTCTTCATAGGAGTATCCTTCCATCCCCTTTACCATTTTGGTGGCTCTTCTCTGAACCTTTTCTAAAATCGCTATATCCTTTTTAAGATACGGTGACCAGAATTGCACACAATATTCAAGGTGCGGTCTCACCATGGAACGATATAGAGGCATTATAATATCTTTTGTTTTATTTTCCATTCCTTTCCTTATCATACCTAGCATTCTATTTGCTCTCTTGGCCGCCGCTGCACACTGGGCCGAGGGTTTTAACATGGTATCCACAATGACGCCTAAATCTTTTTCCTGGGTGGTGGTTCCTAATGTGGAACCTTGCATCGTGTAACCATAGTTTGGGTTGTTCTTCCCTAGGTGCATAACCTTGCACTTGTCCACATTAAATTTCATCTGCCATTTTGATGCCCAGTGTTCCAATTTATCAAGATCCTCTTGCAATTTTCCACAATCCTCTTGGGTTTTAACAACTTTAAATAGTTTTGTGTCATCTGCAAATTTGATAACCTCACTCGTTATTCCCCTTTCCCAGTCATTTATGAATATGTCAAAAAGCAGCGGACCCAGTACAGATCCCTGGGGTACACCACTATTCACTTTTCTCCATTGGGAAAATTGGCCATTTAGCCCTACCCTCTGCTTTCTAACTTTTAACCAGTTCCTGATCCACAATAGTACACTGCCTCCTATCCCATGACTCTTTAGTTTTGCCAAAAGTCTCTCATGAGGGACCTTGTCAAAGGCTTTCTGAAAGTCCAGATACAGAATATCAACTGACTCACCTTTGTCCACCTGATTATTCACTCCTTCAAAAAAACATAACAGATTAGTAAGACAAGATCTTCCTTGTCTAAAGCCATGTTGGCTGTCTCCCATTAGGTCATGACTATCTACATGCTGAGTAATTTTATTCTTTTTGATGGTTTCTACCATTTTTCCTGGTACTGATGTCAGGCTCACCGGTCTGTAGTTTCCCGGATCACCCCTGGAACCCTTTTTAAAAATTGGTGTTACATTGGCGATCCTCCAATCTTCTGGTATTAGAGATGATTTTAATGATAGTTTACAGATTACTAATAGCAGGTCTGCTATCTCATCTTTCAGTTCTTTCAACACCCTTGGATGTATACCATCCGGCCCAGGTGATTTGCTACTCTTCAGTTTATCTAATATTTGCAATACATCTTCCCGATGTATCGATATTTCCTTCAATTCTTCCGTACCTTTAAATACCACTTCAGTCATGGGTAACATCCCTACATCTTCCTCATTAAAGACCGAAGCAAAGAATTCATTCAGTCTCTCCGCTATCGCCTTGTCGCCTCTTAGTACTCCTTTAACCCCTTTATCATCTAATGGACCAACTGACTCTCTCACAGGTTTTTTGCTACGAATGTACTTGAAAAGATCTTTACTTTGCATTTTTGCTTCCGCAGCAAGCTTCTTCTCAAATTCTCCCTTTGCCTGCCTTATTAATGCCTTGCATTTGACTTGCCAGTGCTTATGCTGTTTCCAGGTTTCGTCATTTGACTCTTTTTTCCATTTCCTTTAAGATGCTTTTTTGGCAACAACAGCCTCTCTGACCTCACCTTTAAACCATGCTGGCAGTTTTTTGGACTTCCTTCCACTTTTCTTAAAGCGTGGAATACAGCTGGTCTGGGCTTCCAAGATAGTATTTTTCAACAACAGCCAAGCCTGATGTACGTCTTTAACCTTTGCAACTGCTCCTTTTAGTTTTTTCTTAACTGTTTTCCTCATTTTATCATAGTCTCCCTTTTGAAAGTTAAAAGGTAGTACTGCGGATTTCCTTACTATCCCTCCTCCACTTATTAAATCAAAGGCGATCATGCTATGATCACTATTGCCAAGTGGCCCCAACAACCTTATCTCTTGCACTAGATCTGGTGTTCCACTAAGGACTAGGTCTAATATGGCTTCCCCTCTGGTCGGTTCATGAACCAGCTGCTCCAAGAAGCAGTCATTTATTTCATCTAGGAACTTTATCTCCCTAGCATGTCCTGACATGACACTGACCCAGTCGATATCGGGGTAGTTGAAATCACCCATTATTATTACTGTGCTGTAACTTTTGTTAGCTTCCTTGATTTCTTTGAGCATTTCATCATCCATTTGGTCATTCTGGCCAGGCGCTCGATAGTACACCCCCACTGCCATTGCCTTCCCCCTTTTTACATGGAATTTCAATCCATATAGATTCTACAGCAGATTTTGTTTCCTGAAAAACTTTAATCCTTTCTGACTCAATGCCCTCTCTAACATAGAGAGCAACCCCTCCACCAATTTGAACAGCTCTATCATTACGATATAGTTTGTACCCAGGTATCACAGTGTCCCACTGGTTGTCCTCCTTCCACCATGTCTCTGATATTCCAATCATATCTAACCTTTCATTTAGTGCTATATATTCTAACTCTCCCATCTTATTTTTTAGACTAATAGCATTTGCATACAAGCATTTTAGAGAATGTATTTTATTCATATTAATTTGGCTATTGTCAGACATGGGTAATTTGGGATCTTTAAGCTCTGTCTGCTCCATACTTGAGGGCATTTGGGCTACTTTACTCTTTTGTGGAACCTCTCTGCTTTTGGTAGTATCCTTCAAAGATACATTCTTCCGAACCATCCGCTCTTGGTCGACTGTCGGCTTTCCCCTAATATCTAGTTTAAAAGCTGCTCTATCTCCTTTTTAAAGGTTAATGCCAGCAGCCTGGTTCCATCCCGGTTAAGGTGAAGCCCAACCCTTCGGAAGAGCCCCTCCTTTCCCCAGAATGTTCCCCAGTTCCTAACAAATCCAAAACCCTCATCTCTGCACCATTGTCTCATCCACGCATTGAGACTCCGGAGCTCTGCCTGCCTTTTGGGTCCTGCGCGTGGAACAGGAAGCATTTCAGAGAATGCTACCCTGGAAGTTCTGGATTTCAACTTCTTACCTAAAAGCCTAAATTTAGCCTCCAGAACCTCCCTACCACATTTTCCTATGTCATTGGTACCGACATGTACCAAGACAGCAGACTCCTCCCCAGCACTATCTAAGACCTTATCTAGGCGGCGCGTGTGGTCCGTTACCTTCACACCAGGCAGGCATGTTACCAGGCGATCCTCACGTCCACCAGCCACCCAGCTATCTACATGCCTAATGATCGAATCACCAACTATAACGGCTGTCCTAACCCTTCCCTCATGGGCACATGGCCCTGGAGAAACTTCCTCGGTGTGAGAGGGTTTTACATCACCTGGAGGACAGGTCCTAGTTACAGGATCACTTCCTGCCACACCAGGGTGATGCTCTCCTGTCACGTGACCTCTCTCCTCCATGGCAACAGGGATGCTGCCAGGCTGGAGGTGGGACTTCAGGACTATATCCCTGTAGGTCTCGTCTATGTACCTCTCTGTCTGTCTTATGCTTTCCAAGTCTGCTACTTTAGCCTCTAGAGAATGGACTCGTTCCCTGAGAGCAAAGAGCTCCTTGCACCTAGTGCACACGTAAGACCTCTCACCAACTGGGAGAAAATCATACATGTGACACTCAATGCAAAAGACTGGAAAGCCCCCATCCCCGCTGCTGGACTGCTGTCTGCATCTTAGTTTTAAGTTTGTGTTTAGATCTAAGTTCTTTACTTACTAAGGGTTGCTATGGATATTTATACTAATAAAACTGTACCTAATACATGTAATATACCTTGTTCACCTGAAGCCTAACTAATCTCAGGTCTAATTGCTGGTCTTTCCTCTTTTGTGCTTTCTGAGAAGAATCATTTGAAACCTAAGAGCTTGCGCTATATGCCTCAAGTTAGCTGCTATGCATAAAGAATTAACTCTATTAAGGGAAGAATTAGCCGCAATTGAACACACTTCTTCTAGGGTACAAACTGAACAAAATGCACCATCACTCCCAAAGAATCGAACAGTCCAGGAACAAATGGATCACAGTGGGCTCTGGTAGGTTCGACCTGTAATGCAGAGACACCCTATACATCAAGAGATATCCCTGCATAATGCCTTCTCTGCCTTGGATAATGAGGGTGCCCAATCCGTGGAAACTGAAGTGCCCTTAAATGAGAGACTTAATGCCAAATCTACTGATAATGTACCAAATAGGAAGAAAAAATGAACAAAACAGAAAACTACTACTACTTGGAGATTCCATCATCAGAGGCACCAACTTGGGAACACAGTTCAAAGGAGAGAGTATGGTCAAATGCCTCCCAGGCTCTTCAGCCAGCAGGAATACAAACCAAATTGTTGGTATAGTTAGTGCAGAAAGCGAGCACTCCAAAATTGATTTGTCATCCACTTGGGTACAAATGACCTGGCTAGAAACAGTACCTCTGCAGTTCAAGGGGACTTCCAGACTCTGGGAGAGAAACTCAAGCCAAATGTTAACACTGTAGCATTCTCAGAAGTTTTACCTGTTCTTGGTAAGTGGCAGAATGGCTGCATAGTATAGACAATTTTAATACATGGCTCCAAACCTGGTGCAAACCAGAAGGATTTAGATATATAGGCGACTGGGGAAACAGATGGATCAACAAGAGACTATACTGTGCTGATGGGCTACATCTCTCCGTTGCAGGGAAAAGGATCCTAAGTGAAAGATTTAGGCTGTATGTGGGCAGGCATTTAAACTAGGAAAGGGGGTGATGAACAGAGGAGGACAAGTTCAGGACATCACGCCCGGCAAAAGCAGAATAACATTAGAAACAGCCACACTTTTAAGCCACAAATCAATGGCAAGTGGGAAGAGGCGTGTAGAACAAAATCTATGCAAAATACAGGCAAACCAGTTAACAAATGCTCAAAGCCTAGCCAACAAAGTTCCTGACCTGGAAATCCTAATGGTGGAAATGGACATTGTGGCCATTACAGAAACACGGTTTCATGAGTCGCATGAATGGGATATAGCCATAGCTGGCTATAATCTATTTAGAAGAGATAGAGAAGGTAGAAAAGGAGGAGGAGTAGTCCAATATGTCAAAAGCAATATTAAAGCTGCTGAAATGCAGAGGACACGGGGAAAAGAAGAAGCTCTCTGGATTGTGTTGGAAAGAGGAGATGGATAGTGAATTGATTGTTATTGCAAGGATGGCCACAAAGGAGGAAGTGATCATATTGGGTGACTTTAATCTACCCAATGTGGATTGGAGTATTCCTTCTGCAAATCTGGAAAGAAGGAAAAAAATTGTGGATGCCTTCCAAGATGGAACCGACCAGGGAAGCTCGATACTGGATTTAGTGCTCACCAATAGAGATAGCGTGTCGAATATCCGAGTGGGTGTCCATGTGAGCAACGACGATCATCACACAGTGTGGTTTGAGATAAAAGCCAAGGTGGAATCCAACCACAGCAAGCTCAAAGTCCCTAGACTTCAAAAACGCTGACTTCAGTAAAATGGCCAAGTACCTGAAGGAGGAGTTGACAGGATGGGAGGGGATAAGGGAAGTGGAATTGGAATGGACTAAACTACAGGAGGCAATAAAAGGAGCAACAGATACATATATAAGGAAAGGAAATAAAAACAAGAGGAAAAGGAAGCTGATGTGGTTCTCCAAAGAAGTGGCTGCACAAATAAAGGCAAAAACCACAGCTTTCACAAAATTCAGAAGCTCGCAAACAGAGGAACACAGAAAGGAATGCAGGATCAAACTAAAAGAGACAAAAAAGAGAAATAAGGATAGCAAAATCAAAGGCAGAAGAAAAGATGACAAAAGATGTGAAGTGTGGTGACAAAACATTTTTCAGGTATATTCAGGAGAGGAGAAAAAAAAGAGGTGGAATTGCAGGTCTCAAAAGTGCTGGGAATGGATTTGTGGAAAGTGACACTTAAAAAGCGAAAATCTAAATAAATACTTCTGCTCTGTTTTTACTAAAATGAATCCTGGAGAAGGACCACCTGTGATTCCCAAATATTCAAATGGGAATGGAGTAGAAACAGAGAAATATAGAACTATGACAGAAAAAGACCACATGGCCTATCTAGTCTGTCCTTCCATATCAACAACTACAACAGTCCCCTTTTTACCTCTAGAGATCCTCTGTGTTGGTCCCATGCTTTTTTGAATTCAGTTACTGTTCTCATCTCTACCACCTCCACCGGGAGACTATTCCACGGATCCACCACTCTTTCCATAAAGAAATATTTCTGCATATCACTCCTGAATCTATCCCCCATAACCCTCATCCCATGTCTCCTTGTATCAGAACTTGCTTTCAATTGAAAGAGGCTCTCTCCCTGAACATTTATGCCATGGAGGTATTTAAACATCTCAATCATATCACCTCTATCCCGCCTTTCCTCTAAGGTGTACATATTAAGATCCTTCAGTCTGTCCTCATATGCTTTATAATGAAGACCACTAACCATTTTAGTAGCCACCCTCTGCACCGACTCCATTCTGTTCACATCCTTCTAAAGGTGCGGTCTCCAGAATTGCACACTATACTCCAAATGAGGTCGCACCAAAGACTTATACAGAGGCACTATCATCTCCTTTTTTCTGCTAGCCAGTCCTCTCCGTATGCACCCAAGCATGCTTCTAGCTTTTGCCATTGCCTTTTATTCAAGGAGTGGAGGAGTGGCCTAGTGGTTGGGGCAAGGTACTTCAGACCGGAAGGTCGGGGGTTCAAATCCCACTAGAGGACAGCAACCTTGGGCCAGAAGGACTGGGGTTTCTAGTCCCACAGGTGCTCCTTGTGGTCTTGGGCAAGCCACTTAACCCTCCATAGCCCATGTTCCCTGTAAAATAGTTATCTCCAAGTTATAATGCCCTGTTCAATGTAATTTCAGTTTGTTCAATGTAAACCGCACTGATGCAGAATAGCGCGGTATATAAGAGAATATAAATAAATAAATAAATAAATACCTGTTTAGCTACTTTAAGATCATCAGACACAACCATGCCTAGGTCCCGCTCTTCTTTAGTGGACAAAAGTACTTCACCCCCTATACTATATTGCTCCCTTGGATTGCTGCAGCCCAAATGCATGACCTTACATTTTTTAACATTAAATCCCAGCTGCCAAATTCTAGACCATTCTTCAAGCTTAGCTAGATCCCTCCTCATGTTATCTACACCTTCCTGGGTGTCTACTCTATTGAAGATTTTGGTATCATCCGCAAAGAGGCAAACCTTACCCGACAGCCCTTCTGCTATATCACTAACAAAGGTGTTAAAAAGAATTGGACCAAGGACAGATCCCTGGGGCACACCACTGGTAATTTCCTTCTCCTCAGAGTGAGCTCCATTTACCTGTACTCTTTGTTGCCTCCCACCCAACCAATTTCTAACCCAAGCAGTAACTTTAGGGTCCATCCCTAGGGTGCTCAGTTTGTTTATAAGTCGCCTGTGAGGAACGGTGTCAAAGGCTTTACTGAAATCTAAATACACCACATCTAGGGCTCTCCCTCAGTCCAACTCCCTGGTCACCCAGTCGAAGAAATCAATCAATCAGATTTGTCTGATAAGACCTGCCTCTAGTGAATCCATGCTGTCTTGGACCCTGCAAGCTGTGGGACTCCAGAAACCTCAGTATCAGCAATTTTTCCATTAATTTACTCACCACAGAGGTCAGGGTTACCCTCTTGTATTTCTCAACCTCATCCTTACTTCCTACTTTTCTTTATTTATCAGTTTTTTTTATACCACTTTATCATTTCAGTCAAAGTGGTTTACCACACTATTCACAGAAGAGAATGTGTTGGAACAGCTTGCAAAACCAAAAGTTGACAAGGTCATGGGAACGGATGTAATACAGCCCAGGATCCTCAGAGAGGTTCTTGAAGGGCTGTTAAAATATGTTTTTAATAGATACTTGGAGATAGGAGAAGGTCCACAGGACTGGAGAAGGGATGATGTGGTACCTCGTTACAAAAGTGGTAATAGGGAAGAAGTGACAAATTACAAGCCAGTAAGCCTTACCTTGATGGTGGGAAAAGTAATGGAGATGCTCCTGAAAGAGCAAATAGTTGACTTTCTCGAAACCAACAGGTTGCGTGATCCGAGGCAACATGGTTTTACCAAAGGACGATCTTGTCAAACAAATCTGATTGAGTGCTTTGAATGGGTGACCAGAGAACTAGATCAAGGGCATGCAATGGATGTGATCTAGATTTCAGCAAAGCCTTTGATACTGTTCCTCATAGGAGGCTGATCAATAAACTCAACAGCTTGGGGATGGGTCCCAAGGTGGTGAACTGGATCAGAAATTGGTTGACTGACAGACGACAGAAGGTGATGGTAAATAGAACTCACTCAGATGAAAGGAAGGTGATTAGTGATGTGCCCCGGGGTTTGGTCCTGGGACTTGTACTGCTCAATACATTTGTGAGTGATATTGCTGAAGGACTGAAAGGAAAAGTCTGTCTTTTTTCAAATGACATGAATAATATAAGGAAAGATCTACAAAAGCTGGAAGAATGGACTAATGCTTGGCAGTTAAGATTTAATATGAAGAAGTGCAGTGTCATGTACTTGGGAAGCAGAAATCCAAGGGAACTGTATGCGACAGGGGGCGAGAGGTTGGTGTGCATGGACCAAGAAAGGACCTCGTAGTAATTGTTTCTGAGAATCTCAAAGTGGTGAAAAAGTGTGATAAGGCAGTGGCAAAAGCCAGAAGGATGCTGGTTTGCATACAGAGAGGAATTATCAGCAGAAAGGAAGAGGTACTAATGCCACTGTACAAGTCGCTAGTAAGGCCTCACTTGGAATATTGTATTCAATTTTGGAGACCATATCTCACAAAGGATATAAAAAGACTGGAAATGGTTCAGAGAAAGGCAACCAGAATAACTTGGAGCCTACGTCATAAGACTTATGAGAAGAGACTTGAAGACCTAAATATATACATCTGGAGGAGAGGAGGAACAGGGGAGATATGATTCAGACCTTTAAATATTTAGAGTATTAAGAAACAAACCTCTTCCAAGATAGGGAAGCTGTAACACTAGAAAGCATAACATGAAGCTGCAATGGGCAGTGGCAGGAAAGGTGGTGGATGCTTGGAATGCCCTCCCAACTGAAGTGGTGGGGCAAATACAGTGATGGAATTCAAAATGGCATTGCACAGACACAGTGGATCCCTTTATAGCAACAGGATAAAATCAAAATAAAACATAACAATCTCTTATATCTCAGCAAATAGGGGTGACCTACACAGAGCGGTGGGTACACCCCTAAACAAAGGCATAGGGAGGGGTGACCTGCATGGAGCGGCAGGGGCACCTACTCTTGCCACATTGCTGGGAAGACTAGATGGACCGTACTGGTTTTTATCTGCCTCCATATACTATGTTACTATGTGTTGACCTTCAACCTTGCCAAGCATGATGTCTTTCTCTAATGATTTCTCTCTTTGCATGATGTGTCCAAAGTATGAAAGTCGAAGTCTTGTCATCTGAGTTTCTAAAGAAAGCTTTGCTTTGATCTCCTCTAGTAATGACTGATTTGTTCTTTGGGCAGTTCACAGTATTCTTCGCCAGCACCATAATTCAAAGGCATCAGTTTTCTTCCTGTCTATCTTTTTCACTGTCCAACTTTCACATCCATAAGATGTTATTGAAAATACCATGGCTTGGACAAGTCGACTCTTTGTACGGAGAGAGACATCTCTCCTGTTGAGAATCTTGTCTAGGTCCTTCATAGCCATTCTGCCGTGAACAATGTGTCATTGGATTTCTTGAGTGCTTGTCATTTCTTTATTGATTATCCTTTTGAAAATGCAATCTCCAGAACTGTATACAGTATTCCAAATGAGGTCTCACTTTACAAAGGCACTATCACCTCCTTTTTCTCGATGGCCATTACTCTCCCTATGTACCTAAGCGTCTTTCTTGGTTTTGCCATCGCTGTTTCTACCTGTTTGACCACTTTAAGATCATCTGATGCTATCACCCCAGTCTCTGCTTTTCTTTTGTGCATTGAAGTACTTCACTCATATACTCTACCGCTCTCATAGATTTTTGCAACCCAAATGCATGACCTTGCATTTTTACACATTAAATGTTAACTGCTAAATTCTTGATCCATTTTTCAAGCTTCGTTAGATCCCTCCTCATGTTATCCACACCTTCCAGGGTGTCTACCCCACTGCATATTTTGGTATCATCCACAAAGAGGCTTATCTTTCCTGACAGACCTTTTGTAATATTGCTTACAAAAATGTTAAAAAGAACAGGACTAAGGAACAACCACAAAACCTTGAGGCACCCCACTGGTAACATCCCTATCTTCAGAGTGAACATTTACTACTACCCTCTGTTGGCTCCCACTCAACCAGTTTCTTGTGCAATTAGTCACTTCAGGGTCCTTGTTAAAATCTAAGTATACCACATCTAGTGCTTGCCCCCAATCCTATTCTCTGTTCACCCAGTTAAAGAAATCAATCAGATGCTCTCTTGCATCCTTTAATGCCTCAGATTCCAGAAACCAAACCATCTTCTGCTTTAACAGCATTTCCATTAATTTATTCACCACAGAGGTCAGTCTAACCGGTCTGTAGTTATCAACCTCTTCCTTACTTTCATTTCTGTGGACAAGAACCACATTTGTCCATCTCAAGACCTCTGGGATCACTTCTGACTCCACTCAGCCAGTGGGGCAGCCAATACTTCACTAAGTTCTTCCAATACTCTCAGATGAATCCCGTTTGGCCCCATCGCTTTGTCCATTTTTTATTTTGCTAATTCCTCACAAACAGTCTTCTGCAAATCATTTGAGTTCTACCTCACTTCCATTCCTATTTGTGTTTGTTTTCTGTGGTCCCGTTCCCACCCTTTCATCTATGAGCACAGAATAGAAATATTTGCAATGCAATTCCATTTTATCCTTATTGGCCTCTACATATTCCTCTCTTTCACTCAAATCTCACAAAGCCATCTTTGCATGTCCCTCCTGTCATTGACATTCCTGAGAAAAAGTCTTGACCCCATGTTTTACGGTACTGGTTATTTTTTCTTCCATTTGCCTCTTTGCTTTCCTGATTATTTTCCTATTTGTGTTCATCTGTAAACCGCGCTGATTATAAATAGTGCGGTATATAAAAAACTGAAATAAATAAATAAATAAATAAAACCTCTCTTTTTCCTTACCTTTTCAGCTAAAAAAAAAGCATAGAAGCTTCCTTTTTCTCTTATTTACTTTCGTAACAAAAAGGTTTGTTGCCATTAAAATATCTTTTTAGTTTTTCCCACTGTTCTACATCTCCCAGAAGTTACCATCCAGCTGATAACTCCTTGAGGTATTCCCCATCTTCATAGTTAGTTTTCCTGAAGTCTAGGACTCTCACTTTATAATGAACCATCTCTACCCATATCCTAATACTGAAGCTACCATCCAGTGATCATGGCATGCCAATATCAGTAACACTCTCCGTATTTATAAGCACCAAGTCCAGTATAACCCTCTCCCAGGTGGGTTATGTTACCAGTTGCTGGATTTCTACTTTGAGATGACACTGCAGCAATGATAGCCCAATCAACATCTGGCAAATTGAAATCTCCCACCAATTATACTTTCCCTTTCATAGCAATATTGTGAATGTCGTCAATTAAATCTTGGTTTATTTCTTCTGCCAGCAAGAGAGGTCTGTCTAACACACCAAAATAATATAATTTTCCATTCCCTCTTCTCAGACTATCTCACAGTGCCACCTCATTCCTGCAAGCCCTGCAGTTCTGTGGCTTTAGTATTATGTTTTATATAAAGCGCCTTTCCTCCTCCCTTTTTTCCTACTCTGTCTTTTCTGAATAGATTAAGAAGTGAGTCATTGTTTTCTGTGTACCATGTCTCTGTGACTGCCACTATATCCAAGTCATACTTGTTCATTACAGCTTTTAAATCTCAAACTTTATTTCACATGCTGTGGGCAATAGTATATGCAGCTCTCCAGATGTTGCCCCTTATTCCCTTTTCTATACTTCTTTTTAATGTTTTTCTTACCCAAGGGCTTTTACTTATCTGCTTTGTTCATTCATCCCTGATGATGCTAGTTTAAAGCCCTCCTGAGTAGATTAGCCAGTCTGTTGCAGAAGACACTTCTCCCCTTCTTCAGTAGGTGGACGCCATCTTTGTTCCAGCAGCCCTTTATCTCCAAGATGCAAACCTTGACAGGGAGAATTGAGTAGAATACCACCTGTGCTTCTAGTTGTTTTACCTTCTCTCCCAGAGCCACAAAGTCACCTTTGATATGCTCAGGTGAGAACCTAGCAGTATCATTTGTGCAAACATGGATGAGTAGCATCAAATAACATTAAACTTGAGGCGTCTCGGCAAACTCTCCATAATGCCTTGAATCTTGGCACTAGGCAGACAGCACACCTCCTAGGACATCATATGCTTGCTACTATCCTGCAAGCAACAGAAGTGATCAAGTTGATGCAGGGTGATGACAAAACGTCTCTTACCATGTCCAAGCACATTTTCAGTAATTCCAACTTCTGCGAATTATAACCATAGAAATACCTCTTTCATTTAAAATGTTTTTTTTTTTTACTTGCCCTTTGTTTACGTATTTCTTGAAAACTAGAAATAGAAATATGTCAGAAGCATCTCATCAATTCTGTGCACTCCTTGGCTATTTTCCTACAATTAGAACAATCCTGAGTCACAGCGGCAACAACAGAATTTGCTCAGGCAACAGCAGTAGCAATGAGTTCTGCAGCGTGATGAAATTCTGCCTATAAAATTAATGGGAGACTTGAGGAGGAACTGACAGTGTTCTCTTTCCTTCCTTTCTACCTTCTTTCCACTTTGGTCAGCACCCACTAGCCATTTTCTAGAGTAGTCACGCTAGAAGGTATCAGGTATTGTCTAGACTAGCTACAGCTGCTGCTCATTGGGTCTCCCTGAGTGTGCATCGCTTGAAAATTATATAATATACATTGGTAAGAAAATTCAATATTGCCATAGTTAACACTGGCAGAAGACACCAAACTTTATTCAGAATACACCTTTTTCCCTATGCCTATGGAAAATAATATCTGCTGCATAAGGCACTGAATTTATAAGCTCTTTGCAGTTTCCACGGCGGATGAAATGTTTGACAGTAAGGAATATATATTTGAAACATTGCTTGATCGATGTCTTGAGGGCAGCTTGGAAACCAAACTCCCACCCAGTGCAAAGATAGCTCCTTGGAAGACGTTCTTATAAACAGAAGGCTGCGGGCCATGTCACGGTCCTCCTCCTCCTCCTCCTTTTCCCTGGCTCTCAAACCAAGTACGTCTTGTGAAACAGAATGTGTTCCTACATAATCCCAGAGTAAGAAACACAGTGACATCAACAGCAATAGCAGCTGCAGCAAAATGTTATTGTAACATTTTTTGTATAAAATGTAGCACATTGCCAGTCTCGTGTCATTAGCCTTGATTATGGTAACACCATTTTTCTTGAAGATGTATTGCGGACAGCAGGTGTACTACAAAGGAGATTTCCTTCAGGAATATGGAAGTTTAGAAGGTGTCCCACTCACTGATAAAAAGTAAGACTTTTGAGATGTATGTGTGGGCTGCTCTATGACTTGTTTACAGGACAGATCAAATGACTTATTTTATTACTATGCATAGTACAGCGTAACACAGGTCACTACATTCTGTCATCTCATTGCAGCCTTTAGACAGCAGAGGGATGTGTTAAAGTTAGTCATCAAAGCTTTTTGGTGTTTACCGAGAGAGAAATTTTAGACCCAAATAAACATGTGAAGTGGCATTTTAGAAAGGACGTCCAAGTCAAATCATGGATGTCCAAGGCAGAACCTACTAAAAATAACAGAGACCTCCATGTTTCTGACTGATTTTAGTAACATAAAGGTCTCTAATATGGACTTCTGCACTAGCAGGCACATACATGTCTCCTTTAGGGAAGCGTGGGACAGGAATGCCCATCTCATGCAAGCTAGCACAAGGGGATGACCAGCAGCCTAGCAACATGAAAACATGAACCCTCATTCCCAGTTAGTATTGGTTATTAGCATGGAAAATATAGGGGGCATGAATGTACCTCTTTCTCCACACTGTCCAGATATCTGTCTGACAAAACAAGCACTTTTACGATGCCTATTCATGCTTGGAGCAGGTATAAGCTTGGTAGCAGATCTGGATATCTAGGCATTTCTGAAATTGGGTGAGGATGTCAAAGTTCTTGGTATACTCGACAAGACTACTCCCTGCCCTTGCTCAGACTTGGATATCCTCACATTGGCGACATCCATCGAGCCAGCTTCTAAAATGCCCTGGGGATGTTCCCATGCTTTGGAAGTCCCCATGTCCAAAGCATGAATAGGGCTTCTAAATAAGCCCCCAAATATTGAGCTTATTTATGCAGGGCGCGGGCAGGGTCCCGGCGCCCGAGTGTAACCGGGTGCCGGTTAGGCGCGGGACCCTGCAAGCGTGGGGCGGACGGGGACGAGCGCGCCAAGGGGGGAGCATGGCATCATTTAATTTGAATGGCTCCGCGGGTGCACGTGCCAAGCGGAGCCAATCAGTCGGGCCAGTCGGGCATGTGCTCCTGCCGCTGTTGCGAGCCTGGAGCACATGCTGCTGGCTGTCGGCGCGGCATCTGGTGGGCTTCCTCCGTGGCGGATCGAGTGCGGCTTTCCGGGAGCGGCGGGCCATCTCAGACGCGGTGTTTCCTGTGGCGGGACGCGGTTTTTTCAACAGGCAAGTGGCCCGGTCGGGGAGACAGTTTTCTGCGGCGACATTTGAGCGATTTAACAAAAAAATAAATAAATAAATAACAGAAGGCAGAAATCCCGAACCCGCACAATTCGTCCTTGGGGGGCCTGCAGTAGTTGGGAATGGCAGGGGGGGGGGTCGTGGGGAGAAGGGGGGGTCGGCAGCCAAGCGGGGGGGGTCCTTGAGGGGGCGGGGGGCAGCTCGGAGGCCGTGGGCGGGGGCTGGAGTTGGGGTAGGGGGGCTGCTAGGCCCAGGGGAGGCCTGAATTTGGCCTGGGGGGTTGGGGGGTCCCCTTCCATGCCTCGGGCTGTGGGTAGAGGCCGCGTGGCTCGGGGACAGCGTGGTGGGAGCAGGCTTACGGTGGATGGGGCTGCTCTGGCCCCGCTTGCAACTCCCCGGGGTAGGGTCCCCGTGCGGAGGGTGCCGTCCGTTGGTGGGAGGGTGTCAGGTGTTGGAAGGGCAGGTGGGGGGTGTGGGGGGGGTGGGGCGGCCTCCGGGGGCCGGTCGGATGAGCCCGCGGTTGGCAGGGGGGGGGCTCGGGGGGTAGCCAGGGGCAAGGGGGGCTGGTGATCCCGCCGGTGAGCATTTTGCCGCCGGGCCCGTTGACCCTTGGGGATCGGTGGGCGGCCGGGGCGCAGGGTCCTCGCGGGCCGAGTGGTTGGGGGCCTGGCAGCCGTGGTCTCCTGGTTTCTCGCCTCTCTGCCCCCCCTTTTTCTCTCCGCAGGTTCCCTGGTTGTCCGCGCCTCGAGCCGTGCCAGCGGCAGGTGATTCGGGTGGTCCGGCGAACATGGATACAGTGCCTGGTGCGCTCAGTGGGGCGACGGCGGTGGACGGCGCTGCGCAAGGGCCCGGGCTGCAGCCGAGGACGGAGGATCCCCTGGGTCGGTTGCCTGCTCCTGCACCTGCTGGTTTGGCGGGAGGTGCTTCAGGTGAGTTGGCTGAATCGGAAGGTGCTCTGAGGGGTTCGCGCGCTGCATGGTCCGGCAAGAGGGGGCGGAAGCGGAAACATGTGTGTCGGCGGAGGCGGGGTTCGGACTCATCGTCCTCTTCTTCGTCGGAGGATTCGGGGTCCTCCAGCACCGATGATGGGAGGGTGGCTACCCAGGGGGGCGATGCGTCGGTTGCGGTGGGCGTGGCGGTGTCCTACGTTGCCTCCCTTTCGGAGCTGTGGGAGGGGGTGCCTCGGAAGTTACGGCGTCGTATCACGCGGCGGCAGTATATTGACATTTTCCATTTGCTTGAGGGCAGGAAGCGCTCGGGTGATAGTAAGAAGAAGCGGAAGGAGGAGGAAAAGGCTGGGCGGCTTCACCGGGTTTCGCGTAACGTGGTTAATTGGGTCCGGGCCTTTTTGCGATTGGCGAGCGTCTGGGGGCGTCGGTGGCCGGATCAATTTGGTAGTTTATTGGCTTATGCGGACGCGATGTGGGAAGCGTCGCAGGTGCACGAAGGTTGGTCGTGGCTTAATTACGACGAAAAGTTTCGTGACAAGATGGAGGAGAACCGTTTGCTGACCTGGAGTACGCAGGATACTAGCCTATGGTTAACGCAAATGTCAGTGAAAGGGGGGGGTAGAGGGGTCAAGGCAGGGATGGTGGCGACCGGCGGGGCGAACCGTTCCTTTCGGGGGGAGCCCCCCGCGGGGCAGGTCAGGGCTGCCGCTGGGGGGGGGGGGGGGGCCGAGACGTGTGCTGGTGGTTAAACAGAACCACGAACCCTTTCCCGGACTGCAAGTTCCAGCATTCGTGCTCCGGCGGTGGTGGGCCCCTTCCACGTCCAAATGTGTTAAAAAGGGGGCCCCTCCCTCCCGGGGTCCGGTCCCAAGTAGCCGGCCGATTCGCGGATCGCGCCCTCGCCTATTCGGGTCCCAGTTTTGCGCAGGTGGCTTCGCGGTACCCCAAGGTACATGACAAATTATGTTTGGAGAGGGGTTTTCAATTTGGCTTCATTATTCCGGTGCAGGGTTGGGCAGCGGGTACGGTGGCTCGGAATTCCCCCAGTGTTCGGCGCTGGCTAGACGTGGCCCGGCGGAAGTTGTCTGCCGAGTTGCAGCTTGGCAGGGTGGCGGGGCCATTCGGGGTCCCTCCTTTTACGGATTTTGTGGTATCCCCGCTGGGTGTGGTGCCCAAGAAGGAACCGGGGAAGTTTCGCCTCATTCATAATTTGTCTGCTCCGATGGGTGCCTCTGTGAATGATCTGATCCCACGGGAGTTTTGTTCGGTGCGCTATGCCTCCTTCGATAGGGCGGCGGAGCTGGTGGCTAGGTCGGGTCCTGGGGCATTGATGGCCAAGGTGGATTTGGAATCGGCTTTCCGATTGTTGCCCGTCCATCCCTCGTCTTTTCAGTTGTTGGGTTTTCAGTTTGAGGGGGCGTATTACTATGACAAATGCATGCCTATGGGCTGTTCGGTGCCGTGCGACTACTTTGAAAAGTTTAGTACCTTCTTGCATTGGAAGTTGGTGCAGGAGGTTGGCTGTTCGGGGGTGGTTCATTATCTGGATGATTTTCTGTTTGTGGGGGGGGGGCCGAGTCTGCGCAGTGTGGGGCTTTATTACGTGGTTTCATTCGTTTGGCAGCCGAACTGGGGGTGCCTTTGGCGGAGGGTAAGACGGTGGGCGCCGCGACAACGATAGTGTTCTTGGGCGTCGAGTTGGATTCGCTGAGGATGGTAGCGCGGCTCCCCGGTGAGAAGGTGGTGAACTGCGGGTCCTCGTGGCCAACCTTTTGGCTTCCCGGAAAGTCACCTTGAGAGACGCGCAGGTTCTTCTTGGTTCCCTCAACTTTGCCTGTAAGGTCATTCCCATGGGGCGGGTGTTTAGTCGGCGGCTGGCAGCGGCGACGGCCGGAGTGTGCAAGCCGCATCATCGTATTCGAGTGACGCGGGGAATGCGTGATGATTTGCGCGTTTGGGATGTCTTTTTGCGGGACTTTAATGGGGTGACGGTGCTGCGGGGATCGGCGGTTACCTCCGAGGAGTTGCAATTGTACATGGATGCTGCCGGGGGTGTAGGATTGGGAATCTATTTTAATGGGGCATGGTGTGCTGACAGGTGGCCGCGCGAGTGGGTGGAGAACGGCTTGGTTAGCAATATTACTTTCTTGGAGCTCTTCCCGATCTTGGTGGTGCTGGAGTTGTGGCCCAACAGGTTATCCGACCGCGGGGTGTTGTGGTGGTGTGACAACGAGGCGGTGGTGCATGTGGTTAATCGCTTTTCGCCGCGGTGTGGGGCAGTGGCGTTGTTGATGCGACAAGTCGTGCTCACGTGTTTGCGCTTAAATGTGCACTTGCGTGCCCGGCACATACCAGGGCGTACTAATGATCTGGCTGATGCTCTTTCCTGTTTGCAGTTGGAGTGGTTTCGGGAGTTGGCTCCGGACGCCGACCCGGTCGGGCTGACGGTCCCTTGGCAGTTGTGGAGCGATGGCCTGCTGCAATGAGGTGTCTTCTGCGGAGCTCGGTAGCAGAGAGGACCTGGGAGGCGTATCGGATCGGTTGCGAGCGAGTGCAAGAGTTTTTGCAAGTGCATGGGTGGGCTGGGGGGGGGGTCCTGGATCAGTTGCTGGGGGGGGTATGTTAGCTGGGCCAAGGAGTGGGGGGTTTCGAGATCGTCAGTGCGTTGCCAGCTGGCGGGTTTCTTGTTTTTTGCCAAGGCGGCGGGGTGGGCGGTGTCCGGGCGGGGGTTTTTGTCGCGACGTTTGCTTCAGGGCTGGGAGCGCTCTCAGCTGGGTCCACGCGATCGTCGTCGTCCGATTACACATGACCTCCTGGTGCAGCTGTGCGAGGTGCTACCGGTGGTTGCCCGGTTGCCGTATGAGCGCGCGCTCTTTTGTGCGGCTTTCTGTCTGGCGTTTTTTGGTGCCTTTCGCGTAGGGGAGTTGGTGGCCGCGTCGGCGTCGGCGGGTCACGGGGCTTGTTTACTCCGGCAGCACGTGTGGATGGTGTATCCATGGATGCGCGTGTTGCTGGCTCGGTCCAAGACGGACCAGCGGGGTAAGGGGCTTTGGGTGGTCCTCAGATCTACGGGAGGGCTTACCTGCCCGGTGGCCAACATGCAGGGCTTCCTGGCTCTGCGCCCGGAGGGTAGCGGAGTGCTTTTTACGCATCAGGATGGTAGGGCGTTGACGCGTTTTCAGTTCACGGTGGTTTTGCGGCTCGCGCTGTCTCGGTTGGGCGAGGATCCTCATCTTTTTTCGGCCCATTCTTTTCGCATCGGTGCGGCTACCAGCGCGGCGGCGGCGGGTTGCTCGAGTCTTCAGATACAAAGTATTGGCAGGTGGTGGTCGACGGCGTTCGAGGGGTACGTTCGTCTCTGACCTGGCCATCCCTGGGGGGGGGGGTGGGGGTTACTAATGTGGTTGTGTTTTCTCTTCCAGATGGGTATCTGGGAAAGCTGGTCTGCTGGATTCTGGGCCACTCTTTCGTTTACTGGGCTGGCCAGCGAGCGGCGGAGCGCCCATTTGGGCCGAATCTCGGTCTGGCAGCTGAGGAGGTGGCGATTTCATGGCTGGGCGAGCGGTGTCTGCGGTGGGAGCAGCTGCTGCCTTTGCTCCATCACCATGGCCGCGTCAGGCAGCATCCAGCGATTCTAATTTTACATATGGGGGGCAATGACTTGGCTGCTTGGTCCTGCAAGCGATTGATCAGGGCTGCTAAGCGGGATTTTGAATTGGTGTGTCGCCTGTTTCCTGGTGCCGCGTTGGTCTGGTCGGATATTGTTCCGAGGCCAGCGTGCTGGGCTCAGCGGCGCTGGTCTCGTGGGCTGACCAAAATCAACCGGCAAATTGGGAGGTGGGTTATCGCCCAGGGCGGGTTTCAGGTGCAGCCCCCCCGGGTGGCGCTGTCCTGCGGCGGGTCGTTCAGCGGGGATGGCGTTCATTTGTCCCCTGTGGGAACTGATCTGCTCCTGAACGATTGGCAGGAGTTGTTGGAGAGTCTCGTGAGGTCCCGGTATCAATGGTCGCAGCTTCCAGCAGGGGGGGGGGGGCGGCACAGGTGGTGATGGTGCCTGTGCTGGTGGCGGGATCCCGGAGGTTTCCGGGGTCCGGAGCCTTATGCCACTTGGGGTGGGGGCGGGGTGCCCTTGCCCGGATAACCACTGGAAGACTTTTGCTAGTAATATGGCGAAGTCGGATAGGGGTGTGTGAGCTTGGCCGTTGGGGGGTCCACGGCCGCAGCGGAGGCGGGGCCGCTTTGCTAGTAGCATGGCTGGTGGCATACCGCCCCGCTGGGTTGCGAGAGTTATGTATTCTTGGCATTAATGTTAATACGTTGCTGTTAGAAATAAAGCTGCGACCAGTTTGTTACCATGAAAATGTTGTCTGTGGTTTGTACCATAAAGGGGTGTAAGGGGGGGAGGTGCGGGGGAGGGGGGGGCTGGGGTTTGGAGCTGGGGAAGCGCCGTGTCCGGCTACCCAGTTAATGCACAATGAAAAATCTGCTTCATCTCCCATGATGTCCAAAACCGCAAGCAAATTTTTAACTTGTGGATGCCCAGGAGGAGGGTTTACCTGAAAAACTGCATTAGAATTAAGTATAGGAACGCGGAGCCTATAGGCCACCAACATTTCTTTTATGAAAATCCTATTGTGTTACTAATTTTAATTTACTTCATCATGATTTTACCTATCCTGCAGTGTAAATAGCGTATGTATATAGTTAACCCTGTTATCCAAGTTTTTTTTTCCCTGTTCAATGTAAAACCAGACACCTTGTCGTCATGGTAGTTATGTTATGATGTAAACCGCGCTGATGCCAAATAGCGTGGTATATAAGAAACTGTAATAAAATGTTACTACAATAACATAACTTCATTGAGTTATGATATTTAAAAGCACTTATTCTGTCAATGGTGGAATTGATTGCATTAGTGCTTTTTTTGAAAAGAAAATCTGGGCCACTTGAACAGATAATTTTGGATGTATGAATCGGTATACGGCCTAAATGGTTTGTCCAAAAGGGGGCAAGATTAGACGTGTTTTTTAGGGGCGACACTGAATTGTCTTATTTTTATGTCTGAACAGCAATTTTGAGCTATTCATAGATAATCAGTGGTAGTATCTAAGCAGATTGCATCACTGAATATATATCTGATCTGAAAACATCTGTTAGACAATTCAAAATGTATGTTCTTCATGCTCCTAAATATTGATCTCAATGGCCCTGAAATGTCTTTGACGCCAGACATTGTCAGAATCCTATCCATTCAGAAGGCAGATATTTTTCTGTTTTTTCAGTGCTTTTTCTACTTTTCTAAACTTATCATCAGGGCTGGAACTAGGCGGCTTCATAGAGCACCAATGGTCAGAGGATGGCCCATTGCTGCTGCTGTCCCTCTTTGGGACATGCAAAAGGGGGTATGGGGGTCATTCTGAACAGCGTTTAGTGGGGATGTATGTCCAGTTTGGTTGCACATTCCCCCACTAAACTCTTGGGGCTGATTCTGTCCCCAAAGCTCCCTGAACATTTATTTATTTATTTATTTAGCTGTATTTATATCCCGCTTTTCACCAGGTCAAAGCGGCGTTACATATAAAAGGGTGGGGGGAATTTAAGTATAGGGCAGGGCCATCACCGGGGAGACGACATTGATGATTTCAACATAGGATAGACTTTGGACATGGGACAGAGTTTGGACATGGACAGGTTAGTACAGGTTTGCGTTGGGGGGTCATGGTGGGTGAGATCAAAGGTTAGTTCGCTTTTTTGGTGGGGGTCGTGTTAAGGTATTCCTGGAACAGGATAGTTTTCAGCTGTTTCCTGAAAGATAGTAGATTGGCATTATTGCGGAGACAACTCGGTAGAGAGTTCCATAAGGAGGGAGCATAGAGTTCAAAGGCTCGGTTGCAGATCCGTTGTGAGCATTTGGTTCTTTTGTGAGGGATGGTGAGGGAATTGCTGGAGGCTTGTCTGGTAGTTCTGCCGTGGGCTGGTCGAGACAGTAGGGTGTGAAGTTGGGAGTTCTGTGTTTGATGGATGGCTTTGTGGGTGAGTAGGATGACTTTGTATTTAGTCCTTGCTTCAAGGGGGAGTATGTGAAGGTCTTTCAGAATTGGAGTGATGTGGTCGGTTTTCTTTGCTCTCTGGATGATTCTCGCTGTGGTGTTCAGAGCTGTTCGGAGGGGGTTGGTCTGCGTGGCTGGAAGGCCATGGTATATTATGAACATACAGTGCCAAAGTGCAGGGAGCTCTGGATGGGGGGCAGGAGGGGTTTGGCCAGAGGAGGAGTGTGACCAGGGTGGAGGCAAGCCCATGACCCTGGACGTACAGGGCTGATTCCGGTCACGGCTCTGTATGTCTGGGGAGGGAAGGATGTATGGGGAACGTATTCCACCTCTGAGGTGGAATAAGTCCCTCTGGGTAGGAGAGTAGCACCGGCAGAAATCCCCCCCCCCCCCGCCACAGGTGAGCAGCACTGGGAGGTTCCCCACCACCTGATCCCGGTCTTGGCAGGCCATTCCAGGGGTTGGATGGTGGGGAAAGCAAGGTTGTCTAGTGGCGGGGAATTGGGCTCCTGCATGGCGACAGGACGCCACGGCACTGAGGTTCCATGCAGGAGCATTGGGAGGGCTAGACGGGGAGGCCACTGTACATGCAGGGCTTCTGAATTGGGACATGTCTGGCTTGTCCAAGTGCCCCAATTCTGCACCCACAGGAATGTCTAGTTCCCGCAGGTGCAGAATTGGGGTCTAATTCGGCCCATCCAGATTTTGGACACTCAGACGGACCCCATTCAGGATTAGCCTCTATGCTTTTAAAATGGCATTGCAGCGCTTACCTTCACCTCTGCTGCTGCAGTGATCTCCCTGCTTCTGCCCCTCTGATCCCACTTTTTTTGCATGGGGCAGAAGTGGCTGGATGCAGAAACAGCACCACAGTGCCAGAGGTGATAATAAGCTTCCACTGTGCATCCCGAAGAGGGGTGGGAGCAGGGGGGCAGTAGAAATGAGGTTCACTTAGGGCACCTCCTATTCTTGCACCGGTCCTGAATATCATCATCCACTGAATACAAATGTAAAACAGAAGACAGAACAATTTTGCAAAATACTAGGTAATTTCATGATGCTCTTTGGTTATTTAACCTAAAAAGATCCTAGAATCTCCTCATATGGAGGTGCCTCAAATGGCTAGCACAGCGCAATTTAACAAATCAACTACAAGAAATCCGAAGCCCTTGTAATCACAAGAAACACTTCATTCAACCCTCCAAACAATCTGCTAATTGGAAATTGTCCAATTCCAATCAAGAATGAGGTAAGATATCTGGGAGTACATCTGGACCAGAGTCTCAATTTCCAATCTCATATCAACAAAACCATCTCCAAAGACTACTACAAAATTAAGATCCTACAGAACCTACGACCCATATTAGAACCAAACCACTTCCAATCTGTCTGCCAGGCAGCTAGATCACCCTGCAGCTAGACTATAGCAATATGATACTCCATGGCCTAGCAAGAGCACAGCACAATCCAACCCTGCAATTGGCACAAACTACTACTGCTAGATTAATTACAGGACCAAAGAAACATGAGCATATCACCCCCGCTACCCATCAGATCCAGAATAGAATATAAAGCCATAATGATGACATACAAGATATTAAATAACCAGCCCGCTCAATGTTTAAACTAAATCATCAAAAGAGTCCCAAACACACGTTCAAGGAGGAAGTTCCACCAAAACACCCTCTCAAAACCATCCATACTGTCCTACTCTTCACAAAGATTGCTTCACAGAGCATTCAGATACTATACACCTCCACTATGGAACTCACTCCCACACCACCTAAGAGATATTACAGACATCACCAACTTCAGAAAATATCTAAAAGCACTACAACAGCATATGAAACACACAATCACAGGATTGAAATCCGTACACAACTGTCCCCTCCCAATAAGATGTCGTCCAAGCTAAGTACCTATATATTGTATATAGTCATAATGTTGTAAATAGTTCATTTACTGTTCCATGTAAGACTCGTTCTGTTTCACTGTAAACCGCTTTGATAAAATGAAAAGTGGTATATAAAAAATGTAAAATAAATAAATAATATTATTAGTTAAGTTGTCATTTTAATCTAGTGCTTTGACCCAAAACTTGGCTAACTTGAAATGAGCTCCATAACTATACAGTGGCAGATGTTAGCTCTCTATATTCTTGACAGAGAAGAAACATTTGGGGAGTGCTCCTTACCTGCTTTCTCATCCCTTGGTGAACACTTCATGTGAGGGAGGGCATTTGATAGACTCTGCACTGTTGGGACATTCTGGGAAAGAACATGTGTTCCTTGTATTCAGCAATTCCCAAATTATGCTGTAAAAATATTTTTATAAAAATAATTTTATGCTGCCAAAGGCAATCAACGTTGTAATTAAATTTAAAAAAATGCTGGGTGGCGGGAGCGATATTGAAAGTGATTAACCTGCTAACCACATTAATTGTACTAACTGGGATGTTCAGCGGCAGTAAGACAGTTATTGCCGCTGAATATCTGCAGGTTCTGCTGCAGCAGCGGCCAATCTTCGGGAAGAGCGGATTGGCACCCAGAGACAACTGGGCAGTGGTGATATTGAGCCGCTGCCTGGTTATCAGGAACCGGCGAAAGTTAAGCACATGACAAGCTGACCTAGCTTCCCCTACAGAAGCTAAACGGGCAACGGCTGAATAACGACGATCCCTGCTTTACCTTCTTTTCTATCTGCATATTCAGTGCTGGTGGCTAGATATGACCCTGCTATTGAATATCTGGACTTAAGTTTCAGCAGCAACAGCTAGCTGCTGCCACTCAATATCCCCCTCCCCTGTTATTTTTATTAGTACTTTAACATTTTGCATCACTGAGGAGCATCTGAACATCGTCTTGGAGGAACAGGGTCTAGAGCGGTTAACATACTCCAATATAGGCCTTCTAGGTTAACATACTCCAATGTGCACAAATCGCGCCTATTTTATAAGCAAGCCCCTACTTTTCCTTATAAAATAGAAGTGCTTGCCATTAGATCTGTGTGTTAAATCTGGGCACAAGCACATACACCAGCCCTAGATTTGGTATAAATGCGCACGCCTAGATGTTATAGTGCTCTTACATACATGTGTAAACGGGCACGCCTAGATGTTATAGTGCTCTTACATACATGTGTAAACGGGCACGCCTAGATGTTATAGTGCTCTTACATACATGTGTAAACGGGCACGCCTAGATGTTATAGTGCTCTTACATACATGTGTAAATGGGCACACATAGATGTTGTAGTACTCTTACATACATGTGTAAACGGGCACGCCTAGATGTTGTAGTACTCTTACATACATGTGTAAACGGGCACGCCTAGATGTTGTAGTACTCTTACATACATGTGTAAATGGGCACACATAGATGTTGTAGTACTCTTACATACATGTGTAAATGGGCACACATAGATGTTGTAGTACTCTTACATACATGTGTAAATCGGCATGCCTAGATGTTATAGTACTCTTACATACATGTGTAAATGGGCACGCATAGATGTTGTGGTACTCTTACATACATGTGTAAATGGGCACGCCTAGATGTTATAGTACTCTTACATACATGTGTAAATGGGCACTCTGCCTACACTTCACCCATATTCATGCCCACTTCGAAAGTATGCACCATTGGACTCACATGCGTTTATAGAACACAGACTAGTCAAAGCACATGCTTAAGTCGCCATCTGTACACGTAAGTCAGTGAAAATACTTGATGCATGCACGTTGATGGCGTGTAACTTTACTTAGCCAATTATAAAATTACTCTACAAAAACGCCAGGTACAGAAGGATGAATTGACCATATCCTTAAAGTCACTTCCTCATGGTAGACAGAGTTCTTAGAGCCATAAAACAGCTTTTAGGAAGATTGAACTGTATTTCAGAAAAACATTAGGATAGTGCCACAAAATGAGGTTTACTTACATATGCAGCATTTTTTAAATAGTTAATTTTAAAATTAAGACTAAACATTTCATTCAATTGACCAACGAGCACTACAATAAGAACTCGAAAGAATTCAACAATATAAAGTGTCAGTCTTTTTTTGTGCCATTTAAACCCTAAAAGAAAATCAAAGTTAATGAAATCTATATTATCCTCAATGTAAATGACATCTTTGGAATGATCTCTGTACTTCTGTTGTGCAGTTGGTATGAAGGTTGCACCATTGCTGAGTTTGGCAAAGTGATGGGGAAAGGCTTGGAAGGGGTTAACTAATGGACCACACGTGAGCATGGATACTATAAAAGATAAATTGGATTTAAAGTGCTTTCTGCAATTTTTATTTTGGTTTATCAGATGAAAGAGCAAAATAAAAATCTATTAACCAATTAAAATAAATACACACTCCTCTTATCTTCTAGTTGGCCTGGAGCCAATGAGCCTGATGGGATTCTAGCAGGTTTTCCTAGCACATGTAGTTCCAACATATGTAGTTCCAGCAGTGCATAACTCAATTAATTTTTGCTCATAATACTAGAATTCTGGAGCAAAAATGACGTCCTCCTAATAAAAAACAATTAGATTTCCTACTTTTGAATTCTAGGTCATTTTCACCTGAGTTTGAAGGTTATCCAGTATTGAACCTCATTAAAGTGATTAATTTGTTACCTTGATCCATCTATTTGAAATCATTCTCTGAGCAGCGTTAATGTTTTCATCTTCCTTGCATATTTGCATATTCTATTAAATCCTTGAATCTCTTCCTTTCTGTCTCTATCTTACTTTTCTTCACCTTCCCTTAGAAGCATTTTCCACTCTATCTTCCAATGTCTGCCCAAGACCCATTTTTTTCCTTCTTGTCCTTTCACAGCTGCTTCCCCCAACCCTCCAGATACAATTTCCTTTCTTATCTGCCTCGCACACCTACATTTCAGTCATCTTCCCCTCTCCTTTTCCTCATCCAGCTGTTCTTCTCAGCAAACATCTCTGCAGTTGATACAAAGCCATGTCTATGACCTCTTTTTCTGGGTCTCGTTAAATAGGGTTGCATGAATGAGCCATATCTATATTCCTCTCCTATAGGACAATAAAACCATGAACAAAAGCTTTTTCAATACACTCCTCTAGTATTAATGTTCCTTTATTGTCATATTGCAGGTCTTATTGGAGTAGATCTTCTGAAGGAGTGTGCACTGCAGGTGCAATGATGCTTATGTTTGCGATGTCATTTGGGCTCCATTTTGTACTTCTATGAGTTCTTCTGCTCATGGGATTTCAAGTGTTGCATAGGGATCTCCATTCAGCTTTGAAGATCTGATGTCTGATTTTAGAACAGTAGCAGTTAGTTGCTGTATTTTTCGGCTTCTCATGATGGTATTACATGCCAATCTTTGCTTCTTATTCCATTGTACTAAAGTGTGGTAAGTGGCTAGGACCTGAATTAGCATGTGCTGTCAGTGTAGGTCATGCTAAGAGTTACCGTGCTGGCATGACAATGCATGCTAATTCATGCACTAACTACATATCCTGGAATGAGGCAGAAAATGGGCCTAGAAGGAGCAGGAATGGGGCCTTGCAGTCAGCGCACAGTAACTTGCCACAAATCAACAATCCTTACTGCAGAGTAAAGGTCTTTTCTACATGGTAACTAGATGGGAGGATGCAGAAAAGGCCCCCAATGGTTACCACATAAGCTTTACAACTCCTGCATAGTAATTTGGATAGTTACCAAGTAGTAAGTGCAAATTCTTACTAAACTTTAATAAAACTGCTCCTTAATGCAGTCTGTGTCAGTTTTCTAAGCTCTGTAGGTTATTTAATGAAGGTTTAGGGGGTTATTTTAAAAATTCTCTTTGCATTTTACCCATGTATAATTAAGAATAGACACATGAAAATCACATCTATCTATAAAGAGCATTCTAGACAGGGTCCAATTTACAAGTAACATAGTATATGACGGCAGATAAAGACCAGTATGGATCATCTAGTCTGCCCATTAAGGCGGCTAGAGTAGGTGTAACTACAGCTCCGTGCAGATGTCCATGGTATGAGTTAGTCTGGGCAGGACAAATATCTATATGTGTATTTCCCCATTTTATATAAGGAATGAGCATATAAGCCCAAAATGGTCCAGGTCCAGATTACACCTGCTTCATGACAGATCTACTGTAAGTATTTAAAAAGTGCTCATTTTGCAAATTCTTTCACAGGTGGGATTAAGGAGGATAACTCACTTAATCTCCCGGAGCCCCAGATTCAAAGGCAGTTACATAGTTTACAAGTCTTGGCAGTGAGACCGGAAGTAGATTGCCAGGCGATGGAGGGTTGAGTGACTTGCCCAAGGCCACAGGGAGTGCTAGTGGGAATTGAGTGGTCGTCTCTTGGTTACTTAGTCAGTGCTCAAACCACTAGGTGGCTACTCCACTCCACAAAGGAAATTAGGAGGTTAATAATCTCTGTACAGTGTGGAAAGTATCATAAATTTTAGTTACGCAGGGGCTATGTATTAATCAGCATTAAAGCTGGCACGGTAATACTCGTTCTCGGACACTTCTAATACTCTAGGTACATGGGCTTAAATGCACCAGCGTTACCAGGGCTACAGTAAGGATGGTGCAGTCATGCTAACCAGAGCAAAGTGAAGGGAAGAGTAGGGAACTTCCCCTGTCTCCCCACAATCTCTAAAACAAACTTCCGAGCCCATCCCAGTCACATAACATCCAAGCCTAGGCTCCCTAGAATGGATGTGCCCAACCATCAAACTTACACCTCCCATCTCACCAGGCACATAGGACCTGTCAGAGCCATGTAACTGCCTCTAAGCGGGATATTCAGTTGCACTACATAGAAACATGACGACAGAAAAAGACCACATGGCCCATCTAGTCTGTCCTTCCATATCAACAAGTCTCCTTTTTACCTTTAGAGATCCTCTGTGTTGGTCCCATGCTTTTTTGAATTCAGTTACTGTCCTCATCTCTACCACCTCCACTGGGAGACTATTCCACCGATCCACTACAATTTCCTTAAAGAAATATTTAAAGATATTACTCCTGAGTCTATCCCCTTTCACCCTCATCCTATGCCCCCCTCATAACAGAGATTACCTTCAATTGAAAGAGACTCTCCTGTGCATTTATGCCATGGAGGTATTTAAATGTCTCTATCATATCTCCTCTATCCCGCCTTTCCTCTAAAGTATATATATTAAGATCTTTAAGTCTGTCCTGATATGCTACAAAACGAAGACCACTAACCATTTTAGTAGCCACCCTCTGCACCGACTCCAACCTGCTTATATCCTTTTGAAGGTGCGGGCTCCAGAATTGCAGACAATACTCCAAATGAGGTCATACTAGAGACTTATACAGAGGCATTATCACCTTCTTTTTTTCTGCTAGCCATTCCTCTTCCTATACACTCAAGCATCCTTCTGGCTTTCTCAGTCACCTTTTCTACCTGTTCTGCTACATTAGGATTGTCAGACACAATTACGCCCAGGCCCCATGACAGAAGTACCTCATCCCCTACACAGCACCCCGCTCCTTTATATTTTTGCAGCCCAAGTGCATGACTCTGCATTTTTTAGCATTAAATTTCAGCTGCCAAATTCTAGACCATTCTTCAAGCTTAGCTAGATCCCTCCTCATGTTATCTATTCCTTCCTGGGTGTCTACTTTATTGCAGATTTTGGTATCATCTGCAAATAAGCAAACCAAACCTTACCTGAAAGCTCTTCTGCAATATCAGTAACAAAGATGTTAAAAATCAGGCCAAGGACAGATCCCTGCAGCACACCACTGGTAACCTCCTTCTCCTCAGAATGAGCTCCATTTACCTGTATCCTATGTCGCCTACCACTCAACCATTTCCTAACCCAATCAGTAATTTTAGGGTCCATCCCTACGGTGCTCAGTGTGTTATAAGTTACCTGCCCAGAACTGTATCAAAGGCTTTACTGAAATCTAAGCACATCACATCTAGGGTTCTCCCTCGCTCCTATTCCCTGGTTGCCCAGCCAAAGAAATTAATCAGATTTGTCTGACAAGACCTGCCTCTGGTGAATCCATGCTGCCTTGGATCCTTTAATTCCTTGGACTCCAGAAACCTCACTATTCTCTCTTTTAGTAGCCTTTTCAATAATTTACTAACCACAAAGTTTAGACTAACTAACCTGTAGTTCTCAATGTCATTCTTACACCTGCTTTTGTGTAAAGGAACCACATGGGCTTTTCTCCACTCCTGACTCCAAAGAGGCATTGAAAAGGTCAGACTGTGGAGCCGCTATAACGTCTCATGTTCCCTCAGTATTCTTGGATGTATCCCATCTGGACACATTGCTTTGTCTACTTTTAGTTTAGCTAGTTCCTCAAAAACACAGTCTTCTGAAAATCGTTCGAGATCACTATCTCTTCTGTTCCCATTTGTGGTTATTTTCTGAAGTCCTGTCCCCGGCCCTTCATCTGTGAACACAGAACAGAAATATTTGTTGAGCAATTCCTCTTTATCCTCATCAGTTTCTGCGTATTCCTCCCCTTCACCCTTGGTCTGACAATACCACTGTTGCCCTTCCTCTTCTCACTAATATATCTCAAAAATGTCTTACCCCACATTTTATTGCATTGGCTATTTCTCCTTTTTTTATACCTTTGCTTTCCTGACTACTTTGCTAGCTTCTCTAAGTTTTTCCAAATAGAGATGCCTGTCTTCCTCTCTCTGTGATCTCTTATATTTCAAGAAGGCCTCCCTCTTTTTCTTCACCTTTTTAGCTACTTCTTTTGAGAACCACAGCAGCCTGCTTTTCCTTTTACATTTATTTACCTTTCTAACAAAAAGGTTTGTTATCCTTAAAATATCCCGTTCAGTTTTGCCCACTGTTTTTCTATATCCCCCAGCTAGTCCCATCACAGTAACAACTCTTTCAGGTATTGACCTCTCTAGGCAAAATTTGCCACACTGCCTCCTAATCCTCTTCATGATGCAGCCATCACCTCCTGTTGCCAGCTAAGTCTCATGATAATGGCTATGGCAATGTGAAACTTTGGCATGGCTGCTGTGCCTGAAAACTTTAATGCACCAATCAAGTTTCAAGTGCATGACAAACATTTCAAGTGCAGTGACTTCAAGGAGCTTGCCTATCTCTTTGAACGTAAATGTTGGAGGAGAGAATAAAAATAGAAAAGCTTTGCCTTAGAATACAAAAAAAAATAAAATCCCTTCCTGCAAACAGCTACAAAAATAAATCAGTAGCCAAAGCTAATAAAAATAACCCCCTTTCTTAAGAACTCTCAGGCAGAGTATTTGCATTAAGAGCAGCATAATTACCTTGCTTGCAGTGGAGACAGTCTAGGAATGGAAGATTAAGGGAGTTTTTATGTGGATATACATGTTTACTGCCTTAAAATAGTGTTTGAAAACGTCCCTCTCTTAGAGAAAGTAGGAGTAAACATGTTACCTATGGAGGAAAGTGTGTTGGGTTTGCTGTGGGGAAAAATTTCCTTTTGATACTCTAAAGGAACAAAAGTGTCCATGTGCCCCTTCTGTCCCGCATTGTGAAAGGAAAGTGCATGGGAAGCTTTTCTTTGACAATCAGCTTGCAGACTTGCAGGTAGGCAGGGCCGATGCCTAGGTGGGCCCTCTATCCTGCTGCTCCCGCTGCCGCCCCATACACATTGCTGTCACTGGCACCTCTCTCCAGGGCCAACAGCAGTGGCCTAAAACTGTGACACAGCATGTACCCTCTTTCTGCGGGGCTACATCACAGTTTCATTCTGTTTAATCTGCCACTTCGGTGCCCCCTCTGCTGCAGACGCCCGGTTTATATAAAACCAGAAGTCTCAGGCCGAAGCAGCAGAATGAACAGAATAAAATCACGATGCAGCCCCGGATACAGAGGGTAAGACTGCCTTAGGATCCTGATCCCACAGATCTCCGTGTCACCTACTATGTGTTTCCTTCCCATTCCCCTAGATATATCCTAGTCCCCAGCTGTGTTGTCTGTCTTGACCAGACTGTAAGCTCTTAGTAGCAGGGACTCTCTCTTACATGTCTCTCTATAGCACCGCGTAGGCCATGTAGTGCTATATAAATAAGTAGTGGTAGACAGAGGGTAAGTGCTGCGTTGTGGTTTCAGGATAATTGCTGTCACTTTCAGCCCCAGAGATGGGTGCCAGTGATGGCAATGGGTGCAGGGGATGACCCTGGAGGGCTGGCATCTAGGTGACCACCTAGTTCGTCTAATGGTAGCGCCGACCCTGCAGGTATGAAGTACCGAAACACGTCTGCGAGGTCCCCAATTTATTTATTTATTTAGCTGTATTTATATCCCGCTTTTCACCGGGTCAAAGCGGTCAATTGGGAGATACATTTAACACGAGGGGATATGACACACATACGCTAATACTTACAGGGAACATGGGCAATGGAGGGTTAAGTGGCTTGCCCAAGACCACAAGGAGTGCCTATAGGACTAGAAATCCCAGTCCCTCCGGCCTGAGATTGCTGTCCCCAGGTGGGACTTGAACCTCCGGCCTGAAGTACCTTGTCCTAACCACTAGGCCACTCCTCCCACTACTTTGAAAATTCTTCCCATAGGTTTAGAGGAAAAGCTAGAATAGATGACACTTCTTTGCAATGAAGGTCTTAAAACATTCTGTGCCTATGACCTTGAGAGCATCTTATAACACAAACGGTCATCAGGGCTTCTTAACTAGTGCAATTACCTATACTTGGGATTCCAGATTTTTGTTTATCTACTCTTTCATAAGCTACTGGGGATGACAGTTTTCAAAGCAATTTATTGAATGTGGGTAGTGTTTTACCCAGGGCTTAATTTTACTGCTCCTGTCCCTCCCCTCCCCTCCCCTCCTGCAAGCTTGAAAGGATGAGGATGGATGGGGATAACCTGGAGTAGAGCAGAGAATTGTCACTCCACTCTCTAATCCAGCTCCTCTTCTCCTATTGCCCCTGCCCCAGGTAGCCCACTCCCTTACTGGCTCCATGGTTCACTTCTTTTTTTTGTCTAATTAAGCCCTGGTTTTACCTATATAAATTGACTGTCTAAAATGTGCCCTCCCCCCTCAATCCCATTAAAAGTAGCCACAGTGCTCCACAATGACAACAAACAAAGTACAGACTGGCCATAGACCACATAGACATAGAGAATTAAGATGTGAGTTTTGTTTTATTAAATGACTCGGCTACTTCTGGCATCAGCTACAAGGTATACACAGAACTGTACACGTAGAGACACACACAAACAGACTAATTGGTTTTAATGAAGAAGTAAATGGAGAGTTGTTTTTTGTTAAATACCATTGAGTTATTTGTGTATGTCATTAACAAGATTCTGTTATGTTTATGTTTTATGAAAATTAATTTTTTTGTACACTATTTTCATCTCATTTTAATGTTTTTTTGTATATTTCTTGGTGTCTTATTTTTTTCATTATTGATATATGATTTTATTATAATTTTTTAATGTATGACTCCTTGTATTATTATTTTTTTATTTGTATTTATTCTTTTTTAAATTTGTATTTAGTTTTATGTTTTTAGACCTCTGACATGGGCAGATGTCAGAACACAGCTGTGTTGAGTCGTTTAATAGAACAATCTGACATCTTAATTCTATGTGACATCTTAATTCTTTCTTAATTCTATGTGTGTGTGTGTGTGCGTGCGCGTTCTCCATGGTCAGTTTCGGCTTTGCTTGTTGTCTTCATTGATTTTGCAGAGAGATGCCTTCTTTTCTTCTGACCTACAGTGTTGCAAAACACATGTAGCATTAGTCACATTTGAAAGGCTATTCCCAGGGGTATGTTTTGAGCGGAACTGGAAAAAAGAATACGTAGATGCATTTTCAAGCCACAAATTGTTTTCCCTGAAAAATGTAGCTCCACAAAAACATATCAAAAATCCTTGGGTTCATTTTATTTCTAGCAAATTTCAAAGGGAAAGCATACACAGACCGTGCAGTGAAGTGGCCCGTTTGAATAATCATTTGTAATAGTAATTCTAATGTAGACTTCTATATCGCTAATCTCCCATGATAACTGGTTCAGTGTGGATTAACAGAAGATTAATAAATCACATGGAATTAGATTAAAAGAAAAACAAAATTTAAAATCAAATTTTAAGAACTAAACATCTATGCTTTCAAATGTTTCCTATAGAGTAAAACAGAGGAGAGACCTGTTACTTCACAGGTAACTTAGCCCATAATTCAGCTGCTTTGTAAGGTAGTGTTAGTGAAAATCTTGTCTTACAACTCATTCCTTTACTAGAAGAGAAAAGAAAGAATCCAGATCATTGCAATCGCGTAGACGTTGTCATTAACATCGCAAATAAAAGAGAAGAAAACCAAAATGGAACAAGATCATAAATAAATTTACGCAGTAACATATAAAACTTAAAAAGAATCCTTTGAGGAATCCTAAGCCAATGTAATTTATGTAATAATGGAGTAACCAAAGTATATAAGGAGGGTAATTTTTCAAAACTATTTCTGTGGATAAAGGAATGCTCTGACTGCAGAAATGGGCTTTCATAAAACTGTCCACCCTATATGTAGCAGGAATGTGCATAAATGGGTATAACTTGTGATAAGGAAGCTTATCATAGCTCAGGAAGGGGCTATAGAAAAGGTGAAGTGTCTCTGAACAAGCAACCTGTCAGTGCTGGTAGAAATGAGAAAACAGAATTTTGCCATAAAAGACTACCAGTCCCAGAATGCACCAGGTTTCCAACACCCATGAGAGGAGCTGAAGTGAGAAAACGTGTGTTCAATCAAAAGGGCTATGAGGTAATCCCCAAGCACTCATTGCAAAGGGCAGGGCTTGATTCAGCACAGCTGCGCTGTGCTAGGATGGAACACTCATCTCAAAGGGCAAGGCCTGATTCAGCACAGCTGTGCTGTGTTAGGGAGGAACACTCATCTAAGCAGAATAAGAGTAGAGTTTATTCTCCAGATGACCATCTTCATGATCACCTTGGATATCCAGAGAAGGATCATCAGTTTCATCTGAAGGATCATCAGAAGCAGAAGCCAAACCAGACGAACAGAGAGGGAAAGAGACCCTCTGGAAGAAAGAGGAGAAAAGCCTTTGAGAGGTCTAGAAGAGTCCAAAGCAGTACGTATACTGGGAGGTATTCCAAGGGCCAGCATACACTATTGGACTGGGGTAAACCAGAGGAATGGTGCTGCAGAGCTACCTGTGAGGGAGACGGCTGCACGTGGAAGGGACCCTAAGACCTGTACCAGAAGGTATGTGAAGAGAGATCCAGTGTCCAGGGATCTGGATTGGAAGGCTGGACATAAGAACTGGACTACATACTGGCCAGGCTATATAGAGGAACTCTAGCAGCAATGGAAGCTCAGGTATGAACACTGATCTATGCCCTAGCTATGACCTTGAAAGACAGCAGGGAAACAAGTATTCTCCTGAAAATGCTCCATTGAGAGATTCATCTGTGCCAATCCATGATATTGAACCCATGCTTGTTGAACAAGGGGGAATAATAGCAGATGAGGATCCTGTTTATATGGACTGCTCTCTATCGAAACTCCGTTGGTAACTTTCTGTTATAAAGTACAGCAACCATCACAAAGAAATACAAATTTGTTCTTTAATCTACTCAGAAAAGCTCCTGAAGCAGGATTTGACCCACACAGTGGAAGGCAAGCCAGCTAAGGGGTTTCAGCTGGTGACTGCTAGCAATTAAGCCTTACCTAATTGCTTGTGAGCTAGGAGAGAATCACTTCTGTATCTATGTGGGAAGTAATCAGAAGTTAACCTGAAAAGAACAGTTTGTTTCTTGCTTTGTGGCTTTTCATTTGTTGTTTTCCTGATTTTTGACTTTGTTTTTCCAAGTTAACACTGAAAGCAAGTAACCTGATTTATGTGCTACCAAGCATATCTGTGTTGGGAGAAATAACCCCATAAATAAATATCTTATTGGCTTTACCCAAGAGCACAACTAAATTATTGTCAGCAGCTGTGTCTGGTGTGAATGAACTACATTGCCCACAATACCTTGCAAATCATATAGATAAATGCATTGCCAAGACTGTGAAGATTCTCACCCAGGCAGCCGTCTGACAATCTTTACTCACTGTTTGAGGAGGAATTCCCAAGGTAGGAGTAGCATTTACTCATTTATGTTTGTTAAAATTTGAATGTGTGCATGCAGTTCTAACCCCAAAAAGCATATACATGCCAACAGGACATCCATCCCCGCTATTTGTGCCTTCCCCTGCCGGCGTCTAACCTCCCCGCCGGTTGTTTGGGAAACTTAGATGGGGGTGGGGAAGGGGTGGATCAGGGTTGGAGGCTGGGTGGGCGGTGGGCAGTTGCCAGCCCTGGACGTCCAGAGCCGGCGACTTGTGCGGGGAAGGTATTCTACCTCCAAGGTGGAATAATTTCCATGGACATATTTTTTTTCAGGCCCGAGGTGTGGATGGGGCAGGGGGGACCTGAGGACACTCCCTGCAGCCCAACCCTGGCCTTAAGAGGCCAGATCGGGGGTGGGGCTGCAGGAAAATCTGCTTTGAAGTCTGGCGGCCAGCTTCGTGTCTTTCAAATGGAGCCGCGGTTCCATTTAAAAGCCCTGACTGAGTTAGTCGGGCTTTTCCTGTACATGCAGGCCAGGTGGAATCGCAGTCAAACCAGACGTACAGAGGAGGTGTACGTCCGGGATGGAATGAGCCTGATAGTGAAAAGTATACATAAAGCTTTCATTAATGTGGGCCTCAGTCTACCCGTTCTGCAAGAGTGTACGTGGTAGGTTACTTGTAAACACTGCCTTCTGAGCTCTCATTCTTTCTCTGCTTTAGATTCTTAGATAAGAGACAAATGTGCCGTCCAATGTATTTGTATTTTGATTACAACAGCCCACAAGAGGGACATCCATTACAGAGAAAGGAGAGAGCAAGGTACTTGTCAGCGGGAATGAACATAAGAAGAGGAAACCTATTGCATGATGGAGTGAAGATCTCCATATACAAAGAAAATGAAAGGTGAAATGAGCAGAGGATTGTCTGAACAGAAACCAAAAACTCTAGGGCCTTGAGTAACTAACATAATCAATTTAGCAAAATGTGGGTCCTTTTACTAAAGTGTGCTAAGCAGTCAACATGCATTTTCATGTATGGTAACCACGCACAAGGACCTGCGGTAACTGTTAGCGTGGAGGCATGACAGTTACCACGCATTATTCACGCACGAACTGCCAATCACACATTGGGCTGTTGAATGGGCAGGTTAGGGGCAAACAGTGGTGAGCACATTGCAGTTAGCGTGGAGGGGGGGGGTCATATCTCACGTTGTCAATATTGCAGTTAGCGTGAGTACACATTATATCATCTCAATAGATGGGATTAGGTGCATGCATTAGGGTACATATCTGCACGCTAACTGCTGGGAACATACCACTCATGCCTTGCACTTAAAGCTTGTTAGTTTTAGCGCTAAACACTCATTAAGTGCAAAAACCTAATGCACACTAGTAAAAAGGCCCCTATGTTTTCTAGCTCTCTTTCAAGGAACGAAAGAATGTGATATGTAAATTGTAGACGTGTCTGAGGATGACTGCATAAGACCATCTACTGCTAACTTTCAAAATTTGCACAGTGGTAGTTTTGATGAAGCTCTCTGTAGTGAAAGAATATGTCTGCCTGTTTATTTATATATAGGTGTCCATGAATGCGTGCCTCACTGTGTAGATACCGCAATCTCTAAACCTTCCACTTGCCATTTGTTCATGATCTTGGCATTTTCATTTTCCAAGCCTGCTGTTTAATTCTTTCACCTGTGATCTTTTCATTTCCCAGGAGCTGTATCTGTTACCATACCATCATGTCTTCTCTTAGTCTTTACAAAACAGATTGTGGATAAGGTTGACGATGTCCTTTCAGGCGGCTGCCCAGCCTTTACCAGTGAAGCTTTTTCTTGCTATTCTTACATAGCCACTTTAACGTGACAGTGAAGCAATGCAAATGAAAGGGACTATTCCATGGGAACAGAACTAGCTAGCGATTCCTGGTAAACAACATGCAAATAATAGATTCAAATTAAAAACTCTTTTGCACAAGTGCTCAGAAACAAATTCAGCCACTTTAGTTAACTAGATCATTACTGTGGGCTTTACTGCTAGTACACGCATTTTGCTTTTAAACTAAGTGCAAAGAGAGACTTTGGTCTGGTGGTTTTCTAACTGCTTGTTGCATTGAGTACTTAGAGTCCTTTTTCTGAACTACAAATGGCAAAATGAGTTGCATTTGGCATGTTCCTCAAGCACTAAAATTTACTGGGAAAAAAAAAACAAAATAAAAAAAAATTGGTTTATGTTATGATGCTTCATTGAGTTTGATGGTTTTGAAATCCAATATCCTTGTAAAGCAAAAATTACTCTACAGATTACAGGGATGTTGCAGATGCATTTTAGCAAAGACTAAAAGGGGATTTCCTCTCTGAATCTCTTATTATTGACACACATCTATTCAAGAAAACTTAACCAAGATGACCCATAGATGTCTTTGGTTTTGACCAGTGCATGCATAAAGTAAATGGTCTTAGGAGATACATTTTAATAAGATATCAAAGCATGACCTTTGTTAAAAGAACAGAAGACAGCAAATTCTTTGGTTGAGTCTACTTCAGGCAGCATAGCACAAGAAAGACTCAGATAAGAGGCACTGCCTTATCCTAACTTATATCGTAAACCCTTCGTGGACAGGAAAATACTTATTGTATCTGAATGTAACTCGCTTTGAACGACTGAGAAAGGCATGAGCTAAATCCAATTCCCTTTGCTTTGCGCTCTCAGGGTGATTGATTCCTTGTAAGGCTTAATTAAGCTATATTGTCTGTTTCGGAGCTATTTGCTTATTCTGATGAATCAAATAGTAACAGAAAAGAACGGTGAAGAATTTATATCCAGAAGGGGAAGGTTTTCCTAGGATCAGAGCAGCACAACAGCCGGTTGGAATGATATTGAGTTTTGTGCCATATTTTTGGAATGTCATTGAGACATCTGCATGGATAATTGCGATTGTAAACAGAGAATTCACTAAAGCCAGAGAATTCACCCTTAGCAAGATGGCCAGCTAGCATTTTGGTGAAGATACTTGTCTGTGTTACTTACCTAGATGCATACTAAAACAAGATGGACAGAAATAAGAGAGTATGCCACTCCAGCTAGGGAGGTCTGACGAGCCAAATAGTTGTTTCTTAATATGTTTTGAATTTATTTTATATTTAGTTTTCTTCTTCCCCTCTTGCATCCCTTATTCTCCTGCTTTCTTCTATCGAAATCCCTTCAGAATTCTCTCTGGTACAACAGAGAAGTCAGATCTGGTTTATCGTACCTTCATTCTCTCTTCTGGAAAAAAAAAATCTGATATGAAAAGAACTGAATTTTGGGATGCCTTCTCAAGACAAAAGAAGACTGAGAAGCTGAATTATGTTGGTTGTCATGGAAAAACCGATGTGAAATTCTGTGTACATGGCAATATAATACAAACCTCCAGCACAGGGAGTGGAGGAAGATTCGGCCTCACCAGGATGCAAAGGTGGGGGGCCTGCCTGTGGGTTACTTCCAGATGTGGCTTGGTGTCTATCTGTTCAAGCACTGCTAGACGTGGAGCAGTCTAAAGGCAATTAGCCCACTTCAGGGGAGACTAGTGAGGTTTCTGGAGTCCAATGGATTGCAGGATCAGAGGCAGCATGGGTTTACCAGGGTCAAGCCTTGTCAGACAAATCTGATTGATTTCTTAGACTGGGTGACCAGGGAGTTGGACTGATGGAGACTCCTAGATGTAATGCACTTAGATTTCAGTAAAGCTTTGACACCGTTCCACACAGGTGACTTATAAACAAACTGACCACCCTAGGGATGGACCCTAAAGTGACCGACTGGGTTAGAAATTGGTTGAGTGGGAGATGACAAAGGGTACAGGTAAATGGAGCTCACTCTTAGGAGAAGGAGGCTACCAGTGGTGTGCCCCAGGGTTCTGTCCTTGGTCCGATTCTTTTTAATATCTTTGTTAATGATATTGCAGAAGGGCTGTCTGGTAAGGTTTACCTGTTTGCAGATGTTACCAAAATCTGCAATAGAGTAGATACTCAGGAAGAAGTAGATAACATGAGGGATCTAGCTAAGCTTGAATAATGGTTGAGAATTTGGCACTGAGATTTAATGCTAAAAAAAATTAAGGGTCATTCACTTGGGCTGCAAAAATCCAAGGGAGTGGTACAGTTTATGGGGCGAAGAACTTTTGTCCATGAAAGAAGAGCAGGACCTGGGTGTGATTGTTTCTGATGATCTGAAAGTGGCTAAACAAATAGAAAAGGCAACTGCAAAAGCTAGCAGGATGCTTGGGTGCATAGGGAGAGGAATGGGCAGTAGAAGAAAGGAGGTGATAGTGCCTCTGTATAAGTTTTTGGTGCAAACTGATTTGGCGTATTGTGTGCAATTCTGGAGACTGCACCTTCATAAGGATATAAACAGGATGGAGTCTGTGCAGAGGGTGGTTACTAAGATGGTTAGAGGTCTTCATTATAAAGCATATGGGGACAGACAAAGATTTTAATATGTGTACGTTAAGGAAAGGCAGGATAGAGGAGATACGATAGAGACGTTTAAAGACATCTGTGGCATAAGTGCCCAAGAGGAGAGCCTCTTTCGACTGAAAGCAAGCTCTGCTATGAGGGGACATAGGATGAGCGTGAAAAGGGATAAACTCAGGAGTAATATGCCGAAATATTTCTTTACCAAAAGAGTGGTAGATGTGTGGAACAGTCTCCCAGTGGAAGTAGTAGATACGAGGACAGTATTGGAATTCAAGAAAGCGTGTGAGAAGCACAGAAGAGCTCTAAAGGATAAAAAAGGACTATTGTAGTGGATATGGAAAGGCAGACTAGATACGCCATGTGGTCTTTTTCTGCCATCATTTTCTATGTTTTTATGACTCTTGGCAACCCAGCAGTTCCTGGGTTTTCTTAGCAGTTTGACTGGAAGTACATTGCCAGGCAATAGAGTATTAAGTGACTTGCCAAGGCTACAGGGAATGCTAGTGGGAATTGAATATTGGTCTCTTGGGTACTAAGTCAGTGCTCAAACCATTAGGTGGCTACTCCTTCACGCCACAAAGGAAATTTAGGAAGTTAATAATCACTGTACGGTGTGGAAAGTGTCATACATTTTGGTTAATTAGGATGCTATGTATTAATCAGCATTAAAGCTGGCATGGTAATACTCGTTCTCGGACACTTCTAATACTCTAGGTACATGGGCTTAAATGCACCAGTGTTACCATGGCCACAGTAAGGATGGTGCAGTCATGCTAACCAGAGCAAAGTGAAGGGAAGAGTAGGGAACTTCCCCTGTCTCCCCACAATCTCTAAAACAGACTTCTGAGCCTACCCCAGGCACATAACATCCAAGCCTAGGCTCCCTAGGATGGATGTTCCCAACCATCAAACTTATACCTCCCATCTCACCAGGCACATAACATCCAAACCTAGGCTCCCTAGGATGGTGAGTAATGGCCTCAGAATGTACCCAAGCATCAAACTTACACCTCCCAAACATATAATTCCCCACCTCACCAGTCACATGGGACCCGTCAGAGCTTCCCTTCCTTAAGGCGCATAACAGTCTTCATGATATCCCTGCCCATCAGACCAAACCTTCAAACTCTCTGTTGATGTTCATTGTGCAATAAGCTTGTATATGTGAAGCTGACATCTTTGTACTGCTTCTAGTGGCACTATATAAGCATTTAAATGGCCTATACCTCTTTGTGCTGCCAACGCATAGTTGACAGGGATCCTGTGCTTTAGAAAGGGGACAGCATGGCATGGTTACTCTATATGCACTGGCACACGTTCCCGTTCAGAGTAGCGACATCAGGAAGAGTGCTGCGCATCCATGCCTAGAAGACACTATACCCATCAGTATGTATGAAAGATGTGCTACAGAAAGAGGAAGGGTGCTTGTAGGAGAAAGGTGTAAAAGGCAGAACTCCCCTCTTTTGTGATTTGACTTTCGGGGATGCAGGGTGGAGGATACAGTGATGAAACATTTGAGGTTCTGGTGGCCAGTACTAATGGGACTGGGAGATCGTGACAGTAAATGAGGTTTAGGATTAGATAGTTTGTATGAGGGACATCTGTGTGGCTGGAGATTTGAGAATTCTGTTGCTTTTAATGAGAGCTGTGGTTATCCCTATTGCATTTTATAGAGCTGGAGCAGAGAGTCTACAAAGGAGACTGAAGTATTAGCTGGCGTATTTGCCCGCCGTTCACATTGGCGTCGTAGCTGCTCCTGCTCAGTGTGCTTTCTCTGATGTTGCTGAAGTGACTGTGTGAGTCTGAAATGAGATTTAAAGGCTCACACAGGGAGATCAGGCCTGACACAAATGGAGGACTAGCCTAATGGTTAAAGTGGCAGACTGAGACCTTGCAAAACTAGGGTTCAAATCCCACCGATTGTGGGAACGTCATTTGACCCTCCATTGCCTTAGGCACAAGCTTAGATTGTAAACCATCTGGGAACAGGGAAATATCTACAGTACCTGAATGTAAGTCTCTTTGGGCCACTGCTGATAATAAGCTACTGTATGAGTCAAATGCAAAAAGTACTTCTATAAGCTCTCAATAGTTTAATTTACTATTTATTTAACTTCTCAGGCAACGTTTCCTTCAGCTTTGAATAGCATTTTTCTATTCACCACTGCCTCCTTTCCAGCCTCAAACTGGGTGAATTCAGCCTCCTAATATTTTTGACACGTAAATTAAACAGTGGAAATGTACCGTGGCATTCTTATATATTAAATGCATGTAAAAGCAGGAGAGCAAAACTGTGATTTTCTAGAAGAATCTTTCCTTTGTAACTTTATCACTGGATCATGGTGTCATCCGATAGGGACCAGGAGGCTCCCAGCCCTCCTTCTTGCATCTACTTACACTGCTTTAGCTAGTCCCCAGCTGTCACTCATAGAACTTAATGTCCTGCAGGGTATATTTTCTTGTCCAAGTCTTCCTGTCTTTCTTCTTGAGTCCTAGTTTATTCTGAGTAGATCAGTTAAAAAGTTGCCATATTTTAGCCCATACTCTGCCTCCGTCCCCTTACCCTTCCCCCTTATGGCTCAATCTCAGTGTTGCTGCTCCTCTTTATAGCAGTCCCAAGTGTGGGTCAATTCTATCCTAGATTTGGTATCCATAATCTCTGTTAGTAGGTTATTCATGGTATCTATCACCCTCTCAGTAAAGAATTGGGGAGTAACCTAATTAGAGTTGAGAACTAGGAAAGCCAGGGTTCAAATCCCACTACTGTAGCTTGTCATCCTTCATTGCCTCAGGTATAAACTTAGAATAGAAGCCTTCCGGAGATAGAAAAACACCTACTGTATCCAAATGTAACACCCCTGAAGAAAGGTGTAAATGAAGTCCCATCTCATTCCTCTTTGGTAAAGGTGCCTTATCTTTTCCCAGAGCCTCCATTTCAACTTCAAATCATAGCTTCATATCCATAAATTTCACTTAGAATTGAAATATTTGAGTATTTATGCCCTATCCTAATTTACTTTTCTCAAATTAGTACATTTTCAATTTTCTACCAAGATATCGCATGTTTAAACAGAATAGCGAGGCCGCGGAGCCATGTGCCCGAGGCCGGCATTAACCAGGGGGGAGGGGGGAGGCCACGCGTCGCCCCGTCGGAGCATGCCGACTTGGGGGGGGGGTGGGGAGGGCGAATAGGAGGCGCTCCCATTGGCCCCGCGAGTTGTTTTGGCGCGGGAGCCAATGGGAGTGTGAGCGGGCAGTCGCTGGGGGTTATGGGTGGGGGTGCAGCGTGACTCCGGCCTCTTTCGCCGGACGTTGGGGTCGCTGGACGCGTGTGCTGAGTGCTGCGGGTCGTGAGGTAGGCCTCGATTGATTTTGGCGGCGAGAGCAGCGGTCGAGTGTTGGACAGTTTTGTTGGGTCGCGGGGTCAGGAGAGCGAGGAGCCGGACTGACCTGCTTCGGCTGGAGCAGAGGACGAGGAGCCCCATCGAACCTGGCCGCTTCGGAGACGGCCGTGCTCTGAGTGGTGCACGGGCCTAGGCGGGTGAGTCGGGAGCTGATGTGAGTCTGCTTTCCACGTGCTCTGCCTTTTCCTTCCTCCTGCGGTTTCCGGAGCGGGCGAGGGCTCTTGCTGCGGTTTTGGTTGGGTGGTTTTCCTCCTTTCTGCTTCTCTTTCAAGGATAATAGTACTTGGGAGTTTGGTTGGGGCGGAGAGCAGCGGAGCATCTGGCAGCTTCGTGTCTTTTTGCAAAAAAACCCCAAAAAAACAAAAACAAAGAAGACAGAGGGCAGCCTAATTTGATAAGCAGTGCCTTTAATTTTCAATGGGGGATTCACGGCGGGGTACTACCAAAAAAGGGGGTTCCCTCAATAGAAAAGGGACTGGTAGGGGGAGGGGGGCCGAAGGGCCCTCAGGGAATTGGGAGTTGCTGGGGCTGGATAATGGCATCGCGCAGGGCGATGGCGTGGCCAGGGAGTCAAGGACTATGTCATGCGGAACTGCGCCGCGTGGGAGGAAGGGACAAGGTGGGACCAGGGCCTCTGCAGGGGGCGAGGGGAGTCGGGGGAGGAGGGGTGGAGGGCTCTCCACAGTCAATGGGGAGAGGGGAGGCAGCGGGGCGGGTGTAGGTCAGACCCGGGAGCCCCTGGCGGATGCTAGGGCCGGGGCGGACAGGGACCTAATGGGCGGCGGTCGGTCCACTCGGGGCGGTCTGGTGGGTCGGGGAGGGGGCAGTGCAGAACACCAGGATGGAGGACGGGAGTTCACTGACGGTTTGGGCCCCCTGTCGGTTCCCGGGGAAGGGAGAGGAGGTGTGTTTAGGATGGGCGATATTGGGGGGCTCCCTGGCCCATATGGATGGCAAGGGGCGGGTGGTAGGGGGTCCCCTGCATTGTGGGAGCATTGGCAAGGCGGAGGGCAAGGCTCCTCCCGGGCGGAATGGCTTGGAGCGTGGCAGGCCCCGGGGGCTATGGCAGGTGTCTCTCCGCCTTTTTCTGTCTTCTCTCCACAGGTTCACCAGGCTTGGCAGTATGCGGGGGGCCCTTGGATGTGTCCAGTTCAGCAAGGTGATGGCTATGATGGTCGTCCGGATATGCGGCGGCCGGCCGGAGCAGGGGATCCGGCGGCGCAGACTGTAGTGGAGCGTCCGGTGGATTCTAGAGCGGCGGTCCTGTCAGGTGAGTTGGTGGTTGCCCAGAATGTGGGGATGGGGGAAGGTGAGGGCACTGGTGGCGCATATTGGAAAAAATGCAGCCGGAAGCGTAGGCATTCGTGTCATCGGCGGAGGCGGTCGGAATCCTCGTCGTCGTCGTCCACCCTATCGTCCTCCCAGGGCCGGATTTACCTTGAGTGAGGCCCTATGCCAACAAAAATTGTGGGCCCCCAGCAGGGGCGGCCCAAGGGGGGTGTGGCCCTCATTTGCATAAGGGGCCTCATTTGCATAAATATTTGCATAATGTTACCATATACTAACTTTTAGTAAACGTGCCTCTTAATGAGTGTATGGATAAAGAAAGACTAAAAGATTTCTACACTACTATAATCCAGTGCCAACTGCCAGACACATTAGGAACTACTACAAACACTGCCCATTTAGAACCCATAGCAAACCCGCCGTATCCTAACAGCACTACCAGGACTCACAAAGCACCATACTCTACCAATCAAAGGCAACACTGCAAATATTAAACCAATACATTTCAGAGAACAACAATACATGACCTACTGGGGAAAGAGAACAAGTGGCAATGTCAAATAGGAATTATATAAACAGAACACCTCAGCTCAGTTACACATGCAGAACATAGACCATCACCAAACAAGTAATCACATTTTAGAAACAGGAAGACAATAATTAAACTGGGAATCCCAAAAGCCAAACTTGGAATGTACAACACTGTAGAAATAAAACTATACATTAATTTGCTCTTGTACTAAACAAAGCGCAGACGTTAATGATGCACATTTACCAGAGCTGACATATTCCAATTAATAAATTCAAAATAAAGAGATATTTTTCTACCTTTTGTGCATTTTTTCAGCTGCAATTGCTCCAGCCACTTTCTTCTGGTTTCTTCATGTCTTCTGCTAACTCTCCATCGTCTGCTGTCCATTTGTCCTTTCTTCTCTCTTCTAGATTTTTTTCCATTCTCTCTCTACATCTGCTTTAACATACTAATCTTTCTCCTTTTGCTCTTTCCTCATTCCTATTTCATCCACTCAAATTTTACCCCTCCATCCTCAATCCCCACTTACTCTCCCAATACCCGGCCAATTGTAGATTTTTTTATCCCTCCCACACAAAATATTTTTCCCTTCTCCATTTTACTCTTCCAGCCCCATCCCATTCTAATCCTCCCCCAACATCAGCTCCCTTCTAGTTCCAGCCTCACCCAGCATCCATTCCCTTCTAGTCCCTGCATCAGCCCATTTCCAGTCCTAGCCACCCATCAGCCCATTTCCAGTCCTAGCAACCCCCCAACCCAATACCAGTCCTAACCCCCCATCACCCCATTTTCAGTTTAAGCCCCCCCTATAACCCATTACCAGTCCTAACCCCCCATCAGCCCACTTCCAGTCCTAACCCCATCAACCCATTTACAGTCTGCCCCCCATTGCCCATTGCAAGTCCTAACCCCCCCCATCAGCCCATCAGCCCACAGAACATTACCAGTCCTAACCCCATCAGCACACCTCCAGTCTTAACCCCCCCAGCCCATTTCCAGTCCTAACCCCCCCCATAGCCCATTACCAGACAGCCCCCATCAGCCCCCAGCCCAGTACCAGTCTTAACCCCCCACCAACCCCCTGACCAGTTCTAAACACCCACTTCTGCCCCTTATCAGTCCTAACCCCATCAGCCCACCGCCAGTCTTAACCCCCCAGCCCATTTCCAGTCCTAGCCCCCCCATAGCCCATTACCAGACAGCCCCCATCAGCCCACAGCCCATTACCAGTCTAAACCCCCCAAAACCCATTACCTGTTATAAACCCCCCCCCACAGCCCATTACCCGTCCTAACCCCATCAGCCCACCTCCAGTCTTAACCCCCCCAGCCCATTTCCAGTCCTAGCCCCCCCCCCATAGCCCATTACCAGACAGCCCCCATCAGCCCACAGCCCATTACCAGTCTTAACCCCCCCAAAGCCCATTACCAGTTCTAACCCCCCCCCAACAGCCCACAGCCCATTACCAGTCCTAACCTCATCAGCCCACCTCCAGCCTTAATCCCCCCAACCCATTTCCAGTCCCAGTCCCAGCCCATTTCCAGCCCCGGTCCCAGCCCCCCCAATTACCAGTCCTACCCCCTCCCCCTCCCCCGGCCTAAAGTAAAATTTAATTTAAAAAAAAAACCTGCTGGCTGCCGCCGCGGGGCCCCCTCTGCTGCCGCGGCAGCATGGACTGACCCGCGGGGGCCCCCTCTGTAAGCTCGGTCCCTCCCTCCGTGCCTCCGTGTCTCCCTCCGTGCAGGCTGTGAGAGACGCGAAGGCAGACTGTCTCCGTCGCGTCTCTGTTAAGCCCGCAGGGGCTGATGGGAAATTTCCCATCAGCCCCTGCGGGCTTAACAGAGACGGGAAGGCAGAAGGAGACAGTCTGCCTTCGCGTCTCTAACAGCCTGCACGGAGGGAGACACGGAGGCAGGGACCGAGCTTACAGAGGGGGCCCCCGCGGGTCAGTCCATGCTGCCGCGGCAGCAGAGGGGGCCCCGCGGCGGCAGCCAGCAGGTTTTTTTTTATTTTATTAAAAAAAAAAAGCCTAACTAGTTCAATTTTTGTGGGCCCTTTGCAGCTGTGGGCCCTACGCCATGGCGTACATGGCGTATAGCTAAATCCGGCCCTGCGTCCTCCGGTTCGGACTCGGAAGGGGGCGGTACCACGGCAATCTCAGGAGTGACGGTTGTGGGGCCTCCAAAAAGTGCAGTGCAGCCCACGTTAGCGGTGTTCTCGGAGTTATGGGAGGGTGTGCCTAGGAGGTTGCGGCGGAAAATACAAAAGCGCCGATACATAGACATTTTCAGATTATTGGAAGGTCGGAAGAGGTCAGGCGACAGCAGGAGGAAGAGAAAGGCCGACGAGAAGGCCGGGCGAGTGAGGAGAGTTGGGCGGAATGTGGTGAATTGGACGCGCTCCTTTTTGAGGTTAGCTAGTGTGTGGGGTCAGGTTCACCCAGAACAGTACGGGATGATGTTGGCCTATGCTGACTCCATATTAGAGGCGTCGCAAACTCACGACGGTTGGGCTTGGCTCAACTATGATGAGCGATTCCGCGATAAGATGGAGGAAAATCAGGGGTTGTCCTGGGGGACTCAGGATATAAATTTGTGGTTGACGCAGATGGCCGTTCCGCAGAATGTCGGGGGGCTGGCGGGCAAAAAGGGGGGTCAGTTGCATCTGCGTGATCGGGGAAGCCCTTTCGTGGGAGCGTGCCTGTGGCAGGACAGAGAGCCATGGGAGGGGGAGGCACTGGGGACGTCTGTTGGCGGTTCAATAAGTCCTCATGCCCCTTTCCGGATTGTAAATTCTGGCACGCTTGCTCTGTCTGTGGCGGGGGACATTCGGCCCTTAAATGCATGCGAAAAAGTGTTGCCGGAGCCCCCCCCCCTGGCTAAGCAATAGGTGTGTGGAGAGCCTAGCCCCCACCCCTATCAAGCTGCAAGCCTTGGTACCATGGTTGCGACGTTATCCCAGACAGCAAGACAGTGTGGTATTGGCAGAGGGGTTCCGATGCGGGTTTCACATCCCTGTGGTGGGTGAGGTTGTGAAGGGTGGGGCTAGGAATTTGCCATCGCTGAGGCGTTTAGCGGATATTGTGCGGGCTAAGTTAGCAGGAGAGATGCGGCTAGGGAGAGTCGCGGGCCCCTTTCGGGAGCCGCCGTTTGAGGGTTTTGTGGTCTCCCCTTTGGGTATAATTCCGAAGAAGGAGCCGGGTAAGTATCGTCTGATACATAATCTGTCCTCCCCCGTGGGCGCGTCTGTTAACGACCACATCCCGCGGGACTTGTGTGCAGTGCGATATGCGTCTTTCGATGAGGCCATGGCTTTAGTCAAGAAATGTGGCTCGGGGTGCTTTATGGCAAAGGCGGATATAGAATCCGCTTTCCGGTTATTGCCGGTGCATCCGTCGGCGTTTCCGTTGTTGGGATTTCACTTTGAAGGGTGTTTTTATTTTGACAAGTGTATGCCCATGGGTTGCGCGATATCCTGTGCTTACTTTGAGAGGTTTAGTTCCTTCTTGCACTGGGCTATCATGGAACGGATGGGTTGTAGTCAGCTGGTCCACTATTTGGACGATTTCTTTTTCGTGGGGACGGCTCAGTCTGCACAGTGTCGTGCCTTGTTGGATGGCTTCAGTTCGATGGCACGGGAGTGGGGGGTGCCATTGGTGGTTGGGAAGACGGAGGGGCCCTCTACTCGTATTACCTTTCTAGGGGTGGAGCTGGATTCTGAGTTAATGGTAGCACGTTTGCCTGCCGATAAGGTGATTCGACTGCGCGTATTGGTAGCCAACGTGCTTGTCTCCTCGACGTTGACTTTGCGGGAAATGCAGTCCCTTATTGGTTCCCTGAATTTTGCATGTAGGGTGATTCCCATGGGCAGAGTCTTCTTGCGGCGTCTCGCTTCGGCGACAGCAGGTGTTCGTAAGCCTCATCATCGGGTCAGGGTGTCTCTCAGCATGCGGGAGGACCTGGGAGTATGGGACGAGTTTTTGAGCGGTTTCAATGGCGTCACGGTGATGCACAAAGCTTCGGTATCCAGTGAGGCCTTACAATTGTATACGGATGCGGCGGGCGGGTCAGGATTGGGGGTGTACTTCGGGGGCGCCTGGTGTGCAGCGGCATGGCCGCAGCCCTGGCGTGAGGCAGGTCTCACTAAGAACATCACCTTTTTGGAGTTGTTCCCAATCGTGGTAGTGCTGTCCTTGTGGCCGGAGCGGATAAGGAATCGCCAGGTCCTCTGGTGGTGTGATAATGCAGCTGTGGTAAGCGTGCTTAATAATTATGCCCCTCGGTGCAGGCCGGTAGCAGATTTGTTGCGGCAGGTGGTTTTAGCTTGTTTGTGCCTGAATGTTGTGCTCAGAGCGCGTCACATACCAGGGCATACTAATTTAATTGCTGATGCTCTTTCCCGTTTTAAGTGGGAGCGTTTTCGGGCATTGGCGCTGGATGCGGAGGAGGAAGGGGCTGTGATCCCAGAGCACTTATGGCGGATTGGCCTCGGGACCTTACCGAATTACTGAGGACGTCAGTTTCGGCGGCGACCTGGGAGGCGTACCAGCGGGGCTGCAGTAGCGTGGTGACCTTCTTGCAGGACCAAGGATGGAGTCCTGGACCCGTTTCGGATTTCCTGCTTGGTCAGTATGTGCGGTCTGCGAAAGCGGCGGGTCTCGCGCGGTCCACAGTGCAGAGGAATTTGGCGGGATTTTCATTTTTTATGCAGGCGGTAGGTTTGGGGGCCGCGGAGGGGGGCTTTCTGACTCGCAGGCTGTTGCAAGGATGGGAGCGGTCCTATCCATCTGCTGGGGATACCCGTCTGCCTATAACTCATGACCTTCTGGGCCGGTTATGCGGCGCATTGACTCAGGTGGTCTCGTCCGCTTATGAAGGCCTGCTTTTCCGAGCGGTGTTTTCTGTGGCCTTTTTTGGTGCCTTCCGAGTAGGGGAGTTAGTGGCAGACTCAGGTCGCCGCGGCGTGGGTGGTGGCTTGCAGGTGCAGCACGTTTCATTTGGGGAGGGATGGGTTCGCATACGGTTGGCCCATTCCAAAACGGATCAGAAGGGGAAGGGGACCTGCGTAATATTACGTGCGGTGGCGGGGGCGCCCACGTGTCTGTTTACCTTGCTGTCAGAGTACTTGAGAGTGAGGCCGGTCGGTGCGGGTTCTCTTTTTGTGCATGAGGACGCGCGGGTACTTACCCGGTTTCAGTTTACAGTGGTATTGCGGTTGTCCCTCCAGCGAGTAGGCGAGGACCCGCGTCGATATGCCCCTCACTCCTTCCGAATTGGCGCGGCTACCAGTGCGGCCGCGGCAGGGTTATCAGAAGGAGCTATCCAGCGGATTGGCCGGTGGAGGTCCCAGGCCTTCCGTGGTTATGTGCGGTTATAATAGGGGGGGGGACTAACTCTCTTTATTTATTTTGCAGATATAGCACAAGGACAGTGTCGCTGCTGGGTGATTGGCCACTCGTTTGTGTATTGGGCTGGTCGGTGAGCAGCAACACGACCAGTGGGCATGAATCTTGGAGTGGACGCTTCTCGAGTGACCGTCTCATGGCTGGGGGAGCGCGGACTGAGGTGGTTTCATCTCTTACCCTTGCTGCGGCACCATGAAGGCCTGCTTCGGATGCCACCGGATATATTGTTGATTCACCTGGGAGGCAACGACTTGAGTTCCTGGACTTGTCGGCAGTTGATTCGGGCGGTGCTCAAGGACTTGAGGGTGGTTATGGCTATGTTCCCGGGCATAGTCGTGGTTTGGTCGGACATTATTCCAAGGCCTGCTTGCCGGGCGCAGCGGCGTTGGTCCAGGGGACTAGCTAAGATTAATCGCCAAATTGGCAGGTGGGTGGGGGAGCACGGGGGGTGCCAAATTCTGCATCCGTGGGTAGATTTGGACTGTGCTGGCCTTTTTCGTTCAGATGGAGTACATCTGTCTCCGGTGGGGATGGATTTGCTCCTTAACGATTGGCAGGAGGCCTTGGCGTGTCTTATGGTGGGGATGCGGACTGGTCGCAGCTTTCTCCTTGGGGGGCGGCTCAGATCCAAGGTGGTCTGAGCCGGTGGCGGGATCCCGGAGGTTTCCGGGGTCCGGAGCCGGATGCAAGCATTAGGGCGGGGGTGGGGTACCGCCGACCCGGACAATCCCTCAGGTTTTTGCTAATAACATGGCGAAGCCGGATGAGGGAGGGTGAAGCGAATTATTTGGGACTTGTACCCGAGGGAGGCAGAAGCGACGTCACCTTGCTAATAATATGGCGGGTGATGGCTCGGCCTGCCGGGGGGGGGGGGGGTAAGTTCTGTTGTGTGTTTGTAAAGAGTTAATTGTTCGAAGTAATAAAGCTGCGACCAGTTTTGATCCAAAAATGTGTAATGTTTGTTTTGTGAAGGAGGTGGTAAATAAAGGGGGTTGGGGGAAAAGGGTACAGGATTTTGGGCGGGAAGCTCTGGTCCGCATTACCCGGTTATAGCGGGGCCGTGGAGCCATGTGCCCGAGGCCAGCATTAACCGGGGGGGGGGGGGGGGCGGCCATGCGTCGCCCTTCGGAGCATGCCGACTCGGGGGGGGGGAGGGCGAATAGGAGGCGCTCCCATTGGCCCCGTGAGTTGTTTTGGCGCGGGAGCCAATGGGAGTGTGAGCGGGCAGTCGCTGGGGGTTATGGGTGGGGGTGCAGCGTGACTCCGGCCTCTTTTGCCGGACGTCGGGGTCGCTGGACACCCACCCACCCTCCCTCGCGGACTGGGGGTTTGCCTTTACGGTAAAGGGGGTGTTGCAGCTGGAGGGGGTTGGCGGGATCCCGGAGGTTTCCGGGGTCCGGAGCCGGATGCAAGCATTAGGGCGGGGGTGGGGTACCCCCGACCCGGACAATCCCTCAGGTTTTTGCTAATAACATGGCGAAGCCGGATGAGGGAGGGTGAAGCGAATTATTCGGGACTTGTACCCGAGGGAGGCAGAAGCGACGTCACCTTGCTAATAATATGGCGGGTGATGGCTCGGCCTGCCGGGGGGGGGGGGCGGGGGTAAGTTCTGTTGTGTGTTTGTAAAGAGTTAATTGTTCGAAGTAATAAAGCTGCGACAAGTTTTGATCCAAAAATGTGTAATGTTTGTTTTGTGAAGGAGGTGGTAAATAAAGGGGGTTGGGGGAAAAGGGTACAGGATTTTGGGCGGGAAGCTCTGGTCCGCCTTACCCGGTTATAGATAATACATCAGTTCTAGTCTATACTTCCTTGAACTGCCTTGTATAAGACATTTATATGGTTTAGGACAGGAAAGCAACTAACCCTATGGAAATTAAGAGCCATGTTTACTCAAGGTCACGCCAGTAGCATTTATTTGAGCCGTGAAACTAATGTGGAGACCTACGTTAACTTTAGGGGTCATGTCTATCCCTCTGCCTTTAGCATGTTGCTGACATGTAGCACCCTGCTACAGACATGTTGGTGCATTTACTGCCATCTCTTGCCATCAATGCCCATGTTTATCCCTTAATGGACTCAGTCCCTACTCATTTGCATGAGGATCCCATGCTGAAAATCCAATGTTAACTGTTAGTATGACACAATTACTGCGTAACATGTCCACACCCTAAACCACCTGTGTTCCACAACTAACAGAGTACTTCCTGAACAAAAGATGGCGATTTGGGCAATTTTTGACTAAAATCAAATCAATACAATCTTGTGAATTCAGAATACTAATGAATACCTTGAATCTCTAGGAATTTTTCCATAATTTTCCAGGAATATTGTCAGAATTCCTATATACCATGAGATGAGAATATGATTAATGACCCCTCCCCCTTAAACAGCCTATAAAAATAGCATATTATCCTGAGAAAATCCTCCTTAACTGGTAAGCTTTCATGCATGCTCTGCTGATTTACCTTTCTTTCAATCATTCTTTAATTATAGCTGAAGGTGCACAAACCTTTTGGGAATCTTTGAGTATCAGGGTAGGATTAGCAGACCTATTTTACATTTCCTGAGATCAAACATCTGTTGGTAAACAGATCCATTCTTTTTTCTCCATCTGTACCTAGAGAACAACTAATTTCACCTTGTTGCTGATCAATTGGCTTAAAATAATCATGTGTCTTGGCAGTAATTCAAATTTTAGCATTTTGCTTTCAACAGACAATATTTTTGGTAAATGGAGTTTAGAAAACTTTGTTGCCCTGTCAGTCTGTAAAGATATCATGTTGAGACGGACAATATAACCATGAATGGATCCTCAAAAAGCCAATTCTCTTCAGGTTGAAGGTTCAGAGTGTATTATGATTGGCATCTGACTCTTGAATAAAATCAAAACCATAAATTGCAGCAAGAAATGGATTGATCATTGCAGAAGCCTTTAATAATAATTACTGAGCTTTCTTCTAAAGATGGTTGCTGAAACTGATTATTCTAATTCCATCCCTTCAAGGTTATGATAATGTTCTTATTTAACACATCTGCCATGTCATAATACCAGGCCTACATGAATAAAAATAAAACAGACTATCTGAACATATTTAAGAAGAGCAGACCATAACTGATAGGACTTTGGCAGAAGCTGAGTTGTCAAGATGAAAGTTGAAGTACAAGAGTATCATGTCACTGCATCCGATGAAAGATGTGGATTAAAAACCTTAGCTTCCCTTGTAGAGGACACTCATATTCATTTAACGGTCATCAAGACATCAATAATACACTATTTAATCACCGTCAGTCATGAAGACCTTGGGCAGCATATCCTATGAATGGTTTCCAAACACTGAGTGATTTATTTTGCTGAATAAGCAAACTTTGCTGCTATGTAAAATTGATTTTATATAAAGATATTTAGGTTTGTCTATATAGTTTTAATTATTACAGTTGTACAACTATATTTCCAAAATTAATATTTCTCATATAATCTTTTTTAACTTGTCTAAGTGATAAAATGTTTTTTTTTCTATTTATTTACACTTTCTGGTACAGACTGGAACACATAGTGAATTCTGCTATAGTTAGTCAAAGCTCCATGCCAAAGGGGACAGACTCTCTCAGTCTAGTTTTTACCCCATTGCATGCAGGGAGATGAAGTTCTTTCCCAAGCAGATTCCCTGCATGCAATGTGGTAAAACCTGGACTGGCTTAGGCTGTCCACTTTAGCATGAGCTATGATTGTGATTTCCATAAGCATCACAACTCTGTGATCCAGTGTGCAGCAGATAATGCAATTAAATAGAGGCCTTATTGAACTTTTCCTACATGCCCTTCCCAAGTAGCTTCTTCATGTTTTGAATGTCTTTTTACTAGGATTTGTTTTTCTAGGAAAATCTCCCTCGGCAATAGACTATTGCATTATTATCTGGAAATCGTTACCAGAGGATGTAGTACAAGCTGTTAGTGGGTTTTAAAAATGGTTTTGATAAGTTCCTGAAGGAAAAGTCCATAAACCATTATTAAAGGGGACCCAGGAAATCCATTGCTTGCCCCAATACAAGCATTTGTAAATATTTAAATCTGTATATATGTTTAAACTATCTATATACCTAATCAGCATTTACTCAGCATTGTAACCCTCAAATTACCATTTTTATTATATACAATTTAATGTTTACTGTAATTTCAATTGTTTGAATAAGTTTCAATGTAATGTTCAAGTTTTGTTCTATGTAAACCGCTTTGATTTTTCTGAAAGGCGGTATATAAAACCGTTCAATAAATAAATAAATAAATAAATAAATAAATTATGGTACCTGTGTTTTTTGGGGAAACTGCTGGGTACGTGTGACTTAGATTGGCCACTGTTGGAAACAGGATACTGGGCTTGATGGACCTTGGTCTGACACAGTATGGCATTTCTTATGTTCTTATGTTCTCGAGAATGGGTATTTCCACTAGAAATTTCATATTTAATGTATGGAAATGTTCTCATCCAATACAATGTTCTTCATGAAAAATACCTCTTATCTTATTTTTTCCCCACAGATTCTGCCTTTTATTTCACAAAAATGCACTTTAAATGTCAGTCTCCACTACTTTTCTAGACCATACACTACTGGGCTTTCAGAAGTTTGTTGTTGTCTTTAAGTGCCGTTGAGTCAGTGTCTACACCTGGCAACCTTCTGGATAGTTGATCTAAACTTTGTTAGGTCTTCAGCCAAGCAGCTCATTGATGATAGAATGGTATCTATAGCTGCTGTAACCGAGGTAGGGTGGACTCGATGCTCCTCGCCCCACTCCGCTACTCTTTCCCCACCCCCCCTGACCGTCCCCTTTTAACACAAAAACTCTGACATCATTCATTTGGAAAACAACTGGTTGCAGCTTTATTAGTCATCAACAGATCAACCATCAATTGCCATAACAATCTTAACACATATAATCGCGGACTGATATAATCACCCGCCATATCACTAGCAAGGTGAGATCGCCTCCGCTTTTCCCAACTTCTTTCCCCCTTAGCCCCCGACATTGCCATATAACTAGCAGAAGCCAGCCAGGGGTTATCCGGGTCGGGTATACCCCACCTCCGGCCTAAGCTTATCATAAATCTCCGGACCCCGGAAACCTCCGGGATACCGGGGCAGGCAACCTCACTGTCCCTGCGCCGCCCCCCCCCCCAGAAGCTGCGACCAGTGAGCTTCCCACTGTACTACCCATTCCAGTACCTCCTGCCAGTCATTCAGTAATAAATCATATCCTACCGAGGACAAGTGCACCCCATCCCGGCCGTACAATCCCGCACAGCCCACATCCACCCATGCATGCATTATTTGGTACCCACTATGCCCACATACCCACCGGCCAATTTGCCGGTTGATCTTTGCTAAACCCCTCGACCAGCGCCTCTGGTCGCGGCAAATCGGCCGAGGTACAATGTCTGACCACATTAGTATTACCCCCAGGAACATCTACAGCACCTCCTCCAAATGCACCGCTCTAATCAACTGCTTGCATGTCCATGCCGACAAATCATTGCCTCCCAAATGCATCAAAATCAAGTCCGGTGAGCTCCGCAACTGCCTGTGGTGCCACAGCAAGGGGAGCAGCTGCGTCCATCATAGACCTCACTCACCCAGCCATGAAACAGACACCACTGCCAGATCCAAATCAAGAGTAGACCCCACCGGCCGCACCGCTGCTTGCTGACCAGCCCAATGCACAAACGAGTGGCCGATCAGCCAACAGCCATGGGGATCACGCTCCCTATCTGTAAAAGAAAACAAAATTAGCCACGTACATACCCCACCACCCTTTACAAACGAACATATCCCAAGAAGGCCTTAGAACGCCAATGCCCGATGCGCTGCACCTCCGTCCCGGACAAACCCGCAGCCGCTGCACTAGTGGCTGCCCCAATGTGGAAGGAATGCGCTGAGAACTCAAGTGGCTCCTCCCCGATCCGCTGCAGAACCATCTGTAATACCACTGTAACCTGGAATCGTGTTACCTCTCTCGAATCCACATGAATAAAAAACCGACCCCCCCCCCTACTGGGCGGCCTCGCAGGTAGTCACACAACGCCGCCACTGGACACGTTACTCCCCCTTTAATCTGCTGTAACAACACACACAATCCCGACCCTTGCTGGTTTATCTTACAGCGGGCCAACAACACCCGCACCCATCCACTTTCCACCTGCACATGCTGGCGGAGCAAACCCCCACTGCTGCCCGCCCTACCCGAGTCGGCTACTAGGTTCTCCAATGCGAAATGCCCCAAAAAATGCCAAGCAAATAATGGATTTAAACAATATCTCTTCTTATTCGGACACTGCCACTAAAGGTAGCGTCACACACAGCCGCCGCAATAAGTCGTGCATAATCGGCTGCCGACTGTCCTTCGGCCTCGGCGCAACTGTCGCCCACCCTTGCAAGAGCCGTCGAGTTAAAAAAAACCCACGCTGCTGAAGCCCATCCCACCGCTCTAGCAAAAAAACGTGAATCCAGCTAAATGTGACCGGACCACTGCCTTGGAAAGTCCCTTTTTCTTTTGTATACACTACATATTGCGCCAACATCCAATCGGACACCGAGTTGGGTTGCCAGCCCTGCGCTGCCAAGAATTCTTCTACTTTGTCGCATCCTCTCTGATACGCCGCCCATGTTGCTCTCGCCTCTGAACCCCGCAGCAAACTCAGGATCTCTTCTGGCCAACCTGCCATAACTGCTCTGGGACCAGCAAGCGCACTGCGTCCACTCCTGGTGACAGTCTCCAGAACCAGTCCCACTGAAAACGAGAAAGAGCATCAGCCACCTCGTTTGTACAACCCAGTATATGTCTTGCTTTAATCACCACATTCAAGCGCAAGCAAGCTAGCTCTACCTCTCTCAATAATTCCGCCACTTGCACACACCGCGGGGTATAATTGTTAACCACACTAAACATTGCTTCATTGTCACACCACCATAATACCCGTCTGTTACGCAGGCGCTCCGGCCACAACTCCAATGTGACCAGCATGGGAAAAAGCTCCAAGAATGCCACATTATTCACTAAGAAAAACCATACCTTCAAAAAATGTGTTGACTCAAAATCACAACCAATATCAAAAAGTCAAAACAGAAAAAGCCAGAAAATCAGCATATTAAACCTCAGTGATCTAACAAAAACCAAAAAATCATGAGGGAATGTACAAATTTTTTAATGTCGGGATCCGCGGACAAGAGTTGGGGAGAGGAGGAACCCCCCCCACTCAGTGTCAGCAGAGGCCTTTTATTTATTTTATCAAAACCCAAACAAATAAACTCAGTAGTGAAAATCACTTATCTGATAAAAACCAAACGGGCAGCAAAACTCCAGACAGCGACATGCATGTTTCGAGCCGCCAAGGCTCTGTATCAAGCTGGTTTCAAAATGTGCACGCCCTGAAAAACGCTGAACACTTCCGGCGATTTAAATACCCAAGCGCAGTTCAAATGGCTGCCGACACATACGTAAGCGTTACGTCAGACCGGTAACAATGAGGACAAAGTCTGCCAATGCAGAGCAATTAAAGCAAGCTCCACCAGTCACATTCCAAATTCAAGCCAAAAGGGGACACTGTGTTAAGTTGATAAATCCAACGTTGTTCACGGTGTTGTAGTTGGTGTTCACGATCTCCCCCTCGCGAGTCCAAGGGCACCGAATCAATAACCCTCCATCGGAGATCTGTGAAGAGATGGTGCTGTTGGATGCAATGATCCACAATAGGGGCTGAAAGAATTTACAGGATTTTAAGGCTCATGCCCGTGACTTACGTCGCCGTCTCCTTGACCGGGGTTATCCCTCTGATGTGATTCATCGTGCTTACCTTCGGGCCCGGTTTTCTCATCGGGAGTGGATTTTGGGTGACTCTGCCCATGGGCCCGCTTCTCCTTCAGTTTCAGCTCGGGAAGTGGATGAGGCAGTGATTACCGGAATTCTCCCTTTTACACAGCATACTGCGACGGTGACGGCTCTGTTGAAACAACATTGGAGTGTTTTGAGTATACATACCTGTTTTTGTAAACCTCTTCGGCTGGCCTATACCAGGGGCAGGAACATCCGAGACCGTGTGGTTCATGCACAGTTGGTTACTCCCGTTCCCCCTCCATCCAGTTTAGCTCCATCAGTGGGACATTGGCCCTGTCAACATTGCAAACATTGCATCAATACTGAGGAGGGGGTTCGTTGGACATATCGTTCTTCAGGGGCCTCTTTTTCATTTTTGGGCTCTTCCACATGTGTGACTCCTTATGTGGTATACATCATCACCTGTCCTTGTAACCTTTCCTATGTCGGTAGAACTATCCGCCCGGTTCGGATACGTTTGAATGAACATGCGTCTCGCCTTGCCAATAAAATTCTTTCAGCCCCTATTGTGGATCATTGCATCCAACAGCACCATCTCTTCACAGATCTCCGATGGAGGGTTATTGATTCGGTGCCCTTGGACTCGCGAGGGGGAGATCGTGAACACCAACTACAACACCGTGAACAACGTTGGATTTATCAACTTAACACAGTGTCCCCCTTTGGCTTGAATTTGGAATGTGACTGGTGGAGCTTGCTTTAATTGCTCTGCATTGGCAGACTTTGTCCTCATTGTTACCGGTCTGACGTAACGCTTACGTATGTGTCGGCAGCCATTTGAACTGCGCTTGGGTATTTAAATCGCCGGAAGTGTTCAGCGTTTTTCAGGGCGTGCACATTTTGAAACCAGCTTGATACAGAGCCTTGGCGGCTCGAAACATGCATGTCGCTGTCTGGAGTTTTGCTGCCCGTTTGGTTTTTATCAGATAAGTGATTTTCACTACTGAGTTTATTTGTTTGGGTTTTGATAAAATAAATAAAAGGCCTCTGCTGACACTGAGTGGGGGGTTCCTCCTCTCCCCAACTCTTGTCCGCGGATCCCGACATTAAAAAATTTGTACATTCCCTCATGATTTTTTGGTTTTTGTTAGATCATTGAGGTTTAATATGCTGATTTTCTGGCTTTTTCTGTTTTGACTTTTTGATATTGGACATTATTCACTAAGGCTTTGTCATACCACGGCCACGGCCACGGCCATCGGTCGGCACACCACGAGCCCGCGAAATAAATGCCCAAACCCGACCCACCCGCTGCATCCGTGTACGACTGCAAGTCCCCTGAGGACACCTCCTCCTCCATCATCACTGCCGTTCCATTAAATACTCTCAAAAAACTATCCCAAATCATCAAATCGGCCCTCATCATAGGCGACACCCTAATCCGGTGATCATTTATATATGTATGCTTTCGCCAATTGGCTCAATATCAATGCTATTGTGCTCGTCACAGTTTTACAGTGGTCCCTTTTTTGCTACCCTCACACCTCCCCTCCTGCTTTCCATTTTTCCAACCATTTCCATACATTCTTCCATTGTTCCGCACTTTTCTCCCCTTTCCCTTTTAGCAGCCCTGTCAATCTATGCATCAAACACAAGTCCCCATTCTTCTGACGAAGCCTTCACTTTGGGATTTACCCGACCCTGTCCAATGTTTTGCTATCTCACTTCTTGCAGCCACTATACAATGGTGCAGTACCCCCATTTCCCTCTAGGATATATCCTCCTCCAGTTGATGCAAGAGGCAGACCTCTGGCGTTTTTTGCAATCTATGTCCTGTCATTTCATAAATTATCAATAACACCTTTTCCCAATATCCTTGAATCTGCCCACACTTCCACCACATGTGTAACATATCCCCTCTCTCTGGGCAGCCCCTCCAGCACTGATCAGATGACCCCAGCCCGCTCGTTTTTTTCGTATCGGTGTCCAATACCACCGGTATAGTACCTTATAAGCATTTTCTTTTATTTGAGTGGCTATGGATATTCCTGCTATGGTCTGTATTAATTTATCCTACCTCTCATTATTCCATTGCACCTCTAGGTCTTCCTCCCATTTTTTCATAAAGTCTAATTTGCCCTCTCCTTCCTCTATGATCCCTTTATATATCTTGGACAAAACTCCTTTTTGACCTAGTTGACCTGAGCAGAGGGCCTTAAACCACCCCCTGTTGTCCCATAGGTCCTTCCACACTTTCTGCTGCCGCACAAAGTGGCTGACCTAGATATAACTGTAATAATCGTTATTAGATAACCCATATAGATCCTTAATACCCTCAAAATCTCTAATGCCCTCCTTGACTACTATCTGGGAAATATGTATAAGTCCCCGCTGCCCCCATCTTCGCAGTATACTCACCCCTGGCCACTGTCCCCTCCCAAAGCATGCCTCTAATGTCATCCCTTGCATATATCCTTTGTCTTGTATTAATAATTTCCTATTCTGTTTCCAAACATTCAAGATATGTACAATGAAGGGGTTAATGGCGCTATTTGGAGCAAGAGCATAATCTTTACTGATGCAATGCATCCAAACCAAGATAAATATCCCCGCCCCCACCCAGCCAGCATACTTTCTACTTGCCTGAACAGTTTTATATAATTTAGATTGTACAGTACCTCCAACCTATTGCTTATTTGGATCCCTAGTGTGATGGGGCCTGTATGTCGAAGCCCTTTAAACCCTAATTAGGCAGTTGCCTAGGGTTGTAGAAATGTTACCCTGCTCTTGCGATGAAAAACAGAGTCTTGTGGTCAGTGGTAAGGAAAATAAAGCATGGGTTTTATTCCCCGTCCCGCACGGACATTCATCAAGGACAAAACTTTAAACACAGCAGTGCACAAAAATGGTAACAAAACTTTCTTTCTTTGTTATTCTTCACAAAGTATTTCTCTTCCAAAAAGGTTAACACAAAGCAATGCAGTTATTCTTGCAGCATACCTTACAGTTAGGGTTGCCAACTTTTTCACCGAGAAAAACCCGACACCTGTGGCTCGCCATGCTCCACCCATTCTCCGCCCCTAGTCCCACCCCTGCCCCGCCCCCAGCCCCACCCACAAAAATTACCGAGGATACGTGTAGGCTAACTTCCTTGGTCAGATAATAATTAAACTGGGAACCCCAAAATCCAAACATGAAATGTACAACACTGGAGAAATAAAACTATAAAGTAATTTCCTCTTGCACTAAACAAAAACGCAAAGATGTTAGCAATACACACTTCCCAGACCAGACATATTCCAGTTAATAAATTCAAAATAAAAAGTATTTTTCTACCTTCTGTTTGGGCGTTTTATTTTTCAGTTGCAATTGCTCCAGTCACTTTCTTCTGGTTTCTTCGTGTCTTCTGCGAGCTATCCATTTGTCCTTTCTTCTCTTTCAGATGTTTTCCATTCTCTCTCTATTTCTGCTTTAACATACTGATTGTTTCCCTTTTGCTCTTTCCCCCAATTCTTTCCTTATTCCTTTATCATCCGTTTAAATTTCACCCTTCCATTCTCAAGCCCCTCTTACTCTCCCAATACCGGCCCATCATAGACTTTTCTTCCACACAAAATATTTTTCCCCTCTCTATTCTCATTCCCATCCATTCTAGTCCTCCCCCCAAATCAGTTCCCTTATAGTTCTAGACCCACCCAGCATCCACTCCCTTCTAGTCCCATTCTCCCATGCCCCACATCAGCCCATTTCCAGTCCTATTCCAGCTCTTCATCAGCCCATTTCCAGTGCTAGCCCTCACATCACAGGCCATTTCCAGTCCTAGCTCCCCCCCCCCAATCACAGCCCATTTCCAGTCCAAGTCCCCCATCACAGCCTATTTCCAGTCCTAGGCCCCCCCACCATCACATCCCATTGCATTCCGTGTCCCCCCGCACCATCACAGCCCATTTGCAGTCCGAGTCCCCCCGCACCATCACAGCCCATTTGCAGTCCTAGCCCCCCTAATCACAGCCTATTTCCAGTCCAAGATCCCCCTTCCTCCACCATAGCCCATTTCCAGTCCAAGTTCCCCCCCCCCCCATAGCCCTTTTCCAGTCCAGGTCCCCTCCACCCCCATCACAACCCATTTCCAGTCCATGTCCCCCCCCCCCATAACCCTTTTACAGTCCAGGTCCCCCCCCCCATCACAGCCTATTTCCAGTCCAAGTTCCCCCCCCCCATCGCCCTTTTCTGGTCCAGGTCCCCTCCACCCCCAAACCCCCCCATTTCCAGTCCATGTCCCCCCCCCTTAGCCCTTTTACAGTCCAGGTCCCCCCCTTTAGCCCTTTTCCAGTCCAAGTCCCCCCCCTTAGCCCTTTTCCAGTCCAAGTCCCCCCCTTTAGCCCTTTTCTAGTCCAAGTCCCCCCCTTTAGCCCTTTTCCAGTCCAAGTCCCCCCCCTTAGCCCTTTTCCAGTCCAAGTCCCCCCCCTTTAGCCCTTTTCCAGTCCAAGTCCCCCCCTTAGCCCTTTTCCAGTCCAAGTCCCCCCCTTTAGCCCTTTTCCAGACCAAGTCCCCCCCCTTAGCCCTTTTCCAGTCCAAGTCCACGTCCCCCCCCCTTAGCCTTTTTCCAGTCAAAGTCCCCCCCCCCTTAGCCCTTTTCCAGTCCAAGTCCCCCCCCCTTCGCCCTTTTCCAGTCCAGGTCCCCCCATCACAGCCCATGCAGTCCTTGCCCCCCCCCCCCCGGACCAGCATCGCGGCTGTCTGAGGCTTCAGAGGGAGCCGGGGAAGCCCGCGCGAGGCCCCGGCTCCCTCTGAACAGCCACCAGCGTGAAGAGGCTTTACCTTCACGCTGGCGGCTGTTCCTGTGAAGCCGCGAATGCTGGGAAAGGTTAAAGGTTGCCCTTTAACCTTTCCCAGCATTCGCAGCTTCACAGGAACAGACGCCAGCGTGAAGGTAAAGGCTCTTCACGCTGGTGGCTGTTCAGAGGGAGCCGGGGCCTCGCGCGGGCTTCCCCGGCTCCCTCTGAAGCGGAGAAAAGCCGGTTTTTTTGCTCAGGCCGCTCCCGATCTTGCGGCCAGAGCAAAAAAACCGGCTTTTAAAGGGCCGGTTTTGCCTCTGCGCCGGCAGCCGGCCTGGCCGTGGAAAAACCGGCCAGGCCGGCTGAAAACCGGCCAGTTGGCAACCCTACTTACAGTCCATTGGAATGGGCTCTGAAAGGTGGCTTCTACTCTCCCAGACCATGCCTTCAGACTCACTTCCCAAACCATCAGAGTTAGCTTCTTCCCCTATATAGGAGTCTGGCCCAACCTCTTGCGAGAGATCACTGTTGCTTCCTGCATAAGCTTCTATAAACCCAGGGTTGTAATCTCCTGGTCTGAGGAAAGCTCTCTGCTGATCCTCTTCATAAAGTGGGAGTTTGGGATATCTCTCCCTTACAGCATTATTCACTGGGCTACGCCCTTTACAATAGCCATGTGCTTTAAACCTCTCCTTAAAAGCAGAAGGTTCTCTTCTCTGTACCTTGGTGCTGTGCTTAGCTCGGGGGTTGTAGTAGCTCCTTTCCCCGGCTTCCCAGTCAGGCTGTGAGTTGAGAAACTCTATGTCAGGCTCCCAGCGGTTCTTTATCTAACAGCTACGTCTGAGGTTCCCTCCTCTGGGTAAACTCCCTCTGAGCTGACCTGTGCTCTGTGACTGTGGAAAGCGTCTTCCTGAACTGCTGCCACTTCCTGGCTCCTGGACTTCAGCTTCCTTTCCCAGCTGTCCTCTGCAACTTCCTTTGCAGGTGTCCTGGCAGTTCCCCTGGTAGCACCCCCTACCCTGTCTGAAACTCTCCCTTTTATGGTTCCTAGCCCTGCACATAATGTCAGAACTAGGGAACAGGTGCTCTTGAGCTTTTGGCTTTTCTTGTAGAAACGGCGTTTTCTGCTCAGCTGTTTTCCTATGCCCTGCATTCATTCCTACAGCTGAATCAGAGGTAAGCTCTTCACTTTCCTGAACTTGCATACGCTCCGTTTTATCCACTGTATCATACTAGATACCTAATGGCCTCTTTAGCCCATCTAAATGGATACTTTTTCTGTAATATCTCCTGCTCTTCCTCTTTTAATGACAAATTCAAAATTTCAGATTTTGTCCAATTTATAGTGAATCCCGACAGCCTCCCATATTCTTCTAATTCCCACATTGATATCGGTATAGAGCATCTCGGTCTGGCCACACTCAGAATGATATCATCCGCAAACAAAGATATTCTACATTCTGTCCTTCCTACCTTTACACCCGTCAAGTCCTCTCTTTCTTTCACCCTTTCTGCAAACGGCTCCACTGATATCGCGAATAGAAGAGGTGACAGTGGACATCCCTGTCTCGTCCCTCTCCCTTGCTCAAAGAATGCAGAATATGCTCCGTTCACCTGAACACAGGCTTTCGGATTATGGTATAGTGCTCTTACCCAACCCATGAACTCTTCCCCCAACCCCATTCTGTCCATTATCTGAAACATGAAGGGCCAGGACACCTGATCAAAAGCCTTTTCCGCATCTAGGGATATTAGCATTGCCTCCCTTTTACTTTGCCCAACCGACCAGATAGTGTTTAAGATCTTTCTAATGTTGTCCGCTACCTGCCTCCCTGGGATAAAACCTGCTTGGTCTTGGTGGATCAATTTCCCAATTACCCTATTTAAACGTGTATCTAAAATTTTAGCCAATAGTTTAGCAGTGAAATTGGTCTATACGAGGAACATTTTTGCACTTCCTTGCCTTCTTTATGTATTACTGTGATCCCAAGAGGATCTTGATAAATTGGAAGACTGGGCATCAAAATGGCAGATGAAATTTAATGTGGAGAAGTGCAAGGTTATGCACCTAGGGAAGAACAACCCAAACTATGGTTACACGATGCAAGGTTCCACATTAGGAACCACCACCCAAGAAAAAGATTTAGGCGTCCTTGTGGATACCATGTTAAAACCCTCGGCCCAGTGTGCAGCGGCGGCCAAGAGAGCAAATAGAATGCTAGGTATGATAAGGAAAGGAATGGAAAATAAAACAAAAGATATTATAATGCCTCTATATCGTTCCATGGTGAGACCGCACCTTGAATATTGTGTGCAATTCTGGTCGCCATATCTTAAAAAGGATATAGCAATTTTAGAAAAGGTTCAGAGAAGAGCCACCAAAATGGTAAAGGGGATGGAAGGCTACTCCTATGAAGAAAGGCTAAAAAGGTTGGGGCTCTTTAACCTGGAAAAGAGACGGCTGAGGGGAGATATGATAGAAGTCTATAAATTAATGAACGGAGTGGAACGGGTAAACGTAGATCGATTGTTTACCTTATCAGAATATAGAAAGACTAGGGGACATGCAATGAAGCTACAGGGTAAACTATTTAAGACTAATAAAAGAAAATATTTTTTCACTCAACGTGTAATCAAACTCTGGAATTTGTTACCGGAGGATGTAGTAAAGGCTGTTAGTGTAGCTGGGTTTAAAAAAGGTTTGGACAACTTCCTGGAGGAAAGGTCCATAAACCATTATTAAGAAGGGACCCAGGATATCAATGCTTGAACCAATACAAGCATTGTGGAACCTGTGTCCCTTGGGGAAACTGCTAGGTACGTATGACCTAGATTGGCCACTGTTGGAAACAGAATACTGGGCTTGATGGACCTTGGTCTGACCCAGTATGGCATATCTTATGTTCTTATGTTCTTATGTTCTGCCCATCCCATGGTTTCTGCTTTCACCCCCCCCCCCCCCGTCCTCCCTTGGTAGATTGAACAACCTCAGTACTGGTATAGTTAAAATCTCGCTGAATTTCCTGTAAAAGCTCACTGTAAGCCCGTCTAACCCCGGGGCCTTATCTACTTTTAACTGTTTTATGGCTTGCAAGACATCCTCTGCCTTAATGGCTTTATTTAACTCTTTTTGTTCCCCCTCTACCAGTTTCAGAAGCTTTATAGAATCTAGATAGCTTTGTATCCTTTCCAACTCCGGAGAGGCTCTAGCTTCATATAACGCTTGATAATATCTTTTAAAGGCCTCCCGAATCTCCCCATCTTTGTGGACTAATTTCCCTTCCGAGTCCCTAATTTTCAATATTTGTGATCTCATTTTCCATTGTTTCAACTTCTGTGCCATACATCGCCCTGATTTATTTCCCCCTTCGAAAAAGTCCTGTTTCAATAGTTGCATACGGTATCTTATAATTTCTGCCTGCATTGCATTTATCTGCGCTCTGACAGCCAACACTTGGCCTCTATATGTTTTCCATCCCCTAATTTCCCCACCTCGTCGTTGAGCTTTGTCCAAAATTCTCCTATTCTTAAACGTAATAATACATATTTCCCCACTTTATCTCTAACTACTTCCTGTACCTCCACCTTTAGTTATGAAGCTATTAAGATTGCCACCCCTCCTTTCTTTTTTCCCCACTGTGTTTGATGCATATAAACATACTCCATACCCCTTAAGTTTGACCATGTGTTCTGATGCCCGTGTTAAGTGTTTCCTGTATGAGCACTAGCGATGCTTTTTGACGTGTTATTTCTTTGTAAAGTTTCTGCCATTTAAATGGTGAATTAGGCCCTTTGACATTTAATGTAACTATTTTTAACTCATCTTAAAAATTTGTATCTCCCTCCCTCTCTGCCCCACATCCTCTCCCCCTCCCCACCCTTTTCCCCTCCCCCTACCTCCTGTCCCCCCTCCCCTTCCCTCGTCCCCTCCATGGAGACTCGTCTTCCATATATGGTGACAATCTATCAGACCTCTGCCTGGCTCCTCCCCTTCCATTCCCCCTCCCCCCTCTCACACCTAATCCCCACCTCCACTATCCAGGCCTATCCCTCCCTTGTGCCAGCCCTTAACTAATTTCACCCCCCCCAATCCCCTCGCCTTCCTCTCCCTGCTACACTCCCCAGTCTTACCTCCCCACAACCTATTCCTCTCACTACCCCCCCTCATAGAAAGACTAGGGGACATGCAATGAACCTACAGGGTAAACTATTTAAGACTAATAAAAGAAAATATTTTTTCACTCAACGTGTAATCAAACTCTGGAATTTGTTACCGGAGGATGTAGTAAAGGCTGTTAGTGTAGCTGGGTTTAAAAAAGGTTTGGACAAGTTCCTGGAGGAAAGGTCCATAAACCATTATTAAGAAGGGACCCAGGATATCAATGTTTGACCCAGTACAAGCATTGTGGAACCTGTGTCTCTTGGGGAAACTGCTAGGTACATATGACCTAGATTGGCCACTGTTGGAAACAGGATACTGGGCTTGATGGACCTTGGTCTGACCCAGTATGGCATATCTGATGTTCTTATGTCATTGGAATGGGTTCGAGAGCAGGCGTTGCAGTCGCTTTTGATCAGTTTTGACGCGGAGAAGGCTTTTGATCAGGTGAATTGGGAGTATTTGAAATTCCTTCTGCCACAGTATGGCCTAGGGGCCCCTTTCTGCAACATGGTAGAGCTTCTCTATGCGGACCCACAGCGGGAGTGCTGTGCAACGGCGTGATGTCGGACGATTTTCGCCTGGAGAGGGGTATGTGACAGGGATGCCCGCTTTCCCCCCTGTTTGTGCTGACATTAGATCCCTTGGTGCGGAAGATAGAGACATCTAAGGAAATACAAGGAGTATGCATTGGTCAACATGGGTTTAAGATGGCCGCTTTTGCCGATGATATGTTGGTGCATTTGTTGTCTCCTCAACAGTCGTTGCCTAAATTGCTAGAAGAATTTTCTCAAGTTTGGAAGCTTTGCAGGGCTTTGTATCAACATGGATAAATCTGAGGAATTAGATGTGACGGGAACGCTCAGGGGAAATTGGGGAGGGTCCTTCCCACTTAAGTAGACGGATGACTCCTTTGTATATTTAGGTATTTTTCTAACCAGAAAGCCAAGGGAGCTGTATAGGAAAAATTTTGAGAGGGTTCTCCTTAAAACTCGTGAAGCACAAACGCCATGTCAGCTGCACAATGCTGGAAATGCCCCATGCCAACCATCTGCCACCCTGACATGTGCTATTAGGGTAGCGCAGGGTTTTTATCGCCAGATGTAGCGCTACATTTTAGTGTGGTGCCCAAACCATTTGCTAAACTCCTCTCTACTGGGTAATGCAGTTTAGTAAACATGCCCTAAGCATATAACGTTTTACTTATTAACCTGCCATTTGGATACCCAGTCTCCTATGCTCTCAAGATCCACTTGCAATTTTTCACAATGCTCTTGTGATTTAGAAAATTTGAATAATTTATTTTGTCTTAAATTTGATCACCTCACTCGTTATTCCCATTTCTAGGTCATTTATGAATATGTTAAAAAGCAGCAGGCCCAGCCCAGATCCTTGGGGTACTCCCTATTCACCTTTCTCCATTGAGAAAATTGACCATTTAGCTTTACTCTGTTTTCTATCTTTTAAGCAGTTCTCAGTCCACAATAGTACACTGCTTCCTATGCCATTACTTTTAAATTTCCTCAAGAGTATCTCAGGAGAAAACCTTTTCAAAGGCTTTCTGAAAATCTAGACACACTATATCAGTAGTTCTCAACCCAGCGCTCAGGCTTTCAAGATATCCACAATGACTATGTAGAAGACAGATTTGCTTGCATTGCACCTCTTTGGTATGCAAATCTGTCTCATGCAAACCCATTGTGGATATCATGAAAACCTGATTGGATGGGTGTGCTCTGAGGACTAGGTTAAGAAACACTGCACTATATAAACTGGCTCACCTTTATTTCTGTTTGTTCTCACCTTCAAAAAAATGTAGCAGATTGGTGGAGCAAGACTTCCCTTGGGTAAATCCATGTTGGCTTTGCCCCATTAAACTATGACTATCTATATGTTCAGTAGTTTTGTTCTTCATAATGGTTTCTATCATTTTGCCCGGCATTGATATCAGGATCACCATTCTGTAGTTTTCGAGATCACCCCTGCAACCCTTTTTAAAAATTGGTATTACTTTGGCCACTCTCTAATCTTCAAGCACTACAGATGATGTTAGTGATAGTTACAAATTACTAATAGAAGATCTTCAATTTCATTTTTGAGTTCTCTGGGATATATATCATCCAGTCCAGGTGATTCATTACTCTTTAGTTTGTCAAATTGCCCCATTACATCTTCTGGGCTCATCAAGATTGGTTTCAGTTCCTCTGATTCATCACCTTTATGTATCATTCCTGGCATGGGTATCTCCCCTATATCTTCTTCAGTAAACACCGAAGCCAAGAATTCATTTAATTTCTCCGCTATAGCTTTGTCCTCCTTAGTGACCCATTTACCCCCTGTCATCTAATGACCCAACTGATTCCCTCACAGGCCTTTTGTTTTGAATATAGCTGAAAAAGTTTTTATTATGTGTTTACTTCCACAGAAAGTTTCTTTTAAAATTCTGTTTTATCAGTGCATCTAACTGGCCAGTGCTTATGCTGTTTCCTGTTTTCTTCATTCTGATCCTTTTTCCAATTTTTTGAAAGATATTTTTTTTTTGCTATAGCAACTTCTCTTACCTCATCCTTAAACCATGCTAGCAATCATTTGGCCTTCCCTTCCACCTTTTTCAAAATGTCAAAGGCTTCTAAGATGGTATTTTAAAACAATGTCCAGGCTCGATATAAACTCAACCTTTGCAGCTGCTCTTTTAAGTTTGTTCCTAACCATATTTCTCATTTTATCAAAGTTAAATGCTAGTACAGTAGATTTCCTTGCTGTCTTCCCTTCATTTATTAAATCAAATTTGAATATGCCATGGTCAATTCATGGTCATGATTGCCAAATGGCCCCAACACCATTACTTCTTGCATTAGATCCCTGTGTTCTTGTTGGTTCCTGAACCAGCTCCTTCATGAAGCAGTCATTGATTTCTTCTAGAAACTTTATCTCTCTGGTGTGACATTGGCCCAATGAATACTTGGGAAATGGAAATAACTCATTATTATTCTATTGCCGATTTTGTTAACTTCTGTAATTTCTAATAGCATTTCATGATCTGTCTCTTCATTCTGGCCAAGCAGGAAGAACACCCCCACTGCTATTCCCTTCCTCTTCTCGCATGAAATTTCTATCTTTAAAGATTCTACAGTGCATTTTATTTCCTAAAAAACTTTTATCCTGTTTGACTCAATGTTTTCTTTAACATATGCTGCTGCTCTTCCACCAATTTGATTTACCCCATCATTTGATATAATTTGTACCCTGGAATCACAGTATCCCATTGATTATCCTCCTTTCACCAAGTCTACAAGATGGCAGTTATAATCTACCTCTTCGTTCAGTGATATATATTCAAACTCTTCCATCTTATTTTTAGATGTCCAGCATTTGCTTACAGGCATTTCAAAGTATGATTTTTGTTCATATTGAAACCTGCTTATCAGTTGATAGGGGTAATTTGGAATCTTTCAACGTGAGGTTGGATTTCAGAAGAAATGTCTAGGAAGAATCTGGAATGTCCAGAGCACAATGCCCAAAAACATGTGGAAGCAGTGAAGGGCGGCACATAGTGCCTTCTGAAAATGCTCCATCTCAGCCTTGAAAAATTTATGTTCAAGTAACCAGATCTGGCGATAAGCACGCGCAGATATAGCAAGGCCAGGTACCAGCATGGGTGCAGGCCATTTCACAAATGTGGGCGTCCCTGAATCACACAACCTCAGAAATGGGTACTTGGACATGCCAACCAGGGTATTTCAGAAGGAGGTGACTATGTTATTAGACTTGCATGTCCTGCCCAGGCATTTCAGATGATCAGATGTGTAAATATATTTGGAGAATGTATATAGATGAAGGTTTCTTTGGTCAGGAAATATTAACTGTGGTGATGAAAGCATATTTTGCTCTTCCCCCTGGAAGTGTTGCAGCCAAATGCGCTTGTGCAGTTCTGAAATCACACCACACCGCCCAAACCACACCTCCACCATGCCCACGGTGCCACACGGAAGTGCTCACGAGGGACACATCTATATATCTGGCTTTCAAAAATGTGCCCGGGACATCTCTGTGATTTCATATCTGAACGCCCATTTTCAGACATCCAAATCACAAATAGAGCTTTTAAAATAATCCCCTCTGTATGCTTTTTACTTAAAGGCATCTGGACTACTTATACCTTTATTGCAGGTGGTGTTTTCTTCAATCCTCCCTGTTGAGGATGAAGGAAGAGGCAGAGAAGTTTGCATACTGGAGACGAATGCATGGCTGCGTGGATGATGTCATCAAGAGTGTTTTGGTTTCCTGGACCAGGTAAGTGAAACATTAAATATCTCTGTAGAAATGGGTGAAAGGGACAGTGCCCATAGCTTGGGAAATAAGATCCCAGATGTTGAGGCTTTAATGGAAGAGGCTGACTTGGACTTAATGATGGTTACAGAAACATGGTTCACAGAAAACCATGACTGGGATGTAATTATACCAGGCTATACTTTATTCAGAAAGGACAGGGTAGGAAGAAGGGGAAGAGGAGTAGCACTATATGTAAAAAATAATATTAAAGCTATAGAATTACAGGGTTTAAAAGGGAGAGAGGAGGCACTGTGGTTTCAACAAGAAAGAGGGAAAGGGAAATCCATTTGCATTGGAGTAATATACAGATCCCCTCAATGGGAGAAGAAGTGGATGGAGATTTAATAGACGATATACGCAGCATTGCCATGAAAGGGGAAGTGCTACTGATAAGTGATTTCAATATGTCGGATGTTGAATGGCACATCCCTGCTGCAGTGAGGATCCTGGATTCTCTACAGGGAGAGCTATTCAGGCAACTGGTAACAGAACGCACGTGTAAAGGGGCCATACTTGACTTGGAGCTTACCAATGGGCAAAGTGTTTCTGATGTTCTAGTGGAAGATCATCTCACGTCCAATGATCACCAGATGGTGTGGTTCAGTATTAGGACTAAGGCTGATAAAATCCATTCAAAAGTGAGTGTCTTAGGCTTTAGGAAAACTAACTTTGCCAAGATGTGCCAATACCCCAAGGAATCATTATTTATTATTTTTATTTATTTATTTATAGTCTCTTCTATACCGCACTATTCAGCATCAGCGCGGTTTACAGTGAACAAAGAATTTACACATTTCCGATGGTACTTTGTGTTTACAGTTGAACAGGCATAAACAACTTGGATAACAGGGGAAACATGGAATCATCTGGGGGATGTAGAAAAACAGTGGGCAAAACTGAAAGGGGATATTTTAAGGGCAACAAACCTTTTTGTTAGAAAGGTAAATAAATGTAAAAGAAAAGGAGATTGCTATGGTTCTCAAAAGAAGTAGCTGAAAAGGTGAAGAAAACGAGGGAGGCCTTCATGAAATACAAGAGGTCACAGAGAGAGGAAGACAAGCATCTATATTTGGAAAAACGTAGAGAAGCTAGCAAAGTATTCAGGAAAGCAAAGATACAGAAAGAAGAAGTAATAGCCAATGCAATAAAATGGGGGGAGGGGGGAAGAGGGGATAAGACATTTTTCAGATATGTTAGTGAGAAGAGGAAGGACAAAAGTGCTATTGTCAGGCTCAAGGGTGAACGGGAGGAATATATAGAAGCTGATGAGGATGAAGCGGAATTGCTTAACAAATATTTCTGTTCTGTGTTCACAGATGAAGGGCCAGGAGCAGGACCTCAGAGAACACCCACAAATTGGAACAGAAGTGACAGGGAGCTTGAATGATTTTCAGAAGACTGTGTTCGTGAGGAGCTAGCTAAACTAAAAGTAGTTAAAGCGATGGAACCAGATGGGATACATCCGAGAATACTGAAGGAACTTGAGAACATTCTGACTGACCTTTTCAATGCTTCTGTGCAGTCAGGAATGGTCCCAGAGGACTGGAGAAAGGCACATATGGTCCCTTTACAGAGAAGCCGAAGTGAGGATGAGGTTGAAAACTACAGGCTGGTTAGTTTAACATTTGTGGTGAATAAATTATTGGAAATGCTGCTAAAAGTGAGAATAGTGAGGCTTCTGCAGTCCAAGGGATTGCACGATCCAAGGCAGAATGGGTTTACCAGAGGCAGGTCTTGTCAGACAAATCTGATGGATTTCTTTGACTGGGTGACCAGGGAATTTAACCGAGGGAGAGCCCTAGATGTGGTGTACTTAGATTTCAGTAAAGCCTTTGACATCATTCCGCACAGGTGACTTATAAACAAACTGAGCACCCTACGAATTGACCCTAAAGTTACTGATTGGGTTAGACATTGGTTGCGTGGGAGACAACAAAGGGTACAGGTAAATGGAACTCAATCTGAGGAGAAGGAGGTTACCAGTGGTGTGCCCTAGGGATCTGTCCTTGGTCCGATTCTTTTTAAACTCTTTGTTAGTGATATTGCGGAAGGGCTGTTAGATAAAGTTTGCATGTTTATGGATGATACCAAAATCTGCATTAGAGTTAGACACCCAGGAAGGAGTAGATAACATGAACAGAGATCTAGCTAAGCTTGAAGAATGGTCTAGAATTTGGCAGCTGAGATTTAATGCTAAAAATGCAGAGTCATGCATTTGGGCTGCAAAAATCCAAGGAAGAGGTACAGTGTAGGCAGTGAAGTACTTCTCTCCACAAAAGAAGAGTGGGACCTGTGTGTAATTGTGTCTGACCATCTTAAAGTAGCTAAACAGGTAGAAAAGGTGACAGCAGAAGTCAGAAGGATGCTTGGGTGTATAAGGAGAGGAATGAACAGCAGAAAAAAGGAGTGAAAATGTCTCTGTATAAGCCTCTGGTGCGACATCACTTGTTGGGAGGAGTGGCCTAATGGTTGGAGCAAGTAACCTTGGGCCGGAAGGCCAGGGGTTCAAATTCCACTAGAGGACTGCAACCTTGGGCCAGAAGGACTAGAGTTTCTAGTCACACATGTGCTCTTTGTGGCCTTGGGCAAGCCACTTAACCCTCCATTGCCTCAGGTACAAAAACATAGATTGTATGTACACCACTTTGACTGGTAGAAAAGCAGTATATAAGCCTAGGGTTTGTTTGTTTTTTTTAGTGCCATCAAGTCAGTGTTGACTCATAGCGACCCAGCTACCTCTGGGTTTTCTTGGCAATGTATCACCGGAAATAGATTGCCAGCCTTTCCTTCCGAGGCAATGGAGGGTAAAGTGACTTGCCCAAAGTCACAAGGAGTGCCAGTGGGAATCAAACCCTTGATCTTCTGGGTACTAGGCAGTTGCTCTAACCACGCCTCCACTCCTAAGCCTAGTTAAATAAATAAATTTGGAGTATCATGAACAATTCTGGAGACCACACCTTCAAAGGGATATAAACAGGTTAAAGTTGGTGCAGAGGATGGCTACTAAAATGGTTAGTGGTCTTTGTTATGAGGCATATGAGGACAGACTTAAAGATCTTAATATGTATACTTTAGAGGAAAGGCAGGATAGGGGCGATATGATAGACATTTATAGATAGAATAGGGAGGAGTGGTCTAGTGGTTAGGACAAGGTACTTCAGGCCAGAGGGCCGGGGGTTCAAGTCCCACCTGGGGACAGCAATCTCAGGCCGGAGGGACTGGGATTTCTAGTCCTATTGGCACTCCTTGTGGTCTTGGGCAAGCCACTTAACCCTCCATTGCCCATGTTCCCTGTAAGTATGAATGTGTATGTCTCTCATCCCCCTCATGTTAAATGTATCCCCCAATTGACCGCTTTGACCCGGTGAAAAGCAGGATATAAATACAGCTAAATAAAATAAATAAAAATAAATAAAACATTTAAATACTTCCATAGCATAAATGCATAGGACGAGAGTCTCTTTTAATTGAAAGCAAGCTCTGCTATGAGGGGACATAGGATGAGGGTGAAAGGGGATAGACTCAGGAGTAATACATGGAAATATTTCTTTACGGAAGGAGTGGTAGATACGTGGAACAGTCTCCCAGTGGAAGTAGTAGAGACGAGGACAGTATTGGAATTCAAGAAAGCATGGGAGAAGCACAGAAGATCTCTAAAGGATAAAGGGGACTATTGTAGTTGATATGGAAGAGTAGACTAGATAGGCCATGTGGTCTTTTTCTGCTATCATATTTCTATGTTTCTAATGTCTCCAATAGATACCTTGATCTCCTTGTTTTGGTAGTATCCTTCAAAGATACATTATTCTGAACCATGCCCTCCTGTCATCTGTTTCCCAGTATATAGTTTGAAAGCTGCTCTATCTCCTTTTTAAATGTTAGTGCTAGTGGCCTGGCTCCATCCTGAGTAAGGTGGAGTCCATCCTTCCAAAAAAGGCCCCCTCTTCCCCAGAATGTTGCTCTGTCCCCAACAAATTGAAAGTCCACTTCTCTGCAATATTGTTTCATCCATACATTGAGACTCCAGTTCTCTGCTGCCTCTTGGGTCCTGTGCATAGATAATGCAGCTTTGGAGGTCCTGGTTTTCAGCTAGTTACATGAAAACCTAAATTTTGCTTTTTCAAGGGGTCATATTGTACAAACTGTTTGCTGAATCCGGCACTCCAAAATAAGGCAAAGACCTATGCTCACCTTGTTCTGTGGGAACTCCTGAAGAAGTTGGCGCGAAACGCTATTGATGTCGTCTAGATTAGCGTTGGGGATAATGAAAAAATTAAGTGGAATGGAATGAAGCAGATAGGTTTGCTATTTAGTAGTTAAGTGTGTGCATGGCATTTGGTATCTAGCTGAACTGGGCAAGTCTAAAGAAAAGTAGAATTTAAATTTAAATTATACTGAATCTTGTATGCTCTGTGGGTTGGAAGGACTTCATTAGAGAATTATATAAAAAAGATGAAACATATAAATTTATATAAGGACTTTTCTGGATCATTGATGCAACTGAGCAAGGGGTCAAGAGCTAAGATAAATGATGCCTATGACCGATGCTCTGGTGGTCTGAGATCCTTTTCTCTGTTATTAGAAAGAATTCCACTGGATGTCTTTCTTTAGAATGGAGTGAGTTTTTTGTGGATGAATAATCATATCCTAGCAATGTCCCAATTTTTATACTATTTCCTACTATTTCCTTTTTTAATTGGTCTTGTTTTATTTAATTCTTTTATGTCTCAAATATGTGTGCATATATAGTTCAAAGCCATTTCACTGGCCACTTTTTTTTTAGGAGATATTGGACATTAAGGGGTTGAACTACAAGGGTGCCAATAATGTTGACCAGATTTGTAAGACATAACTTATTACATGATCCACATAGTAAGAAAGAACATAAGATATGCCATACTGGGTCAGACCAAGGTCCATCAAGCCCAGTATCCTGTTTCCAACAGTGGCCAATCTAGGTCATACGTACCTAGCAGTTTCCCCAATAGACACAGGTTTCACAATGCTTGTACTGGGTCAAGCATTGATATCCTGGGTCCCTTCTTAATAATGGTTTATGGACCTTTCCTCCAGGAACTTGTCCAAACCTTTTTTAAACCCAGCTACACTAACAGCCTTTACTACATCCTCCGGTAACAAATTCCAGAGTTTGATTACACGTTGAGTGAAAAAATATTTTCTTTTATTAGTCTTAAATAGTTTACCCTGTAGCTTCATTGCATGTCCCCTAGTCTTTCTATATTCTGATAATGTAAACAATCGATCTACGTTTACCCGTTCCACTCCATTCATTAATTTATAGACTTCTATCATATTTCCCCTCAGCCGTCTCTTTTCCAGGTTAAAGAGCCCTAACCTTTTTAGCCTTTCTTCATAGGAATATCCTTCCATCCCCTTTACCATTTTGGTGGCTCTTCTCTGAACCTTTTCTAATAATGCTATATCCTTTTTAAGATACGGCGACCAGAATTGCACACAATATTCAAGGTGCGGTATCACCATGGAACGGTATAGAGGCATTATAATATCTTTTGTTTTATTTTCCATTCCTTTCCTTATGATACCTAGCATTCTATTTGCTCTCTTGGCCGTCGCTGCACACTGGGCCGAGGGTTTTAACATGTTATCCAAAGCATTTCCGATTGCCCATTTCTCCTTCCCTGTAATCTGATTGATAATGAAAGAGAGACATTCAGTGAAGAGAAGGTTGGATTGGAAATTTCTGGGTGGGTAAAATGCTGGATGTCAGTTTCAATGAATGGTACAATTTGATACAAATAGTGCAGTGATGATAGACTCTTCTGAAGAGCAAAGAGCCTGCATTAGCCCCTCTCACCTTCACCAAGGTGTTTTTGCTCTATTTTGCAAACAAAAAGACAAATTCCTCTCGAGAGAGGCAGAAATGGTAAACTGCAGGTTGCTGTTTCCAGTGATTACTTGTTTATTAATTTTTGGGATCCTTGGTGATTTCTACATCTTTGTGAGATGTATCCCAGATTTTGTATTCTTATTCATGCCCTTAAATACATATTTCCCTATTTTGTCTGTTGTAGAATAAGGTTGGTGATGACAATGGGGGATGGTGTGTGTTTGAGGGTTAGGAACTATCTTTATCATCTTTTCTTTGCCACCTAACCAACTGAGAAAGTCAGAAGGACTGAAGTCCTTGTAATGCCCTCCACAAACAATACTAAAGGGCATTGAGGTATTGTACCTAATGTGCCGATAACGTGCAAATCCATGGCACATAAGGGCAATACCACAGTGTTGACTTCCAGGACCATGGAAAGCATGTTTCCAGAAGTTACCACAGACATATCAATGGAGCTCGACACTTGATGCCACCTATGGAGATGGTGGTGAGTGAACCCTTGTTACTACCTGTGTGGTACTCACCCTGCCCACACTCACACTCACAACACTAGGAAGGAGGAATGGGACAGGTTACCTCAGGCCAGAGGGCCGGGGGTTCAATTCCCGCATGGGGAAATGTAACCTCAGGCCGGAGGGACTGGGGTCTCTAGTCCCATAGCCACTCCTTGTGGCCTTGGGCAAGTCACTTAACCTTCCATTGCCTCAGGTACACTTACACTAGATTGTGAGCCCTTTGGGGACAAGGGAATTTAAAAAAAAAGTACCTGTTAGTATACGTGTAAATCGCTCTGATGTGCAAGTAAGGGGTGGTATATCAAGTGCCTAAACCATAACCTAAACCATAATGTGCCATGGATAGTTAGTGCCAGTAACTGTCATGGCCTCATGCTAGTTATCAACACATGTCCAATGCACGCCTTTAGCACATGCCAGTGTCATGCTGAGAGCCCCATCCTTTAGTAAAAGGGCTTCTAAGAGTGAGAAAGAGATCATCCGATACCCATCTATTGCCTGATGGACTTTACTCTGAAGGTTGCTTCTATTTTGATGGAACAAGTGATATTCCAGAGAGGTTCTAATTTCACTTCCTACTGCATGATCTCCCCCAACACTCGCATTAGCTATCTCTTATTTCTTCCTTTTGAATAAAATACAAAGGTAATCAAATTCTAATCTGTTTTTCAAATATTTACTTTTTGTTTATGCTGTACAAATGTAATCCACATGACCTACATTCTCCAGCTTATCTTAGCTCATCTGCTCCCTGGTCATAATTCAGGTTGTCTAAATAAATACATGTAGTTTTGAAATATTCTATTTACATTGGATGAATATATTGATTCATTCAGATAATTTCTTTTTAATGGAGTATATTGGTTTTGCAGAATAAAATAGAATGTAATTTTAAGAACATGTGATATGCTAGCCTGCCTTCCAACAATGGCCAATCCAGGACAATTAGAAGTGGCCAGCTCATGTGGACATCCAGTCCCCATAGTTCATGTGAGAACTAAGAGATGATGGTTAAATGATAGAAAACAGAGGATAGGCCTATTTTCCCAATGGAGAAAGGTGAATAGTGGAGTATCCCAGGGATCTGTGCTGGGTCCACTGCTTTTTAACATATTCTTAAATGACCTGGAAATGGGAATAACGAGTGAGGTAATCAAATTTGCAGATGACACAAAATTATTCAAAGTTGTTAAAACCCAAGAGGATTGTGAAAAATTGCAAGAGGACCTTGATAAATTGGAAGACTGGACATTCAAATGGCAGATGAAATTTAATATGGGCAAGTGCAAAGTTACACACCTAGGAAAGAACAACACAAACTATGGTTACATGATGCAAGGCTCCACATTAGGAACCACCACCCAGGAAAAAGATTTAGGCGTCATCATGGATAGCATGTTGAAACCCCCAGTGTGTAGCGGCAACCAAGATGGCAAATAGAATGCTAGGAATCATAAGGAAAGGAATGGAGAATAAAACAAAGGATATTATAATGCCTCTGTATCGTTCCATGGTGTGACTGCACCGTGAATATTGTCTGCAGTTCTGGTCGCTGTATCTTAAAAAAGGATAGAGCAGGATTAGAAAAGGTACAGAGAAGAGCCTCCAAAATGATAAAGAGGCTGGAAGGATACCCCTATGAGGAGAGGCTAAAAAGGTCAGGGCTCTTCAACCTGATGGCTGAGGGGAGATATGAAAGAACTCTATAAATTAATGAATAGAATGGAATGGGTAAATGTAGAATACTGAGGGAACTTGGGGACATTCTAGCAACTCCACTGACTGACCTTTTCAATGCCTCGTTGGAGTCGGGAGTGGTGCCAAAGGACTGGAGAGAGGCTCATGTGGTGCCTTTACACAAAAGCGGAAGTAAGGATGTGGTTGAAAACTACAGGCCGGTTAGTTTAACTTCGGTGGTGAGTAAATTATTGGAAACGCTGCTGAAAGAGAAAATAGTGAGGTTTCTGGAGTCCGGCGGATTACAGGATCCGAGGCAGCATGGATTCACCAGAGGCAGGTCTTGTCAGACAAATCTGATTGATTTCTTTGACTGGGTGACCAGGGAGTTGGAACAAGGGAGAGCTCTAGATGTGGTGTATTTAGATTTCAGTAAAGCCTTTGACACTGTTCCTCACAGGCGACTTATAAACAAACTGAGCACCCTAGGGATGGACCCTAAAGTTACTGCTTGGGTTAGAAATTGGTTGGGTGGGAGGTGACAAAGAGTACAAGTAAATGGAGCTCACTCTGAGGAGAAGGATGTTACCAGTGGTGTGCCCCAGGGATCTGTCCTTGGTCCGATTCTTTTTAACATCTTTGTTAGTGATATAGCAGAAGGGCTGTCGGTTAAGGTTTGCCTCTTTGCGGATGATACCAAAATCTGCAATAGAGTAGACACCCAGGAAGGTGTAGATAACATGAGGAGGGATCTAGCTAAGCTTGAAGAATGGTCTAGAGTTTGGCAGCTGGGATTTAATGTTAAAAAATGTAAGGTCATGCATTTGGGCTGCAGCAATCCAAGGGAGCAATACAGTATAGGAGGTGAAGTACTTTTGTCCACTAAAGAAGAGCGGGACCTAGGCATGGTTGTGTCTGATGATCTTAAAGTAGCTAAACAGGTAGAAAAGGCGACGGCAAAAGCTAGAAGGATGCTTGGGTGCATACGGAGAGGAATGGCTAGCAGAAAAAAGGAGGTGATAATGCCTCTGTATAAGTCTTTGGTGCGACCTCATTTGGAGTATGGTGCGCAATTCTGGAGACCGCACCTTCAAAAGGATGTGAACAGTATGGAGTCGGTGCAGAGGGTTGCTACTAAAATGATTAATGGGCTTCATTATAAAGCATATGAGGACAGACTTAAGGATCTTAATATGTACACCTTAGAGGAAAGGCGGGATAGAGGTGATATGATTGAGATGTTTAAATACCTCCGTGGCATAAATGTTCAGGGAGAGAGCCTCTTTCAATTGAAAGCAAGTTCTGCTACGAGGGGACATGGGATGAGGGTGAAGGGAGATAGATTCAGGAGTGATATGCGGAAATATTTCTTTACGGAAAGAGTAGTGGATCCGTGGAATAGTCTCCCAGTGGAGGTGGTAGAGATGAGGACAGTAACTGAATTCAAAAAAGCATGGGACCAACACAGAGGATCTCTAAAGGTAAAAAGTGGACTGTTGTAGTTGTTATGGAAGGACAGACTAGATGGGCCTTGTGGTCTTTTTCTGTCATCATGTTTCTATGTTTCTATTGTTTATGCAATCAAAAAGCAGTAAGACTAGGGGACATGCAATGAAGCTATAGTGTAACCCATTTAAAACTAATAAGAGAAAATATGTTTTCACTCAACGCGTAATCAAAATCTAGAATTTGTTACCAGAGGATGTAGTAAAAGCTATTAGTGTGTAGCTGGGTTTAAAAAAAAGGTTGAACAAGGTCCTGGAGGAAAGGTCCATAAACCATTATTAAAGAGGACCCGGGAAATCCACTGCTTACCCCAGGACGAGCATTGTGGAACCTGTGTCCTTTGGGGAAACTGCTAGGTTCTTGTGACCTGGATTGGCCACTGCTGGAAACAGGCTACTGGGCTTGATGGACCTCAGTCTGACACAGTATGGCATTTCATATGGTCCCAAAGTCTATCTGGCTGATACTGTCAATGGATATACCCTGAAGAAATGTGTCCAAATCTTTTTCAAACCCAACTATACTATTAACCTTGACTACATCATCTGGCAAAAAATCCAATAGCTCAGTTGTGCAATGATGGAAAAGCTATTTTATTATTTCTTTTAAATCTGCTACTCGTCGGTTACATGAACAGTCCCTTAGTCCTGGTCTAATTTAAAGAAGGGAATGTGCAGTGAAACAAGCGATTCTGTCTCATGTATTTTTTAAAACACGAAACAAAACCAATCCAGTGGAATTCATTCTTCTGTTTCATTTTGTTTCTGCTCCAGTGGGTGCAGCACATACTACAGAGAAAGGAAACAAAAACCAAAAAGAAACCCCACCACGTTTTACACCCTTCATGATTTTGTACATCTTTATAAATTTCTCCTCAATCAGCTCCAAGCTTTTAACCTTTCTGCTTAAGACGGCAGATTCATCCCCTATGTTAATTAGGTCTCTCTTCTTTGACTCTTTTCTAATTGAGATGGGATGAATAGCACTGTGCACAATGCTATCCAACAAGCAGTCACACTACAGATCAATACAGAGGCTTCATGATATTTTTTGTTATTCTTTCCAACTCAATACAAGTTGGAAAGAATTAAATAAAAGGGGTCAAGAATGTCTGTCTGTCTGGGGAGCAAAGTAATTCTCTGAACATTTAACAGAATGAGATGAAAATAGGCATGTGAGAAAAACTGATAAAAAGACACATCAGATCCTGAAATGTGTCAAATCAGACCAAGAAGTTCCAGAGAAATAAACCAGTCATAAAATTAGCCCAATGCATTTCTATGGGAGGCATTCCAGTTCTGTAGCATAGAAACTTCCATACAGTGAAACATAGCAGTTAGGGGATTGCTCCTTTCAAACTCCCTCTCCCTGACCTCTACTCTCCCAATCCCCCATACTGCCCCATCCCCAAAAACCTCCACCCTCCCACAATTGTCACCCCCACCCCACACACTGCTCCAAACTTCAAAAATACTTCCTCATAACTGCTTTACCAACCCAATAAATATCCCCATCACAAAAAACTCCCACACAGCCACCTCAGCACCCTGAAAACTATACCATCCCCAAAGCTACACTTTCACAACTGTCCCACCCCAAAATACAATCTTCCACAACTGCCCCATCCCCAAAAGTTATATCCCTGCAACTGCCCTGCCACCCTACAAAATGCTACAGCCCAATAAACAACCTCCCACAAATGTCCCTTCTCCCCAAAGTACCCCTTACAAGTCCCACAACCCCACAAATTGCCCCATCTTAAAATTCCTGTTCATGCCAAGGCACCAGTATAGATATGGACGTCTTCTGGCGGGTTTAAATGTGTGATGCTGTTCTGAAATTCAGGATGCACATGGACCTTTTTATTGATGCCCTGGATGGGAGTCCATCACACCCTTTTGTGATACATGTAAATTTGGTGCTTTAGAAAATGGTTCTTGGGGTACAGATTGAGTCCATCTGAATGGGACTTTTCAGACATGCAAATCAGGACTAGAACTTGCACCTTACACAGTCCCATTTTACCCTGGGCGTCTGGTATTTCCATACAGAATGGTATTGCTTCAGTTAAATTGTTTCTAAATTATAGGCCCTGTGTTCAGTTAGGCAGGCTATGCGCTGTGTCAACGCTGAGCCTGCCCGCTGAGCTCCTTAACCCGGATTTTCACTTTCATGATGATAGAAGTGCACATTTGGGTTTGGTTGGATGTGCCAGCAGCCGCCGAGGCTAAATGGTAGCAGCAATTTTCGATGCTACCTGCTTAGCCCCTGCCCCTGAAAGATAGGCAAGTAAAAACCCGTTTAGTGAAAATTGCTGCTACCCGTTTAGCCCTTTCCTCCGCCCCCTGCTCCACCTCAGAACGCCCCCAACACGCGCCGATGCTAACCGCATAGCATCTAGGCATGTTAGGGACTTATCCGGGATTTTCAAAAGGTCCTACCCATGTAGGTGCCTTTAGGAAAATCCTGGATACGGCATTTATATGGGTAACTAGGGCAGTTACCCATGTAAATGCCTTTGAAAATGCTGACCTGTATTATTTTAATTTTTAAACCATTCTAATGATCATTCATGGAGGTCGCAATCACATATTCTGATAGAAGCAAAGTATCACCTACAGAGGGGCAATTATATGCCAGAGAGATTAAACTAGCCACTGCCCATTCATTAGGCAGCTGCCTGTCCACTAGGCAACCACCTAGGGCGACTGGCCTGGATGGGTGGAAGCAGCGACACACATGATCGGCCATGCCGTCTCCTCCCCCCAGCTGCTGCCGATTCCATTTGGGGTGGGAGGTGGGCAGCAGCAGTGGCAGTATTTCCAAAAGTGGCAGCTTTTTGACGCCACTTTCTTGCCCGCAGCAGGCCAAATGCTTCAGCACACATAGCCTGATGCAAGCAGGAAAGTGGCGGCAAAAAGCTGCCACGTTTGGAAATATTGCCAATGCTACTACCCGCCTCCCTCTCCCGAGATAGAATCAGTGGCAACCGGTGGGGGGGGGGGGGGCAGTGGTGACAGCTGGAGGTGACAGTGGTGAGGGCAATTAGGCCAGGGTTTCTGCCTAGGGTGTAACAAACCCTTGGGCCGGCCCTGACTGCAATTGACCAATTTGGGATTTACCATCCTGTGAAACTCTCACTTATAGGTGGTGAGCACCCAATAAAAGTTTAAACCGGGTGCTTTAGTAGGTATCACAGCCATTTCACCAAAAGGAATTTCCTTGGTCAGGATTCTGCTGTTCTTCATGTCAGTATTTTCTTCATGTTCTCTTACACTAGCTAAAGTCTTTATTCTGAGAAAGTCAGACTTGGGTATTACATAATGCACAGGACAGAATCTTCAAGAACAGTTTCAAAGATCTCCCAAAATGGTCCAGATATCTCTGTATGCATGCCTAAGCCACAAATGCCTTAGGGTGAAGATCTCCAGATCTCCATTTCTAAGTGTGACTGGGATTTTTCACATTTCAGGACTTCATGAATGAATGGTTGCTTGTGCCAAAATAGAAGCAGGAACTTAACACTGCACAGGAATGATCATACTCTTGAAGAACGACGATCAGTCGAAAACTAGATACAGGATATAAGGCAATCGAGCCTCAGCTCCTCTTAGTACATACAGAGAGTTAAAACAATCAAAGCTTTTCAATATGTATTAACGGCAGAGAACGGGAATGATTCTTACTCATCGTGATATCCTTACAGCAGCATTCATGTTCCTTTTGCCTTTTTGAGTATTTTTTCTAGCTTTGTAGTAAACTTGGTCTAAATAAGCGTTTAGCATAAATGTTCTGGAAGGAAACTGCAAGTAACTACCACCTGATACTCACCATAACTGTGAAACTCCCACTCCTGAACGACTTAACAAAGGAAACATTGTGCCCCCCCCCTTATTCCATAGTCAGCGCACTAACCACGCTTCCCTTTATGCAGTAGTCATTCAGTCTATAAAAAGCAGGCGTGAATGTGTCCTGTCATTCTGTAGAAAAATATAGTTGGGGTCATTTTAGTCATCCAGAGTCCTTCCTATGTGTGCTCAGATCTCACAGTATTATCTAGGAAATGATTTGCACTGAAAGAGAGGAAGAGATGGGTGTTTATGAAGATTTCTTTATGACCCACTTACCAGCTTTTCAGAATACTTACCCCCTTGTATTTGTCAGAACACTACTTAGCGCTAACAGCCATATTCATACAGGAGGTATCTTCCTTTCAGAGGGGGAGGGAAGGGGCTCTTACTCTGTATTCACTATATGACCCACAGAGAAACTCTTTCATCTCCTTCTCTAGCTTCTTCTTGAAGAACTACAAAAGTGGACTGCTACTTCTGGGGAGAGATTAATTAAGCTTCAGGTGAACAAAGTATATTAAACATATTAGGCATAGTTTTATTAGTGTAAGTATCCCCAGTAACCCTTAGTAAGTAAAGAACATAAATATCTAAACACAACCTTAAAACTAAGATGCAGGCAGAAGTCCAGCAACGAGATGGGGGCTTTCCAGTCTTTTGCATTGAGTGTCACATGTATGATTTTCTCCAAGGTGCTGAGGGGTCTTACGTGTGCACTAGGTGCAAGGAGCTCCTGGCTCTCAGGGAATGAGTCCGATCTCTGGAGGCTAGAGTAGCAGACTTGGAGGACATAAGGAAGACAGAGAGGTACATAGACGAGACCTACAGGGATATAGTACTGAAGTCCCACCTCCAGTGTGGCAGCATCCCTGTTGCCATGGAGGAGAGAGGTCACGTGACAGGAGAGCATCACCCTGGTGTGCTAGAAAGTGATCCTGTAGCTAAGACCTGTCCTCCAGGTGATGTAAAACCCTCTCACACTGAGGAAGTTTTTCCAGGGCCCTGTGCCCATGAGGGAAGGGTTAGGACAGTCATTATAGTTGGTGATTTGATTATTAGGCATTTATTTATTTATTATTTAGGCATTTATTTATTTATTTATTTAACTGCATTTATATCCCGCTTTTCACCGTGTCAAAGCAGCATGTAGATAGCTGGGTGGCTGGTGGATGTGAGGATCATCTGGTAACATGCCTGCCTGGTGTGAAGGTAGCGGACCTCACACATCACCTAGACAAGGTCTTATATAGTGCTGAGGAGGAGTCTTGCTATTTTGGTACATGTCGGTACCAATGACATACGAAAATGTGGTAGGGAGGTTCTGGAGGCTAAATTTAGGCTTTTAAGTATGAAGTTGAAATCCAGAAATTCCAGGGTAAGCATTCTCCAAAATGCTTCCCGTTCCACATGCAGGACCCAAAAGGCAGGCAGAGCTCCGGAGTTTCAATGCATGGATGAGACGATGGTGCAAGGATGAGGGTTTTGGATTTGTTAGGAACTGGGGAACATTCTAGGGAAAGGAGGGGCTCTTCCAAAGGGATGGGCTTCACCTTAATTGGAATGGAACCAGGCTCATAGCATTAACCTTTAAAAAGGAGGAGCAATAGTGATCATAGCATGATCGCGTTTGATTTAATTAATGGAGGAGGGAGGGTAAGGAAATCCTTAGTACTACCTTTTAACTTTCAAAAGAGAGACTATGATAAAATGAGGAAAATAGTTAAGAAAAAACTAAAAGGAGCAGTTGCAAAGGTTAAAGACTTACATCTAGTTTTGGTGGTGTTTAAAAATACTGTCTTGGAAGCCCAGACCAGCTGTATTCCATGCTTTAAGAAAAGTGGAAGCAAGTCCAAAAAAACTGCCAGCATGGTTTAAAGGTGAAGTCAGAGAGGCTGTTCTTGCCAAAAAAGCATCATTCAGGAAATGGAAAAAAGAGCCAAATTACGAAAACTGGATACAGCACAAGCACTGGCAAGTTAAATGCAAGGCATTGATAAAGCAGGCAAAGAGAGAATTTGAGAAGAAGCTTGTTGTGGAAGCAAAAATGCATAATAAAGACTTTTTCAAGTACATTTGTAGCAAAAAACCTGTAAGAGAGTGAGTTGGACCATTAGATGACAGAGGGGTAAAAGGGGCATTACGAGGGGGACAAGGCTATAGCAGAGAGACTGAATGAATTCTTTGCTTTGGTCTTTACTGAGGAAGATGTAGGGATGTTACCCATGACTGAATTGGTATTTAAAGGTGATACTGTGGAAGAATTGAAAGAGATATCGATACACTGGGAAGATGTATTACAACTATTTGATAAACTGGAGAGTAGAAAATCACCTGGATTGGATGGTATACATCCAAGGATGTTGAAAAAACTAAAATATGAGATTGCAGACCTGCTATTACTAATCTGTGAACTATCATTAAAATAATCTGTAATACTTTAAGATTGGAGGATGGCCAATGTAAGGACAATTTTTAAAAAGGGTTCCAGGGGTGATCTGGGAAACTACAGACCAGTGAGCCTGATGTCAGTACTGGGAAAAATGGTAGAAGCCATCATAAAGAATAAAATTACTGAACATGTTGAGAGTCATGGCTTAATGGGAGACAGCCAACATGGCTTTAGACAAGGAAGATCTTGTCTTACTAATCTGTTATGTTTTTTTGAAGGTGTGAATAAACAGGCAGACAAAGGTGAGTCGGTTGATATAGTGTATGTGGACTTTCAGAAAGCCTTTGACAAGGTCCCTCATTAGAGACTTTTGTCAAAACCAAAAAGTCATGGGATAGGAGGCAGTGTACTATTGTGGTTCAGGAACTGGTTAAAAGATAGAAAGCAGAGGGTAGGGCTAAATGGCCAATTTTCCCAATGGCAAAAGGTAAATAGTGTAGTACCCAAGGGATCTTTGCTGGGTGAACTGCCTTTTAACATATTCATAAATGAACTGGAATTGGGAATAAGTGAGGTGTTCAAATTTGCAGATGACACTATTTAAAGTTGTTAAAACCCATGAGGATTGTGGAAATTTGCAAGGGGATCTTGATAAATTGGAAGACCGGGCATCCAAATGGCAGATGAAATTTAATGTGGACAAGTGCAAAGTTATGCACCTAGGAAAGAACAACCCAAACTATGGTTACACGATGCAAGGTTCCACATTAGGAACCATCACTCAGGAAAAAGATTTAGGTGTCATTGTGGATAACATGTTAAAACCCTCTGCCCAGTGTGCAGTGGTGGCCAAGAGAGGAAATAGAATGCTAGGTATCATAAGGAAAGGAAGGGAGAATAAAACAAAGGATATTATAATGCCTCTGTATCGTTCAATGGTGCGACCGCACCTTGAATATTGTGTGCAATTCTGGTCACCTTATCTTAAAAACGATGTAGCGTTATTAGAAAAGGTACAGAGAAGAGCCACCAAAATGGTAAAGGGGATGGAAGGATACCCCTATGAAGAGAGGTTTCAACCTGGAAAAGAGACGGCTGAGGGGAGATATGATAGAGGTCTATAAATTAATGAATGGAGTGGAACGGGTAAACATAAATTGATTATTTACATCAGCAGAATATAGAAAGACTAGGGGACATGCAATGAAGCTACAGGATAACCTATTTAAAACTAATAAGAGAAAATATTTTTTTACTCAACATGTAATCAAAGTCTGGAATTTGTTACCGGAGGATGTAGTAAAAGCTGTTAGTGTAGCTGGGTTTAAAAAGGTTTTGGACGAGTTCCTGGAGGAAAGGTCCATAAACCATTATTAAAAGGGACCCAGGATACCACTGCTTGACCCAATACAGGCATTGTGGAACCTGTGTCTTTTGGGGAAACTGCTAGGTACTTGTGACCTAGATTGGCCACTGTTGGAAACAGGATACTGGGCTTGATGGACCTTGGTCTGACCCAGTATGGCATTTCTTATGTTTTTTGCCTCCTATTCTCAATTTTAGCTTTACACGCAAACAGCCAGACCTTTCTAGACATAAACTAGGATTCATTGCTGTTTATAAGGGTTTCGTTTGGTTCCTCTTCTTATGATAAGCTGATCCATTTCTGATTTTTCCCATGATTGGAGGCTGGAACATGTAGTCCCTGCTTTTTATGAGAAAACAGATGATGTCCATACATGCTGTGTAGTGAGACCACAACAGGCATAGTTTCTTGCATGGAGAACTCTCATTTCTGAGCTGTGTGGTACTAAGCCGGCAGTTTGAATAGAATCATTCTGCTCAGCCGGATTACTGGAAGGGTAACAGAACCACACTGAACATGCTGAAAGACTGCCTAGGACTTCTTTCAAGAGTCTTCTGAGCAGGGCTGCCTCATCCTTAGGTAAGTCTAAGTGGTCTCCTAAGACAGCAGCTTCTCGGAGGGGGGGGGGGCAAAGAGTACTTGTAGTCAGATAAAGCCCCAGGTCTATAAATTAATGAATGGAGTGGAACGGGTAAACGTAGGTTGGTTGTTTACGCCATCAAAAAGTAGAAAGACTAGAGGACAAGCAATGATGTTACAAAGTAACCCATGTAAGACTAATAACAACAAATATTTCTTCACTCAACGTGTAATCAAATTCTGGAATTTGTTACCGGAGGATGTAGTAAAAGCTCTTAGTGTAACTGGGTTTAAAAAAGGCTTGGATAAGTTCCTGGAGGAAAGGTCCATAAACCATTATTAAGGAGGACCCAGGAAATCCACTGCTTACCCCAATACAAGCAATGTGGAACCTGTGAGTCTTTTGGAAAACTGCCAGGTACTTGTGACCTGGATTGGCCACTGTTGAAAATAGGATACTGGGCTTGATGGACCTCGGTCTGACCCAGTATGGAATTACGTATGTTCTTATGTGTCTATGATAGGGAGAGGAGATGAAAGGGGGAAACTGTTTGACAGGTCCAATTCTTTAATTGCTATGTTACTGTCAATCAGTATTTGTATAGTGCAGTTGTTGGAACTGCTTTTCCTATAAAAATGTACTGAAGCATATTTTGGAAGGGTGAGACTTTGGCCTCATTTCTCTTCTATTTTCCATTTTAAACAGAAACTAAACTTGTACAATGCAGTAACTTCCCCCTGCTCACCTCCTCCCTTGCTGTGATTAGAGCAGCCTTCCAGTGTTCCACCCATACAGCCTTCCTATTGGCTGGATCCTACCCACAGTCTCAGTGACTAGAGCAGCATTTCAGTGCTCTGCCCCCACAGCCTTCCCATTGGCTGGACCCCACCCAAAGTCTGTGACTAGAGCAGCATTTCAGTGCTCTGCCCCACAGCCTTCCCATTGACTAGACCCTATCCCCACTCTCTGTGACTACAGCAGCATTTCAGTGCTTCACCCCCACAGCCTTCCTATTGGCTGGATCCTACCCACAGTCTCAGTGACTAGAGCAGCATTCCAGTGCTCCACCCCCACAGCCTTCCCATTGGCTGGATCCTCCCCCCAAACTGTGACTAGAGCAGCATTCCAGTGTTCCACCCCCACAATCTTCCCATACGCTGGATCCTACCTACAGTCTGTGACTAGAGCAGCATTCCAGTGCTCCGCCCTCACAGTTTTTGGCTGGATCCTACCAAGAGTCTCTGCTGCTAGTTACATTGTAAGTAGGCAGGGCAGGCTCACTCACACAAGGGTAGGACTCAAGGGACAGGAAAGGTCCTGAGGGAAAAGTGAAAAATATATATATTTTTAAAAATATATTCTCTTGAAGAGAGGAAAGGAAAAGGAAATAAAGGGTAGAAAAAGAAATCAGTATCGAGCGATACATGGTGAAGGCAAGGGTTTCTTCAGTGGTGGCAGGAGTTAAACCTGTCGGCTCTGTGGAAAAAGAACTGAGGGGAGTCAATTAGAAGAATGGGAAGGCACCATTACATGCGCAGTGGAGTGCTCCCAAATGCTTTCCTATTGGTAGCTGTTGAGCTTGAGTGCACCAAGAGATTGGGTATAGAGAGAGAAAAGGAGCGGGCCCATGACAGACCCTTGGGGTACACCAACTGAGACCAGAATAGGAGTGGAGAAGGATCCACCAGCACAAATGCTAAAAGTGTGATGGGAGAGATAAGAGGAGAACAGGATAGCACAGATCCCTTAAAACAACTGAGTATAAGGTATCGAGGAGAAGGAGGTGGCCAACAGTATCAAAAGCCGCAGAAAGGTCAAGGATGAGTATCGAGTAGAGGCCCTTGGATTTTGCCAGGAACAGGTCACTGGAGACTTTGGTAAGAGCCATTTCAGTAGAATGTAAAGGACGAAAGCCAGATTGCAGTGGATCCAGAAGGACATGAGAGGAGAGAAGGACATGAGAGGAGAGAAAGTCAAGCCAATGGCGGTGAACCGCACGTTCAAGTAGTTTAGAACTGGAAGGGGAGGAGGGAGATGGTTGATAATTAGAAGGACAAGTATGGTCTAGTGAGGGCTTCTTGAGGAGAGATGTGACCACAGCATGCTTGAAGGCTGCAGGAACAGTTGCAGTGGAGAGTGATAGGTTGAGGTTATGAGAGATGGAAGGGGTGTCAGTGGAGGAGATAGAGCTTAGGAGATGGGTGGGAATAGGATCAGAGGAGCAGGTAGTGAGTTTGGAGGAGGAAAGGAGATGTGGCTTCTTCCTTAGAGATCTTAGAAAAGGAAGACAGGATGGCAGAGGTTGAGGGGAAGAGTTGGTGGGGAAGAGGGGATGAAGTTGACCTTGTGAGGAATTGGAGTGTAATCTTGTGGCCTTTGTCATGGAAATAGACAAAGTTTGGGCAGAAAGGGAAGGAGGGATCAGAGGCGAAGGAACCTTGAGGAGTGAGTTGAGAGTTGAAAAGAGATGGCGAGGGTCAGAGACAAGAGAGTTAATCAGGTGGACAAAATAGTCTTGTTTGGTGAGTGCTATTGCTGACTGGAAAGAGGCAAGCATGAATGTGAAGTGTAGGAAGTCTGCAAGGGTGCAGAATTTGAGCCAATTGTGCTCAGCTGAGCAGGAACAGGAATGTAGATAGCAGGTAGTCTAAGTCAGCCAGGATTAAGGTGCAGTATGCTTCACAGGACATGGCATGGACGGAGCAAAAGCATCCAGAGCAGATGAGAGTCCAGTGTTATAGGAAACTACTGCCTCACAAAAGACTCAGATGACATAGTGGAGGAAAGAGGTGATGAGACACTAGTGGAGAGAGCCAACGGGTTGATAATAAGAAGATTTCTAAAAACGTTGGAGGAGACTGGGCGAGGGTGAGGTGGAGGGTGATGAAGAGTGTAGCATAGCAGATAATGGTCAGATAAAGGAAGAACTGAGGTACAGAGGTTTGAGGGTAAGCAATTAGAGAAGACGATAATGATGAGGGAGGAGTGGCCTAGTGGATGGGGCAAGTTACCTCAAGCCGGAAAGTTGGGGGTTCAAATCCCACTAGAGGACAGCAACCTTGGGCCAGAAGGACTGGGGTTTCTAGTCCCACAGGTGCTCCTTGTAGTCTTGGACAAGCCACTTAACCCTCCATTGCCCATGTTCCCTGTAAAATAGTTATCTCCAAGTTATAATGCCCTGTTCAATGTAAACCACCTTGATATCATGAAAGGCAGTATATAAGAAATGTTATAAATAAATAAATACATAAATGTTGAGGTAGTGGCCACGCCGGTGAGTGGGGGCAGTAGAGCAAAGTTGGAGGTAAGGGAAAGGAGCTTTAAAGCTTAAGGGTCATAGGGGTTATCAACATGAATGTTAAAATCCCCTTGAAGAAGGGAGGGGGAAGATGAATCCAGAAAGAAGGAAAGCCAGAGAGAAAGGTAGTGGTGGACTTGTCAGGGGGTTGATAAAAGCTATCCAGAGAAGTAGTGGAATAAAAAGGTGGATGGAGTGGACTTCAAGGAGGGAAAGGTGTGAGACTGAGGCAGCAGGATGGGTTGAAATTGGCAGGAATGAGAGAGTGGAAACCTAACACCACCACCACTGCCAGTGGGACGAGGCATGTGGGAGAACTGATAACTTCCATGAGAGAGAGCAGAGACTGAAGCTGAGTCCTCTGGGAGGAGCCAGGTCACAGTTTAAGCAAGAAGATGGAGAGTATTAGAGATAAAGAGATCATGAGTAAAGGCTAGCTTATTAGAGATGGAGCGTGCATTCCACAAGGCACACAAGGGAGGGAGAAAGGAGAGGGGTATGAATAAGATATGAGCAGTTGCATGAGGATCTGTCCTGGCAGTGTGACAAAAGGCTAAGGGGCCATGGATGGGATTGATATCTCCAGATGACCGAAGGAGGAACAAAAGAATGTGGGCCAGAGAGGAGACAGCATGGTGGTAACAAGGATGAGGTGGTTTCAGAGAGAGAGGAGATGGCTGTATGAGTGGGGGAAAATAGTGAAGCTTGAGCTGATGATAGGTTAGATGACAAGATGGTGGGAGAAGTGAGGATGGTAAAGAGGGGATGATAAGGAGGGGGGCTTGAAGTTGTTGGAATGAAGGGAGAAGATCAGGAAATGTCAACAATAGGAAGAGAAAGTAATGTGGAGCCATAAGAAAGAGATGGAGAGGAGAGCATAAGTCAGAAGAAATATATGATGGATGGGTAGGAGAAAGATCTCAGGGGATTGGGGTGAACCTGTGAGTAATAATGGCTATAAGGGCCTGTTAGCCAGGAGGTAGGTGGCTGTTGGGTGGGAGGGAGGGATAATAAAGAAGAGGAGACAGACAGGACTCACAAGCAAGCAATTAAATGTCTCACCCAAGCCAGGAGCTAGAAGCAATGCTTGTAATGGAGTTGTACTTTCCACAACAGAAAGGCAAAAGGCAGAAGCACATGTGGGCAGGAAAGAAGAGGGTGAACAATAGCTCATTGGGGGGGGGGGGAGTGGAGGGGCTACACTTTCTGCAACACAGGTAGGTTAGAGAACAGGCCCAGGAAGATTTAACTCTGAAAAATAGCAAAGACAGAGGTAGAAATGGAAAATGGATTTGAATTTTAAACTTGGCCTCCACAAACAGAGACCAGATAGAGAGAAAGTGTAGGGCAGTTATAATTCATTATTAGGAGAAGCTAATAGCAGAGAACTGAACTAGATTACAAAAGAATGCAGATAAGGTAAAAAGCACACTAACAATGATCAAATAAAGTCATATCTCTCTCTCGATATAGGCAAAAAGGACTCACAAGCAACCAAGGGGTTACATTCACTGAAAAACAACTGTAACATTTAACAATGCAATATGAAGAATGAAACTATATTACAGTAGCTTAATTCCTTCAGGTGTTGTGTGGAGCGTAGTTTACCCCATTCTGTCCACAATCTGTACTCTTACTTAAATTTTTATTTTCATTCCAGCCCTTTTCTCAAAGGAACAACCAGCTTTATATAAGTAATGGCTTAATGTTCTGTCCTCCCTCTCAAGCCCACAAAGCGCTTGGGCTTCTTGCTATTTTCCTTTAGTTCCCCTATAATAAAAGGACTCGCTTCCCTCTTCTGTCGTTTCTCTTCATCTACTGGGCTTCATTACATGTCTCTGCAGGAACCCACAACTTCAGGCTCAGAACCCCCGGCAGGGGCAGCGGAACACATTTTTGGTTGGAGGGGACAAAGAAACCAATCTCCAGCCCTGCCCCCAAGCTGTCTATTGCTGATGCCGTGGTACAAAATATTGGTGGGGCCTGGCCCCTGTGGCCCACCCCTTTCCGCTGCCTCTGCCCCTTTGCATTTGTGCAGTGGCTGAGGGTCTCTTTTACTTCTCGCTGGTACAGATTTTTCTCCTGGGTGGAAGGCTAGCCAAAGAGTCGGTTCAAGCTGTTGGCGCCCTAGGTAAACCGTAAGCCATGTACTTCCCCCTGGCTGTCAGAATCTATTGTTTAGCTTTGAAAGCCCTGCTCTTTGCCACCCCCAGACGATGCCCCCCTAGGTGACCGCTTAGTTTGTCTAATGGTTGGGCTAGCCCTACCGGGGTAGATGCTGTTATTTATTATTTCTGAATTGTTCTCAATTTCAGATTACACAATTACAGCTGTGTCAATCCACAGCAGATTGCCTCATTTTTGGCGTCTCTCAATATACTAAAATAACCCCTCTGCTACATAAATTACATTGGTAAGGATCACTAACTGGATGCGTTTTTACATTTTTATACAAATTCTTTAACAATTTTGTTCTGGAATATCTTTTGTTGTTATTACTTCTGCTAGTGACCTGTAAATCCAAACTAAGGGCAAACACCCCCTCAGACGTACATGGCGCAATGGCTTGAGGACCACAGACAGAAAACTGCCTTTGGATGAGGTTTCTATAGAAAGTGGACTTTCCCTTTTCTAAAGAGTCTCCATCCTGAACTGAATGGCAAGGAGGGAACCACAATTCTGGGAAGTATCAGTCCTTATCCTATATAATTCTGACAGTTTTTGGTAGGGTCACTGAATGGTGCTGCTGATTCAAGCTGAAAAATCCAAGTAGTCTCTGTACTTCCCCCACCCCCTTAGGGAAAAAAATGGTGCACCTCAATGAAGCCATTTGCTTAATATACCAGTATTACTTCATTTCCAAGGAACTGCTAGGGTATACTCCCAGTGGATCAGTTTCCAGCACAGAGCCTATTCCTTGAAAGGAAGAGAACTGCTTACACTCTTTCTCCCACACGTATTAAGAGGATTTTTCTGAATTGGAACAGAAGCAATGAATTCAAAGCATTGTAACTGCAGTGAGCAACTTACTAGCCCATTGTGCTGCAGTCACCAAAGGGCAAAAAATTAGCAAACTGCTAGCAAATATCAATTTAAGGTGACCTTTTTGAGGGGGATATTTTTTGTGGATATGCAGTTTGCAGGGTAGTAGAGAAGCTATAGAGGGGTAGATTGGGGAATGGTGCACTTGCAGTGCAGTTGTTTGAGGAAGGGGCACATGCAGATAGTGGTTAGTGATATGGTGGTACATCAGGGCAGAGTGTGAGTGGCCAGATTTCTAGCTCCTCCCCCTCCATCGAGGGACCAATCAGATTCTCTCAATCCTCACTTTAATGGCATCTGCAACAGGTGCGCCCGTGTCTGGCGGGCCCGCGCCTGAGTGCCTCACCAGAGGGCCCTTTGGCGTGGCCCTTAGGCGGGGCACGGTAGAATCGTAAAGTGCAATCTATAAGAAGAAATTACTAAGCATACAATAGTAAACAAAAGCGCAATATAAGAGATCTAAACCAAAAACCATACAGCGGATAACGTTGAGGAGATCAATCTACAAACATCTGAGCTCAGGTAACCACAGCATTGAGAGCATAAAAAATCAAAGGCAAGTATGGAAACATTGAATTACTACTTCCTTCCCTGCTTAACATTACTCCTCATAGCACAACACCTAGGAGTACACACAATACTGATTATGGATGTGTTCCCTCTAACATTCACGTCGTTCATGCCTTACTATAGCGCACAGCACTTCTACCAATATCCCTGTCAGCTAAGGAAAAAAAAGTAGAAAACCAGACAAAAATCATCAGTAAAAAGAATGAATTATACACAGGTCTGCGACTAAAAATCTATTTGATTATTTTCATCTAATTTCCATGTATTTTGGTGTGCTGAAAACAAATAAAATATTGAAAAAACTCCTAGACATACATGATTTGCCACAACATGCAAAATTGTCTTCAAATTTATCAAATGTTTTCAAATTACTATTAATTACGGTAATTCACATAAGTGCATTTAAGATATAAAATGCCAAAAAAACCTTAAAGGGGTTGTCCGAGTTATGTAAAAAAAAAAAAAAAGCACTTTAAATCTGATGGTCAGCAATATATACATAAGCTAAGCAAGTTATTTATTTATTTATTTATTTAATACACACTTATATACCGCCGCTTCCAGCGATCAGCAGCGGTTTGATTCATCTATTTGGGGTGTCAAATCAGGACTGGGAGGGTACAGTGATTACATGGGATTGGAGGGAAGTCACAGCACACATGTTGAGTGTCTAGGGGGAAAATATACATATTTACATTTATACATACGTATTTACATATTGCTGGCTACTATTGAACATTTACACCTTTACGCAGTTTTACATTTACATAGTTGGGTTTTGTATTTTTGTGTTTATATTTTCCATATTTTCCATATTTTACTTAAAGTGTATCCAAATGCGTATAATTATCCACAATCTTTGCTATGATTTCCTGGAACTTGAGGGTCAAGGCTGATTGTAGTGGCATTTGAAGAGGTATGTTTTTATCTCTTTCCTGAATCTTGTAATGTCCGTGACTGATCGCAGTTCAACAGGGAGTTGGTTCCATATGGTTGGTGCAGAGAATGAAAAGGCTCTTCTAGATGTACCTGTTTTCACAGTTCTGATGGTGGTGGGGACCTGTAGGGTGCCCAAGTTGGCAGTTCTTCTGTCCCTATTTGCAGGTTGTGTTGTGATAAGTGAGGTCAGGAAAGAGGGGGATATGTTGTTGATCAGTTTGAATGTGGTTACTAGCATCTTGTATTGTATTCTAGCTGCTATTGGAAGCCAATGTAGGTCGATTAAAATTGGGGTGATGTGATCTGAAAGCCTTGCACCCTTTATGACTCTGGCGGTCACATTTTGGGCCATTTGAAGGATATTTAATGATTTCTTGGGGAGACCTTGTAAGATGGCATTACAGTAGTCCAAGTGTGGCATGATGAGAGCTTGGGCTATGGTCCGGAGGTCATTTGGTTCTAGTATTTTCCTTAGAGGTTGTATTATTCTTAGTTTATGGAAGATGGCTTTATTCGTTTTACGCAGGTGGGTTTCCATTTTTAGATTGCAGTCTAGAGTGACTCCTAGATATTTGATTTTATCCTTTGCTTTGTACGTGTTATTGCACAGGGTGATTGTATCTGGGGGCTTGAAGGTCGGTTTGTTGGACATATACATGACCTCTGTTTTTTTGTGGTTAATAGCCATGTTGTTTTTCTGTAGCCATAGCAACATTTCATCAAGGCAGCTTTCGAGCTGTGAATAATTGGGGTCAGCGGTGTCCAGTTGTGTGTAGAGCATGATGTCATCCGCGTAGATATGGTAGTTGATGTTGTGTTTTTTAAAGATGTCGCAGAGGGGTTGCATGTAGACATTGAACAGTAGCGCCGATAGAGCTGAACCCTGGGGTATGCCCTGTGTTTGAGAGAATGGTTCAGCTTGTTCGCCATTGAATTGTACTTGTGGCCTTCTGTTCGATATGTAGGAGGAGAACCAATTGAGGGGGGTTCCCACCACTCCTATGGATTTTAGTTTGTTGAGGAGGGTCCCATGATGCACGGTGTCAAAGGCGGCGGAGATGTCAATAAAAATGAGTATGAACATTTTCTTTTTGTCCTCTAGACCTTTGAGGAGGTTGTTCATTAGTGCTATCAAGAGTGTTTCAACTCCATGATTTCTTCTGAACCCGTATTGTTGTTCGTCTAAGGTATCATGCTCATCAAGGTGATCTTGGAGTTGCAGGAGCACTGCCTTTTCAATGATTTTTGCCAGGAATGAAATGCTGGATATAGGGCGGTACGAGGATGGGTCCTCCTTGTTGAGTGATGTGTTTTTAGGATTGGTCTTATTATGGATCGTTTCAGCTGGTCAGGCATTACTCCTTGATTTAGCGACTGATTTATGATGTGGGCTATTTGTTGGTTTATCTCTTTTTTTGCTGCTTTAATCCATGCAGTTGGGCATGGGTCAAGTGGTGAGGTGGTGGTATTTATAGCGGTTATAATGTTATTAGTTTGCTGTTCATTGATGTTGTAGAATGTGCTCCAAGTCTGTTCTTGCTTCACTTTTGTACTTTGATGCGGCGCATCTCTTTCAAACGTGTTGGCGGTGGTAGTCAGCTTGCTTGCATAGTGATTTGCCAGCGTTTGTGGATGGATGGGGCTATCTTGAGTTTTCTGGTAGTTCAGTTTTCGTAAGTGATTTTACCAGTGCAAATAGTTCACGTGGTTTGTTGATGGCTTTATTTAGGATGTTGGTATGGTGTATCCTTTTCGCTGTGTTTACTTCTTCTTTGTACCTTGAGAGGAGATTTAAGTACACAGTTCTGTGTTCAGTGGATTTGGTGTGTCTCCACTTTTTTTCTTGCTTCCTAAGGTCTCTTTTCATTTTTGTCAATGTTATGGTGTACCAAGGTTCTGATGGGTGCTTGGGTGTTTTTGGTTTCTGACTTCCTTTGGGGATCGCTATGTTCTGTATTGCTGAATCCCAATTGCTTGTTAATTCATCGAGGTCGGATGATCCCAGGTCTATGTGGGCGATTACAGTATTTATGAGACCTTCCATATCTGGTTTGTTAAATCTGCGTTGTTGGTGAGATACCCTTTTATTTTTTGAGTCCTTGGTCAGGTTCGGAAGCTTTATCCGAATATTGATTTGGTGGTGGTCGGACCATGGTAGTGGGTCGATCTGTATCAGGGGTTTCTCATCATTGTCATGTTCACCTTTGGGTGTGAAGACCATGTCTAGTGTGTGGCCTTTTTCATGTGTGGGTTCTGTTATTAGTTGCTGGTACCCTAGTTGGGTCATAGCTTCTAGGAAGGTGTTCGCATTCGTGGCTGATGTTGATGCTAGGTTTATGTCTCCTAGAATTATTTGGAATTTTCTAGGTTGTGTTGCTGAGATTGTTTCCAATGCCGATGCCAGTATCTCATAATGCGTTGACGGGGGTCTGTATATCAGGCAGATGGCTAGTTTTAAGTCTGTGCTTCTAATGGTAGAAGGGGTTAATCTTTCCTGAAGAATCCAGTGGGAGGGAGACACAGGGCAGATAGCAGCAGCTCCGGTCAATGCAGGGGGGCGTGGCCAGCACTGTGACGTCTCGTGTACAGACACAGAGCTGCTCTCTCCTGCATGCCACACTTGTGCACGAATCATCATCAGGTTCTTGGTTCTAGGCTGTTCACACTTTTTCATCGCAATTCGTGTTAGCTCGTCATTCTTCAACCGTTATGTTATGGCTCTGCGAAAGTGTATTAATTTGCCAGATAGTTTCTGTTTCATCTGTGGTGAATATACAGTGTTGAAGCAACAGCAGAATATTACAGACTTTGTGAAAAAAGTATACTTTGCATACTTTGGACTAAAAATTGGAGATCAAGATAAAGTCTGGGTGCCTCAAAGTGTGCAAACGGTGTGTTGAGGACCTCCAAAACTGGTTCAAGGGTAAAAAAAAATCTTTCTGTTATGAGATTCCTATGGTATGGCGAGAGCAAACGAACCATAGTGACTGTTACTTTTGTTCATGCGATGTGAAAGGGTTTAATTCCAAATGGAAGCATTCCATTTCATACCCCAATCTTCACTCGGCAATTCGTCCCATCCCCCATGGCACAGATATACCAGTACCCAAGCCTCCTGCTACCTTGGAAGAGATACCTAGCTCCGATGAAGGTGAAGTCATACCTGAACCAGATGACGAATCAAGTTCTGACTTTGAAGATGATACAAGACCAAAATTGTTTTTCTCAGGAGGAGATGAATGATTTAGTAAGAGACTTGAATCTTCCCAAAGATGCCGCTGAGTTACTCGGATCAAGGCTGAAAAGCAGGAATTTATTGTTGCCAGGAGTGTCATCTTCATGGTTCAGACATCGTGAAAAGGAGTTCGTTCCGTACTTCGCCCAGGAAGACAAGTTGATTTATTGCATCGATGTTGAAAGTCTGATGGGTCAATTTAAAATCCAATATCATTCAGAGCAATGGCGTCTTTTTATAGATTCTTCAAAAAGAAGTCTCAAAGCAGTTTAACTCCACAACGGTTTTTATGTTTCTATACCTGTAGGTCATTCCGTACACTTGAAGGAAACCTACGAGAACTTGGAATTGGTTCTTCGTAAACTTAAATATGAAGACCATGGTTGGCAAGTGTGTGGGGACTTGAAGGTCTTGTGCATGCTGCTCGGGCAACAAGCTGGGTATACCAAATATCCTTGTTTTCTGTGTCTATGGGACAGTCGAGACCGACAAAATCACTGGATCAAGAAGAGTTGGCAGCCGAGGGTGCTAACAGTCGGTGAAAAAAATGTCCTCCGAGAAACTTTGGTACCTTCCCATAAAGTTCTTTCTACCACCTCTCCACATAAAATTGGGATGACGAAGCAATTCATAAAATCACTTCCAAGAGATGGAGAATGCTTCAAATACTTGGTCACCAAGTTTCCAGGCCTGTCGGAGGCAAAATTGAAGGAAGGTGTGTTCGTCGGACCAGACATTAGAAGGCTTATAGTTGATCAAGAGTTTGTCAATACCATGACGGATCCTCAAAAAGAAGGGTGGATTGCATTTAAAGAAGTACAGAAATGTTTAGGCAATAACAAAGATCCTCACTACAAAAAGATCGTCGGACGAATGCTGAAAGCATTTCAAGCTTTAGGTTGCCTGATGAGTTTGAAAGTGCATTTCCTCCAGTCCCACCTTGACTACTTTCCTGAAAATTTGGGAGCTGTGAGTGAGGAACAAGGTGAACGATTCTACCAAGACATTAAGAGATGGAAAGGAGATACCAGGGAAAATGGAGCATTACAATGATGGCAGACTACTGTTGGATGCTTCAGAGAGACATTCCAGATGCTATTCACAAGCGTAAATGCACCAAGAGGAGCCTCACAAGGAAGAAGAATCAAGTTTAGTTTGTGTAGGTGAGCTCATTTCAGTTCAAAAAAGGATTTTCATGAAAATATTGTAATAAAACTTTAATTTTATAAGTCTATTTCCGTTTATTTTGAGGTATTGCCTTATTTAACATAGTTACTTAAATTGTCAGGAAACGTGATGTCCTATGACAAAATGGAAGTCATTTTCGGATTCAGCGCACCAAAAAACATAAAGATTACGTGGAATAACCAAAACAGCTCTCGAAAAAATGTTTTTTGCAGAATAACCCCATTCTCGACAACTCTGTCCACTATGCACTCATAAATCCTAGGTCAATTAGAAACAAGTTCTATACCATCAAGGACTACATTTTGGATCATAAACTGGACATTGTATGCATTACTGAGACATGGCTGGCAGAAACAGACCAAGTTATACTAAACCAGATAACTCCAATTGAATTCAAAGCATTCAGCTGCCCTAGAATAAACAAAAGGGGGAGGAGGAGTATTAATTCTTGCTAGAGGAAATTACAAATTTCAACTTATATCCACATCTACCTCATCTGAATCCACCACCATTATCATTTCAAACTACTGCATCAGTTTCTGCCTCACTTATAGACCCCCTAATGCCATGGACGAGCATCTATCAGTAATACTAGAATCAATATGTGCAAATGATAATATACACAAACCTCTCATTGTCCTGGGTGATTACAATCTAACTTCTGCACAAACAAAACATACAAGATCATTCCTTAAAGCTTTAGATGCACTTGATTATAAGCAAATGATCAAGGAACCTACACACAAACATGGAAACAGTCCAGATCTAATCTTTATTCCATCACATTTGTTAAATCAACATTTTTTCTCTAATCCAATACTCACAAAAGTACCATGGTCAGATCATTGTGTCATCACATTCACACTACAACTAGAAATCACAACTCTACACTACAAACAAAATTCAACAAGAAGATTTAAATCATATAACAAGGAAGATTTCCTGAAGGAAATAATTCCACAACTTCAACAAAGATGCAATAGCCTAGATGATACTAGAGACAAATGGAATTATTCAATATCTAAGGCTGTTTCTGCTCCAAAAAAATCTTTTCACTAACAGATGAACTCATGCCCCTGGTACTCCAGTACAATCAGGGAAGCAAAGCGGACCCTTAGGTGAATTGAAAGAAATTGGAGATGTAGCAAGTCTCCAAACATCTTACTTCAATATAGAACCAATATAGAAGAAGTCAAACACGCAACCGAGTCAGCACCCCGAATGAGTACAAGCACACACGCAAGGACACAACAGACAGAGCTCTCTCCATGGCTGCTCCAACAATATGGAACAATCTACCGGACGATCTAAGGGCAACTCCAGACCTCAAAGACTTCAGAAAACAACTGAAAACCATGCTGTTCATAGAGCACTATGGTCACATCACATAACCTAAGAGAATGGATAACAGCACTCCAATCCTCCCAAACAACTGAATATATAAAATATGATTCTAGCACCACTGTAAATAGCCACCCAGTATATAGCTCAAACAAATCAAGCACCCAACACATCCCTCACACAACTAAGTTTTATCCTCACTGCATGTACAACACACACACTTTACCTGATTGCTTGCTGTGATACCACCTTGATTATTAAGATAAGGCGGTTTAGAAATACTGTTAAATAAATAAATAAATAAAATAATAATCTTATCAATGACCATAAACAACAATTCCATATTAACATCATTATGAAAGCAGCAAACAAGCCAAGGGAGCTTTTTAATATTGTAAAAAAACTCACTAAAGTACACTCAGTACATAATGAACATCAAATTGACCCCCAAGAGTATGCATACTACCTAATGAATAAGAATACATTGCAATTCACTGTAATGTCCAATTTAATGTGGTCTAACACTGGACAAACTTGGAAAAATTTCTCGATAACAACAGTAAAACAAATAGAAGACATTGTGAATGCATTAAATACAACTACCTCTCCATCTGATCCATGTCCGGTGGAATGGATCAAGAACTCTAGGGATCAACTTTCAACATACATACAAAAAATTGTAAATGAATCACTGATTCAAGGACATCTTCCACAATTGCTTAAACAAGCCATAATTCGACCTATTTTTAAAGGTTCTAAGTTGTGTCCAAAGGATCCAAAATCATATAGACCCATTTTGAGTCTTCCATTTTTAGCAAAAGTCATTGAAAAAGTGGTACAAAGACAATTACAAGACCACATTCATATACATGCCCCTTTGGACCCTCATCAGCATGGTTTCAAGCCAAGGCATAATGTAGAAACCCTTCTCACATCTTTATTTGATAATCTACTGAAGGGTCTAGATAATTTATTTATTTTATTTTATTATTATTTATTACAATCTCTTATATACCACACTATTTAGCATCAGCGCGGTTTACATAAAACAAAGGACCATAACATCAAGCTGTTTGGTTTTACAGAGAACAGGAAAGGCAACTTGGGTAACATAGGGAAATATGAACTGGAACTATTTACATATGTACAGTATACTTTGTCTCATAATATAAGCAATGGTTTCTTACTAGTGTTCCTGGATATCTCTGCTGCATTTAATACAGTCTCTCATTCAGTACTACTTAATAGATTACCGGAGATTGGATTATGTAACAATACATTAAAATGGTTTATATCTTATCTAACAGATTGAACACAGAAAATCAAAGGTGACCACCAGAATTCCTCACAGTTCCCCATCAAACAAGGAATTCCACAAGGATCAGCATTTTCATCCATATTATTTAACATATATTTACAACCAATTTGTGATATTATCACACGAAATAAGTTACAATACAATATTTATGCGGATGACATTATGCTGTACGCTTCGATAGACACGCTAGCACCTAACTTTAATCCCATGCTCCACTGTCTCAGAGACCTCAACAACTGGCTAACTGATAACAATCTGAAAATCAACCTTGATAAAACTGATGCAATTACCAGAAATCCAACTTTTAATCCACCTCAAACAATCAATAGCCTGAGTCATTCTATTCCTTTAAAAGATGAGGTGAAGTACTTAGGTATTACACTTGATAGAAATTTAAATTTTCATACACATATAAATAATACTGCTGCTAAAGCATACCAAAGATTAAAGCTCATTAGAAGGCTAAAGCCGATACTCAGTCAGGACCATTTCAGAACAGTATGCCCGGCAGTTATTATACCAATATTGGATTATGCAAATTTGCTGTATCAAGGACTACCCAAACAGACTATTCATCCACTCCAGCTAGTCCAGAACACGGCAGCTCGCATTATAACTGGTACAGCAAGAAATGAGCACATTACACCTATACTGCTAAAATTGCACTGGCTACCAATAGCTGAGAGAGTAAAATTTAAAACAATTACAATCATCTTCAAGATCTTGAATCAATGTACAGCAGATATTCTCTACAACCTGCTAACCAAAGACATCAATGACAGACCTAGACGATCTAGCAATGCTAATAAATTACGAACGCCTGCTGGATTCCACAAAACAAAACAAACCACCTCTAATAGGGCAATTTCATTGATTGCAACAATACTCTGGAACTCTCTTCCAGATAAATTGCGGGACACAAATGATTTAAAGGACTTCCGTAAATCCCTTAAGACAGTCCCTATTTATGGGATTTTGTAACCAAGAAACTTATGAACTCATTTAACTGTGCATGAATTTATATATTACAAACAGGCATTAATGTAATACTTTCCCTTTGTAAGTTATGTTATCCTTTAGTCAATGTAAACCCGTCCTTTGTAACCACCACTTTGATTGAAGGAAAAAGTGGTATACAAATCTGTATAAATAAATAAATTGGTAGGGTTGTTTTTGCTGGTAGGAATAGTTTGTGGGGGTGATGGGGGAGTTGCAGAAGATAGGTTTTGGGGATGGGGCAGTTTGCAAGGTGGCAGGGAGGTTATACCGAATACTTTTAGGGATGGGACAATTTGTGGGATGTCATGCAATTGCTTTGGAGTGTTTTTTAGGAGTAGGGGCTGTATGCAGGTTGGTGGGGCAGTTACAGTTATGAGGGGTTAGTGTTTGGGAGTGGGGCAATTGTGAAACAGTAGCTTTTGGGAGTGGGTACAGTTTGTGAGGTGGTAGGCAGATACAAGGGCAGTTGGTGAGGTGGTGGGACAGTGAGGGGATAGTGTTGGGGATTAGGGTTAATTTGCGGGGTAGTGGGGAAGTTGTGGGGATATTTTTAGGAGTAGGGCAATTTGTGGATAATGCAAGAGAATGTTTTTTAGGATCACTGTGCAGGGTGTCGAGGCAATTGCAGGGGTTATTGTTTAGTGTTGGAGCAGTTTGTGGGGTGGAAGGAGAGTTGCAAAGAGTAAGCTTGGAGTGTGGGGCAGTTTGTGGGGTGATGGGACAGTTGTAAGGGGGTATTTTGGGGGATGATGTTGTTTATTGGGGTTGAGACTCTTTGAGAGTGGTGAGGCAATTGCAGGGAGTAGCAATTGCAGCTTTTGCGGATGGAACAGTCTGTAGAGTGGTCCAGCTGTTGTGACAGGGTAGTTTTTGGGGTGGGGACAGTTTGTGGTATGATAGGGTAGTTATGGGGGTGTAATATTTGGGGGGTGGGATAGTTTTCAGGGCAGTTGTATGGGGCTATTTCTTTTGTGGTGGTTTCATTTAGCAGTTTGCTAGGGCATTTCTGAGAGGCTCTTTTGGGGGGTTGGGCAGTGGGTAGGGTGGCAATTGTTGAGGGGGCAGATTTTGAGGATGGGGCTGTTTGGGGGATTCGGAGAGTAGAGAGCAGGAAGAGGGAGTTTGAAAGGAACAATTACTGTATGTAATTCTATGCTACAGAAGCTGGAAATCCTTCTCTTACACAAATGTGTTGGGCTATGTTTTTGTGGTGGTGGTGGGGGTGCGGGGAAGCTTATATCTCTGAACCCACAATTTGGTCCATTTTCAAATACAATGTGTCTTTTTTACCACTTTTTCTCATAAGCGTAGTTTCATCCCATTCTGTTAAATTTTCAAAGAATTATTTTATCACAGACAGATGGACAGAGACCTTCTCGACTCCTTTTATACTTTCCAACTTCCGTTGGGTTGGAAAGAATATAAAAGCAAGAAAGGAGGGAAAAGAGACACAACTTGAGCTCAATAATTTCATCATATGAATGAAAACTGCTGTACGGTGACCTTTGCTGGAGCAATGCAATATGTGTGATGTAGTTTAAAACAGCAGTTCCTCCAGTCTCTGAGGCTGGAAGCATTTCCTCTCATTGAACTTTCAGTGGACAGTGTTGGTTTGACACTTCAAGCTTTGCACATTGAGGCCTTTGTTTTCAAGGGAACTAAGAGGCGTGGAGTAGTTTGGAATGATGACTCTTTGCAGTGGCTTTCAACAGGTCAGGCCTTCGCTGCTTTCCTATTGAATGAGATAATATCTTCCTAGCTGAAGACAAAGCATTTAATAGTCTTCTCAGAAAATAAATTGACTGGTAGCAACTTTCATGCCTGAGAACCATCTAAATTAACAACTTCAATAAAGGTAAAGTTATCATGATAACAAAAAATATGCAGATCAATATTCAAAGGAAGACGATATATAATAGCTGCCTTGGCAGGGCAGGGCCTGAGTGTGGGCAGAGCACAAAGTTGTACGGTGAGCTGCGATATTCAGTCCGTTATCCACTCAATTACCCAGACAAAATTTGCTGTCCTAGTTTTATCTGGATAGAAGACTAATATGATGCCAGCGCTGACAGCTTTATAACTATACTCAATAATGGCACTGAATATTCATATTTTATTTTAAAGCTGTGGCAGACATTTAAAAAAAGGCAACTGTGGAGTTTAAATATCAACTGATAATTGTTATTATCCTAGTGCGCATAAGCAGCTGCTAATCACTCAATTGATTTTAATTCTTGGGATTATTAGATTTAATATTCTTAAACTCTATTGTTTTTCCAAATATGTCATGCCTTGTGCATTCTGTGAGTCACCCCCCTTCTCGACTCTTGCAGGTTGTGTTTCTGTTACATGGGTACCCTGCGTATTGAGTCGACAAGAGAGCACCTGTACAGAATCCTTTGAAGTGATACCCTCTGGCCTTATCTCTCTTACAGGAACCATTGCGTGTTTTGCCCATTGAAATGGGGGTGGAGCAAGAACTGACAGCAGAGGGCAGACACTGGCTCTGGTCATGGAGACACACCAGGGTAAGCTTCACACACACCAAGTACTGCCCATTGCCCTCCTTCCTGCCACTGTTCCTGGGCATGCTTTGTTCTGACTCAGAAGGAGGAAAGAGAGCAACAGATGATGGGCTTTTGACTTGGTTTGTAGCTAAGGGAGAAATGGCCTTTTTATGCATCTGTGACTGGCCAGTTGTATTGCCTCAGGTTTTTCTCTGGACTCTGCTGAAGTCCGTTTCTGTTTGGTAGAAACCAATACGCACTCAGTAAATATTTCTATTTTTTCAACCACTCTTAGGCTGATGCAACTTTGGTATCCATAAATATCTTGGAGCAGCCAGTCAACGACTGAAGCTCCTCTTCTATCAGAGGTATTCTCTGGACATTCTAAAATCATTTATTTTGATTTGACTTGGCCAACAATTAAATGTGACTTTGGGACATGAGTTTGAAGTGAGGAGGGAAAATGAATTTTTCTTCTTTTCCAATTTGCTCTTTCATTGTGCGACTCTTTCTACATTATTCCATGTGTTAATGGGAGGAAGCCTTTTCTTCTCATTCACCATGTCCATTTTCTCTTCCGTTGCTTGGTTGTTTTACTTACCATTCCTGCAGCAGATGGCTGACCATAGTAGTGGTGGTGAAAGATGGAAGAGAAGAGGAGGGGGCTCCGGGGCAAGAACCCCACAGGTATTCTCTCTCCCCACCAACTTTTATGCTTGGAACCATAGTAACTGCTTCTGTTCTAGAGAGAAGGAAGCCTTTCTGGGACCAGTAAATAACTGTCTTATGGTTGATCAGCTCCACCAAATATTCTCTTTCCTAGCTGGTCTGTCGAGTGAGCGCCCATCAGGAATCAAACTTCAGTTTCCTATAAGATCCATGACTGCTTGCAATAATTCATGAGAGAATCTGTGTGTCTTTTTGGGAAACTGCTAGGTATTTGTGACCTGGATTGGCCACTGTTGGAAACAGGATACTGGACTTGATGGACCTTGGTCTGACCCAGTATGGCATATCTTATGTTCTTAGCAGCAAATTAAAAAGGAAACACATTTATATATGAATTTTTGTGAAATCAGGATATCATGTTCAATCACAAATCCAAAATGTGCTGACCATACAACTTTAAAACAGACAGGTCTAAATATAAGCCCTTCAGAGATAAGTATAAACGATAAATTATTTTACTTATCAGAAATGATCTTTTCCAGAATCTATTTGCTTTTTCACAAACTTATTTTAAGCAAAAATCGGATAATCCTTAGTGTGTCCAGTTATTTGTAAGCTTTTTTTTTTTTAAAGAAAATTGACATCAAACTATATGTAGATTTTCAAGAATGTTCTGGAACAGAGCTTCACAAGTCTGTCTTGGGGGTTTTCAGAATATCCATAATGAATATGCATGAGATATATTTGCATGCACTTTCCCCATTGCCTGCAAATTTATTTCATGCACATTCATTAAGAACGATATTCAAAGGGCTTAAGTTCCTAACTTTGAGAGGTAGGCCCTTACATTTGCCTCTTTGAAAATTTGCTAGGGGCCAGCCTCCACCCAATCTCTGTCCCATCCCATCTTAGTTGTTAACATGGAAATTAACAAGCATTAACTGTATCGGTGCTAGTGAAGCTTAGTACATAGGTCCCTTAGAGTGATGTCCTTTAGTGTATACTGTATACTGTAGTGGGAAGGATTTTTGTCTTTTCTTCTCTCTCTACATAGGGTAAAGGAATCAAGAAAGGAATTCCTGGCCTAATGGGAGTTTTAATGTTTTGTCATTTAGTTTAGTTCATGATGTTTGTAATGAATTGTATTTTTATTGACTTTTAATTAAATTAAAATTTATTTATAACTCGCCTGTCATAAATATCTAGGCGGGTTACAAAAGCACAGTCATAATTAAAATACAAATACTACAATGATACAGCTTAATAAAATACAATGTTATATTACATAATTGAGTTAAAAGAAAAATATCCCACCCACTATCAATAGCAAAGAACAACATTGGTTTCAACTTTTTTCAAAGTGTCATATAATATAATTCAACACATATTTCTAATGGCAATGCATTCCATAGTTGACCCCTATCACTGAAAGAATTAGTTTCCTTGTCTTTGCCAAACATGCTACCTTAACAGATGGAAATAGAAAATTTATCCATTTGACTAGACCGTGGACACCTCAAAAGATCTTGGCATTTCCCTATAGTCATTAAGATTGGTATAGATTGCATATTCTTAATTTTAATCGTAAGAAAAAGACATTAAAAATAAAACCGTTGCCTGGTGAGTGGCAGTATATCAAATTAGTAAATCACATCACTTCATATCACTGACTTGGTTTGAGGATAAAGAAAATAGAGAGGATTAGCTCTTTCTTCCATCTCCATAAGAGTGGCTGGAGCTATACGGCCTTCTAAAAGTCTTCACGCCCTTGTACATTTTTTACATTCTGCTATCTAAAGGATACAATTCAAAATGCATTAAAGGAGGAGCTTGTTTCACTGATCTACACAGCGTACTCTGTACTATTAATGTGCGGAAGTCCAATTACATTTCACATGTCATGCAAATCCAGAAAAACAAGCTAGAGTGGTTTATAATTCAGATTATAGGGGGATTGGAGGAGACAATACAGAACTACTAAGATTACAAGTGACATAAATGAAAAGAACTACAATACAATATTAAAAATCGATATTCTTAAAAGATAAATAAGGATAGAGGGAAAACAAACACAGTGAGCCACAAAGTAGCAGTGCTCGATGATTAAAGGTATTGGGGGAAGGCCAACCTAAAATAAGGAATTCTTAAAGCAGATCTGAATTTCTTGTGAAATGATTCCAATCTAATGTCATTGGGTAGATTGTTCCATAAATATAGGCCGCGTAGGGCAGCGTCCCGACCCAGCCGCCTGTAACGGAGCAGTGCGGCAAGATGCGGGGACAGCTTCGCGGTTGACGAGAGGGGGGGAGGCAAGGTGACGCAGGGGTTTACAATTAAAGTCATTGGCTCTCCCATTGTTTGGTGCGTGGGGGAGAGCCAATGAAATTGAAGATTTGGGGGTAGTGGAGGAGAGGAGCCTGAATCAGGGGCCAGTCGGTGAGGCTTCGGCAAGCGGCGGGAGCGGTGACAGAGCGGCTGGTGAGCGAAGGTGCTGTTTCGGAGACAGAGTGCAGGGCCTGGGGCAGCGGGAAGCTGTAATGGCGGGGTGCCGCGGTCTTCTCAGTGCTGATTTCAGGACCGGTTGAGTGGCACGTGGCAGTGATCGCAGACGCGCGGTGTTGGCTGCGAAGTGCGGCTCTATCAGGCAAGGAGGGGTTTCAGGCCCGGATCCATTTTCTATGGCCAAGGGGGGTTTGCCGGGTAGGGGGGTAAAGCGGGTGGCCAGGCCAGGTCCAGGGCTGTGAGAGTCGAGGGGCAGCAAATGGTAAACAACGGGACCCAAAGGGAGCAAAGTGCAAGGGGAGCCGGGAGGGGGGTACGGGAAGAGGCTTCTCAGTCTCTGCGGGGGGGGTGTGTGGAGGGGGGGTGTGGAGGAGGGGGGGGTGTGGAGGGGGGGTGAGGGGTGATGGGGGGGGAAGGGGGGGTGGTGGTGTGGAGGGGGGGTGTGTGAGGGGTGAGGGGGGGGGAAAAAAAACAAAGGGGGGGGGGTGAGGGGGGGTGAGGGGTGGGGGGGGGAAGAGGGGGGGTGAGGGGTGTGAGGGGGGGGGAGGGGGAGGGGGGATGGGGGGGAGGGGGGGGGGAGAAGGGGGGGAAGGGGGGGGCCAGTCTACGGAAACGGGGTGGGCCTGGCAGGGGGGGATTAGACTTGCAAGTTGAGGGCAGGAGGGGGGCGGATGCCAGGGGTGGCAATGGAGACAGGATAGAAAGACTCTGGAGATGCCGGGTACACCGGGGGGGGTAGAAGCTATTGGGCAGCAGGGGGCCATGGGGGATCGGGGGATGGGGCTGTCGGGAGATAGAGGGGTGGGGTCGTGGGGGGCTAGGGGGGGCTCAGGAGCTGTGGTGGTGCAGGGTGGATGGCAGGCTGGTCACCCGGGGAGGGGGGGGGCATTGCTGGGTATGGTGGGGAACAGCTTGGGGGAGGGGTGGGGTCTTGGCAGCATTGGTTGGGTGGAGGACAAGGGTCTTCGGCATCGGAGTGGTTGGGTGCTTGGCAACCGGCTTGGCCGGCAATGGCCCCTCCCCAGGTCTTTTATGTCCCCTCAGGTACCAGCGATGCTCCCGTATGCAGCGATGCCAGGTGGTAGCGGACAACGGGGACCAGAGTGGCAGCGGCCTTCCAGGGCGGAGAGCACGGCGGAACCAGCAGCGGCTCCTGAACAGGAGGGAGAACCTGTGGTAGCGGGTGAGACACAGGAGGGCACTGGGGGAGGAAGTGAGAGAGGGGGGAAATGGGGGGTAAAGCGCGCAAGAAAAGGAAACACCTATGTTGGCGGCGTCGGGGGTCTGACACGTCTTCTTCGTCTTCGTCCTCGACAGGGTCAGCTTCTTTGTCGGAGAGCGGGGACGGTTGTGAGGTGCATGGTAGGGACGTCGGTGCGGACAACATGAGGGGATGCGTACCGTCGGTAGCGGTGTATTCGGAGTTATGGCAAGGGATACCGAGAAAGTTGTGGCGCAAAATTAGGAAACGGCGGTATATTGACATATTCCGATTGCTGGAGGGTCGGCGGCGGTCCGGGGATAGCAAGAAGAAACGGAAGGAAGACGAGAAGGCGGGTCGCGTCAAGAAAGTTTCTAGAAACGTGTTGAACTGGACTAGAGCTTTTTTGCGGTTAGCAAGTGTGTGGGGGCATTCTTTTCCGGATCAATACGGTATGCTGTTGGCTTACGCGGACTCTATCTTGGAGGCGGCACAGACGCATGAGGATTGGTCGTGGTTAAATTTCGACGAGAAGTTTTGGGATAAGATGGGGGAAAATCGTCTGTTGTCATGGGGCGCAGGATATTAACCTGTGGCTTACGCAGATGTCAGTGAAGCCGGGAGGAGGGGGGGGAAAGTAGGAGGGGGGGGCCTGTGGGTACTGGGCGGTCCTTTCGGCCGGCGGCCCTCTCTGGGCAGCCGAAGAGTGCTGTCTTGGGTACAGGGGATGTATGTTGGACGTTCAATAAAACATCCTGCCCCTTCCCGGATTGTAAATTCCGGCATTCATGTTCCAGTTGTGGCGGCGAGCATTCAGCAGCGAGATGTGTTAGGAAGGGGACAGCCCTGCTTAGCGAAACAGTCCTTAAGTAATGGGCCGGAGTGCAGCCTGGCGGCCACCCCGATACAGTTGGAGGCCTTACGGGCTCGACTCAGGCAGTACCCGAGGCGGAGTGATAGGGGGGTGTTAGAGCGAGGTTTTCGGGAGAGCTTTGTTATCCCGGTAGACGGGAAGGTGGTATCGGGGATGTCGTGTAATTCGAATTCAGTGCATCGCTGGGCATTGGTAGTGCGGGAAAAGCTGTCAAAGGAGTTAGAGAAGGGGGAGGATGGCGGGTCCTTTTGTGCATAAGCCGTTCCCCGATTTAGTAGTTTCTCCATTGGGCATTATTCCTAAAAAGGAAACGCGTAAATTTTGATTAATTCATAATTTATCATTCCCCGAGAGAACGTCAGTCAATGATTGCATTCCATGGGATAGATGTACGGTTAGGTATGCGTCCTTTGATCGAGCGGCGGAACTGGTGCGGAAGGCCGGTGAGAAGGCCGGAGAAGGTTGATATAGAATCGGCGTTCCGCTTCTTGCCAATGCACCCAAGTAGTTTTCCGTTGCTAGGTTTTTACTTCGAGGGACACTTTTACTTTGACAGATGCATGCCGATGGGATGCTCGGTGTCTTGCTCCTACTTTAAAAAATTCAGTTCCTTTTTGCACTGGGCATTGGTGCAGGAGGTGAGTTGCGACAATGCCGTGCATTATCTGGATGATTTTTTCTTTGTCGGAGCAGAGCACTCAGGGGATTGTAGGCGGCTGCTGGAGGGTTTTATAAGTTTGGCGGGGGAGTTGGGGGTGCCTTTAGCGGAGGATAAAATGGAAGGGCCCGCTAGACAGCTGACGTTTCTGGGGATTGAGTTGGATTCATGGGAAATGGTAGCGAGACTGCCGCAGGCAAAAGTAATGAAGCTGTGTGTGTTAGTGGCCAATGCGCTTGCTTCCAGGAAGCTGAATTTGAGAGAGCTGCAGGCATTGATTGGTGCGTTGAATTTTGCCTGCCGCATAATACCGATGGGTAGGGTATTTTTGAGGAGGTTGGCAGGAGCAACGACGGGAGTGCGGAAGCCGCACCATAGGATTAAGGTGTCTAAAGTTATGAAGGAAGACTTGCGGATTTGGGACATATTTTTGCAGGAATTCAACGGCACCTCGGTGCTGATGGAGGCGGAGATGTCTTCAAGGGACTTGCAGCTGTTCTCGGATGCAGCGGGTGGGGCAGGGTTAGGCATTTATTTTGCAGGGGCATGGTGTGCTGTGAGGTGGCCTCAAGCGTGGCAGGAGGCGGGTTTGGTCACCAATATTGCTTTTCTAGAGTTGTTTCCCATGCGCGTCGCACTGGAGTTGTGGCCGGAGCGTTTGAGTAATAGAAGAGTACTATGGTGGTGTGACAATGAGGCGGTGGTGGGTATAATAAATCGGTACAGTCCGAAATGTGTGCCGGTAGCGGACTTAATGAGGGAGGTGGTACTGGCGTGTTTAAGACTGAATGTGGTGATCAAAGCATGTCATATTCCGGGTTGTACTAATGAAATTGCGGATACTTTGTCTCATTTCCAGTGGGACAGGTTCCGGAAGCTGGCCCCAGATGCCAAGCAGTGTGGCTCGCGGGTCCCAGAGCACTTGTGGAGGATTGGCCTGAAGAGATGCTGAGCTTGCTGTGCTCCTCGGTGACGAGAAGTACTTGGACGGCGTACCAGAAGGGCTGTGACAAGGTGGAGAGTTCTTTCGAGGTCGGGGATGGCGACTGGATGCGGTAGCAGACTGGATGTTGGCAGGTTATCTAGTGGAGGCAAAGTCGAAGGGGTGGTCCAGGGCGGCGGTACATTCGCATTTGGCAGGGTTTGTGTTTTTTGCAAGAGCGGCGGGGTGTTTGCAAGAAGGGTGTGGGTTTTTAACTCGGCGATTGATGCAGGGGTGGGGCAGAATGAGTCCGGCGCCCAAGGATAGCAGGAGGCTGATTACGCACGGCTTGCTGGTAAAGCTATGCAAAGTGCTCCCGGGGGTGGCGGAATCGGCATATGAGGTGGGCTTGTTCAAAGCGGTGTTTTGTTTGGCGTTTTTTGGGGCCTTCCGTATGGGGGAATTAGTAGCGCACTCCAGGTTGGCTGGGAGCGGGAGTGCGTTGCAGCGACAACATGTGCAGGTGGAGGAGGGGCTGGTTAGGGTGCTGTTGGCCCGCTCAAAGACCGACCAGCAGGGTCGGGGCCGGTGGGTGGTGCTCCAGGAGATGAAGGGGGTGCCGACGTGTGCGGTGGTGGCACTATGGGAGCTCTTGCACGCCCGACCAGCGGTGGAGGGTGCGCTCTTTATACATGCAGATGCGCTGCTACTGATGCGTTTCCAGGTGGCCGCGGTGCTCAGAATGGCCTTGCGACAGGTAGGAGAGGTGCCACATCTTTTTGCGTCCCATTCTTTCCGCATTGGGGCAGCCACGAGCGCAGCGGCTGCCGGGTTGTCCGACCAGGAGGTCCAACGCATTGGGCGATGGCGCTCTCAAGCGTTTCGGGGTTATATCCGTTTGTAAAGGGTAGTGGGGGATGGTGGGGGGGCTAATTGTGTGTTCTTTTTTGCAGATAGTGTACGAGTTCCTCGTGGATGTTGGCTGGTGGGCCATTCATTTGTGCATTGGGCCTGTAGGTGTGCGGCGGTTTGGCCGGCAGGAGCGAATCTGGGTCTGGATCCCGCAGTGGTGTCGATATTATGGCTGGGTGAGCGAGGTCTCCGTTGGACGCAGTTGCTCCCTTTGCTTCGGCACCACAGGGGGTTACGGCAGGCACCGGATCTGATATTGCTTCACCTGGGTGGCAATGACCTGGCGGCATGGACCTGCAGACAACTTATACGAGCAGTGCAGAGAGATCTGGAAGATGTGCTGCAATTATTTCCAGGAGTCATATTAATATGGTCGGACATCATACAGCGGCCTAGTTGTCGCAATCAGAGACGCTGGTCTCGTGGTCTTACAAAAATTAACAGACAAATTGGCCTATGGGTTTGTGCACATGGAGGATACCAAGTGCTGCATTCCTGGGTGGAGGTGGATTGTGCGGGCTTATACGGAGCTGATGGGGTACATTTATCTCCTGTGGGTCTTGATTTGTTGTTGAACGATTGGCAGGAGGCACTGGAGTGGGTGGTGTTGAGAGATGCTCGCTGGTCGCAGCTTTAGGGGGGGGGCGGCGCGGGGTAGGCAGGCCTCCCGCGCCGGTGGCGGGATCCCGGAGGTTTCCGGGGTCCAGAGGCTTGGATAAACTTGGGACGGGGGTGGGGTACCCCCGACCCGGAGAACCCCTGGGCGGGCTTTTATTTATTTTTATTTATTTAACAGTTGCTTATATACCGCTACCTTCCACAGATCAGGTGCGGTTTACAATGAACAAGAATGAACAGATTTACAAGTCTGTTTTACATGGAACATTTGTTAACTAGGTACAAGTAGCTGTTTTACATGGAACATTTGTTAACTTGGTACAATTTTGCAATATACATTAATCATGAATGACTAAATATGGTAAAACTGTTAAAATAACAAACAAACTTATTTACATATTTTGATTTATTACATATATTTATATACAGGATTTACAAGTAGTTATTTATATTCGATTTAATTGTAATTGTAGTTTGCTAGGAGAATTAGAGTTGGTGTACCCTGGGTTGTTATTAACCATTACCTGTCTGAGGTAAGGATTTTCAAGTGTGCCAAAATGAGAGGTGAATAGATAAGTTTTTAATTTCTTGCGGAGTTCCTTTGCATCATTAATGCTCTTATTTCTTCAGGGAGTGAGTTCCATAGGGTGGGAGCTGCATGTGAGAACGCTTTCCTATTAGTAGTCTTTTTTAGCAGTTGTGAATTCTTTCGGGATCCTAATTCTGTTTGTGTGGCCTCTCCGAAGCGAAGTTTGGGATATGTCTTTGGTGATAAGTTTTGTCAAGGGGATGGGGCCATTGTGTTTAAAGTCTTAAATGTGGTGATAATCAATTTGTGATTTATTCTGGATTGAATTGGGAAGCCAGTGAAGGTTTGCTAGTATAGGGGTAATGTGTTCAAATGGTGGAACCTTCATTACAATTCTTGCTGCTGCATTTTGGGCAAGTTGGAGTCTTTTAATGTTTTGTTTTGTTGTTCCTAGTAGGGTGAGATTTGCAAAATCAAAGTGTGGTGTGATGATGGCCTGTACAATGCTCAGAAAATCATGTAGAAGTACAAGAGGACGTAATTGTTTTAAAATTTTGAGTTTAAAGTAGATCTTCTTAGTGATGTTTCTAATATGTGTGTCCATACTAAGGTGTGAGTCAAGAGTGACACCCAGGTATTTTACTTCATTTTTATAGTAATGTTGTGATTTTTGGAGAGTGATGTGTGTTGGAGGTATGTAGGATTGATTTTTAGTTACTATTAATATATCCGTTTTAGAATGATTGATATGGAGATTGTGTTCTTTTAGCCAGATTGTTAATTCAGAGAAGCATTCTGTTAACAGTTGTAGTGGGAGTGTTGGGATTGTGAATGGAAATGTACATCATCATGTCGTCTGCGTATCTGTGGTAGTGGCCGTTAAATTTCTTGAAAATGTCACAGACCGGGTGGATCTCTATCTACACTAGGAGGGCCGTGAGGGCGGCGCCTTGTGGGAGACCAAGTGGCTGTTTGTAGGTTTTAGAAGTTTCAGTGTTAGTTCGGACTGTTTGTGTTCGATCAGTTAGATATGAGGTGAACCAATTTGTACAGTTGAGTGGGTTCCTATTTGTTCTAGTCTGTTAAGCATTAGAGCATGGTGTACACTGTCAAACGCTGCAGAGATGTCTAGAAAGAGGAGAATGAAAGCTTGTTTATGGTTATCAATGCCTCTTATTAATGTATCGAGGAGTACTGTTAATAGGGTGTCTACACCATGGTAAGGGCGAAAGCCATATTGTTGATCATCAAGTGGGGCTGAGGTTTCTATATGATCTTGTGTTTGAGTTTGGACGATCTTTTCAATCAGCTTTTGCTAATGATATGGCGAAGTCGGGTGCCCGGAGGGGGAGAGAAGTTGGGAAAGGGCCCACCTTGCTAGGGACATGGCTGGTGAGGCCTCATTCCGTTGGGGCTGAAAATGATGGTTATTGGCTGTTTACCGTTATGCGTTGTATTGGTTTAATAAAGCTGCGACCAGAGGTTTACCAAAATTGGTGTTTGAGTGTTTATGTTAAGGGGTGGGGGGGGGGGGGAGGGGGAGGAAGGGCTAGGTATAAGTTAAAGGGTAAGGTCTGGATGGAGCATCGAGTCCGACCTGCCCCCAGTTAAGAGGGAGCTATCACGATAAAGCAAGAAGTATGTGTGGATTCTAATTTTGTTTTCTGATAAGGTGGAATTACAAGATTTTGTTGTGAACAATGTAGTGTATGTTGAGGAACATAAGGGGTGAAAAGGGAAGACCAGCAGAGTAAACCTGATGTGTGATAGTAGGTACAATATGTTATTGGAAACCAATGTGTTTTGTAAAGAATCGGTGACACATGATCAAATTTCTTGGCACCAGGGAGAAATTTAACCAATGTATTTTGAAATGTTTGCAGTATTTGCATCTCTACTTGCTTTAATCCTTGGTAGAAAAAATTACTTATGCTAAAATGAGGGGATGTAAAGATTTGTTATCTATTGATGGCCTTATCACATGTATTTGTTTTAATGTGCAAAAAGATTTTGGACAAAATCTTGGCTTCATCAATCTTCATATCCCTTGACTCGGCGCATGGTGGAAGCCCCATAACAGCCTTAAGTGTCTACCAACTTTACTATTGTTCATGGCAGAATAGCTCAAGCTGTTCATGTTGGCTGGGGATCATCTGTGGGCTGCAGTCTTCAAGTCTTGCCATTGATTTTCTACCAGATTTAGGTGTGGGGATTGACTGGCCTCTCAAGGACCATCTCTTTCTGCTTTCTGAGACACTCCATTGTTGCTGAACCATTGTTCTGCTGAAAGGTGAATTATCGCCCTAGTCCCATTGATCTTTCCTTTGATCTTCACAAGTCTCTGTTCTAGTTGCTGCAAAGATCTCTACAACAGAATATAGCCGTCACTATACTTATACTGGCTTCCTTCTTGCCACCCTCCCACCCAGACCATGTTTGTGGAATAATTTTGAAATTGTTGAACAGTTTCAGCCAGAGATAGACTAGGTAGTGCCTCCAATGATGTTTGAACATATCAAGAAAATTCTAAACAGTACCTTTGAACGACTTTCTCCTCGAGTTCTTTTTTCAGTTCCATATTCAACATATTCAGACCTTTGCTTCAGATTCACTTCATACAATAGAAACTGCCTGATTCTTCATCTAGGCATATTACAGTTCAACTACTGAGAATGGACAGGGGATTACTAATGTTCTTAAGGTAATTTCAGGATCAGAAGTTAATTTGGCTTTGCAGTGATGAAGTGTGTGAAGTTTTATGCAATCAAACCTTTTTGATTTCTGAATAACATTGTGACTATTTCTATTTGTTGAAATTGAAAATGTTTAATATGTTGTCAACATCCACGAAAAACACACCTATTTATTAGATAGCAGAATGAGCTGGTGAACTTCTTATAATCTTTATAAATATCTAAACCCTTCACTCTATTCTATATCAACACCCTGTTACTTGAGTGAATATGTAGTGACTGATATATTAATATATTCTATTATAACACACCTCTATTTTTTGTCGGAAGTTATTGCCTTGAGAGATTGCTCCCTCTTGAAGTGTGACTTCCCTTTTAATCAATTTTGTGGTAACCTAACCACTACATAAAATATTGTGAGATAATTGCATTCAAACTCAATGCCATATCACAATAACCTCTTCATTTGAAAACCAGCCCAGGGGACCTCTTCTGCGCAGCCGAGAGCTCTCCCCTGCGTATAACCAATTCTGCAGATCACAACGAACACAGCACTGCGTTTAGAGCCACGCTCTAATTTCTGGCCCTGTTTCAACACTTAAGATTCTGCAATCAGCATGTACTCATCTTTATATAGCGTCCAGCCACGGTAACTTCAGAGTCCAGCCATGATAGCTTGTTCTTTTCGACGCTTGACCCAAAGAAGTAGCTAAATTCGCACTCTTCTTGTGATGGACACTTCCGTTAATGCAGTCTCACTTACTGATCAAGAGCTTTGGTAACATCGAGAGATTTTAAACCGTCCACCAATTCAAGACCATTACGTCATAAAAAGCTCATCCAATCCAATTCCAGGTTTAATCCCTTGGGTTCCAGAGATCCAACTCGAAAAATCCAACTTTGCTCTAACCATTGGAGACGTTGTTCCCTGTCTCCTCCTCTAGGACTCTCTGGAACGTGATCTTTAATTTGCCACTTAAATTCTGCAAATGTATGATCTGATTCCATACAATGCTGAACCAGAGGGGCCGAAACTACTGCGTTCCGTATTCTTGAAGCATGTTCATGTAACCGGAGTCTTATCTTCTGAATAGTCCGTCCTATGTAAAGTTTCGCCCAAAGGCAGACCAATGCATAGACCACATACGAAGTTGAACATGTAGTGTCACAGGGCCTACCTTGGCAGCGTACTGGAGCGAGGTAGGTGGGACATAAAAACATTTAAGGTTGGGTTTGGCCAATATCTTACAGGGCCCAGGGACTTTCAGCCCTGGTAGCGTCCTTTGGTACCAAAATCCCACAGAAAACAACAGGTCCGAGTGGAGGGAAAACAAAAGGCATTTATTTCCCCTTTCATGCAAAAAGGTTCATATGCTTGGACACAAAACATCAAACACAAATTCCTTGCTTCAGGTAAAAGAAAAAGAAAGCATTAAAGGAAAACTGTTATCTTCACAGTAAATGGTATAGCAGGCAAACAAACAGTCTCAACTCCCAAGAAAGAGCTTAGTTGCTTAGTAAGGACTCCAAGCTTTCTTTCTTACAGAAGCTACAGTCCATCTCAGTGTCTGATGCAAATTCCACCTGCATCGGTTCCCCTTCTGAAGCCTCTGAACCTAAGTCAGTATTTGTTGGTAAGTTGTAATAAGGCTTTTTATATATCTTCTGCACAACCTCCCAATGCTCAGGGTTGAATACAGGGCGTCGGTCCTGCGCCCTCAGATACTGGGAACTGTCTTCCTTTGGCAAGTGTTTTGTCTTTGCTTTCTGTAAAGCTTGGTCACTAACAAGTCTCTTAGTTGGTGCATGTTTCTTGCACCTTATCTCATAAGCATTCTCACAAGGATAATATTCCTGTGCTCCCTGTACTCCCCATACATCAGCAGTTTGTACCCTGCTTTTAGTTAAATATGGGTTACCTTTTCTTCCCGGCTTGTTTGCTCCAGGTGAGGTTTGAGGCCTGCTCCAGTTGGGATCCTGCCTGGCCTGAGTAATAGGCCTTGAGCTCTCCAAGTGTCTTTCTGTTAGCTTTAGACCACAGTCACAGCCACGCCTTGGCCTCTCTGTACAACAAACACTCACTCTGGCTGGAGTTGTCCCACCTTCTCCACGGGGACTCCTTTCTTCAAACCTCTGAGGCTGCTGCTGCCTCCTGCGAAACCGTTGGTCAGGGATTACTGCTCCTTCTGGATATCCAGCCCATTCACTCGGATGTCCTGCCCAACCTGCTGGTTCTGCTGGTTCTCTTAGCAGTCCTCCTTTCCCAGGCCGTCCTGCCTGTGCCTTTCTCCAGGGCTGTCCTGTCTCCTCAGGATATCCTCCTTTCCAGGGTTGTCCTGCCAGTTCTCTTCCTGGCCGCTCTGCTCCTGATTCTGCTTCTCCTGACTCTGCCGGTTCCGCTCCTGGTTCTAATTCTGCCTTCCAACCTTCCAAATTCCCTTTAAGAGGCACTCCTCTCTTTCTTGATTGAAAGCTGGCTGGCATTACCTCATGACCTAGGAGATGTGGTTCCTCTGTTCCTCGGAGGTCCCTCCTGCTCCCCCTATGTGGTTCCTCGCGATATTGCAGGTTGTGCTTGACTTTTCCTGCATTTAAAACATTTTCCTCCCCTCTCAGAGGGTCTGCAGCTTCACAGTAGTCGACCATTTTTTTTTTTCAGTTTGAGGGTGATTTTTTCCATCAAGTTCATGGGATAGCAATGGGGGCCACGGTGGCTCCTTCCAACGCCACGTTATTCTTTGCTGATTTTGAAATGAACATCATCGTTCCTTCTAGATGGTATACAAATACCTTATTAGAATACTCCAGTTTCCATCTGCCGGCATTAAAAAGGGGATTGCCCTATGGGCAGTTTTTGAGATTAAGATGAATTTGTAGTTATATTCAAGATTTTGATCAACATGCCCAGGATTTGACCCAATGGCTACTACAAAGAGGTTATCCTCCCAATTTAGTTAAACATGCACGGACAAGAGCGAGATATACCTATAGAGAATGGCTGAAGGGCTCTGAAGCCACTCATGGTTTTAAAGAAGTGGAATCAGATTATTATAATGGGAGGAGTGGCCTAGTGGTTAGGACAAGGTACTTCGGGCCGGAGGGCCGGGGGTTCAAGTCCTACCTGGGGACAGCAATCTCAGGCCGGAGGGACTGGGATTTCTAGTCCTATAGGCACTCCTTGTGGTCTTGGGCAAGCCACAACCCTCCATTGCCCATGTTCCCTGTAAGTATTAGCGTATGTGTGTCATATCCCCTCGTGTTAAATGTATCTCCCAATTGACCGCTTTGACCCGGTGAAAAGCGGGATATAAATGCAGCTAAAATAAAAAAAAAAATATTACCGTACATGTTAAACATCCATAGGATTAGGAATATTTTAAGGAAACATTGGCGAGTATTAACACTTCATTCATGTTTTCAAAAATCATTACGGATTGCATATACTAGGGGTCCGAATATTGGTAATCTGATAGGGAATGTGGGTTTAAAATCTCTGCAAAATCCCATAGAATCTCCATTGGGACACTATTCTTGTTCTGCTTGTGATTTATGTCAGCAAACCATTGAAGGAAAGGAATGGAATATCCCCAATACTACCATAAAGCAAGTCTCTAAATGGTCGACTACATGTTCAACTTCGTATGTGGTCTATGCATTGGTCTGCCCTTGTGCGAAACTTTACATAGGACGGACTATTCGGAAGATAAGACTCCGGTTACATGAACATGCTTCGAGAATACGGAACGCAGTAGTTTCGGCCCCTTTGGTTCAGCATTGTATGGAATCAGATCATACATTTGCAGAATTTAAGTGGCGAATTATAGATCACGTTCCAGAGAGTCCTAGAGGAGGAGACAGGGAACAACGTCTCCAATGGTTAGAGCAAAGTTGGATTTTTTGAGTTGGATCTCTGGAACCCAAGGGATTAAACCTGGAATTGGATTGGATGAGCTTGTTATGACGTAATGGTCTTGAAATGGTGGACGGTTTAAAATCTCTCGATGTTACCAAAGCTCTTGATCAGTAAGTGAGACTGCATTAACGGAAGTGTCCATCACAACAAGAGTGTGAATTTAGCTACTTCTTTGGGTCAAGCGTCGAAAAGAACAAGCTATCATGGCTGGACTCTGAAGTTACCGTGGCTGGACGCTATATAAAGATGAGTACACCTTCTTCCAGCAACACAAGCGGTGACTGTACACATGGACTTCACTGAATGGATTATATAAAAATCAAATTGACTACATATGTGGAAGTCAACGATGGAAAAGATCTGTAACATCAACAAAGACAAAACCTGGAGCTGACTGTGGTACAGATCATCAACTACTAGTATGCAAACTCAAGCTAAAAAGTTGAAAAAGAGCAAACCACTCATGAATGCAGCAAAATATGACCTTGAGAATATACCACTGGAAATTAAAGACTGCCTGCAAAATCGATTTGCTGCTTTAGATACAAATGACAGAGCTCCAGAAGAGTTATGGAAGGACATCAAGAAGGTTGTGTTGGAAGAAAGTGAGAAGTCTCTATAAAAGGTGAAAAAGCAAAAACGGCCAAAATGGATGACGGAAGAAACTCTGAAAATTGCCCAGAAACGCAGAGAAGCTAAAGCCAGAGGAGAAAGAAAGACAATCGCAGAACTCAACAGAGATTTCCAACGTGCAGCAAGACAGGACAAGGAAAAGTACTACAATGACACTTGCAAGGAAATAGAAGCAGAAACTATTAGAGGAAGAACAAGATCGGCTTTCCTAAAGCTATGAGAGTTAAAGAAAAAGTTCCAGCCTCGAATTGGAATGTTACAAGATGCTCAAGGTTCTATGTTGAATGATGCTGAGAAGATCAAGAAAAGGTGGAAGGACTATACAGAGTTTTTATATGATAAAGATCAAGTGGACCAACAGCCGTTTCAACCTGTACCTTATGATCGGGAACCATTGGTGATGAAAGAAGAAGTTGAAGCAGCATTGAAAGCCTTATCAAAGAACAAAGCACCAGGCATTGATAGCATTCCCATAGAAGTATTGCAGCAATCTGATGCAGCTGTTACCGTACTCACAAGGCTCTGCCAAGAAATATGGAAGACAACATCATGGCCAACTGACTGGAAAAGATCTGTGTTTATACCAATACTAAAGAAAGGTGATCCAACTGACTGTGGAAATTATCGCACAATCGCTCTGATCCCACATGCCAGCAAGATTCTACTGAAGATTATTCAAAAGAGACTACAACCATACCTGGAACAAGAACTACCTGAAGTGCAAGCAGGGTTCAGGAAAGGGCGAGGAACGAGAGACATCATTGCGGATATGAGATGGATCCTTGAAAAGACTAAAGAACACCAAAAGGATATCTATTTGTGCTTTATCGACTATAGCAAGGCTTTTGACTGTGTAAACCATGAGAAACTCTGGGCCACATTAAGAAGCATGGGTATACCAGAACACCTGATCGTTCTCTTGCACAATCTGTACATTGATCAAGAAGCAACAGTTCGAACGGAACAAGGAGAAACAGAATGGTTTAAAATAAGCAAAGGTGTAAGACAAGGCTGCATACTTTCCCCCTACCTGTTTAATTTATATGCAGAACAAATCATCAGAGAAGCAGGATTGTATGAAGACAACAGAGGTGTGAAGATTGGTGGAAGACTCATCAACAACCTTCGCTATGCTGATGATACCACATTACTGGCTGAAAGTGAAGATGATCTGAAACATTTGCTTCTCACAATCAAAGAACATAGTCTCAAAATGGGCCTGCACCTTAATGTAAAGAAGACAAAGATCATGACAGCTGGCATAATCAACAGGTTCATCGTTCAAGGAGAAGAAATTGAAATTGTGAACAACTTTAACCTACTTGGATCAACTATAAATAAAGAAGCAACAAGCAGTCAAGAAATCAGACGACGACGCATTGCTCTTGGCAGAATGGCTATGAAAGACCTAGATAAGATTCTCAAGAGCAGAGATGTCTCTCTCCATACAAAGATTTGACTTGTTCAAGCCATGGTATTTTCAATAACATCATATGGATGTGAAAGCTGGACAGTGAAAAGATAGACAGGAAGAAAATTGATGCCTTTGAATTATGGTGCTGGTGGCGAATACTGTGTATACCATGGACTGCCTGAAGAACAAACCAGTCGGTACTAGAGGAGATCAAACCTAAGCTTTCTTTAGAAGCTCAGATGATAAGACTTCGACTTTCATACTTTGGACACATCATGCGAAGAGAGAGATCATTAGAGAAAGACATTATGCTTTGCAAGATAGAAGGTCAACGCAAAAGAGGAAGGCCAGCAATGAGATGGATCGATACAATAACAGCAGCTACGGGTACCAGTCTGTCAACAATGAGCCGCCTGACTGAAGACCGAACACAATTTAGGATAGCTATCCAGAGGGTCGCCATGAGTCGACTCCGACTCGACGGCACTTAACAACAACAACAACACATGCTGATTGCAGAATCTTAAGCGTTGAAACAGGGCCAGAAATTAGAGCGTGGCTCTAAACGCAGTGCTGTGTTCGTTGTGATATGCAGAATTGGTTATACGCAGGGGAGAGCTCTCGGCTGCGCAGAAGAGGTCCTCTGGGCTGGTTTTCAAATGAAGAGGTTATTGTGATATAGCATTGAGTTTGAATGCAATTATCTCACAATATTTTATGTAGTGGTTAGGTTACCACAAAATTGATTAAAAGGGAAGTCACGCTTCAAGAGGGAGCAATCTCTGAAGGCAATAACGTCCGACAAAAAATAGAGGTGTATTATAATAGAATATATTAACATATCAGTCACTACATATTCACTCAAGTAACAGGGTGCTGAACTTCTTATAATGACATCCTGGGACCAAGAGATCTCAGATTTGAAGAAAAAAACCAAGGCAGTTGGACGAATCTGTTTGTTTCTTACTCTGAAGTGTCTGAACTTGCAAAACGGATTCTGAGAGTCATGGTGGTGAATGGATTGATGAGGTGAAGATTTAGAGATTTTCTTGTAGGTTTTTGTCCCATAATCTCAGGTGGTTCCCATGAGACACTGATGTAAAAAGTTTGAAATTTGTCCACACAAACACCCCAGTGGTGTTCCTAGAACCTTGAAGAGGAATTGGAGCCTGTTTTTTTGAAGATTGTTTTGCAGGTTCAAGAAGAGGAGGACTGGAGAGAGAGGAAAGACTTTGAGTCGAGAAGATTGGGATGCCTGAACAGGAGTTTACCCTGGCTCAGCTTCAGAGAAGAGAGCTATGTGTCTAAGATGTACTAATTTCCTACCTAAGATGCAAACTGCTCTAATTTTTATTTATTATCACCTAGTAAAGACGTCATGATAATTTTCAGCAAAATTAGCAAAGAGACCTGTGCTAACTTTAAGGGGCCATGTGCATCCATTCCCCTGCTGTTAGCATGTTGCTAACGCCAGGCACCATGACGCCACCCACTGAGGCAGTGTTAAGTGCACTTGGTTAATGGCAACAGGTGTAGTTAGTGCACACCCAAAATGTCCACACTAACTGCAATTCATCATTAACACCCACATTCTGCCCCTAACCTATCCGATCCCCACCCAATCGCATGCTTCTTGTATGGTGTGCTTAGTGCGTGGCAAACCCGATACTGATGGATGGTAAACATACTCTAAATGTATACATTATCCATAGAGTTGCTGAATTTCACCACTGTACTGGCTTCTTCACTCTGCCCTCTCTCTATCCCTTCTCTATATGGGTAGTGCCAAGCCAATCAGAAGGACTTCAGCCTGGCAATATCAGGACATGCACTGTGCAAAGCTCAAGGGTAAACATACATATAAAGTGGGATTTTAGAAGGACTGTCTAGAAGGAATCCAGGAGAACTACATCATCATGTCCGAAAATCTGGGGGAGTGGTAGCAGTGAAGGGAGGCACATATAAGTGCTCCGTCTCCACCCTGAAAGATGAATGTCCCAGTAACCGGTGATGGAGTCTTGTCCCAGGCAAGTTGTAAGGCTGGGTACATGCACAGGTGTAGGCCATTTCAGAAATGTAGACATCCCCAAATTGCACAGCTGCCAACCAGGGTATTTCAGAAGGGGGGCGTCCATGTTATAAGACATGTGTGTCCTGATTGGCCATTTCAGATAAGGACCAGTAATATGTTTGGACTATATAAAAACATGCAGGCTTCTTTGACCTGGAGAAATGAACTGCATATTTCACTTTTCAGCCTGCAAGTGTTTCTGCCATGAAAGAAGCACTTCTTTTCACTTTGTGGTTAGGAGCATGTATAGGCAGGGACGTCTCCACAGCAAGGGTCCGACGTGCCTGCGCCATTCTGAAATCGCACCGTGGTGTACATTTCTGTTCTGTGGCCCAGGTCACCACACTCCTGAGCTATGTGAAGATGCTCGCATTGGGGACGTCCATATACCCGGTGTTCTAAAATGGGTCCGAAGACATTTGTGAGATTTGCATGTTTGAACGTCTGTCGTAAGATGTCCAAATCATAAATACAGCTTCTAAAATGACTCCCATGGTCCTTGTGCCACTGTGTACAAGCAAAAATTGTCCCCATACATTTTAGAAATAATTCTCTTAAACAAAGAAATATTTTGTCCTAACTACTGGAAGATTTTTTACTGCAGCTAATTTCACAAGCTGTATACATACATTCGTACAATAATTACTCAGAGAGAAAATCAGCAGGATAAAGCTGGTCTAAATATTTGTTTTCCAAAAGTAAACTCCTAATCTTAACATGTATAAAATGAAGCTTTCCCAGTGAGGAACATCTAGGAGGTGCCAGTCGGTCCCTGATTCACTCTCAGCTGCTTCTCTGCTAAAGTCTCAGCGCATTCCATAGTACGTTCTTCGTCTCTCTGACTCAATTTATTAGGGCTCCTTTTAATTCCTCTCCCACCTCCCCAAGCTGCATGTTATAGACACTGCAGTTTGTATCATCAGCTGAAACATGATAAAACTAAAATATTCCTGGCAGCTCCACTCCAGCATTGACACTTATGTTCCAGGCTAAATGTCACAACAATAAAACAAGAAACAGTGCCAATAATGGATTTTTTATACATCTCTAAACTGGCGTTTGTTTCATCAAAACTTACAGGCATGGCACAGTGTGTATCAAGTTGTTTTTATTTGTCTTCTCTAAAGCAAAGGAGGGTTAGAGGCAATGGTAATTTTGACTTCTGATTTTAGGTCTTCGATAATAAACACGGATCAAGCACGCTCAGTGTAAAAAACAAAACACCAAAAAACATGATTTCCCCTAGTACTCTCTCCTTTCTCTCTTGCCCGCCTGAGATTCTCCCCTCGATTTGTTTCTTTTCAGTGCTGATGACTTCTCAGCTGCACAGATGTATATTTGATTCATCTGGAAAAAGAATCCAGCAATTATACCTGTGCTGTAGAATCACCAAAGTGCAACAAATTTTGCACCCTCAAAGTCCGAAATAGCTGGAAAATAAACATCTATATTTACAGTTTGCAGACATAGAAAATCTAGTTATAAAAGCACCAATCTTATAAAGCATTTTCTACTTAGAAGGCATTTTTTACAGGTGGAAAATGGTTATTATACATACGTAAGAGTAGACATGCCAACAAGTTCATGGGCACTTTTATGCAAGCTGGGTGTATGTGTTCCTGAGAATGGCATTAGGGCAGACCTGGGGAGGAGCTGAGAGAGACACGCATACTTCATAAAATCTATGTGCGAGAGCGCTTGTGTGTCCACTGGGGCGGAGCTGAGAGAGCCACGCATACTTATGAAATCTATGTGCGAGAACACTTGTGTGTCCACTGGGGCGGAGCTGAGAGACACGCATACTTCATGAAATCTATGTGCGAGAGCGCTTGTGTGTCCACTGGGGCAGAGCTGAGAGACACGCATACTTCATGAAATCTATGTGCGAGAGCGCTTGTGTGTCCACTGGGGCAGAGCTGAGAGAGACACGCATACTTCATGAAATCTATGTGCGAGAGCGCTTGTGTGTCCACTGGGGCAGAGCTGAGAGAGACACGCATACTTCATGAAATCTATGTGCGAGAGCGCTTGTGTGTCCACTGGGGTGGAGCTGAGAGAGACACGCATACTTCATTAAATCTATGTGCGAGAGCGCTTGTGTGTCCACTGGGGTGGAGCTGAGAGAGACACGCATACTTCATGAAATCCATGTGCTAGACTGCTTGTGTTTTGCTGGGGGTAGAGCTAAGAGAGACACGCATGTTTCATGAAATCCATGTGTGAATGGAGCTGAGAGAGACACGCCGGCTTTATGAAATCCTTGTTTGAGAGCACTTGTGTTTCCACTGAGGATTATTTTGAGTTGGTTTTATGCAGACATGTACACTGAAATTTTGCCTTTCTAAAATATCTGAAACCCATGATCCAAAACTCTAGTCTGGAAAAAACTAAAATTAGATGAATGCAGGTTTTATTTGGAAACCAATGATTCTGCTCATCTCGTAAGAAGGATCTCTCGTTACATTACATTGTTAGAGTGAATATTCAGAAATCAATGTTGTTCACTCATCAAAGCAAAAATAACTTTATACTGCTATATTTAGAAGATGTTAGAGTTTTTTCAAGCAAACTTGATCTTTACAACAAACAGGTCAATATTCAGACAGCCACGGAGTGGGAAAATTAATTTTATCTGCTTAAGTTTTCCAAGACATTGAGCCCATATGGACATGCTCTGGTGTAGTTGACTCTGCGGAACGGGACTTTCTACCTTTTCAGTCCTACATTGGGACTGGAGGGTGCGGAATCCAATTTTGCTAGTGGGTCTTTTGATTTAATGGTGCTGATGCAGAAAGGGGCCTTTTTATTAAAATATTTTTCTCACATATTACCAAATCGCAGAATGCATAGGTTCCTGACTGGGGCAATGCAACAGACATTTCACAAGAAGTTTAGCTAAAGATGTAAAATGTACGTTTTAAATATCGCTCCTTTGTGAATGTGTTTTCAAAGTTTGCATATCTACCAGTTTGACAATGTTGGCTATTAGCTATTACAGACTGTACTAAGGAAACAGTAGTCCCTTCACAGAAAACAGCGAGCATGAGATTGAGTCAGCACTGTGAATGGAGGCTTTGCAGAGTAAAAGGTCACATCTTCAGCCACTAAATTAGAGATCTCTGTCATTGGAGAGCATGGCCTCATGAACGTTTATGCAACTGTTCCAAAAGCACCAAGGGCCCAGTTTTCAAAACTGCCAATATTCAATTGCCATGGTGGTCAGCCGCAGTGTGCAAGTATTGGCAGGATAGTCAGAGACAGTAACTGGATAAGACTGGGCTAAGTAGAGCTACTGGGTAGCAGGATTTACCCGCATAGTGCCAGAACTGCCCCTGCATTAGCAGATACTGCCTGAGTGGTCTGTGGAGATATTCAGCAGCACTATACAGATAGTGACGTGGAATATCGAGGTCTGGCCACTTGGTTGGCCAGCTAAGGGCTTTGGAATACTGGCCCATAAAGATTTGTTCATAATCTGTTCATAATCTCAATTCAATATTTCATATTAACTTCTATAAAGTTCAACTGTAGTGAGCTAGCCCTCAGAATCAACCTCAAAATTCAGTATCGACAGTAGATAGAATAAAATTGGATTTCTCTCTAGTGCTAGGGCTGTTTTGTTTTTATTAATGTAACCCTTGGTGATGCATGGATCAGTTTAACATTTTACATAATCTTATGTGTGAACTGACATTTCCTAAATGTGGGGCCATGTGCTTCACAGTGAGGGAAAGAAAAGTTTTACTTCAAGGGTCTGCAGACGTGCTTCCATGTGACACATTTCTACTGTAGCTATTGTCTGCAGGATGAGTCATCTGAAATAGTTAAATATCATCCGAGTCTTAGGAAGGTGTACTTGTATGCTCAGGTACACAATAACACTCATTTATGCTGGCCATCGAGGAAGACCTACAAGTAAAGAGTGGGAGGCTGCGTTGGAACATTGAATAATGGCAAAGTTTCAGATGCTGCAACTGCGAAAACGTCTCCTTTTTGTGTTGATAGGAGCCACCCCGTAACTGATTCCTGCAGCCGAAAGTTCATTCTGCAAACTTAAAGCGAAAGGCGAGGGCCTGATACACTTTTTTCACCAAAGTACTTATAATTTCTATAGCAGCAGTAGATGGATACAGCACTGTACAGATAGACACACGGGAGGTAATTACACAACAGAAAACTGATAAATATGTCTGAAAATTCACCTGTTTTATTAAGGCAATATAGATGCCTATGTGTTTTTATAAAATAGGCTCCTAGAATGATGCTAATAGTGAACAAATGCTCTTGCTTAAAGTTGTCTGCTCCTAGGTCCGTTCAGATATGTGGGTGCACACACATATAGCACCACCTTGTCCCAGTTCTACCCAAACTATGCCTGGGGGGCAGCTATGCATAAATTGTATAAAAGAGGCACTATCTTTTGGTGTTCCAACTTTGTATGTGTGTATACCCATGCAAAATTTTATCATAGCCATGCTTTACATATGGATAATATCGCTACAGAAAAATGAACAGGTAGAATGTCTGTCCCTTAGGGTCTTTTCTAAGTGGACTTTCCTGCATATAAATCTAATCTTGCAATAATTTATACAAAGTGTTTATCTGAATGGAAAAGAATGCATTCATGTCTGACTTCTATTAAAATAAATGGCTGGGAATTTACACAATAATCATACATCTGAAAACGTTCCTGCATATTGTGCAGGTAATTCTTGTGATGGACTAATAAACAGTATCACAAGATGCAAAAAATCCAGTATTCTCCAGTACCAACAGGATTACAAGAACTCTGTCATAGCTTATTTGGGTCCTAGGGCCTTCTCAGATGGCCCAAAATGCAGCATAGAAACATGACAACAGAAAAAGACTGCATGGCCTATCTAGTCTGTCCTTCCATATCAACCACTACAGCAGTCCCCTCTTTTCCTTTAGAGATCCTCTGTGTTTGTCCCATGCTTCTTTTAATTCAGATACTGTCCTCTTCTCTACCACCTCCACTGAGAGACTATTCCATGGATCCACCACTCTTTCTGTAAATAAATATTTCCGCATAACACTCCCGAGTCTGTCCCCTTTCACCCTCATCCCATGCCCCTCGTAGTAGAGCTTGCTTTCAATCGAAAAAGGCTCTCCTCCTATGCATTTATGCTATGGAGGTATTTAAGCGCCTCAATCATATCACCTCTATCCTGCCTTTCCTCTAAGGTGTACATATGCATCTTGAGTGATTGTGGATTTGCAGAAATTTGACCTTGAATCTCCTGCCATAATACAATTGTGCTGGTTACTGGTTATCTGTCGCCCTCTGCTTGGCTTTTAAAGTCCTTTATCCAGTGGTCTCTGGTAAGTTGCTGCCCTTGTTGGACATCTAACATACGTTCCTCTTCTCTCAGCATTGCTGTGGGTTTCTTCTTTGACCCAGATTTCTCAGACTACGTTGCGGCTCCGTGCTTTTTCAGTGTGAACACACCAGCTGTGGTACTCCCCACTCCCTACTTTGTGGGAAACTCTGATCTTCTTGTCTTCTTCAAAGAGTCTTATGGCATGTTTTTTTGCAAAGGCTTTTAGGAGTTGATATAATGAAGGCCGCGGGGCCACATACCCGCTGGCCGCGGGTAACTGGGAGGGCGGCATGGTGCATGTCCCCGGCGGTGAGGGGGGCGCATGCCAATTCGGAGGGGTTTTTCTTTGAATTCATTGGCTCCTGCGGGTGCTGGTGAGCGCGGGAGCCAATGGGGAGGAAGGGACGAGAGTGAGGGAATAGGGAGTGGGGCGGAGTCCTCCAGAGTTTAGGTGAAGGACGGGCGTACCCACCCTCCCGTCCCTGTCCAGAGCGGTGCTCGGGAAATGGGGGGGTTGCAGCTGGAGGGGGTGGGATCCCGGAGGTGTCCGGGGTCCGGAGGCCTGGCAATACGCAGGGCGGAGGTGGGGTACCCCCGACCCGGAGAATCCCTCGGGGCTTTTGCTAATAATATGGCGAAGCCGGAAGAGGGGGATGGAATTGCCGGGGAACAGTTCTCGGCGGAGGCGGGAAGGAACTCACTTTGCTACCCACATGGCTGGTGAGGGTTTGTCCCGCTGCCGGAACCGTAATTAAGCAGTTATGGTTGTATGCGTATGTTGTGCTTTGTTAATAAAGCTGCGACCAGTTGAAATGCCAATAAGTGATCTGTAGTGGTTATTTCAAGGGGGGGGGAGGGGTGGTGGAAGGCCAGGTAAGGGGCCGGGAGAGCCACGTCCGCCTTACCTGGTTAATATTCAGCAGCGGTGATCTGCATTTTGAAAGCACCTGGCCACCAGCATCAGAGACTATCTGGAGACTGCACTGAATAGTTGGTTTGTTGCCCACACTTCTGTGATGCAGTTGGCAGTGATATTCAGCCAGTAACTAGATAGCAAGATCCGCCATTGATCTCTTTTAACTTTATGCAGTTTGCCTATCTGCTTAGTGGTTGAATATCATTGCTAATTGCATCGCAAACGTTTTTTGGATTTTTGCTATTCTGCTATTTCACCCCCCCCCCTCCTATCATGTCTCTACTGTATATTTTTTGTCTTTTTGTACCTAATCTTTACACTTTTATTTTGTACATACATGTGTAGAGTTTTATTTCTTCCTATTGTGAACTGCCTGGTACCAGAAGTGGTATATCAAATGCCGTTGATAAATAAGTAGGTCTGGGATCACAGACCACCCTGGAATATTCCGTATGTTTCTAAGGTGCCCCATGGGGATATTTAGTGTCACTAACCAGTTCCTGCTGCTGAATATCAAGCTGGGCAGGATTTAGCAGGTCCTGCTAACCAGCTAAACGTTTCTGAATATTGACCCCTTTAGGATCTTTTGTTTCTCATTTCTGACCTTTTGTCTTATTATTTATTTTTATTTCATAACCATGGAGATGTGCAAGTGATTGACAGATATAATAAATGGACTGGAAAAAATGTTAAGCACTACAGCAGCACAGAGTTGGAGCACTAGACATCTGATATAGGCAACTAAATCTGGGCAATGAATCCCAGGCCCACATTTACACTTCTAATTTTTACATTCCTAAATTTAGGATTTTCAACTGAAAACTTAGGATCCTAAATTCAACAGAAAATCTGCTGAAAATTTAGGAACCTACTTCAGGAAGTGAACATGTTTGGAACAGCAATAGCAAAGGCAGGATAAAGTCACAAATGCAGTAGGGATACTCAGGGCCGGATTTACCTTGAGTGAGGCCCTACGCCAACAAAAATTGTGGGCCCCCAGCAGGGGCGGCCCAAGGGGGGTGCGGGGCCTCATTTGCATAAGGGGCCTCATTTGCATAAATATTTGCATAATGTTACCATATACTAACTTTTAGTAAACGTGCCTCTTAATGAGTGTATGGATAAAGAAAGACTAAAAGATTTCTACATTACTATAATCCAGTGCCAACTGCCAGACACATTAGGAACTACTACAAACACTGCCCATTTAGAACCCATAGCAAACCCGCCGTATCCTAACAGCACTACCAGGACTCATAAAGCACCACACCATACCTATCAAAAGGCAACACTGCAAATATTAAATCAACACATTTCAGAGAACAACAATACATGACCTACTGGGGAAAGAGAACAAGTGGCAATGTCAAATAGGAATTATATAAACAAAACACCTCAGCTCAGTTACACATGCAGAACATAGACCATCACCAAACAAGGGATCACAATTTAGAAACAGGAAGACAATAATTAAACTGGGAATCCCAAAAGCCAAACTTGGAATGTACAACACTGTAGAAATAAAACTATACATTAATTTGCTCTTGTACTAAACAAAGCGCAGACGTTAATGATGCACAAATTTCCCATCAGCCCCTGCAGGCTTAACAGAGACGCGAGGGAGACACTCTCCCTTCGCGCCTCTCAAAGCCGGCAGGGAGGGAGGCAGGGAGGGGATTCAGCCGGGCATAGGGAGCCCCGCGGGACAATCCATGCTGCCGCAGCAGCAGAGGGGGCCCCGCGGGAACAGTCCATGCTGTCGCGGCGGCAGCCAGCATTTTTTTTTTAATTTAAATTTTAAAAAGGCTATTTTTGTGGGCCCTTGTCAGCTGTGGGCCCTACGCCACGGCGTAGGTGGCGTATAGGTAAATCCGGCCCTGGGGATACTGGAACTGGAGGGGCGATGGGAGAGCAGATATAGACGGCAAGGCCTCTCTGCTCAACTTAGTGCTTCATTTTCTCTCTGTATTTCCTGCCAGTATAACAATCTTTTACCTATGCTTTTCCTTCTGTTTCACAGTTTATTGCTAAAAAAGAACAATTCACAAAAACATAACACTGAGTTTAAAGTAAAATATAAATGCAAGTATGAAACAGCAAAACATTTGTTACAGTCTGAGCTTCTTACAACAATAGGTTATAATAAGAACTCTGTACATTACTTTCCACTGTAAGTGTGTATGTGATCCTTATGCCTGAAAGCTCCTTTCCCTTACCTCCTCATTCAACCTCCAGCTTTGCTCTTCTGCCCCCACTCACTAGCATGGCCACTGCTTTGACCTTGTATTCTTCTCTAATTGCTTACACTCAAATTTCTGCACCTCAATTCTTCCCTTATCTGCCCATCATCCACTAAGCTTCGCTCTTCATCACCCACTGCCTCAACCTCATCCTGTCTCCTCCAACCTCTTTAGAAATCATCATGCTGGTGACCCTTTTGTCCTCTCTTCCACTGTTTCATATGTCCACTATGTCATTGGAGTCTGTTGATGAGTCAGTAGCTTCCTATAAAGCTGTGCTCTCCTCGGCTCTGGATGCTCTTGCTCTGGCCATGCCACATCCTGTGAGACATACTGCACTCCAGCCCTGGTTTTCATCCACTACCCGCTATCTACATTCCTGTGCCCGTTGAGCTGAGCGTGCTTGGCTCAAATCCCGCTCCCTTGCAGACTTTCTACACTTTCAATTCATGCTTGTCTCTTTCCTTTCTGCCATAGCACTCGCCAAAGAAGAATATTATGACCATCTGACTAACTCTCTTGCCTCTGACCCTTATCATCTCTTTACTACTCTCAACTTTCTCCTCAAGGTGCCTCCACCTCTGACCTCTCCCTCCCTTTCTGCCCAAACCCTTGCTGACTATTTCCATGACAAAATCCACAAGATCACCCTCCAATTCCCCACAAAGTCAGCTACTTCCCCTCCTCCCCCTCCTTACTCCCAACTTCCCCCTCTACCTCTGCTACCCTTTCTTCCTTTTCTATGATCTCTGAGGAAGAAACCGCACACCTTCTTTCCTCCTCCAAACTCACTACCTGCTCCTCTGATCCTATTCCGACCCATCTCTTAAGCCCCATCTTCTCCACTGTTGTCCCTCCCATCTCTCATATTCTCACCCTATCGCTCTCCACTGCAACTGTCCCTGTAGCCTTCAAGCATGCTGTGATTACACCTCTCCTCAAGAAATCCTCACTTGATCCTACCTGTCCTTCTAACTATCAACCCATCTTTCTCCTCCCCTCATTTCTAAACTACTTGAATGTGCAGTTCACTGCTGTTTGCTTGACTTTCTCTCCTCTCAAGCCCTCCTGGATCCTTTACATATCTGGCTTTCATCCTTTACATTCTACTGAAATGGCTCTTGCCAAAGTCTCCAGTGACTTGTTCCTGGCAAAATCCAAGGGCCTTTATTCTGTCCTCATCCTTCTTGACCTCTCTGCTGCTTTTGAAACTGTTGACCACAACCTACTCCCTGATACCCTGTCCTCACTTGGTTTTAAGGGCTCTGTACTATCCTTGTTCTCCTCTTACTTCTCCCATCGCTCTTTCAGTGTTTGTTCTGGTGGCTCCTCCTCTGCTGCTATCCCGCTCTCAGTTGGTGTACCCCAAGGATCTGTCTTGGGTCCGCTCCTTTTCTCTCTATATACCCATTCCCTTGGGGCGCTCATCTCTTCCCATGACTTTCAGTACCATCTTTATGCTGATGACTCCCAGATCTACCTCTCTACGCCTGAACTCTCTCCGGCAATCCAGACCCAGATCTCTGCCTGCCTTTCTGATATTGCTGCGTGGATGTCTCACCTCTGCTTGAAACTGAACATGGCCAAAACTGAGCTTTTTATTTTTCCCCCTAAAACCTTCTCCTCTCTTCCTCTTTTCTCAGTCTCTGGATAACCCTCTACTCCTCCCTGTTTCCTCGGCTCGCAACCTTGGGGTCGTCTTTGACTCCTCTCTCTCCTTCTCCAACACATCCATCTGATAGCTAAGACCTGCCGTTTCTTTCTCTATAACAGCAACACAATCTGCCCATTCTTTTCTGAACACACTACTAAGACACTTATCCACTCCTTAATCACCTCCCATCCTGACTATTGCAACCTACTCCTTGCTGGTCTCCAGCTGAATCATCTCTGTTCCCTTCAATCTGTTCAACACTCTGCTGCATGGCTAATCTTCCGCCAGCCTCATCATGCTCATATTACACCTCTTCTCAAGTCACTTCATTGGCTCCCTATCCATTTCTGCATCTAGTTCAAAGTTCTCCTGCTGACCTATAAGTGCATTCACTCTGCAGCTCCTCATTACTTTTCCTCTCTTCTCTCTCCCTCCACCCCTCCATAGTAACACTACTCTTCTGGCAAATCGCTTCTATCTGTGCCCATCTCTTCTATTGCTAACTCCAGACTTTGCCCCTTTCACCTTGCTGCACTTTATGCCTGGAACAAACTACATGAGTCTGCACATCAGGTGCCTTCTCTGACCCTTTTCAAATCCAGGCTGAAAACTCACCTCTTCGCTACTGCTTTTGTATCTTGACTCTCCTGATCTCCTTTGTGTTTCTTTACCATTCCCCCAGATGTGTCCCATGTCTACAGCTACTGTGTTGTCTGTCTTGACTAGATTGTAATCTCTGATGAGCAGGGTCCATCTCTTACATGTCTGTGCAGCTCTGCGTACGTCTTGTAGCATTACACAAATGCTCAGTAGTAGTAGTATGTGATGTACATTTTGTGGTGTGTGAATTTGTTCTCTCTAGTGTTTATTGTGACCTCCTTAGAACTGTGTTTTGATATGTAGGATATACAGTAAATGCTTATCTACTGTGACATAGAATCATTCCCTAAAAAGCAGCAGACCATACAAATCCCAGAAAGGGATTCTCCTATCTGGCAGGCTCCCAAAATGGTCTGCAGATTTAAAGAGATTTTTTTTCTTTTTGGGACCTTTAACCCTATGAGGGCTATGCTTGGGGGGGGGGGGAGGGGGGGAAGTGCACAGCATCCAAGACTTTGGGCAGTATTAAAAAGAGAAGTGTTGTTTTATGTTTAATATTATGAATGTGATGTAATTTTCACAGTAATGATGCGATGGGCAATAAAGTAAGATCTTAAAGATGGAGAACCTGGGTGCAGGCATGTACAGTACCTGGGCAATTAGAAGTCGGTGACTGAAATGTGAAAGTCTGGACACAGGACTGCATAGCGGGGACTGAGTCTTATCTCTGTGGCACTGCTGCCACTGGACATCAGTGTGTGGACTCTGTAGTATTTAAAGGGACCAACTGCTAGTTTCCCTTTTCTTGCAAGCATTCAAGTCTCTTTTGGTCAAGAGACAGCACTGGAATGTTTTGAGTTTACCCTGGTTTTCTTCTGATAAAATATTCCTACTGCTCATTTCCCTTCTTTAATGGTGTCCAGGTGTTGGTCTTTGTACCCCTCTAAGTAGCAAGAGCGAGACTGACAAAGTGGAGACTAGCACCCATGCATATTCAGTGAGTGAGACCATCACCAGGTGATACTATATATAAAGAAGAAAGGAAAACTGTAATCTATAGATTCATCACCATTTTCCTCTCTTCCTCTGCCTTTGTGTATAACTTTGTATGAGATATGGTCTATTATAGCATATGGCTTTAAATATTTTATATACCCTGTAGTCCAACAAACATTTGATTTCCCTAATATTGATTCTAAGGTTTAGTAACTGTGACAATGTGAGCTGTAGTGAGCAAATGGAAATAGAGGAAAATAGGGACTACACCTTAAAGACAGAAGAAAGGCAAGGTTCCCAGAGAGCTCAAACTACAAACAAACTAGAGAAGCATGCTTTGACTGAGCCCCGCCCAAGCCCTAACGTAGGGTTAGGTTTGAGCTCTGATAACAAACATGTCTGCAGAGAGCAGGGCATGGTGGCTGGAAAGCACCTTTTTAAACCTGTGTCACTAAAGTCAGAGGGGGCAGAGGAAGCTGGAAGAGCTGGAGGATCTGGAGAATCTGGAGGAGCAAAGGAAGCAGAAGGTTCAGAGAGAGCTGAGAGGTCAGAGTGGACAGAAGGCTCAGGGAGAGCAGGAAGCTCGTGGCCAGGATCTTGTTCAGAGGGAGTACTGAAGCCAGAGGGTTCAAAGGAGAAACCTGGTTTAAGGAAGCCCAGAGAAGGGAGACGTGGAAGGTTTTATTCCACGGGGAAATTTGGCTCCAGCAACAAGGGAAGCAATCCTTTCGAAAAAGGTGTGTCTGCTTCAGAGTCCAGCAGAAGCTTAGCTGAGGATGTTGCTAATGAACTGAGAAAGAGTGCAGAGCAGAGTGCTCCAGGAACCCGAGCTGCCCGAAGGTGGGTGAAAGCTATTACAAATGCTGATAACCAGAACCCAGCCAAGGGCAGTGAGACAGACCTGAACCTAATTGAAAAGCTATGGCAGGATAGAGGAGCTTATTCTCAAAGCACAGCTAACCTTTCTCCAGGAGAGCAGTTTGTAAGGGAATTCCAGAAGCTTCTTCCAAACAGTAAGCTTGAATCTGCTAGTGGAAGTCCAGAGAGGGACAGACAACTTGCAATACAGGAAGATATGCAAGTAGATTCGTGTATGCCTGAAACTGAGTGTGATGTAATACCAATGGATTGTTCTTATTGTAAGAAGGGAAGCTTTCACATGTGCTAGAAGGAAGACTATGAAGGGAAGTCTTTGCATAGCCTGTGTCTCGTAGCTAGAAGAGAAACAGAAGCTTCCATTTAAAGTAAAGAACATTCCTGGAATCCTGAGTGTTAACTGAACAGTTTCTGATAAAGAGAAAAGAACTATACCTGATTTAAAATTGAGGAAAGTGGCTGTGATTTTCTTACTGCTGAAGAATGGCTGTGAACAGCTAGTGTGTGAAAGGGGTTTTACCAAGTTCTGATGTTCCAGACACTTTATGTTCCTGTTGAGTTTTCTTTTGGAGAATAATCCTTTACTGCCTTGTGTTTTTGAATTGTGATGCAAAAGGGGAACCCAGATCAAAAATAAATTTTCTGTTTTGCCTTAAACAAACCGAGTGGTTGCAACTACTTTGTCTACAAGTAACTGTGAGAAACTACAACTCCCAGAATTCCCTGGTGAGAGAAAAATCTAGTGATTCTTTACTTAAAGGCAAATGAGGCCACCCTTCTGCCTATTGGCCTGGCCAGCAGGGGGAGTGTGACATAACCAAAGGTTCTATTCAATAATGGAGCTTTATGGAGAAACCCTGCCAATATATGACTGAACTTTGCTCCCAAAAACCCAACATGTTATTAACTGGATCAGAGGCAACAAGCACAAACCAAATTAATTCCACTCCTGGAGATTCTATTTTTCCAATAAATATTAATTTAAGTCAAAATGTGTTTGGGGATCTAGGAGCCTGATTTATATTTCTGGTGAGCTACAAGGGGCAGAGGATGCCACAGAGAGAGCCCCCTGAGCCACCCCAGCACAGGTGAACCTAGACCCGGGATGCCCCTATACCAGGAGCTGAAGGGAATTCCAGAATTTGCTCCCTTAACAAAACTGTCATTGTGAAGGTAGGGGGACCCAAATCAGGAGCTCCTGGCACAGGGGCATCCCGGATCTCAGATATAGGTGCACCTGTGCTGGGTGAGAGGAGAATCGTCTGCGTTGGGTGAGGGTGTGACACCCAGTGGCTGGATGAAGGGCTTAATATGGGGTTCTAAAAGAAGCTTCCATGTCAGGGACTGTAATCACATTGACAGGACATTTTGGGTATTGCAGAGATATGGCCTGGGTGAACATTTTGTGCAGTGGGTGCATACTTTATACCATGAGCTTAGGACCCAAGTGATGGTGAATGGGGGCTTAATGGATGAATTCCTGTTGAGCAGAGGTACCCCACATGGGTGCCCCCTATCCCCACTCCTCTTTGTGCTCTCACTGGAGCCATTTGTGGTTAAGCTGAGGCAGTGGCAGTACCGGGGGTTCAAGTAGGGTCTCAGGAATGTATGATCCGTCTTTTTTGCAGACAACATGCTTGTCATCACCGCTTAAGCGGCTGAAAATCTGGAACAGTTGTGTGAGCTCTTGGACTGGTTTGGAGCCTTCTCAGGACTTTGGATCAATACTGGCAAATCTGAGGTGTGACTGTTGGGGGGTGAAGGGGCTGGGGTACCGGCAAGTTCACATTTATTTTGCTGCTCATTGGACCCTTTATGGTATCTAGGAATCTATTTGCATGTAGACCACCAAAAGGTATATAAAAAAACATTCAGGACAAGATCCAGCAGATATGACACTTATGTGATCGATGGAGGGATTTACCGTTAGCATTTTTTCGGCAGGTGGCACTTGTCAAGATGGTCATATTTCCGAAAATTATGTATCAACCATAAATGTTGCCAATATGGGTCAGATGCAGAGAGGTGGATCAGATAAAGGGGATAATTTGTGCCTTTCTTTGCTGGGGTAGGAAGGCATAGATAGGGTATGCTAAATTGATGCTTCTGGTGGAGCAGGGGGATTGAACCTCCGGACTTATGCATATAGAATGTGGCAGCATTGATGCACTGGGTGAAGGAAGCTATTGGTGGCACATCTTGCTTTATGCCCCAAGGAACCTCCTGAACTCCTGGAGTCACCCATACAACTTAGTGACACCTTACAACATGCCTGGCCACCAATAAGGCTGAAGGAATGCCAGTTTTTAATTGAGCCTTTACGTAAAGCATGGCACCGATGGGCTGCAAAGATGCACAACAGCTGGCAGGTGATACCTTTTTTGCAGTTGCCTGCCAACCCGGGATTTTCCCCAGGGACAGGAAGTAGCGCCTTTCAGAAATGGGAGAGGGAGGCGAACCTCAGAGATCTAGGGGAGTCTTTTGAAGTGTGTGTGTGTGTGTGGGGGGGGGGGTATTCCCCACATTTGAGAAATTACAGGAGATGACTGGTCTGCCTACTGCACACCTCTTTATTTAGACAAATTTGTATGCCACCTTTTCCTTCAATCAAGGTGGTCACTTCACTTAACAATTGGAGGGTTACATTTAACATTAGGGTATATGTAAACATTTAGACATTACAGTTACTTAACAGCATTTAGACAGTACAATTGAGGTTACATTTAACATGAAGGTATTTAATAATGTGGTATGATAGACTTGTGTGTGTGTGGATAGGATGGGTGTGTGTTTAGTTGGCGGAGGTAGTAGTATTTCTGTTTGGGTAGGGGATGTTGCCTGAATGCTCATAGGTTTCTATAAATAACAATGTTTTGAGGTCTTTGTGGAAGTCTGTGAGGTCATCTAACGCCCTCAGGCTTGTTGGGAGGGAGTTCCATAGTGTGAATGCCAGTAGTGATGGTGCTCTTTTTGATGTTGTTTGTTTGGTTTTGTGATAGTCTGCAGGTGTGCCAATCATGTTGTCGTTATTGGTTCTTCTTGGTCTATTGCTGATGTCCCTTGTTATAACATTTTGGAGTACGTCTGCTGAGAGATGGTGAATGATTTTGAAGATGATCATGATTGTTTTGTATTTAGCTCTTGCCACCATTGGGAGCCAGTGTAGTTGTTGTAGGACGGGAGTGATGTGCTCTATCCTTGGAGTGTCTGTCATGATGCGTGCTGTGGTGTTTTGTACCATCTGTAGTGGGTGGAGTGTCTGCTGAGGAAGGCCTTGATATAGTGAGTTTCCATAATCAAGCAATGGTGTAATGAGTGCTTGACACACTGTGCGGAAGTGGTCTTGACGGAGCATTAGTTTGATTTGTCTGATTGTTTTCAATTGATGATATGCCTTGTTTGCGGTTTTGGTGATGTGGGATTTTAGGTTCAGAGCTCTGTCTAGTGTTATGCCCAGATACTTAACTTCTTCTTTGACTACTATGTGTTTGTCTAGGATGCTGATAGTTTGTGGAGGTATGAAGGTGGGATTCCTGGTGAGGAACATTGCCTCAGTTTTGTCATAGTTGACTGTTAAGTTGTTGGCTATGAGCCAGTCATTCATGTCTTCGAGGCATTTTGTTATTGTTGTAGTGTTTAGTGCTAATAGGTTGATTGGAGCATACACCACGATGTCGTCAGCATAAATGTGATAGTGTAGTTTGCGGTGCTTGATGATGTTGCATATGGGCTGTATGTAGATGTTGAAGAGCATTGATGACAGGGCTGAGCCTTGAGGTATTCCCTGCGTGACAGGGAATTGTAGTGATTTCTTTTGGTCGCATTTGACTTGTTGCGTTCACCCTTCCAAGTATGATGTAAACCACGTCAGGGTATTCTTGCATAGTCCTATCTGTTGTAAGCGTCGCAATAGCTTAGTGTGTGACACAGTGTCGAAGGCTGCCGAGATGTCCATGAACACTAGCAGGTAGCCGTTTTTATGTTGTCCATGCCTCTCAGGAGATTGTCAAAGAGGGAGGTGAGTAGTGTTTCCATGCCATGTTGGGGCTTAAATCCGTGCTGATGTATGTCCAGTGGGGCATTTATATCAATATGGTCCTGTAGTTGCCTTTGCACTGCCTTTTCCATGATTTTAGCAAGGAATGGCAGGCTGGAAATGGGACGGTATGATTTTGGTTCGGAGGGGCTCAGATTGCTACTTTTAAGTATCGGTTGTATCATTGCGTGTTTTAGGGGTTGCGGCATGTATCCTTGTTGGAGTGAATCTTTGATGATTTTTTGAATGTTATGAGAGAGTTGGCTTTTTGTAGCTTTGATCCAAGTCACTGGGCATGGGTATGACGGTGAAGTTGTTGTGTTTAGTCCAGATATAATGTCTTCTACTTGCTGCTTTGTTGGTATGTTGAAGCTCTCCCATGTTTGATGTTGCTTTTTTATCATGAGATCATTTGTTTGTGGTGAAGTAGAGCATGTTTGGTTGGTGTATTTTAGTAATCTACAAGCTCGACACTATTGGAGACAATTGGAGAGGGATGCCCCAAGGTGTTTGGGAGATACTAGTGCAGATGAGGATCTGTGAAACCTAGCTCCTCAGTGGAACACCATATCAACCTGGCAAACACTGCTAAGAGACATGTTGGACTCATGTTACTTGGTTGCTCTCACAGAGGTGTGGCCAGTAGAGAGGGGGGGAGGATCCAGTGAGTTTGGAACAATTAGAGGGGGGATTCCAAACCTTGTGCAGGGTGACATGTAATGCTTGGTATCAAGAGATGCAATATTAAATACTGCACAGATGGTACCTCACTCGGGCGAAGGGGGTGGAACGGGGAATGTGGACGTCTGCTCTGTGTAAAAAATGTCGAATAAGAGAGGAAACCTTTTGTCACATCTTTCTGGAGTGTCCAAGATTAACTGGCCTCTGGGGAAGGGTACTGGCAAGATTGGGAGACATCATAGAAAATCGTATAGAATGGAGTTATAGTCTCTTAATGTTAGGAGATGAGGGCCCGCTGCGAGACCAAAAAGTGCAAAAAGCAGAAGGGAAATTTGTAGAAATAGGTATCTGGGGGGTTAAACGGGTCAGCTTGCAAAACTGGGTGGGGATAAACAGCTGATGTTCAAGCAATGGATGAACTGCACGCATATGATGGCACAATCCAAACTGTATATATACAAAAAATGGGTCCAGCCTCAATGGACACAATATCGGAAACTGTGGGTACTTTTCAAAGTAAGGCTTGGGGAAAGGGGAGGCTTAGAGTGATGAGACTGTGGCAATTGGGGGTTGGATAATGACTGTAACTGGTAATGATGTTTGAGGGTTCAATGACTAACATGGTTAAAAACTGAGGACATGATAAGGGATAACATAGTTCTCTATAATTGTTCTTTACGGTTGTGGTTTAGAGAGTGTTGTATGTAAGTTGTTAAATTCAAAACAATTGTAGTTTAAAATTAAAATATATATATTGTGGCAAGGAGAGAGTAGTGCCACCTAGAAAAGCAGGAAACATTGAAGGTTTTACCTTGGCTGGGGGGATGGGCACATTAGAAAACACTTGTCAGAGAAAACCCAGGGTTAGAAGTTCACAGCAGGAAAACCCCAGGGTTGATAGTCAGTGGGCCAAAACTAGTGTTGAGTCATTCCCACGTTACACACCAGATAGGAATCAGAGAAGCAGGTACTCGGAGGAGGAGCCTGCAAGGGAGTTCCCTTGTCACGTAGCTGCTTGTAAAGAAGGGCAGACAGAAACGGACAGGAGAAGGGAGAGAGAGAGAAGAGCAGAGGGAGAGAATCACCTGTCTTACCAGCATGAGGATTCTGAACCTGACTGGAACAAGGCTCCCAGGCTCTATGCTGAGAGGAAGGGAAGACCTGAAGCCAGATTCGCTCCCCAGGAGAAAGGGAAATACTGCTGCTCTCCAGGAAGAAATACTCACAGGCCAGGCAGCTGCTGTTGCGAGGCCCAGAGATACACTGCTAGTGCAGTGAAACCACAATGCAGGTTAGTGGGCAAGCTAAATCCTGTATTTGAAAGAAGCTTAAAGAAGCCACAAGAAGGCAGAACTTTTACCCAGGCAAAACCCTTGCTGGAATCTAGATGCAGGCATTGCTCTGCTAGGGAAGCTTCCAAAGCAAGAACTTTTTATAGAGCCCGAAGGAGGTCTGACCGGTCCTCTGATTACAGCTCAGAAGAGGGTTTTATTGATAGAAGGCCTGTATGTAAAACTGTGCAAGTTAAGCATCAAACCAGGAGAAAGCCTAGGCCCAAAACTGAACACAGGGATAGTTCTTCAGATGAGGAGGAGATTACCTGTAGACATTTACATGAAAGGAAAGGAACTTTTAAACCACGGCTTTTGAAACCCCATGAGCTTTTACTTAAAGGGGAGAAACCTATTAGGTGGCCAAGACTGAAGAAACTGTTAATGTATGGAACTAATACCATTCCAGTTAAGAGTCCAGAACCACTACCTGAGAGTCCTCCAGAGAGCATGGAAATTGACTCTTTCAAAGGGGATTCAGATCCTTCAGTCACTGACATGGAATGTGATTGTTGCACTGTATGTGAATAACTGTTAAGAGGGAAAATACCTTTTGTAAGAGCTAAGAAGAAAAGCTTGTTTAAAAGACTTTATTTTTGACCTGGCAAAGTTTGCATATATTTTCTTTGGGAGGAGTATCCCTACTTTTGTTTTCCTGTGGACATTACCTGTTGTGAGTCTCTGAGAACCCAAATAAAAATCTGTGATCTTTAACCAACGGCTCAACTACAAATTCTTATACAACCTCAAGGTTAAGGTGCAGCGCCTCCTGCTGGTCAAGCTATTTGGCACAGGGGCGGGGCTCACAATATATTTCTTTATAGAAGGGGTAGTAGATGCATGGAATAATCTCCCAGGAGAGGTGGTAGAAGGCCAAAGCCATGATAAAATTCAAGAAAGCATGGCATAGACACAGAGAAGGAAATGCCAATGATCCTGTCAGGTCTCCAGTATTCCAACCGGAAGGCATTTAGGGAGAGATGTGATGATTCTCAGAGTTTTTGTCATGGTGCTGAACATTCACCGAAGGATCCTTCATTCATTCTGCAGATAGACTACCGTTTCAGTGCTGAAGTAGAAAACATGTACAGTTAGCTGCAGCTTCTACGTGGCAAGTTTTGGACCTTTATTAAATCAGACATAGCGATGGGCCAGGAAAGGACGGAGGCATTACAATGAAGTTTCTCAGTTCACCTCTTTAGTCTGGTTGCAGTAGGCTTGCACAGAATGCGCCAGCAGCCTTCTGATGAATATATTAGAAACCTGACAGAGACTGGAAACCTGTTCTATGGGGTTCCATGTGCGTAAGCAGCGCCTGCTTAACATTCAGACTGAATATAGTCTTAAAGCAGCCAGAGTGAATCAGAACTAGGAAGCAAACCGAAACCTGCAAAATATAATTAAGCAGCACACTATATAAGTTGACTGCAGCCAATGAGAATGCAAACATTAGCATATAGAAATTAGGGATAATTAATCATATATAACAATGTATGCCAGTATAGTATAATATAATGGGGAGCAGACGGCTGCAGTCTTTGGCATTGATTAAACATACTGGCACGCGTAATCAGGCTACAGGTTCTGAAGTAATTCCTGTTATTAAAAAGCATTTCCAAGACCAAAACTCAATTCCTTTTAATTGGTTTAGCACAGCACAATGTATGCAACTGTTTCACATTTGCCACTTAGGGTCTGCTTCAAGAAATCTTTTCCATAGGCATGTGAATGGGGGGAAACCTTCATAAATCAGGACCGAACACAATTTAGGACAACTCTCCAGAGGATTGCCATGAGTCAACACCGACTCGACGGCACTTAACAACAACAGTGTGAGGAACAGATAACGCCAAGAAATGCTTCCTAAGTTGCCAGTAATTATCTTTGCAGACTGTGCCAGCCAGGATCAGGATCTATTTTATTTTATAATCTTTTTTCTCCTTATTATTTTAGTTCTTATATGGACTCTTATGTTTTAAGGTGAGACACACACACACACACACACACACACAAATACTACTGGAGAAAAGAAAGAAGCATTGTAAACACGAAGGGAAAACAAGCCTGAAATGACTCGTTTTCAGATTTGGCTTGTAAACATGAAGAAAAGGGGTGCTGTGAGCACAAGGTAAGAATTTAGCCTACAAGAAAAGTGCAGCAAAGTGAGAAGTTGCCTCTTTCATATGAGGGCTAGACACAATCACGAGGGAGTTCATGGCAGTGTCCCAAATGAAACTTCCCCCAGTTTATACTTCTCCATTTTTTACACATTCCAATGAAAAGTCACTGTGAAAACAAATCAGTGTCTCTTCCTCTTACTGTTCTGGGGCCAAACTGCCCTGCAGGGAGGGAATTATTAATACATCAAAAAATGGCAAAATTAGCCAGCTGGCTTGACCGCCTCACTCCTTTCCGGTGCATAGAATACCTGTCTGCACAGTTGATGTTTTAGTAAACAAAGCTTGTTGATGAAAAGAGACAATGAAAGTGAGAATCTTACCTGGCAAAAGTCAGAAAGAGTAAACTCCATGATCACAGGGGCCAAGTATGAGAGAGTGATGGATTTATACCTTGATGCTAGTGGGGCCTTACCATTTAAATTATCGCATGATTGAAATAGCTGTAACTGGATAGATCCAAATCTTGTGCAATTATCTTTTCTCTTTCATTTGAAAATAGCAAGCAAATTGCTAGTTACGAGGATGTGCTACCATGTTAAGGATATTAACGCGCATGGCTAGGAATTAGTTTCTGCTGCATAACATGGAACCTGCGGTACAATAACACGCATTAACATTTAACATGCACTGACACGGCAGTGGATGTTATAACTCCAGCTGATAGGGTGTGGATTTTCAGTTCAGACGTATTACTCTACCATATTTTAATAAAGAGTCTCTCCTGCTCAAAAAGAAGAGTGGTTTATTGTCCATTCAGTTGGATTTGATTAAAGCTGGAGAAAACATCTTATGAACACATCCGTACTCTACTCTTCAGCACATGCCAAGTCCCACACTAAACTGTTGGCACATGAGTGGGCAGGGACAGAACAGGTTAAGAGCAGAATGTGGGTGTTGATAACATATCTGAGTCAAGCATTAAACTGTGCGTACCAGAACCAGCTCCACCACATCAAAGAGGGCCTTCTCCCTACTCACACCGACCCTCTGGAACTCAATCCCTGACAACCTACATGCTACAAAGGACTTAACAACCTTCAGAAAGAACCTCAAAACACACCTGTTTATAGACCTCTGCTCTGAGGACATAGCATGACCACCCAACACTCAATATCCACGGCCACTCTCTTACCCCCACCCTCCCCTCTGTACTCATCCCCTGTGTTATGAATCCTCTAAGTTGATGTCCCTTTTATGACATATCCCCATGATAATATCTCCCCCCACTAACATAATACTTCAAACTCCCTTATGTTACAAATACTCAAAGTTGATTACCCTGTTATAATGTATCACTATTTTGTTACAATGTAAACCGCTTTGACTACAGGATAAAGCAATATAAAAAACTGTTAAATAAAGAAATAAACAAACATTATGGGCACATGTTGAACACGACTGCTGCTGTTGGTGCATGTACACTTAATGCCACCTCAGTGGCAGATCTGTAATGTGGCATTTTAGTAACTGCAGCAGACTCCCCCCCCCCACTCCCCCAGTCTACTCCCTTCACCATGATTCCGAATCATTTTTCACACCTCTTCACCTACCACTGGATGGTGGGAAAAGAACGGCCCTCTTCCTGACTTTCCCTTCATCGTCAGACCACATTTATGGTTCAGTTATTTTAAGACCATTAATGGTCTTTGTGCCATGGGCCAGTGCACCTTAGCTCTCCTCTTGTTATGGCCCTGAGCATTAATATCAAGATATCTTCCTTACTATGGAAAATGGGCACCTGCTGCCAGTATCAATGACTACTTCTGTCACACAATGACGACTTCAGCAATAGCAAACAATCCTCTGGGATTATCTCCTGCATCCACTTATTATTTAGGGCCACTTGATTCAACCCTGTTTTATTTCACTGCATGTATGGAATTGTGGTCATGTCTATCTTACAAAAATCAGATATATTTATTGAACAATTCCTCCTTAAGCAGGAACCATTCTTGCAAAATTAAACAGTTTCCTCTTTCTGAAAGAGAAAATAAATAAAACAAATGAATTCAGGACTATAAACTAGAACTGAACCAAGGGGACAGGGCTGTGTCTCCAAATCAAAGAGATAAACAGAGGAAAATGACATCAAACAGGAAAAAACGAAGAAAAGGAGAAAAACAAGGGGATGTGGGGGGGGGGGGGGGGTATTTTTTTGTTTGTTTCAGAAATTCATTCTAATAAAAATGTGTGAGCACATTGGAACTTAACACATATATATTGACTTAATAAGAACATAATATAAGAACATAAGAAATGCCATACTGGGTCAGACCCAGGCCAATCCTGTTTTTGTTATTTGGCTCCTTTTTCCATTTCCTGAAAGATGCCTTTTTGGCTACAACAGCTTCTCTGACCTCATCTTTAAACCATGCTGGCAGTTTTTTGGCTTTCCTTCCACCTTTCTTAAAGCATGGAATACATGTGGTCTGGGCTTCCAAGATAATGCTTTTAAACAACGTCCATACTTGATATAAACCTTTCACCTTTGCAGCTACTCCTTTTAGTTTTTTCTTAACTATTTTCCTCATTTTATCATAGAGAAGTGAAGGGGAAATTAACTTGGACCTAGGATGTTGTACCAGGAATGAAAATGAGTAGACTGGATGGTCCTTATAAGATGTTTCTGATATTTATTTATTTCTCAGCCCTATTTACCACCTTTCCCCAAAAGCTATGAGGTAGTTTACAGCAAGAAAAATTACAACTACTGCTACCTATCATTTACATACATTGCTACAAGGTATACACATGGCACTGTCCATATACACATGAAAGACAATCTGTTCAAGACAGACAAATATAACAAACAGGGGACTAGGGTAGAGCTAAGGTGAAATAGTGAAAAACACATGGATGGTAAACAGGAGAATAAGGGGGTCAAGATCCAAAAACACCATCAAAGAGTTGGGGTTTTAGCCTGGATTTCAATAGGACTAGAGATGTACCAACTCAGGTAGTTTGTTCCAGGCATGTGGTGCAGCAAAGTGGAAAGAACGGAGTCTGGAGTTGGCAGTGGAAGACAAGGGCACCGATAAAAGGGATTTGCTTGATGATCGGAGTTCCTGAGGAGGGGTGTAGGAAGAAATAAGTGAGGAGGGATAATGAGGAGCTGCAGAATGAAAGCACTTGCAGGTCAGTAGAAGAAGTTTGAACTGGGAGTGGAATGGATGGGAAGTCAATGAAGTGACTTGAGAAGAGGGGTCATGTGAGCTGAAGATTAGTCATGTGACTGATTTTCTATGGATTGAAGGGAATTGATGAGCAAGGAGCAGGTTGCAATAATCTGAAAGGGAGGTAACTAAAGAGTGGATAAGGGTCTTGGTAGTGTGTTCAGAAAGGAGGAGACACATTTTGCTGATGTTATAGAGAAAGAAACAACAGGTTTTAGCTATCAGTTTAATGTGTGCAAAGAAAGAAAGAGAATAGTCAAAGATGACTCCAAGATTAAGAGCCGAGGAAATGGGAAGGGTGACAGTGTTAACTACAGGAAAAGAGGAAGGAGGAAGGGGGGAGATGGGTATAGGTGAAAAGATGAGGAGCTCTGCTTTGGCCATGTTTAGTTTCGGAGAAATTTCAACAAGTAATTTCAGCTCCAGTAGGAGGCTAGTCAATGAAAATGCTCTTTAACTAGTGGCCACCAATTGAACCTCAACATTTGATTTTTAGGAAATAGTGTCAAATAAGAACATATCTCATCACATAGTTACATAAATATGAAGTGGCCTCCCAAAAATCCAAAACAATAAATTAAACTCAATACATTAAAACACAGATAGCAAGTACAAGGCCTCAACAAATGGCTCAACATGTTCCCAGATTTTTGTTTCTGAGACCACACAAACTGCTGTGTTTGGAACACATTGAAGTCATTGCAACTGGTTCTTGGGGAGGCTACATATAGCAAATTGCAATAATGGCGAGGCCGCGGGGCAGGGTCCCTGGCGGCCAAAGGTAACCAGGCGCTCGGCCTGGTGCGGGGACCCTGCCCACGGTTTCATGAGGGGCGGGTGCATGCGGGCATTATTTAAATTCATTGGCTCACCCGGTCTAAGGAAGGGGGTGTGAGCCAATGAGGAGGGCTTGCCAAAGGGGGGTTTTTAAGGAGGGCGCGCGGCGGCGACGGTCTCTCTCGATGAGACCGGCAGCGGGTGCGAGGGCTCCGTCTTCGTTCCCTGCCTTACTTTTGCCGGCGGGTGGAGCGGTGTCCTTCGGGGTCAGCGGGGTTTGGTCGCATCGGAGTCTTGCGACCGGTTCCTGGAAGTCAGAGCAGCATTCTGGTAGGGTGTACGACTTTCGGGTTGTTTGCGGGCCCGCGGCTTATTTTTAAAAAAAAAAAACGGAAACGGGGTAGTAGTGGGCAGACGGGAGGTGTTGCAGAGCGGTCTACGTCCGGGAGGGTTCCTCGGGGGTTCTTTCGCGGTCCCCTTTCAGTTGCGGGTGAGCGGGGCCTTAGGAGGGGAACATGCCGCCGCGGAGAGGAAGGCAGGCCAGCAGTGGGGCACGTGGCAGAGGAGAGCATGCTGCGGATGGAAGGAGGGTAGGGCGGTCTGTGCCTTCGGGGGGGCAGGCGGATGGGGCTGCTAGGGGAGCGGCTAGAGGTGGGCTTGGGCAGAAAGGGGCTATTGGGGCCAGGGGCAGGGGAGCTAATGGCAGTAGAGGGGCTCGAGTACGGAGGGGCAAAGAGGCAGCCTCAGCAGGAAGGCAAAGAGGGAGGTCTTGTACCAGGGGGGGCAGGGGAGAGGGAGACTTGGGCCTGGGGAAGCTGGTAGGGGAAACCAGGCCACAAGGACAAGGGAGGGGTAGGGCGGTGGATGGGGCAGTCGATGTGGAGGCGGTTGGTGGGGGGATGGGGGTGGGGTTTTGCAGGGGTGTGCAGGGTTGGGGGCGGCGGATGTGGGGGGGTGCAGTTGGGGTGGACAAGGGATGGTGGGGTGGGGTGGGGGGGGCCAGTTTTGTCAGGTTGGGCTGCACCGTGGCTTGGGGGGCTCATACTTTTGGGCAGGGCCCCTTGGTACAGAGGGGGGTCGGCGGGAGCGTGGGAACTCCGGTTGGGTATGCGCCATGGGAGCATTGGCGGGGCGGGGGTCAAGGATCTTCCAGGGCTGAGTGGTTGTCTGCTTGGCAGCCGTGTGTCTCCCCTTTCGTCCCCTCTCCCCCCTCTTCTTCTCTTTTGTCTTCACAGGTTTCCACATTGGCTCCGGTGGCGGTGCAGATGTCCGGTGGGCAGCGCGCGGCGATGGAAGATGGCTCTGGAGCGTTATCAGGAGGACCCCAGAGGCGTGAGGCCAGCCCAGCGAGCGTCGCAGGAGCGCAGTCATCCGGCTTGGGGATGCGAGATCCCGAAGTGCTGCCGCAGGATATGCAGGCGGGTGTCAGAGGTGCCGTGGGTGAGTTGTCTGTGGGCAATTGGGGGGGGGGCCGATCAGTTGGAAGGGCAAGACAGGGAAGGGCGTAAGTCTAAGCGTAAGCGCTGGCATTTAAGACGGCGTCAGCGCAGTTCGGAGTCTTCCTCGTCGTCCACAGCTTCCACATCGTCATCCTCGATAGCGCCTTCCCGTTCAGGGCAGGGGGTTGATCCGGTGCCAGGTGGGCCCTCCGGTGGAAAGGGCGTTCCTACGTTGGTGGCATTCGCGGAGTTATGGGAAGGGGTCCCTCTGCATCTGCGGCGCAAGATATGGTAGAGGCGGTACATAGATATATTCAGATTGCTTGAGGGCAGGAGGCGTTCAGGAGAGAGTAGGAAGAAGCGGAAGGAGGATGAAAAGGCAGGTCGGGTCAAGAAAGTGTCCCGGAATGTTATCAATTGGGTTAGATCTTTTTTAAGGTTAGCGAGCGTTTGGGGTCGGCAGGCTCCGGAGGACTATGGAATGCTTTTGGCGTATGCAGACTCTATTTTGGAAGCTGCGCAAATGCATGGCGGTTTTGCGTGGCTGAATTATGATGAGAAGTTTCGGGACAAGATGGAGGAGAGTAAGGGGTTGTCCTGGGGTACACAGGATATCAATCTGTGGTTAACCCAGATGTCGGTTGGGGCGGGTGGGAGCAGGGGGGCGGGGGTCCGTGTTGGGGGGGTGGCGTGGCGGGAGCGGGGCGGCCATTTCGTGCGAACGGTGGTACTTTGCTGCAGAGAGCAGGGGGAGGGGGTCCAGGGGACATCTGTTGGCGTTTCAATAGATCCTCGTGCCCCTTCTCCGACTGCAAGTTCCGGCATGCATGCTCGGCCTGCGGGGGCGGGCATTCCGCACTTAAATGTTTCAAAAAGGGTGGTGTGCCCCCCCCCCCCACTGCAGCCACCAAGTAATATCGATTTAATGGGGTTGTCTCCCACTCCAATTTTCCGGGAGGTGATTAGCGAATGGTTGTGCGCTTATCCACGGAGGCGGGAGAGGGAAGTTTTGGAGCGGGGGGTTTTCGGAGGGGTTCATTATTCCGGTGCGAGGTACTATAGTAGGTAGGTCCACGCGCAATTCTCCCTCGGTGAGGCGCTTGGCGTCGGTGGTTCGCGAGAAGTTGGCGGTTGAGTTGCGTTTGGGCAGAATAGCAGGTCCTTTTGTGGAGCCGCCATTGGTGAATTTGGTGGTTTCTCCATTGGGGGTAATCCCTAAGAAGGAGACGGGGAAGTTTCGTCTGATACATAACCTCTCCTTTCCTTTGGGAGAATCGGTAAATGCTCATATTCCGAAGGAGCTATGTGCGGTTCGTTATGCGTCCTTTGACGAGGCGGTGGGTCTAGTAAAACGTTGTGGCCCTGGGGCCCAGTTGGCGAAGGTGGACATCGAATCGGCTTTTCGTTTGCTGCCCGTCCATCCGTCTTCGTTTTATTTGTTGGGTTTTTCTTTTGATAATGAATTTTATGTGGACAAGTGCATGCCTATGGGCTGTTCAGTGTCATGTGCCTACTTCGAGATGTTTAGTACCTTTTTGCATTGGAATTTAGTAAGGCGGGTAGGTTGTGGGAATGTAGTGCACTATCTTGATGATTTTCTGTTTGTGGGGGCGGCGCGGTCGGAGGTATGTCAACAGTTGATGGACGGTTTTCTATGCATGGCTAGTGCGTGTGGGCTCCCGCTGGCCGTTGACAAGACGGAGGGCCCAGCCACTTGTATTACGTTCTTGGGGGTGGAAATCGACTCGGTCGAAATGGTGGCGCGCCTCCCGATGGATAAGGTGTTGAAATTGCGGGTCCTGGTGGCTAATGGGTTAGCATCCGCTAAGTTATCCTTGAGGGAATTGCAAATATTGATTGGCTCTTTGAATTTTGCGTGTAGAGTTATTCCGATGGGCCGTGTTTTTATGCGTCGATTGGCGGCTGCCACGGCGGGGGTTCGCAAGCCGCATCATCGTATCCGAATGTCCAAGGTCATGAAGGCCGACTTGAGAGTTTGGAATGTTTTTCTGGAGGATTTTAATGGGGTGTCTGTTTTGATGGAGGTGGAAGTGTCCAGTGTGGATTTGCAGCTTTATACGGACGTGGCAGGCAGTGGTGGTTTGGGGATTTACTTTGGAGGGGACTGGTGTGCGGCCCAGTGGCCTCAAGCGTGGCACACAGATGGCCTGACTAATAACATTACATTCTTGGAGCTGTTTCCTTTGTTGGTCGTGTTGCACTTGTGGCCTGAACGGTTGAGGAACCGCAGAGTGATATGGTGGTGTGACAATGAGGCTGTGGTTGCGGTAGTCAATCGGTATACGCCGCGCTGCGTGCTGGTAGCAGGTCTAATGCGGGACATAGTTTTCGCTTGTTTGCGTTTAAATATCGCGGTGAAGGCGCGGCACATTCCGGGTTGCACTAATAGAATTGCTGATGCTCTCTCTCGTTTCAAGTGGGAGCTGTTCCGGACACTGGCGCCAGAGGCGAGCGAGGAAGGCATGGAGGTTCCAGAACATTTGTGGAAGATTGGCCAGCAGAAATGGTACGCCTGTTGAAGAATTCTCTATCGCCTGCGACTTGGTCGGCATACAAGAAAGGATTTGACGCTGTGTTGGAGTACCTTGAGTCGCAAGGCTGGCAGCCCGGAGCTGCGGTTGACGGTTTGCTAGGACAATATATAGTGGAGGCGAAATGCACTGGTGTGTCCCGGGCATCAGTTCGGAGTCGGTTGGCGGGCTTTACTTTCTTTGCCAGGGCTGCTGGCTGGGGATCCGTGAGGCCTGGGTTTTTGGTCCAGAAGTTATTGCGGGGCTGGGATAGAGCTTGTCCGTCTCCTGGGGATGCATGGTTGCCAGTGACACATGACCTTCTGGTGCGGCTTTGTGCGGCGCTGCCGAGTGTGGCGTCGTCGCGCTACGAGGCTGTTCTTTTAAGGCATTGTTTTGCTTGGCCTTTTTTGGGGCTTTTCGGGTCGGCGAGCTGGTGGATAGCTCTGGCAGGGCAGTGCGGACTGAGGGATTATTGTTTAGTCATGTGCAGGTAGGGGGGGCAGCTGCAGGTCAGGCTGGCCAGATCAAAGACTGATCAGTTGGGCAAAGGATTGTGGGTGGTACTTCGCGAGGTGGTATCCCTGCCGACTTGCCCTGTGGAGGCAGTGCGGGCTTATTTATCGGTGCGCCCGGTGGCAGGTCCCCTGTTTTTCTTGCATGAGAATTCATGTTGGGTGACCCGTTTTCAGGTGGCGGCGGTGCTGAGGATGGCCATACGGCATTTGGGCATGGATCCTACGCGCTTTGCTCCGCATTCCTTTCGTATTGGAGCGGCGACAAGTGCAGCGGCGGCAGGGCTGTCAGAGGTGGCAATTCAGAGCATTGGCAGGTGGCGTTCGCAGGCTTTTAAAGGTTATGTGCGTTTATGATGGGAGCTTGTGGTCATGGGAATAACCTTTGCTTTCTTTTTCAGATGCTGTGCGGTGCCCGCAATTATGCTGGATGATCGGGCATTCATTTGTGCATTGGGCGGGACTGCAGGCAGCTGAACGACCATTGGGTCCCAATTTAGGACTCGACCTGGCGTTGGTGTCTCTACTATGGCTTGGTGAGCGTGGTCTGCGTTGGCCGCAGCTGTTACCTTTGCTTCGGCACCATAGCCGGGTGAGAGCGGAGCCCGCCGTGATCCTACTACATGTGGGAGGGAATGATCTGAATGGATGGACTTGTAAACAGATCATTCGAACAGCGAAGAGGGATTTGGTGGAGGTGATTCGGCTGTTCCCTCAGGTTATTGTAATGTGGTCAGACATCATTCCAAGGCCTGTTTGCCGGCTGCAGCGGCGTTGGTCCAGGGGGTTGGCAAAGGTCAATCGGCAGATTGGGCGGTGGGTATGTCAGCACGGGGGGTATCAGATTATGCACCCCTGGGTTGATGTAGATTGTGCTGGACTGTATCGCCAAGACGGTGTGCATTTATCACCGGTAGGAGTGGACCTACTGTTGAATGACTGACAGGAGGCCTTGGAATGTGTGGTTCAGTGGGAGTCTCGATGGTCGCAGCTTAGGGGGGGGGGCGTAGAGGCATAAACGTGCTCTACGCCGGGTGGCGGGATCCCAGAGGTTTCTGGGGTCTGGAGCCTTAAGCTGGAATTGGGGCGGGGGCGGTCGCCCCCAACCCGGATGACCCCTGGCCGGTCTTTGCTAGTAGTATGGCGAGGCCGGGAAAAGGGGGGGTTGGCTTTGCCGCTGGCTCGGCCGCGGCGGGAGTGGAATGAGGTCACCTTGCTAGTGGTATGGCGGGTGAGGGCTCATTCCGCTTGTGGGTTATTATATTAAGAAGTTGGATGTTGAAAAGCAATGTTTGGAATGTTATATTTGTTAATAAAGCTCCGACCATATGAGCCAAAGTTCCTTGGGTCTGGACTGGTTATTTGGAATTGGAAGGGGGGGGGGTGGAAATTATGGGGGGGGGGGGGACGGGGTACCACCGGGTCCGACCTGCCTTGGTTATGGTGAGGCCGCGGGGCAGGTTCCCTGGTGGCCGAAGGTAACCAGGCGCTCGGCCCGGTGCGGGGACCCTGCCCACAGTTTCATGAGGGGCGGGTGCATGCAGGCATTATTTAAATTCATTGGCTCGCCCGGTCTAAGGAAGGGGGCGCGAGCCAATGAGGAGGGCTTGCCAAAGGGGGTTTTTTAAGGAGGGCGCGCGGCGGCGACGGTCTCTCTCGACGAGACCGGCAGCGGGTGCGAGGGCTCCGTCTTCCCACCCGCCCGCCCTTCCTTCGGGTTGGCCTTGGGTAAGGTTGTCGCAGCTGGTGGGGGTGGCGGGATCCCGGAGGTTTCCGGGGTCCGGAGCCTTAAGCTGGAATTGGGGCGGGGCGGTCGCCCCCTACCCAGATGACCCCTGGCCGGTCTTTGCTAGTAGTATGGCGAGGCCGGGAAAAGGGGGGGTTGGCTTTGCCGCTGGCTCGGCCGCGGCGGGAGTGGAATGAGGTCACCTTGCTAGTGGTATGGCGGGTGAGGGCTCATTCCGCTTGTGGGTTATTATATTAAGAAGTTGGATGTTGAAAAGCAATGTTTGGAATGTTATATTTGTTAATAAAGCTGCGACCATACGAGCCAAAGTTCCTTGTGTCTGGACTGGTTATTTGGAGTTGGAAGGGGGGGGGGGTGGAAATTATGGGGGGGGGGAACGGGGTACCACCGGGTCCGACCTGCCTTGGTTATCTAAAGATACAGTGGTCAATGCACATGCCCCAATTCTATGGAATTCCCTCCTCCCAACAATAAGAGAAATAAAAGATAATATGGAATTCAGAAAAAAGAATAAAAATTCTACTATTTACAGAAAACTATGGCTAACTCAACTCAGAATCACTCACTTGCCAACACTGTCTCCATTAATGATGACAATGTAAATACTCATGATGATGATTCAAATTACTTGCAAGCTACCAGCCTACTATACCTCTATGACCACTTATACTGTAAATAGTTAATTTTGTTGTTGTTTTACTATTATTTGTACATATGTACTGTTCTATTGTACAAAGTTAACCATGTTAGATGTAAATGTTCAAATTCTGTTCATTGTAAACCACCTTGACTGCCGGATAATGTGATATAAAAGTATTTTAAATAAAGAAATAAAGAGCAGATCAGATGTTTCTAGATAAGAAGATCACCTATCTTGGAAGATTTTCATCTGGTTCTAAAGAGAACTTTTTTGAAGAACTGGTTGTGTTATTATGTACAGGAGGAGAGGGAAGAATGGTCGGATTTTATGAAGAAATATAGGAATGCGATATAGGCACCTAATTGGCCTCCCAACCTAGGCAATGTGCTATAAAATTTACCCTCCACATACGAGGAAAGCTAAAAAAAAAAAGAGTGCATTCACTATTTAGGGGTAATCCAGGAAACAACAGACCGGTGAGCCTGACGTCAGTACCGGGAAAAATGGTAGAAACCATCATAAAGAACAAAATTACTGAACATGTAGATAGTCATGTCTTAATGGGAGACAGCCAACGTGGCTTTAGACAATGAAGATCTTCTCTTATTAATCTGTTATGTTTTTTTGAAGGTGTGAATAAACAAGTAGACAAAGGTGAGTTGGTTGATATAGTGTATCTGGACTTTCAGAAAGCCTTTGACAAGGTCCCTCATCAGAGACTTTTGGCAAAACCAAAAACTCATGGGATAGGAGGTGATATACTATCGTGGATCAGGAATGGATTATAAGATAGAAAGCAGAGGGTAGGGCTAAATGGCCATTTTTCCCAATGGAGAAAGGTGGTGTACCCCAGGAATCTGTGCTGGATCCGCTGCTTTTTAACATATTCATAAATGACATGGAAATGGGAATAAAGAGTGAGGTTATCAAATTTGCAGATGACACAAAACTATTTAAAGTTGTTAAAACCCATGAGGATTGTGGAAAATTGCAAGAGGATCTTGATAAATTGGAAGACTGGGCATCCAAATGGCAGATGAAATTTAATGTGGACAAGTGCAAAGTTATGCACCTAGGGAAGAACAACCCAAACTATGGTTACACGGTGCAAGGTTCCACATTAGGAACCACCACCCAGGTAAAAGATTTAGGCGTCATCATGGATAACATGTTAAAATCCTCTGCCCGGTGTGCTGTGGCGGCCAAGAGAGCAAATAGAATGCTAGGTATCATAAGGAAAGGAATGGAAAATAAAACAAAGGATATTATAATGCCTCTGTGTCGTTCTATGGTGCGACCGCACTTTGAATATTGTGTGCAGTTCTGTTCACTGTATCTTAAAAAGGATATAGCGTTATTAGAAAAGGTACAGAGAAGAGCCACCAAAATGGTAAAGGGGATGGAAGGATACTCCTATGAAGAAAGGCTAAAAAGGTTAGGACTCTTCAACCTGGAAAAGAGACGGCTGAGGGGAGATATGATAGAGGTCTATAAATTAATGAATGGAGTGGAACGGGTAAATGTAGATCGATTGTTTACGTTATCAGAATATAGGAAGACTAGGGTACATGTAATGAAGCTACAGTGTAACCTATATAAGACTAATAAGAGAATATTTTTTCACTCAATGTGTAATCATATCTGGAATTTGTTACCGGAGGATGTAGTAAAAGCTGCTAGTGTAGCTTGGTTTAAAAAAGGTTTGGACAAGGAGGGATCTAGCTAAGCTTCAAGAATGGTCTAGAATTTGGAAGCTGAAATATAATGCTAAAAAATGCAGGGTTGTGCATTTGGGCTGCAAAAATCCAAAGGAGTGGTATAGGGTAGGGGGTGAGATACTTCTGTCCATGAAAGAAGAGCGGGATCGGGGCATAATTGTGTCTGACGATCTTAAAGTAGCTAAACAGGTAGAAAAGGCGACTCTGAAAGCCAGAAGGATGCTTGGATGTATAGGGAGTGGAATCGGGGGCGGCCCAAGGGTGGTGCGGGGCCATGTGCGGAGAATCATTGCGGGGCCTCATTTGAATATCCACTGGATGTCATTTGTATAAATTGAATTTATTTTATTTTAAAATGTATATTTGCCAACTAAAATTTTAGGTGGCTTTCAAAGGAGCCCTTCACAAGCCACTCTTTTGTTTTGGCAATGACTTAGGGACATGTTTGCTAAATATTAATTTACGTTAAGTGCCACTGCTCCAATAGAAATAAATTGGTGTTTCTGCACTTAGCGCACATTAACATTTGTGAATGCACATTAACTTTTAAAAATGCCTCTTAATAAGTGTCTGAATACCATTTGCTGGGCAGTGAGGATAAAGAGACTTCTACATTACTATACTCCAAGGCCAACTGCCAGGCTCATATAGAACCCATAGCAAACCCACAGTATCATAACAGCACTACCAGGACTCACAAAGCACAAAACCCTACCTATCAGGAAGGCAACACTGCAAATATTAAACCAATACATCTCAGAGAATACCAACACATCTCACTGGGGGAAGAGAAGAAGTGGGACTGTCACATAGAAATTATATGGTTACACATGCAAAACATAGACCATCACCAAACACAGAACAAGGGATCACAATTTAGAAATATGAAGACAATAATTAAACTGGAAACCCCAAAAGCCAAACTTGGAATGTACAACACTAGAGAAATAAAACTATAAACTAATTTCTTCTTGTAACTAAACAAAACGCAAGGATATTAGGAATGCACATTTCCCAGAGCTGACTTTTTTCAGTTCATGAATTCAAAATAAAAAAGTATTTTTCTACCTTTTGTTGTTTTGAACATTTTATTTTTCAGTTGCAATTGCTCCAGTCACTTTCTTCTGGTTTCTTTGTGTCTTCTGCTAACTCTCTATTGTCTGCTGTCCATTTGTCCTTTCTTCTCTCTTCTAGTTTTTTTTCCATTCTCTCTCTACATCTGCCTCTGACATACTGATCTTCCCCTTTTGCTCTTTCCTCCATTTCTTTATTCCTTTTTCATCCACTCAAATTTCTCTCCTCCATCCTCAATCCCCACTTACTCTTCCAATACCTGGCCAAGCATAGATTTTTCTTCCCTCCCACACAAAATATCTTTTCCCCTCTCCATCCTCATGCCCCATACCCTTCTAGTTCTCCCCCAACATCAGCTTCCTTCTAATTCCAGCCCTCTCAGCTCCCTTCCAGTCCCATTCTCCCATCCCCCTGCATCAGCCCATTTGCAGTCCTAGCCCTAGCCTTCTTCCAAGGACAGCGGCTCTCTCCTCCCCTCCTCCCCATCAGCCCATTTGTAGCCCTAGCCACAAGTTTTCTTCCAGGGCCAGCATCTCTCTCCTTCCATCCCCCTCATCAGCTCATTTCCAGTTCTAGCCCCCCAGCAGCCCATTTCCAATGTTATCCCCCCTAATCAGTCCATTTCCAGTCCTAGCCCCATAATCAGCCCATTGCCAACGCTAGCCCACCTAATCAGCCTATTTCCAGTCCAAGCCAACCGACCTGCCTATTTCCAGTCCTAGCCCCCCCATCAGGCCATTACCAATCCTAACCCACCCCAATCAGCCCATTTCCGGATTCCACTGGCTTACCATTAGATCCATCTCCTCCACCTGAGAGCAGTTGCAATATGGATTTCCCTTCATACATTCACGTCCTACTACTGTCTAGAAAGAGACCCCAATCCATACTCCAGAATCTCTCTGGGGATTAGAATCCAACTCCATCCCACCTAGGTCCATTTTCTTTTCATTTCAGGGCTGTCTTTCAAAAATTGAAAACAAGGGGAAAATAGTATGAACAAGGCTGGTTGCCATCAAAGAGATGTTGGTGTCTACCTGTTGCAGTACCTTTCATGTTAGATAATTTCCCCTTTTTTTGTTGAAGGCAGCCTGTAACAAAGGAGTCCCATGCTGTGAGGACTTGTTACCCTGCTTGACCTTTGAGAAAACCAAGTTACTTACCTGTAGCAAATGTTTTCTGTGGTCAGCAGGATACAAGTCCTCACATACCCTCCCACCTCTCCAATATTATAATTTTAGACTAAGGTGGTCCTGTGTAGCAGCAGGTTCATGTGCAGTGTGGCTGTTCAAAGGTTTTCAGAATTAATGTAGGCTGAAACAGTATTCCCGTACTGAGCTCCGTCAGTGATGCCATCAGTGCTGTGAGGACTTGCATCGTGTTGCTGGCAAACACCTGTTACATGTAAATAACTTGGTTTTATCAACCTATATATACCTAGTCCATAAGAGACTATCCATAAGAACATAAGATATTCCATACTGGGTCAGACCAAGGTCCATCAAGCCCAGTATCCTGTTTCCAGCAGTGGCCAATCTAGGTCACAAGTACCTAGCAGTTTCCCCAAAAGACACAGGTTCTACAATGCTTGTATTGGGTCAAGCATTGATACACTGGGTCCCTTTTAATGGTTTATGGACCTTTCCTCCAGGAACTTGTCCAAACCTTTTTTAAACCCAGCTACACTAATAACCTTTACTACATCCTCCAGTAACAAATTCCAGAGTTTGATTACACGTTGAGTGAAAAAATATTTTCTTTTATTAGTCTTAAATAGTTTACCCTGTAGCTTCATTGCATGTCCCCTAGTCTTTTATGGAATGGTTTTATTATCTTTAATTTGCCATGCTGCTGTGTTTTTGACAATTTTAAAAGGCTTTTGTATTAATCAATTGTCTGAAAATTTCCCTCCCTTGATGCAGCTTGACGTATGTGTGGTATTCCACAACACAAAGACTTCTAGCCACATTTAGAAAAGGCATCCCCAGGGGCGTGCTTAGGCCAGGGAGGTAAATAGCATATATACATGGTATTTTCGAGGCTATGAGCATTATTTTGAAGGGCCTAATATTCCCCTAAAATCAGAAGCAAATGTCCATGGATACTTTGTACCCAATTACACATTTCATAACAAAAACACCCGACACTTTCAATTTGAAAATTGTTGCAAAATTAAGGAATAAAATATGCAACATGGATAAAAGTTGCTCCCAACATACAGAGATGGCGCAGTAGGTCTTCTGAGAAAGATGATGTACGTAAGGAGTCTCACATCCTCCCATACTGGGGCTCCATAACATGGAGAGATATAACTCGTCAGAAATTACCTGTAATTTAAGGTCTTTAAATACCAACTTGCTTGTTTTTCATTATCATTTATTCTACTTTGGATTCTAATTCCAGCTGTTCTTTTTTTCCTAAAAACATTTGGAGGCAATTTTTAAAGGGATTTCCATGGGCAATTAGGTGTTTCCTCTAAAAACACTCCTTTGAAAATTCCCCACCCCCCCCAATTAGGAAAAAGTAAGCCCACTGTCCACAGCAAGCATGTTTCCCTGTGACAAAAGAATCAGCAGCTGGCGCAGGGATCAGGTGGACCCAGAAAGGTGCACGCAGAGACCCCTGTTCATTCTCCCCCTACTTAATTTACACCTGCAAACTCTATGGACTAAAGAATTCCTAAGGCATCAGCTATCCTCACGACTGTCCCCTCATTTGTATTATGTTATACTTTATCTGAATAAAAGGCTTGCACATTTCTTATGACTCTATCTAATGATAATGTCTCAGAAAAATAGTTATATCACCTATCATGTGCTAGGTCCCCAGTTCAATTCCTGAGCTGGGTCTTCTGCTTCCCAGAGTAATGGCCAGGATTTGAGACCCATATTGGTAAGGTTCTGGAACAAGCCCTAATGCATGACAATCCTCTGTCAAGGATTATCACTTGCCGACATATGTTGGTGGGAATATTAAAAAGGTGATAAAATCTCTGAGTAGTAGCAAATGATGGTTAAAGATACTATGATCAGAGCTCTGGTTCTCATTGAGTTGAAGATCAAAAGGAGCTAAAATAAACTGTAGGATGTATAAAAAAAATGTAGATTGTTTTTTATTTAAAATATCGGGCTCGACATTCAATGGTGGCAACTAGCCATTGTAAAGCGGCTAGCCATCGCCGCTGAACCTAAGGCCTGGTTATTCAATGCCAGGTCATATTGAACCACTGGCACTGCATTGCAGGGAAGCTACCAGGTGGTGGCGATATTCAGCTTCTGGGGCAAAAGTTAGGCCATCTTTTAAGTTGTCTTACTTTTGCTGCTTAGCGATAACCAGGCAATGGCTGAATATCGCCACCTCTGCTCCACCCCCGGAACACCCCAATGCTAGTGCTCAGCGGCAACATCTGTGAATATTCAGCGGCATTAACCGCAGTCATGCCGTTGACTATCCCGGTTCCCATGAGTAACCCTTAGCAGGTCTGCTATCTGTGTTAATCAACTGAATGTTAGCTCCACATCCCTCTCTTCTGTTTCAGGTCTATATTTGCTTTCTTTTAGGGAAGGGGTAGGAGGCAGCTGTTTCCTCATGGTTCTTTGCATTTCCAACTCAGTCAGAGCTGGGGCTGGAAGCAGGCGTGTTAGGCTTTCATCTGCATGTACCCAGGGATTTTTCTCCTATTAGTGGTGACAGCAGTGGTCCTCAGCTGGAAGCCATGCACTAGGCCTCCTTTCAGCAACTAGAAATCATGTATGCTCGCTATAGTTTTGCTTACATCGTTGACATGGGATTTTGTGAGACAGCAGCATGGTAATATCCTGATTTATTTAGATTCATAATGCTGGAAGTGACTAGGTTGAAGGATCCTTCGAAAGCATTAAATACTAACATTCATTGCTTCAGAAATTTAAATAAAGACCAGCACAAGAGAAGAGATCTTAATGATTTTGTTTGTTTTAACTGCAAATGAAATAAACTAAAATAGATTTTGCTAGGATTGCATGCAGCTTTTATAGAAAACCAGGACATATAACTGAAACTATACCCTCTTTAGCCATAAATTTGCAGACTGTATACGATAATCTCAAGAGGACATGGCAGAGAGTAAAGTGCATCAGAAGCAAAAGATAAATCTTAGGAAAATGTGATGTAAGAGCTGGACACCTCATCAGCAGCTGAACCGTGAGGCAGACCCAGAAGCAACTGCCCACACTACCTGACAAGCGCACACAAGAGGCAGATGGTAGTATTGGAAGAGCTGTAATTTCTGACAGAGCATGATATGTGGATCTCTGATTGCCATCCAAGAAGGAGGAGGAAAGCAGTGTGACACATGTGAATTAGACTCTAATGAAAGTGAACACGTCATGCTAAGGAGGGTGGAGAATGGGGGATAGGATAAAACTGGCTTGCCCACAGAAACCGTGTGGATCTAGATTCTCTTGTGACTATATATAGTCAAACTGAAGGTTAAGATATATGATCTGACAAAGATTTTCAAGTTATATAAAGTTCAATGTTGTTAAATGCCATGGTGATGTCTTACATGTCCTGAACTGACAAAATGTTTCATCCAGACCTAGAAAGGATTGAAATGCCCATTTAGTTTGCCCAATTTCATGCTTAGTGCAACACTTTAGACCTCCGTTTTATGGCTTTCACCTTGCATAATTGGACCTTGAGAGCTTCTGTTCTTATCTCTGTGAACCATTAATATCAGTAGCCTCATCTTATTTAATGTTATTGTATTATTTCTCTTTAAGCAACCAATGTTGCTGATCATATATAAGAATCTCAGTGTTGCAGAACAATGTGATGAGGTGGGTGGGGGTCAGAGCAAAAGCCAGAAGAATAGCAAAGTGCACGAGGAGAGGTAGCAATAGAAATAAGGAAGCCTCTGTACATGTCCCTGGTCATCTGGAAAGCTATCTCCAGTTCTGGAGAACATACGTTCAAAAGAACATAAAAATAGTACAGGCAGCCCAGAGAAGGGCCACCAAAGTGATGCTGAGCCCATGTCAAAAGTTCTAGGAAATGAGACTCAAAAACTAAAGAAGAAGGATCGGAGATACAACTGAGAGAAGCAAAGACTCTGTCCTATAACATTTAGTGGAAAGGAAGTTTGGAAAAGATATCATGAGGTTCAAATGGGAGAGAATCAGGAGTAATATTAGAAAATATTTCTTGACAGAGAGGGTGGTTTCTCTAGTGGAAATGGTGGAAGCAAAAACAGCAACAATTTTTTTAGAAAGTACGGGATAATGACAAAGGATCCCTAGTTGTGAAGAAGTAAGGGTTAAGCAAGAGACAGGCTGGGGTACAAGACACTGCAATGGAAGGAATTTTGGAAGATAGATGAGCTTTAGAGTCCTTATCTGCCATCAGTTGTTACATTCTGTGTTTTAAATGAATTAATTTGAATTGTTTTTGCACTGCAAATAATGGGAAATGGAAGAGATTCACAAAGCCTCATGTAACTGGGGAGAAGAGGAGTAGCCTAATGGTTAGAGCACTGGCTTGGGACCCAGGAGACCAGAGTTTGATCTCACTAGCAATCCTTGTGGCTTTGGAAAAGTCATTTAACCCTCCATTGCCTCAGAAAAAAGGCCTGGCAATCTACTTCTGGTCACACTGCCAAGAAAACCCAGGAGCTTCTGGGTCACCAGGAGTCAGCATCGACTCGAAGGCATGCATCGCTTTGCTTGCATGTAACTGAGATCTTTAGAGGGAGGGACAGTATTTCATGCTCCTCACCTACATGACAACATCAGAAAAGCCAGGCCCACTGAGCCCAGCATTCTGTCTCTGACAGTGGTCAGTACAGGCCAAAAGTATTTACTTATGCATTTTATTTACTTACAACATTTTATTACATGCCTGTACAGCATATTCCAGGCATGGGACAATAAAACAACTCCTAAATAACACTGAAATCCCACCCTCCCATCACCACCAATGACACGCAACATCACAAAGCCCCACATCCACCCACACCAACAAATACCCTTCCACCTTGACTACTCCCATCCCAACCCAAAGTCATGCTACTGCTAATCAAGGAAGAGCCCAAAGGACTGAACAGATAGCCACACCTCCTGTTTCCAAAAATTAAGGTTATCCCCTCCTGCTGAAGTTCCAAAGGAAAGCTGTTACACATACTGGGGCATCAACTGCAACAGTGGAAGTCTTGATACTTTCAGGAAAGGTTGTTGGGAGGGTCTAAGTGACTTTTCTGGCACATACGGAATAAAACACTGGCAGATCCCAAAAGTAGATCTATTTCTCATAGCTCATTTCCAGGGATGAAGAATGACTCTCCTAAGTCTACCTGGCTAATAATATTTATACAGTATTCCTCAAGGATCTTGTCAAAAGCTTTTTTGAATCCCCCTATTTTAGTTGCCTTGACTACATCCTCCAGCAACAGATTCCAAAGCTTAATTATGCGCTGCATGAAAAAAATAACATCTATGATTCGTTTTTAATTTCCTGATGGTTAATTTCATGGAGCGTCCTCTGGTTCTTGTGTTGTTTGAAAGGTTAAACAACAATTCCCTACTTAAATTCCAACCCTTCATAATTTTAGAAACTATCACATTCCCTCTCAGTTATCATTTCTCCAAGCTGAAGAGTCCTAACCTGTTTAGCCTTTTTTCATAAGGGAGGTGGTCTATCACTTTTATCATTTTTGTTGCCCTTCTTCAAACCTTTTCTGGTTCTGCTATATCCTTTTAGAGATGGGGTGACCAGAACTGCATACAGTACTCATAGCAGTATAGTAAATGACCACACATAAAGACCAACATGGGCCATCCAGTCTGTCCAGCAGCAGGTTACGCCTCTTTTGTTTAGGGTTATACTCAAAGTGTGGTCAGAAGCATTGCAATAGTCTCAGGCTTCTTCTCCATCACTCCTTGAATAATCCCTAGCATTCTATTGGCTTTTTTAGCAACTGTGGCACACTGCGCTGAAAATGTCAGTCCTAAGTTAAGCAGAAGCACCTGTTCCAGCTTCATTACAGATCACCATTGGTCCATTTTTCTAGATCTGCCTGCACCTCTTTTCCTGTAGGTAAGTAGCGAAAAACCTCTTTCAGGAATCTTCCATGTTCCATTCTTTTTGCAAAAGCTAGGCAGCCTGTTAGAAAATTTTCTTCTTAATGGGTAATTCTATAAGGGTGCATTAGTGAAAAGTCCAAAAAGGTGCCTATTTTATAAAAGGATATAGAATATTCATAGTCTTACAAGCAAAAAAATATTAATATAAAAAGGACCAGCAAAATGAGAGCACCAATTAGTTGTCAAAGTGTAAGTACACTATACATTTCATCATTGGTCTAAAGAATAATCCTTTTTTAAATTTTTTTCTAAATATCGAGGGGGTATTTTTAGCAGTGGTGGCCAGTGCACTTAAGGCTGTGCCACTTTATTTTAAACCATATCTGGCCACCAGTATTTAATATCCAGGTTGCCCAGTTAGCTGACCAGTGCCAATATTCTTATGCTGGCTGAACAGCTAGACTGGCCATTCGGTTGTCCTAACTTAAGCTGGTTAGGATTAAACGGCCAGCAGCTCTGTATCACCGTTGACTGGCTAATCCCTTGTACCACCCTAGCTCCTTTCCCAGAATGCCCCGGCGCTAGCTGGTTAGCATCAGAGCACACAAACCAGGTAGCAGGGGATGTTCTGTGCCTCTAAATGATTTACTGCATTGAATAGCAATGTGTATAAATGCCCGTAGCAAGGGAAATAAGATCCCAGATGTTGAGGCTTTAGTGGAAGAGGCTGATATGGATTTAGTGGTGGTTATGGGGACACGGTTCATGGACAACTGGGCTATACTTTATTCAGAAAGAACAGGGTAGGAAGAAGGGGGGAGGAGTGTCACTATATGTAAAAAATAATATTAAAGCTATATTATTACAAGGCTTAAAAGGGACAGAGGAGGCACTGTGGGTTAAACTAGGAAGAGAGAAAGGGAAATACATTAGCATTGGAGTGATATACAGATCATCCTCACAGGGAGAAGCGGATGGAGTTTTAATAGAAGACATAGTATTGCTATGAAAGGAGAAGGGCTACTGATACATGATTTCAATATGCTGGATGTTGGTTGGTACATTCCTGCTGCAGTGTCATCTAGAAGTAAGGAGATCCTGGATTCTCTACAGGGAGAACTATTCAGGCAACTGGTAACAGACCCCACACGTGAAGGGGCCATACTGGACTTGGTGCTTACCAATGGGGAAAGTGTTTCTGAAGTTATAGTGGGAGATCATTTTGCATCCAGTGATCACCAGATGGTGTGGTTCAGTATTAGGACTAGGGCTGATACAATCCATTCAAAAGTGAGGGTCTTAGACTTTAGGAAAACTAACTTTGCCAAGATGGGACAATATCTCATGGAGTCGTTAGCGGGATGGAAACATCTGGGGGATGTAGAAAAACAATGGGCAAAACTTGAAGGGGATATTTTAAGGGCAACAAACATTTTTGTTAGAAAGGTAAATAAATATAAAAGGAACAGGAGGCCCCTATGGTTCTGAAAAGAAGTACCTAAAAAGGTGAAGAAAAAGAGGGAGGCCTTCATGAAATACAAGAGATCACAGAGCGGGGAAGACAGGCATCTATATTTGGAAAAACTTAGAGAAGCTAGCAAATTACTCGGGAAAGCAAAGATACAAAAAAAAGAAGAAATAGCCAATGCAATAAAATGGGGGATAAGATAGACATGTTAGTAAGAGGAGGAAGGACAAAAATGGTAGTGTCAGACTCAAGGGCACGGGGGAGGGATATGCAGAAAGTGATGATGATAAAGCGGAATTGCTTAACAAATATTGCTGTTCTGTGTTCACAGATGAAGGGCCAGGAGCAGGACCTCAGAAAACACCCACAAACAGGAACAGAAGTGACGGGGAGTTTGAATGATTTTCAGAAGACTGTGTTTGTGAGTAACTAGCTAAATTAAAAGCAGATAAAACGATGGGACTGGATGGAATACATCTGAGAATACTGAGGAACTTGGGGACGTTCTAGTGGCTCCACTGACTGACCTTTTCAATGCCTCTTTGGGGTCAGGAGTGGTGCTAGAGGACTGGAGAGAGGCTCATGTGGTCCCTTTACACAAAAAGCAGAAGTAAGGATGAGGTTGAAAACTACCGGCTGGTTAGTCTAACCTTTGTAATGAGTAAATTATTGGAAACGCTGCTAAAAGAGAGAATAGTGAGGTTTCGGGAGTCCAATGGATTGCAGGATCAGAGGCAGCATGGATTCACCAGAGATAGGCCTTGTCAGGCAAATCTGATAGATTTTTTTGACTGGATGACCATAGAGTTGGACCGAGGTAGAGCCCTAGATGTGGTATACTTAGATTTCAATACAACCTTTGACACAGTTCCGCACAGGCGACTTATAAACAAATTGAGCACCCTTGGGATGGACTTTAACGTTACCAATTGGGTTAGAAATTGGTTGAGTGGGAGGCAGCAAAGGGTACAGGTAAACGGAGCTCACTCTGAGGAGAGGGAGGTTACCAGTGGTGTGCCCCAGGGATCTGTCCTTGGTCCGAATCTTTCTAAGATCTTTATTAGTGATATTGCAGAAGGGTGTGCAAGTCTAGAGACCGCACCTTCAAAAGGATATAAACAGGTTGGAGTCCATGCAGAGAGTGACTACTAAAATGGTTAGTGGTCTTCGTTATAAAGCTTATGAGGACAGATGCAGATGCCAAACAATCGTATGTTAACATTCCAGTGAAATCATTTTTAATTACAATTTTAAGTTTCCATGTTGGGTACAACCTGGATCATCAACTGATGACAATACATCCTAAAACATAGATTCAATATTCTTATCCTCAGTAAATTCACAGTTATCAGCACCATCAACAGACAATACGAGAGTGGGAGCTTAACCAAGACAAAATACTAGAGAAAGGGAAAATTCTCTAGATGCTCTTTAAATGATCCATTTTCCTCTACACTGTCTTTGGTGTTGGGGTATGAACATCCAACCAGGAAGTTCCATGACATGATGCGCAACACTAATATGATTTCCGCTGGAAGCCACAGTGATTTGCCTTTGTTCTGTAGTATCAAAGGTGCACCCACTACAAGTGGACTAAGGGCACTTTTTAGATAGGCTTCTTAATAGCTGTTCTGCCACTGAGTCAGATTCAAACCATCAACCTGGAAGTAGAAGGTTTTCTGCCCCTCTGCCGAGCCATCCTTCATCTCTAAGGCTGAAAAAAGGTCTACATGAAAAAAATGTACTGTTAGTGCTTGGTTGCACTCTTCAGAGGAGGCTGTGATTCACTAAGCTTTATTCCTACAGACACCAAATGGAATTGGGCCCTAAATTGTCCCCTGGCTTTGCATTGTCTTCACTGTTTTTTTCACTGTCAGGATGCCCTTGAAAATGTGAACATTTATTCAAATGCACCTACTTCAATAAATGCATTGTTTCCATTTGTCAGAGAAATGATTTTGTAGTTTTTCTGTCAGCAACTTACAGTAGTAAAAAGTAGAGTAACAGCAGGTCTATGTGGGATAGATGTAAATTTAGATTTCTAATTTGTGCTAACATTTTCCAAGAATAGAAAAATAGCATCGCTTATATATAGCAGATAAGAGAAGAATAGCGCCGGGATTTTATTTTTTCCCTGAAATCTACTTTTGCTTTATGGAGCGTTGCTACCAGTAAACCACAGAAGCTGTCTCTATAGGATTACTCTTGGGAATCGTATAATTTGATCTGGTTAAGGGAATTAATGCTTAGCTTGCTGTGAAAACAGAAGCAAGGTAGAGGCAGAACACTGTTTTACTGAGGCAAAGCCTTCTGAGCAATATTCCCTCCTACTCTGCCCCTCAACCGCCCACTCCATGCTCTCGGTTTCTTATGCAGATTAGTTTATAGCAATAATTACTACTACTACTGAGCATGTGTATAATGCTACAAGGTGTGCAGAGACACATGTAAAAGACGGTCCCTGCTCATCAAAGTTTACAATCTAGTCAAGACAGACAACACAGTAGCTGTAGACACGGAATATGTCTAGGGGGGATGGTAAGGAAACACAAAGGAGACCAGGTGAGTCAAGATCTGAAAGCGGCAGCAAAGAGGTGAGTTTTCAGCCTGGATTTGAAAAGGGCCAGAGGCCCTATTAATTGATCTAACTCACTGCCCTTAATTAAACCCACCTATTACCTCACTTTTGAGCTTCTAATTCTTACCTTTTGTTGTCTTGTCTCCAGCATTTAGTGTATTTAGATTTCAGTAAAGCCTTTGACACCGTCCCGCACAGGCAACTGAGCATCCTAGAGATGGACCCTAAAGTTACTGCTTGGGTTAGAAATTGATTGAATGGGAGGCAACAAAGGGTACAGGTAAATGGAGCTCACTCTGAGGAGAAGGAGGTTACCAGTAGTGTGCCCCAGGGATCTGTCCTTGGTCCGATTCTTTTTAACATCTTTATTAGTGATATTGCGGAGCAGCTGTCGGGTAAGGTTTGCCTCTTTGCAGATGATACCAAAATCTTCAATAGAGTAGACACCTAGGAAGGTATAGATAACACGAGGAGGGATCTAGCTAAGTTTGAAGAATGGTCTAGAATTTGGCAGCTGACCTTTAATGTTAAAAAATGTATGCATTTGGGCTGCAGCAATCCAAGGGAGCAATATAGTATAGGGGATGACGTATTTTTGTCCACTAAAGAAGAGCGGGACCTAGGCATGATTGTGTCTGATGATCTTAAAGTAGCTAAACAAGATAGAAAAGGCAACGGTGAAAGCTAGAAGGATGCTTGGGTGCATAGGGAGAGGAATGGCCAGCAGGAGGTGATAGTGCCTCTGTATAAGTCTTTGGTATGACCTCATTTGGAGTATTGTGTGAATTCTGGACACCGCACCTTCAGAAGGATATAAACAGGCTGGAGTCAGTACAGAGGGTGGCTACTAAAATGGTTAGTGGTCTTCGTTATAAAGCATATGAGGACAGATCTTAATATGTATACTTTAGAGGAAAAGCGGGATAGAGGTGATATGATTGAGACGTTTAAATACTTCCATAGCATAAATGCACAGGAGGAGAGCATCTTTCGATTGAAGGCAAGTTCTGCTATGAGGGGACATAGGATGAGGGTGAAAGGGAATAGACTCAGGAGTAATATGTGGAAATATTTCTTCATGGTAAGAGTGGTAGATGCGTGGAATAGTCTTCCAGTGGAGGTGGTAGAGATGAGGACTGTATCTGAATTCAAAAAAGCATGGGACAAACACAGAGGAGCTCTAAAGGGAAAAAAGGGGACTGTTGAAGTGGTTGATATGGAAGGACAGACTAGATAGGCCATGTGGTCTTTTTCTGCTGTCATATTTCTATGTATATTGCTGTATATGTTTCTATGTATATTGCTTAGGGGCTTGTTTACTAGATGTTAGCATATACTAACACCACATCCATGGACACAGTGGCAAATAGCACATGTTAGCCCATGTTAACTTGTAGTAAATATGCCCCTTAGATTTACTGAAAACTATTTTAACCTAATTTTAAATGTTAATCAATCTAGGAGTCCCATCGGATTCTTTCAATATATTACTACTCAAACCTACTCTGCCCTACTGCCTTTTCTTATATAGAATCTTGCAAAGCCTCATTCCTTGCAACTCCCCTTCAGCTAATCCCTTCTCCAGCCCACCAGGTTTACTTCTTCCAGTCATGAGTTCACTGTTTAAACTTGCCTGTGCATGCCTCGGCAAGACTATAAGGTTCAAGGAGAACTGTTCCTTATGTATGTCTCTAAAGCAGTACCATAAAATGGGGGGAATCATAATAATTCATAGCCATTAGATATCAAGCTTGGAGAGATACAGAAACCCAATAGATATATTTTCAGCACAAGAGATAAGTTATCCAAAACACATAGTTCATTGTTCTTAGAGACACACATCTCTGCATGGAAGATAAATTTAATGCTTATAAACCTATGAATTAATGCATCTTCAACAGTGCACATTAAAACATTTTTTAAAACAAATGTAAGAAATGAACTGAAAACAAGTTTTAAAAAACTCTCACAAAGTAAAAAAAAACATGGAAAAACAAATAGAATATTTTTGCCTATATACATCCTTGATTGGTCTCTATGGGCTAGGGGTATTAAGATGTGCTACTGTTAACACACATTTTTTTTTTTACCATTAACACAAGTTATTAGTTACTAGATCTCACTGAATAAAATAAGACCTTCATTAAAATAAGGTACATTAACAGTAGCACACCTTGGTAACTAGCCATGTACAGGGGCATTTTAAAAAGGACGTCCAAGTGCAGTTTGGGATGTTTAGCCTGAATGTCTGAAAAAAAAGCAGACACATGCAGGGGCAACACGATTTCACAAATGTGGACATGCCCGATATGGACATCTGTAGGGGTGTCTACAGTACATGGAGATCTCCAGAATACTATTCCAGGCTATGGAGATCTAGGAACAGCCTACGGTTAGACCAGGGAAGCCAGAGTTCAAATCCCACTGCCGCTATCATTGAAGTGGTGCAGAATACTGGGGGTGATGGACTGCTATCTTCTCTACCCCTTGTGGGTGTTTTTCAGCCAAAAAAGCACTTTCATGATGCTTATTCATCTCTGGAGCACATCTAAACTTGGACGTAACTCCAGACTTCCAGGCAGTGATTTCCAGGATTCTGAGGGTGCCTCCACCATGCCCCCTTCAGATTTGGAAATCCTCACGCTGCGATGTCCCCATATCTGGCTTCTAAAATGGTTCTGGAGACATCTCTGTACCTTGGATATCCCTACGTCCATTTTCAGACTACAAAACATAATTAGGGCTTCCAAAATAACCCCTCTATTGTTGATTTTATGATTCCATAAAGGAAATTTGGAGTTATGCATATTTTATAATTTGCTGAGACTGTATTTTGCACAGATTGTGTGGGATGTAAATGGACAGAAATAAAGAAATATTTGTGATGATGTCCTCAGAACCTCGGCCATTTTTCAGTGTTAGTGAAACTTTGAGATTGGGTACCTCTCCTGATGTTAGGAGCCCTGAGCCAAAAACCCCATGCTACCTGGGCAGCGCCCATCTAGGCAGCCCCTGGGCGGGGTAAGGGTGTTCCCAGCACTTCATAGGCAGCAACTACTGCCAGTGCAATGGGTGGTGGTAGTTGCTCCCCTCAATGGTACATTCAGCGGAACAGCTGTCTCCACATCCCTGCATCTAGTGCAGTACCCCCCCCCCCCCACTAGTAATGCAGCCAAAATCTGTGCTATTAGTGTGGGGCTTAATAAACGTGACCCTTAGTTGGTTGCTTTTTTTTTTTGCATTTTATACATTGGAAAGTTTCTGCCATTGTCCCAGAGCCCTTTGCCCATCACTGGTGGAGTCATATAAATAATTGGATTCTTTTTGAGAAGGGAAAATGCTTCAGATATTGAAATTACCTAAAAACGGTGCTTACTATACACACTTTTCTTTCTCTATAATGCATCAAGGAAAGATAGCTACAGTGCTACAAAAATGTGCAGGAACAAGTTTTTGTTGCTATGACGAAGCAATTCAAAGATCATAGTAGCACATATGATATGTCTGTTGCATATCATTGAATTCTGATTTTAGATACAGACATTCACAAACACAATGGATGGTAAAGTAATCAAAGAATCATGTTGCATGCTCTTTCTTCTTAAATTAGAATTATTCAGGTCGTTATTCAGAAGCACTTATGAGGTTGGCAGCGGCATCTACCACATATGTTCTTCTTTTAAAATGATCTGTGGCACTTGAAACAGATGATAATTGAGTTTCTAAATGGCTAAAGTTGTTCATTTAAAATCAGAGTGGGATTTGGGGGTGGGGCTTGAATTTATTCATTTAGTAAATTTCATCTGCTAGTTGAACTTTAAAAAGAAGTTTCTATTTAAATTTCTACATTGGGTTTCTGTGAACTTACTCATGTGTTTAAAGCTCTATAGCGACCAGGCAGCCAAACAGTGACTTCATTATTATTTTTTAATAAATCTAACTAAAAAAGAGGAGCTAACAGTTTACTATTTTTAATAACCATTAATAGCCTTTATCTAGTGGTATGAATGCAAAAGAAGAATTTTATTCTATGAAAAACACTGAATATTTTTAAACTTTCCCTTTTCCCTATTTTTTATATAATCGCCCATCCTTTATTTAGTCTCCTTATTTGTTTATTTACTTATATTTCCAGGCCATAGCAATACAAAGCACTTGCTGTGGCTTAGGATAATAAAATCATTAAAATAAAACATAATAAAATCAGAACCAGTAAATTATTGTACAATAAAATGTTGAGTAAATGGTAGCATTTTCCATTTTTTCTGGAATACAATTAGGTCATTTTTGAATTGTAAATCTCCAGGTAACTCATTCCACCAAACAGGTGCAATTACTGAGAACATCTGATCACAGTTAAAATCGCAGTTCCATTTGATTTAATTGCTTTGATTTATTATATTTTATATAACACCTTTAACAAGGTAAGCTGCATCAAAGAGGTTTATAGAGTGAAAGAAAATATAAAAACAAAGACATAAAAGCAAATTTAAAATATCCCTCCCACAACAAGACTTAAATGCAGAGACTCATAGATTCTGGCTGCACAATGGTTGAACCATCTCCCATCATATTAAGAGAGATCAGTGTTAAACAGCATGCCCCTCCTAAACACTTAAGCTGTTTCCTGAAGCGAGGATAAGTGTGCCTTCTCTGATATTGAGAGGAAGATCATTCAACAGCCTAAGGCAAACAGAGCTAAAAGCCTGTTTCCCAGTTGTCATTAATCTAGTAGTAATGAGAGCTGTAAAAGCCCCTTTTGGGAGGATGTATATGTTTATATCTATTAAAATCGTGATATACCTTCTTTTGCGTGGCTAGCAGCAAAGCAGTTTACAAATTAAACATTTTGATTAAAAACAGATCAGGCTCATAAGGCACAAGGGTTTTTGGCAAATATCTTGGAATACCCCTATAATAGTTTTCATTAACCAAACATAGCATCTTAAGCTTCGACCAAACCTTGCTGGAAGTCGTTGTATGTGCTATAACAGTGAAATGGCTTGAGCAGATCTTTTGCCCCCTGCAAGCAACTAGCTTGTAGTTACTTAAAAATCTGGCTATCTCCTTGGACTCAAACAAGCTGAAATCACTCCACCATCATTCAACTTTTACATAGATATTATACAGTCTTTTAATAAAAGGAGAAAAAGGACCTCAGAGCCTTATGAGGTTAAAGAGCATAGGAGTATCATAGACATGACATAAACATAAAGCAAAACATGTCCATCAGCCTTAGCTCATCCTCAACACATCACTGACCCTGAAAATCTTCTTTATTCATAGCTAAAATGCCATATGTACATTTACCTCTATATTTCTTTATATATTTTCTTCTTTCAAATTTCTTATTTATCATTCTCTTTATGCTATATTCTTTCCAATAATTTGTTCTCTTCTCCTTCGCTCTCCCTCAGAGCATGCAAAGCTACTCATAAGCAGAACCCCTGCAAAAGCTAAGTTCCAGGCACTTCAGCATCATACTCCTGGTTTACTTAGCTGTAGTCTATTTTGCTAGATGCCTCATTCACTGTATGTTGGCCATAGTTCCCCCACGCCCCTTACGGTACCGACTGAGCGTTTCACCGCTCGCTTCCTCAGGGGGGTTTTGTACTAGTACTGCAAAGCATTTAAAGACTAGTACAACCCCCCCTCCGAGGAAGCGAGCAGCAAAAAATAAAAAATACCTGTGGTCTGTACTTTCTTTGATGCTATCCATCATAGTCACTAGCAGGACCTCCTAGTTGTATAAAAACCCAACTACTCTAGATAGTAGGCCTGAATATTCTTTAGGTGGTCCTCTAGTTATGCTAGGACCACTTTCTCTGAAACTTCTGCCAGTTAGGGCAGGTTAAATATCATCCAAATAGGAGGAGACATCTCTTCTCCCTTTGAGACCCCTTTTCACAGTAGAGCTGATCAATGTCTTCTTCTCTAAACAATGGAACAACCAACACAATTTTCATTCTGTGAACATAGATATAATGAGACATAATTATGAAGTTTCTTCCTAATTAACAAAAGTATCTGCCTAGATCTTGTCTTAAAAGACCAAGAATAATATTTTAAATTTAATCCACAACTGGACTGGCCCTAAAGTGACTTTTTCAGGATGGGAGTAACATGTGCTTTTTTTTGCACCAGTAAACGTTGATGAGGTAACATTCAAGCAAACAGCATCACAGTAGTTCAAGGAAGAAAAGTTTGAAGCCTGGGCCACTGCAGCAGAATCAGATTTATTCAAAATATATCTCAACGGGTACAAAACAATCAGACCTCCAAACCAACTCCGTACTACTGTTGAAATATGAGACTCAAAGTACACGCCCAGATTCACTACTGTTCCTCTGACAATATGCTACGTAAGTATTCAAAGGAATGAACAACTGAATATTATCTGAAAAATATTAAAAGTGCATTCCCTGCAGTCAACACAGGTCCCAAGGAAAGCAGGAAAACATTAAGTGCCAACATGGGAAATACTGCTAACTGGTTACCATTCATGAAGCATAATCTGACAAAATGTATCCTCTAAGAACATACCATTCTCGGACGTTCTACCTGTTCATGGTAAGAGAGAAGAGAGATACGGCATCACCCAACCAACTTTAATATGTAGTCCCAAAGCTAGTGTTAACAAGAAGCTTTAGATAGGTAGGGGGCTGGGGTAATAGATGAAACAACAAGAGGATGGACTACATCCTTCCGTGGCAGGGAGATGGATCTTAAGAGAAAAATTCAGACAATATGTAGACAGGCATTTAAACTAGAGAAAGGAGGTGATGGCTGGAGGAAAAGAAATTCAGGATGCCGCTCCAGCAAAAGCACCACAGCAATGTTGAAAATATAAAAAGAGACGTCATCTTAATTTGCATATCAATAACAAAGGGTAAGAGGAGTTGGGAATAAAAACCAGGCAAAAGACAAGCAAGCCAACCTAAAATTGCTGGAAGATAAAGAGCACAAATGCTTACAGTCTGTCACAGGGTAGACCTAAGGCAACCCGAGAAAGTGCAGATCAGTGTGAATGATCACAGTAAAAGTGACAAGGTAAACAGAGGAATGTTTGATGGTTGCCAGGGACAACCTAGGCACACGTGCACAGAGCCCAGAAAGACACACCCAGAGAGCAAAGCAAGGGAATTTGTTTTGCCCAATAGAGTGCAGCTGAGTGAAGGTGGAGTCAGGAGACACGCAGATAAAATAGACTCCCAAACAATTAGAGATAGGGAATCCTTGAGAGAGAGGGAATCCTCGAGAGAGAGGGAATCCTTGAGAGAGAGGGAATCCTTGAGAGGAGTTGAAGCAACAGAGGTCACAAGCTGAAAGGCAACAGCAGATATGGTTGAAGCCATGGAAAGCCTGGAGCTGGTGTGACAGAGATGAGGACAGTGAGAGTGAGTCAGTGAGGCAACAAGGGAGCCGGTGTGAAAGTTGGAAAGAATACAGAGACCTGTGTGGCTCGGTGAGAAAGCAACACCCTGACAGCGTGTTTGTGCTTGGAGGACGAGAGAAATATAAGAAGACTGCAACAGCAGAAACCTCAAGGGATGGGGAATAAAACCCTAAAAAGAAAAGAAGTTTTCTGTGTGATCTATATAAGTAAGGCACAACTACCACTCTCAGAAAGCCCAACAATACCAGTCTTCGCCGCTGGGGCTGATGAGGGATGACAAGTCTAAGCAACAAAGTTCCTGGCCCGGAAGCCCTGATGGTGGAAATGGGCATTTTGACCTTTACAGAAACATGGCATGACCAGATATAATGTATTCAGGAGAGATAGAATGGAAAAGGAGGAATGGCCCTCTATGTCAAAAACAATAGTAAAGCAGCTGAAATGCAGGAGATGCGGGGAAAAAAAAAGCACCATGGGTCATTTTGGAAAGGGCGATGGTACTACAATCTACACTAGTGCAACTCAAACAGAAGAAATGGGCAGAGACTTGATCAATGGTATTACAAAGGTGGCAATGAGGGGAGAAGTGGTGATACTGGCTGACTAATCTACTGGATGTAGTTTGCAGTATCCCATCTGCAAATCTTTCTTATTCATTTATTTAACATTATTTGTATACCATCTTCTACAAGTCAAAACGGTTTACATATAACAATGTACTTTGTAACATTAATATATATTTAACAGTATAAACATAGGTGTTTGGGGTACATAGTGGGGAGGAAATTAGGGAGTTACTGTTTAACTATGTACAAACACCATAATTTTTTAGCGTTATGGTTTGGTTGGTAATGGTTTAGTGAGGGTCCGCTCCATAGTATTTTAGGAAGAGTTGAGTTTTTATCTTCTTGAAAGAAGTAGTAAGATCATGGATACCTTACAGGAGGCTTTGTTCAGACAGTTGGAGATGGAACCCACTAGGGAAGGGTCAATGTTGGATCTAGTACTCCCCAATGGAGGTAGTGTGCCTAATGTCCACATGGGAGCCCACTTGAGCAGCACTGATTACTGCAAGGTGTGGTTTGAGGTAAAAGCCAAGGCAGAGTCCAATTGCAGCAAAGTCAAAATTGTATCTTTCAAAAATGTTGACTTCAGTAAAATGGGAAAGTACCTGAAAGAGGAGCTGGCAGGAAGGGAGGAGATAAGGGAAGCGGAAAGGCAGTGGGCTAAACTGAGAGAGAATATAAAAATGGCAACTGTTCTATATGTAAGAAAAGTAACTAACAACAAGAGGAAAAGGAAACTGATGTGGTTCTCCGAAGAAGTGGTTATAAAAATAGAGGCACAGCGTTTACAGAATTTAGAAGATCGCAAAAAGAGGGAGACAGAAGAGAATGCCTGATAAGAAGCAAAGAGAAATCAGGAAGGCAAAAGCACCCCAGGAAGAAAAAGCAGCTAAAGAAGTGAAGAGAGGTTGGGTATATTGGGGAGAGGAGGAAAGTCAGATGTGGAACTACAAAACTCAAAAGTGCTGAGGACCAATTTGTGAAAAGTGACAAGAAAAAGCGGCACAAATATTTCTGTTCTGTGTTCACAAAACAAAATCCTGGATAAGGACCGCACATGATTGACAAAGGTACTAATGGGAAAGCACAGTTACTTACCTGTAACAGGTGATCTCTGGGAACAGCAGGAATTAGTCCTCACATATGGGTACGTCGGAACCGACGGAGCCTGCGCGGGAAAGCTCCCCAGCTTCCCAGAAGGAAGCCTTTGGGGCCTCCCACTGCACATGCGCACTGCCTTCCCGCCTTCCTGACCAGCTCTCCTCAGTTCGAGTTTATAGCTGAGACAATAGAGAGAGGAAAGGAAGATAGATAGAAGATACAACTCCTAGGGGAGGTGGGTGGGTTGTGAGGACTAATTCCTGCTGTTCCCAGAGATCACCTGTTACAGGTAAGTAACTGTGCTATCTCCAGGAACAAGCAGGAATAAGTCCTCACATATGGGGACTCCCTAGCTAAGATGCCTGGGAGATCCCCTTCCAAGGGTTCGCCATCTTCGTATGGATCTCAGGCATCCATCCTGGGAAGGTGGGCAGGAGTTGTTCAAGTATGGAACAGGTGTTTGAGGACAGCCTGACCAAACAAGGCATCCCGGCGGGAGTCCTTGTCCAAACAGTAATGGGCTGTGAAGGTATGAACCGAGGCCCATGTGGCGGCTCGACAGATCTGATCTATGGATACAGAGTGAAGATGAGCCATAGAAGTGGCCATGGCTCTCACATTGTGAGCTGTGACATGGCCTTCCAGAGAAATATTTTTACTCTGGTAAGCAAAGGAAATACACTGAGCAATCCAATTGGAAAGTGTACGTTTGGAGACTGGAAGTCCCAAATGAGAAGGATCAAAAGCCACAAAAAGTTGGGAAGACTTTCTATGTGGCTGAGTCCTGTTGAGGTAAAAGGCAAGAGCTCTTTTACAATCTAAAGTATGAAGGTTCCTCTCTGCACTGGATGCATGAGGAGCCGGAAAAAAGACAGGTAGATATACCTCTTGATTAAGATGAAAAGGCGAGACCACTTTGGGCATAAAGTGGGGATTCGTCCTAAGGACCACCTTATCATGATGAAACCTGGTATAAGGTGGATGAGCCACTAAGGCCTGTAGTTCACTGATACGGCGAGCCGAAGTGACTGCAATAAGGAAAAGGACCTTCCAGGAAAGAAATTTCAAGGAGGTAGAAACCAACGGTTCAAAAGGTGGCTTCATAAGCTGACCCAGAACTAGGTTCAAGTCCCATGCTACCGGAGGAGGTCGGATGGGAGGCTTAGTTAGAGTCAGGCCTCTCATGAACCTTGCAACAAGCGGATGAGAGGAGACAGGTTGTCCATTTATAGGTTTTAAGGATGCTGCAATAGCACTCAAATGGACTCTTACTGAATTCGTCTTAAGGCCTGCATTGGAAAGATGCAGGAGATAGTCTAGTAGAGAATTCAAAGGAAGTGCTAGAGGGTCAAGACCCTGTTGAGCACACCAAATGGAAAAGCGTTTCCATTTGAAAGCATAGGAACGCCTCGTGGAGGGTTTCCTAGAGGCATGAAGGATATCTTTCACTGGTTGAGAAAGATTGAAGTCATGAAGGCTTAGGCCTTCAGTAACCAAGCTCTGAGGTGTAGGGACTTGGGGTTTGGGTGCCACAAAGTCCCTTCCTCCTGAGAGAGAAGGTCTGGCGCAGCTCCCAGGTCCAGGGAGGGTCCCTGGGAGAGATGCAGAAGTAGAGGGAACCACACTTGGCGTGGCCAGCGTGGAGCTATGAGGATCATCGATCCGTGATCCCTCTGGAGTTTGAACAGAGTCTTGGGAATCAAAGGAATGGGTGGAAAGGCATATAGGAATTCCTGACCCCAATGTAGGAGAAAGGCGTCGTTGGCCTGAGCTCCCTGACACGGAGTCCTGGAACAGAATCGGGGAAGTTTGGCATTCCACGGACTTGCAAAGAGGTCTATGTCCGGGGTTCCCCATTTCTGAAAGATTCTGCTTATCTGGACCATTCGTGTGGAAGCAGAACTCAACTGAGTCTGTCTGCCCAAGAGTTTTGAACCCCTGGAAGATACACTGCCAGAAGATGAATTTGATGCTCTCTGGCGAAGGCCCATAATCTGAGAGCTTTGTTGCAAAGCGACAGAGAGCCTGTCCCTCCTTGTTTGTTTATGTAGAACATGGCCACCTGATTGTCTGTATGGACTAGGACGGTCAGGTTGACTAGGAGGGTATGGAAGACTTTGAGGGCAAAGTAGATTGCTCGCAGTTCCAGGAGGTTGATGTGAAGGGTGGTCTCTTGTGGAGACCAAGCACCCTGAGTGGAGAGGTGTTGAAGATGGGCTCCCCACCCTGTTTGGGAGGCATCTGTTGTGAGGGTTGTTTGGGGCAACAAAGGTTGGAAGGGGGCCCCCAACAACAGATTCTTGGTGGACATCCACCATTGGAGGGACCAAAACAGACGCTTTGAGGTGAGTATTTGGTCGGAGAGCGCTCCTGATGCCTGAGTCCACTGGGTGGCCAAGGTCCATTGAGCTGCTCTCATATGAAGACGAGCGTAGGGCACCACGTGTACCGTGGAGGCCATGTGGCCCAGAAGTCGCAGCATTTCTCTGGCTGTCAAGTGACTGCTGGACTGAGCTTGGGAGGCCAAGCACACCAGACGTTGGCCCCAGACTTGAGGTAGGTAGGCCCTTGCAGTGGTGGTGTCCAACTGGGCCCCTATGAATTCCAGAGACTGAGTAGGGGTAAGTTGAGACTTGGGAAGGTTTATCACCAGTCCCAGATACTGCAGAATGTGCCTTGTGCGGTCCAGGGAAATCTGGGCCTCTGACTGAGATGGAGCTCGGATGAGCCAGTCGTCCAGATATGGGAATACAAAAATTCCCAGACCTCTTAGAAATGCGGCAACAACTGCCATGCATTTGGTGAACACTCTTGGAGCAGAGGCTAGACCGAAGGGAAGTACTCTGTACTGGAAATGTTTTCCCTGAAACAGAAATCTTAGATATTTTCTGTGGGATGGGTGGATGAGTATATGTGTGTACGCATCCTTGAGATCTACAGAACAAAGCCAATCCTGACTCTGAAGGTATGGAAGGAGAATGCCTAGAGAAAGCATTTTGAATTTCTCCTTGTACAGAAATTTGTTCAATTCTCTCAGATCTAGGATAGGTCTGAATCCCCCTGTCTTCTTTGTTATGAGAAAATAAGGGGAGTAGAATCCTGTCCCTTGTTGAAGAAGAGGAACCTCTTCTATTGCCCCTTGGGCAAGGAGAGAAGAGACTTCCTGATCCAACAGGCCCAGGAGAGATGGGGGAGAATTGAAGTGCCTCACCATGGTATATGGAGGAAGGTTGGAAAAATGAAGTTTGTAGCCCTCTTTGATGATAGAGAGGGTCCAGTGCTCTGATGTAATTTGCCCCCATCTGGGAGCAAAGTGAGCTAACCTTCCGGGAATGGTGAGGGGCTCTGGTTGTTCTAGAGCCAGAAAGGTTAAGTTCTCTAGGGGCAAGTCAAAACCCCTGAGGGGGTTGAGCCTGCTGAGGAGTGGCAGACCCTGCAGGCTTTGACCTTGCCTGTTTATGTTGCTGACGTTTAGCAGCAAAGCGAGGCTGAGAAGATTGTTGGCCAGTATTTGTGGAAAATCTGGCCTTCTTGTAGTAAGGCCTCTTGAAAGACTTTTTCTTGGCAGGAGTAGAGGTAGACTTAGAAAGTCTATCTAATGTAGCATTTTCTGCGTCCATTTGAGTGGCTTTAATTTGCCAGTCCTTACCAAATAAGTTCTCACCTGTACAGGGCAGATTCCATAAGCCATCCAGGACCCAGGGTTCTAGGTCAGAGGCCTGGAGCCAAGCAAGTCGTCGGGCTGCAATAGCAATGCCCGAAGCTCTACCGGCACCCTCAAAGCAATCAAAAGCTGCTCTGTTGGAGAACTTAGAAACATCTAGAAGCTGTTTCACCAGAGAAATGAACTCCTCCTTTCTATCCTCAGGGATAAAGGAGGCAAAATGCTGTACCTTTAGGGCAAGTTCCCTGAGAAACATGCCCATATACAGACTGTAAGAATTAATCCTGGCTATAAGCATACTAGCCTGGAAAATTTTCCTGCCAAAAGAGTCTAGGGTCTTACATTCTCGCCCTGGAGGGGTAGAAGAGTGCCTTTTGGTGCTCTTAATCTTTTTCACCACAATGGAATGGTGAGGCAGCTGAGTCTTTTGAAACCCAGGAGAAGGAGGGACCCGGTACATGGTGTCCAACCTACGAGAGTAAGGAGACAACGTTAGAGGAGCCTCCCATAAGTCCATCAAGTGTTCTTGAAGGATTTCATGGATAGGCAGGGTGACTGCCTCTTTAGGAACCTTAGGGTATCCTAAAATATCCAATTTCTTTGACCTAGGTTCTTTTTCAGAAGATGTGGTAATAGAAAGTCCTTTAGCTAGCTCTATAACGAAGTCTTGAAAGGACAAATCCTCTGGTGGAGACATTCTCCTCTTTGGGGAAGAAGGGTCTTCATGAAGAACTAGAGACAGCTCATCAGAGTCCTCAGAGGAGTCAAAATCCTCAGAAGAATCAGAGTATTCTCTATTTGCTTCCAACGCACGATACGCATACCGATCGGTATCGACATTGGGCGTACCGGGTATGGGATCGGTATCGGGTGAAAACCCGGATCCGGCATGCGGAACCGATCTGCGTTTGGAATTCGATGGTCTCGGTTCCGGTATGGCAGACGATACCGGAACCGGACCCGGTACCGCTGAACGCGGTACCGAGGGCGTCGCAGCTGTAATAAAAGCCAGCATGGCCTGCTGCATGGTCTGAACAGTATTGCTCATAGACGCCACTGCTGCCTGGATGTCGGTACCGGTATGGGCCGGTACCCCAGAGCAGTCTAACAGGTGATCAGTCGAGGCCGTGCCATCGATGTCAACCTGTAACCCCATAGATGGTGCTTTGGAAGCCAGAGCTTCCCGCCGGGGTTGTTTGGCTGGGGCAGGATCCTCAGATTCAAAAGTGAGAGTCTCTCGATGCTTTGAAGGAGATTTGCTCTTTGAGGACCTGCCCGAAGAAGGTTTGGTTACCTGAGATCCATCCGGAGAGGAAGACCTGGATGACTGTGATGCTGGATTATCTGAAGCAAACAGCACATGGAATTTGTTGGCCCGGTTCTGCAAACCACATTTAGACATCTGGGAGCAAGATGGGCAGTCCGGAATGGAGTGGTCAGGTCCCAAACATTTAAGACACCATTCTTGGGTGTCTGTGACAGAAATAACAGCACTACACTTGGTACACTTCTTAAAACCAGGGGCTGGTTTCTCCATGAGGAGAATTTGTGTAGGCCTGAGGCCTAACCGAAGTCACCAAGTTGTGCAAAGATAAAGATTTTTTTTTTTTTTTTTAAAGAAAAGAAAAGAGAGACCGGCGGTACCGGTGTCGGTATGGGGAAGGCAGGTACGCGGTCTAAAGAAACAAACTAAAACAATAATTTCTTCAGCGGTGACAGGAACACGACCTGCTGGCTCCGCGGAAAAAGAGAAACTGAGGAGAGCTGGTCAGGAAGGCGGGAAGGCAGCGCGCATCTGCAGTGGGAGGCCCCAAAGGCTTCCTTCTGGGAAGCTGGGGAGCTTTCCCGCGCAGGCTCCGTCGGTTCCGACGTACCCATATGTGAGGACTTATTCCTGCTTGTTCCTTGAGATTGGAATAGATACCACACCATTCATGGAAGAAGGTGTTTATGAACAACTTGCAAAACTGGACCGGGACTGGATGAGATACATCCCAGTATACTGAGAGTGCTCCAAGGCCATTAAAGGATGTGTTAATAGATCCTTGGAGAAGGGGGAGATTCCACAGGATTGGAGAAGGGCTGATGAGGTACCTCTTCATGAAAATAGTAGCAGAGAAGAGGTGGCAAACCACAGGCCAGTAAGCCTTACCTCAGTGCTGGGAAAAGTAATGGAGACATTGCTGAAAGAAAGGAGACTGAAATTTCTGGAAGTCAATAGATTTCAGGATCCTAGCAAACATGGTTTCAACAAAAAAAGATTGTGCCAAATAAATCCGATTGATTTTTTGACAAGGGCATGCAATGGATGTGATCTACTTGGATTTCAGCAAAGCCTTTGATACTATTGCTCAGGAGGATAAACTGAATAAACTGACTAGACTGGGGATGGGTCCCCTTCAGAGGGTGCTGGTAAAAGGATTTCAATCAGAAGAGAGGAAAGTGAGTAGTGGATTGCCTCAGAGATCAGTCCTGGGACCGGTACTGATATTGCCAAAGGGTTAAAAGAAAAAAGGTTTGCCTTTTTTGCAGATGACATGAAAATTTCCAAGAGTGGACACCTTGGAGGGAGTAGACAACTTGAGAAAAGATCTACAAAAATCAGATATTATCTCAGATTGACTATTGTAATGGAATTTATTTAGATTTCTCTTTGAAATTCCATAATAAATTGCAATTCTTGCGGAATCAAGCCACTAAACTGAAAGACCCAGGTACTGCTTCTCCATTTTAAATTATTATACACTGGTTACCAATATAATATAGAACTGTTTTTAAATCTCTATTTTTAACTCACAAGATAACCCATCCAAATGCTCTGGTTATTATGACTAAATTATATTTGACAAAGGTCATTCCATGCTACTGAAATTATTTTTCTGGAGTTACCCTCCTCAAAAGATTATTGAATAAAATTTATTAAAGAGAAATTGTTTCAGTTCAAAGTTGCTGTAGAATGAAATAAGTTACCTGATGAAATAAGAAAGGAAAGTAAAAATTTGATTTTTTTTCAATCTGTTTGAAAACTGATTTCGAAAGCCACATACACTGAATAAATTTTTTACACATATTTTACTCCATGATTTGTACTATGTTTTATGATTACTGTAATTGTGTTATTGTGTAGATAACAACTTGTTTTTATAACTATGACATAATTTATTTGGAACCTGCTGTGGAGCTATTTTACAGTTAAAATCCCGAATAGAAATGACTGAATTAAATTAAATTAATGTTCAAACAAAACTTTTTCAAAGGACAGGGAAGCTGCAGAACTAAATGACATGAAATGAAGCTGTAAGGAAATAAATTCAAAAGCAATATCAGCAAATATTTTTTTCACAGAAAAGTTGGTGGAATGCCCTCCTGAAGGAGGTGGTGGGGTAAAAAACAGTTACAGAATTCAAAACGTCCTGGAACCAACAGAGAAGATCCTTTTTAGCAAGAACATAGAATCAAAGCCAATTTAAATAATTTACCCACTTCAAAAAATATAGAAGGGTAATGTGCACTGAACAGCATGTACAATCCTAAACAAAGGCATAGAGGGGAATAACCTGCACCAAGCGGCGTGTACAACCCTAAACAAAGGCATAGAGGGGGTAACCTGCAGAGTGGTGGGTACAAATCTCACTACCTCACTGAACAAACTAGAAGGACTGTGATAGCCTTTATCTGCCGCCATTTACTATCATATTGAGTCAGTCCAAAGATCCATCAAGCCCAGCATGCTGTTTCCAACAGTGGCCAATCCAGGTCACAAGAACTTGACATGTCCCAGCAATAGTTGGTACCATGCTACTTATCCTCCATAGATAAGCAGTGGTTTACTCTTGGACTACCTTAATAATGATTTATGGATTTTTCCTCCAGGAATTTGTCCAAACCTTTTTTTAAACTCAGCTACACTATCTGCTTTTACCACATCTTCTTGCAACAAGTTACAAAGACTAATTATACACTGAGAGAAAAATATTTTCTCCTTTTTAAATATACTAATTTGTAGCTTCATGGCATATCCCCTAGTCCTTGCACAATGATTGTTTATTCTTTAAAAAAATACATCTACCCATGCTACTCCACTCGGAATTTTGTAGACCTCTATCAAATCTCTCCACAGTTGAAGAAGACATAGATGCTCCTCTTCTGGCCACCATTCTGGGCAAACTGAATGGACTATACCGGTCTTTATCTGCCATCATATACTATTATTTATTTATTTATTTATTTACATTCTCTTATATACCGCGCTATTCTGCATCAGTGCGGTTTACATTGAACAAACTGAAATTACACTGAACAGGGCATTATAACTTGGAGATAACTATTTTACAGGGAACATGGGCTATGGAGGGTTAAGTGGCTTGCCCAAGACCACAAGGAGCACCTGTGGGACTAGAAACCCCAGTCCTTCCGGCCCAAGGTTGCTGTCCTCTAGTGGGATTTGAACCCCCGACCTTCCGGCCTGAAGTACCTTGCCCCAACCACTAGGCCACTCCTCCACCTACCCAGGCTGGGGTGTCCAGGTACCCAGCTCTGTGGACATGCACTTCAGTGATGTCTAGATTTGTAAAATGCATGGGACACATCTTAAGAACCTGTCACTGGGATGTTCATTTTTTCAGGGTCGAGATGGAGCAATTACAGAAGGCAATGCTGCTACTCTGCTGTGTTTTGGATGTTCTGCTCTAGATGTTCTAGATTTTTCTAAGATATCTCTTCTAAAATTCCACTCGCATCGACTGGCTCACCCTTATCCCACATTTATTCATGCTTTCAAAGAAATGGAGCAGGTTGGTGAGGCAAGATATTCCCTGGCTAAATCCTTCCTGAATTTGTCCCATTAAATCATATCATAAGAACATAAGATATGCCATACAGGTTCAGACCAAAGGTCCATCAACCCCAGTATCTTGTTTTCAACATTGGCCAATCCAGGTCACAAGTACCTGTCAAGTTCCCATAAAGTACACAGATTCCATGCAGCTTACCCCAGGGTAGGCAGGAACTCGCCCAGACCTCTTTTAAACCCAACTACATGAACAACTTTTACTACATCCTCTGTCAATGCATTCCAGAGTTTGATTACACACTAAGAGAAAAAATATATTCTCTAATTGGTCTTAAATGTTCCCTAGTCTTTCTGCTTCTTGAAAGAGTAAACATCTGATCTATACTTATCCATTCTACTCCACTCATCCCTCACTTGGTTTGCAGCTTGTCATGCTGTGAGGGCTTGTGTGCATCAGTGATGCTGAGGGCTAAGCTATCAGTAGTTTAACTACTGGCAGGATCTCCCAAGATGGACAGGTCTCAGCTGAGGTGTCAGACTAAGACGAACCACCCACCAGGGCAGCAGCAGAATGGGACTGTGTTGGCGGCGGAGGATAACAATTCTGTGACAACGGCAACAACACTAAACTTAAAATGCACAGAAGAAAGGCCTGACAATCTACGTCCATATCTTGCCATGAAAACCCAATGGATAGTCACAACAAAACAAATTGCACTATAGTGCTGGAAGATGAGACCCCCAGGTCGGAAGGCACTCAACTGGCTACTGGAAAGGAGCTGAAGACTTTTCAGAGTAAAGCCAGCATTTATGATAGGGTTGAATCAAAGCCCTCAGGACATCTGACTGCTGATGTAGCTGTGCATGAAATGATAGTCAGAAACTGCAAAGATGTCTTACATATTGGGACATGGAACATACGAAGCATGAACCAAGGGAAGTTGGAGGTGGTCAAGAATGAAATGGAATGTCTACTACTCGATCTGTTGGGTGTCAGCGAACTGAAATGGACTGGTATCGGGCACTTTGCATCTGATAATCACATGGTCTACTATGCTGGAAATGAAAAACAAAGAAGGAATGTTGTTGCATTTATAATTAATAAGAAACTTGCAAGAACTGTAATGAAATACAATGCAATCAGTGAACGCTTAATTTCTATTTGTCTATGAGGAATGCCTATCAACACAACTATAATTCAAGTATATCCCCCAACAACAGCTGCAGAAGAGGATGAAATTGATGAGTTCTATGAACAAGTAGAAGCTGAAATTGACAGAACGTGCAAACAGGATATCCTGATGGTCATGGGTGACTGGAAAACAAAAGTTGGCAACAAAGCAGGTGGCAAAATGGTTGGAAAATATGGACTTGACAACATAAATGAAGCTGGAGAAAGACTGATAAAATTCTGCAAGATCAACAATCTATTCATCTAAAATAGCTTCTTCCAGCAACACAAGCGGTGATTGTACACATGGACTTCACCCAATGGATTGCATAAAAATCAAACTGAGTACATCTGTGGAAGTCAACGATGGAAAAGCTCTCTAACATCAACAAAAACAAAACCTGGAGCTGACTGTGGTACAGATCACCAACTACTATTATGCAAACTCAAGCTAAAGTTGAAAAAAAGCAAGCCACTCATGAATGTGGCAAAATATGACCTTGAGAATATACCACTGGAATTTAAAGACTGCCTGCAAAATTGATTTGCTGCCTTAGATACAAATGACAGAGCTCCAGAAGAGTTATGGGATGACATCAAGAAGCTTGTGTTGGAAGAAAGCAAAAATGGCCAAAATGGATGACCGAAGAAACTCTGAAAATTGCCCAGAAATGCAGAGAAGTTAAAGCCAGAGGAGAAAGAGAGGCAATCACAAAATTCAACAGAGATTTCCAATGTGCAACAAGACAAGACAAGGAGAAGTACTATAATGATGCATGCAAGGAAATAGAAGCAGAAACTATTAGAGGAAGAACAAGATCAGCTTTCCTAAAGCTACGAGAGTTAAAGAAAAATTCCATCCTCGAACTGGAATGTTACAAGTTCAAGGATCTATGTTGATGCCGAGATGATCAAGAAAAGGTGGATATACAGAGGTTTTATATGATAAAGATCAAATGGACCAATAGCTGTTTCAACCTGTACCTTATGATCCGGAACCATTGGTGATGAAAGAAGAAGTCGAAGCAGCATTGAAAGCCTTATCAAAGAACAAAGCACCAGGCATTGATGGCATTTCCATAGAGGTATTACAGCAATCTGATGCAGCTGTTACCATATTTACAAGGTCTACCAGGAAATTTGGAAGACAACATCATAGCCATCTCACTGGAAAAGATCTGTGTTTATACCAATATTAAAGAAAGGTGATCTGACTGACTGTGGAAATTATTGCACAATTGCTCTGATCCCACATGCCAGCAAGATTCTACTGAAGATTATTCAACAGAGACTACAACCATACCTGGAACGAGAACTACCTGAAGCACAAGCAAGGTTCAGGAAAGGGTGAGAAGTGAGAGACATCATCACAGATGTGAGATAGATCCTTGAGAAGGCTTTTGACTGTGTAAACCATAAGAAACTCTGGGCCACATTAAGAAGCAACAGTTCAAATGGAACAAGGAAAAACAGAAAGGTTTAAAATCAGAAAAAGCATACAACAAGGCTGCAAACTTTCCCCCTATCTGTTTAATTAATATGCAGAACATATCATCAGAGAAGCAGGATTGTGTGAAGACAACAGAAGTGTGAAGATTGGTGGAAGACTCAACAACCTTCGCTATGCTGATGATACCACATTATTGGCTGAAAGTGAAGACAATCTGAAACATTTGCTTCTCAAGATCAAGGAACATAGTCTTAAAATGGGCCTGCACCTTAATGTAAAGAACACAAAGATCATGACAACTGGCAAAATCAATAAGTTCATCGTTGATGGAGAAGAAATTGAAATTGTGAACAACTTTAACCTATCAATAAAGAAGCAACAAGCAGTCAAGAAATCCGACAATGTGTTGCTTTTGTCAGAATGGTTATGAAGGACCTAGACAAGATTTTCAAGAGCAGAGATTTCTCTCTCCATACAAAGACTTGACTTGTTCAAGTCATGGCATTTTTATTAACATCATATGAATGTGAAAATTGGACAGTGAAAAAGATAGACAGGAAGAAAATTGATGCCTTTGAATTATGGTGTTGGCAATGAATGCTGTCTATACTATGGACTGCCCGAAGAACAAACCAGTCAGTACTAGAGGAGATCAAACCTAAACTTTCTTTAAAAGCTCAGATGATAAGACTTCGACTTTTATACTTTGGACACATCATGTGAAGAGAGAGATAATTAGAGAAAGATGTCATGCTTGGCAAGGTAGAAGGTCAACGCGAAAGAGGAAGGCCAGCAATGAGATTGATCGATACAATAACAGCAGGTACGGATACCAGTCTGTCAATGATGAGCAGCCTGACTGAAGACTGAACACAATTTAGGACAACTATCCAGAGGGTCGCCATGAGTCGACACTGACTCGATGGCACTTAAGAACAACAACTCTACTCATTATTTTATAGACCTCTATCATATCTCCCCTCAACTGTCTGTTTTCCAAGCTGAAGAGACCTAACCTTTTAAGCCTTTCCTCGTAGGGGTATCTTTCCATCCCCTTTATGATTCTGGCTGCTCTTCTCTGTACCATATCTAATTCCACTATATTCTTCCTGGAGGAAAGGTCCATAAACCTTTATTAAAAGGGACCCGGGATATCACTGCTTGACCCAATACAAGCATTCTGGAACCTGTGTCTTTTGGGGAAACTGCTAGGTACTTGTGAACTGGATTGGCCACTGTTGGAAACAGGATACTGGGCTTTATGGACCTTGGTCTGACCCAGTATGGCATATCTTATGTTCTTATATAATGACCAGAATTGCACACAATAATCAAGGTGTGGTCGCACCATTGAGCGATACAGAGGCATTATAATATTTTGGTTTTATTCTCCATTTATTTCCTTATGATTCGTAGCATTCTATTTGCTTTCTTGGCCACTGCTGCACACTGGACAGAGGGTTTCAATGTATTATCCATGAAGATTCCCGATGTGGAACCTTGCATCTTGTAACTGTAGTTTGGGTTCTGCTTCCCTAAGGGGGTCATTTCAGAACACAAATAAAGGGTTTGGATGTGCGGCGTAGACATTTTTCTGAAACCCCTGTGGTCCTGTACATATAGGGTGCTAGTACGAAGATCTCAGAACGTGGGTGGGAGGGTGCAGAATTGGGGGCGTGACCAGCATTGGAGACATATCAAGCCTATACAGGAGAGGCCTGAGTACGTCTTCAGTGTTTTCCACAGATTTCCATGCTATTCCTGTAGAAACATGGAATAAAGGCAGGACTTAGAAAAATTCTGCTATTCTCAAAGCATCCCATATTGAAGAATGGTTGTGACAAATATGCTTTGAACTGTTGTGTCTGCATTCTGGAGGGAACCAAGATGCAGGTGTAAATAAAAGAAAGCAGAGGTGAGGGAAGGTTGTAAGGTATAGAAACCATATTAAACACTTTGACAGAAACATTGAGAGGAGAAAGTGTGTTTCTTCTGGCTATGCTGACGTTCGCTGTTTGTGCCAATTCTAGGGTTCTATGTCCTATGTTCTGGAAAATGGGACCGATGATGTAGGGCTAGCATGTGACTGAGCATGGAAAAGATTCATGTTGGAGTGGGAAAAGCAGGTCAGATTTGCAGTCCTGGGATGCCATGCTATTATGTTATACCAGCTGTTTATAGGTGCAGGGAATCGTTTTGGCGGAAGTATGTTTAATGTGAGTGCAAATGAGACCATGTTTTTGTTTGGTGTGAGGGTTGCATGGGAGGATCTGGGTGCTCTGCCACAATTCTTGGGGGGGGGGGGGGAGGTGGGGACAAGAATGCATGGCCAGTACCTGGATCGTAGGGATGACCGCTGCATCACCAGGGGCCAGTGTGAGATAGGGTCAGAAAACTCAGCAAATGTTCTCTGTAACAAAATATGAATACCTATCCCTGTCATGAGTAAGGGACCAGTAAAACAAAATGCCAAAAAGGAGGTCAAAACATCAACATGCTCTAAAGTAAAGTGCTCCCTTCTTTCAGGCATCAGCTATGAAATATGTTGCTTATGCGTAAAAGGAGGGATCAGTGAGAGGAGCAGCTTAGGAGATGCACATTTTAATAGGGGAGGTGGAGGTGGGTGGCATCGTGGATTTTCATCTTTTCAGAATATCATGAGGGCGGGGACATCCAAGCCATTTAATACATCTCCATTTCTGGATACGGGGGTCCATCCATACCAGAATTGGGTTTAAAATGTCCCTGTCTCTGATTTGGATGTGCCCGCAGCCCAGACGTGAATGCTATGGAATCAGCTTCTAAGAGCATAACTTTGCACTTTTCCATTTGGAAGCCCAGTCTCCCAATTTGCAATTTTTGACAATCCTCTTGTATTTTAACAGCTTTGAATAATTTTGTATCATCTGCAAATTTTATCACCTCACTCATTCCCATTTCCAGGTCATTTATGAATATGTTAAAAAGCAGCGGACCCAGCACAGATCCCTGGGGTACTCCACTATTCACCTTTCTCCATTGGGAAAATTGGCCATTTAGCCCTACCCTCTCCTTTCTGTCTTTTAACCAGTTCCTGATCCACAATAGTACACTGCCTCCTATCCCATGACTCTTTAATTTGCTCGAGTTTCTTATGAGCAACCTTGTCAAAGGCTTTTTGAAAATCCAGATAAATAAAGGAGAGCCAGTTGATGTGGAGCCTGACTCAGAGAGGGGGATGTCCAGATGTCCCCAAGGAAGATGGGCCAGTTTGGATACAATTCTGGACCGTGGGAACAAAATGTTCTTGCAGTGCACAGAAATGGCCTGAGGAGAGACCAGTGTGCCCCTGTCGCTTGCTGGGACGTCCTCCCTGCAGGTGCCCCTGACTCCCATGGCTTTGGCCCCCCTTTTCCTCGCTGCCCAACCTACGACTGGCCTGCTGGGGCCTGGATCGGATGATGAGGACCCCCCCACCCCCGGCCCCAGTTGCCAGATTTGTGCTGCTTATTTCACCTTTGAGGTGGAATAAGTAGCAAATCCCCTTTGACCCGGCAGGACATACAGGGCCGTGAATCAGCCCTTTATGTCCTGCCAGGCTGGCCCGCCCCAATCTGTGCAGATCCCACCCCCTCCAACCCCCCACCAGCTCTCCCCATCTTGATGCTCAGGATGTATAGGGAGAGCTGGAGGGGGAAATCAAGCTTGGGCAGCTTCTGCGGCTGCACGTCCCGCCAGGACATGTAGCCTTACAACCCATGTCCCAGAATTGGGCCCATAGCGTATCTGTTTATTGACACCTTAGGAATATAGCAGATTAGTGAGACAAGACTTTCCTTGCCTAAATCCATGTTGGCTTTTTGCCATTAAACCATGGCTATCTATATGTTCAGTAATTTTGTTCTTCATAATGGTTTCTACCATTTTGCCCAATACTGGCATCAGGATCACTGGTCTGTAGTTTCCTGGATCAGCCCTGGAACCTTTTTAAAAAATTGGCATTATATTGGCCACTCTCTGATCTTCTGGTACTATGGTTTTATGGTTTTTAGGCACTTGATATACCGCCTTTTACTATGTGTATCAGAGCGGTTTACATATATATATACTAACAGGCACTTCTTATTCCCTCGTCCACAAAGGGCTCACAATTTAAGCACACCTGAGGCAATGGAGGGTTAAGTGGCTTGCCTAAGGCCACAAGGAGTAGCCATGGGATTAGAGACCCCCAGTCCCTCCGGCCTGAGGTAGCCATTCCTCCCTCCCTCAGATGATTTTAACGATAGTTCACAGATTACTAATAGTAGATCTGCAATCTTATTTTCGAGTTCTTTCAGGTCCCTGTAGAAGCACATTCTACAATGGCCGTCCATCCCCCTGTGTGACCGGCCCGAAGCAAGGCGCCCAAAGTTTATTTATTTATTTAACAGTATTTCTATACCGCCTTATCTTACAATCAAAGCGGTATCACAGCAAACAATCAAAAGGAGTGATCGAGTTTTTTCATGCAGTGAAGGGAATGTCGTGATTGGTGTGTCTGATGTGTTGTGTGTTAGATTAGGTAGAGCTATGTACATTGTGCGCTATAATACATCGTGTGCTATAATACATTCTTCTATACATTGTGTTTTATGAAACATCGTGTGCTGTTATACATTCTTTTATATGAGGGTAAGGGGGGTAGGATGGTTGTTCTTGCTAGTTAGATCATGTGACGTGTCCATAGTGCTCTGTGAATAGCGTTGTCTTCAGCTGTTTGCGAAAGTCCTTAAGGTCCGTTGTTGATCTCAGATCGTCTGGGAGGGTGTTCCAGATTGTTGGGGCAGCCAGGGAGAGTGCTCGTTCTGTGGTGTCCTTGCGTGTTTTTCTGAAGTCTCTAGGGGTGTTAACACGGTTGGAGGTGCCTTTTCTTCTTGGGTGTGTGCTGGTGTCTGGTTGTATGAGGGTGTGAAGGCTGTTGGCTGATGTGTGTTGTTTGATCTTAAATATGTTTATGATTGTTTTGTATTTGATGCGTGAACTGATTGGGAGCCAGTGTAGGTCTTTCAGAATGGGTGTGATGTGTTCCTGTCTTGTTGATCCAGTTACTATGCGGGCTGCCGTGTTTTGTGCTAGTTGTAGTGGTTTGAGTGTTTGTTTTGCTAGTCCCAGGTAGATTGGGTTGCAGAAGTCTAGTATGGGGGTTATTAGAGCCTGGCATACTGTACGGAAGTGCTCGGTGGCGAGAAGGGGCTTGAGTCTTCTGATGATTCTCATCCTGTAGTATGCATTTTTGATTGTTTTGCTTACGTGTAGCTTGAGATTCAGTTCATTGTCCAGGGTTACTCTGAGGTACTTTACTTCCGATTTTAGTTCACATCATTTTTATTGAAAATTTTTCCAAAAGAACAAACAATACCGCTTTAAAGAACGACAACAGGTACACACAACGAACATTAAAACTAATAACCCCCCAACATATCCACCCCTTAACCCCCCCCCTTTGCCATACCCTCCCCCCCCCGCACAACATGAAAGACTCATCGCACATAACAGAGCTACCAATAGGCACACCAGACAACCACTGGCTAGCCCCCCCACCAACAGCTCCATACACAGGGCAAGGAGCTCCCGTCGAAGAGAAAAATAAAGTAAAAGATATAGGAAGAGAGAAGAAGAAAGGACAGAAGTCTCCCCGGAAGGGAACCTACATATAGCTGGTTCAAAGTACATCAGGGCAACACTGGGACACCACTGCAGGAGTGGCTACATCATCATCACGGCAGGAAGCTTCCCACAACAGGACGGGTATCCCATTCCCATGACCTCACCCACCAACATTGAGCACCACTCCCCGCTCCTTTGCGGACAGCTGAGAGATCACAGGAGACCACAATTCCCAAAACTCTTCCCAAGTCCTACCTCCCTTCTGTTGTGCAGTCATCTTTTCCATAATCATCAAATCAAACATAGATTGTTCCCACATCCCCAAAAAGGGGGGTGAGGAAGATATCCAGCGACTTAGCAATGCTCGCTTAACCAGTAAAAAGCCACGCTCAAATAGCGCTCTACGCCGATACGGCAAGTGAGCAAAACCTAAAGCCCAATTATGGAAAAGACACACCTCCCTCTGTATGGCACACTCTGACCCTGTCCACCGCTGTAATTGAGCGCAGACTCGCACCCATAAGTCGCGTACCTTCGGGCAACCCCAAAATTTATGGAGCAAGGTCCCGACTGCTCGATCACACCACCCGCATAAAGCAGTAGGTCGTACTCAAGCCTGCGAAGCCCATTGATCGCTAGCATATGCTCTCCACAGGAACTTATACTGCATTTCTTGGAGATAGACCCACCTCGATCCCTTCGAGATCCCCTCAAATGCTACACGCAATATATCCGCCGTCATCTCATCTACTCCATCACCTCGCCACCTACGTGCAAGTTCAATCAGGAACAGATCTCCTCCGGAGGGCCGGAGCAACTGTCGACCAATCTCCTCCCCCGGCACTCGCTCCGCTAATTTCCCCAAAACGAAACGAGGAGCGCTAGTGGACATCCACCCCTCAACTCGTATATTTATTGAGGTTAAGTAATGTCGCACCTGCAGGTAACCATAAAAATCCTGGGTGCGAATGTCATAGCGCTGTTGTATCTGCTGGAAACTGTCTAGGACACCAGCCACCCCCGTATACAAATCGCCGAGACATACCAGTCCCTTGTCCGCCCAGTTACAAAAGATAGTACGCTGAGAAAAGCCTGGTCTAAAGTCCGGGTTACCCACCAAGGGCATCAGCGGAGACATTCGCCTATCCCAGTCAAATCTCTGGCAGAGTACCCGCCAGGCAGTGCGTAGGGCCTCAAGATATTTCCTCCACCACCCCCTCCGAGACACCGGGGGCAATTGTTCAACATGTAAAAGATAGAGTATATGATAAGGGGTGAAGGCCGCTTTCAACTGTCGAGTCAGAGCCCCCCCCTCCGAGCCTTCCAGGATCTCCCATATGTGGCGGGTTAGATACCGAAGATTGTAATTGCGTAGAGAAGGCAGCTCCAAACCGCCTTCCTCTCGTCTACCCTGCAAGGCCCGCAAAGGAATACGCGCCCGTCGACCCCCCCATAAAAACGCTCGAAGGCAGTGCTCCAGGCGCCTCCAATCCCCATCGAGAATCCAGATCGGGAGCATGCGAAGAACATAAATCCACCTAGGAAATTCTACCATTGTAAACAGCGCAATCCGCCCTCTCAGTGACAATGGGAGACCCCGCCAGCTCAGCAAAGTCTTCTGGCTTTTAGCAAGTAAACTGGGCACATTAACACGATATAAATCCTCTGGCCGATCCGGCAACTGCACACCCAGATACGTAATCTGCCCGTCCGCCCATACCAATGGAAATTCCCCTGCCCAGCTAGGTCGTACTCTACCCCCAACATCCAAAACCACCGACTTTGTAGTGTTAATTTTTAGGCCCGAAAATCGTCCATACGCCCGTATCAAGGTTAGGGCATGAGGCAGTGACAAGAGCGGAGTAGTGAGGCAGAGCAACATGTCATCAGCAAATGCACAGACTTTCAGTTCTTCTCCACCCATTTGAATCCCTATAATTTTGGAGTTGGTCTGCAGGGCCTGCAGCAGCGGCTCCAAAGCCAGCACAAATAGGAGTGGGGAGAGGGGGCAGCCTTGTCGAGTTCCTCTCGTCAATTCAAAAGGATCCGAGAAGACCCCATTAGAGCCCACTCGAGCCATGGGTTGCGCATACAATGTCCGAATCCATCGCATGATATCCCCGTGAAAACCAAAGGCCTCCAAGGCGACCCAGAGATAGCGCCATGCCACTCTGTCAAAAGCCTTCTCGGCATCTAGGCTAACTAGCAGGAGCTCTTCAGCGTGCTGCAAACAGTGATCCATACCCAAAGAAGTCTAGTAATATTCCAAGATGCCTCCCGGCCCTGCACAAAACCTACTTGTCTCTCATTAATCAGAGACGGTAAAACGGGAGTGAGCCGATTCGCCAGTACTGAAGCCAGCAACTTTAAGTCACAGTTTATGAGAGAAATCGGCCGGTACGAGGCGGGGTCCATCGGATCTTTCCCCGGTTTGGGGATCACAGTAATGTCCGCACACCTCATGTCGCGCGGAAATATCCCAGCATCACGCGCCGCCTCAAACATCACCACCATAGAAGGAGCCAAATTTGGCGCCAGTATTTTGTAATATTCCATGCTAAAACCATCAGGACCCGGAGCCTTATGAGACTTACCCCGCTTAATACCAGCCAGAATCTCTGCCACCGACAGCGGGGCATTCAATTGTTCTAAGATTCCCGCCGAAAGGCGCGGCAGCTCTAATTTCTGCAGGAAGGCCACCGCCTGGGCGTAGTCTCTCTCCTCTTCACTGTAGAGTTGCATATAAAAGGTGCGGAAATCTTGGCTATGGCCTCCGACCGATGTTGTACATTGCCAGCCTCATCTCGCAGCACCGGGATAAAGCGAGTTCCCCCGGAAGTCCGAATGAGCTTTGCTAACAATCTCCCAGAGCGATTACCAAAAACATGCAGACGATGCTTATAATGCTGTATCGAAAGCGTCGCTCTTCTCTGGAGCAATGCATTCAGAACTGCCTGCGAGCGGGTGTATTCCCTCTGGACAGCACTATCCCTATGCCCCCCCAACTTACCCTGCAACACTCGTAAGTCACGTTCCAATTGCAACACACTACGGTCTAAATGCCTGCGTCGACGAGCAGTATAGGAAATAATCGCTCCTCGCAGCACAGCCTTACTAGCCTCCCAAAACAATATCGGAGAACACTGCGGAGTGTCGTTGAAGGAGACATATTCTTCCCACTGTTTTGTCAAATAGTCCCGAAAATCCTCGTCTTCCCATAGGTAGACAGGAAATCGCCATCCTGCTCTAGTCGGCCCTGCACAGTCCCAAGTTATCCAGACCATCCCATGGTCCGAAATCACAATCGGCTCTATCTCAGCCTGTAAGACACGCGTAACTCCCTTCTCACTTACCAATATAGAGTCTATGCGGGACCAGGTTAGGTGCGCTCTCGACTGGTGTGTGTATGTGCGGTCACCCGGGTGCAGCATGCGCCATACATCCACTAAATCACCCTGCCTACAAAGATAGCTAATTCCCCTACGCGACCAGGCACCCTTCTCTCGATGATGGGACTTATCAAATCTCGGGTCATGTGGACAATTAAAGTCTCCTGCCACAATGACGTGAGCCCGCCCAGCACCTTTCAGCAATCCCAATAAATGTGTAAAGAAAGCATGTTCATAAACATTTGGAGCATATACATTTAATATCCAAAGCGGTTCAGCATAAAGCTTGCCCTGCAGCAAGAGATATCTGCCATGAGGATCTGCCTGTGTTGTGTGTACTTCAAAGGGCACCCCTCGCCGCACTAATACCGCCACTCCTGCCTTTTTTGTGCCGGAATCAGCACCATAGGAAACCTCTACCCAATCGCGCCTCAATTTCTGGTGTTCCCTGGCGCTCAAATGGGTCTCTTGCAGCAGGGCAATATGCGTTCCCTTTCGCTTCAACCCCTGTAGAATCTTAGTACGTTTTATCTGGGAGCCAATGCCTCCGACATTCCAAGACACTATCTTTATCTCAGGCATAGTCCCAGCTCCAGCCAAGCCAGTAGACCAAACAGCCATAGATCCACCTAGAGATGCCCAGCCTCATCTCCAGGTGCATTACCCCAAGGCCCCCAATGTACCACCTTCCATGTTGTGTGCCCCTTCCCCAAACTGTAACCCCCCTCCAAATGAAAACTCTCCCCTGTTCTCCCTCCCGTATCTTCACCCCCTGCCGTCTCCCGCCCACCCCCAATCGCTCCCCTCTTGCCCCCCCTACAACCCCCTCCTCGCTCCCCTCCGCCCCCCTCTCCAACTCTCCTCGGCCCCACCCCCCTCCCTACCCAGAAACAGTATTCCTATCCCCCCCCTCCCCCCATCTACCTTAGAAAACTCTACCATAGCCCTCAAAGGGAGATAATCACAATCCACACTTCTGGACCGTCTCCCTTCAATTCCATCCCATACAGAGAGCCCGGGTGGGAAGCAACTAGGTAATGCATCCCATCAAGGAATGAGCCATCATGCTTAGTACGTATAACTCAACATGGTTAGACTATCAGGGTACAGAGGTCGTTAACCAGTACTTACACAGCCACCACCAGTGTAGAAGATATTCTACCCACACAGCAATGCCCCATTGGCAGCCCCTATCACACCAGACACTCTCATCCAGTCTAGGTGACACGAGGCCTGCCCAACCAGAACTCAGTCAATCAGGTCCATACAACCCAATCAAGAAGCAGGATCTATTCCATTCTCCGACCTAGTGCTCAGCACTGCGTCCAGAAAGGTCTTTGCTGCCGAAATCCGATCAAAGATATGGGTCTTCCCCTCATGGAACACACGCAGAACAGCAGGATACACAAGGGCAAAGTGAATGCCTGCTCTCACTAGTTGACCACAGAGAGGGGAAAACTCCTTTCGTTTAGCCGCTAAAGCGGCAGAGTAGTCCTGAAACATCAGAACCACTTTATTGTCCAGTTGTAGGGAGCGCCTCTTACGGTACGCCTGAAGCAGGGCCATTTTGTGCTGGAAGTTCATTAACCTGGCTAACACCGGCCTCGGTCTCTCATCCGGGCCCCGCTTCGGTCCCAGGCGGTGCGCTCGCTCCACTGTGACGCGGCCAATCAAGTCTTCTAAGCCCAGTTCTTTCGGCAGCCACGATTCAAAGAGACCGGCGAGTTGTTGGTCAGACCAGGTCTCTGGTACCCCCACCAGCCGTAAGTTGTTGCGGCGCGATCGATTTTCAAGATCGTCCGTTTTCTCAAGTAGCGCTGCGATTTCCTTCTGGTGGCGAACTAGAAGGGTATCATGCTTCTCCTCACCCTCTTCCAACGCTGTGATGCGGTGCTCAGCTTCCTCTACCCTCCTGGTGAGCTCGCCATAGGTCTCTGCCATCGCATCTAGTTTTTGCAAAATGGAATCGAATTGGGGTGTCAGCAGCTTAGCCACTTCTTGTGCGAGGTCGTCGGCTCCCGATTCGCCGGTTCCTGAGCCCGGAGACGATCCTGGGGAGCCCAGACTCGTTCCAGACCGCGTGGCCGACGCCATCTTAGAGTCCCGGGGCCCGGGCACTTTGTCCTTCTCCCGTTTCGTTGTCGACCGCATGAGTGCACAGCACCTCTCGCACACTATCAAGGCTCTTTTACCCACAAAGGGCCTCCGGGGTACTGCTCCCACGATATTCGTTCACCCCCACTCTCAATTATTGCTGTTTTCTTGCCGCTTTTAGGGAAACGGTCCAGGAGCGCACTGAGGACACGTCCTCACTCGCTCATGTGCTCACGTGATCTCCTAAGTACGGTGTTATTCCTGCTCTCAGGCAGGTTCTGTAACCCCGGAGGTGGTGGATAAGGAACAACCTTACTTCCGATTTTATTGGTATGGTTGTGTTTTGTACCTTGATGTCGGGTGGGTGGATGAAGTCTGGGTTACGAGTGATAATTAGTGCCTCAGTCTTGCTGTAGTTGATTGCGAGGTTGTTGTTTTGACACCATCTTGTCATTTGTGCGAGGCAGTTTGTTATTTTGGAGTAGTCCGGGTTGTCGACTGTGATAGGTGTGTATATCATGATATCATCTGCATAGATTGTATATTGAATGTTGTTCTTTTTCAGGATATCGCATATTGGCTGGATATAGATGTTGAATAGTAGGGCTGAGAGGGCCGATCCTTGTGGTACTCCTTGTAGAACTTTTATGGGTCGAGAGGTGTTGTGGCCTACCTTGACCTGTATCTGCCTGTCGGTTAGGTATGAGTGGAACCATTTTAAGGTGGGACCGTGTAGCCCAATGTTTTGTAGTCTTTCCAGGAGAGTTTTGTGGTTTACTGTGTCGAATGCTGATGAGATGTCGATGAAAATCGTTATGATTCCATTATTGGTGTTGTCTATGATTCGGAGAATGCTGTCGAAGAGGTAAATCAGTAATGTTTCGACTCCGTGGTTGGGGTGAAAGCCGTGTTGGTTAAGATAAACCCGATTCTGATCCCGTGGGGGCTAGACATGCCTGTGTGATCAGAATCAGGTCTAAGGCCTGAACGTGCAGGCTGGGCCCCGATTCTGGTTGACCTGCAGCATAGCAGATCACCGGCTATCTCAGTCAGTCTCTTGAATGGAGCCACGATGCCACGGTGTCCTGTCGCCGTGGCACCATTGCTCCATTCAGCAACCGCAAATGCTGGCCGCCACTGACCATCTTCTTTCCCCATTGTCAGACCTTCGATCCAGTCTCCCATGGCCAGGGTCTGGCTGCAGAGCTTCTCCTGTACCCCCTACCTATTTACCATGGCACCACGGCATGATCCCCTGACATTCAGGGAGACTTATTTCACCTCTGAGGTGGAATAAGTCCCCTGTCCATGTTCACAGTCCTGGACATACAGGGCCAACATCAGCCACACCCTCTCCCAACCCCATCTAAGCCTCCCCGTATGAACGAGCTATTCATACGGGAATAGCGGGGATAGACGTCCAATCTGGACATCCATCCCTGCTATTCGTGCCACTCAGTGACCCCCGGGATGTATACCATCCAGTCCAGGTGATTTGCTACTGCTTATCAAATTGCTGTATTACATCTTCCTAGTTTATTGTGATTTATTTTAATTCCTCCAATACATCACCTTTAAATATCATTTCTGGCATACGTAACTTCCCTATGTCTTCTTCAGTAAAGACCAAAGCAAAGAATTCATTCAGTTTCTCCACCATGGCTTTGTCCTCCCTTGCTGCTCTTTTTACCTCTCTAGGATCTAATGGTCTAACTGACTTTCTCACAGATGTTTGCTATGAATGTACTTGAAATTGTTTTATTGTGAGTTTTTTCTTTCACAGCAAGCTTTTTTTCAAATTCTCTCTTTGTCTGCCTTATCAATGTCTTGTGTTTAATTTGTCAGTGCTTATGTTGTTTCCATTTTCCATAAGATGCTTTTTTGGCTAAAACAGCCTCTCTGACCTTACCTTTAAACCATGCCGGCAATCATTTGGCCCTCCTTCCACCTTTCTTAAAGCATGAAATACATCTGGTCTGGTCTTTCCAGATAATATTTTTAAACATCCAGGCTGAATGGCATAAATTCCATCCAAGCAGCCCCCCGCAATATTGTGGGGCCCGGGCAGAAAGGGGGCCCATTCAGCAGTGGCAGAAGTAGCACAACAAACTTTCTTTATCCTGTTTGCCTCTTGTAGGTCTGCTGCAGGCCTGATATCGTGAGACTTCAGCCCAGTGAGGAACAGCTAACAGCCACACCATGAGACTTCAGCCCGGCAGGAAACAGCCGCTGGGCCCTCACTGAACTTACAAGGGTGGAGTCAATGTAGCAAACACAGTTAAGTAAGTTTGCCACCAAGGCTGCTGCCGCATGTGGGGTTGCTGCATGAAGGGGGACTGCATGAGGAGCTGCACAACTGCCACTGTGAAAATGGGGGCCCTCAGCAAAGTTTAGGATTAACGGAATCACAATCTGAGGCAATATCTGAGCTCCTCTCTGAAGGGGCTAGTTACTAAGGTGCACTTTAAATCACAGTAATGTGTTATTTTAGTGCAGGTCCCGTGTTATTCAATGAGACCTACTTACTAATAACACATGTGTATAATGAATCAATGTATGTTAACATTAGCGCACCTTAATAACTAGCCCCCTGAATCTTTTCTAGATCCAAGCCTTTTGGCCAGAATACTTCATCACAGATACAGAGTAGGTACTCCACAAGACTTCACAGTGGACAAAGAGTGAGAGGTATACGTGGAATAGACAAAATTTCTGATTGGACGGGAGCTACCATCTGTACCTGTCCACCTAGCATATATGAGCTACAATGTCACATGATATGCAACCCAAAGAGTTTGGAAGAATAAGGAGTAGGTCCAGAAGTCACTTTCCTATCAAAAGCAGTTTTATCTGATAGAAAACAGTCTTAGGGTTCAAGTTTTCAAGAACCTAATGGGGTTGGATAAGTTAGAGAGTGCCTTTATGATTATCAAAATTATTTAGGCGTATAGCAACAAACTGGAAAATGAAAATAGAGAAAATTATGACAGATAAAAGACCATGTGGCTTGTCTAGTCTGCTGATCCATAAGATCTACAATCCTTTCCTCTCCCCCAGAGATCTTCTGTATTTGTCCCATTTTGTTTGAATTCGGATACAGTTCTCATCTCTACCACCTCCACTGGGAGACTTTTCCATGCATCTATCACTCTTTTCATAAAGAAATATTTCCTCAGATTACACCCGAGTCTATCCCCTTTCACCTTCATCTTATGACCCCTCATTCCAGAGCTTCCTTTCAAATGAAAAGAGGGCCACCTCCTGTGCATTTGTTCCACAGAGGTATTCAAATTTGTCACCCCTCTCCCTTCTTTCCTCCAAAGTATACATATTGAGGTCTTTATGCCTGTCCCCATATGCATTATGATGAAGCCCGCTGACCATTTTGCTAGCCACCCTCTGCACTGACTCCATCCTGTCTATATCCTTTTGAAGATGTGATCTCCAGAAATGTGCCTGGTACTCCAAATGAGGTCTCACTAGAGACATGCACAAAGGCACTATCACCTCCTTCTTCCTGCTGGCCATTCCTCTCCCTATGCACACAAGCATCCTTCTGGCTTTTGTCATCACCTTTTCTACCTTTTTTTTCTGCTTTAAGATCATTTCATTCCCAATACGGTATCACTCCCTTGTTTTTTTGCAGCCCAAATGCATTATTATGCATTTTTTAGCATTAGTTATCTGCATTAGTTTTCACTGATAAGAAGTGAGGCAAATTCCATCAAACACTTGGGGGCCCTTTTACTAAACACCGCTGACAGTTAATGTACGTTTTAGCGAGCAGTAACTCGCTGTGGTGAACCCTAACATGCTCGGGTAATGCCAACTACCGACTGTTGAATGGCACGCTACCTGGCCCTGGCACACTAATGTGGACAGTAGGCAGTTTGAGGCAAAGCGTGGGTGTGCTGAACACATTAGCATGTAAGTGAAGTTAACATGTCACTTAGCAAGGGTTCACTAAACTTCACCTCTGTGGGTACCGTTAGGTGCACACACATTACTGTGCCGCTCATAATGGTACCCAGTCATGCATTAGCTGCTTGGAACATCTTAGTCACTTCCTCAACAGCTAACGTGAAAGCTTGGCACTAAGCGCGCATTGGCAATGCTCATTAAATGTGAAACCTTAGCAGTATTTAGTAAAAGGGCTTCTAGGTCTTTTGTTCCTCTGACTTTCTATGCCATTATGAAATAAATTCAGAACCAAATGATTTCTATAAATATATAAAGGGAAGCAAGCAGATTTGAGAAAATACTACAGTTTTCTATTGTATTTATTTTCCACAGCTTGTTATAAGAACATAAGATATGCCATACTGGGTCAGACCAAGGTCTATCAAGCCCAGTATCCTGCTTCCAACAGTGGCCAATCTAGGTCATATGTACCTAGCAGTTTCCCCAAAAGACACAGGTTCCACAATCCCTGTACTGGGTCAAGCAGTGATATCCTGGGTCCCTTTAAATAATGGTTTATGGACCTTTCCTCCAGGAACCTCTGCAAACCTTTTTTAAACCCAGCTACACTAACAGTCTTTACTACATCCTCTGGTAACAAATTCCAGAGTTTGATTACACGTTGAGTGAAAAAATATTTTCTTTTATTAGTCTTAAATAGTTTACCTTGTAGCTTCATTGCATGTCCCCTAGTCTTTCTATATTCTGATAAGGTAAACAATCGATCTACGTTTACCCGTTCCTCTCCGTTCATTAATTTATAGACTTCTATCATATCTCCCCTCAGCCGTCTCTTTTCCAGGTTAAAGAGCCCTAACCTTTTTAGCCTTTCTTCATAGGAGTATCCTTCCATCCCCTTTACCATTTTGGTGCCTCTTCTCTAAACCTTTTCTAATAACGCTATATCCTTTTTAAGATACGGCAACCAGAATTGCACACAATATTCATGGAATGATATACAGGCATTATAATATCTTTTGTTTTATTTTCCATTCCTTTCCTTATGATACCTAGCATTCTATTTGCTCTCTTGGCCGCCGCTGCACACTGGGCCGAGAGTTTTAACATGTTAACCACAATGACGCCTAAATCTTTTTCCTAGGTGATGGTTCCTAATGTGAAACCTTGCATCGTGTAACCATAGTGTGGGTTGTTCTTCCCTAGGTGCATAACTTTGCACTTGTCCACATTAAATTTCATCTGCCATTTTGATGCCCAGTCTTCCAATTTATCAAGATCCTCTTGCAATTTTCCACAATCCTCTTGGGTTTTAACAACTTTAAATAGTTTTGTGTCATCTGCAAATTTGATAACCTCACTCGTTATTCCCCTTTCCAGGTCATTTATGAATATGTCAAAAAGCAGCAGACCCAGCTCAGATCCCTGGGGTACACCACTATTCACCGTTCTCCATTGGGAAAATTGGCCATTTAGCCCTACCCTCTGCTTTCTATCTTTTAATCAGTTCCTGATCCACAATAGTACACTGCCTCCTATCCCATGACTCTTTAGTTTTGCCAAAAGTCTCTGATGAGGGACCTTGTCAAAGGCTTTCTGAAAGTCCAGATACACTATATCAACAGACTCACCTTTGTCCATCCCTTCAAAAAAACATAACAGTTTAGTAAGTCAAGATCTTCCTTGTCTAAAGCCATGTTGGCTGTCTCCCATTAGGTCATGACTATCTACATGCTGAGTAATTTTATTCTTTATGATGGTTTCTACCATTTTTCCCAGTACTGACATCAGGCTCACCGGTCTGTAGTTTCCCGGATCACCCTGGAACCCTTTTTAAAAATTGGCGTTACATTGGCGATCCTCCAATCTTCAGGTATTACAGATGATTTTAATGAAAATTCACAGATTACTAATAGCAGGTCTTCAATCTCATATTTCAGTTCTTTCAATGCCCTTGGATGTATACCATCTGGCCCAGGTGATTTGCTACCCTTCAGTTTATCTAATAGTTGTAATACATCTTCCCGATGTATCGATATTTCCTTCAATTCTTCTGCACCTTTAAATACCACTTCAGTCATGGGTAACATCCCTACATCTTCCTCAGTAAAGACCGAAGCAAAGAATTCATTCAGTCTCTCCACTATCGCCTTGTCGCCTCTTAGTGCCCCTTTAACCCCTCTATCATCTAATGGACCAACTGACTCTCTCACAGATTTTTTGCTACGAATGTACTTGAAAAAGTCTTTATTTCGTGTTTTTGCTTCCGCAGCAAGCTTCTTCTCAAATTTTCCGTTTGCCTGCCTTATCAATGCCTTGCATGTGACTTGCCAGTGCTTGTGCTGTTTCCAGGTCTCGTCATAATCATAATACATCAGTAAAGTGCCATTGACCAACCTCCCTCCTTAAGTCAGATTAAACATCATGGTTCAGAAGTGACTTTCGACTGAACTGAGCTCAAATAACCTGCTGTACTTCAGACAGCTGCAGCACCTCTGTCACTGAAAAAGAACCGGCATATCTATTCATACCTGCATAGCATACAGTATTACCTCGATAATAAAAATATACAGCTCTACAGCATTATTAGATGAGTGCAGCCATGCATCCTGTCTCTCTTCTTTTTGTGACTAGATAATAATATGGTTTATGGTTTAGGCATTTGATATACCGCCCTTTACTTACGCATCAGAGCGATTTACATGTATATACTAACAGGTGCTTTTTATTCCCTTGTCCCCTAAGGGCTCACAATCTAAGCGTACCTGAGGCAATGGAGGGTTAAGTGGCTTGCCCAAGGCCACAAGGAGCAGCCATGGGACTAGAGACCTCAGTCCCTCCGGCCTGAGGTTACTTGTCCCCATGCAGGAATTGAACCCCTGGTCCTCTGGCCTGAGGTAACCTGTCCCAACCAGGTCTCTTATGCTTTTATAAATTTATTTTCATCATTCATAGTTAGTCTTCACTTTACTTTATTTATGTATAGGATTGTTTTTGATTGTGATAATAATTTTCAGATTCCTGAGTGTGTTTGCAGGTCCAGGATACTCTGTATCGTGTAATCCATGGACCTGGAAGTCAATTTTCAAAGAGACCTCCTAAAGATTTTCCACTGAAAATCTCACAGTACCTGGTGCCACGGGGATTAGCATGCACATTAACAAGTGTAAAATCCCCTCACATCCCTGAGCTGGCCCACTTCTGGCTCCATCTCTTTTGCTATGCAGGGTAACACCCGTTTGCTTGCAGGCATCCTTTTGAAAATGTCCCCCCCCCTTCCCCCCGTGAATGACTATGTGCACGGTATGGAACTGCCTTCAGAATGTTCACTTCTTCAATGTGTGTTGCAGTGACGCGGTACACATATTTTGGCTTGTTTTAACATAGACCATCTGCTCACTTATCAAATGCCCCATAGATAGGAAACAATTAGGATTTCCAGAAAGAGTTGGAAACTTTTATTTACTGAATCGTCTGATGTTTGACATTTACTATTAGATCGGATTTATCAAAACGCTTGTATTGTAAATGCAAAAAGAAAAACGTATTGACGTTTTAATATTGGCAGTATAAAAGTACTTTAAATAAATAAATATTTCCGCTCAGCCACTTGCATGACTAATGCTGTTGCAAATAGGTCCCATATCACCAGTCTTCACATTTATATATTTATTTCTAAACAAAACATTTCTTCATGAATTAAGGCTGCATAAAACAAGCACGGTGTTATTCTTTACACAGGATGGATGCAGATTTAGAAACTGAAAGTCTGACTTTTCACTAAATTAAACTAAATATGGAATGAGTACAGTTTGATTGGGCCAACCACCTATCCTGAAGGGTGGAGAGACGCTTATGAGCCAGGACACTCCTGAAGATTAGATTTAATTGCTTCACCAAAAACATGAATTTAGGGGAAGGTTTGCACCATAATACATCCAGCTATTCGTGAGTTAGGAATCTGAAAATGGGCACATTGACATGTAAATCACGAAGACGTCCCCAGAGCCATTTTAGAACACCGGGCATATGGACGTCTTCAGGGCAAGCAAGTCCATTTCGCACGAGAGTGTGGTGGAGATGCTTCTGCAGCATTCTGGAGAACACCACCTGTGCACCCAATTTCAGAAATGGCAAGAATGTCTAAAATCACCTGGAGTAACATCCATGTCTACTCCTGCTACAGGGCACAAAAGCTCTCGTTCAGCCACCAAAACACCTGGAAGGAGTAGAGGAGACGGTATTTTGATATCCCCAATACTTTTCATGCATTTGCCTTGTGCCAGCAAATACAGAGACCTCATTATGCAGCAAAATGGGCTGAAAATAGTCTAGATGCTTGGGCTATGTGTTTGGCTAGCTGCTCCAGGTTAGACATAGTTTTGTGGTGCTTAAACCAAATGTATAATCTAAATATCTAGGCGCCAAAAATCAGCACCTGGACATCTAAACTAGTGACCTGAAACACCCTAAACCTGTCCCGTCCCCTCTAAGCACACAATAGTATACAAAGAGCAGGATATTTAAATCCCGCACTATGTATACTGCTGCTGAAAATATGGAACAAGAGGCACCCAGGCCTTCAGCACAGCACTGGATATCTGGGTGACCTTTAAAAATTGACCCCTCCATGTTTTATTTACAGTGAATGCATAAAAAGGCCTATCACTGTATGCTTCCATTAGCATATTAAGTAGCAGAATTAAATTGCTAAATGCCACTAAATGTTTTTTTACAAGATTTCTGTATACATGCATGTATTGTATATTCTGTACATAACTACAGATGTGGTGCCCTGTCGGTCATTTTAAGTGACGTGATTGACCCAATGGTCTGTTAGGGAAATGCAAGGGATCAGTAATTGCAGGTATGAACAGATGTCACTATTTCTGTATATTTGAATTACCTAAAATGTACTTCTCCAAAAGCAATAAGGTCTGATTTACTAAGAAGTTTTGCCAATGCTGAATTTATTGGGAAAATGTTTAATAAAAGCAGGGGAGCCTGGTAACTATGTTATGGATTCCTGGGTCAGAGAACCTTTCCAGACTTACTTTTGCTTCTATGGAAACTACATAATTATCTGTAGGAAGATAATAAACTGGAATACTTTAGCATTAAGCAAATGAACCCAACCTACATCTGCATTACCAATTTATTCTTAGAGATAAACCATGAGCAAAGATCAGAACCACCAAAGGCCACCTACTCTTGCCGCCTTTCTGGGCAGACTAGAAGGACCATACTGGTCTTTATCTGCAGTCATATGCTATGTTACTAACACCCTCCACTCCTCTTACCAATATGCCCCAAAATCCCTGTTGAACTAAATGCGTATGTATCTCTTCTTCATCTCTGGGAGACCCCCAACTCAAGCACATTTACACCTGTCTCAGGCCACAATACTGCTGCAATCAGGAAGTTTCCATTCATTCCTATCAGAGCAATTTTGACACTCTTTAAACTGTGAAAAAAAGAAAAAACAAACAGACTTCATCTAACTCTATTCTTCTACTTTATCAGAAAACAAAGCAACCTTTCTGGAGAAGGGGGGGGGGGTTGTTGTTTTAATAAACGATGCCTATTTTTAATCTGTCAATATCAATGCAAAAGTCATTTTTATATGGTTAGTGTCGCTAACAGGAAAGAAAGCGCTTGCTTTTTAAAAGATGATTCTGAGTATCCTAAACTTTAAAGTACCCTAATCAAGATTCATAGCACCTCCCGTATATTAAATGTAAACATCTTTCTCTTTTCAATCAAATGCACTCCCTTCCTTTCTCAACTATTTTGAGTTATACTCCTTAGTCTCATTTACTTTTCTCAGAATGTAAAGACTTTGACACATATGCACCCCTCATCTTTTCTAATGCGCTGCAAACATTCATGGGCAGAAAGAGAAAGAAAAGATGCACCACAGTTAGGGGTGTTCACGAGAGGGGTTTCATTCCATTTCCTTTCAATTTGTGGAGGGGAAGGTAGTAAGAGCTGTTAGTGTAGCTGGGTTTAAAAAAAGGTTTGGACAAGTTCCTGGAGGAAAGGTCCATAAACCATTATTAAGAAGGGACCCAGGATATCAATGCTTGTCCCAGTACAAGCATTGAGGAACCTGTGTCCTTTGGGGAGACTGCTAGATACGTATGACCTAGACTGGCTACTGTGGGAAACAGGATACTGGGCTTGATGGACCTTGGTCTGACCCAGTATGGCATATCTTATGTTCTTATGTACTTTGCAGCTTGTCTTTATTTTTTTTCACTTTCATCTTTGTACAGCACCAGCTGGGCATGACTACCTGGGGATCACTCCTGCCCTGTCAATACCTATGAATGTTGTAAGATGCAGGGTGGGGAAGCCTGAGGGAGGGGGGGGGGGGGGTGGTTAAGGATATGAGGCTGGCTGCTGCTTCTTGAAAACTAAAAAAGTGGCTTAGAAGGCAAGTATCATGCAGAGGTTCCCCACATAGGATGCTCCATTCCCCAAATCTCCAACAGATGGGCACTAAGAGCAGCATTCACAGCTCCCTTGGGGAGAGAGTCGTGGGCATTGTTTAAAGACTAATATCTCATCATTGCATTCAACATGCATGATTTCAGGGTTCTGGAAGTAGCCTTGGTCAAAGACAGTCATTACACTGACAAGAGCAGGTGTGTTGGGGGAATATAAAACAGGGGAAAGCACCCCAGGCAATAGCAAATAAAGGCTCGGGGCACCAGTTCCCAGACCTGACTCCAGTGAAACCAGTTTGTAAAGGAGAGAAAGGAGAAAACTGCAGGGTTAAAAAAAAACAAACAATCAAGATTCATTCATATAAACTATTTAAAACCCTACCACACATTGCTAGTGCCATATAATACACATATACCACACACATCCTCTCATGCATGCAAACGTTACATATACTTTTCAATATTTTGTTGTATTATCAGAATTCATGGACCTTGAAATCCCAAAAGGCAATGAGCCAGGGTTATCCGTAGTAGGAGTCATGGGATTTGTTGAAATCTTTGGTATTTGTTAATTACATCCTTCACTATGCAGAAGTAAGACCACCCAAGACCATCTGTCACTAGTTCAGAAGAAGACCCAAAGGGATTCTGCAGCAGTCTTCCTGAAGCTCCTTCCTGCGCATGGGCTATCTGGGCCTTAATTCTGTGCCTCATCATTTCCCTACTCAGACAAGGACCCCTAAGGAGCTTCTGTCATATGTCCCTTGTCACCTCTCAACTTAGGTCTGGATTATAAAAAACGTCTGGTTCCGTATTCCTGGCTTTATTGCCTGATCATTTTCCTCCCAGGTAAACCTCAGACTTGGATAGACTCACTTACCTGGTTTCCACCTCATAGCTTGTGGGCCTTCATCAGATGCTCCTATTTTGACATTCCTTTATTCATGTTGGTCACATATGCTTTGAATCATACTCGAGTACCATTCATAGCACAATACTGACTAGATTGTAAGCTCTAATGGGCAGGGACTGTCTTTTACATGTCTCTATGCAGCGCCATACAAATGTTCATTGGTAGTAGTTGTAATATTAACAGGTTTCATATGAACTGAGACTGCATAATTGATATGTAAATATTTAATACCATAAAAACAGTCCAACACCTCCAGGGTCAACTACCCAAACATATATAGTTGCTGAATGCGCCCAATAAAATGCCCACCTTTCTATGAAAAACTCTTTGTAGAACCACCTTATATACTGTGAAGTTAACAAAACTAACAGTTTTACCAGAGCCAACAATCTCAGTTTCCTGAATTTTCCTATTACACATTTGTTATCTGCAGAGATTCTTTTGGCTAAGTATTTTAGAGAGATATTGCAGATCACAGATGTTATTTCTCTTTCAAAATGTTTTTATTTGCCTTCCAGGCAGCGCCAGTGAGTAGGGCCTAAGGTGGGAGAAGAGCTAGATGTCTTATCTCCAAATATTAGTCAGGATTTGACTAATTTTTTGGAAGATTCATCAGATGTAATTTCTAAGAGAGCCACTTTACTGGTGACTTTTGTAGCTTTAGATGATAAAAACAGGGTTTTGACATTCAGCAACAGTTGAATGTCTGTCCGGACGTTTCCAGGGGCACTCAGCTCCGCAGAAAACAGTTCTTATCCCTGAAATCAAGGGTGTTGGGTATTGGAGCGACTTTTTTTCTACATTTTCCGTGTAGATGTGGAATAGCCTGGCACAGAAATATGCATTCCTTTTTTGATCCATCTCAGTTGGAAATTTTTTTGTCTGGAAAGTCCATTGAGGTGGGATCTAGCAAGCAAATGGAAGTGCTAGTTTGTACTAGGAAGCCTTCCCCAATGACCTCCTAAATGTATTTTGTAGTCTTTTTTTCTTGTTAAAATGAGTTCTTTTCCCTCCATTGATGTGGGCTGCTGCTGAATAGGATTTGTTTGTCATTATATGTTGGAGTATGTAATGTGAATTTATAACAGCAATGTCCTGTATTGATTACTTTATGTTTGTATATGGTAAATTGCAGAAAAATAACAACTAATAGTCTACCCGTCTAATCCATTTTAATGGCGTGGGAAAGCAAGTTTATGAAGAACGTACTCCCAGAATAGGATTATAGTTTGAAACCCAGAGCTGTGTTGGAGATGTAGTTTGGGGAGCTAAGTACTTTTTGTATTATAAAATGGAAAAAAATGCTTTTAAAAATTAATATAAAATTATTCATTAAAATGGACCATAATGGTGAACTGTTAATTTTGTAACTTCACAGTATATAAACTGATCCTACAAAAAAAGGTTTTTCATCTATGAGGGAACATTTTATTGGGCTTGATCAGCAACCATATATGCAAATATTTAAAACATTTATTTTCAGCTCCTCTCTTCATTCAAAGCACTGCTGAAACATACTGTTTCTTTCTATTTCTTTTGGGACATACTATCAAAATCCTTATCCACTACCTCGTCAGTGGCCACTTAGGGGCTTGTTTACAAAGCCGTGGTAGCGGTTTCCGATCGTTATCGGAGCCGTGGCCCCATTGATTTCAATGGGGCCGCGGCTCCGATAACGATCAGAAACCGCTACCGCGGCTTTGTAAACAAACCCCTTAGACTACTACAACCTGCTTCTTACAGGTCTCCCAGTGAACCATCTCTCTCCATAACAATCTATTTAAAATTCAGCTGTGCAACTTATCTTCCACAAAAATCACTTGACCTACAGAACCCCTCTCCTTAAGTCATTGTATTATCTCTTTATCCACTTCTGCTTACAGTCAAGCTTCTCCTACTCCTCTATGAATGCAATCTGTAGCTCTTCATGATATATCTCTGTTCACCACTCCTATGAACCCTCATCATGAAAGATTCTTCCATCACCATATTCCTATTCTAGACCCTTAACCTTGGAAGAGTGCTTCCTGAGTTGGTGCATCATGGTATATCACAATAATGGAGTAGATCAGATTGGTGGAGGGGTTGTGCTCTACGTTAGAGAGGGCATTGAGATACATAGGATTAAAGTTTTGCAGAAAACAAAATACACTGTATAATCTCTATGGATAGAAGTTCCATGTAAAAAGCAGAAAGCAACAGCAGTGGGGATATACTACCGATTACCTGACCAGAATGAACAGATGGATGTTGAAATGTTAAAAGAAATCAGGAAAGCTAATAAAAGTTACAACACAGTAATAATGGGTGATTTCAATTACCCCAGTATTGACTGGGTCAATCTCATAGCAGAACATGCTAGAGAGACGTTTCTAGATGAAATAAATGACTGCTTCTTGGAGCAACTGGTTCATGAACTGACGAGGGGAAGCGATTTTGGACCTAGTCCTTAGTGGAACACAGAATCTTGTGCACGAGATCAGGGTTTTGGGCCACTTGGCAATAGTGAAAATAGCATGATTGCATTAGATGTACTAAAAGGAAGAAAGACGTCATGGAAATCCACAGTACTACCTTTTAACTTTCAAAAGGGAGACTATGATAAAAGGAGGAAAATAGTTAAGAAAAAACTAAAAGGAGCAGCTGCAAAAGGTTAAAAATTTACATCAAGTGTAGGCGTTAGTACTTTTAAGTATCTTGGAAGCCCAGACCAGATGTATTCCATGCTTTAAGTGGAAGGAAAGCAAAAAACTGCCAATATGTTTTAAAAACAAGGTCAGAGAGGCTATTGTTGCCAAAAAAGCATCCATCAGAAAATGGAAAAAGGAGCCCAGTGATGAAAACCAGAAACAACATAAGCATTGGCAAGTTAGATGGAAGGCATTGATAAGGCAGGCAAGAGAGACTTTGAAAAGAGGCTTGCTATGGAAGCAAAAACATATAATAAAAATGTTTTCAAGTACATTCATAGCAAAAAAACTTGTGAGAGAATCAGATGGACCATTGGATAATAAGGGGTAAAAGGGGCACTAAGGGAGGACAAGGCCATAGCAGAAAGAGTGAATGAATTCTTTGCTTCAGTCTTTACTGAAGAAGATGTAGGAGTTACCCATGCTTGAAATGGTATATAAAGGTGATGTAGCAGAAGAATTGAAAGAATCATTGATAAACTGGGAGGATGTATTATGACCATTTGATAAACTGAAGAGTAGCAAATCACCTGGACCAGATAGTATACATCCATGTGTGTTGAAAGAACTGAAATATGAGATTGCAGACCTACTCTTAGTAATCTCTGAACTATCATTAAAATCATCTGTAGTACCTGAAGATTGGCCAATGTAACGCCAATTTTTAGAAAGGGTTTCAAGGGTGATCTGGGAAACTATGGTCTGGTAAGCCTGACCTCAGTACAATACAAAAGGTAGAAACCATTATAAAGAATAAAATTACTGAACATATATATGGTCATGTTTTAATGGGAGGAAGCCAACATGGATTTAGTCAAGGAAGATCTTGTTTTATTAATCCGTTATATTTTTTGAAGGTGTGAATAAACAGGTAGATAAAGGTGAGCCAATTGATGTGGAGGCCTATTCCCATCTGGACATCCAGCCCCTTGTGTGGCTGGGAAAAATCGAGGCATACAGCGGTAGACCTAATTCTGATCCCGTGGGGATATCTAGCTCCCGCGAGATCAGCATTGAGTCTACCAGCCTGGATGTGTAGGCTGGCCCCGATTCTGAGTGGCCGCATGCCCAGCTACATACCTGGCTAAATCAGCCTGGCTCCATAATTTTTTATTTATTTTTATTTTTTATTTAGACAGTTTTGTATACCGCCTTATCCTTCAATCAAAGCGGTCACAACACAATTGGGGGATACATTTAACACATAATGGAGCCACGAACGCTGGCTGCCACCAAGATTGTTCTTTCCCCACAGCCAGACCCCCGATCTGGCCTTTCATGGCCAGGGTCTGGCTGCGGAGAACCTCCTGCATGCCTCCTGGTCTTATCTCCGCTGGCTGCCACTGCTACCCCACGACCAGGGGGACCTATTCCACCTCTGAGGCAAGCCACTTAACCCTCCATAGGCCATGTTCCCTGTAAAATAGTTATCTCCAAGTTACAATACCCTGTTCAATGTAATTTCAGTTTGTCCAATGTAAACCGCACTGATGCAGAATAGCGCGGTATATAAGAGAATGTAAATAAATAAATAAATCCCCCATCTAACTGGCCTAACCTGGACATACAGGGCCAACCTTAGAATGAGGGGGTCAGTCAGCAGTGAAGGAAATCCTACAACGCACATGTGAGCACTATACCTGGTTACAATGGCAACATTGCAGAGTATTTTAAATGATCTTGTCCATTTGACTGGAATGACGTGATAAAGGCTTTCAGTACAGTGTTGAAAAGAAAGTAGGAGATGCGATCTGACTTCCTGCTTACCTGAGAATAAAGATAGATGAGCAACTTGTCCTTTTTTTTTTAAAGTGCTGTCAAGTCAGTGCTGTTTCCTGGCAATGTATCACCGGAAGTAGATTGCCAGGCCTTTTCTTCTGAGGCAATGGAGGGTTAAGTGACTTGCCCAAGGTCACAAGAAGCACCCGTGGGAATCAAACCATTGATCTTTTGGGTACTAGGCAGTTGCTCTATACATAAAAATAGATGAGCAACTTATTCTGCTGTTTCACATTTATTTTCTAATGTATTTTATTAAGTAGAAACATCTAGATTTCAATTGCATTTCCTTTCCTGCACAGATTTCTCTTCTAGCTAGCATGCTTATCCACCATATCCAGTGCATTCTATCTAACTGTAGCAGGTAAGACACAAAAGGGTCATCAATGTGTTTCCATGAAATAGAGAAAACTAGAGAAATCACCAGATTATCTATCAATACCTATAAGATGATAAACTTGTGAACATAAGGGGATCAGGAGCACTAGCATCCATGGAATACCCAAATCTCTCCAACAAGAAATGGATTAAAATATTGTCATAAAAGGAGAAGCTTGTATTCATCTATCAAATTCTCTTTCACTCGTTACTTGCTAAGAGAGAAGTAATGTTATTAAGAATTTACTTGATAATTAACAATCAAAAATGATTGTGATAGATAAGTTAGGAGCTTCCCCATTTATGAGCGCATTCTAGTCCATTTATTATTGGTATAAACCCATCTTGCAAGCTGTTTTTAGTTGGGGAGACTACATTTACAAAAGGACACTGGAAGGAATTCAATGAAAGGCCACCAAAATGGTGCATCTTTGTACTATGAACTAGAGTACCGAGGCGTCCATCTGCCGACCAGACTTGATGTCCAGAGAGGTATGCTATCCGCCTGGTGCCAAAATCCAAGATGTTATGGAAAGTTTGCCGAGACTCATCAAGCCCACTGACTATTTCCCAATGTTTCTCATCCATGTGGGAACAAATGACACTGCCAGGTATCCCTCTGAGCATATCAAAAGTGACTTCATGGCTCTGGGACAGAGGGTGAAGCGGTTAGGTGCACAGGTGGTGTTCTCTTCAATCCTCCCTGTTGAGGGTAAAGGCCAAGGCAGAGAGGCTCGCATCCTGGAGATGAATGCATAGCTGCATGGATGGTGTCATCGAGAGTGTTTTGGTTTCCTAGACCATGGGATGCTGTTCCAAGGGTTGCAGAGCAGAGATGGCATCCATCTGTCCAAGAAAGATTGACGCGTCTTCAGTAGTAGAAAGGCTAATCTACTGAAGAGGGCTTTAAACTAGATTCATTGGGGATGGGTGAAGAAAGCCCCCAGGTAAGTGATACATTAAATACCTTTATGGAAATGGGTAACAGGGGCAACATATGGAAAGCAGTGTGTATAAATGCCTGTAGCATGGGAAATAAGATCCCTGATGTTGAAGCTTTGGTGGGAGTGGCCGACTTGGATTTAGTGGCAGTTACAGAAACATGGTTCACAGAAAACCATGCCTGGGATGAAACTATACCTGGCTATACTTTATTCAGAAAGGACAGGGTAGGAAGAAGAGGAGGAGGAGTGGCACTATATGTAAAAAATACTATTAAAGCTTTGGAATTACAGAGCTTAAAAGGGAGAGAGGAGGCATTGTGGGTTAAACTAGAAAGAGGGAGAGAGAAATCTATTTGCATTGGCGTCATATACAGACCTCCCCCATAAGAGGAAGAAGTGGACAGAGAGTTAATTGAAGACTTACACAGCATTGCTAGGAAAGGGGAAGTGCTACTGATAGGGGATTTCAATATGCCAGATGTTGATTGGCACATTCCTGCTGCAGTATCATCTAGAAGTAAGGAGATCCTGGATTCTCTACAGGGAGAACTATTCAGGCAATTGGTAACAGACCCCACACGTGAAGGGACCATACTGGACTTGGTGCTTACCAATGGTGAAAGTGTTTCTGATGTTATAGTGGGAGATCATTTTGCATCCAGTGATCACCAGATGGTGTGGTTCAGTATTAGGACTAGGGATGTTAGAATCCATTCAAAGGTGAGGGTCTTAGACTTTAGGAAGACTAACTTTGCCAAGATGGGCCAATAACTCAGGGAGTCGTTAGCGGGATGGGAACAGCTGGGTGATATAGAAAAACAGTGGACAAAACTGAAAGGGGATATTTTAAGGGCAACCAACCTTTTTGTTAAAATGGTAAATAAGGGTAAAAGGAAAAGGAGACCGCTATGGCTTTCAAAAGAAGTAGCTGAAAAGGTGAAGAAAAAGAGGGAGGCCTTCATGAAATAGAAGAGATCACAGAGAAAGGGAGGAAGACAGGCATCTATATTTGGAAAAACTTAGAGAAGCTAAAAAAGTAGTCAGGAAAGCAAAGATTCAAAAAGAGGAGGAGGAAATAGCCAGTGCAATAAAATGAGGGGATAAGACATTTTTCAGATATGTTAGTGAGAAGAGGAAGGGCAAAAGTGGTATTGTCAGACTCAAGGGTGAAGGGGAGGAATATATAGAAGCTGATGAGAATAAAGCGGAATTCCTTAACAAATATTTCTGTTCTGTGTTCACAGATGAAGAACCAGGAGCAGGATTTCAGAAAACACCCACAAATAGGAACAGAAGCGAGGGACATCTTGAACAATTTTCAGAAGACTGTGTTCGTGAGAAACTAGCTCAACTTAAAGTAGACAAAGCGATGGGACCGGATGGGATACACCCTAGAATACTGAGGGAACTTGGGGACGTTCTAGCAGCTTTATCTTTATTTCACACTTTATATACCACCCTTGCCAAAGCCTGAGAGCGGTTTACAATAAAATAAAATATGCTGCAGAAAAAGAAAAGAGCTCCATTTTGTGACAGGAAAGAGAAGAACACCCAAAAGAACTTAAGAGCAGACAGAGAACAGACAAATTAGGCGGGGGAAGGGGAAGGGAGATCGAAAGCCTGGTGGAATAGGTGTGTCTTTTGCAACACCTTGAATTGCTGGCATGAGGGTTCCAACCGGAGGGAAGAGGGTAAGGCATTCCACAATGATGGTCCAAGAAAAAAGAAGGCGGCATGATGTGTTTGTTCTAGGTGAGCTTGCGAGGGGGATGGTAAGGAACGTCGGTTTGCATGTAGTGAGCGTAATTGTCGGTAGGGGGTGTGAAGGGAAATAAGATAGGATAAGTAGAGTGGGTTGGATGTGTAAATGACCTTGTGAGTTAAAATGAGCAGCTTGTATTTGAATCTATAACGGAGCGGGAGCCAATGAAGATGCAGGAGAAGAGGTGTTTATGTTTGATGTTTATTAAAATTTGATATACCGCCCATCCAAAAAGACCAGAGCAGTTTACAATATAAAATCATATAAAAGCCGTATAAAACAAATAAAAAACAATAGCCAGAAGAGAAGAAAGGAAGTTACAATCTCAAATAAAAAAAGAGGGGGAGGTAAAGAGCACAACACAAAAGTTAAGAGAGAGAGGTCACATAAAAGGGGAGGGAAGGTCCAAGGCATGGGAGAAGAGGTGGGTTTTCAGATTACATTTAAAGGTGGGATGATGGGGCTCAAAGCCAGAGGGAGGGAGGAAGAGAGTTCCAGAGAGCAGGGGCTGTGAAAAAGAAAGCAGAGGAGCGGGTGGACTGTAGGTGGGCCAATGAAGGGGAAGGAAGAGTGAGGCGGTTGAGATGAAACGATCGGGGTGTGCGCCTAGGAGTATGAAAAGTGAGGAGGTCAGCCAAATATTGCGGGGTGTTGGTGTGGAAAGCTCGATGGACCAGCAGTTTGTAGTGGAAGCGGAAGGGTAAAGGCAACCAATGGAGACGGGAGAGAAGAGGTGAAACGTGATCATGGATAGAGGAGTGAGTGGCAATGCGGGCAGCAGTATATTGAATACGTTGAAGTCTGCGCAGTTGTGATTTAGAGAGACCAAGAAAGAGGGAATTGGCAAAGTCAACACGGGACATAACCAGGGAGAGAAGTAGTGTAGCAAGTGCAGAGGGAGTAAGAAAAGGGCGAATAGCATGAATTTGGCGCAAGAAAAAGAAGGAAGTTTTGGTGACGTGAGAGATTTGATCATGAAAAGACAGGTGTGAGTCAAAAACAAACGCCGAGGTAGCGGAAAGAGGAGACCAACGAAATAGGAGAACCTAAGAAAGAGGGAGCCAGGGAGGGAGGGGAACCACCATGGGAGAACCAGATAGCAGTGGTTTTTGTGAGATTAAGATGAAGACAGTTTTGTGACAACCAGCTAGCGACCGTGGAGAGACAGGAATTAAGTAGAGAGAGATCAGGGTGAGAAGGAGAGGTGTGGTGAAGGAGAACAATATCGTCAGCATAATAAAAGGCGCTGATCCCAGTTTGCTGAATCTGAAGGGTGAGGGGGGCTAGAAAGAGGTTAAAGAGAAGAGGGGCAAGAACAGAGCCTTGAGGAACACCACATAACAGAGGAAAGGGGTCAGAAGCAGGGATAGAAGGGGAAGAAGAGAGGACGGAGCAAGACCGTGAGGATAGAAAAGAGTGAAACCAGTGAAGTACTGTATGACAAAAACCCGCCTCTTGGAGACGGAGGAGAAGGAGAGAGTGATCAACAAGGTCAAAGGCAGCGGACAGATCAAGGACAACCGCCACCGAGATATCACCACGATCGTGAGCTACGTGAAGGGCGTTAGTGAAAGCAAGAAGTATAGTTTCCACACTGTGACCCTGACGAAAACCGGATTGACGTGGGTGGAGGAAGTTTATATCATCTAAGTGATGAGAAAGTTGGGCAAATACGAATTTTTCTAAGAGTTTAGAGACTAACGGAAGATTAGAAACCGGATGGTAGTGGGAGGGGATCATGGGATCAAGGGAGGGCTTTTTTAGAATGCGGCGAATCAGTGCATGCTTCCAGGAGTGGGGAAAGATACCCGAGGAAAAGCTGGAGTTGAGCATAGAAAGAAGAGAAGGAAGAAGTGCTAGGGATGGATCTAGTAGTCAGGTTGAGGGGATGGGATCAAGGGAGCAAAAAGTCTTATTGGAAGAGGAGACAAGCTGGTGGAGTTCAGCAGAGGTTATTAGGGAAAAAGAAGACCAGGTATGAGAGAGAGTAGAGGACGAAGGAGGAGACATGATAGGGGGGGGGGGGGGAAGGAGATAGGCGAGGGACAGGAAGGAAGGGTAGCCCTAAGGTTGAGGATCTTATCATTAAAGAATGTGGCAAGAAGTGAAGGCGGGGGAGATGGGTGGGGGGAGGGGGTAGAAGCAGAGGGGAGAAGGGAGGTAAGGGAGTGAAGTGTATTATAAAGATGCCGGGTCTGATTGGGAGCATTTGAGATGGCATTGGAGAAGTAATCTCTTTTAGCCGCGTGTATCTGAGAACGGTAATTGGAGTGATGGGCCTTAAATGATGAGAGAGTGGATGGAGAGGGAGCCTTGCGCCACAATCGTTCGGCTCTCTGGAGCTGAGAACGGAGCAGTCTGAGGCCAGGATGATACCAAGGCTGTGAAGGGTGATGCTTTGGAAAATGGGGCTGGAGGGGGGCCACAACGTCGAGTGTATCAGAGAGAGTGGAAAACCAGAGGGAAGCTTGGGAATCAGGGGAGAGGGAAGGGAAATCAAGAGGAAAAAGGAGGGACGCAGAGGGAAATTGCTGTATGGTAGAAGGGGTGATGCAGTGAGAGAGACGCTGGGAAGGGGGGGGGGTACTGGTGTGGATGGCTGAGGAGGACCAAAGAGGGAGCAGAGAAGACAAAGTGGAAAGATGAAGGGATGAAGAAGGGAGGGTAAGGAGGAGGTCAAGGGTATGACCAGCTGTGTGAGTAGGGAAGGAGACATGTTGGAAAAGAGAAAGGTCATCTATAAGAGAGAGGAAGACATGATCCCTAGAGGATGCAGGAGAGTCAAGATGCAGATTAAAATCACCGGCAATAAGGAGCTGGGGGAAGGCAATAGTTAGGTCAGAAATAGTAAGAATTAAGGAATCCCAGAGATCAGACCGCAAGGCGGGCGGAGAGTAGACAAGGAGAATGTGTAGTGGGGAAGGAAAGTGGAGGTGGAGGAGTAAAGCCTCAGGGTAGTGAAGCAAAGAGGAGGAGACTTGTGTAAAGGAGAGAGCAGGGTGCAGAATGGCGGCCACCCCGCCACCAGAGCGGCCAGAACGTGAAACGGAGACCGCTGAATAACCAGGAGGGAGAGAGCGGGCAAGGAGAGCGGCTTCCCCTTCTTTCAGCCAAGTTTCCGTGAGAAGAAGGAGATCCAGGGAGTTTTGGACAATAAGGTCCTGAACAAGGAGAGTTTTAGTCCTAAGTGATCTGCAGTTAAGAAGCCCCATCAGAAGAGGGGGTGAGGGGTGAGAAAGGGGAGAGGCCTGAGAGGTAGCAGTAGTGATGCGGCAGGGAAGGAGATGACTCGGACAACGAGAGTGCTGCGGTACAGGGAAGGCCGGACGACGTCCCCAAAAAACAGGTATGGGGGCCATCAAAAAGGGAGGAGGGGGGGGGAGACGAGGGAAATTATAGGGGTAGGAGGGGAAAGGAGGCCCACTGAAGGCAGGGAAAATGTCGTCTCAAAGGATCGTGGGGACGAGTAAACCGTAGGAGACGGTGGATGGATGAAATGCCAAGAAGGGATCAGAAAGACAAACAGCAGAGAGAACCATGCAAAGGCGGGGCCTACGCGGTCGGAGCGGCCCCAAGGAGCGCACCTAAGGAGCACATCGTGCTCCTTAGGTGCACTCCTTCGGTGCACGCCCAAGTCGCGCACCGCGGCGACAAGCGCCGCAGGTGCTGTGAATTTATGGGAGGCATTACATGATCCAATCTCTGAGCATTGGTAATCATACGAGCAGCAGTGTTTTGAATTAGTTGAAGACGCTGAAGCTGATAAGATGGTAAATTAGCAAAAATAACATTACAGTGGTCCAGTCTAGACATAACCAGAGCTAATAATAGGGTGATAAGAGAGTCAGAAGACAGAAAGGAGTGGACTGCTCTAATTTGGCGCAGAGCAAAAAAAGAACAGCGAGAGAGGTTTGAGACATGGTCATGAAAAGAAAGTGAAGAATCTAAGATAACACCTAGATACTGAAAAGAGGAGGTGAGAGGAATAGAAGTAGCATTAATTTGAGGTGCAATTGTTGGGCAAGGAGTGCTCAAAGAAACCCACATGGATGTTGATTTAGCTGGATTCAAAAATGGAGAAAGTTATCGGACAGCCAGGAGGCAATGTGGGAAAGACAACTATTTAACTGTGTTAGATCAATTTGAACTGGAGAGGTATGGAAGAGGAGCGCAATGTCATCGGAATAAATGTAAACTGAAACAGGAAATTGTTGAATCCACTGACTGACCTTTTCAATGTCTCGTTGGAGTCAGGAGTGGTGCCAAAGGACTGGAGAGAGGCTCATGTGGTGCCTTTACACAAAAGCAGAAGTAAGGATGTGGTTGAAAACTACAGGCCACTTAGTTTAACTTCAGGGGTGAGTAAATTATTGGAAACACTGCTGAAAGAGAAAATAGTGAGGTTTCTGGAGTCCAGCAGATTACAGGATCCAAGGCAGCATGGATTCACCAGAGGCAGATCTTGCCAGACAAAACTGATTGATTTCTTTGACTGGGTGACCAGGGAGTTAGACCGAGGGAGAGCCCTAGATGTGGTGTATTTAGATTTCAGTAAAGCCTTTGACACTGTTCCTTACAGGCAACTTATAAACAAACTGAGCACCCTAGGGATGGACCCTAAAGTTACTACTTCAGTTAGAAATTGGTTGGGTGGGAGGTGACAAAGGGTACAGGTAAATGGAGCTTACTCAGAGGAGAAGGATGTTACCAGTGGTGTGCCCCAGGGATCTGTCCTTGGTCTGATTCTTTTTAACATCTTTGTTAGTGATATAGCAGAAGGGCTGTCGCGGAAGGTTTGCCTCTTTGCGGATGATACCAAAATCTGCAATAGAGTAGACACCCAGGAAGGTGTACATAACATGAAGAGGGATCTAGCTAAGCTTGAAGAATGGTCTAGAATTTGGCAGCTGGGATTTAATGTTAAAAAATGTAAGGTCATGCATTCGGGCTGCAGCAATCCAAGGGAGCAATATAGTTTAGGGGGTGACTTACTTTTGTCCACTAAAGAAGAGCGGGATCTAGGTGTGGTTGTGTCTGATGATCTTAAAGTAGCTAAACAGGTAGAAAAGGCGACTGCAAAAGCTAGAAGGATGCTTGGGTGCATACACAGAGGAATGGCTAGCAGAAAAAAAGGAGGCGATAGTGCCTCTGTATAAGTCTTTGGTGTGACCTCATTTGGAGTATAGTGTTCAATTCTGGAGACCGCACCTTCCAAAGGATGTGAACAGGATGGAGTCAGTGCAGAGGGTGGCTACTAAAATGGTTAGTGGTCTTCATTATAAAGCATATGCGGACAGACTTAATATGTACACCTTAGAGGAAAGGCGTGGATAGAGGTGATATGATTGAGATGTTTAAATACCTCCATGACATAAATGTTCAGGGGGAGAGCCTCTTTCAATTGAAAACAAGTTTTTCTATGAGGGGACATGGGATGAGGGTGAAGGGGGATAGATTCAGGAGTGATATGCGGAAATATTTCTTTACAGAAAGAGTGATGGATCCATGGAATATTCTCCCAGTGGAGGTGGTAGAGATGAGGACAGTAACTGAATTCAAAAAATGTAAAGTCATGCATTTGGACTGCAGCAATCTAAGGGAGCAATATAGTATAGGGGGTGAAGTACTTTTGTCCACTAAAGAAGAGCGGGACCTAGGTGTGGTTGTGTCTGATGATCTTAAAGTAGCTAAACAGGTAAAAAAGGCAACGGCAAAAGCTAGAAGGATGCTTGGGTGCATACGGAGAGGAATGGCTAGCAGAAAAAAAGGAGATGATAGTGCCTCTGTATAAGTCTTTGGTGCAACCTCATTTGGAGTATAGTGTGCAATTCTGGAGACCGCACCTTTAAAAGGATGTGAACAGAATGGAGTCGGTGCAGAGGGTGGCTACTAAAATGGTTAGTGGACTTCATTATAAAGCATATGAGGATAGACTTAAGGATCTTAATATGTACACCTTAGAGGAAAGGCGGGATAGAGGTGATATGATTGAGATGTTGAAATACCTCCATGGCATAAATGTTCAGGGGGAGAGAGCCTCTTTCAATTGAAAGTTCTGCTATGAGAAGACATGGGACGAGGGTGATGGAGGATAGATTCAGGAGTGATATGGAGAAATATTTCTTTATGGAAAGAGTGGTGGATCCATGGAATAGTCTCCCAGTGGAGGTGGTAGAGATGAGGACAGTAACTGAATTCAAAAAAGCATGGGACAAACACAGAGGATCTCTAAAGGAAAAAAGGGGACTGTTGTAGTTGTTGATATGAAAGGACAGACTAGATAGAAATATGACGACAGAAAAAGACCACATGGCCTATGTTTCTAAGTACACATCAAGTCTGAAAGAGTTGAAGAAGTTAAAGCTGCATACTTTATGGAAGACAAAAGTGAAGAAGCAGCTATAGATACATTCAAATTTCTAGTAGTCTTCACTAAGATACTAAGAGGTTGTTTGTCCCATTAAATGAAAACCTCAAGGACGTGAAGCCATCATATGAAGCTGAAGGGTGGGAAATGAAAAAGGAATGTTAAAAAATGTTTTCACTGAGAGTATAGTGAGTACAGAAACAGTATGCTTGGGACAGATACAAAAGGTCCTTATTGATGGAAGAAGTGAGAAGACCATAGATTACTTACTGTCATATTACAGGTCTCATTCAAGCACAGATGTTTAGGTTGATCAAGTGGTTCATATTTCTATGATAGCATTATTGTGATTTCCAAAGCTCATGTGAAACAAAATCTCTGTACATGTATTAATGTGGGCCAATAAAAGGTACTACAGCCCACAAAGATTTCTGAACATCTAAGATCAATGTCATGAACTTGGCATTTCTTGTCATGGAAGATAAAGGTATTCATACATATACCTTCTATTGAGTATATTTATGCCTCTCAACTATTCTCTTTAAGGCTAAGCAAACATGATTACCATCAGTTGGTAAAAGCATTTTTGTAATATGCCAACTTTTACAAGACTATTGAGTAGCAAATATTGTCTTATGGTATGGGACAGTAAGGAAGAGAATATGGTAGCTCTGTTGGTCCTATGGCAACCTCTGCTGGTTCATCCATGGATTGACACTAGTGGCAATCCTCTTTAAACTGCTCTCCAAGCTAGAGGTACTTACTATGTTTAAAAAAAAGAGAAAGACCATTGAAGAATATTCCCTTTTATAGAAACAAGGAAAACCCAATGAAACCTAAATTTTGAAGGCTTTCTAAGCTTTGATATAGACTTACAGTTAACATGTTCTAAGAGCCAGGAAAGAAGAGAAATGAAAGTTAATCCTGAAGAAGGTATAGAGAAGGAACCCCTCCCCACAGGTCAGCAAGAAGGAGGCCACCAGAAGGATCAATCTGTCCCTGTCTAATGCCAAGACTGGTATTACAAAGTCACACATCATGTGAAAAGATGTCTATTTGAAAATGGATAATGACACCACCATTTTACCAAATGTTCCCTTAAATATTTAGCATCACATAAATCAAGACCAATACAACAAATTAAACAAACCCTAAGGGAATGCACAAATTAAACAAACCCTGGGGTAAGCACTGTGCATCTGTAGTCAGAATAAGTAACACAACTACATACAGACTCTGCATCTGAGTTAATCTTACAGTACCTGATTGACCAATGGCAACAGCTTTAGTTCATTTCATGATACCAGCTAAAAGCATGAAAGCAAACAACAATTTTGACGATGATTCAACATTATTTAATAGCTCCATTTTAGATATTAAAGACTATCCACAGATGTTAAGGACTCAGAAGTTTATATTTTTGCAACAATTTAAATGTAATGCACCTTGTTAATTTGCTGTTGAAGGACTGGAATAGTCACTTATAGCAGAATAATTTCCCTACTGATTGTATATATCTGCTTAGTAACTCATCCTCTGTGATTTACTGTGTCCTCACCTTTGCATGTCTACAGGTGGCTATCCAAGGCTCTGACGAGGCAGGCACCCTTTTAGTTTCTAGGGGAGGTTGTAAGATTTTCTATGCTTGAGTCTAAACCCTGTAACCAACCATATGTTTGACGTTTCCAACTGTTATGCCTTAGTGCTGTTCCTTCTACTTCTCATCTAGTTAAAGTTTCGGCTACGAGGGTTTACTGATCTTGATTAACCTGAGCAGTAAAGTGCAATAGATAACTATTGCCCAGTCCCGCACACTGTACCTAAGTGAATTTACTGGTGTGCAGGAAACAAAGACTTTAAGCCATGAAAAAATGTCCCTCTAGTTATTTTCCATTGATTTAGCAAGACTACTGATGAGGTCTGAGTATCGGAAGGGCTCTCTCTCTCTCTCTCTGCACGTCCAGTTCTCTGCAAGAGTCGCAGCTGTCTTTAACAGACAGGAGCCCGTTAGGTAGCAATAACTTCATTTAGCCTACTAGAGAGAGACTGACTTCTACAAATCCCTTACAGGAAGGGTAGAAGATCTCTTTACGAAGTATCTGGACACTTTAAGTTGAAAAGTAAAGTTCTGAACAGTCCTAGTACGAAGAAATAATAAAAAAAAAACCAACACACCAACTCAGACTCATTCAAGCTAATAGGTAAGTATACTTTGCATATATAAATGCTCTGCAATACTTAGCAATACTTTTTCGCTGTTTATTGCAATGTCTTGGGAAACGATTAGCTTTTCAGCAGCTGTCGAAAGACGCTAGTATTCAACAAGTCCCCGGAGTGATTCCTGCTTAGCAAAAGTGAACGTGACATCAAAGAAGCCAAATGAGCCCTTACCTGCCAACGTGCGGGTCTCCCGGGCTAAGCTCAGCTCACAGAGCCCCGGGGGTGAGAAAGCGGCTTGCTCAACGTGGTCTTTAGTCCCTCAGAGTTTATTTTAAGTTGTGTCCTGGAAGGACTTTTCCGGGAACCATCCAAGAAACCACGTTACATAGCAGATCGTTTGATAATCATTGGCAACTTCTTTCATTCATTGGGATCACGTAAGAACTAAAGAAACGTGATTCTGGGCTCAGGTGTTGCGTAAATCTAAAGGTTTTTAAAAATCGCTGCCAGATGCTTTCTGTCTTCTGTAGTCACCAAGGTGGCTGAGAGTTTAAGCTTGCGGATATTGCAAAGGGTTATTAGATTCATAAGTCACACCGAGTGGTGGGCGATCCACTGAGCAAAGCAGAAGTTCTCACATGATGACTTCAAAGAAGACACATTACCTTCCAGCATCTGTTGGAGAGACTGGATTTTAAGACACTTCTGTCTCCAGGACAGCAAAGAAACAATGGTGAGTACCAATAAATTTATTCTTTATTATTGCAAAAGCTGGCAATGCTGTTTAACAACACTATCTTATATCAAGCTCAGTTGTTCCAATATTCCGTGTACAAGATTATAGAATCTACTGGGTCGAGATGAATTGTTTTTTTATTTAACTTTTATTGAGACACTCTTTGATTTAGGACTGCATGTGTCAAAATTTGGAATTTCATGAACTTCTAATATGAATCAGATATGAAATGTGTGTAGATTTAGGACTAAGGTAGGGTACCATGTATGGGGAATATATATATATATATATATATATACCCTGTATATCTGCACTATATAATATATATATATATATATATATATCCTGTTTATCTGCACTAGTCCTGTAGAATGACTATTGGAGGTAAGGGAGACGGAGCAAGGATTCCCATCTCAGCAACGACGGATCTATGCATCCTGAGAAAGTCCATCGGTGACTATAGACGGCTAATTCTTTCGTTAAGCAACGGGTCCAGCCAACATGTGATCAGCTATGAACAGGACGGGTTTGGCAAGGCAATATTCACGTGACAAAGCGTGGGTAAGGAAGAGTGCAAAGCAATTTCAAGAGTCACTTAATTAAAGTATAGATTTTAGCCTTTGAGTGCTGGAGCTCGTACAGGGCTTGCGTGGACGATCGTTTCAGCACCCTGGACAGCGGCAAAGGGTTTGGGCGAGGTAGAAGCGCCCGAGGTATCTAAGTCGGTCCCGTGAGTGATTGCCCACACGCGTAGCCGCAGAAAGCTCCTTTTGGGCAGCTAAGCTTCCACCCAGCAGGCTGGAGAGGGGCACACTGTAGGGTGACTGCTTAGCAGCTCGAGTTTGGTCGCCCTTTGCGGCCAGCTGAAGTTGAAGGATTGCTGGCGCTGCAGCTGCTATGGGCACAGAAGCTTGCGAGCTTCGCTCTACAGTGTTAACTTTGCCAAATGCAGGGCACAGATTGTGGGTTTAGCTGAGGAGGAGGTAAGTACAGGCACAACAAATGCCCCCACCCTCCCTAACTAAAAGGAAATTTTGCTTCTAATCGAGCCCTTACATATCCTCTAATTTCTTTTTATTATGTCATCTTTTGGTCTAAGTTCTCTTGGATGCTCATTTGTACATTAAAGAATTAAACGTTTGGTTCTTAAGAGTTTATTTAACTTTTCCGTTTATTTCACGGATATCTACATGCATATCATATGTGTGGGTAGATACAGTTCATTATTTTTTATAGTCATGTTTTATCGTCAGACTTGGGAATGAGAAAAAAGATTTGGCTTAATGACAACGCGCAGCCTAAAATAAAAAGGACGAAAATGCGACAATTCAGATGAGGCTTCTGCTGTTTTCGTTCCGTCTCTTTTCCTAGTTCCATTCTGCAGTTTTCGTTCTGTCTCTTTCCCTAGTTCCATTCTTCCTACGTAGGACTGTAGCTAATAATATGTAGTCTCAGAGCTAAAAATAAGATCACCGAAGTCAGCACTTTTTAGCAAATCACAGGTAGCCTGTCGTGTCCCAGGCTGCGTAGTTGCCCGGAACCTCTCCCTTTCGGGAAGGGCAGGACGGGATCCGTTCCTGGTGGACCCTCCTCGGAGCAGCTGTAGACCAGGTGCCCGGCGGCGTCTCGTCTTGAGCAAGTAGGAGAGCGCACTGGGCACCGGGCGTACAGTGGCTTCCATGCCCAGAGGGGAAAGCTGGTGTCTCTCACCCGCGTTGACAGCAGTGCCCTGTTGGAGACAGACTCATCGCCCTAGCCGGCGGGATCTCGGGCTTTAACTCTTCGTAGCACCAAGGAAAACGCAAGTTGTGCTTAGTTAGAGACTTTCCCCCTCCCCCAAACCTATTTTCTTGCTGCTCCGTCTTACATCTGGCTTTCATCAGGCAGTCACAGCGTTAGATGGGTCTCTTTCCTCACTACCGTCTCTCTCCGCTAGCTAATCCTCTCTCACTTTGTGCATGATGGAGGCGATGCCCACAGCTTCCTCTCCCTCCTCGTTTACTGGCAATAGCACCGATTTCTACAGAAGTAACTGAGGTGTTTCCCTTCAGCTCTATTTCTTCTCCACTTCTATTAATCTTGTAGCTTCCTACGGATCTGGCTCTGCCCAGCTTTGATTTTAGCACTTAATGTGATAAATGTCTGTATCGTTTCCTGTTATCTCTGCATCGCTTTCACTCTGCTCTCCTACTAGTCTCTGCCTATCCTACTATTACTCTTCCTACGTAGATAAAATCAAAGCTTGACTGAGACATTGAGAGTCGAGCTGCAACGAGACTATAATGTAATTATCAATAAAATGAAGGAAACGGAATACAACGCAGCCCACCGTGGAGCTCCGAGTCTAGCCCTGTTTTAACCCAGGACCCAGTAATGAATGAAGCACGACTTGTTCCGAAATCGACCCATTTTCTCTCAGATTCGGGAGGGGCTGAAATTCCAAGCGTGATGCAAAGGAACTCCGAGTGCCCAGGCTGCCTCCCTCCGAGCCACCCACCTTCCCAGATGGCGCCGCTTCAAATACTGATCCGCAGAGCTGAACCCTTAAGTAGGAGCCCGCCTGTAGCACAGCAATTAATGGACCCTCTTTCCACCGATTTCTTTCCTCTTCCCAGATTCTAACTCGCTCAGAGCATAGCGGATTTTTTTTACATTTTTAGCAGTAAATATTATTACAGATTGCGCCGGCTGAATGGAGTGTGTGTGTGTGTGTGTGGGGGGGGGGGGGGGGGGGGGGGTTCAGCTGTCAGGAGAAATTGCAGAGTTCACTTTCTTGGTGTGTTGCCTTGCTGGTAAACCCTTGCCTCTGTTGCTAGGGTTTCAAGTGAAAGCATCATTAAGGAAATCTTATCCGTTTACTGTACATGCCAATTTATCTGTTTGGTGAGGCATACGCTAGATGTGCGGTGCACGGGGGAACGGAAGGAGGGAGGGGGATTTCTTTCAGACAGCACACCGCTAAGGTGTCACCTAATTCTCTCCTGAGCATTTCTTTTACTTATGAGATACAGGAATCCCAGAAAAGTTCTCTGAAAGGAAAGTAAATTCCTAGCAGCACAAATTGGGATTGCAGTTTCCCCACCACCCAATTCAACCCACAGACAGATCGAACATTTGATGGTATCCAGTTATAAATACCGTCCATTATGAATTCGTCATTGAAGCTAAACCATTTTGGCCTAATAGGTTCTCGTTTTATTCCAGTCTAGCATTAAGAGTACATTTCACTCCTAACGTCTGAAAGGTGTTACAGATGACCAGTGTTCATGGGGGCATATCGATAACCTGTCTGTCTCTTCGCGGCTGGTTCTGACTTCCACCCTTGCATTTATTTTGCGCCTTTGGTTTTTAGGATGGCATACTGAATTATTGCGATATGGAAGTTACTAATGTCTAACAGAGAAGAAACAGCCTACCCCAAGAATAAGGTTCCCCTCAAGTCCTAACGTCGTCGAGCAATAGAGATTTGTCTAAAAAGAAATACTAGCAGTACAAATTAGAAAAGTTTTTCTTTGGTCTTGCAGAGACGATTCTAGATACCCACCAGTCTATTTGAACCCAGTGATCTGCAGGTTGCTATGATCTTACTAAAAATCAGCTCTTCCCACAGGAAACATCTCTGCTTAAGTGCTCAGCGGCCAAGGTATTTCCATTTGTGCCATAGTGTCCTCTATGGAGAATCCGATTTGCCTGATTTTTCTAGTTGCAGAAGGGTTATCCTCTGTCGTTCTAGATTTGGATATCTCATTGAGTCTGGGGTCTCCTCTTTCCTTGCATGGGGCTGTAATGAAGACCACTTAAGAACATAAGATATGCCATAGTGGGTCAGACCAAGGTCCATCAAGCCCAGTATCCTGTTTCCAACAGTGGCCAATCTAGGTCATAAGTACCTGGCAGTCTCCCCAGAAGACACTTGTGTTAGGTGACGAGTGTTCCAAGAAGGGTAATGCCCTCCTGCAGCCAAGATCAGTACAAGGATATCGGATGCCTTAGGCAAACTTCCAGCCTTATGCCCCCTCTGCCCAAGATTTTGCATAATCATCCCAACATTACCCCCATTCACAACACACCTGTAAAAATGAATAACTGAACATAGGGGAAGGAAAGTCAAAGTGATGCAACCAGTTAGCAGGGCCTATAAAATGGGTTAAATCACAGCAGTACTGTTAGTACCATGGAATATCCCTTCCTACCAGGTCTGGATGTCCCACTGCTAGCTGGTTAGTTTCAGGACATTCTGGAGGCAGATCAGGGATGGTAATTTGTTAGCCAGTTAATGGCAATATTCAGTGACTAACCAGTTAAACTAAACTGGCTAAAGTTAGGCAAAATGAAGGCTGTCTTAACTGTACATGCTTTGGCTAACCAGGCAGCAACTGAGAATTGCCGGTGTCCATTAGCTAAAGTGCTAAGCAAGCTCGCCATGTATTCAATGCACTGAATATCTGGGTCTAATTTAAAGTGGCAACAGTCAGCTGCTTTACTCAGTCTATCCACCGCTGTTGAATATGCCTCCAGCCCATACTCTTGGCTCTTAAAGCTTAATTTGCATGTGGTAATACAATGTGCTGATGGCTCGGGGTTAGTGGGGCTGTTGGATCTATGGTGTTAATATGACAGTTGCTGATCTTTGTTGCCCCTCAGAAGTTACTGCCCCAGGCACCACTTAGTCTTGCCTACAGCCTCTCACATTCTGCACTTTGAAAGGGGCATTACAGTTCCATTACACCAGTGCTAATTGCCTCTGCCTGAGAAAGAGACTGTACAGTCTGCACCTACAGAAAGTGATCAACTGCTGCATCAGTGCCACTCCCAAGAAACCTCACAGACTTGCTTTCAATGTAAGCATAGCAAAACTGCCTCATGAATATTCATTAGGTGTATCTTGATAAAGAAATCTGTTTGGTGGGGTGGGGAATGTCGAGAGGATCTAATCTGGGAGCCACTGCCTTACGTAACAGAACTAGTTAACTACTACTCCTATTACTATTAATCATTTATATAGTGCTACAACACATATGCAGTGCTGTACCGACACATAGATTAGATTGTAAGCTCTGATGAGCAGGGACCATCTTATCAAAACTGAGAGTACAATAGATAAGAACAAGGATACAATAAAGAAGGGTAAGGAGACAATAGGAGAACAAAGGATTAAGATCCAAAAGTGGCCTGAAAAAGGTGAGCCTTTAGCATGTATTTGCAAAGGGGGAGAGGCAAAACCTAATGTAGAGATACAGGGAGTTTGTTCCAGGCATAAGGAGCAGCAAGGTGAAAAGATTGAAGTCTGGAGTTGGCAGCCAAAGAGAAGGGCATAGAGAGAAGCAAGCCAGACGAAGAGTGGAGTTTATGAGGAGGGGTGTAAGGAGAGAGGAGGGAGGAAAGGTAGTGAGGAGCAACAGATTGAATGCATTTATAGATCAGAAGGCGAAGTTTGTACTGGATATGGAAATGGAAGGGGAGCCAATGAAGTAAAATTGTATATGACAGCAGATAAAGACCATCATGGTCCATCTAGTCTGCCCAGCATAGTGGCAAGAGTAGATGCACCCATCGCTCTGTGCAGGTCACACCTCCCCATGCCTTTGTTTAGGGGTGTACCCACCGTTCCAAGCAAGTCACCCCTATTTGTTGAGATAGTGATTTAAGAAGAGGGGTTATATGAGTATAATGGGACTGGCAGAAGATTAGCCACACAGCAGTGTTTTGAACAGCCTGAAGGGGAGAAAGATGATTCAGAGGGAGACCAGCAAGGAGGAGGTTGCAATAATCTAAGCAAGAGGTGATTAAAGAGTGGATAAGTGTTTTAGCAGTGTGTTCAGAAGGGAAAGTGCAAATTTGTTTAATGTTATAGGAGAAAGAAATGACAGGTTTTTGCTATCTGTTGGATATGTGTAGAGAAGGAGAGGGAGGAGTCGAAGACGACATCAAGGTTATGGGCTGAGGAAACAGGAAGCAGAGGAGTGTTATCAACAAAGATAGAGAAAGGAGGAAGGGGGAAGAGGGTTTAGGGGGAAAAATAAGAAGTTCCATTTTGGCCATGTTCAATTTCAAATGGTGGTGGTGAGACATCCAGGTAGTGATGTCAAATAGGCAGGCAGATATACGGGCTTGGAGTGTACAAGAAATATCAGGTGTAGATAGAGAGTCATTAGTATAGAAATGATATTGACAACCATGGGACGTGATGAGGGCACCAAGGGACTGGGTATTGAGAGAGAAAAGGAGAGGGCCTAGAACAGTCCCTTGGGGTACACCAACTGAGAGAGGGATAGCAGTAGAAGAGGAACCACCAGAACAGACACAGAAAGAGCACTGGGAGAGAGAAGAGAAACAGGACAGTACAAAGCCCCTGAAACCAAGAGAGGACAACAAATCGAGGAGGTGGTGATGGTCAACAGTGTCAAAAGCAGCAGAAAGGACAAGAAGAATGAAGACGGAGTAAAGATCTTTGGATTTAGCTAGGAACAAATCACTAGAGACTTTGGCAAGGGCATTTCAGTAGGATGTAAGGGACAAAAGTCAGACTGAAGTGGATCAAGGAGGGCTTGAGAGGAGAAAATTTCAAGGCAATGGAGAACTGCACATTCAAGAATTTTGGAAATGAAGGGAAGAAAGAAGATGGGTTGATAATTAGAGGGACAAGTAGGGTCAAGTGAAGGTTTCTTGAGGAGAGGTGTGACCAGAGCATGCTTGAAGCAGATTTGTTAACAGACCTAGCACAAACACTATGGTTCCACCTTCATTGTGGGTATCACATGATAGCAAGAATGTCCTGTAACCAGATGAAATATTCTGATGTCTAAAGGACATTTCTTACTCTTCCCTATCTCTCTTCTTCATTGCCCCTCCACCTCGTCCCAAAAATATTGGCACACAATGCCACTGAAAGGTTGAAAAGGTGCTCTGCCTACAGGGGATATTTCTAAAATCTCAGAAATGTGGTGAATATTTCAGCAGGTCTGGCAGTGAAAAGGACTAAAAAGAAACTAAGCATTTTCTGGACAATGATGTAAAGACAGAATTAGGAAAAAGAAAGATACATTTACTATCAAACCAATTCTCTAGAAATTTGAAATGATTTACACAGGTTTCTATTGGAGCATAATATAAATTAGCATGATAATGTTATACTAAACCACCTTACCCCACCTAACTTCTCCATCTACACCTGTAATAGAGAACACAAAAGAGGTGGTGGAGTCCTAATACTTGCAAAAACAGCACTACAATATCGGACAGAACTAACCAAAAGCTCACAGCACCTGAATACACTAACTATTACCAACAAAACTAATTCTATTAACCTCATCTATAGGGCTCCAAGTGCTCAGTCAGATGAATTCTCAGACATCATAGACCTAGCCTGTAATCCCGCAGACCCCTCCAAACCAAACTGGCTGTTGGGTGACTTTAACCTGGCTTCCTCTCAACCTACCTTAGCCAATACCTTCTTAGAAGCAATGTCTCACCTTAACTACAAGCAAGTAGTGATGGACCCTACCCACCAACATGGGAACCTCTTGGATTTAGTCTTCATCCCTCAACCAGAGTCGATTAAATTAAACCAAATCGATCTCGCTATCACCCCTGTCCCCTGGTCAGATCATAATCTGATAACATTTCAAATGCCAACGTTTCAAACTACAGATAACTGCTCAAGCTCAACAAAATCTTCAACACCTACCATATTCAAACAACTTGACAGAGAGAAGTTTACAACTCATGCACTTCCTAAACTAGCCCAGCCAACAACCAACCTTAATGAAATGGTAAGAAACTGGAATGAAACCCTCTCCTCATATGCGTTGCACCCGGTCACTGTCAAGATAGTGACTCCCAGCAACCCAACCACCAAAAAACAATCGGCGCCATGGTTCTCCCCTGAACTGCGTACTTCACTTATCCACCTCAGAAAACTAGAGAGAAAATGGAGATCCACGCGTAATTCCGCCGACCAAGCCACCTATTTAGAACATCTTAATCGACATCGTGAATCAACCTGGGCCAGGAGGAAGGAATTCCACGCTGAGATCCTCAACTGCTCATTGAACAAGCCAAGGGAACTATTCAACTTAGTAAAATCCTATACCAGCCAACCATCCCCGCCTCAACAAGAGTTTATTCAGCCCCGAGCTTATGCGAACTATATACAATCAAAAGCAATAAAAATAACAACTGCAACACCACATGAACCCTCCCAGTCTTCACACTTGCAGTTCCCAATCACCAAACTTGTCCCACCATCTGCAAAGACCATAGAGGATGTAATTGCCTCCATTAACATGACAACGGCCCCAACTGACCCGTGCCCTGCACACTGGATTAGGACCATGCACACAGAACTCAGTCCAGTCATAGCCAACATTGCGAAGATGTCATTTGAATCTGGTGTCTTCCCAGATGCCCTCAAGCAAACCTCCATCCATCCACTTCTAAAAAACAATCAACTGGACCCAAAGAGAGAAGGCCCGTACCGTCCAATTTCTAGTATTCCATTACTAGCCAAAATTCTCGAGAAGCTAACCCAGAGACAGATCCAGCAGCATATAGACTCCTCTTCCCCATTAGATCCTTGTCAACACGGATTCAGGGAGGCCCACGGTGTAGAAACTCTACTAACAACTCTAATTAACACTCTTATCAACGGCATCGACAGTCTTAAGATGGGCTTTGCTTTAATCTTTCTGGATATAGCGGCTGCGTTCGACTCCGTGGATCACACACAGCTTCTGACGCGTCTCCACGAGAAAGGAATCCATGACCGAGCATGGGAATGGTGCAAATCATACCTTGAAGGCCGACTGCAACACATACGTATTGGTAACACTACATCTGATCCCTTTCAGCAGACAATGGGTGTCCCTCAAGGCTCCTCCCTGTCTGCACTTCTGTTCAATATCTACATGCAGCCAATTTGCGACATCACATGCTCTTTCGGCATATCCTGCCTCATGTATGCAGATGATGTGCTGCTATTCTCTCCCATATCTGTCGCATGCCCAGACTATACAGTGTTAATCAACTGCTTTAATGCAATAATGGATTGGCTTCTTACTCAGAACCTCCGTATCAATTTCAAAAAGATGGAAGTTCTAATAATTACAAGAAATAAATGTTTCTCTCCTCCACCCACCCTAGAAGTCAGAGATGCCGATCTCCTGGTCAAATCCAATATATGCTATCTGGGAGTGATATTGGATCAACAACTGGACTTCAAGGATCATTTAAGACGCACCGTAAAACCATATACTTTAAGATAAAAACCCTGAGAGACACCTGAAACCGATGTTGGAACCTGATGACTTCAGGACCATCTTCCAAGCTCTAGTTACACCGCACTTCGATTATGCTAATATAATACTCCATGGCCTCCTGAACAACACCATCAACCCACTTCAGTTAGCCATGAATGCAGCAGCTCGGATCCTCCACGGAGCCTCAAGGAGTGACCACATCTCCCCCATTCTAGAAGAACTTCATTGGCTTCCAATAAGCTCTAGGATCCTATTTAAGGCCCTCCTCATCACCTTCAAGGCCTTCAACAAACTATCTCCTGCAGCCATCTCAGATCTCATCACACACACAGAGAACAACAGGCCTAAAAGAGCTTCTGCCATGGACATGCTAATCATACCAAGCAACTCCATCAAGTCCAACCAATCAACGATTAACAGTGCTTTTGTTAACTTTGCCCCTAGATGCTGGAATAAACTCCCTCCTAGCATTAGAGCGATCAGGGACCTTAGACAGTTTAGAAAGGCCCTCAAACACCACCTTTTTATCACGCACTTTAAGCTTCTGGACATACCTCCCCCCTCCCACACTTACCCTCACAACCCCATACCTATCCTTTATGAATGTACAGAGCTGACATATGTCCCAACAGGTAGTTTCAAAGTTTGTATATAGTTCCCCTGGTTTATCTCCATTTTAATTCCCTGTTATCTGTAAACGAAAGCCAGTTATTTGGCCTATGTGTTTTATTGTTACAATGTAAACCGCACTGATGACAAATAGCGCGGTATATAAGAAATGTTAAATAAATAAATAAAGATAAATTAGACATTTTACTAAGGTTCAAAAAGACCTGACCATCTAGTTGACCAACCTGCTTCCAACCAAGTTTCATTATACCTACAGCATCATCAAATAATTTCCCAAGGATGAAGTTCACTAATTTGAAGTAAATGTTACTCTCTCTCTGGTAGAGTATTGTGGTTGCATGTTAGATGATTCCTATGCAGATCACTGGCAATGCCCCTTACCTCAGTTACCTCCATTGACCAGTACACTTGTCATCTCCCACAGCAGCTGAAGCATTTTCATTGGACCAGCTTCATACTTTGCGACTAGTGTTCAAGAGCCCTGCTTCCTTCATCAAGATAAAGCACTGACCTAATGTTGGGACGATAACTCTCAAAAGCAAGCCATAAATGTATAAATTCAGTAAAAGGTTGTCATTAACAATTGGCTTTTTTTAAAACCTTTATTTCTATGTATCCTTAGTTTAGGTAATCAAAAGTCTATGGAAGCGAAATAATGTCCAATGGCACTTTCATAAGGTAGCTTCCACTTGCTCATACAGATGCGCAGTCTACAGGTATTTTTCTATCAATGTACCTTGTAGTTGATTTTCAAAGGACAATTGTTCTTTGAAAATTAGCAACAGGTTACGCAGGTATAAAACTATATGTGGACCTGCCTGCTATTTCTATGGAACAAGTGCATGTGAGAAAAAAAAACCTTCTCTAACCGAAAGTCAAATATTCATGTGTATTTCCCCTAAACTCGACATAGTGGTAAAGGAGAAGAATACCAGAACAGTGATAGAGGTGTCGGTTCCAAGTGATTATTCTGTGAATTGCGTGGAGAGGCAGAAGATCCTGAAGTACCAACAAATGCAGTCAGAGACCAAGAAAATGTGGCAGAAAGATACAGAATATTTTCCATTGTACTGGGAGCCACAGGCTGGATAAAGAAGAATCTCCAGTCATATCTTGACAAACTACCCATACTTGTTACATCTTATGAACTCCAGAAGGAGGCTCTCTTTGGCATGATGCAAGTACTACGCTGAGCATTAGCAATAAATTTGAGACACTGATCATACACCACATACTCTGGCTTAGAAGTGAGGTTCATGACTGTCATGCAATCCGCAAAACTAACCCATTTGGAGAAATTGCTCCAAAGTAAAGTTTAAAAGTATACAGTCCTTGTAATATCCACAGTCATCCACAGCAACTGATCAATACAATGCATGTGAGAATTTAATACAGCAAGGCTTGACAAATCCTGAGTGCAAAGTTTCTATGTTTCTATGGAAAAAAGGGGACTGTTGTAGTTGTTGATATAGAAGGACAGACTAGATAGGCCACGTGGTCTTTTTCTGTCGTCATATTTCTCTGTTTCTATGTTTCCATGACAGTGTGATTAGAAATTACTCCCTGGCACCCAGGACTTTCTTGTCTTGTATATTTATTTATTTATTTATTTTATTATTTAACAGTTCTTCTATACCGCTCTATTTTAGATCAGAGCGGTTTACATTTAACATCAACTATACAACACAAGGAACTTTGAGTTGTATTTACAATAAACAGGGAGATCAACTTGGAAGTAACTGGGGGAAACTATGTACAATTCTTAACTCTATACATTGTATCACACTGGTACCTGATTTCAGGCAGAACATGTTTTTTAAACTGCTTCTAGAAGAAGAGCTATTTCTTCACTGCACCACGGGGCTCTCTGGAATTTGAACCACTTGATGCAAGAACTCCTATGCTGGTCTCAGGGTCTAAAGTCTCACGAGACCAGAGCATTAGTTCCTGTACTGGATGACTCATTCTCACGGAGAGCCACATGATGCAGCGAAGGAGCAGACACCTGTTCTGATAGTAGTGTCATCTAAAAATGAACAGAGCTAGCTTAATAGGGAGTCCAGATGGGAGCAGAGAGGGGCACCTGGCTATGCAGTGGCTGTAAGGAGTCACTGGCCAAGGTGGGGGGAACTTAGCTGGTTACATAGAGAGTGGGGTGGAGGATTGGGGGAGGTTGCTGACTGGATTCCAGGGTGGTGATACTATCTGGTCTGATGTTACTGGTTACATGAGGGGGGGGGGGGGGAATTAAGAGGCTTAAGGCTGGCTGGCTCACTGGCTTCTTGGTGATGAGGGATAATTAGTGGGGTTGGATGACTGGTGGAGATAAAAGATGGTGGGAAAGGGAAGGGAGGCTGGTGGGAAAGAGAGGAGTAACAGGGAGAGACTTACTGGGAAAAAATACTGGCCAGGTAGTTCTGCCAGTGGCCTGTAGTGGTGCACCAAGACTTAGATTTACTCAGACATGGAGGGGCAGATTGTAAATAGCGCGCACAGAGAGTAACGCACTAGAAATTCACAGAAGCCCCTATTCCAAAGGGCTTATGTGCATGAATGAGCTTTTGCACGTGTGCTGAGGGTGGTTGCTATTCTGTAAGTGCACACATAAGCCCCATCACACATATTTTCAGTTGGGGTGTGCATGGGGCTGGAGTATGCACAGAGTATGTAGTTTATATTTGTTATGAAGCCTTTTGTTTATAAAAATGCAAAACAGTTTAGAATCAAAAATACAAGAGATAATGAAAGGAACTCCAAAAGTCGATAGAAAAGAGGAGGTAAATAAGAAGTGGAAGGGGGAGAGAGAGTGATCACAGCATAGACAGAGTCTACGTTTACGTACTTATGAGCGTCACCGCAGTTTTCTAGGCCCAACTCTACACCCCCTATTTCACATGAATGCTTCACTTTAGAAAATTAGGCCTCAAAGACGCCCCCTGTCTGTGCAGGAGTTTAAAAATTACCCTCAGAGTGGGAAACCAGCCTTAGTAAATCAGGCCCTAAATGAGCTGCAGAAGACATTGGGGCAGATCTTTTTTCCCCTCCCCCTACTCTTCAACTTCAGTGGAGATAATGGGAAGTGGGGAGGTCTCACCTGCGGACTCTTAAACCTTTGGCCTGGCTCTTAAATTCAAAGGACATTTGTCAAATAATGCTGTAAAGTGCATATAAGGCAATGAAAATGCTTCAGCATATTCAACAATTAAGCAGTAAAAATACCGTTTTGATGGTCTTCTCTTTGTTCTATGTTTATTCAGATACGGTTTACAGCTTCTTTGAATGCTCTGGTTCTCTCTGAATTTGAACGATGTGGCACAGTATGCATGCACTGGTCACAGGTGACTAAAACTCCCTCCAAGGTACCAGCATAAAATAAATATTAGCAAGACTGAGGGAGACTGTATGTGAGTGGGTGAAGAAGGAGTGTGAGTTTGGGGAGCTGCATGTGTGCTTGTGTGAGAATGCTAAAACCTAGCATTCATCTGCTCTCTGTTTCACAACAGAAGGTACAGCACCTTGAAATTCATAGTGCTTCATAAATAAGGCATTATACGGTGATAGATAATTAGAAAAGCCAACTAGGGGGCACATGAAAGGGGACTGGTAGCCTTAGCATTACAGGAGGCGTGTGGGCATTGTGACATCTAGGAAATGGTATAGAACAGGCCTTAACTACCTTCCAGAGATAATTGAGAAAAATGTGGGTGTATGAAACTGCAAAGTACTTGCAAGGATTGGTTTGGTTGTTTGATTAGTTCAAAACCAATTGACACAAACACCCACACTGGGCTTTACCCTTCCCTAATGCAGCTAGTGATATTTTAAATACCATTTACATCAAGCTTCTCGGACAATTGACTTTTGTTTTGAATTCCATATTAGCAATGATTGCCAGAATAAATTATATTAATTCAAAAAGCTTTAAAAGATAGCTTTCTGGAATGATTATTTTACTAGCAAACATATTATAGCAGGTCTTAGCTTTGCCATTCTCTCTGTGCTACTTTGGAAAGGGCTGTACATAGCATTTGGATGTGTTATATTCTTCTTAAACCTATGCCACATATTATTCATGAAGCCACATTCACCAAATTGAACAAACCAAGTAATGTACTATGGGAGTTATTTTAGAAGCCCTATTTGTGCTTTGGACTCTGAAAATGGACATGGAGACATCCAAAGCATGGAGACATCTCCAGAGGTATTTTAGAAGAAGAGTCTGTGGACCTCCCCAGTGCGAGGATGTCCATGTTTGAATGGGGGCATGGTGGAAGCATGGCCAGGGTGTTCTCAAGAACCTAGACATCATCACCTAATCTCTGAAATGTCCTGGACATCTGGCATTGTGTCTAAGGTCATGCCTGTTCCAGGCATGAATAGGCATTGGGAAAGTGCTCGTTTTGGCCGTAACATATCCACAGGGTGTAGAGAAAATGGCTCTCCACTGTCTCCAGTTCTCTGCACAATCATAATGATAACAAACCCTGGCTTTCCTGGTCATAGCCCACTACTCTAACCATTAGGCTATTCCCAGACATCCACAGTCTGGAATATTATTCCAGGGACGTCTATATAGACACCCCCACAGACATCCATATCGGGCAGATCCACATTTGTGAAATTGTGCTTGCTTTTGTTTTCAGACATTCTGGCTTGGACATCCCGGATTGCACTTGGATGCCATTTGTAAAATAGCGCATCATGCTTATGGTTTTGGTTTTTACAAATATTATGTCACTGATGAACTTAAGCCAACCCTGGAAACTTCAGTTCTTGTGCCAGCTGATCCACCAAAGAGGAGAGGTGGAGTCTAGTAACCAGAACAGAAGATTTGGACCAGGAGTGCTCTAGCTTTTGAATTTTTATCCTAGTTCTGTCATTGACTTTAGTGACCTTCTGCAAGTTACTTTACTGCTCTGTGCTTCCATATACAAAAAGATGATTTTTCCCATGAGTAGATTTGCAAACTGGGCTCTTTTAGTTCTAGGTATCTGTAAATCCACCTGCCCCCCCCCCTCCCCATCCTTGTACATATTGCAGAAAAGGCTCCACATTTGGCACAATCTTTTCTAAAACATCACTAGAGTTGTGTACATCTCAACCTCAACATCTCAATTCTGATGTAAAATTAGCCTTCATCTCTAGCACTCTTCCCTGATCCAGCTCTCCAGTGTGATAGATGAGTGGTCAATTAAGGCCCTGGGGCCTCCAGCAGGCCTTTAAATAACTTGCTTCAGGGTCAGATAAATGTTTCTTAATTAGTACAAATAAGCTTAAACGCATAGAACACACAAAATGGCCAACTTTCATCAAGTTTGTCTTACAAATTAAACTCCAAACTTCTAAGAACACACTCCCAGCAGGCTATCAGTTCTAACCCAATTTAACAATTGAAGCATATAATACAGAATAATTCCCAAACCCTAAACCCTGATGACTCAGACATCACTCTTGTTCTAATCACACTCAAAACTTATCTGGCCCCCAAAAGGCTGTTCACTGGAGCACCCTCCTTTATTCTGAGTTACAAACTTCCAGTATTAAAGGTAACCACCACTGACCCAGCACAGTTCCCATGCAGACAGCAAGAAACATCGAGTTCTCCCTATTCTGTGCTTCCAACACTCAGAGTCATAACCTCTGCCCACCCCCCCCCCCCCCCCCCGTCTGTCCTTCACTTTCTCTCTTTCTCAGGATGAAAAACACACACTAGACTTACAAGCAAACCCACACCCAGCTGGTTCCCCAGTCCGATTCTCTCCTTAGACTCCCCCCCTCCCCCCAGTACATGTACGCACACACATAACCCTCAGCTTGGCATTCTCCTCAGTGTGGCACCCACTCTGTCTTTTGCCTTGCAGACCGAACCTTGAAGCCTTTGCTCCCAGCACACCAACTAATTTCCCCAGCCAGATTTCCTTCTGGGTTGGATGCTGGAGTCTACTTTGCAGCTTTTAGTGCCTAAATAAATACCCATGCGTGGTTCCCTGACAAGTTGACTTCCTTTAACCTGCCCTTTAAGTTACAAGCAAAGGTAAGATCCAAATCCTTAAAGCCTATCCTACCTTAAAACCCTTCAGTATGCTCGCACTTCACCAGTTACTCCTGGACCATATCACAGGTCTTCCCAATGCCTCCTGCTAGCAGTGTATGGGAGGTTTACACTTTCTTCTCCTTCACTACAGATATGTATCCTACCTATCTTCCAGCTAAGCTTCCCTAAGCAAGTTCAGGCCCTCATCTAGGTTCATACCTTGAGATTTCAGCTGTTCTCCAGGGCTCACCCTAGCTCCTGGAGAGCCAATACCATGATCTAACAAGATCTACCTCTGGTAAAATCACGGAGCTACAGAACCATTGGATTCCAGGAACTATATTTGCAGTGTTCCTTTAATTTAATCCTCGCCAAGGTCAGACTAACCAGTCTGAAATTTCTAGTCTCCTCCTTACTTTCGCTTTCATGAAGAGGAACCATATCTATCAGGAACTACTCCTGAGTCTAAGGAAATCAAGAGGCTCCAAATAGATGCAAACAGCTGCATGGTGCTGAAGTTTTAAGGTAAGTGCTGTGGGGCTCTTGCAGCCATTGCTGCTGCTGCAGGTCTCAGAGAAGGGGAGGGGGCACAAGAGTTGAGGTTCCCCTTGAGTGCCTCATCCCCTTGCGCCAGCCCTGGTTATTTTAATTTTATTTATTTATTTAGCTGTGCTTATATATTGCTTTTCTCCAGGTCAAAGCAGTTTACATTGAAACAAGGGTATTAGCATTTTACAGTACAACTGGAACTATATGCATCATGCATTAGATAGATAGATATGGTGTTACTCAGCTATGTACATAATTTATAATTCAGGGTTGTTACAGTCAGGGGTGGGGGAGTTGGGTTATTGATATATTGTCTGCTTCAGTCATTGGTGGTCCTAGGGGGTTATGTTGGGCGGCTGAAATGTTCAGAGAAGAGGTGAGTTTTTAAGTTGCTTTCTGAAGGTGCCGAGATTAGTGATGTTTCTTAGTGGGTCAGGCAAAGAATTCCAAATTGAAGGTGCACCGAGTTGGAATGCAGGAGTACAGGCCTATTGGTTGAATTTCGTTCTGGTGTGTGGGATGATGAGGGTATTCCTTGTAGAGGCACGTCTTGAGCTGTCCAGGTGGGATGTTTGAAGCAGGGAATGGATGATTGGGGGGGGGGGGGACATGTATGGCCTTGTGAGTCAGAAGGAGGGCTATCCCTGCAGAGAAGCCAGGATTTCCCTCCTCCTAGATAACACTGCAACCGGGAGGTTGCAACCAACATCTGTCAGTTTGAAATTCTCTAGCAATAGTACCTCCTTTTCATAGCAATTTTGTGAATGTTTTCAATTTCATTTCTATCCATTTCTTTTGCCTGTGAAGGAGGTCTCTATCACACCACTATAAACAGTGATATAATACAACCTGCAGGGCCTCCTCCTTACCTCATAAGCTCAGTAATTTTATTATTATTGTTCATATGTAGCACCACTCCTCCTCCTTTGCTTCTGATGCCATCCTTTTTGCATAGATTGTAGCCTGGTATAAGTATATCCTACTCATGGTTCTATGTATAGCACCAATAAATCCAAGTCATCCTCTTCCATGACTGTCTTTAAACTTGGGACATTATTTTGCACGCTATTGTCATTAATATACATAGCCTTCCAGATGTTGCCCCTTTTTCCATCGAGGTAGGAAAAGAGATGTGCAGTTTCCGAAGTACTTTCTAAAGGCTTTGCTGAATGTGGAAAATATATATCAAGACGTGGGAAATAGATGTTGTTTCTTTTGCGGTGCATACAGTGGGGAGAGCCACTGAAGAAAGGAACACAAACAAGCGGCGTCCCTTGGGGGGGTTCTGAATGCGTAGGTGCAACCTATGCATGTAAGTGCCAGCACACGCATGTTCAAAGATTGAATTTTATATAACTGGATCTCCAAGGGGAACTAATTAAGGATGTGAACTACAGATCTCTAAATTATGCATTTTAGAAGTGCATTTGCCTTCTCAATCACTCCTCAAAAGTCAAAGTCCAAATGAGCAGTTAGCGGATATAAATGCGACATCTAGATTTTCTAATGCATGAGGTGTATGGCTGTTGCAAAATCAGAAATGCATGCATATTTCTCAGGCCCTGAACGTGCCTTTGAAAACTGTGCATGCTGCAGACATTCAACTGTAAGCAGCAGCATTTTTCAAATTGCTATTTAGTTGTATTGGGCCATTGCCAAGTTTTCTAAAAATGATCTCCCTAATATTAGTTACTTGAAGCTTGGTCCAACCATCCCAGGGATCCTAGCTTTGTCTTAAGACCAATAAAAAATTGACCAAAAATACAACCTGATGAAAAAAATATCCCAAGGGCTAAAACCAAAGTCTAGAAACATCTCCATATAACCAAAGAGCTGGAAAAACCTTCAAACATGATTAGTTCCCAGTTAGCGAGAGGTTATGTGTGTGCACTTGATATAAGGAGCACATGTCCGATCTCTGGAGGCTCAAGTAGCCAACTTGGAGGAGCTGAAGCAGACAGAAAGGCATCTAGGTTTAGGTTTAGGTTTAGGTTTATTGACTTGATTGACCGCCCTTCGTGGGTAAGCAGAGCGGTTTACAAAAACATTTCTTCATTGCAGTAGGCACAAGGCCGGAAAAGGAAAAGAAAGTTACAACTTGGTAAAAGTAGAAAAGCGAGTACAGGAAAGGAGGATCAAAAGGGGAAAGGGGAGGCTAGGAAGGAGAGAGGTTGAAGGCAAGGGAGAAGAGGTGAGTTTTCAGGGCGTGCTTGAAGGTAGGATGGTGGGGCTCCAGACGGAGAGTAGAGGGGAGGGAGTTCCAGAGGGCCGGGCCTGCAAAGAAGAAGGCAGAGGAGCGGGTGGATTGGAGGTGAGCATGTGAGGGGGGAGGAAGAGTGAGGCAATTGAGGTGAAAGGAACGAGGAGTGTGCCGGGGGGTGTGAAAGTGGATGAGGTCAGCAAGGTACTGAGGCGTGGTGGTGTGAAGAACCTTGTGAACGAGCGTGAGAAGCTTGAATTGGATCCGGAAGGAGACGGGAAGCCAGTGGAGACGAAGGAGAAGGGGTGTGACATGGTCCCTGTGGGAGGCGGAAGAAACAAGACGGGCAGCGGTATTTTGGATGCGTTGTAGACGAGAGAGGTGGAGCTTAGATAGGCCAGAGAGAATGGAGTTGGCAAAATCGATCCGAGAGATGACAAGGGCTAAGAGCAGAGTGACAAGAGCGGAGGGAGAGAGGAAGGGGCGAACAGCACGGATCTGTCTAAGATAAAAAAAGGAGGATTTGGACACGTGAGAGACATGGGCAGAGAAGGAAAGGTCTGAGTCAAAAATTACCCCAAGGTACCTAAAGGTGGAGACCAGAGAGATGGGAGTGGTAGGGAACGATGGGGCAATTGATGGGGGCTGATGACCGTGGGGGAACCAGATGGCTGTGGTTTTAGAGGGGTTAAGATGCAAGCAGTTATGGGTCATCCAATCCGAGATAACAGCAAGGCAGGAGTTGAGGGGAGCGAGATCAGGACAGGCTGGGGACGTATGGTAAAGAAGGAGGATGTCGTCAGCGTAGTAGAAGGCTGAGATACCAGATTGTTGGATCAGAAGTGTGAGAGGAGTCAGGAAGAGATTGAAGAGCAGGGGAGCCAGCACAGAACCCTGGGGGACCCCACAGGGGATGGGAAAGGAATCAGAGGAGGGGTGAGAGGGGGAAGAGGATAGAACAGCACCTGAACGGGAGGAAAGGAAGGAGTGGAACCACCGAAAAACAGTGCTGCAGAGGCCAGCATCACGCAACCGGGAGAGAAGAAGGGAATGATCTACAAGGTCGAAAGCAGCGGAAAGATCAAGGGCCACCGCCACCGAAATTTCACCGCGATCGTGGGCAACATGCAGGGCATTGGTAAAGGCAAGAAGGATAGTCTCAACACTGTGCCCAGGACGGAAACCGGATTGACGGGGGTGAAGGAAGTTGGTGGAGTCAAGGTGATGGGATAATTGGGCAAAGACAACCTTCTCTAGAAGTTTAGACAGAAAGGGGAGGTTGGAAACTGGGCGGTAGTTGTTGGGGTCAAGAGGGTCAAGAGAGGGTTTCTTAAGAAGGGGGCGAATGAGAGCGTGCTTCCAGGGGGAGGGAAAAGTTCCAGTGGATAGACTGTTGTCCAGGATGGTTTGGATGTGGGGGAGGAAGGACTGCGAGGGTGTCAGTAGCCAGGAGGAAGGGACAGGGTCAAGGGAACAGAAGGTTTTGTTGGACGCAGATATAAGGTGATGAAGCTCAGTGGTGGTAGTCAGGGAAAAAGAGGACCATGTGTGAGACAGTTGGGAAACAGGGGGAGGGGAGGCAAATGGGGGGGGAGAGGGAATGGGCGGAGGATGAGAAGGCAGTGAGGCACGTAGGGTAGAAATTTTGTTGCTAAAGGCAGAGGCGAGAAGAGAAGGGGCGGGGATGGGATGGGAAGGTGCGGAGGGGGTAGAGGGGTGTAGGGAGGTAAGAAAATTGAGGGTAGAGTAAAGATGACGGGTCTGGTTGGGGGCATTAGCAATGGCGTTAGAGAAAAAAGAGGACTTGGCAAGGTGGATCTGGGAACGATAGTGGGAGTGCTGGGCCTTGAAGTGGAATAAGGTGTCTAGAAGAGATCTTTGGGGATTGAAGGTAGGACTTCTCTACTCAATCAGGCTGTTTTGGGGGACAAAGGTCACCTGGAAGGAGAACATCACCTTGTACTGGGGAAACATGTAAAAGAATTTCCTTATCAGCTTTTGCACCAGCTCAGGTTTTTAAAGAGAACATCACCTTAGTGACCAAATGTCAATTGAGCCCAATAGCTTGTTTCAAAAGTGGCCAATCCAGGTCACAAGTACCTGTCAGGTTCCCAAAAAGGTAGACAGATTCCATGCTGTTTTATCCCAAGGGTAAGCAGTGGATTTCCCAAGTCCAGTTTAATAATGGATTATGGATTTTTCCTCCAGAAACCTGTCCAAACCTCTGTAAATCCAGCTATACTAACACTTTTACTACATCCTCCAGTAACAAATTCCAGAGTTTGATTACGAGTTGAGTGAAAAAATATTTTCTCTTATTAATCTTAAATGGGTTACAATGTAGCTTCAGTGCATGTCCCCTTGTCTTTCTGCTTTTTGAGGAGTAAACAACCGATCTATGTTTACCCGTTCCACTCCATTCATTAATTTGTAGACCTCTATCATATCTCCCCTCAGCTGTCTCTTTTCCAAGCTGTTACCTCCTGGGTCAAAGTCTCATGATAACAGCTGTCCCATGAAACTTCAGCATGGGAGAAACACCCACCAGACTTGGAGGGGAGACAGCATGACAAACAAATTAAAGTAAGTTTGCTATGTGCGGGGGGGGGGGGGGGGGAGAGGGTGTCACTGCAGGAGGGGCACAACAATCAATATGGGAGTCCCCTCATTAGAACTTTAGCCGCTGCCAGTATGTGCAAATGGAGATGTTTTTAAATTGACCTCCATAGTGTATATGGATTTTCAGAAGGTGTTTGACCAACTCCGTCATTATGGAATCCTTAGGAAATGAAAGCATCATGTGATAGGAACGCCCTCTGATGGACTCCTTAGGAAATGAAAGCGTCATGTGATAGGAACGCCCTCTGATGGACTCCTTAGGAAATGAAAGCGTCATGTGATAGGAACGCCCTCTTATGGACTCCTTAGGAAATGAAAGCGTCATGTGATAGGAACGCCCTCTGATGGACTTGAACTTGGCTAAAAGAGAAAGGAAATGTAGAGTAGGACTAAATGTACAGTTTGCTGCTGTTAAGTGCCGTCAAGTTGATGACGACTTATGGTGACCCTGTGGACAGTTACATAGTAAATGACGGCAGATAAAGACCAGTATGGTCCATCTAGTCTGCCCAGTAAGATGGCAGGAGTAGGTGCACCTGCTGCTGTGTGCAGGCCCCCCCTCCCCATGTCTTTGTTTAGGGGTGAACCCACCTCTCCGTGTAGGACACCCCTGTTTGTTGAGAAATTAGTTAGTTCAGTTTATTTTGATTTTATCCTGTTGCTATAAAGGGATCCACTGTGTCTGTCCCATGCCTTTTTAAATTCTGTCACTGTGTTCGCCCCCACCACTTCCATCGGGAGGGCAATCCAAGCATCCACCACCCTTTCAGTGAAAAAGTATTTCCTGACATTGCCTTTCAATTTACCCCCTTGCAGCTTCATGTTATGCCCTCTAGTTTTACAGCTTCCCCGTCTTTGGAAGAGGTTTGTTTGTTCATTATTTCTCTTTAAGTATTTAAAGGTCTGAATCATATCTCCCCTGTCCCTCCTCTCCTCCAGAGTGTACATATTTAGGTCTTCAAGTCTCTTCTCATAGGGCTTCTGACGCAGACTCCAAATCATTTTGGTCTTCTTTCTCTGAACAGTTTCCAGTCTTTTTACATCCTTTGCAAGATATGGTCTCCAAAACTGAACACAGTATTCCAAGTGAGGCCTCACCAGAGACTTATACAGTGGCATTAGTACCGCTTCCTTTCTGCTGGTAATTCCTCTTTGTATGCAACCCAACATCCTCCTGGCTTTTGCCATTGCCTTGTCACACTGTTTTGCCACCTTGAGATCCTCAGAAATAATCACACCAAAGTCCTTCTCCTGGTCCGTGCACACCAAGCTCTTGCCCCCTATCGCATACATTTCCCCTGGATTTCTGCTTCCCAAGTGCCATTTGATATATCTTCTTTTGGTTTTTGTAAAAGATATAGCCAAGCAGATTGTTTTCTATATTACTTGCTATTGTTACTTGCAATCAGTAGTGGAGTTCCTCAGGGCTATGTACTGGAACCTGTGCTGTGATCACATTTTTGGATGATGCAAAATTATTCAAAGTTGTGGATTATCAGAGGATTATCAGGATTTTCAGAAGGATCTCATAAGATTAGGAGATTGGGCATCTAAATGGCAGATGAAATTTAGGGGCATGTTTACTAAAGTGCTCTTATGGTTACACGCGTTTTAACACGCACTAAGCCAGGGACTGCAGTAACTGCTACGGCACCTTAAAACAGCCAACAAGTTAACTGCTTACCAGGTGATAGGATAGGAAACGGGTGGGTGAGGAGTGGAGGGTAGATGTTGACTGCACATTACAGAGATACTTAACATGTTGCAGTTAATGCGGGTACACCCTGAGTGATGTTTAGTGCACCCACATTAATTGCGCTAGATGTTTTGGCATGGGGAAGTGGTAACTGCAGGGAAACATGCTGAGCACACCCCCAGACAGTTAGTACAAGGCTGTTGCACTTCCCATGCTAATTTTTGACTCTTAGCACACTTTAGTAAACATGACCGTTAATGTGGGGAAGCGCAAAGTGATGCACATAGGGAAAAATCATCCCAACTACAGGTACAAAATGTTGAGTTCTTAGTTAGGAGTCATTACTCAAGAAAAATATCTTGGAATCACTGGGAACAATACATTGCAATGTTGAGCCAAGTGTGTTATGGCTGCCAAAAAAGGAAATACAATGTTAGGATTTATTTGAAAAGGAATGGAGAACAAAACTTAGAATATTATTATGCTTCTGTATAGGCCCCAGGTGCAACTGCATCTTGTGTGCAGTTCTGCTCAGGGCCAGCGCAACCACCAGGCAGCAGCCTAAGGCAGCGGTTTCTTGGGGACAGCAAAGACCAGTTATAGTCAAAGCGAAACAATGGTGCTATCAGCCATCCAAACGCAAAGAGCTGCAGGAAGACTGGGCAATTTGCAAATAGTCCATTTATCCTTGCAAGTGGCTTTTGAAAATCTCCCTTGTTGTGTATATATTTACAAAGCGAAGTGTAATATTTAAATCTCTGATGTCCAAATATGCATCATCATAGGATTGTTCTGGGAGGGATGGTGTTCAGATGATTATGGTTGAGTTTAGCTACCAAAATCTTGGAGGGTGGTGCTAGGGGTCTAAAAATTCATTGCAAGGGAGTGCAAGGTGGAAGGTTTCCACCTCTGTCTAGATGGACAGCTCCATTCCAGGTAAGGGACTGGTTCCATGTGCAAGATGACTGCAAGTTGAATCCCTCATGAAACAAGTGGAGGAAATGAGAGGCGATGAGGCCAAGTAACATCCATGACAGCGAAAAGTACACATAAAAAGGAGACTACTGTAGTTGATATGGAAGAGCAGACTAGATAAGCCATATGGTCTCTTTGTGATGTCATGTTTCTATCTTTGCCTAGGGTGTCCAATGCTCTTGCACCAGCTCTGATTCTGGTCACTCCATCTCACTAAGGATATAACAGAATCCAAAATGTTTCAGAGAAGGACAAACATACTAGAGGATGGGGTACCCCCCCCCCCATGAAGATAGACTAACCAGATTAGGGCTCTTCAGCTGAATGATAAGGGATATTATAGTTTATAAAATCATAAATGGAGTTGAATGACTAAATAGGAAATGGTTGTTTAACCTTTCAAACAATGCAATTAAATTAATGACCAGAGGACTGGAAACAAATTATAAAAAGGTTTTTTTTTTGCACACAGTGCATAATAAACTGTAGAATCTGTGGTCCAAGGACATGGTCAAGGCGAACAACATAGTAGAATCAAAAGACATTTGGAGGGAAATTCCATAAAAATTATTAGCAAGGTAGACCTCAGAAAGTCATGACTTATCCCTGGAATGAACTATGAAAAATGTGATCTACATTTGGAATCTGCTGAATACTTGCGACCTGGACCAGCTGCTATCTGAGATAGGATGCTGGGTTTGATAGACCAGTATCACCTTCTTTATGTCGCTCTGTACTGCATCACCCATCATACGGCTTCAAATCTCACAACAGAAAGCATAATAATGGCAATTTTCTTGATCTCTCTAATGAAAAGAAGAAATACTTGATCTTGAACATAGGAATATTTGTTTTAGATTAGCAAACCTCAGAGTATTTCATATTACAGTATATTCATTTGTATTCACTTGCTTTCAGATCTTTTGCTTTAGATATTTAAATGTAACCTTTCTTCATCAGATCATATTTTTGGACTTAATTAATAAGGTCAGCATAATTACCTAATTAAGAATGTGCTACAAAGAATATTATAAATTGGTCATATTGAATAATCAGTTCTGCATAGTCTCAAAAGTCCAGTAATGTCACTCATCATCAGTGACTTTAATGAAAATTGGCAAGGCAATGTTAGGATGCTATATTACAATAGAAATTAGGAAATTCTACAATCAAGTTGAACTTAAGAAACATAAGAATTTGTCATGGAAATTTATAATGAAGCTTGTGCGTAAAGGAGAATTAAAAGAATAAATCTTACACCTACTTTATTTGTGCATAACCCTGGGGAAGGGGGACTCATGACTCATATTCCTCTGAGTATGATGCATCTTCATTACCGGTAGACACACAAACACATGAGTCCAGTTTTGTATTAAAACAAGAAGAGCCTTCCCCAAGATTTGTCCATACTACTTGCCCTCTGGCACCCGAGGCCCATTTGTGGGGCTCCAGTCTTCTATTCATTGGGGTAGGAGATGCACTATGGAGGCAACACACTCCAGTATAAAAAGGGGAGAAGAGGACAGATACCCCCTTCAAGGATATCAGTATCGGCATAAGAAGACTTTCTTTCCAGTGTTTAGGAACACATTGCCAAGTCAATTGTCCTGCTGCAGACAAGACAGAAGGTGAAACACAACAAAAGAAATATGACAGTTTGTATCAGTTTTTCTCTAGTCTAGCGATCACCATAGTTTTTCCAGTGACGGATCCCTTTATCTTCAATTGGAAAATACTGGTACAATGTTTTCGTTAAAACCAGCCTTGCACAAAGGTTTAATAAATTAGACCTGTAACCAGGGCCATATCAAGGGCTGTGCGAGCGGTGTGGCCACACAAGGTGCAGGTATGGAAGGTGCGCCACTGTCATCACTGGGCTTTCAGGAAGTCTGACAAGTGGGTGGCTTGATAGGCACCAGGTTCATGAGTTTCACAGGGCACCTTTCTAGCTTGTTACAGTCCTGCCTAGAGCACATTATGAACGTATTTTTATAAGGTTATTCCCATGTGTACTGTGACTACTGATCGACAGAGAAGCGCGTGCTTTGCTGTAGGCATGTACATGGGCAAAGTTTGCTAAGAGCAGGGGTGGGAAATGCAAGTATGCATGTAGATTATAAAATATGATCATCTATGCGCCTAATGAAAATGATAGGCGTGGACGTTTACACCTCCTCCGGGAGAGATGCAAATGTCTGTAGGTGTGATATGTTCCACTTCTGCAAGTGCTTTCAGGCTCCTACGTGTCTGTATAAGACTGTGCCCACATAGCTCCCCTTACAAAATGACCCTCCATGTGCACTTATTTATTTTCCATTTTACATGATTTTCCCTTAGAGATTTCTGATGCCACCAATTCCATTATTTCTAAAGGTTTTAAACCATTTTTTAGAGCAATTTTAAAAAGGCATGTCTGAAAATTGCCCTTCTTTGATCAACTAAAGGTATAAACAGGTTACCGGGGAAATGTTATAACAAGAAATCTAGGTGATGGTGGCATCTATGTGCCTTTATAAAACAGCCTGCCCAAAGGCTCTGCAGCTTTTGGATAAAGCAAAGGCATAGGGCTGATCCAGCCCTCTGTCCCCAGGAATGCCTATGGATGTATCTCATAAAATCAGGGGCTCTCTTTTCCCCCTGCCTACATTTATAGCTGTATCCTAGGGCTCTGAATTCACTAGTGTAAGGGTTCTTTTACTAAAATGCATTAAGCAGTGCTAAGCACATACTCATGCTAACGGTTAACAAGTGGCTCGACACAACACAGGCTAATTCTTGCATTAATGAAACACAGAGTGGGCAAGGGAATAGGTGAGGATAATGTGTGGAACAGCACTGCACATTAAGGGAGTTACTTTAGGAGCCTTACACACATTTTGCAGGTGGATGTACCAGCACACTCATGTGCAAACTATATCCATATGCAAACAGACAGTTTAGAAGAGCCCGATTTTACAAGTCTGCCCCAATCATGGCCAAATTACATGGGAGCATGTCAGAGGTGTGGTCTGGGTGGGACAAAAGGGTACACACATATCCTCTATTGCATACAGGGGGTGCATGTTTAAGGCCAAAAATGGCCACATCCGAAGTTATACCTGCTCCTTGACATGAACAGGCATTTAAAAAGTGCTCATTTCAGCCAGCCCTCTATAGTAGCGATTTCCTCCTCCAAACTGAACTGAGGTAAATATCAAGTCTTCTGTGACTGACTGAGATAGCTGCATGTCTGCGATTGCACAGAGGCTTGGATGCACCTGTAACTGCAGCATTTAGACACACGCAGGACTTCCCCTGTCGATTTTGTAAAAGAGTGCTTCCTTCTGTGCAGGGATACCCATCTTCCTGCATTCCTGTACCTCTTTCTGTGATTTAAAAGAGATGTCCATACTGCTCTTTACATTGCACCCACCCTCACTTCTAAAATGGACATAGATTTTCAAATGTTTCCACTTCCATTTTACTATAGTCACATACACAGCCTTTCTGAAATATGTATTTAACCATCAATGCAGCATATATGCAGAACATTTAATGCACACTTAGATGTTCTCTACATCAGCTGCATGGAGAGATGCTGTAAATGCAGTTTAGTAAAAGGCCCACTTAGTTCATGCAAAAGTGATTTAGTGGGCTGTAATCTATGAAGTGATACATGTACAATCAATTTGCCAGGGTTAAAACGTTCTAATGTATATTAAAAATGTATGTAATTGAATGTGTGAAACCAACCAAAAATGCACCCAATTTGAAAATTGCCAAAATTGTTTTGCATAGACCCCCATACAATTTTATCACTGCCTACTTGGAGACATAAAACACTGCTGGATGCTCTGAAATGGCTTTGAAAATGACCCCTTAGCTAGGGCTAGGTTAAAAAGTGGAGTATTTAGGTCAGAACAGGAAAACAGTGCATACTGTCATTTTCAAAAGTGGAGGAGTAACCTAATGGTTAGAGCACTGGCTTGGGAACCACGCCAACTCCTTCAGGCCTTAGGCAAGTCATTTAACCCTTCATTGTCTCAGAAACATCCAAGCTATCAATGTCCCTTTTTAATGCACATTACCAAGTTTAAGTTACAATATAAACCACTTTGACTAAAAATGATAAAGCGGTATTAAAAAACCTTTTAAATATATGTGCTATTCCACCTCAGCTCTCTAGCCTGCTCAAATGTAAAAGGTGTGATGCCCAGAGACTTTTAATCTGTACACTTTGCAGTTCCCTTTGAAAATCAAGCTACAAAGCAGACGAAATAAAAGTACCCACATATTTTGCACGTATGAGTCTGCAGAGAGTGACCTTCAAGAAAAATCTTGCAGGACGCAGTAAGATATTCGTTTTACCTGTGCACTCAAGACGAAACCAGTGGTGAGAGTGCTCAGATTAACTGCTTTAGGTAGTCGCATGGACAAGTACTCTGCTTCAAGCCCCTCGCTCTCTTTCTACCGCCGGCCATCTGAGGCTATTTGCATATGCTCAAGGTGACTTTTTTTATTTTACATCAGATTTCATCTGACAACTACAGAGAACACAAGTAACTAGGATACATGAATCAACACAATTAAACATAAAATACATGAAGATGGAACGTTCAAGCCAATTAAAATCATGAAGAGAAAACACGCTGCAGCCCAAATTAGGTGCTATGACGTCACTCGTCTTTGTCTAATAAGGATTAGTATAAATTTCCTGACAGCAGCCAGAAATGGGAAATTCTAATATTGCTTCTTGACCTTCTGTCTCTTAGAAAAACAGATCAAGATAATTCCACATTATTAAGAAAAATGGTGTATCGACGGTGGGGGAAGAATTAATTAGAAAACTTTAGAAGACTTTTACTTTTAATCGCCTATATCCTTCTGCAGGATCGATAGCTTTCAAATATTTACGTTTGCGAGGATGTATATCGCTCATTAAATCATTTAATACTGTAAAGTAAGGATTTCCGCAACACGTTAAATAAAAAAATATATTGCAAAGAATTAAAGAGATCTGTATAAATCAGCATTCCCAGCAAGGGAAAGGAAATGCAAGCCCTTAAAAACAAATTGCAAAGCGACGTTCAAATTCTGGAGGGTTTAAGCACAAGTGTAGGGCACCGAGCTGCACGTGGGAAAATTCCTGCGGTAAGAAGTTCAGCTCCCTTAGGACTTTATCCAGTCCTGAAACATGAATCAGTGTCCAGCCTGACCGGAGACAGGAGCCACTAACGCGTCTTGTTATTGCAAATTGCATCATCTACACCACTGGAGGTCCAAGAAGGAAATAAAGTCCTGAATTTACAGTCTGTTCATCGCCTCTCGGCTTTGAAATAGAAAGAATGCTATACACAGTACTTTAAAAACAAAAATAAGCTTCACCGTGTTTAAATTTCTAACAACGTCAGGCTAAGGAACTCGGTACACGGGCTAATCAAAACCATTTTGTGTCAAACAGACTGCAGCAAACGGACAACTTTTCACGTCTAACCAAACCTTTACTTTCCTGGCAAAACGAAAGAGAGGTTTACTTACTTCTTCCCTTCTATTTACGACTATAATATCTGAAGTAACTCTTGAGTACTGGGCTCGGTACAGACTGGAAGTGCACTGCTAGCTTTAAGAATACCCCGGGGGCAGAATTGTAAATGAAAGAGACTCAGCTGCGTTGGAGTGAAAGCAGCAGCCCAGCTCCAACCCATAACTCTTTGTAGAGAGTTTTGCATACACTTAAAACAAACCCCTGTTCTGGGTAGGATGGTGGGGGTGGGAACCAACTGCAGACTGCATTTCAATTTATGACATTGTCTAGGGTAGCAGAATACTACAATCCCCTAACCCAGAAGAAGGTGTTTGCATTCAAAAAACGTTTGCAGTCAAAACCCAGACGTAGCCAGTGTAGGCAGGTGAGAGAGGGACGGAGAGAGAATGTAGCTCCCACCTGGAGCCAGCGTTACAGGATCTAATAGAAGGTCTTCAGTGCTTCACTTTATGTGAGTGGCTGGGACTGAAGCGGCTTTACTTCACTTTATGCAACTACAGGCTTAACCGTGCTCCCAGCCAGACCTATAGCTTTCTCATTGGTCGGAAGAGGCATCTTTAAAGTGGTTTGGGCATGGGGAGGAGAAAGAGACGGCAAAACGTGCCTGGAAGGGAGGTCCTGACTGGATGTGCCGGAGTGGGGCTGCAGGGGGATCACATGGCAGTAGACGTCACGCGTGTAGAGCTGCACTAGTGCGCTTCCCACCCACAGTCCCATTCGGAGCTCCAGCATGAAAGCTCTCCGTCTTCACCCCATCAAGGGCTGCCACTTCCTTCACCATGCAATTTCCATGATCAATAATTTAACCTCCCTGCTGCATAACAGAAGGGGAAGCAGCAAGCCTCGTCTTGAATAAGGTTCAGCAAAGAAAAGAAGAAAGGAAGCAAGCAAGGAACTCGGTAAACCGAAAAGAACGTATATTTCGCCACAATTTCACCCCACAACCCAAATGCAGCTGTGTTGATGTTTCCCTCTGCACATAGTGACTGAGAAGGTGAGTTTGATATTTTTTCTGTAGCTTTCAGAAAGTCTTTACATGCAAGTAGGAAATTCAGCACATACCTGCCGTCTCTAGCATGAAAGTGACCAGTGTAAGGTTACCTGCATGCTCATTAATAAATAAATACTGGCATTATCTGGATTGAATTCTTGAGAAGCAAACTGTACAGAGGTCAGCGAGGAAGCTCCATTTCAACCGATAGGGCTTGTTTGATACTGTTAATTGTGAAACCTCTAATTACATTAGCCAAGTGGGTTTTTTTTTTTTTGTTTTTATTTCATAACTGCTCTGAAACCATCCCGGAGTCTCTTCCTACTCCATAGTCGCTTTTATTCTCCGTTTAACTGTGACATGAATGTTCCAAACTCTAAAAGTGAGAGTTCACATTCTGCATCTTTATTAGGAAACGGAGCGCTGTTCCCTTTCTAGGGATTATTGTGACGGCACAATCCCTCCCTTGCCTTTCCTATCCAACCCCTGGCACGTGCATTCCTGCTGTGCTCACTGCCGAGCCTAGTCCGGATCAGCGGTCGGGTCACTTCCAGATGAGAGTTGCTAGTCTGGGAGGCATCAGCAAGGCGAAGGACGCTGGAGCCAGTTTGAGCTACTAGGATCGGGTCACTTGCATGCTGGAAAAGTGCTGCCCGCGGTGGGGAGACGCAGGGGTCCGGTGCATGGAGCTGGGGTCCTGTCTCGCTTTCCTTTCGTCGGTGTCAGATCCTGGGCTAGGGCACGATTCTTCTCGCCCTGCATCTCCTTTTTCTGCACTGAGGGTGGGCGATTCTGTACCTCAATCTGACTTTTTCTCTTTCATTGCAGCTGCTTTTATATATAAAAAGCTGCATTTAACCACCAAAGCCTTTACCAAAAAAAAAGTTTCAGCTTTTTGCTTCCCTCCGTTCACTTTTTCGCCACTTTTTTGCTACAGTAAACAAACACAAAAAAAGGTAATCCGAAAACAAGCAGGGAAGGAGGTGATTGCACAAAAAATGTGCCCCCGGGCTGGGGATTATCATCATTTAGGCTGAAGGGCGAAGCTCTTACTCAGAAACATGCCACGGATAGACGGTGCTCACCTGGAGCTGGGGGTAGGAGAGAAGGCAAAGGGCGCCCCCTGCTGGATAGTGTTTGAACCGTAGCTCCCCATTCGCTGCTGAAGGGTCCCAGTGAGGAAGGTGCTCTGCTTTCACGTCTCCCTTAGACATCTGAAGATAATAGAGCTTCACTTCTAATGAAGACATGGGACTGGTTTTATTTCGGCTTTGTTCCGTGTCAGTGTGTTGAAGTTGTGCTGTGGATGCTGGAGACATTTGTAATGCTTTGAGCCCTGCACTGTCTGCGAGACTTATGACTAGAGTAAGGGGCGCTCTTGTTGATGATGCATTAGTCATATTTCTAGCTATGTAGACTGGAAGGTTTATTGTGGCTTATCGCAATAACATTATGCAGTATATTTATTAGCACACAGGAGCTGTTAAGCGTCTGTGTGTGTGATGAAGAAAGAGAAGCATCTTGACCCTGAGTGGAGGAATAGTTTAGTGGATGAATAGAGGCGGAGTTGGGGTTCAGACACCACTGATGCTCCCTGTGACTTTAGGAAGTCATTTAACCCTCCATTGCCTGGCTCACAAGTCTAAGGCTGGCTACCGCAATAGCATCTGTTCTTTACCCATAAGAATGTTTCCACAGTTTTTCTTCTAAAGGGGGGGGGGGGGGGGGGACAGCTTTTATTTTTTCCCCATGCCTCATTTTCAAGAAAAGAAGCTCCTCTATTTAGGGTGTGTTTTCCTATGAGTGCTTGTACCATACATATGCTCGGGCCTCTTCCAGGGGTCTGAGCATAGGGCCCCCCCCCCTTTTAACACATTCCTTTTCTGCCCTTCCCCCACTGTTTGGGTTTTCTGCCCCATGTTCATTTCCTTCCCACTCTCTCTTTTTTCCTCTTTGCCTTGCAGCCTGAGAATAAGGAAGGGAAGACGTTTTCTCCCCTCCCAGGAAGCGGGACCAGCCTTCGAGCCAAGGAATCAGCCGATTTCTGCTTTTCTTCTTCCCCCTCGTGCTTCTGGTTCTCTTTCCCCAATCTTTGTTTGCCTTCTGCCGCCTCCTTTGTGCCTGTGCCGGTGGAGGATAACTAGTTCCCCTCCCCCCTCCTCTGCTGGAGGGTGCGTTTTGCTTTTACTTGTTTCTTTAGCCTGAGGTAAGGGGTTATTTTGTCATCATGCCCCCACACTGAGTGCCCTTAAATGCCAAGAGAGGCATGGTTTCTTTGCTGCTTCCCCCCACACCCACATTGAGAGGGGCTTATCATTTTCCTGCCTGGTTTTCATTTGTTGCCTTACCAGACCAACAAAAGCTTTGGGTATCCTGTGCCCCAGTGGAAGTACTGGAGGATGTCAACAGTCTCCATAGTCTTTAAAACTCACAAGGACACCTCTGCCCCTGCCATACCCCTCCGCAGGTGACTACTGCTGCTCCATCCCAGCCCCTAGCTTGGGGAATCTCTGCCAAAGATCAAGGGGTGATTTTGTATAAGTCACCGGCTTTTTCCCAAGATGCAGCAGCTAGCCTTGGGGAAGTGGGGATAGAAGTGGGAGGAATGAGCAATCACCCCGTACCACAGGGATGGTTCCAGGAAGGAAGGCAGAGTTTCCCAGCACCCACACTAGCCACAGAAAAGGTTGGAGTACCAGCGGGAACAGCTCTGGTTGGAGAGAGTGGTGTCATCTCCCATACCAATACCTCAACTTGAAGCACAATGTGCCCCAAACAGGAGCGAGTCTCTGCCAGTAATGGGACTGGAAAAAACCCTATTCCAGCTGTGGAAGTTTTGGGAGAAGCCAAAAATGCAGGAACTACAAAATTATCTAATGCCCTACCACTCTGCCTCAGGCTTGCAGAGACGTTGAGAAGCCATGTCCTTATTCCAAAATAAGTGACAAGGGCCCCTGTTCTATCCTGCTGCAAGCAGAGGAAAGCAGGGTCCCTCCAATACAAAAGCAGTGGCCACCAACGCCCCCATCAACCCCCTCAATTACATCCATAGGGAATCCAGACACCTACTTCTCAGTGGAAGTGAGGCATGGGGTATGCTGCTCCCTGCTGTCTGGCCAAACTTTCATCCATATTTCCTGGTCTTAGCTTAACCTGTAGGGTGTAGATGGTCTCTGCCTCACAAATGTATGATAAGGCAGTGCTTTTCTGCAGCAGTAGCACCACTGTTAAAAAAAAAAGAAGGGGCTCATGGTAAAGGGACTTTATCATCAGCTGGAGTCCCTAGAGGGACAAGGGATGAAGGTGGTCTTTTCCAGTGTGCCACTTTTCTTCTGGATACCCTCATCCAGCAGCATCTGAGAGGTATGGGGGCATTTAAATCACCCTTCTTGGACCTTCCCTAGGATGCATGTTCCTGGAGTTTAAACCAGTGCTTTTTTTTGTGACTGTACGTGGTGGTACGGTGTACCGGAAAATCTTGAGCCAAAAAGGAGGAGTGACAGCGAAGGGCAAAGGTTGGATCAGCCCCGACAAGAGCTGTCCTGACGCGAGCCCAAGGTGAGTCCGGAGAAGGCTTGCCGTGACTTCAGTGTGGCCGGTTAGTCGCCACACAACATTGTGATTGGTCAAGAGTCTACTCTTAACAGTTTATGAGAACATGGATAAAATAACGCCTCCAGCAAGAAAAAGATCTCGCACAGATGAAGAGACAGAAACAAGTCAATTGAAAGAGCAGACAGTAGCCACAGGTTCTTCACTAATATCAAACCAGTCTCAACCAGTATTAATAATACTGACGATATGACACAGTCGGCATCTGGTGAATCAGAGGCTCCTGACTGGCCTATGTGCTGGACTGTAGACCAGAAGAACGAATATTGTAGTAAGTATGATTGGTTGTACGTTTGCAAAAAGAAGCTTGGGTGTTCGTCTTGCCAGAAAGTTGGATTCCTGGATTTGGAATCCAAAATTGGAATGAAAATTTCAAAGGCGTGGCCAATATTACCTTCTTTGGCGAAAGTCGTCAACAGCAGCTAACATCTCTATGAAAGAAAAATTTTGACCACAGACACTGTCAGCCACAGAGCTGCAGTTAATCTGCTTGCTGAAGCTGACAGAGGGGCACTTGTAACTTTTTCTTGAGATACTGCCTGTAAAATCGTTGTCTCAACAGCTAAAGTTTTCCATACAGCATACAAAGTTGCAAAAGAAAATCAAAGTTTTCATAATTTCGAAGCTGAGGTAGATTTGCAAGAACTGAACGGTGTTGACATGGGTCGTATTCTTCATTCAACCAATGTGTGCATCAACATTGTGAATCATATCAATTATGAAATGAGAGAGAATTTCGTTAAGGAAATCGTACACTCAAACCATAAAATGTCCTTAATAACTGAGGAGTCGACTACAGTAAGCAATGTTTCTGCGCTGATTGTTTATGTTCATACTTGTACCACTGATACTGAGATGAACTCTGCAGTTAACTTGTTTTTGGACATGACTGAATGTTCAACAGTTGGTGCAACAGGAATTCTGGAATCTTTGTTGGGTTGTCTTCATTCTTACGGCATGACTGAGGAATACTCAAGGAGTAAACTAGTTTGTATTGCGTGTGATGGTGCAGCTGTCATGTTAGGATGCGAGAGCAGTATGAAAAAGCTACTAACAGAAAAGTTTCCATCTGTAATTTTCTGGTACTGTGCTAGCCACCGACTTGAGCTTGCTGTTGGGTGACATGATCAAAGAAGTATTCGGAATCAACAGATTTAAGGCTTTCCTCGATAAGTTATATGTACTGTATCACACGTCGCTGAAAAATAGCAGAGAATTAGCAGTGTGTGTGAAATTGTTGGACATTCAACTGCTAAAGATTGGTTGAATACTTAGCACAAGATGGGTTGCATCCAGTTTCTGTTCTGTATCCGCAGTGTGGGAAAATTACGATGCTTTGATCAAGTGAAACAGTGTCTGTCGAGGGATCAAAAGGAAAAATGCACATATGAGGGCTTGTTGCGTAAGATATCGCCCATAAAATTCATGCTAGATCTTGCTTTGATATGTGACGCTCTGCAGGAACTGGCAGAGTTAAGTCTCGATCTTCAAGATCATAAGTTGGACTTGTACGTTGCCAACCAAAAGATTAAAACAGTTCAAGTGTTTAAGGAAAGGCAAATCAGAACAGGCCCACATCATGAAACGGCTGCAAAAGCTGTTGAAACTTTGCAGTTTGGGAACGCTGTTCTCCATAGGAAAGACTCAAAAAATGATCCTCCAAGTGACCCGGCAGTGTTTTACACGAAACTGCAGCAGTCGATCAAAAACCGTCTGCTTGATTGCGAAGAGGTTAACTTTGCACAGTGGGCACGTGTTCTTGACTAGACATAGTGGCCAGATGATGTCCAGGAACAATTGACATTAGGTGAGCAGGAGATTAGAAACTTGTGTAGAAAACTTCAGTTTGCAGAAAGAGATGTCATTCGTGAATTTTGTGAATATTTGATCGAGAGGAAGTGCTCTGAGAAATTGATGCCACTGCAACACACACTGAGTTATTCCTTTCCTCCAGCGAATGCGAGCGTGGATTTTCGCAAATGAATCTGATCGCGACACCATCCCAGGAATCATTGCTGACAAAGACTATTTCTTCACTGCTTTTCATCAAGCTAGTTGGGCCACCTCTGAGGCTTTTTGATCCAACAAAGTACATTGATTCTTGGTTACTTCAAGGTCAGTGATCAGCCATTTGCATGAACAGTAAAAAACGAAATTGGGACGTCGTGTCTGATGAAAATTTTCTTGAAATTTGGCATTTTCTATAACATGAATTGATCGGTTTTTAGAGTTTCCTTAGGCATGTTTAATTAAATAGGCTATTGCTCGAAATAAGTGTACTGAGAACTGACCCCTGAGGAATGCGTACCGGCAAATATCTTTTTCCAATAAAAGCACTGGTTTAAACATATCACCTCATTCAGGGGGCAAGCATGGGTGGCATTTCCCATGGAATAGGAGCATGTGGAGGGAACCTAGTCATTCCCTATAAAAACAGGATCATCTTCTGGGTCTCTTGCACCATGGAGGAAGTGTGGTGCTTCCAGTGCCACCAAACTGGACACACTTGCAGACATGCCCAGGGACAGAAAAGTTGCTGGAGGAGCTAGCACCAAACCCCTGTGTTCTGGAGATCCTGCCAATGCTTTTGAACCCTCAGGCACAACCCCATGGGTGCAGATGTAGTCAAGAGGACCAAGAAAGAGGCAAACCACTCCTGGTCCCTGCCCTGGTCTCCTCCACTGCCAATTCCATCATTTGTGCTCCCTCGGGTACATTACAAAAACTGTAGGAGAAATGGCTGCTTCAGCCCAGAAGCAGGTCTAAGGCAGAGATCATCCTGACACTGTAGATGGCCTTACCATCTCCTGCCCTTCTCCTCTGTTACTCTCACCCCAGAGGAAGGTGGGAACCCCTGATGCCAATAGTGCTCAGGTGGAGGAGATCTCCTCAGCTCCTGAGGAACTGATGAACCCACTCCTCTGCTGCAGCTTCCAGCTCTTCCTCTGGAGGTGCAGGAGATGGATGGTGAGAAGTGCTCAAATCAGCTTCTGGAACATCTAGAGAAATTGCTGGCAATCCTGTGCCACAGGTCATAGAGAGATGGGGCTTTGATTTAGCATGTCTCTCCATGATGGCACTCTGAAAGGGTTATTTAATGAACATACAAATCTTTTTTAAAGATGGAGACGCTACTAGAGGACATGAAATTAAGCTATAAGGAGTTAAACTTTAAAAGCAACATCGGGAAATACTTTTTCATGGGATGCCCTCCTAAAGGAGGTGGTGGAAGCAGAAACAGTGATGGAAAGGCAAGGGACAGACACAGAGGATCACTACACAGCAAGAGGATGGAATGAAAGCAAATGTTATAATAATGTCTATACAGAGAGGGGTAACATGCCTGAAGTAGCATATACAAGTCTGGCACCTTACTGGACAGACTAGATGGACCATGTTGGTCTTTATCTGCCATCATTTTACTATGTTACTATGCCGCCTTCCCTAACCCCCCCCCCCCCCAATACCTGTCTGTGTCCACTATTGATTATGGAAATAGCAGTGTGCAAGGAGGTTGTAAGAGTAGGAACAGGCCCCCAGCATCTAGTTTTGATGGTCCAGGTGATGATCTCGATTGACCTCTGGAGACTAACCTTGGGGTTCCCCTAGCCATATTCCCTTCCAGTGAATCCCTCCCATCCCTCACAGTGATGCAGAAAGGGAGATGGATGCAACACCCCCTCCCCATGCCTTGTAGCAACTGCTGTGGCCTTTCTAAATCCACAGGGAGGAGAAGGGGGAGGGGAGGCAGAAGTCTCACCTGGGCCCAAGAACAGAGCTTAGTAATGCTAATCCCTGTCTCCGGGGTAGGCATCAGGGTAGAAGGATTTACTCCTGTTCCCTTAGGTCCCAAAAGCAAGAGGTGGATAGGTGGAGGAGGGGAGAGGAGGAGTAAGACAGGTTGAAGAAAGAAGGGTGAGAGCAAGCCTGCAGCTCCCAGGCCTCTTGACCCTCCACCACCTTCAAAGCAATCAAATTGAACTAGTGAAAAAGGTCAGATCAGGGTGGCAAAAAACCCAAAACCAAACCATGGGAGAAATGTGCCATCTGCAGATGGTATCCCAGGGGATGTTGTTCTTTGCCACCCCCTTCCTCTCCCAATAGCTTCACTAAAAATATGATACTTGTGTTATTGCAAACAATCCTGTGATGGGATGGCACTACTGCTCAGGCCCAAACTTTGCTAAACAGAACATGACTGATCTGCACGCACAACGTTAACAGCTTGTTGTTCAAGTCAAGGAGGCACTTGGTGTACTTCTGGAAATCCACAACACTCCAGTCAGAAGCCTCTTGGTTTCTGGATGGGGTGGTGAGGCGGTCCTAAACCATGCTGTGAGAGTGAGTGGGAGGGGTGGGGGAGGTGCCAGATGCTTCACTTCCCAGATTCATTTTGCAAAGAACTTCCCCATTTTCAATAAAAAAAAAAAAAAACCCTCAAGACCTGGCTGTTTCAACAGGTCTTCACCCAGGCCAATGCCCGCTGACTCCCTCTTCTTTGCCAGTAACCTCCTTACTTTACTACCCTCCTCACCCCTTTCTGTTTTTCATTATTTGATATTTACTTTGTAAAGTACTGCAATGGCTATATGCTCATTGGCGGTATATCAAGCACCCAAAATAAATAAACTAAAACTACATGGTCAATTTGATGAATGTGTATCCTCCCATGAATGGGGCTGAGAGTTCAGGCTTCTTTTGCAAGTTGTTGGTCTATTTGGAGAGCTGGCTCCTGATGCTGGTGCATGGGGGTGACCTTTTAACTGCACCCTCAAGGCTCTCAACTCGAATGACTGAGAGACTTATCCCTTAGTGGCATCTTAGGGGAGGTTGTTTGCCTTTACTTGCACACTGATATCTGGCAAGGGCAGCATCCTGGGGAAGCCTCCAGTTTCATCTGTGGGTATCCTACTCCCAGCTTGCTCTGTGATGTTTCAGCCACCTCTTAACACAAGACTTACTGAGTACAGTGGATGTGCTGTGGCTGTTAAGGTGAGACTCAAGCTGATTGAGCCTTGAAGAAGAGGGATTCGTAGTGATAGTCTGGGAGTTCTGGATGAACTGAGAGGATCATGAGGCTGACTTCTCTTTAGTCTGTGAATGGTGGGACATTGGAAAAGTCCATCCTTGGGTTCTTTGTCAGAGATACACTAGGGGTGTCAATGACTAGCAATGTTGCCTTGTCGGGTGGCTCTTGCAAGAGGTGCTCAACCTCAAGACCTGCCTCTGGGACCCAAGATGATCTGCAGCTTGAGTATCTTTATCTTTATTTGCACAATTTGATGAACCGCCCAGGCCGAAGCATCAGGGCGGTGTACAATACAAACGGAGGCTACTGAAAACAAAGCCAGAAAGGAATGCCAAAAACCAATAGGACAGGAGAGTGCAGAGAAAAGATAGAAAGGGGAAAGAGCCCAAGAGGGGCGAGAGGGACAATAGGGCGGGAGGGGGAAAAAGAAAAAAGGAAGGGAGAAGAGGAACGGACAGGCAGAGGGATAATCATGTCCTCAAGGAATAGCAAAGCAGGGGGGCCTAGGTAAGATGATGGTTTTAGTTTCTGTGGGAGATGGACCATGGCTCACATTTCTTCTTTGATCTGGAGAAGAGGAGGGGCACATGAAGCAGGTAGCATGTTTGCTGGATGCAGATGGCACTCCCTTCATAGATCTGGTGAGGATCAGGGCAAGAGCTCAGGACTTCTACTTGGCTCTCCCCTAGTCAACTGCTAGGCTTCAAAGATCCTGTGGGAGTGGCTTCCTATCACTAGTGTGGATGACAGAAGTAGGCTAGATGAGCCTTTCTGCAGTCCTCAACTAGATATTGCATGAGAAATTTCTGGGCATCAATGGGCCAATGTTAGAATTTTTCTGTTGCTTTTTTGTCTTGCTAGGGCCCAATCTCCTGGCTGAAGCCCTGCCATCATGCAGTGTTGACCTTCTTGGCTAAGGGAGAGGAGACCCACAAGATATAAGGAACTGGGACCTTTTCTTGCTTCTCTGTACAGACACTATCACGATGGCTAGCCACTGTATTGGCAGAGGTGATCCATCCCAACCAGTCTTACACATTCCTGGGCCAAACTATTTTTGGTACAGAACCTCACTCTAAATGTATAGCTGGTCTGTCGGTGGACTTTTTGTCATTCAATCAGGAGAAAATATTCAACAGGGTGGATCATAGATGCTTCTTAGGAATCTTGTGAGCATCTGGTTTGATCTTCATTTTTGTGGGTCTAATCTGGCCCCTCTTCTCAAGAGTGACATGCCTTAAGGTTAACAGTCCTTGTCGATGTTACTAGTATTTGGAAAGGGGAGTACACCAGGATTTAGCTTGTGCCTTTTCTCAGAAGTTCAAGCCAAGTTACATTTAGGTACAGTAGGTATTTTCCTATCCTCAGAGGGCCGACAATCTAAGTTTGTACCTGAGGCAATAGAGGATGAAGTGAGTAGCCCAAGATCATGAGCATAGCAATGGGGTCATCCCTGGTTCTAGCTGCCTCTCTAACCATAAGGCTACTCTTCCACTTCAGCCAGTGTGAGTTAGTGTCCAGCCTGACCAGAGACAGGAGACACTAACTCATCTTATTGTTCCAAATTGCATCATCTACCCACTGGAAGTCTTAGGAAAGACATAAAGTCCTGAATTTAGTCTCTTTTTATCACTTCTTGGGTTAGAAATAGGACGAGTGCTATAAACAGTACTTAACCATCTGAAAAACAAAAATAAGCTTCAGCTTATTTGCAGCAGTCTGTTACTATAAATTTAAACGGATAGCTTTTCCCATCTAACCAAACCTTTTCCCTTTTATTTGTATCTATAATGTTTAAAAATGTTTCCTGAGTAATCAACCTCTTTGCAGAGTGGGAATGCACTGCTAGCTTTAAGAATTTTACACAGATAGAGCGTTGATCTGTTATTTACGCCAGATGCATGGTTGATTTAACATTTTGGCCCACTTCGTGATCTGATCATGTACTCTATGTATTTTAATGTCTCTGTTACAGTTACTGTTCCAGATAACATCATATGTAGGCAGCTGGTCCGTCTCAACTTAGACTATTGCTCTTTTATTGGTTTTTGGATGTATCGTGATGGCTCCCCAAAGGAGTCTGAATTTGAGGAAATGTTTGATTTATGGCAGTTATTTTTCTGATAACATGTAACTGCTAAGCCCACAACAAAGGCATATTGCTCCTTAACTTTCCATTTCTCTTTGCCAACTAAAGTGCCAGGTAAAGTAAGGCTGAGAGGGACTGGAATAAGTCAACGTTGGATGTGGATAAGGCCAGTATACTTGGGTTTTTCATATCTTTGTAGCAAAGCATGAGTACTTTTGCAGGTAAAGTTGAATCAGTGCTGTCCTGTCTTGCAGAATTATTTATGGTTGTCCACAAACCTTTAAGGATGCCTGTTGCATTGTATGGTGCAGTGACTTTGACAGAACATTTTGGGCAATATTATTGGAAAGAGCAGTCTCCTTTTAGGGATGTCTTGCATATTGCCTGATTTGTTATATCTAATGATGCTGATAGCAGGTGGTTTGCTTTTTTTGGAGACAGATCTGTGAACAGGACTAGTTCCCCTTTCATTTTGATTCCAGCTGTTATGATAAAGATGGCTCGGGTTAAAGTTGCCTGTTTTCTTTATGATAATTTGTGGGCTTCTTCGACTTCTGGTTATTTGCCAGTTATTTTAAAGCAGGCAATGGTGTGTCCTAAACTAAAGAAAAAGGATCAGCCCCTTCCTTTCATAGCTAAATTGATGGAACAGGTAGTTTGGCTACAATTAGATGAGTTTCTGGAACAGAGTTGGTGTCTGGAACCATAGCAACATGGGTTCAGGTGTGGGCATAGTCCTAAAACCTTAGTTACTCCATGTTGCAAGGATCGGAGCATGCCACATCCTGCCTTTCTTTTATCATTGATCTTGCTGACTCTCTATTGCTGCCTGTTTTGGTGCAAGAGTTGGCTGATTTGGGTGTTGGAGGAGTGATGCTGGCTTGATTTTAATCTTGTCTTTCACACAGATTGCAGAGGGTAACAAGTCTGGCACGTATCTCACCTGTTTTCTGTTTGAAAAGGGGGATCTACAGAATGCTCCATGTCGTCTACATTGTTCAAGGTCTACTTGCTCCTCTTGTGTCAACTTCTTTGGAAGATGGTTATTCTGTCTTGTATTGATGCTGCTGATGATATATTGATACCTTTCTTGGTGGGTGATGACTTTATGCAGTTGCCTTTGCTCAGGAATTTTGTTGCCATTTCTTCCTGGCTGACGGGAAGAGCCTTAGGTTGAATTATCGAAAAACAGAAGCAATGGTGATAACAAATCCACGCATAACATTTAGCTTTCTCCGCCATCCTTCTAGATATTATTATCCCTCTTCAGAAGGAGGTTTATTATATGTCCATCAAAGTCATTTTAGATTGTCTATCTATGGATCCTCAGATTCTACTGTAAGAGTAATTTCTTTATATTTTGTTATGCTATATTGGCTACAGGTTAAGCAGTGCATAATTCTGGAGTATCTATGGTATATTGCATTTTGAAGTAGTGATTGAATAGTCTAATTTTTTTTTTTTAATGATCCATCACATGCATGTTCCACGCAGCTTGCTTTATTGGAGGTTCCTTCTATACTCGTACAATTTGTACAGAAATCAAGGTTAGAGCACATGCTTTTTCTGTGGCTGGTCTTGTTAGTTGGAATTTAATTCTGTTATCTATCTGTCGTCAAAATCCTTGTCTGCATTATTCAAAAGCATTTGAAGATCTAGTTATAAAAACTTATGAAAATCAGTTTTACTGTTCTATTGGTTTTATGTTATTTTATGGTATGGTGTTTTCTGTTTTATTCTCTGTTTATACTGTGTGTGCTTGTTGTAACTATATAATTCATAAGTGAGAGAGAAATTTGAATAGATGAAATTAAGGTGCATTGGAGTGACAGCATGCCATGAATCTTTGTGGAGACATTGATATACACAAGATCTTCGAGAAATATTTTTTCAAAAATCTGCTCAGCAGGGTGTGTGGGAAATTAATTGCAAACGCTTCACAGAATATATTTAAGCCTGTGACATTTATTTAGGAAAGCAGAATACTACAATCCCCTAACCCAGAAGAAGGTGTTTGCATTCAAGAAACGTTTGCAGTCAAAACCCAGACGTAGCCTGTATAGGCAGGTGAGAGAGGGACGGAGAGAGAATGTAGCTCCCACCTGGAGCCAGCGTTACAGGATCTAATAGAAGGTCTTCAGTGCTTCACATTATGTGAGTGGCTGGGACTGAAGCGGCTTTACTTCACTTTATGCAACTACAGGCTTAACCGTGCTCCCAGCCAGACCTATAGCTTTCTCATTGGGCGGAAGAGGCACTCTTTTTAAAGTAGTTTGGGCATGGGGAGGAGAAAGAGACGGCAAAACGTGCCTGGAAAGGAGGTCCTGACTGGATGTGCCGGAGTGGGGCTGCAGGGGGATCACATGGCAGTAGACGTCACGCGTGTAGAGCTGCACTAGTGCGCTTCCCACCCACAGTCCCATTCGGAGCTCCAGCATGAAAGCTCTTCGTCTTCACCCCATCAAGGGCTGCCACTTCCTTCACCATGCAATTTCCATGATCAATAATTTAACCTCCCTGCTGCATAACAGAAGGGGAAGCAGCAAGCCTCGTCTTGAATAAGGTTCAGCAAAGAAAAGAAGAAAGGAAGCAAGCAAGGAACTCGGTAAACCGAAAAGAACGTATATTTCGCCACAATTTCACCCCACAACCCAAATGCAGCTGTGTTGATGTTTCCCTCTGCACATAGTGACTGAGAAGGTGAGTTTGATATTTTTTCTGTAGCTTTCAGAAAGTCTTTACATGCAAGTAGGAAATTCAGCACATACCTGCCGTCTCTAGCATGAAAGTGACCAGTGTAAGGTTACCTGCATGTTCATTAATAAATAAATACTGGCATTATCTGGATTGAATTCTTGAGAAGCAAACTGTAGAGAGGTCAGTGAGGAAGCTCCATTTCAACCGATAGGGTTTGTTTGATACTGTTAATTGTGAAACCTCTAATTACATTAGCCAAGAGGGTTTTTTTTGTTTTTGTTTCATAACTGCTCTGAAACCATCCCAGAGTCTCTTCCTACTCCATAGTTGCTTTTATTCTCCGTTTTTAACTGTGACATGAATGTTCCAAACTCTAAAAGTGAGAGTTCACATTCTGCATCTTTATTAGGAAACGGAGCGCTGTTCCCTTTCTAGGGATTATTGTGACGGCACAATCCCTCCCTTGCCTTTCCTATCCAACCCCTGGCACGTGCATTCCTGCTGTGCTCACTGCCGAGCCTAGTCCGGATCAGCGGTCGGGTCACTTCCAGATGAGAGTTGCTAGTCTGGGAGGCATCAGCAAGGCGAAGGACGCTGGAGCCAGTTTGAGCTACTAGGATCGGGTCACTTGCATGCTGGAAAAGTGCTGCCCGCGGTGGGGAGACGCAGGGATTCGGTGCAAGGAGCTGGGGTGGGTAGAGAGAGGGGCTACTGTGCCAAGCATGGCTGGTCATTGTCCACTTGTACGTATTGGAACCAATGAGCCTTTTGTCACAGGGGATCCTGAACTGGGGCTGAGAGAGCTGCTGGTTTTTTGAAAGAATTTGCAGAACAGAAAACAAGAGAGATGTCTTTAAAAGTATAGCTTTCTTTTAATACATTTATCAAAATATAAACTAATATTTCAAATTAGTTCCTACTGTTGCTAAGGCTGGCCAATTGCCTTGTTTAAGCTTCCACTGCTATCCTGCCCCCTTCTGATGTTAGCCTGTACCTGATTCTGGGCTGAGGGGAGGAAAGGAACAGGCAGGATTCTTCTCACCCTTCACCACCTCTTTCTGCAGTGCAAGAAGCTAGAGGTGGGTGATCCTCTGCCCCAGTTTCTCTGCCAGCTGCACTTTACCAGCAAAGCCTTTACCAAAAAATGTTTCAGCTCTTTGCTTCGCTTCATTCACTTTTTCGCCACTTTTTTGCTACAGTAAACAAAAGAAAGGTAATTTGAAAACAAGCAGTGACGCTGGGATAGGAAGGAGATGACTGTGCACACAAAATGTGCCCCCTGGGCTGGGGATGATCATCATTTAGGCTGAAGGGCACAGCTCTTATTCAGAAACATGCCACGGATAGACAATGCCCACCTTAAGCTGGGGGTGGCAGAGAAGGCAAAGGGTACCCCCTGCTGGACAGTGGTTGAACTGTAGCTCCCCATTTGCTGCTGAAGGATCCCAGTGAGGAGGTGCGCTCCTTTCACTTCTGCCTTAGACTTTTCACATCTGGAGATAATAGAGCTTCACTTCTGATAAGGACATGGGACTGGTTTTATTTCAGCTTTGTTCCGTTTCTGTGTGTTGAAGTTGTGCTGTGGATGCTGGAGACATTTGTAATGCTTTGAGCCCTGCACTGTCTGTGAGACTTATGACTAGAGTAAGGGACACTCTTGGTGATGGTGCATTAGTCATATTTTGAGATATGTAGACTGGAAGGTTTATTGTGGCTTATCTCAATAAAATTATGTAGCAGTACTTGTTAAGAGTCTACAGCTAACCTGTATATATGCGTGAGATGTTGATAAGCGCTAAACAAGCGGGATCTTGGGGAGATCTCGAGATTACAATGAGACAATGGTAGGGGGTAGATAATACATTTAATACAAATCATTTGGTAGATCTTGTCCACAACATGGTATCCAGAACAATAGATTTTGGATAGACAGCCTAGATCACAGCTACTGAAATGGTGCACAAGAAACCCCATGATGTCAGACTTAAAGATCAACATATGTAATCCTTTGAAGAGGGAGAGAGAGGGTCATTCAGATACCTCAAAGGAATAAATACTGCAGTGGTCCAACATTTTTAAGTGAAAGGGAATATCTAGATCAAGATGTCTTGCCATGAGCACAGATGGCACTTAATTCTTATGTGTGTGTAGGAATTAGCACAGCAGCATGACAGTGTTAATTTCCTAATGCAGAATGTGTGGAGAATGGGCAGGGACTGTGCCTTACTGTTCACCTGCATGAATTGTTAACACGGCAGATAAGATGGTGCAATTTGCACCACCTGAATCAATGCATCTAAATGCATTGCATTATCTGCAGTGCACCTAAGCAGAGGTTCCCAACTCCAGTCCTGGAGGGCCAAACACCATTCAGGTTTTCAGGCTGTCCCTAATGAATATGCATGAGATACATTTGAATACAATGGGGGCAGTGCATGCAAATGCACCTCATGCATATTTATGAGGGACAGCCTGAAAACCTGAATGGTGTTTGGCCCTCCAGGACTGGAGTTGGGAACCTCTGACCTAATGCATAGCAAACAGAGTTCTGCTGCATTAAGGCATGCTTACTAAAGTGTGCTAAAGTTCATCACCTTAGCACACTTTTGAAAGGCAAAAATTAGCACACGAGGTGAAATAGACCTGTGCTAGCTTGTTTGGACATGCCAGGCATGTCCCCTGCAGTTACTGCGATGAGAAGGACCTCCAGTGTGCTAAAACAGCGGTAAACATGCCTCTCTAGTAGAGAGGTTTTGCAATTAGTACATGGTAACTCCACAACTTTTACCAGACTTTATTAGGATTTAGCTGAAGGTGAGTAATGTTCAGGTAGGGTAAGCGCTCCCCTATTCCTTAGAGGGTTAAGTGACTTCTCCGCTGTATCGGATTGTAGCTTCGGTGTCCCTGGTTCTCAGTCCATTGCTCTAACCATTAGCTACTTCTCCAGTGCTTCCAGTAGGACTCTTTGACAGTAATGTGGCTTGCTTAAATAATGAGCATTAAATGCGATAACACATGGTAGCACACATTAGTAAAGCGAATCCTCACTTAGTGACTTGGCCGAGGTGTGGCAAAGGAAGAAGTGGCTTTCACCCCTGATTTTCCTGGTTTTCAGCCAGGTGGTTTACTCCACGTGAAATGGTGCTCACTAAAATGCAGCGTCACTGAGCATAATGAACATGCACTTCCCTGGTCGTGAATGTGAAGTCGGAGATTGGCTGCTGGAAAGACGAGCTAAATAAACTGCACAGTTCTCTTGTCCTTGCTGTATCTCCCTGTAACAAGTGAAAATATTTATCAAGGTAACTTAATTTATTCTGCCAGATAAGGATTATTACCAAGACTAGAAATGCAATAAACAGTTTCCCTTCATGAAGCCAGAGTAATTACCATCATCACAGTTCAGCTTTCTTAAAACTACCTGTTTATTACAAAGACGTCTGCATGTTGCTGAACATAATTACGTTCTGAGTTGCTGTAACTCAGTCATTAGGTATGTTATACTGGCGACATGAGAATTTGGAGCTCAATGAAAGATACTTTTTGTTGTTCTGCATTGACCGCTACTTGAATTTGGTTTGTATTTCTTTAGTTTTTTTGGGAGATTTGGTCTAACTTTTTAAATTGTATTAGGGCCGCAGTAGGCCAGTGCTGTGGTGCATGAAACTAGTAACTCGGGATTTCCTCACTTGCTGTATATCTTTGCTTGTAGCCCACAAGTTCAGACCATCCATCAACAATTTCAAAAAATTCCCATTTTACCTGTGTAATTTAGCAAAAGTCCAGAATATTCATTCTGGACTTTTGCTAAATTACACAGGTTCTTTAGTCTTTGTGAATGGGCTTGTCACGTTGTCTGTGTAATGTAGGATGTTTCGTCTCCTTAGAGGAACTGTTGACCCTGTGGTCAACTGCACAGGAATGGTCTGGTACCTTGAGAGAGTTTTCTCATGATAGTAGGCCATCTATTAATTATGGTTTTAGATTATTTTTTTTTCTGTGAAATCTGTCTGAAATTGCTCACTTTATTACAAGCATGCTTCCCTGAGGTAGGAAAAGGTTTTATAGAAAATTGCTGCTTTACATAATTTTCTGCACATAATTTGCTGTGATTTTTCAGCTCATTATCAATTTTACAGAATTTCTGTAAATAGTTTTACAAATGCAAATTATCTGCCAAAAAAGGCAAATAAGGCAAATTTTAGACATGTGCTACTTGCCAGTTTTTTGCATGTTATTGCATTTTAGAAAACCATTTGCAGTTTAGCACACCAACTTCCCAGTGTGTTCTCCTCAGATTGTTTGTTGGACTTACTAGGCTAGACTGGACATAAGTCTAGGGACTTCACCTTTTGAGGGTAATTTTATAACTGGGCCCCTAGTTTAAGATGGCCAAAATGTGCCTGTTTTAATCCTATTTTATTTTTTAAAAAAGTAGGGTACCTACTTTCCTTATATAATATTAGTGTAAGTGGCTGAAAACACGCCTTAATTTAAGGTGCAATGATGCAATCTTGCATCAGCTGGAGAGCTAGTGTAAATGGCTGTGCTTGCGTTTTCCAAGGATAGGCCAAAATTATGGTATTCTATAATCTACACGCACATACTTGCATGTACCACACCCACAAGGATAATGTCATGAAATAAATGCACATACTATTACACTGGACACCACTTTATACAAGATCGTTAACATGTCTAATTCCCATTTATGCATAGGAAATAATTCAGATGCCCCTTTCAGGCTTAAAAGTCGGTCCTCCTTGTCAAATGATTCCAAAAATGTTTCACTGTACCTGAATCTTGATGACCTCTACATTTAGGAAGAACTATCAGCTATATACATATTCTGAGTTAATGTTTTTCTTGTTTTGACCTTTTATTCCATGACTGCACTTGTCAGCCCTCCTGTGTAGGGAACCAGAGACGGCTGAGGGGAGATATGATAGAAGTTTATAAATTAATGAACGGAGTGGAACGGGTAAACGTAGATTGTTTACGTTATCAGAATATAGAAAGACTAGGGGACATGCAATGAAGCTACAGGGTAAACTATTTCAAACTAATAAAAGAAAATATTTGGCGACCCAGAAGCTCCTGGGTTTTCTTGGCAGTGTCACCGGAAGTAGATTGCCAGGCCTTTCTTCCGAGGCAATGGAGGGTTAAGTGACTTGCCCAAGGCCACAAGGAGTGCTAGTGGGACTCGAACCCTGGTTGCTTGGTTACTAAGCCAGTGTCAACGTGTAATCAAACTCTGGAATTTGTTACCGGAGGATGTAGTAAAGGCTGTTAGTGTAGCTGGGTTTAAAAAAGGTTTGGAGAAGTTCCTGGAGGAAAGGTCCATAAACCATTATTAAGAAGGGACCCAGGATATCAATGTTTGACCCAGTACAAGCATTGCGGAACCTGTGTCTTTTGGGGAAACTGCTAGGTATGTATGACCTAGATTGGCCACTGTTGGAAACAGGATACTGGGCTTGATGGACCTTGGTCTGACCCAGTGTGGCATATCTTATGATCTTATATACCGCCTTTCAAGATATCAAGGCGGTTTACATTAAACAAACTGAAATTACATTGAACAGGGCATTATAACTTGGAGATAACCCTCCATTGCCCATGTTCCCTGTAAAATAGTTAAGTGGCTTGCCCAAGACCACAAGGAGCACCTATGGGACTAGAAACCCCAGTCCTTCTTCCAGCCCAAGGTTGCTGTCCTCTAGTGGGATTTGAATCCCCGACCTTCCAGCCTGAGGTAACTTGCCCCAACCACTAGGCCACTCCTCCCTCTGACGGCAGATAAAGACCAGTATGGTCCATCTAGTCTACCCAGCAAGGTGGCAAGAGTAGGTGCACCTGCCACTCTCTGCAGGTCACCCCTTCCCATGTCTTTGTTTAGGGGTGTACCCACCGTCCGTGCAGGTCACCTCTGTCTGTTGAGATATTAGAGATAGTTATGTATATTTTGATTTTATCCTGTTGCTATAAAGGGATTGACTGTGTTTTGTCCCATGCTATTCTGAATTCTGTTACTGTATCTGCCCCCACCACTTCCATCAGGAGGGCATTCCAAGCATCCACCACCCTTTCAGTGAAAAAGCATTTCTTAACATTGCCTTTCAGTTTACCCCCTTGCAGCTTCATGCTATGCCCTCTAGTTTTACAGCTCTCCTGTCTTTGGAAGAGGTTTATCTTTATTCAAAAATGTAATATACTGCTCAAACCAAAGGCATAGAGCAGTTTACAAACTTGTAATAACAGGGAGGTACCGCTAGGGAAAGGAAAATGGAACGCCAATAATTTTGGATAGGAAAGAGATAGCAGAGTAAAGAAGGGACAGCCATAAAGAGGGAAGACGAGGACTGGACATCAGCATGGGGTGGAGGGGGGAGGCCAAAAGCTGAGCAGAATAGATGGGTTTTTAATCTGGCTTTGAAGACGGAGAATGAGGATTCCAGGCAGAGTGAGTTCCATAGATGGGGTCCAAGAAAAAAGAAAGCGGAGGAGCGAGTAGATTCCAGGTGGGCTTGACATGGAGATGGAAGATAAAAGCAGACCAAGGAACAGCAAGGTGAAGGCAGGGGTGAAGAACTTACCCAGGCACTGTAGGAAACAGTAGAGACTGTTGTGCGCATTTATACTCTTTTACGTGTTTAAAGCTCTGAATCATATCTCCCCTGTCCCTCCTCTCCTCCTCCAGCACGTGCATATTTAGGTCTTCAAGTCTCTTCTGATACATCTTCTGATGCAGGCTCCAAATCATTTTGGAGGCATTATAATATCCTTTGTCTTATTCTCTATTCTTTCCTTATGTTTCCTAGCATTATATTTGCCACCTTGGCTGCCAAAGTACACTGGGCGGAGGGTTTCAACGTGGTCTTCATGTTGATGCCTAAATCTTTTTCCTGGGTGGTGGTTCCTAATGTGGAACCTTGCAACATGTAACCATAGTTTGGGTTGTTGTTTCCTAGGTGCATGACTTTGCACTTGTCCACATTTTTAAATTTCTTCTGCCATTTGAACATCCAGTCTTCAAATTTATCAAAGCCCTCTTGCAATTTTTCACAATCCTCTTGGGTTTTAACAACTTTTAACAATTTTGTAACTTACATAGTAACATAGTATTTGATGGCATCTAGTCTGCCCAGCAAGGTGGCAAGTGTAGGTACACCTACTGCTCTGTGCAGGTTACCCCTCCCCATGCCTTAGTTTAGGGGTGTACCCACCGCTCCGTGCAGGTCACCCCTATTTGTTGAGTAGTAGAACAGTTAAGGTTATTTTGATTTTTATCCTGTTTTATAAAGGAATCCACTATGTCTCTCCCTTGCCATTTTGTCTGTCACATGTGATCTGCAAATTTGATTACCTCACTCATTATTCCCATTTCCGGGTCAGTTACGAATATGTTAAAAAGCAGCGGACCCAGCACCAGATCCCTGGGGTGCTCCACTATTCACCTTTCTCCATTGGAAAAATTGGCCATTTAGGTCTACCCTCTGCTTTCTATCTTTTAACCAATTCCTGATCCACAATAGTACACTGCCTCCTATCCCATGACTTTTTAATTTCACCAAGAGTCTCTCATGAGGGACCTTGTCAAAGGTTTTCTGAAAATCCAGATATACTATATCAACCGGCTCACCTTTGTCTACCTGTTTATTCACACCTTCAAAAAAATATAACCAATTAGTAAGACAATTCCTTCTTGGCTAAAGCCATGTTGGCTGTCTCCCATTAAACCATGATTATCTATATGTTCAATAATTTTGTTCCTTATAATGGTTTCTACCATTTTTCCTGGTACTGACACCAGGCTCACCAGTCTGTAGTTTCCCAATCACCCCTGGAACCCTTTTTAAAAATTGACGTTACATTGGCCATCTTCCAATCTTCAGGTATTACAGATGATTTTAATGATAGTTTGCAGACCTAGTATTAGTAATCTGTGATCTCATATTTCACTTCTTTCAACACATTCAGATGTTGACACTTATCCGGATAGCAACTCAGACCTACTTTACATATGATCTAAGCTTGGGGGGGAAATGCCAAATGAAAATCGCTGCTAGCAGTGGTGCTGCCCTTGCTTTACCCATAGTCCTGTCCTGCACTAGCAGGATAGTGGCGGACAGTCTGTGGATAATATTACTGAAGATTGCGGTCAGCACCCTTAGCTGCACAGCTTTCCATTGGTCGTCCACCTAAGGGTTCTGACTATTGGGTCCATACAGTCTGACAGTGTTTCCAAACCTGTCCTAAAGGATCACCAGCCAATTGGGTTTTCAGGATATCCACAATGAATATTTATGAGAGATTTGCATGTACCTTTCTCTCATTCATATTCATAGTGGATATCCGGAAACCCCCATTGACTGGGGTTTCCTAGGAAAGATTTGGGGACCACTGATCTGTGTGGATACCCGAGACAATGAGAAATTAAACAACTTGGTTGAACTCGCAATGGGAGAAGTAAGATTTGAATCCTGATTTCCTGCTTCTTAACCCATTGCCCTAACCACTAGGCCACTTTGCTTTTGAAATGTAAACATTTTCACTAAGATATAGATATTTAAAAATTCACTGGGGCTAGTAGCTCTTAGTTTATAAGAACATCACTGTGGGCATGTTCGCTTACCAGAATCTCTAATCAAAGTGTGACAACTAACAAAATTAACATAGTAAAACATGCAAACCTTTGCGTTGATGTACTAATGTATGAACGCTTAGCTAAGGGGATTTTGTGCCAAAAACTGGCAAACTGCTCAAGTAATCTTGTTTTGAATTATGTATATCATTTTATATATATAATTTAGTGTTTGCAAAGCTGTTCACCAAAATTATGCAAAATCACTAATGAGATGAAGAATCATGCAAACAGTTCATTAACAATTTCATGGTAGCAAATTACGCATAGAAAATCATGTCAGAGAGGCATCCTTTACCTCTCTCCATTACATTATTAACTTGTTCTTGTTACTTTTAATTTATTATACAGTTCACTTGTATCCCTATTAGCCTATATTGTTAATTGTTCCTTGTAAACAGTTGTAACACACTGTACCAATGTTTCATGTAAACCGTCTTGACTAGTAGAAAGACGGTATATAAAAACTGTTAAATAAATAAATAAATAAATAATGAGGTCTTGTTTTATGAGCAGACTTCAATGCAAACACAATGCCTGCAATATCCTTTGCATGGGACCTAAATGAGCCACTATCATGAGAATATCTTTTTGTGGTACTGAATCATTTCGGCAAAGAACATCACCAATTTAGTCCAGTTTGCTTCTTAGTGTAACATAGTATATGACGGCAGATGATAAACCGGTATGGTCCATCTAATCTGCCCAGCAAGGCGGCAAGAGTAGGCGCACCTGCCGCTCCGTGCAAGTCACCCCTCCCCATGCTTTTGTTTAGGGGTATACCCACTGCTCCTCACACCTATTTGTTCAGATATAAGAGATTAGTTACATTTTGATTTTGATTTTATCCAGTTTTTTACAAAGGGATCCACTGTGTCTGTCCCATGCCATTTTGAATTCTGTCACTATTTACCCCCACCACTTCCATCGGGAGGGCGTTCCAAGCATCCACCACCCTTTCAGTGAAAAAGTATTTCCTGACGTTGCCTTTCAGTGTACCCCCCTTGCAACTTTGTGTTATGCCCTCTAGTTCTACAGCTTCCCTATCTTTGGAAAAGGTTTGTTTGTTCATTAATACTCTTAAGTATTTAAAAGTCTTTATCATATCTCCCCTGTCCCTCCTCTCCTCTAGCGTATACAAATTTAGGTCTTCAAGTCTCTTCTCGTATGTCTTCTGGCACAGGCTCTGAATCATTTCAAGTTTTTTTTTTTTTTTGTTTGTTTGTTTTATATCCCTTTGTGAGATGGTCTCCAAAACTGAACACAGTACTCCAAGTGAGGCCTCGCCAACGACTTGTACAGTGTCATTAATACCTCTTCCTTTCTTCTAGTAATTCCTCTTTGTGTGCAACCCAGCATTCTTCTGGCTTTTGCCACCACCTTGTCACACTGTTTCGCCACCTTGAGATCCTCGGAAACAATCACTCAGAGGTCCTTCTGGTCTGTGCACACCAATCTCTCATCTCCTATCATATACAAAACCCTTGGATTTCTGCATCCCAAGTGCATGACACTACACTGCATTTCTTCACATTAAATCTTAACTGTCAAGCATTAGACCATTCTTCCAGCTTTTGTAGATCTTTCCTCATGTTATCCACTCCCTCAGGGGAGTAGACTCTCTCTTGCAAATTTTCATATTATCTGCAAAGAGACAGACTTTTCCATTCAGTTCTTCAGCAATATCACTCTCAACTATATTGAACGGGTCTGGTCCCAGGACCGATCCCTGGGGCACGCCACTAATCGCCTTCCTTTCAGTCGAAAGTTCCAGCTACCATCACCTTCTGTCATTCAACCAATTTCTGATCAAGTTCACCACCTTGGAACTCATCCCCAGGCTGTTCAGCTTATTGATAAGCCTCCTATGAGGAATAGTGTCAAAGGCTTTGCTGAAATCTAGGTAGATCACATCCATTGCATGCCCTTTATCTAGTTCTCTGGTCACCCAATCAAAGAACTCAATCAGATTTGTTTGGCATGATTGTCCTTTGGTAAAGGCATGTTGCCTCGGATCATGCAACCTATTTGTTTTAAGAGAGTCCACTATTCTTTTTTTCAGGAGTGACTCCATTACTTTTCCTGCCACTTAGGTAAGGCTTACTGGCCTGTAGTTTGTCACGTCTTCCCTATTTTATTTATTTATTTATTTACATTCTCTTATATACCGCGCTATTCTGCATCAGCGCGGTTTACATTGAACAAACTGAAATTACATTGAACAGGGTATTATAACTTGGAGAAAACTATTTTACAGGGAACATGGGCTATGGAGGGTTAAGTGGCTTGCCCAAGACCACAAGGAGCACCTGTGGGACTAGAAACCCCAGTCCTTCCGGCCCAAGGTTGCTGTCCTCTAGTGGGATTTGAACCCCCGTCCTTCCAGCCTGAAGTACCTTGCCCCAACCACTAGGCTACTCCACCACTTTTGTGAAGAGGTACCACATCAGCCCTTCTCCAGTCCTGTGGAACTTCTCCTGTCTCCAAGGATCTATTAAAAACCATCCTTTAAAGGCCCTGCCAGAACCTCTGAGCTCTTTCAGTATCCTGGGATGTATCTCATCTAGTCCCATGGCCTTGTACATTTTCAGTTTCGCAAGCTTTTCAAACACATCACCTTCTGTGAATGGTGTGGTATCTACTCCATTCCCATTTGTATATTTGTCAATCATACTTGGTCCTTCTCCAGGATTTTCTCTAGTGAAAACAGAACAGAAGTATTTAGCATTTTTGCTTTTTCAATGTCACTTTCCACTGCACTTTTTGAGTCTTGCAATTCCACCTCCAGTCTTCCTCTTCTCCCGAATATACCTGAAAAACGTTTTGTCTCCGTGCTTCAGATCTTTAGCCATCTTTTCTTCTGCCTTTGATTTTGCTATCCTTATTTTTCTCTCTGTCTCTCTTAGCTTTATTCTGTGTTCCTCCGTTTGCGATCTTCTGAATCTTGTGAAAGCTGTGTTTTTTTTGGGGGGGGGGTTGTCTTTATTTGTGCAGACACTTCTTTGGAAAACCAAATAGGTTTCTTTTTCCTTTTCTTTTTATTTCCGTTCCTTACATATGTATCTGTTGCCCCTTTTATTGCCTCCTTTAGTTTAGCCCATTGCAATTCCACTTCCCTTATCCCCTCCCACCCTGCCAACTCCTCCTTCAGGTACTTGGCCATTCTACTGAAGTCGGTGTTTTTGAAGTCTAGGACTTTGAGCTTGCTATGATTGGATTCTTCCTTGGCTTTTATCTCAAACCACACCATGTGGTGATCACTGCTGCTCACATGGGCACCCACCTGGATAGTCAACATGCTATCTTTGTTGGTGAGCACTAAATCCAGTATCGAGCTTTCCCTGGTCGGTTCCGTCACCATTTGTTTAAGCAGTGTTTCTTGAAAGGCATCCACAATCTTTTTACTTCTTTCCAGATTTGCCTAAGGAATATTCCAATCCACATCAGGTAGATTAAAGTCAGCCACGAAGGGGGAAATGATCATATTGGGTATCTTTGCAATATCAATAATCAATTCACTACCCATTTCTTCGGTTTGAGTTGGAGGCCTGTAGACAACACCAGTGTGGATGACAGTGCCATCTCCTCTTTCCAACACAATCCACAGCACTGCTTCTTTTCCCCACATCCCCTGCATTTCAGCTGCTTTAATATTGCTTTTGACATATAGGGCTATGCCTCCTTTTCTGCATTCCCTATCTCTTCTAAATAAATTATAGTCAACTATGGTTATATCCTATTCATGTGACTCATTAAACTATGTTTCTGTAATGACCACAATGTCCAAGTCCATTTCCACCATTAGGGCTTCCAGGTCAGGAACTTGGTTGGCTAGGCTTTGAGCATTTGTGCTCATTGCTTTAATATGTGTCTTTAATGGTTTAAGAAGTACTTGCAAAATGGATATTCTTAGGGTTTTTTTGTAGTAATTTATGTGTTTTGTTTGTTTTCAAAATCGCTTGTTTGTCTTGCAACCCCATTCCTCTCCCTTCTAATCATGGTAGAGTGGAATATTGCACCTCTTAGCGTGTGGGCAGTGTGAGAGAGGTATGGGGCAGGTTAATCAATCTAGCTATCTGAATAGACCATGGTGTGTTTAAAATGCTTTCACTACCCTGCGACATTCTAATGCTGACCTTAGCAATATTGTTAAGTACTATATGTGGGCTTTACATTCCTGACTCCCTCCCCATTCTGGGGGCTGTGAATGCTGCTTTGACAGTGCCCCCCCCCCCCCCTCCTCAGTTGATCCTGGGAGAAGATCCACATCTAGGGTTTGACGTAGGCATAACCATTGCCACCTGAACTAGTGAGCTAGATAATAGGCATAACTTTGGACACACTACTAGCAACATACCAACTGGATGGAAAGATACTTGCTAAAATGTAGCCCTTGCTGGAATTTAGATATGCCTGTTTCCATTTTTGGAATGCCAGTAGTACAAAGTAATTGTTTCCCTCTACTTTTTATTACATTAAAGAGAAAATATGTATCTATTTAAGTGTGACTGTAAATCTGTGTGTGCTCAGGGAGGAAGCTAACATCTTGTATAAATGCTTTTAAGCTGGAATGGAGGGGGCGTGATGTACGGTGCAGAGCATTTCCCCGTGGTTCAGAGGGTCTGGGACATGCATTCAGACTTGCTTGTCACTGACTGTCGGATGCTCAGCAAGTCCCATTTGCTTTAGGGACCCTGTTAAAACACAGCATTCAACCTAATCTGGATTTCCCAGTCATCCAATTAAGTGCCTTATCTCCAAATATGAAGGAGATGTGGAAAGCTCTTCTGATGCTTAGCTTCCTTCTTTAGAAAGACATTTGCATATGCTTAGGATTGCTAACCAGTGGCAGGACAGCTGTAACAAGATGGGGAAAAGGGTACTTCATAGTGTGCACACAATTTCCAAAGGCATTTTTTAAAGAACATACATTTCTAAAACATGTCAGTGTGTCCTTCTCACCGTATGTGTGTAACTCTTAAGGTTATGAATCAAAGTTTCAACTTGGGCACATCAATTTAGGTGCCCAACTTGAAATTTAAGCAGGTAATTTCAGAACAGCATGGACACGCCAGTAGTAACATACTTTTTTTCCCTATAGGGGCACCAAAGGATTTGCAAAATGAGAACATATGCGTACGTTCCCTGGGCTAAATTTAAAAATGAATCTTATGGATTTATTGTCCACATTGTCCAAGAATCTAAGCAGATTACATAAGAAGCTTCTTAATAATGTAACATAAAGTACATATGGACAAACTACAACTAAAATAAATATTCATCAGCTTACACCTGTGTTTTGTCATTCACAAATTGCCCTTGTTCATTTAGGAACATACTAGAGAGAAATGTGATAATATTGATGATATTTCATATCTTTTAATACAAATATGACATGAAAACAATCTGAAATTCTATTTTCTTTCCTCTTGTGGTGTTACAGGCTGGTCTTAAACTCTGGTCTTGGGATGATAATGTTGTCTGAGCCAGAAAGCATTCCAGCACAAGTGTCAGACAATTTGTTTGGGGGTTTTTTTTGTGCTTGGGACATTGGTACTGCTAATGCAGATGCCTGCATGGGTGGCCTGGTTTGCTGCTCTTGCATAGCACAAATGTTTTACACCTGGCTCATTTGTATGCTGTTTGCTTATAGCATTGCTGAGGAAAACGTTAGAGCTAAATTTGCGTTAGGGGACCCTGTGTTAGAGCTTCAGCGCTGGGCTCTAGCACAGTGTTCCTGCATCGAGCATACAATTAAGAATAGGGGGTGTGTTTTAGTTTTAAAAATGAAAGGGGCAATGAAGTAGTGTGTGCTATTGTCAAAAACGAAATACAAAAAAATGTAAAATCAAAATGAAAGAATAAGGGTTAACTTAACTTTACTAAAGGGCGTTGCTGCTACTGCGGGTCTAACACAGGAATAATATAGACAACGTGGTGCTTTTCCGTGATATCTGCATTTTGCGCGGTAGATGCAGGCTGGGGTGGAGCCTATGGCGGAGAGCGGGAGTGCCTGCAAGTGCAGTTACTGAAGATGTTACTAGTGCATGGTAATTGCAAAATTTTGAAGGCTTTGCAGATGTGCATCTATTGCTACCTTGATGGGTGGTGGTGGTGGCTGCATCAGTGAGGCTTATCCCCGTGACCCCTGCATTTTCTCCACAGTATCTCCAGGGCAGGGCTAGTCGAGGTGTGTCCTCCGTCCTGCTGCCCCCCCCCCGCCCCATTACCACCGCTGTCACGCCTCTCTAGGGCCTGTAGAAGCAGCAGTGGCTCAAAACTGCAACACAGTGCTTGCTTCAAGGCTTTTGTGCTGGGTCGCAGTTTCCATGCGCTCTTACCTGCTGCTTCCACCTTCCTCTGATATAGACAAAATTTGCCCTGAAATGTATAAACAAAACCCTGCAAATTACACTGGAAATTTTAAAATGAAAATGTTCTTGCGTGTACATCTTTAGTACATACAGTATTTTGCTTAAGTTTTTATTAAATACGTGCGAGTACAAACCCCACCTCAAGCCATCTTTGTGAATAGTTCCACTCGATCCAGATAAACTTAAGTATTTGGCAAAGCAATTTATAAAAGTCTATTTCTGCATATAAAACACTCTTTCTGAACACACTACTAAAATGCTTATCCACTTTTTAGTCACCTCCCATCTTGACTACTGCAACCTACTCCTTACTGGTCTCCCTCTAAATCACCTCTCTCCTCTTCAATCTGTTCAACACTCTGCTGTAGGGCTAATCTTCCGCCAGCCTCGTCATGCTCATATTACCCTTCTTCTCAAGTCACTTCATTGGCTTCCTATCTGTTTCCACATCCAGTTCAAACTTCTCCTGCGGACCTATAAGTGCATTCACTCTGCAGCTCCTCACTCCCTCTCCTCTCCCCCTACACGCCTGCTCAGGATCTCCGCTCTTCTGGCAAATCCCTTCTATCTGTGCCCCTCTCTTCCACTGCTAACTCCAGACTTGTTCCTTATGCCAGAATAAACTTACCTGAGTCTGTATGTCAGGCGCCTTCTCTGACCCTTTTCAAATCCAGGCTGAAAACTCACCTCTTCGCTGCTGCTTTCGGATCTTGACTCGCCTGATCTCTTTTGTGTTTCCTTACCATTCCCCCTAGATGTATCCCATGTCTATAGCTACTGTGCCTGTCTTGACTGGATTGTAAGCTCTGATGAGCAGGGACTGTCTTTTACATGTGTCTGTGCAGCGCTGTGTATGTCTTGTAGCACTATACAAATGTTCAGTAGTAGTCGTGTTTTTTACCCGTGGAAATGCCTTTAAACTTTCTCTCCCTGTGGATATAGTGCTGCACATGAGCAGCTGAAAAATTCTGTTACTTTGCAACGTTTTGAAATTTAGCTTGCACCTTTCTGGTACTTGCCTGTCCTGGAGGTCTTATTCTGCTTGTACCTGAAGCAGTGGAGGGTTAAGTGATTTACCCAAGGCTACCAGTGGGAGTTGAGCCTCACTTCCTTAGTTTCCAGCCTGCTGTGCTGGCCAATAAGCTGCTACTCCACACTGGCTTCCCTGAGAGTTCAGCTTCTTACAGGGAGCCCAATCTTATAAGATGTCTGGTGCCCATCTGCTGCTATGCTCTTCTTCCCAAAAATGAAAGTTTCAGCCACAGATAGCAGAATGCTCAGTGACCCCCCTCCTATGCTAAAATCGCATTTTCCTTTTCTTTGTTATGATTTGCTTCTGTAGAAATCTCGGGGAAATCGGAGCACATTCTGATGGCAGTGAAGATTTTGAAAGCTACTCTGCCATTGGTTAGTGCTTGTGGTCAAAGAAGAATACATTCACATACATTTCTTTAAAAATAAAATAAATGTGACTTGCTTAGCATTTTTCTCTTTTTCCAAATACATGCTTCATTATCCTATAAACATGATCAACAGCAGGGCAGCTTTAATAATGCTCGGATTATCGCAGTGCGCTCAGACCGCCCTGAAATTACATCTGAACTGGCCTCTTCTCTTATCAGAAATGGAAACGGGCAAAGCTATGGGCACTGAGGGCACATGAAAAGTGTGAGTCAGGAGTCATTAGGTTCTTTACCTTCTATGGCAGAAACCTGAATGAAGTTGGATGAATGATTTAGATGTTATAGGGAGACTCCCCAGTGAGACAGACGGACATGATTTCATAAGGTCAGTTTCTCTGTAAGAAAGAAATGGCAACATGAAAAGAGCGACTCCAATTATTGTGAGCAGCCAGAAGTTCTCTCAGAAGTATTGGGAACTTCCTGCAGCCGCCTATTCACTGCGGCTTCTGCAGAGAGAAATGGATTCCTGCTTCACAGCCCATTAGTGCCTTGACTTGACCATGCAAAGTATGAAATGAAACTGTACATTTTTTCCTTTGTTTATTACGGGCTGCAGTTTTAGGTTATTACCATTGTGAGATCGATAGTCATTAGTTATTTATGCTTCTAGTAACTGAGTTTTAATGTGTGCAGGGAATCCATCTTGACAGCCCACTTATTTCAGCAGGTATTTGGCTCTTAGCTCAGGTTTTGAGAGAGACATGTTTAAATAGAGCCGTTTCCTGTGATAGAAGCAAATGATAAACAAACGCGCCTGGTGGGCTGGAAGTAACCCACTGGAAATGTGTCCTAGAATATCAGACGTTTGGAATGTAGAAGTTGAGATTGCTTTGTCATTCTTACACACCAATTCTTGTTGGAAATACCAGACAGAATGGCATTTAAATAATCTTTCAGGGTAAGCTTGCAAATGCTGCTGTCTCTCATCTGGTTGTCCTTTCCACTGAGTCACAATTTACAGACTATAGTTGCAATTTGCTATAATAAGTCTTTCCTTTTGTCTAGTTTACACTTTTCAAGAGATCAATGGTCAGGTTAATGTCATAAAATTAAGTCTCAGTGAGGCTATGGAGAAATAACATGTCTGAAGCTGTATTGATGAAATAAAACCATATTGATTAAACAATTAAGTCATTTCTGGTGAGAAGCTATTTCACTAAGGAAAGACTACAAATATTTTATTTATTTTATTTATTTAACAGTATTTCTAAACCGCCTTATCTTAATAATCAAGGTGGTATCACGGCAAACAATCAGGTCAGGTGAGTGTGTTATACATGCAGTGGGGGGAAATTGAGTGTGTGTCGTGTTGTGTGTTAGATTGGTATGAGCTATTTACAGAGTGGGCTATATACAGAGGTGCAAAAACAAATTCCATGCATACATTGGTTAGGCGGGATCATGCGCTGTTGTTCATTCTCTGAAGTCATGTAATGTGTCCATAGTGTTCTATGAACAGTATGGTTTTTAGCTGTTTTCTGAAGTCTTTTAGGTCTGTAGCGGCCCTCAAGTCGTCCGGGAGTTTGTTCCATATTGTTGGAGCGGCCATTGAGAGTGCTCTGTCTGTTGTGTCCTTGCGTGTGTATTTGTATTCACTGGGGGTGCTGACTCTGTTGTGGGTTTGTTTTCTTCTGGGACGCGTACTGGTGTCTGATTGTATGAGTGTGTGTAGGCTGTTGGCTGATGTGTGGTGTTTGATCTTGAATATTATGTGTGTTAGTATAATTAGTCTCATGCTCTTTATTATCTTTCTCCCACAAGAGGTCATAGTCAACACATGGTGGGCTAACTTGCATTAGAAAAAAATTAGGGTTTTCACAAAGAAAAAATTTCAATGGAACATTTTCCTTTCAGCAATATAGCAGTTGCTCATCTTATTTAGCTTTGGTTCCTCTCAAACAGCACTGAAACAGACCAGTCATTTTAGGATTTCTGTGTCACTCAGTATGTGGTGTCGCAGGCAAGAGTAAGGGCAGATAGATCCTTCTCTAGTCATGAGTGGCCTTTGTGTCAAATGTTCGGTAATACCACCCCTCACAGCACATCTTTAGAAGAGACGGCTGAGGGGAGATATGATGGAGGTCTACAATATAATGAATGGAGTGGAACGGGGAAACAAATATTTGTTGTTTCTTCAAAAAGTAGAAAGACCAAGGGACACTCAAAGCTCCAATGTAGCACAATTAACACTAATCAGAGAAAATATTTTTTCACTCGATGCATAATCAAACTCTGGAATTCAATACCAGAGGATGCAGTAAAAGTTATTGGTGTAGCTGGGTTTAAAAGAGCTTTGGATGAGTTCCTGGAGGAAAAGTTCATAAACCATTATTAAAGAGGACTAAAGAAATCCACTGCTTACCCCTGGGATAAGCAGCATGGAATCTGTGTGCCTTTGTAAGAACCTGACAGGATTGGTTACTGTCAGAAACAAGATACTGGGCTTGATGGACCTTTGATCTGACCCAGTATGGCATATCTTATGTAATACAACTGTAACAAGAGCTTAGGACCATTGAGGTGCAGGTGAAAGTAGATGTGAAGAGGTAAATCTGTCAGACTTTCTCTGTGGTTTGAAAATAATGGTTGGGATTCTGTATGACCAATCAGAAGTTAAACGTACCCCTCATTCATAAATGCCAGCACTACTGATCTATTTGAACCAGTGGTTCTCAAACCAGTCCTCTTGGACCCCAGGCTAGTCAGGTTTTCAGGATATCCACAATGACTGTGCATGAGATAGATCTGCATGCAATGGAAGCAGTTCATTGTCATGGATATTCATTGTGGATACCCTGAAAACCCGACCCGACTAGGGGTCTCAGAGGATTGGATTGAGAATCATGCATTTAAACCATTGCAGTCTAGTTTTGCATGTCTAGTGTATGTCTTGGTGGACTGTGCATGGTGCAGAGGTTTCATTGAAGGTACATTATTGTTTTAATAGGGTAATGACTGACTTTTTTGACTTGCTTTCAAACGGCTGGTATGAATGTTCACTTCCCTCTAATTTCCAAATTGCTGATAGATGTCACGGGCAGCAGAAATTTATATACTACCTAACTCTGTTCTTAGTGCAATGGTCTCCACTTGGTTGGCTGTGAATGAGGACCACTGACCCTACAAACTCTAGGCACTATCGCATTACCACACAACATTTCATGCAATGGGACCCTCTTTGTTAATCACACACACATTAACTAATGCAGTAGCGTGTTAGTATATTCTCCCTCCAAGCAGCAAGATGGAAAAGGTATTCTAAATCCCCCCCCCCCATTGTCTTTTTATCACTAATGATAAACAGTATTAGGAACCACCTCGATAAAATGCTCAGAAACTCTGAGGTCCATATTCAGCCCACAGTGGTCAGCATCACTCAAATACCTGACTGCCATGGGCAAAAATTAAACTGGATATTCAATGTTGGAATCTGTTCAGTGTCTGCTGAATATTTGGTTTTGCTGTCAACCACAGTGGCTATCCAGTTATCGGCAATATGGACAGCCATTGAATTAGCCTGCTAAATATCACCGGGACCCCCCAGCTGTACCCACAAATCATCCCAAAACTAACCAGACACTTGCAAGATGGTCTGTGCGAATATTCAGCAGCACTAACCAGTGAGTGTTGATGAATCCGGGACTGAGCGGGATTCCTGCAAACTGCATAAACCCTTGTGAGTATCAACCTCTGTTTTCTATTGACTTCCTACAGGACGTGTTTTACGTGATCCTTCTAAATAGTCTGTTATCTGCTTCTCTTTCTGAGATGCTGCATGTTGGGTCTGGGGTGCCTTAGGCCACGTTTGTCACAGAACATTCTGTCCTGACGAAAGCAGGAATGCCAGGGTATTGCAGGCTTCCAAATAACACTCAATAAATTAGAATTATGCATTATCCACTCAGTTGTTTTCCAGAATGTTATATCTGATATGAATTTGCGATTATAGGGTGTTGAAATATGTAGACATTTGAGAAACTAAGCTCTTATTAAGCATTTGGCAACTTTGCTGGCCTGAATGGTTGTAAGAGAAGAGGGATGGGCTTCTTGCGGAGCCTCTGAAGTTTAGAGAGGGCAGGGGGTTGCATGAACGGCAGTAATTAGATGTGACTGTAGCCCCTTCCAACACATCATATGAAAATGTAATCGAAGCATCACTAATTGATACAGCTGTCTGAAGTAAGCTCAATTGGCAATTGGACTGTTAGGAACATGAGAGAAGACTTTGGGAAAGGAATTTCATGCCTGACTAACAGCTGGGATAGAGCCATCACCATGCATGTGTGCGAGATTCCCAGATATTCACGTGCCACAGTCCTCTAGGGTATTTATACTCCGAGAGCTACACCCAAGAGCCCTTAGTCTCTCTGCTTTATTTGTTTTAAAATATGAAGCCGAACTAGGGAGGTACATTCATCCTGAAATGATGAAAAGCTCAATGAAACAGCCTTGTTTTGTTTCAAAACAAACAAATAAAAAAATCTAAGTAGAGAGAATTGAATTCCGCTGGATTTATTTTATTTTTTTCAGTTCATTTGCTAAGAATGTCTGCTGCAAGTGAAACTTAATTTATTTTGAGGTTTCTTTTTCCATTTCATTTGGAAAAACATAACCCTGAGAAGTGCAAGTTAAGGCATTATTCCATGATTAAGATGGATAATGTAAAAGATAACATTCAAGAGTGGATGCTTTCAGTGTCGCCTATGAAAAGCCTCCGCATGCTTACTATTTGCTTGTGAAGATGGTTCTGGTGGGACAGAGCAGTAAGTGACAGTCTAAAACCTTCATCTTTAAATGGTAGTTAAGGTTCTTTCATGTGACATTATACCCTGTAGCCTTCCTGCTGACACAGTCAGTGCCAACCATCTCTACATTCCCACACTACTAGTAATAAAAGTTAAACCTGACGCGCCCCATTTGGAATCTGTTTGTTTACTGTCCTACTGTGTGTCTTTCTCCAGGAAAATATTTGCAAGTGAAAGTGTACAGCTGTTCTGGAGCCTGAAAGGATGTTAACCTACTGTAGGAAACAAATCGCTTATGAAAGTTTGTATTAATAAGAACAGTGCACAAAAATGGGTTGAAATATGAGCTGTTTACTAGACTGTGAAACTGAGCAACTTTACAGACTTTACCCTGCAAAACTGTGAAGTTAGGTAGATTTCCCATCATGCCGCAAGTGCACTGAAACATCTGCACCAGAAGTATGTATACAAACACAGAGCAATCGATTCATTGTGATGTCCAAAGAAACCTATAGACTGCCAAATATCAACACAGAGTACAGGTAAAAACTCATACACAAACCACAAAAAGAATAATAAAACCAGCAAGCATCATGGCTCTTCACCAATGGATCAATGACACCCTCCTGTCTGTATTTATGACCCATGGGGCCCTGTTTACTAAGCATTTTCCCCATAGACATGAAACAGGGAAGTCCTGTGAAAGCACATTTTACAAAGGACGTCCAAGCCAGAACGTCTGAAAAAAGGGAGGCACGATTTTGCAAACGTAGGTGTGCCCAATATGGACGTTTATGGAGACGTCTACATAGACTTCCCCAGCATAGCATTTCAGAACAGGATGTCTAATAACGTAATGGTTAGAGTAGTGGGTTTGGGTTCAGTTCCCAGTGTGGGCCTTTGTCATCTTAGGCTAGTCACTTAACTATATATTTTCTGGATGTTTGAAGGCCAAAACAAGCACTTTGTTTATTTATAAAATTTTATATTCTGCACTAAAACCTAGGCAGATACTATTTTTGGTGTAGCTTTTATGTATATTTTTTGTTAACATAACATACTTGTACCTAAAAAAAATCCCTAAAAGGAGTCAGATACTATCGGCATAAAAACGAATTCATGCAGACTGCTGGAAAGGCTTGCCGAAATGAATATGCCTTCAGTTGTTTTTCTTCAAAACACTGAAATGTCCAAAATGCAACACAGTTCTGCAGGCAAGGCATTCCAAATGTGCAGAACAGCCAGAAAAAAGAACCTGTTAAAAACACTTGAAAATTAATCTGCCAAAATGATGGACTATCTAACGACGACGTCTCCTGTGAGCGTAAAACACAAGGAGGGAAATAAACCCATAAAGAAGCTGCAAGCTGAGTGGAGCTTTATGATTAAGAAATTTAAATACCAACATGATGACTTTATATAGAATTTGAAATTTAATTGGCAACCAATGTAATTTGCATAAATCAGTAGAAATATGCTCAAATTGTCTCCTATCAGTGAGAAGGCACGCGGGCGCATTCTGTATTGACTGCAAAGGCCAAATGACATATGAAGGGAACCCAAGGAACAAACTGTTACAATAGTCAAGTGGTGACAAAGCCAAAGCTTGAAAGACAAACTATTTAAGTTTCCAAAATAAACTCGGCTTTAAAAACCCCAGCCTAGTTACTTTGGAGGGCATTCTGTCTCGTGAATAGCGGGGCTGGATGTCCGTTTGTCTCCTTACCCTGATTCGCTCCCCTCACGTGCCCAGTGGTTGTAAGGGGAGTAATATATGTGGATAGGAGGGGGCGGAGAGAGAGAGTGGCCAGCTGCCGGAACATACAGGGCAGGCCCCTGGATGTTCCCTGGCACCAAGATGCACATCTGCCTTATTCCACCCCAATGGTGGAATACGTCCTGGGGCCCTCTCCCCTAGCATGCCACACACCATGTCGGTGGCCTCGCTGTACCTCTGCAGCCACGAGCCATGCCATAGGGGTTGCTGGTGTAGCCCAGACAGTGATCTGCAGGGGCCGGGGTGCAGCTGGACAATGAACTGTCCCATGGGCAGCTCGTTGCCATGATGTGAGGATGCCAGTACTCCCTCAGTCCAGCTAGTGTGGGGACGGACAGCTCCCCATATGTTGATCTGCTGCCAGAACATGCATCTCCCCAATTCTGCCATCGTGGGTATGTCTGGGCCCTGCAGCGGTAGTATTGGGTCTCTCTGCCCCATCCACGGCCAATGTGGCCAAGTGTGCTGGGACCAGAATCGGCCTCCACCTGTATATGAACTTAAGTATGACCCCTAGGTCACGAGCTTGAAAACCCACCAGTAAACAATCCCCAGTTCACATGAAAAGAGATACTGGATCAGGGGATACGCAGGACAAAAACAAAATGTCAGTTTTTTATTTGACATTCAACAGCAATCTGTTGTGTGTCATCCCAGGATTTTACAAGTTAGTATACTTTCCTGATGCCTATTTGTGCCCACAGCAGGTCTAATGTGGACGTGCCTGCAGATATCCCTGATATCTCTGAAATCAAAGTGGGCCATCTAAGATCATTGCACCTCCCCAGACATGCCTTCACCATATCACCTGCATACTTGGACGCCCCCGCACTGGAGACATGTAAAATGGCCCTTAGGATATCTCCACTCCCCGGATGTCCAAATCACAACTAACACTTTTAAAATGACTCCCTTAGTAAACAGGCCCCATAATCTTCGACCCCTCTCTCATCAGTGTAATAGGAGACTTGCTATTCCCACCTAATATAGTGGGAGACACGTTACGTCCGATAGTCAAAGGCATTTATATGGTTAACAGACCCGTAAACCATGTAAATGCCAGTTAGAGAGAGATTCTGCTGCACTAACGTGGTTTTCTGCTACATGCCCTGATACTAACTGCTTAGCATCAAGGTGTTCCAAGGGCAGCGTGAATCGCTAACCAGGCAATGATACTGCACTGCTGTCTGGGTAAAAGAGGGGCTAGCTTTAGCTGCGCCTCTCTCTACCCGTGAGAGCTAACGGGGGCTGCAGCTCAATATCGCCACTGTCTCTAGTTAGCTTCTGTGGGCTGTGCGGTGACCCCCGGATATTCGATGTTGGGGCTATATATGACCCCGGCATTGTATATCCAGGGTTAAAAGTTGGTGCTGACAGCCATGTACCGTAGCAGCACATAGCTGTCCCAGAAGAATATCTGTCCCACTATTCTTAATACAATTGATATAGTCCTCAACCATTTTTTGGAATGACTTATCCAGAAAGCTTTCCATTTCCTTGTTTCATGCACTGTGGTGCATTAACTGAGATTCCTGGTGTGATAGGAATGAACACTTGTTAAAGTGTATGTATAGGGTTGTTGTTTTTTTAATTGCCTTCAAGTCCATGCTGACTCCTGGCAGCTCCTGGGTTTTCTTGGCAAGGTGTCACTAGAATTAGATTGCCAGGCCTTTTCTTCTGAGGCATTCAAGGGTAAAGTGACTCACCCAAGGCCACAAGTACTGCCTATGGGAATCAAACCCAGATCTCCTGAGTAACACTAGGCTACTCCTCCACTCAGTTCTTAGCATGTCTTAAATTGATTTAGTATGCACTAAAGTTTATAACGAGCACTGACCCATAAATTAATGCATGTTGAGTCAATTTGCATGAGCTAAATATACATCAAAAAACATTTATTAAAAGAATTCTGTGAAATGAAATGAAAAACTGTCCAAAAATCAGCCAAAAACTCCACAGGAACTGAAAATGATCTTAAAATGTTTCTTTAGTGTGTGGAAATGGCAGGCTGCCGCACCAAGGGGGGGGGGGGGGGCGGGTGGCAGGTGCCTGCAACCTTCGAATGTGGGGCTAGCATTGCCCCTTGAAGGTGTAATGCTACATTCGGAGCTAGCATGTCTGGTATTTTTCGTTTCACTCTGATCTCTTTCTTTTCACTGTTTTGTACTGCTTTTCCTTTTATATTTTTGAATTTAGATATTGTAAACTGTTTTGCTATTTTTAAGGGCAGCATAGAAAATCTGAATAAACCATAAACCAGTATGCGAACACAGCTGTCACCTAAAGTGCCAATGTTCATTGCCACCACTGAAATCCCAACACAGCACTTACCCGAACCCTCCAATGCTGCGCTTTGATCAGCCACTTTCACCCCTTCTGACACTGACTCCTGTTTTGCATGAGGGCAGAAGCGGCTGGTCAAAGCGCAGCATTGGATGGTTCAGGTAAGCGTGTCAGTGCCTCTGCTGTAGGTTCCAAGAACAGCAGTGGGGGCAGGATTTGCAGCTCTGAAGGGGCGGCAGGAATGAGGGTTCACCTTGGACACCTCATATCCATGCACCAGAATAGCATCTGAAACCCCACAGGATCTGCATGGTGGAACCAATATTTTGCTTGACATGTTCAGAGGAATTTCCGAAGGGTGATGTATAGTGGCAGCACATACCTGAGGGAAGGAGAGGCTAGTGTCTCCTCTTCCTTCTCTACCTTAATGGAAGGAGTACCTGGACCCTGCAGTGAAGCGTGTTCCTGGACAGAGGATAAGAAGACCTCGGAGGACTTTCTTGCTCCTTATGCCTGGAACAAACTACCTGAGTCAGTGCGTCGGGCTCCTTCTCTGGCCCTATTCAAATCCAGGCTAAAGAAACCCCCTCTTGGAGGCTGCTTTTGGATCCTGACGCTCCTCATTCTCTCGTTCACTACTTAGCAAACCTTACCATACTCTAGTCCCCAGTTTTGGGAGGGTTTTTTGTCTTGATTAGATTGTAAGCTCTGATGAACAGGGACTGTCTTACATCTATATGTACAGAGCTGTGTACACCTTGTAGTGCTACACAAATGATTATTATTAGTAAAGTGCTTGGAAATATTTTATGGAAGGAATTAGCAGCAACTGTATGTAACCAGAACTAAAATCTGTTGACGGGGCATAAGGCTGAAGCAGGAAGTGAACATTGAGCCCACCCCATGTCCTAAGGATCTTAAAATCAGTAGTGAGCTCTTTCATTTGAATCCTGCATTTTAGCAGAAGCCCTTGCAGCTTTTTTTGAGACTGGTAAAAATGCTCAGACCTCCTCAAGCCTGACATCTGAGCACGCTGCAACAATTTTGAGATTCCTTCAGGTAGCCTCACACCAACCACATTTCAATAGTCCAGATTGGAGGGGGATGACTAAATAACTATTTGAAAATGATTGAGTAAATAGTGTAATTTGCCAACCAAAGGGAGCTTAAAAAATACCACAAATGATTTTTAGGACAGAGGGTATACATAGAAGATGATGACAGATAATGATCATACCGCTTTGATTGAAGGATAAGGTGGTATAGAAAACTGGTTAAATAAATAAATATGGCCTATCCAGTCTGCTCTTCCATACCAACCACTAAGCTCTACAGTCCTTTTTCCTTTAGAGATCCTCTGCATTTGTCCCATGCTTTTCTGTCCTCATCTCTACTACCTCCACTGGGAGATTATTCCATGCATCTACCGCGCTTTCCATAAAGAAATATTTCCCCATAGACTCAGGAGGAATATCTCCTTTCACCTTCATACAATGCCCTTGTTGCAGAGCTTGCTTTCACTTGAAAGTCTATCCTCCAGTGCTTTTATGCCATGGAGATATTTAAATACCTATATCATATCTCTCCGCTCCCTCCTTTCTTCCAGAGTGTACACATTAGGATCTTTAAGTCTGTCCCTATATGCCATATGGCAAAGCCCACTGACTATTTTGGTAGCCATCCTGTGCACAGACTCCATTCTGTTTATATCCTTTTTGAAGGTGCGGTCTCCAGAATTGCACACAATACTCTACGTCTCACCAAAGACTTGTACAGAGGCACTGCCGTCATCTCCTTCCTGCTGGCCATTCCTCTCCCTGTGCACTCGTGCATCCTTCTGGCTTTCACCATCATCTTTTCTAGTTATTTAGCCACCTTAAGATCATCAAACAATCACTCCTAGGTCCTGCTCCATCTTTGTAACGAACTGACGTTTCAGCATCATATTGTAGCTTTCATGGTATAAATTGAAGTCAGTGAAACAATTGATTGGTGCTAAAACCAAAAGATTTTTGGATGGTGGTTCAAGCAGTATTATTTAGTCACCTAGACTCTGTATTTTTAGAAATGCCCAAATAGTTATAAATAAATTGCAACGGATTCAAAATGTTTCAGCTGAAATGCTCACGTACAGAAATTATAGCGAAAGAATTGCCCTTTTACTGCTGAATCTCCATTGGTTACTAATAGAAAAAGCTTAACAAAAAACTTGTGCTTCCATCTGGCTTCTAAACCTATTCATAAGATAGGTCCGGCTTATTTATCAGAGAAGCTGGCACTTTGTACTTCTGCTAGGTTTTTGCGTTCTATGATCCACTTTACATTGGCAGTGCCTCCTCTTTACAGCACAGGAGGGTTAGAGGCAGATGGTTTTTCTGGTGAGATACCAAAATTGTGGAATGATTTACCTTCTGAGGTTAGAGATCTCGTGGAGTATGTCCAATTTCGTAAAACATCAGACGTTGTTATGGATGAAATAATTTTAGATTTGTATTTGATCAGATCTATTTCTGTATTGCTATTGTAATTTTTGTTCTCTGCTTTGTATGTCTTTTAATAGTAAAAGTGGATTATAAGCAATATAATTAAATCAAATTAAAATTTTCTTCAGGGCAAAGTGGTTAACCAGTGGATGTCTGTTCTTTTATATAGTAGTCCTCAAACTGGATTGTTGGGATTGAGGTGGGAAAATTTGAATTTTGATGGGAAAGTCCATTGGAGAAAGACTGGAGACCTTTCTTTTCCCATAGAAACATAGAAATATGACGACGGAAAAAGACCACATGGCCTATCTAGTCTGTCCTTCCATATCAACAACTACAAAAGTCCACTTTTTTCCTTTAGAGATCCTCTGTGTTTGTTCCAGAAAGTTCTCTGGTGAATCTTCCCGTAGAGTTTCTATAAATGTTCTCTTGGGCTTATGCAGCTAGTATGATCGTCTTTGCAGTTTTCTGGATCATGCTGAGTCTTCGTAACTGGAAGAAAGCCACAGTGTGGCAGAAACATCAGTTCCAGTTACGAAGACGCAGCATGACCTAGAAAACTGCAAAGATGATCATGCTAGCCATGGGAGTTGAAGAGAACAATCACTCCTAGGTCACTTAAGCTTCTGTTCTTCCAAGTTATTTAAAAACATCAAAATCCATAGTCGCAAGCTGAACGGACCAACAAATAATGCCAATGTATTTTACTGCTTACTGTGTAAAATAATATATAATTCAAACTCACTAACAAAATATCTTCAATCAGAAAATACCTACAGTCACTAGTCCTGGAGGATGAGTTTCTGAAAGAGAGATTCCGGCCTTCGAAAGACCACCTGCTCTGAAGCAAACATTAGTGAGAAGCTTCTAACAGAAGCTGAGTGAGAGAGAGAACGGCACAAGTTCCTGTAATATCCCAAGCTGCAAGTTGTTGGCATATATCACAGGACTCCACAGTTACCCACGTGAGAGGGACGTTCAACCTAAGAGGACCCTGCTCATGTTGTGTAGTATTCAATGCAGAAAGTGTGAAGAAAGACGCTAAAGGCCAGAATCGGCTCATGCAACGACCACATTCCACAGACCGACTAGATAAAGACCATATGGCCATTAGATGATAAAGGGGTTAAAGGAGCACTAAGAGGCGACAAGGCGATAGCGGAGAGACTGAATGAATTCTTTGCTTCGGTCTTTACTGAGGAAGATGTAGGGATGTTACCCACGACTGAAGTGGTATTTAAAGGTGTGGAAGAATTGAAGGAAATATCGATACATCGGGAAGATGTCTTACAACTATTAGATAAACTGAAGAGTAGCAAATCACCTGGGCCGGATGGTATACATCCAAGGGTGTTGAAAGTACTGAAATTTGAGATTGCAGACCTGCTATCAGTAATCTGTGAAATATCATTAAAATCATCTCCAATCCCCGAGGATTGGAGGATCGCCACTGTCACACCAATTTTTACAACGGGAGTGAGGGGTGCTCCGGGCCACTACAGACCGGTGAGCCTGACCATCAGTACCGGGAAAAAAATGGTAGAAACCATCATAAAGAATAAAATTACTCAGCATATAGATAGTCATGATCTAATGGGGAGACAGCCACATGGCTTTAGACAAGGAAGATCTTGTCTTACTAATCTGTTATGTTTTTTTGAAGGAGTGAATAAACAGGTGGACAAAGGTGAGTCGGTTGATATTGTGTATCGGGACTTTCAGAAAGCCTTTGACAAGGTCCCTCATGAGAGAGACTTTTGGCAAAACTAAAGAGTCATGGGATAGGAGGCAGTGTACTACTGTGGATCAGGAACTGGTTAAAGATAGAAAGCAGAGGGTAGGGCTAAATGGCCAATTTTCCCAATGGAGAAAGGTGAATAGTGGTGTACCCCAGGGATCTGTGCTGGGTCCGCTGCTTTTTGACATATTCATAAATGACCTGGAAAGTGGAATAACGAGTGAGGTTATCAAATTTGCTGATGACACAAAAACTATTAAAGTTGTTACAACCCAGGCGGATTGTGGAAAATAGCAAGAGGATCTAGATAAATTGGAAGACTGGGCATCAAAATGGCAGATGAAATTTAATGTGGAGAAGTGCAAGGTTATGCACCTAGGGAAGAACAACCCAAACTATGGTTACACGATGCAAGGTTCCACATTAGGAACCACCACCCAAGAAAAAGATTTAGGCGTCCTTGTGGATACCATGTTAAAACCCTCGGCCCAGTGTGCAGCGGCGGCCAAGAGAGCAAATAGAATGCTAGGTATGATAAGGAAAGGAATGGAAAATAAAACAAAAGATATTATAATGCCTCTATATCGTTCCATGGTGAGACCGCACCTTGAATATTGTGTGCAATTCTGGTCGCCGTATCTTAAAAAGGATATAGCGATTTTAGAAAAGGTTCAGAGAAGAGCCACCAAAATGGTAAAGGGGATGGAAGGCTACTCCTATGAAGAAAGGCTAAAAAGGTTGGGGCTCTTTAACCTGGAAAAGAGACGGCTGAGGGGAGATATGATAGAAGTCTATAAATTAATGAACGGAGTGGAACGGGTAAACGTAGATCGATTGTTTACCTTATCAGAATATAGAAAGACTAGGGGACATGCAATGAAGCTACAGGGTAAACTATTTAAGACTAATAAAAGAAAATATTTTTTCACTCAACGTGTAATCAACTCTGGAATTTGTTACCGGAGGATGTAGTAAAGGCTGTTAGTGTAGCTGGTTTAAAAAAAGGTTTGGACAAGTTCCTGGAGGAAAGGTCCATAACCATTATTAAGAAGGGACCCAGGATATCAATGCTTGAACCAATACAAGCATTGTGGAACCTGTGTCCCTTGGGGAAACTGCTAGGTACGTATGACCTAGATTGGCCACTGTTGGAAACAGAATACTGGGCTTGATGGACCTTGGTCTGACCCAGTATGGCATATCTTATGTTCTTATGTTCTTATGGCCCATCTGCCATTGTGTTTCTATGAGAACTTCTCAGGACCAGACCACTGCATCAATGGCCTCATGATCAAGATGCCCACAAGAAAATTCAAAACCATCCAGAAGTGGAAGACCTCTGAAGTTCAAATGATCAGACACTTTAGAACTGACAAGAAAGGTCTTAAAGATCGGGACTTTCTAACACATTATACACCATGGCATCAGGGCTGGCCAGGATTCCTGGCACCCTAGACCACCTTCCCCGTGATTCTGGAGGTGGCTCACTGGCAGACCATGTGCTTTGGCACACATGGCTTGGCGCTTCTGACCCCTCTAACACAGCTTCAGGGGGGGGGGAGTCAGAAGTGGCAGGCCATGTATGCCGAAGTACCTGGCCTGCCACTGTGTCACCACCAAGCCGACTCTGCTGCTGGAATCTGTGGCAGTGGGGGTGGCATCGTGGCACGGCTTGGCTCAGTATGAGGGGTGCCATGCCACCCATGGAGGTCTGCTGCCCTAGATGACTGCCTAGGTTCGCCAAGTGGATGGGTCATCCTCCCATGCCCCATAATGTGCCTCTTCTGACTGTTGTTAGACTGCTTTTTATGTTTCATTTATGGTTTCTGGGCATATCCGGGGCAATATTGAAACTCCATGGTTGGGATTCTTTTAATACCCCAGCCACAGCACGTTTGGTAAAATCCATAAAGCCAGCACCAGTATCCATATAGTGATCAGTGAGGAATGTCTGAGTTCGGTGCTGCCCGACAGTGCTTTCTCTGTCCTAAGTTATTCAGATAATGGTGCTGAAAATCTCTGCTATCTAGATTGTTTCCACTCCACCCTGGACGGCCCAGACACAAGCCTGCAGTGCCACTTGATGTCAGGCAGCAGGGCCTATCCAAATAGCAAACGCCCCAGTCATCTTTAGCTTATTCTGCTCTAACCTGAGCTCTCCTAAGCTAGAGGAGAAGGGCTCATTGTATAAAGATTTCCCACATGCTAAGCTTATTTTACAAGCAGAAATGGATGTTAATAAAATTGTGCAAGGCTCGGGTCTTCCTTTTGCAAAAAGGTTGAGAGCCTTTATGCTACACCAACAGCGGGAGTACTGTGTAATGGGGTGCTATCGGAGGCATTTTCTTTGGGAAGAGGTACAAGACAGGGATGCCCCCTCTCTCCTTTGCTGTTTGTTTTGTCGTTAGATACTTTGATTAGGAATATAGAGGACTACCGGATTATACGAGGCGTGCGCATTGGGGGTGGGTCAAGGGTGTAAGCTGTCTGCGTTTGCGGATGATCTCCTGGTGCACATGCTTTCTCCACGAGAGTCGCTTCCTTGGCTGATGGAGGAATTCTTGAAATTTGGAAATTTTGCAGGCTTACGTATAAATATGGATAAATCTGAAGCATTGGATGTGTCTGGTCAGTTGCAGAGACACTGGGGGGGGGGGCCTTTTTCCACTAAAGTGGTTGGTGAACAACTTCGTATACTTGGGTATTTTATTGACCAAGGACCCACGGGAGATATATGCTAGTAATAGGGACAGAATTGTGTCTCGCCTACAGACCCAATTAAAGGCTTGGAAGCCCCTCCCGCTCTCCCTGTTGGGGAGAGTGGTAGCGGTGAAGATGGTGGTGCTCCTGCAGATCTTATACTGGATGCAAACACTCCTGGTGTGGCTGAGGCAGGACCTACACCGACTGGAAAAGGAAATACAGGGGTTTTTATGGAAAGGGGCTCGAGCATGCATTCCGCTTAACCATCTGAATGGGAAATGGAGGGGGTGGGGATTCCCTGACCTATGGTGTTATGCACTGGCCTGTCAGGCGTGACACATTGGGGACTGGTTGGGGGGAACAGAAGTGTACACGCCTAGGGCCTTAGAGGTAGCCTTTGTGGCCCTGCAAACTTTACTTGTGGTGTTGCACTTGGAGAACCAGTTGCTTCCGAGCAGAATAATGGCGAGTGTGTTGCTTGGTTCAACTTGGTGCTCTTGGAGGCAACTGAATGTGTACTGGAAGAGTTCCTGGAGGGCTTTGAGCTGGCTGCCTTTACAGGGGAATGCTAACTTCACTCCAGGATCGGAAACAGCATTGTTTCGAGAATGGGGGGAACACGGTATTCGGAACCTCGGACATGTGGTTGACCCGACGGGTAAATGCAAATCTTTTGTGTCGTGGAGCCGAGAGTATGACCTGCGCAACAGTCACTACTTTGCATACATGCAGATCTCTCATTATGTGGCCTTGCTACCAGGGTCTGCGCTTTTGAATTGAGAGATCGGTACAAATTCTAGAATTTTTCAACTTAGGGGAGGAAAACCCTCTGTCGATTGAGGTGTTGAAGGCAAGATTGGATCGGTTCAGATTTGTACCTGATTACCGGGGGGAGGGGGGGTGGAGACGGCTTGGACAGTGGAGCTGGGTCACGAGGTGCCCCCTGGCTCCATTCGGAAAGTGTTACAACGGATCAGCGGTTTGGTGGACGGACCACAGTGGAGAGAAATACAATTTAAGTGTATAACTTGAGTGTATTTTTCACCTCAGAGAGCCTTACGTAGTCATATAATGGCTGATGGCAGCTGTCCCAGGTGTTCAGAGCCTTTGGCCAACCTGCTGCATATGTGGTGGAGTTGTCGATACCTCAGCCCCTATTGGGTGCGGATCTGTACCTTCATGAGTGGGCTGCTCCAGCAGGGGGTCCGGTGGACGGGCTTCTTAGTGGCCTTGGATGAGATCGGGCTCACCTCACCTAGGGGGAAGGGGGAGAGATTACTGGTGCGCAAGGCATGTCTGGTGCGTAAGGGCCCAATACTTTGTAGATAGAGCGGGCCGTTCCAACTTTCTGGGAGTGGTGCAATAGTTTTCACCAGTTAATGCTTACCAAGAGATGGGGAGTGTGGGGTAGTGTCTGTCGCTAGACCTCTGTTAATTTTGGAACCCTATATTCAAAGTTTAGGAACCCACAGTCACAATGAAATAGTGCAAGTCGGTAGTTAACTAGTTATATTGGAGTAAGTAGCACAGGGAAGGATTTAGCAGGATTGTGATTCTGATAGGAACTTGGGGGACTCTGGCGGGGGTGCGATCGTAAGGGGGGGAGGGGATAAATGTATATATTGTTATGTCAACTGTATTTGACATTTGCCTCCGAGACAGGGATCAGAGTCAACCCCAATCGGAGATTGTTGGAACTGTAGTTGTTGATTTATGTTGGTGATGGATAAATAAAGTTTTAAAAAAATTGTGCAACTGCATACTGATGTGAAAAATAGGCACATAGAATGAGTGTAGCTACTTTTTACATGATTTGAGCAGAGATGTTTCCAGGAGCACAGGTGCAGAATGTTGCATAAAATGCACCGGTACTGACACGGAGTGTGGGGCCGATGCACTAAAAGCCATGCACACCGCCTTCCAGCATGAGAGCACCACAGCAGTTGTGCACCAGCATGCCGTAAATAAGAGATGCACTAAATGTACAGCGCACCAGTCTCCCCTCTTCATTGTGGCATAGTGGTAAGTATGCACAGATGTCGCATTAATTATGTGCAAACAGTTCCTGCATTGCACATACATTTATACCTGTTTCAGAGCGGGTATTGCACAAGAGAATTTTTGTACTACTGGAGGTATTGAAGAAGCCTTTTGGCACTGGGGCATCTTTGCTCTTTTATAAAATAGGCGCTTTTTTGACTTCTCACACAGATGCCCTGACTAACATTGCCCTCCCCCCACCCCTCGCACAGACACATGAATAACGTTTTGTTTGTTTTACTTTTATTTATTAACCTTTATTTCTGTGCAAAATATTACACAGGTACACTAAAAAAAATTTTTTTAAACTGCCTCTAATGTTTCGATTGATTTTTACGTTTTTTTGGTGCGCTGAATCCAAATCTGGTAACCAATTTGCTCCATCATGTACAGATATTTTGCTACATTGGGATAGCAGTTTGAGGTGAACGTTTCAGATTGAGTGCGACCGAGATAAGTTTCTTGGATGAATTCTTTATACTAATTGTTTAGTAGTTATTCAAATAAGAATTAAAGAAAATTGTAACAAGGCAGCACATAAGAATAGAGTAATGTCAACAAAACACACTGTGATGGTAGCAAAATTGTCTGCACTTAAAACAGCCACATACATGTGCACAAACATTGAGCATATAAGAGCGAGGTTAGACACAAAGCAAAGCAAAGAAATGTGCAAAAAATGTTGTACAGGTATGTATGTAAGAATAGAAAACGCAAACCGCACCATTGCAATTCATGAAGACAAACACCCGATGGTGTGAAAATAAATAAAATTCTAATAAATGAGATCCAACATTGTGGTAATAACTAGCAAATTTTTATTTCAAAGTTTAGTAAAAACACGATATTTGTCAACACAGTTTAGATTTTAAAGTCATTCTTGGGTCAATCAATCTCCTAGTGGGCCCGTTTCTTCTTCCCCTGAATGCTTCTCTTGGTGCGCTGCTTGGCGTATTTTTCATCTGGGGTTTCCCGCAGCAGCAACCAGCAGAAATCAGCCATCATAGTGGTGTTCCATCTTCCTTGGTACCTTCTCTCTGCGTCCTTGATGTCCTGGTGAAACCTTTCACCTTGTTCTTCACTGTACGCCCCCAAGTTTTCGGGAAAGTAGTTCACATGGGAGTGCAAGAAATGGACTTTCAGGCTCATGTTACAGCCTTGTTCTTTGAAGGCATTGAGCATCCTGGCAACAATATCCTTATAGTTCTCATCCCGCCTGTTCCCCAAGAATTTGAGAACAACATCCTTGAAGGAATCCCAGGCTTCTTTTTCCTTCTCAGACATCGTTTCAGCGAATGCTCCATCTGAAATGAGTTTCCTTATATCAGGGCCAACAAACACTCCTTCCTTTAGCTTTGCTTCAGAAAGTCGGGGGAACTTTGAGCAAAGGTACCGAAAGCACTCACCATCTTTTGGAAGGGACTTGATGAATTGCTTAATGAGACCCAACTTAATGTGGAGAGGTGGTAATAGAATTTTATCACGAGGTACCAAGCTCTCATGAAGAACATTTTTCTCACCGGGTCTCAAATACTCCCGCATTGGCCAGTCTTTTTTCCCCCAGTGTAGGTCGCGGGCCCGGCTATCCCACAAGCAAAGGAAGCAGGGATATTTGGTGAAACCGGATTGCTGCCCTAATAGCATGGATAGAATTTTAAAGTCTCCACAAATCATCCACTTATGCTCATCATAACGAATCTTCTGAAGAATCAGGGCCAAATTCTCGTATTTTTCTTGGAGAATAACAGAGTGAGCAATAGGAACTGAAGCGAATGTGTTGCCATTATGAAGAAGAACACCTTTTATGCTGTCTTTTGACGAAGCAATGAACAGCCGCCATTCAGCAGGATCATACTTGAGTTTAAACTTTTCCATCACTCCGTATATATCGTTGCAAAATACCAAACCTTCCTCTTTGCTGAAATACTTCAAAAATTGTGTCTCGCGGTTGCGGTACCAATAAAAAGTTGTTCCTGGTGACAATAGATTTTTCTGTTTAAGCCGAGAACCTAGCAGTTGGGCAGCATCTTTTGGGAGTCCTAAATCCCGGACTAAATCATTCAATTCAGCTTGAGAGAAAAGTTCAGGTTTCGGATCTGGTTCAGTTTCAAACTCGGAAGTACTGGACTCATCGGGAAAAGCCATCTGATGAGTCTCATCATGATCAGAACCGTCCACACAAATATGATCCAAAGATTTTGGTGGTTCAGGCACAGGTACTTCGTTGCTATGAGGCATAGGCCTAATTGCTGAGGGAAGGTTGGGGTAACTTATTACGTTCTTATTTTTTAAGTTGTATCCCTTCACAATGCAAGAGCAAAAATAGCAGTCACTGCTGTGGTCTCTTTGTTCACGCCACATCATAGGTATTCCGAAACGAAATGCTTGTTTTTTACCTTTCATCCATAAGCGTAGATCTTCCTCACATGTCTTGCACACTTTGTGAGGAGCCCACGGTTTGTCTTGATCGCCTAACTTCAAACCAAAATAGGCGAAATATACTTTTTTAATAAATGCAGAAATGTTCCTCTGCCGCTTTTTCACGGTATATTCCCCACAAATAAAACAAAAACTGTCCGGAGAGTTGACGCAACCTCTGGCTCTGTGAGCCATCACAAATACACAGCACTGCAAACTACAACTGTAGTGAACCACTTCGGAATAAAGCTGGATTACGACTGAGCAAACAAAAGGTAATAATGAACTTGCAAGAAACTGAAATTTGACAGGAACGTTCATGTCGCAACCACCGTGTTTGAGTGAGCGAACGAGGCGAGGCGAACAGGAAAGAACATGCGCCAGCGCGAGTACTGGATTTAGCCCCCCGCCTCCCAATTGTCCTGTTAATGTATAAAATGAATACAAAACACTCTAAAATATCATGAGGGAGTGTTTCTAGTTAGTTAACCATTACAACCTCTATTTTGGGCCAAGAAAATAAACTCCAGTCGGCTAAAAAGAAATTATGTGAACATTCCTTATATGGGTAAGAAATCTAATTTTGCAAGAAAACGTGACGTGATGGAACATTTTGGCTATTTTTCCTGGATTCAGCACCCCAAAATCTATAGGAATCAGTTGCAAAACTGGAGGCAGTTTTTTGGTAGTGTACCTGTGTTATCAGTAAGAGGAATGCATCAGGTATTTAGGAATCTGCATTTGAGATTTAGGTATCTAACTTGGCCCTTTGAAACTAGCAAAAACTGAGCACTTAAATTTAGAAACCTAAGTTCACTAGGCACCTAAATCTTGGTACTTAATGTGACCTGCTAGATCAGATTTGGAGGGAAGGGGGGGGGGGGAGTGGGGGTTGTCGAAAGAAGGATAAATAGAAATTGTGTCCCTCACTTTCTATTGTAAATCATTTAGAGAGAAGTGACGCAGAGCACCCTGGGACATGGCCGTGTTGAAAAAAAAATGTGTTTGCAGTTAATTGAAATCTTTTCACAAACCTTGGAAAATCTCCTTTGTTGTCATTGTCACAACTTCAGTCAGTCAGTGATAATCATAGAGTGACTTCATGCCTGGGCTACTGGGGGGAGGGGGGGGGTCCTGCTAAGGTGTGAGTTCTCTCTTCCATGATTGCCGTGTGGAAAGAGTGTGTGTGACACAAACGGATTGAGTGAGTGCTCATTTGCAGTTCAGCGCACACGTTTCCCAAATGTGTGGCAGGAACTGGATCAGGTTAGAAGTCGGCAGTCCAAAACCAACGGTTGATAAGCAACAGCCAAGGTAACTGACACATGCCCACAAGTCAACTCTTGCCCATCCCCATCACCTCCATTAACTTCCAAAACTCCCCAACCCACCTCCTTCTCCTTCCCCTTCCCCACTTCAACTGAGCCCAGCCCCCCAAAATCAAGCTGGTCGCAACATTATTGATCATTTTAACCAGAAGAGCAAATATCCCAAAACAATTACCCAGGCCATGTGTAAACAATATCACAAAAATACTTTAATGACTTCCATCTCCCACCAGATAAGAGGAAGAATATTTGCCATATTACAATACAATTATCCCCTCCAGCCACATGCCCAGCCTTAAGGATTTATTTAACAGGTTTTATATACCGCCTTATCAATTCAAGGTGGTTCACATGGAACAGACATAGCAATAAGCTTTTACATAGAACAGGGAGTAGAAACTTGGAGGAGTATATGGGGTATTAGATACATTTAACAAAGGCTAACTATGTACAGAAACATTGTTGCAATTGAGGTGATTTAGTTACATTTATCAGTTGTCCGTTGCTACATCTGTAATGTCTCACTGTGGCATTTGTTATATTAGATAGGACCATAGAATTCACATACCATCACCCATAACCTCCGCAACCATATTACTAGCCAAGAATGTCCAGTCCAGGCTTTGGCTCCATATCGACCCCCGCAGTACCAGTGAAGACCTCCCAGCTGCCACCACCTGATAGCAACCCGTAGCTCGAACCCCACAGTACAGATTGGCTCAGGTACCGTACATACCAACTCCTGTCAGTTGCAACAGCAACTGAATAACAACTTTAAAAACTCATTAGATGAAAAAAAGGGAGGGTGGGTAGGAGGTTTGCTATCTCTCCACCGGTGCTGCTGGCTAAAACCAAACTCTGCCTCTAGCAGCTAGAAGGCTTACAAAACCACCACCCATCTTTCCTCACTTCCTCCCCACTTCCCTATGTCAGCCGACCCTCGACCATTTTTCCTACAAGCCTTACTCTGATTTAAAAAACACAAAAAAGAAAACGCCTAGTACCTAGACCCCCTCGCTGCTTTTTACATAAAATGCAAATGTCCATCTCCTCCCCAGCTAACCTATTTACCACCCAGCCCACTAGGCTACATTTTCTACTACAACCACTATATCTCTCTCACCCCCTTCCCAAGCTGTGCTCATGTCGAACTAGCACCTTATCTATGGCCATCAAGACTGCTTAGTGGCGGCCTTACAAGAGATGCCTAATGTGAGAGAGAAGTACTGTAGACGGTGCATTCATTGCCTATTTAATAGCCAAGTTCAGCATACATATTGTATCTCCAGTTCAGCAAAATAGAGGAGAAAAAAGTGAAAACAGGAGAATAAAGTCAACAGAAAAACTTCAGATCTGAATTCCAGTTATTCTGAAAGATGGTTTCACTCAGGCTTTAAAGACGACAAGCATGTTGCGGAGTTTAGAGGATCCAGAATATGGAGGTGTTTCGCAGTGATTCCATGATGCTGAAGTAACCTGTTTCTTTACTTTACCGCTTTCCTCATCAGGATGTACTAGAGAAAAAGACTTTTTCTGGGAGCGACTATTTAAAGCGTTGCATAGAACTTCCTCCATGTGCCAGAGCTGTGACACATCATGTATACCAGGGGTCTCCAGCTCTAGTCCTGGAGGGCCGCAAACCAGATGTCTCTAATGAATATCTATGAGGTAAATGTGAATACAGCAAGGGCAGTGCACGCAAATATCTTATGCATATTCATTAGGGATATCCTGACAATCTGATTGTCTTATGGCTCTCCAGGACTGGAGTCTGAGATCCCTGATGTACACTGTGATCCTGTGTATAGTTGTCTTTATTTATTTCCTGTAAAATAGTAATTAATTGCACAGATTAGAGTCAACTGAAACCAATGCCAGCAAGGCTTCTGTAACCTCTTTCTGGGTCAGGTTTCATAGTTTCTACAGCAAGCTGAATAAAGTGAGTGAGTGGTTATTTCTGTTAATAGATTTAGATGCAAGAAAAAATCCAGCTTTTCAGATTTTCTTATAATTAGGTTGACATTTAAGTTTAACATGTATTGGCTACCAACCGTGTAAGAGAGCACTTCAGCTCATTATTGGTGTCATAGATATTGGGGAATTTGGTGTTTTAAAGCATCAGGGAATGTAGGATAAATCCCAATTAGAGAAAATATCACTAGTATGATTGCTGGTTTAAACTGAGAACAGTAGTATTACTACTGTCTTCCAAATCACTAATATAACAAAATCTTCAGGTTTTTTTTGTAAAATCAAATTTCCTCAGAAGTCGACTGTTTTCATTTTAAAAGAGCAATATCTGGGTGACACCCAGGGGTCCTGCTTTTAACATTCAGCCACAAGTTCCGTTTTATTTGGGGTTTTGCCATGGCAAACATCAAGATAAAAGATTGTGAGATTAAACGTGATATTGCCAAATCCGAATGCTCCAGGACAGATGCTGTGAATTGGGCAACACTGATAAAACTCCTTTAGAAGAATTCTGATTTCATACATGTGTATCATCCACTGATCATTTTACACGGTAACGACGAATCGCACACAAGTGTCATATCAACATAAAGCAACATCACACAAATAAGATCTGTTAAGTAAAAAGGATGCAGATTTACGTGCTATATGCCTTAAAAGAAATAAGCTTTAAGATTTCTACAAAAGGATAACGAAAAATGCATTTCCTGTAATGATAAAGACAATGCATTCCAGTGCTTGGGTCCTTGCTCTGAAAAGACACGATTAAGAGCAATTGCCTTGTGAATTTGAGCAACCAAAGGAACTTGTGATGGCCATTGAGAGGCAGAACGCAACTCTTGAGAAGGCTGATAAAAATTTAAGCAGCACAGAATGTCCCCACAGCCATGTTATACAGTACCTGAAAACACCAAATAAATGTATTTTAAATTAATTCTTTGAGTATGGGCAACCAATGTAAGCTCTTTAAAACCAGGGAAGCGTGGCTGGATTTTCAAAGCTGCATTCAGCAAACTCTTATGCATAATGTGAATAAATCTGACCATAGTTATCTGGTTTGAGTTTGGAGATGCAAAACACCAACAAACTAACACCATACTGAGGACTCAAAAATCAAAAAATTCAATAAGTCCCTTAAAATCAATCAATTAATCACAACTTCCTCCCAGGAACAAATAATACATATGTAAGCACTAACAATTAGGGGAGACTGAGGAATTATTATTTGGAAGGATACATTTTGCTTGGCAAGGTTTATTTATTTATTTAACATTCTTATATACCGCCTTTCATGATATCAAGGCAGTTTACATTGAACAAACTGAAATTACATTGAACAGGACATTATAACTTGGGGATAACGATTTTACAGGGAACATGGGCAATGGAGGGTTAAGGGGCTTGCCGAAGACCACAAGGAGCACCTGTGGGACTAGAAATCCCAGTCCTTCCGGCCCAAGGTTGTGATCCTCTAGTGGGATTTGAACCCCTGACCATCTGGCCTGAGGTAACTTGCCCCAACCACTAGGCCACTCCACTCCTGGTTAGGTAAGGTCGTCAACATAAAAGAGGAAGGCCAGCGATGAAATGGATCGATACAAGAACAGCAGCTTTGTGTGCCACGCTTTCAACAATGAACTGCTTGACTGAAGACCGGACGTGTTAGGTCAACTAATCCAGAGGGTCGCCATGAATCGACACAGACTCGATGGCAAACCACCCTGACAAAGCTATAGTGAAACAAAGATCTTTGTAGAGCTGGATATCGTTAAACTTCTCCAAGAGACGCAGAAGACAAAAAATAAGATAAGTGATTATATACTACATGATTCAATGATATAGTGCATTACTCCAGCGGAAATTGTTTCTCTGTTTTTAGGAGTGGAGTTCCTCACTACATACAAGATCTTCTGTTTATAAAGAATTGCAATTTTAATGAAGACTATATTGTGAATAGCTATTTATAAAGCTTGATTAAAATACAAAAAATACTATGAAAAAGGAATTTTGCAAATTAAAAAAGAGGAGGGGTTTTTTTTAATGACTGCTGATGTTTGAGTGAGACAATTCCCCTGTGGTAAGGACTTGATATTGCCATGTAGAGGGACAGTTGAGTAAACTGAGTTCCTTTCTCCTCGTATACATGTGGCAAACCGAGCCATGGGTCTGTATACCAGCCCTAGATATGGTGTAAAGCTTCTGCCTATATTTGTTTAAAACAAACAAACGCATTTAAGTTATGGGACCTTATCATTTGTGCATAATTTTAGGCTCCACCCCTGTGCTTGCACCATTGGCCTGATTGCCTATCCTTGTGCATAAGTCATATAAATTGGGTATTTTCCGTTACCTTATGCGGCTTAATATAAATTCCCTACATGCAGTGCTTCCCCAGTCAGATGGATACAGACAGTCTGAAGCAGTGTACAACCTTATAAAGAGAACATACAATTGAAACCTTTAGATCTACCAACCATTATGGGAGGAAACCATTGTACCATTTATTGGTTGAACTTAATTTGCAAGAAAAAAAGCTCTTTAATTACTTCAATCACCAGTGTATATGGATAAGTTTCTTCTACCTGATCACAGGTGTTCTGGAGGCAGAGTTTGCACTTCAGCATAGACTTTATAAAATGTACACATAAATGCATAAAATGAAATGGCAAATTGTCAGGGGGCAACCTTGTTAATCTAGAGTACCAAAAATGATAGAGGCAGGCAGCATCTTTAAAAAATGAACCAATTAGAGACATGAGCTTGTGAAGACAAGAGTGCAGGTCAGCAATGGGAAATTGTTCTGCCTTGGAGCAGGTGTAACTGTGCAACATCTTCCCAAAGAGGGGATTTTGCAAAGGCAGATACGCACGTAAGAGAGCTTGAAATGATAGGTGTAGGTTATGTGCATATCAGCTGCATAAGTTAATCAGCCATTTATAAAATTACCCTAGCCGTAAATCTCTGCGTAGTACTAATTTACGGAACATGTCAGCCCAAGCCAGAACTGTAGTAGGAGTGGAGGAGAAGCCTAGTGGTTAGAGCAAGAGATCAGGGTTCAATTCCCACTGGTATGCCTTGTGATCTTGGGCAAGTCACTTAACCCTCCATTACCTCAGGTACAAGCTTAGATTGTAAGCCCCCTGTCTCTTTTGGGGAAACTGCTAGGTACGTATGACCTAGATTGGCCACTGTTGGAAACAGGATACTGGGCTTGATGGACCTTGGTCTGGCCCAATATGGCGTATCTTATGTTCTAACAGGGAAATACCTATGTAACTCACCTTGAACTACCATTGGAAAGGCACGAGCTAAGTACTAATAAATAAATAGTAGGCTCCTAGCATTGGAGTCTTGCAGCATCTTACTTTGTTAGTATCATGTTATTGCATGAAATAAAACACAGAGCTTATGATGCTCTACTTCAGAGTGACTTTTTTTTTTATTGAGCATTTTTAAATTGTACATAATTGAACAATACAGGTAATATCAGAAAAACAAAAAGGAAAACATGAGACCCTAAGGCCCAACATAACACACATCTGCAACTACAAGTCCACATCATGGGAGAAGAGAGACACAGGCCATATCAAATGAAAAACAATATAGGAAAATAATTATCCAGGAAAAGGAGATAAATCAATTCTAAACCCTCTTCGGATAATATAACCACTCGCGCTACGCTGGTGGTTATCTTTTATTCCAAGATGGATAAGAATTCTGTTATGAAAACGTATTTCTCTAAGAAACATGCTATTTTTTGTGGTTTTAGGGTCACTCTTTTCCCGGACGTCTCAAAATCAACCCAGATGCGCCGGAAGGCCTTTCTGGGGTTGAGGGACCGTACACTTGCATTGGGAGCTACTTTTTTCCTTAAGTTCCCATGCAAGTGTATAGTTGGACATGCTGGGAAAAGCTATGGTTTTATGGAATCTGACCAGTTATTGGCCTATCTTAAAGCCCAGGAATCCCAGTCTGAGGTGACGTTAGTATTTAGGCTTCAGAGTGACTTTAATCATACACACACATGTCCAGAGTTGAGTGAGTGACATTTCTTCTTCCTTGGCTGAATTACAGTTAGTGCTCTATAGTGGAAGGATTAGTCTGTTTAAATCTTGTAAAGAGAGCCTTTCTGCAACAAAAAGTAATCGCGCTCTAAACTAATACATATCATGGAAATTGTAATGAATCCAGCTACCTTGTAGTCTTCCATATAAGAACTAAACTGTTAAATGAAGTAGAAATATGTCATCTCAAATGTGTAGCATGTTCTAAGGTTGTATAGTAACATAACACGTTTTCCCTGTTGTGGTTGCTGACCAAGTGCTAATATATGCTTGCAGCTTTCTTCAGAGGAAGTCCCAAAATAGTTCTTTATCTAACAGCACCAAGCACTGTGCCTTCTGCTTCTGTTTGCTGGGAATATTGCTGGTTACTGGTTGGGCACCTGAAGATTTGGTGATATTTATTATCTGTGTGGTTTTCTCCTTCATCTAAAAGCATTTGACATTTTACATTTTTGCAATGAAACTATAATTTATAGTTTACAGCCTGTGTAATTCTATTGCTAACTGATGGGTCTATAGAAGGTTTAACTGAGTTGGTGCTCAAGTGTAATAGCTGTTAGCTTGCACTAAATGTGGGGATGAACGCTCTATGCATGTTAGCATGTTTTCATTTCTGTTTTATACTCTTAAATAGAGGAATATAGCAAAGACAATCGTTGAAATAATGTTAGTTGTACATCCCACCAGGGCTTTTTATGTTAATAGTACTGGAGGTTGTGCCTGTGTATCCATTGACCCCAATGTATTATTTGCTTTTATTGTGCATGAAGCATTTGTAATTCTACAAGTATTATGATATAATTAAGTACTTGCTGTATTTAATGGCAATCTCAAAAAATAAGGGCAGTAAATTTGTTATGCTATTCCAGTTAAATAATCTGTAACTAAAAAGCATGCCTCTTCAAAGGGATACATGCAAACACTCATTTGATTTTACAGCTTCTGCAGATCATTAGTCACAGAAGGAGATCCATGTCTGGGTGATTCAAAGGTTTTGCTTTTTATATAAGTGATGTCAAAAAACAGACCAAATTGTCCTTTCCAGTCTGCTGAACTGAGACTCTTAGCATAGATGCAAAACTACATTGTTCTTAATGCTATGAAGCATCTGCTTTGAATTCCTTTGAGCTAGTTTCAGAAGTACAACATTCAGATATTATAATCCAGATTCCATGATGCTCTGTGGCTACTGTCTTCAGCCTTACATGGTAGTCATGCTGACAGATCAAGACATTAGGCCTTGATCCCAAGGAGACATTATCTACATTCTTCTGTATATTATCATGTTCCTAAGTTCTCTTTGCTTCTAGTGGATTTTACAGATGGAGTATTTAACATGTAATGCCTCTGACTGTTAGTGTTCTTGGGTTAGAAGGCTACAAATAATATGCTCTTTAGATCTCTGGACTTTTCGTGGTCTTAAAACTTCAGTTATGTAGCAAGTCTATTCATTTGAAGTTTCACAGTACATGTATGTAAGACTTTGAGCCCTGCTCCAGACATGCATTTATGCTCTTCATCACAAGTCACATTTCCCGACACTGCTTCGTCCGTTGTCAGGACTGCCAACAGATGCTGCTGTAAGAAAAGGGTGAAAGTGGCTTTCCTTTCCATGCACAGGCTGTACATACCTCTTCTAACAGCACCTCTCGGCACAGGGCCCATAAACATATTTACAATATCATTGTCTTTGTGCAAGTTTCTCTGGAATGTGGCTAAATTCAGTTTAATCTGAAAAATATGGATAGCTTTACAATAACAGTATTCGTGATCTTAGTTAGCTAGTGCAATAGAAAGTATTGGGCTGATACTCCAAAGCTCATATTTGGAGAACGGATATTTGCTCTAGCTGGCACTAGCCATGAATTTTCAGCGGCACTATCTGTAGCATGCTGCGGTAAAACATGCACATTCCTGCAAATGATCTGGCTAGCTGTGATATTCAGTTCACAATCCGGATAACTTTACAGATGACTTTGAGACAAAAGGCTAGCCTAAATGTATCTGGATAGCTGTAGTGCTGACCCCTCCGTAGAGGTAACGTTTAGAAAGTCAGTAAAGTGTCTGTGGCAGTTTATGCATGTTAATACACTCTAATGGCTGCTAGCGTGAAAGTGAACGCTTAGATTTACAGGCAGTACACTGTTCGCAGGCTCGGTCTGGGCAGAACATTAGATCTGCCATACTGCGTTAGACCAAGGTCCATTAAGTCCAGTCTCCTGTTTCCTGGCAGGTTCCCAAAAGTGCACACAGGTTCCACAATGCTCACCCCAGTGTAAGCAGTCAATTTCCCTGGTCCTCTTTAATAATGGTTTATGGACTTTTCCTCCAGGGACTTGTTCAAACCTTTTTTTAAACCCAGCTACACTAACAGCTTTTACTACATCCTCTGCTAACAAATTCCAGAGTTTGATTACACGTTGAGTGAAAAAATATTTTCTCTTATTAGTCTTCATTGTGTGTCCCCTAGTCTTTCTACTTTATGATGGTGCAAACAACTGATGTATGTTTACCCATTCCACTCTATTCATTAATTTATAGACCTCTATCATATCTCCCCTCAGCCGTCTCTCTTCCAGATTGAAGAGCCCTAACCTTTTAAGCCTTTCTTCACAGGAGTATACTTCCATCCCCTTTACCATTTTGGTGGCTCTTCTCTGTACCTTTTCTAATTCCGCTATATCCTTTTTAAGATATGGCAACCAGAATTGCACACAATATCAAAAGTGCGGTCGCACCATGGAACAATATAGAGGCATTATAATATCCTTTGTTTTATTCTCCATTCCTTTCCTTATGATTCCTAGCATTATATTTGCTCTCTTGGTTACCACTGCACACTGGGTGAAGGGTTTCAATATGTTATCCATGACAACACCTAAATCTTTTTCCTGGGTTGTGAACATAAGATATGGAATACTGGGCCAGACCAAGGTCCATCAAGCCCAGTATCCTGTTTCCAACAGTGGCCAATCTAGGTCATACGTACCTAGCAGTTTCCCCAAAAGACACAGGTTCCACAATGCTTGTATTGCTTGGTTACCACTGCACACTGGGTGAAGGGTTTCAATATGTTATCCATGACAACACCTAAATCTTTTTCCTGGGTTGTGAACATAAGATATGGAATACTGGGCCAGACCAAGGTCCATCAAGCCCAGTATCCTGTTTCCAACAGTGGCCAATCTAGGTCATACGTACCTAGCAGTTTCCCCAAAAGACACAGGTTCTACAATGCTTGTATCATATTTTTAATGTGGATCCTGGCATTGTGAAACCATAGTTTGGGTTGTTATTTCCTAGGTGCGTAACTTTGCACTTGTCCACATTAAATTTCATCTGCCATTTGAATGTCCAGTCTTCCAATAAAGCCCCTCTTGCAATTTTCACAATCCTCTTGGATTTTAACAACTTTGAATAATTTTGTGTCATCTGCAAATTTGATTACCTCACTCATTATTCCTATTTCCAGGTCATTTTATCAATATGTTAAAAAGTAGCAGACCATTTAGCCCTACCTTCTGTTTTCTATCTTTTAATCAGTTCCTGATCCACAATAGTACACTATCCCATGACTTTTTTTTTTCAAATTTCACTGAGTCTCTCATTGGGGGGACCTTTGTTAAAAGCTTTCTGAGCATCCTGATACACTATATCAACCAGCTCACTTTGGTCTACCTATTTATTCACACCTTCAAAAAATTATAACAGATTAATAAGACAAGACCTTCTTTGGCTAAATCCATGTTGGCTTTCTCCCATTAAATCATGGCTATCTATGTGTTCCATAATTTTGTTCTTTTTAATGGTTTCTATCATTTTGCCCCCTACTGACATCAGGCTACTGGTCTGTAGTTTTCTGGATCACCCCTTTAACTTTTTTTTTTTTTTTAATTGTTATATTGACCATTTGCCAGTCTTCAGGTACTACCGACAATTTTAATGATAGTTCACAGATTACTAATAGTAGGTCTGTAATCTCATATTTCAGTTCTTTCAACAACCTCTGATGTAAACTCTCTGGTCCAGGTGATTTGCTACTCTTCAGTTTATCAAATAGTTGTAATACAGCTTCCTGGTTTATCGATATTTCTTTCAGTTCACATCACCTTTAAATACCATTTCAGGCATGGCTCATCTCCCTGCATCTTCTTTAGTAAAGACTAAAGCAAAGAATTCATTCAGTCTCTCCACTATGGCCTTGCTCCCTCTTAGTGCCCCTCTTATCCTTCTATCATCTAATGGTCCAATTGACACTCTCTCAGGTTTGGTTTTTGTGCTATGAATGTACTTTAAAAATGTCTTTATTATGCATTTTTGCTTCCACAGCAAGATTTTGTTTTTTCCAAATTCTCTCTTTGCCTGCCTTATCAATGTATCTAACTTGCTAATTTATGTTGTTCCTGTTTTCGTCATTTTGCTCCTTTTTTTCCATTTTTTGAAAGGTGCTTTTTTTGGTTACAACAGCCTCTCAGACCTTACCTTTAAGCCATGCTGGCAGTTTTTTTGGGATTTCTTCCACTTTTCTTAAAGCATGGAATACATCTGGTCTGAGCTTCCAAGATAGTATTTTTAAATAACACCCATGCTTCATGTGATTCTTTAACCTTTGCAGCTGCTTTTAGTTTTTTCTTAACTATTTTCCTCATTTTATCATTCTCCCCTTCGAAGGTTGAAAGGTATTACTGTGGATTTCCTTGCTGTCCTTCCTCCTTTTTATTAGATCAAATGTGATCATGCTATGATAACTATTGTCAAGTGGCCCCAACACCCTTATCTCTTGCACCAGATATTGCATTCCACTAAGGACTAGGTCCAAAATGGCTCCCCCTCTGGTTGGTTCATTAACCAGCTGCTCCAAGAAGCAGTCATTTATTTTGTCTAGAAATTTTATCTCCCTAGCATGTTCTGCAGTGATACTGACAGAGTTGAGTAATTGAAATCACCCATTATTATTACTGCATTGTAACTTTTGTTAACTTTCCTGATTTCTCTTAGCATTTCATTATCCATTTGTTCATTCTGGCCAGGAATTTGGTAGTAAATTGCCACTGCCATCGCCATCCTCTTTTTACATGGAATTTCTATCAATAGAGATCGCTGTAAAACTTTAATCCCGTGTGACTTAATGTCCTCTGTAACATAGAGCGCAACCCCTCCACCAATTTGATCTGCTCTATCATTGCTATATAGTTTGTATGGTGGTATCAGTGTCCCATGGTTGTCCTCCTTCAACCAGGTCCCTGAGACAGAGGTTCCCAACGTCGGTCCTCGGGGAACCCCAGGCCAGTCAGGTTTTCAGAGTTCCCACAATGAATATGCATGAGATAGATCTGCATACAATGGAATGTTGCCAAGTTCCTAACTAATCCAAAAACCTCTTCATGCACCAGTGTCTACACATTGAGACTCCGGCACTCTGCCTGCCACTCTGCGTGTGGAAGTTCTGGATTTCAACTTCCTACCTAAAAACCTAAATCTGGCTTCCAGAACCTCCCTCCCCCACTTTCCTATATCATTCGTACCAACATGCACCAAAATAGCAGATACCTCCCCAGCGCTATCTAAAACCTTGTCTAAGTGGTGCGTGAGGTCCACATCCTTCACACAAGGTAGGCATGTTACCAGGAGATCCTCATGTCCACCAGCCACCCAGCTATCTACATGCCTAATGATTGAATCACTAACTATAATGGCTGTCTTAACCCTTCCATGGGCACATGGCCTTGGAGAAACCATCAGTGTGAGAGGGTTTTATATCACCTGGAGGACAGGTCCTAGCTTCAGAATCACTTCCTGCCACACCAAATTGATGCTCTCCTGTCACATGACCCCTCCTCTCTCTGGCAACAGACAGGCTGCCAGACTGGATGTGGGACTTCAGTACTACATCCCTGTAGATTTCATCTATATACCTCTCTGTCTTCCTTATGTCCTCCAAGTCTGCTACTCTAGCCTTCAGAGATTGACTGGTTCCTTGAGGGCAAAGTGCTCCTTGCACCTAATGCACACATAAGACCCCTCACCAAATGGGAGAAAATCATCATGTGACACTCAGTGCAAAAGACTGGATAGCCCTGATCTCACTGCTGGACTGCTGTCTGCATCTTACTTTTAAGGTTTTGTTTAGCTATTTAAGTCCTTTACTTACTTAGGTTTGCTGGTGATACTTGTACTAATATGATACCTAATACATTTAATGGACTTTGTTCACCTCAAGATTAATTAATTTCAGGTCCTTAATTAATCTGTTCCTATGAGGATAGCCAGCTGAACCTGAAAGTGAATTTGACCACCTCCTTCCCTTTAATAGATTTGTTGTTGTTGTTAAGTGCCGTCAAGTCTGTGTCTACTCATGGCGATCCTCTGTATATTTGATCTAAATTGTGTTCGGTCTTCAGTCAGGGACTCATTGTTGACAGACAGGCACCTGTAGCTGCTGTTTATTGTATCAATCCATCTCATTGCTGCCTTCCTCTTTTGTGTTGACCACTTACCTTGCCAAGCATGATATCTTTCTCTAATGATCTCTCTTCGCATGATGTGTCCAAAGTATGAAAGTTGAAGTCTTGTCATCTGAGCTTCTAAAGAAAGCTTAGGTTTGATCTCCTCTAGAACAGACTGGTTTGTTCTTCGGGCAGTCCATGGTATACACAGTATTCGCTGCTAGCACCATAATTCAAAGGCATCTATTTCTTCCTGTCTATCTTTTTCACTGTCTATCTTTCACATCCATATGATGATATTGAAAATGCCATGGCTTGAATAAAGCAAATCTTTGTATGGAGAGAGACATCTCTATTCTTGAGAATCTTATCTAGGTCCTTCATAGCCATTCTGCTAAGACCAATGGATCATCAGATTTCTTGACTGCTTGTTGCTTCTTTATTGATAGTTGATCCAAGTAGCAACACCATTTCTTCTTCGTCTTTCATTTTCCAGCATAGTAGACCATGTGATCATCTGAATGCAAAGTGCCCGATGCCAGTCCATTTCAGTTTGCTGAACCCAACAGATCAAGTTGTACACGTTCCATTTCATTCTTGACCACCTCCAACTTCCCTTGGTTCTTGCTTTATACGTTCCATGTAAAACATCTTTGCAGCTTCTGACTCTCATGTCATGCGCAGCTACATCAGCAGTCAGACGTCCCGAGGGCTTTGATCCAACCACATCATAAATGCTGGCTTTACTCTGAAAAGTCTTCAGCTCCTCCCCAGTAGCCAGTTGTGTGCCTTCCAACCTAGGGGTCTCATCTTCCAGCACTATAGTGAAATTTGTTTTATTGTGATTATCCATTGGGTTTTCATGGCAAGATATGGAAGTAGATTGCCAGGCCTTTCTTCCGCACAGTTTAAGTTTAGTGTTGTTGCCATTGCCATAGAAATGTGATCCTCCGCCACCAACACTGTCCCATTCTGCTGCTGCCCATATGGGTGATTTGTCTTGGTCTGGCACCTCAGCTGAGACCTGTCCATCCTGGGAGACCCTGCCAGTAGTTAAACTACCAATAGCTTAGCCCTCAGCATCACTGATGCACACAAGCCCTCACAGCACAACAAGCTGCAAACCAAGTGAGGGAAAGACTGGGATAAGCATCTCAATAAGAAGGCAGACTAACATCATGCTTTGAAAGCAGCTCAAAGGTTGGATAATGAGAGAGAAATTGAACAGTCCTCAATCTGAACATTACAAGATAAGCCCTCTATGTGTGATTACCTCTGTGGTACCATTATAAGCTAGATTTCCTTTGTGTGAAGAGGTTTTAAGTAAAGGGCTTTTCTTCCCATTAGTATGTGGATAACATGTTTCATCTGAAGCTGTAATTTGAGCCTAGTGCATGAATTGCTAACAGTTACTTCCAAACAAAACAGGGAAGAGGCTATTAATAGCTTTGTTTGTAGTGATGTGTGTTTTCACATTCGCTCCTGTCTCCAGTAGCCCCCTGTTATGTTTGGCTTTTGGCCCTCCGCCTTCTCCAGACTGACTATTACTGTGCAACAGCAAGGAGCTGAAACCCACTTTGAACAATGGCATAAGGCGCAATGCGTTTTTGTCAAAGTGTAAACATTTGCAGAACACGGGGGAGAGATTTATTGGGGCCATATATATTTCTAAAATCGGAGAGCGGCACGACTCCTGGCCGCTAAGAGAAATATGATTGAAAATTAATAATTCTTCTGGGGGGGGTGTGTTTTTTTTTTTTTTTGTTTGTTTTTTTAGGATCTATGATGCGATGGTCCAAGTCTGATTTCTTTATATTTGTAGATCAGATATCATTAGATGCTTATAGTGACTGTTCCTCCTGAGATCTTGTCCTTCCATACTAAAGTTAGTTATATTTGAATGGTTTAATTTTGTGATTTTCATTGTCATTTTTTTTCCTGCTTCCTCATTTTGATACCTTACAATTGGGTGTTTGCAATTCTTTGATATACTAGAGTTACAGCTTCACTCCTTTTTGATTGTTTTTTTTTTTTAAATTGTATTAAGACAATTTTCAAAGCCTTTTAAATTTATGCTGTAATGGGGTAACTTGACTCTCTGAACTAGGGTTGCCAACTGGCTCCAGATGCGCCCGACAGGCTTGATCCAGTCCTGTGTTTACCCCATTGCATGCAGGGACTTGTAGTCTTGCTTTTCTTATGTAGTGCAATGGGGAAATCAGAACTACATGTCCCTGCATGCAATGGAGTAAACGCAGGACTGGATCAAGCCTGTCGGGCGCATCTGGAGCCAGTTGGCAACCCTACTAGTCTGAACACTGTCCTTAAGCATTCTAACTTCACAGTGCAAGTACTTTAAGCTGTACTTGAGAGGGGCAGTCCAGGGTCTTTCTTTGGACTGGATCAAAAAGCAAGATGAGAGATTGTCATTTCATGTTTATCTCCATTATTCAGAGAAAAGTTGCCTATATGGGTGCAAAAGGTCTCAAGAATTTTGTATCGGCGACAAGTTCAAAAAGAAGTTGTACAGAGATTTTCCCTTTGCAATTTGGTATAAAGTCTACAATTAAAAATTGCCCATGAACTTTACAGCAAAAGAGTCTGAGAACTGCTTCCAAAAACCATTTGATTTATATAAATGTTATGTGACCTCTCAGTTTGTTAAAGGGTATCCAGTGATGCTGAAACTGTGGCCTTCTCTAGTAGGTTGCAATAAGTGTCGCACTGTTATTGCATTAAACAAAAATCAGATACTATTATCTTGGAATGGTACAGGAGTCATGCTCTGGAGATCACAGGAAGCTTTAGTTTTGTTTCTCCAAACCTCGAAGAGAATGAATAAGAAAATGTATACTCATACTGCTATCACGGTAGAAATATGGGGGTTAGTGTAGCGGCACAAGTGTTTGCAATTTGCATGTGTATGTACCCAGTACATAAAGATGCAAACTACATCCATGTTTAAACAGCCATTTTAGAAAGGTCCAAATGGACATGATCAGGGCTAATACATGTACAAATTGCACAGGCACATGTAAGGGTGGAACAAAAAACGACGCATGCATCCCTCTTTTTGTATAGGGGATCCACATAGAAGAAGGAAATTGTCCACGTTTGTATTTGCAGCTGCTCCTTGGAATATTTAGGTTTCTAAAAAGTGCCCATTTCAGCGAGTCCTTTACAGGAGGGATTAGGGGGATACCTCTCTTAATCCTCCAATGTTTATTTCCCCTGCCACATTTTAATTGGCGGCTCTGGGAATAATTAAGAATGGCTGGCTGGACATCTAGGTTTCCCTTATGACCAGGATACATGTGTAAGTGTGACGTTTGCACGCACACATTCTGAAACGCCAGAGTTTCTGTGCTGATTTGTCACACACGTATGTTTCTAAAATAGCATCTCCAGCTGCATATGGATGCCCATCCTTGTATATTTCTGTACTTCTTCCTTTGATTTAAAATGCACATCCATAGTAAGGGGCGAGATATGTCAATTTGACATGTGCATCTCCAGGAACAAGCAGGAATGAGTCTTCACATATGGGTACGTCGGTACCGACGGAGCCTGCGCGGGAACGCTCCCCAGCTTCCCAAAAAGGAAAGCTTTTGGGAGCATCCCACAGCGCCTGCACGCTGCCTTCCCGCCTTTCCTAACCGCCTCTCTTCAGTTCTTCTTTTCCGCGGAGCCAGCAGGTCATGTTCCTGTCACCGCTGAAGAAGTTCTTTATTTTATTTTATTTCTTTGGTCGCGCGTCTGCCTTCTTCGACGTCGGACCGGTACCGCCAGTCTTTTCTTTCTTTTCTTCAAAAAAAAAAAAAAAAAAGAATACTTCCGTTCCACTTCAGTGTATTTTTTCTTCGTTGGGCCCTAGGCCTAACAGAAAATTCCTCATGGAAAAGCCCGCCTCCGGGTTTAAAAAATGCACTAAGTGCAGCGGTACCATCTCTGTTACTGACACCCATGACTGGTGTCTTAAGTGTTTGGGTCCTGAACATTCCATCACGGATTGTCCATCCTGCTCCATGATGTCTAAAAGAGGTTTACAGAACCGAGCAGCCAAGCTCAGTACACTGTTTCCCTCTGATGCAGCTTCAGTGGCATCGACGTCTTCCAGGGCTGCTTCTTCCTCCTATGGATCTCAGGTAACCAAACATAAGTCCAGCCGGTCCTCAAAGGGTAGATCTCCCTCTAAGCATCGAGATGCCTCCGGGCTTGCCCTCAAGGATCCTGCACCGGCAAAAGTACCCCGGCGGGAAGCTCCGGCTTCCAAAGCTCCTCCTATGGGGTCACAGGTTGACATCAATGGCACGGCCTCGACCGATCACCTGTTGCAATGTTCTGGGGTACTGGTGGAATCTGCCGGTACCGACCTCCAGACATGCATGGCGTCGATGGATCAGAATGTTCTGACCATGCAGCGTGCCATTACGGCATTCATACAAGCTGTGACGCCGCTGGTACCGCAACAAGCTTCGTTGTCGGTACCGGCTCCGATATCAGTTCCGGTGCTGGTACCGGTTGCATCGACATCAGCTTTGGTGTCGACTGCAGCGGTACCCTGTCCAATGATGCCTATTGGTACCGATCCGGTACCGATGACTCCCGATGTCGATACCACCCGGTATGCGTATCAGGCTTTACAAGAGCATCCAGACAGGCGATACTTCAATTCTTCCGAAGACTCTGATGCATCGGAGGCCTCTGTCGAAGCATTGGTACTTCTTCCTCAGGAGCCTTCTTCTCCAAAAAGAAGAATGTCCCCTCCAGAAGACTTGTCTTTTCAAGACTTCATAAGGGAAGTTGCCAAGGGGCTTTCTATCTCAGTAGCCCCTGAGACAGCGCCTAGAGCAAAAAAATTGGATATTTTGCAATATCCTAAGGCTCCTAAAGAAGCAGCCACTTTGCCAGTTCATGAGATCCTTTATGACCACATGATAGGCATATGGGAGACTCCTCTCACCATCTCTTCTCATTCTCATAGGTTGGATACCATGTATCGTGTCCCTCCTTGTCCTGGATTTCATAAAACTCAGCTTCCTCACCATTCTATTGTGGTGGAGTCTGCTATGAAAAAGTTAGAGTGCAAAGAGGCACTCATCTGCTCCTCCAGGAAGAGAATGTAGAACCTTGGATGCTTTTGGCAGGAAAATTTTTCAAGCCAGTATGCTTGTTGCCAGAATCAACTCCTATAGTCTCTATATGGGGATGTTTCTGAAGGAAGTTGCAGATCATCTGCAAACTTTCCTCCCTTTTCTTCCAGAAGATAAAAGGGAAGACTTTCTTACCTGGCTTAAGCATGCCCAGGATGTTTCCAAATTTTCTAACCGTGCAGCCTTTGACTCTTTTGAGGGGGCCAGCAGAGCCTCGGCCATTGCCATAGGTGCATGCAGAATTGCTTGGTTACAAGTTTCTGATTTGGAACCCTGGGTCCAAGATGGATTAGGAAAGATTGGCAAGCAAAGGCCACTCAGATGGATGCAGAAAATTCTGCTTTGGATAGGCTTTCAAAGTCTACCTCTAATCCTGTCCAGAAGAGGTTGTTCAAAAAGACATATTTTTCCAAGAAGGGAAGATATTATCCTGCTTATGGTCAGCAGACATCTTCTGCAGGTCGTTTTGCTGCAAAGCGTCAACAACCTAAACAGGCCAAGTCTAAGGCTGCAAGGCCTACTGTAGCCCAACAGCCTCAGCCTCCTCAGGGCCTTTGACTTGCAGCTAGAGAACGCAGCCTTTCTGGCTCTAAAAGAACCAGAGCCTCTCACCATTCCAGGAAGGTTAGCTCACTTTGCTCCCAGATGGGAGCAAATCACAACAGAGCAGTGGACCCTTTCCATCGTAAGGGAAGGGTACAAACTTCATTTCTTAAACCTTCTTCCTCACACCATGGTGAGACAGTTCAATTCTCCAACATCTCTCCTCGACCTTCTGGGTCAAGAGATTTCCACCCTTCTTGCCCAAGGGGCAATAGAAGAAGTACCTCTTCTTCAACAGGGCTCAAGGTTCTACTCCCCCTACTTTCTCATTCCAAAGAAAACAGGGGGTTACAGACCCATATTAGATCTCAGAGAATTGAACAAATTCCTATGCAAGGAGAAATTCAAGATGATTTCTCTGCGTACTCTCCTTCCATTCCTTCAGAGTCAGGATTGGCTTTGTTCTCTAGATCTCAAGGATGCATATACCCATATACTCATCCATCCAGCACACAGAAGGTTCCTTCGGTTCCTTTATCAGGGAAAGCACTATCAATACAGGGTGCTTCCCTTTGGTCTGGCCTCTGCTCCAAGAGTGTTCACAAAATGCATGGCAGTAATAGCTGCATTTCTATGCACTCTGGGAATATTCGTATTCCCATATCTGAACGACTGGCTTATCCGAGCTCCATCCCAGTCAGAGGCCCAGACTTCCCTAGCCTGCACAATGCATGTCCTGCAGTATCTGGGACTGGTTATAAACATTCCAAAGTCCCAACTCACACCTACTCATTCTCTAGAGTTCATAGGGGCCTTGCTGGATACCACAACTGCAAGGGCCTATCTTCCCCAGGCCCGTTGCCTATGCTTAGTGCAGTTAGGTGGGTTTTTAACTGAATCTGAGAGGCTAACTGCTCGAGAGATGTTACAACTGCTAGGCCACATGGCATCCACGGTGCATGTGGTCCCTTATGCTCGCCTTCACATGAGGGCAGCTCAATGGACTTTGTCCACCCAGTGGACCCAGGCATTTGGAAGTCTGTCAGACAAAATAGCAACCTCCAGGTGCCTCTTTTGGTCTCTCCAGTGGTGGAAGTCCACTCAAAATCTGTTGCTGGGGTCCTCCTTCCAACAGTTGTTACCCCAAGCAATCCTTACAACAGATGCCTCTCCAAAGGGTTGGGGAGCTCATCTTCAAGACCTCTCCACCCAGGTCATTTGGTCCCCACAGGAGACCTCCCTACATATCAACTTCTTAGAGCTCAGAGCAATCTTCTGGGCTCTCAGAATCTTCCATACCCTGCTCAGCTCCAAGACAGTCCTCATTCACACGGACAGCCAAGTAGCCATGTTCTATGTCAGGGGTCTCAAACACGCGGCCCGCGAGAGCATTTTCTGCGGCCCGCGACGCCACGGAGTATTGTCCTGCTTTACGTTGCATTTTTGTCCTCCTGCTGTTTCTATATTTTTTTTACCTCGCGTGAGTCCCGGGGCTGCTTGGTGTTTCTCAGGTCCGCTACACACGCCTGCCCTCCCCCAATGAGCGACAGGCCGGTGGAGGACAAAATTGGCGGGGGGGGGGGCCCGGGCCCAGAAGCAGTCTGAATAGCCACGAGGTACCAGCGCCTTGAAGAATCGCCTGCTTGGATCGCTTGGAGGATCGCCAGGGTGCACAGCTCTGCACGGCAGGTAAGGAAGCCAGTCTGCCCAGCCCTGCCTCCCTCAGTCCCTCTCCTCTTCGGCTTTCAGAGCCGCGAAGGGAGAGCTTCTCCCTCGCGACTCTGTTTAAGCTCGAGGGGGCAGAGGGGAAATTTCCCATAAGCCTCAGCCGGCTTAAAAGAGTCGCGAGGGGAGGAACTCTCCCTTCGCGGGTTCTAAGCCGAAGAGGAGAGGGACTGAGGGAGGGAGGGAGGGACTGAGGCAGGGAGGGAGGGAGGGGGGGGCCTGCCTGCCTGCCTGCCTGCCTGCCTGCCTGTGATTTTTGCCAGGGAGGGAGGGGGGGGGAGCCTGTGATTTTTGCCAAGGAGGGAGGGAGGGGGGAGCCTGTGATTTTTGCCAAGGAGGGGAGGGAGGGGGGGCTGTGATTTTTGCCAGAGAGGGACCTGTGATTTTGCCAGGGAGGGAGGGAGGGTGGGGGGGAGCCTGTGATTTTTGCCAGGAGGGAAGGAAGGAAGGAGGGAGGGAGGGAGGGGGGGGGCTGTGATTTTTGCCAAGGAGGGAGGGAGGGGGGGGGAGCCTGTGATTTTTGCCAAGGAAGGAAGGAAGGAGGGAGGGAGGGAGGGAGGGAGGGGGGGGCTGTGGGCTGGGGGGGTTAGAGCTGGTAATGTGCTGTGGGCTGGGGGGGGGTCAGAACCATTACCTGTTCTGACCCCCCCCCCCAGCCCACAGCACATTACCATTTCTAAACCCCCCCAGCACATTACCAGTGTGCTGTGGCTGGGGGGTTTAGAGCTGGTAATGTGCTGTGGGCTGGGGGGTCAGAACTGGTACAATGTGCTGTGGGCTGGGGGGGGGGGTCAGAACCATTACCATTAATTTATAGTTTTTATTTCTACAGTGCTGAGGTATTCTGTGTAATTCCTATTTGACATTGCTACTTGTTCTCTTTTCCCAGTAGGTCATGTATTCTCTGAAATGTATTTTTGCAGTGTTGCCTTTTGATAGGTAGGGTCTGGTGCTTTGTGAGTCCTGGTAGTGCTGTTATGATACGGGGGGGTTGCTATGGGTTCTAAATGGGCAGTGTTAGTTGTAGTTCCTAATGTGCCTGGCGGTTGGCACTGGATTATAGTAATATAGAAATTTTCTAGTCTTTCTTTATCCATGCACTCATTATGCAACATTACGCAAATATTTATGCAAATATTTATGCAAATGAGGCCCCCTTATGCAAATGAGCCCCCCGTGTCTTATGCGGCCCCCGGGTTACTTTAGAAGTCCTCATTCGGCCCTCAAAGCAATTTGAGTTTGAGACCCCTGTTCTATGTGAACAAGCAGGGAGGAACTGGCTCTCTGTCACTTTGCAACGAAGCTCTGAGATTGTGGGCCTTCGCCAGAGAGCATCAAATTCATCTTCTGGCAGTATACCTTCCAGGAGTTCAAAACTCTTGGGCAGACAGACTCAGTCGAGTTCTGCTTCCACACGAATGGTCCCTTCATATGGACCAGATAGTCAGAATCTTTCAAATTTGGGGAACCTCGGACATAGACCTCTTTGCAAGTCCGTGGAATGCCAAACTTCCCTGATTCTGTTCCAGAATTCCGTGTCAGGGAGTTCAGGCCAGGGATGCCTTCCTCCTTCATTGGGGTCAAGACTTTCTGTACGCCTTTCCACCCATTCCCCTAATTCCCAAGACCTTGTTCAAGCTTCAGAGAGATCAAGGGACTATGATTCTCATAGCTCCACGTTGGCCACGCCAAGTGTGGTACCCTCTACTTCTGCATCTCTCTCAAGCTCCCTCCCTGGACTTGGTCTGCTCCAGATCTCCTGTCTCAGGAGGGGGGAACATTGTGGCACCCAAACCCCCAATCTCTCCATCTCAGGGCTTGGTTGCTGAAGGCTTAGACCTTCAAGATTGGCATCTTTCTCAGCAAGTAAGGGATATTCTTCATGCTTCCGGAAAGCCTTCTACTAGACGTTCCTATGCTTTCAAATGGAAAAGGTTTACCATTTGGTGTGCTGAGAAGGGTATTAACCCTCTAGCAATACCTTTGAATTCTTTACTAGAGTATCTCCTGCATCTTTCCCATGCAGGCCTCAAGACGAATTCAGTAAGGGTCCATTTAAGTGCTATTGCAGCATCCCTCAAGCCTCTCAATGGACAACCTGTTTCCTCTCATCCTCTTATTGCAAGATTCATGAGAGGCCTTCTTTTAACTAAACCTCCCATTAGACCACCTCCAGTGGCATGGGACTTGAATCTGGTTCTTGATCAGCTCCTGAAGCCACCCTTTGAACCCTTAGCCACTACCTCCTTGAAATTTCTTTCCTGAAAGGTTATCTTTCTTATTGCAGTCACCTCAGCTCGCCGCATCAGTGAACTGCAGGCCTTAGTGGCTAATCCACCTTATACAAGGTTCCATCATGATAAGGTAGTCCTTAGGACCAATCCACACTTTATGCCTAAAGTGATCTCACCTTTTCATCTTAATCAAGAGGTGTATTTACCTGTCTTTTTTTTTCCAGGTCCTCATGCATCGAGTGCAGAGAGGAATCTTCATACCTGGATTGTAAGAGAGCTCTTGCTTTTTATTTACAAAGGACACAGCAACATAGAAAGTCTTCTCAACTCTTTTGTTGCTTTTGATCCCTCTCATTTGGGACTTCCAGTCTCTAAGAAGACACTGTCCAATTGGATTGCTCAGTGTATTTCTTTCGCCTACCAGAGTAAGAACCTTTCTCTGGAGGGCCATGTCACAGCTCATAATGTGAGGGCCATGGCCACCTCTATGGCTCATCTAAATTCTGTGTATATCGACCAGATCTGTCGAGCAGCCACCTGGGCCTCGGTTCATACCTTCACAGCCCATTACTGTTTGGACAAGGACTCCCGCCGGGATGCCTTGTTTGGTCAGGCTGTTCTCAAACACCTGTTCCATGCTTAATCAACTCCTACCCTCCATCCCTGGTTGGATGCCTGAGATCCATTGGAGGAGGTAGAGCCCTTCTCAGGGTCTCACAACCTTGGGGATCTCCCGGGCATCTCTAGCTGGGGAGTCCCCATATGTGAAGACTCATTCCTGCTTGTTCCTAGAGATAGCACAGTTACTTACCTGTAACAGGTGATCTCTGGGAACAGCAGGAATAAGTCTTCACAACCCACCCACCTCCCCTAGGAGTTGTATCTCTCTATCTATCTTTCCTTTCCTCTCTCTCTTTGTCTCAGCTTTAAAACTCGAACTGAAGAGAGGCGGTTAGAAAAGGCGGGAAGGCAGCGCGCAGGTGCTGTGGGATGCTCCCAAAAGCTTTCCTTTTTAGGAAGCTGGGGAGCGTTCCCATGCAGGCTCCGTTGGTACCGACGTACCCATATGTGAAGACTTATTCCTGCTGTTCCCAGAGATCACCTGTTACAGGTAAGTAACTGTGCTTTCCTCTCTCTCCTCTAAACTTGACATTTTCACTGGACAGCCTTTCGGAAAGGTCCCATGAATAAGCCACAGATTCATATTACCTTATTCCGGACAGTGCAAGAACGTGAGACAGATGGCGATTCCTCTCTTCTATAGCTGGGTTGGGAATGATCAGATCAAAGTTGGACGCCATCTATCCAAAAATGGACCGTGTTCTTACTTTAGGATTCCAAAAGCTGTGTTCTCTTCCCATCTCTCACAGCGTGGATTACAGAAACTGTGTGAGGGTGTAACTTTCAAGCTAAATGCATTGAACAATTATGATTTCATGGAAATTGGCTTCCCTGAAGTTTTTGTTTGTTTGTCTTGACCTAAGACGTGTATTTGAAGGATAAAATATCCGTGACGAGCCCAACAAGCAGCACTTTCATTAATAAACCATTCTATTTTGTTTTAATGAATGATCCTGCAAGAACCTTCTCTTAGGCTGTCGGGCATGCAGCTTTTCCTCATGACACACTTGGTGTCAAACGTGAGATTTATGTCCTCTGCTGGGTGAAGCTGGAATCACTTGCTAATAAAATAATGGCCTTTGACATGCACTATTCTGCACGCGCTATCCCATGAGTATTTAAGCCACGATGCCTGATCTGGAGAATATTTGCTGAAAATATCCCGCCACTAAGGAATTTGAACCTAGTGGGAGCATTAACAGAGAGAGAATCACAGCCAGATACTACTTTTGTGCTACTTTTTTTAGTGCCGTCAAGTCAGTGTTGACTCATGGCGACCCAGCTACCTCTGGGTTTTCTTGGCAATGTATCACTGGAAGTAGATTGCCAGCCTTTTCTTCCAAGGCAATGGAGGGTAAAGTGACTTGCCAAAGGTCACAAGGAGTGCCAGTGGGAATCTAACCCTTAATCTTCTGGGTACTAGGCAGTTGTGCTAACCACTAGGCTACTAGGAGACCATTTTTAGTAGCAACCAAAATTACTTTTACATTGCTGAAAAAATGTATCCTAAGTATTTGTCATTCCTAGGTATTTAACGTACTTCTGTAGCCTGATCGTGACTATGAAAATGGGGGATTTACATTGCTGCATTCAGAGCAATGGCTCAAGCTGTAGACCTATTCCAGTGATATTAATGCCAGGTCCTTGAGGGCTGCAGATAGGTTGGGTTTTCAGACTATCCCTAATAAACATGTATGAAAGATTTTGCATCCAGTGGAGGCAATGGTCTTGCAAATGTATCTCATGACTATTCAGAAGAACATAAGAGATGCCATACTGGGTCAGACCAAGGGTCCATCAAGCCCGGTATCCTGCTTCCAAAAGTGGCCAATCCAGTTCAGAAGTACCTGTCAGGTTCCCAAAAATCTACACAGATTCCACGTTGTTTATCCTGGGTTAAGCAGTGGACTTCCGTGGTCCTCTTTTTAATAATAGTTCATGGACTTTTCCAAATCTTTTTTTTAAAATGCAGCTACATTAATTGCTTTGACCTCATCTTTTGGTAACAAATTCTAAAGTTTGATTATGTGTTGAATGCTAGGGATATCCCTATCGGATAGGATTTATAAGCAAAAGCAGCTGGAGATGGGTAGGTCACTGACGTATATTGGGATATTTAGACCTGACATTTAAGGGCTGAAATTGAGCAACATCAGGGATATCTTGAAAACCCAATCTGTCTGCAGCCCTTGAGGACTGTCAGTGAACACGTCTGGTCTATTGGATGCTTCAAGGTAAATTTCCACAGTTGAAGATGCACTTGCAATTTCTAGTATTAAAACTAATATATTTTTGTCACCTACTTCTCAGTCTCCAGATTACTATTACAGTGGTACTGCCGTTGCTTAGTGACATCTCATTTTCTTCTTGTATTACAATAGTGACAGAAAGGAGAGAATTAAAAATTAACCCCCTGCTAGTATATTCAACCATGGGAAAAGAGTAGAACTATAGACACAGTGGCTCTGACTTCCTGACATATTTATCCGATAGAGTTTGTTCCTCTTACCTGTTACTTGAAATTCAGTGATAGGTATCGATGTCTCTGTCATGCATTAAACATGAAGCAGCTACTGTATCCTGAGCACTTGACATGAGAGATTATCACGAAAGGAAAGATAAACAGACTAAATGACTCTAGTATGGGACGTATATTTTTTTGAAAGAGAGAAAATTATGGAAGATGTTTAAAATGATAAAAATGTGTTCAATGATGGCCTCACGTTCTGAATCTCATACAGACCTTGTACGTCAATATTGGGGGTGTTTTGAGAAATGACTTGTAGGAGAAAAAGGACTCCTTTGTACCCCCATCTCTGGGTGAGACGACGATGACATGAGATTCCAATTATCCAAACAGAAAATGAGTCTTATATTATGAAATATATCCATTAGTGGCAGTGCCAAGTTCCACACAATATATTTATTACTATTTTTGCATGTGGCTTGTTTTGATATAGTAGAATTTGTCAAGGAAGTTTGAAATGCTCTGCTGTAGATATAAAATATTAAAGTTCTTAAATCCCACTTTTCTCTAATTGTAAGGTTTATTTGGTTGTGATTAGTTCTTAGCTCTGTTGTACTACTTCAAGAAGTAGGGTTTTCTAATTAGACCCCTGCTTTGAGGGTAATGGCAGGGCTTCCCGGACTCAGTTCTTGACCCTCTCCACTAAGCCCTATATTCAAGATGAGCAAAATATGTAAATAAGCCTAATTTTTGCACTTAAGGTGAATACATCTTATGCAGAATATCACAATGAGTATTCATATTAGACTTGGTTGAAAATGCCAAAAGACAATGTTAGAACATCACGAGGGGAAAGTGGTTTACTGATATTGGGGGGGGGGGGGCAGAACTTACTGGTAAGTTAAGCTGAAACACTGCTATTGGACAGCTGAGTGATTCCTGAGCTGGTTTCCTCGGATGCTGAAGCAATGTTCATCGAGGTGCATTTTATACACGGAGTGCTCTAGTTACCCATGTAAATGCCTTATCCTGGATTTTCCGAAGGCTCCTAGATCGGTCGTGCCTTTGGAGAATCCTGGATAAGTCCCTAAGATACCCAGATGCTATGCGGTTAGCATTGGGGCATATTGGGGGCATACTGGGGCAGAGTGGGGGGCGGAGGAAAAAGCTAAATGGGTAGTAACGATTTTCGATGCTACCCACTTAGCCCTCTGCACCTTAAAGATGAAAATCAGGCCCTGAAACACTAGAGAAATCTTTGATCTACTGCGGTGACTTTCTGCTGATGGAGCAGAAATAGCTCTGGTGGTCAGGATAGGATAGCCATAATGGATGAGATATATATTGGACTAGAAAAGTAGATATGAGTTCCATATTTTGGTAACCTTGGCAAACAGACTTGCTTAGGAACCATGAGAAGCAAGAGTGAGCACAAGTGATCTGAGGCAGTTGTTTAACCTCATTTGCTTGTTCAGTTCAATGTCTAATAAACACCATTTGTTTCTTTTAACAGTTCCAGCAGGTGAGAAGAGTGATGACCATCCTTTTCCTTACTATGGTTATTTCATACTTCAGTTGCATGAAAGCTGCCCCCATGAAAGAAACCAGTGTCCGAGGGCAAGGCAGCTTGTCTTATCCAGGTCTTCGGACCCACGGGACACTGGAGAGCATAGGTGGGTCCAAAATCCGTTCTAGGGGAGGACTGCCATCCTTAACGGACACTTTTGAATACGCCATTGAGGAGCTACTGGAGGATGAGCAGAACGCAAGACCCAGCGAGGATAGCAAGGATGCAGACTTGTATTCATCTAGAGTTATGCTAAGCAGTCAAGTGCCTTTGGAACCCCCACTGCTCTTTCTGCTTGAGGAGTACAAAAACTACTTGGATGCAGCAAACATGTCCATGAGAGTCCGGCGTCACTCGGATCCTGCTCGCCGGGGGGAGCTGAGTGTGTGTGACAGTATTAGTGAGTGGGTGACAGCAACTGACAAAAAAACTGCAGTGGACATGTCAGGGCAGACTGTCACAGTCCTAGAGAAGGTCCCAGTGTCCAAAGGGCAGCTGAAACAATACTTCTACGAGACCAAGTGCAACCCCATGGGTTACATGAAAGAGGGCTGCAGAGGCATAGACAAGAGGTACTGGAACTCCCAATGCCGAACTACCCAGTCTTATGTGCGAGCTTTCACCATGGATAGCAAGAAGAAAGTGGGCTGGCGCTTTATCAGAATAGACACTTCCTGTGTATGTACATTGACCATTAAAAGGGGAAGATAGTGAAGTTGTGTTGTACAGATTATACGGAGACAAATTATCTATTTGTATATACACATAACAGGGTAAATTATTCAGCAAGAAAAATAATTTTATGGACTGCATGTATAAATGAGGTTTATACAGTTCAGTGGTTCTGCAATCTATTTATTAAACATATCCATGACCTAAGAGAAAGGACAAGTCATGTGCGCACAACTTAACAACTAAGTCTGCATTACATTCCTCGATAACGTTGTGGTTTTTTGCCGTTGCCAAGAATCAAAAGCGTAAAGAGTTAAAAATAAGTAAATTGCATGCTGCTTCAATTGTGAATTTGAAACTAAAGTTTATCCTCATTCACAAAGAATTTGAACCAAAACATTCCATTTCCATTCTGAAGAGTAATTATCTTTATTCCTGTTGCTATTATATCTGTTCGCTGCTTTATTCTTCTGACCGCGCTGGAATTAAAGCAATGTCAAGGTGCTGATGTCATAGCTTCCCTTTTTATTTTTTTATTCCCACAAGTTGAAGGAAAGGGTTAGGAGGGAAAAAAAGCCCCTTCGTTGACATGTCTGTTCTGGAAAACAAAGAATCATTTATTTTGTATGTTGTGAAGTGGTTTGCAAAATCAAATTAAAGTACTACTGAAAAAAAAATTTAAATAAAAAAAAGTAAGGCATTTGAAACCAAAAGGCTACTGTTAACCTTTGTGGCCTGCAGACTACAGTCTCAAGGACTTGTGTTTTTAATGCTCTGGCTGCACTTGTTCTTTTCAGGGAGCAGTTCCACAAAGCAACTTGAATTTTGTGCATTACACACACGCACACTTACTTCAAAGCCAAGTGGCGCTCTGTTAGTGACTAAGTAAAATGTCATTAAACTTAAAACAACAATGCTACTTGGATTCAAAGATTCAAAAGAGCAATTTTGCCTATGGCCTTAGTCCGAAACCTCCTTTCCATTTTATTCCAATAGATTTTATTTTGCATGTTTGTAGAATTGTTTTGGAATAAATGAAAAGCATGTGGTTGTGTGCGTGAGCAGACTGCTGGTTCTGCTTCTTTTCTGATGTTACCTCCTCTGAGAGAATCCTGTGTTTGTAGGACTGCTTGGACATCGGATAGGATTTATAAGCAAAAGCAGCTGGAGACGGGTAGGTCACTGAAGTATATTGGGTATTTAGACCTGACATTTAAAGGCTAAAATCAGGCAACATATGCAAATTAACCTGGCCCTTACTGCAGACATATGCAAATTTTACCTGATGGATCTTCAGAAACTGGATGTGAATTATCCTGAAATAAGGTCTAGTCCGTTTAAACTTTATTCCCAGAGATAGAGAATGGGAGCGAAGCCTTGGACCAAGATTTATAAAATATTGGAGAAGCTTCCAAAAAGTTCCCTGTGCTTTAGTTACAAAATGAAAAATTAAGACTTTTTTCATCATGATTTCTTGATCAAACGAGAGTATTCTGTGTAAAGGTTGGGTAAAGAGTTTTACCAGGGAGTTGATACTCAAATGTAGTTATGTGGTCGGTGGCAGGTATTGACCTCGCAGCTGCTTTACTTTGTTTTATGGCCCTGGAAAATCCCCATCCTTTACCCCTACAACTTGCTACCTACCCCAAGTTGTTAATTTTAGATTACTTTGGAATTTGGGCCAAAATATTATCTGAAGAATGGTAGAGCTCGACCCAGAGTTGGTGCCTAGGCAAACCTTAAGCCTTATGCCCCCCATGGTTGTCAGAATCAATTGTTTAGCTTTCAAGACCCATTGCTCTTTACTGCCCTGGATGTTTACCTAATGGTTAGGCCGGTCCTGGAGAATGGTAATAATCAACTGCTTTCTGGAAGGTAGAAATAGCAAGGTAAAGAGTTATCTGTTTTATTCTCAGCAATCTGACATATGTATTTAGGACTGCTGAAAATAAAGTACCTCTTTGTCTGTATAGGGCACCCATCCTGCTGAAAATTGAACTGGGCTTTTGTATGGAAATGCTGCTATAAAAGGTCTGTATTAGCTCGCTCCACTCTAGGGTTTTCTGTGTGGACCCAGCATCATAGGGGACATCTTTAGTGTTCAATTTCCATGGCTACTGTGCACCTGCAAGCTCATTTTCAAAGGAAAAGTCCCTGTAGTGTGTGAATCAGGTGCATGTTATGTGGAAATTTTGAAAATAAAGTCCCGGACCCTGTTTTTACATCCCCCTGCAGCCTTCATGCCCTGGTTGAATGCATGCTGTCATGGGACGTGCATAGTTTTACTTGTGTGTGTATATATAGAGCAATTTTCAAAAGGCACAAAAGCTTTAAAAAAACTGTCCTTCAGAATATTCCACCAATATTAATTAGTTATGAAAGAAAACTCTCCTTTAGAAAAGCCCAATAGGAAACCCCTTGAGAGCACTAGCTGCTTCGTTTTGGATCAAAAGTTTTAAAACGCTGGAATCTGACCCTTTGATACCTGCCTACAACTTGGGACATGACCTCAGAACGGTTATTCAGAGGCAGAGGAGAATGGAGCATGGCCCAAACAAAACATTCCCCAAATGGCTTCAGCAACTAAGGGATGGGTGGGTTTGTTTGCCACCCTCCTTCCCCACCAAAAAGGTTTCACGCTGCCTCTGGTTTATCTGCTGCCCAAATGTTGGGCAGGTTTAAATAATCTACTACCATGCTTAGAACAGCAAAAGCTAGAGTTGTACATGCTTTTCAGGTGAAAGTAGTTTTAAAAACACACACTTTTTTTTCATTGGTTTCTGAGTTTATCCTTTGTGCTGTTTGCTGACTGGCTTGGTTTGGTTAGGGCCCTGTAAGAAGCCAGAGTGCTGCTCGGGATAAAATGAACATGCTGCCCCCGCACAGCAGCCTTAACAATTATCACAGAGTTAACCTATCGTATTCCCTTCTGCATTTCAGCGTATCCAAGTTGGTGTTTGGAAATGTTGCAAAGTCATTGAAGAAGGTGACAGAGAGGGCCACTGGTATTAAGACACTGCACAAAAATGTTTGAAGTTACAAAATAAACAGCCTATATATATTTATAGGGCTTTGTTAATGTTTATACTCATAAACCTTGACTTTCCAGTGGTGGTAGAGGGAATAATTCAGTCTGCAGGGCCTCCACACTCTCAGGGGGTAAGTGGTATTACAGTAATTAAGAAAGAAATGGGATGTGAAAGCCTTGTGAGGGCTGCCTCTGAAATGAGGGGTTTACAAAGGGTTTAGATGAGTTTCTGCAGGAAAAGTCCATAAATCATTTTTAGCCTTGTAGTCCTGAGCACAGCAAAGTTCATCTCTGTGAGTGAACAAAAAGGAACTCGCTCTTTGGGGTCCTGTGGGTACTTGGAGACAGGGTGCCGAGCTTGATAGACCTTCATCTGACCCAATATGACATATCGTATACTTTCATGATATAGGCACAGCGCTATGCCCCAAGCTTCAAGTCCTTAATTTCCAGCCTACTAGAGAAATGCTTTGCCTGTGTGCCCCTAGGATTCACCAGCAATAAACGGAGTCCTTCAGCCCCCAGGCAGCTCAGGTTTTAGATGGAGGGGAAAAAGAATGACATCTACAAATCTAAAACTAAGCCCAGCATCCTCATCCACTATTAATCCCAAATCCTGTTATGTTTGTAAGTACTGTAATGTGAATATGCAATTGAATTGATTATTTTTTGTTTAGCAGTGAGAAAAAAATCTGAGTATTTTCTAAGTACCTCATCTCACTGATGGATACAGACAAAATCCAGAAACATTTTATCTGTCTACAATGTAGATGAGTCCAGGGGCACAGCAATGCCCCACATCCATCCACTCCAATCATGCAGACTCTGCACAGCCAACATATTGAGGGGACTGGCCTAAACTAGGGTGAAGGGAAACATGACCTGCAGATCTTTCTTGGCAGAGTGAAGGTCTAAGAATGAGTGAGTGTTTGTTAAAAGAAAGCAGAGAATGTGAGTGGAATATATATATATTAAACAGAGCATTAATGGGGTGGGGTGGGGTGGGGTGGGGTGGGGGGAGAGGATTTGCTGTGCTTGCTCTGAAGCAAGGAGAACAGGACATCAGTGATGACAGTAGGCAGTTTGCATGCGGAGCTATATCTTGTAGTGCTTTTGATTTGGGTTTTTCTTAAATACACAGCTGTAACTTTTTCTAAAAATCATTCAGCACTTGACATACAAATCACTGTTGTACATTTAAAAGACAAGTTTAACCTTCCTAAAGTGTAAAAAAAAAAAAAAAGGGAAGAGTGTTACAATCAGTAAACATAGTCTGTCCCTAAGTATTTTTGCAAACATTGGTATTGACCATTTCTGATCAACAGAAACCAAAATGTGACAATATGTGGTGATGAGATACCACAGCTAATCTGCTTACCATCCTAGGCTTGGCAGTTGTAGCTGAGTAAGTTTCTCTCTGTGTCACCCAGAGAGTGGTGGTCTGTTTGTGATGAAGGTATTTTGGGCATGAAAAGAGGCCTTTGTTTTGTTAAAGTGAGACTCCTTGAAAATGTACGCACATTTCTATAACCTGGTTCTCTCTGTGGGGAGGGGGGGGGGGGAAAGAGATATCTATTCATCATGTGTAACAAATATTTATTGTATTTTTGGTGTATTTATATAATTATGTTATTGAACTTGGCACTTAAGCTTCAAAGCATTTGAATCCTATTGTAAATATAATTAAGCTATATTTAAGTGTACTAATTAACATAATATATGTTTAAATATAAAAATTTTTAATGTTTTTAAATATATTTTCAAAATATATAAACTTGGTTTTGGATCATGTGCCTTTTCTCTGCCTGCCAAATGAATGGAATGTGAGAGCTTGCTCCTGGCTTTGAGAGGTGGAAGCATTTTGTCCTAGAAAGCTTGACGTCTGCCGCAGCCCTGATGAGCTGATGGTAAGTGAGGAGAGATGCATTGACTTGCCCCCTGATGTTGGAACATTCATGTCAAAACACGATGCATTCTTCTGATCTTGTCCAGCTCACTTGCAGGAGAGGTTACCCACCCGTGTCTACAATAGGTAACCATAGAAATATAATTAATTTATATACACCAAGCTAAAAAATAATTAGATTTAAATTTGAAGCCATTTTATAATGTAGGGCTTGGTAGCATTCATACAATTTTTATGCCCAATGTAATTTCTGCTTTTATACTTTTGCAGCTCAGATTTTACCTAAGGCCAGATTCCTAATGTTCTGACTGATGCTATAACTGCCAAGCCTAGTCGCCTTTACTTCACAAACGTCTCCATAGGGAAACTGCTCCAAGAACTGGGCCTGTGGAGTATTTGTCGCCTTAGAAAGCTCAAGCAGAGGCTCGTTATTCAGCACCACTAAGCGATGTTTCTGGGGGCGAGGGAGGGACTTCCCATCAATAAACTCATAGTACACCGTTAGCTGGGAAAAAGCACAAAGGAAAGCAGCAAAATGTTACTCTACACAGGAGGGGCAGAAAATAATTACACCACTGTTATCCTGTCAAGGAGTGTTCAGGATTTCATAAGCTCTATGGGTGTGTTGAGCTGCTGGGATATCGTAGCTTCAGAGACTGAGCGTCCCAGGCCATCAGGTTTGCTATGGAGGTTATTTTAGAAACCTTATTTGCAATTTACAGGGGCACAACCCTTACACATGTTACATGGGGGCATGGCCAGAACAGCACCGAAATCTCCATCTGTATCCCCAGTTTCATCTAGGAGATGCCCACACATCTGGATTATCCCAGGCATGAATAGGAAAGAAAGTGCTTCCTTTGTGCTTACCAGGAGGGATTTAGGGGATGATAGCCTTCATGTCCAATATTTATTTCCCTCTCTTAATTGCAACGCGAGAAAGCTAGAGGCCTCTGTAGTTAGTTATGGTATCTGCATGTCTAGATTTGCAAAATAGCAAAAATACACATTTAAGTGGCAATATATATGTGTGACACATGTAAACTACCGCCATGTACACATGTAAGTTGCTTGAGTTTCTGCTGTTGATTTTCCCTATATGTATCTTTGTAAAATGATTCCTACGGTCAGCGCCAGCCCTAGAGTTGGTTCAGTGTGTTGACGCCCTTGGCACATCTCAAGCCTTATACCCTCCCAGCTGTCAGAATCTATTGTTAGCTTTGAATGCCCTGCTCTTTGCCATCCCCCAAGAGGATGCCCCCTAGGTGACTGCCTGGGTTGCCTCATGGTTGAGCCGGTCCTGTCCACTGCAGCACCTGGATGCCCCTCCCCCTCCCCCTCTCCCTCTCCATGCACTCCTGTGCTTCTTTCATTGATCTGAAAGTACAGTCACACTGAAGAGCAGAGAGGTTTCTTATATCAGACTTACATATGCCCACCACCTTCTCTGAAAGTGACGTAGATCTGCAAATGTTTTCACTTGGATGTTGCTGCAACAACGTAAAATGTGCTTTCACCTGTTTTAAAAGCTTTCACTAGCAACACAAGGATTGTAGAGTGTTCTTAGATGGTCCATTATAAAGGTAAATTAGAGATTTTACTATACAATGGATAAAACATTAAAATGGAAAGTTAGAGCAAGAAAGCTACACTTATAATAGAAAAAAACTTTGCTTATATTAGCTACAGTGTTATTTACTAAGCTGTAGGTAAAGGGATAAAAGCATGTTGACTTGCCTCTCTCTCTGTGGGTTGTATTTACTAACCTCTATTACTTTTAGGGGTAGGTTTACTAAGGAGCGCTAAGGGTTTGCACTTAGTGCACGGTTGGAGTAAAAACTAACATGTGCCGAGACAGCCCCATACTATTGGGGGTGTGCCCAGCATTCTCCTAGCAGCTACCACACTGAGTAGTTCCAGCCATTCAGGTGGTGGTAAGTGCATCTGTGCTAATTGCAACATTGATGGCGTGTTAATAACCCCTGCCCTAACCAAATGTGCAGTCAGCAGCCCCTCTCTGCCACTAGCCTGCCTGTTTTCCACCATGCCATGCACCTTGCAAGAATACAGAATTTAGAACATGTGGTAACAGGCACTGTGGTCCCACACTAGCTGACTAGCGTTCACCAAAGCATACCTTAACCAGTAGCACAATTTAGCAAACTCACTGCTGAGTGAACAAAGTCCCTTCTCAATAATGGGGAGCCGCAGTAAATGAGACATGGGATCTTGAATCACAAGTTAGCAAAGAGATCCTAGGATACAAGATATGGACATGTAAACACTGCTGTGTAATTCTCCATCACACAGTGAGTTGCCTAAGGAAATTCAACACCAAAAAGACCCTGAACACGATTATTTTTTATCCAGTTTTCAGCACATTAGTCAGCCTTTTTAACCTCTCCTGGATAACGAAAAGGCACCAAGCAACCACTTTCTAGTGTACAAAATGTTTCTAAGAGACATTTTTTTATATGGAATATCACAAACTTAATATATAAAACCAGAAAGACGGAAGAAGCAAGGGGGATCTATCAGGCTAAGCCGACCTACATAGGGGAAAAGGAATTGGATTTAGCTCACGCCCTTTCTCGGGCATTCCACTAAGTTACATTGAGAGATTTTCCGATCCCCAGCAGGATTACAGTCTAATACGCCGATGCAGAAAGACTAACATGCCCTTTGCGTGCAGATAATGTAACTTATACACACAAGTTCCGCCATGCCAAATGCAGAAAAGAGATGGATGCACATGTCAACAGCACAGGAAAAGTGTGTGCACTTAGTAATGCCCAGTGTATTTAAATAATATGCAAATGAGCTGCCCGAATTAAAACCATGCTAACAAGCTCTGTGCCCAATGCAGAGAAACGTGTAGAGGATTACATAACCAGTAAGTGCGCCGATATCTCTACGCCTAGTCTGAGGTGGCTTAATCGCCTTGCACATGTAGGGAAAAGCCATTTCAGGGTATGTACTAGCAAACAGTTACCTGCGATGTGAAAATTATCTGCATGTGTCTTTCTGCTTATCGTTTGGCATTCAAGAAGAAATGTTTTGTGCTTCTTGTGTGTTTTTTGGACTCATTTATATTATTTATCTTTTATTTTAGAGCTCTTTGTGATTTCATTAAAAAAATGGTTTTGGGTGAGATAGTGTTGATTATTATGGGGTAAGTGCCAAAAGAACCTGCGCATCCTGAGTGCTTGACATTTATGTGCATGTCTGTTGTTTGCACATGCGTTGACTCCCCTCCTTTCACCTTAAAGCCTGAGTTTTGTGCACAGCTCATTTGCATACCAGCGCACTATGAGAATGTGGACACAGCTAATAGCGCATGACTTCAGCACCGGCTTTCTGCATCAGCCTGTAAGCTTGTACCTGAGGCAGCGGAGGGTTAAGTGATCTGGCCAAGGTCATGAGGATGAGCAGTGGATCCAAGCCCTGGTGCCCTGGTTCTAGCTATTAAGCTATTCCTCCACATCAGCCTTTCCATGGTAAGAAGGAGCTGAAAGGGAGATGACAGCGGAGGATCTTCTTCATGCTGCTCCCGCTTTTACATTTCTCTGGAAGAATCTGTCCTCATTCGGTTGCGAGACCCGACCACCAATTAATAGCCGCTTAGAAAAAGAACAGCCAGGGAACTCTGAAAGCCCACGCTTGAGTCCTACACTTTTTCTTTTGTGAGAAAATAGAGCTGAGGATTTACAGAATTTAGTATTGCAATTAGAATGGGATAAATCTTACAAGAAAGCTCTCAAAGCCCAGTAATCTGTCCACATCTGGCTGACATCAGAAAGTATTTTCCTCTTGACAGACTAAGCCCACAGCCCCGCATGTATTTGTGTATAGGGCACACGTGACCAGCTGAGAAGCCTCCAGGTGATTCCATAAGCCTTCCAGGAGCTCCTGTGAATGTAAACCAGTACACATCGCGTAACTGGGTCACGCTGCATTCGGAACAGATTTGTAAATGAAATTGGCTGGCCACAGCCAGCATATTAATGAGTAACAAACTACAGCCCCCTGTGAAATGAGAGCTGTAGTTTTTCTAAGAAATGTCCCTGGGAGGCTGTAGCTCCTTCCCTGATAAGGTCTGGAAAGAGAAAAACAAATGGAGGCCAATAGTAGAGATTTCAACGTACCTTGCCAGTATAGTCAACACACAATTCCAATGATTACATGAAAATATAGAGCAGAAGGACAAACAAATATATACAGTGAAAGAAAAAGTAGGTTTAAAATACATGCCTCTTTGGACTTCTCACCTAGGTGTCTTGTTATAAAATCAGGTGCTATGAGTCCAGGTGAGACATTCAACAAGGGGCTGATTTTAAAGGTAACAGCCACAACAGTGCACAAATGCTAAGACGCAAATGTGCGCCCGTTCTCCAAAAAGGTGTAAATGTGTGTGTGTACTGTACGTGGGGGGGGGGGGGGTGCTACTGAAAAGCCTTATTTGCAATTGCCACATGAACAATTCAGCATTCGCATGTGGAAATGGTATCCACATGGAAATGGCGATTTTAAAAAATGCTAATTTTACATATGGATATCCATAATGTGTAGAAGTTGCCAAGGGAGTGTGTCAGGAGTGCAGTTATGTAGAGTTTTGACCTGGTCAGGCTAACCCCTATGTGTTTTTTTTCTATATGCAGATATAGGTTTCTGAAAAGTGCTTGTTTTGGCCAGCCCTTGACAGGGAGTGAGAAGATTATCCTCCGTAATCCCCTGTTTTTTATTTTCACCTCCAAATTGAAATTAAAGGTAGTGGCTTTTGTACTTAATTGGTGGCATTTATACCTATCGGTATGCAAAATGGCCAACACACGCATGTAAGTTATGAAATGTAAATATTGACGTGTAGCTTCTGTGTGTAAGTTGCCCATCGACTTTTTCCAATGGGTAGACCTATCTTTCCATGACCGCAAGTACACGTGCACTCTGGCACATTCTGAAATTATTTTAGAAAAGGCTCCACATTTGCTGGAACATTTTCTAAAATACTTCTGGAACTGGGTAAGTCCCGACTTGCACATCTCAGTTCTGATGTCCGTGTAGTATCTGAAATTTACCTGTGCATTTTACACATGAAGTGCAATCCTGTCATGTGCTTTCCCTGCCTCGATGTACTGGCTGATTTTAGAAAAGTTCTTTTCTGCCTGGAAAAAACTTAGAAAATTCCCCTCTAAGTGGCAATTCTGCTACTTAGACATGTAAGGGGCACGTTTTGTAAACCTGGCCATCTATGGGTAGCTAATTAAGAAACCACCATTACAACGACTGTACCTTCTTTTTTTTTTTTTTTATACGTTTTTGTTTTTTAATATTTGGAACAATGATAATGACAATAGCATATAGTATGCTTTTTAAAAAAAAAAAAGAGGAAAAGACCTCGGTTCAGTCCCATCAGTTGTAGCTTGGAACATTCATTTAGGCCTTAGGCTCTTGTCCTCATTGGTCATAAAAACCCCTTTGAATTTCCTAGTTTTATTCTTTAAAGTTCCTTGTAATATTTAACAATTCCTCTTAACAAAATTAAGCAGTTCCAATTTATCTGAGCATATCTTCCAGCCAGTGTTGTTACACTCTACGTGACCGCGTTTTGCAAGTAAGCCGCTTCAGGTGTGCATCCAACAAACTGCATATGACAATGCATTCAAATTATATAACCATTACTTCCAATGTTCAATTGATAATCAATATAATTTTCTTAAGGAGTTCATTCAAACATGATCTGAGTGCTGCTGTGAGTTTTCTCAAGAGCCATTTTGCCAATAGTAAACCCCCTTTTTCCTGGCAATACAGAGAAGAAACAAAATACAATTACTGCCATTGCGCGCACTTTTCTCCCCACAGCCAAACGTGCTGAACTGAATCTGCAAATGTTTGAGTCAAAAACTGATGTAAAGCTAGCATTGAATGAAGCTTCACCTGTGGCACTCGGATCACTGCCCACAAAGGAGCCTCGGCTGTTTTCGGATGATAACACTTGTTTAGGTACTTGGAAAGCCATTCTTAATTGCATTGCCAAAAGAAGTGGGTTTTATGACCAATGAGGCAAGAGCACAAGTCCTAAATAAATGGTCTAAGTTACAAATGCTGGGACTGCACTGAGGTCTTTACCCCCCCCCCTTTTTTTTATTTTAAAAAAGCATATTATATGCTAGTGTCAACATCATCATTGTTCCAAATATTAAAAAACAAAAAAGTATGAAAAAAGGGAAAACAAGGACCAGTTATAAGGTGATAATATTAAGATATCAGGGTGGTTTGTTGGCTGCATATCTAATTAATGTAGCCTCAGGCCTTAAATAGGCACATTACTTAAGTAATCCCTTTCCAAAACATTTAGGAAAAACAATAATAAAGTCCACAAAAGTTCAAAAGAATATAAATCTCTAGATACCTGTTTATATCAGTCTTATCAATTGCTATATGCAAAATTATATTTGGGAAAATAGGAGCTCAAATCACAGCATCATGTTAACAAATTGGACAGTACGCCGATTAACCATATTCATCATCGCTTCAAAATTTATATTGAAAAATACTTCAAAAAACTTTTTAAATTAACTTTCATCTTCAATTTTCAATAAATAGAATGTATATGATCTACAAATATTTGACATTCCAAACAGCAATATAGACAAAGCCACTATCTGTCATAAGAGGTCGAAATTGCAGTGCTAGTATGATTTTATCCAACTACGACCAGTAGTTTCGCCTATGCATGGCTTCTTCAGGGACATCTCCCAAGTAGCAGCAGACTCCTCAAAGAACAATGGTGCCTGGTAAAAGCTGAACTTGTGTAGAAAAGAATCTTTATTAATCGCTTGATATACCGCCCAGGCTACTTGGCATCAGAGCATTTTACAATGTCAAAAAAGGCTGTAGAAAAGGATGAAAGGAATACCATAATTCAGATAGGGTAGTGAGAGATGTAAGGGAGCAGTTGAGGGAAACTGGAGGAGGGGGAGGTCAAAAGCAAGTAGAATAGGTGAGTTTTTAGCATTGATTTAAACTTCGGGAATGGTAGTTGAGAGCGCAGGATCGTGGGCAGGGAATTCCACAATGAAAGGCCCAGGAAGAAAAAGGCAGAGTTTTGTGTTTGTTGCAAGTGTGCCTGTGAGTGCTAAATGGTTAACATGGAGAGATCTAAGAAGGCAGTGAGGAGTATGGAACTGGAGAAGATTAGTGAGGTACTGTGGTGTGTCAGAGTGAATAGTTCTGTGAACACGGGTGAGGATCTTGTAGTCGACACGGTACTTAAGGAGAAGCCAGTGAAAGTGAACGAGTAAGGGAGTGATGTGATGTGATCAGAGCGGGAGTATCCGTGCAGCTGTGTTTTGAAGAAGCTGATAATGAGGAAGACCGGCTAGCGCTGTGTTAGAGTCGTCAAGCCTAGAAACAACCATTGACCATCTAGAGATTTATATTCTTTTGAACGTTTGTGGACTTTTATTACTGTATTTTCCTAAATGTTTTGGAAAAGTATTGTGGCCTATTTAAGACCTGAGGCTACACTATAGCTAATTAAGGAGTCATTTCCAAACTCTAACTTTTGGCAATTCAAAGTGGTTTTGTATGTCACAGAGGGAAGAAGAGTTCTCCCCTCATGCTCTCTTCTCAAGCCCAGGGCTAAGCCCAAATGTGTGACATGAAGCAGCTCTGAGTTCATAGGTGAAGGGCCCAGAGCAGAGACCTCTGAAAACATTCACAAATAGCAACAGTGGTAAAGGGGATCTTGAATGATTTTCAGAAGACTTTGTTTGTGAGGAACTAGCTAGGCTAAAAGTAGACAAAGCAATGGAACCAGATGGGATACATCTGAGAGTATTGAAGGAACTTGGGGATGTTCTAGCGGCTCCACTGACTGACCTTTTCAATGTTCTTTAGAGTCTGGAGTGGTCCCAGAGGACTGGAGAAAGGCACATGTGGTCCCTTTACACAAAGGAGTGGAGTGGAAGAGTAGCCTAATGGCTAGAGCATTAGCTTGGGAACTAAGTGACCAGGGTTCAATTCCCACTAGCACTCCTTGGGCAAGTCACTTAACCCTCCATTGCTTCAGAAAAATCCAAGTTATCAATGTCCCTGTTTAATGTACATTACCAAGTTTAAGTTACAATGTAAACCACTTTGACTGAAATGATAAAGTGGTATAAAAAAACTGATAAATAAATAAAAGGAGGAGGTAAGGATGAGGTTGAGAACTACAAGAGGGTAACCCTGACCTCTGTGGTGAGTAAATTAATGGAAAAGTTGCTGATACTGAGGTTTCTTGAGTCCAATGGATTGCAGGATCTGAGGCAGCATGGATTCACCAGAAGCAGGTCTTGTCAGACAAATCTTATTAATTTCTTTGACTGGGTGACCAGAGAGTTGGACCAAGGGAGAGTCCTAGATGTGGTGTACTTAGATTTAAGTAAAGGTTTTAACACCGTTCCATAAAGATGACTTATAACTAAATTGAGCATCCTAGGAATAGACCATAAGGTGACTGATTGGTTTAGAAATTGATTGAGAGGAAGAAAACAATGATGCAGGTAAATGGAGCTCACTCTGAGGAGGATGTTACCAGTGGTGTGCCCCAGGAATCTGTCCTTGGTCTAATTCTTTATAACATTTTTGTTAGTGATATTGCGATGGGCTGTTGGGTAAGGTTTTGCTGCCTCTTTGCAAATGATACCAAAATCTGCAAGAGTAGACACCCAGGAAGGAGTGGATAATATGAGGAGGGATCTCGCTAAGCTTGAAGAATGGTTGAGAATTTGGCAGCTGAGAATTAATGCTAAAAAATGCGTTTGGGAAGCAAAAATCCAAGGGAGCAGTACAGTATTGGGGTTGAAGTACTTTTGACCAGAAAAAAAGAGAGAGACCTGGGCAGGATTGTTTCTGAGGATCTTAAGTTGGCTAAACAGATAGAAAAGATGAAAGTGAAAGCTGGAAGGATGCTTGGGTGCATACGGAGAGGAATGGCCAGCAGAAGAAAGGAGATGATAGTGCCTCTGTATAAGTCTTTGGTGCGACCTCATTTAGAGTATTGTGTGCAATTCTGGAGATTCGCACCTTCAAAAGGATGTGAACAGGATGGAGTCTGTGCAGAGGGTGGCTACCAAAATGGTTAGTGGCCTTTGTCATAAGGCATATGGAGACAGACTTAAAGATCTCAATATGTATACTTTGGAGGACAGGTGGGAAAAGAAATATGATAGATATATTTAAATACCTCTGTGTCATAAATGCGCAGGAGGAAAGTCTCTTTCAATTGAAAGAAAGCTATGCAATGAAGAGGCATAGGATGAAGGTGAAAGGGGACAGACTCTCGAGTAATATGCAGAAATATTTCTTTATGGAAAGAGTGGTAGATGTGTGGACTAGTCTCCTAATGGAGGTAGTAGAGACCAAGACAGTAGCTGAATTCATAGAAACATAGAAATATGATGACAGAAAAAGACCACATGGCCTATCTAGCCTGTCCTTCCATAACAACTACAACAGTCCCCTTTTTACCTTTAGAGATCCTCTGTGTTGGTCCCATGCTTTTTTGAATTCAGTTACTGTCCTCATCTCTACCAACTCCACTGGGAGACTATTCCACTGATCCACCACTCTTTCCGTAAAGAAATATTTCCGCATATCACTCCTGAATCTATCTCCCTTCACCCTCATCCCATGTCCCCTCGTAGCAGAACTTGCTTTCAATTGAAAGAGGCTCTCTCCCTGAACATTTGTGCCACGGAGGTATTTAAACATCTCAATCATATCACCTCTATCCCGCCTTTCCTCTAAGGTGTACATATTAAGATCCTTCAGTCTGTCTTCATATGCTTTACTAAAATGATTAGTGGTCTTCATTATAATCACCATCTGTACCAACTCCATCCTGTTCACATCCTTTTGAAGGTGCGGTCTCCAGAATTGCACACTATACTCCAAATGAGATCGCACCAAAGACTTATACAGAGGCATTATCACCTCCTTTTTTCTGCTAGCCATTCCTCTCTGTATGCACCCAAGCATCCTTCTAGCTTTTGCCGTCACCTTTTCTACCTGTTTAGCTACTTTAAGATCATCAGACACAACCACGCCTAGGTCCTGCTCTTCTTTAGTGGACAGAAGTACTTCACCCCCTATACTATATTGCTCCCTTGGATTGCTGCAGCCCAAATGCATGACCTTGCATTTTTTAACATTAAATCTCAGCTGCCAAATTCTAGACCATTCTTCAAGCTTAGCTAGATCCCTCCTCATGTTATCTACCCTTTCCTGGGTGTCTACTCTATTGCAGATTTTGGTATCATCCGCAAAGAGGAAAACCTTACCTGAAAGCCCTTCCGCTATATCACTAACAAAGATGTTAAAAAGAATCGGACCAAGAACAGATCCCTTGGGCACACCACCGATAACATCCTTCTCCTTAGATTGAGCTCCATTTGCTTGTACTCTTTGTCGCCTCCCACCCAACCAATTTCTAACCCAAGCAGTAACTTTAGGGTCCATCCCTAGTGTGCTCAGTTTGTTTATAAGTCGCCTGTGAGGAACAGTGTCAAAGGCTTTACTGAAATCTAAATACACCACATCTAGAGCTCTCCCTCGGTCCAACTCCCTGGTCACCCAGTCAAAGAAATCAATCAAATTTGTCTGAGAAGACCTGCCTCGGGTGAATCCATGCTGCCTCGGATCCTGTAATCCGCTGGACTCCAGAAACCTCACTATTTTCTCTTTCAGCAGCGTTTCCAATAATTTACTCACCACCGAAGTTAAACTAACCGGCCTGTAGTTTTCAACCACATCCTTACTTCCGCTTTTGTGTAAAGGCACCACATGAGCCTCTCTCCAGTCCTTTGGCACCACTCCCGACTCCAACAAGGCATTGAAAAGGTCAGTCAGTGGAGCAGCTAGAACGTCCCCAAGTTCCCTCAGTATTCTCGGGTGTATCCCATCCGGTCCCATCGCTTTGTCTACTTTAAGTTGAGAGAGTTTCTCACGAACACAGTCTTTTGAAAATTGTTCAAGATGTCCTTTGCTTCTGTTCCTATTTGTGGGTGATTTCTGAGGTCCTGCTCCTGGTTCTTCATCTGTGAACACAGAGCAAAAATATTTGTTAAGCAATTCCGCTTTATCCTTATCAGCTTCTACATATTCCCCCCCTACACCCTTGAGTCTGACAATACCACTCCTGCCCTTCCTCTTCTCACTAATATTTATTTATTTAACAAAATTTATATACCGTCTTTCTACAAGTCAAGACGGTTTACACAGAACATTTTGGCAGTATGTTTCAACTGTTTACAAGGAACAAGGTGACAGGAATACATGGGATAAAGGATGAGAACTAATTACAATGAACAGTGATTAACTATATATCTGAAAAATGTCTTATCCCCCCCATTTTATTGCATTGGTTATGTCCTCCTCCTTTTGAATCTTTGCCTTCTTGACTACTTTGCTAGCTTCTCTAAGTTTTTCCAAATACTGATGCCTGTCTTCCTCTCTCTGTGATCTCTTGTATTTCATGAAGGCCTCCCTCTTTTTCTTCACTTTTTCAGCTACTTCTTTCGAAAACCATAGCGGTCTCCTTTTCCTTTTGCCTTTATTTACCATTTTAACAAAAAGGTTGGTTGCCCTTAAAATATCCCCTTTCAGTTTTTCCCACTGTTTTTCTACATCCCCCAGCTGTTCCCATCCAACTAACGATTCCCTGAGGTATTGGCCCATCTTCGCAAAGTTAGTCTTCCTAAAGTCTAAGATCCTCACCTTGGAAGGGATTCTAACAGCCCTAGTCCTAATACTGAACCACACCATCTGGTGATCACTGGATGCAAAATGATCTCCCACTACAACATCAGAAACACTTTCACTATTGGTAAGCACCAAGTCCAGTATGGCCCCTTCACGTGTGGGGTCTGTTAACAATTGCCTGAATAGTTCTCCCTGTAGAGAATCCAGGATCTCCTTACTTCTAGATGATACTGCAGCAGGAATGTGCCAATCAACATCTGGCATATTGAAATCTCCTATCGGTAGCACTTCCCCTTTCCTAGCAATGCTGCGTATGTCTTCAATTAACTCTCTGTCCACCTCTTCCTCTTGTGAGGGAGGTCTGTATATCACACCAATACAAATAGATTTCTCTTTCCCTCTTTCTAGTTTAACCCACAGTGCCTCCTCTCTCCCTCTCTCCCAACAAACCTAACTGGCTACTAGGAGACCTTAATCTTGCTTCCACTCAACCCACCCTAGCCAAAGCCTTCCTCGAAGCAATGGCTGACCTCAACTACAAGCAGGCTATAACTGATCCCACCCACCAAGGAGGAAACCCCCTTGACCTAATATTCATCCCACATACAGCCATGAGTACATCAAACCAATTTGACCTTACTATCTCACCAGTCCCCTGGTCAGACCACAACCTAATAACATTCCATTTACCAACGCAACACTCTACGAGCCACCGCCCAAGTGCAACGGAAACATCAGGAACCTCACGCTTCAAGCAACTCAACAGGGAAACAATCGTTAGTGACGTTCTCCCAAAACTTGATCAACCAGCAACCAACCTGAATGACATGATGTCCAACTGGAATGAGACCCTCTCCCATTACGCTCAACAACCTGCCAACAACAAAAAAAACCACATCGGACAGAAGAGACACCAGGAAACATGCCGCCCCATGGTTTTCCCCGGAACTACGAGCGTCCCTACTCCGACTCAGAAAACTCGAAAGGAAATGGAGAGCTACTAGAAATACCTCAGACCAAGCCATCTATCAACAATATCTGAAGACCCATCGCGAATCAACGTGGGCCAAAAGGAAACAATTCCATGCAGAAATTCTCAGCCGCTCACTAAATAAGCCAAGAGACCTTTTCCAGCTGGTGAAATCCCTTACCAACCAACCTTCCCCTCCTCAACAAGAGGGTATTCAGCCACAAGCATATGCGAATTACATCCAATCAAAATCAATAAAGGTAACTACAATGGCATCATCACTTCATCTTAACCATACCACAAATCCCAAAACCACTCTTTCCCAGTCCACACTCACCAAACTCTCACCGCCATCAACAAAGACCATTGAAGAAGTAATTGCATCAATCAACGCCACGACCGCACCAACCGACCCCTGCCCAGCGCACTGGATCAAGACAATGCGCACGGAGTTCAGCCCTATCATAGCCAACATCACCAAGTTGTCATTTGAAACAGGAGTCTTCCCAGATGCGCTCAAGCACACATCCATCCGCCCACTACTAAAAAACAATCAACTTGACCCAAAGAAAGAGGAATCTTACAGACCAATCTCCAGTATCCCTTTTCTGGCCAAGATCCTAGAGAAAATAACCCTTAGACAGATCCAGCAGCATATTGACTCCTCCTCACCACTGGATCCCTCTCAACATGGATTCAGAGAAGCACACGGTATCGAAACCCTACTGACAACATTAACCAGTTCACTGATCAATGGAACTGACAGTATAAAGAATGGCTTCGCACTAATCTTCCTTGATATATCAGCAGCGTTTGACTCCGTAGACCACCTGCAGCTCCTCACCCGGCTACATGAAAAGGGAATCCGAGATCAAGCGTGGGACTGGTGTAAATCCTACCTCGAAGGCAGATGTCAACAAGTCCGGATTCAAAGCACCACCTCCGAACCTTTCCAACAGCACCAAGGTGTACCCCAAGGATCCTCCCTCTCCGCGTTGCTCTTTAACATCTATATGCAACCAATCTGTGACATTGCCCGTTCATTTGGCATATCGTGTCTTATGTATGCCGATGATGTCCTGCTATTCACACCCATTGTCATCAATTGTCCCGACTATACAGTGCTAGTTGACTGCTTCAACACAATAACTGACTGGCTACTCACTCAGAACCTCCGGATAAACTTCAAGAAAACGGAAGTACTAATGATCACAAGGAATAAAGCCTTCTCTCTGCCACCAACACTCAAAGTCAGAGACGCGGAACTTCCAATCAAATCCAACATACGATATCTCGGGGTAATTCTTGATCAACAACTCAACTTCAAGGATCATATCAAACGCACTGTCAAGACCATCTATTTCAAGATAAAAACCCTACGGCATCTTAGGCCCATGATGGAATCCGCGGATTTCCGCACCATCTTCCAGGCACTAGTCACACCGCACTTCGACTATGCCAACATAGTTCTACATGGCCTTCCAAAGAGCTCCCTCAAACCATTACAGCTAGCCATGAATGCGGCAGCCCGTGTGCTCTACGGAACCTCAAGGGTCGACCACATCTCCCCCATTCTAAAGGAACTACACTGGCTTCCCATAAGCAGTAGAATCCTGTACAAAACCCTCCTCATTACCTTCAAGGCCTTCAATATGATAGCTCCCCCATCCATTTCCGACCTCATAACGCGTTCTCCAGACAACAGATCCAGGAGATCCCAGGCTGCCAACATGCTACTTATACCAATTGAATCCGCAAAACTCAACCAGATCACCACCAATAGGGCTTTCAGGAACTATGCCCCCGTATGCTGGAACAAACTCCCCCCACACATTAGAGCTATTAGAGACCTTATTCAATTTAGAAAAGCCCTCAAACACCACCTTTTTCTCTTACATTATAGCCATCCCGATACCCCATTACCTCCCACACACCCTCACTATATCATACAGCCGCTACATGATGTAAAACACTCTAATCATACCTAATATGTAATACAATCGATTTGTACATAGTTTCCTAAGTTTGCTAGAAACCTGAATGTAAATAGTTCCCCAAGTTCTCATCCATGTTAACTCCCCGTTTTATGTAAACGACGGCCAATGTATCTGGTCAAGTGTTCTATTGTTTTGATGTAAACCGCGCTGATGACAAATAGCGCGGTATATAAGAAATGTTAAATAAATAAATAAAAATAAAATAAATTTTAAGCTCTGTAATTCCAAACCTTTAATAGTAGATTTTACATATAGTGCCACTCCTCCTCCCCTACTTCCTACCCTGTCCTTTCTGAATAAAGTATAGCCAGCTATAGTTACATCCCAATCATTCAAGAAAGCATGGGACCAACACAGATCTCTAAAGGAAAAAAGAGGCTATAGTAGTTGGTATGGAAGAGCAAACTGGATAGGCCATATGGTCTTTTTCTGCCATCATATTTCTATGTTTAAGTGTTGGTGGGGATGTTTTCTGGAAGGTTTGCGTATTGCTGTTCCAAAGTAAAACTATATGACACCTTGAATGGGCCACACAAATCATTCCCAGGACCCATGTCCTTAAAATCTCTATATGCTGCCAATGTGTGCATGTCAGTAGAGCCTTTCATAAAATGGTTTATGGTTGAGGCATTTAAAACTGCAACTTCTACCATGTACTGTATGCTAACTTACATATGTAAATCAAAAGCAAAAAAAATCACCCAATAATCCCTCAAAAAAATCTATAGAACTTCAATTTTTTTTTGTCAGAGTACATCGAGGGAGGAAAGAACTTATATCTCACCACTCTTGATGGTGAACTCCATTTTAATCATATTAAGATAGATTCAAAAGCAATTACTTAACTTGCAAACATTGTAGGTAACAATATTCAATACCACAGCCAGGCACAGCAACAAGGCACGATGTGCACGTTTCGGATGTGCTCCCTGTATCAAGTGCTGGTTTCATATGCTACTGCCAACTGTCATCAAACGCTGAATGTTGTAGCATTGTATTTATCAAGGAACTAACTCATTCCAATTGGCCAGGTTGTTCCATCACTCAAACGAGAGCCACCAAACATAGAAAGGGAAGCCCCATTGCCCCGGGGAATCCCTGCTATGTAGTGGATGACCTCATGACAAACTGACCCAATCAATCTCCTTATTCAGGCTTGATGGGTGGACCGAGTTTTATTGATAGATCCAGCGCTGTTCTTGCCATTGCAACTGAGCTATCCGATCTCCCCCTCCCTAGGATCCTGGGGTACATGATCAATTACAGTCCATCGCAATTCCTCAAATGTGTGTTTCAATGACAAGCAATGTTTCACAATTGGTACTGAAAGAGTCTGCTGATGTATCCGGGATGTATGTTCAGCTAGTCTCACTTTAATCAAATGAGAGATTCTGCCCACATATATCAATGCACACGGGCACTGCAATGAAAGTGGAACAGCAGGTAGTAGACCTCTGACGTTCAATAGAGCGCCCTGTGACAGAATGTGTCCAAACCAATCCCGATAAAGTTGCAGAGCAATACATTCAAGAATTACACGGAATTTGGTGCAGGGGTCGGTAGTCTGTCCAATGGAGAAATAGATCTGACCAACAAGTCTCTTAAATTAGGACCTTCTAGAAAAAGCAATCATTAGAGGTTTTTGGGAACATGAGTGCAAACACAGTATATGCCAATGTATTTTAAGAATTTTGACAATATCTGTGCTGAGATGTATGTAGGGCAGAGTACCAATGATGACATCTGACCCTTTAGTGGAGATGGACGATGTAGAACTTCCATCCAAAAGCCACTCCCGATGAATATGCAAGGCCCGACAGTAAGCCCTATCCACCACTTTATTAGGATATCGCCTCACCAACAGTCGTCGTTTAAGATCCAGGGCATGAACTTTAAAATCAGCCCTGGAGGAACAAAGTCTCCGTAATCTCAGAAATTGTCCAAACGGAAGCCCCCTACGTAAGGGGCCTGGATGGAAACTTTGGTAACTTAACAAACTGTTTTGTTGTACACATTTCCTAAATAAAGTGTTTTTTAATGTGGACCCGTCCTTAAAAATCAGCTTATCCAAAAATTCTATTTTATCAAAATCAATATGAGCCGTAAAGGAGATGTTGGCTTTCAAAGTATGAAGCCAGGATACGAACTCATGAAGGGCTGGTAGAGTGGACGTCTATAGAAAAAATATGTCATCCAGGAATCGTTTCCAGAAAGGGATATATTGATTGATTTGGTCATCTTTTTGGGATACTTTTGAGTGGTTACATATGTAAATTGCACTTAACCCTTCCAAAATCACCTCCACAATCACTTACAGGTCTCTTTACTCAAGAATTTTCCCATAAACACACAAATTTCATAAGAAGTTAGAGCCTAGCAGCAGCTAAGAGCTATAATTTAAATCAAATAAGAATATAGCTTACCTCAGCAGCACAAGACAGGGTACTGTGTAGCAGCCCTCTTTTAATAAGTGTTATTTCCCTCCCTCCCTCCCCTGGGATAATCGTAGCTTTATAGGTACTTACACATCTTAAAAGGCAGGAGGTGCTTTCAGGTGAAGCTCATTACCCAAATCAGTCATACACTAAGTACCTGAGATTAGTTAAGCTTCAGGTGAACAAGGTATATTACACGTATTAGGTACAGTTTTATTAGTATAAATATCCATAGCAACCCTTAGTAAGTAAAGAACTTAATCTAAACATAAACTTAAAACTGAGTTGCAGACAACAGTCCAGCAGCAGGATGGGGGCTTTCCAGTCTTTTGCATGGAGTGTCACATGTACGATTTTCTCCCAGTTGGTGAGAGATCTTACGAGTGCACTAGGTTAAATGTAATGACCTCCTGTTAAATGTAATGACCAGACAGATGTAAACTGTTGGATGTTTTCTGTTTAATGTAAACCGCGCTGATGTCTAATAGTGCGGTATATAAGAATTGTCAATAAATAAATAAAATAAAATAGGTGCAAGGAGCTCTTTGCTCTCAGGGAACGAGTCCGTTCTCTAGAGGCTAAAGCAGCAGACTTGGAAAGCATAAGACAGACAGAGAGGTACATAGATGAGACCTACAGGGATATAGTCCTGAAGTCCGACCTCCAGTCTGGCAGCATTCCTATTGCCATGGAGGAGAGAGGGCAAGTGACAGGAGAGCATCACCCTGGTGTGGCAGGAAGTGATCCTGTAACTAGGCCCTGTCCTCCAGGTGATGTAAAACCCTCTCGCACCGAGGAAGTTTCTCCAGGGCCATGTGCCCATGAGGGAAGGGTTAGGACAGCCGTTATAGTTGGTGATTCGATCATTAGGCATGTAGATAGCTGGGTGGCTGGTGGACGTGAGGATCGCCTAGTAACATGCCTGCCTGGTGCGAAGGTAGCGGACCTCACGGGCCACCTAGATAAGGTCTTAGATAGTGCTGGGGAGGAATCTGCTGTATTGGTACATGTCGGTACCAATGACATAGGAAAATGTGGTAGGGAGGTTGTGGAGGCTAAATTTAGGCTTTTAGGTAGGAAGTTGAAATCCAGAACTTCCAGGGTAGCGTTCTCCGAAATGCTTCCTGTTCCACGCGCAGGACCCAAAAGGCAGGCGGAGCTCCGGAGTCTCAATGCGTGGATGAGACAATGGTGCAGAGATGAGGGTTTTGGATTTGTTAGGAACTGGGGAACATTCTGGGGAAAGGAGGGGCTCTTCCGAAGGGATGGGCTTCACCTTAACCGGGATGGAACCAGGCTGCTGGCATTAACCTTTAAAAAGGAGATAGAGCAGCTTTTAAACTAGATATTAGGGGAAAGCCGACAGTCGCCCAAGAGCGGATGGTTCAGAAGAATGTATCTTTGAAGGATACTACCAAAAGCAGAGAGGTTCCACAAAAGAGTAAAGTAGCCCAAATGCCCTCAAGTATGGAGCAGACAGAGCTTAAAGATCCCAAATTACCCATGTCTAACAATAGCCAAATTAATATGAATAAAATACATTCTCTAAAATGCTTGTATGCAAATGCTAGAAGTCTAAAAAATAAGATGGGAGAGTTGGAATATATAGCACTAAATGAAAGGTTAGATATGATTGGAATATCAGAGACATGGTGGAAGGAGGACAACCAGTGGGACACTGTGATACCTGGGTACAAACTATATCGTAATGATAGAGCTGATCAAATTGGTGGAGGGGTTGCGCTCTATGTTAGAGAGGGCATTGAGTCAGAAAGGATTAAAGTTTTGCAGGAAACAAAATCTGCTGTAGAATCTATATGGATTGAAATTCCATGTAACAGGGGGAAGGCAATGGCAGTGGGGGTGTACTATCGAGCGCCTGGCCAGAATGACCAAATGGATGATGAAATGCTCAAAGAAATCAAGGAAGCTAACAAAAGTTACAGCGCAGTAATAATAATGGGTGATTTCAACTACCCCGGTATCGACTGGGTCAGTGTCACGTCAGGACATGCTAGGGAGATAAAGTTCCTAGATGAAATAAATGACTGCTTCTTGGAGCAGCTGGTTCATGAACCGACCAGAGTTGGAAGCCATATTAGACCTAGTCCTTAGTGGAACACCAGATCTAGTGCAAGAGATAAGGTTGTTGGGGCCACTTGGCAATAGTGATCATAGCATGGTCGCCTTTGATTTAATTAGTAAAGGAGGGATAGTAAGGAAATCCACAGTACTACCTTTTAACTTTCGAAAGGGAGACTATGATAAAATGAGGAAAACAGTTAAGAAAAAACTAAAAGGAGCAGTTGCAAAGGTTAAAGACGTACATCAGGCTTGGCTGTTGTTGAAAAATACTATCTTGGAAGCCCAGACCAGCTGTATTCCACACTTTAAGAAAAGTGGAAGGAAGTCCAAAAAACTGCCAGCATGGTTTAAATGTGAGGTCAGAGAGGCTGTTGTTCCCAAAAAAGCATCTTTAAGGAAATGGAAAAAGAGCCAAACGATGAAACCTGGAAACAGCACAAGCACTGGCAAGTCAAATGCAAGGCATTGATAAGGCAGGCAAAGGAAGAATTTGAGAAGAAGCTTGCTGCGGAAGCAGAAACGCGAGGTAAAGACCTTTTCAAGTACATTCATAGCAAAAACCCTGTGAGAGAGTCAGTTGGTCCATTAGATGATAAAGGGGTTAAAGGAGCACTAAGAGGCGACAAGGCGATAGCGGAGAGACTGAATGAATTCTTTGCTTCAGTCTTTACTGAGGAAGATGTAGGGATGTTACCCATGACTGAAGTGGTATTTAAAGGTGCAGAAGAATTGAAGGAAATATCGATACATCGGGAAGATGTATTACAACTATTAGATAAACTGAAGAGTAGCAAATCACCTGGGCCGGATGGTATACATCCAAGGGTGTTGAAAACTGAAATATGAGATTGCAGACCTGCTATTAGTAATCTGTGAACTATCATTAAAATCATCTCTAATACCTGAAGACTGGAGGATTGCCAATGTAACACCAATTTTTAAAAAGGGTTCCAGGGGTGATCCGGTAAACTACAGACCGGTGAGCCTGACATCAGTACCAGGAAAAATGGTAGAAACCATCATAAAGAATAAAATTACTCAGCATGTAGATAGTCATGACCTAATGGGAAACAGCCAACATGGCTTTAGACAAGGAAGATCTTGTCTTACTAATCTGTTATGTTTTTTTGAAGGAGTGAATAATCAGGTGGACAAAGGTGAGTCGGTTGATATTGTGTATCTGGACTTTCAGAAAGCCTTTGACAAGGTCCCTCATCAGAGACTTTTGGCAAAACTAAAGAGTCATGGGATAGGAGGCAGTGTACTATTGTGGATCAGGAACTGGTTAAAAGATAGAAAGCAGAGGGTAGGGCTAAATGGTCAATTTTCCCAATGGAGAAAGGTGAATAGTGGTGTACCCCAGGGATCTGTGCTGGGTCCGCTGCTTTTTGACATATTCATAAATGACCTGGAAAGTGGAATAACGAGTGAGGTAATCAAATTTGCAGATGACACAAAACTATTTAAAGTTGTTAAAACCCAAGAGGATTGTGGAAAATTGCAAGAGGATCTTGATAAATTGGAAGACTGGGCATCAAAATGGCAGATGAAATTTAATGTGGACAAGTGCAAGGTTATGCACCTAGGGAAGAACAACCCAAACTATGGTTACACAATGCAAGGTTCCACATCAGGAACTACCACCCAGGAAAAAGATTTAGGCGTCATTGTGGATACCATGTTAAAACCCTCGGCCCAGTGTGCAGCAGCGGCCAAGAGAGCAAATAGAATGCTAGGTATGATAAGGAAAGGAATGGAAAATAAAACAAAAGATATTATAATGCCTCTATATCGTTCCATGGTGAGACCGCACCTTGAATATTGTGTGCAATTCTGGTCGCCGTATCTTAAAAAGGATATAGTGATTTTAGAAAAGGTTCAGAGAAGAGCCACCAAAATGGTAAAGGGGATGGAAGGATACTCCTATGAAGAAAGGCTAAAAAGGTTAGGGCTCTTTAACCTGGAAAAGAGACGGCTGTTGGGAGATATGATAGAAGTCTATAAATTAATGAACGGAGTGGAACGGGTAAACGTAGATCGATTGTTTACCTTATCAGAATATAGAAAGACTAGGGGACATGCAATGAAGCTACAGGGTAAACTATTTAAGACTAATAAAAGAAAATATTTTTTCACTCAACGTGTAATCAAACTCTGGAATTTGTTACCGGAGGATGTAGTAAAGGCTGTTAGTGTAGCTGAGTTTAAAAAAGGTTTGGACAAGTTCTTGGAGGAAAGGTCCAAAAACCATTATTAAGAAGGGACCCAGGATATCAATGCTTGAACCAATACAAGAATTGTGGAACCTGTGTCCCTTGGGGAAACTGCTAGGTACATATGACCTAGATTGGCCACTGTTGGAAACAGAATACCGGGCTTGATGGACCTTGGTCTGACCCAGTATGGCATATCTTATGTTCTTATGTAAGAAACACACCCATCTCAAAACATTGACTTTGATTTGTTCTCTTTATACTTTCACTTGCTTAATTGTAGATTTAAAACTTGAAAGCAAACAGCCCCCCACCCCCAAGTTCTTCATATAACATATCTTGACCATCACAGGAGGAACAGAGGTAGAGAGCTTGTATTCAAAGTATGGAGGTCACGACTCGCCTCCTAACTGAAACATCATCTGAGCTGACCAAAGGGTTGATAAAACCAGTCTTCATACTGCCATTATGAGATCTCCAAAAGTGAACACACAGCTTTGTTTTACAAATAAAAACAAATGACTTCAAAAGAATACCTTTTAATCTTTGGGTATATGAAGAAATCTCTTCCTCCCTCCTCTTTGATTTTGAATGGTTAGTGGCAGATATATTTTAAAAATCTCAAAATACAGAGCTACATGAGCAAAATTAAAAATAGAGTTTAACAGCCCCAATTGATCTGGAGAGCAAGAGAGTTCACAGGGGGCTGGTTTGAAAACAAGTATTTAGAAACCAGCTTAAACATGAAATGTAATGAATGATGTATTTTGCTTAATTAATGATGCATTGTGCATTTTATGATATACTGTTGTAACACTTGTTGAGGGCAGGCCACCAGCAGGAGAGCAACGAGCTGGGTCACAGCTTTCTAAAGGCATGTTAAGATTTCTGGCCGCTCATGAGTGAGTGCAGCAGATCTTTGCCCCCCCATTTCATTGAATTATTTATATTCTTTTAAGCAAAGGACACCATAATCTGCTTCTTTCTTATTTTCCAAGACATCAAAAGGTTGGGCCCATTTAGGATTTTTCTGTAGGAATGGGATAGATTCCATCTAAAAGTCCTGGTCAAGTCACAGCGTTCTTGAGAATCCAGTGTCAAGAGGTGTGCAAGTGCCTCAGAATGTGTTTGGATTTTATCCACACAGAGAGCACCATGTTGCAGCTGGACTTTGCTCTAGTGACTTTGTCTATGAGTACAAAATAAGGCATGGAGGAGTTGCCTAGTATTTAGAGTAGTGGCCCGGTAACAGGAGACCAGCATTTGATTCCCACTGGCATTCCTTGTGGCCTTCAGCAAATCAACTTACCCTCCTCCGTTGCCTCAGAAGAAAGGCACAGCAATCTACTTCCACTCCCACCTTGCTTAGAAAACCCAGGGGCTGCTGGGTTGCCAGGGGTTGGCCTTGACGCAATGGCACTAAAAAATTTTAAAAAATAAGGAATGCATTACTTAACGGGATGTTCTAAAAGAGACTGAAGGAAAATCATTAGCAAAGGTGACTTCTCACTGAAGCAGACATACCAATGGGAAACTGTGCACAGACCCAGTATGAAATTATTAAAATCAGATGCAGTCATAAGCAATCTTGGATCGTGCGACGTGCTTATTATATTTTTGATGGGAAGTGCACGCAGGAGGTTTTCACGGGCTGTGTTCCTGCTCATTCTGGGTTGGAGGTTCACAGTGCACAGTCCAGATAGTGTTCTAAGTCCAAAGGAAACAATTTGTGCGTCTGCATTACCCTGTTCATGGTTTTTATGTCACGTTGCTAGAGATTCAGATCATTTTGATGACTTTCTTATGAAAAAAAGAGAAGTATATGAAATCCTGTTATAGATTACTTCCTAAGTATCTGTAGGTAGAATTCAAGGTTTTTCTACACTTTTTAATTAAAAAATTCCAGATAGATATGTATATTGATTCTTTTATATTTTACTGTGCTTGACCTGAGAGAGGCACTATTACAATGTGCAAAATAATAATAATAACCTTCTAAATCGACACTAAATACTTCAATCAATATGGTCTTTATCTGCCGTCATATACTATCTTACTATATAACTATGTTACTAATATTTATTAATGTATATCTTCCCACTCTCTGTATCTAAAATAAAGGGGAGTTTGGAAACTGTATGTATGAAAGCAGAAAATAAATAAGCTTTTGCAGGCTTTTTGTGTTTAATTCTGTGTTTCTGGGATGTCACACAGTGTTACATTTCCCTCCTGGTTCCTCTTCTCTGTTATAATATTGTTCTTCTAGGAGATTTCATGTCTCTAGCTGCTGATTTTTGGTTTTATCCCAAAGCCCAACTGTCCTACAAGCCCGGGGAACATTAAACTAATCAGACTGCAGAAATAAAGAGCCTGTTTACTAAGGTGTGCTGTGCAATTAGCATGCGTTTTGGCATGCGGCGGCTGTCAGCATGGGTCCATAGTAATTGTTACCATGCTGGCATGGTTGTTACTGCAGAAACTACGCATTGGATGATGGGTGGGGAATGGGCAAGCTTTGGAGGAAAGAGGTGGTTATGGAGAGCACAGGGCAATTACCGTGGGTGCCCTTACCACTTCTTTGATGGGTGGCAGTTAGGGCACCTAGGGTAATTGCGCATGGGCCCGACGCATGTTATAGGCATGTCTTTGTGGTAACTGCTGGTCATGCTCCTGACCGTTATTATGGAGGCTTTACACTTACCACACGTTACATTTTGTGCTAGATGCACAATAAGCTTTAGTAAAAGGGTCCCTAAGTGAGCACTTGCTATGCAGAATAATATCGATCCTCATTCAATGGAATCGTAATTTCATTTATTTATTTAGACAGTTTTGTATACTGCCTTATCCTTCAATCAAAGCGGTCACAACACATTTGGGGGATACATTTAACACGCAGGGATATGAGACACATACACTAATACTTACAGGGAACACGGGCAATGGAGGGTTAAGTGGCTTGCCCAAGACCACAAGGAGCATCTGTGGGACTAGAAACCCCAGTCCTTCCGGCCCAAGGTTGCTGTCCTCTAGTGGGATTTGAACCCCTGACCTTACGGCCTGAAGTACCTTGCCCCAACCACTAGGCTACTCCTCCCTGTAATGCATATGTGAAACTGAGAGGGGACCAGATTGTCTTGGCTGATAGTCATTACTCTGTCTCCTAATTCCTGAGAGTACAATAAAATCGCTCCCTGGACTGGTAAAGAAATAGTACAGGAAGACTCATTGAGACCACAGAGGCCATGTGGTATATTAGAAGTTAATATATCCCATAATGGCATTTCTCATTTTAATGGACAGCTGTGTAGAACTCGGTATCCACCCAATTGTTCTCCTCTTATTTAATTAGCAAGTCATTTTACCACAGCTGTGTGATCAACATAATCAAAAGCAGGTCACAGCAGGGTCTGCCCGTCCACTAGGTGGGCTAGGTGGCAACCCTTGGTGGATGTCACAGCTTTGTGCCGCCTCTATGGTGCCTGTGGCAGGCCATGTGTTTCGGCACACATGACCGGCCATTTCTGACCACACTTTGGAAAGGAAGTTGGAGGTGGGTCAAGTGGCAGGTCATGTGTGCTGAAACACTGGCCTGCCGTGGACAGCAAAGTGGCGGCATGGTGGGAGGGTGGGATGGCTCATTACAGCAGGGGGGGGGGAGGATGGCATGGCCAGGGCTCCTGTCTGGGGCAGCAGAAACCCTTGGACTGGCCTTGGTCACAAGGTACAAAGCAAAATCTCTCCCAAATTCCAGATCCAGGCAAATATATTTTCTAACATGCCTATAGGAGGACTTCTTATTTCATTCAGCTTTAAAGATTGAGGGCCTCATATTTAAAGCAATTAACGCGGTTAGCAGATTTACTAACTGTGTTAAGCGCTCTGATGAGGATATTCTCAGAATTATCAGTCAGTGCCATTGCTGAGCACCCCAATGCTAGCCGGCTAGCATCTGGTGTTATTGCGGCAGAGTGGGGGTGGCACCCGGGGATGACCATTCAGCAGAGATATTCAGCCACTGCCCGGTTATCCCTTAGCAGCGAAACTTAGGCACAGTAAAGGCTGTCCTAACTTTCGCTGTTGAAGCTAACCTGACAGCAGCTGAATATTGCTTCTGTGCTAGCAAGCTGACCTAGATATTCGGTGCCGGTAGTTGGATATGGCCCCGACATTGAATATCCAGGTCTAAGGTTCGGCAGTGATGGCTAGCCAGCGCCGCTGAACTCTGGGCCCTAACTTCATAGTGTGCAAGCCCAGGGGAGAGTATTATTGTAGCAGAAACAGATCCAGGGCTGGCGATAGCCACTGGGCAAACTAGGCAGTGGCCTAAAGTGCCAATATTTCACAAGCAGCCTGTTGCCGCTCTCTGGGAGCTTCAGCAGCGGCAATGACGTCAAGCACTGCGTTGCTGTTTCCGTAAAGCCTCTGCTGCGTGCCCTTGGTCCTCACTTCGACTAGCAGCTTCCGCTCCCTCTGATGCATATGGGGGTAGGAGGAATGAGGGCTCGCCTAGAGGGCCTCATATCCTTGCACCGGTCCTGTCTGTCTTTATTAACACTTATACAAAAGCGAATGCAATCTCCTATCAGCTTTAGAATAGTAACACATGGCTAACGAGACATTTCACGCTGCATTACTAGCACATTTAGAAAAACGCTGTATCCTACGGCAGATCCTCTTAAGCCTGCTCATATGTGCTTAAATTTGGTGGGAAAAGGACACAAAACACAAAGATAGGTCATGCACATGCTCAGACACACAGACGCGCGCACTGCAACTCCATAAGGCACCTTCCATTCAGAAAGTGAACTAAAAATTTACAGATGCAGATTGTTAATCCCTGATTTGTTCAGAACGTTAAAGCGCTCTTAGAATCTATTAACACATGCTATAAAGTAGTTCAGAAGAAAGCAATGTCGTTTCTTTGCTAAGGTCACATGATGGCACATCATTTACATTTGCTCGCCCAGACCTGGAATTGTTCAGGACAGAAGTTCTTCCTCCCAGGCAAGTGCATTGATTAGTGTGCGTTTGCGTTGTTCTGCATGCTAAGTCGATTCAATGCATATTAGCCTATGGATTCATGTGCATTAAGTTGATTAATATACACTAAAAGTTTTAATTAGAGACATGTCACAGCAGATAATGATAGCATGCATTAAAAGTCCTAGGGAAGACAGAAACGCAATCCACACTTTTGGCTGCCTCAGAGATCAATGGGCCCAGATGAAGATTTTACATTACAAAAACTTTATGGACAAAACATTTGTATTACAGGAAAACCTGTCCAAGAAATTTCATTATTAAAAGCATGTGGTGTCACGGTTTCTAAGTGGTAAATACATCTCTGTTCCTCCAGGCACAGGATATTATTATAATCCCTGCCCCAAGAAGAAGGCGAAACCAGGTGAATTACAGTAAATATCAAATCCTGTAAAACATGTTTTGGATCCAAACAGAGCTGAACCATTGAAGCCTCTATGCCCTTCTTCAGACAACCTCCATGCTCAGTCCTATGGGTACAAAATGTTCATCTAGTCTGCTCAACATACAGAACGCCACAGATCAGTTTTATTTACTGGTAGAACATGGTATTCACATGTAAAAAGGTTTTGTTTTCAGTAGGCACATTCTGTGGCAGCGGTTAACACGGCCGTCACCCTGAAACTTGAACACAGGTATTCACTGCTGGGGTCATATCTGGCCATTGGCATTGATTATCTGGGTGGACCAGTAGCAAAGGTGATATTCAACCACTGACCAGTTAGCTTCTGGGGTGAACGGTAGACCATCCTTGCAGGTGTGCAACTTGCCGCTTTGCAATAACTCAGCAGCGGCTCAATATTGCCATACCTGATTATCACTGGGTACCGTCCCCGGAATGCCCTGATACAGGCCACTGGATGGGCCACTGGGCTTGATGGACCTTGGTCTGACCCAGTAGGGCATTTCTTATGCTCTTAGTGGCATTGTGTTAGTGCCGCTGAATACCCGGCCAAGGCAATTAACAGGTTAGCAAGTCTGCTAATCACGTTAATCACTCTCAGTATCAGGCCCATAATTTTTTAATCAGAAATAAGGTCAATGGAAATAATTATTTATGCAAAGTAAGCATATACAACCCATCTTCCGAATAAGAAAGAGGTACCAAAGAATGACAATAAATAATTAGGCAAAACTTAAGGGGCTGATATTGAAAATCAGCTGACTAATGGGAAGCAGGCTGGCTAAGGGGGCCAAACCATGATATTCAGATGCACTACCCCAATGATGTTGCTGAATATCTCCACTGTGCGCAGAGAGGGGATGGGACCAGCACTAACTGGTTAAGTGCCAACACTTAACTGGTTAGTGCTATTTTCAGCGGCCCATGTCTGGACAAATTAGAGTGTGTGAAAAGTTGGCCTACGTTGCCCTCTAGACAAGGACCAGCTGAAAATCATGAGAGAGAAGGGGATTCGAAGCACAGCACTGGAATGGTGTAGATCCTACCTTTCCAACAGGTGGCAACAAGTTAAAACAGGCCAGAAATCCTCAGAGCCGTTCCTACAGTCTCAAGGCGTACCACAAGGATCTTCACTATCGGCGTTAATGTTCAATATTTATATGCAGCCGATTTGTGAATTGATCAGATCCTTCAACGTGCAATGCTTGGCATACGCTGATGACATCCTCATATACATGCCGTTCAAAACTGACCAACCAGTGTTTACTCCAATAACCAACTGTTTCGGAGCAGTAGCTGAATGGTTGCTGACTCAAAACCTAAGAATAAATCATAGCAAAACCGATGTCCTATTTGTTACAAGGAATCTTAAGTTTGTACCTCCGCCGTCACTGCTGGTCAACAACACAGAACTGACGTCCAAACCCACGATCAGATACCTCGGCATAACATTAGATCAACACCTGGACATGACAATGCACGTGAAGAATGTGACAAAGAATATATACCATAAGATCAGAACACTACGCCACCTCCGTCCACTACTAGACTATACTGATTACCGGTCAACCTTCCAGGCACTAGTCCTGCCACATCTAGATTTTGCAAACATCATCCTCCACGGGCTCCCTCAATCAACCTTAAATCCACTACGTCTGGCTATGAATACAGCTGCTAGAGTCCTCTCTGGGTCACCAAGGTCTGCTCATATAACGCCTATCATGAAAGACCTACACTGGCTACCACTACAAGCCAGACTCTCATACAAGTCACTAGTTTTGACCTTCAAAGCCATGAATATCTACCCACCAACACCAATCAGAAAACTAATCCATAACACCCCTGAAAATAGAAACAGAAGGACTACAACTATGAACACTTTAATAGTTCCTAAGATGATGACTTCATGTACTAAAGCCACATCAAACAGAGCTTTTTCATTGTTCGCACCCAGGAATTGGAATAAACTTCCCCACGAAATCCGCGGCATCAAAAGTCTATTACAATTCCGCAAAGCCGTAAAGCATCACTTATTCACAAAATACTACCCAGAAGTGTCCATGGACACTCACACAGCCAACAGGCCTCCCACTCACACCAAACACCCTAGCACTTTAATCCAACCAGAAAACGGTTAGTCCCCACGAAAATCCACCTTACTACTATAGACTCATCCTACCCATGAATACATGTTCAATATTCACTCGAGTTTAAATATGGTACATAATTAAAGCATATAAATAGTATAATGTTTATTGTACATAGTTATCCCTGTTATTCCATGTTTTATATTCCCTTGTTCTCTGTAAACTCGATGTTACCTGTACACATTGCAGTATATTTTGTTCGATGTACACCGCACTGATTTTAATAGCGCGGTATAGAAGAGATGTTAAATAAATAAAAATAAAATAAATTACTGTAGCCAGTTAGCATTGGTGAACCCAGATCTGGAGTGGAGGAATAGCTTGGTGGCTAGAGCACTGGCTTGGGAACCAAGAGACCAGGGTTCAATTCCCACCAGCACTCCTTGTGGCCTTGGGCAAGTTACTTAACCCTCCATTGCCTCAGAAGAATCCAAGTTATCAATGTACATTACCAAGTTTAAGTTACAATGTAAACCAATTTGAATGAAATGCTAAAGCAGTATAAAAAAACCTGTTAAATAAATCTTTAGTGGCGGTTCCTATCCAGACACTGCCATGGAATATTCCATTGATATTTAAGCACCATGGGTGACCACAGCGGTATTTTAATATCAGCAGTTTTCAGTATCAGCCAGTGAATTTTTCTGGTTCACAAATCTCTTATCAAGCCTTGACAAATGTTCTTGGAATCTAGAAGCTATCCTAAAACTTTGGGAGCTGGCTATCAAGACATACAGAAGGTCACAGTGTTCCCCCCACAAAAAAAGGTGTATTGCAATTCCTTTTTAAGGTTTTAGGACCTGATTTGCTAAGACTGCTTTCCCATTCCTACGGGAAAAATCTGAATAAATCAGATCTACAGGCACCTGAGTTAATTGCCTGTTTTGCTTCACATATTGTATCACCATCATCTGGAGATATGTGAAGCAAAAAGGTCTCTCTGTTAAGCCTCCACATCTTGCCATCACCCAGTCTCTATCCCTTTGCCATGATGCCTTTCCCCCTCCTTCTTCCAATCTCTTTCTTTTAGCCATGACCTCCGCAGCCTTTCACCCGTCTTCCTCTCTCTCGTAACCACCATGCAATCTCTCTCTCTCTCATAACCCTTCCTCCCCGGCTTCATGCAGTGTCTGTCTCTCTCTCTCTCTCTCTCTCTCATAACCCTTCCTCCCAGGCTTCATGCAGTGTCTGTCTCTCTCTCTCTCTCATAACCCTTCCTCCCAGGCTTCATGCAGTGTCTGTCTGTCTCTCTCTCTCTCTCTCATAACCCTTCCTTCCAGGCTTCACGCAGTGTCTGTCTGTCTGTCTCTCTCTCATAACCCTTCCTTCCAGGCTTCAAGCAGTGTCTAACTGTCTGTCTCTCTATCTCTCATAGCCCTTCCTCCAAGGCTTCACACAGTGTCTGTCTCTCTCTCTCTCTCTCTCATAACCCTTCCTCCCAGGCTTCACACAGTGTCTGTCTGTCTGTCTCTCTCTCTCTCATAACCCTTCCTCCCAGGCTTCACACAGTGTCTGTCTGTCTTTCTCTCTCTCTCTTTCATAACCCTTCCTCCCAGGCTTCACGCAGTGTCTGTCTCTCTCTCTCTCTTTCATAACCCTTCCTCCCAGGCTTCACGCAGTGTCTGTCTGTCTGTCTCTCTCTCTCTCATAACCCTTCCTCCCAGGCTTCAAGCAGTGTCTCTCCCTCTCTCTCTCTCTTACACATAACTCCCTTCATCTAGTTGCTTTTACCAATTCTTGTGCCTGGCTGCAGCTGAAACCCCCCCCATCCTCTGGCAGCACGATTGGCTCTCTGCATGGTTGAGCTGCGAAGGGGCTGATCTCATAAGACTTGAGACTGCAAGATCAGCCCCAACTTCTTCCACCATGTGACTCAACCATAAAGAGAGACAATCGCGGTAGGGTTAGTGTGAGGCAACCATGTTTTTCAGGAGCTGCAGTCAATTAAGGGCATGAAATCTCGGGTGCCAGGGCAGTTTCTAGGTTCCAGGGATTTGTCAAGTCCTACATATATTATATAAAGAGACAGAGGGTGAAAAGGAAGAGAGTGCCCCTAAATATAGAACCATCTACATTCTTGAACCATAAACTATATTCTTAAGAGCATAAGAAATGCCATACTGGGTCAGACCAAGGTCCATCAAGCCCAGTATCCTGTTTCCAACAGTGGCCAGTCCAGGTCACAAGCACCTAGCAAGTTCTTATAAAACTATTTATAACCAAATGCATTTTTAAGCTGTTTCTATGATTCTGATTTTTATGTTGCAGATAATGAGTTTAAAAGGTTAGAATGACAACAAAATGAGTTGCTGTTTGGAGGCTTCTAGCCAAAGAGTTAACATTATTTGTCTGGTCTGTATCAGGCTGCCAAGAAGGTACACGGTACACAGCCCTGGTTAGAAGCCGAAGATCAGTCAGTCTGAGTTTGTTTTGGATAACAGCCTGACTAGTTTTACAAACCAGATGGTAAGATATAAGAGGGCCCTGTTGGATTAAATTTAGGTCTTGTGTGAATCAAAACAGCCTGGAATTACCTTCCAGTCGAGGTAGAGGTGGAGGGTGGCAATATGGTAAAATGTAAACATGGTTGGACTAGCTTTAGAGGGAAGTGGTAGAGAAAGAGTTGAAGCTGGTGGGGAGATTTCCATTGCCAAAGCGGTAAAGAACCAGAGAGAAAAACTGCAAGTGGATGGGTCAATGGGTTCTTCTGTTGCTTATGTTACTATGGAGGTCATTTTACAAATGCTTTGCACTTATGCCAAATACACGTATATTAATATGTGCAGGCTGCAATCCTATGCATGCTTTTAAATGTTTTCTAAGTGGACATTCCTGGGGGCAGAGTTGGGCAAAGATTTGGGTTTACATATTCCAGCACACTACACATGTCCCAGCCACCATGAGATACACCCTTAAGCAGCAATTTTGGAAAGGAATGTGTACGTGGACTTTTTCTTTCTGAAACTGACGCCTTGTACGTGGACAGCAGCTGCACGCGCCTATGTGGCTGCTTCTAAGAGCGTCCTCAAGCCCACACCCCCCGTCTGGAAGGCTTTGTGTATTCTCTCGCTGCAGTATCACAGTTCCCACATGCAATGCTCAGCAACGATGATCCTTTACGCTTCTGACATTAACTTGCAGTCTGCCAAAGTCCCTTGGGGATCAGATGGAGGAGAGAACATAGCACAGCCAGAAACAAGTGTGTGAAGAGGAAAAGACAGATAAGGCGGTGTAGGAAGTTTTACTCTTGTTCAGATGGTGATATGACTGCACACCTTTATCTCTCACATTTTCCAGAGCACTAATGTACGCACAAATTGCTCTTTTATCTAGCCACAGGGATTTCTTTACCCATTTATTTCCACACTTAGTGAAAAATACAAGAGAGAAGTTCCCGTGAATGGATCTTTAGTATAATATATTTAACGAGAACTGATCTATTCAAACGACTTTAACAGAATGTTTTTATTCAAAGTCCCAGTAGTAGCCATTGGTGTCACAGACACAGTAAAGTTAAAGGGAACTTCCAGCCTTAGCAAGTACATTTTGACTGAAAATGAAGCCGCTACTGTAAAATGAAGACAGAGCCTGACTGCTCTGTACCGAGGCCACAGAGTGACAGTGGAGTGCTATTACTTTCGGTAGGGTGCCGCTTTGAGGAAAACTGAGAGTTTCAGTGGTTAATTTAGCTATTTTTTGCCCACAGTATCTCTATAGCTCCCTGATGTATTAATTCAGCAAAGAACACCAAGGTTAGGTTCAGAGAACAGATAAGGGCACCGATGACTCGCTCAGCCCTCAGAGAACCAGAGACCGCAAGGAAACTCAGGGGGAGCTGAAATGTCAATTACTTTACTGTTTTGATCTTCTCATGTTCTTTGCTTTGGCCGTTTTATATCTCCGTCTTTCTTAACCAGGGCTGGCTTGAGGATTCTGGCACCCAGAGCCCTTGTGCTTTTCTACCCCCCTCTCCTCCTGGGGACAGTTTTGCAGAATCAGCTGCACAGCTAGAGGTAAATTTTCAACTGCAATGGTCACTGGCTTAAGGTAAATGCTGTTGCTGCCATTTAACCCATATATCAGCACCATTATTCATATAGGTAGCAGTGCTAAATACATAGATAGTATGATCACTGTGCCGGCACTGTCTGTTTGGATGAGGCCTGCGATTTGGTATTTATTCAAATAATGTTTGAATAATCACTGCTATCTAGATAATATTCTGGCCTGCCCTCACTCCTCTCCTAACCTGCACCACAAATGTACGGATAAATATAGGCTATTTAGCAATTTTAACAGCCCAATATTATCCAGATATTTTTTGAAAATACATGGATGGGCTATTTGTTTGCCGGCTAAGGCATAATTGCCTTTGAATATCACTCTAATTATTATTTATTCATATGAAATATTCCCAGACTAAGCAGTAAAACCCTCCCATCAACGGATGTAGATCAAAAGGTTTCAATTTACAACTCAACATACAAAAAAATGTCAGTTCAAATTCTGGTGTCACATCAGTAACACCACCTCCTTCACTATCACTCATTTCCTTGCCACTTTCAGTCCTTTTCTTGTCTTACTTTCGTTCAGACTTCCATTTCTCCTTTCAGCTCCCCCATTTCTACCCTCTCTCACCTTCTTCAAAGAATTGTCCCCTTCTTTTGACTCTCACCTACTCCATAGTCCTCTGTCTTTTTGAATTGCTTCCCAACCTCTCCTCAAGTCCTCCAGGTCCTTCAAACTCCTTCCCCTTCCCATATTTCTGCACTAGGTCTCATGACCCTACTCATACCTCTCACCCAATTACCTAGTCCCCCTTGTCCTCCTAATCTCTGATCAATTTCTTAGTCCCCCACTATCCCCCCAATAATCAGCAAGCCCTAAACTCTTCCACCTACCCAGTCCCCAAGCCCTTGCCTACACTCTCAATATCTAACGAACCTTAGAGTCTGTCTTCTTCTCTTCTCCCACCCAGTTTTAGAGTCTCCACATAAGTCCATGTCCCTGTTCTTCTGCATCCTCATGGTCCCAGTACCTGTTCTCCTGTCCAGCACCCACCCATCTACTTCCTCCTCCTTACCAAACATCCATACTTACACTCCTCCATATCAATCTTTCCCTGTATATGACTGTGTTTCTTCACCTCCCACCCACACATACAACATCTGTGCCCCTCTCACTTCTCACCCCCCAGCTTACTTAGAAACATGATGGCAGAAAAATACCACATAGCCTATCTAGTTTGCCCTTCCATATCAATTACTACAATAGTCCCCTTTATTCCTTTAGCGATCCTCTGTGTTTGTCCCATGCTTTTTTGAATTCAGATACTGTCCTCATCTCTACCACCTCCACTGAGAGATTATTCCACACATCTACCACTCATTCCGTAAAGAAATATTTCTGCATATTAATCCTGAGTCTATCCCCTTTCACACTTATCCTATGTCCCCTCAATTGAGAACTTGCTTTCAATTGAAAGAGGCTCTTCTTCTGTATTTATGCCATGGAGGTATTTAAAACATTTCTATCATATCACCCCTATTCCATCTTTCTTTTACCATATACATATTGAGATCTGTAAGTCTGTCCTTATATGCTTTATAATGAAGACCACTAGGCATTTTAGTAGCTACCCTCTGTACAGACTCCATCCTATTTATATCCTTTTGAAGGTGCAGTCTCCAGAATTGCACACAATACTCCAAATGAGGTCGCATCCAAGACTTATACAGAGGCACTATCACCTCCTTTCTTCTGTTGACCATTCCTCTCCCTATGTACCCAAGCATCCTTCTAGCTTTTGCTGTCACCTTTTCTACCTGTTTAGTTACTTTAAGATCGTCAGACACAATCATGCCCAGGTCCCGCTCTTCTTTTGTGGACAGAAGTATGTCACCCCATACACTGTACAGTTCCTTTGGAGTTTTGCAGCCCAAATGCATGGCCCTGCATTTTTTAGCATTAAATCTCAACTGCCAATTTCTAGACCATTCTTCAAGCTTAGCGAGATCCCTCTTCAAGTTATCCACTCATTCCTGGGTGTCTGCTCTGTTGCAGATTTTGGTATCATCTGCAAAGAGGCAAACCTTACACAACAGCCCTTCCGCAATATCCCTAACAAAGATGTTAAAGCTTCTGCCACTTTTTCCCATCCTGACCCCAGTATCTGCCCCTTCCAGTCCCAGCACTCCATCCAGCATCTGTGTCCTTTCAGTTCCAGTCCCCTCTCCAATATCATTTCTTTTTAATCTCAGCCCCCCAGCCCAGCATCCGTTCCGGCACAACCAAGTCCCAGTTCCTCAGCATCATTCCTCTTCTAGTTCCAGTCTGAGATTCCCCCCTGTCAGCCCATTTCCCCCCTAGTCACCGAGACATGGCTGTCCACCTCAGACACAGTCCTCCTTCACAAGCTTGTCCCTCCCAACTTCTCCACCCACACCTGCCACAGGGACAATCGTAGTGGTGGAGGAGCACTCATTCTGACCAAGATGGAACTACAATTCCAGTTGATCTCTGCCAGCAGCACTATGCACCTCAACTTCCTCACCATAGCCAATAAGCATAGCACCATCAACGTAGTCTACAGAGTGCCCTCCCCTTCCTCAGAGGACTTATCAACAATAATCAACCTCGCTTGCAACCCCAAGAACCCTCGCACACCCAACTGGGTGCTGGGTGATTTCAACCTCCCTGCTCTCCAAGACACCCATGCCAAGGCCTTCCTCGAGGCTCTTAAAGAGCTAGGATCCACACAGATAATCAACAGCCCCACTCATGTAAAGGGGAACATGCTTAACCTGATCTTCACCCCATGGTCAGTCTTAGACCCTAAGCACGACCTTGCTGTATCCATCACCCCAGTGCCATGGTCTGACCACAACCTGATAAGATTCCAGATGCCAATGCACCCAGACCACATTAGCTCCCAGACCTCAGCCAAGGCTCCCACAATATCTTCAAGACGTTTCCAGCCATTCAACAAGGAGGAGATCCTGAGCAAAGCCCAGCCTCTCCATAACCCGCCAGAACACAGTCTCAACAAAATGATCACCACATGGAACACGAGCCTTGATGCCATCATCCATCTTACACCCACTAATAAACCACTAGAAAGAAGGCAGACTGCTCCATGGTACCCCCCCCCAAACTATGGACGTCACTTCTCCACCTTAGAAAGCTTGAGAGACATTGGCGTTGTTCACGCTCAACTGAGAACCATGAATCATACATTGCTCATCTAAGAAGGCACCGTGAAGCAGTTACAGCGAGAATGAGGCAATTCCATGCAGAGATACTGCAGTGCTCCCTAAATAAACCTCAGGAGCTTTTCAACCTTGTCAAGACCCTAACAAAGGACCCCTCCCCTACCCAACCAAGCCTGCCAGACCCACAGGAATTCACTGACTACCTGCAGGCCAAATCGAGCCAGACCAGCGGGACCACAAACTTCCTTCCCTCACACGGGGCATACCACCTAACCCAACTACCTATCTTCTTGCCTTCAGCTATGAAGGACACCCGTGACATCCTCACCACCTTCTTGGCTCCAACCGAGAAAGGCATTCAAGACATCATCACAGCAATAAACACCACCACAGCTCCAAACAACCCTTGCCCGGCATTTTGGGTAAAATCATTGCATGCTGACCTCGGCCCATTCCTGGCCAAACTCAGAACTATCATTCTCGACTGGGACCTTCCCTCGAAGCCTGAAGCAAACAGCTATCAGACCTCTTCTAAAAAACATAAGCTGGACCCAGTGAAGGTAGATTCCTACAGGCCAATCTCAAGTATCCCTCTTCTGGCAAAAATTATTGAGAAGGTCATCCAACGCCAACTTCACCACCACCACATCGAGACAAACGCACCCCTCGACCCGTGTCAGCATGGTTTCAGGGAATCACATGGCATCGAGACCCTGTTGACCACTCTATTCAACTCCTTAACCATTGTATTGGACAACATCAGACAGGGTTTTGCCCTGATCTTCTTGGATGTTGCTGCAGCCTTCGACTCCATCAGCCACGAAATACTCCTAACGCACCTTAAGGAGAAGGACATCCACGGTACAGCGCTAACCTGGTGTGATTCATATTTATCAGACAGATGGCAGCACGTTCAAAACGGCTCCTCTACCTCCAAACCTTTCCCACAAGAAAAAGGCGTGCCACAGGGATCATCACTCTCAGCCCTGTTCAATGTATACATGCAGCCCATTTGTGCTCTCATCCGCTCCTTCAATATCAACTGCCTGGTCTACGCCGATGATGTCCTACTTTACATGCCTATCTCAACAGAACATCCAGATCTCTCACCACTAACAGCTTGCTTTGATGCCGTCACTGACTGGTTACATATGCAGAGGTTCAGAATAAATTTCAACAAAAAAGAGGTCCTCTTTATCACCAGGAACCCAGGATTCACTCCTCCTGTTCACTGAAAGTATGAGATGCCGAGCTCTTCAGCAAGCCCACGGTATGCTACCTAGGGGTCACGCTAGATCAAGAGCTCAACATGAAGGCACAGATCAGCAACATGGTCAAAGCGGTCTACCACAAAATAAGGACGTTCCGTCACCTACGACAGCTGCTCAAGCCAGATGACTTCAAGACAATCTATCAAGCCCTAGTAATCCCACATTTTGATTATGCTAACACAATACTACATGGACTCCTAAAGAGCATGCTGAATCCACTGCAGCTTGCAATGAATGCAGCCGCTAGAAGCTTGCATGGAGCCTCCAGGAGGGAACACATACTCATAACCCCAATCTTGAAGCACCTCCACTGGCTGCCGGTCCACTGCAGACTTTCCTTTAAAGTGCTATTGATGACCTTCAGAGCCATTAACAAGTGCTCCTCTACCTCCCTCACGGACGTCATCCAGCCCACCCCCCTCAGCTGCCGCTAATACTCTGATACTCCCGAAGGCGATTACAAAATGTTCACAGTCAACAAGAAAAAGAGCCTTTGCATTATACGCACCCACAAGCTGGAACGTCCTTCCACCCACCATTCGGGCCATCACCGACCTCACCCAGTTCAGAAAGATGCTGAAGCATCATCTCTTCATCCAGCACGATACTGATTCAAATGACATCTCCCAACCAGTCATACCCAGGAACCAGGCCGCCACCCCCAGCATAGCCACCCTGCACGATTGCAAACCCACTCACTAGACCACGATACATTCTGCAGGTGGAATGGGTACATACCCTGATGGGTCAATTTGTATATAGTTAATCAATCTGTAAATAGTTGTGAGCTGACCACTGTGGTGAAGAATGCCCTCCAGAAGAGATGGAGATTGAGGAAAATCCTGAGAAGGGAAAGGATTCACAAAGGATTTTCAATTCTGACTTGAAAAAAACACACTGCTCTGCTGAGCTGAGCACAGATACTAGCCCAGGGGAGGAGTTAGGCTTCAATGCTGATTGGGCACACCCAGCGGTTGGACAAGGTGTGCCGGGAAAAGAAGCCCTTTTTAAAGCCTTGAACAGGGCTGCTAGGCAGTCAAGGTCGGAGTCCAAGTGGAGGTCGGAGTCTGACGCTAAGAGTGAGTCGGAGTCTGTAAGGAGGCGCAAGAGAGGTTCTGCAAAGAGTTCTAAAGGTACTACTAAGAGGAGTCCTATGAGGAATGGACGGAGCAATGCTTTAGAATCTTGGGAGAAGACAGAACCCTGGAATAGAAAGCCTCAAAGGCAGGCACACTCTGAAGGAAACTCTTTCTACCGAATAGAGCCTGGACCTGGGAAGCCCAGAAAAACCAACACGTGGAAAGAAGGTACTTCCTATACTGGCAGGCAGTGCTATAGAAAGTTACAGCAAGGAGAAAACCTTCCTAAGGGAAATTCTCCTAACAGAAGAATTAACCATAATACTCCTGAGCTTCCAAACAGGAGAGGAGTCTTGCAGAAAGAAGTCAGTTCTTATACAAACAACGCTGGAGAAGGTAAAGCACAATTTCCTATCTTTAGTGCTTTGTTGAAGAAACCTTTTCATTGCCCTGAACTGTGTAAGCAAAGCTCTGCAATAGAAACAGTTAGTGACTGGGAGAAGGGCATAACCCTTACTGATAAGTGCCAACCTGATAACAAGCAGGCTGAATTGCTCCTAAAAGAATTTCAGCAGTTTTTAGAGCTGAAAGCATGGAAACTTCAGAAGCTTGAAGAAGACCGTAGTTCCATTAACTCAGAGGAGTACATGCAGGTAGAAAATGATTTGCCTACCTTAACCACTGATCCTTGTAGCATGGACTGCTCTTTTTGTTGTAGAGAATAGCAATATAAAGCTTTGAAAGTTTGTATGAAAGGAATACAGAATGTTTGCTATTTCTACTGCCTTTGCCGTGAGAGTTCATAATTGTTTGCACCTATGTTCTAAAGCCATGCTGTGAGCTGAACAGCTGTTAATGTGAGGCTGCAATATTCTTGAGTTACCACTCGAGGCAATGCTGAGTTTAAGCTCCTCTAAATATGAAAAGCTGAGTTAAAGCTAATTCAATTTCAGTTGTTCCTGAGTTCCTGTTTACTTCTGCTTATGTTAAAAGTTGCACCTTTACGTTTGTATCTATGAATTTTGATGCGCTGGAGAACATCCCCAATACAAATAAATATTCTTGCAAAGCCTTACCATCTTTGGTCGCAACTACAATTTATTCCCTAAAGAAAATAGAAGTGGACTTCAGTTCCCAGCATTCATAGGGAACAGTTCTACCTATACTCATAAGGGACAATAAGGCCACTCCTGCCTGTAAGCTCCAGGGCACAGGCAGGAGCATCGCACCACGTCACCTGTGACAGCTAGCTTGCCTGTACATAGTTTCCCTGTCAGTCCCGTTTAGAAACCCCTGTTTATTGTAAGTCCAGGGTAGGTCCTGCCTGCACTGCACAAGTTGTTAACTGTAAACCACACTGATTCTGAAGAGCGTGGTATAGAAAAGACATTAAATAAATAAATATCAGCCTTCTTCCAGTCCCAGCTCCTAGCACCATCTGCTTTCCACTCCAAGTCCCCCCAGCATCAACCCCCTTCCAGTTCTATCCCCCAGATCCAGCATCATCCCATTTCCAGTCCTAGTCCCTCCAGTATCAGCCCTCCTTCTAATCTCAGTCTCCCATTCCAGAAGCAGTCCCAGCTCCCCCCAAAATCAGCCCTCTTCTAGTCCCAGTCCAAGCTCTCCTCCCCACTGTTAACCTATTTCCAGTCGCACTTCCCCCAGAATCAGCTTTTTTCAGTCTTAGATCCAGCATCATCTCCCTTCCAGTTCCCTCAAGCATCAGCCCCCTTCCAGTTCCCACAAGCATCAGCCCCCTTTATGTCCTACCCTCTTCAAGTTCCACCCTCAGCCCATTTCCAGTCCCAATTCCCGCCCTCAAAAACATCAACTGTCTTCCAGCCCCAATCCCACCTTCAGTCTATTTCCAGTCTCCCTCCCACCTCCATCGCCTCCTCTCGCCCCATCCCCTCTGCAGCTGTGTCAATATTTACATGGCCATGGAGCACGTCTCTTTGCCTTTGCGGCTGTGCAGTGCTGCGGACATCTGCACTGTGGCATTTTTAAAAAGCAGAGGTACTTCCTGCCTCTAGCAAGAAATGGGAACTGCCTTTGTCTTCTTATTTATAATGCCACGGTGTTGGCAGCTGTAGTAATGCATGGCAGAAGAAGTGAAGAGATATTACTCCTGCAGCTCTGAAAGGCGAGGTTGAGGCAGGCTTTTGTTTCCCTTAAAACGTATGCGCCCTGTGCCAGTGCCTCACTAGCTCACCTCTTAAGCTGGTCATGCTCTTATCCAGTCAGAAACATAGAAAGCAAGTCAATCATAGAACAAAATCCTGGAAGATCACTTTTGTTAAGCATCGTAGTGCACTTAATACAGGCACGTTAAAAGGGTGCTCCTAACTGGATGTGTCTTAAAAGAAAAGGGGTCACCTAGTTCAAGTATATGCTGGTCCTGAATACTAAGTACTAGCAGAAGTTAGAAAAGTCAGAATACAATTAGAAGGATAGTTATTAAAGCTGTGCTAAAATATCATATTTTACCTCAGCTCGGTTTATCATACCAGTCACTAAATTGCAAAAGGGCGGGCTTAAGTCTTTGCTCAGCTCTAGGCACAACACAGTTCTGCTATCATTTATTTAAAAACAGAAAAAGAAAAGCAAATGTTTGGGAGACAGGTTGGCAGAAGTATAAAAATGGCCTTTGAATTCCGGGTCTAATACAATGACAATATATTGAAACCCTATGAGGAATAAATGGCAGAGTGGTCCACTATCAAACGTAAATATCGCCCACTGCCTCCACACACACAAAAACAAATTTATGGTTTTATTTCTTGACATTTTTGCATCCAGTGCCTAATGGACACTTTGGCTTCGAATTTAGGTTTGGATCTGACTTGTGAAAATCACTTTGGGACTCTCAGATTTTGAGCCTATGGCAAGTAAGTCTATAACCCAATCCAGATTCTTTCCACAGCTGCACGTTTCGCTAGTGTTTGCCATAAAGAGCAAATGGTCTAGGATGATTAGTCAGTTTGACTATTTCCTGCAGTTATATAGCAAAGAATGACCGTGCAGACAGTTGCCAGCTAAATGCCTGAATGAAAAGTCGCGCACAAAACCACACTGCAGAGCTGCCCACTCCACAGAGTTGTAAGAAATCAGATTGTGCTTTGGAAAGTTAGAGAACGTGCTAATAAAGTGAGACATGCACTGAGGAAGTGTCAGTAGCGTGTATAAAATAAGCCACCATTGGTTTAAGCTAGAATATCTCATGGCTGATCTGACAACTCAGTAGCATTGCCACATAAGAACATAACATAAGCCCAAAATCCTGTCTCAGGTAGTGGCCAGTCCAGGTTACAAGTGCCTGAGAGATCTATTTTTCACAGCTCATTTCCAGGGGATGAGCAATGGCTCTTCCACGTCTACCTGGCTAATAATTTTTTCTGGGCTTTTCCTCCAGGAACATGCCTGAACCTCTTTTGAACTCTATTATACAGGGTGGCCCAAAAAAAAGTGAGAACATCTCCTAAATTATAAGCATAAAATAGTTTACTTATTTACCTTTTTTAGCTATATAACGTCTTTATTTTGACGATTTCCGATCGCCATCTTTTTTTTAAAATTTGTCAGTCGTTTACAACTGTCTTTTTGAATTTTTAAATAACTTATATGCTCACTTTTTTGGGCCACCCTGTATTGCTCACCTAGTTATGCATTGCAAGAATAAAAATCTACAATTGGCCTTCAATCTGCTCATCGTTAGTTTCATGGAGCGTCCCATGGTTTTTGTGTTGTTTGGAGGTTAGACCACCATTTTCTAATTAGCCATTCCATTCCACTCATGATTTTATAAACTTCTATCATATCCCATCTCAGTCATCTTCTCATCTAGCTGAAGAGCCTTAACCTGCTTAACCTTGATTCATACACAAGGGGTTCATCCCCTTCATAATTTCTGCTGCCCTTCCCTGACCTTTTCTAGTTCTCAAACTGTAAATGGTTAAATGTATTCAAACTAACTCTACCCTACCCCCTGTCCCCTTATTATCTAGATAGCAATAACTAACCACTGTTCTTGTGTTAGGGGGAGGAGTGGCCTAGTGGTTAGGACATGGTACCTCAGGCCAAAGGGCCAGGGTTCAATTCCCACCTGAGGACAGCAATCTCAGGCCAGAGGGACTGGGGTTTCTAGTCCTATAGGCACTCCTTGTGGCCTTGGGCAAGCCACTTAACCCTACATTTGCCTCAGGTACACATAGATTGGGGACAAGGGAATAAAAAGTGCCTGTTAGCATATATATCTGTAAACCACTTTGATTGAAGGATAAGACAGTATAGAAAACTGGTTAAATAAATTAGTGCACATATTCTGTTTACTGTTCAATGTAACTTATGTTCAGTTGTGTTGGATGTAAACCACCTTGATACTTCTGAAAGGTGGTATATAAGAAATGTTAAATAAATAACCAGTTCTGCTATATCCTCTTTAAGACTGGGCAACCAGAAGTACACACAGTACTGAAGATGTGGTCACACTAGGGACCTATACAGAGGCACAAAGCTGTTCTCAGGTTTGCTCTCCATCCTATAAGGGAGACCTGGGCTTGATTTCCAAGGTAATTTTCAGCTCCTTGAGTAATCCGGGGCTGGGGATGTTCGAGAAACAGTAGTCCCAACCAATGAGAAGGGAGTCTCAGCCACTGTATTATGGTGACACCTAGTGGTGAGCTCGGGCTGACAGACATTCTGTAGTATCTGTTGAGGACTTTCACTGCCGAAGAAGGGCGATAATGATAAATGGGGGAGAAAGTCCAAGTAGTTAATGAAGGCTCATAGGACTGTAACTCCAGAATCTAGTTCCAACTGAGGTGAAAGCCTAGAGAAGCAGGAGGAAACTGGTACCTCCCCTAGAAAAAGAATGGCATGTTTAAATCAGGCAGAATAAGCACTATAGGGTATCAGGTTTCAAAGCAGTTTGTGTTGGCTGAATGTTAAATACAAGTTTGTTATTGTTTGTATTCCAATAGCCATGTAATTGCGAGCTATGTGGCAGTTTCAATGCGTGCATTTTGGGTACTTTTCCAAAAAGAAACTACCTGCATTGTTTCTCTTTAACAAAGAGCAAGTGTGCAGTGTCCCCATCAAAAGAATGCACGTATTTCATGCTTGCTTTTGTGTGAGTGCTGGAAGAGGAGGGCAAATGTAAAAACCGAATGTGTACATACCGGTTTCCTTCCCCAAACTATAACCACAGGATCTTTTTATTTTAAATATGCTTAAAAGAGTGCACTGCAGAATTCGTACAGAGTCGAGGAGGAAGATTTCAGTCAATTCATTTTGATCTAGGTTAAAACCTCTAAAAATTGCCTTCCACAGCATGATACTTAAACTGCTCCTCATGACCTTCAGCAAGTCATGTCAGCATCCACTACCTCAGCTACAAACATTCCCCTTAGATTGTAAGTTCACTGGGGCAGGCAAATAACTTGTGCACCCTGACTCTATCTCCAAAAGATGAGTGACAAATCTCAAATCCAAATCCACTTGAGAGATGCCCTTTTGAAAGGAAAGGCACGGGAACTATGAAATGTTTTCAAGCCATCTCTTTTATTTAAGAATAATTTATTTTTGTCTTTTTTTTATTTTACTGTAGCACACAGCTGGCAAGGAGTGGCCCATGCCCTATGAAATGCCATCCTGTGCTTCTCAGGGGCAAATCACTCGATATTGCAACTGGGCATTCACTCTGTGTCTCACCCTCCAGAGAGCGGGAGGGGTGGGGGGAGCTGAACACAAATGTGTTGAGTGAATCCATGGCAGACTTTAAAAAAAATCCTTTCTGTTTGGAGAAATTACATTTTTAAGCACTTGCAAGGGTCTCTGTTTCTTTTATGCAGCCAAATGAAAAGGGGGCTTGTAGCTCAGTCCTTCATCATTCTGGCAGACATTCAGCTTGTTGTGTAATCAGATCATGAGAGGGCTGGTTCTGCTTCCTTGCTTTAACTAAAACCAGTTTTCTGCCTCGGGAATGAAATGTGCCAGATTTCAATATTTAATGCAAAACATACAGAAGTTACACTACATCTGCCTAATACACTTCTAGAATTATTTTAAAATTCTTATTCCATTCAACCACTGCTAAACTTTGGTCACATGATACTTGAACATCTGTTGGCTGCAGTGGAACCATAGTCCAGAGTTGCCAAAATGCAATTAAAAACATAATATTTGTCTTCTTGCATATCACATGACATCTGCGGAAACAGGACATTCGTAGTGCTGCTTACTATTTACCAGTTAGAGGAAATGAATTATTTAAAGCTTTTGAAAGAGCAGCAGATATTGGTGATCTTGAGGTGCACTTGTTCCTTTTCTCTTTTATAAGGTTTTTCAAAATCATTACTATGGTTGAATTCTTACACATTATATCAAAATCACAAAAGAATTATAGGCTTTGTTGTAAAAGATGTAATTTTACGGTTGGTACTGATGTGGTACTAGCTTTAATGGGCTGAAGTTTCGCAACTAAAAATGCTGACTTATGACTTAGCAAAAAATTGTGTTTCTTTAAATCCCTTAAGAGTGACCCCTATAGATTTAACACTTCATCACCTAGTACCAGAAGGAAAAGCTGATAAAATCCCAGCTGTTAGATTCTACTATATCATCTGGCCATTTAAGAAAACATTTCCTCTTTCCCTCTGGGTGAAACTGACCCTTTTGAGAATCTGGCCAGCGTGCAATGAAGTCTTTTATGAATGTTACCAGCAGGTGGTTTGCAAATCATCTAGGACAGTCTGAGCCAGACCCGGTTACTGCCATATGACAATCCTAATAAATGGCAAACTCAAGCTAACAAGCTCGAGGAATTCATTTTACAAATCTTTTTTTATTAACTTATTCAGGAAGGTTCTATGTCATTGACAGTATTTATTCATATACTTAATGGGTTTTCTATACCATTTTATCATAGTTTCAAAGCGGTTTACATTGTAACTTGAACTAGAATGCACATTATAACAGTAACAAAATCTTATAGGCAAACAGAACAACAGGGGAAGTGAACCACTCTATCAACAATTAGCTGCCCATCTGAAGAGCGAACACAGTCTAAGACAACTATCCGCAGAGTTGCCGTGAGTCGACATCAACTCAACAGCACTTAACAACAATGACATTATGCAAGCAGCAAAATCCTGACTTCATGCACCAGCACTATTTCTTCTGTGGGTTGCTCAGGTCACTGGTGAGTAGCCATATTATCATATAGCTCTCATGTGCACCGTGGTTGCTGATTTTAAGGTGTTTGAGCACAGCCTCATTAAATGAGTACTCAAATAATCTAGTGATCATTCAATTATGGTATGAATTGAGCCATGTGTTGCAGGTTAACACACCTGCTGTGAAAAAAGGTTAATATTCTATTGGGCGGCGATGTCTCCAAATGGGTGAGTTTTGCACATACCGTGAGACTCATGAACCTCACTCTTAAGCCAAGGTATGTGGAGTATGATCTCAGTCTCTCAAAAGAGGGCTTCCTTCTGGAGTTCGTGCAATGTAATATGTATAAGCAACCTTTCAAGCAGGGCCGACCCGCCCACTAGATGAGGTAGGCAGTGGCAGTACACATGGGCAGCAGCTGCCGCTGATTCCATTTGGGGGGGAGGAGGTGGGCAACGACAGTATTTCCAAAAGTGGTGGCTGTCACCTCCCCCTCCCTAGATGGAATCAGCGGCAGCTGGGGGGACGGCAGCAGCTGGGAAGGAGGCAGCAGAAACCCTTGGGACGGCCCTGCTTTCAAGGTGTGTTTGGAAGTCGCTTTTAATCATGCATGTGACTCCCAGTATGATGGGAAACATTTCTGTATCTTTCGGCCACATTTTCTCGGTCCCTGACCGCATTTCTTGCTACCTCAGGATCTTCTCCCTCTTCCTTTTGCTTACTGTAGAAATAGTACCTCTATTATCAATGCCATTCTGGTGTTTTTTTCTTTACCACTATGCCCAGTTTCCTTGCATCCAGCTTTTTATTGGTCAGAATGGGAATGTCCAAGTGATCATAATGTCTTAATTCTCTGAATTCTTTGGGAGTCGTGACCCCACTGCTTTTCTGGCTATACTTGTTGTGAACAATCTCATCCATAATCCATTGTCCTCGGCTGCAACTATCAGTCTGGAATCCTTCGATTTCAGTTTGCCTCTCCTTAGCCTTTTTTAGTTATTTATTTAAAATATTTATAACCCACTGATCCTAGGTCCTTAGTGGGTTACAGACAACATACATGCTTTCGATTTCCCGCTCTATCTGTACATTTACCATTTGTTTTCCCTCATTCGCTGATCTAATTCGATATTTGAAAGGCATTTACACTGCTTATAGTCCAATAAACCATGTAAATGCCTTACAAGGCTAGTGCTGTCGAATATCCCCTTTTAACCCTGCTACATGCCCTGAGGCTATGTGCTTAGCATCGAGGCATTTCAGGGGTGTTTTGGGGTACAATGGAGGCAGTGACTGTCCCTAACCGGGCAGCATGCAATATCACTGCTGCCCAATTCGCTTTGCAGCTTCCGGTGTGTGCAACAATCCCCAGGGATTCAATGCCGTTGAATATCCAGGTTTCAGCCTAGCTTCTCTTGGTTTCCAAACGCTTCATTTTCCTTCCCTATGCGCACTGGTGGGTTCTCTCATTTCTTCTACTATTCTGTGGACATAAGAATATTTAACAGGGGGGAGGGGGAGAAATGCAGCAACTATATTACTGATACATCCTGAGAGTCCTATGGAGAGACGCCTGGTAGTTGGGTCCAAGAGATAACTGGATATGTCTGACAAGACAGAGGCCGGTGTTGGGATAGACATTATGAAGACCCCCACTCCCCTCCTGAAGCTAATACTCAGACTCCTCTCTCTCCCCCAAAGAAGAATCCCCATAGGGCCCCCAGGTATACATTTTAAATCCCTGCTCGAGGGTTCCAGGTTCTAAATGGCACCACTTGAACCCTTTTGGTTGTTTTGTGTTACTTCCGCTAAGGGTCATGTCACAATATAAGATCAAAACTGAAAATCTGTAAATACATGGGTGGACCCAACAGTATATGCTAACTTTATAAAGAATCTGAATGTATTATTTGAGCTGAGTTCTGCAACATATACCGGAGAACCATAAGACAATGGAGCGAATATATCTCATGACATCAAAGGTACTAATGAGATTCTATATACATGAAGCTAGAAAAGGAAACTTTGACATACCACTGCACTTAGCTAGATGGTACTAAGCAGATTTAAATAACCAAGAAATAAGGGTCAACAAACACTTGTAGGTGATAGTCGAATGGAAAGGTAATGTCATATATATGTACCTCATCGTCAGATCATGAAGAGAGAAGCACAGCTCTCAATAGAACGTCCCAGATGGATTTAGCTAAAAGGGTTTCACTTTATTTCATTTTATGTATTCATTTTTATCTTCCACCTATCTTAACATTACTAGGCATTCATAGCTTTCAAACATACAATAAAACATTACAGTACCCCCCCCCCACATGCTGAAAAGTTTAAATTCAAGAGCACAATTATTTAGCATAAAAACAGATGAGCTTTCAACAACTTTCAAAATTATAAATAGTCATTTTACTGTTAGATGGACAGAGGAACCAAATCCCAGCTAACAGAACCGAAGAGAGAGCAAGCTTGTGCTCTCATGCCAGCTTTATGAACAAGGGCTGCAGATGAAACATCTAAAAGTTGTTGTTGACTAGAACTAAGCACACGGACTGGTGCCGGACGTTTAAAGAATGTCAGTAACTCTAATGAATGATCTGCATGGAATGTCCAATGTACAATGCGTAGTCGATGAAAACATTTACGCCGTTTAAACTGCAACCAATGCAGCTCTACAAAACATACAGAAACAAATGGGCAAAGCCAAATCAATAATGTTGCAATAGTTGACAGATGATGATATCAGCACTTGCAGCACCATCCAAAAATCATTAGGCATTAGGTATTGCTTTAACCCACCAAAAAGCAGTATGAATTGTTTTCAATATTTTGGGATGCATTGAAGTCTAAAATAATATCAAGCTGGCAAACTTCTTTTTGAACGAGGATGTTTTAACTATCTCTTATGATAGTTGAGATGTTTAACTCAGAACTTGAATGGACTATAACCATCGCCTCTGCTGTTTTGTAATTCGACATAAGACCATTCTGTGTCAACCAAGATGAAATGGTACTAAAGTTTATTTACTAGCATTGTTTGCATAATTTCATCACATAATGAAAAAGATACAAACAGTAAAATATCATCAGCATACATACAAAACATAATGGGCCTGATATTCATCTAGGTTGGCTATGCGCTGCTATGGCACATAACCATCTGTGCTGACCCTTCACAAAGGATACTCAATGCTGCGTCCATATGCGGCCCCGGGTTTGCCACACAGCCTCCCAGCCGCAGTAGCTAACTGGACAACGGCAATATTGCATGTTGCCCAGTTAGCTCTTGCAGCCAATAGATAGGTGAGCTTTTGCTTTGCCTATCTTTTAGCAGCAGGTCACTAACCAGGCAGCATGAAATATCGCTGACTGTCATCACCTCCGCTGCTCCCTGGAACGTCCACGACATGCCTCAATGCTAAGCAGTTACTATCGGGGCATTAGGGGCAAAGATTGGGGTTATTCAACAACACTAACCGTGTTTGCAAGTATATAATTAACATAAAACCAAAGGGACCAAATCATCCAAAAATATATGCCCTAGTTAAATGTCTTCCTAAAATGTATGTCTTATGCATATGCTTGGAAAGAAAAGGTTAATGAACAGCACTTTTTCACACCTCCCTAGACTGCTTTTCATCTAGACAAAAAAGAAACAGAATTCACACATCCAATTAAACATGAGAGCACCTATAAACTGTGTAGTAAGGCACTTTCTTAAATACATCTCACAAACACACGAGAATGTTTTATATATTAAATACATGTTTTCGAATTAATTTATAAGAAGGATCTGTAAATGTTTACTTTGCTTCCATTTAAATATAACATATAACAAACGAATCCACCTGCAGGTGTGGCATCTGCAAAGCAAGTAAGCTCATGTCTTGTGCAAGCTTAAAGCAGGGAGCTGGTACAAGGAATTCAAGGTCCAATATCGAGGAAGCCGCCGAGTGGCAGAGAATCCAGACAAAAAGATCTGCACAACAGCAGCAAGTTTCAAACATGCTGCACGTCTCCGGACAGCGACGGAAAACCCCCAGATAGCTGGCTGAAGAAACCATCACAAAATAGTATGAGGACACTGTTGAAACTTGTTACTTGATGTGTGGTGGTGACCGTGAGCTTTAGCCTCTCTCTTGCTTGATCACGACACGTCAATTAGTGAACACATCTCATGTGCCTTTTGCTATTTTTTGCAAGTTGAAATATGAAGGATCTTGAAGAGCAATGCATTTGTGTAAAGTTCTGTGTGAAACTGACTTTTACCCAGACTTTTCAGAGGCTGCAGCAAGCTTATGGAGATGATTGTTTACGTCGTAAACAATGTTTCGAATGGTACCAGGGTTTCAAATTGGGCAGAACATCCACCAAAGATGATCCAAAACTGGACGGCCTTCCACATCAATGGACGGCGATCACGTTAAGAAAATGCATGCTTTGATTCTTGAAAATCGTCACCTAACTGTCCGTGAAGTTGCTGAAGAAATAGGCATCAGTAAAAGTTTGTGTCACACAATTGTGATTGAAAAACTTCAGATGCATCGTGTTGCTGCAAAATTTGTCCCATGTCTCTGGACAGATAAGCAAAAAGCGATTTGTGTCACAGTAACTCATCGCTCCTTATCTGTGAATATTTGGTGAAGCACGAGATGTCTCTAGTCCCGCAGCCTCCCTATTCTCCAGATTTGGCCCCTGTGGACTACTTTTTGTTCCTGAAGTTGAAATCTACTCTGAAAGGTCGCCTGTTATGACATGTTTCAGAAATAGCAAAAGGCACATGAGACAAGTTCACTCTACTGCATGTAGTCCATAACTAATTTGCGTGTCATGATTAAGCAAGTGGGAGACTAAAGCTCACGGTCACCACTACACATCACCATTATCGCGAGTCTGCTGAGTTGACTCACTGGTGCCCTCTTTAGCAAGTTTGGTTTCTTTTTGGACAGATCTCGTACATACCCAAATGAAAGAATATCCCCTAAAGTACATGACACACTATGTCCAGGGATTGCTGGCCACTACTTGGATAATCCAAACTAATTCAAATTTGTTGCATCTGCAGAAAAGCGACCCTGCTGCTAGGGTGACCGTCCATTGAAGATGGCAGGAAAACATTTCTGTGGAGGAGGCAGAGCTGCTCGTGAGATGTTCTGTATCCTGCAGGCCACCGAAGAGTCAAGCCTAGGCTCTCCTACCCCTTTTGGAGGAGAATCCTGCTGCACCTGAGAAAGTGAGTACCATATCATGGGCCTGTAGATATATATATATATGTTTATTTATTTAACAGGTTTTCTATACCACCTTATCCTAAAATTAAAGTGGTTTACATAGCAACTTTGAACAATTTACATAGGAACAAAGTGAAAGGGGAGAGGTAACATGCGGAGATGCTAAACAAGATAAACTATATACAATGAGACCATGTCTATTTCAGACGTCCTGCCCCTGTACAGCCAGTCAGAATCGGGACGAACAGTGGTAGTACCCAATTCTGATCCCGGCCTGGATATGCAGGTTGGGCACCGATTCTGATTGGCCACAGATCCTGCACTTCCCCGGCTAGCTCAGCAGGCTCCTGAATGGAACCGCAGTGCCATGACGCCATCATTCAGGAGCCGTGATCACCGGCAGGCCCACGATTCCCCTTTCCCTGCTACCCAACCCCCAATCAGGCCTGTCATAGCCAGGGTCAGGCAGCAGGGATCCCACTGCACCCCTTACCACCTTTTTCTGGTCCTGGCTCCTGCATTGGCCCCAGTCCAGGGGGACTTATTCCACCTCCAAGATGGAATAAGTCCCCCGTTAACATGGCTGGCCCCGGATGTACAGGACCAATCTCGGAATTGGCCCTGTACATCCGGGGTCAGTTGCCACCTACTGCCCATCCTTGCTCCTCCCTCAGCACGTCCTCTCCTGCCCATGAACAGACTCTTTAAACACAATCAAAATGACCCCCCACCCCCCAATATGTACAATGAGGTGGTGAAGGTTCAGGGGGAGGGCATTAGAAGGAGAGGCCTAAGGAAATCTTGGAGCCAGGGGAAACACTGATTGGAAGGGTGATATATATACACACACACACACACACCCTCTAGGGGGCATATGGGACCAGCAGTATAGTTTTAGGACATAGGGGGATTTCACAGTCAGAGAACATTGATCAAGATGTTCACACATAAATAGTGGGATTGATGGGTGAGTATCTGCAATCTGAACCATGTTGGTTTAGCCTAGTGCACCCTTAAGCATCACAGGTGAACCATTTGTCCCAATCTTGGTTGCATAGATGCCAGAAATTCCTGATGCCCAACAGTAGGTCCAGGTAAATCACTACCCAGTGCAGTAGGTAATACAAGCTTTGCCTCAAAAGAAGATACATCACATAGTCTCATGCTGGCTGTGGCTTTATGCAACTATGCATATGACTTCTCTGTTCATGTGTAGGAAGAGATATGATGAAGAGCAGAACTAAGAGGAAAAGCGTATAGTGGTAATGGCCAAATGTAGGGTTATGTAGTTGAGGGGGTTTGTCCTACATAAGCTAGAGAACTACAGACATGGAGAGGGACTCTGAAGAAGACAGTATGGGGAATGACTAGAGACATTAGGCCAAATACATAGTGCTTAGTCTCACACACCATGTTCTCTCTCTGATGGAGGTGCTTAAGGAGGACCAAGTCAACCCTTCTGTTGTGCCTCAGGGAAGATCTAGCATCATCCAGAGGGAAGACCTTGTCCCAGAGCCAAGGGTCTGTGTGTACAAATGCCAAACAGACAGAGGGAGGTCAACCAATGTGGCAGCAGAGAATGCAGATAAGTATGTTATGATGTCCTGGACCAAAATATCCCATTTAGATGCATGCATATGATGACTGCTGTTCTATGGGATGAGGCAAATGTGGGAGGCCCTGCAAAAAACAGGTGCCTGCGATGTATCCCTGCATATCATTAATGAAGCTACGAGTGCAACAATGGTGTGGAAGGTGTCCCCAGCCAATATGACAGGAAGTATTAACAGTGACCTAACTAGATTGCTGGTACTCTATTACTCTGAAGTCATATTTTATTTATTTATTTATTTAACAGTATTTATATACCATCTTTTCCTTAAATCAAGGTGGTTTACATTGAACTCAACTTTTGCCTTGTGCAACAAAGTAGTTTACATTAAAACTCCATCATTGAACTTAGCTATTTACATTGTAACAGGTGTGTTAACTATTTGCATTGTAAGAGGTGTTTTAAAATTTGTAATCATCATATGACCTAAATCCAAGAAGGTGAGCTGTAATCCTCAACCTCCCAGCACTATCCCTCCAATATCACAGCTTAGATAATGAAGTGGAGGAGTAATCTAGTGATTAGAGCAACTCCCTAGTACCCAGAAGATCAAGGGTTTGATTCCCACTGGCACTCCTTGTGACCTTGGGCAAGTCACTTTACCCTCCATTGCCTCAGAAGAAAAGGCTGGCAATCTACTTCCGGTGATACATTGCCAAGAAAACCCAGAGGCAGCCGGGTCACCAGGAGTCAGCACTGACAAAAAAACAGATATTCAAGATGGTGTATCATGCGTCTAAATACTAATCACAGCTCTGTTTTGCCAGATAAAATTGTATGACCTTGTCAGGGATGTGCAGGCAAAATAATTTCCCTTTGTGTAGTTTTCCGTATTATTTGCAGCTATGTAGTGATATTTTCTTTTGTGACATTTTGTTTCTAGGCATCTTCCTTTCAGGGCAGTTTTTTTAAATTACAGAGATGGCTGCTGCCTAAATAAAATACATATCTGTAAGGTCACCAGAGGTTTCAGGTAAATGTTTTTTCACTCCACGTTTGTGCTGTTTTTTTCCCTTCAGTGTGAGATTTCCCTTAAGTTGAATGCCAGGCATCTTGCAGGAAGAGCTAGTATGTCTTCATAGAGAATGGTTCTGGCCAGCCTGCTCTTGATTGTGTCTTGTATTTCTGATGATCTTCATTCCTGTTTTCTGACAGGCCCAAAGTTTGTCTGGTCTGGAGCTCTGTGAAAAACCTTTCTGCTCTTGCGACTTACTCCAAAGACCTTTCATATGCTATACCCACATGAAGATCAGTCTATCCAGATACAACTTCACTGTAGCAAGAACATATGACTGAGGGGAATGGTGTGGACACCCTATACCATCATGACACATGTATCAGACCATACCATATAACAGCATAACACACGTTACATGGCTACAATGGCCCCATTGTTTCCCAAAGTTGTGTAGGGATGTGTACCTGTATAGCAATGCACAATATTCTTTAGGTGCATACATTGCATCCAGATATGAATAGTATGGTTCTTCTTTGGAGAAGGGCCATGTATGCACAATGGGCCAGCCATTATGTGGCAGGATTCCCGTGTCTGTAGGGCTCTACACAGCTGTCCAAATTACATCCAGATATGTGTCAGCAGCTGTCCACCATGACAGCTCTGAAAATTGATGTTATCTGAATATACCTTGGCTATGCCCACAGTCCTCCAAGAAATGTCCTTTCGGTTATCCGAATTGCTACTGGTGGTCCCCACTGATATTCATAGAGCAACTGCAGACACTTAGCAGATCAAATTGGTAACATATTCCCAAAACACTACATCTTAAGTGTAGATGCTTATATATAATAAAGTCATTGCTTTTGTTTTAATATGTAAGGTAATGCATCCCACAAAGCCTTGCTTAATGCAAGATACCACCTTAGCAACCACCACCCAGGAAAAAGATTTAGGCATCATCATGGATAACATGTTGAAACCCTCTGCCCAGTGTGCAGCGGCGACCAAGAAAGCAAATAGAATGCTAGGTATCATAAGGAAAGGAATGGAGAATAAAACAAAGGATATTATAATGCCTCTATCGTTCTATGGTGCGACCGCGCAATGAATATTGTGTGCAATTCTGGTCACCGATTCTTAAAAAGAATATAGCGGAATTAGAAAAGGTACAGAGAAGAGCCACCAAAATAGTAAAGGGGATGGAAGGATACCCCTATGAAGAGAGGCTAAAAAGATTGGGGCTCTTCAGCTTGGAAAAGAGACGGCTGAGGGGAGATATGATAGAGGTCTATAAATTAATGAATGGAGTGGAAAAGGTAAACGTAGATCGATTGTTTATGCCATGAAAAAGTAGAAAGACTAGAGGACTCACAATGAAGCTACAATGCAACCCATTTAAGAATATAATGAGAGAAAATATTTTTTTACTCAACCTGTAATCAAACTCTGGAATTCATTACTGGAGGATGCAGTAAAAGCTGTTAGTATAGTTGAGTTTAAAAAAGGTTTGGACAAGTTCCTGGAGGAAAGGTCCATAAACCATTACTAAAGAGGACCTGGGAAATCCACTGCTTGCCACAATACAAGCCTTGTGGCACCTGTGTGCCTCTTTGGGAACCTGCCAGGTACTTGTGAACTGGACTGGCCACTGTTGGAAGTAGGATACTGGGCTTGATGGATCTTGGTCTGACCCAGTCTGGCCTTTCTTATGATGATTTCCCTCCTTTTTTTCACCCTCTACTGAATGATTCAAATCAGCAAATCAGGCAGATACCAAGTCATGCTCTTCCACTTGTAGACAGGATATTAAGATCTGTGGGGGGCATATTCAAAGGGTTTACACAGTGTGCAGAGCTAAAGACTGTGTAAATCTCGTTCGCCAGAATATTCAGCACTTAGTGCCACTGAATATCCCCTCCTTACCCCGTTAAACATCTTGACGTTAACCGATTAGCGATGGGGCATTCTAGAGACGGCTGGTCAGTGGTGATAATGAGCTGCTAAGTGACTATTAGAATAGGTAAAAGGCTGCCGTAACTTTAGGTGTTTGAGCTAGCCAGTTTGTGAGTCAGTACTGCCACTGACCAGCTAGCTAAAATGCAAAGCAGATATTCAGTGTCTATCACCGGATATGGCCCAGCGCTGAATATCTGGTTATTATTAAAGCAGCGATGGCCAGCCACTTTAATTGTGCTGGCCACTGCCAATAAATATCCCCCTCCCCCCTGATATTTATTCTGCAACACACATACATTTACAATCATGAAAAATATTTTTACTGCGTACATCATAATTAACATGTCATACTGTGAGTACCTAAGAGAAGAGACTCTCTGTTCTCTGGGAGCTCAGTGATTCATTGATGAAGCAAAATATTACTGATCAGCACTGCAACACAGAAGGCATTGTTAAGATGAAAGATTGCTTTATTTTGTGAGAAAGGAAAGTGGTGTGTATGTACCTGACTCACCAGTGGGCGCAGTGTGCTCTTTTGCTCCCTTGGGCGTTATCCTCATGCTATCCCTTGTTGTGCCCCAGTGTGTGCAATGTCATTTAATAGAGATGTCGTGCTGCTAGCACTTACAAAGGTTTATAGCTCGCCACAGAGCAAATAGATCTGTGCTACACATGATTAGTTCTTCTGAACCAGTGAATACAAGTCTGTAAAATTACGTTCCATATCCTCAACATTTATCCTCCTCATGTAGTAATTCTGAGCAGTCTCATATATCACATATTCCATGATGACATCCACAGCGCTTGTCTTCCTCACTTAGAAATATGGCTCTCATTAAGAGCCAGCAGTGCCCTATCTAGGAGATGGAACAGCTCACGTTATCAACAACTTGGTAATTCAATTCAGTAAAACTTTGTACAGTAACTTCACAGATCTCCCAAGGGAAAGGGAATTGGATTTAGCTTACGCCTTTTTTTCAGACTTCAAGATGAGGCATAGTAGGTATTTTCCTGTCACGGGCAGCTTACAATCTAAGTTTATACCTGAGGCAATGGAGAGCAGCTGTGGGATTTGAACCATGACTTTAGACTACTTGTCTAACCATTAGCATATTTATTTATTTTTATTTATCTATTTCTTCTATACCGCCCCTTCCAGAGATCAAGGGCGGTTTACATGGAACAGTTAACATTTTTTGTATACTTCTGTATACTTTACATAGAACGGTATTTGTAACTATGTATAGGTATAGGTAACATTGCATGGAACAGTTTCAGAACTATTTGTTGTTGTTAAGTGCCGTCGAGTCGGAGTCGACTCATGGCGACCCTCTGGATAGTTGTCCTAAATTGTGTTCGGTCTTCAGTCAGGCGGCTCATTGTTGACAGACTGGTACCCGTAGCTGCTGTTATTGTATCGATCCATCTCATTGCTGGCCTTCCTCTTTTGCGTTTACCTTCTACCTTGCCAAGCATGATGTCTTTCTCTAATGATCTCTCTCTTCACATGATGTGTCCAAAGTATGAAAGTCGAAGTCTTGTCATCTGAGCTTCTAAAGAAAGCTTAGGTTTGATCTCCTCTAGTACCGACTGGTTTGTTCTTCGGGCAGTCCATGGTATACACAGTATTCGCCGCCAGCACCATAATTCAAAGGCATCAATTTTCTTCCTGTCTGTCTTTTTCACTGTCCAGCTTTCACATCCATATGATGTTATTGAAAATACCATGGCTTGAACAAGTCGAATCTTTGTATGGAGAGAGACATCTCTGCTCTTGAGAATCTTATCTAGGTCTTTCATAGCCATTCTGCCAAGAGCAATGTGTCGTCTGATTTCTTGACTGCTTGTTGCTTCTTTATTGATAGTTGATCCAAGTAGGTTAAAGTTGTTCACAATTTCAATTTCTTCTCCTTCAATGATGAACCTGTTGATTATGCCAGTTGTCATGATCTTTGTCTTCTTTACATTAAGGTGCAGGCCCATTTTGAGACTATGTTCTTTGATATGGAACTATTTACATAGTTTGGTGGTGGGGGGGGGGAGCTTGACTCAAATACTGCAGGCAATAATGCTGAACTGGTCCACATGACCTCCCTGCCAGTATGACTTCCTTACTCTTTGCCTCCCCCCCCCCCCTCTCAAAGTAAAAAGGCAAATTACACCAATGACCATTAGGCTACTACTTCTGCCCACCTAAATGTATGCAAGCAGGTCGTCCTCTGCACATCTTTACTTCACATATAGATTTTGATGGACCAGACTGAAGTCAAATTCAAAACATGATATCATCTTGGATAATTCTTAAGAGAGATGGACTGACTGAATGATTAAATTAAGTATTTTTTTAAAGATGTGCACACTGCTATTGTTTTTAATTCTGGGGACACTTTTTCACTAGTTTAAGTTGTTATTTTTTAATTTTGTACAGTCAGATCACCAGAGATTATATTGGAGGAGATGGATCCTTTGGACTGTGTGATAACCCACAAGATAATGGTCCGCACTAGTTATTATAACAATGGATTGAATTGAATAATCATGCTTAGTAGACTGACTTTATATTTTACGTCATTTTTAACACAGAAAGGGGTATGTTTACTAAACCGTCTTAACGTAGCAGCGCCAACGTTATCACGTGATAATGTAACATTATCGCGCGATAATGTCGGCAGCAGCATTAAGTCACACTAACGCTGTGAAAGCCGGGTCTGAAGAGCGGAGTAAGGCTCCCCAGAGGGCAGAGATAGGGGTCAATGGGCGGAGAGTGGGTGGGGAGAGGCTCCATGCACACTAACACCGTGAAATAAAGGTCTGAAAATTAGCGCCAGTGAAAATCTTGCGCTAGAGGCACATTTGCAGGAGAGAGAAACCATTTCAGTCAGCAATGTACAGCAAAGGCAGGGAAACCTATAAAAGTGATAGTAGTGATACATGTGCAGGAACCAAAAAGGCAAATAAACATATAAAATAACCAGAACCACATCTGAAATCCCAATAACCAAGCTGGCCAATAGTGATATTAATGATAAACATAAAGCAACACTACTGACAAAGTGTAAAAAGGAAGATATCATGTTTGGAAGGGCCTATGCTCTGTCCCCCTACAAAGTGAATGATCCCACATTGAAATAGCGGTGATCAGGGTTTCTGTAGTTTAGATTGGGCAGGTTTGTTATGGCGTGCACATGTGCAGCAACAGCAGAGTGGGCACGTAGGAAAGGGCAACTGTACTTATGCTGTAAATGGGATACAGGGGGCTGCAGGTGGCACATGCTGTGGTCCAGCTGGGGCACAGTGCGGACTAGGAAGATGCCTAGGTGGCAAATAGGAATGCCGAAACTGTAAAGCAGCAAGACAGCAACTGACGAGGGTCCAACATGGGCACAAGTGTGTCCCACAGTGTCACAGGGGATATTACCAAGCAGGTACCCCCAAGGGCACATAACAATGGCAGGCGGTGCCGGGGGGAAGCGCGCATGTCCATGTAGGCAACCCTACCCGAGAACCCACACCATAGGCAACTGCCTACCGGCACACTGGATGGCCTGGGACTGCACACCACTAGCACCACTGGCATAAGGGCATGGCAGCATGGTGGCAGAGGGGTGCTGGTGGTGGAGGGTGCAGTGGCATCTGCCCACAGCAGACCACGGCCAAGCCCCATTTAGTTGGGTGCCATGCACTGTAACAGACAAGGTCTGTCTGACGAACAGTCATGGTATCCCCAGGGAATGATCTGCCCCTGTGGCAACAGTTTGGTGCAGTACACACAGCCAGTGTCTTCAAGAGCAGAAGGTCACAAGTTCAAGTCCCAGCTGTGGCTCCTGCCAACCCTGTCCCCATATTTTACCCAGTACTAAACCATGGTAATAAAGATGGAACCTTTATTGCAGATTAAATAAACAAGCCATAAATGCCTATATTTTACCCTACAGAGCACAGACACCATAAACCATGTGTAATCCCTAGTGCAGAGTTTCCCAACTGCAGTCCTGGAGGGCCAAACACCATTCAGGTTTCATGCTGTCCCTAATAAATATGTCTGTGCTGCATTTGTATGCGCCGCCCCCATTGTATGCAAATGTATCTCATGCATATTCATTAGGGACAGCATGAAAACCTGAACAGTGTTTTGCCCACCAGGACCGGAGTTGGGAAACTCAGCCCTAGAGCAGAGGCCAACAGGGGTACAAACACCCACACCCACAGGCTCCACTATCCAACGCCTCATGGAGAGTCAGGCTGCTGGGCCCTGCGCGGAGCAGCATTTCCCAATACTGGCACCTGCATACCTTAGCAATGCTGTCCTAAACTTTGGAACACGTTCCACATATATCAAAAGGTTACTATGATTAATGTCAGATAACAAATCCTAAGTTAAACACGATTTGTTGATAGAGATTCATCATAGCAACCTTTCTGATATCTGTGGAGTGTGTTTCAGTTATTGATTCTGACAGTGTTTACCATCCCGGGGAGTGACCCCAACAGTTTTGCGTACCATAGCAATGCCTGCACTGTGCCCAGGACTGGTGTGGCGGCCAGGGCTGCCACAAACCTCTATATTTGCACAATTCTGGCATAGGTGTGGGAGTGTGTGTCTGTCCATCCAGTGTGCTGTGGCTGCCTACACCTTACGAGCCCACACTGCTTGCTCTGTTTCCAGTGTTAGCCTGCCAATGTGCATAAGGAGGAGCAAGGTACTGTGGGTATGGCCCAGACAGGATGGCATAGGCAGGATGCATCTGCACAGGATATAGGGTAATGGCTGGGACATTGTAGTGCCCGACCACCACCTGCATGGACAGGGTGGCCACAGCATGTCATACTGGGAGGTCACTCTCACCCTGACTGAGCAGTGACCATGGCATGGCTAGGTTCCCCATAGTGCTATGCAGCATTTCTCTCAAGTGATATTTATGGGTTCTCTATTCTGGGGCCCAATCACTGACATACCTGCTTGGTGTGTGTGCTCACATCCCATTTTTGGGTGCATACAGTTCCTCCAGGCACATGCACTATGTACTATCTAGCTGTCTGCAGTTAGCATGTGTATGGCTGGAACACCTTGCAGGGTGCAGCGGGTGGAGACTGACTGTGCCCTCTGCTGGTGAATGTCAGATAGTGGTGGGGGGCAGCTGAGCTGCTCCAGCATTCTGCCTGTCTGCTATTGCCTTATCTGATGCGTACAGATCTGCATCGACTGCCCTGTAGGGTGCCTGTTCCCCAGCAGGACTGGGGTTGATGGTCCCCTCTACTGCCACCATTGCAGAGATGTACAATGTGGATCTGTTGGTGGGGGATCCTGTCCCCCCACCCTGAGCCACAGAGGGCGGGTTGGGTGGTGCTACATAATCTGCTTTTGGGTCCAAACAACCCCCCCCTTCGCCTATAACATGTGACCATGGCACCCACACAGGATATGCACTATTCTGGGTGCATCATAGTCCACAAGGGCTAGATGTGACTGGGAAATACAGATGGACACAGGTGTATCCTAGGTGTGTCTGCAAGGACTACCTATCACACACTGGCACTGATGGGGACCTGCAGCATAGCCTATCTCAGCCAAGCCAAGTGCTGCCGACCTAGTGCTGGGTGCCCCACCTCACCCTCAGGGTGAGCACAGGACCCACACAATGTGACGGTCTGTAGCTACTCTGTGCCATTAACACACACGGTCAGTTCCCCCTACCAGGCCTAGGTGCTGTGTGGGGTGCATACCCCATTATGTGATCAGCTGTAGACGGGTGATCTGCATATGCAGTGCATCATGGGTACGGGTGGGTTTACCCTATCCTGGTAACCACAGCAGACAGTTTGTGTGGTGACCTGCTGTCTTTCTGTAGCCAGCCAGCAGGGTGGCAGCAGCTATAGAGATGTAGCCTATTGGTTACTTCAGTGACTGCGGAGGCAGAGGTCATGGGTTTGATCCCACAGTGGTGTTATTTAGGAATGCTGTCTGACGCTTTTCCTTTTCATTTCAATCAGTGCTGCCAGCAGAAACACCCTCACGGTGCTGTAGCCTAAGGTGCCTCATAGGCGCCCTATAAGGCACCCTGTAAGGCGCCCTGTAAAGCACCCTATAGGGCACATTATAGGGTGCCTTGGCAGACAGGGCACTTTATAATGTGACCTATGGGGCACCTTATGAGGCACCTTAGGTTGCGGCACTGTGAGGGTGTTTTTGCTGGTAGCACTGATTTAAATTAAAACTAAATGCCTCAGACAGCCTTTTTAGATTACACCACTGCAGGATCAAACCCATGACCTCTGCCTCCACAGTCATTGCAGTAACCAGTGGGCTACATCATTATAGCTTCTAACACTGCGCTGGCATGTACTTAGGGTTAACGCGCGTTAACGTGCCATGGCGCCCACTATCGCGCGATACAGATTCTTGCTACCTTAGGACTGGAACGCCCACTCCTTATATGGCATTCTTCACATTATCGCTGCAACTAGCACCGGTAACATTAGGACGGTTTAGTAAACATACCCCAAAGTATGTGACGGGTTAAAAAGTCCTCTTTTTTACCCTTAATGCCTCTGATAATATTAGTAAGAATGACAGTAATCACATATATTCAGTTCACTCCTTTTCTCCTAAAAACATCTGTTCGAGGCCCTGCGTGTTGCAGCAGAGCCCTACCGCTGCATCCAAATCATTCATGCGTTCCTGACAACTCATTTGAGCTTGGTTCTTTCAGCACCTTGACCACTTGACATCCATTTTTCATGGACCTCATTTTTCTCTCCTCTTGTAGACAGCAGAACATTCAAAATCATAAGCTCCCTTCAGCAAGGAAGACACAAGTAATCCTGACAGCATTCGTAGCCTCCACCTTATGCAGCAAAACATTTTGAGAAAGTAGCTGCACTTGCAAATTATTATTATTTATTACACTTCAGTACTGCACATCTGAGAACACTCATTGCGATTTACATAATAAACGTACAATACAGCAGCATAACAGCAAAGTAGAATTACTTCCTCACAATTCCCCCCAAAAAGCTTGCCTAAACAAGTTTTCAATTGAACCCTAAAGGTCAACCTCCATCCACAACTGAAGCAGGAAGGAATTCCAGAGCACAGGTTTCTAAACCTAAACTACTCGGAGCCAGCACCTTGTTCCCTGGATATCTCTCAAACCTGGGACAATCAATAACCCTGAGTCCACAGATCACAAGGCCAGATTGGGGATAGATCATTGCAAAAGCCATTGCATAAAAGCCGGTTCCAGGTCATGCAGTGATTTAAATACCAAGATCAGGAACTTAAACTGAACCCGGAATGACACAGGCAACCCATGTAGCTCCCTCAAAATAGGAGTAACATGATCAAACTTACAAAGTCCCTTCACAATTTTGGCCCTCTGCAACCTTAACTACTTTATAGTGTGACTAAAAATATTTGTGTTGTGGAAGCCAGCTTGAGAAGAGCAATTTATAGAGAGGTCAATTTGCCAGCATCAGTTGGTTTGAAAATTGCCCTCTTCACCTTCTTCTGCTGACTTTCTCTCTTACTTCTTCAGCAAGTCCAAAATCAGGCCATAAGAAACCATCCCTCTGTATTTCAGAACAAACTTAGCAATGCTTTCTGGATAAAGGTACGTTGAAGTTATTAGCAGATGTGCTCCAACTTGCAGGCGTTTACATAGCTACTTTCATGCATGTTCTATATGAGCCGTTTTTCACAAAATGTTTGAGTTTGATCTTAAGCTTTAGGGGTAATATAATAAAAGGGTGTCTGGGCAATCAAGGCAGTGTGCTTATTATATAGAGAATAAATACAATCCCTTCACTTGACTTTCATTATTGCTCCATTTTTTGTACCCCAATGCAAAACCCAAAGCTTTTGCAAAAATGAAAATATATAGTTGAGACATCACATCTTCTTCAAAACAAAACCCTTTTGCATCCAGTGGGTGCTTATCTTTAACAGGGCCAGCCCCGGAGTAAGTTCAATGTGTTAGTGCCCTAGGCAGACTTAAGCCTTACACTCTCCTTGGCTGTCAAAATCACTTGTTTAGCTCTGAATGCCCTGCCCTTTGCTTCCCTCACAGAAATTGTCACCCTAGGCAGCTGCCTGCTTTGCCTAATGGTTGTGCCAGCCCTGATCTTTAATGGTTCTGTTACCAAGACTGTTGTTCGGTGCTCTACAAAATCCATTCTATTTATACTTCGTGTTTCGTCCTTCATACATCAACCTGGCTGGTGGTTTTGCCCGTTTCAAGCTTCATCAGGATATATCTGCAAGAAACAGATCGGAGTGGAGGAGTGGCCTAGTGGTTGGGGCAAGGTACTTCAGGCCAGAAGGTCGGAGGTTCAAATCCCACTAGAGGACAACAACCTTGGGCCGGAAGGACTGGGGTTTCTAGTCCCACAGGTGCTCCTTGTGGTCTTGGGCAAGTCACTTAACCCTCCATAGCCCATGTTCCTTGTAAAATAGTTATCTCCAAGTTATAATGCCCTGTTCAATGTAACTTCAGTTTGTTCAATGTAAACCACACTGATGCAGAATAGCACAGTATATAAGAGAATGTAAATAAAAATAAATAATCATATCTTATGCTTTAGAGCAGCGATGGCGAACCTATGGCACGCGTGCCAGCTGTGGCACGCGAAGGCCTTGCAGCTGGCACGCGGGAAGGTCCGCAAAAAAAGAAAAAGCTGGCTCTGACTGCTGCCGCGGACGCGGCAAGGGCAGAATGCAGCGTCCCGCGGGGCCCCCTCCGCCCGCTAAGCCCCTCTGCAAGGGCTTTCAGATTCGCGAGGGAGAGCGTCTCCCTCGCGTCTCTGTTAAGCCCGCAGGGGCTAATGGGAAATTTCCCATCAGCCCCTTTAGACGCGAGGGACTGATGGGAAATTTCCCATTAGCCCCTGCGGGCTTAACAGAGACGCGAGGGAGATGCTCTCCCTCGCGAATCTGAAAGCCCTTGCAGAGGGGCTTAGCGGGCGGAGGGGGCCCCGCGGGACATTGCAATCTGCCGCGGTAGCAGCCAGAGCCTGCTTTTTTTTTTTTAAATTTGCCAGGGGGGGTTAGGACTGCTAATGGGCAGGGAGGAGGAGGAGGAGGGGGGGGGGTTAGGACTGCTAATGGGCAGGGAGGAGGAGGGGGGGGTTAGGACAGCTAATGGGCAGGGAGGGGGGGTTAGGACTGCTAATGGGCAGGGAGGGGGAGGGGGGGTTAGGACTGCTAATGGGCAGGGAGGGAGGGGGGTTAGGACTGCTAATGGGCAGGGCAGGGAGGGAGGGAGGGGAGGTTAGGACTGCTAATAGGGAGGGAGGGGGGGGTTAGGACTGCTAATGGGCAGGGAGGGAGGGAGGGGAGGGAGGGAGGGAGGGGGGGTTAGGACTGCTAATGGGCAGGGAGGGAGGGAGGGAGGGGGGGGTTAGGACTGCTAATGGGCAGGGAGGGAGGGAGGGAGGGGGGGGGGTTAGGACTGCTAATGGGCAGGGAGGGAGGGAGGGAGGGAGGGGGGGTTAGGACTGCTAATGGGCAGGGAGGGAGGGAGGGAGGGAGGGGGGGGGGGTAGGACTGCTAATGGGCAGGGAGGGAGGGAGGGAGGGGGGGTTAGGACTGCTAATGGGCAGGGAGGGAGGGAGGGAGGGAGGTTAGGACTGCTAATGGGCAGGGAGGGAGGGGGGGGGTTAGGACTGCTAATGGGCAGGGAGGGAGGGGGGGGTTAGGACTGCTAATGGGCGGCAGGGAGGGAGGGAGGGGGGGGGGTTAGGACTGCTAATAGGGAGGGAGGGGGGGTTAGGACTGCTAATGGGCAGGGAGGGAGGGGAGGGAGGGAGGGAGGGAGGGGGGGGGGTTAGGACTGCTAATGGGCAGGGAGGGAGGGAGGGAGGGGGGGTTAGGACTGCTAATGGGCAGGGAGGGAGGGAGGGGGAGGGTTAGGACTGCTAATGGGCAGGGAGGGAGGGAGGGAGGGAGGGGGGTTAGGACTGCTAATGGGCAGGGAGGGAGGGAGGGAGGGAGGGGGGGTTAGGACTGCTAATGGGCAGGGAGGGAGGGAGGGAGGGGGGGTTAGGACTGCTAATGGGCAGGGAGGGAGGGGGGTTAGGACTGCTAATGGGCAGGGAGGGAGGGAGGGAGGGGGGGTTAGGACTGCTAATGGGCGGGCAGGGAGGGAGGGAGGGGGGGTTAGGACTGCTAATGGGCAGGGAGGGAGGGGGGGTTAGGACTGCTAATGGGCGGGCGGGCGGGGGGGGTAGGACTGCTAATGGGCTGGGGGGGTAGGACTGCTAATGGGCTGTGGGCTGATGGGGGCTGTCTGGAAATGGGGTGATGGGGGTTAGGACTGGTAATGGGTTATAGGGGGGGCTTAAACTGAAAATGGGGTGATGGGGGTTTAGGACTGGAAGTGGGTTGATGGGGGGGGCTAGGACTGGTATTGGGTTGGGGGGTTGCTAGGACTGGAAATGGGCTGATGGGGGGCTAGGACTGGAAATGGGCTGATGCAGGGACTAGAAGGGAATGGATGCTGGGTGAGGCTGGAACTAGAAGGGAGCTGATGTTGGGGGAGGATTAGAATGGGATGGGGCTGGGAGAGTAAAATGGAGAGGGGAAAAATATTTTGTGTGGGAGGGATAAAAATTCTACAATTGGCCGGGTATTGGGAGAGTAAGTGGGGATTGAGGATGGAGGGGTATAATTTGAGTGGATGAAATAGGAATGAGGAAAGAGCAAAAGGAGAAAGATTAGTATGTTAAAGTGGATGTAGAGAGAGAGAATGGAAAAAAAAACTAGAAGAGAGAAGAAAGGACAAATGGACAGCAGATGATGGAGAGTTAGCAGAAAACATGAAGAAACCAGAAGAAAGTGGCTGGAGCAATTGCAACTGTGTAACTGAGCTGAGGTATTCTGTTTATGTAATTCCTTTTTGACATTGCCACTTGTTCTCTTTCCCCAGTAGGTCATGTATTGTTATTCTCTGAATTGTATTGGTTTAATATTTGCAGTGTTTCCTTTTGATAGGTATGGTGTGGTGCTTTGTGAGTCCTGGTAGTGCTGTCAGGATACAGCGGGTTTGCTATTGGTTCTAAATGGGCAGTGTTTGTAGTAGTTCCTAATGTGCCTGGCGGTTGGCACTGGATTATAGTAATGTAGAAATCTTTTAGTCTGTCTTTATCCATACACTCATTAAGAGACATGTTTACTAAAAGTTAGTGTATGTTAGCATTATGCAAATATTTATGCAAATTGACGTGCTGGCACTTTGAGGAAATTCTTTGGTTTTGTGCGGCAGTTTGGGCACTCGGGCTCAAAAAGGTTAGCCATCACTGCTCTAGAGGATGGTTCACATAGAAAATAACATGTTCTTACAACATGCAATCGCACCACAAGGTTTCTTATAAGTACTTTCTAGACCTGTTTGCTTTCTGAAAGCAGATGTCATCTATCAGATTGATTTGGTCCACTGCTTAAGTGGCAACTACATTCACAAGTGTAGATGTGTTTGTCAAAACTCGGCTGAGTCGGGCCTCATAATAAATTTCAGTTGAACAGCATCTGTGTGCCTGAGGCTGTGGTCGATCTCTGCTTTTCCTTGTGTTTCTCATAAAACAACGTTTTATTCATGAGTCCCGCTCGCTTCTTCTCAGATACTCAATGATATGAGATCAGTCAAGCACTGAAGCAGAGTTGTGAATGACTCATAGGCTTATTCGTACTATATGAAATACATGGGACCCCCCTTAGTGTTACGCCCCACTTTCAGCTAATCTCACTGCAACCACATTCCACTGTTTGTACACAAACTGTATCTTTTTTTATTTCTCTCCCTTCTATATTGGCAAGCAGAAATTTATAAAGTGGAATTGTGCAAATATTTTCATGCAGTCTACAACAGACATTCTCAGCAAATGATATAAGCACACCGTTTCTTTACCTTTGACTTCATCACCTCATATATATAAGTTATCCAGGGATTTATGTACTAGAAAGGCAAACAGATGTCTTTCTCAGGATCTTCCATCAGATAATTACTGTCATGTTTCTGGCATTTCCCAGTTAATACTCAAATTTAACTGGTAGAAGTTTACAAAAAACTTACGTTTTTTGAAATGTTTATCTTCTAAATCAAAAGACTACTAAGAGAGGTCTACAGTTTTAAATGTTTACTAAAAGGTCATCTCAAGTTGTGAATAAAAGGTGCAGAAGCTGGGAGAAAGGTATGTCCTAGAGAGCAAATGCAACAAGCTCTAGAAATATATTTTTTACTATATGACTCTCAAATAAACGCGCAATATTGTTTCTAGTACACATGATGACGTAAGAATTAAAGAAATAAAAATAGTTAAGCTTGAATGCAACAGTCCTCTCATAAATGCTTTCAGCCAAACCAAAGACTTCCAAAATACTCACTTTTTATACATCTATTCTTTTGAGGTGTAACAAACCTCATGTCTCCCACTGGAGGACATACTGCAATTGGAAAGTGTACTGAGTGGTCGAGTCACTTGCTATGGTCTCCCTCACAGAAGTGGCCTCAATGGTGCTATCTTGAGAGGGTTCTCGGAGAGTTAAAGTTAGTGATGGAGAAAGTCAGTCTCATGCTTCTGTGGTGTTATTTCATCCTACCCTCTGATCCTGTGTTATCATTTAGAGTTTTCGGCAAACCTCTCACACCTGGGTTTGTCTTCAGGAGAGAAAAATCCTGGTGATGTTCCAGGTGGGAAGCCGTGAACACGGAGTCAAGAGAGTTCTTTACAATTTAGAGTGGAGAAGAAGATCAACACACTCAGCTCACACATCAAGGTCCAATCCAGGTACCAAACTGCTGGAAAGGAGAGATAGACATCCATCTGATACAGTGTGTCTGAGAAGTCCAAGGAGGAGGGGGGGGGGAGGCAGAAATACAACAAGCAGGTCTTCAGGAAGATGAGACTCCGGCATCAGTTCAAAGGTTCCCTTAACTCTAGAAGGGAAGGGAAGAGGTCTTAGAAGACTCAGAATTTGACTACTGCAGCCACAAGGTAAAAACATTCATTGTGCCAAATTATTTGAGCTGAAAAGTAAAGACTTGTTTTGGAAGGCTCATTCTGCATGGAGTCTTTGTGAAAAGATTATGAACCTAATGCCTTGGGCCTTAAAGAGAATTCCTTCCCCACACTTAGGAGGACTCCCACCTTGACTGATACTGTGAATCATGGCTCAGTCCCGTACTGAGTTATTCCCCCATCCCCTCCCCGTATAGAGTAGTGCTTAGACAGGGATTACATTTGCATATGTTTATTTCAAAAAATACCAAGAGCTGCCATAAAATAATCCCAGTTTATGTTGTTTCAGTTGGTCAAAGGTTTGCCACCCAAGAAGCTAGCTTAAGATCCAGGAGATAGAGAAAACCAGAAAATGGATATATTTGTAAGTTTTTATCAATTGCTTCAAAATTTATTTTAAAAAAAATCAGTGCTTCATTTTCATCCAAATTTAGGATCCTAAGTTTTTTATCTGAAAAACTGTGAGGCACTTTTCCGAATGCAGCTGTAGCATTTTATATTTGATATTCAGCAGAGATGTTGGATAGCGGCTGCTGCTGAATGAGCAGACTGTGCTTTTTTGCTGTCCTAAGTTGTCTGAATAGTTATTTAGACAAAGATGCTGAAAATTGCCACTATCGAGATCAGTGGTTCTCAATCCAGTCCTTGGGGCACACCTAGGCCAGTCGGGTTTTCAGGATTTCCACAGTGATTATGCATGACAGATTGGCATGCGCTGCCTTCATTGTATGCAAATCTATCTCATGCATATTCATTGAGGGAATCCAGAAAACTGGCCTAGGAGTGCCTCGTGGACTGGGTTGAGAACCACTGATCTAGATCACCTCTGTCTCCGCTCCCAGACCATCCTTGCACTGTCTGGATAATACCGAGAGATCAGCACTATCATGACCCAAACAGCACAGCTAAATATCTGTCTCTGTGGCATCAGGAGCTGCTACCCAGATAAATGCTTTTAAACATCAGGCCATGTGCATCTCAAAGAAGTCTAGATTTACACTCCCTAGTCATTCTTCTACATTTGGGTGCTTAAGTGCCTAGCATTGAAAATCAGGGCTAAGCAGCTAACTTGCTTCCCTTGATACAGTCCCACCCCTGGACCGGGCCCTGACCCATCTTTTTGTCTGTCTAACTTTAGGAACTCAGCCTAGCTGAATTTTCAAAGGGTCAACTTAGCCACCTAGGTTAGGTGGTTAAAGCCTTTGAAAACTGACCTCCTAATGTACTATTTTTTTCATCAGAGTTGTTTTTAAATGCTTAAGATAGACGCTGCCTCACATTGTTTTTAAAATCCTTTTAGCACTGGGGTAAATAATATGGACTGCTGCTTTATGTTCTATAATTATTCATAAACCTTAATAATGTCTGATATAATTCTTATTCCTATCTGGCCTTTCTTCATACCCTGCACTCGCCACGGATCCATCAAGCCCAGTATCCTGTTTCCAACAGCAGCCAATCCAGGTCACAAGTACCTGTCAGGTTCCCAAAACGGTGCACAGATTCCATGTTGTTTATCCTGGGGAAAGCAGTGGATTTCCCTGGTCCTTTTTAATAATGGTTTATGGACTTTTTTCTCCGGGAACTTGTCCCAGCTACACTAACAGCTTTTACTGCATTCTCTGGTAACGAAATCCAGAGTTTGATTACACATTGCATGAAAAAAATATATTTTCTTCAATTAGTCTTAAAAAGAGAGATCTAATAATCTGTGGATTTAAGAAATAACTACCAATACTCTCTGTTTAGGTTCTGCTAAAAAACTGTTGAAAATTCACGAAGTCTTGTTTGCCTTTTATTTATATGGAACAAATAATGACAGGGGATCCCAGAGTAACTTAGCTTGCTTTATACGGCCTCAGCTTTCCACAGTGTACTGCAGGTTTCACGAAGTTCCTCAGGCAAAATGATGTTGTTAGTCAAGTACCAATAAAACAAAAGGGGAGATGTGCCTGAAATCTAGCAATATTCTTAAAACCAAGAGCGAACACTATCCAACTGTCTGCATCTGCTAAGGGTTCACTGACTTTCCTCACTCACGTGGGGTGAAGATATGAGGTTATGAACACAAGGGAGCTAAACCAGGAAAACCTCTGGAAATCTCTTTTAGATACCTTCCCTTTATATGTTCACGAATGCCCGTCCTTTTCTAAGAAATCTACCACTTCTGGACTGAATGAAGAACTCTGCTTGTAAAAGAATCAAAAGCAGACAGCCTGAGAGATTTCTTTTTCTACCCGGTCTGCCTCCAACACTTCTTAGCCGCAGCTCTACAAAGAAACACTTGTAAATGTAGCAGAGGAACTCGCTACCAGAATGTTCCTCTCTCCTTTCTTCCTCATTCCTTGTTTTAGCTGAATGACAAAATCAATTCATTCTAATCTTTCAGTTCTTGAACTTTCAGATGATACTACCAATGAGAGGAAACATTTTCTTAAAGTTTGCACAATATCTATAAACTGGAACCTTCTCAACAACTCTGAGACTAGACACCTGGTTCTGAATTTGTTCTTCCTTATTACTCCTCAGCCTTGTAAAGGGCAGCTGGTGTCTGTCAGTGAAAGGATTGTCACATGTACCCTGCTTGTCGGTCCGTTCAGGCAGAGATGGGACTTAGCTGAAAATAGGAGAGGAAAAGACAAGCAGAGCAGAATGGAGAGAGGAGACCGAGTGTCTTAGATCATGCCTGAAGTATAGAAAAAAATGCACAGTGATAAGCAGTGTGTCCCTACAACCTCAAGGCAAGATGTACTAAGCTTTTTTTTCTTATATATTTTAAAGAAAATGGAAATAAAACCCCTTGGTGCTGAGTCCTCCATGAGGGAGGCAGCTGAGACTGTTTAAGGAAATTTTAAAAATGGTTTGGAGCAGCAAGAATGAGATATAGATCTTGCTTTCTTTAATCTATGTAACAGAGCATTAAAGAAGAAAACTCTCAAACCTGCTTACAAATTATGCACAAGATAAGATTCCCAGAGAAGGTGCTGAAGGAAAAATGGTACGAATTCAAAAGGGCCTGGGATAGACACAAAGAATTCCTCAGTGACACATACCCCGTCTCTCATGCTATGCGCAAAACTGGAAATTGTAGCACAATGTGATAACCTATGCAGAACTTCTATTTGTCGCAGAACAGCAGGACAATGCTTTGAAAAAGGCGTGGTGGAGAAGTAACTTGCATGCAGTAGTGGGGCACACTGAAAGAACCACTTGCATTTTTTATCTGCCATCATTTACTATGCTAGACTAGTAAACCCATGTAAATGCTGTTGGTACTAATACATAACACTCTTAAGGTCCAACTTGGAGGAAGAGTTGGAAAATCTTAGAAACATCCTTACAAAATGAAGATCTGAAGAATTCAAATGCTTTAAGAACATAAGATATGCCATACTGGGTCAGACCAAGGTCCATCAAGCCCAGTATGCTGTTTCCAGCAGTGGCCAATCTAGGTCGTACGTACCTAGCAGTTTCCCCAAAAGACACAGGTTCCACAGTGCTTGTACTGGGTCAAGCATTGATATCCTGGGTCCCTTCTTAGTAATGGTTTATGGACCTTTCCTCCAGGAACTTGTCCAAACCTTTTTTAAACACAGCTACACTAACAGCCTTTACTACATCCTCAGGTAACAAATTCCAAAGTTTGATTACACGTTGAGTGAAAAAATATTTTATTAGTCTTAAATAGTTTACCTGTAGCTTCATTGCATGTCCCCTAGTCTTTCTATATTCTGATAACGTAAACAATCGATCTACGTTTACCCGTTCCACTCCGTTTATTAATTTATAGACTTCTATCATATCTCCCCTCAGCCGTCTCTTTTCCAGGTTAAAGAGCCCTAACCTTTTTAGCCTTTCTTCATAGGGGTATCCTTCCATCCTCTTTACCATTTTGGTGGCTCTTCTCTGAACCTTTTCTAATAACGCTATATCCTTTTTAAGATACGGCGACCAGAATTGCACACAATATTCAAGGTGCGGTCTCACCATGGAACGGTATAGAGGCATTATAATATCTTTTGTTTTATTTTCCATTCCTTTCCTTATGATACCTAGCATTCTATTTGCTCTCTTGGCTGCCACTGCACACTGGGCCGAGGGTTTTAACATGTTATCCACAATGACGCCTAAATCTTTTTCCTGGATGGTGGTTCCTAATGTGGAACCTTGCATTGTTTAACCATAGTTTGGGTTGTTCTTCCCTAGGTGCATAACCTTGCACTTGTCCACATTAAATTTCATCTGACATTTTGATGCCCAGTCTTCCAATTTATCAAGATCCTCTTGCAATTTTCCACAATGCTCTTGGGTTTTAACAACTTTAAATAGTTTTGTGTCATCTGCAAATTTGATAACCTCACTCGTTATTCCACTTTCCAGGTCATTTATGAATATGTCAAAAAGCAGCGGACCCAGCACAGATCCCTGGGGTACACCACTATTCACCTTTTTCCATTGGGAAAATTGGCCATTTAGCCCAACCCTCTGCTTTCTATCTTTTAACCAGTTCTTGATCCACAGTAGTACACTGCCTCCTATCCCATGACTCTTTAGTTTTGCCAAAGGTCTCAGATGAAGGACCTTGTCAAAGGCTTTCTGAAAGTCCAGATACACTAAATCAACCGACTCACCTTTGTCCACCTGTTTATTCACACTTTCAAAAAAACATAACAGATTAGTAAGACAAGATCTTCCTTGTCTAAAGACATGTTGGCTGTCTCCCATTAGGCCATGACTATCTACATGCTGAGTAATTTTATTCTTTATGATGATTTCTACCATTTTTCTCGGTACTGACGTCAGGCTCACTGGTCTGTAGTTTCCCGGATCACCCCTGGAACCCTTTTTAAAAATTGGTGTTACATTGGCGATCCTCCAATCATCAGGTATTAGAGATGATTTTAATGATAGTTCACAGATTACTAATAGCAGGTCTGCAATCTCATATTTCAGTTCTTTCAACACCCTCGGATGTATACCATCCAGCCCAGGTGATTTGCTACTCGTCAGTTTATCTAATAGTTGTAATACATCTTCCCGATGTATCGATATTTCCTTCAATTCTTCCGCACCTTTAAATACCACTTTAGTCATGGGTAACATCCCTACATCTTCCTCAGTAAAGACCGAAGCAAAGAATTCATTCAGTCTCTCCGCTATCTCCTTTTCGCTTCTTAGTGCCCCTTTAACTCCTCTATCATCTAATGGTCCAACCGACTCTCTCACAGGTTTTTTGCTACGAATGTACTTGAAAAAATCTTTATTTCGCGTTTTTGCTTCTGCAGCAAGCTTTTTCTCAAATTCTCCCTTTGCCTTCTTTATCAATGCCTTGCATTTGATTTGCCAATGCTTGTGCTGTTTCCAGGTTTCGTCGTTTGGCTCTTTTTTCCATTTCCTGAAAGATGCTTTTTTGGCAACAACAGCCTCTCTGACCTCACCTTTAAACCATGCTGGCAGTTTTTTGGACTTCCTTCCACTTTTCTTAAAGCGTGGAATACAGCTGGTCTGGGCTTCCAAGATAGTAGTTTTCAACAACACCCAAGCTTGATGTAAGTCTTTAACTTTTGCAACTGCTCCTTTTAGTTTTTTCTTAACTATTTTCCTCATTTTATCATAGTCTCCCTTTCGAAAGTTAAAAGGTAGTACTGTGGATTTCCTTACTGTCCCTCCTCCACTAATTAAATCAAAGGCAATCATGCTGTGATCACTATTGCCAAGTGGCCCCAGCACCCTTATCTCTTGCACTAGATCTGGTGTTCCACTAAGGACTAGGTCTAATATGGCTTCCCCTCTGGTCGGTTCATGAACCAGCTGCTCCAAGAAGCAGTCATTTATGTCATCTAGGAACTTTATCTCCCTAGCATGTCCTGCCGTGACACTGACCCAGTCGATACCGGGGTAATTGAAATCACCCATTATTATTACCGAGCTGTAACTTTTGTTAGCTTCCTTGATTTCTTTGAGCATTTCATCATGCATTTGTTCATTCTGGCCAGGCGGTCGATAGTACACCCCCACTGCCATCACCTTCCCCTTTTTACATGGAATTTCAATCCATAGAGATTCTACATCAAATTTTGTTTCCTGCAAAACTTTAATCCTTTCTGACTCAATGCCCTTTCTAACATAGAGCGCAACCCCTCCACCAATTTGATCAGCTCTATCATTACGATATAGTTTGTATCCAGGTATCACAGTGTCCCACTGGTTGTCCTCCTTCCACCATGTCTCTGATATTCCAATTATATCTAACCTCTCATTTAGTGCTATATATTCTAACTCTCCCATCTTATTTTTTAGACTTCTAGCATTTGCATACAAGCATTTTAGAGACTGTTTTTTATTCATATTAATTTGGCTATTGATAGACATGGGTAATTTGGGATCTTTAAGCTCTGTCTGCTCCATACTCGAAGGCATTTGGGCTACTTTACTCTTTTTTGGAACCTCTCTGCTTTTGGTAGTATCCTTGAAGGATACATTCTTCCGAACCATCCGCTCTTGGGCGACTGTCGGCTATCCCCTATTATGTAGTTTAAAAGCTGCTCTATCTTCTTTTCAAAGGTTAATGCCAGCAGCCTGGTTCCATCCCGGTTAAGGTGAAGCCCATCCCTTCGGAAGAACCCCTCCTTTCCCCAGAATGTACCCCAGTTCCTAATAAATCCAAACCCCTCATCTCTGCACCATTGTCTCATCCACGCATTGAGACTCCGGAGCTCTGCTTGCCTTTTGGCTCCTGCACGTGGAACGGGAAGCATTTCGGAGAACGCTACCCTGGAAGTTCTGGATTTCAACTTCCTACCTTAGCACGTTTATGTTCAGCCTAGAAAACTCTACGTATTGGCAAGTCATTGTAGAGCCTTCAGAAAGTCTAGCTGCATGTTTTTTGTTTGATTACATCAGTGTTTCACGGAATTTCCTTTCTCTGATCAGTCAGCGCTTCTTTAAACTTCAAATATAAACCAGTAAATTCCATGGATTCCACTGCAGGACTAGGAGGTACAGAGCACTGCATATCTCGGTGTTGTGCCCTGATCCTTTCAGAGCCTATATCGAAAGGAATGAAATGAATTGTTGGTATTAACATCCCACCTGTTTTTGAATAAACAAGATCATGCAAATTAAATAATCCAACAGTTAAATCTATCTATCTATATGTCTGTATACACACAAGTGGAAACCTATGAAAATTTGCAGCTTGAGAGCAGAGAATGCCCAGGGACCCTTCCCCCAAGAGCCAGCAGCAGAGAAAGGAATCAGAGGGGAACTGTACAAAACAAAGAGTTCAGAACAGAGTTAAGAAATGCCATACTGGGTCAGACCAAGGGTCCATCAAGCCCAGTATCGTTTCCAACAGTGGCCAATCCAGGTCACAAGTACTTCTCAAGAAGATTCCATGTTGCTTGTCCCAGGTGTGTGCAGTGATTTCCCCGTTCCCTTTAATAATGATTTATAGAATTTTCCTCCAGGAACTCGTCCAAACCTCTTTAGAACCCAGTTACACTAACAACGTTTACTACATCCTCCAGTAACGAAGTCCAGAGTTAGTCTGAACCCATTAATCCCCTTAACAGAACACAGGAGGTGAGAGGAGTCAGTACAGGCCAGGGGGTTTCTCTTTAAGGAGTGACTGTGGCACAGGGCACCCCTCCTCCTACTTATCATTTGTATAGCGCTCTACAGAGACATCTAAGAGACAGTCCCTGCTCGTAAGAGCTTACAGTCTAATCAAGACAGACAACACAAGAAGTAAGGACTAGGATATATCCCCACAGACCTCTACCCGAATCAGCCCTATTCCCAACACCCACTATAATGGCTACCCTGCAGAACTCTGTTGTGGTTTTCTTTGTTGAGTTTATCATAAATTTTTTAAAAAATGGTTTCTGCAAAATTTGGTCTTCTATTCTTTGAAAGCGAAACACTGCAGTCTTGTCTCTAGAGTGATGGAAAATGCTGTAACATTGCAGACAAACACATTGACCTCCTTCTTAATGTGCCTAGAGGAATGGGGCTGCTGTAGATAGATTGAGACTGCCCAGAAAGGTCTAGAGCCATAGAGTGTGCTCCTCATAGGATGCTTATCAATCAGATTTGTGGTAAATTAAGTTTTAAAGAAATAAAAACAGGTGATATCTTACTGACTTTGTTTTCTCTATAGCCCCTCTGTACAAAGGACATGTGGCACCGTTGTCATTCACTTCTCAAGTTAATTCCACGACTCTACACCCACAGGGTAACAACAGGTACCTGATAATGAACAGGTTTTAGGTTAAATTCCTCCAAATTGTGTGGGATACACAAACAAGCTTATGTAGAACTGGATTGCCATTTCAGGAGAAATGAACAAGAGTATAACAGCTGTCTCACTTCTGAACCTCGAGGTCCACCAACAGGTCAAGTTTTCAGACTATTCCTAATGAGTCTACATAATACAGATTTGCAACCAATGAAGGCAGTATACCTGGAAATATACCTCATACATATTCATTAGGGTATCCTAAAACCTGACCTGTCTGCAGCCCTCAAGGACGGTAGGTGAACACCACGGCACTACTCAAAGATCGATGGTTCTGTAAGGAGAGCAGTGGTGGCATGAGGGTTTCTGCCAGCCTAGGCAGACCCTCCATGTTGCCGACCCCTGTGCTGAAGCGGCACTGGCTGAATGTAACTTCAGCTCTGTGTCAGACCTTAAAGTGCCCGCGCACATGCGCGCTCATGACCTACCGCTCCGTCCCCCTTCTCCGATGGAACTTTCTTAGAGGGCAGGCCGGAACTCTGCCCACCTGCACGGACGTTGTAAAGCCCACGGTGGCGCTGAAGTAGCAGTTCAGCTGCCGCTTCTGGGAGGTTGGGGTAATGATGCCACCCGCCAGGGTGGATGAGCTAGCCCTGAGGAAGGGAGTCATTCGGGGATCTTAGGAGTGTGTTTACTAATGGTGGGCACAGGATTTACCATGTGATAAACAGAACACACTGATTATTAGCACAGGGCAGCACGGTAAAGTCCCACACTAACCATGTAGTTTGAGATGGGATGGTGACTGGGTGACTTAAGGGCAGAGTGTGAGCACTGACGGGACCTCACTGGCACATGCTAACAGTGACTGGTGCCGTTAACATGGGTGCACTAACTACCTCCTCAATAGGTGGCGGTAAGTGCACCTGGGTTAGCGTGGTGAGGTGCATCACCCCCTGATAACTGCCCCTAACAGTTAGCGCAGGTCTATGCCACCTCCCATGCTAATGTTTGGGGTTTAACAAGCAGTAAACATGCCCCATAAGAGCAAGAGGCCAAACGTTCTGCATAAAGATGAATCAGAATGAAAGAATTTTAAATTATGGTCACTTGCATGTACAGTAAAAGTGGATGGTTTGGGCATTTTTCTAGATATAGAAACAATATGAAATTACCAAGTGCATTTATACATAAGCCAAATGAAACGGATGAGCAACCTTCTAGACAGATCAAAGGGACTGGCCAGCTGACATTTTACTCATGATCCCAAACGAGAAAGCAGTTTAAGTCCATAGGGTTATAATAAAGTTAAGAAAAATTGGGGATTTTAGCTTAAAATTAGTTTTGTTTTGTTTTTTCAATGATGAGAAGAGAGGACGTGTATGAGGGAATTGAGGATTTCATGTCTATGATCTGGAGTTTGGAATTGTCCTTAGAGTAAATAAAAGAATGCTAATTCATTTTTATTGATTTATTATTGGTTATAAAATAAATAAAAAATATATCTTTAAGGCAGGGCTCAATAAATCCCAGGTGCCAGGTTTGCATGGCACATAGAAAGTGCCCCCTCATGCCTGAGATTTCATGCCCCTGAAAGCTTTAATCTCCTCCACCACCATCAGCTCTCTGCATATGGCTTGAGCAGCACGTTGGAGGACGTTTGGGCTGATCACACTGTTTCAAGTCTCGTGAGACTTGACACCATGAGACCAGCAAACTTCCTCCACCACATGGCTGAAGTACATATAGAGAGCCATCCCTGAAAGCAGTGTTAGGCCTGGAGCCAGCCTTGCTCTCCCTTCCATGGCTCCGAACACATCTGTTTCAGCTGCGGTTATCAACACATGCAGCAGTCAGCTGCATTCCTCTTGTCGTTCCAGCCCAAAACTAGTCAAGTGAGCAGCCGCCCCAATGAGAACCACAATGCCATGCCTGTTGTTTGTTTTTCATTTTAAAGCCCCAACCATTCCAGCTGCTGTCCCACTGCAGACCATGACCACTCTGGCCCCAAACGCTTCCTCGGTGGCTGGCAGTATGCTTAGTCAGGTCCCAGGTCATGAAGACAGCCGGCATCTACCACCTCTCTGCTCCTCCTGCAGCCAGACTTTCCCTTAAAACTTATGCTGCATTGTTTCTCTTTTTTTAAAGGAGCAGTTCCTAATATTCTTTTTTTATCTTTCTAGCCGTGATTCCTGCAGTCCTTTTTCCCACAGCTAGTGGACTCCCCCATAATGGAAGCCCCAGTTGCCAGGATAAAAAATGTAAAAAAAAAAATCTAACTTTCTGGCCCTTCTCTTTATTTTATTATACTTGGTTACAGAGAGACATTGGGTGATGGCTGGAGAGGGCAGGCAATGAGAGAGACATCAGAAGGTGACTGGTGAGGGTCAATGAGAGAGAGAGAGAAAGAGAAACCGTGTGATGGCTGGGGGGGGGGAGGAGGGCTATGAGAGAAAGAGAGACACTGGCTAATGATTGGGGGACAATGAGAGAGAGAGAGAGACACTGGATGATGGCTTGTGGGGGCTATATGAGAGAGAGAGACACTGGGTGATGCCTGGGGGGGGGGGGAGAAGTGCGTGAAGGCAGGGTGAAGGCAGGGTGTGGGGTTATGGGATTTTTTTTTTTTGCTTCCTGTATTACCAAGCCACTATGATATGTAAAGTAAAAAAGGCAGTTGCCTCAGCTGCAGCTCTAAAGGGTCACCAAAATGCTGCTGACAATGTACTCACTGGGGGAAGTAGAGAAGGACCCTGTGTAATAGCATGTTAAGGACCTGATTTATTAGGCTCTCTTTCCTATAGAAAATGGGAAAACACTAAATCAGGCCCTTAAAAAGGAGCTGCAGTACACCTGTGAGAGGGGGGTACTATGACCGAGGTCTTGGGGCCATCCTCTAAATGTTTAAGCTGGCTCTTAAATTCCAAAACAATTTGCCAAAGCCGGCTTTAAGGAATACTGAAGATTTTGTCAGCTTTTTCTCATATGCTGCTGCTCTTTAATGCTTTTTTTTTTTCGCTCACATTTCTCATTCTAAAAACTAAAATATTTAAAATTCCAAAGCAATGACTTAATCCACTACTGATATAGGCTCCAGAATCAAAATGAAATCCAAAATGCAACATGAAGGAATGGAACAAAGCTCAATCCATCTACTACCTGCCAGCAGTGCTTATGCGTGTACACTAGATGGCGATAATGTTGCACAATGTCAATTACGAGATTAGAGCCTCATGTCGGAAACATTTTCTAATAGACACCAAAAGGAAATTCCTCTACAGAACTGTACATTTTCAGATTTCTTTCATCCTTAATCTTTTATTCTTTTTCCTTTTCTTTGTTTTTAGGGAATTGGTCATCAGAAAGTCTATGCCTTGGCCATCTTATTTAAGAATTGTGATCTGTCTCAAATGTTTTCAGAAGATTTGTGTAAATAAATCTTTGTATAAGGCACAACTTTTTCCTAAGGACACATGCATGATCTCAGCCCTGAATTTTACATAAATATTTACCATAGGCCTTGCCACCCACCTCCATTGGGAATAAAAATCCATGTGTATTTTGTTCTCAGTACATAAGCGTTGTATGTTATGTGTTATATGTTAGTATTTTGAGCCAACCTCCTAAGCAAGGTCAGATTAAAGAAGCATGAATCATTACTACTTATTACATCGACAGCACTATTAGACATAAGCAGCGCTGTACAGATCTGCATATGTGAAGCTTACAACCATTTATTAATTTTAAGTCATTTCTGGCAGTGGGAGTGTGTGTGGCGATGGTTGAGGTCTAGGGGGTGCAGGGACTGAATGAGGACGGGAGGGGTAGAGCTGGCTTGCTTCTGCTGTAGCATGTGCCCCGAGTCTCGAGGGAATCTCTGTTGACATATTATGTATTATATGGGGATATTAGATTTTGGGTTTTTTATTATGGAGTAAGCGGATAAGGGTAAGAGGGGAGGGGATGGGGGTTCCATTTGACACTTTGAGGTGCATTTGTTATATTTGTCTGGAAAAAATTAATAAAACTTTGACATTATAAAAAAAAAATTCTATACCACCTAAAGAGAGCCAGCTCTACTAAGTGGTTTACAAAGACAATACACAGGAACCAAGAGGCTTAGGGAATTTCATTTATTAAGAACACTGTAAGCAATGCACACTCTATGGCTCTAGACCAGTTTCTGAAAGGTGGTTTTTAGACTGGATTGAAATCAGACCAGAGAGAGCGCAGTTCAGACCGTCTCCAGAAATCTGTGCAATGTGGCAATGTTCAGGCTTCCAGAAGTCTCTGAACTGGGATTGTCCCCAGTTTTAGAACCGTCCCCTGATTCCCACATGTTGGTTGCATCTGTCCCTGACTGCAGCAATAGAGACAAATGAGTTAGAAAAAAATGATCTTCAGTTTAGTGATTAGAATATGTCAGGTTTTAGAATTTACATCCAGTATCTTTTTTTTTTTTTTAATTAGAATTTTACAAAACTTACAAAAGCAAGCATAAAGAAACATACAGATGATCTATTAATAAAGAACATAGCAAAAAGAAAAACGATAAGGCAATACATCCTTCCTAGCCCACAATATGAGGAGATTATAGAAAACCACAATATGGAAAGGAAAAAAAACCAAGAGCCATAACTCTTGAATTCTAGACAGCTATATTAACAAACCACCCACCCCAGTCACTTGGTGCCAAGCCCCTCTTTATCACAAAGAAATACCTCAAGCTGAGTAGGATAAAAAAAAACAAACCTAGATCCCTGAAAAGTTATCAAACACTTACAGGGATATCGAAGAAAAAAAGTAGCCGATAAGGCAATCACCCTAGGTTTAAGGGCCAAAAAACCCTGTCTCCTAGCCTGAGTTGCCTTACAGACATCCGGAAATATTTGCACTCTAGCACCACAGAAAGGTACAGACATGTTCTTAAAGTAGCTCCGAAACACAAGAGCTCTATCCTGGTCAGAAAGAAATGAAACCACCAATGTGGCTCTGGAGGAAATATTGTCTTGCGAGTCCTCCAGGAATTTGGTGAGTCCAAGGCTAGCTTGGCCTTGAAATTCATCAAACCCTCCCGGGGAACCCTGAGACAGACCTCTACCAGTCAAATAATAAAGTTTAGAGAGACAAATGGAGTCAGCCGAAGCCAAGCCCAAAACCTCTCTAAAATACTTCCTCAGTAAGATTTCAGCTGACAGCAAACGACAATAAGGAAAATTCAACAACCGAACATTCTTTGCACGAAACATATTATCATACTGTTCCATCTTATGGTGTAAAACTAAACTATCTTTAATATGGGAAGAATTCACAGCTTTAAGAGCCTGACACTGATTTTCACATCCAACAACCTGATTAGAAACAATCTCCACCTTATTATCCACTTCTGTCAACCGAGTAGTAATCTCCGAAGAGAAACTACAAAGTTGCACAACGGTGGGTACCAGGGAACTTTCAATGCGGGTAACCACCTTCCAGATATCGGCCAGAGTTACCTGATCATCAGGCACTATTCTGGCTTCTCCTGGAATGGGTGCCCATACAACCGGTTTCAGTTTTTCCCCCATTCCTATCGGGGTACTCTGCTGAAACTGCGTGCCCTCTGAAGCAGACAAAGGAGGAGATATATAAACCGGAGGAGAAGGTGGTGTCCGGTCCGGGGAACTCAAAGACACCGTAGAGGGCCGGAGCACAAGAAAGTCAGGGTCAAGCGTTGCATCCACACCAGACAGTACCTTAACATGTCCGTCCATAGGGCCCACCGCAGGCTCAGCTGCCACTGCTGGCTCAGTCTTCTTCTTCCGTTTTCCCATTAGGATCTCCACAGCCGGAGGACGCCCCAGGTACTATGCTCCTTCGATGCTCCAAGGGGCCTGAAATGCCCCTTGTATCTAGCCCCTTCTATTGCTGCCCCGACTAGCGCCTCCGGCTGCGCCAAACCAAGGAACTTTTGAAGAGGCCCCCGATGACGTCGGGGCCGCCGGAGCAGGTGCCTGCCACACCGGACCTCTGCGCTGCCTCTCTGGTCTCTCCCTACATCCAGTATCTTTATATTTTGCACAGTACAGGGAAATGTTGATTTGTCTACTTGGAAGTAATATTGCTGTCATGGGACAGATAGGGGAGGGGCACAGTTATGATTCCTCTTCCATGGTTTGTTACTCAAACCTGGAACTAAAATACCCCTTCCTCCCCTCTCCTCCCCCAGCACAATTTGGCTAAGTATCCTAGATTTGCCTGCAAAAAATCTAGTAATCTCAAGCAAGGTGCAAAGTGCAGAGCTGAGAGTTGATGGTAGAAAAGGGTAAAGGCGCAGATAAGAATGACTTGCCCAATGAGCGGAGCATAGGGAGCAAGAAAGGTAATGAAGACCACGGAGGGAATACACGTGTAGCTTAGTGAGAAAAGCTTGTCAGTATGTGCAAACAGAAAGGATAGATACAGCTCTTGCAAAATAACCAATCATGAAAGAAGCAATTCCTTTTTCAAAAAAAGTTTGAACAATGATATTCAGACTTTAAGGGGCATGTCTACTAAAATGCACTAACAATTAATACACGTTTTAGTACCGCAGGACCGAATAACTACTACCATGCGCTCCAACAGCCAGGACCCACAGGGGGAAATGAGAAAGCATTGGGAATTGGCTCAGTTCAGCTAAAAAGCGCATGCTAACTGCTTGGCACTTGATTGAGTGGGAAAGGGGTGAATTAGGGCACAGACTGGGCACTGACTGCATTAGAGCGGGGGTTATTAATGTGTGCTGTCAATGCTGCAGTTAGCAAAGATACACTTAACGCCACCTCAATGGGTGGTATTAAGGGCACCCGCATTAATTTCCAATGCTGCTGCCATATGTCAGGGAACTGTTCAGAGCAGTAACTGCTGGGCTTGCCCCAACGCTCACGGCTGTCTCACTTACCATATGTTCGTCTTTGCTCCAAGCACGCGTTAAGTGAAAACCCTTAGCACAGGTTAGTAAATATGTCCCCAAATGATAAGTGGGATGATCGCACCGTGTAATCTAAGAGCTTATCTAGGCCAAGACTCTTCTCTTTCCTCCAACTGCTCATTCTTGCAGGACCGAAACGCATTCAAAGAATTTGCCTGTGAAATGCTTTCTTCTTAGAAATTAGGCTTAAAGATCATTCAAAATATACAAATAGCATATGCTGTCCAGCAAGATATTTTTTCACTTTTAAATCCTTATAATACTTTTCTTAATGATTTTCTTCATAATTTTAAACTTAGGGGCCAATGTAACGCCAATTTTTAAAAAGGGTTCCAGAGGTGATCCGGGAAACTATAGACTGGTGAGCCTGACGTCAGTACTGGGCAAAATTTATTTTATTTATTTAGCTGTATTTATATACCACCTTTCACCGGGTCAATGCGGTTTACATGGAACGAAAGCAAAAGTACATTATAACTAGGCCATTAAACTATAAACAAACATACAACTATGAACTCTTGGGTTCTTAACTACATAATAGATCCATAGATATTAACTATATACATTATACTAGATTTTAACTATATACATTTCTGGCTATGTACAGTTATTATGACAATTATCCTGTGATGTTCTTCCGGGGGGGGGGGGCGGTCATGTGTCTGAGTTGAAGTGTTCCTTGTTTTTAGATGTTTTCTGAAGTTCATTAGGTCAGTGATGTTCCTGAGTTGGTCCAGTAGCTTGTTCCATATGGAGGGTGCGTATAGCTGGAAGGCTTGTTTAAATGCTTGCTGATTGGATTTGGTTCTGATGTGGGGGATTACAAGGGCGTTCATTGTGTATGTCCATCTTGATCTGTGTGGTTGTGAGAGCTGAAGAAGTGAGTAGAGGCGTGTATGTGAGGCGGGCGGGGGGGGTCTGAATGGATTGCTTTGTGGGTTAGCATGATGGATTGCATATTATACGGCTCTGAAGTAGGAGCCAGTGGAACTGTTTTAATATTGGGGTGATGTGATCTTGCCTTGCTGCTGCTTGTAGGGTTCTGGTTGTCAAATAGAGCGTTGCTTGGCGTGGCAGGAGTATGGTAGTCCATGGTAGATGGCATTGCAATAATCCAAAATGGTAGAAACCATTATAAAGAATAACATTACTGAACATGTAGATAGTCATGGCTTAATGGGAGACAGCCAACATGGCTTTAGCCAAGGAAGGTCTTGTCTTACTAATCTGTTATATTTTTTTGAAGGTGTGAATAAACAGGTAGACAAAGGTGAGCCGGTTGATATAGTGTATCTGGATTTTCAGAAAGCCTTTGACAAGTTCCCCCTTGAGAGACTCTTGGCAAAATCAAAATGTCATGGGATATGAGGAAGTGTACTATTGCGGATCAGGAACTGGTTAAAAGACAGAAAGCAGAGGGAAGGGCTAAATGGCCAGTTTTCCCAATGGAGAAAGGTGAATAGTGGAGTACCCCAGGGATCTGTGCTGGGTCCACTGCTTTTTAACATATTTGTAAATGACCTAGAAAATGGGAATAACGAGTGAGGTAATTAATTTTGCAGATTATAAAAAATTATTAAAAGTTATTAAAACACAAGACGATTGTGAAAAATTGCAAGAGGACCTTGATTATTTGGAAGACGGGACATTCAAATGGCAGATGAAATTTAAGGTGGACAAGTGCAAAGTTAGGCACCTAGGAAAGAACAACCCACACTATGGTTACATGATGCAAGGTTCCACATTAGGAACCACCACCTAGATATGCCCCGTGGGATCAGATATTGCGATTCCCCTGTACGTCTGGCTCAGACTGGGCATACAGAGGGGATGAGCCTCTAAGGGAATATCTACAAGAAAACATAGATTAAACCTGGCAAAAAAAAACGTTCAAAGCATATTTTTGACAAGCATATATAAGACCATGATTTACCACTCTTGAACACGGCTCGCTTCTCCAAGGACACTGCGTATGTGCTCTATGGGTCTCATTAAATTTCATCTTGTGCAATGAGAATTCACAAGCTGAAAGAATTGCCTTAAGAGAAAAAAACCTAGTGCTATTCAATATTGTTAAGACCACTGGGTTCCACTGTCTGCTATCTAAACCTAAACTCTTCTTCCCATTTATATAATTGAGCAGATAGGTTCCCCCCCCCCCCACCCCTTTTAGTACTTTAATTACAAAACACATTTTTGGCAATAAATAAATAATAAATGTAGGTTCCCTCCTTGTTTTCAGCAATGTGTCCCGACATGTAATTCCTGACATTCCTACAAATGCCAGCATTGAACACCCACATCCTGGTCGGCTGAATCACTGTCCCTTATTCACCCTCTGCAACAAGTACCAAGGCAAACAGAGTTCTGTGCTTCTCCAATCAAGTATGAAAGGATGAAAACCAAGAAACAACAATGCCCACCCAAGAAATCTATCACAAGCAGCATCTGCAATGTAATCCTCAGAAAGAGGGACTGATGTATCCCCAAGGGCACAAAATGGAAGATCTCCGATAGACACAGCTACGTGCTTCACATCATGAATGTAATAGAAGACCAGTGACACATTTAGTATCTTTCTCTTGCGGAGTGAAAGAACCAGTATTGAGGGACTGCTGGCAGTCAGATTCAGAAATTAAGCTTAGCTACAAAGAAATAACGCTTTTCATGCTGGTCCACAGAAGGGTCGAACTTTAGTGATGCCAACAGTGCCCAGTCTTTAGTAGGCATCTTACAAGTTGTAGAATCACAAATAGGAATTGATTATTCACTGGCTGCTGCATCGCTCCCTTCTTTCCTACCGAATGCAACTGTTTTTAACATAGGCTTGTAATTTAGGAACAATGAGAATATGGAAAAATAAACTGCTGACCCTTTGCACGGTATCTTTAGACTACTATGGCCCCTGTCACTGAAGAAAATGGATGACAGCCTAGGAAAGCTCTCTCTGTAGGCACAGGCTGGGGAGGGGGAGGACGGGTGTAGCCTAGACAGCTCTGTATCTTTCCTCTCTTCACCTGACAAATCCTGAAAGACAAAAGCAGGTAGGGGTCACAGAAACAATGAGTGGTGTTATGCGAAACAGGACAGAGTCTCTTGCACAGCTTCCAGACATCCACTCAAACCTCTGGCTGGAAGTGGCATCATCTACTGCTCCTGCACAAGCTTTTTGTTAGAGGGGAAGTATGTGCTGACTCGTGGGGCCTATACTGACTGCTGCTGTTGCCATCATTTCCTCACTTTGACTGAGTGAGGACAAGAAGTGGGGAAGGGAATAGGTGTAGGGGTGGGAGAGCTCCTTTTTTTTATCTTCTGCGATCATGTGAATCTTGAAGTGTCATAATGGAATATTTGCTAGATGTTTTGGAAGAATATAGGAAATGCCATGATGGGAACCACCAAGCCTACCATCGTGTCTGCAATCCAGATCACTAAGATGAACTCAAAATTGTTCCTCATTATGGAAATGCCAAGGGTGAACCATCCTAAAAAATGAGATTTATCATCTAAAGAGAGAGACTGAAGGTCAGAGTGAGATTTTTCATGTGCTATGTTCAGAGTATGCATCTAAAAAGATTTCAGTGTTGTATTACTTTGGAAATGAAAAAAAAGGCCATAAAATGATACTTGCTTTCCTTTGGAGACCCTAAAAAGATAGACTGGAGGCAATATGGGCAAATTCCTGTAGGCTGAAAATTGCTCTCCACTCATTGTCTGTAAGTATGTGTCTGGGTTTCACAGAACATGCACTTGAAGGAGCAGCAAACAGATATGAGGCAAGAGGGGGAAATGACACAAAGAGCTGTGCTGAGATTTCTTGAGTGGTTAGGTCACTTGGCTTGTGTCCTCTTAAACCTGCCTCTCCTAGAAATTGTGCTCTGGATCAGCGCATTGGTGCAGAGGCTGAGTAAGAGAAGGGTCTAAAAGCCTTCAAGTGCGTGTGACTTGCTATCTGTGTTGTGGTTCACTCCTGGGGATAAGGAACAGCTTTTCCCATGTCTATATGTTTAATAACTAATGGAGCGGAGCAGTGGTTAGAGACTGGCTTGATAACTAAGAGACCGAGGTTCAGCTCCCACTGGTACTCTTTGTGGCCTTGGGCAAATCACTTAACCCACCATGGCTTCCAGTCCTGCTGCAGGAGTAAAGCATTGACTCAAAGGTGCTTTCAAGAAACAAAAATGCTTAAGAACTGTTAATGATTTTTCCTCCTTCTTTAAACTGAGCTTTGCTAACTGCCCACATCCTCCAGTGATAACTTGCACAGTTTGGTGCTGAGTGAAGAAATCTTTTCTGCAGTTTGTTTCAGGGAGGTCCTTTTATTTTAGTGCTGTTTGAGTATTTCAGCGCACTGGTGGTTTTCTAAAGTCCCCTTTGGCACCTTCTCTCCAGGCTACAGAGCCCTAAGCTGTTTAGCCTCGGGTCCCTGCCCCTTACCACTGCTGCCACCCTTTCTGTGATGGAGGGACCGAAGTGTGCACAGGGCGGTGCCCTCGCCCCGGACTCTACCCTCGCCTCCTGTGCAGGGGGCAGAAGATCAGCAGGAAATTCTGCCCCTGGGTGCTGGGCGAGCAACAGTGGGAGGCAGAGGAAGCGCTGTGTGGATTGCACTTGCCTCCACATGCTGTTGCCTGGTTTCCGCAGTGGTCAGGGCCGGCCCCAGAGCGGGGACCTGAATCCCCCAAAGCCTCTGCTGAGGAGCCGCCCCCAATGGCCCCCTCTTGCTCCTAGCTGGGGGCTGAGGGGAGTTAACCCCCCCCCCCAAAAAAAAGTAACTCTCCCCTTATATCGGCTTTGCACTATTAAGCTGTATCATGTTTGTGAGTAAGAAACGCGGCAAGACAGACCCTGCGCCGCCATTACCCAACGTCCAACTGACTGACCGAAGTAAAACTATTCCCGCCACTACGTCACATGAGCGATGGGCGGGGCGGTACAGTGTCTCGCCCCGCTCCCAGGAAGGGGGCGTGGCACATTCCTCACGCCTCACGGCAACGCACCCGTCCCTCCCAGGCGCGGGTTGCCGCATGTTTGCGTCATTACGTTTATCCTCACTCTACCCCTTCCGTTGCGTCATTTCCGTTCCCGGGCGGTCCTGCCTAAGGTGCGGCGCAAGATGGCGGCAGCGGTGGGTGAGACGGTGCGGTTAGAGCGAGGTGAGTCCTTCGCGCCTTGCGCTGTGTAATGCGGCATTTACCGCACGCCTGCGAACTTAGCAGTATCAGGCAGGACCGGTCCCTAGAGAGATGACTTCGGAGGAGCAGCCGCGGCGGGAGCAGGCCCACGAGCACATACCGAGCAGTGTTAATAGTTCCTGTGGGAGGGGTGCTGTCGGGACGATCATCATGCTTGAATTCAGCCATCAAAACCGTGCGGCAGCGGGTGTAAAGCTGAACATTGCCTCGGATCCCATCGGGCATCCGTGACAGCTTCTTGCTAGGACTTTGTACTAGAAGCTGCTGTTCCGAGGCGCGCACTGATCCGCCCCCCCCAGGACCCAGTTATAGCAACGAAATACTGGGCCTCATGCACAGATGGATGGAAATGGTTGAAATGGAAAAACGAAATCGTTACATTAATGTCAGTTGATAAGATTAAACAATAACTCCTTAGATGTGGAACAGCATTGCTTTAACCCCTCTGAATGTAGATCACCAGTTAAAACACAGCTAAATTATTGGATAGTGGAGGAAAACAAACATGGAAGGTGGAAACATTTTCAACAATTGAGAGATGTAAACTAAAACTATATACAAAAATAGCTGGTTGTACAGCTACTTCGTTTTTTAACGTATTCTTTGTATAGAAGCGAGACTACAAGTTTTGTACGATGTTATATATAGTTTGTACAAAAGGCAGGGCTAACCTGCCCCTTATGCAAACCAAACTGTCACCTAGGGTAGTGGTTCCCAAACCTGTCCTGTGGATGTCCCAACCAGGATGTCCACAATGAGTATGCAGGAGATAGATTTTCATGCAATGGATCTATTGTATGCAAATCTATTTTTCATGAATATTTGTAGTAGATATCCTGGATCACCTAATATGCTTGCACCATACTTGAGAAAAGACAGTAGTATTTGTTAGAAGTTAAGGCTCAATAAATGTACCAAGATCCTTAACACATAGCAGCGGCGGCGGCGGCGGCGGGGGGGGCACTAGTGTGGTTCCCATGGTTCTAAATATGGCTCTCTGATTTCCCCAATATGTATTACATATTTTATCCAGAAGCTTGCTGCCTCCAGACCAGTTGTTCTGTTTTCCTATGGGCCCACTTAAGAGCCATATGGTGCTGCAGAAAAACAGAGCACCTGTCCTGGAGATGGCACCAGGAGGAAACCTCTAGAAATATAAAGGGGATTAACAAACTGAGCAAGAGGCTGGGATTGAGTTGGTGGAGAAGGAAGATGTTCTGTGGCGGAATGTAGTGGGAAAGATGAGAGGGTGCATTCAGTGTGACATGCATCAGGGCTAGTTGTATCATCGGATGGGAGTCTCATCCCAGTATGTATTGTGCTGGGCGCTTTGGTCAGGAAATGTTCTGATTCTCACGTTGAAGTGTTATTGCGAGAGTGACACTCGCATGAAAAACTGTGATGATCAATGTTTGCATAAAATATGCCTATGGTGCCAGTTTTTGTTTAAAAATGTGATAACTTCTGCTCAGACTATTATCACAGTCTATGAGGACATATGCTCCTTTGCCTGGAGAATTGAATCCTGCCCTTGGGCAGCTATTTGAGTTTTTTGAATCCTCATATTGGGAGTCTGATCCTTGATGAAGGCTTTTTAGCCGAAACTTGGCAGAGTCAGGCTATTTTCAGTAAAGAATTTATGATATAAAGTCTTTCGTCTGCTTCTGGGGTGTGTGTGTGTGTGTATGCTGATCAAGCTCTGAGATCCTAGAGATTTCCTGATGCCCTGTCCAAGGATCAATTGTTTACGCCATCAAAATATAGGAGGACTAGGGGACATGCAATGAAGCTACAGTGTAACCTATTTAAAACTAATAAGAGAAAATATTTTTTCACTCAATATGTAATCAAACTTTGGAATTTGTTACTGGAGGATGTAGTAAAAGCTGTTAGTGTAGCTGACTTTAAAAACAGCTTTGGACAAGTTCCTGGAGGAAAGGTTCCTAAACCATTTTTAAGGGGACCCGGGAAATCCACTGCTTGCCCCAATACAAGCATTTTGGATCCTGAGTCCTTTGGGGCAACTGCTAGATACTTGTGACCTAGATTGGCCACAGTTGGAAGCAGGATACTGGGCTTGATGGACCTTGGTCTGACTCAGTTTGGCATATATTATGTAAGGACATTGATTTTCTCCATCTTCAATATCTGTACAGAAAATGCTGAGGTATTTAATCAAATTTTATCTTACTGTTTGGTAGTATTTTACATCCCTTTACAATATGTCTGTATCAATCATCTTTCCTCATAGTATTGAAAGCAGAGATGACTCTTCTGCCGTTTGATCTTGTAAACTCCCAGACTTCCACTGATTCCCAGCTATTATGGGTAAACTACTGATGCAGCGGGACTCTTCATTTCACTTGCTGTAAAACAAAACTTGTGAGTGCCTCAACATGCAGAAGCTATCAAAGTTGTATACAGCCAGAATATTAAGTCTTGGCACTCTTGAATCCACAGTACATCACCTCAGCAATGGTACATTAGCAGGAAAAGTGACCTATCATTTATTTTACCATGGTTGCAAAGACCTGGGATTGGTGCTTATGTGCTGATTTATTTACAGGTATACTGTGAAAATTTGTTGGTTAAGTGCTCTGCTTTAATCATATTTTCTTTAATTTTAGACATTTGTAGAGCAATTGAATTGCTAGAAAAATTACAAAGAAGCGGTGAAGTGCCAGCGCAGAAACTCCAGGCTCTGCAGAGGGTTTTGCAGAGTGATTTCTGTAATGCTGTGCGGGAGGTGGGTAACATGTGATCATTATTGGACCATGCTGTATAGCTTTACACATGAATTACTGCTAGTTGAAAATTATAGTTCCTTATCGTCCGTCCTATCCCGAAACCTCTGGGGTTTTGCTGCTCCTCCAGCAGCTTGGAGACTGAGAGACGTCATCCTTTTGATGACACCAGTATAAAGGCACAGGAACCGCCTCCTGATTCCAGTTCTCTGTCTCCAAGCAGCTGGAGGGTTGATGAGCCCAGAGTAGGGGCTCACTTGAGGAACAATTAAGGAGAGTTAGTTAAAGTTATTGGGCTGAGTATTTGTTATAAAAGATTTGGGGAAAAATAATTAGAGGTTTATTCCTTTAAGAAGAGGTGCTTCCTTCATCCGCGCCCCCCCTCCTCACCCACTCTTTGATAAAGTAATTGAGTTGGATCGGAGAAATCAGCTTCGGAGGAGTAAGGCTTTGGCTCCTGAACCCACGTTGATGGGTGAGGAGCCGGCAGCATGAGCACAGCAACATTGGCAGAAGTGTTCTACCTGCTTGCGTTGAGCCGAGGCTAGGTCCGGCTGATTGCTGCCGCTTCTCTTCAGTTTGGCTCTGCCCCAACGCTGAAGCCGTGATTTCGGCTGAGTGCAGGGAGAATGAGCCGAGGTGCTGACAGATCTCCCGAAAGGTAAGGGGGCCCCCCGAATCGGTCGGAACAGCAGGATTTGTGCTGGTAACCGCATGTTCAGAACGGGATAGGCCGGGCCTTGTGTCAGCAGCGCGGGAAACTCTGGTGCTTCACAGTTTGTTTGTTTGTTTTTTCAACAGCTCCTAGTTTGAAGGGAAAGCAAACTTTGTTTTGGATTTTCTTCGACAGAATTAGTCTTGGGTTGTCTTAGGGTATATTCCATGAGACTTTGAAAAAAAATGTTCTTTTGCCCATGGGGACCCAGCAGGAGTGGGCTAGAGCTGCTGTTGAAGGCAAGGTGTTCAAATGGCCCCTTTGGCTATCAACCCTTGTTGAAGTACCCGCTCGGACAGAATGCCTTCTAGGTCACAGTGTTTAGTCTGTGGTTCTAGAAGGGGAGCAGTGTCAGAGACGGGTGTGTGTAGAGGCTGCGTCCAGGAAGCAGCCCCAATGGAGCAAGCACTCGAAGTTGGAGTAGGGGGCACAAAGGAACTCCATTGGGCCTCGGAGCCACTGTCTCCCGCTTTACCAACTCTGGAGCTGGTGGCGGGGACGACTTCTACTCTGGATCTCCCCTCCTCTCAGGCGTCGTTGCCGGGGGGATTGGCGGCAATTTTTTCTCCGGATTTCGTGACTGATCCAGCAGGCATTCGGGGGGCGCTCATAGGAGGTTCGCTGCCAGCTCCCCAGAAGGGGAGCTGGGTGAGAAGAGGCCGGGAACCCCTCTGAGCTCGGGAGCTACAGGGATCCCTACGAAGAAGGCCAGGAACGAAAGGGAGCCGTCGGTAGCCTCAGAGGGGCTCCATTCCGAGGATGCGGATCAGGACTTAGAGTTGGAAGAAGGAGAGCTCACGGAACAGGAGGACCAAGCTAGAGTGGTCCGCGTCTTCAGGAGAGATGAGTTAATGCCATTTATATCAGAAACGCTCAAGACGCTTAATATGCCGGTGGAAGACTCCACGCTAGAGGATCCGTTGTTGCAGGCTTTTAGGAAAACTCAGAGAGCCTTTCCGGTATACAGAATGGTGAAAGAAATGATTCAAGGAGAATGGGATATGCCCAAGGGGTCCAGGGTCATGGCCTCTTTGTGCCCACTAGTAGAACAAGATAGAGAATTGTTTAAATCTCCCAAGGTGGATGCGGCCGTCTCGGCGGTCACTAAGGAAGACTACCATCCCGGTAGAGGGTAGCGCTACTCTCAAGGATGCCCAGGATAGAAAGTTGGACACCTTGTTGAAGCAGGTTTTTGACGTGCTGTCCATCCAAGCGTCTATTTGTGGGGCTTGGGTAGCAAGAGCCTGTCTTTGTTGGTCTCAGTGGATTCAGGGAGAACAGATGGATGCGGCGACCAGTGAAGCATCCAGAATAGAGTCAGGGGCGGCGTACCTGGCTGATATTCATTATGACCTTGTTTGCGGATCATCTAAGAGTATGGCCTCGGTGATAGCGGCGAGACCATATCTGTGGCTGCGCAATTGGGCAGCAGATGGTTCCTCCAACGCAAGGCTTGGCAAGCTGCCGTTCAGGGGAAAGCTTCTTTTTGGCGAAGACTTAGATAAACTGGTGAAGGATTTGGGAGAGTCCAAGGGTGGAAGGCTCACGGAGAACAAACAGAAGCAGGGCCGGTCGGCTCTGACAGCCAAGGGTCAACAGAGGGAGTTTCGATGCTTTTGTTCCCCGAAGTTTGGTCAGGTTCAAAGAGGGCGTTTCCCCTATAGAAATCATGGGTTTTGAGGCTTTCGAGGGGCAGGCAGAGGATTTTCTGCCTCTTCCTCCTCGAATCCCAGAATGTCACAATGAAGCCAGAGAGACCCAGGAGGGACAGGCACCGGTAAGAGGTCTTCTGCGGGACTTTTATCTGGCCTGGATCCAAATTATGTCAGATCAGTGGGTGCTGGAGGTCATCCGCAAAGGTTATGCTTTGGAGTTTCAATGTCCAGTGACCGATTATTACGTGCAAAGTGCGTGCCAAGTGCGCATCAGTACAAGTGACCTTAGAAAGGCTGTTGTCCCTAAAAGCAGTGGTACTGGTTCCCCCAGACCAATACGGCTGCGGCCGGTACTCCATATACTTTGTAGTGCCAAAGAAAGAAGGTACATATCGGCCAATTTTGGATCTCAAGGGAGTAAATCGCTGTCTCAGAGTGTTGTATTTTCATATGGAGACCTTAAGTCGGTCATAGTGGCAGTAAGAGAAGGAGAGTTTCTTACGTCCCTGGATCTGGTGGAAGCTTACTTGCACATTCTGATTTGTCAGGAACATCAGAAGTTTCTAAGATTTGCGGTTCCGACGGGACATTTTCAATTCCGGGCATTACCGTTCAGGCTGGCTACGGCTCCACGGACCTTCACCAAGGTAATGGTGGTAGTAGCGGCATCGTTGCGAAAGGGATGCACCAGTATTCTGTCCTATCTAGACGATTGGTTGATCTGGGCGAAAACCAGAGCCGAGAGCAAGTCGGCTACCGCTAGGGTGGTGGCATTCTTACAGAGTCTCAGATGGGTAGTCAATATGGCAAAGAGCAGGTTAAAGCCATTACAGCACCTGGAATACCTGGGGGCGCGCTTCAATACGAGCATTGGAAAGGTATTCCTGCCGCAGCAACGGGCACAAGGATTGTGAAAGTTAGTTCACATGTTTCTGGCCAACAGAAATCCCACAGCATGGCATTGTCTACAATTGCTCGGTACCATGCCAGCGACACTCAAGGTGGTCCCATGGGCGAGAGCCCCCAAGAGATCCCTTTGCAGAGAGCATTGCTCAGACGGTGGTCTCACCAGGAGGACTCTGTCTCAAATACTACCCTGTCTGCCAGAGACGCGTCGACACGAAGAATCTCGGAGTTGCAGGCTTTGTCGTGTAGAAAACCTTTCCTGGTTTTTGGTGATACGAAGGTGGTCGAGGCCAGTACTGTCCTTTTTTGCCCAAAGTAGTATCAGCTTTTCATGTGAATCGGGTGGTATCATTTCTGGTTTTTCAGGAAGACAGTGATAGTACATCTATAGGACGGTTACATGTTCGTCGAGCATTAAAGAAGTATTTGAGAACTACAGCAAGTTTTTGCAAGACGGATAGACTGTTTGTCTTGTTTGGTGGATCACAGAAAGGAGAAGCAGCGTCAAAAGCTTCTATTGCCAGGTGGCTTAAAGAGGCGATAGCGTCCGCTTATGTTTTTAAGGGCAAATTGGTGCCAGAGGGGCTTAGAGCTCATTCAACTAGAGCGCAAGCGATGTCGTGGGTGGAGTGTAGTTTGGTGCCAGCGGTTGAAATTTGTAAGGTGGCTACCTGGTCATCCTTAAATTCCTTTGTCAGGCATTACCATCTAGATCAGTGGTTCTCAACCTTTTTTGTGCCTTGACCCCTTTCTCTCTACCATTAGCGCATTGTCACTTTAATCATTTGTTGAATTATTAATATATTATAGGCCTTTGCAATATGTTTTACTTATAAAATTTACTTATTTAAACCACAATAATTAATCAGAACAACAAGTAACAATAGTTGATAATGAAATTATGATTTTGTAGTCAACGGTTTTAGTATGCTTTATTCAAAAAGACTGGCGAAGGACAAAAATGTTAGCATTGTCAAACCTAAAAAGTAGGCCTATGCTATCAGTGCGAAGGTTGTGCTTGCTTCCTTCTCGCCAGATGTGAAATTCTCGGCTCAGTCTTTGCGAGAGCACAACGAAGATCATCTTCTGCAGCAGGTCTATTTCGTTTTTTACTCTTGATAAGCAACAAGCTTGACAAGCCGGTTTCACACAGATATGATGTTGGAAACGGAAGAAGTAGACGCAACACAATCTCAGACAGTCCAGGATACAATTGAAAATACTTGATCCAGAATTTAATTACTGACATTGAAGAAAAATCATTTTTCGCTGCTAATGAGTTCAGTGAACTCTTCTTATGCAAGCTCAGGGACATCCTCAACTGTGAATGGACTTCTGGCAAGTGCAAATGGTGTGCCAAGTAAATTTGGAAAATACACTGAAATTTCTTCTTCCAGCATTTCTAAGTGCTGTTTGACAGAAATTATAATTCCATTTCTTGTGTCAAGTTCAATCTCGTTTTCTTCAAAGACAGTGGATAAGTTGAGCAACATGTACGTTCTATTTTCAGCTAACTTTTTTTCTGCCAAAGCAGAAGTTTCATTTGAAATGTTTGGATCTTTTCGGACAAATCTAGGCATGTTGCATTTGGTCCTTGCAGTGATAAATTTAATTCGTTCAATATTGCAAATATGTCAACCAAGTAAGCAATTTTCAGCAGCTGCTTTTTGTCACTGAAAAGTGCTTCAAATTGTGGTTTTGCTTAAACGTTTTTAGTTCATCGCGAAGATCAAAGACGCGCTTTAAAACCTTTCCTTTTGATAACCATCTCATCTCTGTGTGTAGTAAAAGAACATTATTGAATGCATCCAAATCATTACAAAGTTTCGTAAGCAGTCGACTGTTTAAAGCACTTGCTTTTATGAAATTAACTGCACTTACTACATTTATCATAGCTTCTTGCAGCTCTGTGAATCATACAGTGAGTTACGATGGCTTTCGGTGACTCGTTGAAATCCCGACCGACATCCTAGCATAGCTGGAGCTCCATCTGTGCAAACACCACAAACCTTGTCGATGGGGATATCGTGTTTTTGCAGAAATGAACAAAATATTTCAAACACATGATGACAGTTGTCGTTTTCAAGTGGCTTGCAAAAAAGGAACTCATCTTTAAACTCGCCATCATTAATATATCTCACATAAACCAGTAACTGAGAATAGTTTGAAACATCTGTGGCTTCATCAAGCTGGATGCTAAATAGTCCAAGTGGAGCGGATTTCATTTCTTGGATTACTTGGTCAAGGATATCAGCAGACATATCATCTATTCGTCTAACGATGGTGTCGTTAGGCAAGGAAATTGGACTCAATTTCCGTACAAATTCATCTTCAAGCATGACTCGAACAATATCTTTTGTTGCTGGTAACAGCAATTCCTCGGCAATGGTGTGAGCTTTCTTGGCTTTGGCGATTCTGAGAGCCACCATATATGAAGCTTCAACAGCGGCTATGTTTTGCTGGTGGAGCTTTCTGCCATTATCAAGTCTGCTTTTCTTGATTCCATCATCATTCTTAAAATACTGAATATCCTTGCCTACAAAGGTGGCATGCTTACTGTCAAAATGCCATTTCAGTTTGTTTGGCTTCATGGATTCCGCTGATAGAACTTCGTTACAAATAACGCATTGTGGTTTGTCAATCCCTGCTGAAAATATGGAGGTGAAACCATACCTTAAAAAGTCATCGCAATATTTTCTTTTCTTGGTATTCTTCTCTCTGTCATTCATTTTCAATGGAGTCGCTGGTGTTATATAATATTACACACAAGGCAAAGGCAGATGAGGTCACAGGTGCTAACTTTTATTTAAGAAAATCCACTACGCGTTTCGGCTGTATAAAAAAAACCATATAAATATGTTAAATATATATATACATATACATAATGTGCTGTGCTGCTTTTGAACTCTTCTACTTCAATGCCTCCAGTTCTTGCTTTTGCTACCAGTTGTGTTTTTTCAGCCTGCAATAGCCTCCTCACACTTACCCCATTCTTCTTACATTTCTGCCCTTTCTCAGTAACCCTACTTGCCCCTACCAAGAAACCCACTTATTCCACTGACTTTCTCCCAGACTCTGTGCAGAAAATCAGCCCACCCTTCCTGTGACCATTAGCATTTTTATTATTCATGACCTCTTGATAGGACCCTAAGCATACCAAACCAACCAATTCCCCATTGACTGTTATGCTTCCCCACTCCCAAAACCAAGCCACCAGAAACACAAGGATGCATGCACAACCACTGTAGTAAACGTATGTAGTCGCACACTGGCCTTTCTTGCATACAGTCATATAAACAGACGGACAGAAATGCCCTCCCCAGTAGAGGTTCCCATCGAAAAAACCAGCATGTTTTTAATAGGAGGTGTATGATAAGAGCAGCCCCTCCCCGATCCGGCCCACTGCACCCCAGCAACATAAAAAGCAGCGCCGGAAGGTGGGCCTGTGCCTGAGAGCCTCGCTAGAGGGCCCTTTGATGTGGTACTTAGGCACAGGCCAAACAGCGGGGCGATCCAGGAGCACCACTGATTGAGGGCATCCAGCAAAGACTAACAGAACTATCCATCCATACCAACAGACCTCCATAAAAACTAATTGTAAGTTGTGATGAGCAGGGACTGTCTCTAACATGTCTGTGCAGTGCCACATACGTCTTGTAGCGCTATACAAATGCTCAGAAGTAGCAGTAGTAGTAAGTCTCTGTTGATTAGGCCGACTTGTACCAATGACAATAAACAACATATAGTTACCTTCACACATATCACCTTCTTTTCAAAAGGAAATACAAAATACCGTCCAGCATACCCACACAATTACAGTACTCTACCAAAGTATGATATTCAACACAATGAAAATGGAAACCAGAGCTTTACACAGGCTGCTGAAAAAAAAAATACAAATGCAGAAGGAAAATATAGTATGTCTATCCATATGAGCCTGGCTGGGGAACCTTGCACTTTGAGCTGTTCAGCTGGGCCATGTTTTATTCCACTGAGGCACACTTTCCCCTCCGATGTTAACGCTTCCTGCCTCCTGCACCTCTGTCGCGTTCCTCTTAGGCTTCTGCCACGTGGCTGCACGTCCTGGACTCGCACGGCCCTTGCTCAGTCACTTTGGCGGGCTACCTGTGCTGTCTGGCATTTTGTGCTCCCGCCTCCTTTGCTCACTCCACTGCCAGCGCGCACCGGAGCTTCTGTCCTGTTCTGCTTGCCTCCACTTAAACTCTAAGTCTGGGCCCGATCCGACATCTCGCTCCACTATCGGTTGTCAGACTGAGTGATCTTCAGTTATAAAAACCAAGCAGATGCAGAGTCTTCCCGCCTCTGAGGAGCCCATGCAGATGTGTCCCGCCCCTAAAGGAAGTTAATGTAACTTCCTTTGGGGGCGGGACACATGTGCACAGGCTCTGCACCGGCTTGGCTTTTTTAAATTGAAGATCTCTCAAAAGTGTCGCCGCCGCTGCTGCTGCGGCGACCCCTGGTAAATTCTGCGGCGACCCTCGCGAGGGTCAACCCACAGGTTGAGAACCGCTGGTTTAGATGTTCAAGCTGAAAGGGGTACCTGTTTTGGATCAGCAGTGCTTCAGGCTGGTCTAGCGGGTCACTTCTCTGTTACATCCCCAGAGGTTTCGGGACTGGACTGGAGGGACATTAAGGAAGGTGAAATTAGACTTACCTGCTAATTGTTGTTCCTTGAGGAACTCCAGTCCCATATCCCACCCTGCTAATTTTCCACTATAGCCTGAAACAACAAACGTTTTCACGGGTAAGCTGAACGGGTAACTGTGGCGGTTATGGTTCATAAAGAGGGCATGGTATAGTTGGGGGATTCAGATGCAGTCAATATCTCCTGTAAGGGGGGAGGACGGACCTAACCATTGCAAATAATGTTGCGGTAGTATTAGAGGGGAAACAAAGAGAGAGAATGGTTTTCTCCTATTTAAGTTACTAGTTTCAGTTATGTTCAGTTGGTGGTATTTACTACTTAATTGTTGCTCCGGTGAGTCTGCTTTGTCAATAGGTTACTGGAGTCAGGAGGCTGTTCCTGTGCCTTTATACTGGTGTCATCAAAAGGATGACGTTTCTCAGTCTCCAAGCTGCTGGAGGAGGAGCAAAACCCCAGAGGTTTTGGGACTGGACTGGAGTTCCTCAAGGAACAACAATTAGCAGGTAAGTCTAATTTCACCTTTTCAAATAACTAGAAATGTAAAATAATTTCAAGTATAATTGTTCATTTATTTCTTTAAATGTTTTTTAAAAAATAAATTAAATTACTAGCTTAAATTTTATTAAGACCATCTTCTAGGCCCTTAGAGTGCCCAACGTGAGTCACATTCTTTCATTAAATTGTGAATTTAATAGGCTCTTTCTGAAGATAATATAATGATTGTTTTGGCTTTTAAAGGTGTATGAACATGTGTATGAGACAGTAGACATCAGCAGCAGTCCAGAAGTTAGAGCCAATGCTACAGCCAAGGTAAAAAAAAAATCCTTATTGGAAAGAAATGAAAAATACAAAACAAGTTATAGTTCATGGAGACTCCATTAAAGAAAGGGAGCTGTGTTCTTCTTTTAAGAACAATTGATAGAAATTCTGAATTGCCTCCTACAGTGGCCAGAAGTGATAAGATGCATTTTAGAACATAAGATTTCCCATACTGGGTCAGACCAATGGTCCATCAAGCCCAGTATTTTATTTCTAGTAGTGGCCAATCCCAGGTCATAAGTACCTGTCAGGTTCTAAAAAAGTAGACAGATTTCATGCTGCTTATCCCAGCGGGTAAGCCGTGGATTTCCCCAGTCACGTTAATAATGGTTTATGGCAGACCTTGACAAATTTTCTTGGAATCTAGGGGCCAGCCTAAAAATGTAGGAGCTGGCCATAGAGACCTCTGTTACAGTGCTCCATTCCCAAAAGGTGTATCGCAGCTCCCTTTTTAAGGGCCCAATTTGCAGTTTTCCCATTTTTTATGGGAAAAGGAAGCCTAATAAATCAGGCCCTTAATGTGCCATTACACAGTGCCAACAGAAGGCAGCGACCCTTCTCCTCTCTTCCTCCCACAAACCCAGTGAATGTGTTGTCAGCAGCATATTGGTGGCCCTTTATAGCTGCAGCTGGCGGCTTCCTTTTTTTGCTTCATGTATCACCATGGCTTGGTAATATATGAAGCAAAACAAAATCTCCCATAGCCCCTGCACCCTGCCTTCACTCAGTCTCTCATAGTTATCGCCCTGGGTCTCTGACCATTCCTGTCATGCAGCTCTGAAAATGCCATGCTTCCTTTTTACCAAAAGCTTGAGCCATGCAGTGCTGGAAGATTGTGCTGATCTCGCCGTTTCAACTTTTGTGAAACTGGAAACTGCAGGATCAGTAGGAACTTCCTGCACTGTGTGGCTCATGCTTTTTGTAGGGAGCCGGTTATGGTAGAGTGAGACAGCACCAGGGCTGAAATTTCAGTACCTTGAAATCCTAGGCACTAGAGCGCAATTTGTTGGTGATCTGGCACCCAGATAATGTCAACCCCTGGTTTATGGATTTTCCTTCAGGATCTTGTGCAAACCTTTTTTTAAACCCAGCTACACGACTAATAGCGCTTACTGCATCCTCCAGAAATGAATTTCAAAGCTTAATGGTGTACTAAGTGAAAATATATTTTCCATGATTAATCTTATATGTACTGCTTTTATAGCTTCATTGCATATCCTGTAGTTATGTTTTTTGAAGGCATAAACAATCAATTCACGTTTACTCGTTCTACTCTGTTCATTATTTTATCATATCTCTTCTCAGCTGTATTCTCCTTTTAAGCCTTTCTATCCCTTTTGTCATTTTGAGTGCCATTTGTGCAAGGTAGGAGGTGCGCCATGGCGTGAAAAGGCATTCCTTATCGAAACTCCAGTCCAGTCCCTTTACTTCTGGGTTGCACAAAAGCTGAGCCCATCATCGTTTCGATGATGGTGTGGTATAAATACCACTGGCACCAGTATTCTCAGCCTGCAAGCAGCTGGAGGGTTCCTTTAAGCCAAAGAGCTTACAGGAGACTCAGTGTATTTATTTACCTTTTTTATTTCTTTCTCTTAATTTCGTTGATTTTCTTAAGTTTTATTGCATTAGTTGGGAGTTCTTCAACTCCTTGGCTATTAGAGCCGCTGTGCCTTTAAGCCATAGCTCCTCCCCCCCCTCCTCCTACCAACTCAATTTCGTTGCCATTCGGAGGGAGAGGGTTTACCTGAGCAACGAGGAGGATAGAAGAGCTCTCTTCTCGCTTACTCGGCCTGCCAGCACCCGAGGCCCCTCCCGCTGGCCTCTTCTGCCTTGCGCTGAAGCCCTTTGGGTGGCTGTGTTCTAGAGGCAGCACTGCGTTTCCCCCAACGGCTCTCCTGCCTTGCGCTGCAGCCCCGAGCTCGGCTGAGCACTAGAGGCAGCTCTGGAAGGCAGAAAGAAGTGTCCCCAGGTCCGGCGGTGAGCCCGGAGACCGGCAGCAGGAGCAGAGCCGCCGGCTGCAGACCCAGACTCCACATGGCTGCGGCCTACCATGTGGAGACCAGCGGAGGATAGCTGGATCTCCCGTGCAGAACGGCACGTGGAGGAGTAGAGCTTCTAAACTGCAAGTACTAAAAGAAGTTTGCACGCGGGTTTACTTTGTTTCTATTTAAAAAAAAAAAAGAAATAGATTTCTCTGTGCCCGTTCTCTAGCGGTTGGGGGAGGGGAGAGCTCGTGGGATTTTTAATTACAGGCCCCTAATTTTAATTTTGAAGTTCATTTAAATTTAATTTATTTGATTTACTTGATTTATTTAGAAGTTCTGTTTTTTTAATTCTGCCTTTGGCTGATCTATAAGTAATTTTCAATAAGGGGATATGACGGGCAAACCACGGTGTCCGTCCTGCGGTACTCGTAGGGGTACGGCCTCGGAAGCCGGAGTCTGCTGGGGGTGCGCTGCAGAGGCAGCTTCCGTGGAACAAGAAATCCACTTGACCATGGCTCAGGCTTCCCAAGGGTCCGGAGACCCTCTGGAAGGGGGGAGGGGAATCGTCGTCTCCTCCTTCAACCTTAGTTTTGCCAGGCCTTTCCCAGTCCCTCCCCCCCGCTTCCAGTGGGGTGTCGGAGGACTGGGAACACTTTTCTCCAGAATTTGTCCTCCTGTTACACAAGGCCTATTGTATGCGCCGGCAAGGATCGGCAGAGTCGGTGGTAGCCAAAGAAAACGTGCTTGCCGATCCGGGTAGGACTAGGACCCATGACTCCGGGGTCCCTCCTAAACGCGCAAGGCTAATGAGCGAGGAGCCTCTCACGTCCCTGTCTCAAGACACCCCTGAAGAGGAGGGCTCGGACAAGAAGTAGGAGAAGAGGAGGAGGAGCTCGAAGAGGAAGAGATTCCGGAGGAGGAACAGTCTCAGATAGTTCGAATTTTTCGTCGTGAGGAGCTCTCGGCGTTGAGCACCTTCAGTGACTCATTTATCAATATGTCCTCGGACTCTACCGCAGAGGAGGAAGTGTTGGAGGATCCGTTGATTCAAGCCATCAGAAAGTCGCAGAAGGTATTTCCCGTCCACAAGGTGGTGCGTCAGATGATCCAGGAGGAATGGAACCAACCAGAAGCAAGTTTGAGGGGAGTCCGGGCCATGGCTCGGCTGTACCCATTGCCGGAACCAGACGACCTGCTGAGGTCACCAAAGTTGGACGCGGCAGTATCGGCGGTGACAAAGAAGACGACTATCCCGGTTGAGGGCAGCGCGGCTCTGAGGAATAGTCAGGGTAGAAGATTAGACACCCTGCTGAAGCAAGCCTTTGATGTTAGTGCTCTCGCCTTACAGGCCTCAGTATCAGGAGCATGGGTAGCTAGAGCCTGTCTGAGGTGGTCCCAACAGCTTCAACTGGTAGACAGCCTCTCAGTCGATACGCAGGCGGTGTCGGCTAGGTTAGAATCCGGATCTGCCTACCCGGCAGATAGTCAATACGACCTCATTAGGAGTCTGGCTAAGAATATGGCTTCTGTGGTAGCAGCCAGGCGGTATTTGTGGTTACGTAATTGGGCAGCGGATGCCTCTTCAAAGGTGCGCCTGAGTCGTCTCCCCTGTGCTGGGTCCGCTGCTTTTTGACATATTCATAAATGACCTGGAAAGTGGAATAACGAGTGAGGTTATCAAATTTGCAGATGACACAAAACTAAAGTTGTTAAAACCCAAGAGGATTGTGGAAAATTGCAAGAGGATCTTGATAAATTGGAAGACAGGGCATCAAAATGACAGAAGAAATTTAATGTGGACAAGTGCAAGGTTATGCACCTAGGGAAGAACAACCCAAACTATGGTTACACGATGCAAGGTTCCACATTAGGAACCACCACCCAGGAAAAAGATTTAGGCGTCATTGTGGATACCATGTTAAAACCCTCGGCCCAGTGTGCAGCGGTAGCCAAGAGAGCAAATAGAATGCTAAGTATCATAAGGAAAGGAATGGAAAATAAAACAAAAGATATTATAATGCCTCTATATCATTCCATGGTGAGACCGCACCTTGAATATTGTGTGTAATTCTGGTCACCGTATCTTAAAAAGGATATAGCGATTTTAGAAAAGGTTCAGAGAAGAGCCACCAAAATAGTAAAGGGGATGGAAGGATACTCCTATGAAGAAAGGCTAAAAAGGTTAGGGCTCTTTAACCTGGAAAAGAGACGGCTGAGGGGAGATATGATAGAAGTCTATAAATTAATGAACGGAGTGGAACGGGTAAACGTAGATTGTTTACCTTATCAGAATATAGAAAGACTAGGAGACATGCAATGAAGCTGCAGGGTAAACTATTTAAGACTAATAAAAGAAAATATTTTTTCACTCAACGTGTAATCAAACTCTGGAATTTGTTACCAGAGGATGTAGTAAAGGCTGTTAATGTAGCTGGGTTTGAAAAAGGTTTGGACAAGTTCCTGGAGGAAAGGTCCATAAACCATTATTAAGAAGGGTCCCAGGATATCAATGCTTGAACCAATACAAGCATTGTGGAACCTCTGTCCCTTGGGGAAACTGCTAGGTACATATGACCTAGATTGGCCACTGTTGGAAACAGAATACTGGGCTTGATGGACCTTGGTCTGACCCAGTATGGCATATCTTATGTTCTTATGTAAGGGGAAACTATTGTTTGGGGAAGACCTGGATAAGTTGGTAAAGGACCTGGGCGAGTCTAAGGGGGGCAGGCTCCCAGAAGACGGCCCAAACAAGGCTACTTGCCTGCTCCGACTCGGAATCAACCAAGGGATTTCCGGAGAATCCGACCGGCCAGATCGAACTCCTTTCCTAAGGGCTGCTTCCCCCCCCTAGGGGTCGAGGTTTTGGGGCCTCTTCCTCCACCACGGGCCTCAGAAAGCCACAATGAGACAACGGAGGTCCAGGTGGAAGGCCTGCCGGTGTGGGGTCGTTTAAGGGCAGTTCCTTCCTGCCTGGTCCCGGGTCACATCCGATCAGTGGGTCTTGGAAGTGATCCGAGAGGGCTATGCTCTTGAATTCGCAAAACAAGTACTTCCAGCCTTTATTCAGTCTCCCTGCGGTCCACCAGAAAGGAGAGCGGCGATAGAGGATACGCTTTCAAGGCTTATAGCGCTAGGAGCGGTGGTTCCCGTTCCGAGAGACCAATACGGGTCCGGTCGATACTCAATTTATTTTGTGGTACCAAAGAGGGAAGGGTCCTTTTGACCAATCCTAGACCTAAAGCAAATCAATCGCTGTCTCAGGGTACCTCACTTCCAAATGGAAACCCTGAAGTCAGTCATTGCGGCGCTAAGGCAGGGGGAGTTCCTGACATCCTTAGACTTGACGGAAGCATACTTACATATCCCGGTCCGAAGGTCTCATCAGTAGTTCCTGAGATTCGCGGTACCGAGAGGTCACTTTCAGTTCCAGGCCCTACCCTTTGGCCTAGCAACAGCCTCTAGTACGTTCACCAAAGTGATGGTGGTGGTGGCTGCGGCTCTTCGCAAGGAGGGAATTTTGGTACATCCCTACCTGGACGATTGGCTGATTTGGGTGAAGTCAGAAGATTAGAGTGGTGGAATTCCTGGAGGAGTTGGGGTGGGTCATCAATTGGGCAAAGAGCAGACTGGTTCCCACGCAGGAGATCGAGTACCTCGGAGCAAGATTCGACACCAGGAGGGGAAGGGTTTTCCTGTCGAAGCAGAGATTGAGGGACCTGAGAAGCCTGGTCTCACTGTTCATAGTAAGGCAAAACCCCACTGCCTGGCATTACCTTCAACTGCTGGACACCATGTCGGCGGCGGCGATAGAGGTAGTACCGTGGACCAAGGCACATATGCGACCTCTCCAACGGGCCTTGTTACGGCGTTGGTCCCATCAGCATCACCCTTTGTCCATGCAACTGCCCTGTCCACCTCGGGTCAGGAGGGCTCTGCTGTGGTGGCGATGCCCAAGGAACCTAGGATGCGGGATGCCCCTCGAACCTCCCCAGTGGATTCAGCTGACGACGGATGCAAATTTAGCAGGCTGGGGTGGTCATTGTGAGGGCCAGTTCGCACAGGGTTGCTGGACTCCAAGGGAGTCGCTGTGGTCCATCAACAGACTGGAGCTGCGGGCAGTAGCGTTTGCACTTAGAGCTCTCGAGCCCTTGGTTCGGCAAAGGGCAGTCCGCGTCCTTTCCGACAATGTCACCATGGTGGCCTATATCAACCGCCAGGGGGGAACAAGCAGTCCCCTCCCTGGAGAAGGAAGCGGACAGCCTATTGCAGTGGGCGGAAGCCCAATTGTTAGCCCTATCAGCGCAGCACGTGGCCGGTTCAGAATATGTGATGGCCGATTACCTCAGCCGGTTCAAGATAGACCACGGAGAGTGGGAGCTAGCGCAGGAGGTGTTCGACCAAGTGATAGCACTTTGGGGGACTCCAATCGTGGACCTCATGGCACGATACGAAACGGCCAAGGCAAGCCGGTTTTTCAGTCGCGGGAAGGAAAGGATGTCCGAGGGCTTGGACGCCCTGGTCCAGAAGTGGCTTCAGAGGGTCTCCTGTATGTGTTTCCGCCCTGGGCTCTCATAGGGAGGGTCCTGCAGCGAGTGGAAACACACCAGGGATTGGTAATTCTCATAGCCCCGGATTGGCCTCGTCGCCCGTGGTATGCAGATCTGGTGAGGCTAGCGGCCGATCGTCCTTGGCGGCTCCCCGACAGAAAGGATCTGTTACGGCAGGGTCCAGTACGGATGCCTCACGTGCATAGATTCTCGCTTACGGCCTGGCTATTGAGAGGGCGCGGCTCCGGAAGCGAGGTTACGCGGGTTCGGTAGTTTCGACATTGTTGAATGCGCGAAAACGCTCGACCTGCCTTTCCTATGTCAGGGTTTGGTGCATTTTTGAAGCATGGTGCGCGGAACATCGGAAGAAGCCTCTGGCAGCCTCTGTCCCGGAGGTTCTGGATTTTCTACAAGCAGGGTTCAAGAAAGGTCTGTCGCCTAGCTCATTGCGAGTTCAGTTAGCAGCCATTTCTTGCTATAGGGGTGAAGTCCGGGGAAAATCACTAGGAGACCACGCTGATGTGAGCAGGTTCCTGAGGGCGGTCAAGAGGTTACGGCCCCAGCAAAGATCTGTTATCCCTCCTTGGGACCTCAACCTGGTATTGAATGCCTTAACGAGGAAGCCTTTCGAACCAGGAAGGAGCTCCTCCCTTAAGGACTTGACCCTAAAGACGGTGTTTCTGGTAGCTATCTGTTCGGCTAGGCATGTCTCCGAGCTTCAAGCACTGTCTTCTCGGCCTCCCTTTCTTTCGTTTTTTTAAGGGTAAGGTGGTCTTGCGGACAGTCCCTTCCTTCCTACCTAAGGTCTTCTCTCCTTTTCATGTGAACCAAACAGTTTCGCTCCCGTCCTTCGCTGGAGAAGGTCAAGAAGGGGATGGGGAGAAGCTGCGTCTCCTGGACGTGCGTAGAGTACTGAAGCGTTACCTCTCCCGCACAGCGTCCTTTCGAAAGTCCAAACGTCTATTCGTTCAATTTGGAGGGCCGCACAAGGGGGAGGCAGCAGCCAAGGCTTCCATCTCTAGGTGGATCAGGGAGGCGATTGCCTCCGCCTATATCCTCAAAGGGAAGCAGGTCCCAGTAGGTCTTCGCACACATTCAACTCGGGCGCAGGCGACTTCCTGGGCTGAGCTTAGCTTGGTTCCGCCGCTGGACATTTGTAGAGCGGCTACGTGGTCCTCACTACATACTTTTTCCAAGCATTACAGGCTGGATATCCAGAGGAGAGCAGACGCCAGGTTTGGAGATGCAGTACTTCGGTCCGGTGATGGCGAACCCCACCCAGGTTTGAACTGCTCTGATACATCCCAGAAGTAAAGGGACTGGACTGGAGTTTCGATAAGGAAGAAGTAATTAGTCCTTACCTGCTAATTAGTGTTCCTGAAGGAACTCCAGTCCAGTCCCTGATCCCGCCAAGGTTTAGTTTTTCGGTAAGCAGAAAGAACAACGGACCGAAGTTAGAGGGCGAAGCGGAAGCGGGGGATCCCTGTCTAAGGGTCCCAGGAACGTGGCGGCCCACTAGGAAGGGACCGGTGGGGAGTGGGTAAAGGCTAGGTCGACCTCAGGTAAGCCTTCTCCTTCCTTCCCCTCCCGTCCCACCGATACTTCCTAAGGGGGGAAAATTTTTTTTTTTTTTTAAGTTATAGTTTATTTGGTTGTGTTGCATGTTACAGTTAAAGGTGCTTAATCGGGTATCCGATAGGTCTGCTTTGTCAATAGATTACTGGTGCCTGTGGGTGGTGCCAGTGGTATTTATACCACACCATCATCAAAACGATGATGGGCTCAGCCTCCCAGCTGCTGGAAGGGTTGAGCAACCCAGAAGTAAAGGGACTGGACTTGAGTTCCTTCAGGAACACTAATTAGCAGGTAAGGACTAATTACTTCTTATAATATCCTCAATCCTTTCCTTATAATTCCTAGCATCCTGTTAGCTTTCTTCTCTGCTTTCTGTGCAGCCACAGCATGAGGAGCTGTTTTCAACATATTACCCAGGATGGCACCTATATCATTTCCCTCTGCTGCATTATCCTGTATTTGGTCATTCAGTTTCTGTGTGAGCAGAAGTCAGCAATATGCATGATCCCCAGTCTTGCAAAAGCAGCAGGACCTTTATATAAGAACATGAGAAATACCATATTAGGTCAGACCAATGGTCTATCAAGCCCAGTATCCTGTTTCCAACAGTGACCAATCCCAGGTCACAAGTACCTATCAGGTTCCTAAAAGGTAGACGGATTCCATGCTGCTTATACCAAGGGTAAGCAGTGGATTTACCCATTTAATAAAGGTTTATGGACTTGTCCAAACCTCTTTTAAACCCAGTTACCTTAACAGCTTTTACTACATCCTCTGGCAACGAATTCCAGAGTTTAAATAAGCTTCCTTATGTGTCCCCTAGTCTTTCTACTTTTTGAAGGAATAAACAACCAATCAGTTTACCCTTCCACTCTTCTTGTTCTTTTATAGACCTCTGTCAAATCTCCCTTTAGCCATCTTTTTTTCTGAGCTGAACAGCCCTAACCTTTTAAACCTTTCCTCATAGGGATATCTTTCTATCCCTTTTATCATTTTAGTCATTCTTCTCTGTACCTTTTCCAGTTCTGCTATATCCTTTTTAAGATACGGCAACCAGATTTTCTTAAGATATTCGAGATGCGGTCACACCATAGAGCGATACAGAGGCATCATAGTATCTTTGGTTTTGTTTTCCTTTCTTTATGATTCCTTGCATTTTATTTGCTTTCTTGATTGTTGCTGCAAACTGAGCAGGGGATTATAAAATACTATCAACAATAATGCCTAAATCCCTTTCCTAAGTGGTGATTCCTTATGTGGAACCTTGTATCGTGTAACTATAATTCTGTATCATCCTAAACTATCCCAGACAAGTGAATTGTGTTCCCCTACCAACAGATTGGTAGAGACAAAGAATCAATGAAAATCCCAGGTTTCAATGACATTGCTCCCATGTCTAACCGCCTCAGCCACTGGAGGTCTTTTTAGTATTTCTTTGTCTTCAGCAGCTGGTGGATGGATTTTCCCCCTTTCTGAAGAATCGAGAGGAAAAGATTTGATTTAAACACTCATGAACCTTGTGACTCTCTCACTTGAGTGTGACGTAGGAGGCTCCACTAGACTGCAGTCTTTTTGGTAGCCAAAGGAGGAGGGAAAATTGGTTCAGCCCCATGCCTTTTGAGCAGCCAGAAAATTGGAAGGATCTGGAAGAGTTCAGCAGCATCACACTACGTCAACATCCCGTCCCCCTCCTCTTTCCCCTCTGCCCTCTCCTCTTTCCCCTCTGCCCTCTCCTGAAGATTGCAGAAGGCTCAGAAGAATTTGCCTGCTGGCCACCTTAAACGCAGTGCCTGCAAAGCAAAGAAACAGTCACAGGGGAGTAGAGCTGAGCCCGGCACAGCTTTCTGCCTGGGGCCGTGCCAAGGCTTGACCTTGTCATTGTTCTTGTTGGGGGCTCCCGATTCCGTGTCTCTGGGCCACAATTCAGGGTAGACCATTGGCATGGTGTGGGGGTTTCCCTGACATTGTCTGCATATGTTACTAACATGCTTTACTATTGTGTGCCTGAAGGTCGCACAGTCCTAGTGTGCGTTCTGCTTGAGCAGCTTCAATGCCTGTTCTGTCAAAGAGCCCATTTTGCGCATTGCTGTACAAGCAATGTTAACACGTGCCTTACAGCTACCGCGCCTTAGCACACTGCTGTTGCACTTGCGTTCTGTGAGTCGTCTTACAGGAACTTTTGTTTTGCCTGTGACAAGTGAGGTACGTCTTCTGGACTCTGCTCTTGCTTGGCAGCTTCTGAATTGTCCCTGGAAAGCCCCTTTCCTGCCTCTTGACAGCAGGATGTTGCTGGTCCAGCCTTGCCTGTCCCCAGGGCAGGAGGTGGCGGATGATGCTGCGGATAAGGATGACCAGCCTGTTGAAGGTTCTGGCGACCGTGCTGTAAGTCGCTCCTCGTCCTCTAGGGGTTGGGCAGTGTGTCTGTCCCCTGTTTTGTAGACACTGAGAGCAAGACTTAAATCAAACAGTCCTTTATTGGAAAACGGCGACCCCTGCCACGACTGTGTTTCGGCATAAGCCTTTGTCAAGAGATGTACTGAACAATAAGGAAATGTTATTGTCAGTCCTTTTTTGGAGTGCATGGGCCCAGGAATTAAGTCCCCTCCAGAAGAGGACCCTCCCGGGCTGCGCAGTGAAATTTTGGGGGCGCATTCTCTGGTTCTTTCGGTTGGGGGCAGGCTTTGGTGTCTCCAAGGATTGCTTGGTGCTAGACACCATTCAGTATGGCTATGTTCTGGAATGCAAAGAGCCAATCTTGGACACCTTTGTCGTCTCCCCTTGTGGGTCTGCGATCAAAAGGACCACTGTGTGGATAACCTTGGACAAGTTGCTGCTCCTGAAGGCAGTGGTGTCCATTCCCCTGGACTATCAGGGCGAGCGCAGTCTTCCATCTATTTTGTGGTGCTGAAAAAGGATGGCTCCTTTCCCAATCTGGATCTGCGCTTCTGAATGGAAACCTTTTGATTTGTGATTCACTGTGTGCTGAGGGGAGTTCCTGGCATCTCTGGATTTGGCTAAGACGTATTTTCATATCCTGATCCGGGAAGATCAGCAAAGTATCTGCATTTTGCCGTACTTGGCCCTCCCATTCAGACTTTCCACTACCCCATTGACGTTCTCCAAGGGTCATGGTGGTGGTAGCTGTGACACTATGGTCCTAAGGAATTTGTGCACACCCATATCTTAATGACTGGCTCAACTGAGCCTGTTCTCTTTCAGAGATGTCTCAGGTAGCGACCTGAGTGGTGTCCTTTTTGGAGAGCCTTGGGTGGGTGATCAATCTGGGCAAGAGCCAGTTGTTGCCTTCTCAGTCCATAGAGGTTTTGGGAGCACATTGTGATACTCGGGTGAGCAGAGCCTTCCTGCCAGAGGAAAAAGTCAAGGGCTGTTGGATTGCCTACCAGTGTTCACAGCAGGCTCCTAGAGTCCAGAATTATTTTCAACTCCTTGGATTGATGGCACTGATAATCAAGATGGTATTGTGGGAGTCTGCTCATATGCAGCTGCTCCAACAGTTCTTGCTGACTCTGTGGTCCCCAAGTTCTCAGGAGTTTGAGCTCGGACTTCTGCTCTCGATGATAGTGAAGGCCAGTCTGTGGTGGTGACAGCAGGCCTGTCATTTATTTATTTATTCAGACAGATCTGTATGCCACCTTATCCTTCAATCAAGGTGTCATCCTGAGGAAGGGCATGCTGTTCGATTTTCTCATGGATCCTTCTGACAACGTATGCTAGTTTCTCAGCCTGGGGAGCCCGTTGCCATGACCGGATGGCCCACAGCCACTGGAAGCGCAGGGAAGCGGTGTGGTCCATCATCCACCTCAAGGCGAGGGCCATCAGGTTGGTTCTTCTGCATTTCAGGCCCATGATTGAGGGCCAGGCAGTTTGAGTGTTTTCAGACAACACCATGGCGGTGGCTTATGTCAATTGACAAGGCGGCATGAGAAGTGCCGGTGCAGCCCTGGGGATGGCTCTTCTGTTTGCCTGGGCAGAGAAGAACCTCCTAGTTTTGTCGGCTGAGCACATTGCTGGGGCGGACAATGTAGCAGCGGACTTTCTCAGTCAGTACTCTCTGGATCCAGGAGAGTGGGAGTTGTCAGGAGGTCATAAGAACATAAGATATGCCATACTGGGTCAGACCAAAGTCCATCAAGCCCAGTATCCTGTTTCCAACAGTGACCAATCTAGGTCATACGTACCTAGCAGTTTCCCCAAAAGAGGTTCCGCAATGCTTGTACTGGGTCAAGCATTGATATCCTGGGTCCCTTCTTAATAATGGTTTATGGACCTTTCCTCCAGGAACTTGTCCAAACCTTTTTTAAACCCAGCTACACTAACAGCCTTTACTACATCCTCCGGTAACAAATTCCAGAGTTTGATTACACGTTGAGTGAAAAAATATTTTCTTTTATTAGTCTTAAATAGTTTACCCTGTAGCTTCATTGCATGTCCCCTAGTCTTTCTATATTCTGATAACGTAAACAATCGATCTACGTTTACCCGTTCCACTCCGTTCATTAATTTATAGACTTCTATCATATCTCCCCTCAGCCGTCTCTTTTCCAGGTTAAAGAGCCCTAACCTTTTTAGCCTTTCTTCATAGGAGTATCCTTCCATCCCCTTTACCATTTTGGTGGCTCTTCTCTGTACCTTTTCTAATAACTCTACAGTCAAACCTCGGTTTTCATGATTAATCCGTTCGAAAAAGTCTGACTAAAACCGAAACGTATGAAAACTGAAGCAATATTTCCCATAAGAAATAATGTAAATCCAATTAATCCGTTCCAGACACCCATAAATATTCACAAAAATACATTTTATAGAGAATAAACTATATTTTTACATACAGAAAACAATGAGAAATAAATATAAATGACTAATGAAATGGATAAATGAACATTTAACATCACTGAAAGCAAGCTAAGTTCAGTACTGTACAGTACAGTATGTTAACATCTGGCCTTAGCCACCCCTGACAAGCTGCTGTGCCCAGCTCTCTTCGGAATCACATTGGATTCAGCCCATTAAAATACCTTTACATTATCTGCTCAATGCTTCAGAATGGCAGAAAATCTTATTTATTTATTTAACAGGTTTTTTATACCGCCTTTTCCTTAAATCAAAGCGGTTACAAAGACATACAAAAGCTAAACATAGGCATGGGAAGTGAAAGGTGGGATACATAACATGGTGAACTATTACAAAAAACACAATGTAGAGAGGTTACAATTAATATGAGTTGGTTAAGTGTCATAGCCGTAGTGCTCAATGAAAAGAACGAACTTTAGTTGTTTTCTGAATTCCTTCAGTTCCTCAATAGATCATAGGTCGGGGGGGAGAGAGTTCCATATTCGAGGGGCCGATAAGGAAAGAGCTCTTTGTGAGGTGAGTTTACAGACTTTAGTATAGCTACTTGGGGTGCCGAGGGTGTCAGCTGTGGTTTTCCTTCTAGGTCTTTTGCTGGTGTTAGGGAATAAGAGGGCTTGGAGACTGATTGCTGAAGTCTTATGTCTTAATGATATAGCTTCAGACATACCATGCAAGAGAAAGAACTGCCTCCCACATTCATGCAACATCTCCTGCTTACGTTGACAGCTTTTCTTCCCTGCTACCTCCGAGCCTGAGGGGGTGCTCCAGAGAACGGGCAGGCGGTGGACGAGATTGGGGCCTTCCTCTCTGCGCAATCCTTGCCTCTCTGACTCTGACCAGGCTCGAGGATGTGTTTCATTTACGTGCTCAGCTGGCTTTTGCTTCTCATCACGCTGGCGATCGGTGAGTCCGGGGGGCAGTGCTGCTGGGACCGGGCAGGCGTTCTGGCAGTGTATACAGAATGGTGTGCAGCGCGAGGGTGTATGTATTTACAGTACTGTACTTTACGAAAACCGAGGCAATGTACGAGAACCGGGACAAAATCTCAGTCAAAAGACGTTGAAAACCGAAGCGATGTATGAAAACCGGGACAAAATCTCAGTCAAAAAAGACGTTGAAAACTGAAGCGTATGAAAACCGGGGCAAATGAAAACCGAGGTTTGACTGTATATCCTTTTAAGATACGGCGACCAGAATTGCACACAATATTCAAGGTGCGGTCTCACCATGGAACGATATAGAGGCATTATAATATCTCTTGTTTTATTTTCCATTCCTTTCCTTATGATACCTAGCATTCTATTTGCTCTCTTGGCTGCCACTGCACACTGGGCCGAGGGTTTTAACATGTTATCCACAATGACGCCTAAATCTTTTTCCTGGGTGGTTGTTTCTAATGTGGAACCTTGCATTGTGTAACCATAGTTTGGGTTGTTCTTCCCTAGGTGCATAACTTTGCATTTGTCCACATTAAGGGGTATGTTTACTAAACTGCGTTAGTGCAATTCGCGTTAGGAGCCGCGGTAGTGACAGAAACCCCAAATAAGGACATGGGCGGTACATCGTTAACACTAACGCGCGTTCCAAAAACTAACGAGCGTTACAGGGCGCCGTGGCGCGTTACTGAGCGTTAGTCGTAAGAAGGCGTACAGACACAAATCGCTGTAGCACAATGGTTACTGTACTGACCGCTGTTACAGGCAGCATGGGTTCGAGTCCCCAGTGTGCCTAACGCAGAAGGCTGGCCCAGGCATCACCTTGTACATTACATAAGGAATGAGGAGGCATGTTTTTCTTTACGTTGAGTAGTGGTGTCAGAAACACACCCTCGCAGTGTGCGTAGCCACGTACGTTGGTGCGTGCGTGGCTGCGTGCGTTGGTAGGGGCGTAGCTACGTGCGTTGGTGCGTGCGTTCAATCGTGCGTGGGTACGTGTGTTTTTACCAGCGTGGGCACCTTATATTACAGACTCTTTAGGGTGTCTTGCACCTATGCATTATGCTAACAGATGTACGTGTGATGGCCTGTGGTTTATCAGAGCCTGTGAACAGGTGCTGGATTTTCCCAGGGTTGGCTTGTGCCAGTCACACCCATGATGCACTGCACATGCAAATCAGATGCACACCATGGGGAATGCACCCCCACAGCACCTCAGCCTGGTAGGGGGTACTGACCGTGTGTTGTACTGGCACAGAGTAGCTACACACCGTCACATTGTGCGGGTACTGTGCTCACCCTGAGGGTGCAGTGAGGCGCCCAGCACCAGGTCTACAGCACCGTCCATGGCTGAAAGAGGCCATGGCGCAGGTCCAAAGCAGTGTTAATGTGTGAGATAGGTAGCTTCTGCAGAAACACCTTGGATATCTCTGTCTGTTTGTCAGGTGTAGCCCCCATGGACCCCCAAGTGGCCCATGTACCACCACCCCCTTCCCCAGGGCCGAGGGCGGCAAACAGGGTCTCCTAACAATAGATCCACATTCTACCTCCCTGCAAAGGTGGCAGTAGAGGGGAACAGCAACCCCAGTCCTGCTGAGGAGCAGACACCCCACAGGGCAGTCAATGCAGCTCTGTACACATCCATAACACAATGGCAGACAGACACCCCATCCCTATCTGATATTCTCCTGCTGCAAGCCATCAGCCGCTGCACCCTGCAAGCCACTCCATCAAGACACATACCAGCTGCAAACAGTCTGCTAGTTAGTCAATAGTGCATGTGCCCAGTGGAGATGCATGCACCCAGAACTGGGATGACAGCATACACAGCAAGCAGATAAATCAGTGACTGGGCCCCAAAAGGAAACCCATATCTATCACATAAGAGAAATATTATATAGCACTATGGGGGTGCCTAGCCATGCTGTGGTCACTGCACAGTCAGGGTGAGAGTGATCTCTCAGCAGGACATACTGAGGCCACCCTGTCCGGCCTATACCCATGGTACCTTGCTCCTCATTATGCACATTGGCAGCCCAATACTGGCAACATTACTGGCAGTGTGGGCTGTGGAAGGTGTTTGCAGCCACCACACACTGGATAGACAGACAGCCACCCCCACACCTATGCCAGCATTGTGCTACTATAGAGGTGTTCAGCAGCCATAACCACCACACCAGTCCTGGGCACAGTACAGGCATGGATATGGTACGCAATACTGTTGGGGGTCACTCCCCACTGTGGTAAACACTATCAGAGACCAGACCTGCAGCACACACCGCAGACATCAGAATGATTGTTATGGTGGAGCTCAATGAGCAAAATGTGCTTAACGTAGGAATTGATATCTGCCAGTTATCAGAGGAAATGTTTGATAGCTGTGTACCATATACCCAGGTGTAGGGTGGCATTGCTAAGGTATGCAACTGCTAGTATTGGGAGATACAGGCAGGGCCCAATGTCCTGCCTCTCCAGGAGGCATTGGCCAATGGGGCCTGTGGGTGTGTCTGGCCCTGTTGGCTGCTGCTTTACGGCAGAGTCTCCCAACTCCAGTCCTGGTGTTCCAAACGTTGTTCGGGTTTTCATGCTGTCCCTCATAAATATGCATGAGCTACATCTGCATACCATGGGGGTGGTGCATAGATATGCAGCACAGGCATCTTTATTAGAGGCAGCATGGAACCTGAATGGTGTGGGGCCCTCCAGGACTGCATTTGCGAGACTCTGCTCTAGGTAATGCGCCTGTTTATAGTGTCTGTGTTTGGTGTGGTAAAATATAGGCGTATTAACCATGCGTATGTTCTCTGCAATAAAGGAGTGTCTGTACTATCACTGTTTAGTGGTGGGTAAAACTATGGGGACTGGGTTGGCAGGAGCCCCAGCTGGGATTTGAACCTGTGACTCTCTGGTCTTACAGGCACTGGCTGTGTCCGTTGCACCACACTGTGGCCACAGAGGCAGTGCAGTCCCTGGAGATAGGAAAACTGGCCTGACGAGTCAGAAACTCTGCTCTGCACAATTGTACTGTGGGCTCATTTACCTTGTATGGAGACAAAAGTGCAAAGAAACCTCGAAAAAAGGGGCAAACACCAATAACTAAGCTGGGCAACAATGATATCATTGGGCAACATTGAGAAACACTCCCAGGAAAGCTCCAATAAAATGAAATGAGTTTTGAAAGGGTCTACGGAGCGTAGACCCTTCCAAACATCATTTCCTATTTTTGGAGCTTTCCTGGGAGTGTTTGTTATTGTTGCCCATTGCTATCACTGTTGCTCAGCTGAATTATAATTTTTACCATTTTTCTTGTGGTCATTTTAACGTTTTATTTGATATTTTGTTCTGTGCACATGTATCACACTGCTCACGTATTGTAGGTTTTCCCGGTTTTGCTGTACATTGCTGACGGAAATGGTTTCTCTTCCCTTTAATATGCCTTTAATGACAGGTTTTCATTCGTGTTGGAATTGAGCTCTGAAATTCAGCGCGTTAGTGTGAGGGGAGCCTCTCCCCGCCCATTGACCCCCTTCTCTCCGCCCACACCCCACCTTCTGCGCTGTTTTTACGCGCCGCAGGGCTTTACGATCGTTAACTACGGTTAACACGCGTAGTATGACGTTAACGGTCATTGGCATGTGATTACGCACGTTATACTGCACTTACGATCGTTAACGTCGTACAACGCGCGTTATTCACGTTTACCGCACTTTAGTAAACATAACCCTAAATTTCATCTGCCATTTTGATGCCCAGTCTTCTAATTTATCAAGATCCTCTTGCAATTTTCCACAATCCTCTTGGGTTTTAACAACTTTAAATAGTTTTGTGTCATCTGCAAATTTGATAACCTCACTCGTTATTCCACTTTCCAGGTCATTTATGAATATGTCAAAGCAGCGGACCCAGCACAGATCCCTGGGGTACACCACTATTCACCTTTCTCCATTGGGAAAATTGGCCATTTAGCCCAACCCTCTGCTTTCTGTCTCTTAACCAGTTCTTGATCCACAGTAGTACACTGCCTCCTATCCCATGACTCTTTAGTTTTGCCAAAAATCTCTGATGAGGGACCTTGTCAAAGGCTTTCTGAAAGTCCAGATACACTATATCAACCGACTCACCTTTGTCCACCTGTTTATTCACACTTTCAAAAAAACATAACAGATTAGTAAGACAAGATCTTCCTTGTCTAAAGCCATCTTGGCTGTCTCCCATTAGGCCAGGACTATCTACATGCTGAATAATTTTATTCTTTATGATGGTTTCTACCATTTTTCCCGGTACTGACGTGAGGCTCACCGGTCTGTAGTTTTCCGGATCATACCTGGAACCCTTTTTAAAAATTGGTGTTACATTGGCGATCCTCCAATCTTCAGGTATTAGAGATGATTTTAATGATAGTTCACAGATTACTAATAGCAGGTCTGCAATCTCATATTTCAGTTCTTTCAACACCCTTGGATATATACCATCCGGCCCAGGTGATTTACTACTCTTCAGTTTATCTAATAGTTGTAATACATCTTCCCGATGTATCGATATTTCCTTCAATTCTTCCGCACCTTTCAATACCACTTCAGTCATGGGTAACATCCCTACATCTTCCTCAGTAAAGACCGAAGCAAAGAATTCATTCAGTCTCTCCGCTATCGCCTTGTTGCCTCTTAGTGCCCCTTTAACTCCTCTATCATCTAATGGACCAACTGATTCTCTCACAGGTTTTTTGCTGCGAATGTACTTTATTTCGCGTTTTTGCTTCCACAGCAAGCTTCTTCTCAAATTCTCTCTGCCTGCTTTATCAATGCCTTGCATTTGATTTGCCAATGCTTGTGCGGTTTCCAGGTTTCGTTGTTTTGGCTCTTTTTTTCCATTTCCTGAAAGATGCTTTTTTGGCAACAGCCTCTCTGACCTCACCTTTAAACCATGCTGGCAGTTTTTTGGACTTCTTTCCACTTTTCTTAAAGCTTGGAATACAGCTGGTCTGGGCTGCCAAGATAGTATTTTTCAACAACACCCAAGCTTGATGTAAGTCTTTAACCTTTGCAACTGCTCCTTTTAGTTTTTTCTTAACTATTTTCCTCATTTTATCACAGTCTCCCTTTCGAAAGTTAAAAGGTAGTACTGTGGATTTCCATACTATTCCTCCTCCACTAATTAAATCAAAGGCGATCATGCTATGATCACTATTGCCAAGTGGCCCCAACACCCTTATCTCTTGCACTAGATCTGGTGTTCCACTAAGGACCAGGTCTAATATGGCTTCCCCTCTGGTCGGTTCATGAACCAGCTGCTCCAAGAAGCAGTCATTTATGTCATCTAGGAACTTTATCTCCCTAGCATGTCCTGCCGTGACACTGACCCAGTCGATACCGGGGTAATTGAAATCACCCATTATTATTACCGAGCTGTAACTTTTGTTAGCTTCCTTGATTTCTTTGAGCATTTCATCATCCATTTGTTCATTCTGGCCCGGTGGTCGATAGTACACCCCCACTGCCATCGCCTTCCCCTTTTTACGTGGAATTTCAATCCATAGAGATTCTACAGCAAATTTTGTTTCCTGCAAAACTTTAATCCTTTCTGACTCAATGCCCTCTCTAACATAGAGCGCAACCCCTCCACCAATTTGATTAGCTCTATCATTACGATATAGTTTGTACCTAGGTATCACAGTGTCCCACTGGTTGTCCTCCTTCCACCATGTCTCTGATATTCCAATCATATCTAACCTCTCATTTAGTGCTATATATTCTAACTCTCCCATCTTATTTTTTAGACTTCTAGCATTTGCATACAAGCATTTTAGAGACTGTATTTTATTCGTATTAATTTGGCTATTGGTAGACGTGGGTAATTTGGGATCTTTAAGCTCTGTCTGCTCCATACTTGAGGACATTTGGGCTACTTTGCTCTTTTTTGGAACCTCTCTGCTTTTGGTAGTATCCTTCAAGGATACATTCTTCCGAACCATCTGCTCTTGGGCGACTGTCGGCTTTCCCCTATTATCTAGTTTAAAAGCTGCTCTATCTCCTTTCACTTGATTCTGTGCTGCTGTGGTCGCTTCTTCACTTGCCACATGGAGATGGAGTCAGAGGGCATCGACGCCCTATCCAAGTCAGCACCTGCTGTATGTGTTTCCTCTGTGGCCCCTGGTGTGATTTGGCATAAGGAGCACCACCTGGAAAGGATTATTCTGGTGGTGACGGATTGGCTGAGGAGAGTGTGATTCAGAGATCTGATGTGGCTCCTCTTCATTTGCCTCAGTCTTTCCTTCTCACTTATGGCTTTGCTCTTGAGAGAAGACAACGCATAAGGGCTACTTTCTGTTGGTGGTTTTCACTCTGCTCAAGCCTGGAGGTGGTCTACCAACCTAGCATATGTGCGGGTCTGGTGCCTCTTTGGGCAATGGTGTGGCATGCAGCAGCTGGCTCGAGGCGGCTAAGGTGCCGACACTGTTGGCCTTTTTGCAGGATGGTCTGGAGATGGACTTTTCTCTTAACTCCCTGAAGGTTCAGGGGGCAGCTTTGCCCTATTTCAAAGATCTGGTGGCTGGTAAGTCTCTGGCCTTACGCCTGGATGTTTCATGCTTTCTTCAGGGGGTTTGGTATCTGCCTCCTTCTCTCTGGTCTTGCTCCCTTCCTGGGTTCTGTGTCTAGTGCTCAGGACCCTGTTGTTGGAATCCTTTGAGCCATTGAAGCTTGCTACTCTGAAGGATTTGACGCTCAAGACGGTCTTCTTGGTTGCGATTTGTTCTGCAGATTGGATTTCTGAGCTGTGGGCTCTGTCTTGCCGACATCCTTGCCTGTCTTTTTCTAAGGAGCCTGTTAGCATTCAGCCTGTGCCTGCCTTCTTGCCTAAAGTGAATTCTCCCCTTTCTGGTGATCCAGGTGTCTGCCTGCCCCCGCTCCTCTAAGGAGCAGTGTCAGGGGAAGGATAAGGATCTTTGCCTTGTGGCTTTCTGGATGGTGCTTCTCTGGTACTTGGATGTTACAAATTCTTTTCGTAAATCGGACCGTCTTTTTGTGCTGTTTGCTGGCCCACGCAAAGGTGACGCGATGCTAAGTCTACCTTGGGGCGCTATATTAGGTAGGCCATTGCCTCAGTGTATCTGTTGCAAAATTGGCACTTCCGGAGGTTTTGTGTGCCCATTCTATCTGAGCATAAGCTTCCTCATGGGTGGAGCGGAGCTCTGTAGCCCCTGCAGACTTTTTGTCAAGCACTACTGCTTGGATGTCCACGTACGGGCAGATGCGGCCTTTGGCTCTAAAGTTTTGTGAGTTGCTATGTCTTCTTCCTACTAAGTGGAGTCATAGCTTTGGTAGTTCCCACTTGTCTGGACTGGTCTAGCAGGACGATATGGAAAGTGACACTTTATCATTTGTTAAGTAATGTCCTTTCACTGAGTCCTGCTAGACCAGTCCAGGGCCCATCCCTGGAACTATATATTCTCTGTTCTTTTGCTGCAGTACCCTTGGGTCCATTGTGATTTCTACACTTGGCTCTGCAGATTCATCTTCTACTGAGATCCTTCTGTTTTTTTCTTTCCTGTACATTGTTCTCTATTATTGTTCACTATCTTTTTAACCATTTCGCAATCCACAGTAGTAGACTGCCCCTTATCACATGACTTTAATTTCCTCAAGAGCCTCTCATGAGGGACTTTTTTATCAAAGGCTTTCTGCAAATCCAGATACACTCTATATCAAATGGCTCACCTTTATCTACCTGCGTTAGTCACACCTTCAGAAGACTTTTACAGATTAGTGAGCCAAGACTTCCTTTGGCTAAACCCATGTTGGCTTTGTCCCATTAAACCATGACTCTAATGTTCACTAATTGTGGTGTTTATAATGTTTTCTATTGTTTTGCTTGGCACTGACGTCAGGCTCACTGGTCTGTAGTTTGCCTGTTCACTCCTGGAGCTCTTTTTAAAAATTTAGCACTATGTTGGCCAGTCTTCAAATACTAGTGATTAGTTTACAAATTTCTAATAGTAGGTCTGAAATGTCATGTTTGAGTTCTTTCAGCACCCTGGGGTGTATATCATCTGGTCTTGGTTCTTTGCTGCTCATCAGATAATCAAATTACTTTATTACATCTTCTGAATTCCTAGTTGGCACTATCAAATGAAAAGTTCACCATTTATTGGTAAGTTGAAAATTTTATTTTAGTTTTGTACATAAAAGCACCTTCAGATTCTAACTTCCTGAAAGATGTGGCGATTCCTAAAGAAAATAGTCAAGGGGAATGAAAGAAGACTTAGACTGAAAGCCTTGTTTTCTTGCAGGCCACGGTAGCTGCATTTGCTGCCAGTGAAGGTCATTCACATCCCAGGGTGGTTGAACTGCCGAAAACAGAAGAGGGTCTTGGATTCAACATCATGGGCGGAAAAGAGCAAAACTCGCCCATCTACATTTCCCGAATTATTCCTGGTGGAATAGCCGATAGGCACGGGGGGCTGAAACGCGGGGACCAGCTTCTCTCTGTAAATGGAGTGGTATGATTTTTTTTTCCCTTATTATAGAAACTTGCTTTTGCTAATGGGTGTATCCAGATAACATAGATTAGGCTTTTTGATTAATTAGGCTGAAAGACAGAGTAAAGGAAAAGACTAGTGTTTAGAGCAGTAGCCTGAGAATTGGGGTTGGAATCCTACTTCTCCCACTGACAGTATTATTAAAATCTTTTTCTGAGGGGTTTACGGCTACTGCTAAATTTGATTACACTCTGGCCAACACAATGTACATGTCAGCTTTAAGCGGTCTTGTGGCCTAGAGAGGGTCCCTTCACCTTCCATGACCTTGGGTACGATTTAGATTGTGACCCTGTTTGGCTATTGACCTACCATGGTACTTGAATTTGTAACGTGCTTTGAGCTTAGGCTTGCACCGGAGCGTATTTAAATCTGACATCTAAATCCAGAACAGTCCGCAGTTGCCAAAAAAAAGAGTTAAGGTGGGTGAAATCCCATGTTAAAAGATCAAAACTTCTTTTCTGATATTGATAGGTTTTCAGCAGTAAATCTCCATGGGCCGACTCCACTGCAGCATTACAGAAAAATACTGCAGATCTTGAGTCGTGTACATGACCATGTATCTGTTGTGGAATTAAAAGCCTAAAGTGGTTTCCAAACCTGTTCTGGCGGCTCCCCAGCCAGTCAGGTTTTCAGGATATCCACTATGAATATTCATGAGAGATTTGCATACACTGCGTCCACTGTATGCAAATCTACCTCCTGCATATTCATTGTGGATACCCTGACAACCCGACTGGCTGAGGCGATTCCAGAACAGATTTGGGAACCATTTGACTAAATTGTTTTTGTATAGAAATGGGCAGATCAATTGCAAAAAGCCACTTGCCTGGAAAAGTAGCTATCCATAACCGGCCCAGACTTCCCTGAGCTAAAAGTGCATGTGGGACTGAACTGAACAACGCCCGTGTCTAACCTGGGAAGTAGTGGGTGGAGCCTGATAGCAAAGTTGGGAGTTGTGCATGCACTTACGTTTAAAAGTAGCATTGTAAAGTGGGCTCAGATCTCTGCAGGCACTTAAAATTACGGGAGCAGTTTCAAAGGTACACCACGTCCCTGCTTTCTAGTAAAAACTGTTGCAAAGCAACTGGGTAAACATGCCTGCAAACTTTGTATCAGCATGGGTATTTATGGAAGTTATCCCATTTAGTATTTTGTTTCTCAGAACTACTCCTTTAAGTTTGTCAGTCCATTGGTATTGATTCAATGTGTGTCTAGTACCTTGTGACAGCTTTCTGCAGCTGTGAGGGTTTTTTAATAGGTAGCTATCTGTGCTTATGATAAGACTAACAGTCCATAGCAGGGTTATTGAAATAGTTATCAATGACTGCTTGGACAGTACTGATTAAACGTAGAAGGTCACTTTTTTAGAAAGTTTTGTGGGCATAATGGAGTATTGACTGTCCCTCTGAATGACCTGTGACTCCATGTGGCTGATGTATGCTGTATAGCAGAGGTACTCGAATCCAGTCCTGGAGGGCCGCAAACCAGTCAGGTTTTCGGGATATCCCTAATGAATATACATGAGATATATTTGCATGCACTGCCTCCATTGTATTTGAATCTATCTCATGCATGTTCATTAGGGATATTCCGAAAACCTGACTGGTTTGCGGCCCTCCTGGACTGGATTTGAGTACCTCTGTTGTATAACATGTAAAAGTAAATCCAGTTATTAGAGCAGACTTGCTCTTGGGTTTTAACTATTAAAAAATGCATTGGTTTAATCTGCTGATACTCTGGGGCATGCTTACCGGAGTGCATTCAAGTTTGGCACCTTAGCACGTATTAAGAGGCAAAAATGAGCATGGGAGGTGAAACAGGCCGGCATTAACTGTTGGGGACATGTCCAGTATGTCCTCCCTGAAGTTACTGCGATGAGAAGCACCCCACAGCACCTCAATGCATAATCAAACTCTGGAATTTGTTACCGGATGATGTAGTAAAAGCTGTTAGTGTAGCTGGATTTAAGAGGTTTGGGCAAGTTACTGGAGGAAAAGTCCATAAACCATTATTAAAGAGGACCGGGGAAATCCACTGCTTACCATTCGACAAGCAGCATGGAATCCGTGTATCTTTTGGGAACCTGCCAGGTACTTGTGACCTGGATTGGCCACTGCTGGAAACAAGATACAGGACTTGATGGACCCTTGGTCTGACTCAGTATGACATCTCTATGTTCACAGTGATAAAACTGCAGTAAGTGCACCCATGCTAGTTGCAACAGTAATAGTTTGTGCTCCATGCTCACTCTCCACCTCCAACCCTCCCGGTTCCTGCCCCATCGCAGGCTAAGCAGTTAGCACCATGCTGGACCCTTTAGCGTGTGGTAGCAGTTATCGTGGTTCCGCATTAGCTGCTTAGCATGCGGTAAAGGTTGGCGTACTTTCATAAAGAGATCCTCCTCTTGCATTTTATGAAACTTAGATACTTTCTAGTTTTATGGTTATCATTGGAGCTGTCCAGAGAGGTGATATGTTGAAGCATTTCGTTTACTCTTTACATTTTCCGTTACCTTTTGATTCACAGAGTGTTGAAGGAGAACACCACGAGAAAGCAGTTGAACTACTGAAAGCTGCCCAAGGAAAGGTCAAGCTGGTTGTGCGATACACACCCAAGGTCCTTGAAGAAATGGAGTCTCGGTTTGAAAAAATGAGATCAGCAAAGCGCAGGCAGCAAAATTAGCATCCTCTGAATTTATAATGTATTTTGGAACACGTTGCATTTTATATTAAACTGACTTGTGTGAACTACCAATGCAATAGACAAGACTGTGAAACTCTTAAAGAGTCTGGCTGTAGGTTTTAAGTGTTTGCTCATAGCATCACCAGTAGCTGACTTAAAGCTAATGAACTTTTCTGAAGAGAGTGAACGTGAGTGGTGATGCAAAGTCATTTTTACAGATCTATTTTAAAATGAAGTTCAGCTGTTTCACTTTTAATGTACACAGAACGCGTTTAAAAATCTTTTTTAAACTGTGATGTGCTTCATTTGTAGAAATCATTTTCTAAAATATTCTATTTTCCCTGTTTTCTTTTAAATTAAAAATGGAAATATTTTGAATTCTTGTTTTGCAAACTAAGGTTAATTTTGTAGCTCCACGGGCTTAAAGGGAGCCGAGAACATAGGAAAAAGTGACTCAAATGAGACGCAGTTCATAGCAACTGTGTGCTTACAGGACACGCAATGGCATGAAGTTGGCAGCCTAAGAGTATGTTTGGAAATTGATCCTAGCCCAGTATATATTGGGTGCATTTTCTAGTTTATATGTATTTCTTTCCTGGTTCTCAACCTGCTGCTTATTGGAGTAGCAGAATAGCCTAATGGTTAGAGCAACAGGCTGATAGGAATGTACCTGATTTATCTTTGAGTTACTAACCGAAAGGCAGGAGTTAAATTACAGAAATCTATATATACTTTAAATGACTTTTCAAGCAGTTGGCTGAGATTCACATAGAGTAAATTTTAAAATTCATTATACTATAGGAGCACAGACCAGATGCCCGTCTTAGTCTGTTTTTGGGATATTGTATGAATTTGTAGACCAGGCTAAGTCTAAATATACTACAGATAAAATATTTTAACCCTTTCAGACCTGAAGTTTTTCACAGACACCATATATATATATGGAATTCAGTGAATAACATGACGTCCATTACAGTCTGACAGGGTTAAATCTAGACACTTCATTATAGCTTTTTTTTATTAGCTTTTATTGACAATATGCACAAAAATAAGTTTTACACCGCTGAAGATCCTTTGACCCTGCTGCTGTGGATGCCACTTTTGAAAGGGAAAGGGGTGTGATGGAAAGCTTGCATGTTTATCTGCAGTTACTCTTATGGGCCACTGGTGGTCACTGTCACTCTACTACTGTTCACACGTCGTGAGAGTTAAGACTTGTTGCAGACCTATAATCGTGCCAAGGCGGTGTGCTGTTTGGGGTTTTTTAGGTCTTCCCCTTGGCAAGTTTCTTAGGAAAATCTGGTGCTACTTGTAAACGTTTCTCCAACACCCCTGAGATATGGAGGAAGCAACAAAGCTTCACAGAATGATCAACAATTACATTAAGTGAGACAGGCACAAGTGTTAACGTGGTCCATTAATATCAAGCATCCCAGAGGTTGCTATATGCAAGTTAGACTGAATATTCTTTCTGGATGCTTGTGTTCACTGTTCTGCTTTATGCTCTTGATGGTGAAGAATCTGAAACATGTAAGCGGTAGTTATGTGTATGTTGAGCTTATGAAAGATTTCCTTTGGCTAGGATGATGTACTTTGGACTATAGGCTTCAAGGGTTAAATCTCTTGATATTGAGACCAAAATCAGCAGTTTAATCTCTTACTCAAATGGTTTCTTATTTAACTGTAAAATAACAGCATTTGTAAACTCTTTTTATTATAGCATTACAGTGAATAAATATTGTGATACAGAAGCCTTGTAACCCTCATTAGTGTGTAGTGCTGGGTATAGCATGTAACCCTAAGAAATAAAATGAAATTGTCTTGTCAGCTGCAAAGATTTTTCACTTACTGTGAAGTATTTAGATGTACTTTATCTGCAGTGTGAATAGTTGAATTGTATACTGTATAACGTAGAAATGACCTGTCTCGGGTGCATTCAAAAGGTGGAAGTGATCCTCTTAAAATGTTAAAAGAGCACTCAGTGATGCTGGCGGCTGAAGACCCAGTGCAAGAGAATCATTTTTATCTTTTGAATTGAGAAGTTTGTCTACTTTTTGAACGAAAAGTTTTTTTAAATGCTTCAAAATTCAGTTTCTGCAGTATTGATAAAATTTGGTTTCTTACTAAGTTGAAAATATAAAAAAATTAATTTTCAGATTACTAAAATAAATTTAGGAGGTTTTCTGACTGTTGAGGATCTGTGCCCACTTAATGCAAAGTAGGATCTTATTGTAGATTTAAGGGACAAACTGAGGTCTTTTCCCCTTCATTATAAGGACCGTAAAAGCACTTTTTGATGTTTCATGGTGGATGTCGTCATTTCACTTATTTATTATTCCCAAAACTATAAATAACATTAGGAGATTCACACCAGGTGATTGGTATTTTGGTGATATTAGTTTGCACCTGTTGCAGCCTTTGGGTATTGGTGATTTACTTTTGGGTATGCCATGGCTGCAATGACCTTCACGCCTAAGCCACTGTGTGTGGAATGCATTGTCAAATTTATTGCTAATGCTTGCCGTAGTTTTTGCATTGTGCTTTATTTCACTCGGGGGTTTGGGGGGCAGTTGCTGTATGTAGACCTAAGTGGTTAAACTACGTACAAGCATCCGTTCTAAATCTTCAACTTGGGGCACTTTACTTTTTAAGTGGTTTGTTTTTTGACCCTCTTACCCAGATATTGCAGCTTTCAAACATTAATTCTTGCTGTTCCTCTGCTATTGCTGCCTTGGATCAGATGATAGGCTAAGTTTCAAAAAGTGGTTAGTGGTCTTCATTATAAAGCATATGAGGACAGACTGAAGGATCTTAATATGTACACCTTAGAGGAAAGGCGGGATAGAGGTGATATGATTGAGCTGTTTAAATACCTCTGTGGCATAAATGTACAGGGAGAGAACCTCTTTCAATTGAAAGCAAGTTCTGCTATGAGGGGACATGGGATGAGGGTGAAGGGAGATAGATTCAGGAGTGATATGCGGAAATATTTCTTTACGGAAAGAGTAGTGGATCCGTGGAATAGTCTCCCAGTGGAGGTGGTAGAGATGAGGACAGTAACTGAATTCAAAAAAGCATGGGACAAACACTGAGGATCTCGGTTGTAGTTGTTATGGAAGGACAGACTAGATAGTCCATGTGGTCTTTCTCTGCCGTCATGTTTCTATGATAATGGGATAAGGAATGAAGTTGGTAATGGTGGGAAGATGTTTACGTTCTGTCGTGAATGTCTAGTGTTAAGTTACTTGATAGAAGTGGTAGAGCCATCACTGTGCCCAAGTCCATGTCCTTGGGCATTATGGCTGCTCTTGGAAGTTTTCTGTGTGGCCCTAGTCTGGCTGTTTTGCTGAACTTCCATACAGCTAGAGCTTTTCTAACTGTTCTAGCCAGATTCTAACTAAAACGTTTGGGCATCCAGATGGTGTTGGAAGAGGTTGTGAGTTGACATATTGGTATAAGGTTCGTGTGTGGCAGCGAACACATTGCACTTTTTCAGAATGATGCAGGTGCAGAAGCATTGCCAATCTTTGGATGTTAGTTATGTTTATTTCATTTGACTGCTTTTCCTGGTAAGGACAATAAAGTGGTTTGCAATGGCATAAGAAGGGTTTTGACCACGTCAGCCTAAGACAGAAACAGTAGGAACTAAAATTACAATTGCATTTTACTATTTTAAGTTGTTCAAAACAATAGGAAAAGAGCCAACAAAATTACAGACGTGGTGCGGTGCTTGACCGATCAGAGGGTTAGTCACGATCAGAAACGGCTCTAGTAAAAAGATGTGTGTTAACAGTATTTTAAACTTACGATAATTCAGCTCACGTGTAGTTTCAATTGGAATTTTGGTTGCAGAGAAAAGGAGCCAGAAAACCTAAAGAAGAGGGAGTGAACGGCAAATGTAAGATGATAAAATAGCTTGTGTACAAGCCTGAGGGGGACAGCAGGGGGAAGCCCAGGGGAATAAGCACAATGTGTCAGAAGCACACGATATGCTATGGGCAAGCAGTGTTCCTTATAAAGCAGAGGTGTGATGTGATCAAATTTCCTTTCTCCATGGAGAAGTTTAACAGCATATTTTGTACCGATTGGATCTTTTTGTTCCAGGGCCCCTTGGTACCTCCTAAAAGGAAAATGACGGTAGTGCAGGTGTATAGAACAAGGGCGTGCATAAATCCATTTAACTGAGAAATTACCTTAATGAATTATTTTCCTTAGCACAAAAAGAGGTGTGAGCAAGAATCGAAGATCAAGTATGAATCTAATTTGACCCCTGATACTGAAACAATGTCCTTATTGACCAGAGGGTGATTCTTCATTTCAGAGGTCAGGGTAAGGATAGAGATTTTATAAGGGAACCAAATAACTTCTGATTTATCTGGATCTAAGCAAACATTCCGTGTACTGACTGTAGGGTTCAAAGGGTCCCAGCTAAACATGAACTGAATGTTATCAGTATAAGTGACATGAAAAGTCTGGAGAAGAGTAAATGGGTAATGTAGGAGGAAGTCTAGAACCTATGAAACTCCACACGAAACAGACTTAGGGGAAATTATTGAGTTCCAGGTAACCTGGCAGGGCCTACCAGCCAAAAATAGATCCCTTGAAGAGCTTTCGGGAATTCAATAAAGCCTAACAATATAATATAGAGGATCAAGTACTTCTGTCCACAACAAAAGAGCGGGACCTAGGTGTGATTGTGTCTGATTATCTTAAAGAGCTAAACAGGTTGAACAGGCAGTGGCGAAAGCTAGAAGGATGCTTGGGTGCATACGGAGAGGAATGGCCAGCAGAAGAAAGGAGGTGATAGTGCCTCTGTATAAGTTTTTGGTGCGACCTCATTTGGAGTATTGTGTGCAGTTCTGGAGATCACACCTTCAAAGGGATATAAGGCTGGCGTCGATACAGAGGGTAGCTACTAAAATGGTTAGTGATCTCTGTTATTAAGCATATCAGGACAGACTTAAGTATCTTAATATGTACACCTTAGAGGAAAGGCGGGCTAGAGGTGATTATGATTGAGACGTTTAAATACCTTTGTGGCATAAATGCACAGGGGGAGAGCCTCTTGATTGAAAGCAAGTTCTGCTACAAGGGGACATAGGATGAGGGTAAAGGGGGATAGACGCAAAAGTAATATGTGGAAATATTTCTTTATGGAAAGCGTGGTGGATCTGTGGAATAGTCTCCCAGTGGCGGTGGTAGAGATGAGGACAGTATCTAAATTTAAAAAAGCATGGAACAGAGGATCTCTAAAGGAAAAAAAGGGGTCTTGTAGTGGTTGATATGGAAGGGCAGGCTAGATAGGCCATCTGGTCTTTTTCTGCAATCCTGTTCCTATGTTTCTCTGAAAAAGGGAAAGCCATGTTTTTCCATTTGTCAAGTTATAGAGCTCTATTTTTTTTTAGTCTAATAGTGCTGCATTAAGCTTAAGGCGCTCTCCTTATGATACCAAAGCTGTTGTGCTAGTTAATATGGGCAACTAAATTTAACCCATTGAATAAAGGCCATAACAGCAGTGCTTTCATGTTTAATACAGAGTCAAGTTTGTATTGATAGATATGTAATAAGGCATTTAAAGGTAGTAGCAAGGTGATTAATGATGTCTTGAGTACTAAGGACAAGCTCTGCTCTCTTATATGTGTTTGAAAGCAGCTGAAGTAGGAATCCCCCCTCTTCCTTCAGTTACCGTGCTGCAGCTTAGGTCCTTCTGGTGAGTTAGACCATTCATGATATAGATTTGAATGTTCATAGTTTGTCTTATAATTAAGCAGCATTAGAAATAGGGAAAAACCACCCCCAAGTTAGTAGAATGATTTACAGTACCATATTGCTAACTGAGGTTTGGTAATGCTGGGGATGTGTAGGGGGTCTCATTTATTTATTTATATTCTCTTATATACCGCGCTATTCTGCATCAGTGCGGTTTACATTGAACAAACTGAAATTACATTGAACAGGGCATTATAACTTGGAGATAACTATTTTACAGGGAACATGGGCTATGGAGGGTTAAGTGGCTTGCCCAAGACCACAAGGAGCAACTGTGAGACTAGAAACCCCAGTCCTTCCGGCCCAAGGTTGCTGTCCTCTAGTGGGATTTGAACCCCCGACCTTCCGGCCTGAAGTACCTTGCCCCAACCACTAGGCCACTCCTCCACTCATGTGGTGGATGTTAACAAATGAGCCTGTCTGCATGTGCAGTGGAACAAAGCATGTTAGCATAGTGCAGTTCGGAGTCCCCCTGCTTCCTTGCATACTGCACAAGTAGCAGAACCTAACTAACCCCCCCCCCTCCTCCTCAGCGATTGTGGTAGAGGAGGTGAAATGGGTGTGTTCAGTTTTGATTTTTAATCACGTGCTTTAATCCACCTTTGACATCGGCCATAACATCATCCTCTCCTGGTGGGCTCAGGCGCCAGGCCATTAACTCCTCTCTCCTCTGACCCTCCTTACTATATGTATATGAGCTGCTTTTATTCAGTAAAATGGGAAGATTGAGTTGTTACCAGCTAATTATTCTTCTTATGCTTATAGGCAATATTCAGATCAGTGGTGCCAAACCTAAAGCAATGTGTCGGGGAGGGGGGAGATGCGGTTATCTGTTGTCTTCTCCCCGAGTATAACTTGTCTATGAGGAGTCCTAATAATGATTCGTGTGAAATGCACAGCTTCTCCTTGTGCCAATCTGTGAGGCTCAAAAAGATAGATGAGCTGCTGTTTTTGAAGAAGTTCATTCCATTCATTACTTAGCAGATGCTTAAGACTATATTAGTAGTATGTTCAGAATCCATCCTCCCTCCCTCATCAACATCAAATCAGATTGGAGAGATATAACGGCCCACTTGGGACAATGAAGATGACAAAAATATAATGAAAATGGACCCTGGAAAAGTCTCTGAAGAACAGATGGTCCAGATCGGCTATTGCATCACGTGCCCATGAGATCATTTTATTAATAGAAAGCTTCCCTGGCAGTTGGGCTTTTAGGGTGTTAATTGCAGCTGCAAGAAGATCTTTCCAGCCAGTACTTGTATGTGTTTCACTGTGAACTGTCTGAAATGAAAATACAGGACAAAAACCAACAGCCCTCTGCTAGCCTTCATTGTATTTATAAATGTTTTCTTCAGTAAATATGGAATGACTGCTGTTAACTTTAAAAGAGGTTGGAGGGGGATAGTATTTGTTCGGAATCTGTGAGGTGACCACACCTTATCTGGCATGTTATATAACAAGGTATTTTAAAGATTGTGATGTTATGGATGTGATTATGCTATAATAACCATGACCCAAGTAGGTGGGTTTTTTTGTAGTTCAACCATCTGAAAAGTGTGATTATTTACAGGAAAAAAAAAGCAGCCTGGGGTGACTTAACAAGATTATAAAATGTTTGCACAAAAGACAAAGTAGGACTGAAAATTTTTTTTTTTATTATAGAAAATGCTGGGACAGATGTAATCCTTTTGGTACTTTTCTGGGTCATTTTAACAGAGAAAGTGATTATGAAGTTCTGCAGCATTTCATTAACGGCCGACTACATGTGTAGATAAGAATTTTAAAAAATAATTTTTTTCTTGCTGGACATGATTATTCTGTTTTATTAAGCATTATTAACAGCATAATAAAAGTAAAATGACCAAATGTCAGCATAATATACAAATAGCACAAAGCTTGGCGATAGTGATGCTAATATATGAATGTTCTACGTGTTGTTTTATGTGTACAACAGGAATAGGTGATATTGGCATAATGCGAATGAAGCACTGTAGCAGTTAGCACGGTAGAACAGTCATTTACCATAGATATGAAGCTAACATCTTCTTAAGCAGCAGAAAGGACAAGACAGACAGGGTAAAGGCCTTGGGACAAAAGGGTGTGGGGGGGGGGCGCTAGGTTGAGAGTAGGTTATATGTACAGTTGAATAAGGTAAATGGCTCATTTCCCGCAGCCATCAAAGGCTTGAGAGAAGAGCTGTGTTTTCACCTGCTTCCTGATGTAGAGATGGTCTTGAAGGCATAGCCCCTCTGGACTACAGTGTGGGGGCAGATGGATCGTAAGGGTTTTCAACCCAGTCCGGAAAACCCTAGGCCAGTCAGGTTTTTAGGATGCCCAGAATGAATATGCATGAGAAAGATTTGCATGTTCTGCCTTCATTGTATGAAAATCTATCTTATGCATATTCATTGTGGGAATCCTGAAACCTGACTGGCCTAGGGTTCCCCGAGGACTCTGTTGAAAATCTATGAGCTATGCAGTAGCGTTGTGCATTGAGGTTCATTGCACAGTTTCCTAGCCCATGCCTACAAAATAGATTTTATGCCAAATGCAGTAAATTGTGAAAAATATGTGTAAACATAAGTGAGGGTGCTGATCGCAATAAAAACAAACATGCATAGATTCTAGTAGGAGCAGCTGAATCAATATTTTGTCTCTAGCGTGTACCTGAAGAGGGTTGGCAAGTGAATATGTTTGTACTCAAATAGACATTCTGCATATAAATCTTACTGGTACGATGGGCAAAGCCTTGTTATTTCACAGCTGTGGCCCCCTCCCCCCTTAACTCTGCATTTGGCAGCTTGGTTGGCTGAAATGTATCCTAGCTTTATTTTATGTATTTAATCCATTTATATCCTACCTTTATCCTTCAAAGCAAGATACATATAACATTTAGAATTACATAAACTTATACGTTGTAATCATATAACTGATTTGATTACATATGCATTAACTGGCATGTCTGTTTTAAGTGTGGTTGAAATAGGGCACAAATATAGGTGCTTATATTTGGAAACTTTTTTTATTTGTTTTTTAATATAGAGCCCATGGACTTCAGCTGGTTATATTGCATCAGTTTGTAGTTAGTGTGATCACTGGCTTAGGAATCCTAAGGACAAAATGTGGTTTGTAGAGTTGAATGTAGGTTTTTTGGGGGGTAGGGGGTTTGGCTACACTAAAGTGGGACATCAAGTCACAGCACCCCAGCACTTTAGGTACATAAAGTCACAATCAGAAAATAGAAGTACTTGGAAAAATTATGACATAAGTATGAACACCTGGCCCAACATGTACACTTCTGACACACACGGAAAGATTCACAAATAGATAGGGTGGAATCAGTCTCAAAGTAGGTGTATTTACATACTTCAGAGATTTAAAAAAAAGGGATATAATAAAAGTCATTCCACATGTCAAAAACCTCCACTGTACATAAATCCTTCAGTAATACCCTCCCCTTCTGACTTCATCATATTTTGATTTAAGGTGAGTTGTATTAATAGGAGTCCAATCACAGCAGGCAAAAATTCTTCCTCTCTGCCAATTCATTACAGCCACCTTTCCCCCCTGCCAAACATGTTTGAACTTAGTATGCACGTGATGAATCTGACACCCAGACGCATAGACTTCCTTATTTTCCACTTGGGGCCAGATCAAGTAAGATTTCAATAAGCCTCAGACCTTAAAGCAATAACATCATTAAATTAAACCTCTGGGAAGACCTCCAAACAGTACCAATGCAAGCATGACCCTTCTTTTCCTTCTATTTAGCAGGAGCTGCAAAAGATATAGAAGATTATGTTAGCAAATGACAGAATAGTAAGTTGCTAAATTATGAGTGGATTGTGATAAGTTGGGGGGGACCGAATCTCAAAATAGCAGATGAAATTTCATGTGGACAAATGCAAAATGATGCATGGTGAGAAATAAAATCCTAACTATAGGTACACAATTCCGGCTTCCATAATAAGAGTCAATGTTCAAGAAAAATATCTTGACATCATTGTTGACAATACATCGAAAGCCTCAACTTGCTTTGTGACAGTGGTCAAAAAAGCAATGAGAATGTTAAGAATTTTTCAGTAAGGAATTGAGCCATTTATAATATCTGAGCCCTATATGCAGTTCTAGTCACCCCATCTCAGAAAAGGTACAAAGAAGACTTACTACAATGACAGTGGCTAGTTAAGGTTCTTCAGTGTGGAGGTCTAAAAGTTGAATGGAACAGGTAAATGGGAATGATTACATTGGTCAACATGAAAAAATCACAAATAATTTCATGTGTATTGGATAACCTATGATGAACAATGTTCAAAAACGGTTTTGTTTTTGTTTGAAAGATGATAGTGTTGGAAGTTTTGCTATACAGTCAAACCTCGGTTTTCATTTGCCCCGGTTTTCATACGCTTCGGTTTTCAACGTCTTTTCTGACTGAGATTTTGTCCCGGTTTTCATGCATTGCTTCGGTTTTCAACGTCTTTTGACTGAGATTTTGTCCCGGTAGCAGGGAAGGAGTAGCCTAGTGGTTAGAACACTGGCTTGGTAACCAAGCAACCAGGGTTCGATTCCCACTAGCACTCCTTGTGGCCTTGGGCAAGTCACTTAACCCTCCATTGCCTCGGAAGAAAGGCCTGGCAATCTACTTCCGGTGACACTGCCAAGAAAACCCAGGAGCTTCTGGGTCGCCAGGAGTCAGGACTGACTCGAAGGCACACATTGCATTGCAGCAGGGAAGAAAAGCTGTCAACGTAAGCAGGAGATGTTGCATGAATGTGGGAGGCAGTTCTTTCTCTTGCAGGGTACGTCTGAAGCTATATCATTAAGATTTTCTGCCATTCTGAAGCATTGAGCAGATAATGTAAAGGTATTTTAATGGACTGAATTCAATGTGATTCCGAAGAGAGCTGGGCACAGCAGCTTGTCAGGGGTGGCTAAGGCCAGATGTTAACATACTGTACTGTACAGTACTGTACTTAGCTTGCTTTCAGTGATGTTAAATGTTCATTTATCCATTTCATTAGTCATTTATATTTATTTCTCATTGTTTTCTGTATGTAAAAATATAGTTATTCTCTATAAAATGTATTTTTTGTGAATATTTTTGGGTGTCTGGAACGGATTAATTGGATTTACATTATTTCTTATGGGAAATATTGCTTCAGTTTTCATACGTTTCGGTTTTAGTCAGACTTTTTTGAACGGATTAATCATGAAAACCGAGGTTTGACTGTACTAGCCAAATTGATATAAACTGTGTCAGTGATTGCCAATATTGATTGATATTTATTTTGCTTTTCAGGTTAATTATTTTGATTGCATATTTGGTGGTAATAACACAAGAAATCATCAGAAATAAAATAATCATGCCAAGACAGTGTAGAAATCATTCCAATGATTGTGTGTTATGTTTCTGGTTCATTTGCTACCTTATCTCAGTCGTCCAGCGGCAGATCCAACAGCACGTTGATGCTGAGGCACCTCTTGATCCATCTCAACACGGCTTCAGGGAAGCACACGGTGTCGACACCATCCTAACAACCCTCCTCAACAATCTAATCACAGAAATCGATAACATAAACCAAGGATTCATCCTCATCTTCATGGATATTGCTGCTGCCTTTGATTCAGTTAATCATGGGATATTACTACAACGTCTCCAAGAAAAAGAAATTCAAGGCACTGCTCTACAATGGTGCGAATCTTATTTAACTAATAGATGGCAACAGGTTAAGACAGTTACTTCTACCTCCGAGCCGTTCCTACAGAAGCAAGGGGTACCCCAGGGTTCATCCTTATCTGCATTGTTATTTAACATCTATATGCAGCCTATCTGCACCCTAATTTGTTCTTTAAACGTACAAGGCCTCGCCTATGCAGATGACATCCTGCTATATCTCCCATTCACGATTAACCAGCCCGATTTCTCTCCTATTATCAGATGTTTTGAAGCAGTTTCAGATTGGCTTCTCACACAAAACCTGCATATCAATCACAGCAAAACCGACGTTCTTTTTGTCACAAGAAACCAGAAGTTCATCCCACCTCCCTCTCTCCAAGTTAATAAGGCCGAAATCAAAACAAAATCCACAATTTGCTATCTAGGCATCACCCTAGATCAGCGCCTAGACATGGTAACACATGTGAAAAATGTTACAAGAGCAGTATACCATAAGATACGAACCTTACGTCATCTTCGACCACTACTCGACTTCTCTGATTACCGGACTATTTTCCAGGCCCTAGTCATCCCACACCTGGACTTTGCCAACATCATTCTCCATGGGCTCCCACAGGCAACTCTAAATCCGCTCTGGCTTGCAATGAACTCGGCTGCTAGAGTGCTTGCAGGTGTACCAAGAACAGAACACATAACACCTGTGCTGAAGGAACTCCACTGGCTACCACTACAGGCCCGAATCCATTACAAGGCAGTTATCCTGACCTTTAAAGCCTTGAGAAACCAACCGCCCACACCCATTTGTAGACTGATCAATAACATCCCTGACAACAGAGCAAGAAGATCTGCAATGCTGAACACTTTAGAAGTACCTAAGATAAATGTAAAATGCACAAAGACAACCGCCAATAGGGCTTTTTCGATTTATGCACCCATAGCCTGGAATGCCCTTCCCACTGGAATCAGGGCCATCATGAGTCTTACCTTGTTCAGAAAAGCGCTAAAATATCATCTGTTCCAAACCCACTATCCTGAAACTAGCCCTGGAAAACATAGAAAGTCCCCCCCCCCGACCCCCTGTTCTAACTGCTCCAACAACCTAACTCAACGGGAGAATGGTTAATCTGCCCACCCCCTGGTACAGATTTTTCAATACCACCAAACCTGGGTCAACTAGGAATACCCTGTAGCTTTGTAAAATGATCTGTATATAGTTTCTCCCAAGTTCTCCCCTAAGTTATTACCCTGTTCTCTGTAAGAGCATTGTGTCGTTGTAGCATTGTTCTGTTCACTGTGAACCGCACTGATTTTTAATAGCGCGGTATATAAGAAATGTAAATAAATAAAAAATAAATAAATAAATAAATGTCATACCATAACGTCAGATCCTTGCAAAATGTGCAAATTATACTTTGGATGCCCACTGGGTGAGCAGGACTTAAGCCATGGACACCTCACATTTGCATTGCCTGTGCAAATGGACTACATGATTGGTTAAATGGAAGGAAAACAGTGATTTCATTTGCTGTATGATATGGAGGGAGCTGAGAAACCATGACTGCTAGTTTTGTCTGGTTAATATCACAGGTTACTCTGTGAAGAACAAGCACAGCACTGTGTATCCAAATCTTGTGTCTGTAATGTGACCAGTCCACATGATGAAACACTTCCTGTTACAGTTCCTCCACAGGACGGGCTGTCTTCTGTACCAGATGAAATGGAGTTAGATGAAGGTGCAAGTGGTGACCAACCTATAGAGTCAGAAGATGCAGACTGCATGCTAGATGAAAGCGATGGCAACCCAGAGAAATTCAGCCAAGAGCTTAGTGATCTTACACGAGACTTGGTACTCTCAAAACATAAAGTGGAACTCCTTGCTTCAAGGCTGAAGGAAAAGAGCTTACGTCAAAAGAATGATCTCAATTGCCACTATCGTATGTGCAATCGTAATTTAGCAACATTCCTTAAAGTCAAATATGTGTGCGTATGTGGTCCAAAGACATTTCGCTGGCCACTTTTTTTTTTTTTTTTAGGAGATATTAAGGGGTTGAACTGCAAGGGTGCCAATAATGTTGGCCACAACTATGGGGTATGTTTACTAAACCGAGCTAACGGTTAACCTGGGCTATCTGCCACTATGTCCCATATTATTCAGTAGGACCTAGTGGCAGATAGCCCGGTTTAGTAAACATACCCCTATATGTCCAGAAGTCTGTATTTGTTATCGTCATTGGATCAACACATTTATAAAGCAACACAATAGTTAACACTTGGGAATTTTACATACAGAAAGTTTTCTCATTCCCAGTTTGACTTAAATGCCTGATCGCTTTATTTACATGTTTTATAATAAATAGATTTGATGAATCATGCACCATCTATTTGTTAACCTTACTGCTGATTCTATAACAAATATTTTTCTGCCTATAACTTAGTGTCTGAAGACTTGACATTTGTGTAAGCTACAGTTGGTCACTTGTGGGTTTTCAACATTATAATATTGCCTAGTCTTTTCTCATCTATACCGATTTACTATGTAGACATTTTTCCTCATTCTCTACACAGCTTTATTGCACCATGGTTAAACTTGAGTTTGTGAGATTTGTTCTCTATTATATGATAGTTTTAAAATATGAGCTCTGAGCATCATTTTACTTTTATGTCTGTTCTTGTACTATTTATATTGTGTCCCCTTTTGACTCATTTATCTTATTGGTTATGAATGTATCAGATAACCACACTGTTAAGGGCTTGGGGCAATTGCCCACTCTATACCTGTTTGTGCACTGTCCTCGTTCTTCTGTACATTATAAACTCTTTTTTATTATTATTTATCATGCTACTTAAGAAGTTTTATTTACATACATAGTTTAAATTTTATGTTTTATTTACATATATAGTTTAAATTTTACATTTTTTAGTGTTTTGATTGTGTATGGTTTATTTATATTCTTATGTTTTTATCTTTGTGTTTGAGGTTTTACCCCTGCTGAAGGTGCATTCTATGTAACGTGAACTTTGAGTGCCTAATAAACTTCCATGAATTTGATTCACCTGTGTGTGGTTGTTTTTCACCTTTCCCCTGGTACTATATTGACTTTTGTGAGTGTGTGTGTGCTTTCTTGTTGGACCTTCAAAGCTACAGGGGTCAGATGCAGAGTGTTAGGGTACATAAGGAAAAGTATAACTACTGGGGGGAAAAAAGGCAGGCGCTGGTGCCTCTAAACAAGACCTTCTCTGGAGTGTTGTGTTCAATTCTAGAGACTATATTTCTGACAGAATCTTAGACATAGTAGATGTGACCCAGATAAATAGCTACAAAATAGTGAAGTAAGTGCCACAGTCCTCATGAGATGAATCTTGAATATCTACAGTACATATGATGAGGTCCATTATTGTCATATGCACGGTACTAATCCATTTGGAGACATTGCCCTCAGTACAAATAATGCATAAAGAAAAAAACTTTTTCAATGAGAAGGAAATCTAAAACAAAAGACTCAAAATATATAGACATAGGAGTGAAATTAGAAAGCACTTCTTCCCAGAAAGGGTGATGAAGACGTGGAATAGCTTCTAGGGGAGTAAAAAAATTCAAAAAAAGCTCAAGAACAACACAAAGATGAAGTAAAAGAAACTCGCATATGAACTGAGGTTTATGGCATTGCATCAGGACGAAAATTGGGTAAATAAGCTGAGCCTTGTAATCTTTATTTGTCAGCATGTTATTGCTGTTAAGTGCCGCTGAGTCGATGTTGACTCATGTGACCCTATGGATAGTTGTCCTAAACTATGTTCGGTTTTCAGTCAAGCAGCTAATTGTTGACAGAGTGGCCTCCATAGCTGCTGTTATTGTATCGATCCATCACATTGCCTTCCTCTTTTTCGTTGGCCTTCAACCCTGCCAAGCATGATGTCTGTCTTTAATGTTCTTTCTCTTTGCATAACATTGGGCTCCTTCCCTGGCCCTATTCAAGTCCAGGCTGAAGACCCACCCCTTTGAGGCTGCTTTTGGATCCTTATGTTCCTCACCCTCTTGTCCACTACTTATGTGTATCCTTCCATACTCTAGTTCCCAGTTTCACTATCTGTTTTGTCTTGATTAGATTGTAAGCTCTGATGAGCAGGGACTGTGTCTTACACCTTGCAGCGCTATACAAATGATTAGTAGTATGATGTGTATAAAAGTCAAAGTCTTGTCTATTATTATTGTGGGTCTGATATTCCCCAAAAGCTCAGCTCCTAAATTAGTTCCCTATTTTCAGTCAGACGTAGGACCCTACATTTTCAGCTGAAAAGTCACCTAAATCTAGGAGCTTAAAAAGTTATGCTTATAAATTAAGGCCATTTGTCTAGTGATTTATGAGCCTAGTAGCTCAAAGTGAGGAACATTTCAGGAATGTGTTATTTTGCATTTTATAATATCTTCAGAGGAGCAAATAACATTTGGTTTAAAAAGTCCATCCTCCTCTGCGCCAACATGACCTTTCTAAGCGCTCTAAATGCCCACTTTATTCCAAGAGAATCACTCTGCCCCATCAGAAGCTGCCGAACAGCCGCATGACTGACTTAGAACAGATTAAAAAACTTTTCTCTTTGATTTCAATTGGGTTGTGGCTCTGATATTGCACGGAGTCCGCTAACGTGGTTTAGTGAACACCCCTATGTCTATAACAACCTCAAAAACAAAATCGAATATGACACTGCAAGTTGCAAAGTAATTTTCAAGCTGCGCCCTCCTCTTCCTTACTTTTTCCTGAATGGAGGATTGCAGCCCTGCCCTATCTCAAGACTTGCCATTAAGTCTTTCCAAGAACCTTTTGCGAATCCAACCCCCTCTCTTGGAACTTCTGGGCTGGAATGAAACCGAGGGACCACTATAAGTGTATGACTCCCCAAAAATAGAGCTAAAATGGAATACTTTGAATGGAGGGGAGATTCTCTAAATGCAGTGCAGGCTTGATTCATTTTACTTTCTGTGGTGCCACGACCCCGTCCTGTCCACAAGGAGCTCTTGTGAATTTGAACTCAGTTTTTCTTCTCTATGATTTTAGGAGTTCTAAAATTGTTATGAATTATCTGTTTGCAGAAGTTACTTCCTACCACTTTTTCCTTCTGCTGTAATATGTTGTATTTAGATTTCTTGTTTGAAAATATTATGTTGTATTAGAGCACAATTTTAACATAGCCACAAGTGAAAAGCAATCCATTCTAATAATAATGTGTGCTTAATACACACACAAAAACAGAAAAACACTTTCAACTCTACCTAAACAATATTTTTTAAGGAACATAGACACTTTGGCTATGTTGATCAAGGAGAAGCCCCTAAATTATCTTTTCAGCTTCTATTTATCAAGCACGTCAGAATAGAAAAAGCATGAGCCAGACTGCAAATTGAGAAAGACGTTAAAGGATCAATGTGACATTATAAAAACCATATCTACAGCAGCAGAGATTCCTCCCAACAGTTCTCTTCTGCACCCGCATAGATCAGACCTCCAGTTAAAAGCAGAAAAAAAGATCCCACCAGATTTGCACTGCTAGTAAGAAAGATACGTTCAAGAATACTTCATACAAGGACATGTACATCTCTCCCATCCTTCTGTGCTAAGTTTTCTTGATTTTGTTTCACTAGCCTTTGCAAAGACAGAGGTCAGTTTGATATTATATCTCTTCTAGGCTAATATGACGACAAAAATCTCCCTCCCAGATCTGGCAAACTTGGCAGCTCTGTTAACGTGTGTGTTAATATTTACAGTGAGACTACAAATTGTTTTATGATTTATTTCTGATATTATTTCTTCTGTTGATATGCTGTTATTTATATTGATTGTAATGAAATAGTGCTGGAGGGAGGGAAGGGAATGTAATTGTGTACTTGACTGATGTGCCCCGTCTCTTCTCTAGTGAGCATGAGGGAAGGGCAGACCTTCATTACAGATTGATTTAATTATTTTGTTTATGCTGCACTGATGCATTTTATCTCATATTGTGTGGGGGGATAAGGTATGTAAGCCTAAGAATTAATGTTCTGTCTATGATCGGTGATATGTAACCAAATAACCAGAAAATACAAAATCATAGCAGTGTGGTATTTAAATACCCTGAAATCAGTGCTAAGCACAGTTTGCCTACTGGCTGTGGGTAATAGGGGACAAGGAGTATGGAGATGGGGGTCATATTGATCATAGGGAGGGCCCTTATTCAGTCCCAGTACCCAGAATATACCCCCTTTCAGTAATGCTATGGCAGTACATCCTACAATGCATCAGAATAGTGTTAGAAATTCAGGACTGACCTAACTCCCTCTGGAAGTGGGCAGTGGCAGCTCTGCATAAATCTCACCTCCATATCCTAATAATTACCAAGTCCCAGACCTCTAATTTCCTGCATGCTCCCAAAGGGGTGACATGACCCTGCTGCAGAAATACAAGTAAAAGTGTTCCCAGGTAATATCAGTGGGGAGGGGGATGGGACCAATATGTGGCTGACGGCAGAAAGGAAAAGCTGGAACTGGAGGTAATGTTAGGTTTGGGCAGACTCTGTAACAGGGCTGAGGCCAAGCAGTTAGCACAACATCTCTCCCCTTCCTAAAAAAAAAAAAAAAGAGGCGTGTAAATAGCTCCCCAGTGACAACAGCAGAAAGGGAGCAGAGCCAACATAAGTCCAGTAGGGAAGCAATTGGCACAAGCAGAACTGTAGGAAATTACTGTGCTGCAGAGTTGCCAAGTTACCCAGTTCCAGGTGTCAGAGTTGTTGCCAGTTCTGGTTTGAAATTTGCATCGCAATCTATTATGGTATTTGCAACTCCTGATTGTACGCATTGAAATCAGTGCTGCAGGACCCAAAATGCATCTGAATAAGATTGTCAAAAATCCAGGACTGGCTTAAAAATGTCACTCCAGGAACTGGGTAACTTGGCAGTGCTGGTGCTGTGGTGTGATTATCTGGGTGAATATGCAGTTCTCCAGACTCAGCAGCTTCTTGGAGGACGCTTCATGCCATGCTCCACATCCTGAATTGTTGAGGGCCCAAAAAACATTACTGTTGTGACAGGCTGCATGTTCTTTTCAGTCTCTTAAAATGAGTTGTTAATCAGCTGAAATGCCACACTGCAAATTTAGGAATAGATTTACTAAAATGCACTGTAATGTTAGTAGATGCTACTGCTGGTAATGGTCATTATTAGTAAATAGGTCCAGTGCATGAAATGAAATCTGAGGTAAATAAAGCACATTAATGTGATAGTGCTTAATTCAGGGCTGGCTCCAGAGTTGGTTGAAAGTGTTGCAGTCCTAGGCAAACCTTAAGCTTTACATTCCCCACACCCTCCCTGGCTGTTAAAATCTGTTTAGCTTTGAATACCCTGCTCTTTGATTTGCACTGCCACCCTAGGCAACCACCTAGTTTGCTCTGGCTTAATTGCTTGCTGTGTATTCTGCATAAACAGTGCTACAGCTCTCAAACAGTTACCGTAGCAAGTATTTACGGGAGAATAAACCACCTGAGCCCCAGATTTATAAATGGCAGATGCAGGATATCTCAGGGGTTCCCATTACTTGGAGGTAAGTAACAGGATTGAGCAAAGACTCTGAAAGTTCGAGACATGCCAGTGAAATATATAGTGTTGGAGGTGTGTCTTTCTTGACTTCTCATGCCGACCATGGCCTGCCCTATCACAGTCCCAGTTACTGGAGTTTTATGAATTACGATGTGCCAAAACACCCTGTGATCACAGTAAGAGAGATGCAGCACAATGTTACACCGCTGTTGAGGGAAGGGCGTGCACGAATCAAAGGAAAATGCTGAGGAAGCTCCCCAATTCCAAGAGTGAGATTTTAAGCCAGTCCTGGATTTCTGACCATTTCATTCTGATGCGTTATGGGACCTGCAGCATGATTCCAATGGATGAAATCAGTGACTACAAACACCATTCTGCACTACAATGCAAATTAAAACCAGAACTGGCAAAAAATCTTACTCCTGGAACTGGGTAGCTTTGCAACACTAAGCCTCATAATGTGCAAGAGTAATGGTAGACAGGGATGGAAGATCAGGTGTTAACATTTTGAAATTTAAAGCACTTTAATGAGATGTTGCAGTGGAATTTTTGGTTCTGCAGAAACTACAGGAAGCACTACAGTGGAGATGGCTATGTCACAGGGCTTTCATTGAATCCTGCATGCTATATGGTATGGGAAAAGTATTGCACAGGTGCATTTTTTAAAAACAAATTTAAATCTAGAAAGATACCCTGAGCTGTCTCATGTGTATTTTAGAAGTGATGCAGAAGAGGCGGAGGAGACATTGTTTTCATAGCCATGCTAGGGGTATGGCAGGTGTGAGATCTGTCATAGAACTGGGAATGAAAGGGGTAATTCTGCAGGCGTATCAGATAAGACTGGGGCCTCCGTGGGTGAGATCTCTTCATTTGTCAGTCTGAGCTTTCCTTTCCAATTATGCTTAATGATTTTTTTTCTCACTGTTGTATTGTTGTTGTTAATTGTATAAATAAGCAGAGCCTTGTGATCTTTATTTGCCAGTATGTTATTTGTCACTGTTTATTGTTGTTAAGTGCTGTCGAGTCGATGTTGACTCATGGCAACCCTCTGGATAGTTGTCCTAAATTGTATTCGGTCTTCAGTCAGGCGGCTCATTGTTGATAGACTGGCACCCGTAGCTGCTGTTATTGTATCAATCTATCTCATTGCTGGCCTTCCTCTTTTGTGTTGATCTACCTTACCAATCATGATGTCTTTCTCTAATGATCTCTCTCTTTGCATGATGTGTCCAAAGTAAGAAAGTCAAAGTCTTGTCATTTGAGCTTCTAAAGAAAGCTTAGGTTTGATCTCCTCTAGTACCGACTGGTTTGTTCTTCGGGCAGTCCATGTTATAAACAGTATTCGCTGCCAGCACCATAATTCAAAGGCATCAATTTTCTTCCTGTCCTATCTTTTTCACTGTCCAACTTTCACATCCATGTAATGTTATTGAAAATACCATGGCTTGAACAAGTCAAATCTTAGTATGGAGAGAGACATCTCTGCTCTTGAGACTCTTGTCTAGGTCCTTCATAGCCATTCTGCCAAGAGCAATGCATCGTTGGATTTTTTGATTGCTTGTCATTTCTTTATTGATAATTGATCCAAGTAGGTTAAATTTATCAGCTATTTCAATTTCTTCTCCATCAAGAATGAACTTATTGATTTTGCCAATTGTCAGGATCTTGATTGTCAGGAGTGGAGGAGTGGCCTAGTGGTTGGGGCAAGGTACTTCAGGCCAGAAGGTCAGGGGTTCATAATCCCACTAGAGGACAGCAACCTTGGGCCGGAAGGACTGGGGTTTCTAGTCCCACAGGTTCTCCTTGTGGTCTTGGGCAAGCCACTTAACCCTCCATTGCCCATGTTCCCTGTAAAATAGTTATCTCCAAGTTATAATACCCTGTTCAATGTAATTTCAGTTTGTTCAATGTAAACCACACTGATGCAGAATAGCACAGTATATAAGAGAATGTAAATAAATAAATCTTTGTCTTCTTTACATTAAGGTACAGATCCATTTTAAGACTATCTTCCTTGATCTTGAGAAGTACATGAGTTGTACTTGCAAATCAATAAAATATTTTGAACTAGAGTTTGTAATCAAAGAGGGTAGCAAAGTTACACAGAAAAGATTTGTGGAGTCAGAAGAATGAATGAGATTTAATGTCTTTTAAAGACCTTCTTTCTCTACCTGAGATGAAAGCTTTCTCCTTAAGGACATTCAATTTAAAGACAGAGTCAAGTGAGAAGATCTGGGCACTGGAAGTGAAACATGACACATGCATTAAGGTCTCCTCAGTCTAAAGGATAAAGTAGTAGATGACATGGTTGACTGGAAGAAGATAAACATAGATGCACAAAGCCAGGGGTGAAAACAGGGTTACAGTCTCAAGGACACTGATGAGGAAGGATCTAGGACTTGTAGGTATAAGACAAAGACAGGAATTAAATCAGGGTATAGTAAAGAATGCTTTTAGGTTATCACAGAGAGGAGTAAGCTAAGCTCCAGGGAGGCCAATGTTCAAAGTCTACTGCTACTCCTTGTGGCCTTGGGCAAGTTACCGCAGGGGCCTCAAACTCCAGTTCTTCAGGGCTGTAAACCAGTCAAGTTTTCAGGATATTCCTAATACAGGGCCCAACCCATCCCAGTCACCAGATCACCATGACGACCATAAATTTGCACCTGGTGCCTGGAATTGTGGCCTGGAAGCAGGGGCGGCCCAAGGGGGGTGCGGGGCCATGTGCGGAGACTCAGTGCGGGGCCTCATTTGCATAAGTGACCTTATTTGCATAAATATTTGCATAATGTTACCATACACTAACTTTTAGTAAACATGTCTCTTAATGAGTGTATGGATAAAGAAAGACTAAAAGATTTCTACATTACTATAATCCAGTGCCAACCGCCAGGCACATTAGGAACCACTACAAACGCTGCCCATTTAGAACCCATAGCAAACCCACCGTATCCTGACAGCATTACCAGGACTCACAAAGCACCATACCCTACCTATCAAAAGGCAACACTGCAAATATTAAACCAATACATTTCAGAGAATACTGGGGAAAGAGAACAAGTGGCAATGTCAAATAGGAATTACATAAACAGAATACCTCAGCTCAGTTACACATGCAGAACATAGACCATCACCAAACAAGGAATCACAATTTAGAAACAGGAAGGCAATAATTAAACTGGGAACCCCAAAAGCCAAACTTGGAAGTACAACAACACTGTAGAAATAAAACTATAAATTAATTTCCTCTTGTACCAAACAAAGCACAGACGTTAATGATGCACATTTCCTAGAGGTTTCATATTCCAGTTAATAAATTCAAAATAAAGAGATATTTCTACCTTTTGTGCATTTTTTTTCAGTTGCAATTGTTCCAGCCACTTTCTTCTGGTTTCTTCATGTTTTCTGCTAACTGTCCATCGTCTGCTGTCCATTTGTTCTTTCTTCTCTCTTCTAGTTTTTTTTCCATTCTCTCTCTCTACATCTGCTTTAACATACTAATCTTTCTCCTTTTGCTCTTTCCTCATTCCTATTTCATCCACACAAATTTTACCCCTCCATCCTCAATCCCCACTTATTCTCCCAATACCAGGCCAATTGTAGATTTTTCTTCCCTCCCACACAAAATATTTGTCCCCTCTCCATTTTACTCTCCCAGCCCCATCCCATTCTAATCCTCCCCCAACATCAGCTCCCTTCTAGTTCCAGTCTCACCCAGCATCCATTCCCTTCTAGTCCCTGCATCAGCCCATTTCCAGTCCTAGCCCACCATCAACCCATTTCCAGTCCTAGCTCCCCCATCCATTTTCAGTCTGAGTTCCTTCATCAGCTCATTTCCAATCCTAGCCCCCCATCAGCCCATTTCTAGTCATTTCCTAGCCCCATCATCAGCCCATGTCAAATCATAGCTCCCCTCCACTCAGTCCAATTCCAGTCCAAGCCCCCCCCCATGAGCCTACTTTCAGTTCTAGCCCCTCCATGAGTCCATTTCAAATTAAGCCCCCACCACAGCCCATTTCCAATCTTAGCTCCCCCCAACAGCCCATTTCCAGTCCTATCCTAGCTGCTCCATCAGCCCATTTTCAGTCCTAGCTCCCTTCCCTCACAGCCCATTTCCATTCCAAGCTCCCTCCCCATCAGCTATTTGCAGTTCAAGCCTCCCCTTCCACTCAGCCCATTTCCAGTCATAGCAACCACCCAACCCATTACCAGTCCTAGCCCCCCATCAACCCACTTCCAGTCCTAACCCCCCATCACCCCATTTTCAGTTTAAGCCACCCCTATAACCCATTACCAGTCCTAACCCCCCATCAGCCCACTTCCAGTCTTAACCCCATCAGCCCATTGCCAGTCCTAACCCCCCCCATCAGCCCACAGCCCATTACCAGTCCTAACCACATCAGCCCACCTCAAGTCCTAACCCCTCCCCATCAGCCCATTAGCAGTCCTAACCCCCCCCCCACCCCCCGAGCCCATTAGCAGTCCTAACACCCCCCCAGCCCATTAGCAGTGCTAACAACCCACCCCCACCAGTCCTAACAACCCCCCCAGCCCATTAGCAGTCCTAACAACCCCCCCAGCCCAGCCCATTAGCAGTCCTAACAACCCCCCCCCAGCCCAGCCCCTTAGCAGTCCTAACAACCCCCCCAGCCCAGCCAAATAGCAGTCCTAAAAACCCCCAGCCCAGCCCATTAGCAGTCCTAACAACCCCCCCCAGCCCAGCCATTAGCAGTCCTAACAACCCCCAGCCCAGCCCATTAGCAGTCCTAACAACCCCCCCAGCCCAGCCCAGCCCAGCCCATTAGCAGTCCTAACAACCCCCCCCCAGCCCAGCCCAGCCCATTAGCAGTCCTAACAACCCCCCCCAGCCCAGCCCAGCCCAGCCCAGCCCATTAGCAGTCCTAACAACCCCCCCAGCCCAGCCCAGCCCAGCCCAGCCCATTAGCAGTCCTAACAACCCCCCCCCCCAGCCAAGCCAAAAATTTAAAAAAAAGAAAACCTGTCTGCTGCCGCGGTCGAGGCCGCCGCGGCAGAATCGAGCGTGCCGCGGGGCCCCCCTGTGCACGGCAGAGCCTGCCCTCCCCTGTAGCAGCTCTCTCTTTGGAGCTGAAGTCAGACGCGCCGGCTTGCAGAGCAGAGCGCGAGGGAAGAGTTTCTCCCTCGCTGCTCTGTTAAGCCCGCGGGGGCTGATGGGAACTTCCCATCAGCCCCCGCGGGCTTAACAGAGCAGCGAGGGAGAAACTCCTCCCTCGCGCTCTGCAAGCCGGCGCGTCTGACTTCAGCTCCAAAGAGAGAGCTGCTACAGGGGAGGGCAGGCTCTGCCGTGCACAGGGGGGCCCCGCGGCACGCTCGATTCTGCCGCGGCGGCCCCGACCGCGGCAGCAGACAGGTGGGTTTTTTTTTTTCCAATTTTACTTTTCAAAAGAATGTTTTTTGCGCGGGGCCCCCTGAAACGCGGGGCCCTGTGCAAAAAACATTCTCGCTCAATGGACGGGCCGGCCCTGCCTGGAAGCAAACTGTCTGCCCATGGGGCTCCTATCTTCCACAGGCAGAAGAGAAAGACTCCCTCTGTCTGCCCGTGGGACGTCAGATCTCCTGCGGGCAGAACAGGAGGGGAAGGCCAATGCAAGCTTTCTCTGTGGACAAGCAGGATGCGTCAGCCACAACTGGTGATGTCATCTGACGGCACCGTAGTTGGAAGTGCTCTCCAGAGATCAGAAAGGTAAACCTTTCTGAGCATGTCCCCTTAAGTCCACCTCCGAGTCCGCCATCAGCCAATTCTTTTTAACATCTTTGTTAGTGATATAGCGGAAGGGCTGTCGGGTAAGGTTTGCCTCTTTGTGGATGAAACAAAAATCTGCATTAGAGTAGACACCCAGGAAGATGTAGATAACATGAGGAGTGATCTAGGTAAGTTTGAAGAATGATCAAGAATTTGGCAGCTGAGATATAATGCTAAAAAATGCAGGGTAATGCTTTTGGGCTGCAAAAATACAAGGGAGCAGTAAAGTGTAGGAGGTGAAGTACTTCTGTCCATGAAAGAAGAGCGGGACCTGGGCGTGATTCTGTCTGAGGACCTTAAAGTAGCTAAATAGGTAGAAAAGGCAAAAGCCAGAAGGATTCTTTGATACATAGGGAGAGGAATGGCAAGCAGAAAAAGGGAGGCGATAGAAGTTAAAGCAACTGCCTAGTGCCCAGAAGATCAAGAGTTTGATTCCCACTGGCGTTCCTTGTGAACTTGGGCAAGTCACTTACCCTCTATTGCCTCGGAAGAAAAGCCCTGGCAAACTACTTTTGGAGATACATTGCCAAGAAAACCCAGAGGCAGCTGGGTCGCCAGGAGTCAGCACTGACTTGATAGCACTAAAAAAAAGTGCCTCTGTATAGGTTTCTAATGCGACTTCATTTGGAATATTGTGATATAAACAGGTTGGAGTCGGTGCAGAGGGTGGCTACTAAAATGGTTAGCGGTCTTCATTATAAAGCATATGAGGACAGACTTAAGTATCTTAAGATGTACACCTTAGAGGAAAGGCGGGATAGAGGAGATATGATAGAGATGTTTAAATACCTCCGTGGCATAAATGCACAGGAGAGCCTCTTTCGATTGCAGGCAAGTTCTGCTATGAGGGATGAGGGTGAAAGGGATAGACTCAGAAGTAATATGTGGAAATAATTCTTTATGGAAAGAGTGGTAGATGTGTGGAGCAGTCTCCCAGTGGAGGTGGTAGAGGCAAGAAAGCATGGGACAAATACAGAAGATCTCTAGTTAAAAAGGGGACTATTGTAGCTGATATGGAAAGGCAGACTAAATAGGCCATATGGTCTTTCTCTGCTGTCATGTTTCTGTGTTTCTAAGAATCCAGAGAGAAAATAACTTAAAACCAAAGAATAGCCTGAGAGAAGAGATGCCGTAGAAACCTGGTTTTAAAAAATGCCGCAAGTGCAGCTGCAAGATGAATAACAGCAACACACATGACCGCTTCATCCAGTTCCTGGGGGTAAGCCAGAGGGTAGAAGACTGCCTTCAATGTGCTAGAATGTCACCCACGCCTGCTGATCCCGCAGTCACACACTGAGAGACCATATTGCAGCGTCCCAATTCACCTCCAGGTCCAGAGAGGCCTCCCCATCCAGCTCTGGCAACTGCGTGGCTAATGGTGGACAGAGGAAGGCCCATGCCACAGCAGGCCTCCATCCCTGGCCCAGCACCTCCGGACATGACCTCTGCCTCCCTCTGCGAATCCAGGTCACATGCCAGGACTTCTGCGGCCACGGACATCATCCCAGAAGCCAGCCGAACCCAACAGGATTCCCCCAGAGCTGGGGCAGCAACCTCCAACATGGCACCACCACCTCTGTGCCGATTGGCTGGCGCCACAATGACTTGGCATGCACGCCATCACATCACTGTGCTAATGCATATAAGGTCCCTGATGCCATCAAAATACTGTCGGGGGTAGGATCGGGGCTGCAGGACCACCAGGGATCATTTTATTGTGGGGCATGGCCCCTGACAGTATTTTGATGGCACTGGGGGCTTTTCCTGAAGCCTGATCATCTGAGGAGGAGAAGATCTAGACATGGAGGAAAGCACCTGGTGTCATCAAAGCACTGTTGGGGAGCACAAGTTAGAGGTTTACTTCTACTGTGACCCTGAAGTAAAAATTTTGATGCTGTGGCCTGTTGCAAAATCCTCTATGACTGTCTCTGCATTGGGCGTAGCTATGATTTGCATACCAGCCCAGCTGATTATAATAGATTTAAATAATTCAAGTTCATGTAAATAGGCGTTGCGTTAGTTGTCCACTAGTTTAGGTCTCTTTCCTGCATTTGCAGAATCGTTAAAAGTGCTTAAACGTGGTGTTAGGGCAGCGGTTCTCAACCTGTGGGTTGCGACCCCCACGGGGGTCGCCTCACCTCACCTCACTCCGCCATTAAAAAAAAAAAGCACCCAAGTTGCTGCCACTGCCGAGTCCTCTTCTCGGCAGTGGCAAACTCACCGCCTCCCAGTCCCTTCTAATGCAGCCATGGCTCCCTGCCTCTTAGGGAACCGCAGCTGGGCCAGTAAAACTGCTGCGGAGCCTTCCTGTGTCTTGACGGGCTCCGTGCAGCATTGTCCCGCCTCCACGGGAAGGCTCCACAACGGTTTTACAGGTATAGCCACGGTTCCCTAAGAGGTAGGGAGCCACGGCTGTAGAACAGCAGGGCAGCAGCAGGCAGACAGGGAGAGGGGAGGAGGGGGCAGGGAACCTGCAACGAGGCTGACATTGATGGATGGAGGGAGGGGGCTGACATGGACAGAGGGGGGCTGACATAGACAGGGGGGCTGACATGGAGGGATGGCTGACATGTATGGAGGGAAGGAGGGAGGGGAGGGCTGACATGGAGAGAGGGAGGGCGGGGTGGCTGACATTGATGGAGGGAGGGAGGGGAGCTGACATGGAGAGAGGGAGGGAGGGATGGTGGCTGACATTGATGGAGGGAGGGGGGCTGACATGGACAAAGGGAAGACAGGGGGACATACTGTACAGACGGGCAATAAATGCTGGATAGAGGGGAGAGACAGTGCAGGTTAGGATTATAATGGGCAGATGGGGGGGGGGCTAGGACTGGTAATGGGTTGATTAGGGAAGGCTAGGACTGGGAATGGACTGATCAAGGGGGGTTGGGACTGGTAATGTCCTGATAGGGGGTTAGGACTGGCAATGGACTGATGGGGGGGCTAGCACTGGAAATGAGCTGATCAGGGAGGTTAGGACTGGAAATGGGCTGATGGGGGGGGAGGGGGTAGGACTGGTAATGGGCTGATTAGGGGAGCCTAGCACTGATAATGGGGTTGAGGGGGGACTAGCACTGGAAGCGTGCTGATTGGGGGGCTTCGACCGGGAATGGGCTGATTGTGGGGAGGGGAGGATAGAGCTGCTGGCCCTGGAAGAAAACTGGGGGCTAAGGCTACAAATGGGCTGATACGAGGGGATGGGAGAATGGAACTGGAAGGGAGTGGATCTGAGAGGGGCTGCCATGGTATTTGTACTAAAAGGGACTGGTCAGTGGGGAAGGAGGGGGACTGGAAGGGAATGGACACCAGTGGCAGTCATGGGAATGCAAGTTGACATTGGAAGGCACTGAGAGTGAGGACTGGAAAGGGGCTGATACTGGGGAGGGTTACTGGGACTGGAAATAGGCTGATGGAAAGAAGTGAAGAAAACGAAAAAAGAGATAAGAAATGGCAGATGGACCATAGACCACAGAAAGAGAGCTAAGAGAAGACAGGAAAGCAGAAGCCTCAGATCGGGACCAGCATGATCAGAGAATAAATTGGTCAGACAACAAAGGTAGAAAAAAATAATTTTATTTCATATTAGTGATTTGACTACAAAACATCATAATTTTGAAATCATATATTGTTACTTGTGATTAATTATTGTGGCTTAAATAAGTAAAATTTATAAATAAAAACATATTGCAAAGGCCTATAATATATTAATAATTCAACAAATGATTACAGCGACAATGCGTTAACAGTAAAGGAAGAGAGACGCATTTGATTTTATCATTGGTGGTCACCATAAGTTGACCAATGGTAAAAGGGGTCACGGTACAAAAAAGGTTGAGAACCACTGTGTTAGGGGCTCGTAAAGCCCGCACTAGCTTTCTGCAACGGCTCTTTGACATTCAGCACTGCTACATTTTCCCATAGCTGTGCTAAGTAGAGGAACAAAGTTAGACTGGCAGTGGTGCCCGCGCTCCCTTCAGCGCTCATTCTGGCCCCTGGACTTGACGCAGTATTTCCAGGGAGCGCGACGAAAGGCATCAGCAGCACGAGCCCGCACAGCCTCGCGCTCCGGCTCCCAGACCAGAGGGGAGACGGGACCCGCCTACCGTTCCCCGTGCCCTCCAATCAGCGAGCTTGAGCCGGCTCGCCCCGCCCCCTCGCTTTGCATAGTCATGAGGCGGCGCGGCGGCTCATTAGCATGGCGCTGGCTGCGTGGAGCCCCAGAAGGGACGCGGCGCAATGGCTGCGGGAGATACTTTGTAGCGCCGAGGGCTGAGTATCCCGGAGCCGGAGCGCAGCCGCGATCGCAGAGGATCGGGAGCGACATGCGCTGCTTGGGCTGGTTCGCCTTCGTCGTCTGGAGCTTCGCCGGCTCGGCGGGGCCGAGCGGATCGTCGCCTTCGTCCTGCCCGCCGCCCTGCCGCTGCGATGGGGATGGGGGAGCGGACTGCTCCGGCCGAGCGCTGACCGCGTTGCCCGAGGGGCTCAGCGTCTTCACCCACGCGCTGTAAGTACCTCCCGAGGCTTTGTTGCCTTGCAGGAAAGTCTCGGCTTAACGCGCCTGATAGCCGCTAGCGACCTTGAGTCGGGTCGCTAATTGCACGGTGCAGGCGCCGCTCCTGCAGATCCATGGCGGTACTTGGGTAGTTAACGAGCTGCTAAAGCCAGTCCGCCGCTAGACTCCCCGGTGCAGCTGATGCCTTCCCGTCCCCCAGAGAGCAGCGGTGGGATTGGAACCCGGCTCCCCGGGCTTTCAACGTGCTGCTACTTTTCCATCCTCCTCTGAAACATTACAGCACTAGGCATATGTAGGGAAATTCAATTGTTCAATGTAAACCGCCTTGACCACGATGAAAAGCGGTATATAGACCTTGCTAACTCAAATAAAACAATAGAGGCGAGTTGCACATCTGCAATCTTTTAAAGACTGTGAGGGGGACGATATTACCACATCATGTGCTTCTCGCACATAAAAAAACCCCTCCCTTTGATAACATGGTCACGGACCCTACCCACTGAATAAGATTTGTGACTAGGAGAGGATTCTCTGTCAAATTGTACTCTTCAAGATCTAGTGCTTCCCTAGCTGAGGCTGTGGTAATATAATGTCTTTTGGCTTAACTCCCTCGCCTTCCAAAGAAACAAGGTTCAACAAATCCGTTGTGAGTGCCAGGCCTTTTATTGAACCAATTCAGTGCCTTGGTGATTTGGCTCCTGATAATAAACAGAAACTACGTTATCACCTGTGCTTTTGACCTTTATTTTTGTGCATTTAATTAAGTTGCAGGGCAGTTTCATGAATAATCATACATAGGAATCTAAAGCATTATCGGCCACTTTTTCTTTTAATACTGTTCATTTAACTTTTGCCCAGTATTTGGCTGCATATGAGAAACTTGCTACACACTATTGTTTTAAGTATTACTATCTTCAATAGCGATATCTTCTTTCTTGCATGTTGATCCGTCTTGTTTTTGGATACACCAAATGACTTCAATGTCTGTAGCAAAAGTTCTTAGTAAACTCTGACACTAAACTCTACTGATGTAGCTCTCCAAAATCCCTTCTCTTATACAGAGAAATGTAACACAAAATAAGATTTGCTAGAGTCACTGAGAAATATTTTTATTTGGGGTTGGGGATCCCGACGCTTGTGATGTTGGATGTTGTGACTGAGATGGGCATCAAGGAGTAAGAAACCACAAACCTTCATTTACAGGTTCTAGGGCTAGTTCCCCTTCCACCTTGTCCAGCCCTGTGCTGTGCTCTACTGCTCACATACGCAACCATACAGTCATGTGGACTCTCAACCCAGCCACTAGGTGTTGCCATTATACAAAGAGTGCAGTTTCCATCGCAAGGACCGTGAGTGCTAGGCATGTATGGATCTGCCACTGTGTGGGACCTAGAAATGCCGCTTTTTGCAGTCTGGAACATGTTTTACTGACTGGCAACATGTGACAAGAGATGAGCCCATGGTGCACTGACTGCTGTGATCTAGCCCTTTCAGCAGCATAACCGCAAGCTCGCTTTCGAGGTGTCATGGGTTGTGTTGCCCTGTCTTAAATACCGATCTGGTTCTGTTGATCACAAACTATACATTCTCACGCACATATTCTCTGAAAGTAGAAAAATAGAAATAGGCCGTCTGGCCTCGGTCTGCCCTTCCATATCAGTTACTGCACTCTTTCCCTTTCGTGATTTTCTGTGTGGTTGCATGTTTTCTTGAATTCACATACTGTCTTGGTCTCAACTACCTCTTCTGGGAGACTATTCCACACATCTACCACTCTAAAGAAATATTTCCGCATATTACTCCTGAGTCTATCCTTTCACCTTCATCCTATGCCCTCTGATCATAGAGCTTCATGTCAATTGAGTCTTTCCTCCTGTGCATTTATGCCACCAATGTATTTAAAGAGCTCTAATATTTTCTTCTCTGCTGCCTTTTCCCGAAAGTGTACATGTTGAGAACTTTGTCCCATATGCCTAGTGATGAAGCCCACTGATCATTTTAATAACCACCCTCTGCACCAACTCCATCCTGTTTTATATTCTTTTTGAAGGTGTGGTCTTCAGAATTACTCACAGTACACAAAATGAGGTCTGACCAAAGATTTATGCAGAGGTATTATCGCCCCACAGGCGTTAGGTAATGGCAAACATGACCACCGCCATTTCGGTGTGACTTCCTACAGTCCAGAATAGTGAATAAAGTGACTGATGGAGAGTTATTTATATTCTGTGCAGATAATACTGAAGCATTTCAAGTCTTGCTGTGCGATTATAAGTGGGTTGACAAATAATAGCTTATTGATACATTTTTAAGAAGATTGAAGCTATAGTTTGTATAGATCCTGCCTACACGCCATCGGCTCTCATCACTTTGGTTCTGCATTCCTGTGAAAGATAAGATTTGTTGTTTTAAGGATCGCACTGGATTTACAATTTGTTTCGGAAACAAGCTGTGACTATGGTTTGGGATGTGTTTAGTGCAGAATTTGTGTTTTGGTACTAGAACTCTTCTGATCTTTGGACTGTAGTTCAGATATCATTTTGTACCAGCTTTTGACTCTAGCAATATAATTTGTGGTGTTGCCACAATACGTGTTAAAGCCACCGCAATTGGCTCAAGTCCTGCTGGGCGCGTGATTCAAGATTTTTGGCAATTTGATCATATTACACTGGTTTATTATGTTCAGCTTCTTTGGCTGCCATTCATTTTCTGATTACTGTTGGAAGTACTTATGTTTCGTATTTAAGACCTTCCACTTGTTCGTTGCTTCCGAAATCCATTTGCCCCGAGATTGGTTACTCAAGATTGGTCACTACTGTATAGTTGGAGGTCACGTGTGCTGGGATTCTTATATGGAATGCATTGGCTGGTACGGGACTACTTGGATTTTAGTAAAAGCGTTGACTTATTTGCTTCAACTTGTATTTCAGTGGTGGTATTTGAATATTGTATTGCTTGGTTCAAACAATACAAACCATTGTGCGTGTTTGTTTTTTATTGTAAACTGATTAGAAATTTTGCAATAGACTGGTAATAAAATGTTCAAATACAATAATAAATAGTGTTGGTATTAGACATGTGGTAATAAGTTCGGTCTTCAATTTGTTGGTGATATTTTATTAGTAGTTTGGTGAGGAAATGGTGTAGTCATGCTTGGTTCCAAATAGTACAAAGACCTAATTACTCTGAGGAGACACTAAAAGTTTACTAAGTCTAGAGGCATGTTTGTAGGCCAACTAATTGTATAAATATAACCTTCTGAGCTAATATCTGTTTCTGGAAGATCATCGGTCTCAGATCCCTTGCAAACCTCACCGTCTTGTGTTCACAAGCTTCCTCTACAGTGCAGCCCCTCAGGTGGGATCCAGAGCTAATAACTCTCATGACCTTTAATATTTCTTATCCTGGACTATTCTAGCTGCTGTTTCTGTTTCTAATTTTGATGATGGCATAAAGGCCTGAAAGCACTTGTGGTTCGCTGCAGGGGGGAGGGGGAGCTCGCCGTGCATTCCCTTTTCCTGAAGCAGGAAGCTCAGCGTGTGTGATAGCAGTTGGGATAAAGGAAGATCCAGACAGGGCCTGTGCACGTTGCACCCTTTGCTTTTAGTGCTCTCTGCAGAAAGAGGGCATTTTCTCTTAAGAGTGTGAAATAGAAAATTTGTCCCTTACGTCCTCTCTGGCAGGTTTGTCAGGTGGTCTCCAGCCTTCCTGTTTTTAGTGTGGCATGTTTATGGAGAGCAGAGACTAAATGGTCTCCTATAGGCTGCCATTTTTTTTCTTTTTATTCATTTTATTTAATGGGTTTTTATGCCACCGTATTTAGCTGTAGCAGTTTATAGTTTAACTTAAACTAGACAGAGTACATTAAACAGGGATGATACAACTTGGATTTTACAGTTTACATTTTAGATATAGGAGTAATTTGAACATGTGAGGTATGAAGGTATATTTGAGGACGGGATACAGTGTGAATCTTTGTGGGATGGTGTTATGTAACGGTTCCAAAGTGTTCCATGAACAGGAAGATTTTCAATCTTTCCTGAAGTCGTGGGTGTCTCTTATGGATTTTAGGAGTTGAGTACAGAGAATGCTTGCTCCTTGTTCTGATGTTTGGGATTACCAGCAATTGTGTGATGGTTCTTCTGGGTCAAATTTCCAGGTCTTTTTGCACTATATAGCTTACATAAGAACATAGGATATGCCATACTGGGTCAGACCAAGGTCCATCAAGCCCAGTATCCTGTTTCCAACAGTGGCCAATCTAGGTCATACGTACCTAGCAGTTTCCCCAAAAGACACAGGTTCCACAATGCTTGTAATGGGTCAAGCATTGATATCCTGGGTCCCTTCTTAATAATGGTTTATGGACTTTTCCTCCAGGAACTTGTCCAAACCTTTTTTAAACCCAGCTACACTAACAGCCTTTACTACATCCTCCGGTAACAAATTCCAGAGTTTGATTACACGTTGAGTGAAAAAATATTTTCTTTTATTAGTCTTAAATAGTTTACCCTGTAGCTTCATTGCATGTCCCCTAGTCTTTCTATATTCTGATAACGTAAACAATCGATCTACGTTTACCTGTTCCACTCCGTTCATTAATTTATAGACTTCTATCATATCTCCCCTCAGCCGTCTCTTTTCCAGTTTAAAGAGCCCTAACCTTTTTAGCCTTTCTTCATAGGAGTATCCTTCCATCCCCTTTACCATTTTGGTGGCTCTTCTCTGAACCTTTTCTAATAACGCTATATCCTTTTTAAGATACGGCGACCAGAATTGCACACAATATTCAAGGTGCGGTCTCACCATGGAACGATATAGAGGCATTATAATATCTTTGTTTTATTTTCCATTCCTTTCCTTATGATACCTAGCATTCTATTTGCTCTCTTGGCCGCCACTGCACACTGGGCCGAGGGTTTTAACATGTTATCCCCAATGACGCCTAAATCTTTTTCCTCTGTGGTGGTTCCTAAAGTGGAACCTTGCATTGTGTAACCATAGTTTGGGTTGTTCTTCCCTAGGTGCATAACTTGCAGAGTATCCACTGATGTGTTATGTAGGATCTTGAAAGTGGTTAGTAGGGCTTTGAATCTAGTGCGTGAATGTGGGCTTGTCTTGTAGTGCCTGTTGTGTTGCATCTGAAAAGAGATGGAAACGCTACTGGAATCCAAAGTTCCCCTGTTTGCACAGGTCGCGGGTGTTCTTAGTATTACTCTACCGCTTTTGTGCCATTTCGTTCTGTGAGATCTTTAGTGCATCTTGCATTCTTTGACCTCTGAAATGGGCTTATTTTGGCAGATAACTATCTGGGAGTTGGACTAAGACCAAAATATAGGCCATATTGTGTTATCTGCTGCAATTTTCTATCTAGTCTGCCCTTCCATACCAATTACTATTATTTATTTAGCTATTTTTATATACAGTACCGCTAAATCTGCAAGTCTAAGCGGTTTACATAATAACCAGATGGCCAACATGGCTTTCCATAGAACATTAGAACCTTATCACCTAATAACAATATTAAAGCAACTGTGGCGCTAACATAGAACTGGTTAAATAAGGTAACTTAATTTGTTCGCTGGTTTCAGCATTATGCATTAGGGGGGAGGGGTCTCAGTGAGCAGGAGGGAGGGTGGGGAGTAGCTGGGTGGTGCAGTTGTCCATTGCATGAGGTCCATTATGTCAGGAAAGAGGTGCGCTTTCGTATTTTTCCTGAAGCTTGCTTCGGGTTATCCACGGCCTGAAAATCCTCCTACTAAGCTTTACAGTCTTTTACTGAGTTTCTTTTCACCTTCATCCTGTGCCCCCTCTTTGCAGAGCTTCCTTTCACCATTTTGAGAATTTCCTTTTGTGCATTTATGCCACAGAAGTATTTAAACGGCTCCATCATATTTTCTCCTCTCCCACCTGTCTTCCAAAGTATACATGTTGGAGATCTTTAAGTCTGTCTCCAAATGCCTTATGACGAAGCCCACTGACCATTTTGGTAGCCACCCTCTGCACTGACTCCAACCTGTTTATATCCTTTTGAAGGTGCGATCTCCAGAAATGCAGACAATACTCCAAATGAGATCTCACCAAAGACTTATACAGAGGAACTGTCGCCTCCTTTCTTCTGCTGGCCGTTCCTCTCCCTATGCACCCAGCATCCTTCTGGCTTTTTTTTTTTTTTTACCTGTTTAGCCATTTAAGGTCATCAGAAACCATCATGCCCAGGTCCTGTTCTTCTTTTGTGAACAGTAGCATTTAACCCACTTCCCCCTCCCCCCCCCATACTGTAGTGCTGCATTGGATTTTTGTAGCCCAAATCAGCAACCCTGCATTTCTTTTTTTAAGCATTAAATATCAGCTGCCAAATTGTGAACTATTCTTCAAGCTTCACTGGATTCTTCTGAGTGACTGACCTATTGCAGATTTTGGTATCATTCACAAAGAGGAAAACGTTGCTCCAACAGCACTTTTGCAATACAAGGACCATCTGCTTAACTTTATCCTGATATGCAGATCATGCCTACTTAATTTTATGAGTTCAGAATGGTTGTGGTGAAGGACTATAATCCCCCAAACATCCTTTCTCTGGCTAAGCCTCATTAGACACTGATAGTTAGTTATTGTTTAGCTATCAAGTACAGTGAGAACATTAACAGAAACCTGTGGATTGGGTCTGTCAAGTTCTGCAGACTTGGGCCTGCCTGCTAAAGGTGTTGGCACCTTGTATTGTAGCTAGTCTTCTGGCACCATAGTGGCCTTACTCATGTATAGATGCCAGTCACCATGCCGCCTTTTTAAAGCATCTGGAGCTATCAACCTTGTTGGAAGACAAGCTTTTGTCGGGGATCCAGGTTTTTTTTTTTCTTTTTTACCTTTAAATTTTGTTATTTGTTTCTAGTAAAACTGAGTGCATACTGATTGATAGGTTAATATGTGTTAAATTGATTTAGCATACCCCAAGTTTAAGCAACACCAGTGAAGCAAATGCACGCTAACAAATAGATATCCCTGAGGTCTCGCCTTCTCTGCTACTGGTCCTTTAAAACAAACGTAAATCCAAGAAACCTGAGTCTAGAGGAGAGGGGCTCCAACTACTCCCAGGGGAATTCTGTGCAGAAGATTTTATGCAGAAGTTTAATTAAAATGCAAGTAAGGAATTAGTAGTTTTGAAGATGTGGAATTCTCTCGAGCACAATAAAACGACATAAGGTGGTTCAACCTCTTCCTACCAGGCTTGTAGCTTTCTCCCTACCTTAAGCTTTACTCTTCTACCTTGCAGTTGTTTCCCCTCGCTCCACCCCTTTTCTCCTAATTTCTCTTTAATCCCAGGTTCACCTCCAAGTTCTCTTTACTGTCCCAGGCTGGAGCCCCACCACAATTGCTTCGGCCAGCCATAGAGCTGATCGTGCCACCTCCCTCCTCTTCTGGTCACATGGGCTGTAACTGTTTCTGGCTGTAGGTGTGATTTGTCATCACCTTTCTCTTTACTGTGCATTGCCAAATCCTGCATGCTAAAGGGGTAACTCTTAGGATTTTTCATGCATCCATTCCGCACAGGAGACTTATAAACAAACTGAGAACCCTAGGGATGGACCCTAAAGTTACTGATTGGGTTAGAAATTGGTTGAGTGGAAGGCAACAATGGGTACAGGTAAATGGAGCTCACTCTGAGGAGAGGGAGGTTACCAGTGGTGTGCCCCAGGGATCTGTCCTTGGTCCGATTCTTTTTAACATCTTTGTTAGTGATATAGCGGAAGGGCTGTCGGGTAAGGTTTGCTTCTGCAGATGATACCAAAATCTGCAATAGAGTAGACACCCAGGAAGGTATAGATAACATGAGGAGGGATCTAGCTAAGCTTGAAGAATGGTCTAGAATTTGGCAGCTGAGATTTAATGTTAAAAAATGCAAGGTCATGCATTTGGGCTGCAGCAATCCAAGGGAGCGATATAGTTTAGAGGGTGATGTACTTCTGTCCACAAAAGAAGAGCGGGACCTAGGCGTGATTGTGTTTGATCTTAAAGTAGCTAAAGAGGTAGAAAAGGGAGCGGCAAAAGCTAGAAGGATGCTTGGGTGCATATGGAGAGGAATGGCCAGCAGAAGAAAGGGGGTGATAATGCCTCTCTAAGTCTCTTTGGTGTGACCTCCTTTGGAGTATAGTGTGCAATTCTGGAGACCCCACCTTCAAAAAGATATAAATAAGTTGGAGTTGGTACAGAGGGTGGTTACTAAAATGGTTAGTGGTCTTCATTTATAAAGCATATATGAGGACAGACTTAAGGATCTTAATATGTATACTTTAGAGGAAAGGCGGGATAGAGGTGAGATGTTTAAATACCTCCGTGGCAAATCTGAATTCAAAAAAGCATGGGACAAACACAGGATCTGTAAAGAAAAAAAGGGGACTGTTGTAGTAGTTGATAGGCTATGTGCTCTTTTTCTGCTGTCATGTTTCTGTGCAGCTATACATATGTGACCTGCTACTTGAAGCATTACTGTTCCACATACAAGTAGATGTGATGTGGTTCTGGTGTGGATCTGCTCAGGTACAGGTCATGGATATAGTTGGGATTTGCAAGCAGGTGTGACTATTTCTAGCTTCATTATAGCTACAAGTCTCTGCTGCCTTTGTGGAACAGTTTGATAACATAGACTTAAAGTAAGGCCTACCTGACTCTCATCCTATATGGGGATTTGATGTAAAATGGATGGTACAGAATAGAAACATAGGCCATGTGGTCTTTTTCTGCCGTCATGTTTCTATCTAGTCTGTCCTTCCATATCAACTACAATTGTCCCGTTTTTTGCTTTAGAGATCCTCTGTGTTTTTCCAATGCCTTTTTGAATTCATATACTGTCCTCGTGTCCAGCATCTCCACTGGGAGACTATTCCACGCATCTACCATATTTCTGCATATTATTCCTGAGTCTATCCCATTTCACTCTCATCCTATGTCCCCTCGTCGCAGAGCTTGCCTTCAGTTGAAAGAGACCCTCCTGTACATTTATGCCACAGAGATATTTAAATGTCTCTATCATATCGCCCCTATCCTGCCTTTTCTCTAAAGTATACATATTAAGATCTTTACGTCTGTCCTCATATACTTTATAATGAAGACCACTAACCATTTTAGTAGCCACCCTCTGTCCCGACTCCAACCTGTTTATATCCTTTTGAAAGTTCGGTCTCCAGAATTGCAGACAATACTCCTAAATGAGGTCGCACCAGAGATAGATAGATATGATGCATGGGTGTATAGGGAAAGGAATGGCTAGCAGGCACTATTGCCTCCTTTTTTTCTGCTAGCCATTTCTTTCCCTATACACCCAAGCATCATTCTGTCTTTCAGTCACCTTTTCTACCTGTTTAGCTACTTTAAGATTGTCAGACACAGTTATGCCCAGTTCCTGTTCTTTTTTTGTGGATAGAAGCGCCTCACCCTACACTGTACCGCTCCTTTGGATTTTTGCAGCCTAAATGCCTGAGCCTGCACTTTTAGCATTCAATTTCAGCTGCAATATTCTAGACCATTCGTCAAGTTTAGCTAGATCCCTCCTCATGTTGTCGAATCCTGTGTGTCTACTCTATTGCAGATTATTTGTATTCTTCAGGGGTGTTCAAGTTCAGTCCTCAGGGGCAACAAACGGGTCAGGTTTTCAGGCGAGCCCTAATTAGAATATGTATGTATAATGCCTCTGTATCATTCCATGATGCGACCGCACCTTGAATATTGTGTGCACCTCTGGTCACTGTATCTTAAAAATGATATCGCATCCTTAGAAGAGGTACAGAAGAAAGCCACCAAAATCGTAAAGGGGATGGAAGGATACACTTAGGAGGAAAGCCTTAAAAGGTTAGGACTCTTCAGCTTGGAAAAGATAAGGCTGAAGGGAGGTACGATAGAGATCTATAAAATAAATTGAGTGGAATGACTAAACATAGATCAGTTGTTTACTCCTTCAAAAAGTAGAAAGACTAGGGGACATACAATGAAGATACACTGTAGCCCATTTAAGACTAATAGGAGAAAATTATTTTTTTCACTCAATGTGTAATCAAACTCTGGAATTCATTACCGGAAAATGTAGTGTAAGCTGTTAGTGTAGCTGAGTTTATAAAAGGTTTGGACAAGCTCCTGGAGACCCTCTGGATAGTTGTCCTAAACTGTGTTGACAGAACGGCACCCATAGCTGCTGTTGTGTTATCAATCCATCTCATTGCTAACCTTCCTCTTTTTTGCATTGACCTACCTTGCCAAGCATGATGTTTTTCTCTAATCACTCTTTGCATGATGTGTCCAAAGTATGAAAGTCAGGTCTTATCATCTGAGCTTCTAAAGAACTTTGGTTTGTTCTCCTCTAGTACTGACTGGTTTGTTCTTTGGGCAGTCCATAGTATACACAGTATTCTTTGCCAGCACCATAATTCAAAGGTATAGATTTTCTTCCTGTATTTTTTTTTTTTTTTACTGTCCAACTTTCACATCCATAAGACAAGACAAGCTATAGCCACACTATACATTCTTGCTAATTAACTATTTTGTTAAAATTAGGTTATTTGATTTTATTTGAGATTAACTAATCCCCTTTTCAAGACGGGTTACAGGCACACACGTTCTTTCTCTGTCCAAATAGATTGGGCAAGTCGCATCAGCTTCTAGTTTGACAATGTAGCTAGGAGAATAGTGAGATTTGGCTTCCTTGGCTCTTAGCCTGCCACTTTAACAATCCAGATGTTCTATTGTCACAAGGCTTCTGGGAGAAACAAGGAGCATGGACTAGCTTTGGAAATTAGTTTTTGTCCCCTTAATGGGGCTGCCTTTTGGCCATTCCTCAGTGACTAATCTGTAGATATTTATCAGCCTCTTTTGAAATGCTTGTCTTTCAGAAGTTGTCTCCTGTTTCTTCCCATGTTTCATCGTATGGTGGTTATTAGAATGAAAATGTATAATTGGAAAAGTATATGCTTATCATATTGATATCTTATGTCATGCATCTGAATATTTGTTGGATATTTTGGAGTTGACTAATGCACATGACTGAAGATGGAGCCTGGGATCTGTTGCGTGCGTGAGCCGTATATGATGATTTGAAAGTTGAGTTGCATCTAATATGTTTGGGTTTTTTCCACAAAATTTTTTAGTTAATTAAAAAAAGTAAAAATATGATTGGCACAAAGGGTGGCATTTTGTTTTTAATTGCAAATCTGTAAATAGCACCTAGCCGTCTTTAGACATGTCTAAACTGCATAGACCTGCCCTAGTCATCAGCGTACAGGGCCTCTTGCTGGCAGGGTTTACGGTAGCTGGAAAGAAATTGGTTGATGTGGATTGCTTTTGATGCATTTATTTTAAATTTTAAACCATAGTATCAGTGTTTTGTTGAAGTCAAACTTAAGTTTAATTGCAAAGATTTCCTCTTTGTATTGTGGACTCTTCCTCACTCGCTCTGGTCTGGTCTGTTTTGTTCCAAGGTGTATAAGAAATTCAAGGTCAAGGGATCATTGCATGAAACTGGAGAGAGGGAGGCTGACAGGAGATATTATGTAATGTCTAGTTAAGGGTGGCAGGTGCTTGGAATGTTTTTGGAACAGGTATTGAGTGTAACGGGTGTGATGCAATATTATTGGACGCCTTCAGCTTCAAATCCTTCTTCCCCTCCCCCCACCAGTTAATTTTAGGTTCCTAGAACTCTGTCCCCCCCTCCCAAAATGGAATTTTGATGATTAAACTTATGGTTACCACGATATTGCTCTTTCCCAGAAAGATCCTGTGTGCTAAAGCTGAGCTTTACTGCAGTGGTCTGTGTGTCTCTCTCTGCCACCCGTTGACCGGCCTCTTCTCTTCTCTGCATAGACAAGCAACTTCCTGTCTTCAGGGCCCATACATGCCAATGAAGAATTAGATTCAGTTTTTTGAACTGATCGATTTTACCAGGCTAGTTATAACTGCTCCAGGCCTTGCGCACCCATCCATTCTTAGTTCTTGAGTAAATTTTGGTATCTTGTGCCGCTTTTTGGTAGCGATGAGGTTGTGTAGACTAATTTTGTTAATCTTTTACCCTGTTTCTATCTCTTGTCAGTGATTTAGAAAGTGTTCAAGGGCAGACGTCCTGCCAGCGTGACACCAGTGTGTTACTGTTTACCCCAGCTGCCAACATTCTGTTGGCAATCCAGGTTGATTAATCATTTACTTCAATGAAAGGACTAAAGAGGCCTACAGTTCCTCTTGCTTTCCAGAGGCCTACGTTCTTCCCAGTTTCCTGCAGTATTTCATTCTGCGATAGTGGTTGTCTGTTCTAGAATTCAAGGCTGCGTCCGTGTGGTCTGCCTAAAGATACCTACCAAGTCTGTATGCAGCGCTGTCCACGGAAAATTAGCTTAAATCCCAGAAAGCTATTCTCCCTGTAAGCTCTTGGAGCGCATACTGCAGCCATTCAGTCCTCCCCTCTCGTTCAGAGACTGGCTGTGTCACCAGATTATTGATTCTTCAAGCATGATCTTTGCAAGGAAAAATTATATGAGAGGGTGAGGCTGCTCTCTACTCTTTTGGTGTGGGGAGGGAGTGTGGCCCATTCAAGAGGAAGAATAGCTGAGAACCAAGGAAACCAGGGTTCAAATTCCACTGACATTCCTTGTTTTCTTTGGCAAGTTGCTTAAACCTCCATGGCCTCCGGGGATAGAAAAATATCTACTGTACTCAAACGCAACTCACCTTAAACTACTGTAAAAGGCGTGAGAGAAGCAAAATCTGTTCCCATTTATGCCCTCCATATTCTTTGTGTACTTTTAGCTGGGCTTTCCTAGTCTCACTAGCCTTCATATCCAGTCATCAGCAGAAGTGATCCAAGTTAGAACCAAGCACAAGCGAGCGTGACTCGGCTAGGATGATGTGTGTCCTGCAGAACTAATCGCATGCACATTGTCAGGCCATCAGCCTCTCCCTCAGATTATTTTAAATGTGTGGGTTTTTTTTTCCCTTTTGAGTTATTCAAAATGTCCTTTTCCCATGCTTGTGCTGCTGTTATTGAAGATGTGCTAGTTGCTGCTGGTCTATATGTTGCTTAAACACGTTTAGGTGCTCTTCCCGCAGACACGACGCCTCGCTTGCCTTGTGCCAAGCTGATAATCTCTGTCTTTAAGATTAGTTGGTAATGAGCCTGGACTGAGGCCAGGGATTAGCTTGCTTCTTTCCTGGGCATACAAAAAATGTAGCGGCAGTGTCATTGTGACCTATTCTGCCTGCCTAGGGATGGGCCCTCTTTTTCTGTCACATTGTGACTCTGAAGGGACAAATTTTTTTGTTGTAACGTGTTTGGCTTTCTGAAGCAAAAGTCCTGGAGTTGCCTAGTGGTAGAGTAATTGGAGGGGGGGGGGCACAGGATAAATATACTTTCCCCTACTGATGGTCTTTGACCCTGGAAGTCATTTATGTTCTCCTGCCTCAGGTTCCTACCTACACTGTAAGCCCTTTGGGGAAGGAACTGGATTTGGCTCTCAGCTACGTACAGCATAATGCATAAAACCTTCAGATCTAAGAACCCTTAAATTTGAAATCGGAGTGAAGTAATTTGGGGCTTGCGCCCTGCCTTTCTATTCTGTAACAGACTTCAGCATAAATGTTTAATTCTTCCTCTGTACTGAGAGATTCCCTTCCTGTAACTGCTTTGCTGGCCTTTGGCCGCCTGAATGGTTGGCTTCTTCAGGAAAAACCTTATTGCCCAGTAAGTAATTGACAGCTGTAGTATTGTAAACACTTAAGGCACTGCGGAAACTTAATATCAGGTTGTGTGCTGGTTTCCCGTGATTACTGTAGATGTCCTTTCCATGTTACGGAGATTCCTGGTAGTTTTCATTTAGCTTTTGTACCAGGGCGGCCTGTGCTTTGTAGCTTTTTAAAATTAGTTATGTTACGTGCAGCGTTTGCTATAGCACCCTTCAAACAGGAGAGCCATTAAGGCGGTTTAGAATGAGAAGGAAGGGGTGTAAATCGGTTTTCCACAGTAACATCTCCAGACAGGTTAGTTCTCCGTGACCATGACAGCAGTGAATCTCATTTTGATTTCGGTGCGACACGTACAGTGCTGATTCCAGTGTTTCATGTTCGGTGAGGGAATCGGAGCTGTGCTTCCGCATGGGTTCAGGGTGAAGGTATTCTTTAACATCTAATGGTTAACTGTTTACCAGTGCAGAGCTGAAGCCCAAGTCAAGCAGCCTTTGCACAGCATGTTTGGGGGGGGGGGATAATTTACCAGCAGGCAAGTGAGATAGTGTAGCTTGGCAGAGCTATGGGGAAAGTCTTGGCAGCCCCAGCCCTACCTCTGGATTTTGCAGTACGGGCCATTGCCTAGAAGTGTCGGAGGGCTTTGAGCCTCCCTCACTCCTGTGTATACAGCTCACTTGACCAGATGAATCCAGTCATGGGTTGTGTGCAGGAGCCTGCAGGGATTGTATTGGGGAAATCTGATGTCCCAGTGACAAGTCCTGTCTCTTGAGGTTTTAGGGTCTAACTCCTGTTGCATAAGGGAGGGTAAAGCTTCATAATGGGGGGTGGGGGCAATATGTTGCTGTTGAACTGTTTCTGTGTGTGTTTTGTAAGCTGCTATCACTACAGTGTAGTGCTTGTGTGTAGTGTTGGCGTTTGCAGATACTGTGACCCTGGTATGGGTGTGCGACTGCTCTGCCTTTCTGGGACGTCTGCCAACAAGGGATTGGATGGGTGAAGAGTGGCCCCAGCTCAGACTTTGCGTCTTTAAATTGTCAAGAATCTACAGCTTATGTTGGTGATTCTGCTGCTATTTTGGTATGTCATCTTTTTGAATGTATTATAATGTAGGAATGGTTCTGTTGGGGGGAGGTTGAGTCTTGGATAGTCTCTGTCTTTATTTTTTAGGTATTTAGTGTGGTGTGTTTTGCATTTCATCCCACTTGATTATAAACTGATTTATGGCTTATTAAAATTCTGATATTGTCCCTCTGGGCTACAGAGTGGTTTACATAAAACAAAACACAATAAATAAGAGTAGAAAGGAACTCAAAAGTTTTACTGAAAGAGAGAAAGCAACAAGAGGGGGGAAGGGACAAAAGAAATGTACAAAAAATGGCATGTTTCAATACAGAAGAGGAAAGACACAGATTCGACAAGCTCCACATCGCAGAGAGGAAGGTCAGAGGCTTTGAGAAGAGACGAATCTCAAGGCTGGCTTTGAATTTTTGATAAGAGTTCTTGATGGAGGTCAGTGGGAGATATTCTAGAGCAGGGGTCTCAAACTCAAATTGTTTTGAGGGCCAAATGAGGACTTGTAGAGTAACCCGGGGGCCGCACAAGACGCAGGCCTCATTTGCATAATGGCATCATTTGCATAAGGGCATCATTTGCATAAATATTTGCATATACACTAACTTTTAGTAAACATGCAGAACATACACCATCACCAAACAAGGAATCACAATTTAGAAACAGGAAGACAATTAAACTGGGAACCCCAAAAGCCAAACTTAGAATGTACAACACTGTAGAAATAAAACTATAAATTGATTTCCTCTTGTATGTAAGGGAACAATCATGGAGAATGGGCCCCTGGGCCTGTGTCCACTCCCATATCTTTTCTGGTCACATGGAGGGGGATGCTCTCACCTTTGTGGCTCGAATCTCTGGCCCTGTGTTCATTCTCTGCTTGAAAACCCTAAGGAGGGGATTTCCTAGCTCTCTGTTCTCTCTGTTCCTGATGTCTGGAGAGAGAAATCTTTTGGTTCTGTGCAGTTTCTCTCCTTCAAGGTCCTGGGGGGAGGATTCTTCTGCCCCATGTTCCTTCTCTGCTTATGTTGATCCTATACTCACGATCTTCCTTTTATGCTGTTCAAAGGGTGGCATCCAGCTTTATGCTCGCTTTATTCTTCTGTGAGGAGAGGATCTCTGGTTCCTTCATTCATCCTGTCTCTTTTTGGGTCCCAGGGAAGGGATCCCTGGCCCTGTGTTACTACATTCTCTGTTTCTGGGATTTGGGAATGACATCTCTGGCTAGTTGCTTGCTTTTTCTCTACTTCAGGAGCAATGGGAGAGGATCCCCAAGTCTTGCACTGATGATATGACCAAAGAGCTCATGTGCACTCTGGCCATTTTTACACCAGCTGTTGCACAAGCCTTTTATTTTGATTTTTATAGACTCTCCTACCTTTTTTCTTAAAACTGTGTTTTTCTTTTATTTTCCAAAATGATGAGCTCACTATTAGTTGCATGAACAGACAGATGGGTCTATGAACCAATGGCAAACTCACACAGACAACATAGTCAGCCACAGAGAAATTTGAGTAGTGTCAGTTTTTCACCCGGGACTATTATTTTTTTAAAACATAGCCACTATTGGCAGCAGTCAGTCCCTGATCCCAATGCCAACAGTATTAAGCGTCCCGCGGCCCCTCTGCCTGCTCTGAGTCCTCTCCTCCCTGCAGCATCAGCTCAAAAAGTGGCGGCTTTCAGAGCCGCGAAGAGAGAGAGTTTCTCTCGCGCGGTTCTGAAGAGCAGCGAGTCTTCAGAACCGCGCGAGAGAAACTCTCTCTCTTCGCGGCTCTGAAAGCCGCCACTTTTTGAGCTGATGCTGCAGGGAGGAGAGGACTCAGAGCAGGCAGAGGGGCCGCGGGACGCCTAATACTGCGGCGGCAAGTTTGGATTTTTTTTTTTTTTTAGACACCGGTAAGTGCTTCGCGGGCCGCACAAGATGCTCTCGCGGGCCGCATGCGGCACGCGGGCCGCGTGTTTGAGACCCCTGTTCTAGAGGCTGAAGGAACAGAAGTAGATTGCTGGGTGGTTCCATATTTAACACATGTGGCTGGGGGGGGGGGTGGAGAGATAGAGGCAGTACAAACATTGGGGAAACTGCTAGGTACGTATGACCTAGATTGGCCACTGTTGGAAATGGGATACTGGGCTTGATGGACCTTGGTCTGATCCAGTATGGCATATCTTATGTTCTTATGTTGGTGTGAATGGAACAAAGTGCACAGTGGGGTATATGGAGAACAGTCGGGGGTGGGGGGGGGATACTAGAGTGCAGGGTTCTATGAGCAAGGATGAGGATTTATGTGGTAGTAAATAGGCTACCAATGGAAATGGATTAACAGAGGTGTAATGTGATCCTATTTAGACATTTGTGTGTTTATCTTGATGATAGTGTTCTGAACAGTTTAAGTTCATAGTTGGGGAAGCTGTTATAAATAATGTTGTAGTCTATTTGAGACATGACCAGACCAGCGATCAGAGTGATGAGGGCAGAGAGGAAAGAAAAGGAAGGGTAGCGGTTATCTAAGACAGTGCATAGAACTTTCTGGAACTGATCTGATGTGGTTCTGGAAGGAAAGTGCGGGATCAAATATAACACCCAAGGTATTCGAAAGAAGAGGTAAGAGTGTGAGGTACACTTTTATCAATCATAGGTGCTGCAGCCAGGGCTGTGGAGGTGCCTGAGAGCCAGGTGGTAGAGGTTTTCTGAACATTGAGTTTAAGCAGATCAGTCTTGAGCCAAGAGGCAATTTGAGAGTCATTTATGAGAGTTAGGCCTAGGAAGGTAGGATGGGTATCACTGGTTCAGGTAATATTCATGGACAGTGGTGGCACTGTCACATGGGCAGATGTCTGACGCTGAGCCAAACTGGGGGAGCTAAGGGGTAGGTCAGCTGTTGGGTATTGATACACTCGGTAGTGTGGCTGGTAGGGCCTGAGCTCCTAACTGATTAGCAGAGCTGCTGTTACCAAGGCAGGGGCTGGGGATCAATGAGGAAGGAGGGAAGGTGACAGGGAACGGAGAAAGATAAGTGGAGACTGCAAAGGGGAACAGTGAACTTCCTCCCCCCCCCCTCCCCACCTCCATATTCATACTGCCACAAAGCTCCAGGTGGGGCATATGAAGAGCTGAGGTCTGAGTGCCTTTTAGTTGGGGGCTTTCATGTGTAGCGGTTTGTTTTTACATAAGAACATAAGATATGCCATACTAGGTCAGACCAAGGTCCATCAAGCCCAGTATCCTGTTTCCAACAGTGGCCAATCTAGGTCATACGTACCTAGCAGTTTCCCCAAGTTTCCACTGCGGCATCTAGGCTTGTCATTTAATGGGACCATTCCCACTGGTTTTATTGTATAGTGGTATGGTTTAGGTGCAAGACATTCTGAATTGTACGAGAAGGGAAGAGAGACCCCCCCCTTCTAGAATATTTATTTTGACCTGCAAAAATGTTCTAGTGCTTTGCTGATATTTAAAAGCAGCAGGTTGAAATGCTTTCTAGTGTCTGGTTCCTAGGGTTTAAGAGAGAAGATTGCCTTTAAACTATGGATGTACTGATTTGATACAGTGATCAAGAGATGAACCTACACATTTATTCTGTAATACCTCTGACCTCGCACAACCTGACTCCTTGTCCTGCTTTGCTCTGTTTTTTCTATTCGTGCGAATGTGCAACTTTCCTGTCTGAAACTGCAACCCTTTCTCCTCTACCATTTCCTTGTATTTCTTTTTTGATTGTACATCAGCCCACTGTTTTTCAACGATGCGGTATATCCTGCAAAATAAACATGGACATAATCTTCTCCTTCCCTGGATAATCAATGGAAAGATTTGCATCTCTTAGAGGAATAATACACCACATGGAACTGGCCTGTACCAGTGGTGGTCCTTTCTTTTTTGAGGGTGTCCAGTGGTGGTGTAACCTGTTTAATGAGCATTCACGTAGTCACACTGTTACCTGCATTAAGGTCTGATAAGCCTGACATGGCATGGAGGCGTAACAAGGCAGTAGGCTAAAATCGGGGAAGCCAGGGTTCAAATTATGTTCCTATGTTCAAATTATGTTCCTACTGATGCTCTGCATGACCTTGTGCATATCTACTCACCCTTCCTGCCGCAGGTGCTAACTCGCATTAATGTGAGACTGCACGTTATTTAACACAAGCCCTGTTTATTTTTAGTGAGACCTATTTACCTCCTGAGAGCAGCATTATTAATGCATGTTAAACTGTTAATTTGGATTAGTGAATGAGACCATTTTAGATTTGTGAGCATTCTGGAGTCAAGGAAATACATTCAGGGTTGACTCAACTTAACCTTGGATTTTGAAAGCTAACTAATCCAAATCCATATTTATTTTATTTAACAGGTTTTCTATGCCACCTTTACTTCAATCAAAGGTGTTTACATGGCAACTACAAGGAAGTACATAATCGAGGGGAGGCATGCAGGATTCATTCAATAAAGCTACTTTACATTATTAGATATATACAGTATGTACAGCAGGAAATAGTTCATAATTTGCAGTGGTTGGGATGCCCTAGGTGGTTGAGAGAAATATCGCTACACCGGGAAGATGTATTACAACTATTTGATAAACTGAATAGTAGCAAAGAGCAAATCACCTGGACCGGATGGTATACATCCAAGGGTGTTGAAAGAACTGAAATATGAGATTGCAGACCTGCTATTAGTAATCTGTGAACTTACATTGGCGATCCTCCAATGATTTTAATGAAACACCAATTTTTAAAAAGGGTTCCAGGGATGATCCAGGAAACTACAGACCAGTGAGCCTGACGTCAGTACCGGAAAAAATGCTAGAAACCATCATAAAGAACAAAATTACTCAGCATGTAAATAGTCATGTCCTAATGGGAGACGGACAACATGGCTTTAGACAAGGAAGCTCTTGTCTTACTAATCTGTTATGTTTTTTGAAGGTGTGAAGAATCAGGTAGACAAAGGTGAGTCAGTTGATATAGTGTATCTGGACTTTCAGAAAGTCTTTGACAAGGTCCCTCATCGGAGACTTTTGGCAAAACTAAAAGGTCATGGGATAGGAGGCAGTGTACGAATGTGAATCATGAACTCTTTAAAAGAAAGCAGAGGGTAGGGCTAAATGGCCAATTTTCCCAATGGAAAAAGGTGACTAGTGGAGTACCCCAGGGATCTGTACTGGGTCCGCTGCTTTTTGACATATTCATAAATGACCTGGAAAAGGGAATAACTAGTGAGGTTATCAAATTTGCAGATGACACAGAACTGTTTAAAGTTGTTAAAACCCAAAGGGATTGCAGAAAACTGCAGGAGGATCTGGATAAATTGGAAGACTGGGCATCCAAATGGCAGATGAAATTTTAATGTGGACAAGTGCAAAGTTATGCACCTAGGAAAGAACAACCCACGCTATGGTTATATGATGCAAGGTTCCACATTGGGAACCACCACCCAGGAAAAAGATTTAGGCGTCATCATGGATAACATGTTAAAACCCTCAGCCCAGTGTGCAGCGGCGGCCAAGAGAGCAAATAGAATGCTAGGTATCATAAGGAAAGGAATGGAAAATAAAACAAAGGATATTATGATGCCTCTGTATCGTTCCATGGTACGACCGCACCTTGAATATTGTGTGCAAGTCTGGTCGCCGTATCTTAAAAAGGGTATAGCGTTTATTAGAAAAGGTACAGAGAAGAGCCACCAAAAATGGTAAAGGGTCTGGAAGGCTACTCCTATGAAAAGAGGCTACAAAGGTTAGGGCTCTTCAACCTGGAAAAGAGACTGCTGAGGGGAGATATGATAGAGGTCTATAAAATAATGAATGGAGTGGAAAAGGTAAATGTAGATCAATTGTTTACGCTATCAGAATATAGAAAGACTAGGGGATATGCAATGAAGCTACAGGGTAAACTAAGACAAATAAGAGAATATTTTTCACTCAACGTGTAATCAAACTCTGGAATTTGTTACCGGAGGATGTAGTAGGAGCTGTTAGTGTAGCTGGGTTTAAAAAAGGTTTGGACAAGTTCCTGGAGGAAAGGTCCATACACCATTATTAAAAAGGGACCTAGGATATCAGTGCTTGACCCAATACAAGCTTTGTGGAACCTGTGTCTCTTGGGGATACTGCTAGGTATGTATGACCTAGATTGGCCACTGTTGGAAACAGGATACTGGGCTTGATGGACCTTGGTCTGACCCAGTATGGCATATCTTATGTTCTTATGTTGTCTCAGAGAGCCCTTGCAGATTTAACTTGGATGGTTTTGGAGTATGAAGAGTGCTTGTATGGTATTGATTGCGCTGCATATCCTGGGTCTGATGCTGGTGTCAATTATGAGGTTCCTGAGACTGTGAGCAGATATGTTTTATGTTTGATTTTAAATGTTTAGTATGTTTTTTTTTGTTGTTTTTTTTTAAGCTGATTTGAGATGAGATTGGAAACCAGGACTTGGTCAAGAAGGGGGGGGGGGGGGGGTGTGACCTGGTCTTGCCAAGTGGAGCCTAGGACGATGTGAGCAGCAGTGTGTTGTGCCATCTGCAGAGGTCGGATGGTTGGTTTGGGAAGACCGAGGTAGATAGAGTTGCAGTAGTCCAATATGAGTGTTATGATGGCTTGGCAGATTGTCTGGAAGTGATCATGGCTGAGGAGGGGTTTGAGTCTTCGTATCGTGGCTATTTTATGTTTAATTTAGCAATCAACATTGTGATTATCTCCCTTGTTTGCATAAGTTAATGTTTAATGTCAACTACTCTGAAGGGTAGAGTGGTATAAAAAATCTGTTAAATAGTTTTTAGTAGTATGCATTTCTGGTGGTCTTGATGTGTGATTTGTAAATTAAGGTTGCAGTCCATGTTGATTCCAAGGAATTTTACCTATTTCCTTATGGGCGTAGAACAATTAGACAGGCAGATTGATTTGACTGAGGGGGGTAAAGGTGATGGTGTGTGTGATGAGGGCTTCTGTTGTAGTTGATCGGGTGGTTGTGGGAGAGCCAGCCAGTCGTTTTCTTATAGGCAAGTAACTATTGTCATATAGTCTGGCTTCTCCACGTTCATCGGAATGTAAATCACGATGTCACCAGCATATACAGCATATAGGATGTTGTGTTTCTTGATGACACAGATGATGCGTATGTAGAGGTTGAAAAGCAGGGCAGATAGAGATGAACCATATGCACCTATGGAAAGTGGTGGGCTATAAGGATTAATCCCACAGAATGCAGTTTGAATATGGTGTATGGTACAGAGGCCCAGGCAGGGAACATGTAGCTATCTGCATGCACAGAAGCTCCGATTCTGCCAGTTACCAGGCTCACTGAGGTCTTTGGGACCTATCTGTATAGGGTCCAAGGCTGTAGTAATGATGGACTGGAAAGAAGCAAGCAGGCTGGAACGTGCCTATGTGCATTTCTCTCTGGAACCTTATTCAGTAAAGGTGACTTGTGTCCGTCCCCTCTTGCACAGACTGGGTGAACACGCTCTCCAAACACCCCCCCCCCCCTCCCCCAGTGGAGCCTGTGCTATTACTGATGGCAGACAAGTGAGTTTCTCAGCTGTCCACCTTTGGCATCCAAACTAATGAGGTTTAAGTAGGTGTTAATTACTTTACAGCCATCATATAAATATCAGACCAGTGTTAAAATGAAGGAGAGTCTTCAAGTAATAAATAGTAGCCCCTGTCAGTGGCTAATTTATGTCCACAGATCATTCACCATCCTCCTTGAGGGTGGGAAAGGAGGTGTGTGAGGAGCAGGCGACTTGTTTTACAGATTTCCTTCATGCAAAGGAAGAGATTCTAAAGCGCCTGCATGTTCTTGCTGGATTGTGCTTTAAATGAAGATATGCAGGTTAAATGCTGGCCAAGTGTCTGCAGGAGAAAAAAGTGTTGCTTGTAATATTTGGAACAATAGCAACCTCCTTGCCTAAAGACTGCCTATGAACGGACACAAATACTCAGTCTTTGTGTGTTGTGGCCTTGCCTTGATGTATTCGCTAATAAATACAGGTGGCTGCCATCTTGGGATAAACATGGGCTCTTGTACCTCTAGGAACGGGTCTGTTATGTTGTGCACATATATGTATGTAGCTTACAGTATAGTCCTTGATGAGCAGACTACGAAATCCATAGATAATTTTATTTACCTTCCCTCTTCTCTCATTTCATCCACTGTGAACTGGGACTTGTTCCAAGCTCATTTTTTTTGTGACTTTCTAAGGAGGGTAAGGGTGGCATCTGAGAATAAAGTGCCTATTCATAGCTCTCTAACTTTATTTTTCTTTGTCCAGTTCCCCCCCCCCCCACCCCAGGTGAATACATCTGGTCACAGGCTGTGAAGTGGCTTTGCTGGGGCTTCTTAGGCAGTGCTCTGAGCCTTTTTGACAACAGGACTTGTTGCAGAGACCCAATGCTAAAGCAAATTTAGCACAGATGTTTTTCTCAGCAGAGCCACAAGCAAAGAGCATGCTAACTGTGCGCAAAACATCTGAGCAAAAGGGGGTGAGCAAACCATGCACAGGGGCCTGCGTGATAGTGACACCTGTGAACATGTGCTGGCATTAGATGTAAACCCCTCCTTTCTGTCAGTGCGTGAGCAGGACTGATGCTTATGCTGGCAAGAAGGGAGATGATTTTAAAAAATGAAACAAAAGACACGCTGCACTCTGTATCCCCCCCCCCCCCCATGTATGTATATAGGGTAACTACTAAATATGAAGAACCATACTTCTCATTACCAGTAAGACCCCCCCCCCCAACTCTTGTCTTTAAACTGAATGCTGCTATAAAGTTTATTCTTCCTCTTCCGTGACACACTCCTCCTCACCCCCCAGCCTGAGTGAGGCGAGCAGTGTGTGGTGGTACCACAGACATTTCCTGTGGGGATCGAGGTCTGTCCTTCCCCTGGTGACTTACTGCAGTTTCACTGTATATTAATGTATTCTGGAAACTGGTTGAATATTTAGGCTGCAGAAACTTTAGGATGTTCAGCTTTCATGCCATATCTTCACCTTGCCAGGTAGAGCTTTTATTCATTTACTGAGGCAGGTGACTTTCGATGACATGCTACTCCTGAGTCTTTTATAATTCAGGAACTATATATTAAAACAAAAACTTTATTGTTGATATGAAGTCATATCTGCATTTTTCTTGACTCTACATTTTTCCATCCCTCTCTCTGCTCTCCCCCCCCCCCCCCCAATCCCATGTGGACAGATCCAGAAGGTGGATGAGTGTAACCTCGTAAAGGAATATAAATCAAACCATTCTCCCTGCCACATTGATTTTTCCCTTCTACTGCATTTAACTAAGGCCACAAGTACGCCGTGATAGGGTCTGCGGAAAAGCACAAGGAATTCTTTAATTTACCTCTTTTTCTTCTGTAGCATGTCTGACCTGCAACATGCTCATCTCTTCACATTTTAAAGTAGTGAAAACAATTTCATATTCTGAGAACAATCAAGGCTTCCCAGTTTGTGTTTTCAAGATATCAAGTTTATGTATGTTTGTGGCTTTCCTGAAAAACTGGCTGTGGTGTCGCCAGGTTTGTATTATCTTCTAGTGTCGTCCTTCCAAAGTTGTTGCTCAGGAGGATGATAGAAATTAAAGCATGAGAATAATTATATTTGTTACCCCATCGCAAATGTCCTTGTCCTAGTTATGGGCAAGAGGTTTAGGCATTTGGGATTTTTTTCCCATACTTAATAGTGATGTGAAGGAGTTGGTAGAATTAAGTGTGGGGAGGAGGTGCTGGAAGGTATGAGAAACAGGATTAATCGGTTGTAGAGCTACAAGGGAGCGCACAGCACAAAGAGGAGGTGGGGGAGAAGAGAGAATTGAGATACTAGGAACAAATTGGAGAGATACAAGAAACATGACTTTTTTTGGAGGGGGGTGGGTGGGGAATTGAGAAGAAGAAACTGAAGGAAAAAATGGACAAAAGCTATAAAAATTGATTTAGGATTTTGTTAGAAACTTTAAAAAAAAGTCATAGTTAAAAACATTTTATTTTTTTCAAATATAGTAGGTGTAGTTTGACAGAATCTGCTGAATGCAGCAAACCTGAGGCAGGGAGGGACTGAACGTGGAACCCCAAGTATTTTGTATATTGGTGGAAGACTGGACTGTGGATATTGGGGGCCTGGTTCAGTCCATGGTTGCCTCTGGGGTGGTGGGGGGGGGGGGGGGAAGAGCATTAGTTGCAGCGTGCAGATTCTGTTGTGATGAGCTGCCTGTCATAACCTCGTTCTGAAGAAGTGAGAATCTGATTTCAGTGATGAGATCAAATGCTTTTGAAAACCACTTTGGAAGTTGTCTGTACAGCTTCTTGTTCAGTTGGTTCTCTGCTTTCCTCCTTTAGAAGAGAAACCAGCTAACCACATGATTTTCCTGGTATTTGTAACATTTGCTTGACTATACTGTTGTGGTCAACATTTATTGGCATCCTTGCAGTTCAACCCCTTAAAGTCCAATATCTCCTTTAAAAAAAAGAAAAAAATAGTGGCCAGTGAATGGCTTTAGACTTAAATATATAATTTTTTTTAAACATAAAAGAATCCAATAAAAACAAGACCAATTTATAAAGGAAATAGTATAAAACTGGGATATTGCCAGGACATGGTTATTGGCACCCTTATAAACAATTCAAATCAGTTTGAACAGAATAACCGCATTCCCATTGCAGTAACATTAGATGCACCTGTGATCAATTGTCAGTACTCACATGATTTGAATCAACCAATGAATGATGGTTCTAATGTTTAAAATGGCCACATTCACGTCCTGTTCCATTTTCACAATGGTGAAGATGAGCGAGCTGCCTGAGATCATCAGAAAAGCCATTATCAACAAACATCAAACTTCAAAGGGGTACAAGGCTATCTCCAAAGACCTTAGGATTTCTGTGTCTAGAGTTTGCAATGTTAAGAAGTTTGCTGCTCATGGAACTGTCAAGAACCTCTCACGATATGGTGGGGACAGGAAAATAAATCTAAGAAGGTTAATGTGAACTGTTGGAAAAACACAACATACAACATCCAGAGGCTTAAGGCTGTTCTGGAGTTGTTTTCAACTTACACCATATGCCGCACACCAAACAAAGAAGGACTTCATGGGCAAAGGTCAAAAAGGACCCCACTACTCAAAGAGACATAAAAAGGCACGCCTGATCTTTGCCCAAACCCACCTTTGAGAAACCACAATCCTTTTGGGAAAGTGTTCTGTGGACAGATAAAACCAAACTTGAGATATTTGGCAGTGCAGACCAGCAATAAATTTACAGGAGAAGAAATGAAGCTTATAAGGAAAAAAAATCCCCCATGCAGTTAAATCTGGTGGAGGTTCCATAATATTGTGGGCTGTTTTGCTGCCTCAGAAACTGGAGGCCTGGAATTTATTAAAGGACTCATGAAGTCTAAAAGCTACAAAGGTATTTTGGAACAAAATGTGCTACCTAGTGTCAGAAAGCTAAGTTTGGGTCGAAGGTTATTGGTCCTCCAGCAGGGCAATGACCCAAAACATACACCCATATGTAGAAAATAATGGTTAAAAAGGCACAAATGGATTGTTTTAAACTGGCCAGCAATGAGTCCTGATCTCGATCCAATCGAGAATCTTTGGAAGCAGCTGAAACCTGCCATTGGGAAAAAGAATCTTGGAAACATTCATGAGCTGGAACAAATCGCAGTTGAAGAGTGGGAGAAACTACCAGCAGACAGATGTACGAAACTTATAGATGGCTACAAGAAAGGTTTGGAAGCTGTCATCACTGCCAAGGGTTGTGCAACCAAATATTAGTGAAGGGTGCCATTAATCTTGTCCAGGTCGTATTTTCTTTTCTCAGAAATTACTACATCCGTGTTGGACAAACATCTTTCAGAAAATTACAAGAAGACAGCGGTCCTCCACATAACAGAGGTCAAACCAGATGCCAAATACCTGGGAATAGCCCTAGATAAGTGACTAAACTCACAAGCACACACCAAGAAAACAAAACAGCATACCACAAAATGAAGATTCTGTCCTCTACTAGACCCCCAACCACTTACGCACAGTCTGTCAGGCAATAATAACCCCTCACCTAGACTACTGTAACTCAATCTTCCCAGGACTCCCAAAACACATACTACACCCACTTCAACTGGCTCAGAACACTGCAGACTCTATAATCATAGGCACGACCACATCTCACCAATTCTCAAGCGGTTACATTGGCTCCCAATAATAGCACGCATCAAATACAAAGCAACAATAAACATATTTAAGACGCTTCACAACCAATCAGTGCATCACCTATGCACCCTAATCCAGAAAGTCTCCAACAGATCTAGAAGGCAACCCAGTCAGCACCTACTAGCCATACCAGTACACAAAGTAAAAAGTATGCAAGCAACATGTAACAGAGCATTCTCTCTACATGACCCTTCAATTTGGAATGCTTTCCCAGACCATTTTAAGATTCATCAATGAAGAAATAGTGGAATGCTACAAGAAACTCTTCCTGGAATACTTTGGACCGACACATTTAACAAAGCCCACCACTGCAAACAACCCACCCAACAGCCATCCCTCCCCACCAAGATGAGTAGCACAGCATCCTCAGACAAATCCCCACCCCTCCCCTAGATAAATCTCCTCCAACTCCTCCACCCATCATGGTTGACAAACGCACAAGCCACCCAAGAATTAACCACAGTATACCTTAACTATGTACATACGTTCCCCCTGCCATCATGTAACCAAACAACCGAACCAGTTTAAACTGCAAATTTGAGCAGAAGTGAGTGTCATGTTCACTAGATTTTTATTATAAGCTCACAAAGTTCAATTTGTTTCGCCTGTCTTAAAGTTTGCTGTAGTTACAAAATATGTTTATTGTAAACCACTTTGACGGTATAGAAAAGGTGTTAAATAAAGAAAATCTTTTTGTTTTGTGTACCTTTTGAACATGTTAAAATATTATGACTACAGTTGGAATATTTCCAATTATTTCTCAAAATACTGTACACAACATACCTAAAATGCAAGGGTGCCAATAATGTTGACCACAACTGTATATGATTCTACAAAGAACCCTTCCTAAACCTTCTCTTGTCTCTCCTCCCCCCCCCCCCCCCCTTGGTGACTTTCAGATAGGAAAGCTGCAGTATTCACAAGTTTCTCAGCGTAGTTCTTGGTATAGAAAGGAAGGCTGGATCTTGGAGACTCTCGTGTGCTATGCTGAAGCTATGATTCCACTTGAAGACTTCTCCAGACATGGAGAAGACGTTTGAGGTGTGCGCAGCCAAATGGAGTTTGGTATATGCTTATTTCAAACACATTTTACTGACACTTGGGCTGGTCATGTTTGACGTACAAAGTTCAATGTGCACAATAGAATTGTTCAAATCCAAATGTCGCTCATGAATGCGTACTCCTAGAAAGTGCTTATCCTGTGAAATTGTAATGACCTCTCTGTAAAAGAAGATCTGTGCAAGAATGAGATCACTTTTTTAATGTGAAGGCACAGTTTAGCTGAACCAAAACCTGAAGTTTGGAATTATATTGCTACCTTCACAATGTGAATAGAAAACAGCAACTCAAGAAATGGGGGTAAAAAACACAAGCAAATGTCTTAAAAATATGCCAAGAGGTAGTTTAACACTTTCCCAAGAATGTGTCCAATGAGCAGATCTTAAATTGGGTTTAAATAGTGAGTCTGAAGTTCTGTTCTCTGGGTTTTGTCAGTAAGTCATATTCTATTGATGAAATGCTGTCGTAAGTTTGAAAGAATTACTGCAGCACAGAACAAAACTATAATGTACATTGCTTCTGATACTGAGATTCATATGGAAGTCGGACCTTTTGGACCCATAAGAAATATCGCGCCCCTTTTTGATACCTAAGCTGCTTCTGTCTTACCTTTCACATCGGACTCCTTTTTAAACTGATCAAAATATTGGCATTTCTCAATGTGCCATCCAGTCATAGCAATTTCATTGGTATAATGTGAAATCTATTAGCATAGTTGGGTCGGATCTTACATCCTAATGGGAGGCTTCTAAATATATTATGTAAGCTGAAGATCTTGAATCTTACACTCCTGCTCCTCGTACAAGTGAAGTGGTGACTCTATTGCATGTAAAATAACTTTCTAGTGCTACAAAGTATATTGGGCAGAAATTGTTAGGGTTCAGGCAGAGATGCCTGACTCTGGTCCTTATGTGCTGCAGGGAAAGAGTTTTAAGATGCAAGTAAATCTAGGTCTTAGATCTGATGCAGGCAAATATGTCCAACACTCAAAGTGAAAATCCTGAAAACCAGTCCTGAATTCACCATCTCTGAACTACAAACATCCCCTCCACCCACATTCCTCCTCTTCCACACTACCACTTTCACTTACATTATAACTTCTAGAGCAGGCCTTGACACACTTTTTGTTTGGATTTAGGAGCCAGTCCAAAATCTTATGATCGCCTTATCCCCTCCCCCACTTATGTCTCCATTCTCTATTGGCATTCCTCCTTTTGTAAACGCATGTATGGGAAGAGTGGACAAGTTTGAAGAGAAATAGCATAGAGGAATAGTAGCAGGGGCTGTATGAAGCAGCTTTAGATAGACTATCTACATATTTCTATTCTGCATGTATGGTGCAATGGTGGTGTGCCTCTGTGTGTGAGGAGCATATGTGTGGTGGTCTTAAGGGGGGTGCACTTTGTGCCATTTGGTCCCTATATTCATCCCTTTAACATCTAACACCACGTACCCTTCCCTCCCGCTTCAACCCCTCCAGATTCTCTTCCCCCCTCATTCCCCCTAGCACTCCCACCCTCTGCCATCCATTGCCCCCAACTTCCTTCCCCCCCCCAGAGTATTGCCCCTTTAAATGTTTGCTACCTCACTCCACTCTCCCCTCCTGTCTTCCCCCCTGTCTAACCTTCCCCCCTCTCTTTGCAGGCCCCAATCACAGCTGGCCTCTGTCTGGGGGTAGATGGTATCCCCCGTAGGCAACCTACTGCCTTCCAGACCACAATTGTGGCCTTTCCCCTCCCGTTCTGCCTACAGCAGATCAGATCCCCACAGGCAGACAGAAGGGTCCTCTGCTGCTTGTGATTGTGTGGGGTTTGTGGGTGTTTTTTTCGTAAAAGGGGGGGGGGATAAGAATCCCAGGCACTAGGTGAAAATTTCTGATTGCCACGGTGACTTGGCACCTGGGATTTGTCGAACCCTGTTTTAGAAACATTGTGTAGACACATTCTGAAGCTATGAGGGAGAGGCGTGCTCTAAATTTCTGTAGATTTTATTTCTTAAATGACATTTTAGAAAGGGATGTCTGTCTTCAGCTGATTTTAATAACATAATGTCTACGACATAGACATCCATACCGGCAGCCACATAAACGCACCCACACCATGCTTTCCTAAGGGGACATCTATCTCATGCAAGCTAGCATAAGGGGATGTGTAGCAAAGTGACATGAGTAGCCATTTCCCATTCGTGTTCGTTAGCATTTTGTAAAATACAGGAAGTATAGTAGTGTAGCTCCTCAACGTCCTCCAGATGGTTTTGCCTTTGCCTGATGATATGAGCACTTTTCAGATGCCTGTTTGTGCCTGCAGCAGGTATAACTATAGGCGACTCGGTGTCCACAATGTTTCTGAAATCAGGTAGTATAAGTCCAAGTACTTGAACACCATGGCTATGCCTCTGTTTGGACTTCAACATCCTCTGGCTGGGATTGTCCACAGACCCTGCTTCTACAGTGGTTCTGGAGAGATCTCTGTGCTTTGTCTCAATATAATCATTTTTTTTAGATGTCCAGAGCATGAATAAGGCTTCTAAGATAGGTGTGACCTAAATATTAAGGGGGCTCTCTAGTAGTAATTGTAACTCACCTTGAATCGGGTACAGTGGATATTTCCCTGAAGCAATGGAGGGTTAAGTCCACTGGAGAAGAGTGGGACCTGGGCGTGGTTGTGTCTGATGATCTTAGAGTAGCTAAGCAGGTAGAAAGGGTGATGGCGAAAGCTGGACAGATGCTTGGGTGCATACAGAGAGGAGTGGCTAGCAGAAGAGGGGAGGTGATGGTGCCTCTGTATAGGTCTTTGATGCGACCTCATTTGGAGTATAGTGTGCAATTCTGGAGACCGCACCTTCAGGGGGATATAAACAGGATGGAGTCGGTGCAGAGGGTGGCTACTGAGGTGGTTGGTGGTCTTCATTGTAGGGTATATGAGGACAGACTTGGATCTTAATGTGTACACCTTGGAGGAAAGACGGGAAAGAGGTGATGTGATTGAGATGTTTGAGTGCCTCTGTGGCAGGGATGTATGGGGGGAGCCTCTTTCGGTTGAGGGCAGGTTCTGCTATGAGGGGACATGGGATGAGGGTGAAGGGAGATAGATTCAGGAGTGATATGCGGAAATATTTCTTTACGGAAAGAGTGGTGGATCCGTGGAATAGTCTCCCAGTGGAGGTGGTAGAGATGAGGACAGTAACTGAATTCAAAAGGGCATGGGACAAACAGAGTATCTCTGAGGGGGGAAAAGGGGACTGGATAGGCCATGTGGTCTTTTTCTGTCGTCATGTTTCTAAGTGATTGACTTTCAAAGACCACAAGGAGCATGGGAGTTGGATTTGGTCACCAGCCTTCTGCTCAAACCACTAGGCTACTTCTCCATTCTCTATTATAAAAACAACAAACTAACTGAAGGGAAAACAGTCAATCTGAAGTGCTAATAAGTCAAGCAAATATGGTAACTTTCCCTTCCGAATCTTCAGCACAAAGTAATTTCACACTCCCTACACATTCACTAGCAGGCCCCAAACAAACTTCTCTTCATCACGTCATGAAAAGGATTCTATGCAATTTTGAAAGACACTAAAAATACATGTTTTTTGTGTTTGTTTTTAAAATCATTGATATAAAAGCACATGGTACTGTTTGTATAAACTGTATGTGTAACTTGGTACTTTACCTAGAAGAGAGCAGAGGTCAATTATAAATTTTAATAAATGAAATATTCAGACACTTACACATAAAGCAATTGTAGGTCAAACTACTAAACTATATGGTTGTCCCAGGCAGGTTCCTGAAGCCTGACTGAAATTCAGTTTTTAAAATAGGAAAATCCAGGGATTATATGGATGCCTCCCTTTTTTAGATAAGATTTTTTTCCTTCACATATGGTAGATTTGACACAGGTCTATAATTTTTGTGCTTTTTTTTTTAAATTACATGATATTCCTTCTTCCAGCGAAGCAATCCATTGTGTAGAGTTGTAGACCATCTTTTGTGGGGGGAGGGGAGGGCTTTTTTTTTTGCCCAGGTCTTGTTCACAATGTGCACCATTACTGCAAATGCATGTTGGAGATTGCAGAGCAGTTTTGTAGCTGCCAGCCTCTGCATATCTTAAGAAATTTGATGGCATGCATTTCTCTATGGTTTCTGTTTGAGCACTGGCCTTTGACAAATTTTGAATACATACATTTTGTGGAACATGTCAACTATCAAACACGAAAGGAATATTCTCATAACAATAAAATAACATTCACAAAAGCTGAGCTCAGTTGTGCTTAACTAGAAATTCTGAGTCGGTCTTAATGTGTTTCAGAAATCATGGATTCTCCCCCATTCCCCCCTCCCCCCTCAAATGCAAGGAAAACAGGCGTGTAATGTCTCATAGAAATAACCTGTAGGGGTGCTTTGTGCAGATCTTAATTAAGGGCTTTGAAAGCCTAAATAAAAGGGGGGAGGGGGTGAAAATGCTACAGGGTTATTGTTGTTGCACTCCGTTGGCTCAGGGGCTGCCTCTCCATTGGTGCGTTTTGTCCATTCTCCCGGCTGAAAGACCCTTTTGTTTGTGGTTAACAGAGGGTAAAGAAGCCAATTATGGGCATTTCCACAGGGCAGCTGCAAATGGATTCAACTGTAGGCAAATATGGACTTTTCCTACCGCAAGGATGTTGTGATAAGTTGCCTTTGTGGAAGGGCACGAAAGAAATACATTTTTTGGCTGCAGAAATGTATCCTGAAGCATTCTCCAAGGGCTCTGGAAGCTGTCCCTGCTCTTGCTCTGTTTGCCCTAGGCATAGATCATTATTTTCGTGAGACATGCAATGTACTTACTCTAAAACATGCCGCTCAATGTAAGTACTGCAGTGCCCCCCTCCTTGCCCCATCAAATCCTGTTTTTATGCTAGAAGTCTTTATTGTGCTTTCACGTTTCCCATAGTGAATTAGTAATTAGGGCAGTTGCTACAGTGACATTTTTATTTTAAAAAAAAAATATTGTAGCAAAGTGTGATGGGTTTACTTTCTGACCCTCTGGCTGACAAACCCATGAAAGGGGGGGGGGGGGACTTGAGCAAGTGCAAGCTGCCCACGTTTTGAATTGATTTCCATGTTAGTCTTTGTATGTGGTATTCAGGCTTGGTTACATCCGTTGCTGTTTGCATGGAGGATACAGACTCCCTAACCATCACAAACCAACATCTCACAATCTGCCTAATCTACAGAACCCCCATCACATCCACCACTGACCTATACAACATCTAAAAAGTGTTAAGACATCTCCAACTCAAAGACCAACCCATACTGGCTGATTTCAACCTTTTGCCTACAGACCAGGCATGCCACCTCCTTCCTTGAAGCCATGGCATCCATGGATCTACTACAAATTGTCCAGCTCCCACACATGATAGAGTGAACATGCTAGATCATGTCTTCCTAAACAACTGTACAACTCTTCCAGGCACCACACCTACACCACAGGCTCTCCCTGTACCCAGGTCCAACCACTGGCTCATAACCTTCCTCCTTCCCTCCAATGCCCCACCAGACCACACCACCCACCCTCAATCCAAACACAGATTCAAGCAATTTGAAAGGCAACTTAGTCTGTCATCTCCCCCCTCCCCAGCTGCAAATCCTTGTAACCTCACACCATTGGAGAAGCAGCATCCTCAACCACCCTACCAAGGGCAATACATCCCACTGAAGAAGCCCCACTCAACCCACTGGATCCTGCATCCTACAGACCCATTGCAAGCCTTCACATCATAGCGAAGATAATTGAGAAAGCTGTCCAGCAACAGCTCCAGGTCCATATTGACAAAAAACAACTTCCTCAACCCTCCAACAGCATGGTTTCTGCCCACTTCATGGGGTAGAAACACTCATGGTCTCCCTTCTTGAACACCTTAATAAAGAAGATCCAAAACACCAAACAAGGATTCAGCCTAATCTTTCTGGACATCTCTGCTTGCTTTGACACAGTCTGCCACAACATACTTCTCCAACAACTATGATCCACTGGAATCCAAGGCACTGTACTACAATGGTTTGAATCCTATCTGACAGACATCACAAATAAAAATAAGAGCCACTGTATCCACCCCTTACCGCCAGACCCAAGGTGTACCACAAGGATTCACCTTATCTGCTCTCCTCTTCAACCTATACCTTCAACCATTCTGTTCCATCATCAAAGCCCACAACATCAACTACCCCATCTATGCTGACGACGTAATGCTCTACAGACCTTTCAACTCAGACCAACTCACAAACCCACACCTGTGCTGCTTTGCTCTCTGACAACAACTTCTCAATCAACTGCTAAAAACCGAAGCTCTCTTCATAACGAAAGACAGAACCTTCACGCCCCCAACACACCTTACCCTAAACAACACACAAAAGTACAACCCCAAATAAAATACCTTTGCATCACCCCAGACCAGACTTTCTCACTCAAACCACAAATTGACAAAACCGCCAGGGAACTCTATCATAAAGCCAAAACACTGATATGCACTCAGAATCCCAGCCACCTTAAAATGCAATAGACAGATTCTCCTTTAACATCAACTACTTACAGTTATGGTTCTATTGATTATATTGGTTAGCTTATTTATAGATTAAACTGTTTAAACTATGTTCTTGTTTCATGTAAAAAGTGTGCTGATCAGGCCTCTATTACACATTTGCTAATTGTAACCTCTCCCTTGTACACCCTCCCCAACCAAATCAAACAGCAGTGACCTCATCTTCCACAAAATGCCTGAAAACGCATCTATTTAACTGAACACTGGGCCACCCACATAATCCACCCCCCCCCCACATCCATGCAACCAGAAACCAATACACACATCTGCCACCTGAACACAAGCTGACACTCTGCAAATAAGTTAGTCCCCCTATGTACATAAGTTAAACTGTTACACATATTATTATAAGCTAGATCCTATCTGATTATTACTACTGAACACTTGTATAGCGCTACAAGACGTACACAGCGTTGCGCGCACACATGTAAAAGACGATCCCTGCTCATCAGAGCTTACAATCTAGTCAAGACAGACAACACAGTAGCAATAGACATGGGATACAGCTAGGGGGAATGGTAAGGGAAACACAAAGGAGATCAGGAGAGTCCATCCGAAAGCAGCAGCAAAGAGGTGAGTTTTCAGCCTCTATTTGGAAAGAGTCGGAAAAAGTGCCTGACATACAAACTCAGGTAGAAGCAAAGTCTGGAGTTTGCTCTTCTGGCAAATCACTTCTCTGTCCCAGTCTCTTCTATTGCTGAGTTCCCAAGGAGGGATGTAGGGAGAGATAAAGAGAGGAAAGGTAGTGAGGAGCTGCAGAGTGAATGCACTTATAGGTCAGCAGGAGAAGTTTGAACTGGATGTGGAAACGGATAGGGAGCCGATGAAGTGACTTGGGCTTGACCTATGTATATAAGCCAACTCCTGTTTGATGTAACTACCTTCCATTCAATGTATACCGCTTTGACCTGGAGAAAAGCAGTATATAAGCCCAGCTAAATAAGTAAATTGTATGCTGGTGTCTCTTTTCTATTCACCTCACAAAGTGATAGTGTAGGATATGGCCTGTCCCTTTGTAAGTCCTTTAAGCATTCGGTGGGGTCAACAGAAAGGAAAAGAAGAGGAGTAAACTCAAGAGTTCCATTGTACCTCGTACAAGTGTTTCCACACAAATTCAGTAGCTTGCAATTTGAATTTGTGTATTAATTTTCATGTTTTAATTGTGTAGTGAGAGGGGTAAGGGGAATTGACAATGCAGTTATAGTTTTTCTCTTCGGCACAAACTGGGTCCTGTTGCCATGAGTCTTCATTCACTCCTACCCAAAGACTCTTCTCTATTGTATGTCTCCCCCTTCCCTCCCCCCAGCATACTATTGCAGCAGCTTTCCTGACCTGGGGCCATGTGTCAGAGTTCCTTCCAGAATCTTGTGATCATGGACCCTGAATCTGGCAACTGAGTCTTGCCTTGGAAGCAATGACTACAACAGCCTCTCATGGGGCAATGAGCAAATGTATCTACAGTGCTCCCAGCCTTAGCTGACTGGGGAGGGGATGACTTAACTTCAGTTAGGCCAAATTGTGCACTTTAATACCAAGTGATACTGAAGATTTGTATCTGCTAAACGTTTTTTCTTTATCCCGGGTCCCTTTGGCTTACAAACAATCTATTGCTGAAGTAAGCTGACAGGCACTATTGTTTGGATGCCGGTGTTGGCAAAGTAGCAAAAGTCACTTTGTCTTCTGGTCATTGTGGTGAAGACTTCCCATCTAGAAACTGACAAGTTTTTAGAGAACTGAGGAGCATGTTCATCGGTGATCTAGGTTTGCATGGAAATGCAGCAGTATAATTCAGTGAATCCGTCTGAGTTTCCACTAAAATGTATTAGAGTATGGGACTGGGAAAAATGGAAAATCTCTCTTCTTTTCAGGGCAGGTAGGGGTATGGGCACATGGTGCCTTTTATCTTTTAATCTTTGGCTTTTAGTATACAGCCCACACATGAGCATCAGAGCAGTTTCCAATAAAATGCTAAACGCTGCTAGGAGGAAAGGAAACAGAACACAAGTGAATGCACAGGAAAGGGATAGTATAAGAAAAAACATTCAATTTTGAGGCTTTTTTTTTTTTAGGTTTATCTGAAAGAGTAGCTTTTTAAATCAAACTTCAATGTAATCCAAAATTTCCCGATGGATTGAATAGCCTTCAAAATGGGTAGGATGACAAGCTGATGTTACTGTATGTAGCCAGTGGCAGAATTAAGGGCTCTCAGAAGTCCCAATTGGCACCCCCCCCCCCCCCCCCGCTCCAGCACTGCAGGGGCTCCTTGGATGGAATTTACACAATTGTGTGTAGAGGAACACAAGTATTTTACACTTTTTTTTTTTTTTCCTTCTTTCTCTTCTACAACACTGGGACTAATTTGGGCAACAGGAACATTACAGGACTTCATTGCCTTTTTCTTTCATTATCCCCTAGTCGGTTTACAAGAGAGAGGACGCACAGAACCTCTTAAGTTAAAATATACACCGGGGCCAGTACTTCTTAGCACTTTTAAGGTTCATGAATCTGACATGGACCACTGCTTTCAGTCGGCTTGACCGGTCTACTTCAAAGAGACTTAGCAAAGAGTCATTGCTGTTCCAGTCACTAGACAGCTGTTTTTCACAGCCTCAATGGTGCACGCACACACATGTATACTCTAAAAGGTAAATCTTCCCATCACCATCTGAAAGTAACATAAATTGCAGTAATTAGAGACTAAAATATCAAAATCTTCAATTGTGTAAAACGTCTTGCCTGATAACAGTTTAATCTAATATTCAGATAGCAAGGATTATTTTGTAGTGGTTCAACCAGTCATATAATCATCTGAAGATGGCTTTTATTTCAAGATTCTTTACTTGCAAATCATTAGCCCACATCTACATTTGGGGAGTGTCGTCCTGTGCCTCTTGAGCAAATAGCCACAATTTAGCATTTTCCTAAATATAACTTGTCTCCAACTTCTGTCGTATGGAACATTGTTCATTGTATTTGCAGAGTTGCATATCTGTTAAAGTAAGAATTTTAGTAGAAACTAATCTATACTGTTTAATTGATGGAACTGCCATCAAGAGATCCATGCACATGGTGGGGGGTGGGGGGGGGGTGTATACCGTTATGTTTACTAATATATTTTGCAACATATCCCCCGATCACCTTAGGAAGCAATATTAAAAGTCTAAAACTTCACCCTTGAATGGGTCAGGAGGCAATGCAGTGCTCTGTGGGATGCTCCCTCCCCTCCCATATACTTGCCTCCTGATGATTTTGGCTTGACTGCAATCGGTGTGTGTGGGATGTGTGGGGGGGGGGGGGCGGGGTTCTGCTACTCTATAGGCCTGATTGGAGTAATCCAAATAAGAAGTGATGACTACTGCCTAAATCGCTTGCTGGAGAAATTTCTGTTATAGGATCTCATTTGGTGAAGCAACTGAAGCTTGATAAAATTACTTGACCAGTGCAGAAATCCATTTCTCCATTGTCAACCTAGAGTCTTTTACCAAACTATGAAGACTGGTGGCCAGTGGGATGAATACTTTCCCAGTTATTGGAAAAATCTAGAGCCTCCTATTTGAAAGTATCTGCTCTCTTTAGAATTTAGTTCTATTCTATTCTCACGCCTTCACTTTTGGATGGATTGCATGCCTGTTCATGTTCATTTATTTGATTGACCACTCTTCATTAGTAGGCAGAGCGGTTCACAATAAAAATATAAACAGAGTGGCACAAGGCCGGAAACTGGAAAGGAAATTACAATTCAAATAGAGAAAGCGATAGACAAGAGCAGGTAGGGCAGAGGGAGGGAAAGAGGGACAGGGCTAGGGAGGGGGAAGGTCAAAGGTGAGGGAGAACAGGTAAGTTTTTTTTTTAAGGGAGCGTTTGAAGGTAGGGTAGTGGGGCTCAAGGCGGAGAAGGGGGGGGAGGGAGTTCCATAGTGCAGGGCCTGCAAAGAAGAAGGCTGAGGAGCGTGTGGACTGGAGATGAGCGTGTGAAGGGGATGGTAGTGCAAGTCTGTTAAGGTGGAATGAACGAGGAGTGTGGCGTGGAGTGTGAAAATGGAGTAAGTCGGCCAGGTATTGAGGGGTAGAAGTATGCAGTGCTTTGTGGGCTAGTATGAGAAGCTTGAATTGAATACGAAAGAAGACGGGGAGCCAGTGAAGTCGGAGAAGAAGGGGGGTGACGTGGTCCCTAGAGGAGGAGTGGGTAACCAGACGGGCGGCGGTGTTTTGAATGCGTTGTAGTCGTGAGAGCTGCAATTTAGAAATGCCAGAGAGGATGGAATTGGAGAAGTCAACATGAGAAATAACAAGGGTGAGGAGTAGAGTGGTTAAAGCAGAGGGAGAGAGGAAGGGGTGAATGGCACGGATCTGACGAAGGTGGAAGAAAGAAAGTTTAGAGACATGGGAGACGTGCAGAAAAGGAGAGATCTGAGTCAAAAAGAACCCCGAGATAACAAAAAGTGGTAACCAATGGGACAGGTGCATTAGAGAAGGATGGGGCAAGGGGCGGGGGCTGATGACCGTAGGAGAACCAGATGGCTATGGTTTTTGAAAGGTTAAGATGTAAACAATTTTGTGTTAACCAGTCAGAGACAGCAGCTAAGCAGGCATTCAACGGGGCTAAGTCGGGGGAGACAGAGGAGGTGTGGTGAAGGAGAATGTCGGCGTAGTAAAAGGCTGTAATTCCAAACTGTTGAATAAGTAGTGTTAGTGGAGTGAGAAAGATGTTGAAAAGGAGAGGAGCCAACACAGAACCTTGAGGAACCCCACAGACTAGTGAAAAAGACTCAGAGGGGGAGTGGGCCGAAGAGGAAGAGGTAACAGCAGCAGAACGAGAGTAAAGAAAAGAGTGAAACCAACGTGTAACAGTACTGCGAAGGCCGATATCATGCAAGCGAGACAGTAAAAAGGAGTGGTCGACCAGGTTAAAGGCAGCAGACAGATCAAGTGCTACTGCCACCGATATATCACCCCGGTCGTGAGCAGTGTGCAGGGAGTTAGTGTCGAGACTGTTCTTTTAGCTTTCACTGTGTCCAGTGCGGAAGCCAGATTGGCGAGGATGAAGGAGATTGGTGGAGTCCAGGTGGTGAGTAAGCTGTGCAAAGACAATTTTCTTGAGTAATTTGGAAAGGAAAGGAAGGTTGGAAACTGGACGGTAATTACTAGGATCAAGAGGGTCGAGAGTGGGTTTCTTAAGTAATGGACGGATGAGGGCGTGCTTCCAGGGAGTGGGAAAAGAGCCAGAGGGAGAGACTGGAGTTCAACATAGTTTGCAAGTAGGGAAGAAAAGATAGAGAGGGAACAAGCAACCAGGAGGATGGAATGGGGTCAAGAGAACAGAAAGTTTTATTAGATGAGGTGATAAGGTGGTGAAGTTCCATGGTGGAGGTTGGCGAAAAGGAAAGACCAAGTGTGAGATAGTGGAGAAGTAGGAGGGGGAGAGGCTGCTGGGGGAGGAGAGGACAGAGGAGGGGGATGGAGGGGTAAGGAGGCCCTTAGTGCAGAAATCTGTTCTGTTGGCCCTTTCTGAAATGTGCTTGTTTAGAGGGATGCGCATTAGCTCATTAGTGTAAATTTACATCATAGGCTGCTGCACTTTAAATCAGTTTGGCCTGCACTAAAAATCTAGTGTTAAGTTGATTTATTCAAGATCGTTCAGTGGAAACATACCTGGAATGAACTGCTTGAACTGCAGGAGGACTCGGGAAGTTGTTAGGAACAAGTGACATTGTGGATGTGAGATGGATCCATAGTCAAACGAATACCAAAAGGCTATCTGTTTTGACTACAACAAGGCTTGTAAATCCATGAAAAATTCTGGGTCACATGAAGTATGGGTATATTGGAACACCTGAGTTTTTTCCTTCACAATCTTTCCATTGATCAAGACGTGCTAGCTTGAACAGAACAAGAAAGAAACTGGGTTAAAATCAAGAAAAGTATATGATGATTTTTTTCTGCAATGGGGAAAGCATACAGCTTATCAGAGAAGCAAGACTGTGTAGAAAACAGAGGTGTGACATTTATTGGAAGACTATCAACAACCTTCACTATACTGATGATCTTCACTTTCAGTCAGTAATGTCTTATCTGAAACATCAAGATCAAGGAACATAAGACAAAGATCTTGAAAATTAGAAAAAGCAATTTCATCCTTGATGGAGAATAAAAAGAAATAGTAGATAACTTTAACCTACTTGGATCAATAATCATCTTAAATAACAAGAAGTTAAGATCTGGTGACACATTGTTCTTGGCAGAGTGGCTATGAAGGACCTAGCCAAGATTCTCAAGTGCAGAGATGTATTCTCTGCATACAAAGATTTGACATATCCAAGCCATGGTATTTTCACTGTCAAAAGTTGGACCATGAAGAAGAAATGCAAGAGAAAATCAATGCCTGTTTGAATTATGGTGCTGGTTAAAAAAAAAAAAGTGTATGCCATGGATTGCTTGAACAAATCTGGCTATACTAGAGGAGGTCGAACCTAAGCTTTGATTAGAAGCTCAAATGACAAGACCTCAACTTTCATACTTTGGATATATCATGTATAGAGGGAGAACTGGAGAAAGACTGACATTCTTGGCAAGGGTGAAAATCTGCACAAAAGAGGAAAGCCAGCAATATGATGGATCAATACAACAGCGGCTGTGGATGCCACTCTAGCAACAAACACAGTTCAGTATAACCATCCAGAGGGTTGCCATGAGTCAAGTTGATTTAGCACATAAGTAAAATTTTAGTTTGAGTTCATTTTGTTTTAAGGAATTTAAAAAAATGCAATGTCTGAAAAATCATGGAACAAACTTAGGGAAAAATTTATCTCTCTAGTGTGTTAAATGCTGAAGCCTTTCATAACAGCTTAGGTCTGTTTCTGTGAATAACCAGCTTTCACAGAATATGAAGAATAAAATGTCCATCCATTTGGCTTCAATAAATGGATGGCGGGGTAGTACTTGTGGGTGATGTAAGTAGTATGAAGTGAGTTGAGGGATGTCTGCAAATTGGCATGCTAGCAGTCCTCTGCACGTCTATGGTACTTGTATTTTGATCTAATACTTCAAGCTTTTCGGTGCTCTTCCATTTGGTTTTCAAACACATTGAAGCTCGAGTGGAATGCATTTCAAACTCATTTGTGGAAAATGAAGATAATACAAGATCTGACCATGTGTAACTCTTGTTGAGCTGCCTGAAGTAGTTCTTCTGAGAATAAATGCAAATTGAATTTATACACAACTAGTTTAATCTCGCAACAAGTGTCATGTAGTACTGTTGTGTTCCAAAGACAGTGTGTATATTAACAATTTTATGCCTTTCAACTAGAGCAGTTCTATGCTTTTGATACCGCATATATTGATTTTTATTGTACACATGCAAGATTAGTCTTGCTTTCATGTGGGTCCATAGAATAAGAATATGATGGATTAAACCATAGGACAAGTAATGCTGTGGCGCAAGAAATTTCAGATCCCCTGTTCATTGGAGGAAGATGGCCTGTGTTGCTCTGCAGAGGATGTGTCTAGTCCCATGGAAGGATGGAAAATGAGTGATATAGCGTCTCTCCTTCCTGCTCCGCCCCACCCAAGCTTCATGCTGCTTGCAGTGTGGCCTAAAGCCATTGACAAGGGGAGAAAACTCTCTCTATTAGAATAAATACATGAAGATACTCTGCGCATTCAATTTTTTTTTAAAATCTTTTATCTAAATAGTAAACATTTTAAATAGACTTCCTTCCATAATGATGTGGGGCAATATTAAGAATAGTAAGCAAAGTTGCCATTGAAGATGGGGGATGTGGGTCTTGCATACTTTTTATGCCAGCTCAACCCAGGCTGCTTCCAGCTCTTCCTTGACTTTATATGGGTGATATCTGGGATTGGGAGAATTACTAAATCTTTAGATCATTAGAGCAGAGCAGTAATTTTAGTGATCTGAGAAGCAGGTTGGGACCACGGAAGCTAGAGTTCGAATCTTGCTGCTCCCACTGATGCTCTTTATGCCCGTGGGGCAAGATCCTTCACTCTTTACCTCAAATACAAGTCAGAATATGACAAGATGTGGCTAATAAAAAAGAAAAAAGCAGAATGGCGAGTCTGTTCTAAATGGGCCTGGGACGGTGAGGGAAGTGATAAGCGGTTGGCATGGATTGAGCGGAGTTGACGGTGAGGAGAATGCAGAGAAATGCAGTCTGCAAAGTAGAGAGGATTTCCAGTATGAATGGCTCGATGAATCAGAATCAGAAATTTGTAGTGAAAGCGAAAGCGAAGGGGCAACCAATGTAACCGGATGAGAATGGGAGTAATATGGTCAAACCGACTAGAGAAAGTAACTAGGCGTGCTGCTGTATTTTGAATCCGTTGTAGTCTTTGGAGCTGATAATTGGGGAGGTTAGCCAGGAAAACGTTACAGTAATCCAGCCTACTGACAACTAGTGCAAGTATGAGGGTAACCAGTGAGCTAGGAGGTAACACAGAACGAACGGCCCGAATTTGTTGTAGGGCGGCGAAGGAGCGGTGGGAGAGTGACGCGATATGTTCTTGAAAGGAAAGGGACGGATCCAAAAGAACACCCAGATAACGGAAGGAAGACATTAAGGGGATAGCAGTTGAGCCAATGGAGGGAACCAGGGTAGGGCATGTTCCACTCAGTGACACCCACATTGCTGAGGACTTAGCAGGGTTAAGGTGGAGAAAATTCTCCGAAAGCCAAGAAGCAACGTGAGCAAGGCAAAGATTAAGCTGGGAGATGTCTGGAGATAGTGGTGAAGCATGGAAAAGGAGAACAATGTCATCCGCATAGATGTATGATGACACAGGATATTGCTGCATAATTAATGGTAGTGGAGAGAGGAAGATGTTAAATAGCAAGGGGGAAAGAACAGAACCCTGCGGAACGCCACAAGTGAGGGGAAGAACAGTGGAGGACTGCCTGTTGACGTGAACAGAAAAGGAACGGGTGGAAAGGAAAGAACGGAACCAGTGCCAGACAATGCCTCGGGACTGAATCCTCTCCAAGACCTGGAAAACCACGGCCTTCTGATTCAAGCCTAGCACAGGTGACAGCCCTTCATAAAAGGGCTGACCATCCTCTGGGACCTGAACTCCTCGTACAGAACTCCTGATACATGTACATTGTCCTTGCTTAGCAGCAGTGCGGCCTCTGCCTCTTAGCAATTGCTTGGCGAAATAGAGCAGTGAACCGTAAAACAAGAACCTCTCCCCTGGCGACCGCTTCGGCCATGGAGCATCGAACTGCACACCCTGCTATCTCCCCTACTAGCACATACAAATTGGTGGAGGTGGCATCGTCCCTCCACACCAGGCATTCGAACCACCGACCCTCTATCTGGAGCCACCCAGTGGTGCTATGACTCTGACTGCATCAGGGCCTCGAACGCCCACCAACACTGAACAAAAGCTGCATGCCCAGGACATACACGAAACAGTGCACCAGCAACAAGGGACCCAACTCTTCGTCACATGTGACCCCAATAAACCTTACCACCCAGTCCCATTCCGCATGCTCTTTCTCCTGCCCGGATCGGCCAGGGGCAAAAGCAGAGGCTCGAGCCATGCCAAGGAAAAACACAGGGCTCTAGCTGCTCCATAGGGTCCATCGCCAGACGGCAGCCTGTACCTGCTGACACTACACGCAACTGGGGTGAGTGCATTGCCTGGCGGGCTCAAGGTCTAGACCGCCACCCCCTGCCTGGTCATGAACACACCTGACCAAGCCACAGATTGACTCATGACCACTGTTCCCTCTAAGCTGTGCGCGTGTGCGCGCGCACACACCTCACCGAGTGAGCGCACATACTTTACAGCAGAGCGCACAAAAATTACGGTTCTGATTCTGATAGAAAACATAGACTTTCTTAAAATTGAAAAGCTGTTGTGTATTTATGGTTTTCACAAGTTCTACAATATTTTCTAGTGCAATCAAATGTGGTGTACATACCGTATTCTGACGTGTAGTCAAATTTTAAAGTATATAACTCCGAGTGTCGTTATGTGGCGCACAAAAATTTAACCTTCCTTCAAAAGCTGCACAGCTGATATTTTATTGGCGCACACAGCCTACAGAAAATTAGAGGGAACATTGCTCATGACTCAGAGCCGTATGCTTCAATTTGCATCACGCTTCTAACACCATCGATATTGACGCTACTCTCCACTCCCGTCGTGCTTCCAATATTGATACTGTGGCTATCCTTGCTCTCAGTGGCTACCTCAATGCTACTGCTCGATGGGACTCCATCTCATGGCTCAGAGCCTTTGCGGTGTTAATGCTTCAATTTGCATCACTCTTGTAGCACTGTCGATATTGACGCTGCTCGCCACTCCCGTCGTGCTTCCAATATTGATACTGTGGCTATCCTTGCCCGCAGTGGCTACCTCAACGCTACTGCTCGATGAGGTTCCATCCCTACTGCCACATCCCTGTGGCCGTCCATTGAGGGCATATTCTCTCTCAATCACTGCTGCGGCACATGCATGAATTGGAACCACATATTACACGTTCGTTATTATCGCTGCACTTTGTACTGTGTGCATGCACGTTACACGTCTGGCACCACCGCCAGGTGAGCTACGACGTTGCCCCACCTAAAGGTGATATTGCAAGGGTTCTATGGCACTCCAATAAAACCCTGGTAAGGTGTCTTCCTGAACCCGATCTCGGCCTCCCCCCCTCCCCCCTTCCACCACATTGCATGGCAGCTTGGGAGGCACCAAGTGTGACTGACTCATCCTGCTTGTCCTAGGAGAAAGGAAAGTTACCTGTAACAAGGGTTCTCTGTGGACAGCAGGTTAAGTCAGCTACACATACCCGCCCACTTCTCCTGGAAAGGGGGGTCAGCCTCTGACCGGTGCCCACCTCCTAGTGGCTATGGCTCAGCTAGTTACAAACTGGCTAGCTAGGGGCGGGCTGGGGGGTGGGGCCAATCGACTCATGCTCAGAAGGGCGAAAGCCCTTCTGAGCTATAGAGAGTACTTCCGTCTCGGCGCCGTTGGATGACGTCACCAAGTGTGGCTGACTTATCCTGCTGCCATGGAGAACCCTTGTTACAGGTAAGTAACTTTGCTTTTTGGTCCCCGAGGGGAGGGGGATTCATAGTCATCAGTTTCACCTTGCGGCCCTATTTTGGCCCATAATTGCAAGGTTCCAGTAAAGGACTGTTGCTGTAGTGAGCAGACCGTATAAGTTGGAAGAAAGTTTACAATTTTCCCCATGTACTTCCAAATGAAGGTTCATGTCAGATCCCAGACCTGGTTTCAAAAGAGGAGGAAATTGCTGGGTCAGAAAAAAATGAACAAATCTCTATATTGTATATAGCTGGTACCAACAAAAATATTTTTTGTGAAGTTTGTTTTTTTAGTCTGATAGGATGGTAAAGAACACCATTTGCTCTGACTTCATTAGTGTGTGTGCATTTTTTAAAATGATTTTTTTATATATTTTTTCTGAATTTAAGGGCAGCAGAGTGAATTCACCCCTTCTCCTTATTTTGAAGCAAGCGTGGTGGCATGAAAAGCAATACCAGTATTTGCAGTATTTCCTGTTGCTTGTTTGCGTCCTTGTTGAACTCCAGTATTTTGGGTTCCAAAGTCATCATGGGCTGTTTATTTAAGCACTCTGAGGCTGGAATACTGAGATATATTTGGCGATGGACTCTAGGAACTGTGTGCTGCTTAAAGTTAACTCCACACTCCCATTTGTAAGGTCGCCAGTGGGGCCTCTCTGACTCAAAGAAGCTGCTCCTTCAAGAGGAGAGTGCTATTTTTTTGCAGACCCACTCATGAAGTCCAGCTTTTAAGAAGCTAAGATCCCCTTATCCTTTCCTCCCCTGTCGCAGAAAAGAAAACCTTATAATGTAGTTTCATAGAAAGATGTGATGACCTAAAGTAGAAAGCGAAGTGAGTGTTTTTGGAGTTGATCCGATTTTTCTCACAAATGTAAATGGGATAATGATAGGACTGAAAGAACAGAAGAATGTGTCTCCGGTTGAGAATTATGCTTCTTTGGTATGCTCCAAAGAGGGCTTTAAGCTCTTCTCAAGATGCGCTTCCCTCATATTCCCTGTTTCTGACAAAAGAACTGTTGAAATACTCGGAGCTTTTCTGCGATGCGACCAAACTCTCCCAAAGGAGAGATGGCAGGTAGAGATCTGCCCTTCAAGAGCCTGTAAAACTTGTTTGTTACTAGAAGCTTTTAATTAAGTAAATGTGGTGGGTGTGTGTGTGTTATGTTTTATAAATCTGTTTTTTTTTTGTCTTTTTGTATGAATTTTAGCAATTTGTGTAACTAATGTACACTGCCTAGATCTTTCCAGAATTAGCTGACTAAAATGTCAGAAAATAAATTTTATATGCAGCAATTATAAGCTAACTTTATTTATTTAATGTCTCTTATACCGTGCTATTTAGAATCAGTGTGGTTTACAGGTAACACATTTGTTCAGTGCAGGCAAGCAGGCCTACACTGCACAAATTTGCACTAATCCCACTCTAATAGACTGGAATAGAAATATAACAACAAAAAAGACTACATGGCCTATCTAGTCTGTCCTTCCATATCAACAACAGTCCCCTTTTTTCCTTTAGAGATCCTCTGTGTTTGTTCCATGCTTCTTTGAATTCAGATACTGTCCTCATCTCTACCACCTCCACTGGAAGACTGTTCCACAGGTCCACCACTCTATGGAAAGACCGCTGTAGTGGTTGATATGGAAGGACAGACTGGATAGCCAATGTGGTCTTTTTCTGTCATTAGTGTGTGTGGAAATATTTCCTCATATCACTCCTGATTCTATCCCCCTTCACCCTCATCCCATGATCCCCTCATAGCAGAACTTGCCTTCAATCGAAAGAGGCTCTCTCCCTGAACATTTATGCCACGGAGGTATTTAAACATCTCAATCATCACCTCTATCCCGCCTTTCCTCTAAGGTGTACATATTAAGATCCTTCAGTCTGTCCTCATATGCTTTATAATGAAGACCACTAACCATTTTAGTAGCCACCCTCTGTACTGACTCCATCCTGTTTATATCCTTTTGAAGGTGCCGTCTCTAGAATTGCACACTAATACTCCAAATGAGGTTGCACCAAAGACTTATACAGAGGCACTATCACCTCCTTTCTTCTGCTGGCCATTCCTGTCCCTATGCACCCAAACATCCTTCTAGCTTTTGCCGTCGCCTTTTCTACCTGTTTAGCTACTTTAAGATCATCAGACACAACCACGCCTAGGTCCCGCTCTTCTTTAGTGGACAAAAGTACTTCACCCCATACTATATTGCTCCCTTGAATTGCTGCATGACCTTGCATTTTTTTAACATTAACTCTCAGCTGCCAAATTCTAGACCATTCTTCAAGCTTAGCTAGATTCCCCCCCCCCCCCTCATGTTATCTACACCTTTCTGGGTGTTTACTCTTACAGATTTTGGTATCATCTGCAAAGAGGCAAACCTTACCCGACAGCCCTTCCACTATATCACTAACAAAGATGTTAAAAAGAATCGGACCAAGGACAGATCCCTGGGGCACACCACTGGTAACATCCTTCTCCTCAGAGTGAGCGCCATTTACCTGTGCTCTTTGTCACCTCCCACCCAAGCAGTAACTTTAGGGTCCATCCCTAGGGTGCTCAGTTTGTTTATAAGTTGCTTGTGAGGAATGGTGTCAAAGGCTTTACTGAAATCTAAATACACCACATCTAGGGCTCTCTGTAGGTCCAACTCCCTGGTAACCCAGTCAAAGAAATCAATCAGATTTGTCTGACAAGACCTGCCTCTGTTGAATCCATGCTGCCTCGGATCCTGTAATCCGCTGGACTCCAGAAACCTCACTATTTTCTCTCAGTAGCGTTTCCAATTTATTCACTACTGAAGTTAAACTAACCGGCCTGTAGTTTTCAAACACATCCTTACGCTTTTACGTAAAGGGACCACATGAGCCTCTCTTCAGTCCTTTGGCACCTCTCCTGACTCCAAGGCATTGAAAAGGTCAGTCAGTGGAGCTGTTAGAATGTCCCCATAGAATAGAATTCTTGTGGTTGCCTAATGGTTTCTGGTGGTTGGGGAACTGATTTAATGTGTGTTGGGGTATTTTAGGTAGATGAATTTACGTCTTGCATAGGTTTGGGTCTGTGTTTGGCGTGTTCATTTCTTTTTCTCATGGACAGCTAGCGCATTCATGATAGACGTGGAAGGTTCATATCAGGGGAAATGTTTTGTTTGCTATGATGTAAGCTATTTTGCATCCTATGTTTGAGGTAGGAAACGGGTCTATAAACATGAAATGAGTACACGCCTTGTTCATGGGACTTTTATAGCCGTTTGGGCTTTTATTCATTTCAGAAATGGCTCTTCTGCTGATGTTCACTTTCATGGTGGACCTGATGACCAAGGCTGTGGTTGCTACATGGGTGCTGACCCTCGAGCTAATGTTGCAAAAAACTGGTATAAGACGTATTTAAAGCAGCACCAACCCGTTTTAATTGATATGTTTCTTGCTACTTATTTCAGAAAGGCATAGGGTTATTTCTTTGCAAAATATTCATCCCCACGAGTCAATTGGCTTTAAATGCTGTGCACGTTTCTCTGTAGGGTTGGTTGTCCATGAGTTATAACTACATTTTTGGAAGCTATTCAAACCTATTTTATTTTAAGGCCAAAATTGCTTGAACATCACCCTTCTGCGCCCCCCCCCCCGCCCCCCCACAAAGCAATTCATGCAGCAAGGGGTAGGATCTGATGTAGAGCTGCCTTTTTGGTTGTGTGTTCTTATTTTGGGATTTTGTGCTAGTAGGTCCTACAGTGACACATGCTTTTGGAAGAGACGTCAATGTTTTTAGCATCTCTTTGGCTGGCTGTCCATTCTTCTGGTCTCAAGAGCTAAACTAGAAACCACATGACAGTCTGCCTCCTTTTGGTATGGCCCCAAATCTTTGGAATTCCCTACCCATCTTGTTCCGAGCCAAGCCCTCTTACAAGAAATTTTTGAGCTGGGCTGAAGGCTCATCTCTTCACTCTGGTATACAATATGCCCAGAGGTAATTGCACCCTTTAGACCGTGGTCTGGTCAGCCAACTGGTGCATTCTTCTGCTAACTTACCAACCTTTTTTCTTTTCAGATTTGTCCTATTGATTTGCTGAAGTTTTTTACCCATTCTTCAATGAGATTTTAAACCTACCTTGTGAACTGCCTTGTTGCTTTGTATTTGAAGGCAGTATAGCATAAGAGTTTAGAAATATTACCCTATACGTGAACTAGCACTCTTATACAAAAAACAAATATTCCTCATTTTTTGAGGTTTTTTTGTGCACTTTATAATTTAGCAGTGTGGTTTTGGACCGACACCTAGTCTCATCTTTAAAAAAAACAAAAAAAAATGATTTTTCATTCTGTAACGTTTTGCTAAGTTTTCTTGCAATGCAGGTTTGACTTGTTGAGCTCTAAACCTGCAGCAGTATTGAGATGACTGGAAATCAGCCAACCGGTCCATTTGTGGTGCTGCTGTTCACCTTTTTTATCCCAATATTTCTTTACACTTTTTTTGAAGACTGAGAGGCTATATTTTCTTTTGTTTTTAAATTTCTTCCTTGTACATTACCAACTGAATAACTTAAATTACTTCTGCTAATAAATCACGTTTAAAGAACCCCATTCGTTGCTGGACAGCATTTGGTTGCCTAGTAATTATGTACCATGTTAAGATTTTATCCCAGCGTTCAGAAATTCTATAAGCCTTAGTCATACCTTCTGTCTGGTGTGGAACCTAAAACAAGAGTTGGTGAATTGTGTAACAGGTGAACCCTATAGGGGGGAAAAGACGACATACTTGGTGATCTCTCCAATGAACTGTTAATCACTGTGGCATGTCTGTTGCAACCTACCTTTTTCAAAGTTGATTGGGTGGCATGAGAGAGCACTGATGTAATAGCTGAGTGGATCCTTGGAAATTAAAGCTACTGGTTGGTGCAAGTAAAGTGTCATGGACAGCAGCTGGTGTTGGGCAAATATTGGGTGTTACAGTGGTCTCTATGGCCCACTCATTCCGCTGCCTGTGATACACTGAGAGAACATTGGAGAAGAATTTGGAAACATATTTTGCAACTTTTTTTTTTTTTAAACAAATGGATGCATGGTACGAAGTCTGTGGAAATGTTTGTGTGTTGTGTGTGTGTTTTCTTGCAAGATTTATGCTGCCTATATCTTTTTTGAGCTTTGTTATTGCCATGATGCGCGCACGTCCTAGAACCCCTGTAGTCAGACCAGTGGCGACATTCACGTGTATCTTATGTGTAATATGAGGAGAACTTTATTCATCTTTTTAGCTGGTCTGAGCTTACTCTGTTTTCCTGGCAGAGAAAATTAAATAATTTAATAGCAGAGGCCCAGGTAGTACAAGCTGCAAATGAGGCAAACAGGTTGAGCTTGCTTTTGGAGGAGGAGAGGGTTGTAAGGCTTTTAAAAGTGCTGTGTTGAAACTTGATAATTCTCTGTGCTTGGTGATTTCAGCTAAACTCTCTGCAAAGGGAGATTGAGGAGGGGCAGTTTCAGATTAGGAGTCTGTATGGACTAAACCATAACCGCTGGTTGTATTTATTTATTTTTTCTTTCCTTTTCTGTAATTGGTCCATAACAAGTTTTTTGTGGCAGTGGTCCAGAACTAATTTGTAACAGCAAGTTGGTACATGTTGCCCCATTTCTTAATTCCTTGGTCAACTTCAATACCTGAGGCTGCAGAGTGGTGGTTCTGTGGATGCCCTCTGTGTGCCAGGCTAATAGATGCCTCTCATATTTACTTAACACAGTAGATTATGCAAAATAGGATGGATTGGGCCATCCAGTCTTCAGTGCTAATGATGTAGCTGGGATATAGTTGCTTGTAGGATATTACTCACTGGAGCCAGTCAACATTTGCCTTTCTCTTAGGTCTTCTGCCATCCTGGATCATACAAGGCCTCGTACTTTTACTTTATCAAGCACCCCCCCTCCCCCCAACCCTAGCACTCTGTGGCTAGATTTTATTCCTACTGGAATTCTCTACTTGCAATTCAAAATTCTGTATCAAAAGGTCTGAATTATGCAAAATTCAGTATGCTTAGTTTGTCAGAATAACAAAGCATATTGCTTTTGAGCAATTTGTTTAATTTAAAATACAAAAAAGAAAAATATATTGCAAAAGTGTCACATTTTGAATTGTGTGCAGAATACCAGCAGAAACAGTTTCTTCTACATATAGTATGTTCTGGGTTTTGTTTTGTTTTTGTTCTTTTTTTCTTAACGCATCACTACAATCGAATGTAAATTTTAATCAGATGTAACACATTTGATGCAGTACATCTAAGTTAAAGGCACCACCCATCAGCTGCTATTCCTGAGACATGCAGTAACTGTTTCATATCTCTGTATACAGAGGCCTGAATTGCACATTTAGGACATGAGTTTTTTTGTTTTTGTCTCTGGTATTACTTTGCGATTTGAAAGGAAAAAAGAATTCAAAGTAAATTTCCCAAAGTATTCTATATGTGTCTAGCACATGTCCAAATTTAAATATGCAATTACTGAAATGCTTATATACTCTATATCACTGCAAGAGCTCATTGTTTGCTTTTTGATTTCATATAACACCTATAGCAACAGCATCTAGACAATTAATGGTAATGGAATAAAAATAATAGCACAAGGTCAGATACAGAAAACTAACCAAAAACAAACGGGGGAAGGAAGAAGAGGAGGACCTATATCACAATTGGAGGTGAATGTAAAAAAAACAAGGAACACACAGGGAAAAGGGCAGGGGACAGACCTGCCATTGGCTAGAGTTGCATAAAGTGAAGGAAGAGAGCGAGGAGGGAGGCTGGGGTCAATGGGACTGAACGGAAGGGAAAACCAACATGAGGTGAGTGTTTAGCTGAGACTTAAAACAGGAAACAGAGAACTGGGAATGAAGAGCTGGGGGAGAGAATTCCAAAGGGTGAGGGCAACAACCCAGAACAAGGAGGAAGAGCTGCAACAGTGGACTGAACGGAGGCTTGGAACGTCAAGGAGATATTGGGAAGCAGAACGAAGAGTTTTCTGAGGGGTATATGATAAGAGTTGTGAGAAAAACAGGGTAATCAAAGTGAAGGGCATGGAGGAGCAGTATGAGGCATTTGTTGGTGTAGAAGCCAATGGTCTGTGACAAAGAGGGGTAACGTAGTCAAACCTACAGGTTCCATGGATGAGTTTGAGGGCAGTATTCTGAATTAACTGGAGATGATGAATCTGTTACTGGGAAAGACCAGAGAAAACAGTTTGCATAGTCAAGGTAGGTGGGTAAAGATCAGGGAGACTGTAAGCAAATGAAGGGAAGACTGATCGAGAGAAGCTTACAGACGGAACGGTTCTGGCACACGATGGAGGAAATGTGATTGGAAAAGGAAACATAGAAACATGATGACAGACCACATGGCCTATCTAGTCTGTCCTTCCATATCAACAACTACAACAGTCCCCTTTTTTCCTTTAGAGATCCTCTGTGTTTGTCGCATGCTTTTTTGAATTCGGTTACTGTCCTCATCTCTACCACCTCCACTGGGAGACTATTCCACGGATGCACTACTCTTTCCGTAAAATATTTTCGCTTTTCACTCCTGAATCTATCTCCCTTCACCCTCATCCCATGTCCCCTCGTAGCAGAACTTGCTTTCAATTGAAAGAGGCTCTCTCCCTGAACATTTGTGCCACGGAGGTATTTAAACATCTCAATCATATCACCTCTATCCCGCCTTTCCTCTAAGGTGTACATATTAAGATCCTTCAGTCTGTCCTCATATGCTTTATAATGAAGCCCACTAATCATTTTAGTAGCCACCCTCTGCACTGACTCCATCCTGGGTATCAAAGGAAATGCCAAGGATCTTAACTGTGTCCTGGAAGGGAAGGGGGTACCATGAATTGAGCAGAAGGGATAAAGGGGCTGGATCGCCAAAGAGAAGGAATGTGTCTTGGATGTGTTGAGTTTGAACCCTCGACCAGAGAGCCAATCGGCAATGATGTCTATAGAAGAAATCTGGGAAATAATGGACACAGAGTGGGCAGGAAAACGGAACTGAGTTCAGCTAATGCGGATTATACAGGTGCATAAAATCAGCCAAAATACAATTTATGAAACACTAAAATTCATTTCAAATTCCCACTGGTACTCAGGACAGCAAGGATGAAAGTTCCAAAGGTCTCTTGTGTGACAGTGTGGACTTAAAACCTCACTACCTAACTTAATCCTTTGTCCAGTAGATTCTAGAAAAGTATCCAAGATGATGCTACCTGTGTCTCTAACAAAATCAAGAGCTCCTTTGAAAGGGAATAAATTAGATATGCAGGGGCAAAAAAATTTTGATTTGTTTTATGTTAAAATTTTCCCACTTTTTCAGTGTATTTGTGTTTCACACATTTTGATTTTTGTGAAACATGCATGTAAGAATTATTTATTTAAAAAGTTATATTCCGCTCTATAACATAAGAACATAAGATATGCCATACTGGGTCAGACCAAGGTCCATCAAGCCCAGTATCCTGTTTCCAACAGTGGCCAATCTAGGTCATACGTACCTAGCAGTTTCCCCAAGGGACACAGGTTCCACAATGCTTGTATTGGGTCAAGCATTGATATCCTGGGTCCCTTCTTAATAATGGTTTATGGACCTTTCCTCCAGGAACTTGTCCAAACCTTTTTTTAAACCCAGCTATACTAACAGCCTTTACTACATCCTCCGGTAACAAATTCCAGAGTTTGATTACACGTTGAGTGAAAAAATATTTTCTTTTATTATTTATTTAACAGTATTTCTATACCGCCTTATCTTACAATCAAAGTGGTTTAACAACAAAACATACAAAAGAGGTGAAGGTGTAAACAAGCAGTGAGGGTAAATTCATAGATTGAGATGCTAATGTGTTGTGTTAGCGCACAATGTACATAGATCAATTTTTTCTATTATACAACATGAGCTATAATACAGTCTTCTAAATGATTGGTGATAAGGAACAACACAAGGCAAAATACATTATATGTCCATGTGTCTGAGGGTAATAAATTGGTCATTCCTATTAAATGCATTAATTATGTAACTTGACCAAAGTGTTCTATAAACAGCGTTGTCTTCAGTTGTTTTCGAAAGTCCTTGAGGTCCAGTGCTGCCCTCAGATCATTTGGGAGGGTGTTCCAAATTTTTGGCGCAGCATGAGAGCGCTCTTTCCGTAGTGTCCTTGCGTGCTTTTCTAAAGTCATAAGAGGTGCTGACTCTAGATGTTCCTTTTCTTCTTATTAGTCTTAAATAGTTTACCCTGTAGCTTCATTGCATGTCCTCTAGTCTTTCTATATTCTGATAAGGTAAACAATCGATCTACGTTTACCCGTTCCACTCCGTTCATTAATTTTATAGACTTCTATCATATCTCCCCTCGGCCGTCTCTTTTCCAGGTTAAAGAGCCCTAACTTTTTTTAGCCTTTCTTCATAGAAGTATCCTTCCATCCCCTTTACCATTTTGGTGGCTCTTCTCTGAACCTTTTCTAAAATCACTATATCCTTTTTAAGATACGGCGACCAGAATTGCACACAATATTCAAGGTGCGGTCTCACCATGGAATGATATAAAGGCATTATAATATCTTTTGTTTGATTTTCCATTCCTTTCCTTATCATACCTAACATAGGCGGATCACAAACATTTACAAATTAAAAAAAAAAGGCAAAATACACAAATAATGGAGGCTACATCAACCCATGAGTTAGGTTACCCCAAAAAATCTCATAAAGCCATAGGAAAAGCCTGTAAGAACAAGTGTTTAATTTTTGACGAAAGGTAAAAAATGTACATGTGGCTTTGTGTACCCCTAAAAGTGTTAGGTACCCAAAGGACCTTGGTTACAGAGAGGTTATCCATCTTATATTCTAATGGGAAATTGGGTAACCATTTTTAAGTAGGGTGCTAAAATTCAGAACATATGTGGGCAGGCAGGAATGTTAAGCCTAATCCCAGAAGCACCATCTCCTTTTCAGTTGAGTTCTGTTGCCAAGCTCTTTACTGTAACCTTCCCTCAAATCTAGAAATAACTTGTAACTTTCACACTTTTTTGTAGTTGGATGCCAGGGTCCATGACTAGTACTAATACAGAAACTTGAAAAAGCATCTTTCTGTCTACTCCTAATGCTTCTAACCTAAAGTAGAACCATAATATCAAAATGTAACGGGGCCTGAACAGTAAAGAGAACTGAAGTGAAAAGTAGTGGAATGTGAAATCTGGATAGGACCTACCATAGGTCATGCAGTGCCGTCTTGTGACCTTGGAAGACCTGCAAGTGGGTGTCCTTTATGCAGGAAGGTACTGTGAACAGGGGTGGGGCAGCTCACAGATTCCTAGGGCTGGCAGAGAAAAGTGATTTGGCAGTCCACTACCAGCTGTTGGCATTATCCCAAGATCAAGGCTTCATTACATCTGCTGCCCCTTAAGTCTGAGGGGCAGGAAAAGAACATAAGATATATCATGCTGGGTCAGACTAAGGTCCGTCAAGCCCAAGTATCCTGTTTTCAACAGTTGGCTATTCCAGGTATCTCAGGTTCCCAAAAAGGTACACAGATTCCACAATTCTTATCCCGGGGTAAGCAGTGGATGTCCCATGTCCTCATTAATAATGGTTTATGGACTTTTTTTCCCAGGAAGTTGTCCAAACCTTTTTGAAACCCAGATATACTAATGGCTTTTACTACATCCTCTTATAACAAATTCTAGACTTTGAGTACTCATCAAGGGAAAGCAGATTTTCTCTTAGTCCTAAATGGGCTACATTGTAGCTTCATGAAGTGTCCCCTACTCTTTCTACTCCTTCTAAGGAGTAAACAGCCAGTCTACGTTTACCCGTTCCACTCTGTTAATTTGTAGACCTCTATCATATTTCCCTTCAGCTGTCTCTTTTTCCAAACTGAAGAGCCCTAATCTTTTAAACCTCTCCTCATAGGGGTATCCTTTACCATTTTAGTGACTTTTCTCTGTACCAAGAGAAAATGGTTAATCATGAAAAAAAACCCCAGATGTAATTAAGTATCGGATGTAGCACAATTGACTTAAGTTTGCTATTTGCTCTTTCTTTTAAAGAGAGAGATTGGCATACTTATCATGTATGCACTTGTTACATGTTTGCATCTGCTCGCAGGCTAAAAATGAAATCCACTTTAAGCTCTCCACTCCAGGACTTTTTTGTTTTTACAGATTTTTGAGAAACTGACTGCAGTGGAGCTCGGACACGCCCTTCCCTGCTATGTGTCAGCCACTCCAGAAGCTCTAGTTGCTTCCGGCTCTTGATTTTATCAACTCCAATTCATTTCTTTTTTCAACAGTTAGTGTTCAGCACTGGGTGGTCTGGTTTGCTATGTTTTACTAGAACAGCTGCTAATCTCTCTGTCTAACATTTCTGGAGTACTGCTGGGAAGCCTGGTGGTATTGGCAGTGCTATGGGGACACTTTTTCACGCATATGTCCGGAAAACATTTCAGCTCTTGGTCTATTTTCTGATTTTTCTTTAAGGTCATCTGTGATCTGATCTGAATTTGGAATTCACCATCTCTTGCTTTTATTATCCACGTCTGGAGTTCTGCTGGTTGTCCCTTGCTAGTGACGTCCTGTTCCCTTTGCCCAGTAAAACTGTTTTCATCCCAGGAGGTGGAATGACGAGATTGGAACTGCTCTGGCCTTGTGGGTGCGCTCTGTTTTTGGGGAGGCTGGTTGGTTGGATTCTTGATGTTAGCCATGCCATTCATGGTTGTGTGTGTGTTTTTAATGGAGATGACTCTCTTCTCTCTCTCTCTCTCTCCTCAAACCATTCAACCTACAGGTCCAAACAGCTTCAACTTGGGATACTGTCAGCAGGGCCATTGGAAAAAATGAGCAAGCAGGGAATCTGCCCCTGGGTATCGAGGAAAAGGGGGCACTGTGCTACTCTTGAATTAGTCCAATAAATCTACTGTTCAAACTAACTTTGCAAATTTCCATCAAATCTCTTAGACTTCATTCTCTAATTTAATTGCGAGAAGACCAGATTTTTTTCCTAAAAACTGGAGGAGTTTCTAATACAGCCACTTCCTAGTTTATAGCCCTGCTTCTCCAGTTACCGAGGGGTTTCGAGAGAGCACAGACACGTTATAAAATCAAAATCAACAAAACTATAAATGGAGGGAAGAACTAGACTGTGTGTGTGAGGTGTTTTTTTTTTCTGGGGGGGGGGAGGTAAGAGGAGCCATTTTTTAACATCTTTTTTTAGACTGGTCTGTAGGAGGTTATTCTTCTTTAACTTATGACATCTGCTCAGCACTTTGGTTTAGTTTCCTCAGTGTTATCTCTGATATACAGAACACACCGTTGGATTAAAGAGCAAGGCAGAAGGAGAAGAAAGTAGAAATTTGGAGCTATAATTAAGCATTTTAGTGGCCAGCACAGACAGAAATTTGCACCCCCCCCCCCACCCTGACCCCCTGTCCTCTCGATCATGGCATGTCATCTCTTTTCATGTTTTTCCAATTTTCACCCAAGGTTTTGTACTCTGGGTCACTGCCTCACAATCTCCCCCTCCCTCCCCCTTATTATCCTGAAGAAAATCAAACAACAAAGTGTTTGCCTGGCATATTTAGACAGTTTATATAAATTCCACCGTAATTACAAAGAGAAGCCCACGCTCCCACACTTTCATCAGAAAATATGGTAAAGGGACTTGGATTTAGCTTGCTCCTTATGTCTGAAGTTCAAGGTGCATTGCGCTTGGGCATAGTAGGTATTTTCCATCCCCAGAGGGCTTGCAATCTAAAAGCTTTTACTCGAGGGTAACGGAGGGTTAAGTGAGTTGCCCAAGATCACAAGGAGCAGCAGTGGGACTTGAGCCTGGCGTCCACGGTTCTCAGCCCGCTGCTCTACCCATATCAGCTCAATGCTTTGCTTCTGTTGCTGTCGGCTCTTATGCATCTTCCTGTCAGATGGAGGCGAACAAATCATACTTTGTCGTCTTCTCTCCTTCTAACGTTTGGGCAGTAGGGACCCAACTCAATCGAACCTGCTTCAGAGCTTGGAAAGGCATCACCAGAATGATTCTCTAAACATTTCTATATGTCTGCAGCACTGTACAGATGCACAACACCGACCCTGCCCCATGGAGCTTTGGAGGGATAGTAAGGAAATCCACAGTACTACCTTTTAACTTTCGAAAGGGAGACTATGACAAAATGAGGAAAATAGTTAAGAAAAAACTAAAAGGAGCAGTTGCAAAGGTTAAAGACTTACATCAAGCTTGGGTGTTGTTGAAAAATACTATCTTGGAAGCCCAGACCAGCTGTATTCCACGCTTTAAGAAAAGTGGAAGGAAGTCCAAAAAACTGCCAGCATGGTTTAAAGGTGAGGTCAGAGAGGCGGCTGTTGCCAAAAAAAGCATCTTTCAGGAAATGGACAAAAGAGCCAAACGACGAAACCTGGAAACAGCACAAGCACTGGCAAGTCAAATGCAAGGCACTGAAAGCAGGCAAAGGGAGAATTCGAGAAGAAGCTTGCTGTGGAAGCAAAAACGCGAAATAAAAACTTTTTCAAGTACATTCGTAGCAAAAAACCCGTGAGTCAGTTGGTCCATTAGATGATAGAGGAGTTAAAGGGGCACTAAGAGGCGACAAGGCGATAGCGGAGAGACTGAATGAATTCTTCGCTTCGCTCTTTACTGAGGAAGATGTAGGGATGTTACCCATGACTGAAGTGGTATTTAAAGGTGCGAAAGAATTGAAGGAAATATCAATACATCGGGAAGATGTATTACAACTATTAGATAAACTGAAGAGTAGCAAATCACCTGGGCCGGATGGTATACATCCAAGGGTGTTGAAAGAACTGAAATATGAGATTGCAGACCTGCTATTAGTAATCTGTGAACTATCATTAAAATCATCTCTAATACATTGGCGATCCTCCAATCTTCAGGTAACACCAATTTTTAAAAAGGGTTCCAGGGGTGATCCGGGAGACTACAGACCGGTGAGCCTCACGTCAGTACTGGGAAATATGGTAGAAACCATCATAAAGAATAAAATTACTCTGCATGTAGATAGTCATGGCCTAATGGGAGACAGCCAACATGGCTTTAGACAAGGAAGATCTTGTCTTACTAATCTGTTATGGTTTTTTTTTTTGAAAGTGTGAATAAACAGGTGGACAAAGGTGAGTCGGTTGCTATAGTGTATGTGGACTTTCAGAAAGCCTTTGACAAGGTCCCTCATCAGAGACCTTTGGCAAAACTAGAGTCATGGGATAGGAGGCAGTGTACTACTGTGGATCAAGAACTGGTTAAAAGATAGAAAGCCGAGGGTTGGGCTAAATGGCCAATTTTCCCAATGGAGAAAGGTGAATAGTGGTGTACTCCAGGGATCCGTGCTGCTTTTTGACATATTCATAAATGACCTGGAAAGTGGAATAACGAGTGAGGTTATCAAATTTGCAGATGACACAAAACTATTTAAAGTTGTTAAAACCCAAGAGGATTGTCGAAAATTGCAAGAGGATCTTGATAAATTAGAAGACTGGGCATCAAAATGGCAGATGAAATTTAATGTGGACAAGTGCAAAGTTATGCACCTAGGGAAGAACAACCCAAACTATGATTACACGATGCAGGGTTCCACATTAGGAACCACCACCCAGGAAAAAGATTTAGGCGTCATTGTGGATAACATGTTAAAACCCTCGGCCCAGTGTGCAGCGGCATCCTAGAGAGCAAATAGAATGCTAGGTATCATAAGGAAAGGAATGGAAAATAAAACAAAAGAGATTATAATGCCTCTATATTGTTCCATGGTGAGACCGCACCTCGAATATTGTGTGCAGTTCTGGTCGCCGTATCTTAAAAAGGATATAGCGTTATTAGAAAAGGTTCAGAGAAGAGCCACCAAAATGGTAAAGGGGATGGAAGGATACTCCTATGAAAGGCTAAAAAGGTTAGGGCTCTTTAACCTGGAAAAGAGACGGCTGAGGGGAGATATGATAGAAGTCTATAAATTAATGAACGGAGTGGAACGGGTAAACGTAGATCGATTGTTTATGTTATCAGAATATAGAAAGACTAGGGGACATGCCATGAAGCTACAGGGTAAACTATTTAAGACTAATAAAATAAAATATATTTTCACTCAACGTGTAATCAAACTCTGGAATTTGTTACCGGAGGATGTAGTAAAGGCTGTTAGTGTAACTGGCTTTAAAAAAGGTTTGGACAAGTTCCTGGAGGAAAGGTCCATAAACCATTATTAAGAAGGGACCCAGAATATCAATGCTTGACCCAGTACAAGCATTGTGGAACCTGTGTCTTTTGGGGAAACTGCTAGGTACGTATGACCTAGATTGGCCACTGTTGGAAACAGGATACTGGGCTTGATGGACCTTGGTCTGACCCAGTATGGCATATCTTATGTTCTTATGAACCTGATTCAGGAAGGGAAAAATGTCTAATCACTTAAGTATTCCAGTAAAAACATGACTCCTCCCTTTTGTTATTGCTGAATAGTACAGAGGAACTTTGGTCAGCTCTGACTCTCAATCAGGAGTCGGACGATCTTGACGTCAATTCTCTGTAAAGCTAAGACCATGGGGGTTCCCTAGTAATAAGATTAATCTACTCAAGACTGATTTTTATAGCCACATAAGTCAAACCAATTTAAAAATAGCCCCCCCACCCCAATCCAGCTAAAATATATTTGCACAAATTATACTGGATGGAAAAAGGGGTTGGGGGAGGGGTGTGTTTGTCCAACTAGTGCTGAATATTGTACTAACTGGATAATATTGCACTAACAAGCTAATGACCTTGTTGACTGATGTATATTAAACAGTTAAAGCACGCTAACATGATCCGGTGCATATTAGCACGAGCCCCGTTAATTCAGTAGGGTCTCTATATACTGGTGTATAACTCAAATCAACACACATCAGGCAAGTTAAGACACATTTAGTAAATGAGACCCTAAATTTGTTTTCATAAGTGAGACAGCACAAATGGCTGCCTAGAATCTAGAGAACGTTTGGTGTGGTTAGATTTATTTAATCTCCATGTTTAGCTACAGTTATATCAGGTTAGCTGCAGTTGAATATCCAAAGGTAGTGGTCAGTTTTGCAGCTCAGTGGTTCTTTAAAAATCTGCCCCATGAACTTAGTATGGCTCAGGTCAGAGTAATGTTGAACCACACAGGTAAGTGGTTACTATACCTAAGCATTCTCTCTAAATTTAAATTAGTATAAACTCCTTGATCTCTAAATGCTCAAGTAGGGGGTCTCTAAGACATTGCTTCTATTCTGCTTACTGTTTTTGCCCATCTTCTCCTGTAGCATCTAGGAACAGGAAGTGAGGGGGCTGGCAAAAGAACAGAGCAATTGTCTTCTATCTTCTGTTCCCTATCAACAGGTGGCAGGTGGGGTGAAACAGGAGGGAAAGGACTGGAGAAGACGGCAGCCTGAAGATTTCTGCGACCCTAGATCTCTAGAGTTGGCAGGAGGCGGCAGAAGAGAGCCTACGGAGGGAGTTGTGGGTAGGGGTGCAGGAAAGGGCTAGGTCTTCCTTGGAAAGTTGGGGCGAGAAGATGGATGGCTATAATACTACAAAGCCATATAGGCTGAGCGTGAGGTGTATAAGTTGATCTCGTCTGTCTCCTGACCATTATTATAGGCCCAACCATATGACACATTTTAATGAGACAGAGTAAGCCTTTATATTAGCTGCAAAGTCTGGACCTCTTAGATGCCCTTCAGTCCATTTGCATCCTCTGGTTTTAGTTTAGAGTAGTAGTATATGATGAATTTCAGAACATTTATTACGCATCCACTGGATCACTACTAAGTGTCCTTGTTTTTGTTGTTTTTTTGCAGGGATATTAGCATGAATAATATCAGCCGGTTATCAGAGGAGGCTTTCAGGACCTTGCCTTATCTGGAAGAACTGTAAGTATTTCAGGGAGCAGCTCTGCATGGCTCTTACTGTGCTGAACTATGGTGTAGTAGCACCAGGCTTTCCTGAAAAATAAGTGGAAAAAACATAGCTGAAAGTGGATACAGGCTACTGTTCTCATTATGCACATGACGGCACACCAGAAGTTCCCACAAGAAGAGGTACTGCATAAGGCAACTTTTGACACCCCCCCCCAACTTGTCTTGTGTTTCTTGCAAATTGGATTGACATATTAAAAGGGGTGACTAGCTCTAATCGTTGAGGGTTACAAGCTTATTTCTCAGGTGAGCCAAAATCTATAAATTTAACTGTGTCGCAGATTAAACAAATGAAAATTCTCATGATATTCATTGTGGTTGTCCTAAAGTCCTTGCTGATGGCTCACATGGACTGGGCTTGGATCACTGTTGGAACAGATTGATTTACTAATTGAAAGGGAAACTCCCAAATTCTGTTTGAGGAATACTATACCAGCAGTTTGAGCTGTACCTCCTGCACCGAGTCTAGCTGTTGCTGGTAGAGTAATTACTAAGAAAAGGAAACTAGTTACCCATTTGGAGAAACTTCTCCTGAGGGAAAAACTACATAAACGCGATAGAAGGGGGTAGAAAGAATAGTGACAACACATACCCAAAGGCTAAATTTCATCAGTGCCTTAATGTCAAAGAATTTTGCTGACAGGGTTTTAATTTAATGAGATTTTCAACCTAACTAGGGAGGTGGACTACAAACTTCTAGCATACGTATATCGACTCAAAATCATTTTTAGATATTTAAAGAACCCTTGCTTATTCTGTGGGCAGGGTTTATCAATAGAATTTTGTAGTCTTTCCTTGTTTGTGGTTTTACCATTCGTCTTGATTCTTCTCTTCAGTAAAAATCAAGACGAGTGGTAAAACCACAAACAAACATTGGAGGCTCACAAGTATAGAGAGGTGCAATCTTGCCTTAGGAATCTGTTGCTGCTCTCTCTACCCACTTTTAGAGCTTATTGCCAGGACTAAAGAATTTAATGTTAACAGAGAAGCAAATAACCCAACATAACTGGAATTGTTAATGGTTAAAAGCCATGTACATGAATAGAAGGGTTGTAGGGGTGCTGTAGACATAGTTGGGCATCCCCATGATGCTGCAGCGGTGCTACTTTGAGGGACATTTTAGAAAGGATGTCCAGGTGCAATCTGGGGCATCCTAATCCAGAATGTCTGTCTGCGGGAGGAGGATGGGGAGGGGGGGGGGGGAGAAGGAGAAAAGACCAGGTGCAGACACAATTTCACAAATCCATGCCCGGTATGGACGCCTGCAGAGAGTATTTCAGAACCTGGACATCTAGGAATAGCCTAATGGTTAGAGTAGTGGGTTAGGACCAGGGAAGTCGGGATTCAGATCCCACTGCTATCATTGTGACTGTGCTGAATATTGAGGATAATGGAGTGCTATCTTCTCTATACCCTCTAGATGTGTTTCAGCCAAAATGAGCACTTTCCTGATGTATATTCATGCCTGGGCAGGCATAACCTTAGTCGAGACTGCAGACATCCATGAAGTTTCCGAGATTAGGCAGTGACATCAAGGTTCCTCCAGTCCAGTCCCTTCACCTCTGGGCTGTGTACCCCTTCTAGCAGCTTTGGAGACTGAGCTCTTCATTATTCTGATGATCCTCCAGTATAAATACCTCTGGCTCCTCCCATTAGATTCAGTTTAGCTCAGTCTCTAAAGCAGCTAGAAGGGGCACTAAACCCAGTGACATCAAGGTTCCTGAGAATGCCCCAACCATGGGGCCCCTGTTCAGTCTTGAGCATAGTCATGCCAAAGACCTGGCTTTTAATATAGCTCCTGAGACATTTCTGTGCTTTTGGAGGTCTCTAAACCTGTTTTCAGACATCCAAAACATGACTAGGCCTTCCAAAATAACCCCCTTTGTGTGTCAAGTGGGCAGTTTGTAGTATGCTTGAAATTAGTTGTGCTAATGCCTTTTTTAATTTTATTTTTTTAGATAATTCAGTTGATAGTTAAAAGCAAAATTAAGCTCTCTGATTTATAGTTGATATCTGAAGCAATATTTTTTTTTTGGAAACTATTTTGCCCCTCCCAACTTTATGCATCTGAATAAATGGGAGGTGTTGCTGTTGTCGCATGTGTGAATGAGTAACACAATCTGGAGAAGTGACACACTTAGGAAAGGAGAGTAAAAGAAATATCACAGTGGAGACTAGTGCAATTGAATATGGGAAGATCCCTGACAGTATGACTCTGGATACCTAGAATAGGGTCTCAGCACTCGTGATTTTTCAGTGTTACAAATTCATAGCTAATTCTTTGCAGCAGAGATAAAATGCCCAAGGTAGTAGCTAGACTGTGTAGCCCATTTTGCAGAAAAAAAACAGGGACCATTATTTCCACATCTGTAATGGTATGTGACAAACTACTTGGTTAGATTTAAACCCTCATATTTTGTGTTGTGATTCTGGTGCATGTTCTCCTGGGCTTGCTCTTGTACTCTTCCATATTACGTGGTGGTTGCACAATGTCTGCGCCTTGAATTTGCACATGTTTGCTGGGTAGGCTCCATTCCAGAAATGATAATCAAGTACTGAAGTATGACTTGGGGGGTGGTAATTGTGCAATCGGCATAAGCCAGGTGCATGGAAGCCAAGCAGTGAGCCACCTTGGCCATGTGCCATACTTTATGTAGACCATCTGCCTGGAACACTGGTCAGTTCTGAAAGACTTGTTTTTAAAAATACCTTACTCTAAGCAGATTAGCCAAGAACAGCCGTTTGGGTGGGTATCCAAAGAATTTATAGCCTGACTTTTTTCCTTCAGAGGAAAAAATCTGGTCAAACTAGGGATTTTTATCAGGACTAGAAATGGAATTTGTGAGCTGATTAAAATGAATGAGGGTGGGGGCAGTAATTGTGACAATCCTCTCAGCTTTGGTCCGTTTTTTTGATTTTAGTGTTTAGTCTTATGTCAGAAAGGATAATATGCCAAAGGTCTACAGGGAGGCAGATTAGGGTTGTTTTTTTTTCCAAACGCCCTACTGGTGATTTTCTTTAACTTGAGCACGGTCTTCTGCCTGAGGCAAACTGAAAATCTAGAGATGCGAGGACAGCATTAGTGTGTGTCTGCAGTCAGAAGACCTGTGCGGATGGCTTGCTTATGAAACCTCTGCCTCTTTTTCAAAAATATGTAAATGATAAATCAGTAGGAGCTGTCAGGTCCTCGGATTCTCTCCGCTTTCTCTTCTCTTGCCGTTCTAACTACCGGTTGGGTGCTTCTCGTAGAACGGCCAGTGCTGGTTAAAGAGGAGGCGGAGAGAATCGTAACATTTCATAGCGTAATCAAGAGTTTCACTTTTTATGACTAGTTCTGATAATTATTGCTAAACACCATGATAGGTGTGGTAAGGAAACTGTTTAAAAATTCATATCTGTAGCAGGCTGCGGGCTTTATGCTGCGCTACCTCATTGTTCCACTACCCAGGCTCTGCCGCTCTCTTCTGTTTTAGATATTGCCAAATGACTTCCAGATGTACCAGGGCAGTACATTTGTGCACTTTTATTCTTGTAAACGGTGATTATGTGTTACAGGAATTGTCATCCTTATTCTAGCTATTCTCATTAAATGAACTTCTCATAAACCGAGAGAAGCATAGAGTGGATTTTTTTTTTCTGTACTGCATTTTTACAGAGGTTGTCAGATAGATATAATCTGGGACATGTATAGAGGATCTCTGAGGGAGAAGGGATTGCAGAACTTTTAATATAGTCTGTCTGCGGTCATCTATGTTTCTTCAGGGCTGGTGGGACCATCAGGAAAACCAGGCAGTTGTCTAGAGCACCAGTGGTCCAAGGTCTGCCTATTGACTTCAATGGCACTGCTGTGCTTACCTAAACCTCTGGCTGCAAGGCTGCTTGTGCTTCCGCCCTTTTCAATTCCCGATGTTAACGTCCTATTTGCATGGGGGGGTGGAAGCAGCTGAATCCGGTTTAGGTAAGCTTGTGGGGCTGTTTAGAAGTCATTGCCACTGCTGTAGGTGCCGCAGTGCGAGCAGGAGAGATGAGGTTTGCCTACGGTGCCTCATCATTGCACAGGCTCTGATACATTATCGTTGTTCTCTTCCGTACTACTCGACATCCTTCCAAGGAGAGAGGCCTTTCTGAAACATTTGCTCTCGCTTGAAGGCAGACTAATGAGGAGCTCTTGGTTCATCAATAACGTTTTTGATGGATCTCCAGTTAAGTGAACAATTTTGAAATGTTTTGGGGGGCAAAGTTTGAGTGCTTCCTGTCTGTGCACTTCGTACAGATGTTTGCATCTGCTTTTGGGTGACTGCTTCTATCATGGAAAGTAATGCATGTGCATTCTGATCTCTCCCAAATCACACCTCCTGGGCATGCATGCCTTACAGAGTACCACACGTTGCATTTCTGAACCCCTTTTTATATAATTCTTTTCAGCTTCTGTTAGGTTGGAAACATTATACAAAAGGCTTGTGAAATATTTGTCTGTCTAGGGGCAAAATAACCTGCTGAAAATTTTAAACTGAATGGAGGGGAAATATTGGTGTAACGATGCGTTTAATTTGGTCAGGATTAGGTGAGGGGGGGGGGTGAGGTGTCTACAGAAACGAGCCCAATGCGATCCAGCTTCTACAGCATAGGAAATGGCATAAAGTGAAAAATAGCAGTTAGGGAATTCCTCCTTTCAAACTGAGAATGCTTGAGGCAACTCCAAACTGCCCCTCCCTTTTGCAACTCCTCCATGACACTGCAAACTGCCCCACCACCTCAAAAAATATCACACTTATACACACAACACACACACACACAGGGATTATAAATTATTCCGTAGCCATGATGTACTGCACTTTGTTTAAAGAGATTTTTTTCTTCTATTTTAAACCCTACTAACTGAATTCTACTGCTTTTGTATTGATTGTTATATGTATTGGCAATTAATATTGTTTGCCATGGGCAGGGCTAGATTAAGGCACTAGCAAAGTTTAGGGGGGGGCTCTGCCAGATGTGTGCTCCATAATCAGGTTGGGATTCAGTACTGTCTGGCTTCTTTTCAGGGTTCTACAAGAAGACCCAGGAGCTTCTGGGTCACCAGAAGTCAGCATTGACTCGAAGGCACACATTGCATTGCACTGATGTTTACATTGCCCCTGTAAGCTAGAAGGAAGGCCACACAAGGGAGCCTACCTGCAGAGTGAGGTGGTGAGCTGGGCCCTGTACATCGGGCCGTGGGACTTTCGGGACTGATCCTGTGTGTGGAGCTGATACTGCCCTTTCCATCGGGCAGGCACGCTTGGGGCAGCCAGCCTCTGTTGGGACCTCGAGGCTTTAAAAGCTGCCTTCTGTATCCCTGCCGCCGGAGCCTACCTGCAGAGTGAGGTGGTGAGCTGGGCCCTGTACATCGGGCCGTGGGACTTCCGGGACTGATCCTGTGTTGTTATCTATAAAAGGATTGTAGGGTTTTTTCCGCGACCGCGGAGCGCGACCGCGGGGCGTGTTATGAAGGGGCGTGGTTAAAGGGGCAGGTCTCTGCCCCTTTGACGCCCCTTCGACGTCACTGCGACACTAGAGAGGTTTGCTGTATTGTTGATTTCATTTAGGAACTAGAGGTATTGAGGGAGTTTTGCTTGGAATATATCTGTATGAATCCTCCGGTTCAGGTTGGTTAGCTTAATTACAAGTTTTCCTCTTATGATGGGTAAGCGGAAGGGTAAATTACAGGATAAGCCACAGGCGGCCGGTCCGGATATTTCTAAACCGGTCGGTCCGCTTGATAAGCATTTTGCCCCTCTTCCTCTAGCGCATTCCTCCCCCGAAGGAGCTTCTCTAAGCCCCGGAGGGAGATCTCCCCCAGTGTGTCCTGCCTCACAGAGTTTGGTTAGTCCTGGTGTTTTAATAGGGCAGACTTCTAAAGATGGAGTAGTGGTTGCGTTACCCACTCCTGTTTCATTGTTGACTTTGGAGGGTCCATCTGAATCTTTAGTTTTGCCTCCTAATGCTGAGATTACCCTAAAAGATCTTTGGGGGGCTTTGAAGACCATCGATTCTAAAGTTACTTTTGCATTAAGTTCTTTATGCCAATTTTCTCAGGAAGCAGCTGTGTCTATACGGCAGCTTGATGAGAAAGTGTCTTTATTGGATGTGAAGGTCAATAAATTAGAGTCTCAGGTGCTTCCATTACAATCAGTTAATGTGGCCGCAATTAAGGATTCACTGGTTTTGCACTCAAAGATGGAGAATCTTGAGAACTCATTTAGGGCCTGTAATTTACGTTTCTTAAACTTTCCTTGTTCGTCTCTATTGTCCTCTAAAATATTGCTTGAGAAATACCTTAAGGAAGTTTTGCTTATTCTGGACGATATTGCTGTGGTTCAGATTTATTACATTCCCTCAAGGTCTAAGAAGGTTAATCCTGTAGAGGGAGATCTTGATGTGATTGTTCCTTCCATTGCCAATTTAACTGCTTTTTTAGAAGACTCCCAGGATGTAATCACACAGCGTTCCACATTGCTGGTTACTTTTTCATCTATTTTGGTTAAGCAGCGTATCCTGAAAGCCTATTTCAAAGCGAAAGCAATAAAGTTTTGTGGGTGCGCTGTACAAGTTTTTCCGGATGTATCACGTAGCACCCAATTGCGAAGGCGGCAATTTCTATCTTTGAAGCCCCGTGTATTGGCAATGGGTGCTACTTTTTTCCTGCGCTTCCCATGTAAGTGTTTAATCTCTTATCAGGATGCTTCTTATGTTTTTCTTGATATTTCCCATCTGGAAAAATTTCTCAGTGATAAGCAGGGCACAGCTGGGGATGGTGAGGTCCAAAATTAATTGACCCCTAATTTGTTGGCCGTCAAGGCCTGTTTTTCCGTTTGATGTTTTCTCTGATATCATATTTATCTAAAAAATTGATGCAGGTATGCTCCCTTGATGAGGGCTGAATTATTGTCACAACATTTTATATTGTATTTCCTGAATATGGGTGAATGTTTTTTTTCTTTTCTTTTCATTTGTTGGTGTACAATATGTTTCTTTAATCTTGTTTGGTTATTGTAATGACTGAAATGCAAATAAAAAAAAAAAAAAAAGGAAGGCCACACATTGAGACATTTTTCAGAGTTTAAAACTGGTTCTCAACCCAGTCCTCTGGGATCCCCAGGCCAGTCATGATTTCAGGGTATCCATAATGAATATGCATGAGAGATCTGCATGCACTGCTTCCATCGTATGCAGATCTATCTCATGCATATTCATTGTAGATATCCTGAAAACCTGACTGGCCTGAGGGACCCAGAGGACTGGGCTGAGAACCACTGATTTAAAACCTCCACTTGCAGTTCTCTAATCCTCCCCCTACTTGCTTCCACTGTAACTATCAACAGAGGGTGGGTAGGATCGGCTAATGGGAAGAGGGGTGGTGCAATGGAATGCTGCTCTAGTCACAAAAGAAGGTGGTTGTAGAAAAACCCTAGCCCCCCCTTTGGCTCGCTAACAGGGAAAGGTTGAGTTTGCTGACAATTTCATAGGGGATGTTTATGAATAAGTGAGACAGTCAAGGTTACATCTTGCAAAACAGGGAGCTTCTTGTCACCTGCCACCAGTCTCTGCAAGTTAAATAATGTGCTTCTCCTAGAGTATGAAAACAAATAGCGGTAACCAGGAAATGTCAACTATCCAACTATTAGCAGAGTGGGACACTCAGGACAGAGAGAAACATAGATTTCCCTGGAGTACTTTCCCCTCTTGACTCCAATTTGAAGGGAAAGAACAGGTGGAATAAATAAAACTAACTAGAATGGATAAGAGCCTTTGGACCAATAGATGTTAGTCTTTTGGACTCTGGTAAGTATTAATCAAAAAAACTCTGCTACAATAAGGTAAGTATCAGAATACAGGTATAAACAATTGTATTGTATTTTATGAACACAAAGGAAATTACATCAATTGTGTGTAACAATTAACTATTCATTAAATGGGTTGTTTTTATAAAGGAAACTGCAGTTCTCGTTTAATGTACATCTAATTAAAATGTACTGTTACTATTTGAGTTCAAGTAGCTCTGTATCAAGTCTGATGTGCACATTATCAGTACTTATCGTCTGTTGCTGTAATATTCATTGCGACCTGTGCAGATTCTTCCTGGAGCATCCCTTGGGAATTCTTTTGGAACCTCCGAAATGCCTTGCTTCTGGATTTCAGGACTTGGGTCTCTTCAGTGCTGACACTAGTTGTTCTTCACTAAACTCAAATTGAATCTTACCCTTACACAAATCCTGATTAACACTTGGTTCCCCTAACTCTTGCCTTGTGCCTCACTAAAAAATTGGGTTCTGACCTGGTAGCAAGCTTTTGCAGAAGAAAAAAACAAAACTTCCATACAAACATTCAGCTCAGCCTTTCACCCTTTTCCAACCAGATCTTTCTTTCTTCTCTTGTACACTCCAACCTATCACACAAACTTTCACACACAATTTCAAACTTTTCTAGTGACGATTCTTCTTAGGGGAAACTACGACTGTCTCTTTATCCATAACTCATATTCACACACACTCCACCTCCCTAACTTCACCTCAAATTTCACTTTTAAAGAGCAGGAAACATTTGCACTTGGTTTTCTCTCTTATGTGAACTCTCACTTTCCACCTCTAATGCTAAAAAGAAGCTCCAGGTGCTCCTACCATATGTCAAACATTTTCTTCCTAAAAAAATAATTAAAATAATTCTTTTGCAACTGTCTACTCCCAATTGATCCTTTTTCAGGATATGTAATTATGGTAGACTTACCTGAAAAAATTGTATTTCTTTATTTTTTACCCTATTCCTAACTGTTATACCACTTTCAAATAAAACACAAACTTCACCTGAATTCACTCTCATTCCATTTACTCCTTCTCCGTCTTCCTTTGAAACCTCAAAACTTTCACCAAAGCACTCGGAGGATTCTCCACACGAACACCCTGACACGCTTCCTCACTCATTCACGGACACCAACTGAAGCAAAAGGTTTACCTCACTGGTGTTCTAAAACAGACAGCTAAGTGTTCCTACTTTTGCTGAAGTCATTCCAAAGGCCCATTATAACAAAAATAAAAACCTCCCTTTTTCCTTTTAGATCCTTCTTTCCAATTTTCCCATAAAAATTAGAGCTGATATTTTTCTTTGCAGTCTGTAACTCCTGTCAGCAGAAAACAAACTTTTTTCCTACATCTGCAGGTTGCCAGGTAAATTCCTCCCCCACTCTCTTCAACCTGAAACTTTGTTCACATTAAAACACATGTTTTTATACATAAAAATCATTTTAGCACGCTTAATCAATGAAAACCATTTTTTTTCAGCAAGCACACCTTCTGGACACTTTGTCTTGCAACAGGCTTTTTATATTTACGCTTCATAACAGCCAAAATTGCTGCTTTAAATGAGAACCAAATGTCACAAAAGCCACCTCTATCAACTCTGTGGGCTTCATTCTCACCCTGGAGACCTTTTAAAACATGGACAACTTTTTAAAATTTATACTTTTAATTTCGGGCCATTTTTCAGCTGAAGCTACACACCTTTTCCTGAAACAGTGCTAAATGCTGCAAGTTTGCATTTAAAAATTCAGAAACACTTTATAGGGCTCCCCAGACCCCTCGCAGCTTCTCTAACCCATTAAGACTTTCAAATGTCCACCTTTACTTTTTAGCCATTTCAAGCAACTGCAGCCTCTTTAAGGCTGGCTCCACCTCTTTTCATAAGGACTACAGCAGGCCTTCAGCCCTCTGAGTCCCGGCTGCCCCCAGCATTCCAGGCCCAACCCAGTGGCCCAATTTCCATCTCTTAGCCTCACCCCCTGGCAATCCAATTCGATGCTTGCCCCTCCGGCCCCAAAATCTAAAACCCAAGCTTCCCTGAGCCCAAACACCTTATTCCAAGGCCCTCTGCCTGGGCATGATCCATTTCTGGGCCCTCCTGCTTGCCCAAAATGGCACTCTTCGGCAGGTCCACTCACTCCTTTGGGTCTTCTGGATAGCCCACTTCTGCTTTCAGGCCCTTCCCTGCATTGTGGAAAGCTATGGTTACTTTAGCCGACCCCCGATACCTCGCTACAGTGCCTTCTGTACATGCAGCTCCTCCCAGCCTGCAGCCCCCAGCACTGACAGACCCTAGTCAGACATGTAGGTCAGCCGCAACAACGTCCGCAGGAGTGTGGCTCGCAGCCTTGCCGCAGCTTTCCTTTCCTTTCTTAAAAAATAAAAAAATAAAATCCCTGCTGCTGACTTTCCTGACTGAAGCAGCCTCTGGTGCCCCGATTCTTCTTTTTTTTTTTTTTTTTTTCCTAAAACGCATCACTGCTCCTTTCTTTCCCCATGGAGGAGGAAGGGGTGAAAACATATTTCCTCTACTACTGAGCATTTGTATAGCACTACAAGACATATATGAAGCGCTGCACAGACATGTAAGAGAGGGTCCCTGTTCATCAGAGCTTACAATCTATTCAAGACAGATAACACAGCAGCTATAGACATGGGCTACATCTAGTGGGACTGGTAAGGAAGCACAAGAAGATCAGGTGAGTCGAGATCCAAAAGCGGCAGCAAAGAGATGAGTTTTCAGCCTGGATTTGCAAAGGGTCAGAGAAGGCGCCTGACGTACAGACTCGGGTAGCTTGTTCCAGGCGTAAGGAGTAGCAAGGTGAAAGGAGTGAAGTCTGGAGTTAGCAATAGAAGAGAAGGGCTCAGATAGAAGTGATTAGCCAGAAGAGCGGAATTCCTGAGGATGGGTGTAGGGAGAGATAGGAAAGGTGGTGAGGAGCTGCAGAGTGAATGCACTTACAGGTCAGCAGGAGAAGTTTGAACTGGATGTGGAAATGGATAGGGAGTCAATGAAGAGACTTGAGAAGAGGGGTAATATGATCATTTTATTTTTTTATTTACATTCTCTTATATACCGCGCTATTCTGCATCAGTGCGGTTTACATTGAACAAACTGAAATTACATTGAACAGGGCATTATAACTTGGAGATAACTATTTTACAGGGAACATGGGCTATGGAGGGTTAAGTGGCTTGCCTAAGACCACAAGGAGCACCTGTGGGACTAGAAACCCCAGTCCTTCCGGCCCAAGGTTGCTGTCCTCTAGTGGGATGAGACTGGCGGAAGATTAGCTGACTGAAGAGGAGAGAAATGATTTAGTGGGAGAACAGCAAGGAGTAGGTTGCAGTAGTCAAGATGGGAGGTGATTAAGAAGTGGATAAATGTCTAAGTAGTGTGTTTCACAGAGGAATAGGTGGATTTTTTTGATGATAGAGAATGAAATGGCAGGTCTTAACTATCGGATGTGTGTGGAGAAGGAGAGAGAGGTGTCTGACAACCCCAAAGTTGCGGGCTGAGGAAACCAGGAGGAGTAGAGTGTTATCCAAAGAGACTGAGAAAAGAGGAGAGGAGGTTTTAGGGGGGAAAATAATAAACTCTGTTTTGGCCATTTTCAATTTCAAGCGGCGGCGAGACATCCCAAGCAGCAATGTCAGAAAGGCAGGCAGAGATCCAGGTCTGGATTGCCGGAGAGATTTCAGGTGTAGAGAGGTGGATCTGAGAGTCATTGGCATAAAAATGGTACTGAAAGCCCTAGGAAGAGATGAGCACACCAAGGGACTGGGTGTAGAGAGAAAAGGAGCAGACCCAAGACAGATCCTTGGGGCACACCAACAGTGAGTGGGATATCAGCCACCAGAGCACATACTGACACAGTGATGGGGGAGATAAGGAGAACCAGGATAGTACAGAGCCCTTAAAACCAAGTGACGACAGGGCATCAAGAAGGTTGTGGTCAACAGTGTCAAAAGCAGCAGAGGTCAAGAAGGATGAGGACTGAGTAAAGGTCCTTGGATTTTGCTATGAACAAATCGCTGGAGACTTTGGCAACAGCTGATTTAGTAGAATGTAAAGGATGAAAACCAGATTGTAAAGGATCCAGGAGGGCTTAAGAGGAGAGAGAGTCAGATTTAAGTCGGTCCTGAGTATGAGACTCAGAGGCCAAAATATGGCATTTTGCCGGTAAAATCATAGTATGTCACAGGTTCTAAAAATAAAAGCGCAAGACAACACTGCTGTTTTATTTTCACTTTCACTTTCCAATAATACTCTTGAATAAAGCACATAAGATAGCAGCTCATTCCACATCGGGTTTATTCTGTATCGCTTTCGGGAAAGCCGTTGAAGTCCTCATCTTTGGTATCGCTATGAAATAGTTCTGTAATTTCAGGAGCCAGTTCACTTTCATTGTCATCCCCTTCTTAGTCATCTTGATTATTGGGGAGCTTTAGTATTTTGGCCTTCACAAAACGATCTTATAACTTTATTGCTCACACCTCTACCAAGCTGTCGCCACCCACCCGGAGACTTCTGCAAAAGTGGTGTGGCACATACGACCAGTAGCCGTGAAACTGTTCTCTGTGGCACATCCAGTTTTCCCATAGACAATGCAACACTGCTTTGAATCTTCTGTTGATGGAAATTCAAGCAATTTGAAGCATTTTTGTCATACCATGAGGTATAATAACCAGGATAGTGTTCAGAGATTTTATTGTCTGTCTTCAGTAAAATGGGCGCTCACGCTGTTCATGACAAGTCACACTTTCTGTCTCTTAAAAAATCCATCCAGCCGCTTACTATAGCAGCGCTGCAGCCATTTCACCATCATGCTTTCATCCATCCACCCTTTCTCATTCACATCAACAACACTGTTGAGTGGTAGTATCAATCTGGATGACCAGACTCGCTATTCGCGTGGCTGGTGTCGGGGAAACAGATCCCTGCACGTAGAGCTGAGCTGTATGGGGAGCTCTGTGGGCAGGTGGGGTGAGGGCAGGCTGTGGGCAGCGCCAGGACCCCGGATGTACAGGACCAATTCTGAGGTCAGCCCTGCACATCTGGTGTCAGCCATTTGCATGGGGGACTTATTCCATCTCTGAAGTAGTAGATCTCCAGGAACAAGCAGGAATGAGTCTTCACATATGGGTACATCGGTACCGACGGAGTCTGTGCGGGAACGCTTCCCAGCGTCCAATCAAAACGCTTTTGGAAGCATCCCACCACGCCTGCGTGCTGCCTTCCCGCCTTCCCACCTGCCTCTCCTCAGTTTTTGTTTTTCCGCGGAGCTGGCAGGACGTCCTCCTGTCACCGCAGAAAATTCTTCTTTTATTTTTTAGTTTTCTTGTGGTCGCGGCTGCCTTCCCCGACGCCACCGGTACCGCCGGTGTTTTTTTCTCCTTTTTTCTTGTAAATTTCCTCTTTAAGGAATATTTTTTTCTTCTTAGTGCCTCACGGTTTTCTTAGGCCTGCTAGGCCTACTCGCTTTCCTTCATGGAACCGCCAGTCACTATTCCCAAGAAATGTTCAAACTGCGGCGGTACAAAATTAACCTTAGACACCCCTAATTGGCTGGTTTGGGTCCTGACCATTTTCCTCAGGAGTGTCCCTCCTGCAATAGTATTGTCGGAAGAAGTCTTCAGCATCGGGTTTCCCTCGATACGCGGTCCCCATCCAGCTTCAGTGCACCGACCACTTCTTCTACACGGCATCAGGTAACCCAAAAACAGTCTGTTAAGACTAGCTAGTCCTCGAGTGGTAGATCTCATGCACAGCATAGAGATGCCTCTGGCCTTGCCCTCGAACATACTGGTTTTAAAACCCCGGTGGGAGTCTTCGGCCTCCAAAGCCTGTGTGGGGTTTCAGGTTGTTCCTGAGGTTCACTCCTCACAGAACATACCTGTGCCATGCTCGGTGGTGGCATCCGCTTCGAGCGGTACCGATACCCCGGTATCGGCAATGGTGTTGGATGAAACATTCCTCACCAAGGATCGTTGTCTGGCATCCTCGGTACCTACGGGACCGTTGGATATGCTCCAGGCCGACCCTCCAGTATCGGTATCGATCCCAGTACCGATACTAGTACCGATGTTGGTACCCTCCAGATGTGCTTCGATAGACTCGCTTCCTTCGATGCCAAGTCTGGAATCGATCTCCAGTCTGGAGGACTGGGTACCGACTTGCCTTGGTACCGACACCAAACGGTACCGAAGGCACAGTTCCGATGATCCATGTCTGGCACTCTTGGTTTCTTCCATACCGATAGTTGTCACCGGCTGGCCTTCATCCACTGGTACCGGATACGGTGCCGGAGTCTGTACCGGTATCCACATTACCATGGCTGTTGGTGCCTTCCTTGCTTCCCTCTTCAGGCTCGCTTCCCTCGATACCGAGTTTGGAATCGATCTCTAGCATGGACGATATGCTACCGACTGTTGCTGGTCCCGACCCCCTGCGGTACCGGCGACCATTCTCTAGGGATCTCCACCATTCAGGATCTTATATTCCTATAAGGTTAGATAGATCCTCCGGTGCCAATGCTAGTTCTTCAGCAGATCTAGCCTGTCCAAAGAATTTTCCTCTGGGGATTTTTCTTTTCAAGCTTTTCTCATGGATATGATGAAATCACTTGCCATTTCTATGCCTGGACAGGATCCTACACAAGGCAATGCAGAATCCCTGTATATTCCTGGGACAGCAAAGGATACCATCATGCTTCCTTTGCATCATTCCTTGCAGGATCTCCTTCTACGAATGTGGGAAGCTCCTTTAACGGTGCCCCCACCTTCTAGGACAACTGATCTTCTATATCAGGTGCCTTCCTCTCCAGGTTTTCAGAAGACTCGACTTCCTCATCATTCCATTGTTGTTGAATCAGCAATGAGACGGGTGAAGAGTACTAAAAAGCACTCTTCTTATCCGCCAGGTCGTGAGTCTAAGACTTTAGATGCCTTTGGACGCCAAACCTTCCAGGCATCCATGCTTTCAGCAAGAATTCTCTCATATATTTTCTATATGGGATTCTCTTGAGGAGGTCACAAAGAAATTACTATCTTTGACTCCTTTTCTTCAAGAGACTATAAGTGCAGACTATTCCTCTCTGATTAGTCATGCTCAGAATATATCTAGGTTCCTTATTCGTGCTTCCCTGGACTCCTTTGAGTCTGTTAGCAGAACCTCTGCTATAGCTAAAGGGGCATGACGTAAAGCCTGGCTCCAGGCTTCAAGCTTAGACAAATGGGCTCAAGAAAGACTGGGAAATACTCCTTGCACTGGAGAAAATCTCTTTAACAAGGAGTCTTTACTCCAGGTTGCTCAGTTAACCACTGACATTCCTGTTTCCAGAGGCTGTTCTACGCCTTCCTCTTTCCCAGTTGGTAGGAAATGTCCTACCCAACTTTCTTCCCCTAGGGGGAAAAAGTTTTATTCTTCTTCCCATCATTCAGATGTTCCCAAACAGGGGAAACATCGCCCTAGTCTGAAGAAACCACAACCTCAACAGGGTCCACAAACCCAGCAGTCGCAGGGTTTTAAATAAGTCATTTTTCCCCTTGTGTTGCAGGGGCTGTCTACTTCTTTTTGCTGAAGTATCTGCACTAAATTTATCCTAACTTTTTCAAGATGTCTCTTCTTGAGACGTTTTTTCCTTTACTCTAAGAGTCTTCATGATGATCCTGCCCTCACTTGACAGGTTTCTCTTCCTTTTCGGGAAAAGAGAAATGACAGCTATTAATAAGACAGTTGTTTCCCTGTACTGGCATGTATCATCTTACCTTTCAGAGACTTCCTTCATAGTCAGTCTCCTTCACCTCTGTCTTACCTCCCTCTTGCTACAGCATCTGGTTTGTAAGAGTGGCTCTTTACACTGGTAAGCCCCTATGGTCCTCTACCTGTTCCACAGGGGGATTCTCCATTTAAGAGTTGTCTCCCCCTTTATTTCCTTAGGGCAGCTCATCAGACACTAGATAGTCCTACTATGTCTGTTGTCTCTTTTTTCCAATCTAAAGAAGATGGGAAAAGAAATTTTTCGCCCGCTGCCCTGGTAGTTGCTGCAGATACACTAATTCCTAGTGGTTTAGCCATTGGTTCTGTTCACCACACAACCAGGGCTTCTCCTCCACTAGCTATTCTAGCCTCAGTGCTAAACCCCAAACAGGTTATCAACCTCGTTTGGGAAACCCTATTATCACAGGCTGCTTGGTTAACTTCTATTCTTTGCCCCTTGTCCTTGGCAGAATAGTTCTTACCCACTGGCTTTTAGCAGCCAGTTTTTTCTTCTAACTAACCTGCAGCATGCTCTCTGCAACTCTAGAGTAGCTTTGCACTATGGGCCCTTGCTAGAGAGCATCATATCTGGTCTAGCAGATAACCCCAGAGGGTTAGGAAGGGTTTCCCCAGTCATATTTTTCATGTCTGGTAGGTGTTCCCTACCCCTACCATATCATCTGAAATCTCTTTTGAGACCTGAGGCTCAGGCCTTTTCTTCATGTGACAACCTAAAGAATGGCAAATTCCCTGGCTTGGTCCATATCCCCTTGGTCTTCTCGCCAGAGATCTTTTTTGTTTCAGTGGCAGTTAAAGGACGCCTGATACCCATCTGCCCTTGTAGACAGGTCACTATGGTATCTTCCTCCAGTGACGTCCTCTATCCATTCTCCATACTGCGGTTCTGGAGAAATCTGGACTTGCTGCCTGCAGACTGAAGTTATCCTCTGCCTTTTTCCACGTAGGCCATCCTGGTTATTTAAGAGCTCAAATTCTGAAACAGATTTAGACTCTCTTTTGTCAGGGACACTATTCCCCTGACTTTTTCAATCATAACCAGGGAAGGAAGATTCTTGATGCATCTATTCAAGCTGTTAGATGAATCTCTTCTCTCCCCATACTCCTATGGGGATCAATTTCTATAGACATTTCTTCATCCACATACCTGGAGACATCTGTCTACATGCCTACATATTTATATATAAATATATAAAAAATATAAATATATATAAATATATATAAATATTTATATTAGTGTGTGTGTGTCTATAGAGATATATCTTTTAGGTAGATATGTATCCACATACTTATCTGTCTGTTTACTTTCAGATATTCATACATTCCTATATGATCCTGACAGATAGGCACCACCCCTATCAATGCTGTACCAGCATACTTGGGGTTCTACACACATAACCACTTCCTGTGGTGATCAACAAACATTTTCTTACCATAACCTTTCAGGGTTAGGTACCCCTGAAGTTCTCCATGTATTTTGCAACGATATATACGGAGTGATGGAAAAGTTTAAACTCAAGTATGATCCTGCTGAATGGCGGCTGTTCATTGATTCGTCAAAAGACAGCATAAAAGGTGTTCTTCTTCATAATGGCAACACATTCGCTTCAGTTCCTATTGCTCACTCTGTTATTCTCCAAGAAAAATACGAGAATTTGGCCCTGATTCTTCAGAAGATTCGTTATGATGAGCATAAGTGGATGATTTGTGGAGACTTTAAAATTCTATCCATGCTATTAGGGCAGCAATCCGGTTTCACCAAATATCCCTGCTTCCTTTGCTTGTGGGATAGCCGGGCCCGCGACCTACACTGGGGGAAAAAAGACTGGCCAATTCGGGAGTATTTGAGACCATCCCTTTTACTTGTATTTTATAGATAAGTTTAATCCACGATGTGCAAGTTCCTTTTTTCTAGGTTTCATGGGTCCAAGCTTATGCTGGTTAAGAGAATTTGTCTGCTAATTTCATTCCATGCGTAAAAATGGAAATTCTGAGATGTTCATTGTAAATAGTACCTCCCAGAGCTGCTTATAACTGCGGATAAGAAGCTCTGGAGAATGGTTAAGCACACATTCTCCTGTTTATCTATGATTTATTTGGAGTGGAGGAGTAGCCTAGTGGTTGGGGCAAGGTACTTCAGGCCGGAAGGTCGGGGGTTCAAATCCCACTAGAGGACAGCAACCTTGGGCCGGAAGGACTGGGGTTTCTAGTCCCACAGGTGCTCCTTGTGGTCTTGAGCAAGCCACTTAACCCTCCATAGCCCATGTTCCCTGTAAAATAGTTCTCTGTGTGCTGTGCTTTCCTGTCTAATCAATGTGTTTATACCTCAAATATTTCCTGTCATGATTTGACAATTTCCAATCTGTAATCAAAAACCGCTGCTGATCGCTGGAAGTAGCGGTATACAAATGTATACTAAATAAAAAAATAAATAAAATATAGTTGTGCATGAGTGAATGGGAAGATCTTCCATGTATGGCTGCTTTTGGTGTACTTATGCAAATCTACATAACTTTTAAGTTATCTGATATAACAAAGACTAGGAAAATGCTAAGGAATGGTATTGTTACAGAAAAATTATGAAGGTGTCTAAAGAAAAAGATACAAGTTAACAGATTTGCTGAACATTGAATTGCTTGTTGAAGTCAAAGCAAGTTATTTTAAAAGGAATTAAAAAAAAAAAAGTAGAAAGATGAAACAATCAACATAATTGTATACAGTGGATTCAGTCTGGATGCTGGCCATGTGGAGGGGTTGGGGAGTATAGATTTGCCTTGTGCATTTGTTTTATGTTGCTTGTCCTGGGGATTTGATGGGTTTCGTTTCATGATTTACTAATTTAAAGGGTAGAAATTCATGTTTGGGACTAGAATCCAAGATCAGTGTTGGGCACTCTAGTGACTAGTTCCCTCTGGATACTGTTGTTAGCTTCCAGCGTTTACAGGCCATATTAGGTATTACCATGTTTGTCCAGATCGATACTGTAAACCCAGGGATATGCCAGTGTTGTTAACTACCATCGTTTATAGGCCATATTTGGTATTACCATGTTTGTCCAGATTGATACCTTAAACCCAGAGATATGCCAGTGCTGATGCTATGTTAGAGCAATGTCATCTTTAGCTAGATAAGAACATAGGGACTTGGGATGTACCATAGTGGGGTCAGACCAAGAGTTCATCAACAGATCCAGCTGCACACACACGAAACAGGCTCCCTCCACGGGACAGGCTCCCGCACCGCGACAAACCCAGCTCCACATCCACGGGACAGACCCCCGCAACAGGGCGACCACCACAGATCCGGCTCCACCTCCACGGGACAGGCTCCCTCCACGGGACAGGCTCCCGCACCGCGACAGATCCAGCGTCACATCCACGGGACAGGCCCCCGCACCAAGACAACCGCCACAGATCCAGCTCCACATCCACGGGACAGGCTCCCTCCACGGGACAGGCTCCCGCACCGCGACAGACCCAGCTACACATCCACGGGACAGGCCCCCGCACCAAGGCGACCAACACAGATCCAGCTCCACACACACGGGACAGGCTCCCTCCACGGGACAGGCTCCCGCACCAAGGCGTCCGCCACAGATCCAGCTCCACATCCACGGGACAGGCTCCCTCCACGGGACAGGCTCCCGCACCGCATCAGATCCAGCTCCACATCCAAGGGACAGGCTCCCTCCACGGGACAGGCTCCCGCACCGCAACAGATACAGCTTCACATCCAAGGGACAGGCTCCCTCCACGGGACAGGCTCCCGCACCGCAACAGATACAACTTCACATCCCCAGGACAAGCCCCTGCAACAAGTACAGCTCTCCTCAAAAAAGCAAACAACAGACGAAAACCTAAGGACACAGGCGTCGCCCTATCAGAACATCACAAGCTATCAACATGCACACCACATACTTCCTCCCACTATACCTACTAGTCACACAACTCCTCCCACCAACTACACACCCCCACTACACCCAAACAAACACACCATGGTACCCACCAACTGCACTGCCATATCTCGGTCCACAACACACACACAAAGAGACACTCGCAACCCCCCAAACAAAGAGACAAAACAGACACAAATCAAACCCCAACACCGGCCCTAAGGTAGCACACGTCGCAACAACCTCTTCCACAAAGAAAACATCAATTGAGCTCATAAACGCCAGATCCATCTGCAACAAGATACACACTCTGGTAGACCACATTGAAGAGCGACAGCCAGACATAATATGCATCACAGAGACATGGCTCAACCCTACCGACAGTGTACTACTCAACCAACTAGTACCGAACAACTACTCAGCATACAACTGCCCACGCATCCACAAGCGTGGAGGAGGAGTCCTAATAATAGCAAAGACAGAACTCAAGTTCAAGACACTGAATCTCACAGATACAAAGCAGTGTAACACAATTAGCATCAAGAACAAGAATATTGCAATCTGCCTAACCTACAGAGCACCCCGTGCTCCACCCGACGAACTAGCCTTCATACTCGAAGAAGCCTGTGCCATAACGTCAAACAACAAACCAGCACTACTAATCGGAGACTTCAACCTCAAGTCCGCCAATACAAAAGATGCAGAGGCCTTCCTTCAGGCAATGTCATCACTTCAATTCACACAGATAGTCAATGCACCAACACACAGACTAGGATCATCCCCAGACCTCATCTTCGCATCAAACTACCTAACTTCAAGAGACCTAATCTCTACACCCACCATCACCCCAGTACCATGGTCTGACCATTACTTAATCGAGACAAATCTGCAATCACAAGAAGACTGGACAAGCGAAAGAGCGAACTTCCCACACACACAAAGACGATTCAAGTCCTTTGACAAGGACGAATTCATCCAGGACACAATACAACACTTGAACATTGACTCAGAGGACCTGGAGGAACAAGTTTCCAACTGGAACAATGTCCTAGCTAACGCCGCCAAACCATCCGTTGACAGGACCAAGAAACAACACCACAACAAGAGACAAAACAAACCATGGTACTCAGCAAAAATACGACAGGAAAAGAGGGAGCTCAGGAAAATTGAACGGAGATGGAGAAAAAACAAAACTACTTCCGACCAACATCTTTACCTAACAAAGCAAAAACAATACAATGAACACATCAACCAATCAAAGAGAGAATTCCACACAAACCTGATAAATTCTTCCATCAACAAACCCAGAGAACTTTTCGAAATAGTAAAAACCCTGACAAAAGAGCAAGCAGCAGAAAGAGAAATACAAGTGGATCCACAGATATTCGCCGACCACATCAAAGACAAATTCCACTCCACAGAGCGCTCAACACCCAGTAGAACCAACAGAACGAACGTCCACCCCAAAACCTGGGGCACATTCCACTCACCCTCAAAAGAGCAGATATCAGACATCATCTCCACAATCAACACAAGCACTGCTCCTACAGACCCTTGCCCAGTGTCATGGGTCAAAGCCACCAAAGCAAGCCTCATACCAAACATTCATAAAATGGTACACAACTCACTCACTCAAGGACTCATGCCACAGCAATTAAAGCTTGCCTCAGTAAGACCAATCACAAAGAAAACTTCTCTCGACAAAAAGGACCCAGCAGCATACCGACCAATCTCCAGCATACCCTTCCTCGCAAAAATAATCGAAAAGACGGTTCAACTACAACTTCAGGAACACATTGACGAACACGGAACTCTCGACGACAACCAACACGGATTTCGTCCCAACCATGGAGTCGAAACTCTCCTGATCTACCTCTTCGACAGCATCATAAGAATAATTGACGACATCAGGAATGGAATTATAATGATCTTCATCGACATCTCCTCAGCGTTCGACACAGTTGATCACAATATACTCCTGGAGAGACTGAAGAACACTGGTATACACGGTACCACTCTAAAATGGTTCCACTCGTACCTAACAGAAAGACAGCTACAGGTCAAGGTGGGACAGGACACCTCCCGGCCCATAAACGTCCAACAAGGAGTACCACAAGGATCCGCACTCTCAGCACTCCTTTTTAACATCTACATCCAACCAATATGCAACATTATGAAAGAGAACAACATCCAATACACAATATACGCAGACGATATAATGGTATACTCCCCGATATCAATCGAAAACCCGGACTTCTCTAAGATAGCAGACTGCCTTACCCAAATGGCGAAGTGGTGCCAAAACAACAATCTAGCTATAAACTACAACAAGACTGAAGCTTTAATCATCACTCGAAACCAAAGCTTCACACACCCACCAAACATAAAGATACAAAGCACCACGATACCGATAAGATCGGAGGTGAGATACCTTGGGATTACTCTGGACAGTAAACTCAACCTCAAACCACACATAGACAAAACAATCCAAAAAGCATATTACAGGATGCGAATCATCAGGAGACTGAAACCACTCCTCGCTCCAGAACACTTCCGTACAGTCTGTCAAGCACTGATAACCCCAATACTGGACTTCTGCAATCCGATATACCTCGGACTACCAAAACAAGCTCTCAAACCACTACAGCTGGCACAAAACACTGCAGCTCGAATCATATCCGGAGCCGCAAGGCAGGAGCACATCACACCTACACTAAAGGACTTACACTGGCTCCCAATCATTGCTCGCATCAGATACAAGACTATCATAAACCTATTTAAGATAAAAGAACACACATCAGCCAACAGCCTCCACCTGCTCATACAACCGGAAACCAGCGCACGTCCCAGAAGAAGTCAAACACGCAACCGAGTCAGCACCCCAAATGAGTACAAGCACACACGCAAGGACACAACAGACAGAGCTCTATCCATGGCTGCTCCAACAATATGGAACAATCTACCGGACGATCTAAGGGCAACTCCAGACCTCAAAGACTTCAGAAAACAACTGAAAACCATGCTGTTCATAGAGCACTATGGTCACATCACATAACCTAAGAGAATGGATAACAGCACTCCAATCCTCCCAAACAACTGAATATATATAAAATATGATTCTAGCACCACTGTAAATAGCCCACCCTGTATATAGCTCAAACAAATCAAGCACCCAACACATCCCTCACACAACTAAGTTTTATCCTCACTGCATGTACAACACACACACTTTACCTGATTGCTTGCTGTGATACCACCTTGATTATTAAGATAAGGCGGTTTAGAAATACTGTTAAATAAATAAATAAATAAATAAATGATTTATGGTTAGTAATACTGATATACCTCCTATTTTGTTTTGTGCAAGAAGCATATGTGTAATTTAAAAGAAAAGATGTTAGATTAGGTATTTAGCTAATCTATCACAAGTAATGAATAATACGATTTCATTCTAACAAATTAAGCAATTAAACCAAGGTGGTAAATGTGTATTTGTACATTCCACATCCATGAAAGTAAGAGACTACAATGTCTGGGAGAGCTGTCGGCATTCTTTCTGCAGTCTGCATTCTTTCTGCAGTCTGCAAAAGTCTATTCGAAGAGTAATCTTAAATTCTCAAGTTGTATAGTTCAGTTGTTTAATGAATGACCCTGCAAAACTGACATTACTAATTGGGAGTATGAAGCAAATGTCTTGTTGCTAGTGAAATAGGTGAAGCGAAACTATTGCCTCCTAATACCACAAATACCAAAATTGATTAAATTACTATCACTGACTGAGGTAGACTCAAGATGTAAGTAAATTTACCCTGTGTAAGAGATTCATTGATGCTGGCTTTTGTGCTGAAAACAGTGTAACAGAGATTGAGCTGTACCAATGACAATTGATCTAATTGACTTTAATGTTTTATATTTTGTGGTTATGGATACATTTTTTTTTCGTTGAGCGCAATTCTTGGTACGGTCTGTGTAATGACCCTTACGTATCTGTTCCTTTTGCGACCTGATAGAAATGATGCTCCTTCTTTATGAGCAGAGATGTCCATGTTAATCAGCTAGTTACACCTACTTTAATTATTGTCAGTGATGTGAGTCCTAAGAGAAGAGCCTTCCTAAGAATTGTTGATAGATTAAACTAATTTCAATTGCTTATTTGCTATAAACTACCAGTTATGTGTTAATGTTTTTGTTACCCCTTAAGTAAAAGGATTAACTATACCTTGTAAATTGTTGCAGATGGAGAGTAAATCACAAACATAATTACAGTTCCATATAATTTATTGATTTTTATTACATAGACAAAACTTGAAACTTGTTTGTTGTATAATAGAGCATTACGCATGAGCAGATCCTGTTGAGCTGTCTCACTACATTGACTATTTATAAAGAAATTTTTGACATAATAACCTTGAAAAGGTGAAAGGAATCCCCCTTGTATGTGCTGCCATTCAAGAGAAGACATTTCAGTTTCCTAAAGTCTAATTGTAAAGCCAACTTCTTCCACTTCCAGGATGGGCAGCTGATAATCTCTCCCCTTAAGGAGACCTTATAAACTTCTCATACAGTAGGAAAAGGAATCTTACTTGTGGCATTCCTGGGGAAAAAGTCAGATGTAAACTCAAGAACCCTTTGAATGACGTCAGGATCTGCCAAGTACCCATTATTATATCTCCAAGACTCCGATTTGGTGTTCTGACACACCCATTGCAGCCTGAGGGGGAGATGGTGGCATGTTCTGTAAGCAGTGTAGGGTAAATCTGTGTATCCTCCAGACCCTACATCAAGCATTTACTTATGAAAAAATAATCGATCAATTCTGGTATTCGTGGAATGAGGATGAGAGTAGAAAGCTTACTCAACCTGTTGGATGCCACAAGTGCCAAGGGTCCACTAATGCTGCCACCTCCATCCCTTGAAACCCCCCCAGGCCCAAGACACAGCCATGCAACTAGTGGATCGCTTATCTTAAACATTGTCCAATGCTAAATTAATCACCCGCCACAACGATATCTTTGTCAATGTATTCCACAAGTAGGGCCAAGAGGGAGGAAAAAAAGGAGGGATGTTGCCTGTTGGCATATATGTTCAGCAGAATAATGGGTTGAGCATTCACAATGGCTCAAAGTAACAACCACCTCCCATTGGGGTTAGCAAAATGTTGCACCGTTTGCACTTGAAAGGATTTGTGAAAAAATAGATACCTCCATCTCTTATGAATTGCAGGTGTGTAAACATACTCCCCCAGCCAATCTACTTAGTTTGGTACAGTCAACAGCATATGAGTTTCTTTTTCTTCAAATACATAAAGATTTTTTTTGTCATTTTGTGGGGTGTTTGAGCCCCATTAACTTTTTATGATACCAAATTCAAGTATTGCATAAGGCCTCATAGGGGTAAATGGCATGTGCATATCCCAGATTGGGCCCCCACCCCCTCCCCTCATCCTCCCGCTTGTTGACCATACATACTCTTCCATATCAACTCAACATCCATATTTTCCCTATGGCCATAAACCAGTAAAAGGAAAAAAGATCAGGAACTTGCAACAAGTAAGGGCTGAGATAACTATACAGCATACTCCTAGGTGTGGAGCCATACTGGGAGTTGCCACACGTCACTGGGCCGCACCACTAACCTTAATGTAGTATCTAGGGTCGCTACCATCATCCAGTGGCCCAAAACTGCACACATTGCATCCATATGCCTTCTTTCATCCATCCTATTACAAAATCATACAAGAAAAGTCCAGATCTTGTGTCCGGATGCCTGAAATCCACTTGAGATGTTAGTCATAGTATCCTACGTCCCATCTCCATTGTAAGGAAGGAGTGTGCTCTATATTATGTCCAAGTATGATTATAGTAGACCAGCAGCCACAATAATGACCCTATTTCAGAGTCGATCCATATGCTGAGTTGCAGTGAAGTCTTTGTAATGCTGCAGGGTCCATAAATCATGTTGTGCAGTTACAATAAGTGACTTGTAACCTGACAGGGTAAAACATTAAATATTGAGCCCCTAGGTCTCGGAGTGCTGCTCGCTGTGCCAACATTGTTTCCTTTTTGGTTTGGGCCAAATCAGGCATGAACAATATTTTGCACCCTTGGATCAAAAGTGAGGGTTTAACGTTGTAGCACTGGCTGATATCTCAAAAATTTTGCTGCTATCTGGATCCAGAGGTTTCGAAGGAACCCTGTGCGCCAGTTCATTCTCCAGTAGTGTGGGGAATTGGAGACTTGACAACTCCGGGATCATATTTGCCAGGTAGGCTATCGTATCTGAGCCTTCAGTGCCCTCCAGTAAATACAAAATGTAAATATTATTCCTGTGATTGCGATTAACCAGATCTTCCATGTCTAACTGTAAATAAGTAATTGCTTCTGTGTGTTTAATTTGAGTGCACTGAGTTTCCACCAAGGCTGTTCTTTCCTCCAAGGTAATAACTAGTGATACTCCACCAAAACGTCCATTCAAGGCCTTTAATTCCTCCATATAGGTTTTTGTGGCCTTCAGTTGTGAGCACCTGAGGTATTTAAATTGCAGAATCTTGGCCATCACCGAGTACTGCTTGGCTGTCTCTTCCCCCGGTGCCATTTTTTCCAGTTTGGGCAGCCCGCACTTATGGCGTTTGAGACCAGATACTACCATGGAAGATTCAATATTCTTGGTGATCTTGGTTGTAATCATGACAGTGAATACATGTGTTCAGTCCATCAAAAGATCCCAAACAGAACAAAAGCTCAGTGGTGAGGCCTGTATTGGATGGGAATTCCTAAGACATGCAGCCACTCCGCTCGAGCTCCACAGCGGTCCCTCCCCCCATCACAAACATGATTAGTGATATGTACAATTGTGCACCTAACGAGAGGTGTGTCTGTTAGTATGTGGCCTAACATTTAATTTGGTAGAGAAACAGAATAAATTAAGGGATGTAGATATGCAAGATAGAAGTATCCTACAAGGACCAGTGCTAACTTTGTCTACAGAGGCTATGCTCATTATCAGAGATTCCATCAAGCTGCCCCAAACAATCAGCATTCTAAACAAAACTGTAACAAGGACGAAGTGAGGTATCTGGGCATCATCCTGGACAGATCTCTGAACTTACAATCCCACATGACTAAAACTGCAGCAAAAGCCTACCACCGATTTGAGGATCATCAGAAAACTCAAACCAATCCTTGACCAAGACCACATCCGCACAGTTTGCCAAGCAGTCATCACCCCACTGCTAGACTATGGAAACTCACTATACCAAGGCCTCCCCCAGCAGTCTATTCACCCACTCCAAATGGTGCAGAATACTGCAGCACGCATCATCACATGCACTGCAAGATCTGAACACATCACCCCTGTCCTGCAACAGCTGCACTGGCTCCCAATAATTGCAAGGACAAAATTCAAATCAATCCTGAACATTTTCAAAATCTTCCACCACCGCTCTACAGATGCGCTCCAGGATGTAATAACCAAGGATGTCAGTAACAGGCCTAGAAGAACCAACAATGACAACAGGATCACCTTACCCACAGGTTATCACAAGACTAAGCAAGTAACATCTAAGAGAGCTCCCTCGCTACTGGCGCCTGCATTATGGTACGCCCTTCCCATGGACTTAAGGACCCTAAATGATGCCAAGGACTTCCGCAAAGCTCTCAAGACCCATCTCTTCACTGAGGCCTATGAGCAACTACCTTAAGTTGCCAAGTACTAGATACCACCCAAGTGGCCCACTAGCTACCCTCACCACTTAGCCCCAACCTCCCATCCCCATTTAGACCTATAAGTAGTTTTTTATGTATGTGAATCGTATCTCCTCATGTTGAATGTATGCCTCCCAATGTCTTGTTGACACTGTTCCCTCTAAGCTGTGCGTGTGTGCACGCGCACACCTCGCCGAGCAAGTGCACATTCTTTACAACAGAGCGCACAAAAATTACGGTTATGATTCTGATAGAAAACAACACAGATGTCTTAAAATTTAAAAGTTGTGATTGTAATTACTAGAAATTTTCTGCTTCATTTAGTAATCGTCTGTTTAATTTGATTAAAATCAATGTGGTGTACATACTGTATTCTGACATGTAGTCAAATTTTAAAGTATGTCATGATCGTGGTGACATCTCGGTGGCGGTTGCTTTGGATCTTTCAGCTGCTTTTGACCTGGTTGACCACTCCCTTCTCCTTCACCGTTTACGGGATGCAGGTCTCTGTAGTACAGTTTTCCGTTCGTTTCTTTCTTTTCTTTCTTCTTGGTGGTGTGCGGTTCTCTTCTTCTTCCACCCCTCCTTCAGACTCCCACCATCTTCCCTGTGGGGTTCCTCAGGGTTCTGTTCTTGCCCCCCTTCTTTTCATCCTTTTCTTGGCTCCCCTCGCTTCTCTTATACAGCAGTTTGGTATATCCACTTTTTTCTATGCTGATGTTATTCTTTTACTCCATCATACCTCTCCTTCCTGCCCAGATCTCTCAGCATTGGACTCCTGCCTCACAGCTGTAGCGAACTGATTGATGCTCAACTGCCTTCACTTAAATCTCACTAAGACTATTGCTGATTGGTTCTCTCACCGCGGCTCTCCCCCTTCAATAGCCCCCTCTTTTTCCGGCGCTCCTGTACCTCTGGTTTCCACTTTTCGCTATCTTGGTGTGCACTTTGACTCTGACTTATCTTTTCACACTCACATTTCCCACATTACTAAAACTTCTTTTTTCTTCATCAAATTCGTTCCGTTCGCCCTTTTCTCTCCCCTTCAGCCCTTGTCACACTGGTACTGTCTCTAGTCATGTCCCGTGTGGACTTTGCTAACTCTCTATTCATTGGTCTTCCAAAAAACCAACTAATCCGACTTCAACGAATTCAGAGCACTGCCGCACGCCTTGTCACACACACCTCCCCCCGGAACCACATAACCCCTCTATTATTTCATCTTCACTGGTTGCCTGTCACCTTCCATGCTACATTCAAACTATTGACTCTGGTACATAAAGCCTTCTACACTAGCAGCCCGCAATACCTAACAGATCTCCTCTTCTTTCACTCTCCCAGACATACCCCTCGCTCCTTTCATCTCAATCGCCTCACCCTCCCCTCCCCTTCCCGCACTCACTTGCAGTCCACCCGTTCTTCTGCCTTCTTTTTCGCTGGTCCCGCCCTCTGGAATGCACTTCCCCCCCCCCCCCCTCCCTCCGTTTAGAACCTCAATACACCACATTCAAGCAAAATTTAAAAACCCACCTGTTCTCTTTAGCTTTTAATGTTCCCTCCCCTTTTGTGTGATCTATACTCTCCCCCGCCCCTCGCCTCCCCCTAGGCTCCTCCTTTGCTTATGTTTTGTCCTGTTCTCCTCCAATTTCTTTACTGTCCTGTAAGATATTGTACATTTTCTTTTCCTTTTCGTTGGCTATTAGCCTTCTTTTATTGAATTTTAATGTACACTGCCTTGGTTATTGCAGAAAGGCGGTTTTTATCAAATGAAAGACATAAACATAAACACATATAACTCGGTGTCGTTATGTGGCGCACAAAAATTTAACCTTCCTTCAAAAGCTGCACAGCTGATATTTTATGCGCACACAGCCTACAGAAAATTAGAGGGAACATTGCTTGTTGACCACTTTGAAGGATAAGGTGGAATACAAAACTGTCTAAATTAAAATATAGTCAAAATAGTTTGGGATAATCTAGTAATCTCCAGGAACAAGCAGGAATGTGGTCTTCACTTATGGGTATTATCGGTACCGATGGAACCTGCGCAGGAACGCTCCCCAGTGTCCAATAGGAAAGCTTTTGGGAGCATCCCACAGGGCCTGTGTGCTGCCTTCCCGCCTTTCCCAACTGTCCCTCTCCAGTTCTTTGTTTTCCGTGGAGCCGACAGATCGCACATCCTGTCACTGCAGAAAATTCCCTTCTTATACTTTTTTGTGGTCGTGTCTGCCTTCCCTCGACGCTATACCGGTATTGCCGGTTCTTAGGTTTTTGTGTTTGTTTTTTTTTTAAATAAAAAAGAAAAGTTTTGTTTCTGGAGTCTTTCTCCAGTAATTTTCTTCTCGGGTGCCATGCGCCATTTTGGGCACTAGGCCCAACTTTTTCCCTCAAAATGGAAAAACCCGCTTCAGGTTTTAAAAAGTGTTCTAAGTGTGGCGGTACCATCTCCGTCACCGACACCCATGAGTGGTGCCTCAAATGTTTAGGTCCTGACCACTCTATTTCAGAGTGTGTTGCCTGTGGAATGATGTCAAAAAAGGGCTGGCAAAACCGAGCTGCTAAGCTCAGCACCATTTTTCCCTTCAATGCAGCCTCCGTGGCATCAACGTCCTCCAGGGCTTCATCCTCCTCCCATGGATCTCGGGTAACTAAACATAAATCTAGCCGGTCCTCAAAGGGTAGATCTCCTCCTAAACATCGAGATGCCTCTGGCATTGCCCTTGAGGGACTTGCACTGGCAAAATTGCCCCGACGGGAGGCTTCGGCTTCCAGAGCACTAACGGGGCTCCAGGATGTTCTCAAGGCTTCAACCTCGGCAGAACTACTGATGCCATGCTCTGGGGTTCCGGCCGCTTTAACCGGCACGATACCCAAGCATCAGCAGCGTCGATAGACCAGAGATTCTTGGCTATTGAACGCAGTCTGGCGGCTCTTCTCACGGCCTCGATGGCCCTGAAACCACTTCAGACAATTCAACCGGCACCGACTGCATTGACATCGGCAGGTATTCTACCGGGATCGAGTTGTGCGTCTCTATCCGGCATCGACAAGTCGGTACCGGACTACTCCGATGCCGACTTCGATCAGTACCGGTACCGTGCCTTGCACGATCACCCAGATCAGTGATACTTCGACTCCTTGGATGAGTCTGAAGACTCCGAAGGCTCTGCCTATACCAGAGTACTTCTTCCTGAGGATTCCTCTTCTCCTTAGTGTAGGATGTCTCCACCAGAGGATATGTCCTTTCAGGATTTTATCAGAGATGTGGCCCGAGGTCTTTCCATCACAGTGGCTCCTGAAAAAGAGCCTAGGGCAAAGGAATTAGAAATCCTACAATACCCTAAAGCTCCCAAGGAGGCAGCTACCTTACCTATTCATGAGATCTTGCATGATCTTATGTTAAGGATGTGGGAAACACCTCTAACCACATCTCCTCATTCTCGAAGACTCGACACCATGTATCGAGTTCCTCCTTGTCCTGGGTTTCAGAAGACTCAATTACCACACCATTCCTTGGTGGTGGAATCAGCCATGAGACGGATGAAGAGTGCAAAAAGGCATGCATCTAATCCTTCAGGACGTGAGTGTAGGACTCTTGATGCCTTTGGACATCGATCCTTCCAGGCTTCCATGCTTTCTGCTAGGATCAGTTCCTATATCTTGTATATGGGAATGTTCCTTAAGCTCTAAGTCTCCTGTGACTTCTTTATGAGCCCTCTCCTTCCTGATGATAAAAGGCAAGATTATCTTACTCTTGTTAAACATGCTCAGGATGTTTCCAAGTTTGTGAATCGTGCAGCCTTTGACTGCTTTGAATGCATAAGCAGAACTTTTGCTATTGCCATAGGTGCATGTAGAATTGCCTGGCTCCAGGCAACTGACTTAGAAATCTGGGTACAGGACAAACTGGGGAATATACCTTGCACAGGAGAGAATCTCTTTGGCAAGAATTGGCGGGAAAAGGCTAATGAAATTGATGCTGACAATATCACTTTGGATAGATTTTCCAAATCCTACAGCTGATCCTGCGAGGAAAAGATCCTCTAAGAAACTATTCTTCAGTAAGAAGTTTTATCCCTCCTATACCCAGCAGGGACATCGTTTAGGTCAGTCTGCCCAAAAGGGACAGCAGCAACAACCTAGGCAACAAAGGAAACCAAAAGCAGCTAAGCTTCAACCAGCTCAGCAGACTCAGCCTCCACAGGGGCTTTGACTCCTATCTAGAGAACTTTGCCTTCCTGGCCCTGAACGGCCCAGAACCTTCCACCATCCCGGGAAGGTTATGCCATTTTGCTCCCAGATGGGGTCAGATAACAGCAGAAAATTGGACTCTGTCTATTGTACGAGAGGGGTACAAGCTTCATTTCCTCAGCATGCACCCTCCTACAATAGTAAGACAGTTCAATTCTCAGACCTCTCCCAACGACCGGTTAGGTCAAGAGGTCACTATGCTCCTTGCTGAAGGAGCAGTAGAAGAGGTGCCCATTCCCCAACGGGGTACAGGGTTTTACTTCCCCTATTTCCTTATTCCAAAGAAAACAGGAGGGGACAGACCCATTCTAGACCTCAGAATTGAACAAATTCCTGTTCAGAGAGAAGTTCAAAATGATTTCTCTAGGAACTCTGCTGCCATACCGTCGGAATCAGGATTGGCTTTGTTCTCTAGATCTCAAGGATGCGTACACACATGTTCTCATCCATCCAACTCACCGAAAGTTCCTTAGATTCCTGTTTCAAGGGAAGCACTACCAATACAGGGTTCTTCCTTTTGGCCTGGCTTCTGCACCAAGGGTGTTCACAAAATGCATGGCTGTGGTAGCAGCATTTCTCCACACCCTGGGAATATTCGTCTTCCCTTACTTAGACGACTGGCTCATTCGAGCCCCTTCAGAGCCAGAGGCCAGGGTTGCTCTGTCTCGCACAATGCACATCCTTCAGTATTTGGGACTTGTCATAAACTTCCCAAAGTCCAACCTCACTCCCACTCAATCCCTAGAGTTTATAGGAGCTCTTCTGGATACCAGACAGACAAGGGCCTACCTTCCACAGCCCCGCTGCCTTTGCATTGTGTAGTTAGCTTCCCAAGCAGTGCTAAAACCTCACCTCGCTGCTCGGGAAATGTTACAGTTGCTAGGCCACATGGCATCCACCGTGCATGTGGTTCCTTATGCTCGCCTCCATATGAGGGCAGCCCAGTGGACCTTATCCACTCAGTGGACTTAGGCATCAGGTTGCCTGTCAGACAAAATAGCAAACTCCGATCACCTTATTTTGTCCCTCCAATGGTGGCAGTCGCACAAAAACCTTCTGGTGGGGTCTCCTTTTCAGCAACCCCCACCCGCAACCCCCACCCCAAGCTAGGGAGGCATGCATGGCCTCTCTACCCAGGGTACCTGGACTCCACAGGAGGCCTAGCTCCATATCAACCTCCTGGAGCTCAGAGCAATCTTCCTTGCTCTTCGAGTATTTCACACCCAGTTCAGCTACAAGACAGTCCTAGTTCAAACGGACAATCAGGTGGCCATGTTCTATGTGAACAAGCAGAGCGGAACAGGCTCTCAGTCACAAAGCTTCGTTGCACAGCAACAATGGGCCCTCGCCAGGGAGCATCAGATTCATCTCCTTGCGGTGTATCTTCCAGGCATTCAGAACTCTTGCCAGACAGACTCAGTTGAGTTCTGCTTCCACACGCATGGTCTCTCCATGCAGACCAGGTGGCCCAAATTTTTCAAATTTGGGGAACCTTGGACATAGACCTCTTTACAAGTCCGCTGAATGCCAAACTTCCCCGGTTCTGTTCCAGAATTCCGGCTCGAGGCTGTCAGGCCAGGGATGCTTTCCTCCTTCATTGGGGTCAGGACTTCCTGTATGCCTTTCCACCCATTCCCCTAATTCCCAAAACCCTGTTCAAGCTTCAGAGAGACAGAGGTCATATGATTCTCATAGCTTCACGTTGGCCACGGCAAATGTGGTACCCTCTGCTCCTACATCTCTCTCAAGCTCCGCCTCTGGAGTTAGGATCTGCTCCAGATCTTCTCTCTCAAGAGGATGGGATGCTGTGGCATCCCAGTCCCCAGTCACTGCATCTCAGGGCCTGGTTGCTGAAAGCCTAGAACTTCACGGTCTTAACCTTTCCCAGCAGGTAAAGGATATCCTTCATGCTTCCAGGAAACCTTCCACAAGACGCTCTTATGCATTTAAGTGGAAAAGGTTTACAATATGGTGCTCACAGAAGGGTCTTAACCTTCTTGCGATACCTCTGGAATCATTACTGGAGTACCGCCTTCATTTATCAAATGCAGGGCTTAAGACCAATTCAGTGAGTCCATTTGAGTGCTATTGCAGCTTCTTTCAAGCCTCTAAATGGACATCCTATTTCCTCTCATCCTCTCATAGCAAGATTTGAGAGGTCTTCTTTTAATGAAGCCTCCCATTAAGCCACCACCAGTGGCATGGGACTTGAATCTGGTACTTGGGCAGCTCACAAATCCACCCTTTGAACCATTAGCCACTACCTCTTTAAAATTCCTTTCATGGAAGGTTATCTTTCTCATTGCAATCACATCAGCACGTCGCATCAGTGAATTGCAAGCGTTAGTGGCTGATCCTCCTTGTACAAGGTTCCATCATAAGGTAGTCCTTAGAACTCATCCACACTTTATGCCAAAGGTGTTTTCGCCCTTTCATTTAAACCAAGCAGTTTACCTTCCTTTATTCTTTCCAAGGCCTCACGCCTCAAATGCAGAAAGTAACCTTCATACTTTGGATTGTAAAAGAGCTTTGGCCTTTTATTTGCAGAGGACACAGCAACACAGAAAATCCTCTCAACTCTTTGTTGCTTTTGATCCTAGTCATTTGGGACTTCCAGTCTCCAAAAGGACACTGTCCAGCTGGATTGCAGTGTATATCTTTTGCCTACGAGAGTAAGAACCTTCCTCTTGAAGGCCATGTCACAGCTCACAATGTGAGAGCCATGGCTGCCTCAATGGCTTATCTTCACTCTGTGTCTATTGACGACATCTGTCGAGCAGCTACTTGGGCTTTGGTACATCTCCAGGAACAAGCAGGAATAAGTCCTCACATATGGGTACGTCGGTACCGACGGAGCCTGCGCGGGAAAGCTCCCCAGCTTCCTAGAATGGAAGCTTTTGGGACCTCCCACTGCACATGCGCACTGCCTTCCCGCCTTCCTGAACAGCTCTCCTCAGTTTCTCTTTTTCCGCGGAGCCAGCAGGTCGTGTATCCTGTCACCGCTGAAGAAATTGTAGTTTTTTGTTTTGTTTCTTTAGACCGCGTACCTGCCTTCCCATACCGATACCGGTATCGCCGGTCTTCCTTTTTCTTTCTTAAAAAAAAAAAAAATTATTTTCTTTTATTATTTTTTCAGCACTTGGTCACTTCAGTTAGGCCTTCAGGCCTACTTTAATTCTCCACATGGAGAAGCCAGCCCCTGGATTTAAGAAGTGTACCAAGTGTACTGCTGTAATATCAGTCACAGACACCCATGAATGGTGTCTTAAATGTTTGGGGCCTGACCACTCCATTCCGGACTGCCCTTCCTGTTCCCAAATGTCTAAGCGTGGGCTGCAGAACCGGGCCAACAAATTCCATGTGCTGTTTGCTTCAGAGAATCCAACATCACAGTCATCCAGGTCATCATCCCCGGATGGATCTCAGGTAACCAAACCTTCTGTGGGCAAGTCCTCAAAGAGCAAATCTCCTTCAAAGCATCGAGAGGCTCTTAGTTTTGAGGACCCTGCCCCAGCCAAACAGCCCCGGCGGGAAGCCCTACCTTCCAAAACGCCAATACAGGGGCTACAGGTTGACATCGATGGCACGGCCTCGACAGATCACCTGTTGGACTGCTCTGGGGTACCGGCCCATACCGGTACCGACATCCAGGCAGCCGTGGCGTCTATGGGCAATACTGTCCAATCCATGCAGCAGGCCGTCATGGCTTTCATTAAAGCTGCAACGCCATCGGTACCGCTTCCAGCGGTTCCGGGCCCGGTTCCGGTATCGTCCGCCATGCCGGAACCCAGGCCTTCCTCTTCTAAACGCAAATCGGTACCGTATGGGCTTTCGCTCCATACCGCTTCCATACCCGGTACGCCCGATGTCGATACCGATCGGTATGCGTATCGTGCGTTGGAGGAAACTAGAGAATACACCGATTCCTCTGAGGATTTTGTCTCCTCTGATGAGTCTGCAGAGCTCTCCCTTGACCTTCCTGAGGAACCTTCTTCTCCAAAAAGGAGAATGTCTCCTCCAGAGGATTTGTCCTTTCAGGACTTTATTTTAGAAATGGCTAAAGGCCTTTCTATCACTACCTCCTCTGAAAGGGAACCAAGGTCAAAAAGATTGGATATTTTAGGATACTCTAAGTCTCCTAAAGAAGCAGTTACTCTGCCTATCCATGAAATCCTTCAGGAACAATTGATGGATTTCTGGGAGAACCCTTTAACTCTGTCTCCTTATTCCCGTAGGTTGGACACCATGTATCGGGTCCCTCCTTCTCCTGGTTTTCAGAAAACTCAATTGCCTCACCACTCCATTGTGGTAAAGTCTGCAATGAAAAAGATCAAGAGTACTAAAAGGCACTCTTCTACACCTCCAGGAAGGGAATGTAAGACACTAGACTCTTTTGGTAGGAAAATCTTCCAGGCTAGTATGCTTATAGCCAGGATTAATTCCTACAGCCTCTATATGGGCATGTTCCTAGGGGAACTTGCCAAGAAAGTACGGCATTTTGCCTCCCTTATCCCTGAGGATAAACAGGAGGACTTCCTTTCTGTTGTGAAACAACTTTTAGATGTTTCTAAGTTCTCCAACAGAGCTGCCTTTGATTCCTTCGAAGGAGCCAGCAGAGCTTCTGGCATTGCTATCGCAGCCAGACGTCTGGCCTGGCTCCAGGCTTCTAATCTGGAACCCTGGGTTCTAGATGGCTTACGGAATCTGCCCTGTACAGGTGAGAACTTATTCGGTGCAGAGTGGCAGGTTAAGGCCACTCAAATGGACGCTGAAAATGCCACCTTAGAGAGACTTTCTAAGTCCACTTCTACTCCCACTAAGAAGAAGTCTTTCAAGAGGCCTTATTATAAGAAGGCCAGATATGCTTCCAATACTGGCCAGCAATCTTCTCAACCTCGTTTTGCGGCTAAACGTCAGCAAACGAAACAAGCAAGAGCAAAGCCTGCAGCAGCTACTGCAGCTCAACAGGCTCCACCCCCTCAGGGGTTTTGACTTGCCCCTAGAGAACTTGCCATTCCTGGTTCTGGACCAACCAGAACCTCTCACCATACCTGGAAGGTTAGCTCACTTTGCTCCCAGATGGGAACAGATCACAACAGAGCAATGGACCCTCTCTATCATCCGAGAGGGTTACAAACTTCATTTCTCCAGCCTTCCTCCTCATCACATGGTGAGACCCTTCAATTCTCCATCTCCTCTCCTAGCCCTGTTGGATCAGGAGATCTCTTCTCTGCTTGCCCAAGGGGCCATAGAAGAGGTTCCTCTTCATCAACAGGGGTCAGGTTTCTACTCCCCCTATTTTCTCATTCCAAAGAAGACAGGGGGATTCAGACCAATCCTAGATCTGAGAGAATTGAACAAATTTCTGTACAAGGAGAAATTCAAAATGCTCTCTTTGGGCATTCTCCTTCCATACCTTCAGAGTCAGGACTGGCTTTGTTCTCTAGACCTGCAGGATGCGTATACACATCTACTCATCCATCCCTCCCACAGAAAATATCTTCGCTTTCTGTTCAGGGGAAGTCATTACCAATACAGAGTACTTCCCTTCGGTCTCGCCTCTGCCCCAAGAATCTTTACCAAATGCATGGCAGTCGTAGCCGCATTTCTCAGAAGCATGGGGATTTTCGTATTCCCATATCTGGACGACTGGCTCATTCGAGCTCCAACTCAGTCGCAGGCCCAGATTTCCCTAGACCGCACAAGGAACCTTCTGCAGTATCTGGGACTGGTGGTAAACCTTCCCAAGTCTCAACTCAGCCCTACTCAGTCTCTAGAATTCATAGGGGCCCGGTTGGACACCACCACTGCAAGAGCCTACCTTCCACTGGTTCGGGGTCAGCGTCTGCTGAGCTTGGCCTCCCAAGCCCAGTCCAGTACTCACTTGACAGCCAGGGAAATGCTACGCCTCCTGGGCCATATGGCCTCCACAGTACATGTGGTGCCCTATGCTCGTCTTCATATGAGAGCAGCTCAATGGACCCTGGCCACCCAGTGGACTCAGGCGTCAGGAGCACTCTCAGACCAAATACAAACCTCAAACCGTCTGTCTTGGTCCCTCCATTGGTGGATATCCACCAAGAATCTGTTGTTGGGGGCTCCCTTTCAGCCCTTGCTACCCCAAGCAACCCTCACAACAGATGCCTCCCAATTGGGGTGGGGAGCCCATCTGCTAACTCTCTCCACTCAGGGCACTTGGTCTCCACAGGAGGCCACCCTTCATATCAACCTCCTGGAACTGCGAGCAATTTACCTTGCCCTCAAGGTCTTCCATACCCTCCTTGCCAACCTGACTGTCCTGGTTCAGACAGACAATCAGGTGGCCATGTTTTACATAAACAAACAAGGAGGAACGGGCTCTCTGTCGCTTTGCAACGAAGCTCTCAGATTATGGGCCTTCGCCAGAGAGCACCAAATTCATCTGCTAGCAGTGTACCTTCCAGGAGTTCAAAACTCTCGAGCAGACAGGCTCAGTCGAGTTCTGCTGCCACACGAGTGGTCCCTACACGTGGACCAGATAACCAGAATCTTTCAGGAATGGGGGACCCCGGACATAGACCTCTTTGCAAGTCCGTGGAATGCCAAACTTCCCCGGTTCTGTTCCAGGACTCCATGTCAGGAAGCTCAGGCCACGGACGCCTTTCTCCTCCATTGGGGTCAGGCGTTCCTATATGCCTTTCCACCCATTCCACTGATTCCCAAGACTCTGTTCAAACTCCAGAGAGATCACGGCTCTATGATCCTCATAGCTCCACGCTGGCCACGCCAAGTGTGGTTCCCTCTGCTTCTACAGCTCTCCCAGGGATCCTCCCTGGACTTAGGAGCTGCACCAGACCTTCTGTCTCAGGAGGACGGGACTTTGTGGCACCCAAACCCCAAATCCCTACATCTCCGAGCTTGGTTACTGAAGGCTTAAGTCTTCAAGACTTTAATCTTTCTCAACCTGTGAAAGATATCCTTCATGCCTCTAGGAAACCTTCCACGAGGCGGTCTTATGCTTTCAAATGGAAACGTTTTTCCATTTGGTGTGCTCAGCAGGGCCTTGACCCTCTGGCACTTCCTTTGAATTCCCTCTTAGACTATCTCCTGCATCTTTCCAATGCAGGCCTTAAGACGAATTCTGTAAGAGTCCATTTAAGTGCTATTTCAGCATCCCTGAAACCTGTCAATGGACAACCTATCTCCTCTCATCCTCTTGTTGCAAGATTCATGAGAGGCCTGACCCTCACTAAACCTCCCATCAGACCCCCCCCGGTCGCATGGGATTTGAATCTAGTGCTTGGTCAGCTTATGAAGCCACCTTTTGAGCCGTTATTTTCTACCTCCTTGAAATTTCTTTCCTGGAGGGTATTATTCCTACTTGCAGTCACTTCCGCTCGTCGCATCAGCGAACTGCAGGCTCTAGTGGCTAATCCACCTTATACAAGATTTCATCATGACAAGGTGGTCCTTAGGACGAATCCCCACTTTATGCCTAAAGTGGTCTCGCCTTTTCATCTTAATCAAGAGGTATATCTACCTGTATTTTTTCCGGCTCCTCATGCCTCCAGTGCAGAGAGGAACCTTCATACTCTGGATTGTAAAAGAGCTCTAGCCTTTTACCTTAATAGGACTCAGCCACATCGAAAGTCTTCTCAACTTTTCGTGGCTTTTGATCCTTCACATTTGGGACTTCCAGTCTCCAAGCGTACACTTTCCAATTGGATTGCTCAGTGTATTTCCTTTGCTTACCAGAGTAAAAACATTTCTCTGGAAGGCCATGTCACAGCTCACAATGTGAGAGCCATGGCAACTTCTATGGCTCATCTGCACTCTGTTTCCATTGATCAGATCTGTCGAGCCGCTACCTGGGCCTCGGTTCATACCTTCACAGCCCATTACTGTTTGGACAAAGACTCCCGCCGGGATGCCTTGTTTGGCCAGGCTGTCCTCAAACACCTGTTCCATTCTTAGACAACTCCTGCCCACCTTCCCAGGATGGATGCCTGAGATCCATACGAAGATGGCGAACCTTGACAGGGGATCCCACGCATCTAAGCTAGGGAGTCCCCATATGTGAGGACTTATTCCTGCTTGTTCCTGGAGATAGCACAGTTACTTACCTGTAACAGGTGATCTCTGGGAACAGCAGGAATTAGTCCTCACAACCCACCCACCTCCCCTAGGAGTTGTATCTTTTATCTATCTATCTTCCTGTCCTCTCTCTATTGACTCAGCTATAAACTCGAAACTGAGGAGAGCTGTTCAGGAAGGCGGGAAGGCAGTGCGCATGTGCAGTGGGAGGTCCCAAAAGCTTCCATTCTAGGAAGCTGGGGAGCTTTCCCGCGCAGGCTCCGTCGGTACCGACGTACCCATATGTGAGGACTAATTCCTGCTGTTCCCAGAGATCACCTGTTACAGGTAAGTAACTGTGCTATACCTTCACAGCCCATTACTGCTTAGACAAGGACTCCCGCCGGGATGCCTTGTTTGGTCAGGCTGTTCAATACCTGTTCCAGACTTAATTAACTCCTACCCACCATCCCTGGCAGGGTGCCAGAGATTCATGGGGGGAAGTGGAGCCCTTTCACAAGGACACACAACTTTCTGGGGCCATCTCCCTGGCATCTGCAGCCAGGGAGTCCCCCATATGTGAAGACTACATTCCTGCTTATTCCTGGAGATAGCATAGTTACTCACCTGTATCAGGTGATCTCCGGGAACAGCAGGAATTTAGTCTTCACATATGGGTATCGTCGGTACAGACGGAGCCTGCGTGGGAATGCTCCCCAGCACCTGCATGCTGCCTTCCCGCCTATCCCAACTGTCCCTCTCCAGTTGAGTTTAAAGCTGAGACAAAAGAGAGAGTGAGATAGAAAGATGCCTTTCTTTCTTTCTTTCTTTCTTTTCAACTGGAGAGGGACAATTGGGAAAGGCGGGAAGGCAGTACGCAGGCGCTGTGGGATGCTACCAAAAGCTTTCCTATTGGACGCTGGGGAGCGTTCCCGCACAGGCTCCGTTGGTACCGACGATACCCATATGTGAAGACTAAATTCCTGCTGTTCCCAGAGATCACATGTTACAGGTGAGTAACTTTAGCTTTACCAGTAGATAAATTGTAACTAATTAGGTTTAGGTAAGATTATCCTGCTTAACATTTCTTTATTGCTGTTAGGTATAAATAGTTGTGCTTCTTTGCAATTGCATGAAATCAGAGCGGTATTGTGATGGTGAGCTTTGGTCTTGCAACTTTATATATTGCATGCAGTAGAATCTGATGGGCCAAAGACAATGACTGTGAATGAAAAGAAGTATGCAATGCTACTGAATGTGTGGACTCCAAGTAGGAGCAAAGATCAGTGATTTTACAGTTGGCCACTGTCAGCAGACAGTGCAGGTAAGAATAATCAGCAGAGCCTTACATTCTGTACACATTTTCCTTGAGACCTAGCAAGGGCAAACTGTCACAGTTAATTTTCAGGATGATTGTAATCCTTTTTCTATATTGTCAAAGCATATGTATAAAGAAATCTGTCTGACGTCTCTCAACCAGCAAGATGAAGTTCACCTGTGGACCAGATATGGTGCCAAGGACTGAAGGTGGTTCTCTGCTTCTGCATATTGAAGTAGAAGGTGTTTCCTGCTGTGGCAGAAGACTTATTCTGGACTTGTACATGTCTAAGCTACCTTTCTTAAATTGTGACTCTTTACAGAATCATAGGGGGGAACTGTAGAAAGGGACCCAAAGTGCGACTAGAGTCTAATGGCGTAAAGCTTTTAGAGCATGAGAACTGCTCTGAATATGCTGTCAGTTTCACAGGTGGGTGTTTTATAACTAAGACAGTCAAGATTACATCTTGCAAGAGCAGGAGCTTGTCCTGATTAAGTGTGAGCAATATATTTGTGCTTAGTATTACCTGTAATATGTAGATATAGATAAAAAGTAAAGCAAAAGACATGATGCAGAGCAATAAGGCAAAATGTATGTGGTAGTTTTTCCTAAATAAAAATAGATGCTGCAACCAAGCAAATTAAGGGAGTTACAGGTGATTGCACTTGTCTGCAGCTCTGTGACTTTCTTCCTAAAGCTTTAGCAGAACTTTGTCATTGTTAAGAGAGAATTCTGTGTGTGTGGTATGGTGTGTGGGGTTTGGGGTTTTTTTTTCATGTCTTATTTGCTTTTGGGACCTGAGATAGTAAAGCAAGGGCTGAGGAAGGATTCCTGTATTTGTTTCCCTCAGCCAGGAAGTCATGAATAAAGAACACAAACAATGGTGAGCTGCAGGAAGATCCTGTGTTGTAAAAACTAAGTATCTGCATGTGGTGGGAGATTAAGGAAAGTGAAGCCCCTATCCCCCCCCCCCATCAAAAATGCCCCAGTGACTTTCCATAGGGGGAAGAAGTTTTTGAACAGCTGCAGCATGTTAATTACCATCGAGTCAGTGTCGACTCATGGCGACCCTCTGGATAGTTGTCCTAAATTGTTTTTGGTCTTCAGTCAGGTGGTTCATTGTTGACAGACTGGCACTTGTAGCTGCTGTTATTGAATTGATCCATCTCATTGCTGGCCTTCCTTTTTTGTGTTGACCTACCTTGCCAAGCATGTCGTCTTTCTCTAATCTCTCTTCACATGATGTGTCCAAAGTATGGAAGTCGGTCTTGTCATCTGAGCTTCTAAAGAAAACTTAGGTTTGATCTCTTCTAGTACTGACTGGTTTGTTCCTTGTGCAGTCCATGGTATACACAGTATTCTTTGCCAGCACCATAATTCAAAGGCATCAATTTTCTTCGTGTCTATCTTTTTCAGTGTCCGTTTGCATCCATATGACATTACCAAAACTGCCATGGCTTGAACAAGTCAAATCTTTGTATGGAGAGAGATGACTCTGCTCTTGAAAATCTTGTCTAGGTCCTTCATAGCCAATCTGCCAAGAGCAATGTGTCATTGGATTTCTTGACTGCTTGTTTCTTTATTGATAGTTGATCAGAGTAGGTTAATGTTGTCCACTATTTCAATTTCTTTCCCAACGATGAATTTATTGATTTTTGCCAGTTGTCATGGTCTTTGTCTTTACATTGATCTTGAGAAACAAATTTCAGATTTTCTTCACTTTCAGCAGTAATGTGGTATCAACATAGCAAAGGTTGTTGAGTTGTCTTCCACCGATCTTCACACCTGTCTTCCTACAATCCTGCTTCTCTGATGATTTGTTCTGCAAATAAACAGGAAGGGGGAAAATATTCAGCCTTGTCATACACCTTTGCTGATTTTAAGCCATTATGTTTCTCCTTGTTCTGTTTGAACTGTAGCTTCTTGATTAATGTAAAGGAGGTGCAGGAGAACGATCAGGTGTTCTGTTATTACCCATGCTTCTTAATGTGGCCCAGAGTTTCTCATGCTTTACACAGAACCCATCTCATATCCACAATGATGTGTCTCATTCCTTGATCTTTCCTGAACCCTGCTTGCACTTTAGGCAGTTCTCGTTCTAGGTATGATTGTAGTCTGTTGAATAATCTTCAGTAGAATCTTGCTGGCATGTGGGATCATAGCGACTGTGCAATAATTTCCACAGTCAGTTGGATGACCTTTCTTTAGTATTGGTATAAACACAGATCTTTTCCAGTCAGTTGGCCATGATGTTGACATCCAGATTTCCTGGCAGAGCCTTGTAAGTATGGTATCAGCTGCATCAGATTGCTGTAGTACCTCTATGGGAATGCTATCAATGCCTGGTGTTTTGTTCTTTGATAAGGTTTTCAATGCTGCTTTGACTTTTCATCACCAATGGTTACGGATCATAAGGTACAGATTGAAACGGCTGTTGGTCCACTTGTTCTTTATCATATAAAAATTCTATATATTCTTTCCACCTTTTCTTGATCTTCTCAGCATCATTCAGCATAGATCCTTGAGCATCTTGTAACATTCCAATTTGAGGCTGGAATTTTTTCTTTAACTCGCATAGCTTTAAGAAAGTTGATCTTGTTCTAATAGTTTCTGCTGCTATTTCCTTGCATGCGTCATTGTAGTACTATTTGTCTTGCACGTTGGGAAATCTCAGAATTCTGTGATTGCCTCTTTTCTCCTCTGGATTTGCTTCTCTGTGTTTATGGGCAATTTTCAGTGGTCATTCATTTTGGTTTGTTTTTGCTTTTAAACCTTTTGTAGAGACTTCTCGTTTTCTTCCAGCACAACCTTCTTGATGTCATCCCATAACTTTTCTGGAGCTCTGTCATTTGTATCTAAGGCAGCAGATTTGATTTTGCAGGCAGTCTTTAAATTCCAGTGTATATTCTCAAGGTCATATTTTGCTACATTCATGAGTGGCTTGCTCTTTTTCAACTTTAGCTTGAGTTTGCATACTAATAGTTGATGTGTACCACAGCCAGCTCCAGGTTGTTTTTTTTTTTTTTTTTTTTGTTGTTGATTTTATAGAGCTTTTCCATCGTTGACTTCCACAGATGTAGTCAATTTGTGTTTTGTACAATCCATTGTGTGAAGTCCATGTGTACAGTTGCCGCTTGTGTTGTTGGAAGAAGGTGTTAGAAAAATGCAAGACCAACAATCTACTCATCTCAATCAGTCTTTCTCCAGCTTCATTTCAGTTGCCAAGTCCATATTTTCCAACCATTATGGTGCCTTCTTTTTTGCCAACTTTTGTGTTCCAGTCACCCATGACTATTGGTATATCCTGTATGCATGTTCTGTCAATTTCAGCTTGTACTTGTTCATAGAACTCATCAGTTTCATCATCTTCTGCAGCTTTTGTTGGGGTATATACTTGAATTACAGTTGTTTTTATAGGTATTCCTCATAGAAGAATAGAAATTTAGCATTCACTGACTGCATTGTATTTCATTATAGTTCTTGCAAGTTTCTTCTTAATTATAAGTGCAACACCAATTTCTTTTTGTCTTTCATTTCCAGCATAGTAGACCATGTAATCATCTGATGCAAAGTGCCCGATGCCAGTCATCTTCCCTTGGTTCATGCTTTGTACGTTCTATGTCCCAATATGTAAGACATCTCATTTCATGTGCAGCTATATCAGCAGTCAGATGTCCCGAGGGCTTTGATCCAACCACATCATAATTGCTGGCTTTACTCGGAAAAGTCTTCAGCTCCTCTCCAATAGCCAGTTGAGTGCCTTCTGACCTGGGAGTCTGATCTTCCAGCACTATAGTGCAATTTGTTTTGTTGTGACTATTGGGTTTTCATGGCAAGATACGGAAGTAGATTGCCAGGCCTTTCTTCCATGCAGTTTAAGTTTAGTAGTGTTGCTGTTGTCACTGAAATGTGATCCTCTGCTGCCAACACTGTCCCATTCTGCTGCTGCCCAGATGGGTGGTTTGTCTGGCACCTCAGCTGAGACCTGTCCATCTTGGGAGACCCTGCCAGTAGTTAAACTACCGATAGCTTAGCCCTCAGCATCACTGATGCACACAAGCCCTCAGCACGACAACCTGCAAATCAAGTGCGTACACATACAGTGATTCTCACAGTAACATATATCAATTATGGAATTGCACCTCTCAAACATCCCTCCCCTCCCCTCTCCTCTCCTCTACCCATCAGGCACACAGAACCACAAAGCTATAAATAGTGCACATGTGGGTGCATGTGTGACAGTGATGCACAGACATGGTAGCTCACAAAGATAAAGGCACATGTAAAAATGAAATAGACACTTTGCAAAAAGCAGTATTTAGGGGCAGCAGAACATCTTTTCTTTTTTTGGAGGGGTCAAAAAACCACCCTTTCCCCCAAACTCTCTACTTGCTGATGCTGTATTGAGCAAATTCTTGGTGGGGCCGTGGCCCCTGTGGCCCAAGCCATTGTGCTGCCTATGGCGGTATTGTAAGTGACTAAATATAAATTCTAGATTCACCTGTACAGCTGACACATGCTGAAGACTTGGAAAGAACGTCATGAGCCAGTATGCTGCCGGCTTCCACCACTTGTTTAGGTTTACTGAATGCCTTTCATTGATACCTTCTATATCTGATTTGTAATTCACCTTGTGAGCCTTCTGGAGACAGGGAGAAATAGCTCAATCTAAAGCCCTAATTTACAAAAGGATGTTAATTACAGTTGTGTGTTGAGAAAGTAGTAATGCCAGTTAGTAAATGATGCAGTACAGGGCAAAGTGATTTGCCCAAGGCCACGAGGAGTGTCTGGGATTGAACCCTGTCTTCCCTGTGTTCTCAGCCTGCTCTAACCACTAGGCTTTTAGGATTTTATAACTGTTCTGTATTGCCATGGTGATAAGTTGAATATAAATTGTTTGAATCAAAATGGGACAATTCACTGGCATGCGAGAACACTTAACACCCACAACCAAAATATTCTATACATAGTTTTTATACTTTTCATTTCTCTCTTCCCCCCCCCCCACTCCCATACCCTACAGCCTTCCCCAACTCCTCCCAAACACCCCAATGGCATAAGAGGAGAGCTCAGGTTCCCCAGTTTCACAAATAACACCCTCCCAGCTCTCAAACTATAGTTACTCCTCTGCCAATCACCTCTTACTCCCCAGCCCCTGATGAGATTCATATGACTCCACCCCACACCCATGAAGGTCCTGTCTTGTCTTGTCCTGTTCTGTCAAGACACAGCACATTAAGAATGAAGCTGCATTTCTGTGGGGTGGTCATTCCTTTCTCTTTGGGGCCCCTCTGACCCAGATATGATCCATAGTCAACAGCCATGGGGATAATTTAAACCTGTAAGGTGTGCTGATGATTGCAGCAAACCCAAATTGCATGTAACTCCCAAATCTCAGGTTGTGAGTACCTGTTCCAAAAACCCTAAAGTTTTTTTTCCACTATGTAATAATCATTTTATCTTACATTTATCATTACATTTTACAATATTTTCAGCAGAATCTGTTTTTGCAAAATGGTAAACCTTTAATATTCCTTGGGAAACTGGAACTGGGAGCCGATTCCTGAGGTAGTAGAAGAAAACTGTTTTCTCAGCTTTGACAGAAATGCCTTCCTATATTAAAAGTGGGAAATAAGTTTATTCAACTCTTGTTGTCCTAATACAGAAGGCAGCTTTCAAAGGTGTTTATCTGGATAACATGGCTTGCCTTGTGAATTTATTTTTTGATATGCCCTCTGTTTGAAGGCTTTTATTGGTCAATAGCTTCTATGCATAAGGGGAAATATTGTCATATTCATGAAAACCAGCCTATTGCTCAGTCTCCGATACCCAGGCATCCCCTCTTGTGCTCTGAATAAGCTGAAATCATGCCCAGCAAAGCAGCTGCCCGAGACGTCCCCAGCATTTCTGTTGCTGCCCAACAAGATGGTCTTTATCCACGGTTACTAAAGACAAGTAACTCCATATGCCCTGTTTTTCATTTGGTAGTGGTCAGGTGGTACTTGGTCTGGAACTAGGAGATCAGGTAATGTAATGAATAGCTTGTAGTTGGCTATCCAGTTTTTGCTTACAGAAAAGCTTAAGGCCTTCTCTTTAAGGTGTATCAAGTGATGCATTTAAGGCTTTAAGACCTTTTTCAGACATAAGTAACCAAACATCAAGAAGGATTGCAAGAATGTTCTGACAGCTCTTATTCAGACTTTGAGCAGTGAGACTCGGAAAGCTGCTTGCGAACTGTCTGCTCAGTAAATTATCAGCTGCAGAAATATGTTCAGGCCCCTGAAAGGGCTTTTGCACGTCTACAGTATGTGAAAGGCAATACCTATGCAGGCCGAAGAACAGAAAAGCAGTGGGCCTGATGTGTATGCAGTTCTTAATCACTTTCAATGATTCACAGTACCACTTCTGGACAGCCAGATACAGGTAATGGGTTTTGCCACAGAAGCCTTGACAATTCATCAGATTTGTTCCAAGAAACAGGTTAATTTGCAAGATTAGGCAGTTTTTGTTTTCAGGTTGCCTGCTGGCATATCTCATTTAATTGTTAATACTTTCCACATAGTTAGGGTAAGATGGGCCTCTCTTGATGGCAGCTATACGCCCTAGTTCTAAAACTCTCCTTGATTTGATGCATCTACAGGTCATGGTGTGTGCCTGAATGAGGAGCTGTTAAAGTCCCTCTCCCCACAATAATTGAGAGCCGCTAAGAGCTTCTAATGTTGCTTCAGGAGTGGGAAATAAAGCTGACTTTCACCTAGACACTGTGCTGTGACTGCTTGTATTGAGCTACTTGGCAACTTTACCCAAAGATGATGCTGCGTATATGAACATCTGCGTGCCAGCTCCATCTGCCAAATTGAATTGTGGACAAATGGATTTTCCTAGCATGGGTACAAGGACTTTAAAGCCGTTTCTAGAAACAGATTCCAGAAGTGTGGAATTCACGAGCTCCTGGTCAGCATGGCCAAATCCTAGGATTCTAGAGCCTAAGGCTGAGGGATTGGGACTTTACCAAGGGAAGCAGAACAGGAGGCAGCTTAGGATAAACGGTAACGGCTAGAACAAGAGGGAGTTTGAAGGTCTGATTTCTGAGCCCTTACCTTGTGAGTTAAAATAAGCGTTGCCAACTATTTGCTTTGCAAGGGGGGATGTTCAGTATGGGGGATATTTTAGAAGCCCTATTCCTGATTGAGAGGCCTCAATGGCCGTTTTCAGTCCTCCCAATCACATCTGTGTCCCGAGAGCTGGTTCAGAATATCCTGAACTTGCATGTGTCTGACAAGATCATGTCCATGGTGCACAGGGGTGTGGCTGGGGTGGAACAAAAGATACGCATGTATGCCTGATGTTAGACTGGTGCTGCATGTCTTCGTTTGTCATCAGACTCCTGTGGCTATACCTACTCCAGGGCACAAATTGGAATCTGAGAAGTGCTCATTTTAGCAAACCAGTTGTAAAGAGAGGAGCAGAATGCCCCCTTGCTCCCCTGATATTTTTTGCTCTGTCATAAAAACGTGCCAGGAAGTAGACCTAGCTGCTGCATGTTCCCTTTTGCAAGATGGCAGGCTGGGGTGTGTATATGGTGAGTGATACATGGGTGTGTCCATATATGACACATGCAGGTTACTGGAATTGGGTAGAAACCTGCACATATCTGTTCATTGCTCTGCATATCCCTGTTTTTCTTTTGCAGACACGTGTGACCCTTTCAGTGGGAAGATGGGCTGACTGCCCACCTTCTCTGCCAGCCTTCCCACTGCATTTTAGACATATCTTAGGCTACGTTGGTGAAATCTGGGATGCCTTTCTAAAATGTGCCTTCGCCTAAGGGAAGCGGATGTCTAGCAAAAAGGGATTTACTATTCTACTTCATACGCTCTTATGAGAGCAATTCCAAGCAGCTATTTAATGTAGTTGTAGTATATTCATACGAAAGGCTTTATTGCTGTGCACACACCTGATTTTGTCACCTATTTTTTTTTTTTTGAGTCTTAGATCTCGGGAAGGAATTTTTATCCCAGCTGCAGTTCATAAGTATCCCCACTTGTAGCAGAGGGCACTGAATCTCAGGATTCAGCACATGTACTGGCAGACTTTCAATCTGGTCTCCTCTTAGTCTTGTGATAGTTCTCCGCTTCCCCTGCATATCCCATACCTGACAAGTTGATGCAAAGAAATCCCAAAACCAAGCCATTTCTATTTTATCCTGCATCTTCCTTTTTATTTTATTTATTTTTTAAAATTTTATATTTGCGCAAACGTTTACAAAATACAAGTTACACATGTTAAGGGAATACAGGCAGTGTAAGAAATTAAGAAGAGAATACAGGGTCTAAACGTGACCCACGTGAGGAAAAAGAAAAATGACGACAACCCAACCTCTAGCCCACAATAAGGATCCAAGAACTTTTAACAAGAAAAAAACAGTAAATGAAGACTAAGAAAACCAATACCAAGAAAACTGAAATTGGCACAACCGGCATCATTCTAAGACACTGGCAGGAGAATAAACAATCCCAGGTCCAGGAGACCCATGGGCATTTAAAAAGAAATCAACTGAGGGAAATGAGAAGATAAGGCGCTTACAAGGATATTTGAGAAAAAACACCCCCACCTAGCTGGAGAACCCGCAGTCGTAAAATTAAAACCTCGCACCTGCGACATTAGGTTTCTCTCGCCAGGTCAGGAAAAATCCTGCCAGACAGCCCTTAAATAAAACATTCCTTTTTTTTAAACATAGGCAACCACTCCCTATCCAACACAATGCCAAAGTCATTAAACAAGTGACAGGAGTAACTAACTCTGAATCAGACATTTCCAATACATCAGCCTCCTGTGGGCCAGAGATCGCAGCAGCAGGGACCTTCTGACCCTGTGGGGGGTAATATGCCTTGATGAGCAGAGGGCAAGCATCTAAAGATACCCCCATCACCTCCGAGAGAGATTGTTAAAGATACCCTGCCATTACCACAAAAGATATCTTGGAAAGTTAATCAAACAAAGATTAGAAAGACTGATTGTCCAATTGTTCCTAATTTAAATTTTAAATTATTAGTCTTTAATAAATGCATCTGACTGCTCTTCCATATGCTAGATACGGAGAAGTCTTCCACTGTTTTTAAAGATGAGTAGTTAGTGTTCCTCCCACAACCTTCAGCATTCTTTTGTGTCTTATGTACAAAGTTTGAATTTGAGGAGAAATAGCTTCCCCCCCCCCCCCCGGGAGTCTGATCACATTCCAAATAGATTCTAAGGTGAACTGCTCTGGCCTTTGTGAAAAGAAAGAAATGCCCCCTTTAGCAACTGCAGACTCCAGGGACTCCATTGGAACAACAGGACCAGGATCTGCAGGCGAAACAAACAGTGTCAAACTCCCTCTCCTCAGCTCTACTTGCACTTTGATCTGGTGAGGAATCTACCATCAAGAGCTGGCTCCATCAGGCATCCCCAGAGAGGACGTGGGAACACCAACACTGGGACATCCAGTTGCTTCTGACTTCACTGAACTTGTTCCGGGGCATGGCTGCTTAGAAGGCCTCAGCTGCATGGGGAGAGAAAGGTAACAACCCGAGGGCATCTGGGAGTTAGAATGCTCTAACAGTCCCACAGCCGGGGTATCTGCTCCCCCCTCAACTGCCAGCCATGGTTCTCGACACACAAAGGAATAGATTGGACCAAAGGCAACCGGAGAGGAGGTAGGCAGGGCAACCTGAAGTAACTTAACCTGCTTCACCTTCCTCTTCTTCCCCATGACGGTAGAAGCATCTGAGCCAGCCTTTCAGCGTACCACCATCTTGGATCGGCTCCTTTTTAAGTTATGATGCCAAACAGTTGGAAGGAAAATGGAAAGTGGGCAAAAAAGTAGCCATTCTAACATATTAATTTGTAAGGGCCTAGAAAAGTAGAGTATAGGCGGCCCTACTTTGTCAGAACCAAATACCTCAAGCAGTCAAGCTCTAGCAAGGCCATAACGTGGAATCTATCTTAATAGTTAAATGGGGAAATCTGGACCACTGTGGAAATGGGAAAGATTTGCCATGGTCGTCTTGTTTAAATCTAAGTGATCTGCCTTATTGGACATGGCTTAGAGGAATGGCCTTTCACTGTTTTATCTCTTTCCTTAATAAGTAGTCCTTCAATATTGACAAATCTCTTTCATTCCAAATCATATCCTCTTTGAGGTTGGGTTGGTTTTGTGTATACTGTAATGGTAATGAATCTTGCTCCTAAACCAGGGTATGTGGAATATAATCTGTTGCTCAAACTCACTGCTAACATTCACCACAACACTTGCATTGTGTCAAAGAGCTTCTTTCTGGAGTTCCTAGGATGTAACATGTTTGGCAACCTATTGAGGTGGTGGTAAATTCTTTTTAATCCTGCCTGTGGAGCCCCAGTACCATGGGAAATATTTCTGTACCTTCTGCCACAATTTTGTGGTCTCTGACTGCATTTCTTGATACTTGATATTCTGCTGGTCTATCTGATTTGGAGTAATTGCTTGGAACTGGTGATACTCTATAATCAATGCCTTTCTGGTGTTTTCTACCACTGTTGAACTTGCATCCAAAGTTTTATGTCAGAATGGGAATGTCCCAGGTGGTGGTAACCTCTTTTTCCATAATTCTCTTAGGGTTATGCTTGTTTTATTTGTGCATTTGCCACTTGTTTTTTTTTCTTTGTTTACTAATCTAATTCTTCTGAAGAGGTGTGGTTTATTTTTATTTATTTACATTCTCTTATATACCGCGCTATTCTGCATCAGTGCGGTTTACATTGAACAACTGAAATTACATTGAACAGGGCATTATAACTTGGAGATAACCCTCCATGGCCCATGTTCCCTGTAAAAATAGTTAAGTGGCTTGCCCAAGACCACAAGGAGCACCTGTGGGACTAGAAACCCCAGTCCTTCCAGCCCAAGGTTGCTGTCCTCTAGTGGGATTTGAACCCCCGACCTTCCAGCCTGAAGTACCTTGCCCCAGCCTCTAGGCCACTCCTCCACTCGTGTTTGTGTTTTTGTTTTTTTTGTTTATTTTTTCAAATTCTGTTGCTTTCTTCCCAATCTGTGAACAAAGTATATTTTAAAATGCTATAATTTAAAATCTTGAGGGGAGGGGGGAGTACGAGTTACTTACAGGAGATGCTACAATATCATCCAAGTAGACTGCTGAGATCAAATTATGGACATTTACTGGTTATCCCTTGCAATTGTAAGGTATGACAGAAATGGAAAGAGCACATTTTGTGATAGCAACACCTAGTTGGTGGAATAAACTCCCTTATACGTTGAGGCAAGAGTTGGATTGGTAACAAAGTTTATGAAAACTGTCCCAATTTAAGTCGAATGTAGTGAAAGGTTCTTGTGGATGACTGTTCCATTTTGCATTAGTTCCTATATTGCTTTTATTTTTGTGTTGTAAACCACTTGAGAATGCGTTGCATATCAGTGGTATAAAAATGGTGTTTAAATTCATCCAAAAGCTTGCCCAGCTTTAATGAAGGTGATATATCCTAGATGTTGAAATTTCAAATAGTTTTGCATATTTGGATCTAACTCCTCTGTAAAGTAGGACTGAAGACCTATGAATCTTTCTGAGGCCTATTCATCCCTCTTCTTGGAATGTATAGTCATGACATGCACTGATTCTTATAGATTTCCTTGTGGACATGGAGGAGTTTCTTCATACACCCAGTTTTTCAAGATCTTTGAGGCCAGTCAACAATTCTATATTTGTGATTTTTATATACGGCCCCATCAGTAAATCAAGGTGGTTTATATAGAACAATCAACCACCTCAAGTAACGAGTAACCATTTACAGACAGGTGAATCCCAGATCCCATGTAACTTTACACTGTAAATAGTTATCTGTTCTGTAATCTATATTTTCAGTTTAGGTTGCATTTGTATTAACTGTGGTAAATATGTAGTTGATAGTTTGGTATTAGTATGGATTAGGTGCTAGTAGGTTGGGTGAATACATAGCTAGTAGTCAGTTGTGGGGTTCTGGGTGTTGATCAGGTGAGTGGTTCCTCAAAGTATTCTTGGAATAACCACGTCTTTAGAAGCTTGCAGAATACTTGAGGATCTCTTGTGGTTACCTTCTCCAGAAGCATATTTCATAGTTCTGGGGCATAAAGAGAGAAGGATCTGCTGGATGTAGAATAATTGCTTTTGGTGAATTCTGCCGGCATCACCAGGGAGTTTATAGGTTCTCCTTTCTCTATTCATTGGGGTGGTCTGTAGAAGTGTTAAGTAGGTAGGAGGTTCAAACTGCTGGGTTTTGAAGATGGTGCATAGGTTTTTATATTTTATCCTAATGTTTGTTGTAAGCCAGCAAAGGTTTTCAATATTGGGGTGATGGGTTTTCTTATTGTGGTTTGGGTGATGGTTTGGGCAGCAGTGTTAGCACCAACTGGAGGCTCTGTATGGTTTGCTTTGGAAGGCCTGTAAGGATGCCATTACAGAAGTCAAGCTGGGGGGAGTACCATTGCTTGGAGCATTGTGCGGAAGTCGCTATATGAAAAAGGTCATTAGTTACCAGTCAAGTCTCAATCTTATTTTTCAAAACATTTTAATATTTCATAATAACATAGTAAATGACAGCAGATAAAGACCAGTATGGTCCATCTAGTCTGCCCAGTAAGATGGCAAGAGTAAGTGCACCTGCCACTCCGTGCAGGCCACCCCTCCCCATGCCTTTGTTTTAAGGGTGAACCCACCGCTCCGTGTAGGACACCCCTGTATGTTGAAAAATTAGTTAAGTTTATTTTGATTTTATTCTGTTGCTGTAAAGGGATCCACTGTCTGTCCCATGCCATTTTGAATTCAGTCACTGTGTTTGTCCCCACCACTTCCATCGGGAGGGCATTCCAAGCATCCACCACCCTTTCAGTGAAAAAAATATTTCCTGACATTGCCTTTCAGTTTACCCTCTTGCAGCTTCATGTTATGCCCTCTAGTTTTACAGCTTCCCCATCTTTGGAAGAGGTTGGTTTGTTCATTATTTCTATAAGCATTTAAAGGTCTGAATCATATCTCTCCTCTCCTCTAGAGTGTACATATTTAGGTCTTCAAGTCTCTTCTCATAAGGCTTCTGATGCAGGCTCTAAATCAGGGGTCTCAAACATGCGGCCCGCGGGCCGCATGCGGCCCGCGAGACAACTTTGTGCGGCCCGCGACAGAGGAAAACAAAAAAAACCCAAAACCCTGGCTTCTGCCGTTGCCGCCGTGGCAGTGGCAGAATCAATTGTCAAATTTAAAAAAAAAAAAGACTTCTGCTGCTCAAGCAGCAAAATCAGCTGTCCTGCGGCCCCTTCCCCTGTGCCCGGAGATCCGAGTCTGCTCTATCAGCGGCGTGCTTTTCAAGCCGCGAGGAGAGTATTCCCCTCTCGCGCGGTTTCAAGCCGCGCGAGAGGGGAATACTCTCCTCGCGGCTTGAAAAGCACGCCGCTGATAGAGCAGACTCGGATCTCCGGGCACAGGGGAAGGGGCCGCAGGACAGCTGATTTTGCTGCTTGAGCAGCAGAAGTCTTTTTTTTTTTTAAAAATTTGACAATTGATTCTGCCGCTGCCACGGCGGCAACGGCAGAAGCCAGGGTTTTGGGGTTTTTTTTGTTTCCCTCCTTCGCTGGCCGGTAATGAGCTATGGAGGGGCTGACTGAAATGGGTAATGGGGGTTAGGACTGGAAGTGGGCTATTGGCAGGGGGGGGGGTTATGACTGGTAATGGGCTATGGTGGGGGCTAGGACTGGAAATGGGCAGATGGGGGTTAGGACTGGAAGTGGGCTATTGGCAGGGGGGGGGTTATGACTGGTAATGGGCTATGGTGGGGGCTAGGACTGGAAATGGGCAGATGGGGGTTAGGACTGGAAGTGGGCTATTGGCAGGGGGGGGGGTTATGACTGGTAATGGGCTGGGGGGGGTTATAACTGGTAATGGGCTATGGTGGGGGCTAGGACTGAAAATGGGGTGATGGGGGTTAGGACTGGAGGTGGGCTGATTGGGGGGTTAGGACTGGTAATGGCCTATGAGGGGAGGTAAGACTGAAAATGGGGTGATGGGGGATACGACTGCAAGTGGGCTATGGGGGGGACTAGGACTGGTAATGGGCTATGGGGGGGTAAGACTGAAAATGGGGTGATGGGGGGGTAAGACTGGAAGTGCGCTATGGGGAGGTTAGGACTGGTAATGGGCTATGGGGGGTCTAGGACTGGTAATGGGCTGGGGGGTTGCTAGGACTGGAAATGGGCTGAGTGGAAGGGGGGCTTGAACTGCAAATGGCTGATGGGGAGGGGGGCTTGGAATGGAAATGGGCTGTGAGGGGAGGGAGCTAGGATTGGAAATGGGCTGATGGGGGGCTAGGATTGGAAATGGGCTGATGGTGAGGCTAGGATAGGACTGGAAATGGACTGATGCAGGGACTAGAAAGGAGCAGATGCTGGGTGGGGCTGGAACTAGAAGGGAGCTGATGTTGGGGGAGGATTAGAATGGGATGGAGCGGGGGGCGGAGTTAGCCGCAAGTTAAAATGGCCGCATAGATTGATTGCTCCCTCCTAGCACTGAAGAATCCGGAGCCCTAGTTGACAACGAGCGCCTTAAAACGCTGCCCAGAGTTACCACAGCCTACGGGGAGATGGCTGCACTGAAACCGGCCAAGCTCGACTTCCAGCAAACGACGGGACAATCGAATAAAAGGGCGAAACAAGACCTGTTGTCCCCGGTGAAGATGGCGCCCGACAAAACCCCCACTGAAGGCGTGCGGGAGATTCTGCAAGAGCTCCGGGCAGTTAAAGACCTCATTACCACCAATTCAAGCACGCTAGCAGTGGTCCAAGAAGACCTGCGAGAGGTTAAGGACCGACTAGGCTCCATGACCCAGCGTATGACGGAGCTTGAAGCAGAAGTTAGCCGACAGTCTGATCTAACAGCGCAAGTGGGCCCGCTCGCACAGAGAGTTGCAGCGCTAGAAATATGGGCAGAGGACCAATCGAACAGGGCTCGGAGAAGCAACGTAAGAGTAGTGGGAGTCCCTGAAGGCCGGGAAGGATCAGACCCCATAAAATACTTGGAGAAGCTGATACCGGAGATGCTGGGCCTAGTGTTCGAACGGCCTCTGGAATTAGAAAGGGCCCACCGTGTGCCGTCCCACCCTACATCACAAACTCAGCGACCGCGGCCGTTCGTCATAAAGGTCCTACGGTACCAACATGTGCTGCAGATCATGGAGGCGGCCAGGCGGCGGCAGGCCTTACAACTGGACGGGCATCGTATTTCCTTTTTCCCAGATTTGAGTAAACGAACAGCCCAGCGGCGGAAAGATCTTCTAGCCTGTAGGCCGCTTCTTCAGCAAGCACAGGCGCGATTCGGGCTCCTGTACCCAGCAAACATGCGAGTGACCCTCGACAACCGGACTCTCACTTTCACGGAGGGTCACCTGCTCCGCGCCTTCCTCCAGGACCGGGCCAAGATGGAGGTCGGAAAATAATGCTCATTGAACTTTCCATTTGGCAGCGAAATATGGTCAGGACTCCCGGTGGGTGCAGTAAAAGAAAATGTTGACTAGGGAGCTGATATGTCAACACTGCTTTGTGCAGCACATCTCTGCTTACTTTTTCTATTGCATAGTTCATTTGTGTGATGTTAAATTTCAAAGTGCAGGAGTGGCAGCTTAACGATTTAATGTCTGCATTTGAAGGGTGATTAGAATAAATGAAAGATTACTGTTAGTGTCATTTCTCCCAGGTCCTGTAAGTTCCCTACTCAGTTATAACAGGGCAATGTTGGGCCTTCTCCTATGTGCTGGGAGGGAACTGGAGGAGCTAAGATGGGCGGTGAGGCTTTCGCCATACAAGTTGGATTAAGATTTGGTTTACTACAGCGGGGGAACAGGTATGCTGGTTACAATACACTTGGCACCCTACGCCAGGGACAGCTGACCATGACCGCCCTCCTCCTCCCATCCTTTTGCGAGCTCACAGATGGCTAGCAGTAGACTGAGGGTCTTGTCCCTGAACGTCAAAGGTATATCCCTACCGGCTAAGCGTAAGAAAATCCTACTTTATTGTAAACAGCAGAACGCAGATGTGGTATATCTACAAGAAACCCACTTGTCGCAACTGGAATCACTGAAAGTGGCAGATAAAATCTTCCAGAATGCCCTCTCTGCGCCTGCTCTTAGAAGGAAAGGAGGGGTGATCATATTAGTCCGGAAGACTCTTCGAATAGAAGTTCGGGAGACCAAAGTAGACCCTGCAGGCAGATGGGCCAAGATGACAGCGTTAGTGAAGGGGGATCCTTACACCTTCATGGCAGTGTATGGTCCCAATGCTGATGACCCTCTCTTCTTCACACAAGTCGCTCAAGAGCTTATAGACTCTGGCTCTACAAGTATTGTTTTAGGGGGGGACTTCAATCTCATACCGGACCCTCTCCTAGACAGAACCCCCTACAAACCACAGCATAAACCACACTCTGCTGTGGCGCTACAAAACATGAAGGAGCTTCTCGGGCTGCTAGACCCCTGGAGGATACTGTCCCCAAAAAGTAAAGAATACACATTCTATTCTCTACCTCACAACTCACAAACACGTATTGACTACTACCTCATCTCCAAGACGCTGTTGCCTACGGTTCTTGATGCCGCTATGCTTCCTAGAGCAATTTCAGATCACTCAGCGATCCTGCTGGACCTTAGTGCAGGCCCCGAGAAGATACCCCAGGGGCGGTTCTTCTTTGAGAAACGGTGGTTAATGGATGATGATTTTCTTAAAACTATGAAGGATGCCATCGCCGCATACTTTGCCACTAATCACTTTGGAGATACCCCCACATGGGCCTGGTGGGAGGCCTTTAAAGCCTACGCACGAGGGCGCATGACCTCCTACAAGATTAGCAAGCATAAGAAAGAGGCATTGAGAAGGAAGGCGCTAGAGTCGGAGATTAGTGCAGGGGAGCGGCTCCTTGCTCGATGGGCAGACCCGACTATTCTTTTACGACTACAGAAGCTGCAACTCCAATACAATGCACTCCTACAGGCCGAAGTTAGTGACTTGCTCCGAGTGCAGCAAGGGGAGTATTACCATGAAAGTAATAGGGCGAGCTCATTGCTCGCAAACACGCTAAAGATGAAGAGGGCTGTGACTCGAATTGCGGGACTAAGAGACGCGGCTGGAGTTCTAAGAACGACGGATGATGAGATCCTAACACTCTGCGAAGCCTTCTACTCCCGACTCTATCAATCCGAAGTCGCTGATGATGACGTGGCCTTCTCCAACTTTGTCTCTTCCATTGAAGGTCCACAACTCACGGAAGAGCAAAAGCAATGGCTAGCTGCAGAGGTCACGTCGGAAGAACTCCGTCTTGCTCTCACGCAGCTTGCCAAGGGGAAAGCCAGCGGTCCGGACGGACTCCCTGTGGAATTCTACGTGACCTTTGCTGATCAGCTAATACCAGAACTGCTACTCTACTACACTGGCATTAAAGAGGAATGCCCGGAGGTTGGATCACTTGCAGCGGCCGCAATTGTAATACATCCCAAGCCCGGCAGGGATCCAGAGCGGGTAGAGAACTACAGACCTATTTCCCTGCTGAATGCCGACTATAAAATCTATGCCAAAGTCCTTGCTAATCGCTTAGCAAAGGTGCTGGGGTCTCTTATCCATCCTGACCAGTGTGGATTCATGTCGGGAAGATCTACGGCGGATAATGGTCGCATGCTTGCCCATGTGCTCCGTAGAGCACAACGGATGGAAACACCAATCGTAGGTCTAGCGCTAGATGCTGAGAAAGCGTTTGACAGGGTTGAATTCTCTTACTTGCTTCAAACCATGCGATGGATGGGAATCCCGGACAATTTCCTTCAGAGTATCCAAATGTTATATGCCAAGCCGGCAGCCCGGGTGGTGGCGAACGCCACTGCCTCTCAGGAATTTTTGCTCACCAGAGGCACTAGACAAGGCTGCCCTTTGTCTCCTCTCTTGTTCAACCTGGCCCTAGAACCACTGCTCTTACGAATCCGACAAGCAACCAATATAAAGGGCATTCCGTTGGAAGGCTATCACTGCAAACTGTCTGCCTACGCAGACGATCTCCTACTCTTTTTAGAAGTGTCGTCGGTAGACGCCGCTTTGGAGACTATTGATGAATATGCCCAAGTATCTGGCTACAAGCTAAACTTAGACAAAACGGTCAGCATACCGCTAACGGCAACCGTTTCGATTGACGACCTACGCAGATACTCCTTCCAGGTTGAGAACTCATCGTTTAAATATCTGGGAGTGATGTATGGTAAAACTATGGACGACACTGTTCGCCTCAACGAGATTTGCTGCGCTAAGATTGTGCAGGAATGTGTGCAAAAGTGGACGCCGTTGCATCTGACATGGTGGGGCCGCCTTGAAACCATTAAAATGGTTGTTGCCCCCAAGATTACCTACATCCTGGGTATGCTCCCGGTGCTTTTCGACAAAAAATGTTATGGAGCCCTGGAGAAGAAAATGCTCACTTTCCTTTGGGCAAAGAAAACCCCGCGTATTGCTGCCTGGAAACTCAAACTCCCCAAGAAGCAAGGTGGGGTCCATTTTCCAGACCTATATTGGTACCACGTAGCGGCAGTAATCAAACAAGGCTCTTGGTGGGCGGAGGATGCAGATACTCTTGGAGCCCCTTGCTGGCTCATGGTAGAAGCCGCAGAGAGTGACCCTCTTCCCTTGCATTGTCGCATTGGAGCTACTGTACCGCAATCAACGGTGAAAGAGGGCAAGGAGATATTGCATGCCACTCAGCAGGCTTTCAATATGGTATTGCCACTGGTGGAGGATGAACAAGTCTTTACAGAAAGCACGCCCTTATGGCTCAATAAACAACTCAGAATTGCTGGCGCCTGCTTTGCATGGGTCACTTGGATACGACATGATATCCTCTGCCTGGGACATCTTTGTGAAGGACGGCGTTATAAAACCTTTGCCGAACTGCAGCGAGATTACCATCTTCCAAGCAAATGCTTCTTCCAATGGGGTCAGCTACGGCACTGCTTAAGTAAGGCAGGAGCAGTACCTCTACTAATGTCTAGGGGACGCCCACCACATTTGTGGTTTCAAGAGTTGCGGCAGTGCTCAGGACAGATATCGAAGCTGGTAATGCTCCTAAGATCGGCGTCTGAACGATACCCTAAGGGTACTCAACTGATATGGGAGCACGAAGCGGGACCCCATCTCACCCCGGAAAGTTGGGCCACCTTCTGGAATTCCCAAATCAGGATATCGAGGTCTGCATCGCTGACGCAGACGCTATTCTTTCTAGCACATCGTGCCTATTTGACCCCGGTACGGATCTCGAAATGGCAAGAGTGTGCAGATAATCACTGTTGGTCGTGTGGTATGGAACCAGGTACCCTCTCGCACATGCTATACTATTGCCCCCAACTCACAGAATATTGGTACGGGGTATGGCAACGGACACAGAGGCTGGTTGGGATTACCACGCCTCTAACCTTCCAGATCGTGGTGTATAAGTCCTTGGCGGATGTGATGGGCCTCCAAAAGCAACACCATGCCTTGTTCGATCTGCTTCTGAGTTTAGCACTTAAGGCTATCATGAGCCACTGGAAGTCCTTCAGCACCTTGAAAGTAGCGTATTGGTGGAATCTAGTAGACTATCATCGATCATGTGAATTTGCCTACGTCCAACAGAACCCCCATTTCCGTCGATTGCTTTACAAATGGGACACCCTCGTGGTCTAGTTGATATGTGAAATTAGCAAATCTAATATGGAGGAGTGGTCGTCGTGGTCAGCTTCCCCCCCCCCCCCCTTACTCTTCATTACTTTTCATTCCCCTATTTCCCGTCTAATTCCTTCCCCCTCCTCCCCAGGGGAACAGATGATTTTGCACTAGCAGCTAACTGGTATACACCTGTCTGTGGTAACCACGATACTGTATAATACCCCTTTGGACTGTATTGTTATTTTACTGTTGTTTGATATGTTATGAACTGTTAAATAAACAATTTAAAAAAAAAAAAAAAGAATGGGATGGAGCTGGGAAAGTGAAATGGAGAGGGGAAAAATATTTTGTCTGGAAGAGAAGACAAATCTACAATTGGCCAGGTATTGGGAGAGTAAGTGGGGATTGAGGATGGAGGGGTAAAATTTGAGTGGATGAAATAGGAATGAGGAAAGAGCAAAAGGAGAAAGATTAGTATGTTAAAGCAGATGTAGAGAGAGAGAATGGAAAAAAACTAGAAGAGAGAAGAAAGGACAAATGGACAGCAGACGATGGAGATAGCAGAAGACACGAAGAAACCAGAAGTGGCTGGAGCAATTGCAACTGAAAAAAAATGCACAAAAGGTAGAAAAATATCTCTTTATTTTGAATTTATTAACTGGAATATGTCAGCTCTGGGAAATGTGCATCATTAATGTTTGCACTTTGTTTAGTACAAGAGGAAATTAATTTATAGTTTTATTTCTACAGTGTTGTACATTCCAAGTTTGGCTTTTGGGGTTCCCAGTTTAATTATTGTCTTCCTATTTCTAAATCTTTTAGTCTTTCTTTATCCATACTCATTAAGAGGCATGTTTACTAAAAGTTAGTGTATGGTAACATTATGCAAATATTTATGCAAATGAGGCCCCTTATGCAAATGAGGCCCCACGTCTTATGCGGCCCCCGGGTTACTTTACAAGTCCTCATTTGGCCCTCAAAGCAATTTGAGTTTGAGACCCCTGCTCTAAATCATTTTGGCCGCCTTCCTCTGAACAGTTTCCAGTCTTTTTATATCCTTTGCAAGATATGGTCTTTAATGTTCACTGATCTCATCTCGGTAATTTTTGCTAGATAGTTGCTCCCTCCACTACTCACATAGATTTTATATATAGCTTCCTGTTCAAGTTCCTTGATGCCAGTTTTCAGTCAGATGTTTTCAGTTTTTCTCAATTTTCCTCTAAGGAAGATTTTCTTAACACATTTTTGTCAAGTCATTTAGATGATTTTTGCACTTAAGGAAGAATAACCCAAACTAATGTTACATGATGCAAGGTTCCACATTAGGAATCACCACCCAGGAAAAGAATTTAGGTGTCATTGTGGATAATACGTTAAAACCCTCTGCCCAATGTGCAGCAGTGAGCAAGAGAGCAAATAGAATGCTAAGTATCATAAGGAAAGGAATGGAGAATAAAACAAAGGATGACATCATAATGCCTCTGTATTGTTCCATGGTGCGACTGCACTTTGAATATTGTGTGCAATTCTGGTCACCATATCTTAAAAGGATTTATTTATTTAGACAGTTTTGTATGCCACCTTATCCTTCAATCAGTGGTCACAACACAATTGGGGGATACATTTAACATGAGGGGATATGAGACACATACACTAATATTTACAGGGAACTTGAGCAATGGAGGGTTAAGTGGCTTGCCCAAGACCACAAGGAGCATCTGTGGGACTAGAAACCCCAGTCCTTCCGGCCCAAGGTTGCTGTCCTCTAGTGGGATTTGAACCCCTGACCTTCTGGCCTGAGGTAACTTGCTCCAACCACTAGGCCACTCCTCCCTGGATATAGCAGAATAAGAAAAGGTACTACTAATACTACTCAGCATTTATATAGCACTACCAGTCGTACGCAGCGTTGTACAATACAGACATGTAAGAGACAGTCCCTGCTCATCAGAGCTTATAATCTAGTCCAAATGCACAAACACACAAATACGGAAGGTGTAGGCAGGGGTGGAACAAGGGGGAGAAAAGGAGACTAGGTGAGTCAAGATCCAAAAGCAGCAGCAAAGAGGTGAGCTTTCAACTTGGACTTGAAGAGGGTTAGAGAAGGTGCCTGGCGTACAGACACATGTAGTTTGTTCCAGGCATAAGGTGCAGCAAGGTGAAAGGAGCGAAGTCTGGAGTTAGCAGTGGGAGTGTGGGGCATAGATAGAAGCAGTTTGTTGGAAGAGTGGAGTTCCCGAGTGGAGTTATGAGGAGAGATAAGTGATTGAAAGGTACCGAGGAGCCGCCAGAGTGAATGCATTTATAGGTCGGCAGGAGAAGTTTGATTTGGATGCGGAAGTGGATAGGGAGCCAGTGAAGTGACCTGAGAAGAGGTGATATGTACAGAGAAGACTGACAAAAATGGTAAAGGGGATGGAAGGATATCCCTACGAGGAAAGGGCTCTTCAACTTGGGAAGGAGATGGCTGAGCAGAGATATGATAGAGGTCTATAAAATAATGACTGGCGTAAAGCAAACTCCCATTCACCACCACCACCAGCAGCAGCAGCAGAGTCTTCTCTTTCTATGCCCCCATCATCTGGAATTCCCTCACACTGGAACTACGCTTGCTTATAGACCTAGGAGAATTCCACCATATACTATAAACCAGTGCTCCCCAACCCTTTTATAGCCGCGGACCGGTAAACGTTTGATAATTTTTCCATGGCCAGCTTGTTTTAATTTAATAATTTTAATTTAATTGTATTTAAACATGCCTTCAAAATAAAATACAGCTACACCAAAAAATGAATATAAAGTGATTTATTTAACTCACTAGAATTCCAAATCAATGAGAACCCTGAGCTTGTTTCTTTGCAACGAGACGGTTCCATCTGGGGGTAATAGGAGACAATGACTGTCCATTTGTCCTTTCTTCTCTCTTCTAGTTTTTTTTTCCATTCTCTCTCTCTACATCTGCTTTAACATACTAATCTTTCTCCTTTTGCTCTTTCCTCATTCCTATTTCATCCACACAAATTTTACCCCTCCATCAATCCCCCCTTACTCTCCCAATACCCAGCCAATTGTAGATTTTTCATCCCTCCCACACAAAATATTTTTCCCCTCTCCATTTTACTCTCCCAGCCCCATCCCATTCTAATCCTCCCCCAACATCAGCTCCCTTCTAGTTCCAGTCTCACCCAGCTTCCATTCCCTTCTAGTGCCTGCATCAGCCCATTTCCAGTCCTAGCCACCCATCAGCCCATTTCCAGTCCTAGCTCCCCCATCCATTTCCAGTCCGAGTCCCTTCATCAGCTCATTTCCAATCCTAGCCCCCCATCAGACCATTTCTAGTCATTTCCTAGCCCCACCATCAGCCCATGTCAAATCCTAGCTCCCCCTCCACTCAGCCCAATTCCAGTCCAAGCCCCCCATGAGCCTACTTCCAGTTCTCAGCCTCCTTGTGCCCAAAAATCACCATATCACTGTCCGACAGCTCCACCCGCATGCCACGATGGACACGGACATCATTAACGAAAGTGCCATGAGTGCTGCAGTCCACAATGTAAACTCTCCAGTCTCCACTGCCACCTTCCTCTCTCCCCGCATGTATCTCTGCATGGACCTGGGAGATCAGATCTGGGTTTCTCTCAGACACTAGCGCCACATCACAGATATCAGAGCGCCGTCCCAAGCGAAAGACACAGCATGGTGTCTCTGGCCAGAAGGTGTACAGATCTTGGGAGACTGGGCTTGTTGAGCCAGGGGATCCCACCAACCCCATCCTGAGGAGCTGGAAGCAGGGCTGCACCTCTGACAACATGGCATACAAGGGTCTCAGGAGCCAGACACTCCTGCGCTCCTCCCAAATTATTTCAAAATCTCTCTTCCACTTATGTTTACAAATATCACTAAACTAACATTGCTGGGGAAATTTGTTTTTCCTTTATGGTGGATTTAGCTCATGCCTTTCCAGAAATAGTTCAATGCAAAGTAAGCTAGATATTTAAGAAATGAGGAAAACAACCTGATCAGGAGTTTGTTAAACACACCATCATTCTTAGCAAGCAATAGCCGGGGCACTCGTTCTATTGGCTCCTATATAGCCCAGCTACATCCTGTGGATAAAATTACCTGAGATACCATTTTACCTGCTCCACATTACAAAATATTATTATAAATCTGTATATATAAAATTACATACATTTATATATGTGTATCTGTATGTAACAAATTACATAAGACCATTCTAAATCTCATTTGTTTCCCCAGATGTGCGTGTGTTGCAAAGTAAAGTGCCCCTTTTCCCTTCAGGCCCAGGCCGACCCCCAAAAGACGGCTCCTTTGACTAGATTTTGGTCCTTTTCAAACCTGAAAAACCAAGTCAGGACTAGGAAGGGGTACCAATCTTACACTTCAGCAAACTCCTGCGCCTAACTTCCAGCATAAAACACACCTAACTGGGACACGTGGGTCCCCCATGCACCTACGCCCAGAGAACCCCTGGAGGAGGGGCAATTCCCAAGGAAGTATGGATTGCTAATTTGGGAAGATGTGAAAAGGGAAGTCTGACCCCTTTTATTACCACTCACATAAACGGATTAAACCACAGAATGGGCCGCTCCCCTTCTCCCCCTTTCATGTCCTACAGAGAAGTTGAGGGGGCAGAGCGTGCGCTGTCTGTGCGCGAGCTGCATGAGCAGATGTGCGCGCGCAGCGGCGGCGGCTCCTCCCACCTGCCGCTTTCTATAACTGTCGCAAGACGCTCATTGGGAAGCAGGAAGACTGTAGCTTCCAGGGTGGCTCTTGAGCACGCGCACTCATTACGTCCAATCAGGAGGCGGGAGAACCCACAGTGAAATTATTTAAAGTTCCTTGGGCGGCCTGGTACCGTTTGATCCACGGACCGGTACCGGTCCGCGGCCCGGGGGTTGGGGAACACTGCTATAAACCTTCCTTTTCCTGGAGCAGTTTGGCCCAAACTCTTAACTGTCTGCCCACCACACTCAACCCCTACTCTGCCATGTAAATAGTTATAGTCACATTGTTTAGTTTATTTTCTGTTACCTATGTTTATAATGTTCTTCTTCGATCTGTTCCATGTACACTTCTGTGACTTTGATACAGCAGTATAGACAAATTGCTAGCTAAATTCAATAAATGTAGATCTGTTTACTTCTTCAAAAAGTTAGACTAGGGGACAAACGAAGGCACACTGCAGCATATTTTAAGACTAATTAGAGAAAATATTTTTTTGTTCAGTGCAAAATCAAACTCTGTAACTCGTTACTAGAGGATGTAGTAAAAGCTGTTAGTGTAGCTAGATTTAAGAGATTTGGACAAGTTCCTGGAGGATAAGTCCATAAACCACTATTAAAGAAGATGGGGGAAAGCCACTGCTTCCCCATTGGACAAGCAATGTATAGATTTTGGGAACCTAACAGGTACTTGTGATCTGAATTGGCCATTGTTAGAAACAGGATACTGGGTTTGATGGACCCTTGGTCTGACCCCCGTATGGCATATCTGATGTTCTTATGCCATCCAATAAGCTTTTCACTATATGGAGTCATTCTGCTAATTGTTAGTCACTGGAACTGTAGAACTTCAACTCATTTGCAACCAGTAATTGTGATGTTACCAGATTGTTTCATTACTTCTTTGGAATATGAATTTAGCCTCAATCTTAAACATTGTGAGTATTCAGTGGATTAAGTGTAATAAACAAATGGCAACAGGAAGTCTCCCTGAAATGCTCCTTGCTGGACCTTGATTTTAGAAATGGTGAACTCTCCATTTTCATACTTCAGATGGCGTGTGGTTTGCCATCATTCTTATGGTGAGCTCCGTGTACTCAACTGATCCAGGGTTTATTTTGTACATTAAGACAATTTATTAGCCAAGAGTGCAGAATGCTATTAAAGTACCAGAAAGTTCCATTTTAGCCTTTTTTTAGTCTTTAAATTGTTCCTGTCCGCTTTAGCTACACTGATTTCAGAGTCCTGGATGTTACTATGCAGGCGGTGATCAACTCATCATACTGGGTTACGTGTGTGTTTGGATTTGGATATATTTTGATTGCTGTAAACTGCTTTGGATTTTACTATTCAATAGAGGAAACTTGAATAACTAACTAATGAATCTGGTCAGGCAGTCAGTGTTCATGAAGTTTCAACTTAGCTCTGCAGATGAGAATCCTTTTTGCTGTTTTTACAGGACTTAGTGCACTATTTTCTTGGGCGTTGCTACTATTATTTCTGCCTAGGGGGTTAAGTGAGTGAACTTTGACAACTTGCTCCAACCGTGCTGATTGTGTAAGGATTGCTCAGGGCTCTGCACTTTGTATTCCTATTGGTTGGTCGACCGACCTAATGATGTTGGCTGTTATTTTAAGGTGGACTGATAGGATTTGAGTGTGTAGTTTTGGTTGGCGTCTTATCATGCTAGAGAAAAGTGTGTGTCTTAAACATTACTTTGATCAACCTGCCCCTCACCCCCCCCCCCCTTTTTTCCCTCTAATGGGTAATCCACCATTAAGTCTAACTGGCAGAAACTAAGCCAGGGGATTAGATGCAGTCATGTCTTCATGGTTATGGCTTAATGACTCTCTGGCTAGTAGCTGCATTTTAATTCTTCCATCTGGCTTCTAGACTGGAGTCCATTACTCAGTTTCTCACATTGAGCTAGGGTATATTTAGTAGCTCTACCCCAGGCCTTGACAGATTTTCTCAGAATTTAGGAATTAGCTGCTGGTAGTTAGGTTGCAGTCCCCGTGCACCCCCCCCCCCCCCCATAAGGTGTATTGCTGCTCCTTTTTTTAAGACCAGACTGTTTTTCTTATCTTTTGTGAGAAGAAAGCTTAATCAGATTCTTAATTTGCCATTGTACAGTACCAACAGAAAGCAGGGACTCTTCCTCCTGCCCTCCCACCACCCCTAATGAGCACACTATCAGCAGCTTTTGTGACCCTTTATAGCTGCACCTGATGCAATTTCTCTTTTTTGTCTCATGTATCATTGTGGCCTGGTAATCCATACATGAAGCAAAAACGTTTCCCTCGTAACTCATGCACCCTTCCTTCAAATAGCGTCTGTCTTCCCTTCCAGCCTTCACTCATTTTCTGTCTCTCATGGCCTCCCCCACGGCCATCACCCAATGCTCTCATTCTCTCTCAGCCTCCCAAGTCAGTCTGTCTCTCAACCCCCCCCCCCCCTCTTTTCACTGTCTCACATTCTTCATTCTTGTCAGTTTGCTCTACTCTTCTGTAGGAGAACTTAAGAAAATGAATAGCGTGAGCCTCCCTGCCAGTATTTCGGTGCTGGAGAGAGGCGGCCTAAACCCCTTCGCTTCTAGGTTCTCATGCTGCCAGCAGGGTCGTCTTGCCTTTGTCTACTTCCTAGGTAGTGCTGGGGGAGCAGAAGAGAGAAACCCCACTCTTCCTGCCTGATGCCGCCAAACACCCGAGGATGCATGGCCCTAGCCTGAGAGAGGTCACTGCAGCGGGGGATCAAGCAGAAGACTGCACTCTGACACAGTCCTTTTGGCTAAACGGTCACCATGCTTCTGCTGCTTCAAGCTGCACGGGTCACTGCAAGGCTTCAGCGGTGACCGTTTTTAGCCGAAACCATCCTGGATTCACAGAAAAGACTGTCAGAGCACACTGTTCTGCTTGATGTGCCACTGCAGAGTGATCTCTCTCTCTCTTAGGATGTACTATGCACTCGTGAGGGGTGGATCAGGTGAAAGAGCTCTTCCCAGCTCTAGGGTCCGTCCCTAACAATTTAACTACATTTGACTTTTGAGCTCCCTAGCCCCCCCCCCCCCCACCCTTTTTCCTCCTGTCTCCATGTATGGCTACCAGCAGCAGAAACTAAGATTTGTGCTTCAAAACTGCACTTAGCTAGTACAATGTCCAATGTCAGGCCAGCAATTCAGGGGCATGAAATCCCAGGTGCCAGGGTGCAATTTCTAGGTGCCATGGTGACCTGGTGCTCAGGATTTGTCAAGCCCTGCTCTGCATTAAACAGGAAAAGACTAATAGGAGTGGAGGAGTGGCCTAGTGGTTGGGGCAAGGTACTTCAGGCCGGAAGGTCGGGGGTTCAAATCCCACTAGAGGACAGCAACCTTGGGCTGGAAGGACTGGGGTTTCTAGTCCCACAGGTGCTCCTTGTGGTCTTGGGCAAGCCACTTAACCCTCCATAGCCCATGTTCCCTGTAAAATAGTTATCTCCAAGTTATAATGCCCTGTTCAATGTAATTTCTGTTTGTTCAATGTAAACTGCACTGATGCAGAATAGCACGGTATATAAGAGAATAAAAATAAATAAAAAAATAAATAAATAGAAACAGGGTATTTTGTAATCTTCAAGTAGTAAGGCTGTCTGTTTTATCCCTGTAACATGTGTGCATAGAAATGGTCAGAAGGGGCACAGTACAGTAGCTGACATCTTGTGGTTGGTGTTACAAGCAGTCTTCACTTGCTCCTTTTGGGTTTCCAACTCAACCGGAATGAGCCATTGTATACAACTATCAGAAGGCAATTTCCATGTCCTTAAATGTACCCCCTCCAGCTTAGCCATTGCAGTGATGGTCTTCGGCCAGAGGTTGCAGAGTGGCGCTCTCTGGAATCCGTTAAATGCCTTCCATGGGTCTGGCCGCTAACTTTCACAGTTAGGTGATAGCTGAAGCTTCTCCTTCTGGGGGGGGGGGGGGTTGGAGGGAGGGGGTTAAGCTGGGAGCACTGTTTCCACAGCATTTCTAGCCCTATAGAGCCCAAAAAGTATAAATCCAGGTTTGCAAACTGTGTGTTATTTAAAAACTTAAATTCCAATTAAACATCTGCACAATCATGCAAAAAATGCAATGTATGCCTTTGAATCAGTGCTGACTCCTGGTGACCCAGCAGCTCCTGGGTCGTCTTGACAGTGTGACGAAGTAGATTGCCAGGTCTTTCTTGTGAGACAATGGTCGGTGAAGTGACTTGCCCAATGTCACAAGGAGTGCTAGTGGAAACGGAACCCTGGTCTCTTGGTTACCAAGCCAGTGCTCTAACCAATAGGCGGCTACTCCATGCCCTGCACAATATAAATTGGATCAAATCATCAAGCATGCTGTAAAAATTCATTTTATGCCTCTGCATGAGGAAGAGGATGGGCCCATATTGCTAAGCCAATGCTGAATGACCAGCAGCCGAGTAGTCTTTCAGTGATTGCCTTTGTGCTCTGTGTGGCTTCTAATGTCATTCCTTTGGTACAAGAGGACGAGCACATCATCACTGCAAAAGAGTAAGAAAATGTCCAAATGTAATTGTGCCGGAATGTATGTGCTGTATCTCGTGAATGCCAGTCTCTCCTGCCTCCTTTTCTATCCTGTAATGGAGTTCCTTTCTATTTTATTTTTATTTATCTTTGTAAACGACTCTCTATGCCCCACAAAGGGCGGTATGCCAAAAAATTAATAAACAATTAACCTACTTTCTAGTGGCTGCAAATACTCAAGGTTCATCTCTATTTTTTAACTTTTTTTTTTATTTTTTATTGGCTTTCTTAAAGCAATTTTTTAAACGAAATTTGGACTTGCTATAACAGAGCATGTGAAGAAATTTGTTCACTTGGTTTTAGAATAATAGAAATAATCACAAGAAAAGTGTAGAGTATGTTCAGTAGATCGGTGAAACAAGCCCCTCCTTTAATGCAGACAGAATGTGAACAGTACCAGGGTGTGAAGACTTAGAAAGTTGGGGCTTTGGGAAGGGTTCTTGACGCTTTCTGATGGTCAGACTTGTGCATTTTTCCATGCCATCTGCTATTTGGAGAGTTTCTTTGCCCTGAATGGATGGATAGATCCTTTGCTGCATAATGCTTTCCAGCATTCCATATATTGGAATCCAAAGAACGGATCTCTTATCCGCGATGCTACAAGCAGGTGTTTACACAAGGCTTTATTTTGCATGTATGTTAGTCTAATATAATTAATCACTAATTACACTATGTATTGGAAAACTTCAGTTTATCCCCAAAGACGTTTCCTTCTCCCCAAGGCTAGTATGACTGATAAATACACATAATTGACAAAATCTTTGCTCACAGAGCTGATTGTTTTTTTCTACTGAATCTGGCATTCTTCCAAGAACACAAACGCAAAGCATTACAGCTGTCTGGTATGATCTCAACTGGTTTAACAAACGAGTTGTCTTGGTCATGAAATATTCCTATTAAGTCACGCAAGACTTGCTTTTGCTTGCTTAGAGCTTGTTTGTAATGTGCATTCTGTGATGGTAACCTTTCTATGTTCTGACTTTAAAGATCCATTCCCCTCTTGTCCCCTTCTCCAGCTTACTCCATTTAAACTAGTGTTATCTACTCTCTGCAGAAAGAAAACATGCAGCAAATATGAAATTGAGCTTCAGAGGTCCTCGTATGGAAGTTAGCAGCTACAGATGGTGGGCCGAGCAGATAGGACGTCCATAGGTGGAGAAAAGCAAGAGATTGGGAAGGGCTATCTGTTCCTAATTTGTTAAGGATATGGCCCAAGTTTGGAAACAAACTACTTAAGTGTCCTGTTTGAACTTCTTGCAATTGTTCATAAGCTTTGGTGCATGTTTTAATTCTGAAATCGAGGTCAGGTCCTCCTTAGAAAAGAAATCGATGAAAAGAATGACTAAGCTAGCAGAGTACACCTTTTATTAAGTAGCTGCTTGTGCAGCAGAGAGATCTGTTTGGGAATTGATCTAAAAAAGCATCTGAACTGGTATACATGACATGAATTTTGTATACTGTATGTGTACACAAGTGTGCATTTGGTTCCTGTTTTATTTGCCTTGTTTTCTGATTCCTCTTGATTCCAGTTTCTTGTCAAGTTCTTGGTTCCAATAATTGTTTGCTCTTTTGTGTTCAATGCGCTTCATAACTTCAGTGTTATAGTTAGTGATCCTTTAGTTTCCTACCATGCAGCACATTTGAGGGGTGCTAAGGCTACTACTACTGAGATTGGGGACGCTGCAATTTTCTGTATTACTTTTTTGAGACATGCTAGAGTAGATATGTGAGTTTGTCGGGGGAAATGCTGTGTGGGTTTTTTTTAACTCCTTTCTTTTCTTTTTCATTTTAGTTTAAAGGGAAATTCCAGTTTCTACGCATGAATTATCTAGGTAGAGAATAGCAACATTCTTGTGTCTTGGCTTTCATCATTTTTAAATGATTTGTGAGAGAGGCTTCCTATTCTTCCATAAAGTTTTGTTTGTTATGCATCCGGAATCTCTAACATCTTGTTAAAATCAGATTGATTCAAAAATGAACTGCTGACATCTAAGAACTGTCTCTCCCCTCCCTCAAGAACATTCATCTTTATGCCATTTCAGTATATTCATTAAAGATAAATGTTTGTAGGTCCGTTTTTTTGTATGGTAGAAAAATAAGGTTTATGACCATGGTGGCAGAGGAATATCTGCCTGGCAGCTTTCATCGGCATTAAATTCGGTTTTCAAGTCCAACTGTCGCAAAACAAACAAGCTAATGATCACTGCAAGGAGATGTTATCCTAATTATAGAAGTGTTTTGCTTTTGTGAGTTCAGTTGGACAGATTACTTGGCACACTTATTTCTCTAAAAGCGATTTTGGGACTTGCCGTTTGCATGAAAAGTAATTAAACATATGGAACTGGTCAGCATCAGGTGTGTTTATACGCGGCACCCATTATTTCTGGAACATTTAAATGTCACTTTTCAGCTGAAATGGATCGTACATATTTGAAGATAGTTGAACTATATCTAAGGCATTCTGCTCCTTTGACCTCGGTTACCCTATTCCTCGGTGCCATGGCAGCTAGTGTTTTGCTTTGAGTTTGGCTATAAAATTGTTTGTTTTGATTTGTTAACTTGACATGCTGTACACTGCAAGCATGAAAACCGTTTACAGAATAAAATAAGTAATATGATACATTTAAGACTAATTTTTTTTACAAAATTAAGTACAAATCAAAAACTTGGCTTATTAAACAATATTTTAACTAAACAGGTTAGTTACAAAGTATTATGAATTAAGCTGCTGGTGTTGAATACTGTGTATATCATGGACTGCCTGAAGAACAAACCATTCAGTTCTAGAGGAGATCAAACCTAAGCTTTCTTTAGACGCTCAGATGACAAGACTTTGACTTTCATACTTTGGACATGACATATGTGAAGAGAGAGATCATTAGAAAAAGACGATATGCTTGGTAAGGTAGGTCAATGCTAAAGAGGAAGGCCAGGAATGAGATGGATCAATACAATAACAGCAGCTATGTGTACCAGTCTGTCAACAATGAGCCACCTGACTGAAGACCGAACACAATTTAGGGCAACTATCCAGAGGGTTGCCATGAGTCGACACAGACTTGACGGCACTTAACAACGACTAAGTGTACACCTAAGAACCATAAGACCGGAAAAACAACCAAGTCTTAAGAAGCTTCCCGAATAACAAGTCGCTAACATGTAGTTCAGTTGGAGTGCCATAAGGAAGACCCTACATAGTTGAATAGTCTTTCTAGTGGTTGTTAATCTATCCTCAGACATGGGGGTAAGAGACAGTGGACAAGTAGGGATTCTGTCCCTCCCTACCTGTGGAGATATCTGCTGTTGTTCCCCAAGGTTGCACAGTAATAAGCAAGTCCTGAGAAGTCCCCTGAGTGAGAGAGAGTCTGGCATTGTGGCCCAGCCCACCTATGCTGATGTCGTCTTCAGGCAGCTGTGTAGCAGCCATGGTTGCATGATCCAAAGGGCATGCCCCTTTTAGGGCCACTGGACACCATTCTTTTGCCTCTACAGTGCCTCAAGATACAGGAAAGAGGAAGAGTAAGTGCTCCAAGATGGCTGTTTTATCATTGAGCAAACGGTGAGGTTCTTGGATGAGTCGGTCCAGATGTCTCAGAACTATGACTCTTCCTTTGTGTCGGTGGCATCCAAGTTAAAGAAATGTTCTGCAAAACTTGATTCCTTGCGAGCTACAGGCGGCTCCTTTATTAAGGACAGCTCAAGCTTGTATACGCAGATGGAAGTACTGGAGAATCTTCATTATAGTACAAATTTAAGAATCACAAATTTTTACTAAGACTCATTTGTTATCGCCTTTTTTGTTTCAGAAGTGTTTAAAATAGCTATTGGGCTTTAACGAACCAAGTGTTTTTCTGATTTTGGTTATCCTCTTGGCCCTTGGTTACTACTGAAGGCAGCGAGACTCAAGTTGTGGTAGATTCTGGTCAATTAGACTTGAGTTTCTTGAATCATCTATGGATGAAATTGCTTTAAGGACTACTTTGGTTGTATCTTTCTCTTTGGAATTGAAAAAGCATCAAATTCTAAAGGCTTATTTTGCAAAAAAAAATCTGTATTGTTTTGTGGCCAAAAAATAGTTTTTTTCCTGACTGTTCTAGAGCTACCCAATTGAGGAGGAGGCGTTTCCTTACTCTGAAGCCACAGGTTTTGGAGTTGGGGGGCCTCTGTAAGATTTCCCTACAAATATCTGGTTATCTATCAGGGAACTGTATATAGTTTAAATATTGTTCTATGTAACTCTAACTGTTCGATGTAAACTGCCCCTGATCATTGGAAGGGCACTATAGAAACTGTTCAAATAAATAAATAAATAGGTACATTCTGTTCAGTTAGTTTCTGAAGGGTAAAGCATGAGATTAATTTTGCCCCTTACGTCTGGTAGTCTTTGACTTCAATTTATCTTTCTTTCTTTATATTACATTGCTTGATATACTGCCCAAGCGTGTACGTCAGGGCGGTGTACAATAAAAACATCAGAGAAAACAAAGGGAAAGGAACGCCATTGGTTTGACAGGAAAGTGGGAGCGTGCAGGATAGAGCAACTGTAGTCGAGGAGACAAAGGAGCTGACAGGAAAGGGGACTAATGGGAGGGTGAGATGTTGGTGTCTGGGAGGTTGAATGCCTGTTGGAAAAGGTGTGTCTTGAGTAATCCCTTGAAATGGCTGAAGGATAGTTCTGTATGCAGGACAAGGGGAAGAGAGTTCCAGAGGGCTGGGGCTAGGACGAAAAAGGCGGAGAGTCGACTCTAAGTGGGCACGGGATGGGGGTGGAAGGAAGAGGCGATTTCTGTGTGCTGAACGGAGAAGGTGGGGTGAGGGCTGCAGGTAAATGGAGTCTGCAAAATATCGGGGGGGGGGGGGGGTACCAGTATGAAGTGCCTTATAAGTGAGACTAAGAAGTTTATAGGTGAAGCGAAAGTTAAGTGGTAGCCAATGTAAACGGAGGAGAAGAGAGGTAACGTGCTCGCTAGAGGAGGAAAGAGTAAGCAAGTGTGCAGCGGTGTTCTGGACCAACTGTAAATGACGGAGCTGATACTGAGGGAGGCCGGCCAAAACAGTGTTAAAATAGTCTAACCTAGATATGACGAGTGAGAGGATTATCTTTATCTTTATTTGTGCGTCAGAGCAGTGTACAATACAATCGATCAAATACAAACAGGAAGAGAGGAAAACACCACCATTTTGGACAGGACAGAGAGAGACAGAAAAGATAAGAGCAAGAGAAGTGAAGTGATGGAGGAAGAGGGAAGAAAGAGCAGACGGCATGGATTTGACACAGGAAGAAAAAAGAGCGACGGATGAGGATGGAGATGTGAAGATGAAAGGGAGGGGTCGAGAGAAATGCCAAGATAGCGAAGAGAAGAAACCAAGGGGACAGGTGTGGAGAGGAAAGGTGGGGAGCGGGGAGGGGAGCTGAAGGAGAACCAAAGGGCAGCAGACTTTTGAAGGGTTTACGTGGAGGAAATTACTGTTCAGCCATGAGGCGACACTAGCGAGGCAGGCATTGGGGGCAGAGAGATCAGGGGCGAGGGGACTAGTATGGGGCACAAGGAGGATGTCGTCTGCATAAAAATACCCTGAGATACCAGACTGTTGAACAAGTGCAAGGGGGTGAGAAAGATATTGAAAAGCAGAGGGGCGAGTATTGATCCCTGGGGAACCCCACAGAAGTTCTAGAGGAGGGGAGGTGGCTGAATTGTTTTTTCTATTCCTTCTGAAGTTGGTACAGTTCCTGGAGATCATGTGTTTTACCACAGGTGAGGGATTGCTCCTCTCTCTCCATGATGTGGGCTATTGTATACATTTGTGTTGTGTTATTTTTTTTCTTTTGATTAATTGATCTTGTATTTTCTTCGTATTAGATTTTGCTCAATTTACAAAAAGCAAATTAAAAAAAAATTCCTCTGAGATGCCAACTTTGCGTGTGATCCAGCATATTTATTACGGTTTCACCTCTTTGAAGAAGACTACTGGGTTGGCCATATTTTAGAGCCTATTGTACAGCCTTCCAGAAGAAGCTCCTGGCCTCACGTTACTATGATGAACAGAGTGGGAATAGACCCTCTCTCCTCACTATTATAGGAGAAAAAATCTACAGATATTTGAATGAAGGCTTATGGTACCAAGAAACAAGCACCGGTTCCATACTGAGCGGGAAGGAAACATAAGAACATAAGATATGACATACTAGTTCAGACCAAGGACCATCAAGCCCAGTATCCTGTTTCCAGCAGTAGCCAATCTAGGTCATACGTACCTAACAGTTTCCCCAAGAGACACAGCTTCCACAATGCTTGTATTGGATCAAGCATTGATATTCTGGGTCCCTTTTTAATAATTTTATTTTTATTTACAGTCTCTTTTTTTTTTATACCGCGCTATTCGACATCAGTGCAGTTTACATGAAACAGAAACTTATACGGTGCAGGGGACTGTTCCGTATTTACAATAAACAGGTGCTTAAAACTTGGATAAACTGGGGTAACTATTTACATATAGGCTTCATATCATAATGGTTTATGGACCTTTCCTCCAGGAACTTGTCCAAACCTTTTTTAAACCCAGCTACACTAACATCTCTTACTACATCCTCCGGTAACAAATTCCAGAGTTTGATTATACGTTGAGTGAAAAAATATTTTCTTTTATTAGTCTTAAATAGTTTGCCCTGTAGCTTCTTTGCATGTCCCCTAGTCTTTCTATATTCTGATAACGTAAACAATGGATCCACGTTTACCCATTCCGCTCTGTTCATTAATTTATAGACTTCTGTCATATCTCCCCTCGGCTGTCTCTCTTCCAGGTTAAAGAGCCCTAACCCTTTTAGCCTTTCTTCATAGGGGTATCCTTCCATCCCCTTTACCACTTTGGTGGCTCTTCTCTGAACCTTTTCTAATAATGCTATATTCTTTTTAAGATACAGCAACCAGAATTACACACAATATTCAAGGTGCGGTCGTACCATGGAATGATACAGAGGCATTATAATATCCTTTGTTTTATTTTCTATTCCTTTCCTTATGATACCTAGCATTCTATTTGCTCTCTTGGCTGCTGCTGCACACTGGGCGGAGGGTTTTAACATGTTATCCACAATGACGCCTAAATCTTTTTCCTGGGTAGTAGTTTCCAATGTGGAACCTTGCATTGTGTAACCATAGTTTGAGTGGTTGTTCCCTAGGTGCATAACTTTGCACTTGTCCACATTAAATTTAATCTGCCATTTGGATGCCCAGTCTTCCAGTTTATAAAGATCCTCTTGCAATTCTCCACAATCCTCATGGGTTTTAACAACTTTAAATAGTTTTGTGTCATCTGCAAATTTGATAACCACACTCGTTATTCCCTTTTCCAGGTCATTTATGAATGTCAAAAAGCAGCGGACCCAGTACAGATCCCGGGGGTACACCACTATTCACCTTTCTCCAATGGGAAAATTGGCCATTTAGCCCTACCCTCTGCTTTCTATCTTTTAACCAGTTCCTGATCCACAATAGTACACTGCCTCCTACCCCATGACCTTTTAGTTTTGCCAAAGGTCTCTGATGAGGGACCTTGCCAAAGGCTTTCTGAGAGTCCAAATACACTATATCAACTGACTCACCTTTGTCTACCTGTTTATTCAAACCTTCAAAAAACATAACAGATTAGTAAGACAACATCTTTCTTGTAAATAAACATAAACATAAACATAAAGCCATGTTGGCTGTCTCCCATTAAGCCATGACTATCTACATGCTGAGTAATTTTGTTCTTTATAATGGTTTCTACCATTTTTCCTGGTACTGACGTCAGGTTCACTGGTCTGTAGTTTCCCTGATCACCCCTGGAACCCTTTTTAAAAATTGTCGTTACGTTGGCCATCCTCCAGTCTTCAGGTATTACAGATGATTTTAGTGATAATTCACAGATTACTACTAGCAGGTCTGCAATCTCATATTTCAGTTCTTTCACTTTGATGTATACCATCCCGTCCAGGTGATTTGCGACTCTTCAGTTTATCAAATAGTTGTAATACATCTTCCTGATGTATCAATATTTCCTTCAATTCTTCCGCACCTTTAAATACCACTTCAGTCATGGGTAACATCCCTACATCTTCCTCAGCAAAGACCGAAGCAAAGAATTCATTCAGTCTCTCCGCCATTGCCTTGTCGCCTCTTAGTGCTCCTTTAAACCCCTCTGTCATCCAACAGACCAACTGACTCTCTCACAGGTTTTTTGCTACGAATATACTTGAAAAAGTCTTTATTATGCTTTTTTGCTTCTACAGCAAGTTTCTTCTCAAATTCTCCCTTTGCCTGCCTTATCAATGCCTTGCATTTAACTTGCCAGTGCTTGTGCTGTTTCCAGTTTTCGTCATTTGGCTCTTTTTTTCCATTTCCAGAAAGATGCATTTTTGGCAACAGCAGCCTCTCTGACCTCATCTTTAAACCATGCTGGCAGTTTTTTTGGACTTCCTTCCACTTTAAGAAAAGTGTGGAATACAGCTGGTCTGGGCTTCCAAGATAGTATTTTTAAACACCCAAGCTTGATGTAAGTCTTTAACCTTTGCTACTGCTCCTTTTTAGTTTTTTCTTAACTATTTTCCTCATTTTATCATAATCTCCCTTTTGAAAGTTAAAAGGTAGTACTGTGGATTTCCTTACCATCCCTCCTCCACTAATTAAATCAAAAGCGATCATGCAATGACCACTATTGCCAAGTGGCCCCACCACCCTTATCTCTTGCACAAGATCTGGTGTTCCACTAAGGACTAGGTCCAGTATGGCTTCCCCTCTGGTTGGTTCATGAACCAGGTGCTCCAAGAAGCAGTCATTTATTTCATCTAGGAACTTTATCTCCCTAGCATGACCTGCCGTGACACTGACCCAGTCGATACCAGGATAATTGAAATCACCCATTATTATTACTGAGCTGTAACTTTTGTTAGCTTCCTTGATTACTTTGAGCATTTCATCATGCATTTGTTCATTCTGGCCAGGTGGTTGATAGTACACCCCCACTGCCATCGCCTTCCCCTTTTTATCTGGAATTTTGATCCATAGAGATTCTACAGCAAATTTTGTTTCCTGCAAAACTTTAATCCTTTCTGACTCAATGCCCTCTCTAACATAGAGCGCAACCCCTCCACCAATTTGATCAGCTCTATCATTACGATATAGTTTGCACCCAGGTATCAGTGTCCCACTGGTTGTCGTCCTTCCACCATGTCTCTGAGATTCCGATCATATCTAATCTCTCATTTAGTGCTATATATTCTAACTCTCCCATCTTATTTTTTAGACTTCTAGCATTTGCATACAAGCATTTTAGAGATTGTATATTCATATTTATCTGGCTATTGGTAGGCATGTGTTGGAATCTTTAAGCTCTGTCTGTTCCATACTCAAGGGCATTTGGGCTACTTTAATCTTTTTTGGAACCTCTTTGCTATTGGTAGTATCCTTCAAGGATACATTGTTCCAAATCATACACTCTTGGGCGACTGTCGGCTTTCCCCTATCTCCTTTTTAAAGGTTAATGCCAGCAGCTTGGTTCCATCACAGTTAAGGTGAAGCCCATCCCTTTGGAAAAGCCCTGCCTTTCCCCAGAATGTTCCCCAGTTCCTAACAGATCCAAAACCCTCATCCTTGCACCATTGTCTCATCCACGCATTGAGACTCCGGAGCTCTGCCTGCCTTTTGGGTCCTGCACATGGAACGGGAAGCATTTCGGAGAACGCTATCCTGGAAGTTCTGGATTTCAACTTCTTACCTTAAAGCTTAAATTTAGCCTCCATAACCTCCCTGCCACATTTTCCTGTCTCATTGGTACTGACATGTACCAAGACAGCAGACTCCTCCCCAGCACTATCTAAGACCTTTTGTAGGTGGCACGTGAGGTCCGCTACCTTTGCACCAGGCAAGCATGTTACCTGGTGATCTTGACATCCACCAGCCACCTAACTATCTACATGCCTAATAATTGAATCACCAACTATAACGGCTGTCCTAACCCTTCCCTCATGGGCACATGGCCCTGGAGAAATTTCCTTGGTGCAAGAGGGTTTTACATCACCTGGAGGACAGGTCCTAGTTACAGGATCACTTCCTTCCACACCAGGGTGGTGCTCTCCTGTCACGTGACCTCTCTCCTCCATGGCAACAGGGATGCTGCCAGACTGGAGGTGAGACTTCAGTACTATATCCCTGTAGGTTTCGTCTATGTACCTCGGTCTTATGTCTTCCAAGTCTGCTACTCTAGCCTCTAGAGAATGGACTCATTCCCTGAGAGCAAAGAGCTCCTTGCACCTAGTGCACACGTAAGACCTCTCACCAGCTGGGAGAAAATCATACATGTGACACTCGATGCAAAATACTGGAAAGCCCTCATCTCGCTGCTGGACTGCTGTCTGCATCTTCGTTTTATTTATTTATAATTTCTTCTATACTGCACTATTCAGCATCAGCTCGGTTTACATGGAACAGAACAATCAGACAGGGTACATAAGTCAGAGTTTACAAATAACAGGAGAACCAACTTGGATAACAAAATGAAACTATTTACACCACAGTGTTAGAGTTTTAAGCTTGTGTTTAGATCTTTAAGTTCTTTACTTAGGGGCTTGTTTACAAAGCCGCGGTAGCGGTTCGCAGTCATTATCGGAGCCACGGCCACATGGGGCCGCGGCTCCGATAACGACCGTGAACCGCTACCGCGGCTTTGTAAACAAGCCCCTAAGGGTTGCTGTGGATACTTATACTAATAATGGTGTACCTAATACGTTTAAGCTTCAGGTGAACAAGTATATTAATTTATCTCAAGTACTTAATGTATGACTGATTTGGATAGAGTGGCACCTGAGAGCAGCTCCTTTCTTTTAAGATGTGTAAGGACCTATAAAGCTACGATTATCCCAGGGGTGGGTGGGTGTTGGGGAGGGAGGGAGGGAAATAAGACTTAAGAGGGCTGCTACACAGTACCCTGTCCTGTGCTTCTAAAGTAAGCTGTGACCAACTTCCTGGGTGATTAACAGTCCTTGCTTGGATAGGAGTCTTTCAAATGGCCTTTTGACCTACCACCTGGCTTTAACACCTATTTAAAACGTTTCACAGGTATCTTGCCCCCTAGGTAGAAGGCCTCTTTGTAAAGGTCTCTAGAAGAATTTATTTAGTGTTCAAGGGATACTGACCCTGTTTTTCCTTTTATGCTAAAAGGAGAAGATGAAATAACAGCCCCCTCTCCCCCTCCCCCAAAATTTGGGATTTCTAATGGGTGATATGAGTACCCAGTAGAAATTTTCTGAAACCGCATGATTTTTTTCCATTTATCTTAACAAATGCCTTAAGTAGATAATGTAACTTAAAGAACCTATATCCACTAATACGCCAATTGAATATCCAACTTTTTTTAAAGTACAAATTTGTATTTGGACATAAAAATGAGGTTGCTTTTGAAAAGCTTCCCCCAAAAAGTCCATTTCATTTTTTTTAAAGTGTGATCTTGCAGTGCATTATCATGAATACCAATGCGTTTCGAACTTATCTGGTAAAGGTTCTGCTTCAGGGTAAGCGGTCTCTGATGGGTTTCCAATCGTAATACAGCACATTATGGAAACTTTAATCATTTCTGTAACTCAGCTGGCTTAGAGCAAAAAAAATGGCCTTGGCGTCTTAAGCTCAGCATGCCCCTCCCACAGTATGACATCAAAGGGGGAGACCTTTCAGCATATGATATACCAATCAATTTGTGCATTTAATCCATGTGTATGAAGTGAATTCAAATAAAAAATCCAAAACGCTTCCCTTTTGAGTGCCTCTCTATCCCCACCATGCCAATGTGGTACAACATGCTGCAAAATGCGCCAATGCAACTGGTCGAACGTGTGCTGATATTGCACGAAATGTTCCACTATTGGTGCAGTCAATGGTTTTTTTTTTATCAGCCGAGATTTGTGCTCACACAAGTGTCTTCATAGATCGACATGTACATCCTACATATAATTTTGAACAGGGGCACATTATTAGATACCCCACATATGTGGTATTGCAAGTGGTGTCTTCAAAAGACTGAAGACATTTTTGAGATATAGGATCTTGCCATACTGCACCCTCCATCACGGAATCACAAAAAGGGCAGACTCCACAATCATTCACAACTGTAGACCAAGTAACAGAGGGGCTAACCATATTAGCTATTTTTTGCCCCATTTATATGCCACAATAGGGGGTTCCCAAAAACTCATGAAGTTGTAAGATTGCCCAATGCTTATATACAATCGAAGCAACATGAGGAGCAAGCATGGAAAAAGGTAAAGAACCAAACCAAAGGTCAACCGAAATTTCAGAAGAAAGCTATTTTTCAATCGACAATAAATCCTGTTGTGCATACAGTCCACGTAAAAAACAAACAAACATTCTTCTCCACTGAATAGGGATAACCTCATCCTCTACATTTTTGAAATAACTGTTTAGACTCTTGCAAATCTTCAACAAATTTGTACTTTAAAAGGTTGGATATTCAGCTGGAGTATTAGTGAATATAGGTTCTTTAAGTTACACTGAATGAGAATTATTATCCTATATTTTTAGTCCCTGGTGATTGAGTTAAGTAGATAATGACCAACTGTTCTATGTATACTAAGTAGCACCATAGAAACGATCAGTAGGTGACAAGTGGTGATCTTCCTTGTATTGATTAGGGGTGTGCATTCATTTGAAATGACATGGGAAATAGAGTATATGAAACATGGGAAATGTTTAATCTGATGTTTTGGTGGTGTGTGCGATGTTACTATGGTGAGCTTTTTTGTGATGCCCTTTGAGTTGGAGGTATTGGCTTTCCAGGAGCAGCTAGTCTGCCTGCTGGGCTTTAGCCTGTTGCTCTTGATTGGCCCAGCAGGGACTAGCCCAAAGTCAAGTTCTTGAATTCTAGTAATCCCAATTTTCCCTTTTCTGCTGGATGCACTTATCGGAGGCACAGTGACATCAAAGCTTACCTTGACTAATCCCAAGTTCTTATCTTGTTCATGTCTAGTATTCAAGTGTTGGGAGTCTCTAGTAGCTGCCTATGCCCCAGCTAGGAACTGTGTGGCACAATGAAGCTGCCAAGTTGCCCAGTTCTAGGAGAGACACTTTTGGACCGTCCTGGTTTTGAACTGGTATCCTAAAAGCAGTGTGGTATTTGTGGTCCCTACACTCACACTCACCCTCAATGAGGTATATTTATTTATTTTTTGTGGGGGGTTTTTATACCGCTATTTCAAGTAATTATAGCAGTTTACAAAAGAACAGATACATGGAACAGGTTTACAGTGTAACAAGTGAGATAAACTGTAAAATTGTAATTTACTGTTTACATCGTTCAACTAAACTTATTTACAAGTTGTTAATGGCATAATGCTGTTAAGCTAGTGGAATGGGGGGAAGGCTCCAGAGGTGGGAAAGTTGCAAAAAAGGGAGGTGGCTATTGAGTAGTATCTATGACAGGTGAAATTATGCTGTTCCCAAAGTGTTCAGTGAAGAGGTATATTTTAAGTTGGGAACAGAAGGTGGAAAGGTCTATTACGCTCCTAAGGCCAGGTGGCAATGAGTTCCAGAGTGTTGGGGCTATGTATTTGAACGCCCTATTGCTGGTGCATTGTTTTGTATAACGGAAATCAGAAGGAATAGTGAGGGAGTTTGTCATTTGATTTCTTCTTTGCCTGTCATTAGATACAGCTTTGATCAGGTGGGAGATAGTGCGGGGAGCCATTTTTATAATGATCTTGAACGTGATCATGGCAATTTTATATTTGATCTGACTTTGTATTGGCTGCCAATGTAGGTCATAGAGAATTGGTGTAATGTGGTCACTTCGGCGAGAGCTATGGATAATATAATTCGTGTGGCAGAGTGCTGTGCCATAAGTGGATGAAGGGAAACTTTTGTAAGACCATGAAGTAGACTATTACAATAGTCTGTGTGAGGTGTGATTAAGGCCTGCATTATAGTTCTAAAGTCGGAAGCTTGTAGGAGGGGTTTTAGGTGGTGGAGAAGACGGATTTTATTGTATATTGTTTTTGTTCAATTTTTGATGTGGGTCTGGAAGGAGAAGTGCTTGTCCAGTGTCACACCGAGATATTTAACTTTAACTTCAAGCTCGATGTCATCAAATGTAATGCTTTGTGGAGGAGTGTAAGTTTGATTTCTGGTGATTTATTAAGATTCCAGCTTTTTTGAAATTTATTTGTAGGCCAAACGTCTTGAGCCAGGTCGCAGTATTTTTGAAGCAGGCTATTATAGGGTTGAAGTTGGGTGATGTGATATTAAAGGGCATATACAGCATTATGTTGTCAGCATAAATAGCATAATTGACCTTGAATTGTTTTATGATTTGACACACAGGTTGGATATAGATATTAAATAAAAGTGCAGATAACGCGGATCCTTGGGACAGGCCTGTGATTTGTGGATAAGAGTTAGTCTGTGTGGTCTATGGAGACTTGTTGGAATCTTTTGGATAAATAGGATACAAACCATTTAAGGGTTGTATTACTCAGGACAATTTGTTTCAGTCTGTGAAGTAGGAGGGAGCGAATGACAGTGTCAAACGCTGCAGCTATATCTAGGAAGAATAAAATATATGCTTGGTGGTTATTATCTATTCCCTTAATGATTTTATTGGATAGAATCGGCATCAGTGTCTAAACACTATGGTAGTATCTGAATCAGAATTGGTTGTTATCTAGGGGAGCAAATTAGTCAATGTGATCCTGTAGTAGTAGGTATACATTTTTTTTCTATTTTTGCCAGGAAAGGGAGACTCGAGATGGGTCTGTAGGAGGCGGGAGAAGATTTGTCCAGGGCTTTATTATTTAGTATTGGACGAATTATAGCCTAATTAAGTTCACGTGGCATGTAACCTTGTGTAAGTGATTTGTTGGCCATAGTTAGTATTAACAGGGCAGTTTCATTAATTGTATCCTTGATCCATTTAACTGGGCAAGGATCAGCTGAAGAAATTTGTTCTTTTAAAGGTTTCAAGGTATAACAGATGGAACTTGTCCCAGGCCTCAGCTGGAGGCAAAATGTTAATCTCCAGGAACAAGCAGGAATGAGTCTTCACATATGGGTATCGTCGGTACCGACGGAGCCTGCGCGGGAACGCTCCCCAGCGTCCTGAAAGAAAGCTTTTGGGAGCATCCCACAGCGCCTGTACGCTGCCTTCCCGCCTTTCCTAACTGCCTCTCTCCAGTTCTTCTTTTCCGCGGAGCCAGCAGGTTGTGTTTCCTGTCACCGCTGAAGAATTTATTTTCTTTTATTTTTCTTTAGTCGCGTGTCTGCCTTCTCGATTCCGCACCGGTACCACCGGTCCTTTTTTCTTTCTTTAAAAAAAAAAAGACAAAAAACTTTTCAGTGCATTTTTCTTCTGGGGCCTTAGGCCTACAGATATATTTTTCCCTCATGGAAAAATCCGCCTCCGGGTTTAAAAAATGCACAAAGTGCAGCAGCACTATTTCTGTCACTGACACCCATGACTGGTGTCTAAAATGTTTAGGTCCTGACCACTCCATTGCGGATTGTGAGTCCTGTTCCATGATGTCTAAAAGAGGGTTACAGAATTGGGCAGCTAAGCTCAGTATCCGGTTTCCCTCCGATGCAGCTTCCGTGGCATCGACGTCTTCCAGGGCTGCTTCTTCATCCCATGGATCTCAGGTAACCAAACTCAAATCTGGCCGGTCCTCAGAGTTCATCACCCTTTAAGTATCGAGATGCCCCCGGGCTTACTCTTGAGGATACCACACCGGCAAAATTACCCCGGTGGGAGGCTCTGGCTTCCAAAGCACTACCTATGGGGTCACAGGTTGACATCGATGGCTCGGCCTCGACCGATCACCTGTTACAATGTTCTGGGGTACCGGCAGTTTCTACCGGTACCGATATCCAGACATTGGTGGCGTCAATGGATCAGAATATTCTGACCATGCAGCGTGCCATCACGGCATTCATTCAAGCTGCAATGCCTACGATACCGCAACAAACACCGTTGTCTGTACCTGTACCGATTCCAGTACGGGACCCGATATCGGTTCTGATACCAGTACCGCTTGCATCGACATCAGCGGTACACTATCCAGTGATGCCCATCAGTACCGGACTGGTACCGATTACTCCCGATGTCGATACCCCCCGGTATGCGTATCGGGCTCTACGAGAGCATCCAGATAGTCAATACTTCGATTCCTCTGAAGACTCTGATTCTTCAGAGGCCTCAATTGAAGCATCGGGCATCCTTCCTCAGGAACCCTCTTCTCCAAAAAGGAGAATGTCTCCTCCTGAAGACTTGTCTTTTCAGGACTTCATCAGGGAGGTGGCTAAAGGCCTGTCCATCTCAGTGACCTCTGAGACTGAACCTAGAGCCAAAAAATTGGATATCCTACAATATCCTAAAGCTCCTAAAGAGGCAGCTACCTTACCAATACATGAGATTCTTTTTGAACACATGTTGGGCATATGGGAGACTCCTCTTTCCACCTCCCCTCATTCCAGAAGGTTGGACACCATGTATCGTGTTCCTCCTTGTCCTGGGTTTCATAAGACTCAGCTTCCTCACCACTCTATTGTGGTAGAGTCTGCTATGAAAAAGATCAAGAGTACAAAAAGGCACTCTGCTCCTCCAGGACGAGAATGCAGAACACTAGATGCCTTTGGCAGGAAAATCTTCCAGGCCAGTATGCTTGTAGCCAGAATCAACTCCTATAGTCTCTATATGGGGATGTTTCTGAAAGAAGTTACAGATCATCTGCATACCTTATCTCCTTTTATGTCAGAAGATAAGAGAGAAGAATACATCTCGTGGCTTAAACATGCACAGGATGTATCCAAGTTTTCCAACCGTGCAGCCTTTGACTCTTTTGAGGGTGCCAGTAGAGCCTCGGCTATTGCCATATGTGCATGCAGAGTTGCTTGGTTGCAAGCCTCTGATTTGGAATCCTGGGTACAGGATGGTCTAGGTAACCTTCCCTGTACAGGCGAAAACCTGTTTGGCAAAGATTGGCAAGCAAAGGCCAACCAAATGGATGCTGAAAACTCTGCTTTAGATAGACTTTCAAAGTCTACTACTGCTCCTTTTAAAAAGAGGTTGTTCAAAAAGGGATCTTTCCCAAAGAAAGGGAAATTTTCTTCTTATGGTCAGGCCTCTTCTCAAGGTCGTTTTGCTACAAAGACAGCAACAACCAAAACAGGCCAAAACCCAGGCTGTGAGGACTGCTACAGCTCAACAGCCTCAGCCTCAGGGCCTTTGACTTTCTACTAAGCCTTTCTGGCTCTAGAACATCCAGAGCCTCTCACCATCCCAGGAAGGTTAGCTCACTTTGCTCCCAGATGGGAACAAATCACAGCAGAGCAGTGGACCATCTCCATCATAAAGGAAGGGTACAAACTTCATTTCTTAAACCTTCCTCCTCACACCATGGTGAAACAGTTCAATTCTCCACCATCTCTCCTCAACCTTCTAGGTCAAGAGATTTCTACCCTCCTTGCCCAAGGGGCAATAGAAGGAAGTACCCCTTCTTCAACAGGGCTCAGGGTTCTACTCCCCCTATTTCCTCATTCCAAAGAAAACGGGGGGCTACAGACCCATATTAGATCTCAGAGAATTGAACAAGTTTCTATGCAAGGAGAAATTCAAGATGACTTCTCTCGGAACTCTCCTTCCATACCTCCAAAGTCAGGACTGGCTTTGTTCTCTAGATCTCAAGGATGCGTACACCCATGTTCTCATCCATCCAACACACAGATTCCTTCGGTTCCTTTACCAGGGAAAGCACTACCAATATAAAGTGCTTCCTTTCGGTCTGGCCTATGCTCCAAGAGTGTTCACAAAATGCATGGCAGTAGTAGCTGCATTCCTGCGCACTCTAGGGATATTCGTATTCCCATATCTGGACGACTGGCTCATCCGAGCTCCAACCCAGTCAGAGGCCCAGACTTCCCTGGCCTGCACAAGGCGTGGTGTTCAGTATCTGGGACTGGTAATCAACATTCCAAAATCCCATCTCACCCCTACTCGGTCTCTAGAGTTCATAGGGGCCTTACTGGATACCACAACTGCAAGGGCCTATCTTCCCCAGGCCCGTTGCCTACGCTTGGTGCAGTTAGCCTCCCAGATGCAGTTAAAATCCCATTTAACTGCTCGAGAGATGTTGCAACTCTTAGGCCCCATGGCATTCACGGTGCATGTGGTTCCCTATGCTCGCCTTCACATGAGAGCAGCTCAGTGGACCCTTTCCTCCCAATGGACCCAGGCATCAGGTTGCCTGTCAGACAAAATAGCAACCTCCAGTCGCCTTTTTTGGTCCCTCCACTGGTGGAAGTCCACTCAGAATCTGTTGCTGGGGTCCCCCTTTCAACAGGTGTTACCCCAAGCCACCCTTACAACAGATGCCTCTCCAAGGGGTTGGGGGGCTCATCTACAAGATCTCTCAACCCAGGGCATCTGGTCTCCACAGGAGACATCTCTTCATATCAACCTCTTAAAGCTCAGAGCAATCTTTCTGGCTCTGAGTCTTCCACACCCTGCTCAGCTACAAGAGTCCTCATCCACACGGACAACCAGGTAGCCATGTTCTACGTGAACAAGCAGGGAGGGACTGGCTCTGTCGCTTTGCAACGAAGCTCTGAGATTGTGGGCCTTCGCCAGAGAGCATCAAATCCATCTCAGGGCAGTGTATCTTCCAGAGGTTCAAAACTCTTGGGCAGACAGACTCAGTCGAGTTCTGCTTCCACATGAATGGTCCCTCCATGGGGACCAGATAGCCAGAATTTTTCGGATTTGGGGTACCCCAGACATAGACCTGTTTGCAAGTCCGTGGCATGCCAAACTTCCCCTGTTCTGTTCCAGGATTCCATGTCAAGGAGTTCAGGCCAGGGATGCCTTCCTCCTTCATTGGGGGCAAGACTTCCTCTATGCCTTTCCATCTATTCCCCTAATCCCCAAGACTCTGTTCAAGCTTCAGAGAGATTAGGGGACTATGAGCCTCATAGCACCACTTTGGCCATGCCAAGTGTGGTACCCTCTACTTCTGCATCTCTCTCAAGCTCCCTCCCTAGACCTGGGGTCTGCTCCAGACCTCCTCTCCCAGGAGGAGGGAACATTGTGGCACCCAAATCCTCAGTCTCCATCTCAGGGCCTGGTTGCTGAAGGCCTAGACCTTCAAGATTTACAACTTTCTCAACAAGTGAAGGATATCCTTCATACTTCCAGAAAGTCTTCCACCAGACGTTCCTATGCTTTTAAATGGAAAAGGTTTTCCTTTTGGTGTGCAGAGAAGGGTCTCAACCCTCTTGCAATATCTTTGCCTTCTTTACTAGACTATTTGCTGCATTTATCCCATGCAGGCCTTAAAACAAATTCAGTCAGAGTCCATTTGAGTGCTATTGCAGCATCCCTTAAGCCTCTCAATGGACAACCTATCTCCTCTCATCCTCTCATAGCAAGATTCATGAGGCCGCCTTTTGACTAAACCTCCCATTAGACCACCTCCAGTGGCCTGGGACTTGAATCTGGTTCTTGGCCAGCTTATGAAGCCACCCTTTGAACCCTTAGCCACTACCTCCTTAAAATTCCTTTCCTGGAAGGTTATTTTTTTCATTACAGTCACCTCAGCTCGCCGTATCAGTGAGCTGCAAGCTTTAGTGGCTAATTCTCCTTATACAAGGTTCCATCATGACAAGGTTGTCCTCAGAACTAATCCACACTTTATGCCTAAAGTGGTCTCACCTTTTCATCTGAACCAGGAGGTGTTTTTACCTGTCTTTTTTTTCTAGGACCTCATGCATCAAGTGCAGAGAGGAATCTTCATACCCTGGATTGTAAAAGCACTTGCTTTCTACTTACACAGGACACAGCAACATAGAAAGTCCTCTCAACTTTTTGTTGCTTTTGATCCTTCTCATTTAGGACTTCCAGTCTCTAAGAGAACTCTGTCCAATTGGATTGCTCAGTGTATTTCCTTTGCCTACCAAAGTAAGAACCTTTCTCTGGAGGGCCATGTCACAGCTCACAATGTGAGGGCCATGGCAACCTCTATGGCTCATTTAAACTCTGTGTCCATCGACCAAATCTGTCGAGTGGCCACCTGGGCATCGGTTCATACCTTCACAGCCCATTACTTCTTGGACAAGGACTCCCGCCGGGATGCCTTGTTTGGTCAGGCTGTTCTCAAACACCTGTTCCATATCTAATCAACTCCTATCCTCCATCCCTGAACTGGATGCCTGAGATTCATGGGTACAGGTAGAGCCCTTCTCAGGGACTCACGATCTGGGTGATCTCCCAGGCATCTCTAGCTGGGGAGTCCCCATATGTGAAGACTCATTCCTGCTTGTTCCTGGAGATAGCACAGTTACTTACCTGTAACAGGTGATCTCTGGGAACAGCAGGAATAAGTCTTCAAATATGGGTATTGTCGGTACCGACGGAGCCTGTGCGGGAACGCTCCCCAGCGTCCTGAAAGAAAGCTTTTGGGAGCATCCCACGACGCTGGGGAGCGTTCCCGCACAGGCTCCGTCGGTACCGACGATACCCATATGTGAAGACTTATTCCTGCTGTTCCCAGAGATCACCTGTTACAGGTAAGTAACTGTGCTTTCTCTGATGTATAGGTATGACTAGTTGAGACGTTTATTTTGGACATATAAAAGTCCGCAAGCGTTTGTGGGGACATGACCATGGAGATAGATGAAGAGTTTGGCTGAGTTGTAAATGATTTTACTATGGTAAATAGTTCTCTTGCTTATTTATGGATTTCATGAGAAGTTGTGTATGATGGGCTTTTTTAGTTAGGTTAATCTGGAGATGATATTTGGTGAGCATGGTCATATATTTACCTCTGTTTTCAGTTGTTTTCTTGGCCCGCCAAGAGTGTTCAAGTCCTCTTAGCTCTCGTTTTATAAGGCGAAGTTCTTGGGTGAACCATTGTTTAGATGGTTTTTTGGAGGTGTGTTGTATGTTTTGTGGTTTAGTAGCTAAGCTAGTGATTAAAGTGTTCCAATTATGTACTAATGCATCAAGATCATTCGTGTTGGTATCTATGGATTTAAGAATGCCTTCAGTGAATGATTCTCTATCAAACAGTTTGTATCTGGAATACATTTTGGGGTGCCTTTGCTCTGCCTGGGGTAGCATTTGTTTGTTCTCAATGGCGAATTCGATAAGGTGGTAGTCTGACCAGGGAACAGGTGTTAGGGGTGGGTTATTATGCAGTGTTTGGATCTCACGGGGTAAGAATATAAGATCGAGTATTGCCCTTCTTGTGAGTGGGGGTATTAATAATTTGCTTAAAGTTTAGGTCTTCCATTGCATTGGAGAAGGAAGAGGAATGTGACTATTAGGTATTTCCCTATTCCCAGAAGGCTTACAGTCTAAATTTGTATCTGAGGCAATGGAGGATTAAGTGACTTGCCCAAGGCCATGAGGAGTGTTTGTGGGATTTGAACCCTGGTCTCAAGTTGCCTGGATTTCTTTTCTCTTCACACTCCCTATACACAGCTGGCATTTCCAGGTGTAAGGAGTTGAGCCTGCCTGACTGTTAGTGTCTGCAGTGTGTATGTCAAGGTTTCCTTGTCTGGTCTTGAGCTCTGTGAAAATCCTGTCCTGGATATTAATTGCCTTGTGAATCTTTTGACTCCTGTTCTAGACTTACTGTACTTCCATGACTTTATGTGCCATGTTCTTATCCCTGTAAGTTCTGGGAAGAATATTTTGGGACTCTCATCTAGTTTTTTTTTCCTTATTGAATTTTTGGACGCACAATTCAGAATCCTTGGGTGACATTTTGCATTGCTATTATATCTGACATTTACTAAACTTACGTCAGATCCTGGTTATCCAATTAGTAATCTAGTGCAGAGATTCAGTGAAACCATGTCTGAGAAAGTAGCCCCTCTACGTGAAATTGTAGAGTAATCTTTCAGGAACCACTGGAGCTTTTCCCTGAAAATATTTGATGACACCCAGAAAAATTATTACAGCTGTTGAGGAGATTTTAGGCCAGTCCTGGCTTTTACAACCCATCATGAAGCACGGTGGGTGCTGCAGCAGAGGTATTCAAGGTGTAAAATCAGAAACTATAAGTACCACATTGCTTTGGGTGTAAGTTCAAAACCAGGATTTGCCAAGAAGTAAGTTCCTGGAATGGGGTAACTTGGCATCTTGGCATCAGTGCGTCCTTATGAAGTGTAGGTAGTTTCTAGTGCACCACCAGGAGTTTATTACAGAAGAATCTAGAGTATATTTTATTGGCTGCTGCCTCAAAAGAAAAGTCTTATACTGGGCTGCTCCCCTGTTGGATAGACGTCATAACACTCATGACCTTCATGTTTGGGGTGCTTTTACCTGCTCCAAAGATTCCTAAGTTTGTGACTTAAGTTGAGTTCAGTCACCTGTTTCCAAGACTCCAATTCCTGGTATTTTAGTGCAGCTTTCTTTGCTTCAGTGCATGCCTCCCCCCTGCCCTTGCTTCTAAGACTTCAGCATCCATGCCTTTAGCTTTGGCTTCAGGGTTCTCATACTACAGTCCTTGGCGCCAGAGATTCAAGCTGTCTGTTCCTGCTTTCAGAGAGCCTGGTTCCAGAGGCTTCAGTTTTCATGGTTCCAAACATGGCCTCAAGGGATCTTGCAGTCCTGAACCCAGCTTCCTTGATCTTGATGCTGACTCCAAAGACTCTGGTACTTGAGATTCCAAGTACGCTCCTTATTTGTCAGTGTGACTGCTGGTGGTGGTACTGCAAGAAGCTTGCTAGGGGTCTGCACTGCTATTGTGAACCTGGGCAGCAAAGGGACTCTGAGTTGAAAGGAGGTTGCTCCTGCCCTGACATTGACAATAACACGATACCCTGATAAATGGGTGGGGGCAATACATTGCCTAATGCTGATACCAAGGGGAGATCAGAGGGTCAGGTGGCGTTCTTAGGTGAGATGTAGGTGGTCTTCGGGGATTCAAGCTCACTTCTTTGAGACTACTTTTCAGTCCTGATCCACCTAGTCTCCTGTTCATTTTCTGTTTTTCCTTACCTAGAGATATCCTAATCCCCAGTTGTGCTGTCTGTCTTGACTAGACCATAAGCTCTTAGGAGCAGGGACTGTCTTACATGTCTGTGTATGGTGCTGCATGTCCCTTGTAGCACTATATAAATGATTAGTAGGGGTTGTCTATGAATGTGCTTTTGCAGCCACAACAACCTCTTAAACTGCCCTGAAATTAAAATTGTATAAAAAGAAAAACAAAACCTTCCAACACAGAAACTAAACACAACGGAAGTTCTTTTGCTGGCGCACACCTAGCGTTCATATTCCAAACCCTGCAAAACATGATGGTGAGGACCAGGGAGGGCGGAGATCTTTTCATTTTGCGACTTGCTGGATTACTGGGTGTGTCGCTACCTATCTCCTCTAATGCTATTTTAATAAAGGTTTTGGTGGTGATCAAGTCCTGTGCAACAAATCATTGACCACACGGACTGCAGCAAGAGAAAAATAGATGTATATTTGTAAAAGATGAGAGAAGGTAACTTGTCTACCTTTCACAGCTCCATTTCTGTTTTCTTATGTTCGTCTGGATGGCTTTCTGCATACTTGCAGTTACTCTTTTTTAACATGCACAAAATGCATTGTGGCAGTTCTAAGTTTTAATGATTTTACTGCTAATGCAGAGGATGGTGGAGTTTCTGAAATCAGGACCCATGAAAGCATGGTTTTATTAGAGGTGAGCATCGAAGGAGGAATCCAGTCTATCAGTTTCTTTGACTGAATGAACAGTTAGCTCTTGCGTGAAATATAGTTGAATTTCAACAAGACTTGACTCCTTTCTGCCAAGACAGCTTATAAACAAACTGAACATTCTAGGTATGGACGGAATTATTTATTAATTTTTTTTTATTAACAGGTCGTTTTTTTATACCACTTTATCATTTCAGTCAAAGCTGTTTAATGTACATTAATTACCAAGTTTGTTAGAATGTAAACAGGGACATTGAAAACTTGGAACCTTCTGAGGTAATGGAGGGTTAAGTGACTTGCCTAAGACCACAAGGAGTGGATTTGAACCCTGGTCTCTTGCTTCCCAAGCCAGTGCTATAACTACTAGGCTACTCCTCCACTCCAATTTACTAGAGAGAAACTGCTTGCATAGGACGACACACGAGGTAGTGGTAAATGGAATTAACACCAAAAGGAAGGTCACCAGTGGAACACAAAGGGATCTGCACTCTGTCTGGTTCTGTTAGCATTTTTGTAAGCAGTATTGTAGAAGGGCCATCAGAAAAGGTTTGCCTATTTGCAGATGATGCCAAAAGCTTCAATAGGATGGATAGATACCCTGTAAAGTGTGAAATGAGGAGGGTCTAGTAAAGCTGGAGGATAGACCTAGAAGTCTTCTAGAAGCTAAAACTTAGTACTGAAAAATGCAGTGTCACACTTTCATCTCAAAAATGCAAGGGAGTAGAATTCTGTTTACAAGAGGGTGGGGCCTCAGGGTCATAATATGTAATAACGTCCAGTATGCAATATATGCTGATCAACCTGGACACCCCGGACTACACAACAATGACTAAATGTCTGCAAGAGATGTCTGAATGGCTCTCCCCTAACAATCTACACATTAATTATAACAAGGCAGAAACCCACATCACACGAGATACATCCTTTGCCCCCTCCCCACCCTCAATAGAGTTGCTTGAAACATCCATACCCATAAACGACGGAGTGCGATACTTTGGAATCCCTTTAGACCGCAACCTTATTCAAACCTGATTCATACCTTATTCAAACTTGCCACATATTGTCGGCGCGCCCCCGTGTGGCCAGGCGGTTGCCTAGGGCTACAGGGGAGACGCCGATTGTCCTTTGTTGAAATTAGCCCGATAGCATGTAGTTGTGTCCCCGAAAGGATTGGAGCCAAGTGCAAAGGTCGCAGGAAATATTTCTTTATTTTTAGAAACAAGGATTTCCTAACCGGTTCAATTCTTTGACATGAATTGATTGAAGTTGACCAAAATAAAATTCAGGATACTTCTCCAAATAACAGCACACAAGCCTATTACACAGTCCTTGGCTTGATACAGCTTTGAAACTTGCTTTCGGATAAAACTCTATATACAGCAGTATTCTGTTTCCTGGTCTCCAGGAGGCGCTATACAACCCTCTGTTACTTCACAGTAGGTGTAGCAAGACTTCCTGGCCCACCTAGATACTTTCCCAAGCAATATAATTCTTTTCTAATTATAACACAAACATTCAGCACAGCTTCTTCCCAAGCAACTTTAAACAGGACAGCTACTTTTAAAAGCACAGCTAAAAAGTAATGGGCTTTAAAATGTCCTGGTAAAAGAACCTCTGGTTTCTTCCAGACAATAAACTACCTTCAGTTCTTTTACTTTCCACGAGGTAACACAGATGCATTCAGTAATCAAGACCAGCTGGGTTTCTTTCTGCTTTCAAACCCTATTTGGTTCCTTTATACTTTTTTAGCACAGATTGCACAGCTTATTTCCATGTCTGAGACATTGTCTAAATCCACAGTGTCTCCCAAGTCCATATCCTCCACGCTAGACTCTTCCTGGTAACTGTTTCCCCGGGTATCTTCCTGAGAAGCCTCACTAGCTTGCACAGCCCTTAGGAGCTTCTCCCAGGCACCTTTAACAGTGTGTGAGCTTGTGGGGGAAGGGCAGGAAAAACCCTCTTTGTCTAATAAGCCTTTCAAACGTTGTAAAAGGCTCACCTTATTAGTGCAGCTTTTCCTCCTTATAGATTCCTTACTAGGAGAAGAGTTGAGCCATGAACTCTTGGAGAATATTTCCTCCTCTGAGGACTCCTCCCCTGAACTTTCCACTGGCCTTGTCAGCTCTTTGCTCCTGGTTCTCAATTGCTTCTGTGCAAGGGATTTCCATGGGTTTCTTGTCCTTCCTTCCTGGAACCCTCGTGTCCTCTGTGTCTGTGTCCTCTCTCTCTCCTTCTCTCTCAGTTCCCCTGTATGAGTGCAGCTTCCGTTCCTAAATGTTTGGGGCTGTCCTATCCCCTTTGACTCCACCCCCAAACCACTCCCTTCTCCTCCCTCTATCTCCATGGGAACAGGGCGTGTGCTTAGGTCTGCACTTCTCTGTGAGAAATCGTTACCTTTAATGTTGGTGTTAACCCTTTCAGTGCCTGCAGTTTTATGGGTAAAAGAAAAAAAAGGCAGTTTTCCCTTTTTTTTTTCTGCCCTCAGCGGCTGCTTCTCCTCCACAATATACGGTAATGATACGAACAAAAACCATGCTACTAAGAGTATCTTACACCTGCATATTTCTAACAATCCTAATTGACCTAACACTAAGTCTCAACAGCAAAAACTACATGACAATTCCTATAATACAAACAACAAACCGAAACAACCTACATATTGGACACTCTTACCCACACAACCAGGCAAAAATAAATTACCACAGACTCATTCAAATAAAACAGACTAATTCACAACATGCAGTCAAGTTAAACTGCCCCCATAATTCAACCTCCTTATCGTGCATCCTTATAAATGCACGATCATTGAAAAACAAACTTCCAATAATCAACGACTTGATAACCGACTCAAAACCAGATATACTATGTATTACAGAGACCTGGCTCTCTGAAACTGATACAGTCCTCCTAAATCAACTTGACAATTCAAACTATGATATTACCCACACACATAGAACCAACAAAAAGTTGATGGTGTACTGATTGACTAATATAAATCTAAAAGCCAAAAAAATACAAGCTAACACTTCCAACAACATTGACACTCTCATAATAAAAATTGGCCGCCTTAGAATCTGCTTAATATATAGACCTCCTAACCAAAAAGCAGACAGTCTTCACTCTCTAATTGAACTCCTTAGTTCATCTACTGAACAAAATCCCCTAATTATTCTAGGAGATTTCAACCTTCCCTCATTCCCAATAACTGAATCCAACCTTTTTCTTGAAACCATATCTGACTTAGACTTTCATCAAATAATAAACACACCAACTCACACCAAAGGTGGCACACTTGACCTTGTCCTCCTACCCTACTCACTATTCAAGCTTTTCAATCCAGACTCTTTAGAATGTACTCAGATACCCTGGTCTGATCATCACCTTATCAAATTAAATCTCGCTTGCTATACCACCTGTGCCATAAAACACACAAGAAGTGACCCGGCAATAAAATTTAAGAAATTTAACGAAACAGAATTTCTGGATTCTACAATCCCTCACCTCTCATCTCCAACAGATTTGGACGAAGCGGTCAAAAACTGGCATGCCACCATCAACAACACAGCCAAAATTAACCAACATAATAAAAAGCTAACCTACTCAAAAACCAACTGTACTCCATGGTTCAATAGCGCATTAAAGCAAATGAAAAGAGAACTAAGAAAACTAGAGCTTAAATGGCGCAAAACTAAATCCACTATCCACAAAGAATTATATTATAACCATCTCACAAAATACAAGGATGCCTTAGACAGTACAAAGAAAAACTACTACGCAACAATACTATCAAACTCATATAATAGACCAAGAGAACTATTTTCCATTGTTAGTAATCTAGCTAACAACTCTCAAGCTTCCAGCAAGGAAATTACTGACATATCAGCACAAACTTTAGCCAACCACTATCAAAACAAAACAACCATTTATGACTTCAGACTCTATCTACAAACCTCTTCATCTGCTAGATGAATGGTCAGAATTTCACCCTATATCCAAAGTATCATTAAAAAATATCATTCACAATCTCAACACCACTACCTCTTACCTTGATCCTTGCTCAGTAATCTGGATAAAAAACACACTTCCAATTCTTCTTTCCTTCATACTCCCCATTGTCAATCTCTCGCTACTCCAAGGTCACCTCCCACCCACACTTAAACATGCACAAATCAGACCAATTCTTAAGAACGGCACACTTGACAAAACTTTGCCAAATTCATACAGACCCACCTCAAGTATGCCATTCTTAGCAAAAATAATAGAAAAAACTGTACAAATACAGACACAGGAGAACTTAGACTCATCCTACCCACTTGATGATCAGCAATATGGATTTCGTCCCAGACATGGAGTGGAAACACTTCTTACAGTTTTAACTGATGTTCTATTAAGAGGAATTGACAACCACAAACAAGCATTCATCCTCTTATTTATTGATATATCAGCAGCTTTTGATAGTGTTCACCATACTATAATGCTTAACAACCTGAGACAAATAGGAATAAACGCCACAGTTCATAAATGGTTCACCTCTTATCTAAATAATAGAACCCAAAATGTAAGAATAGGCAATCAAACTTCCGCTTCATACAAACTAGAAACGGGTTTACCACAAGGCTCAGCGCTTTCAGCACTTCTATTTAATATATACATAAAACCAGTCTGCAATATCTTTAAAATATTTGGTGTACTCTATCATCTATATGCAGATGATATCATGATGTACATCTCGTTCACGATCCCTAACTTACCGATACAACTCCTGTTAGATTGCTTCAATGAAATCACAACCTGGCTAAATGCTCAAAACCTCCAAATAAACTATTCAAAAACTGAAGTGCTAATTGTTACTAAAATTCAATCCTATATTCCCCCAACACACAACACTTCAAAACCAAGAAATTAAAATAAAAAATGAAGTAAGATATTTAGGAGTTATTCTAGATAAACATCTTACAATGGATACCCATATCAGAAATACCACAAAGAAAATTTATTTCAAGCTTTAAAATCCTTAAACAACTAAGACCTCTTGTATACATACAAGATTTTATCAGTATAATTCAAGCTACCATAACCCCCCACTTCGACTTCGCTAATCTAATATTAGGTACAACAAAACAAAACATTAAAAGAATTCAACTTGCACAAAATGCAGCAGCTAGGATAATAACGAAAGTACATTCACATCAACATATAACACCAATACTAGCATCCCTTCACTGGCTACCAATACAAAGCAGGATAGTATACAAAACATTAATAACTTCATTTAAAACTCTAAATGATATGGCCCCAGTCACTCTAAGTAACTTAATCAGTAAAGAACATTCAAAATCTACTCAAAGAAAAGGACAATTAAATAAACTAAAAACTCCCAAAGACTTCATAAAAGCAAATTAACAAACAGAGCTTTTTCACACGCAGCTCCAACAATCTGGAATTCCCTCCCAGATCTAAGAATGTTAACCGAGATCATAGGTTTTCAATTTTTTACGAAATTCAATCTATTTACTACGCATTACAACAATACAGATCATCCCTCAATTGATTTAGATAAAGGCTAACCAGTTTTTGTCTGAGTTGATCCAACGACCTAAACAGACAATTCCACCTAGCTGAAACTGTACTATGCACAATGCTAAAGCCCTACATAATGTGTATCTGTATATAATGTATATAGTTTTCACTGTTCTGTTCTGTTCAGTTTTAACATTTGCTGTTTACTTATAATATTGCTTGTGGTTATAAGATGTTACATGTAAAACAAACTCTGCTTTGTTGATTGTTGTTTATTGTGAACCGCAACTGATCTCTGGAAGATGCGGTATATATATGATTGTTAAATAAATAAAATAAACCTGAACTTACAATCACAGATCAACAGAACAACCAGGAGTGCATACCACAAGATGGTCATAATCAGGAGACTCAAGACCCCTTCTGCACTGTCTGCCAAATTGTGATCACACCCATACTGGACTACTGCAACTCCCCTATACTATGGCCTGCCAAAACAAACAACCCGACCCCTGTAGACAGTGCAAAACACCATGGCTTGCATGATCATATAACGGCCCTCTTGAACAGCTCCACTGGCTTCCGGTTGCTTCCCACATCAGATTCAAAACAGCTCTGAACATATTTAAAAATCCAGCATAATCTGTCTGTGAATATACTGCAAGCCTGATCTGCACCAACCCAAGCACCAGACCTAGGAGGAGCAATGCAGTGGACATCATCCCAACCCCCAGAACCTACATGAAAACCATCCAGTCTACAAGTGGGAGGGCATTATACCTGGTGGCACCCTCTAGACCTCCGTCCCAGATGACCTAAGAGCCACTATGGATGCCTAAAGACTTCCAGAAGAAGCTGAAAACCTTCCGCTACACAGACCACTTTGGGGAGATCACCTAGAAAACAGGTCCCTCCTTCAACCCTACCGGACTCATGGAAACAAAGCCCCAGTGCTCCCACTTTCCCTCTAGCCCACATCACCCCTTGTACATACTGTAAATAAGTTTAACTTATTTACACAATAACTTATATACATTAACGCCCACATGCTTCACTACCTGCAATAGATTGTAATCTGATTAATTTGACATGTAAACCGCTTTGATTGAAGGAGAAGGCAGTATTAGAAAACCTGTTAAATAAAATAAATAGCCAAGCAGGCAGTAAGGTGATGGATGTTTAGTACATAGGAAGAGGAATGGCCAGCAGGAAAAGGAAGCAATAGTGCATCTGTTCAAGTCTGAGAATTTCATTCGGCGCATCCTGTATAATTCTGTGGACTACGAGCCTGATTTGGAAAGGAACACGTCCAGGCTGTCTGGATATCCCCGAGCAGGACAGGCCTGTTAGGACCCAATTCTGTAACTCAGGAGCAAAACGTTCCTGCGGATACAAAATCAGGCCTGAGAATGGCCCAGCATGCCCACGGGGACGACCTCCCCGCAGGCTCCCCTGTTGCCCACGGTGCCGACCCTCTTCGCCCAACACAACCTGGGCAGCCAGGGCCTGGATCACTGGCGGGGACCTACCTGGCCTGGCCCTGGCCTTGGGGGGAGGGGAGAGTTCCAACCCTAATCACCAGGTTCATGCTGCTTATTCCACCTTCGAGGGGCCCTCGCTCTGCCCAGACTCCACCCCCCTGTCCCCTGCCCCCCACCAGCTTCCCCGTACCACAAGTCACCTCTTTGAATTGGGCCCTATATCTTCAAAAGGATATAAACAATAGAGTCTGCCCAGAGGGCAGCTACTAAAATAGTCTATGGCCTTTGTCATAAAGGTCTCAATATGTATACACTGGAAGAAAAGTGGAAGAGGGGGAGACAGCTCTTACTGCATTCTCTGTAATTAAGCTCTGGAATTTGTTGCCAGAGGATATAGTAAAAGCTGTTAATATAGCCAGCTTTCAAAAGGGTTTGAACAAGTTCTTGGAGGTAAAAGTCCATAAACCATTCAAGCACACTGGTGATATCCACTGCTCTGTTCCTGGAATCTTGGCTTCCTGATGAGATCTGCCAGACGCTTGTAACCTGCTTTGATTACTGTTGTAAACGGGATGCTGGAGTCGATGGATCTTTTGATCTGGTCCAGTACGGCAAATCTTCTGTTCCTAGAACACCTTCAGACATCAGGATATAGGAAGTGGACCTCTTTCGTTTGAAACAAGGGTTTAGAATGAGTTATCATGGGAAGGCGAAACAGACGTGGGAGCAATTTTAGGGAAAGTGGTAGATGCATGGTGCCACCTCTGAATGCTGGTATAGCCAACTCTTCGCAATTATTAATCTAATCTTGGATATGGTGAAGGAGTTTGGGCAACACTAAGAGTGGTTGGGCAATCATTGCATCCACAGAACTGGTGGAAACAAGCCTGGTATCAGCTTTAAAGCCTGGGGAAGGGAAGGATTATAAAGGGAAGTAGGCTGGGTTATCTGTCTATTTTTTTTTTATACGTTTAAAGCAGTATTTTATTTAATGTTAAAACACATTCAAAAGTGTAATGGCGTTAAACTGAGGAAAAACATGAAGTCTGAAGAGGAGGATCTAAGTTGTGGTGGTCATCTCTTCAGGGATTAGTTTGGGATGGGTGTCCTAGATAACTCAGAGGGTGCTGGTGATAGGACCAGGAGGAAGTTAGAGGGAGAGAGAAGAAACTGAAAATGTAACTGAACAGTGAAAGTACAGTGCAGTCTGCACCTGAGTTACACGGACATGGTCCCCCTGGAAATGGTGCAGATTTTTCAGACTGTGTGCAGGGTATACACTTAGAAAGATTTCAGCATTTGCATTACTGTGCAAGAGAGAGTTATCATTTTATACTGCTTTTGTCTTTTGGTGCCATTTAAAAGCAGTGTTGACAGTCATAGCAGTAGTATTAGTATTTTAAGGAATTAGGCTGAAACGTGTCCTGCAGTCAGAGGTTTTACTTGCAGGTGCCAGGGAAAGGGGCAGGGGGAAGGAAGAGGAAGATGGGCTTGGATTTCTTCCTACTGCTGGGGCCACTGGTAGACTGGCCTCTTGTGGAAACAGTGCACTGGTACTAAGGCTCTGAGTGGGAATAGGAGCTCTTGTGTATGCATGACGCACTCCTAATGAGTGAGATTTGGCATTCCCAAATGAGAACATAAACTATATCATACTGGGTCAGACCAAAGGTCCCTCAAGCCCTGCATCCTCTTTCAAAAGTGGCCATGCAGGTCCCCTGACGGATCTCAAAAGTAGCCAATTCCACTCTAGTTATCCCCAGGGATAAGCAGGGATTTTCTCTTGGACTACATTCATAATTCTTTATGGACTTTCCTCTGGGAGTTTGTCGTCGTGTTTTTTTATTTTTTTCTCAGCCCACCTACACTACCTGTTTTTACCACATCTGCCAGGAATAGGGTTGCCAACTGGCTCCAGATGCGCCCGACAGGCTTGATCCAGTCCTGGGTTTACCACATTGCATGCAGGGACATTTAGATCTACTTTCTCCATTGCACTCCATAGGAAATGGAAAACTACAAGTCCCTGTATGCAATGGGGTAAACCCAGGACTGGATCAAGCCTGTCAGGTGCATCTGGAGTCAGTTGGCAACCCTAGCCAGGAATAAGTTCTGAAGACGAAGTAGACGTTGAGAGAGAATATGTACTCCTCTGTTTAGCTTCATGGTGTGCCCCCAGCACTTGAATTTTCTGAAAGAGCAAACAATGTATTCATGTCTCCGCTCCACTCATAGAAACAGAAAAACACGACGACAGAAAGAGACCACATGGCTCTAGTCTGTCCTTCCATATCAACAACTACAACAGTCCCCTTTTTTCCTTTAGAGATCCTCTGTGTTTGTCGCATGCTTTTTTGAATTCAGTTACTGTCCTCATCTCTACCACCTCCAATGGGAGACTATTCCACGGATCCACTACTCTTTCCGTAAAGAAATATTTCCATATATCACTCCTGAATCTATCTCCCTTCACCCTCATCCCATGTCCCCTCGTAGCAGAACTTGCTTTCATCTGAAAGAGGCTCTCTCCCTGTACATTTATGCCACGGAGGTATTTAAACATCTCAATCATATCACCTCTATCTCACCTTTCCTCTAAGGTGTACATATTAAGATCCTTCAGTCTGTCCACTCAGATTTCATTGATCTCTATCATATCTCCCCTTGGGCGTCTCTTTTCCAGGCTGAAGAGCCCTTTCCATCCCCTTTATCATTTTGGTCGCTCTTCTGTACATCTTCTAATGTAGCAACATCTTTTCTGAGAACGCGGAGACCAGAATTGCACACAGTACTCAAGGTGCAATTGCACCATGGTGAGAGAGAGGCATTATGGTATCCTCTTTTATTTTTATTTGTTTAACGATTTCTAACATTTTGTTGGCTTTTTTGGCAGTGTTGCTGCACACTGAACAGATTTCAATGTGTCTACGATCGCACCTAGGTCTTTTTCTTGGGTGGTGACTCCCAACGTGTAGCCCAGTATTGGTTCCCTATAGGTTCCAGAGAAAGTTGAGAAGTGTTACTAAAGCTGAATAAAGCATTAAGGCCTTCATCAGAGTCGGTGGTCCGTGCACAGCAAGTTGTTCTCCTCACTAGACGTAACCACCAAAAAAAGGAATCGGGGAGTAGAGGGGGGTCAATGCTGCTTAATCATTGTAAAATGATTGGCCTCCCACCCCCCCCCCAACATACTTTGCAGCTAGTTCAGTCCCTTTAGGCTCCACCAATGTTGTAGAGCCCTCTTCCTTGTTGTCTGCCTATGTGTGTGCTGGTTTCTGGTGTTTGAGGAATCAATCAGCGGCACACTAAGAGGCTTCTGGAGCATGATGGTGCCCGCTTTCAAGTATCGTGTTACAGAGAGAAGCTTTGAAATTGTCCTTTGACTGTTAGGTGCCTGTTTGTCCCATATCCTTAAAGTTGTGATTTGCAGATAGCACGAGTGACAGACGAGTCCATTTGTTTAGATTTTTCCAGATCTGTGTCTCTTAACTGGCATCAACCTGCATTTGTGTCTTAGAATTTCTTTTTTTTTTTTTTACATTTATGTACAAAGAAAATATTTTGAAACCTAGAACACCAGCAGTAAATTTCATAGTCAAAGACCTTTTCCTCAACTGAGGGGGATGTTAAAGGGACACAGACCTGCGACTTGCATGGTTTTTCATTGCTCTCCTGTATGCAAGGAAATGCTGCATGAATTTAATGCTGTTATGTGCAATACTCCTTGGAAGAAAGTTAGGAAACTGTAACATTTGCAGACTCCATATAATATTCCAGCTCCTAATCTCTCTTCAGTTAGGCAAATTGAAGTACATAGTTTTGTATGTGTGTGGGTTTTTTTTTAAATATCTTGTGTAAAAATTGATTTTTATTTTGTTGCTGTAACTGAAATGTACAAGTTTTATGCTACTGGCGCTGCAGAAATAAATAAAAACAGACTATCAATTACAATAAACATTTCCATTGCTTTTCAGACGACTGGCTGGCAATGATTTGTCCTTCATCCACCCAAAGGCCCTCTCTGGGCTGAAAGAGCTGAAAGTTTTGTAAGTACTAAACTTAACATGCTCTGTGTGCTCTCTGCAGTCAGTGAATGAATTGTGTGAGACTTTCTGGGCAAACAGAACTGACGTGCAAAGTCCTCATCTCTCTGCACACTTTAGTCTTTTGACTTTTAAAAACATGAATGTATGCTAAATAAAATTAGATATTTTACCTGTCCTTAACATAAGAGCTCAAGACAAGATACAATAACAAATTATAAATAAAACAAATTCAAACAAACAAAACATCAGTAAAGTGTGAAACTACCAAAGACCTGATGATTAACTAGCTCTTCTTTTGCTCTCAGCGGTCATGATGGCTGGTGAGTGTATTTGAGAACCTGCCTTTACTCCCCCTACACATGCCTCCCTTATGTGGGGTGAGACCACAGTAGCATCTTCCATAGAGTAGTTCTGGGTTCCAGCAAAAATACCCAAGATGGTTCCTTGGATAAGAAACCTGCAGTGGTGACCCATCCACAACTAAGCTTTAGCTGATCCACTGCTTTATTGCTCTGATCGGATGGACCTCTGGACAACAGCAAGGGCAGATCATCACACATTGTAAGCCTTTGAGGGCAGGCTGCTTCAACCCTGCCTTGGTTAAAACAATGTACTCCCTAGAAATGAGGACGGTCTCTTTTGGCCTTTACAGCCTCGGCACAAGGGTGTAGGAATCGGATCAGATATAACTTATTTCTGCAATAATGTCACATGGAGTGGGAGGCCTGCAGAATACAGATTGATTAAAGTATTAAAACTACCTCTTTGCAAAATTAATCACAAGATGGTACACAAAAGCCAAAACGTTTTATCATAGTCCAGACACGGCAGAAAATAGTTCAACACAAACAAAACATGTTAAAATAAATAAACTAATAGAGATCAGGGATCATAAAGGACATGAAAAGATAAACATAAGACACCCATCTGCCTACATCATAAGATGGGTCCAGCTATACTTGAAGACGATTAGCCTTTCCCCTAAGCAATACTCTGTACAGTAATTCACTCGAGAACTAGTTCCAAATAATTGGGACTGCCACGGTAAAAGCTCTAGATCTAATTCTTGCATGTTTGAAGACACAGTAGTGCCTTGAGTAAATAAGGTTTGTGGCCGGATCTCAAATAGCATGCAGCGTGGGCCTTGCAGGTAAGGCAGACTTAAGCTTCTCAGAACTTTGAGCAATGGCGTTGACAAATGTTTAATTTTATTTTAGCTAAAATTGCCAGCGAAGTTTGTAGCAAGGAGGTTGGCTCGTGTGCTAGTGTTCCCAGTACCAGCCAAACAGATGAATAATGTAAAAATTGTGGTGTGTTTGGGGTGTGCTTTTAAAGAAACAGGCAAACCAACATCTGAGGTGTTAAAATCATTGCAAGAGACGGTCACTCTTCAACCCTTTAGTTAAAACAAAGGTGAATTTGTTGAACCATATATAATTTAATAAATGCATTTCCATTGACCTCAAAATAAGGGACATAAGCCTGAATGTGTTGTCCTGGCTTACCTCTAAGTGACTTTAACTGTACTATATTCCATAAAGAGGATAAAAGCACAACTGGAGATTTGGAGCCAGTATGAATTTGTTTTATCCATGTTCAGCTTTAACTAACTTCTCCATAATCAGGCTAAAATCTCCAGGCAAGTATTAAATGTATTGGGCACTGAAGTACATACTTTTACTATCGGAAGGCATTCAGAGTAGTAACATGGGGGAACAAAATCCGGCCTGATTTGTTAGACTATTTGTTCAAATTACTTTCTTTTTCTATTCAGCTGGGTTCTGTAAAAACCATTTTATTTTTTAGCCTGGCAGGCAGTTCCTGTTCAGTCAGAACCAATCTCTGGTGCTGAGGCACCATGAGTCTTAATTTGCAACCATGAAACACACCCAGGCATTGCAGTAGTGCTCAACGAGAGACTACAGACGGGCTCCTTCTGAAACCTGGTACACTTAGGTCCAAGTGTTGGTTGATGATGACTCTTCCCTGGTAGCTGTTCCTCCAGCATCCTCTCCCCCTCCCCCAGACCTGGAAAGCCCAAGCAGCATAAGCTGGGCTTGAGACGAATGCATGGCACTGGTCCATATAGGTTATTTTTGATTGAGGCAAACTATTGATTAAAGTATGGACAAGTCTTTGTTGTCTTGCCCCTTCCTTTGAGCCAACATCATGGAGGGAACCAAGTATGTTGCTGGACTACAGGTGGCCAGGAAAAGCCCACCTCTTCTCTTTTAGGCTTGCATGCTCACAGACTGGAATGGCATGGTACCTTGTGTAGTTGCTCTTCTTGCAGCTGCAGTGAGAGCCTACTCTGTGCTGCTTCCTTGCAATTCTATGTTTTAGTATCATCAAAGCAGCAACATTGCATGTGCAAATAGGGCTAAGTTTTGCAGTACGAGTAATTGCACAAGCAGAGTTTGCTTTTCAGAAGAGCTGCTAGTATCCAAAGGACTAGGTTGGAATTGGTATGATGGATTTTTGCTAGCCCTAAAATCTGGAGAGAGACTGTTGCAGAATGACTTTGTCCTGTGTTAGCTGGAAATTTGGGTTTCTGTTCCTACCTACAGATATGTTTCCTGACGGCTTTGAAGCACCAATGTTTTTTCAAATATTAAAAAACAACTCTTCACAATTATAAAACTGAACCTGTCCAATCTGTAATATCACAAATATTTTCTTTTCCAGAACTCTACAGAACAATCAGCTGAAAACTGCTCCTAGTGAGGCCCTGAAAGGATTAAGTTCTTTACAGTCTTTGTAAGTTTTTTGTATCATTGTGTGAATTTTTTTCCATGTTTTTTTTCAACATGCTAAATCCATTAAGCTAAGCAATGCTGGATGAATGTGAAGCCAGTTATAAAAAGCATAAGATTTTACAGTATACTGCCTGTGTCTAGTATGACTACTAGACGCACGGTGCTGTGTAAATATTGCAATGCAATGTGTGCCTTTGAGTCAGTCCTAACTCCTGGTGACCCAGAAGCTCCTGGGTTTTCTTGGCAGTGTCACGAAGTAGATTGCCAGGCCTTTCTTCTGAGGCAATGGAGGTTTAAGTGACTTGCCCAAGGCCACAAGGAGTGCTAGTGGGAATCGAAACCTGGTTACTTCGTTACCAAGCCAGTGTTCTAACCACTAGGCTGCTACTCCACTCCGTGTAAATATTAGGGACTTGCATTTGTATGAGATGAAATGGGAAATGTCAACTGTGTTCTATTTCATTTTGTATAGTTTTCAAAACAAAAGTGAACTCCGAAATTTCATCACTTATGTTTGTTTATTTCGATATTTGATATACCGCCCCTCATTTCACCGGGGCGGTTTACAGTGTTGCCAAAAGCAGAAGGAAACAGAAAAGAAAAAGAACTACAATTCGTAGATAGAACAGGGGGAGAAAGCAACAATCACACACATACTAAAGGGTAATAAGGTCTGGAGGTGGGTTGGAGAATCGGGGGCAAAGGTTAAAGGCAGAGGCAAAGAGGTGAGTTTTCAGGAGGGAACGGAATTTAAGGTAGGACTCCTCTAAACGCAGGGCTGTCAGAAGGGAATTCCAAAGGGATGGGCCAAGGTAGAAGACAGATTGGTCGATTGTAGACATGCCTGGGACGGGGAGGGTAGATGAAGGCGGTTGATGTGAACCAAATGGAGACTATGAGAGGGAGTGTAAAAAAACCAACAAATCAGAAAAATACTGGGGACTACGTGTATAAATGGCATGGTGCACCAACGTGAGAACTTTAAATCTGATCCGAAAATCCAGCAGGAACCAGTGGAGCTGGTGAAGGAGGTGTGGTATGGTCCCGAGAAGAAGCATGAAAGATAAGATGGGCCGCAGTATTTTGGATTAATTGCAATTGGTAGCACTGGTACTTGGGGACACCAGTGAAGACAAGGTTGCAGAAATCCAATCTGGAGATAACCAATGAAAGCAGAAGCGTAGTGAGAGCCTGTGGAGAGAGAAACAGTCTGATAGCACGAACCTGCCGAAGATAGAAGAAAGATCGCCATGATACAAGGGAGATGTGATCGTAAAAAGACAGGTTGGAGTCCAGTAGGACACCCAGATGACAAAGCTTGGGAACGAGAGCAATAGGGACACCTGCGAAGGAAGGAACTAAAGGAGGACAAGAACTGTGTGGGAACCAGATGACTGCTGTCTTAGCGACATTGAGAACAAGACAATTGGTACAGAGCCAAGTAGCAATCATGGTTAAACAGGAATCAAGGAGGGGATATCTGGACAAACAGAAGAAGTGTGGTGTAAAAGAAAGATGTCTGCATAGTAAGAGGCCGATAGGCCTGACTGCTGAACCATGAGGGCTAGCAGGGCCAGGAAAACATTAAAGAGTAGGGGTGGTAGAACTTCCTATCTATCACTTAATAGTGTGAGCTATTAATACTAGATGGGAAGTGACTAAGTGAAAAAGAAATGAAAAATTCTACAAACATGGGAAACTGAACAAAACAAAAATGTGTGACCTTGCACACCCCTTGTAAATATACATAAGACAGACCCAAAGTCTTGGCTAGAGTAGAGTGTGTTTCCTTTTTCTTGAGTGGTTAAATGGACAAGGCCATGATTAGGGGAGAGAAGGGCTTCAGTAAAGAGGTTTCCAGCTTGGATAAGGCTAGCGGGGGAACCCCCAGTGCAACAGCTCAGGAAACTCATTGAAAGTCTGTGGTGTAGAAGGAATCTAGAAAGTGTGGCGACAATCACTGGTGATGGACAATGGTGACACTGCCTTTCCTCTCGCCCCTCCACACCCCCTTCCTCAGAGCTGCACTCATTGGGCAGTAAGCTGCAGAAAAAGCACACCTGGGGGTATTTTGTGCAAGCAACACGGCTGATACAATTTACCTTTAGTTGCTATATGATGCTGGAAGACCACCAGTGTCCAGGCAGCAGGTGATCCTCAGGGATGAACATAAGCAGGGGTCATGTTAGAAGGTTTGTTCGCTTTTACTCCCATGGATAAATAGCTAATTTAGAAATCCACGGCATGGCTCACTTTCCAAGGGGCTCGTTTTAGGCAGGCTGGAAAAGCATGCATATGGTTCCAGTACATACAGATTTTAGCAAATCTGGACTTACCATTTATACCTGCTCTGAAACTGGCAGAAGTCATTGAAATGCTCATTTGGATTTGGTTAGTGCTAGTGATTGAAGGAACAGTTGTGCCTATCTCTCTAGTCTGTTAAAACACCTCAAAATTAAAATAGTCATCTTAATTGGCTCTTCCTGGATGTTTTATGAAATCTGGCACCTGTGTAAGTGCCAACACAAATGTGTAAGTTGTAGTCGACACCTAGGTGGGTAGGTCATTCAAACCCCCAAGTGATGCCGCTCTATTTGGAGCTGTGGCTTACTAAAATGATCGACTGGCACTTAAATGTGTATATCCTGGCATCCGTATACTTTTTTTCAAAAGCCTCCACATCCCCTGGATATTACTACGCGGATGATATCTATCTTCTTTATCACACTGATCCTGTTGCACCCAATATCACTGCCTTCAATACCTGTCTTTCTTCTGTAGCTTCCTGGCTCTCCACTAACTTTCTTCATATTAACCTCTCGAAAACCTCGGCTATATGGTTCACTTTTGGTAATCCCACTCCTACCCTCACTCCCCTATTTTCTTCTTCACCCATCCCCACTGTCTCCTCCTTGCGGTATCTGGGTGTGATCCTTGATTCCTCCCTCTCCTTTAAAGACCATATTTCCGCAGTTGTTCAACGTTCCTTCTTTTCCCTTAAACAACTTTGCGCTGTACGACCTTTTCTTACTATCTCCTCTATGACTACTCTCATTATATCCCTTGTTATGTCTCGTCTTGACTACTGTAATGTTTGTCTTGCTGGTCTTCCCCAATCCCAACTTTGTCGTCTTCAACGTGTTCAAAATGCTGCTGTTCGTGTTCTTTCTCATGCTTCACGGTTCGATCACGTCACCCCTCTGTTAATACACTTTCACTGGCTCCCTGTTGTCTTTTGTGTCCACAGGGTGATTCATTCAGGTGTTCCCCTATATCTTTCTAACCTGGTTCACCTTCATACCCCTCATCGTTCGCTCCGCTCTATTCACGCTAACCGTATGTTTCTTCCCCCTCCCTCCCAAGCGCACCTCGAATCTACTCGGTCTTCTGCTTTCTTTTTTTCTTGGTCCAAGGCTCTGGAACTCCCTTCCCCCCTTCCTACGTCTGGAAACCTCCTATTTGTCCTTTAAAACTAACCTAAAAACCCACCTTTTCTGTTCTGCCTTCAACCTTCCTCTCCCTATCCCATCTTCTCCCCCTCCTCCCCCTTTGGGCCTCTGACAGCATACCCCCTACCCCTGTCTTACATCTTTTCTTTTGTTGTCTTCCCCTTCTCTCTCCCTTCTGTTTCCCATTTCTATCCCCCCCAATCTGTTCTCTGTATCTATCCCTTTTCTCTAATTTTATGGCGTTCCTTTTCTGGCTCTTTTTCGCAGCTCTCTCTTTTTAAAAATTTTTAATTGATTTTATGTATTGTGAACCGCCCAGATGCTAATTGTATTGGGCGGTATATAAAGTTTTAATAAACATAAACATAAACATTTTACAAAATTCTTGCTGAATCGTGCATGACTTGTCCTGGACATCCCAATTCCTACCTAGATGCCTTATGAAAAACCAGCTATACTGGATCAGACCAAAGGTACAATGAAGCCCATCATCCTGTCTAAGTGGATTTAGCTCTTTTTTTTTTTCATTATCTCAAGGTGAATTACATTCAGGTACAGTAGGACTTTGGATTTTAGGGCTGCATTAACGTACTTTAATGCACATTAGTAAATGAGTTTTAAGTCTCGGACTGTAGAAGGCAACATAACATGTCCAAGATAATGAGGGTCATCAGGAGGATTTGACGCCACTAGAACTACAAGGCCAATTCCCAACAGGATCCCAAAGAACAGATCCATTGTTCGTTGCTTGCTCCCTGGGATTAGTGGTGGTTTTCTGAAACCTACATGGCTAATAGTGGTTTATGTGCTTTTCTTCTGGGAACTTAATGCTTTTTCTAAGCCATGCAAACTACCTTGACTGTGTCCTCTAGCAACAAGTTCCAGAGCTTAATTGCATGGAGTGAATAAAGATACTTTCTCTGATTTTTGTTTCAAATATGCTGCTTCTTAGTTTCATGGGGTGTCCCTTTGTCTTACTGGTATGTAAAGGGTAAGCCATTGTTCTGCATTTACCTGCCTACTCCCACCCCTCACTTGATTTTATAATTTGTCTGATCTCCTCTCAGCCATCTCTTCTTTAAGTCAAGAGCCTTAACTTCAGTATTCTTCATAGAAGAGCTGTTCAGCCCCTGTACACATTTTGGTTGCCCTTCTCTATATCTATTTTAGCTCCACTATCTTTTTGAGGAGGTGTGACTAGAACTAAACACAGTATTCAAGATGTAATTACATGGATTAATACAGAAGTATATCTAGTTTAATACTCCCATTTCTTTCTGAATAATTCATAACATTCTGCTTATCTGTTTTTTTTTTGGTGGGTGGGACGGAGATGGGAGGGGCTTCCTGAGCCAAGGATTTCAAGATGTCCTTTGTGGAACACAGGATTTGGTACGAGCTAACTGCGTTGGGATCACTTTGCACTAGTGATGATATGATCAAATTTGACAATTTGAATTAGTATGCAAAGGAAACTGTGTCAGTGTTTAATTTTCAAAAGGGAAGCTATGATAAAATAAGGAAAATGGTTGGTTAGAAAAACCAAAAGGAGCAAATTCAAAGATCTAGAGTTTACATCGGGTGTGGATGTTTAAAATTATTCTCTGAAGCCCAGATCAGATGTATCCCATGCATTAAGAAAGGTGTAAAAAATGGCAAACAATCAGTATGTTTAAAAAGTGAGGCAAAAAATTCTATTAAAAAAACCATTTAAACAATGGAGGAAAACCAAATGAAGAAAATAGGAAACTGCATAAAGCAAATGAAATGCAAGGTACTGATAAGGAAGACACAAGAATTTGAAAAGGAGTTTGCCATAGCGACAAACTCACAATAAAACCACTTTCAGGTACATTCAAAGCAGGAAGCTGGGTAAGGAGTCGGTTGGGCCATTGTTTGATCGAGGGATAAAAGGGGGCACTCGGGGAGGACAATGCCATAGCTGAGACAGTAAATGAATTCTTTGCTTTGGTCTTCACTGAGGAAGATGTGAGGAAGCTACCCCCTGCCAGAAAAGGTATTCAACAGTGAGTCAGAAGAGTGGCATCAAATCTCTATGAACCTGGAAGATTGATAAACTAAAGAGCAGCAAATCATTTGGACCGGAAGGTGTATACCCAAGAGTGTTAAGCTCAAAGATAAAAAAAAAAAAAAAAAAAAAAAAAACCCTTTTAAAATCATTAATAGTAGCTTTACAATTATTAGTCATTTATAGTACCTTTTACGATTGGAGGGTGGCCAATGTAACGACTCAAGGAGGGTTCTGAGAAACTACAGATTGATGAATCTAACTTCAGTGCCAGGCATAATGGTGGAAGCTATTAAGAACAAAATTACTGGACACATTGATAGACATAGACATAAGGAGGGAGGAGTGGCTCAGTGGTTGGGACAGGTTACCTCAGGCCGGAAGGCTGGGGGTTCAATTCCCGCATGGGGACAAGCAACTTCAGGCCGGAGGGACTGGGGTCTCTAGTCCCATGGGCCACTCCTTGTGGCCTTGGGCAAGCCACTTAACCCTCCATTGCCTCAGGTACACTTAGATTGTGAGCCCTTCAGGGACAAGGGAATAAAAAGTAACTCTTAGTATACATGTAAACCGCACTGATTCTAAAGAGTGCAGTATAAAAGAGATAATAAAAAATAAATAAATAAAATAGTTTTAATGGGACAAAGTCAACATGGACCTAGCTGACGGAAGTCTTGATTCACCAAGCTGCTCCATTTCTTTGAAGGCATGAATGAACATATGGATAAAAGTGAGCCATTTGATGATACAGTGTATTTAGACTTTCAGAAAGCGTTTGACAAAGCCCACATCGGAGACTCCCAAGGAACTTAGTCATGCTAAAGGAGGCTGACTGGAAATTATTGCACTGTCGCTCTGATCCTACATGCCAGCAAGATTCTACTGAAGATTATTCAAAAGAGACTACAACCATATCTGGAACGAGAACTACCTGAAGTGCAAGCAGGATTCAGGAAAGGGCGAGAAACGAGAGACATCATTGCGGATGTGAGATGGATCCTTGAAAAGACTAAAGAATACCAAAATGATATCTATTTGTGCTTTATCAACTATAGCAAGGCTTTTGACTGTGTAAACCATGAGAAACTCTGGGCCACCTTAAGAAGCATGGGTATACCAGAACACCTGATCGTACTCTTGCACAATCTGTACATTGATCAAGAAACAACAGTTCGAACGGAACAAGGAGAAACAGAATGGTTTAAAATAAGCAAAGATGTAAGACAAGGCTTCATACTTTCCCCCTACCTGTTTAATTTATATGCAGAACAAATCATCAGAGAAGCAGGATTGTATGAAGACGAGGTGTGAAGATTGGTGGAAGACTCATCAAAAACCTTCACTATGCTGATACCACAATACTGGCTGAAAGTGAAGATGATCTGAAACATTTGCTTCTCACAATCAAAGAACATAGTCTCAAAATGGTCCTGCACCTTAATGTAAAGAAGACAAAGATCACGAGAACTGGCATAATAAACAGGTTCATCGTTGAAGGAGAAGAAATTGAAATTATGAACAACATTAACCTACTTGGATCAACTATCAATAAAGAAGCAACAAGTAGTCAAGAAATCAGACGACACCTTGCTCTTGGCAGAATGGCTATGAAAGACCTAGATAAGATTCTCAAGAGCAGAGATGTCTCTCTCCATACAAAGATTTGACTTGTTGGAGCCATGGTATTTTCAATAACATCATATGGATGTGAAAGCTGGACAGTGAAAAAGATAGGAAGAAAATTGATGCCTTTGAATTATGGCCCTTGTGGCAAATACTGTGTATACCATGGACTGCCCAAAGAACAAACCAGTCGGTACTAGAGGAGATCAAACCTAATCTTTCTTTAGAAGCTCAGATGACAAGACTTTGACTTTCATACTTTGGACACATGCGAAGAGAGAGATCATTAGAGAAAGACGACATGCTTGGCAAAATAGGTCAACGCAAAAGAGGAAGGCCAGCAATGAGATGGATCGATACAATAACAGCAGCTAGAGATACCAGTCTGTCAACAATGAGCCGCCTGACTTAAGACCGAACACAATTTAAGATAGCTATCCAGAGGGTCGCCATGAGTCGACTACGACTCGACGGCACTCAACAACAACAACGGCAATGTTCTATTATGGATTGGAAATGGGTTGAGAGAGGAACAAAGTAGGGATAAAACTCAATTTCCTCAATGGAGGAAGGTGAATAGTGGAGCATCCCAGGACTCTGTATTGGGACTTGTTCCGAATTCCAGATTCATGTATAAATGTTAAAAAGCAAGGTGATGGAATAATTTAGTGTCATCTACAAATTTATAAAGTAGTTAAATCACATGTGGCTTGTGAGACACTGCAGGAGCGCCTTGGAGGACTGTGTATCCTAGTGGCAGATGAAATTTAACATGGAAAAGTGCAAAGTGATGCATTTAGAGAAGAATAATCCAAACTATAAATGCACAATGTTAGGTTCCACTTTAGGAATTGCCAACCAGGAAGATCTGTATGTGATAATCTCCAGGAACAAGCAGGAATGAGTCTTCACATATGGGTATCGTCGGTACCGACGGAGCCTGCGCGGGAACGCTCCCCAGCGTCCAAAAGGAAAGCTTTTGGGAGCATCCCACAGCGCCTGCGCGCTGCCTTCCCGCCTTTCCTAACTGCCTCTCTCCAGTTCTTCTTTTCCACGGAGCCAGCAGGTCGTGTTTCCTGTCACCGCTGAATTTCTTATTTTCTTTTATTTTTCTTTAGTCACGTGTCTGCCTTCTCGATTCCGGACCAGTACCACCGGTCTTTTTTCTTTCTTTAAAAAAACAAACAAAAAAAACTACAGTGCATTTTTTCTTCTGCGGCCTTAGGCCTACAGATATATTTTTCCTCATGGAAAAACCCGCCTCCGGGTTTAAAAAGTGCACTAAGTACAGCAGCACTATTTCTGTCACAGACACCCATGACTGGTGTCTAAAATGTTTAGGTCCTGACCACTCCATAGTGGATTGTGAGTCCTGTTCTATGATGTCTAAGAGAGGGTTACAAAATCGGGCAGCCAAGCTCAGTGCCCTGTTTCCCTCCGATGCAGCTTCTGTGGCATCGACGTCTTCCAGGGCTGCTTCTTCATCCCATGGATCTCAGGTAACCAAACTTAAATCTGGCCGGTCCTCAAAGAGTACATCTCCCTCTAAGTATCGAGATGCCCCCGGGCTTACTCTTGAGGAATCCACACCGGCAAAATTACCCTGGCGGGAGGCTCCGGCTTCCAAAGCTCTACCTGTGGGGTCACAGGTTGACATCGATGGCTCGGCCTCGACCGAGCACCTGTTACAATGTTCTGGGGTACCGGCAATTAACACCGGTACCGACATCCAGACATTGGTGGCGTAGATGGATCAGAATATTCTGACCATGCAGTGTGCTATCACGGCATTCATACAAGCTGCGACGCCTCCGGTACCGCAACAAACCCTGTTGTCGGTACCGGTACCGGATCCGAAATTGGTTCCAATACCTGTACCGCTTGCATCGACATCAGCATCGATGGCAGCGGTACACTATCCAATGATGCCTATCAGTACCGACTTGGTACCGATTACTCCCGATGTCGATACCTCCCGGTACGCGTATCAGGCTCTGCGAGAGCATCCAGACAGTCGATACTTCGATTCCTCTGAAGACTCTGATACATCAGAGGCCTCAATTGAAGCATCAGGGATCCTTCCTCAGGAACCCTCTTCTCCAAAAAGGAGAATGTCTCCTCCTGAAGATTTGTCTTTTCAGGACTTCATTAGGGAGGTGGCCAAAGGCCTGTCCATTTCAGTAGCCTCTGAAACTGAACCTAGAGCCAAAAAATTAGATATCCTACAATATCCTAAGGCTCCTAAAGAGGCTGCCACCTTACCAATACATGAGATTCTTTATGATCACATGTTGGGCATATGGGAGACTCCTCTTTCCACCTCCCCTCATTCCCGAAGGTTGGACACCATGTATCGTGTTCCTCCTTGTCCTGGGTTTCATAAGACTCAGCTTCCTCACCACTCCATTGTGGTAGAGTCTGCTATGAAAAAGATCAAGAGCACAAAAAGGCACTCCTCTGCTCCTCCAGGAAGAGAATGCAGAACCCTAGATGCCTTTGGCAGGAAAATCTTCCAGGCCAGTATGCTTGTAGCCAGAATCAACTCCTATAGTCTCTATATGGGGATGTTTCTAAAAGAAGTTACAGATCATCTGCAAACCTTATCTCCTTTTATTTCAGAAGATAAGAGAGAAGAATATATCACCTGGCTTAAACAGGTACAGGATGTATCCAAGTTTTCCAACCGTGTAGCCTTTGACTCTTTTGAGGGTGCCAGTAGAGCCTCGGCTATTGCCATAGGTGCACGCAGAGTTGCTTGGTTACAAGCCTCTGATTTGGAATCCTGGGTACAGGATGGTCTAGATAACCTTCCCTGTACAGGAGAAAACCTCTTTGGCAAAGATTGGCAAGCAAAGGCCAACCAGATGGATGCTGAAAATTCTGCTTTAGATAGACTTTCAAAGTCTACTACTGCTCCTTTTAAAAAGAGGTTATTCAAAAAAGGATCTTTCCCAAAAAAAGGGAATTTTTCTTCAGGTTATGGTCAGGCCTTTTCCCAAGGTCGTTTAGCTACAAAGAGACAACAACCAAAATAGGCCAAGTCTCAGGCTGCGAGGACTGCTCTGGCCCAACAGCCTCAGCCTCCTCAGGGCCTTTGACTTTCCACTAGAGAACTTAGCCTTTCTGGCTCTAGAACATCCAGAGCCTCTCACCATCCAAGGAAGGTTAGCTCACTTTGCTCCCAGATGGGAACAAATCACAGCAGAGCAATGGACCCTCTCCATCATACGAGATAGGTACAAGCTTCATTTCTTAAACCTTCCTCCTCACACCATGGTGAAACAGTTCAATTCTCCAACATCTCTCCTCAACCTTCTAGGTCAAGAGATTGCTACCCTTCTTGCCCAAGGGGCAATAGAAGAAGTACCCCTTCTTCAACAGGGCTCAGGGTTCTACTCCCCCTATTTTCTCATTCCAAAGAAAAGGGGGGGCTACAGACCCCTACTAGATCTCAGAGAATTGAACAAGTTTCTATGCAAGGAGAAATTCAAGATGATCTCTCTCGGAACTCTCCTTCCTTACCTCCAGAATCAGGACTGGCTTTGTTCTCTAGATCTCAAGGATGCGTACACCCATGTTCTCATCCTTCCAACACACAGAAGGTTCCTTCGGTTCCTTTACCAAGGAAAGCACTACCAATACAAAGTGCTTCCTTTCGGTCTGGCCTCTGTTCCAAGAGTGTTCACAAAATGCATGGCAGTAGTAGCTGCATTTCTGCACACTCTAGGAATATTCGTATTTCCATATCTGGACGACTGGCTCATCCAAGCTCCATCCCAGTCAGAGGCCCAGACTTCCCTGACCTGCACAAGGCGTGTACTTCAGTATCTGGGACTGGTAATCAACATTCCAAAATCCCATCTCACCCCTACTCAGTCTCTAGAGTTCATAGGGGCCTTACTGGATACCACAACTGCAAGGGCCTATCTTCCCCAGGCCCGTTGCCTACGCTTGGTGCAGTTAGCCTCCCAGATTCAGTTAAAATCCCATTTAACTGCTCGGGAGATGCTACAACTCTTAGGCCACATGGCATCCACGGTGCATGTGGCTCCTTACGCTCGCCTTCATATGAGGGCAGCTCAGTGGACCCTATCCACCCAATGGACTCAGGCATCAGGTTGCCTGTCAGACAAAATAGCAACCTCCAGTCGCCTCTTTTGGTCCCTCCACTGGTGGACGTCCACTCAAAATCTGTTGCTGGGGTCCCCCTTTCAACAGGTGTTACCCCAAGCAACCCTTACAACAGATGCCTCTCCAAAGGGTTGGGGAGCTCATCTACAAGATCTCTCGACCCAAGGCATCTGGTCTCCACAGGAGACATCTCTACATATCAACCTTTTAGAGCTCAGAGCAATCTTTCTGGCTCTGTCTTCCACACCCTGCTCAGCTACAAGACAGTCCTCATTCTCACGGACAACAGGTAGCCATGTTCTACATGAACAAGCAGGGAGGGACTGGCTCTCTGTCGCTTTGCAACGAAGCTCTCAGATTGTGGGCCTTCGCCAGAGAGCATCAAGTCCATCTCATGGCAGTGTATCTTCCAGGGGTTCAAAACTCTTGGGCAGACACTCAGTCGAGTTCTGCTTCCACACGAATGGTTCCTCCATGGGGACCAGATAGCCAGGATTTTTCGGATTTGGGGTACCCCAGACATAGACCTGTTTGCAAATTCGTGGAATGCCAAACTCCCCCGGTTTTGTTCCAGGATTCCATGTCAGGGAGGTCAGGCCAGATATGCCTTCCTCCTTCATTGGGGGCAAGACTTCCTCTATGCCTTTCCACCTATTCCCCTCATTCCCAAAACTGTTCAAGCTTCAGAGACAAGGGGTCTATGATCCTCATAGCACCACATTGGCCACACCAAGTGTGGTACCCTCTACTTCTGCATCTCTCTCAAGCTCCCTCCCTGGACCTGGGGTCTGCTCCAGATCTCCTCTCCCAGGAGGAGGGAACCTTGTGGCACCCAAATCCTCAGTCTCTTCATCTCAGAGCCTGGTTGCTGAAGGCCTAGACCTTCAGGATTTACACCTTTCTCAGCAAGTGAAGGATATCCTTCATGCTTCCAGAAAGCCTTCCACCAGACGTTCCTATGCTTTTAAATGGAAAAGGTTTTCCATTTGGTGTGCAGAGAAGGGTCTCAACCCTCTTGCAATACCTTTGAATTCTTTACTGGACTATTTACTGCATTTATCCCATGCAGGCCTTAAAACAAATTCAATCAGAGTCCATTTGAGTGCTATTGCAGCATCCCTTAAGCCTCTCAATGGACAACCTATTTCCTCTCATCCTCTTATAGCAAGATTCATGAGAGGCCTTCTTTTGACTAAACCTCCCATTAGACCACCTCCAGTGGCATGGGACTTGAATCTGGTTCTTGGCCAGCTTATGAAGCCACCCTTTGAACCCTTAGCCACTTCCTCCTTGAAATTCCTTTCCTGGAAAGTTATTTCTCATTGCAGTCACCTCAGCTCGCCATATCAGTGAGCTGCAAGCTTTAGTGGCTAATCCTCCTTATACAAGGTTTCATCATGACAAGGTAGTCCTCAGAACTAATCCACACTTTATGCCTAAAGTGGTCTCACCTTTTCATCTGAACCAGGAGGTGTATTTACTTGTCTCTTTTCCAGGACCTCATGCATCAAGTGCAGAGAGGAATCTTCATACTTTGGATTGTAAAAGAGCACTTGCTTTCTACTTACAAAGGACACAGCAACATAGAAAGTCCTCTCAACATTTTGTTGCTTTTGATCCTTCTCATTTAGGACTTCCAGTCTCCAAGAGAACTCTGTCTAATTGGATTGCTCAGTGTATTTCCTTCGCCTACCAGAGCAAGAATCTTTCTCTGGAGGACCATGTCACAGCTCACAATGTGAGGGCCATGGCAGCCTCTATGGCTCATCTTAACTCTGTGTCCATCGACCAAATCTGTCGAGCAGCCACCTGGGCATCGGTTCATACCTTCACAGCCCATTATTGCTTGGACAAGGACTCCCGCCAGGATGCCTTGTTTGGTCAGGCTGTTCTCAAACACCTGTTCCATACCTAATCAACTCCTACCCTCCATCCCTGACTGGATGCCTGAGATTCATGGGTGCAGGTGGAGCCCTTCCCAGGGACTCTCAGTCTGGGTGATCTCCCAGGCATCTCTAGCTGGGGAGTCCCCATATGTGAAGACTCATTCCTGCTTCTTCCTGGAGATAGCACAGTTACTTACCTGTAACAGGTGATCTCTGGGAACAGCAGGAATAAGTCTTCACAACCCACCCACCTCCCCTAGGAGTTGTATCTCTCTATCTTTCCTTTCCTCTCTCTCTCTCTTTGTCTCAGCTTTAAAACTCGAACTGGAGAGAGGCAGTTAGGAAAGGCGGGAAGGCAGCGTGCAGGCACTGTGGGATGCTCCCAAAAGCTTTCCTTTTGGACGCTGGGGAGCGTTCCCGCGCCAGCTCCGTCGGTACCGACGATACCCATATGTGAAGACTTATTCCTGTTCCCAGAGATCACCTGTTACAGGTAACTGTGCTATACATTGAAATCTTCTGTTCAGTGTGCAGCGACTGCCAAAAAAAGTAAAGAATGTTAGGAATCATTAGGAAAGGAATAAAGAACGAAACAAAGGATGACATCATAATGCCTCTATCCCTCCATGGTGCAATTGCACCTTGAGTGTACTGTGTGCAGTTCTGGTCTTTGCAATATCAAAAGAAGATATAACGACTTCGAAAAGGGCAACCAAAATGATAAAGGGGATGAAATGACTCCCCGTTGAGAAAAGGCTAAAGAGGTTAGGGCTTTTCAGGCTGGAGAAGAGATGGATGAGTGGAGCGGAATGGGTAGATGCAGATCGTTTACTCTTTCAAAAACTACAAGGTTCAGGAACATGCCATGAAACTTCCAAATAGTATATTTACAACAGGAGTAAATATATATTTTTCTCTGCATATAATTAATTTTTGGAACTCTTTGTCGGAGCATATTGTAAAAGCAGGTAGTGTAGCTTGGTTTAAAAAAGGTTTGGACAAATTCCTGGAGAAGACATCCATAAACCTATTGTGGCAGTTCAAGAGAACCTCTACTTTCATCCCAGATACGGAGCATGGAACTGGCGGCTACTTTGTTTGGTATTTGTAACCTGGACTGTCCAGTATTGGAAATAAGACACTGAGCTTTGATGGACCTTTGGTATTGGCCAGCATGGCAGGTCTTATGTTCTCATGTTGTCGGCAATGACTCGGAATCCTTTTCCTTGGTGGTGATTCCTACTGTGGAACCTGGCATTGTGCCCCTATTAGTTAGAATGTTATTTCTCCCTATGTGCATCCCTTTGCGCTTGTTCGCTTTAAATTTTGATTTGACATTAAGACTCTCTCATGAGGGACTTTTAAGTGCAGTATGAAAATCCGAACAATATCAAATGCATAAGCTTCCATGAAGGTATAGCAATCTGCAGCTTGCCACAGGACAACTGAAGTAACAGATTTAGTGATACTTTTACTAAGCTGCTGTTCATGTTCTAACCATGAATATATACAATATATTAGGAAGCAGTGGTTTCTTTCTATTGGAAGACATTAGCAGGCCACACTGTATAATCTGTTTAGAACTGGCTTCTGAGTCTTGGGTCAGCTGGAGCTTGGAGATAAGTCAATGTTTGTAAACACATTTTCTTATGAGTTTAAGAAATTGGTAAACATTTGGTGGGCGGTGGTGGTTAAGTGCTATCAAGTCTGTGTTGTCTCATGAACATCAAAGTAATTGCATGGGATGTTATAGAGACGGATTATTGAGATTCCCACAAACCTGCATCAAGGTTATAAGAACATAAGAACATAAGATATGCCATACTGGGTCAGACCAAGGTCCATCAAGCCCAGTATTCTGTTCCAACAGTGGCCAATCTAGGTCATACGTACCTAGCAGTTTCCCCAAGGGACACAGGTTCCACAATGCTTGTATTGGTTTAAGCAGACTTTCCAGTTCCTGGGAATATGAAATAGATACGATGCAGATAGCTATGAAGTGGTGAATTTGCATTGAATTCATGCAAATCATAGTAAAATGTTAGCCGATTTAGTTTAATTTTTTTATTTTTTTGTTAAACTTCCCTAGCAGATCTGGTCAGACTTCGTTTGGAGCTCTTTCTATTGGAGATGCTGCAGAATTAGGATTTATAGGGAGCCTCAGTCATTGTACATTAGCAGCACTTAAGGGGTAATTTTTATAAAAGCACACCTATTCAAAATGCCCCAAAAAACTGCCCCTTAAGCCTAGTTTTTAAAGACAACATAGGTGCCTATGCGCCTTTCTATAAAATAGTCTTTTAGACTTTTCCTCAAGAGCATGCAGACTTTATACCCGGTCCAAAGAAGGTGTAAGTGTGTGTGTGTGTGTTCTCTGCATTTACAAATGTATTTTATACAATGTCATATATTGCAACTATGCCCCTGGGAATAGACACTTGCTGTGTGCTTAGACGTGTGATATTGTGTTGGCACTCATATGCCCACACATTTGGTTGCAGTTCTAAAAGACCAGAGTTCCACACCTAAAACATGCAACACACATGGAAAATTAATTTTATTATTAACCCCTTAGTGCCAGATCCTGGGTATAAGTATACTAAGCTTAAGAAGGGATGTCACTGTTTTCCCCCCCCCCCCCCCATGTTAATGATTCTGGCTACAGTACCTAGGCCAGGTGATCAAATGAGATTAAAAATGGGAGGGAGGACCTCAGTTGCAAGTGAACGTCTGAGCTTCAGGAGAGGCCAAAATGCTTCTTAAAGGGGTGATGACCTGCCTGAGTGTGAGTTGATGTCAACTCATGGTGACTCTGTGGCTTGCTATCTCAGTTTTTGTTGCAACTATCCATGGCTACAAAGTAAGCTGTGCTTTAAATATGAGAGAATTCTGCTTCATTGTGGCGCTTAGTAGCAGGGACCATCACCCTTAGTGGCCCATCAGGCTAGCTGCAAGTGACCACGTTTGCTCTAACATTCTGCCATCATGCAGTATTTCTTCAGAAGAATATATGCACCAATATTTGGATATAAGTCGATGCAAAAAGTTGAATTGGCAGAAAGCTGAAGGCTTGATTGGCCTTATTGCTCACAAGTTTCAAACCTGTGATACGTGAACCCTTTGCATGTTTAATCTCATGTTTGGAGTTGAAATGTGCATACTGACAGGTGCAATAAATGGGAGATTTGGACTAAAATAACTGGCGAGACTGCTTGGGACACTTGGGGGCTTGTTTACAAAGCCGCGGTAGCGGTTTGCGATCGTAATCGGAGCCGCGGCCCCATTGATTTCAATGGGGCCGCGGCTGCGATCGCGATCGCGAACCGCTACCGCGGCTTTGTAAACAAGCCCCTTGGTCTTCATCTGCGCTCTTGGATCTTGTTTATAGATGGTCACACATCATGCATTCAGAATTCATTCATACTTTTGCCCCAGGTAGAAGTGTAATCCAACAAAAACTCACCCCACAAGTGAAACAAATCAGATATCTAATGAATAGGAATCACTTCTGTCTTAACCTCATTAGTTATACTTTCATTCAATTATATAAATTACTTTTTAAAACAATTTTTTGTCGGAGCTAGGCCGTAGGAAGGGCTGGGGAAATCCAGACCTCCACCAGACTGCCAGCTTCTTTTATTTTTATTAATGGTTCTTCACCAAAATTAATCACTTATCTCAAATCCTTTGTTGATCAACCGAGGAATCGTCGCTCTTCAGAGGTTAGAAGTGTGCCAGATATCACAGTCTAAAAAATACAAGTCCCAACGTCAGATTGAAGAACAGAGAATCATCCACAGCAAAAACTTCATCCTACCACCAAACACAGTTGGCGCTCCATGTCTACTTCCACAGGGAGAAAAAGGATCTCGGAGCCAATGAGAATTTCAGATCCATGTCTAAAACACTAGCCAAGCTAAAGTATATCAAGGATCAAAAAACTCCCTCACATCAGGTTTTTATAGAAAACTCATTCAAAAATCACAAAGTTATCATTGATCCATTCATTGCAACAATGTAATCCCACAAAATCCAACTGTGTAGACCTTGTTCACACAGCCTGCACCATTCATCTGTGTTTTTCACAGCTTGCCAAAAATCTAGCATAATAGCAGTGGATACTAATCAGCAACCATAACTTATCTTTCATTCTCCCCAACACCACTCCAGTTGCCTATGCGGTGTCTTGCTTTAGCTTCATCAGGTGGCAGAATGTATCCACAAAACGTCATCATCAAACAGCCAGCCACCCACTTGCTGCAGTTCATACTGTGGAAGTAGATAGGAGGCACCATTTGTTTGGTTGTAGGATGACGTTTTTGCTTTAGATACTGCAGTCTAGCAAATCCTCCACTGGTTCCCAGTGCAGTTCATAACTTTTAACAGTCATTTCTCTACTTAGCTGCCTGAAGTGCTTTTGTCCATGTTATACAAAGTTCTAGCATTTTTACTGGAATATGTAGCACTTATCTTTATGCCTTAAGTCCCGGGCCCTGCTGGAATATTTATTTTCATTGGGTGCAATTGGGATTAGCAGATACAGATATTTATTTTTTTGCAAGAATACGCAATATCCTATTGGATATGTGGAACACATACAGTTTTCTGCAAGGATTGCTATACTGAAAGAAATGGTTAATATCAGCAAGGGAAAATGTAACTAAAAAAAAAAAAAGTGACATAGTAAAGTAACATCAGTAGCACATAGAGTGAATTTTCATGGCCATCCTGCTGCCATCGCTGTGTGTCCTTTCACAGGAAGGAAATGTTCCTAGTCTAAGCCTCATGGCTATACTGTAGGAGAGAGATACAAAGCCTTGTAATATTACAAGCCAGCAGCATAAGGAAAGGGGAAATCCAGGGACTATGAAAAGATTTTTCCTGCTCTTCAAAGAGTAGTTCTGAGGGGCTGGGGATGGAGACGTGTTTGGGTTGAGAAGTTTAAAAAAAAAAAAGAAAAAGAAAAAAAAGAAAACAGACTACTTGAAATCAATCCTCCTTTCAAAGGCATGCTGGCGTTTAATGTATGTTGCCAGCCAACATGCCCTGAGCATTTGTGCTTTCTTTCTTCCTCTGATTTAATTCCAGCTCCTCTTGCAGCCCTTAGTCAGGTCTCTAGTTGATGTGATCTAGAGCAGTCTAGTTGGTCACAAGCGCTGACACTCATCTCCTCCTGCTTTCATAAACTTGTTCAGTCAGGATCAAAATGAAATTTATTTCATAAAAGGGCTCACGGAGTATTATAGCTTAGAGGATGTCTTGAAAGATTCACACTGATTAAATCTGCTTGACAGAGCAAGAACATTGAATTATGATGTTCTCTGCATAGATAAGACTAACAGAAGTGTGCGTTGACCTGATTTTGGGGGGGGGGAAGGAAATAACTCTCAAGCTAGTTGCACATGCATTGTTAATCCCATAAAAGCATCTCATTTATCATCTTGCCTTTTTATTTCTACATTTGCAAGCAAGTTAACACAGTGACCATGATACTTTGCTCATAAAATTGGAAAGAGAGCTAGTGGTGCAAAACAGTTCAGCTGAGAGGAGTTAGTAGACTGACCTGCAGAATTTTATGAATCTTATGTTAATTATTAAATAATAATCTTCCAGCTCAGGCAGCACAGCAATGCTCCTTGGTTGGGGGCCAGGAACTATGCAGTGCTGGGCAGTAACTGGAATACCCTTCCCCGAGGACCTGCGAGCATGCCCTCAACAGCATTCCCAGCCAGCCTGAGCTGGGAATGAAAACCAGGTCTTTGGATAGCAGTCCGCACCACTGCTACTGGGCTATTCTGGGGGTGCCTTACTGATGTATGCATATTTTTAAAGATGACTGTTCTTTGAGTGTACCATTGGCAGACCAAGTCTATTTTACCTTTTTTAAATCTAATGGTATATCTCTAACACACAAATGCATTCACTCTACTGCCCCTCATTACTTTCCCCTCTCCTCTCTCCCTACACTCCTCCTCATGAACTTTGCTCCTCCTGGCTTTCATCTCTGTGCCCTTTTTTTTTCTTCAGCTAACTCCAGGCTTCGATCTTTTTACCTTGCTGCTCTTTATATATGGAACAAACTTCCTCTGTCTTTACATCTAGTCTCTTCTCTCCCCCTCTTCAAATGCATGCTAAAGGCTTACCTCTTTCGAGGCCTCGTTTTCCTGGTCTCCCTCCCTATTTGACCCTCTTGTTTCTCTTGTATTGTTCTGTCTGTCTTGATTAGATAGTCCCTGCTCGTAGAGCTTACAATCTTTTTTATATGTTTATACAACGCTGCGTACCCCTTGTAGCACTATATAAATGATTGGTGGTAGTAGTAATAATTGCTAAAACATCAATGACTGCATTTGCAGACCCTTGGAGAGCATCTCTCAAATTGCCAGATGCACGCAATGCAAGGTTACACGGAGGTTTACAAGACTTGCCCTCTACACACACTGTTCTCATGTGTTTTACCTATGCAGTCAGCTGATGTTTGGCACATCATTAATGCGGACTCTCATTTTCAATACATGGTCATGCTTCAGATGGAGACACTTTGTTTTATGTTCCTGCTGTGTGTTTGATACACTTACAAATCAAAAATCTTCTTTTTTTAATTTGCGTTTCAAAAATGCAACACTCAATACTTAAAGAAATTAACAGAAATCATACAATCAAGCAAAGTAGCAAACAGATAACGAAATTCATTAATAATAGAATATTAGGTTTTGTAGCGCTTATGTTGGGTCAATCACAGGAGAATAATACATACAAATCAAGACACAAATAGAGAGAATCTTGAGCAAGAGGGCCAAGTAACGTGTCTACTCCGAAGTGCTCATTTGGAGTGTGTGCAGGCATGAAAAATTTGGTTAGATTTTGCATTTCTTCCCTATTTTTCATCTCACTTCAGTTCTGGCTTTATACATTTGGTTTCATATGCAGTTTTTAGTGCATGATGAATTGATTTAAAACAGTGGATTAGTGCACGCTAAATCAATTGAACATGCACACCTCTTATCATCCTCATTTGTGCAATTTGCATCACTAATCAGCAAAATCTGTTACCTAGCTTGTCACCAAATGTTTTGTAATATATTGAAAAATCTTTTGGGTTGGATTGCATGCCTCTGTTCTTGACATCTTTGATGTACAGTGAAGTCCGTGCCTTGACCCAGTCAGTTGCCAGGTTTGCCCTCCGTTCAGAATCTTCATGCATAGAAGGGGCATGCCATCAGTTGGCACATTATATTGCGACTGACAGAAGTAGCCAAACAGGTAATGTGTCCAAAGAGCAGTCAATGACGGCTCAGTACAAACGGCAGCAGAAACACTAGATGAGTAAATTCCATGAGGTACACAGGAGCGTCCTGCTCAGCATCAGACACACAAGCTCAAGCTTTGCTTTTTTTACACCTTAACAAGAAAGTGATAAATAATATTTCTAATGTCTTTAGAGATGCAAAAACACATTCTTACCTGTGTATCTGTTTTGGGACAGACATACAAAGATGAAGCTCTTTGTATGAAAGAAACATTAGTGTTGCCTGCTTTCTCTCTCGGTAATCCCAAAGAATCCATGAACCACAAGTTTCAACATCGCTAATCTGATTGTTATTTGGTAGTTTTCCAGCTTTCTAGGAGCCTGGCTATAGGGAGCTGTTTTCTCGGTAAAGACATGAATTATTCAGTCAGATTTTTTTTTTTTTTTAAGATTCTCTAGTGCTAAGTGCACGGTCTACACTTCTTTCACAGCTTTTGGACATGCTGAAGCAGTTCGGTACTCTGCAGAAGTCATCAAGAAGATACTTAGGCAGGCAGGGCATAGAAGAGATTTCTGGAGACATCTTTGACTATATATGAATTAATAGAATAGTTGGAGTGGTGCTTCAGTTTCCATAATAACTGGCCAGCTGCCAGTCTTTCTGCATGCACAATGACTTATTTAATTTCATTGTAAACCAGCTATTTTGTCATCTTCCTCTGGAAATAGAGCAGAGGCACCCTACAGGAAGGAAAACCTCGAAAAGGAGCTGCAGCTGTAATTTTAAAACATTTGTTTTAAAGCCATTATCTTGAGCTTGTTTTAACATTGTATGCTGCAGTGGTATTCCTTGAGACCACAATTTGAAGGAGCAGGTTTCTGGCCTTCTGCAGAGGCAAACGGCTCCTGGTTAAGCTTGAGTCCCAAGTTGTACGAGTGAAACATGACGCTGTGGTAGAAGCTGTTTGCTTGTGGAGCATGCTGGGATCTGTAGATGTGAGGTGTAATCAAATCTTGGGATAGTTATTTAAAGACCATTACTGAGAAACTATTGTGGTTAAGCAAGGTCATAAGAACATAAATGCCATACTGGGTCAGACCAAGGTCCATCAAGCTGAGGATCCTCTTTCCAACAGCAGCCAGTCCAGGTCATAAGTACCTGTCAGGTTGCCAAGAAAGGTTTACCGAGTCCATGTTATAAGGGGTAAGCAGTGGATTTCTCTGCTCTTTTTCCTTTTAGTATTGGTTTAGGAATTTTTCCTCCAGGAACTTGTCCAAACCTGCAAGGTTATTTGCATACAGTGCTCCCATGTTAGAATTTTTTATTTAAAAACTTATGTACCACAAATATGTTAAACATTCTATGCAGTTTACATACATAAAAACTCACAAATACAATCTGAAAGGACTTGGAAACCCATTCCCCACTTGTCAGCTCATCCCTAGAGCCTGCTCTGACCAATTAGCTAGGGAAAAGAAAGATCTTCAAGGCTTTTCAAAAGCACCCCATCTCCGATTCCTCCCTCAACCCAAGGCAGAGCTTGTTCCTCTACATGAGAGCTGCTGTCTTAAATGCTCGCCCCCCTCCACTTCTGCTGTTGCACCTCACAATGATGCGGGATAACCAACAAACTGCCCTGACACCATCTTAACATATGGCCAGGTTGGTACCACAACAATACATCCTGCAAATAACTCTTGAATCCTTCTCTCAAAACTTTAACAGTCATCACTAGCGCAATGCCCATGTATCACATTTAAGCTATATTGAGGGAGGTGTTGGCTGGGTAGTAATAAACATTGATATATTGTGGAGTGGAGGAGTAGCCTAGTGGTTGGGGCAAGGTACTTCAGGCCAGAAGGTCGGGGGTTCATATCCCACTAGCGGACAGCAACCTTGGGCCAGAAGGACTGGGGTTTCTAGTCCCACAGGTGCTCCTTGTGGCCTTGGGCAAGCCACTTAACCCTCCATAGCCCATGTTCCCTGTAAAATAGTTATCTCCAAGTTATAATGCCCTGTTCAATGTAATTTCAGTTTGTTCAATGTAAACCGCACTGATGCAGAATAGTGCGGTATATAAGAGAATGTAAATAAAAATAAATAAAATATTGGCTTTTTTTTTTTTTTTGCTGCATGTGAAGAAAGGATTTACATAGTTATAAGGTCCAATGGTCAAACCATGTTTGCTGTGGACACAATAATACATCTTTTGAGAAGAAAACAGGCCCAAGGCCCTCCAAATGTCCTGTTTCCATGCAGCACACTGACAGCTTATGATGCTAGTTTAAAGGAATTCTCAAATGACTTTATAATATTGAGAAACTGACACCTGACAAAGAGGGAGAATTGATTTTTAAATGAGTGGCATCTTTAGTACAAATTTCTAATTGAGTGCTTTGCTACATCTGCTTTCTTTCCTCATGGAAAGTTTGTGTGGTAGTGCCATAAAGTTTAAACATGAAGTTTCTTAAGGTCATGACTAAAAAGCTCTGGGGTCAGACGACCCATGGAAGCCAATGGATCCAGTAACTCATCAATCAAACATAAGCAGCAGGACACAAAACAATGCAGCTGCTGCCTGCAAGCTACAGACTGGGAGAAATGAAGCTTGCGATGCATCAGATCCACAAATATTTACTTACGCCAAACTAGAAGCACTTACTGAAGTCACTTAAGTTATGGCCTTATTTGAAGAAGTGGTTTGTAAACTAGGCTTCATAAGCTGCTGCACCTATTCCATGTAAACAATCTTTCCAAGTGAATGGACTTGAAGAGAGGTTTGTATGTACAGTGGACCTGAATAAACTCCTTTGCCTTGTGTGATGTGCTTTCTTTATACCAATAAAAAGCACTTGGTAACATGCGGAGCTTGGACTTTCCTGGCCTGGGCTCATCTCATTACATAAAGCCATGTTAAGTCATTCTGTGCTAATGTAAGTGAGGCTTATGCTGTCTGGCAATTAGCTAGAGAGTTCTATCCAGTCCCATGCTTCTCATTATTAGTTGGAAAGTGCTATATAAATGTGAATTTTCAACATTTTAAGTGCCACCGTCCTACTGCTCTGTGTGTTTTCTAAGTCTCTCCTGTTTTCTGGAATGTGACTTCCTTAAATGAGAACAAAGCATGAGGAGGATAGTCTAGGAGTCTTGCTGATGCCATAGGTAAGAGACGTGATAGCGGATCTTAAACTCTCGGGGATAGGGGGTGAATGCTGCACATTGGGTAGAATAAGACCTGCTCTGTCCTAGAGGGAGAGATAGTTGTAAGGACCCTACCACACTATGACAATGACTGACCCTTTTAATTTTCTCTTGTTCTTGGTAAATGGAGTAGTGAAAGTCCTAACTCGTGGTCCCAACACAGCTTTGTTCCTTTAGCTCTCCAATACCCATCTGCTACAAAGGATAAAAATCTGCAAAGCAGACTGGACCAGAATGAGTGTATGAGCAAACCTTGACTGCAAGAAACTTGGCTTTTAAAAAAATCTAATTTAGGGTCCTTTCTTATGATTTCTTGGAGTACAATAGAAGACTTGAGAAGTTGCCCCATCGATGGTTCTATTCCCCAAATTAAATGCAGGCAGATCTACGAGAACATACATATCAAACAATAACATGCAGAAGAAAATGCTTGAGGCAGTGAAAACTGCCAATAATTCTTACTGAAATTAATATTCAGCACCCTCCCCCTGCCCCCCCCCCCACTACCCAAAAAAAGTGAGGTTAGTATTTTTAAATGTCGACTCTCTATGCTGTAAGTATGAGTAGAAATGCATTAGAGCGCCTACGTCCTAACAACATACATAACATGAGACCAAAGTCCATCAAGCCCAGTGTCCTGTTTCCAACAGTGGCTAATCTAGGTCACAAGTACCTGGCAGGTTCTCAAACACACACACAGGTTCTACCATGCTTGTATTGGAACAAGCAATGGATTACCTGGGTCCTCTTTAGTATTGGTTTATTGATCGATCTTCAAGAAACTTTTCCAAACCTTTTTTTTTATTTTTTTTTTTAAACCCAGCTACGCTAACAGCTTTTACTACATCCCCCAGTAATGAATTCCAGAGTTTGATTACGCATTAAAAATATTTTCTTTTATTAATCTTAAACAGGTTACATTGTAGATTCATTGCATGTCCTAGTTTTTCTACTTTTTGATGGTGTAAAATTGATCTACATTTATCCATTCTACTCCATTCATTAATGTATAGACCTTTATCCTATCTCCCCTCAGCTGTCTGTTTTCCAGGTTGAAGATCCCCAACCTTTTAAGCATCTCCTCATAAGGGGCATCCTTCCAACCCCTTTACCATTTTGATGGCTCTTCTCTGTACTTTTTCTAATTATGCTATATGTTTAAGATACGGCGACCAGAATTGCACACAGAGGCATTATAATATCCTTTGTTTTATTCTCCATTCCTTACCTTATGATTCCTAGCATTCTTTTTGCCGCCTTGGCTACTGCTGCTGCACACTGGGTGGAGAGTTTCAACATGTCATCCACTATGACGCTTAACCCTTTCCTGCGTGGTGGTTCCTAATGTGAAACCTTGCCATCATTTATTTATTTATTTTATTTATTACAATCTCTTATATACCGCACTATTTATCATCAGTGCAGTTTACATAAAACAAAGTGCCATAACAACAAACTGTTTGGTTTTACAGTGAACAGGAAAAACAACTTGGATAACATACGGAAGTATGAATGCAACTATTTGCATATGTACAGTAAGCTTGTGCTACAGATTAAGTACAAGCTTGAATGGTAGGCTAGTATGGAGGAGATGCAATTAGGTTGGAGTCTGGCTGTCCTGGTAGTAATGGAGGAATAAGTGGTATTTGAGTGCCTTCTTGAATTGTACTAGATCGGTAACAGCACAAATATTTGGTGGTAAGGTGTTCCAACATTTAGGGGCATAAAGACTGAAGGTCCTGTTTGATGTTGCTAGTGAGCATTTTGCTAAGGTCCTTGGGATTACTAGAGTGTTAGTTGATGTAGGTCTTCTAATTCTGTTAGGCGGGGTGGACTAAATGAGGTCAATTTAATGAAGAGGCGGTGATGCCATTGATGGCTTTGAATGTGAGTAACAAGGATTTGAACAAAAGTCTTCCATGTGTGGGTAGCCAGTGGAGCTGCATTAAGATCGGCATTATGTGGTCGCATCTCGATGCTCCAACTAGTACTCTGGCAGCGGCATTCATGGCAAGTTGCAGAGGATTTAACGTAGACTCTGGGAGACCTTGAAGAATAGCATTAGCAAAGTCGAAGTGAGGTAAGATGAGGGCTTGGTATACAGTCCTATAGTCGTCTGAGTCTAATAAGGAGCGAAGGTGTCTGAGTGTCCGGATTTTGAAGTATATGGCTCTGTGTTGGATATGTGTGGCTTCATGTCCAGCCGTTGATCCAAAGTGACCCCTAAATATCGAATTGTAGATTTTGTTTGGAGCTCGGCTTCTTTCACTTTTATATGAGGTGGCGGGGTGAAACTCTGATCTCTCGTGATAAAGAGCACCTCCATTTTCTTGTGTTGAATACGGAGGTTTTGAGACAGAAACCATTTGGACACTGCATCAAAACATTCAATCAGTGAGGAGAGGTCCATTTGTATTGTGGAGAATGGCATGAAGAGAAGAATGTCATCGGCGTATAGTAGACATTGAACTTTGAAAGACCTGATGATATTGCAGATGGGGTTGTATGTAAATGTTAAATAAGAGGGATGATGATGATGACCCTTGAACACCTTGACTTTGATGGAAAGGCTCAGATGCTGCTGCTCCGGATTTTACATGCTGCCATCTTCCATCAAGGTAAGACCTGCACCAATCAAGAGCGATGCCGTTGATGCCCTTTTCGTCGCTCTAAGAGAAGACCATGGTGTACCGAGTCGAAAGCTGCAGCGATGTCTATGAAAATAAGTACGAAACCTTGGCGAATGTTATCAATACCTGTGATAATATTGTTGAAGAGGGTGGTAAGGAGGATTTCAACACCATGGTACTCCCTGAAGCCATGTTGACAATGGTCTAGTGGGGAGGCAGTGTCAATGTGGTCTTGCATTTGTCGTTCTGCTTCTTTCTCAATTATCTTAGCTAGGAGGGGGATACTAGCTATGGGTCTGTAAGATTCTACTTTACTAGGGTCGAGCATAGGTTTTTTTAGAAGAGGTCTAATGGATGTTTGCTTGAGTGCTGAGGGGAAGGATCCAGTTGTGAATGATAGGTTAATCATTCTTGTGATTAATGGGCTGAGTTCGCTGCGTAAATCTTTTATCCAAAAGGCGGGGCAGGGGTCTGTTTGTGCAGTGGTGGTATTGAGTGCCGCGATGGTATCTTCAACACATTTCTTGGATGATGTGGAGAACATAGAAAGGTAGCTTAGACAGGTGGTGGTTTGTGCATTGGAAGTAGTGATTTTGTTTGTTTGTAGTATCTTAGATTGTAAATGGTCGGCGAAAGCTTGTGGGTGGATATCAGGCTGACAAGGTGATGGTTCCTTAGATAAAGATTTCACTAAGTTGAAAAGATCACATGGTTTATTTAGTGATCTTTTGAGGGTGTCAGAGTGGAATTGTTTCATTTTTGTCAGGACCGCTTCTCTGTGAGCAGAAAGATGTATGCTGTAAGCTGTCTGGTCTTCTGTGGATCAAGTTCGATGCCATCATTTTTCGAGTTTCCGTAGGTGGGAGAGGGAGATCCGCAACTCAGGAGAGAACCACGGTGAATGTTTTCTTTTTTTTTGAGATATTATTATCGTTTGGTTTTTGTGCAATAGAGCTGAGGTGGTTGTTCCATGAGGAGATCAGGTTTTCCAGGTTGAGAGATGCATCGTTGTAGAGAGGAAGAGTTTCTGCAAGAATAAGTTCTTTATTGAAAGCTCTGAAGCTCCGAGATATTGTCTTTGTTGGGTTGTTTGGCATTCTGCTGTTGTGTGATATGATGTTGATGGGGATAATGAAATTGATTAGCTTGTGGTCTGACCAAGGTACTGATGTCAGGGATGTCACAAGGTCTTTACCAGATTCCAACGCTGTCAGAGGAGCAAAAATCAAGTCAAGGATGTTCCCTTTTATGTGTGTGGGTGGTTCGATTATTTGCCTGTAACCCAACTCGTCAATCGCTTCCATGAGGGCCGAAGCATGGCTGGAGTGCAGAGATGGGAGATTAAAATCTCCTAGTATCCAGTTAGGTATGCTGAGTTTGCGAGTATTGGTTGCTAGGTCTAGTATGTTGGGAAGATCATCAGTGGAGGGTGATGGTGCTCTATATATCAGGTTGATAGAGCAATGATTATTGGCGATGGATAGGATATCTAGGTGGTTTGAGCTTGTGGAGTCTATTGTGTGGAACTGCAGGTCAGTCTTAGTCAGAATGAGAGCCCCTCCTCCTCTCTTGTTCTGTCTGTCGGGCATGGATGGAGAAGTTACTAGGTAAGAGTTGATTGATGATTACGTTATCCACATCCGATAACCAAGTTTCAGTTATCATGAGTATATCTAGATTATGGGATGATATTAGATCTGCGACAAGTGGCCATTTCTTACAGATTGACCGAGCATTTGAGGGCACAATTTAGTGCTTGTGGGGGATCCTTTTGTTTAGTTTTCTTGGTATATTGGAGAGCTATGTGTAATAAGTGAGAATGATGTTTGTGGTTATCTCCTTTTAGGTGAGGAAATGGAGCTTCTGCCCATCTTTTGGAGTGACTCTGAAGTATAAGAATGTGGTGGGCTGCCTGTGGTAGGGTGAGGGATTCACTGAGCCAGCTTAGGAGGAGAAGGAGAAAGCTGATTAAGGCAGTGGTAGGAGGGGCCATTTGGAATTTGCTGCTGAGCTTGAACTTGGATGAGAGATGTCTTGGGGGCTGGCTATCTAGTTGAAGTTGTTACAGCAATCTATAAGAGGTACTGGCACGACAATCAGAGAGATTGGTGTTAATCTCAGTATTTGAGGGAGGTCAAGGAAGCCTAGGTGGTATAGAGTTGAGTTGCTTTTTAAGTATATGTGGTGTGAGAGCTTGATGAAGTGCATTGGTATGTAAGCAACATGTAGAGAATCAAACTTTGGAAGAATGGAAAAACAGGCAGAAATCAGACTATCACAGCTTATGCAATACACAGGCACTTCTTCCAGTTTGTTAAAGTTGAGAAACGGTGTAATTTTTATACTAAAAGCTCTTAGTTTAGGCAGTAATCAGACTAACACAAATGATGTAATACAACCGGCAATGTTTGGAATTAGATACAGCTGAGAGTCAGTGTGGCGGAGAATCTGGGCTGAGGGTTATAATGTCCCAGGAGAATGAGGCTTGCTGCAGCATGTGAAGGTGCGTGTTGGGTACCTGTTTTGTTGAGACTTAGGCCAGAATTTCCAGGATAAGTTGAGATTACGATGATTAGTTGCTTGTAATTGTCCTTGATTGGGCGAAGGACGGCTGGTTCTAGTTCCCCGCCTAAGGGCCATGCCAAAGGGCCCTCTTGCGAGGCCCTCAGGTGCGGGCCCGCCTGGCAGCGGCGCTCTTTAAATTGCCTGCTGTCTCCTCCCACAGCCCCGATTGGGCTGGAGTCCCCGAGCGGGAGGCTTGCAGGCCACTCGGGTGCTCGACCCCGATCGGGGGAGCTGGATGATGGCGGCGGTATGTAACCATAGTTTGGGGGGTTCTTTTCTAGGTGCATAACTTTGCACTTGTCCACATTGAATTTCATTGGAATGCTCAGTCTTCCAAGTTATCAAGGTCCTCTTGCAATTTTTCACTATCCTCTTGGGTTTTAATAATTTTGAGTAATTTGTGTCATCTGCAAATTTGATTACCTCATTCCATTTCTAGGTCATTTACGAATGGTAAAAAGCCGCAGACCCTGTACAGATCCCTGGCATACTCCACTGTTAACCTTTCTCCATTGGGAAAATAGCCATATAGCCTTTAACCTCTGCTTTCTATTTTTTAACCAGTTCCTGATCCACAATAATACGCTGCCTCCTATCCCATGACATTTTAATTTTGCCAAGAATCTCTCATATGGGACCTTGTCAAAGGATTTCTGAAAATCCAGATAGACTACATAGACTGACTCACTTTTATCTACCTGTTTATTCACACCTTCAAAATAATATATAACAAATTAGTAGACAAGACCTTCCTTGGCTAAAGCCATGTTGTCTTTCTCCCATTAAACCATGACTATCTACATATTGATGGCATTCCCATTGTTATTACAGCAATCAGATGAAGCTGTTACCATACTTGCAAGGCTCTGCCAGGAAATTTGGAAGACAAATTCATGGCCAACTGACTAGAAAAGATCTGTGTTTATACCAATACTGAAGAAAGATGATCCAACTGACGCTGGAAATTATCACACAATCGCTCTGATCCCACATGCCAGCAAGATCCTACTCAAGATCATTCAGCAGAGACTACAACCATACCTGGAGCGAGAACTGCCTGAAGTGCAAGCAGGGTTCATGAAAGGGAGAGGAATGAGAGACATTATTGTGGATGTGAGATGGAGTCCTTGAAAAGACAAAAGAATACCAAAAGGATATCTATATGTGTTTACTACAGCAAGGCTTTTGACTGTGTAAACTGAGAAACTCTGGGGCACATTAAGAAGCATGGGTATACTAGAACACCTGATCATTCTCTTGCACAACCTTTACACTGATCAAGCAGCAACAGTTCGAATGGAACTAGAAGAAACAGAATGGTTTAAAATCAGCAAAGGTGTATGACAAGACTGCATACTTCCCCCTACCTCTTTAATTTATATGCAGAACAAATCATCAGAGAAGCAGGACTGTATGAAGACAACAGAGGTGTGAAGATTGTTGGAAGATTCATCAACAACCTTCGCTATTCTTATGATACCACATTACTGGCTGAAAGTGAAGACAATTTGAAACATTTGCTTCTCAAGATCAAGGAATATAGCCTTAAAATGGGTCTGCACCTTCATGTTAAGACAAAGATCCTGACAACTGGCAAAATGAATAAGTTCATTGTTGATGGAGAAGAAATTGAATAGTTGACAACTTTAACCTACTTGGATCAACTATCAATAAAGAAGCAACAAGCAGTCAAGAAATCCAACGATACATTGCTCTTGGCAGAATGGCTATGAAGGACCTAGACAAGATTCTCAAGAGCAGAGACTTCTCTCTCCATACAAAGATTTGACTTGTTCAAGCCATGGCATTTTCAGTAACATATGGATGTGAAAGTTGGACAGTGAAAAAGATAGTTAGAAAATTGATGCCTTCGAATTAGGATGCTGGGGATGAATACTGTGCATACCATGGACTGCCTGAAGAACAAACCAGTCAGTACTAGATATCAAACCTAAGCTTTCTTTAGAAGCTCAGATGACAAGACTTCGACTTTCATACTTTGGACACATTATGCGAAGAGAGATCATTAGAGAAAGACATCATGCTTGGCAAGGTAGATCATCAACATAAAAGAGGAAGGCCAGCAATGAGATGGATCGAAACAATAACAGCAGTTACGGGTGCCAGTCTGTCAACAATAAGCTGCCTGACTGAAGACCGAACACAATTTAGGACAACTATCCAGAGGGTCGCCATGAGTCGACACAGACTTGATGGCACTTAACAGTTTCTGAACATGTAGCTTGATGTTCTTTATAATCATTTCTACCATTTTGCCTGGTGCTGACATCAGACCCACTGGTCTGTAGTTTCCCAGATCACCCCTGGAACCCTTTTTAAAAATTGGTGAATGGCCAATGTAACGCCAATCTTCAGGTATTACAGATGATTTTAATGGTAGTTCACAGATTACTTTTAGTTCTTTCAGCACCCTCTGTGTACCATTTGGTCCAGATGATTTGCTACCCTTCGCTATCAAAAATTGTAATACATCTTCCTGGTTAATCAGTATTTCTTTGAATTCTTCTGATGCATCACCTTTAAATACCATTTTGGTCATGGAAAAGTTCCCTACATCTTCAGTAAAGAATTCATTCAGTCTCTCTGCTATGGCCTTGTCCCCGCTTAGTGCCCCTTTCCCCCCTCTATCATCTAATGATCCAACTGATGCACACACAGGGTTTTTTTTGCTACGAGTGTACTTGAAAGTTTTTATTAAGTGTTTTGCTTCCACAGCAAGATTTTATTTTTTTTAAAAGCTTTGTCTGCCTTATCAATGCCTTATATCTAATTTGCCAGTGCTTATGTTTCCAGTTTTCATAATTTGGCTCCTTTTTCCATGTCATTTAAAAAAATCTTTTGGACGACTTTCCACTTTTTTCTTAAAGCATGGATTACAGCTGATCTGGGCTACCAAGATAGTACTTTTAAACACCCATGTTTGATGTAAGTCTTTAACCTTTGCAACTGCTCCTTTTAGTTTTTTTCTTAAGTATTTTCCTCATTTTATCATAGTCTCCCTTTTGAAAGTTAAAAGGTAGTACTGTGGATTTCCTTACTGTCCTTCCTTCATTTATTAAATCAAATGCGATCATGCTATGATCACTATTGCCAAGTGGCCCCAACACCCTTATCTCTTGCACCAGATCTTATGTTCTGCTAAGGACTAGGTCCAAAATGGCTTCCTCTCTGGTCAGTGCATGAACCAGCTGCTCCAAGAAGCAGTCATTTATTTCATCTAGAAACTTTCTCCTTAGCATGTCCTGCCGTGAAACTGATCCAGTTGATACCTGGCTAATTGAAATAACCCATTATTACTGTGTTGTAACTTTTGTTAGCTACCCTGATTTCTTTGAGCATTTCATCATCCATTTGTTCATTCTGGCTAGGTGGTAGGTAATACACCCCCAGTGCCATTGGCTTCCCCTTTTTACATGGAATTTATATCCATAGAGATTCTACAGTGTATTTGGTTTCCTGCAAAACTTTAATCCTGTGTGACTCAATGCTCTGTTAGCATTGAGTAGGTCAAATTGGTGGAGGAGTTGCACTAGCAATGTGATATTTGTCCCTAGGTATCAATGTCTTACTGGTCCTGCCCATGCATATTTCTCTGGAGATTTTCCTGCCTATGTTCTGTTCCCTTTCCTACATCTTTAGATGCCCTAAATCACACATAGCTCGTTTTTAGCCTACATTGAGTTTGCCAAGTTAAATCAAATCAAACGGTTTAACCATGAAGTCCTTTTTGAGCACATGGGATTTGACAAAAATTGTAAGTCTGCATGAAATGAAGATGTTAAACCCATACTCTTTGTTAAAGAGCATTGAGAAGTTGTAGAAAGTACTTGTCCGTCTTGCTCCGTGGAGTTTCTGAAAATGTACAGGTTCTAATTTGAGCTATTCACGTGGACAGTGTGCAGCCAGACATGCCCAAACCAGCCCATTTAATTACCCTTTTTAGGATTTTTTGTAAGGAAAATGCACCCTTTAATTTGTTCCCTTTTTTTTCCAGAAATCTGTTGGCTGACCTTTTTTATGAGCCCCCCCCCCCTTTTCTATATGTTTGAAGAAGGGTGCCGGCCGCACCTCCAGGACAGCCTGTTATGTGTCTGAAGGAATTAGTGGCTGCTTCCCTGTTAATAAAGTGGGTGTAACTGTCAAAAGCAGATAAGACTTACATCCTACCTACTACAATAACCTTATCAGTGTTTGGTTTCCTCTCAATCTGATTTATACACCTGGAGTATTTGTGCCAGATTTCTCTCTGGTTTTGAAGCAGCATTTTAGTTCAGATTAGTTAATCCCCTTGAGTTACTGCAAGATGCACCTTGTGATCATGTTAATTAACGCACATTTGCTCACCATGCATTACAGCTCATCAACAGCAAGCCTGCTTTTCGTTCATATGTAGTAATCTTGTTAGAGCTGCATGTTACTATATGCCTGCCTCGTTTATGTGCTTTTAAAAAGGACTTGAAGGGCTAGTTCAGTGGCAGTGGGGCATGCTGGCATGTGCAGGACCAGGGTTCGGGACTGGGGATGCGGATGTAGGAGCGCCCCAGAGCTGCTAAGGAGGAGCCTTGACTATCTCTCAATGGTGACACCTAGTGGCTAGACTCAAGGAGAACATGTACCAGGTTCTGAAGGCAGATAGTCTATGGCCTCTGACTGAGGGGTTGCGGTAGTGATTGGACCAGAAAGAGGGTTATGAAATAGAACACCTAGCTGCTTCCAAAAGGAGGCTCATGGTGCAGTATTCTAACAGACGCTGGTTTAGTGTATTGGAAGCCCAACTGAGGAAATTATCCAGAGCATAATTAAAGATGTAACCTTGATCATGGCACCACTGTAGTGATGCGGATTATACAACATTTTTGAGCAAATGTTCGAGAAAAGAGAAGACATTAATAACTAAGGCATGCCCACTGCTCTTTGCTTACCTGAGATGTAACCAAGCTATAGATGAAAAGCCAGCCTGGGGATTTTCTTATTAAGCTTAACAGCAAGACAGTCAAATCTGACGACATAGCTTCGCTTCACTTCCATAGAGAATTAACTGTCCTCGCACTAATTTATTTCACTTAAATATTTTGCCATTTTTAAATAACTTATATAGCATTGGTACTGTACTGCACATGGTAGTGAACAGCATATGCAATGTAATTATTATAGTGCCTTGAAAAAGCCTTTGCACCTTGTACGTTTTTCATATTCTGCTGTCTAAAAAATACAGTTCAATGCATTAAAATAGGAATTTCATTGATCTACATAGCATATACTACAATCATGAAAATGTTCAAAACATAAGACATTTTTCTCTTATTCTTAATTGCATAAGTCAAAAAGCTTCATGTAGCAAATCCAAATTAGCCATGGTTCCAAAAATTGCTTTAATAAGGCCCATAAGGTAAATAGAGCCCATCCGTGTCAAATCCATAACAGCTTAGCTGATTTAATATTCATGGATGAAGAATAAAGTTGTATGAAATTAATTTGAAGCAAAGGTCTAAACATGCTGAACATGGAGCTGCTGAAAGAATGCTGGGATAGTTATTGAAAGGTACAGATTAGTGGAGGGCTTTAAGAAAATGTCAGTGTTTGAATATATCTTGGGGCACAGCCAGGTTCATCATGGCAAACTGGAAACAGTTTGGTACCATCAGGACACTGTTTTTGATCAATAAATCAAATAAAAGTAAGAGGAGAAGGTAAGTAAAAGATTCATCTTCATAAAATCTAAAAGATCATAGAAAAAGGAAGAGAACATCTGGAGAAGCTAAGGGAAGCTGGTAAAGTAGTCAGAGTAAAGATATTAATGAGAGAAAAAATAGACAATACAGTAAAACATGGAAACAAGTTCTCTTTACGTATGTTAGTGGCAGAAGGAAGTGCAAAGAAGTACTTTTAGTGCATGAAAAAGCAGGACCTGGAGGTAATCATGTCTGATGATCTTAAAATGGCCAAACAGATCAAAAAGGTGATGGTAAAAGCCAGAAGGATGCTTTGGTACACAGGGAAAGCAATGGCCAGCTGGAAAAAGGTGATAGTGGCTTTGTATGGGTCTTCAGTGAAACCTCCATTCGGAGTATTGTGTACAGATCTGGAGACCATATCTTCAAAAGGATAGAAATAGGATGGGCTGGTCCAGACAGTGGCTACTAAGATGGGCATCATAATGCATATGGTGATAGAGTTAACGATCTCAATATCTGTACTTCAGATGAGGAGGGGAGTTATAATACAGCATGCAAATATTTAAGTGTCTAAATGCACAGGAGGTGGCCATCTGCCAGTTGAAAGCAAACCCTGGAACAAGGGGTCATAGGATGAAGGTGCAAGGGTATAGATTCCATGGGTAATCTGAGGAAATTGCTTCACAGAAAAGGGTGATAGTGTGGTGGATGCATCAAACAGCCTCCCAGTGGAGGTGGTGGAGAGAACTGTATCTGAATTCACAAAAGCATGGGAGAAGTACCGAGGATCTCTGAGGGAGAGGAAGGGATTGTCCAACTTAATAGTTTTATGGATGAGCAGACTTGATAGGCTGTATAGTCTTTATCTGCCATCCTTTGTTTCTATTTCTTAGAGTCAGTAGCTATTGGCTAAGGAAACTGCTGAGAGAACTTACTGAGATGCCTAAGATTGTTCTCAAAGAATTATAGAGGTCTCTGGTTGAAAATGGGGGAAAATATTTATTCAGCTTTTCCAGTTACTGCATAAATATGGCTGAAGTGGGAAGAAGGAAACCAGGGCAGAAGAAACCCATATGCTGTCCCACATAGCTTTTGGAAATTGACAGGTGATACTGTACATGTGGGCAAACATTAGTGGTCCGATGAGAGCAAAGTGGAGATTTTAAGGAGTAGCTTAGTGGTTAGAGCAACAGCATAGTACCCAAGAGATCAGGGTTCGATTCCCACTGGCACGCCTTGTGGCTTTGGACAAGTAATTTACCCTCCATTGCCTCAGAAGAAAAGACCTGGCAATCTACTTCCAATTATACCCTTGCTGCTGGGTCACCAGGAGTCAACATGGACTTGATGGCACTTACATTTTTTTAAGCAAATCACCTTGCTTACACCATTCCTACACTACAGTACAGTGGTAGAAATATGTTCTTGGGATGCTTTGCGGCTGTGAGCACAGGGAGACTAGTGAAGATTGAGGGAAGATGGTGCAAAGTACAGGCAGATCTTGGATGAAAACCTGTTTGTCTGCTATAGACTTGGGACTGGGGTAAAGAGTCGCCCTTCTGCAGGAGGACAATCCTACACATAAAGCAAGAGTAACAATGGAATGGTTCAGCAAGAAGAAAGTCAATGTCCTTGAATGACCCAATCAAGACCAAGACCTGACTCTAATGGGAAATCTGTGATGAGACTTAAGACTGCAGTCCACAACATTCCCACCAAGAAGAATGGGCAAAAGGTACCCTGTCCTGCTGTGCAAAACTGGGAGATGTTTATCCTAAATGGCTGGTGGTGGTTGCTGCAAGAGGATCTTCTATCAAGTATATAACTTAGAAGTATGAAGACTTGTACAGTTGAGTCCTTTTTTTTTCTTAGCTTCTTGTTAGTTTTCTACTTCAAAATTCCTATAACTGCTCTTTTCACATTGAAAGTGTAGCACATATAATGTAGATCAGTAGAACAATTTTCATCTTGTTCTTTTTTTAGACAGCAGAATGTGAAAAATGTACAAGGGGGTGTGAAGGCTTTGCCAAGCACTGTCTTTGCCGCATACAGCCTACAACCCAAGTTTGGGTAAGTGGTAGTACTGGGGTTTGAATCTGGTTGCAGAAAGGAGGTGATAGTGCCTCTGTATAAATCTTTGATACCTCATTTGGAGTGTTTGCAATTTTGAAGACCACACCTTCAAAAGGATATAAACAGGATGGATTTGGTGCAGAGGGTGGCTACTAAAATGGTCAGTGGGCTTCATCATAAGGCATATGGGGACAAACGTAAAAGATCTCAATATTTATATTGTGGAAGAAAAGGCAGGAGAAGGGTACCAGGGATGGTCCAAGGGCTTTTGCCATCCTAGGCAGTACCAACATGCTGCTCCCTGCTGTGCTGTCCCCCCCCTCCCCCCAAAAGGGCAGCTGGGAAAAGGGGCGATGTGGCGGTCCCCATGATTTTTTTTTCTGGAAACCAGCAGCTTTCTGCCACTGCTGCTAGGTCTGACAGGAAGTTGTATCAGAAGGGGACAGAAGTGACAGGCCATAAATGCAGATTTACAGACACTGTAAGGCCTGCTGTGGTGCTGGGGGTCAGCAGAGGCTGCTGGTCTCTTTGCTGCCCACTGGGCCTGGCGGCTGCCCTGGAGGAGAGAGGGATAAACCACCTATTCCAGGAGGAGAGCCTCTTTCAAGTGAAAGAAAGCCCTGCAATGAGAGGGCACAGGACGAAAGTAAAAGGGATTAGACTTGGGAGCAACCTGTAGAAATAGGTCTTCGCAGAAAGAGTGGTAGATGCATGGAAGTGGTAGAGGACGTAGAGACAAGGACTTGCATCTGAATTCATGAAAGCATGGGACAAACACACAAGATCTCTAAAGGGGAGAAAGGGGGCTGTAGAGCTTAATAGTTGGTATGGCAGGGCAGACTGGATAAGCCGTGTGGTCTCTTTCTGCCGTCATGTTTGTGTTTCTAGATCACTTAAGGATTGAAGGATAACTGCAAGTTTATGCTGCCCCACCCCTTACCTGTGAGCTATGTAGGTCCCAAGCACTGTATTCTTTCTCCTTTCCCTCCCTTCCTAGCTTCTCCTTATGCAAGAAAGACAGACAGACATATTTATTCCACTGGGGGAAAAATTGCTTTGATCTTCAGGGAGATGAATAGATTTAGAAAAAGCAAAGCCTTGATTTTTCTGAGGCAGCCCATAGGCTTATTCTATCTCAGACATCTAATTTATCCCATTTTTTGAAATATTCAGGCTCCAGTACAGGCAAATGCTGTTCACAAATGTGACTTTACATGTCTGTGTGTGCAGGTGCTGATACTTAAAACAGAAGAATTAGCTATCGGAGTTCCAGCCTTATACAAGTAAAATATACAAAAAAAGGGTTTTTTAACTCCAGGATGGTGACAGCTGCTTTTCTTCAAGGTTATGGTAGTCGGACTAGAATGTTTGTGGGGGGGGTTTTGTGTTTTGTGTTTTTTTTTTTACTGCAACCTTCTTAGGTCATACCAAAACTGTAAATTCGCATTGCATCATTGGTTCATAAAATAAATATTGCTGGGATCATGACATCCATAACAAAACTTCACTCTTTAGCCTATAAGATCTTAGTTGGCGTGTTACTCATCTCGTGAGCATTCTCTTGTGTGCAAAGCCTTTTCCTTACATCTTGTCTCTTACACCAAGATGTATGAAAAATAATTTCCAAGAAATTACCAAATTTTGAAGCATTTTCTAAACACATGCCACTGAATATTCTGCAGTTCATGGTTGATATAGAGAACAAATTAGACCATGGTTGCCACTGAGCTGTGGATGGAGAGTGACGCATGTAATCCAGCAAGTGCGAAAAGACCGCCTTGCCTCTACAATAACTGCTGTCAAAGGTATGGAGCAGAGGATAATTTGGGAGGAAGTAGCAGAGTCCCTGGGACATGCCCTCTGCAATGGAAGGGCAGTATATAATGGAAGGGCAGTATATATGGATTTGTAGAAGGTGCTAGTGGTAGGGGGTGTGCTTTGGGGGAGGAGGGATATGAGTGGGAGGTGTTTGTGTGTTGGTAATTTTAGGGGAACATTCTTTAAGAGTACAGGTGTATTTTATATGGGTGTTTGGAGGGCAGATGTTTCTGAATGTCAGATGTGATTGTGTGTGCTTTTGACACATTCTTCACCAGTGGCTTTGGGTGTTAGTTTTCTTGTTTGTGCTGCATGGGGAAGGGGGAATGGTGTGGTCTGTATTCTTCAGTTTTTATCAGCTTCCACTAGGGAGCAGCGAGTTCTTTTAGGACAGTGTGTTTTCTGATACATTTATTGGTTTCTCGTTTTTAAGCTAGTCTATTTCTTTTTTTTCCCTTTGTGCTTTCCAAATTTTGGTAAATTCCCTTTTTTGCGCATAATTCTTTCCAACATTACATTTATTGGAAAACATTTTAAAAAGGGAATAGAAAATAGAGGAATAGGAGTCTTGAAAATCAGCTGAGCTGCATATTTCACCTCCTGAGGCATTGGGTTGGTCTAATACACCCATACTTGAGGTAACCTAGCACACAAGGTCTTTTTGTAAAGAATTGGCGGCCAAGGGCATAGCTCTGTCCTTCATGAAGCAGTGGAGTTCACATGGAGCTACTCGTGCAGCATAAATGTATTTACCTGAAACAAGGGAGAGCAGCGTCTGGTCCATATTCAGGGCTATGTGCAGTATTTGTGGGGAGAAATGTCTTTAAATCACAATAAATCAATGTCTTGGATGCAAGAAACCAACGTGATCCTCCCTTCCCCCGTAAGTTAGCTGTCAACAATATACTTTGTCTGGGCAATACTTTCGTCGATGCAGGCAAGCTGCCAAGCCATAAGTTAATGGTCTGACCCAACATAACCCAACCAGCTGTGGCACCACCCTGTTCCTGACAAACTTTCACTGTAGCTCATTGTTTGCAAGTCTTCCCTCCCTGAGATTATGATGCTTAAATGATGATGATAAAATTTACTCATGTACATGTTAAATGTTGTAGAAAATGTCTTTCCCACTGTAAAATTCTTTCTGGTCTCTGCATAAGAAAAACAAGATCCCCCCCCCCCCTCCCCATGTAGTGATATCTGCATAATTTGTTTTGCAAAAGGCCATTTAAACAAACGTCCTAATCTTTTCCTCTACAGGCACTTAGATGCCAACCACATTGTTGTGATTCCTGAAGATAGCTTTGAAGGCCTTGTCCACCTAAGGCATTTATGGCTCGATGACAACAGTTTGACAGAAGTTCCCATTCACCCGCTCAGCAACTTACCGTCCCTGCAGGCCTTAACTTTGGCTCTCAATAAAATCACACACATACCTGACTTTGCATTTACAAACCTTTCAAGTCTCGTCGTTCTGTAAGTATTTACAAAATATGTATCAGCCACTGTTCATATCCAAGCTGAAAGCATTGCAATCAGAAACGCTGCACCTTAAAATGAGAGATGGAGGGCTTGATGGGGACCCTGTGCTAGAGCCCAGCACTCGTGCAGGGTTTTTAATGTAAGCTTAATGCAGACTTTGTTCGGCGATGCTGTAAGGAAGCAGCAGACAAATAAGCTCTGCATAAAACGTTAGTGCTAATGAAGAGGAGCAAGGCAGACACAGGCATGAAGGGGTCTGCATTAGCAGTGCCTGTGCCTTGCGTATGTGTTGGCAGGCTGGCACTTCAGTTCCGAAGACCAAGACTCAGACCCCCCAGTTGCACACCCACAGACATTGCCAAGCAATCGGTGGCCCTGAACCCCCAAAATGTTTCTGGTGGTCCTTCCCCCCCCCCCTACCCCACAAACCTGGCAAAAATAACATTTGTGGCTTAGTTGGTCACAATACCCCCAAACCCCTTGCTGATCCCCCTTCCTGCTCCCCACATCTCCCTTGTTGGAGGCCTGGAGCAATGTGCGTTGCTCCTGCCCCTGGCAGCACCAGACTTCACACAGTGCATCCTGGGATGCACAGGATGGGGGCAGTCTACCATAGGAAGTTTAAAAAAACAAAACAAACCCTTTTCTGGCAGGCTGACACTTCCCCCACCAGGGTGGTACAGGATCAGGGGGGTGGCAGCATGGGGCAGGAGCATATGGGCATCACTCCTGTTCCCCCAACGAGGTACATATTCGGGGGCATTGGAGGCATGAGGAGGATCAGAGGGGTTGTTACCAGGAGGACAGTGGCCATTTGAGCGACCAGTGGTTTTGTTGGGGCATAGGGGCCACTGGGTCACCAAGGATATATTTTTTAGGGGGTTGAGGCCCCAGTGATTGTATGGGGGTCTGGGCCTTGGTCATCTGTCAAGCTTCACCTCAAATGATCCCTTTGCTTTCCAGTGCATCGTTCTGCTTGCACGAAGCTAGTGTAAGATCCGGCATTAAGAGAAGGAGAAAGCTGCACTGAGTTTTCAGCAGTTTTTCCCATTGGGAGCAATTAAACACGTCTTCCTCTGCACACACTGTGCTGTGCTTTAGGGCGGCGCTTTTGCTTGGGATTCTCTTGCTTTCTGCATCAGGAGCAAGACTAGTGCAGTTTACTGCATTGAGGCCTTAGTGCCTGGGAAACCGACAAAAAATGCAAACTTGGAAATAGAAAAGCAGATGATGTAGATTTAAGCTGGGTATAGAATTTGGAGCCCTTATCTATACATCAGTATATGGAGGAGGAGAAGCAGGGGGAGGGGGGCAGATGGATATCTTTAACGTAATGGTGCAGATGAGGTGGGCCTTCACAGCCTGCATTCCACCATATTGAGGAAAGATCAGGAAGGGAACCTACTTGAAGAGGTAGCTGAAATGCCAGCCTTTGACTCAAGACAGGAAAACTGTACTTTACACAGGATAGAAATAAATATACAGATTATATTTATAAATATGTTTTTTCCCTGCAAAATTTGAATTGGCTTCATTCATCAGCATGGGTACATTTCATTGGACAATCTAATGTGAATGGCTCAGCAGTGGCAGTCAGAATTTCACTCTGTCGTCAAGTGCTGCTGTTAATGAATAAGACGGATGACACGAGGAAAGATTGAACCCAGCAGCACTGCTATGAGCGGCGCGGCGCACACGCTGCTTGCTGATTTGTGGTTGATTTGTGCTTTTTATTGAACACCACCTAGGCATCTCCACAACAATAAGATAAAGACTCTGGGACAGCATTGTTTCGATGGCTTGGACAACCTAGAAACGCTGTAAGTAGCAGCCTCATTTGATGACCCTCTTAAATTAATTTGCTCCTCCACCAGTTTAGGGACCTTTACATTTGTGTACTGCCATATGTGAACACATTCAAGGCAATGTTCAAACCATAAAAATGACAGTCATCGATATCTATAACCATTGAAAACAAACCACAACATGAAAACAGTTGAAACTCTGCCCCATTGTAGTCCTCCACCAACAGACTAACTTACTCTGACCCGGTCTCAACTTGTCTTTGATCTTGTGGAATAACAAACAATAACTGGTCCATATCAGAGTGAACAAAGTAATGACAAGACAAAAATGTATAATCACTCCACCATACTATCAAACCTCACATCAGGTACGGCGCCACACAAAGGCAGCCCAAACGTTTCGCTAGAAAAAACGTCTTCATGGAAAACCCCTCCCAAACAGTGTACAAGTCGCTGAAAAGGAGAAAAAAAGAAAAAAACAAATCAAAATTCTTCAACAGTTATACCATCAAGAGAGCAAAAACCTTCCATAAACACCCCCAGAGCCAGAACACATACCTTTTTTCTCTTTCAGCAACTTGTACACGGTTTGGGAGGGATTTTCCCTGAAGGTTTTTTTCTAAGCAAAAAGCTTGGGCTGCCTTTGTGTGGCGTCGTGCCTGATGTGAGGTTTGATAGTATGGTAGAGTGATTATACATTTTTGTCTTCTCATTACATTGATCTTGGGGAACAAATACATGGCTTTTCCAAAGGTCACTAATTTTGTTCCGTCCTTTAAACGTTCAGGTAGCTGATTCCACCACTTAGAGCTGATGGTCAGGATATCTCTCTCTCGCTCTCTCTCGCTCTCGCCCTCTCTCTCCCCTCTCTCCCATAGTTTCCTGCCCGTCTGATACCACACTAGCAAATCCTGCAGATATCTCCGGGGCCCCTGACCTCTCAACCTTTAACATGTCTTCTCTGTTCAATGGGGAGCCACTGGAGCTAGAACACATCTGCCCCTGACCCCCTTTTACTCCATCCAGAAAGGACCCGGTAAGACTGTGTTTAATGTGCTGCACTAAGAGCACACGTGAATTCCCTCCTTAAATATCTAATGTGGATATTCATGCTATGGGCAGGGAGAGCAGCTTGCAGTTAACCAGCGATGACACCAGTGTTTCACAGATACAACAGAACCTCCAGATGTGTGGTGAGGGACATTTCACATTAGTGGCCATGCTGTTAACCTAAGAGAGCAACTGCTGTCCTGCCTTCCCTAAGGGACAAGGGGACTCCTCAACAGTTCAAATTTGTACAACGACTCTGGGTTAATCTTTTTTTGTGACTGTGTTAACTGCAAATCCTTAAGGTGATTTAGTAATTAGGCCCCATAAAAGCTTGCTGCCAAGTTTTCAACAGAAAATGGTACAAAAAAATTTCCACCTGCTGCTCCTGGCTTCCAGCAGAATTGGAACCAGGCCTGGGATCTGCTGTCACAGGTCTTCATTCAGAAATGCCTGGGCATCTCCCCTCTCGTCTCATTGCAGCGACTGCTGCTTTTAGTACTGTTATCTGGCCCCTGGCTATCTCCTGTAGCCGGCATCCTAAATCCAGCTTGTAGTGTGTGTGCTGTACAGCATAGGCTCTCTGCTTCTAGGAAATATTCTTTTAGTAGTTTGCAAAGGTATTGTAAATTTATGCATCTTTGTTACCAGTCTCAGTATTTCTTCCATTTTTCTGGCTGTTGGGAAGATCAGCAATACATCTGGTCAATAGGGCTTAATTTTTTAAAATATCAGTTTAGATTTGAACTTTTTTTTAATATGGTATTGCTAATTTATTTTGTAAATGAGTTACAATGTAGCCATTTTTCTTTCCAGTGATCTCAACTATAATAACCTGGTGGAATTCCCAGAAGCCATTAAGTCGCTATCCAATCTCAAGGAGCTGTGAGTACTTTCCATTCATTTATTTTTATGAAAAATTCTAATTTTGTGAAATACAGCGCTGCAAATTGACAAAAAAAAATCTCCCATGGCATTTTCAAGGGGACAATGAAATGGAAAAACTCCTTAATGTCTCATGCATTATTGTATATAGCAATAAAACCGTTAGTCCTTTAAGCCGTCAGCTTTCCCACTTCTCAGCTCGCACTTTTATTTGAAATAAAATGCACATGAGGGATGGGGAAGCCACACTGCCTACCAACTGAGACTTAAGCTGGAGACAAGGGGAAGGAAAATGTTGCTTCTATCCACGTAATCCATTTTGCAGTCATCTCTAACCACACGATACTTGAAATAAAGCCGGAATTGCAGAAACATTCTGAGCAAAGAACTATTTATTCCAAAATCTTGCATCTTAAGCAAGAGTAACTTTACCCAACTGCATTTCTTTCTCTGCTAACTAATACAAACTCGCTTAGTGATTTTAAAGCAGATCACGTCTCAAGACTCAACTTGCTGTTTTGACCTAATTTTATCAGGTCGGGACAAATAACTCTAATTGCTTGCATCTTAATTCTTTGGTGTTCCTGAATCATGTGAATTGCTAAAAATTAAAACTTACCTGGAAAATAATCCATTGAACTTGGAACCTTGCAAATAGTGTTTATATTTAACTTTTGAGAAAATTGCAAAATAAAAAAAAAAACCCAGTTCATTTTCTGTTATGCAAAAAGTAGCTGACTATTGTGTGTGTGTGAGCACAGGGTACCTTGTCTTGCTTTCTGTGAGTGTCCATTCTGTAGCACTGCTGCTCTGCACCTGAAGACATTTCAAAATAATTTTGTTTTAGAAATTCTTTAATTTGGGGTGTGTTTTTTTTTTTTCTTCAGGGGATTTCATAGTAATTACATTTCAGTTATTCCTGATGGATCATTTAGTGGAAACCCACTTTTAAGAACAATGTAAGTATATAGAAGGCGAAAAAGACAGACAAAACAACTGTTAATAGAATTGCAACAATAAAAATCATCCAAGTTCTGAAGCCATGTCTGGGAATCACTGCAAGTAATCATATGTTAATTCCAGCAGCATTTTTATTGCGGAGCTGAGGGGAGTTGTCTCACTTTATTTTACAGACATTTGTATGATAATCCTCTGTCCTTTGTGGGGAATTCGGCCTTTCAGAATCTGTCAGAGCTACACTCCTTGTAAGTACTGGTCAAAGTTATCAAAACTGGGAATTTTTAAGGTACCACACTGAGGGGCAAGGAGTAGTGAGCACCTTCCCCATCCTGCACACTCCGTGCTCCATGTAGGTATCAGCAATGTTGCCTTTTATTGTGCTTAATTTAGACCTTTAGAAAAGTGACACTAGTTAATGTCTGCCACATGCTCTGTTGTTGAATATTATTTCCCACTGGTTCTGTCCTGTCACAAAGGTGGGAATCTGCATCGAAGGGGGTGGGATTGGCCTTCTAGAGCACAGCACGTAGGCAGGCGGTCAGAGGGTCTAGTCAGCACTGCTTTGCTGTTTTGTGTTCACTGCTTTTGCTGCAGGCCCCGGAGAGCGGTTGGGGGTAGGAACAGGGACGGAAACATGAAGGAGGCCTCATAGCCTTGCACAGGCCCTCCTTTATAATCGGAGCTGAACATTTTTAGAACCACAAGCAGCTCCAGAGGTTTTCTTGACTGTCCAAAAGAGATTGATATCAATATTTATATTGCTGGTCTACAGTATAGTAGAGTTCAGCTTTAGAATGTCAACAATTTGATGCTTATTGTAAGTTGGAAAATTTTTTTGTCAGATGTTTGTTGCTCACTCATAAAGGATTTTCCCCATGTTTGTTGCTTGCATGTGTCAGAGAATTTTTCTTGATTTTTGGTTTAATATTGGCTTTATATGTAAAAGGAGTCATGCCAAGGCATGACTAGCGTCCATCCCCTCTATCTGTGGTCTCTCCCAATCCAGTCTAACTTCCCCGCGTGTTGTACGGGGATGTTAGATGGGGGTGGCGTTAGGACAGGCAGTGGGTGGCCATCTGCCCCAGATGTACAGGGCTGATTCCAATGTTGGCCCTGTACGTCTGGGGCCGGTGACTTGGACGGGGATCTTAATCCACCTCTGTGGTGGAATAAGTTCCCCTAGTCAGCAGGGGACGGCAGGACTGGGGCTCAGTAAGGGCAGGAAGGGGCAGAGAACTTTCCCTGTAGCCAGAACCTGGCCTTGGGAGGCCAAATCGGGGGTTGGTCTGCAGAAAAACGATTTTGTCCAGCGGCTGGGGATCCTGGCTTTTGAATGGAGCCGCAGTGCCATGGCAACCGGAGGCCATGGTGCCACGGCTCCATTCAAAGGCCCTGACTGCCCTATCTGGGCAAGGCCTGTATGTGCAGGCCGACGTGAATCGGGGTCCTGGCCTGCATGTACAGGCCTGGATGCGATTCTGATCCTGTGGGGCTAGATGTGCCCCGTGGGATCAGAATCCCGGCTAACTCTGTGCGTCTGGGTGCACAGAGGGCCAGGATGTTCAGGACTGAATTGGGCCCAATGTGTTTAATTTATTTGGGTTTATTTATTTTTATTTTATGAGCTTTTTCATTGTGTGCTGTAACCCAGTGAATGAGATAATGTCACACTGGTAAAATAGAAAGCAATTGACAGTGATATGTGGAATCGCATAATAGTTCTGTGGTTTGGTTATTGTCAGTGGTGAACTTTGCACATACTAAGGCTTCATTCTGCTCAGCCCACAGCTCTAGGCCTTGTGTAGACATTGAAACAAGTCAGTACTTTGCAGTCAGGATGGCATGTCGGGATATCTATAGTAATTATGCAGAAGGTATATTTTGCTTAATTTGGCCCTAAGAGCTAGGAGTTGGTGGAAGATCACTACTTTATGAGACTTTAAAGGACACTGGGAATCTGCAGATCTATAAGTTTTGCTGGCAGTACTAGAAGTCACAAGGATAGGTTTTGTTTCCTTTCTTTAACATAGGTTCTGTTCTTCTTTGCTATTCCTTAGAGTCATTCGCGGTGCCAACAGAGTAGAATGGTTTCCCAGTTTATCAGGAACTAGTAACCTAGAGAGCCTGTAAGTATGTCTGCATGTTACTGAATAAACTCTTCTTTTTTCTTTCCACCTCAGATAACTTTAGCCATCAAATCAGCTCGTGGATGATTCTGTAGTTGTAATTCGTTGGCTTGCTCTTAAAGTTCATGTTTTGCTTGCTTTGTGGACACAGATCAACTCTTTGAAATCATTAACATGATCTTAGAGTTGGGAGAGTCATGGAAGTATCCCTATCTTGGGGATACAGGATACAAATCTTTTGTATTTTTATGATCGTACTTTTCTCCCTTCCCCTTCAAAAAAATTCCTAAATTTAAGCGCTCCAGGGGAAAGCTGAACGTATGGGTTTGTCTGTAGGAGTTTGATCAAGACAGAACCATGGTATATCTGTGGACCACGAGGAGGGAAATTGATACCAGTCTTAAGTTAGCGTTTCAGTTTGAGGTTGGTTTGTATGGATTAGATGTAAGGTTTTTTTTTTTTTTGTTTTTTTTAAGTGATGTTTTGAGCTATTTGGGTAAGATGGACAAAAACAATTGAATGAATGATACTGCAGCTCTTTTACTGAAAGGTGGTACTTGTCCCTTTCTTGCACCTTGGAGTAAATACACTTTCTCATCTGTGTCTCAGCACCCTGACAGGCACTCGGATCAGCAGCATACCCATCGGCTTGTGTCAGGATCAAAAGATGCTGCGGACTCTGTAAGTCTCTTTCCTGCCCTTGTACCACTTTGGTTATTGCAGTAATGGTAAAATGTTTGTTCAGAAATTGTTCTGGCTGTTGATCTTTTGCAGCACAGAGATTTTGTGGGAATTGCATTTCTAATTATGTTGGAGTAAACAAATCTCTCAGTATAATGCAGTACCTCGTTTGTTAACTTTTAGTTCATTTTTTTATATTCCTGTTCCTGTTTCTGGTTCTTTTCAAGGGATTTGTCGTACAATGATATAAAACAGCTTTTGGATTTTAAAGGCTGCAATAGCTTGGAAGAAATGTAAGTAGAGATTGGTTTGTAGTTCCATTTTAGTGTAAAGTCAATGGGAGCAGTGGTGACAGATTGCAGAGTAATTTGAGATGGATAAACAAAAGGCCAGAAGTGCAATAATTATGGTCTGGCATAGTGCATCTAGAGATTAACAGTCCAGCAGAATCCTCAGCTATATATAGAATTAGTCCCTATAGCGTTGCAGTATTTAGCAAATCTACATTATGGCTTCAGTTGTGCCAAATTTAATGTGTCTCTACAGGGAAATCTCTGCAGAACTGGATGTGCCTCTAGCTGAGCTGAATAACTTTGTACCATGAGACACTAAGATAAAACAGCCTGGGGTTGGTTTATAAAGCTCAGGAATTTTTCACAGTGTGGGGTAGTGAGGGGATTTTTTTTGTGTGTTTTTTTTTTAATAAAACCATCTTAGCTGTACATGCAAGATACGGGTATAAAATGGATCCTAAAACTATGCAGATGGCACAAACGAGTGCACATCTCATTGTAGGCATTGCTGAGGGCACAGAGGCATCATAAAGTACATCTTCATTATAAGATTTGTTAGTCATGCACTCGACGCACAGACATCTTATGCCTGCTCCTGAACAGGTGTAAATGTCTGTGACCTCCAGTGTAGCACCCGTGTCTCTCTAAAACTGGGCAAAACCAGGTCTGTTCTCACCCTCTAAACCTAGATATCCCATTATGAAATTTCCCTCTAACTATATTACTACTACTAATCATTTGTATAACACTACAAGGTGTACGCAGCACTTTACATATAGATGTAATATGATACCATCTCTGCTCATCAGACCTTACAGTTTAATCAAGAAAAAAACACATAGTGAGACTGGGGACTAGAGGATGGTAAGATACACATAAGTAGTGGACAAGAGTGAGGAGCATCAGGATCCAAAAGCGGCTTAAAAGTGTTTTTTTAGCCTGGATTTGAATAAGAGAAGGAGCCGGACACACAGACTCGGGTAGTTTGTTCCAGGCATATGGAGCGGCAAGTGGAATGAATGAAGTCTGGAGTTGGCAGTGGCAGAGAAGGCCACAGATAAAAGGGATCTGCCAGATTAACGGAGTTTCTGAAAAGTGTTGTAGAGTGAGGTGAGAGAGGAAAACTAGTGAGGAGCTGCAGAATGAATGAAGTTGTAGGTCAGTAGGAGAAGTTTGAACTGAATGTGGAAATGGAGAGGGAGCCAGTGAAGTGACTTGAGGAGAGGGGTGACGTGAGCATAGACACACTGGCGAAGGATAAGTCCTGCAGCTGAGGTTTGAACAAATTGAAGGGACGAGAGAGAAATTTGGAGCACATATCGATCTGGCAGTCTGAGCACTGTGCAGTCCGTTATAGTGACGATCTCCATAATACGAGAACATCTGAGAATCTTAGGGGCATGTTTATATCAGTTAGCCTGTGCTGCTGTGGCCGTAGGATAACATGGACCACAGCGGCGTTTAGCGCATATTAACATTTAGTGAACGTGCCCTTTATTCTTGGCTTTCAGGAAGCGCTGCGATCTGTCCTTTAGATCTTCTGAAGCCTCATTTACAAGTCATTGGTCTTTCAGCGGCATAGTAGACTAGACTAAAAACATTAAAGGCACTTTGCTTTCTGCACAAAAGGTGTTATTTTAGAAAGCATTCATGATTTACATGTGTGATTTATTCATATACACATCTAAAATGCATCAAGATCATGTGGACACTAACGCACCTCTAGATCCATCACAACACGGGTTCAGAGAGTCACACGGTGTGGAAACACTACTCACTACTCTTTTCAACACCATAATCTCAGGCATTGACAACTCACGTACAGGTTTCGCACTTATCTTTCTAGATATTGCGGCAGCCTTTGATTCAGTCCGCCACGAGATTCTCCTGATTCGACTAAGAGAGAAAGGCATTACCGAAACAGCGCTTGAGTGGTGTAGGTCTTACCTGTCTGGAAGATGGCAACATGTACGAACAAACGGAACCACATCCGAGCCATTCCTACAAAGTCAAGGAGTCCCTCAAGGATCCTCCCTATCGTCACTTATGTTTAACATTTATATCCAACCCATCTGTAACATCATCAGATCCTTCAATGTGAGTTGCATGATTTACGCAGACGATGTCCTACTGTACCTGCCAATATCACTGGATTGCCCGGACCTCACCCCACTAACCAACTGCTTCAATGCAATATCAGAATGGCTCCTCTCCCAAAATCTGCGTATCCAACATAAGAAAACTGAGGTCCTGTTCATCTCTAGAAACCCAGAATTCACTCCACCTAACCAACTGGAAGTAAACAACGCCAAACTACAAGTAAAATCAGCCATACGGTATCTCGGAGTCACATTGGATCAGAACCTCAACATGAAGCAGCACATAGCAAAAATAGTAAGAGCAATCTACTTCAAGATCAGATCCCTCAGACACATACGCCCTCTACTCGAGCTGAGCGACTTCCGTACCATCTACCAAGCCCTCATCATCCCTCATTTTGACTATGCAAACGCCATCCTACAAGGACTCCCCCAGACAACCTTACATCCCTTACAACTTGCCATGAACTGCGCTGCGCGAATCCTCTTTGGAGCACCAAGGAGAGAGCACATCACACCCCTCCTGATGCAGCTTCACTGGCTCCCCATCCAAGCCAGGATTAGCTTCAAGACCTTAGTGATGACATTCAAAGCCATCAACGGGTTATCCGCCTCTTCAATATGTGACCTCATACAACCACCCACACCCAACAGGATAAGAAGAACCTCTGCAGCCAACATGCTAGCAATACCAAAAGTGATGACAAGATGCGCCATATCAACTTCAAACAGAGCCTTCAGTCTGAGTGCCCCAAGCCTCTGGAACTCCCTACCACCACACATCAGAGCTATCCCCAACTTGAGCCAGTTTAGGAAGGCCTTAAAACACTTCCTCTTCATTAAATACCTCTCAGCCTCCCCCGAACCCCAGCCACCATGCATGAGCAACACACAATAACTCCATCTCTCATATATACAGTTACCTGTTTAATATTCCACACATGTAGATAGTTTCCCCTGTTATCCAAGTTTACTGCTCCTGTTCATTGTAATGACCTGACTCTTGTTTATTGTCGGATATTGTTTGTTCTATGTAAACCGCGCTGATCGCAAATAGTGCGGTATATAAGAGATGTAAATAAATAAATAAATAAATCTGTGCAGCCGCCATTTTAGAAGGGTCTAATTTCCATGCAGCTGTCCATACCACGTTGAAATTGCATGGGGCATGTCTGAGTGGGACAAAAATTGACAAATGAATTCCCCATTTTATATAGCAAATGCATCTGGAAGCCCAAAATTGTCCAGATCAGGGTTTATACCTGCTCCCCGACACAAATAGGTATTAATAAAGTGCTCCTTTTGGCCATCTCTTCATAGGTGGGATTAAGGGGGTTTAGCCGCCTCCATCCCCCAATGTTTATTTCCCCCTCCAAATTGAAATGGGTCCACATAGTCCCCTGTAGTTGAGTATCCGCACATCTAGGTTTGCAAAATGGCTTGGCTGCATGTGCACTTCCATGTGTAGGTTGTGAATTGCTGGCACTTACGTGTAAGTTGGGGGATTTCTCTGCCAGTTGTGTGTTCCCATGTGTACACTTGTGAAATGGCTCTTCTGCTGCATGTGGATATACATTTCCTTGGGTCCCTGCATCACCTCATTCGTGTTCTAGAAACAACTCAACTTTAACAGTCTTTCTAAAATACCAGCACCATTCTGATTTCCATGTCCTATCTAAAGTGTGCCTTAAAGCTAATGCGCATTTCAGAAGGAATTTAAGATGGTGGCACATTTGTAGGATCAGTCAGAAAGCTGTAGAAGTTTTTTGGTATCTTTTTTCTTTGATTTCTAAGAAGAAGCAGAAGTGGCTAAGGCTCCTGTTGCCGAAGAGCAATGTATTGAGTCATCTATGACCGTCCTCCATAAAGAATGCTGTGAGCGAGCTGCCTGCTTCAGAGATGGCTGATCAAGGGCCTTTCTTGCTTGGAGGCATGTTGGCTTCAACGCTTGGCCTAGCCTCACGTTGCCCAGGCAACATCGAGGACTAGTGGATTCCAAACTGACTGAAGAGAGTAATTTGCCTGCCTCAATGCAAGAGAAGGATTTGGAGATGACTTTAACCTCCGTTCCTGTGCCTGGGAAGACTGAGGCAATAGGACTAGTACAAGATGGTGAGAGTTCTTTGGAGAGAATTCTATGTACTCTGGGTTGGCCTGTGGAAGTTATATTGCTGATGAAACCTGGGAAGCTTGAGACAGTTGCTTCAATATCTACTTCTGACTCTTCCAAGCTTTCAAGAACTCTTCAAGTGATTTAGGAAATGCTTCCTAAGCTGGATGTTAGTTTCAGAATGTCACAGGACATTAATTCATTAGCAGAACTAAGCAAGATACGGTAGTATGAACAAGGAGGCGCAAGATAAGATTGGTGTTTTGGAGAATGATATTAAAGATACAAGAGCAATTATAGACACACTGGCAAAAGATGGAACTTTGATACATTGAAAATTGGGAAAACTTTGAGAATCACATGAGACATTTCAATCTACATCTGTTCAGCTTTCCAGAGTTTCCTAATATGTAACTTTAGGAAGTATTTACTTGACGTTTTGCTGATTCCTGGGTATGCTGTGTCTCCATTAAACACCGGCTATTTCTTATGGGAAGCTCCCCAACAGAGGGGAGAAAAGGCCAAGCTTGCTGATATCTCTGCTAGTATACAGACTTTATGCTCTTGGTTGGTTTTAGAGTTGAACAAGAACTGAGTTGGATGTTGAGTTTATATTCCTAAGAAGATGAAGAACCCTTTTTTGGTCAAAATTGTTAGAATTTTCTCTGATGTATCAAGACCTATACAGGAGAGGAGGTAGCTTTCTTTTGGCAATGTGACAAAAAACTTTGGCTTTGGGAGCAGTATTTCATGTGGTGGTCCTGCAAGTGTATGGCCGATTACCTGAATACTAGATATGTTTTCTTTGCTCTGGAGCAATTGTCATCTTTAAGCTATCCCTTTCTCCCCTTGGGTCCCTTGCTCAGGATTTGCAAAACCAAGTAAAGGGTGAATTATTTTGGATCTGGAAGACTCGATGACTAAGCCTTAATGGGGGGTGTTTTATTTCTATTTGCTCTACCTTTATTTTATTTTCTCTAAGTCTGAAATGTACAGAAACATTGGCCTCTTGGATTGTTTCCTTTTTGAAGTTTACTATATTCTGTTATTTCTCTGTTTCTTTATCAAGTAAATACTTGAGAAATTTTCTAAAAAGCAATAGACAGACATTTTTATATATTTGGGGTTTTTTAGATATTGTGGGGCTCATTCTGAACTGTGTTTAGGGAGGACGTCCAGACCCGCTAAAAGCCTGGATCGTGCTGGTGGAACAGAACTCCTTGCATGTAGATGTGAGTTGTGTGGGGAGCTCTGTGGGTGGGAGGGGGCAGGCTGAGGGAGGAGCGAGGGCGGCAGTGAGCGGCGTCATGCCCTGGACATACAGGGCTGATTCTGAGGTTGACCTTGTATGTCCGGGGTCTGCCATGTAAACAGGGGACCTATTCCACCTCTAAAGGAGCCAGGGCTGGGAAAAGGAGGCAAGGGGTGCAGAGGGATCCCTGCTGCCCAACCCTGGCCATGGAAGATCCAATTAGGAGTTGGACTGCAGGGAAAGGGGATACCAGGGTTCAGCCGGCGATTGTGGCTCTTCCGTGGAGCAGCAGTGTCATGGGTAGCTGGGGAAGTGCAGGATACCCAGCCAGACAGAATCGGGCCAGACAGAATCGGGCCATGGTCTGCATATCCAAGCTGGTAGACCTGATTCTGATCCCGTGGGCATGTCTAGTCCCCGCGTGATCAGAATTGGGTCTACTGCTGCATGCCCCGATTCTGGCAGGCCGTACAGGCAGGGGACGGCCAGTACAGAATGACCCCCTATACGTTCAAAGCACAGTTTTTACAGACTCTAGCAAAGCAGGAATTTACCAAATTTCAGTCTTTGAAATCATTCTGCAGTTTAAGGATGGCAAAAATTACTTCAGTTATTTAAAAACCAAATAGCACTAGCATCCTTAAAAGATGATTTTTAGGTTCTTTGAACGCGGTTTTCAATGTCTTCGAAAACAGGTACATTATTTGGGCTGCCTAAGTCCATTTTATTTAAAGCTTGACTGTAACAAAGATTAGAGTTGCTGAGAAGTTGGTGGCAGAATAGTGGTAGAGATGGGAACCCTTTTTTCAGCCATCGGGACATTCAGGGTGAAGTTAGGTGTAGACTCGCTTTTTCCTTGATATGGTTCATATATGGAAGATCACTTAAACTCTCTTATTGACAGATCTTAAATTTTAAGCAAATGCCAACCAGAATGTACACTATTACTGTTCATATGGTGGTCCTGATGCAAACTGCACATCTAAAAAAAAAAAAAAAAAAAAAGGAACTCTAGTTCCATGAGACATGTATATGTTAACAATAGTATTTCTACATACTTTCTCGTTTGAGAACAGACTTGCATTTCTTGATATGCAGAATAGGAAGCTTTGTACTTTCAAGCAAAAGGCAATTGAAGTTTCTCCAAAAATTGTGAATGTATTTTCTTTCCTCAAATCAAGCATTCCCTCTCCTCATTTCAAGCAATTGTAAAATGTGTAGTTAATGTACCTGTAATTGTGTACCTGGTACAACAACCTGATCGTAGTTAAATGTAATTTCTCCAAAAGTTGTGAACAATACCTGTAAAATGCTTTGACCCAAGGAAAAGCAGTATAGAAGACAAACCAAATAGTTTCCGTTTTAATGAGAGAATTTCACAAAGTGCTATTTAACATGCAATTTATTTGGGGCATGAAAAACTTATTGTAGAATAACAGCTTTTTCTAATGGCTGCGTTACAGTATGAGGGTCTTATGCCTGATGAAGGCATTTGATGGACTGTTTCATGTGATGCATAATACTGATAAGTAGTTTCATGTGCACTCTTTCCACAACTGCCCAATTAAACAGTGGTTCTGACTTTAAAAGGCAAATGACATAATGCTTACTAATAGGTATATAAATTGTAAAGGTACATTTTGGATAGTATGTGGAGATTTGAAATTGAGACACCAAGGGAGGCAGGTTTGAGAACCCTTGGACTAAAAGGTCCTGGAGAGGAACTTCTGGGTAAAGTAGATTTATGGTCTTACAGATATTTATTGAATTATTGTGATGTGGTGATAGATTAATTGCAATGTGAATTTTAATCTTGAAGTAATTGTTCATGAGCCAGATTGAGGAAACTTCTGGCCTGCAGGTATTACACTGTGTGGTGACTTTAGGTTTTTCTTATAAGAAGTTTCAAACTTTCTCCAGGACCAAGCAGGAAGTCAGTCCTCACATATGGGTGACGTCGGCGCCGACGGAGCCCTCGCGGAGCAATTTTCCCCAGCTTTCAAAGAAAGCCTTTGGGAATTGCAGCGCGCATGCGCGGTCCCCTTCCCGCCCAAGGGTGCCATCTTAGCCAGTCTTCTTTTTTCCGCGGAGCCCTACAGACGTACCCGTCGTGTCCCCGCGAAAAAGTTGATTTTACTCATAATTTTCTCTTTTTTCCTTCGGTTCGACGCTGGTCTTTTTCCCGCCCGGACTCGCGACGCCGGTCACGAGTCCTCTTCTTCTTTTTCGGTTTTTCTGACTTAGTCAGTTTCGTTTTCGGTTTTTCCCTGGCAGCCCGGTCCTTTGACCTCGCAGGGGCCCTTTTTCCCCCGATGGCTGCCAGTGGCTTCAAGCGGTGTGGTCAGTGTGACCGAAATATGTCACTAACTGACACACACGACAATTGCCTCCGCTGCCTGGGCCCGGATCATGAAGAAATGATCTGTGGGGCCTGCGGCAAAATGTCCTCCAAAGCATTGAGAAGTCGGCGGCATCAGCGGGATAGGATCTTCGCTGACCCCAGCCGTACCCGGACCTCGTCGGAGGCCTCCACGTCCAGAGGTTCCAGCTCGGACCGTCGCTGGAGTTCCTCCGACAGGGGTTCTCCCTCCGGGGACCATCGATGGAAGGTGAAACCCGCGAGGGCGGCGTCGGTGGACGCTCCTGGCTCCGCGAGGGCCAGGTCGCATAGCCCCGATAGCCGTCCCGGGTCCTTGGAGAAGGAGCACCTCTCGAAGCGATCTCGCCTGGAGTCGGAGCTGCCTGCGTGGGTAAGTCCTGTGGTCCTCCTGGACTCGCCTCCGAGACCGCCGACGTCGGGCCCGACGCCGTCGGGGCCCGAGTCGGGGGCTGCTGGGTCACCTGAGGTCGGGCTCAGGTTGACGGCCTTGGAGAGCAGACTGTCTGCCTTCATGGACCAGCAGCGGGCACTGCTCGCTAGCCTCGCTGGCGCCGCTGCCCCGACCGCCAGGACGTCGACGTCTAAGTCGACCCCGGAGACCGAACCGATCCTCGAGTCGATCCTCGGTCGAGGTCACCCTCGGCCTCCCGTTCAGGACCGAGGTCGCCGACGCCGACTCCCTCGGCGTCGGGGCGGCAGGCGCCGCGGCCTGCCCGGGCCGACCCCACCGATTCCTCGTCGGAGTCGGTCTGGGAGTCGGAAGAGGAAGAGTCACCTGATTCTTTTCGGACTCGGTGTGTCCCCTCGGACTCACCTGAGTCCGAACCTCGGAAACAGTCCCCCCCGGAGGATGCCCAGTTCTCGGACTTCGTCAGGGATATGGCCAAGGCTTTGGCCTTCCCTGCGGATCCCAAGGAGGAGCCTCGAGCCGAAGAGCTTGATGCCCTCCAGTATGACTCTCCCGCCAGGGAACACTTTACTGTACCGGTTCCTCCCATGCTGGAACGACTACTCTTCCGCATGTGGGAGAGTCTGGCCTCCTCGCCGGTCCTGAGCAAGCGGGTCGATTCTATCTATCGAGTCCGCAAGAGCCCTGGCTTCCAAAAGGCACAGCTACCACACCATTCCATGGTAGTGGAATCGGCCATGCATCGTCTTAAGAGCCAGAAGATGCACTCCTCGGTGCCTCCTGGCAGGGAGGCCCGTAACCTGGATGGCCTTGGTAAGAAGTGTTTCCAGGGCTCTATGCTTGCGTGTCGTGTCCAGACCTACCAGCTATACATGGGCATGTATCTCCGAGACCTGGCTAAAGAGCTAGCCGGATTCTCCGCTGGTTTGTCCGAGGAACCTTTGCGGAGGTTCCTGGCCTTGTCCACTGGCATTCGGGAATGCTCAAAGTTCATATCCCGAGCAGCCTATGATGGCTTTGAAGCATCGGCACGAGTGGCCGCAGCCGGCATCGGTGCCCGCCGACAGGCTTGGCTTCAGTCGTCTGACCTTGAGCCCTGGGTGCAGGACAAGTTGGTCGATGTCCCCTGCCGAGGTGAAAACCTCTTTGGCAAGCCCATGGCTGAAAAGGCTGCACAAATCGAGACGGAGACTCTCACCAGGACTAGGCTTTCTAGGAAGACCTCCGCCCCTTCCCAGAAAAAGAAGGGCTCGGGAAAGAAGTCCTTTTACCCGAGAAAGGCGGCTGCCTACAAACACTACCCCCAATATCAGGCCCCTGCAGCTCCCCAACAGGGCCAGCAGGCCAAGGGACGGGGTAACGGGTCCCGTAGGCAGCAAGCCCCCAAGCCTGCACCACCAGCCCCTGCTCAGCAGGGTGGGGGCTTTTGACTCCTTAAGCATAGCCTCTCCCCCTCCGCTGGCTCCTCCCAGCACCGGAGGCCAGCTGGTTCACTTCGCCCACAGGTGGTCCAGCATCACTTCAGATGCCTGGGTGCTTCAAGTCGTAAGAGAAGGCTATCTTCTCCACTTCCACCAGGGCCCTCCCCCCTATTTCCCGGGGGAACCTCCACGACCCCCTCTGCACAGGGACTTACTCCTTCAGGAGTTAGCAGGTCTTCTACAGGAACAGGCGGTGGAATCGGTGCCCCACCACCTGAGAGGTCAAGGCTTTTATTCCCGGTACTTTCTAGTGCCAAAAAGAACAGGAGGCCTCAGACCCATCCTGGACTTGCGCAACCTCAACAGGTTCCTCGTGCGGGAAAAGTTCAAAATGCTTACCCTTGGAATCCTTCTGCCCTACCTCCAGCAGGGAGATTGGCTATGCTCCTTGGATCTAAAGGATGCCTACACGCACATCCTCATCCACCCAAGCCACCGCCAATACCTAAGGTTTGTGGTGGCAGGAAATCATTACCAGTACAGGGTACTGCCCTTTGGCCTGTCCTCCGCACCGCGAGTCTTCACAAAATGTCTCGCGGTGGTGGCGGCCCATCTCCGGCTTCACGGCCTCTGTCTTTCCGTACCTCGACGACTGGCTCATCAGAGCAGCGTCCGCTCCGGAGGTCACCAACGCCACACGCCGCACGGTGACTCTTCTGCAGTACTTGGGCTTTGTTATAAACTTCGCAAAGTCCACTTTGCTCCCCTCACAGGATCTCGAGTTCATCGGCGCAAGGCTGCACACTCCTCAGGCACGAGCGTTCCTACCGCTCGACAGGGCTCAACGGCTCATGGACCTAGCCGACCGTTTTCGCAGCCAGCCCCTGGTCTCCGCCAGGCGCTTCCTGAGACTTCTCGGCCATATGGCTTCCACCGTCCATGTGACCCCCAATGCTCGCCTGAATATGCGGCCTGCTCAATGGTGTCTTCGCAAGCAGTGGCATCAGGCCACAGGCGGCCTAGCAGACCTAGTGCGTGTCTCCGAGCCGCTGGCCTCGTCTCTCCAGTGGTGGCTTCATCGGCCGAACCTGGTACTCGGCATGCCTTTTCAGTCACCTCAGCCGGCCCAGGTGCTGACGACAGATGCATCCCTCCTGGGCTGGGGAGCACATTGCCAAGGGGCACGTACTCAGGGCCTCTGGACCACGTGGGAGTCTGCTCAGCAGATCAACTTCCTGGAGCTCAGAGCGATCCGCCTGGCTCTCAAGGCCTTCTCCCACCTGACCTCTCACCAGTCCGTCCTTGTCCAGACGGACAATCAAGTTGCCATGTTCTATGTGAACAAGCAGGGGGGCACGGGCTCCTTCCTTCTCTGTCAGGAAGCACAGAAGCTCTGCTCTTGGGCCGTCAGTCACGGCGTTCTTCTCAAGGCAGTTTATCTCCCAGGCCAAGAAAATTGCCTGGCGGACAAACTCAGCAGGATCCTCCTGCCACACGAGTGGCGCCTGGATCCCTTGGTAGTTCAGAAGCTCTTTCTAAAGTGGGGCCTCCCCACGATGGATCTCTTTGCCAGCCCTCTAAACCGGCAACTTCCTCGCTTCTGCTCTCGTCAGCCACATCCCCTTCGAGTTGCGGCAGACGCTTTTCTACTCTCATGGTCGGAGAGCCTTCTGTATGCTTTTCCTCCCATTCCGCTAGTCTCTCGAACTCTTTTCAAGGTTCTCCGAGACAAAGCTTTCATGATCCTGGTGGCCCCTCGCTGGCCCAGACAGCCGTGGTTTCCACTCCTGCTGCAATTGGCGGTAGAGGATCCCTTCCCTCTGGTGTTACAACCGGATCTCCTCACTCAGGATCAGGGGTCTCTGCTACACCCCAACCTCAGATCTCTCAATCTAATGGCCTGGCTGCTGAGAGGGTAGTCCTTGCTCCCCTTCTCCTGCCGGCAGAGGTGGAAGAGGTCGTCCTAGCTTCTCGGCGACCTTCTACCCGCAAATGCTACGCCCTTAAATGGCGTCGCTTTTCCGTTTGGTGTACCCAACAGTCTCAGGATCCCTTCTGCTGCCCGGTGGCGGTGATCCTGCAGTACTTGCTATACCTCTCTAATCTGGGACTTAAGTCCAACTCCGTCAAAGTTCACCTCAGTGCTCTTTCGGCACATCATGTGCCGGTGGACGGCAGACCTCTTTCCAGCGACCCTCTTGTATCGAGGTTTCTCCGAGGTCTCCTGCTTAAACCACCTCTGCGCCCGCCAGCGCCTGACTGGGATCTGAATGTGGTTTTACAGCGGATCACCTGTCCGCCTTTTGAACCTATGGCTACCTGTTCTCTCCGTTTTCTTTCTTGGAAAACATTGTTCTTGATAGCCCTCACTTCCGCTAGACGCGTGAGTGAATTGCAGGCCATCGTGTCTGATCCCCCTTACACTCGGTTCTACAAAAATAGGGTAGTCCTACGGACTCACCCAAAATTTCTTCCAAAAGTGGTCTCCCCTTTTCACATCAATCAGGAGGTGGTACTTCCGACCTTCTTTCCCAGACCACACTCCAGCCGAGCTGAAACGGTCCTCCATACCCTGGACTGTAGAAGGGCATTGAACTTCTACCTTGACCGTACGCGGGAGCACCGTAAAGCTGCTCAGCTTTTTGTGTCTTTTGACCCCAATAAATTGGGGCTCCCGGTCTCCAAGCGTACTCTGTCCATCTGGGTTGCGGACTGTATCACTTGGGCTTATGGGGCAGCCGGACTCTCCTTGGAAGGTCGAGTCACGGCTCATTGCGTTCGGGCAAAGGCTACGTCAGTGGCTTACCTCCGCTCTGTTCCGCTGGCAGACATCTGCCGGGCCGCTACTTGGTCTTCGAGCCAGACGTTTGCGGTCCATTACTGTCTCGAGAGGGAGTCCCGCAGGGACAGTGCTTTCGGACAGGCAGTCCTCCGTAATCTCTTTGAGGTTTGAGCAACTCCTACCCTCCATCCCGGATGTGGGCTACCGGTGGGTAATAATTCAGCGAAGATTCCTTCCTTCTCTGCTGCTGAGCTAGAGGGAGCTCATTTTTGTGCTTAGGGTCTCCGGTAGCCTTAAGCTTGGGAGTCCCATATGTGAGGACTGACTTCCTGCTTGGTCCTGGAGAAAGCGTAGTTACTCACCTGTAACAGGTGTTCTCCAGGAGCAGCAGGAATCAGTCCTCACAACCCTCCCTCCTCCCCTTGGAGTTGCAATCATCTGCTTTAGTTTTTTTGCAAATTTTTCTGCTGTCTTTTTTAGCTATGTCATCTGACTGGCTAAGATGGCACCCTTGGGCGGGAAGGGGACCGCGCATGCGCGCTGCAATTCCCAAAGGCTTTCTTTGAAAGCTGGGGAAAATTGCTCCGCGAGGGCTCCGTCGGCGCCGACGTCACCCATATGTGAGGACTGATTCCTGCTGCTCCTGGAGAACACCTGTTACAGGTGAGTAACTACGCTATCTGTGAACATTTTTGCTGGTGTATCTGCACCTTTGATGCAACCACATGTTTGTGGAGATATCTAGGGCAAGTTAGTTTCTTAGGATGGTTATTATGTGACATAGTAATGTAGTAAATGATGGAAAATTAAACACCAGATTAGTAAGACAAGCCAACATGGCTTTAGCCAAGGAAGATCTTGTCTTACTAATCTGTTTTTTTAATTTTTTTTGAAGGTGTGAATAAACAGGTAGACAAAGGTGAGCCTGTCAATACAGTGTATCTGGATTTTCAGAAAGCCTTTGACAAGGTCCCTCATGACAGACTCTTGGCGAAATTTAAAAGTCATGGGATAGGAGGCAGTCTACTACTGTAGATCAGGAACTGGTTAAAAGATAGAAAGCAGAAGTTAGGGCTAACTGTCCAATTTTTCCAGTGGAGGAAGGTGAACAGTGGAGTACCCCAGGGATCTGTGCTGGGTTCGCTGCTTTTTAAAATATTCGTAAATGACCTGGAAATGGGAATAATGAGTGAGGTAATCAAATCTGCAGAAGACACAAAATTATTTGAAGTTGTTAAAAACCCAAGAGGATTGTGAAAAATTGCAAGAGGACCTTGATAAACTGGAAGACTATGCATTTGGTAGATGAAATTTAATGTGGACAAGTCCAAAATTATGCCCCTAGGAAAGAACAAACCAAACTATGGTTACACAATGCAAGGTTCCACATTAGGAACCACCACCCAGGAAAAAGATTTAGGCATCATTGTGGATAACACATTGAAACCTCCGCTCAGTGTGCAATGGTGGCCAAGAAGGCAAATAGAATGCTAGTAGGAATCATAAGGAAAGAATGGAGAATAAAACAAAGGATATTATAATGCCTCTATCGTTACATGGTGTGACCGCACCTTGAAAATTGTGTTCAATTCTGGTCACTGTATCTTAAAAAGATATAGCAGAATTAGAAAAGGTACAGAAAGAATCACCAAAATGATAAAGGGGCTGGCAGGATACCTCTGAGGAGATGCTTAAAAGGAACCTGTGTGTCCTTTTGGGAACCTGCCAGGTAATTGTGACCTAGATTAACCACTGTTGGAAACAGGATAATGGGTTTGATGGACCTTGCTCTGTCGCAGTATGGTATTTCTTATGATGTATGGATTTGCGCATTAAAATTTTCTAATGACATTCAATTTTCCCCCCTCTTTCCCAAGATTTTTATTTTTAATAAAAAAAGTTGAAAATCAGGAAAGGCCAAATAAAATCTGAAAACCAACCAAACCAAAAATGTTTTGCCTGTGTATATCCTACTTGCTGGGCTTACAAGGTTCTTTAGACTTTGTAACATATCAATCATGGGCAGCTGCAGAATCTGCCAAAATGGAGAATCTCTTTCCTGTCATAGCCAGATGTGCTGTGCTGAGGCCGCCTTGCACAATCTGTTCTGTAAAGTCAAGAACATGGGCATGATGACCTCCAGTAACTTTCTCTTTTCTGCTATTTATTCAGTTACCTACAGCACAATCAAATCCAAGACATTGAGCAAGATACATTTGGTGGCTTGACTGCTCTACGCACGCTGTAAGTGAACTTTTTGATAAAATCTTATAGATTTTATTAGACATGTTGAAATAATAAAATACGAGGTTTGCCACATGAGATCCATGTTTGATGTTTTTCCGATCGTTTGCTGAGGGCCTCGAACAGGAGTGATGCACCTGTTTTTTCTGCTCTGTCCCTGCTTGGAATCTGTTTCTTGTTTCATTGTCTTTTGATGGTAAATAGTTCTAATGACCACCTGAGTTTCAAAGGGCAAATGATGATGAGAACGAATAAACAGACTTCCTCTCAGCCAAAAAGCTCTTGGTTATGATAGTACGAGATCAACACTTGTTAATCATTTCATAGTCAGCATGTTTAACACTAGCTTAAAGTTATTAAAAGGCATATGCTGTACACTTCTATATAGCTTGTGCTTCTGAATATGAATATATATATATAATATGAATATATAATTTTTTTTCACTGCTGACTAGCAGCAGCTATTCATGTGCAGGCAGATTCCAAACTGCATGTCCAAGCCACCCGAATGCCCAAAAAATGAATGGGGTCACTTTGTACCAGATTCCACAACCGCGGGAGCTATACATTCCCATAGTTGCGGAATTAGGTCATTAAGACGGCCTGGCGTACACATCATTCCAAGCGGGGAGACATCCTAGAGGCTGCCTGTCCCTAACGCTCAATGCTCTGGGTGGTGTGCCGATGCAGTGGTGTCCTGTCGCCATGGTACCAGCACATCCAACCAGTGCAACAGCCTCCCTGAAACCATTGTGGCCCAATCACCTTGCTGCCCAACCCTCAGCAGAGGCTCTCATGGCTGGAATCGAGCAGCGGGGGCCCTCCCATGGCATCTCGGAGGTGCTGGGGGCCAAGCACAAAACATTGCCCGGCACTGATTCCACTTTCGGGTAGGAATAAGCGGGACATCTAACCTCCTGGCGGTGGATGTACAGAGGCATAACCGGAATTGCCTCTGTACATCCCGCTGTCTTGGCATACCCCTGGCCTGCCCACACTCTGCCCCCAGACTGTCCCGTCCTACCCGTCCAGCGCTTCCCTCACAGCCGATCAGTACGTGTGAGGAGCATAGTGCTGAATCATGATCAGGGGCAGTGCGCGGGTTGGACGTCCAACCCTGCTATTCCCTGGTCAGAATGACCACCACAATGGTGAAATTCATCTTCTAGGTGGATAGTTGTAGTTTACTTCAGGCCTGTTGAAATGCACTGCTAAAGTTAAAAGTACAGATTTTCCATATAGAGAATTTATGGTTCTTGTCCTAATTCGGCTCCAGTACTATACAGATAGTGGCAGAGTGGTAGACCCAGTATCTGTGGATACTGGATTTCTATGGCTACCAGCCACTGGTGTCCGTATAAATTCCTCTGAACATTGTCTCCACATGCAGACTGCTAGGAAGCTTTGCTATGCCATTAAAAAGTAATAAATCCTTGAAATAGAGCAGTTTCTTTTACTAATATGCTAATGAATAAATTGGAAATCCTAACACTAACCAGAAGGCACTTTCTTTTGAATAATTAGTGATCTGAGCAGAAACCTGATTCATACAATTCACAGTGAAGCCTTCATCGCGCTTGGGTCACTAACAATCCTGTAAGTGATCTGTCTGCATTGTTTTCAGCAGTATTGAAATACTGAATTGATCAAAAATATGTATTAAAATATAGATGCCAAGGTTTTATGGTCCATTGCAGATCATCATTTGAATAAGTAGGTGATATAGAACAGAGATGGGAGGCAATTACAAATCTGAAAGGTGCTTTTCATATTTGAATGACCCATTTTCTTTTTCTTGCACACAATATAATAAACATTTGCTAAATTGTCTTTTCCCTTCAGTGAGTTGTCATTTTTCTTTTTTAGTAATAGTCATACAGGAATGATGATTTTCTGCACTTTAAAAATGAAACCAGTGTTCTACCTATTACTTGGCTAACAATTTTTGATGTTGACTTTCTAGAGATCTGAGTTTTAACAGGCTGACTTCGTTTCCCAATGAAGGATTGAATGGACTCAATCAGCTTAAACTCGCAGGCAACCTTGAACTGAGAGTGTCGCTGGCAGCAAAGAACCTTTCCAGACTTCGGTATGTCCCAGAATCTCGCAGCTGAATTAAAGTAACACTATGGGGCTCTTTTAGCAAAGATTAACATGCGTTAATGAAGTTAAGTGCAATTGCACCCATAGCCGTAAAAGTATCTGTGGGCACTTTAATGCATGTTAATATCATCAACATACTTTAAAATTTTTAGGAAAATGGCCCCTATGTACGCCACTTAAGATAATTTTAACTTTTCTGATGCTTTAATGGTGGCATTATTCCACAAACCATTTGTAGCAGTTTATGTAGGGTACTTGTGCCTCTCTTTAATGAAGATTATGTTTTAAATAGAATAATGCCATGCCAATCTTACAGAAGCTTCATTGGCTTCTCATTAAACGTAGGGTAGACTTTAAGGTGGTACTTTGGGGGGGGGGGAGTTTCTAGATGTTGCAGGGACTTGCCTCAGTTTATTTTGTTGAAAAAAGTCCCCTTACATGCCCTGTGCTCTTGGAGGGAGGGAGGGGGAGTTGGGCTTTACAGTGAGGACAGTTATGTGGTAATTTTTGTCAGGTGAGAGTACTTTTGGTTAGCACGCCCACCCCTCCCCCCCTTCTGTGCAATGCATTACCATAGAGTTGTGGTTGACGGATGATTAGAAACCATTTTGGAAGGATCCAAAATCCATTAGTTCAGACCAGGGGTTTTCAACCTAGTCCTAGTGATACACCTAGCTGATCAGGTTTTCAAGATAAGCACAATGAATATGCATGAGAAAGATGTACTTAAACCGTCTGCAAAGTATGCAAATCTCCCATTGTGATTTTCCTGAAAACCTGACTGGATTGAGAACCCTTGGTTTAGACTCGGGGTCTCAAACACGCGGCCGTGGTAAGCAGCTGACCGGTAGATTTTAAAAAAACCCAAACTTGCCGCCGCCACCGCCATGGCAGCGGCAGAATCAAGCATCCCGCGGCACCCCACCACCCAGCAGAGTCCTCCCTGCAGCATCAGCTCCAAAAGCGGTGGCTTTCAGAGCCGTGAGAGAGAAACTCTCTCTTTGCGGTTCTGAAAGCCGCTGCATTTGGAGCTGTTGCTGCCGGGAGGATTCTGCCGGGTAGGGGGGGGGGGGCCACGGGACGCTTGATGCGGCGGCGGCAGCAGCAGCAAGCTTTTGTGTTTTTTTTTAATCTACCTGGGCTGATGGGGGGGAGGGGGGTTAGGACTTGTAATGGCCTATGAGGGGGGGGGGGGTTAGGACTGGTAATGGCTTATGAGGGGAGGTAAGACTGAAAGTGGACTGATGGGGGGTTAGGAATGGAAATGGACACGAAGAAAGTGGCTGGAACAATTGCAACTGAAAACAAATGCACAAAAGGTAGAAAAATCTCTTTATTTTGAATTTATTAACTGGAATATGTCAGTTCTGGGAAATGTGCATCATTAACGTCTGCGCTTTGTTTAGTACAAGAGGAAATTAATTTATAGTTTTATTTCTACAGTAGTGTTGTACATTCCAAGTTTGGCTTTTGGGATTCCCAGTTTAATTATTGTCTTCCTGTTTCTAAATTGTGATTCCTTGTTTATTGATGGTCTATGTTCTGCATGTGTAACTGAGCTGAGGTATTCTGTTTATGTAATTCCTATTTGACATTGCCACTTGTTCTCTTTCCCCAGTAGGTCATGTATTGTTCTCTGAAATGTATTGGTTTACTATTTGTAGTGTTGCCTTTTGATAGGTAGAGTATGGTGCTTTGTGAGTCCTTGTAGTGCTGTTATGATACGGTGGGTTTGCTATGGGTTCTAAATGGGCAGTGTTTGTAGTAGTTCCTAATGTGCCTGGCGGTTGGCACTGGATTATAGTAATGTAGAAATCTTTGTCTTTCTTTATCCATACACTCATTAAGAGGCACGTTTACTAAAAGTTAGTGTATGGTAACATTATGCAAATGAGGCCCTGCGTCTTATACAGCCCACGCGTTACTTTACAAGTCCTCATTTGGCCCTCAAAGCAATTTGAGTTTGAGACCCCTGGTTTAGACAGATGTTTACTGAGACAGATGGGTGGGTTGCGGGACTTATAATTTTGTTTGTTTTGTGATGACATGTGCAGTATATACATGGAAATAACGCATGTTGTACTTTCATGTATAACTATCCCGTCCCTCCACCCTTTCCTGGTGACCATGTTTCTTTGTCCCTAATTGCTTCACCCTTGATTTCAGGTCTGTGTCCATGCCTTATGCTTACCAATGTTGCGCCTTTTCCGGTTGTGGCTCTTACTTAAGCTCTAGCATGGAAGATACCAGTCAGAAGGAGCAAAGGTTACTGTTAGATCATGATCGAGGTTGGTAGTTTAATACATTGGAAAATTATATAGTTAGAAAAACTTGAAACATCACTGACACGTTCAACATCTTAGGTGACCAAGTATGTATGTTAGAAAATGTAGACAAAGAAAAAATATACCTCCATTAGCCCCTTATTTGCTAGAATTAATTGAATCAATATATTTTCTTATATAAACCTTCAGAACTTTAAAGAGAAATTTATGGTGAATGGAAATGTCATACAGAAGTGAATTCATTATGGCCGGCATTCTGATCCTCAAATAACAGGGTTGGACGTGTGGTCTGGATGTTCAACCTGCACTCGCTGCCTTAACCCTGTTCGGTGCCAGTGTTCCCCACACGTACACAGCATTTGTGTGTGGAGCACTAGATGGGGGCAGGAGTGGGTGGAGCGGGGGAGTGGCCAGGTGCCAGGATGTACAGGGCCGATTCAGGTCCAGCCCTTGTACATCCACCTATCTTATTGTCACTTTCCAGAGCTTTATGCACTAATGCAAAAAATATATACCAAGCTCCACTTATTTACCATAGACCAGCTTCTTATTCTACAAGTACATACATTTAATAATAGCGATCAGATCTCAGAATCGAATATGGCTACACACTGCATTCACTTAAATGATGCAGTGGACTGCCTTCAATACATCAATGATCTGTTTCATCGCTTCAGATCATTGATGTATTGAAGGCAGTCCACTGCATCATTTAAGTGAATGCAGTGTGTAGCCATATTCGATTCTGAAATCTGATCGCTATTATTAAAAGTATGTACTTGTAGAATAAGAAGCTGGTCTACGGTAAATAAGTGGAGCTTGGTATATATTTTTTGCACTTGTACATCCACCGGCACACAAATGCACACCCAGTTTATTCCATCCCAAAGATGGAATAAATCTCGAGTGTACCCCACATTGCATGTCACACTCCTGTACCACAGTCCCACGACTACTCTTTGCCCCTACAGCCATGAACTGGCCCACAGTGACCACGAGCGATGGCCTCCCAGTGGGCTACAGGGGCACATGTATGCCATGGCATTCCAAACTGTACTGTGGACAACTTATTGCCATAGTGCCAGGACGCCACTGCTCCTTCACGCCAGCAGTGGCGTTCTGGCGTCAGGACGGGCAGCTCCCCATATGTTGATCTGATCGGTATCCGGGGGAGCACCTGGGCATCTATGTCCCTGATTCTGCTGTCTCAGGTGTGTCTAGGCCCCGTGGCAGCAGAATTGAGTCTATCGCAGTCCCAGCTAAGTCTGCACCGTGCACACACAGAAGTCAGCCTCCACATGTTCATTCTCTGAAGCAGTTAACAAATGTTGGGCAATGTGCTGTATTCAGTCTTCTCTTTCATACTTGACTACTCATCCTTCAGAAACACTAGAGCGTGATCTGGTCAAAGGGGAGAGTCACCACTAGAGAGGTGATTCTGTACTGTGCATGTGTTGCCTCTGTTTGCAAGCACTGGACATGCTGCATCAACATTGGTGGTTCTTGACTTCTGTAGAGGGAGATGGGCACACTAAGCTGTGGATTTTTTTTTGGGGGGGAGGGGGCAGGAGAAGTAGTAAGTGCCAGCATGGGGGAGGAGGATGGAATCATTTCAATCAAATCTATGTTGGCCATGAGATTAGAGGGCAAGAACCTGAGTTTTGTTCTAGATCAGGTTAATGTACTGACTCTTTTGTGTACTACTTGAATTTAGTATAGAAAAGAATGGAAGTTCTGGATAATGAGTTTTCCTCCCAGATAATAGTTCAGATGGGAAATATAGATGAGTTTTCTCTAGATAACAAATTGTATTGAGCCAGCCAATTTTTGGATAATTTTTTTCAGGTAATCAAGAACCAGCAGCCACAATTTTTTCTAGATGAGCTTCTTGGATAACCAGTGCTGTAGTGCTTGTTTGCAGGGGAAAAAAACAGAATGAAGAACTGTCCAGTTGAATCAGAGATGGCAATGAATTTCAGACAAATGCGAGAAATTGAATAAAAGACAAAGTATTTTATTTTTCTCAGGTACAGCTGATACAGAGGATCTACATAGTAATGAAGTCAAAGATCACACATCTTCAACGATTCATTGCAACCCTCCAACAGGTAAGTTAACCAATAGAGCTGGAAGTGACGCTTTAACATGTAAAAAGACAGAGATAATGATGCCAGATAAAGACCATATGTCCTGTGTATTAAATCTTCAAGAATCCCTTCAGCTATTCTATTGAAACAAGTGCTTCAGGATAGTACGATTTTGAATCACTGTTTGTATAAAGTGCTGAGTTGAATTTTTTTGAATACAAAAACTTTATTTTGAGCCCTTCTCTTACCAGCTCTGCCAAGTCCATATGTGGATTTATTTCCCAGACAATTCCCTTGCCTGGGGTTGGAGCCGAATAAGTACCTGGGACTGGTTCCCAAAACGGCTGAAAATCCAACCTCCTGCAGTTGGATAGCATGAAGCAAGGTGTTGAAAACATTAGAGTTCACTTTTGCTTCGGTTATGATGAAGACCTTCATAAATAGAGAACAGATGTGGAATGCATAGCAAGAAAAACCTTCAAAGAAACATCTGTAAAAGCAGCATAGAGGAAGAGAGCACACATCTGTATCACCATCTCATAGTTGTATGTTGCTTTTGTAGGGCATTCACATTCACAAACACTTGGCATATGGACATTTTTTTGCCTGAGCGACTTGTTTTTAAAGGGCTGTTTAAACTGTGCTGAATAAGTCTCTTTATTTTGAACTTTGGTAGTGGCATATTAAAACTACAGTACCTCTGACTTGCATTGTTGAAAGGGGATTATAGTTCTTTATCTATAAAGAATACCACTGTGAGTTCCTTATCTACATTGGCAAGCAGATTTCAACACCAGTCCTATCTGGCATGCCCCAGCACATCCAAACTTCAGAAAGATGTTCTCTATTCACAGATAATGGAATTATAATTCCTTTTCAGCAATACAGGCCTGAGTCCCTAGTTTGAATATACTACTCTGGTTTTGTTTTTCTTTTTTACGTTTAACTTATCAAGCTAGGCTTTAGAGAGCTGTGCTTAAAACACAGCTGAGATATGAAGTTCGGACGCACCAGTTGGTTGACCTTTCAGAACCATAGAGAGAGGCCGGCAGTAGAATCTGTTGAACGGCCACCTTTTCCACAGCTGGATATAATCTAGCCAGTTGTCAGCTTGCATAATTGCATTAAGCGCCAGCATTTAGCAAACCATATATTCAGCGCTTCTTTCCTGGTACTGAATAGCAGGCTCCTAGAAAACTTGTAAGGGGAGGGGGGGGGGCAGGAGGAATATTCCAGAGACATTTAGGCAGTTTGCAGACAGCAAGTCACAAGTGCTGCCCAGGAGGACATTCGGTGACACTAACACAGTTTTGGCCTCTGTACCCCACACTAACTGGCTAGCACTGGGGCATTATGGTGGGAGCGGAGGTGGCACCAGCTAGCCATGATATTCAGCTGTAGTAGCTGAAGTTAGGCACTTTAATGGCTGGCCTAACTTTAGCTGACTGCTAAGTGGCTAAATATGGCTGCTGACCAGTTAGCTATCCTTCCCATAACTTTACAACCAGTCTTCCAATATTTAGGTGTCCTCATTGACTCGCTTTTCTTTTTACCATCCAAATACGACAGGTTGTACAAACCTCCTTTGGTGTCCTGCCTTGCTTTCGGGCCATCTGTCCTTTCCTCGACCTCCCAGCCCATTTGTCCTCAGTACAGTCATCGCCAGTCTGGATTACTGCAATATTGTCTATATGGGGACTCCTTCCTATGGGTTAAAGCTACAATCCATTCAAAACACAGCAGTTTGAATACTATTTCAAGCAAAAGTTCAACCATGTTACTACCCCCCCCCCCCCTTATGATTCAGCATCACTGGCTTCCAGTATCTGCCTGAATCTAACACAAAGTTTTTAACCTTCACACACAAAGCCCTTTACAATAACTCTTGAGTACCTTTCGGATCTGGTAACTCGCTATGCTCCTCCTATTGCTTATGCTTCCTTTACAGTGACACTCATCTCCCCCCCCCCCTTCCAAGGCCTGCTACTAGACATTCACCCTTTTATTTCATTGACCCTCCCCCCGTCTGCCTGGAAGACAACTTTAAGAAATTCTAAATCCTCCTAAAGACTATGCTTTTTGGGGAGACCCAAGGAACTAGCCGTTCAGGCCACAGCCACTATTTCACCCTCTGCCAACTCCTGCTGCTTCCTCCGTTCTTCTATCAGTTTTGTAGTTCTTGTCTTTTCTAATGTAGTTTTATTTTTGTAAACCGCCTTGATGAGGTGCTAAAGGTGGTATATTAAGCCCTAAATAAACTATTCACTATTCAACCAACCCATATATTCAATGCTGGTGGCCAGATGCAGGTTCAATTTATAACTGACAGCTAGATGCTTTAACAGCTCTAGCTGCTGCTACTGAATAGTCCTCCCCCTCCCCTCCCCCCCCCATAGATTACTTGGATAGCTGCAGAACACGATCACTATCTGGATCATATCTGCCCCATTTCCAGCCCTTTAATATATGGCTAGAATACGGCTGTTCAGTTGGATATTGAGCCCAGTATTATCCACATCTGTGGATAGTGGAGGGAAGGAGTATCCTAATGGTTGAGAGGAGAAGGCTATAACCAAATCCCGCTACTGCTCCTTGTGATCTTGGATACGTCACTTAACCCTCCATTGTCTTAGGCACAAACTTAGATTGTAAACTCTCTGTACCTAAATGTAATTAACCTTGAACTTCTGAGAAAAGTGGGAGTTAAATCCAGTTTCCCTTTATGCATTCACCCAGCTGGTGAACATATAATGCTTTTAGAATATCAGCCCAGAATATAAGAGCTAGAAACATCAGTTGGTACATAGATTTCCTGGCATGCTACATAATATACTTCTCACAGTAAAATGCTTCAGGATTAAGCTGCACCTGAATCATATTGAACTGTAATTATCTTTTTACCTAAAAATGCTGTTTTGGGGGAAGGAGGGCTATTTCAAATCATCAACTTAGGTGATGTGTTATAAAATTAGCCACTGTGTATTTACAAGAGACTCCTGGAATGACCTGCAGCAATGCACAAATCCTCCTGTACAAATGTGATACTACCTCTTAAGATGTATGTGTGCGTGTTATATAATTTGTGCACGTTTTGCCACTCCTGCCCAAATTATGCTCCGTGGAATATCAATGTGCCATATGCCTGCAAGTGTGAACTATTTTGTCAACATGTATACTGGCCACACAATTTAGTCTCTTGCGCATAAAACATGCACAAAAAGTGCTTTATCATGGAGGTGATGCAGGACGCTGCACTAGCCACAAAATGTATTTTCTCAAAGCTGGCACTTGCACGAACCTTTAGCCTTATTATCCGTATTTCTTTATTATATATATTTAAATGGCAATTGCACTGCCAAATGTTTACTTCTTACTGTTTTTTGGGAATTCAAATCCTGGAATGTTCAGCTTCTACTTTCCTCCTCCCAAAGTAGACAAAATGTTAGTCTGCAATATGACTGGCCAGAGTTATGCACAAATAAGTAGAATGTGAAACTAATTAGGACTGATGACCACTGTTCCCTCTAAGCTGTGTGCGTGTGCGCGCGCACACACCTCGCCGAGCGAGCGCACATACTTTACAACAGAGCGCACAAAAATTACGGCTCTGATTCTGATAGAAAACAACACGGACGTCTTAAAATTTAAAAGTTATGATTGTAATTACTAGAAATTTCCCGCTTTATTTAGTAATCGTCTATTTTCATTTAATTTGATTAAAATCAATGTGGTGTACATACTGTATTCTGACGTGTAGTCAAATTTTAAAGTATATAACTCCGAGTGTCGTTATGTGGCGCACAAAAATTTAACCTTCCTTCAAAAGCTGCACACAGCTGATATTTTATGCGTACACAGCCTACAGAAAATTAGAGGGAACATTGCTGATGACCACATGATAATGGGTTATTGTGATTTCTGTCCCAACTATGGAGCACGTAAAGGATGAATAAAGACTGGAAAAAGCTACCGCTTAGAGCTTAGTAACCGGTTTGCATAAAATAGACATTGTAGATTCCTGCTGAAATCCACTTATTTTCAATCCTGCCCTTTCTTGTACTTATTGTTGCTTTTGTTCTCTAGGGGCTTTTAAACCATGTGAATATCTGCTGGGAAGCTGGATGATTCGTCTCACCGTTTGGTTCATTTTCTTTGTGGCAATCTTCTTCAACATTCTTGTCATTTTAACAATATTTGCACCATGTTCACCACTGTCTTCCTCAAAACTCTTTATCAGTCTCATTTCTGTCTCAAATTTATTTATGGGCATATACACTGGTATTTTAACTTTCCTGGATGCAATTTCTTGGGGCCGCTTTGCTGAATTTGGCATCTGGTGGGAGACTGGCAGTGGTTGCAGAGTTGCTGGGTTTCTTGCTATTTTCTCATCACAAAGTGCCATTCTCTTTCTGACTTTGGCAGCTATTGAGCGAAGCTTGTCTGCAAAGGATATCATTAAGAAAGAGAGGAGCTGTCATCTAAAACGGTTCCAGATTGCTGCAGGTTTTGCTTTTCTATGCTCTGTATGTGCAGGGTGCTTGCCACTTTTCCATGTAGGAGAGCTTTCAGCCTCTCCACTCTGCTTGCCTTTCCCCATTGGAGATACCCTTTCATTAGGTTTTACAGTAACATTAGTCCTCCTAAACTCATTAGCTTTTCTGCTAATGGCTATAGTGTACACCAAACTATATTGTGACTTGGAAAAAGCTGATGTTTCTGAAAATGCACAGTCTGGCATGATAAAGCATGTTGCTTGGCTCATCTTCACAAACTGTATCTTTTTCTGCCCTGTTGCATTTTTCTCATTCGCCCCACTGATCACAGCAATCTCTGTTAGCCCTGAAATCATGAAGTCTGTTACTCTGATATTCTTCCCCTTACCGGCTTGTCTAAACCCAGTACTGTACATTTTCTTCAACCCAAAGTTCAAAGATGACTGGCGGTCACTGAAACAACACATTACCAAGCACGGTGGATCTGTGATAGTGGCCATCAATGCTCAAGGAGAAGACATGCCACAGGATTTATGCTACGACTCAGCCCTGTATACACATTTGCAGGGTAAGGTCATCGTATGTGACTGCTGTGAGTCCTTCCTTTTAGCAAAGCCTATGCCATGCAAACACTTAATAAAGTCTCACAGTTGTCCTGCACTAGCTGTGGTGGCTTGCCACAGGTCAGATGGCTACTGGTCAGACTGTGGCACTCAGTCTGATTATGCAGACGAGGACGATTCCTTTGTATCAGACAGTTCAGACCAAGTGCAAGCTTGTGGTCGTGCATGTTTCTATCAAAGTCGAGGATTTCCATTAGTTCGTTATGCTTACAATATTCCAAGAATGAAAGACTGAAATAATTTATCCTGTGCTTATTCCACGAAGTATAACAAGCTTATAGGACTGAGTTGTTCTAAACATTCGTCTTGGAAGCACTTTTTTGTGGTGGTTGTGCAGTGATTCTTATACAAAAAGAAATGAACGAGAGTTTTCTTGAGCCATGTGCTTATGTTAATAGTTGCCCAGACTGTAAATAATTTTTATACTTTATACCAAAATTTGTAATCTGAGATTTTTTACTTTTTGGAAACATTGATTCCTTTTAGACAGTACATGTCATTTTAGATCTGTTTTTGTTGTGCTCACAGTATGCTTCTACTGTTTATGTGCAAGATGCATACTGTTTTCTCATTAAGCACAGATGGCAATTAATATTTTTCAGATTAACTTTTAATGCCGCTTTTCTTGTAGATGTAGTGACAATCTCAGGACAACTTACCGCAGGGCCAAAAAAGGGAATATTTCTCCCAAGTAATAAACTGTGAGAACAATACTGTATAAGCATAGTATATTTATGGGAATGTTGACTTGTTTATCAGACTAAGCTTTGATTTTTCTTAGAATAGACAACTTTGTTTAAATACGGATAGTTACAACCCTGAGATGTGCAGACAACAGTATACTGTATACAGTGGCAGGAAGTGGTAGAAGCAAAAATACTTTTCTGGCAGCATGGTGCTTTGGTGAACCCAGAATAACAATTTTCAGTATTAAATAGCTGGGTTACATTACTAAAAGGAAATACAGCATGCTAGATCTGCCCTTATCACTGGTGTGAGTGTATGATGGTGAAAGTAAAATCATGAAGAGATTTGCCTAATGTAGGTGGTCAAACAAGCAATAGATCCTTTTTACTGCACTAACTTAATGTGTCTTTGCTTGCCTTCTGAGAATTCTGTGCTCTTCGTGGGTCTGTGCAGAATGAGATACTTGCTGATATAACTAAGACACTTTTGCAGTCCTTCCATTGTTTGCATTAGCACATACTACCTAAGCTTTGTTTTCATCACATCTGAATAGTGGTAACCACAGATAATGGATCTATGCCTGGGCGGCAACATTTATTTATATTGATTAAAGATATACTGTGGTTTTATATTGGGTGATTTCTGACATTTATGTATAGAAATAGAATTTGTAAATGTCCAGATGTTATATGCTAGTATTATAATTGAGAGAGTTATCACAGTTGGTTTGAAATTCAAAATCAATAAAGCTAAACATGCGTGTTCCAAATGCTCCCAGGAGGATTTTCAGTTGGTGAGGTGCCTGGCTTAAATTAAACACCAGTGCCAGTGCGGTTTAATACAGATATTCAATGTCCCTATATGTATAAGCAGTGGTGCGGAACATCTGGATAGCACTTTGGGTTTAGTAGTCGAATATGGTCACTAAACAGAATTCTTAAGCTAGCCCTCGCTCTGCTTGTCTCCTGCCCCTTTTTGATACTGATGGTATTGGGTCATTAAGAAGATTTCTCAGTCTGATGCTATCTGTAGTGGGTCTGAAATCCACTGAGAAGCCAGCTCTGTTCGCCAGCTGTCAGTGAACACATGATATCTCTAACACATGGCCTGTATTCAAAGAACTAAGAGGTCCACTGCCTTAACTATTCTGGAGACATTCCTATCTGAAAGGTTGAGCTAAAGTACAGTTCTAAGATTTAATTTGTACATAATGTGCATATGATGAATTTCTCTTTACTGTAAATTATTTGACAGAGTACATGATGGGATACACAGCTTCAGTTTATTTTACCAGTTAAAGCTACCTCCTAAACTGTAGTGGCTGCCAGTAGCAACAAGTTAAAGTGTAGTTTGTCTGCTTTTTTGCATTGTAAATAGACATGGTTGTATATTATCATTGTAATAAAACAGATTCTTTTGTATATCAAAATCAAGTAGTGTGTATAAAATATTGGAGGAATGTACTGATTGTAAATTTTGTAAGCCAAACATTCATAAGTAAAAAAGAAAAAAGCCCAATTTGTGTATTCAAAACATAATTGAATATTTTTGCATTGTACATTTTTTTAATGGATTTAATGTTTGTATATAATTTTGACACCGCCATAGTCTATATAATATAATGACCTCTTTTTGGATCTGAGCCTCAATTTATCCTTTTAAACATCAGCTGTTTTTATATTTATGATTTGAATGCAAAACCTCTAACCCTCCATGGCAGATATCTAATAGTTACTCAAATCTTAGAAGATTATGCTAAAACAGAGGATCACTCTTCCTCAAGATTTCTTTAGGATAATATTTCTAAGGAAGATATATAGTGTTATGGTGTTCTAGAAACAAACTCAAAGCACACAGCCTTTGTGGATGTGTTGTCATCCTCAAACTACTTCCTTTTTGCCAATCTCAAAATGTTCTAGACGAGTCTGTAAAAATCTATGAAAAAATTTTTTGGTAAGTTGCCTTTTTTCTAAACTTGATTTGCAAGAAGTGAGTTTACTTGATGAAATCTAAATGAAGTGTTACATTTCATTACCGGTTGGAAGTTGTTACTATATTTGATCCAAATGAGGAGCTATGACTGTTTCATGCTTCCTAGTTTCTCTGGGACAGAAATGCACATATCTAGCTATAACATTTGTGTTATGAATTTGTGTAAAGTGTGTATCGACTCCTAAATTGTTCATGATATAAAATCCTTTGTCTAGGTAACTTTAGGAATTACTAAAACAAAGTGCTGCATTTTGTTTCCCTCTGGAAGAGTGTGTGCATATATGCCCAGATAAGTGCGTGCGCGTGAATGTGGCAGGGCGTGGGTTAAGAAGTTCCAGGGTGAGACTCATGGTTGACTGAATATTGCTGCTATCAAGTTATCTTGGCTGCAGGTAGTGGACCTAAATTAAATTGATATGTTTATCTGCTTATCTTTTGAGCAGTAGTGCTAAGATAAAGTTATCTCTGAAAGAGAAATTTCACTTACCGTTAATTTCCTTTCCTGGAATACTGCTAGACCAGTCTAGACAAGTGGGTTATGCACCCCTGCCAGCAGATGTTGGAGACAGAGAAAAATTCCAGAGCTCTGATTAGTTAGACTCTGGCTGGTATAGGCATACCCCTAGGGGTCCTACTCAGTATCCTCTGACAAGCTATTAACATTAGTATTAACTGACCAAGAAGGTCCACTATGTACAGGTGAGAAGACTGGCTCAACTATCTACATGAAACGGTGAGGATTATGAACATCCCTTGGACATCAAGCCTGGATAATTCTTTGTAGGCCATCCAAGGGATATATATATCTTGGTAGTGCTTGAAGAATAAATGTCTGCTCCACTACCACGTGCACCACTGACAACTGGGTGGGTTCTAGACTAGTCTAGCAGTATACCAGGAAAGGAAATTAACGGTAAGTGAAATTTCTCCTTCCAGTTTGTACTGCTAGACCAGTCCAGACAAGCGGGAAGTATGCAAGCTAATGACCCGTAGGGTGGGCCGACAGAACACCAATTCCAAAACGACTGTCCTCTCATGCTTGAATGTCCAGACTATAATGCTGAACAAACGACAAAAGACCAACTTGCTGCTCAACAGATATTGAGAGGGGCAACTTGAGAACGTTCTGCCCAAGAGATAGCCTGGGCATGCGTTGAATGAGCCCGAAAATCTACAGGTACCAGTCTACCCTGACCAATATAGGCCGCTTCAATGGCCTGACGTAGCCATCAGGCAATAGAGGACTTAAAAGCTATGAGACCTTGCTGCGGTCCCTCAAAAAGAACAAAGAGATGGTCTATCTTACGAAACAAATTCGTTACCTTCAGATAATGGATGAGAATTCTAACGTCCACCGCTCAAAGATTTTTATGCTTCCCTGAACATTGTTCTTTCGTAAAGGCAGGCACCAGGAGGGGGCCGATTGACTTGAAAGGGAGTAAAGACCTTGGGCAAGAAGGAAGGAACAGTTCGGACAGCAACACCCTCTGCAGAGAGAGAAAGATAAGGATCCCTACAAGACAGCCTGTAGCTCTGATATTCTACGAGCTGAGGTTATTGCTACTAAGAAAACTGTCTTAAGCGTCACCTCCCGAAGCGAAACCTTCTTAAGAGGTTCAAAGGACCAGTCCATAAGTGCTTTCAGAACCAGAATGAGGTCCCAGGGAGGGACCACTGGCCGAACTGGCGGGCTCATTAGCTTGACACCCTTGAGAAAACATGAGACATCTGTGTGGGACACAAAGGAGCGGCCATGAACCGGTCCTCGTTACCACGTTAAGGCCAATACCTGCACTCGAAGGGTCCTGAGGGCCAAATCACCACACCTGAGCGTACGTTAAAGACATTGATGATCGTCAGGTGTTGAGGAGCGTAGCTACAGCGTTGGAAGAATAACCCTTTTGGGTTAACCTTTGACATTCAAGAGCCAAGCCGTAAGCGAGTAAGGAGCGGGGTTGTCCATGGAAATTGGCCCCTGCCTAAGCAGGCCCAACAGAGCCTCTAGTCACAGAGGGGCTACTCGAGATAACTGTACGAGATTGGCATACCAGGGTCTTCTGGGCCAATTTGGAGCCACTAAGATCACTGGGCCCTGGTGCTCTCTTATCCGATGGAGAACTTTCCCGATTAGAGCCCAAGGAGGAAACACGTAAAGAAGGATGTGCTTTGCCCATGGTTGTGCCAGAGCATCTATGCCATGAGATCTGTTCTCCCTCCAGTGGCTGAAAAAGAGCAGTACCTTGGCATTTGCTGCCAAAGCCATGAGATCCATCGCCAGCCTACCCTAATTTTGAACTATCCTTTGAAAGGCTTCCTGAGCAAGCTCCCACTTCCTGGAAGCTAGAGTATGCCGGCTTAGAAAGTCGGCCTTGATATTGCTGGCCCCTGCCATATGCTGCACCGATTATGGCTTGTAAATGCTTCTTCACCTAAGGGAATAGCAGGTTCATTTCCTTTGACACTCTGGGACATTTCGTGCCCCCTTGGCGGTTGAGATAGGCCATTGTGGTCGCATTGTCAGACAACACCCGAACTGCTTGATTCTGCAGGAGATGTTGAAAACCTTGTAAGGCCAGCCGGACTGCCCTTGCTTCTAGATGGTTGATAGTCCACTGAGATTCGTGTAGAGACCACTTCCCTTGTGCCGAGTGAGTTTGACAGTGAGCCCCCCAGCCGGACAGACTAGCATCCGTTGTCACTAATATCCAGTGTGGATTTTCTAGTGGAATTCCTTTGAAGAGATTGTGCAGAGAGAGTCACCACTGCAGGCTGTGTCTGATTGCTGGCTGTAGTGGAAGACGAAGCTGGTAGTCTTCCGACACTGGTGACCACCACAAGAGAAGTGCATTTTGGAGGCAACGCATGTGTGCTCTGGCCCAAGGAACGAGCTTGATGGTAGCCGCCATGGTTCCTAGAACCTGGAGGTAATCCCAAGCCTGAGGCGAATTGTGAAGGAGAAATAGACGAATCTGTGAGGAAAGTTTGAGGAAACGTTCCTGAGTGAGGAATACATGACCCTAACGGGTGTCAAATCGTGCTCCTAGAAAGTCGATCTGTTGAGACAGCTGAAGGCAGCTCTTGGCACAATTGATCACCCACCCTAACTTCTCTAGGAAGGTAACTACCACCAAAACGGTGCTGCAGGCCTCCGGAACGGAGTCCGCCTGAATGAGCCAATCGTCTAAGTAAGGGTGTACTCGGATACCCTGTTGGTGTAAGACCACTGCTACCACCACCATTACTTTGGAGAAGGTTGGAGGAGCAGAGGCGAGGCCAAATGGCATTGCTCGAAATTGAAAATGTTGTCCAATAACTGCGAATTGCAGGAAACGCTGGTGTTCGGTCTGAATGGGAATGTGAAAATAGGACTCTGCAAGATCGAGAGATGCCAGAAACTCTCCCTTGCGTACAGCTTGGATGATGGACTGGAGTGTTTCCATTCGGAAGTGAGGCACTCAAAGGCTGTGATTGACCCCCTTTGAGATCCAAAATTGGACGAAAAGAGTCATCCTTCTTGGGAACCATGAAATAGAGTAATGGCCTTGGCTTCTTTCCCAAGCAGGGACAGGACGAATGGCTCATAGGCGTCGTCTTTGAATCGTAGCTTGAATAGCCCACCTTTTCCGTGACGATTGAGCTGGTGAGATTAGGAAGGCATCGCAAATTGGCTGCCAATATTTGAGGGAATAACCTTGAGAAATAATGTCTAGGACCCACTGCTCAGAGGTTATAAGCACCCACTCCTGAGAAAAAAGTCCCAATCGGCCTCCCACGGGTGGCAGAGTCTTGATTGGGCAGCCTGTCCTGTCAGCGGGAAGGATGTGTGGATCCAGAGAACTTTTTCCTGGGATGGAGTAGCCTCTGAACCCTTGCGGGCTCCTCAAAAGGACTGTGTTTTCTGACCAAAACGAGTAGTGGAGGCCGAAGAGGAGCCTCGTTTAAAGGAACAGTATCTCTGAGACTTGTGAGATCTTGAAAATTGCCGAAAGGTCTGAGAACGAGAAGACTGGTGTGACAAAGCTCTTGGTTTATCTTCTGGCAAGCGTTGAGGTTTGACCTCCCCTCGATCCTTTACCAACTTATCCAGATCTTCACCAAATAGGAGCCTACCCTTAAAGGGGAGCTTTGACAGTTGTGTCTTGGAGGTGACATCTGCTGCCCACTGACGCAGCCAAAGCCATCTTCTAGCTACTGTCACTGCTGCCAGTGAGCGAGCTGAAAGACGCAAGAGATCGTAAAAGGCATCAGCCAAGAACGCTGTGATGGATTCCAGCTGTTCCACAGCTGGATCCTCTGGCAGCTGTTCAATCCACTGCAGCAAAGCATGGGCTGCTAATCCCCTGCAGACAGTCACCTGGAGCAAGAGTGAAAGCTGAGAAAGCAGTTTTCAGAAGCTTTCTACTTTCTGGTCTTGTTGGTCTCGGAGCTACACCGCCCTCGACAGGAATGGTGGTATGCTTGGTAACCCCTGTCACCACTGCATCCACCTTTTGGATATGCCAGCTAGTGCTCAAGTTCTGATTGGGGACCAAAGGTATAACTGACCAAGGTGGCATGCTGTATGTAGAGAGGTATTCTGGTGATGCCCACTCCTGAGATACCATCTGTTGAAGCTCTGCTGGGAAAGGAAAAGCCTTGGAAGGCTTACGTATGCCCTGTAAAATAGGATCCAGCTGAGGCAGAGATTGGGATGTTTGTGGTTCGGGTGTATTGGTGACGTGCAGTGCTTCTACCACCTGTGTTATCAAGGTGGGCAATTCTTCCTTTTGAAAGAGATGGACATCTTGTGAGGAGTCCTGTGCTGTCACTGACAATGCTGAAGGAAAATATTCTCCGTCTTCTTGATTTGAAGAACTTAAACTCACCTCTATTGAAGACCTGCCTCCTTCAGGAATCTCAAGACTGTCCTGCAACAACCATGAGATGGCTTTGGGTGGATGTGCACCCTTGAGATCTTGTATCCTATGATTTTCTTTTATGAGGCAGAGACCCTGGAATGCTGTTTGGTTCAGGCAAAGGCACTGAGGGGGTACCTCTGAGGACTCTGCCACAGGGCCTATGCCTAGCGTAACAGAGTCAGGAACTGGTTAGCAGCAGAATGCCCTGGTGCCTCAAGCTGTGGAGTGATGGATGGAGGCTGTGAAATCAAGACTGGAGCAGCCTACGACCCCTCTGCAGGCGAAGAAATGTGTGGTATGTCCAAAGAAGGAGGTTCTGCAGCCCTGATGTCTAAAACTGGTAGTGCTGCTAACATAAAAGCAGAAGACTCCCCTGGATGTATATCACATGCTGAGCAAAGGTGGTTGGTCAGGTCGTTGTGCTTTTTATTGCATCCCAAACACCTGTGTAGTGAAGAAAATATTTCCAGAGTGATTTATTTTAAAAAAAATAAATGTTGCTTCTAGTTGTAGGCTGAAACCTGTGCCCTTAGCCTTGAAGTTGCTCCAGAATGGCTCAAGGAGGTCTGGGCCTGCCAAAGAAAAGAAAATGCTGCTGACCGGCTTCCTGCTCAAAAGTAAGCTGTAAGGAGTTTGATTGTGGGGAAACAAAATGGTTGCCAGCACAGAAACAAGCCCCGATGTGAGAAGCTCTCGCTTAAAAACACACACACACGACAGTGGTGATTCAATTTGGGAAGGTAATTGGGAGGAAAGGGGTGCTGCTGGCAGATTCGGAGCCCTGTTTAAACTTCCCCACAGTGCTCTAGAAGGAAGAAAATGTAAATAAGGCTGTCACTCAACAGTATGCCAGTCCAGTATTGCCGAGGCTCAATGGAGGAGGGCGTGAATCTAGCAAATTAACTTAAACTGCTGTCCCCTCAGCAGCAGCCCTTGTGGTCTGAGGCTAGGGTTCCCCTGCTGCAGAGAGCTCAACTGCAGGAAATACTACCTCTGCTGATTTACTTCAAAGCTCCATTTGGGGCTCTAGGAAATTCAGAAGAACACCTTGTGTGAGCTCTGAGTACATCCAGGAAAGAAGTAGAAAAAATTAAACTTAAACTCAGAGACAATTTAGTAACCCTCATCTGCTGGAGATAGAGAAAATACTGAGTAGGACCCCCCCTAGGGGTATGCCTATACCAGCCAGAGTCTAACCAATCAGAGCTCTGGAATTTTTCTCTGTCTCTAACATCTGCTGGCAGGGGTGCATAACCCACTTGTCTGGACTGATCTAGCAGTATGAATTGGAATATCTGCTTAAGCAGATGCCTCATCCAGTTATTCTAAAGGTGTGGCTATGCTGCCTGATATTTCCCCTCTTAGAGACCAAGCCATCCTGGGGGAGGGGAGAGGACAAGGGTACTGGGGCTGTAGTACCTCCACCTTTCTATAATTGTCAGAGCTGACAGTCACCATGCATCAGGAAGTGATGGAAATCTTGGTCACAATGTAGAGACAACAGGAACTGTAGCAGTGGAGGATGTGCTCAAGAAATTTTAATCTCAATAGCAACTTCCCCACCTCATCAATCTAAGAGGCCTCTGCTGTTCTCCCTAAAAATCAGCCTTCATCAGATCTTTTACCTATAAGAAACTAGGCAGGAAATTGAGTTGATTGGTGCAAAAGGCATGGGGAGAGTGACCTGCACAGAGCAGCGGGTGCACCTACTCTTGTCACCTTGCTGGGTAGACTAGATGGACCATGCTGCTCTTTATCTGCCATCATATATTGTTACTATACACTAACCAATGGCACAGAAGCTATAAAAATGCTGACCAACATTCATAATAAATAAATTTGTAAAATACAGATCTCAGTGGGAGGATAACACTGGCCCATTTTTTTTCCAAGTGGCAAGTAAACCTCTCCCAATTCAACCACTAGTCCAAAATCAGCACCCTTGATACTTTTTACATCATATCATGAAAAATAGATGTCCCCTGCTGCTTCAAGTAATAGTTTTCCACATCGTGCTGGATTTATCTGACCCAAATTTAAATAAATTGGTGTGGTTGCCATGTATGTTCACTTTAATGGCTGGTTAATTAAAAAAAAATTTTTAATTTATCAATAAGCTTAACTTTTGAGGAGTTCAACAGAGAAAAGCATGGTGATCTTAGGTGGCCAGCTTCCTTGTGGAATACTAGGCTGAAAAGAATGAAATACATGATTGATTGTTCACTACATAAACAAAAAGAATAGTTATCCATGGTAATCACTGTGTTCCGCTGGTTCCCTTCCACTGTAGTTTAAAAACAAATAATTTGCATCTTCTGAACTGGCAATGTGAAAGGAAGCAGTGTTTGTTGGCCCTGGAAGTCTATAATGCCCAAGGGGGCCAAAAAAACCAAGGCGCTCCTTTCCTGTCCCTCGAGAGGGCTGCAAGAGGCCCACCTGGAGATGGAGAGGCAGCTTCCAGCACTGGGACCCATGACCTGTCTCACACCTGCAGGCTGGAAATAGAGGAAGAAACAACTGATGCCTGTTGCTCGGAGGATGCACTTAGTGTCATCAGTGCTACCGTAACTCTAAATATAACAATCTTAATATTAACAATGTTCATGTTTTGGCTATAGATTATACTTAGGGCTCTATTTTTAGGAGGTGGTAAACTGTACATTTAAGGCCATGTTTACTAACAGTACATGCTATCTGCTGCAGTACGTGTGTTCCTACAGTCATAGAGGCAGATAGCGTGCACTAGCTTTTAGTAAACCTGGTCCTAAATGTTTATTTTCCAAATAATTAAATGTTTGCAGATCAAAAAAAAAAAAATTGGTACTACTACTACTGGGTGCCTTCCTCTTGCCTCACCTTCCTGCCATCCCTGTTTTGAATCAAATACATTGAGGCTTCTATTCCTACATGTTGAACACTGAACTTTAAAATATATCATTTTCTATCTGAGGGTTCTTTGAAGGCATAAAAAACAGTTTTGGTGTTTTTCATGCCATATTTTTGCTGGGTACTTTTTTTCTGATAGCCTCAACCATGTATGCGAGTGTCACTTAGGTATTGTTAGCACAGAAAATGAACAAAAACTGAGTGGAGGGCAGGGGTGAGAGGACAAGGAGAAGTTGTATTTTTCCAAGGCTTATTCATTTATTTGCAGGTGGGGTGTTTCCTATTTAGAAGTGAAAATCAGGCCACTACATATAATTGTATGACATGTATTTCCATTCCCACCCCCAGTAATAACACTAAAATGCCAACACATGTTGTCTCCAAAATAAGCAGCCTGTGGTACTGTCACTTCCCAACAGCCTGTTCTCTGCTTTCTTCCTGCTCACTTGCCCTACCTCTCTCTCATTCTCTCCTCTTACTACCAACTCTGATAGTTGCCCTTCACTTTTTATTCTCTTCTTTCCCCCTCCCTTATAAGCTCCACACAGCAGCTGCTCAACATTTATGCAGCTGTCTACAACAGCCTGGGCTGGTTTCTTTTATTTATATGCTATGGGATGTTTTAATGGTTAAAAAAAATAGCTGCCCTAACTATAATGCACAAATAGGTATTAATAAAAGTTAGTCTTGAATAAGAATTGTAAGAGTCACTTCTTAGTTTGGACTAGCATAGGACAGGGAACTGATATTGAAAGGAAAGAGCTATTTGACCTTGAAAGTTCATGTATATTCTAATTCTTTTGCTAGTTCAACAAATTGTGTTACAAAGTGCACCTACAGGTATTAGAACCTACAACAATGGGATTTTGATATATTTAAGTGAAGTGAAAGGATACAATGACCTAATATTTATAAATGTAAGAAGATGATGTCGCTAAGGGAAAAAGATGACAAATGAGAAATTAAAAATTGCCAGCAAGATCCATGTGAAATGGAGTAGGTCTGTATAATATATGCTAAGTCTGACTCGGCATGTCTTATCTTACAATGTCCATCGGGCTCAGCATTCTGCTGTCAACAGGGGCGAGTTTGGGCAGATTTCAAAATGTATTCTACTATATAGAATAGACAATTCAGTTGGATGCTTTATAAATTCTCTATTGCTGACTCTATATGCATGCATGGATGGAGTGATGCTGATGTGGGAAGCTGAAGACCCAGGAACAGACAAGACTGTGGGACACTGCCAGAAAGGCTAGGCTTTCAGTGGAGAACAGGTGTTGTGCAAGTGCCAGGAGGCCAGGCTGTGCCACTGGAGAAGACCACAGTACTGGAGAAACTGAACTCATTGGCTGATGGGGAGCCATGCATCTGCTGACTCTGAGGTGGAGACTGGGATGGAAAGGGATTTTGGATTTAGCTCATTACTTTTTTTCAGTGGTGGCTCAAGATGAGTTACACTCGGGTACACTAGGTGTTTTCCTGTCCCCAGAGGGCTTACAATATCAGGGACAGGAAACCAGAGCAGAAGAAGAGTGCCCCACTGCAACAGTGAGAGAAAAACAGGGGTCAGTGCCTTCAGAGGGAGAACTTGGGACTCCCTATCCACCTCACCTGCACTCAAACCACTCACAGTGGCACATACTAAATAGCCACAAAAAGGAAGTGCTCATTAGATACAATGGGTCCAAGAGACCTGCTCATTTGCATCTCTCCACTCCTGCCATGACACACACACACCCTCCAACCAATCTCCCACACCATTTGTTCACACTTCCCAACTCCTACCAGATGCTGAGCCCAAAGTGTAGAGTGGGTAGGAGTTTGGGGTTCTGTAGGGTCCCTTAAGTGAGAGAGGTTAGGAGAAGTAGGTGAATGGGAGGCAGACTTCATATCCATCTGTATTTCCTGTCATTTTGTGACAGGCTTTCCTCTAGTGTGTTAGAACTGCAATAGACTAGAGAAAAAGCAGTGGGATTAAGCAATGCTCTGGAGAAGAGTTATTAGGAACTTGTTATATTATGTGAGCACAAAGCATCTCCCTGAACTAAAGAGCTGGTGAGAGCCCCTTGATAAGACATTGGCATGGAAACCTTATGTGGAGCTTTACTAAGGCCAACTTTGGCACAATGTGGTTTCTGTTGTTTTTCTCATCAGCAAAGGCTACTAGCCTTGAACATTTTCTCCTAGCTAAAAAGGGATATAGCAAGCTTACAAAATGTTAAAATAAGCTAAAAATGTGTGGTGCTTTTGGGGTTTTTTCCCAGACTGCAAGATGCTATCTCAAACTTTGTAATTTGATTAGAGTACACTACTATTAGGAGTACACGGTTCACATATAACTTTGGATAAGAAAATTAACATGATACAGAAAGGAAAACATGACGATCCATTTTGAAGACTTTATAGTGGTAAGTTGTTAAACTATGTATTAAAACATTCAGTAGCTTGATGGAGTCAGATGGATGCAGGAGTGAGTGGGGAGCTGTTTTAGTTGAGAAATAGCCAACCTAGAAGGAAATCTACCTTGTGTTTACTACTACTCCTATTAATCATTTATATAATGTATGATTCTTTGCCAAATAACCCATGCTAAATAAAAACATGCATTATTTCCACATTAATGTTATTTTTTAACCAATGCCTTTTAAGTAAAAATGAATTGCAAATGAATGCAAAACAGCTCATTATTATGCATAATGAATAACACAGCTTACATTTAACTTTGTAAGCTGCCTTATTCATGGAAGATAATGCCACCTTCCCACCCTGGGAGCATCAGTCTGCGAAGAAATGGTCTAATGAGCCCAGGGAGCCCCTTTAAGGGGGTTGGGCTTTAGCCAATGCTCCCTACCCATAGTCTTCTGATACTAGCACAAGGGAGTCAAGTTGCAAAATAATACTGTAGATAGATTAAAAGATCTAAATACTCATGTATACTTGGGAAGAAAAATTTGATAGGGGAGATATGACAGAAATATTTAAATACATCAAAGCTATAAATGCACAAGATGTTGGTCTCTTCCACACGTGACACCTTTACTAATGCAGCTTCACTGGCTCCCTATAGCAGGGCGCCTCAAATATAAAACCCTCCTGATTGCATTCAAAATCCTCCACCAGCTCTCTGCAACCACCTTAGAAGACTTCTGACACTGGACACCAGAATCAGGAGAACAAGCACGGCAAATACCATCGCCATTCCCACTCTGGCCAGTAAAACCCCCCCAATATGTCAGGCATAGAGCCTTCACTTTATTTGCCCCTCCGCTCTGGAACTCCCTCCCTGTGCCAATTTGTCTTATCACTGACCTATCCACCTTTAGAAAAGCAATAAAAACATATCTTTTCCAGCTATACTTCGACCATGTCACATAACCCACTATTGTGTAGCGCAGACTCCTTTCTCCCACTACTGAATGTAAATAACTGCTGCTTGTAGTCGCTAAAACTATGTTAATTATGTTATGATGATGCATTTTGTTTCAGTTTTAATTATAAGCTCTGTTATCTGTTGCTAGATCTGTTACCTGTTACTTGTTCAATGTAATCCTGTTCAATGCAAACATGTTCTATGTACTAAGCTGTTATACTGTAAACTGCACTGACTTTAAATAGTGCGGTATATAAAACCAAATAAATAAATACAAAAAGAGGTCATATCATGAAGATAAATGTGAAATAGACATGGAAGTAATCAAAAATAATTCTTTATGGAAAAGATGATAGATGTGTGGAACAACTTACCAGTGAAAGTGGTAGAGATGGGCTAGCGATGGAGAGTGGTAAACGAGGCAAATGCCTTGGGCACCATGCTACAGAGAGCCCCCGAGCCTTTTTATTTTAAAAGGATCTCTGAATCTTTTTTGGGGTCGGAGAGAAGAAAGCTATTATCTATAAGGCAGAAGACATTAGCTTTGGATGCTACATTTGTCTTACAGTACCCTTGTAAATGTTTTGTAATATTTCTGAATGTTCGATTTTTTTCTTTTGCCTAAGCATTTGTGGATTTTTTTTTATAAAAAAGTGGTCTCTCCAGCCTTTCCTACTGCTTAATCTTACCATTGAGTACTTTAGGGAGGAATGTCAGTGGTTGACTCTGAAGGCCTAGTTTCCTTATATTTTTATTTTATTTTTTAGTACTCTACACTTTTTTTCTGACTCATCGCCCCCTCCTTTCTTATTGTGGGTTAATGGATGAATGAGTGATATTGTTGGATGATTATTTCCTGTTATATTTTCTTTTTCTGTCCCACTATGTTCATCACGTTTCTTGTAACAGGTATGCTACTTGTATAAGTCTGATAATTTCATAAAGAAATTAAAAAAAAAATCTAAATTACCCTGTGTGTCTGCCTATAGTTCTTTCCAAAAATGTCTGTTTTATACTTAAATTTATATTCCTTAGCTCCAACTTTTCTCCCAATTTCTTTACTCTTTATTCAGTATGTTTGACCATCCTGGGGCATATTTCAAGATGGTAGATACTAGATTATGCGGGGTTTAGCTGCTCCTTACCTGAAAGAGTGTTCTGGCCTGTGAGATCTAAACCTGGCTGGAGAATGCCAAAGCCCTCGTCACCAGGTCTGATGGACATGTTTGTACTGAGAGGGGTAGTTAACTCCTATATGGTTGAGTCTGCAGTGATGGGAGATATGCATGAGGAGAGTATTCACTCCTGGAGAACAGGTTCCTCTGGAGTTTCTGGCAGCTGTAAGATCTAGGGCCACAGCTTCTGGGGAGTGGCAAAGAGCAGGGCATTCAAAATTAAACAATAGGTTTTGACAGCTGGGGGAAGAGGGGGGTGCCAACACCTTGAACCAATTCTAGGGCTGGCTCTGGGCAGCCATAGTGCCTTCTGAGGACATTGTGATCAGAGCAGAGACCTGGAGGGAGATGTTGGTGTCTGAGCTGGAAAGCTGAGGAAGGATACCGAATGTGTCAGCTCTGGTATTGAATTAACACCCCTGAGAGAGATAGCAAAAGATGGCTTGATACCATGGCAATGAGATTCAAACTCTACAGAATATAGTGTGTTGCCATCCTAACCTATGCTTCTTTTTGGTGAGTTGAAGTGTCCCACAGAGTTTTAAAGCTTGCAGTCTATATGGGAGGCAATTCAGGCATTCCAACATTCTCTATCTGGCCAGACACCCTCCAATCACTGATCCAAAAAGACCCAGGGAACAGAATAAAAAGAACTAATAGCAAAAACTTGCTGGTCATCCCAAACAAAAACAAAATCCAAGCAGACAACATGCAACAGGGCATTCTCTGTAGCCCCACCGTCTCTATAGAATCTCCTCCCAGAAAGTATAAGATCCATCAAAGACATGTGTAACTTCAGAAAGAAAATAAAAACATCTCTTCATAGAACAATATGGACCTAACAACACATGACACAGCAACAGTATGACACGTTCCCCCCTAACCTGATGTCCCAGTCACCCTTCTGTAATACAGTCCTTTCCAAGCTTTTTCCCTGTATGACCCCATTTTAACGACTAAAAATCCAGGTGACCCTGAATGATGATGAAATCAAATTGGCAGATCTCAACCTCCTTCCACTCATTTAAAGCAGGAAGGCAGCAGCAACAGTAGTGGCAACAACAAATCCCTTGTGTCAGAGTGGAACGTGTGCTTACAGACCCCAATACTCAGCATCCTAACAGGAAGCTTAACCAGGAGAGGCAAAACCTATGAATGTTCACTGGCTCACAGGCCACATGCTGACTGGGGACTTGGCATAGGTCACAGTGAAAGTCCAAAGAGATGGAGAAATGGCCATGTTTCTGTGACCCCAATTAACTGATGATGTGACTCCATTTGGGGTCCCGACCAAGGAGGGTGTCATATTTGCTGTAGACGAGTTCTGAGGCAGCTGAGTGAAACTGGCAAAACTAGAGCTGACATTTTTTAGTTCACGTCCAACGTCCTATGGGTTGGCGTGTAGAGGCTTCATCGCAATTATCAACCAAGTGTTTTTTGCTTTTAAGTGCATTTCAAAATAATAAATGCTTAGTTTGGGCTGATGAATGATATATGTGAGAGCTTGTGAACCTGTGCTTATAATGATACCGCTATAATATTAAGCGGGAGTCAGGTGCCCTCATCTGAGGCCTTTCTATATACCTCACACGCTGAACCGTAGTTGTATGGTGTTCGTAGCCTGTTTTAGGAACACCATTTAACAACTGCTATAATATAGAGTTTTGTTGGTGCATTTAAAAATGGTTGAAGTTTTATAGCAGTCCTATTTATTTTGGTTACTTAGAAACATGACGGCAGAAAAAGACCATATGACCTATCCAGTCTACCCTTCCATACCAACTACAATAATCCCTTTTTTTTCCTTTAGAGATCTACTGAGTTGGGTCGATGCTTTCTTCAATTCAGATACTGTCATGGTTTCTACTACCTCCACTGGGAGACTGGTTCCATGCATCTACTACTCTTTTTCTGTAAAGAAATATTTCTGCATATTGCTGCGTCTCTCCCCTTTTACCTTCATCCTATGCCCCCTCATTGCAGTTTTCTTTCAATTGAAAGAGGCTCTTCTCCTGTGCATTTATTTAACAGGTTTTTTATACCATTTTATCATTTCAGTCAAAATGATTTACATCGTAACTTAAACTTGGCAATGTACATTAAAGAGGGGCAGTGATAACTTAGATTTTTCTGTGCCCAAGGCCACAGAGTGTTAGTGGGAATCGAACTCTGGTCTCTTGGTTCCCAAGAGGTGCTCTAACCATTAAGCTACTCTTCCAATCTAAGGAGGTATTTAAACATCTTTATCATAGAAACATATCGCAGTATCTATTAATTGAAACACTTTTAATCATATGATTCTCTATGGTGGTCTAATAGTGATGCAATGATCCCACTATATTCTTCACAAAAAAAAAATTGTTATGGGGAAGAAAGCTCCAACAAGTGCTTTTGTCACTTGGTCACCCCCACTGTGCAACCAGATTCATGGTTTTATCATTGCTTTCCTACCACCATTTTTTGTCCATATGAAATAAAAATGACCAGTGGTTCTGAATAAAATCCAAAATAAGTTTATCTTTAGTGATGATCACTTGTCAGACAAATCTACTCCATGCTCCAGTTATGCTTTCCATAACTGTTAAGAGTGCCCGATCACGATTCTCTGAAGAAACCCCATGTTGAGGTGAAACTATGGTTGGAGGATCTAATTGGTGTGTTGAATTTGGCTATAATAGTGAACAGAGCCATGGGTGCATGGAAAGAACAACTGGAGCATGGAGTAGACTGTATGACAAGTGATGCATGAGCTGTGGATCTTTCACAAAGCTAAGACTCTAATTTTCTTTCTCATCTCTGCTGGGTTCTAGCTACCAATATAGAGTTTAACTGTCTGTTTTGTGGGAATTGCTAAGATTAAGTTTAACTGCTTATAAATTAAGCTTGGGGATAATCTGACTGACTGCTTTTCTGGGTAGCCTTGGAGCAGATATCTTTGAGTGCCCCCAGCTCAGGAACAGCAAGTACTGGCCAGAGACAGTTAGGTTCCCGCCCACCCTACCCCTCGCCCCACCCACCCCAGGGGCTGCATTGCCTATATAGCACTCACATACATTGCCATCTATCCCTTTAACTTGGGTTAGAGCCCACATCTTCTTCCTCTTCTCCTTCTAGGACTGCTTATTCAGCATGTTGTGTATTTAGTGCAATAACTGCAGTACTTTCATTTCAAGACGAACCATTTGTAACCTCAGAGCTTGTCCTATGTGCCTCAGGTCAGCTGCCATGCATAAAGAACTGACTCTATTAAGGAAAGACCTAGCTGCCATGCATAAAGAGGTGTCCCTACTGAGGGAGGAACTGGCTGCAATGAAGCGCAACTCTTCTAGGATACAAACTGAACAGTGTTCACCACCGCTCCCACAAAGCATCAAACACCCCTGGGACAAGTGGATCACAGTGAGTTATGGTAGATTGCGACCTGTAACGCACAGATATCCTATGCATCAGGAGATATCCCTGCATAATGCCTTCTCTGCCTTGGCGAATGAGGATGAGGAACTGGCTGCAATGAAGCGTTCCTCTTCTAAGATGCAAACTGAACAAAGTCCACCACCACTCCCACAAAGAATGAAACACCCCAGGAACAAATGGATAACAGTGGGTTCTGGTAGATTGCGACCTGTGACACAGAGGCATCCTATGCATCAGGAGATATCCCTGCATAATGCCTTCTCTGCCTTGGCGAATGAGGATGTCCAATCCAAAGAAACTGAAGGGCCCTTAAATGAGACAGACAATACCCAATCTCCTGCTAAAGGACCAAATATGAAGAAAACCCCACCAAACAGCAAACTACTACTACTTGGTGATTCCATCATCAGTGGCACCAACTTGGGAACACAGTTCAAAGGAGAGAAGATAGTCAAGTACCTCCCAAGCTCTTCAGCCAGCAGGAATTCAAACCACATTGTTGAACTACTTAGCGCAGAAAGTGAACACTACAAACTTGATGTTTTTATCCACTGGGGCACAAATGACCTGGCTAGAAACAGTGCCTCTACAGTCCAAAAGGACTTCCAATCTCTGGGAGAGAAACTCAAGCTCATTGTTAACACTGTTGCATTCTCAGAGGTTCTACCTGTGCTTGGTAAGGGGGCAAAAAGGCTGCATCACATTAACAGCTTTAATACATGGCTCCAGACCTGGTGCAAACAAGAAGAATTCAGATTTATTGGCGACTGGGGTAACAAATGGAACAAGAGACTATACTGTGCTGATGGACTACATCTCTCCATCGCAGGGAAAAGAATCCTAAGTGAAAAATTCAAGCAATATGTGGATATGCATTTAAACTAGAAAAAGGGGGTGATGGATGTAGGTCAATCAGAAACAGTCACACTTTTAAACCACACACCAAAAGCAAGTGGGAAGATGCAGGCAGAACAAAATCAATGCTAAATACACACAAGCCAGTTAAATGCTGGAAAGCAATGAGCACAAATGCTCGAAGCTTAGCCAACAAAGTTCCAGACCTGCAAGCCCTAATGGTGGAAATGGATTTGGACATTGTGGCCATTACAGAAACATGGCTAAATGAATTGCATGATTGGGATATAGCCATACCTGGCTATAATCTATTCAGAAGAGACAAAGAAAATGGAAGAGGAGGAGGAGTAGCCTTGTATGTCAAAAGCAACATTAAAGCTACTGAAATGCAGGGGGCATGGGGAAAAGAAGCGCTCTGGATTGTGTTGGAAAGAGGAGATGGCACTGTCATCCATACTGCTGTAGTCTACAGACCTCCGACACAAATTGAAGAGATAGATAACGAACTGATTACAGATATTGCCAAGATAGCCACAAAGGGAGAAGCTATCATATTGGGTGACTTTAATCTACCTGATGTGGATTGCATTACTCCTCCTGCAAATCTGGAAAGAAGCAAAAACATTGTGGATGCTCTCCAAGATGTGTTACTTAGACAAATGGTGATGGAACCAACCAGGGAAAGCTCAACGCTGGATTTAGTGCTCACCAACGGTGATAGCGTGTCGAATGTCTGCGTGAGTGCCCCTGTAAGTAGCAGCGATCATCACACGGTGTGGTTTGAGATAAAAGTCATGGTACAGGCCAATCACAGCAAGCTCAAAGTCCTAAATTTCAAAAACACTGACTTCAATAAAATGGCCGAGTACCTAAAGGAGGAGCTGACAGGGTGAAAGGAGATAAGGGAAGTGGAATTGCCATGGACTAAACTAAAGCTAGGAGTGGAGGAGTAGCCTAGTGGTTAGAGCAACTGCCTCGTACCCAGAAGATCAAGGGTTCGATTCCCACTGGCACTCCTTGTGACTTTGGGCAAGTCACTTTACCCTCCATTGCCTCAGAAGAAAAGGCTGGCAATCTACTTCCAGTGATACATTGCCAAGAAAACCCAGAGGTAGCTGGGTCACTATGAGTCAACACTGACTTGATGGCACTAAAAAAAAACAAAACTAAAGCTGGCAATAAAAGGGGCAACAAATAAATATGTAACAAAAGTAAAAAAAAAACAAAAGGAGAAGAAAACCTATTTGGTTTTCCAAAGAAGTGGCTGCTCAAATAAAGGCAAAAACCACACTTTTCGCAAAATTCAAAAGCTCGCAAACAGAGGAACACAGAAATGAATACAGGATCAAAGTCAAAGAGACAAAGAGAGAAATAAGGATAGCAAAATCAAAGGCAGAGGAAAAAATGGCTAAAGATGTGAAGTGTGGTAACAAAACCTTCTTCAGGTATAATCAGGAAAGGAAGAAGATCAGAGGTGGAATTGCAGGACTCAGAAGTGGACTTGTGGAAAGTGACATTGAAAAAGCGAAATTGCTAAACGAATACTTCTGCTCTGTTTTTACTAAAGAAAATCCTGGAGAAGGACCACCTGTGACTCCCAAATATAAAAATGGGAATGAAGTAGATACCATGCCATTCACAGAAGATGATGTGTTAGAACAACTTTATTTATTTATTTATTTACATTCTCTTATATACCGCGCTATTCTGCATCAGTGTGGTTTACATTGAACAAACTGAAATTACATTGAACAGGGCATTATAACTTGGAGATAACTATTTTACAGGGAACAGGGAACTTGCGAAACTGAAAGTGGACAAGGCCATGGGACCAGATAGGATACATCCCAGGATACTAAAAGAGCTCAGAGAGGATCTTGGAGGCCCATTAAAGGATGTTTTCAACAGATCCTTGGAAACAGGAGAGGTTCCTCAGGACTGGAGAATGGCTGATGTCATACCTCTACACAAAAGTGGTGACAGGGAAGAAGTGTCAAACTACAGGCCTGTGAGCCTTACCTCGGTGGCGGGAAAAGTAATGGAGGCGCTCCTGAAAGAGCGAATAGTGAACTTTCTCAAAACCAACAAGTTGCAAGACCCGAGCCAACATGGTTTTACTGAAGGACGATCTTGCCAAACAAATCTGATTGAGTTCTTTGACCGGGTGACCAGGGAGCTAGATCAGGGGCATGTGATGGATGTCATCTACCTGGATTTCAGCAAAGCGTTTGATACTGTTCCTCATAGGAGGCTTATCAATAAACTCAGTAGCTTGGGGATGGATCCTAAGATGGTAAATTGGATCAGAAATTGGTTGACTGACAGATAGAGGGTGATGGTAAATGGAGCTCACTCGGATGAAGGGAAGGTGATTAGTGGGGTGCTCCAGGGGTCGGTCCTGGGCCCGGCCCTGTTTAATGTATTTGTGAGTGATATTGCTGAAGGACTGAATGGAAAAGTCTGTCTTTTTGCAGATGACACGAAAATTTGCAACAGAGTGGACTCCCCCAAGGGAGTGGTTAACATGAGGAAAGATCTACAAAAGCTGGAAGAATGGTCTAATGCTTGGCAATTAAGATTTAATGCAAAGAAGTGCAGACTCATGCACTTGGGTAACAGAAATCCAAGGGAAATGTATGCAATAGGGGGCGAGAGGTTGGTGTGCACGGATCAGGAGAAAGACCTTGGTGTGATTATTTCTGAAGATCCCAAGGTAGCAAAACAGTGTGACAAGGCGGTGGCAAAAGCCAGGAGGATGTTGGGCTGCATACAAAGAGGAATCACCAGCAGAAAGGAAGAGGTACTTATGCCACTGTACAAGTCACAGGTGAGGCCTCACTTGGAGTACTGTGTTCAGTTTTGGAGACTGTATCTTGCAAAGGATGTAAAAAGACTGGAAACTGTTCAGAGGAAGGCGACCAAAATGATTTGGAGCCTGCGTCAGAAGCCTTATGAGAAGAGACTTGAAGACCTAAACATGTACATTTTGGAGGAGAGGAGGGACAGGGGAGATATAATTCAGACCTTTAAATACTTAAAGGGAAATAATGAACAAACAAACCTCTTCCAAAGACAGGGAAGTTGTAAAACTAGAGGGCATAACAGGAAGCTGCAAGGTGGTAAATTGAAAGGCAATGTCAGGAAATACTTTTTCACAGAAAGGGTGGTGGATGCTTGGAATGCCCTCCCGATGGAAGTGGTGGGGGCAAACATGGTGACGGAATTCAAAATGGCATGGGACAGACACAGTGGATCCCTTTACAGAAACAGGATAAAATCAAAGTAAACTGAACCATCTAATTTCTCAACAAATAGGGGTGTCCTGCATGGAATGGTTGGTTCACCCCTAAACAGGGACATGGGGAGGGGTGGCCTGCACGGAGCGGCAGGTGCACCTACGCTTTACATTGTGCTGGGCAGACTAGATGGACCATGCTGGTCTTTATCTGCCGTCATTTACTATGTTACTATGTAAAAATGAGTTTATTTTGGATTTTATTCATAACCACTGGTGATTTTTTTATTGCATATGGATAAAAAATTGTGGTAGGAAAGCAATGATAAAACCGTGAATCTGGTTGCACAGTAGGGGTGAACAAGTGACAAAGGCACCTGTTCGAGCTTTCCTCTTCCTAACAAATTTTTTTGTGAAGCACCATGTGAAGAATATGGTGGGATATTGCCAATCACTGGTAGATCACCATAGAGAATCATAATTGTTTCAATTAATAGATAGTGAAATATTTATTTATTTATTTAGCATTTCTTCTATACCGCGCTATTTAGATCAGTGCGGTTTACATTCAACATCAACTATACAATGAACGGGGTGATCAACTTGGATATAACCGGGGGAAACTATCTACATCATATTTACACTGTTACCTACTTTCAGACGGGATCTATCTACATCTTATTTACGCTGGATGCCTAAATTCTATTTCAGGGTGTACCGTTAGGGAGACCGAGCTGATTATCCTGAGATAAAAAGTCAAAAACACTGAAGTATGAAATCAAAAAGATACTATTATGTTTAAGATATGTAATATAAATGTTAAGACAAGGAGGAGATTATTGGACAGAGTGATTTGGATTGGTTGCTTTACTCACTTTCACTTGTAATGGGGTGAAGATAGGAATAGCAGTCATCAGCTGCATCCATGGATAGTTTGGAATTAACTAATTTCTTGAAAAAATATGGAGAAGAGGTGCAATATCATCAACATTGACTATACAGCTAGCAGATAAGGATATTTCTGCAAATAATATATAAAGGTTAAAGATTTGCTTTTCCTGAATTGTAAAATTAGAATGCCCCATAGTGCACTTAACTCAATGCTGTTTCTCCCAAGTACTATGGGTCTCAAATCTTGTAATTTTTTTTTGTGCTGCTTTGATATATTGTCATGTACTTTTGTTGTTGTTAAGTGCCAGTGAGTAGGTGCAGACTCATGGCGACCCTCTGGATAGCTGTCCTAAACTGTGTTTGATTTTCATTCAGGTGGCGAATAGTTGATAGAGTGGCATCCATAACTGCTGCTGTTGTATCCATCCAGTGCACTGCTGGCCTTCCTCTTTTGTGCTCATCTTCAACTTTGCCAAGCATGATGTCTTTCTCAAATGATCTCCCAACACGATGTGTCCAAAGTAGGAACGTTGAAATCTTGTCATCTGAGCTTCTAAAGAAAGTTTTTGGTTCTATCATCTTTATTACCAACTGATTCATTGTTCAAGCAATCCATGGTATACACAATATTCTTTGCCAGCACTATAATTCAAAGGCATTGACTTTCTTAATGTCTTTCTTTTTCAATGTCCAACTTTCACATCCATATGATAATATTAAAAATATCATGGCTTGGACAAGTCTAATTTTTGTATGCAGAGCTACGTCTCTGCGCTTGAGCATCTTGTCTATGTCCTTCATAGCCATTCTGTCAAGAGCAATGTGTCATTTGGATTTCTGGTCTGCTTATTGTTTTTTTTATTATTGATCAAAGCAGGTTAAGGTTGTCTACTATTTCTTCTCCATCAAGGATGAATTACACAGGTACACTAAAAAAAATTTTTTTTAAACTGCCTCTAATGTTTCGATTGATTTTTACGTTTTTTGGTGCGCTGAATCCAAATCTGGTAACCAATTTGCTCCATCACGTACAGATTTTTTGCTACATTGGGTTAGCAGTTTGAGATGAACGTTTCAGATTGAGTGCGATCGAGATAAAAGTTTCTTGGATGAATTCTTTATACTAATTGTTTAGTAGTTATTCAAATAAGAATAAAGAAAATTGTAACAAGGCAGCACATAAGAATAGAGTAATGTCAACAAAACACACTGTGATGGTAGCAAAATTGTCTGCACTTAAAACAGCCACATACATGTGCACAAACATTGAGCATATAAGAGCGAGGTTAGACACAAAGCAAAGCAAAGAAATGTGCAAAAGATGTTGTACAGGTATGTATGTAAGAATAGAAAACGCAAACCGCACCATTGCAATACATGAAGACAAACACCCGATGGTGTGAAAATAAAATTCTAATAAATGAGATCCGACACTGTGGTAATAACTAGCAAATTTTTATTTCAAAGTTTAGTAAAAACACGATATTTGTCAACACAGTTTAGATTTTAAAGTCATTCTTGGGTCAATCAATCTCCTGGTGGGCCCGTTTCTTCTTCCCCCGAATGCTTCTCTTGGTGCGCTGCTTGGCGTATTTTTCATCTGGGGTTTCCCGCAGCAGCAACCAGCAGAAATCAGCCATCATAGTGGTGTTCCATCTTCCTTGGTACCTTCTCTCTGTGTCCTTGATGTCCTGGTGAAACCTTTCACCTTGTTCTTCACTGTACGCCCCCAAGTTTTCGGGAAAGTAGTTCACATGGGAGTGCAAGAAATGGACTTTCAGGCTCATGTTACAGCCTTGTTCTTTGAAGGCATTGAGCATCCTGGCAACAATATCCTTATAGTTCTCATCCCGCCTGTTCCCCAAGAATTTGAGAACAACATCCTTGAAGGAATCCCAGGCTTCTTTTTCCTTCTCAGACATTGTTTCAGCGAATGCTCCATCTGAAATGAGTTTCCTTATATCAGGGCCAACAAACACTCCTTCCTTTAGCTTTGCTTCAGAAACTTTGAGCAAAGGTACCGAAAGCACTCACCATCTTTTGGAAGGGACTTGATGAATTGCTTAATGAGACCCAACTTAATGTGGAGAGGTGGTAATAGAATTTTATCATGAGGTACCAAGCTCTCATGAAGAACATTTTTCTCACCGGGTCTCAAATACTCCCGAATTGGCCAGTCTTTTTTCCCCCAGTGTAGGTCGCAGGCCCAGCTATCCCACAAGCAAAGGAAGCAGGGATATTTGGTGAAACCGGATTGCTGCCCTAATAGCATGGATAGAATTTTAAAGTCTCCACAAATCATCCACTTATGTTCATCATAACGAATCTTCTGAAGAATCAGGGCCAAATTCTCGTATTTTTCTTGGAGAATAACAGAGTGCGCAATAGGAACTGAAGCGAATGTGTTGCCATTATGAAGAAGAACACCTTTTATGCTGTCTTTTGACGAATCAATGAACAGCCGCCATTCAGCAGGATCATACTTGAGTTTAAACTTTTCCATCACTCCGTATATATCGTTGCAAAATACCAAATCTTCCTCTTTGCTGAAATACTTCAAAAATTGTGTCTCGCGGTTGCGGTACCAATAAAAGGTTGTTCCTGGTGACAATAGATTTTTCTGTTTAAGCCGAGAACCTAGCAGTTGGGCAGCATCTTTTGGGAGTCCTAAATCCCGGACTAAATCATTCAATTCAGCTTGAGAGAAAAGTTCAGGTTTCGGATCTGGTTCAGTTTCAAACTCGGAAGTACTGGACTCATCGGGAAAAGCCATCTGATGAGTCTCATCATGATCAGAAACCGTCCACATAAATATGATCCAAAGATTTTGGTGGTTCAGGCACAGGTACTTCGTTGCTATGAGGCATAGGCCTAATTGCTGAGGGAAGGTTGGGGTAACTTATTACGTTCTTATTTTTTAAGTTGTATCCCTTCACAATGCAAGAGCAAAAATAGCAGTCACTGCTGTGGTCTCTTTGTTCACGCCACATCATAGGTATTCCGAAACGAAATGCTTGTTTTTTACCTTTCATCCATAAGCGTAGATCTTCCTCACATGTCTTGCACACTTTGTGAGGAGCCCACGGTTTGTCTTGATCGCCTAACTTCAAACCGAAATAGGCGAAATATACTTTTTTAATAAATGCAGAAATGTTCCTCTGCCGCTTTTTCACGGTATATTCCCCACAAATAAAACAAAAACTGTCCGGAGAGTTGATGCAACCTCTGGCTCTGTGAGCCATCACAAATACACAGCACTGCAAACTACAACTGTAGTGAACCACTTCGGAATAAAGCTGGATTACGACTGAGCAAACAAAAGGTAATAATGAACTTGCAAGAAACTGAAATTTGACAGGAACGTTCATGTCGCAACCACCGTGTTTGAGTGAGCGAACGAGGCGAGGCGAACAGGAAAGAACATGCGCCAGCGCGAGTACTGGATTTAGCCCCCCGCCTCCCAATTGTCCTGTTAATGTATAAAATGAATACAAAACACTCTAAAATATCATGAGGGAGTGTTTCTAGTTAGTTAACCATTACAACCTCTATTTTGGGCCAAGAAAATAAACTGCAGTCGGCTAAAAAGAAATTATGTGAACATTCCTTATATGGGTAAGAAATCTAATTTTGCAAGAAAACGTGACGTGATGGAACATTTTGGCTATTTTTCCTGGATTCAGCACCCCAAAATCTATAGGAATCAGTTGCAAAACTGGAGGCAGTTTTTTGGTAGTGTACCTGTGTTATTGATTTTGCCAGTTGTTGGGATCTTTGTCTTCATCTTAAGGTGCAGGCCCATTTTAAGACTGTTCATTGAGCTTGACAAACAAATGTGTTAGATCATCTTCACTTCCAGCCAGTAACATGGCATCTTCAGCATAGCAAAGGTTGTTAATGAGTCTTCCGCCAATCTTCACATCTTGGTTGTCTTCACACGGTCCTGCTTCTTGTTTTGTACCACAAAAATGAAAAGAGGTCTCTATTGTGAGTGAGCAACAATCAACTATCACCAAAAAAAATTCACTCTATAAATATGTGCAAATATTTCTTTTAAAAATTTTTTTGAAAATTTTTTAGCCTCGAAGTCTCAGATAAACGGTAATTTTGACACACTTTTCATGGGTAAGAAACACTCCCCAATTTGGTGTCCGTTTACATCAATGACTTTCGGCTTTTTTTCTTTTTTTGTTGCTAACAATAAATTTAAAATTCTAATGTCAATAAGAGGTCTCGATTATTATACAATGCCCTACGATAGGCACGTTGAATTATCGGTCGAGGATAACCTCTTTCTAAAAAGCTTTTTTTTAAATATTTTGTATAACATAAACGAGCTTCAAAATATTTAAAAAAAAAGCTTTTTAGAAAGAGGTTATCCTCGACCGATAATTCAACGTGCCTATCGTAGGGCATTGTATAATAATCGAGACCTCTTATTGACACCTAAAGAAAAAGCTGATAAAGGATCAGATCCTCCGAAAGTTAATCTAATCACGGCATACTCACCTATTAGCACAAAGATTCAAAAAGTTTTGAAAAAATATAGATCAATTCTTGATATGGTACCGGGTTTACAAGATAAATCAATAAGATGAGTGTGGAAGAAGAATAAATGTTTGAAAGATTATCTATCTCCGACAGTACTACGCCCGATCAATTGGGTTTCTGAAAGTAGAAAAACAGGAAGGCATTCAAAATGTGGTCATTGTACTGTATGTTCAATTACACTAGAGATTTCAGAGTTTGAACATAACGGTCAAACGTATTATTTGCGACATTTTACTAACTGTGAGTCTACGTCAGTAGTATACATTATTAGGTGTCCGTGTTCTTTGTTATATGTGGGCAAAAAGGAACGTGCCTTTAAAATTCGAATAAAGGAACATGAGAGTAGACTGAGATGCCGTCGAATTGAAGCCCCTATTGTACAACATTGCCTTACTTTAGACCATAGTTTCCAAACTTTAAAATGTTGGTGTATAGAAACAGTACAAGGAGCGTCACGGAATAAATCAAAGGAACAACTGTTACTATATCGAGAACAATGGTGGATACATCGTCTGCAATCAGTTACTCCACAAGGATTGAACTTGAGTATGGATTGGTTGGCTTGTATCCAATGAGTGAGTCAAGTCCGCTGCCTATTCAGCTCTTTTCAGATATAATACGCGTGCGCAGCGTTCTTTGGCAGTTCAATGATGAAAAAGATCAGTTTTGGTCGGCGAATTTGTTAAGAACGCCACAATACCATTATAAGGTAATATCTGTATTAAGCTATGATGTTCTGAAGGAATTACTAAAGACATTTATTGGTAAAAAAGAAGTAGTTAAATATTTTAAATGATTATTGCTTGTGTTGCTTCAGAGACATCAGAGTGCAGCATTTAAAGATGCAACATACGCTTGGAAAGAAGTCTTACAATAAAATGGAATACTGATCCCCTTGAAGAACCCATTTTGGAGAAACGCCAAAGCGCTTGAACCATTGAGGCGTCGGGGTTCTTTCACTAAAGTCAGACAGAAAAACTTATAGGATTGTACACCACATAAGATAAGTGGCATTGCATTAGAATTTTAAATTTATTGTTAGCAACAAAAAAAGAAAAAAAGCCGAAAGTCATTGATGTAAACGGACACCAAATTGGGGAGTATTTCTTACCCATGAAAAGTGTGTCAAAATTACCGTTTATCTGAGACTTAGAGGCTAAAAAAATTTCAAAAAAAATTTTAAAAGAAATATTTGCACATATTTATAGAGTGAATTTTTTTTGGTGATAGCTGCTTCTTGTTTTGACATATAAATTAAACAGGTAGGGGGAAGTATGCAGCCTTGTCATACACCTTTGCTGATTTTAAACCATTCTATTTCTCCTTGTTTCATTGGAACTGTAGCTTCTTGATTAAAGTAAAGGTTGCTCATGAGAACTATCAGGTGATCAGTCCCTTGGTGCGCTCATCTCTTTCCATGGCTTTCAGTACCATCTTTATGCTGATGACGCCCAGATCTACCTCTCTATGCCTGAAATCTCTCCTGCAATCCAGACCCAGATCTCTGCCTGCCTCTCTGACACTGCTGCTTGGATGTCTCACCGCTGCTTGAGATTGAACATGACCAAGACTGAGCTTCTTATCTTTCCCCCTAAAACCTCCTCTCCTCGTCCTCCTCTCTCAGTCTCTGTGGATAACTCTCTACTCCTTCCTGTTTCCTCAGCTCGCAACCTTGGTGTTGTCTTTGACACCTCTCTCTCCTTCTACACACACATCCATCTGATAACTAAGACCTGCCGTTTCTTTCTGTATAACATCAACAAAATCTGCCCATTCCTTTCTGAACACACTACTAATCTACTCCTTAATCACCTCCCGTCTTGACTACTGTAACCTACTCCTTGCTAGTCTCCCTTTGAATCATCTCTCTCCCCTTCAATCTGTTCAACACTCTGCTGTGTGGCTAATCTTCCGCCAGCCTTGCCATGCTCATATTACCCCTCTTCTCAAGTCACTTCACTGGCTCCCTATCTGTTTCTGCATCCAGTTCAAACTTCTCCAGCTGACATATAAATGCATTGTCTGCAGCTCCTCACTACCTTTCTTCTCTTATCTCTCACTACACCTCCCCCCCCCCCTCGGGAACTCTGTTCTGGCAAACTGCTTCTATCTGTGCCCTTCTCTTCTATTGCTAACTCCAGACTTTGCTCCTTTCACCTTGCTGCACCTTAAGCCTGGAACTAACTACCTATGTCTATACACCAGGCATCTTCTCTGATCCTTTTCAAATCCAGACTGAAAACTCACCTCTTCGCTGCTGCTTTTGGATCTTGACTCACCTGATCTCGTTTCTTTTCCTTCCACCTTTGTTTTATCCCTGTCTACACCTTCTGTGTTGTCTGTCTTGACTAGATTGTAAGTTCTGATGAGCAGGGACTGTCTCTTACATGTCTGTGCAGCGCTTTGTATGACTTGTAGCACTATACAAATGCTCAGTAGTAGTAGTATACTTGTGCTTCTTAATGTGACCCAGAGTATTTCATGATTTACACAAAGACCTTGCTATAGCCAATAAAACACATATAGTTATCCTTTTGGTGGTATTTGTCTTTTCAAGAATCCAGCTCCATCTGCTTGCACTTCATGCAGTTCTCGTTCCAGGTATGGTTGTAGTCTCCACTGAATGATCTTGAATAGACTCTTGCTGGCGTATAGGATCAGAGTGATTGTGCAATAATTTCCACAGTCAGTCAGATCACCTTTCTACAGTATTGGTATGAACACAGATTTTTTCCAGTCAGTTGGCCATGATGATGTCTTCCAAATTTCCTAGCAGAGCCTTTTAAGTATTATAACAGCTGCATCTGATTGCTGTAATAATTCATCAGGAATGCCATCAATGCCCGGTGCTTTGTTCTTTGATAATGCTTTCAATGATGCTTTGACAACTTTCATTACCAATGGTTTCTGATCATAAAGTACAAGTTGAAATAGCTGTTGGTCCACTTAGTCTTTATAGTATAATGACTCTGTGTATTCTTACTGTTTAAGTGCTTATGTTATGTATTTAAAGTATTACAGCATCTGAGTTATGTTCCTCCTTGACCCTGGGTGCCAACTTGATTTTTTTAAAAATATCCCTCTTGGAATTTCTTAAGCTTTCCTTCTGTGTTCAAGGTTTGAACTGAGTCCTCATGTTCAGGGTTTTCAGTTGTAGGGCCCAAACTTTGGAATGCCCTGCCATCCTCTGTCCATGCAATCTGAGACTTCTAGTTTTTCAGTAGGGACCAAAACACATCTTTATCAGATTGCCTTTAAATAATTTGTAGTTTTGTGGAATTAAGTGCATGTATTGCTGTGAAACACTTCTTACCCCCCCCCCCTTTTATAATTTCTAAATGTACTTGCATCTGTGTATTTTATGTCAGGAAATGTAGAAGGAAGCAGTTTTTATTGCTTAAGATCCGATCTAATCCAGATGGGGAGCTATGTTCATCTTATTTCCTTGTAAATGCATTATTATTTGGCAGGGACTAGAATATTTTTGAGAGCTGTCACAATTTTGTGTTTGTGTCTACTAAAACTGTGCAGTCTAACCTCTCCCTTCCAGGTTGGAATTCTTGGGTACCTTAAGAGTATGTTAGCTTTTGTCAAATTTCAAGGCACTCAGTTTTGTGTTCTGGGATACTAAGCAGTTGAAACTATTTCTTGGGTTTAAAGTATCTGCCCCTCCCCTACCCTTTAACAGAAGAACAGTAATCTTGTTACAAATATTAGAAGGATGTTTTTTTGAATTTCCCAATGACTTCTCTATTATTTATTTATTTAGCATACATTTGTATACCGCTACTTCCAGCGATCAGTAGCGGTTTGATTAACGAGATACGGAGTTGTACAATCATGTCAAAATTTAGAAATATACACACATTGATTTGGAGGAGAAAGCACAGCACACGTGGGGAGGACATATGGAAAGACTTCTGAAAAAATATTTAAAGGAGGTTTGGTCTATTTCCAATGTGGATAATTTTATTTCCAACGGGCCTGATTGTGATCCTGACATTGATCTCCCCCCCCCCCCTGGTGCTTTTTCTGGAGAGGAGATCTTCTTCCCCCCCCCCCTCTCTATTTTGAGGTCTAAAGGGCCTAATGCCATTATTTTAATTCTTTCCTAGAGTGATAGATTCTTTTTGTACTTTTGGGGGTTGTTGGGCATTTCATTTCATAAGTGACATTTTAGAAAGGATGTCCAGGTGAAGTGTGGAGTGTCCAGGGTAAAATGTCCAAAAAACCATCAGGGATGTTGCTAGCCGAAGTTCTAATAGGGTGCTCCCCAAGCAAAATTTTGCTGATCCCCCTCCCGGTGTTGTGGTGGTGGAAACTTACTTCATCCTGATTGCTGTGGTGCCTCCATTCTTCTATGTTTTGCTGGGGACCTGGTGGCTGTTCCCTGCTGGGCTAAATCTTGTGGTATGGCTGTTATTGTGAGGCTTTGGCCTGGTGAGGTACAGCTGTCTGGCCCATGGCAAACTCATGGTTCCTCAGGGTTCCGTCTTAGGTCCACTCATCTTCTCTCTCTATACCCAATCCCTTGGCACCCTTATCTCTTCCCATGGCTTTCACTATCATCTCTATGCCGATGACTCTCAAATCTATCTTTCTGCAACTGTTATCTCTCCTGATATCCAGTCTAAGATCTCACTCTGCCTTTCTGACGTTGCTGCCTGGGTGTCCCACCGCCGCTTAAAACTGAGCTTCTTATCTTTCCCCCGAATACTTCTCCTCTTTCCCCTTTCTCTCTCTCTGTTGATAACTCTGTACTCCTCCCTGTTTCTTCAGCATGTAACCTTGGTGTTATCTTCGATTCCTCTCTCTTTCTCTACACATATCCAGCTCATTGCTAAAACTTGTTGTTTCTTTCTATATTATATTTCCAAAATTCGCCCCTTCCTTTCTGTTGACACCACTAAATTGATTGTCCACTCCTTAATCACCTCCTGTCTTGATTATTGTAATGTTCTCCTTGCCGGCCTCCCTGCAAGCCACCTCTTTCCTCTTCAGTCAATTCAACAGTCTGCTGCTCGACTCATTTTCTGCCAGTCTTGTTTTCCCCACATCACTCCTCTCCTCATGTCGCTTCATTGGCTCCCCATCCATCTCCGTATCCAATTTAAACTTCTCCTCCTGACCTATAAATGTATTCTCTTCTGCCCCCCAGTACCTTTCACCTCTCCTTACACCCCCTCTCGGTTGCTTCGCTCTTCTAATAGTCTTTATCTGTGCCCTTTACTTGTACTGCCAATTCCAGACTTTGCTCCTTCCTACTGGCAGTGCCCTTTGCTTGGAATAGTCTTCCTATCCCTGTGTGCCAGGCGTTCTCCCTGGCCATTTTCAAGTCCAGACTAAAATCCCATCTCTTCACTATTGCTTTCCATTCCTGTCTTACCCTATCTTGATCTCTCTATCAACATTTGCTTACTTTGTCCTGTAAATTTTTGTTATTTGTATTATGTAACTTATTTTTTCTGACTTATTAGATTGTGAGCTCTGATGAGCAGGGACTGTCTCTCTTCTATGTTTGTACAGTGCTTTATAAGTCTTTGATAATAATAATAAACTCATAAAAGTGGAAGTAGAGCAGCAACCAGGATGAAATAAGTTTGCCACGCTGCATTTATTCTACTGTGTAAGTCTCCCTGCATTGCAGGGGCTGTTAGACATCCCTCAGTGGTGTAAATTCTGTCTAATCTGTTGGCCTTGTTTTGGAATCATGGACATACCTAAAATGGTTAACTGCACTGGCAGACAGAGGTTGTCCCTGCTAGAAAAACCTGGACCAAGGACATCTATCCTATTCTGAACATAAGCTATTTTGCATGCAGAGCAGTGCAGCAGCAGCAGCCTGAACAGAAATCAAGTGTGCTAGTGTCCTTGTACTACTACTGAACATTTGTATGGTGCTACAAGACGTATGGAGTGCAGCATAGACACATGTAAAAAATTGTAAGTGCTGATGCATAGGGCCCATCTAGTCAAGACAGACAATACAGCAGCTGTAGATGGGGGCTACATTGAGGGGGAACGGTAAAGAGATCAGGTGTGTTAAGATCTGAAAGCAGCAGTGAAGAGGTGAGTATTCAGCCTGGATTTGAAAAGGGTCAGAGAAGATGTCTTGTAGTTTCTGTTAGCAGTAGAAATACAAAACGGAGTACTACATTCTCTATGTCCTCCAGGTGTTTGTATGGCAGAACAAGAGCTTTTCTGATGTCTATTCATGCCCTAAAGCTGGTATAAGCTTGAACAGCCGTGGCAGATTTCAGAAACACCCTGCATATGCTGAGTTGCATCCAGGTTCTTAGGAATGCCCCTGCACCATGCCCCCATTCAGCTTTGCTCTAGGAATACCCTTAGACCTGCTTTCTAAAATAGCTCTGGGACTATTTTGGTGCTTTGGCTGTCTGAATGCCTGTTTTTAGATGTTTGAAGTAGGAACAGAGATAAAATAACTCTGCCTTATGTTAATAGGGTAGAGGGGAGGAGTAGCCTAGAGGTTAGAGCAACAGCTTAGCACCTAGGAGAGTGGGGTTCAATGCCTACTGGCACATCTTGTGACCTTGGGCAAGTCACTTTACCAGGCCTTTCCTTCCAAGACAAGGGAGGGTAATCAACTACCATACCTTGCCAAGAAAACCAAGGGGTCGCTGGCTTGCCAGGAGTCCGCATTGACTTGATGGCACTTAACTTTTTTTTTTTATACTGGAGATATAATTTGTCAAATTTGAATAATAAATAAATAAATAAATAGTGTGTGAGGTAACTGATATAAAAAGGGAAAGACAAGTTTGAAATACTAGGCTATCCTTATTTTTCATCTTTGTGTTTAAGTCCACGGTTAACCGCCTTTTAATCATGTTCGATCTATAGTTATTCTGTGACATTAGATTCCATTGAACTGATTTGTGACATTGTATTTATGTAGTTCTTGCTTTGCATTTTAGAAAATGGAATAAATAGCAAATTATAACAAAATGCTTCATCATCTAGTCTAGTGGCCTCTTCCTTTCTTTTTCACCGTACACTAGTATACGCGACCTGCTCTTGATTTTGTTTTCTACTCTGGTGGCCTCTTCCTTTCTTTTTCACCGTACACTAGTATACGCGGCCTGCTCTTGCTTTTGTTTTCTAGTCTGGTGGCCTCTTCCTTTCTTTTTCACCGTACACTAGTATACGCGACCGGCTCTTGATTTTGTTTTCTAGTCCGGTGGCCTCTTCCTTTCTTTTTCACCGTACACTAGTATATGCGACCTGCTCTTGATTTTGTTTTCTAGTCTGGTGGCCTCTTCCTTTCTTTTTCACCGTACACTAGTATACGCGACCGGCTCTTGATTTTGTTTTCTAGTCCGGTGGCCTTTTCCTTTCTTTTTCACCGTACACTAGTATACGTGACCGGCTCTTGATTTTGTTGTCTAGTCTAGTCTAGTCGCTCATTTGGCTTGTTTGGTGTCTCCTAGTTTGCTAAGCGCAGCAGCAGGTCGGTGGAGCTCAGCACGGTCACTCTTCCCTCACCCGTCTCCTAAGTGTTCATGCTTGGGCTAGATCTTGGGTTCTGGCAGCCGTGGGTGAACGTGTTTTCTCCATGGACTGCAGGATTGCGTCAGCCACACCTGGTGACGTCCTCCGGGCGGCGCCATACGGAAGTGCTCTCTAGAGTTTAGGGCTCTCAGGCCATGCCCCCAGGTAGCCCACCTCCCCGACCCGCCCCTGGGCGGTCAGTCTTCATCCTTCCGCCTTGCCAGCAAGACGGACCCTGCTCTCTCCTTTTTGTTTATTTCTTTGTTTTAAGTTATTATGTCTAAATCCAACGCGAAGGAATGCCCACAATGTGGGAACACCTCTTACACCTTAAAAGGGTGTAAGCTCTGCGGGGCCGGCACCAAGAGGAAGAAAACAAAGCACGTTCCAGCTCAGAGACCCGATCCCAGCCCTCTGCACCCCGCGGACCCTCTGCCAGCTCGGGATGTGCCTGGACGGGCCTCCATCCCCAGCTGTGCCACCGCTACCCCTAAGGACGCTCCCGCGGCGCGGGATGCGCTTGTTTGGGCCAACGCTGCTAATTTCCTGCAAGCGGCAGCTTCAGAAATCTCCCCCGTTGCCCGCGGCGGCGGCGCTGAGGTAAGCTTAGCCCTGATCAACGCGGCGGCTTACCCGACTGAAACAGACCTTCAAGTTCCCGGCCCCTCCGCTTCTTCCCCGAGAGGCCATGTGGACTTCTATAATGGCGCCCGGCTCGAGTCCTCCAGCAGCGGCTCCCGGCAGTCCTCCAGCTCCTCCCCCTATGGCCCAGCAGTCCACGCGACGGCAAACTCCGCCCCCTTCCAGGGCCTTGCTTCGGGAGTCGGAGCCTCGGCTTTAAACCCGGTTTCTCTTCTCGGGGTACCCCTGCAGCAACGGCACCGCAGTCCCCAACGCCGGAAACACCGGGGGCAGCGCAGACACCGCCATTCCTCCTCCTCATCCTCTCGGAGCCCAGCACCAGCTCGCAAGAGGCACCATGCGGAGCATTGCCACGGAGGCAACAGGAGATGCAGCCCTGCCAGATCCAGGACACGCCACGACAGGAAGCGCCAGGTCAGATCTTGCTCCCACACGGCTGACCCTAATAATAATGCTGCTATTCTACAGCTTTTAACGCATATTGTGCAGACTATCAGCGCCCCCTCCAAGCCTGCCCCCTCTGTGCAGTCTCCAGAGCCAGTAGCTGCTCCCGCTGCCCGGTCCCCTTCCAGATCCCCGGATAGGGCATCCGGGTTAGCAAGGGCGTCTTCACCCCACTCCCCTGCCAATCCCTCACTGGACAGCACGGCAGGAGAACAAGACATCGAAGCTGTCGTGGGCTCTGCCTCAAACGTCAAGAGTGTGCCGGACTCTGGACCACCCGAGACGGAGGGCCCCCCTCCCCCTCCTGAGGACCGCTCCTACACTAAATTTCTACAGAAAGTGTCTACCGCCCTGGCGCTTGGTCCCCCTGACCAGGCTGAGGAGCAGGACCCGGAGGTCCTCAGCTACCAAGACTCCCTTCTCTTTACCCATGCACCGCAAGCTGCGGGACAACTACCTCAAGGCATGGCAGACACCTGCCTCAGGGCGCCCTTTTCCCAGGAGGTTGGATTTCAAGTACCAGATCCAGCCTGCGCCAGGATTCACGCTACCACAGCTTCCGCATCAATCCATAGTTGTCTCCTCAGCCCTAAAAAGGGTCAGATCTTCACGCTCACACGCCAACCACCCGCCTGGTCGGGACCCCAAGCTCCTGGATGATATCGGAAAAAAAGTCTTCCAAGGGGCTATGCTTAATGCAAAAATCGCGACACACCAGTTCCAGCACATCCTATTCCAGGACACCTGCGTGGCCAGCATACGAAGTGCGATCGCAACACTCCCCAAAGAGACACAGGCAGTACTGGCCGGCCCCCTCGCAGACATCTCCGAGTGCAGCAAGCATCTGGCTAGCACGGCCTTTGATGTCTTTGATACCTCAGCACGTACTGCGGGTACGGCGATATCTGCCAGGCGGTGGGCGTGGCTCAGAGCTTCTGGACTCAGTGACGACACGCATGACAAGATCGCGGACGCCCCTTGCTCCGGCGAGTCACTCTTTGGAGATAAAGTAACGGACGCAGTGAACGTCATGAAAGAGCATTGCACCACACTGCAAATACTGGCCGAAGAAGGCTTTGAGCGCCGTGGCGCACCACAGAAAGGGGGCTACCAGCGTAAAGGCTACTACTCCTCCTACAACTACAACTCCAACAAGAGGTACTCCTCTAACCGCAAATGGCAGGCACCAAGGTACAAGAGCAACTCGTACCAGGGTCCCTCCAACCAGCGGCAACCACAGAGGGATCGGAAACAAAGGAAGGTCACCTCCACTCCCGCCACCAAGGGCGCGTCCTCCTTTTGACGCCACCTCACAGGCCCCTACCCAAATAGGGGGTCGCCTGTCCAGCTTCTTCAAGGAATGGCAAAAGATATCTTCCGACTCCTGGGTCCTCCGCATCATCCAAAGCGGATTCCGCTTGCATTTTCATACAACCCCATTCCAGCGCAACAAACCATCCAGCAGAACTCCTGCCCACTTGCAGGTGCCCATGGCAATGGAATTGATACACCTCCTGGCCTCCCGAGCCATCGAAGAGGTGCCACCTCACCAGACAAACTCCGGATTCTACTCCAGGTACTTCCTCATCCCCAAAAGGACCGGCGGCATGCGCCCCATCCTAGACTTACGCAGGCTCAACAAGTTCCTCGTCAAGAAAAAGTTCAGGATGTACTCCCTCAATGCCATCCTACCCTTAATCCAGGCAGGCGACTTCATGGCATCTCTGGATCTACAGGAAGCCTATACCCACATCCTCGTCCACAAGTCTCACAGGCAATTCCTCCGCTTCCAGGTGCTGGGCCGCCACTACCAATACCGAGTCCTCCCCTTTGGCCTGTCTCCGGCGCCCCGAGTCTTCACGAAGTGTGTAGCCGTTGTCGCAGCACACCTCCGCCGGATGGGGATTTCCGTCTTCCCATACCTGGACGACTGGCTCTTCACAGCTCCCTCGCCCCAGGAACTTCGGACGTCCCTCCAGCGGGCAACCAACGTGATTACCTCGCTTGGATTCGTCATCAACTTCGACAAGTCAAAACTACAGCCATCTCAGCGGCTCGAATTCATTGGGGCGCTGATCGATACGCGGACAGCGCGGGCCTACCTACCGGAGCGTCGGCAGCTCGCTATCACCTCCCTTGCGGCCGCTGCCACAGCTGTGAAAATCACCTCGGCGCGAGCCCTACTCCGCCTTCTGGGCCACATGGCAGCTACAACCTCTGTCCTGCCCTGGGCACGGCTAATGATGCGACCGCTCCAATGGCACCTGCGTTCCTCCTGGAACCAGCACTCCCAGCCTTTATCCGCTCCAGTCCCAATGCCCCAGAGCATCAAGAAGCACCTCCTCTGGTGGTCAAACGCATCCAACTTGTCCGGGGGCAAGGACATGCATCAGCAACCGCACCAAGTGACCCTCACCACCGATGCGTCCAACAACGGTTGGGGCGCGCACCTCCAGCACCTCAACACCCAAGGCGCATGGTCACCACGGGAGAAAAGACTGCACATAAACCTTCTCGAGCTACGGGCCATAAGGTATGCGCTGCGAGCCTTCATCCAGCACCTGGCGAACAAGTCCATTCTCGTTCAAACGGACAACCAAGTGGCGATGTTCCATGTGAACAAGCAGGGAGGGACAGGCTCACGCTCCCTCTGCATCGAGGCCAGGGCACTATGGTGCCTAGCCCTGGCGAACAACTGCAAACTCCGGGCCACGTACCTACCAGGGGACCTGAACACACTGGCCGACAGGCTCAGCAGACAACTGAGACCGCACGAGTGGTCGCTCTCCCAGAGGGCGGCCAATGTCCTCTTCCAGCGATGGGGGCCACCCCTAATAGATCTATTCGCAACGGAATGGAATACCAAGTGCCACCTGTTCTGTTCCAGGCACCCTTCCCCCAACAGACTGGCGGCGGATGCATTCGACGTGTGCTGGGGGAGTGGTCTCTAGTGTACGCCTTCCCTCCCACTCCCCTCATCCCAGCGACCTTACAGCGGATCGTCCAAGACAAAGCACACGCCATCCTTGTGGTTCCCCACTGGCCGCGCCAGATGTGGTTCTCACTGCTACAACGTCTCGCCTGCGAGGGACCCGTCCACCTTCCCCCCGAACCGGATCTCCTCACTCAGAACGAGGGCACAACTCGCCACCCCAACCTCAGAGCCCTCGCTCTCACTGCCTGGAGGTTGAACGGGTAGGCCTCTCCGCCCTCGAACTCCCGGTGGACGTGCAGGACGTCGTCTTGGCCGCTCGTAGACCCTCCACTAGGAAATCCTATGGCCTCAAATGGAGAAGATTCTGCATCTGGTGCAGAACGCAAGGCCTCGAACCGACCACCTGCCCCGTCGCACTCGTCCTTCGATACCTCAAGACCCTGTCCGACGGTGGCCTTAAGACGCAGTCCATCCGGGTGCACCTTTCCGCCATAGCAGCGCTTCATGTGCCTGCGGACGGTAACACCCCCATCTCCTCGCTGCCCATTACCGCCCGCTTCATGAAAGGGCTCAACAACTTAAAACCCCCGGTCAGGGCCCCTGTACCCCCCTGGGACCTCAACTCTGTTCTTCTGCGGTTGACGCAGACGCCCTTTGAGCCTCTCGCATCAGCGGAAATGAAGTTCACCTCCTGGAAAACACTTTTCCTCGTAGCCATAACCTCCGCAAGGAGGATCAGTGAGATACAGGCTCTGATGGCACATCCTCCTTACACACTGCTACTTCACGACCGGGCGTCACTGAGGACCAACCCCAAGTTCGTCCCCAAGGTCGCCACATCTTTCCACATCAACCAATCCATCGAGCTCCCCTGCTTCTTCCCGGAACCCCATTCATCTACGGAAGAACAGCTCCTGCATACCTTGGACTGCCTGCGGGCCCTCCGGATCTACCTGCAGAGGACGCTCCCGGTCCGAAAAACGGATCAGCTCTTCGTCTCCTTCGACCCCAACAGGCCGGGCTTGCCCGTCTCCAAGAGGACTCTTTCTAACTGGGTGTCTTCCTGCGTCTCCTTCTGCCTCAATGCCTCAGCCGACCCGTCAGCGCCAACGGTCGGCCCACACAAACTACGGGCGGTGGCAACCTCCCTAGCCAATCTGCGCTCTGTTCCACTCACGGAGATCTGCAAGGCTGCCACGTGGTCCACGCCTCACACCTTCCTAAAACACTACTGCTTGGACCTGCGCTCCAAAGATGGCTGTGCGGTAGGCGCAGCAGTTCTCGCCTCACTCGTTGATGGAGTGTCCAGTACCGCTACAGAGGCTGCCTGTGGCGCGATCACACGCTGACTGTTCACCGATGTTTACTGCTGATGCACCACCTGTATGGTTACTGCACCTTGCATTATCCTGCACCTTACTCGATATGTTGCACTGTTACTTGCACTGTATTGCACTATAGCCTGCACTATGTTGCTCTGTTACCTACACTATATTGCACTGTTCTGCACGGTTGTGTTGTTGTTGCTGTTCTGCACTGTTGCTGTTGCTGTTCCACGTATGATGGTTGTTCATTAAAAAGCCATGCATGCCCCCATTTGCCTCAGCGCTCCTTATTCCCTCCTCCACTTCTGGCGCTCCGCGCTGCTAGGGAGGCACCAGGTGTGGCTGACGCAATCCTGCAGTCCATGGAGAAAGCAAGGTTACTTACCTGTAACAGGGGTTCTCCGTGGACAGCAGGATAAGTCAGCCACACAATCCCACCCACCTCCCTGGAGGAGGTCTTCTGCTTCGACTCGCCCCTTGCCGGGGAAACCTGGCTAGGAACATACTGACCGCCCAGGGGCGGGTCGGGGAGGTGGGCTACCTGGGGGCATGGCCTGAGAGCCCTAAACTCTAGAGAGCACTTCCGTATGGCGCCGCCCGGAGGACGTCACCAGGTGTGGCTGACTTATCCTGCTGTCCACGGAGAACCCCTGTTACAGGTAAGTAACCTTGCTTTCTCGGGGTGCAGCACTAGTGGGGGGGGAGGGGGGCTGCTTCTAAAGCACTAGACTCGGACCGCCCTTTAGTTCTTCGAGCTTGTATATCCCTAACGAGGGGCCGACCTCCTTTTCATGGCCTCGCCCATTCCTAGTGCGGGGAGGGGAGTAGACGGGCCTCTGCATCTCACCACCAGCCCCCGCTCTCCCGTCACTATTTGCACTGCAGCAGCTGAAACGGTCAGAGCAGGGACCAGGTTCATGCGAGTCCATTCGCCCACCCAAGGGCGCCTTCTGACGAGAAAGAATAGCGATGGCTGTAAGCCCGCGCTTTCTCGCGCGCCCTCCGAGCGTCACGCGTCGCCATGACGGCGGCGAGCGTTCCCTCGGATTCTTCCGTTTGTTCTTATCCCCGCCCCTCATTGTTGGGTTGCGTCCGAAAACGCACGCGGTGATTGGCGGGGAGCGCGGGGGCCGATGGGAGCTTCCTTTGTGCCGCCATTTTTCTCTTTTTATTTTTGGTGTGGAGCACATTCAGGGTGTGTGGGTTTCATGCTGCTGGTAAATGGGCTGTGAGGGCAGCAATAGGGTTTTCCTCGCGTTTGCGTACGCTCAGCTCCTTGCTGGATTTCTTTTACGCGGAGGTGTCTCTCTGCTCCCTTTTTAGCTCAAGGTTTCCTGCACCACTCGGTCCTATCACCATATCGCCCGTCTCGAGCGGTTTTCCGCAGGGCCCCGTCCTGCTTGCGGTTTCCTTCAGCCCTGTGGCTCCCCGCCATCCCACCCATCGCTCCTGTGGCTTAATAAAATCAGCTCTTGATTAGATAGAGGCTGATTTACTGCAGTGTAGCAGCCTTTGGACAACGCATGCATCTGCTGTATCCATATATAGTTTGGCTGCCCTCTTGAAACGATTGGGGGGCTGGAAATCAGTTTCTCATGAAGTCATCGATGTTAAACTGTTACGTAACTGATGGCATTTTTTATCCTGCCTTGATTTGCATGAGTCTCATCACATTGATGTCATCAATATGGAAAGTTTGGTTTTGCTTTCGAGGGTATCCTTTTTATATTTATAAATCTTAGACACAGCTTACTTTATAGCTACAGTCTCATCTCCCCAAACATTTCTTTTAAATAAATACATTTGCTTTTGCAGAGAGGGTGAACCCTTCTATTAATCACTGGAAAGGAAGTTAGCATAGTGGACACCAAAATAGAAATAAGGTTATGTAGAGTTAAATAGGCAACTAGAAAACCATGAAACAATGGGTCTGTGGTGGTTTGAGCAAAACTCAAGATAGTGGGGTCAGTGCAGAGGAACTTGACAGTGACATAGATTCAGATGGCTTGCCATAGAAAAAACAGGATATATATTGAAAATGTATTTTTTAAAATGAGGACTGGGAGGATTGTACAGCTTTTAGGAATTAGAGGATCACAGGGTGGACAAACCCCTAAATAATACAATTAGTTCATGTTTTATTGATGATCTGTTAAACTTCGATATGCCTTTTTAAGTTTTCAGTTGGATGTGAAAGGTCTGCCTTTCAAAGCAAAGACCATTTTTCAGAAATGAACAGATCTCATTCAACTCCACGAAAGCAAACTGTTGAGAAAGAAAAGAGCTTCTGGTCCAAGAGCCATCATGTGAGCTCCTCTGGAGATTCAACTTGCACCCGGGTTTCTCCAATTTACCATGATAGTTTTGAAAATGATGCTGGAGGAGAGAGAGAACCTTCATTACAAGAATGTTGTGTTAAGGGGGATAAAGGCAGTGGGTAGGTTTGTTGATTTAACTTTTCATATTAAGCAAAGCAAACTGTTGTTGTGGAAATGCATTAGCCAAGTATTGTTTTGTGTATTTGTTGAGAACTGCATTATAATTAATATTAAATTATAGTGTAACACTTTCCAAGGCTCAAGAATCTAGCACTGTCTAGTAACAACTGCCACAAAAACATCTGCTCGTGAACAAAAGATGCTATAATATGACTAATCTCAGATTTTTACCAGCAACAACCATAATGTACAGTAGCATTGGCTATTTTTTTTTAAATGGAAGCAAAATAATAAAGGAAATTTGATTTTGATGTACCAGGAATACAGACATCATTTATTTTTTTCAGTTCAGGGAGGTTGTTCCACATGCAAATTATTCACTAAATGTATTCAGTGCTTGTTTCACAAAAGGTCATTCATAATTCAATCTTATCACGTGTGTAAGTCAATAGGATGCCAAATGGCTCCAGATTTACTCTGCTGGGTTGGTTTAGTCCTGTGTTTATGCTATGGCAAGCCAGAATTATAGTCTTATGTGTATTTGTGTTTTTTCAGGGACATCAGAACTACGATTTCACTCATGCATTGGGGTAAACCCAGGCCTGACTCAATCCTTTTGGGCGAATCTGGTGTCATTTGGCCAACTTGAAAAAATGATAATGATAGCGTTTGGGTTAGGGTTAGAGGTGAGTGGGTATGGGGGATGTATAGTGTTTATGCAAGAAATTTGAGTGATGTAAATGGGTAGACTGTTTGAATTAGTTTGAGAGAGTGAATATTTTGGTAGGGAAGCTGGTATCTTGTGTGCAAGGGGGTCATAGGTAATGTGATGGATGGGGGGGGGGGGGCCTGCACACATCCTAGTGACTTAGACATAAGACATATGCCATACTGGGTCAGACCAAGTTCCATCAAGCCCAGTATCCTGTTTCCAACAGTGGCCAATCTAGGTCATACATACCTAGCAGTATCCCCAAAAGACACAGGTTCCACAATGCTTGTATTGGGTCAAGCATTGATATCCTGGGTCCCTTTTTAATAATGGTTTATGGACCTTTCCTCCAGGAACTTGTCCAAACCTTTTTTAAACCCAGCTACACTAACGGCTCTTACTACATCCTCCGGTAACAAATTCCAGAGTTTGATTACACGTTGAGTGAAAAAATATTTTCTCTTATTTCTTAGTTTACCCTGTAGCTTCATTACATGTCCCCTAGTCTTCCTATATTCTGATAGCGTAAACAATCGATCTACGTTTACCTGTTCCACTCCATTCATTAATTTATAGACCTCTATCATATCTCCCCTCAGCCGTCTCTTTTCCAGGTTGAAGAGCCCTAACCTTTGTAGCCGCTCTTCATAGGAGTAGTCTTCCATCCCCTTTACCATTTTGGTGGCTCTTTGTACCTTTTCTAATAACGCTATATCCTTTTTAAGATATGGCGACCAGAATTGTACACAATATTCAAGGTGCGGTCGTACCATGGAACGATACAGAGGCATTATAATATCCTTTGTTTTATTTTCCATTCCTTTCTTTGATACCTAGCATTCTATTTGCTTTCTTGGCTGCCGCTGCACACTGGATGGAGAGTTTTAACATGTTATCCACGATGACTCCTAAATCTTTTTTCCTGGGTGGTGGTTCCCAATGTGGAACCTTGCATTGTGTAACCATAGTGTGGGTTGTTCTTTCCTTGGTGCATAACTTTGCACTTGTCCACATTAAATTTCATCTGCCATTTGGATGCCCATTCTTCCCATTTATCCAGATCCTCCTGCAGTTTTCCACAGTCCTCTTGGGTTTTAACAACTTCAAACAGTTTTGTGTCGTCTGCAAATTTAATAACCTCACTAGTTATTCCCTTTTCCAGGTCATTTATGAATATGTCAAAAAGTAGCGGACCCAGTACATATCCCTGGGGTACTCCACTATTTACCTTTTTCCATTGGGGAAATTGGCCATTTAGCCCTACCCTCTGCTTTCTATCTTTTAACCAGTTCCTGATCCACAATAGTACACTGCCTCCTATCCCATGACGTTTTAGTTTTGCCAAAGGTCTCTGATGAGGGCCTTGTCAGAGTCTTTCTGAAAGTCCAGATATACTATATCAACAGACTCACATTTGTCTACCTGTTTATTCACACCTTAAAAAAAATATCAGATTAGTAAGACAAGATCTTCCTTGTCTAAAGCCATGTTGGCTGTCTCCCATTAGGCCATGACTATCTACATACTGTGTAATTTTGTTCTTTATGATGGTTTCTACCATTTTCCCAGGTACTGACGTAAGGCTCACTGGTTTGTAATTTCCCGGATCACCCCTGGAACCCTTTTTAAAAATTGGCATTACATTTTATTTATTTATTTATTTATTTATACATCTTTTCTATACCGCCACTTCCAGAGATCAGTGGCGGTTTACAGGTAACAAACATTAATAATAGAGCACTACTTCCTTTTCAGAGGCCAACATAGTGGTCTTTGAGAAGGAGGGGAGAGACCCACACCTGACAGCCAATTACCGACCCATCTCCCTGCTTAACGCAGATTATAAAATCTTCGCCACTATTCTTTCTACTCGGCTCTCTCACAAAATGACCACTTTAATACATCCAGATCAATGTGGATTTATTCCCGGCAGATCAACTGCTGATAATGCCAGGACTCTTTGTCATGTACTAACTAATATGGCCTCCCATGATCGTCCATTGGTTGGCCTTTCCCTAGATGCCGAAAAAGCCTTTGACCGGCTAGAATGGCCATTCCTATTTGCGACCCTCCGTTGGTTTGGTTTCGGCGATAATTTTCTCCGTTGCCTTCAAGTGCTATACTCTCAACCAACTGCTAGTGTCTGTGCCAACACATTGAAGTCCCAGCCATTTTTACTGCAAAGAGGCACCCGTCAGGGGTGCCCACTTTCCCCCTTACTTTTTGATCTTGCGTTAGAACCCCTAATCCTGTTAATCCGTCAGTCTCCACATATCCACGGCGCTCCCTTTCCCCGTCGGGATATAAAAGTCTCAGCGTATGCAGATGATCTTATGCTTTTTGTTTCCTTAGACTCCGTATCTGTTGTTCTGGATCTAATTGACCGCTATTCTCAACTTTCAGGTTACAAAATTAATTGGACCAAATCAGTCGCCTTTCCCCTAAACCACCAGGTTCACCAAGCAGACTTGCAAACCTTTCCTTTTGTATGGCAGCCCCGTATGGTAAAATATTTAGGGGTACATTACTGTTATCCTCTCGAAGAAACCGTCGCTTTTAATGTCAAAAATTTAATCACCAAGGTCCGTGAGCTCACCCAACGTTGGTCTCCACTTACTCTTACGTGGTGGGGCCGTATGGATACCATAAAGATGATGATTGTTCCCAAGGTTAATTATGTCTTAGAAATGTTACCGTGCCTTCTCCCTCGACATACCTACAAAGATATCGAGGGCCTGTTGATCAGATTTTTGTGGCAGAACAAACCGCCTAGAATAGCGAAACATAAACTTCAGTCAGATAAGGAACATGGTGGGATAAGATTTCCTGATTTTTTCAACTATCACCTCTCTTTTCTTCTCAAACAGGGTGCCCGTTGGTTGGACGCTTCTTTCCCGTCCAGACCAATATGGTTAGATATAGAAGAAGACCTCTGTAAGCCCATTCCACTTAGCTATCTCCCTGGAATGACTTTCCCACTGGATGCCCACTATCCACCAATGCTCCTGGATACACTTCGCTCCTTCAATGTTCTCATCAGCTCCCTAGATTCCCTAGCTTGCCCACTAGATAGGCTTCCAATTTGGCATAATGCTCGATTCCAAATTCAACATAAGCCGGTGGCCTGGAGTCCCTGGTATTCCAGAGGCATCTGGACTCCCAATCAACTGTTTCACAATGCTCGCTGGAAGTCCATTAATGAGCTCCATTGTGAGTTTGGCCTTCCTTCTAAATACTATTTTCAACTGCTTCAGTTGCAGCACTGTCTCAAGAGTGCTGGGGTTTTTCCCCCACTAACTCCTCATGACCAAGGGATAACTGAGGTGGTCTCCTTTATTGGGGCTCAGTCCGGTGTTGCTTCCACCTTTTATAAAACTCTTTGTGCTCCTCAGAATGCTGTCCCCCCTTCTGCACAGCAGACTTGGGAGCGAGAATTGGGTGTAACTCTAACCCCTGAACATTGGAACCTCTTCTGGAGCAAAGTGGTTCGTGTTTCCCGCTCGGCTTCCTTAACCCAGACGCTTTTCTTCTTTGCCCATCGCTGTTTCTATACCCCTGATAGACTGGCCAAATGGACTTCCACTCTGAGTAATCAATGTTGGACTTGCCATGCAGCTACAGGCACCCTCACTCATGTCATGTACGAATGCCCCGCACTACAACACTACTGGAGCCGGGTCTGGGGTCGTATTCAATCTATCTTACACTTTACTGAACCACTCTCCTGGAAAATAGTGGGACTCCGTTCTGCAGCGGGCATCCCCTCTCTCCCGAAGTCTGCTTACTTCCTCCTTGACTTTCTAATGGGTATTGCCATATCGTTAATCATGAAATATTGGAAAAATAGCTCTTCACTGAGTCCTCTAGAATGGTGGAATTGTGTCTGTCTATATAGTAAGTTTGAACAAATTCCTCGTAGGGCTACCCCTTCCCTTCAGGCCCGCTACCAGGTGTCTAAATGGAAATTACTCACAGATTTCGTGCAGTCGGCCAAATGCTCGCACTTGACTGTCTAGTTATATCTCTCTCTTGATCCATAGTATATCATGACTGTTATGTTTATGTTCTAACATAATTGCTATGGACCCCATGCCTGGGTTAATATCTTTTCTTTTCTTTTTTTTTTTTTTATTATCTAGAGAAGAAGCATAGGGGGGGAGGGTTGATGGGGTTATTTTCCGGTTTATTCCATTTTATTTTGATGCAATCATCCTTGTTTTATTACTGTGTGTATTGTTATTGTTATAAAATGAAAATAAAAGTTTAAAAAAAAAAAATAATAGAGCACTATTATTTTACATAGAACAGATTTAGAACAAAGAACTATTTTACATAGAACAGATTTAGAACAAAGAACATTCAACTATTAAGTGTAACTTAAAAATACAATGAGATAACAGGAGGGGTAGGAACATATGAACTGGGTATTAATTAGATAATGTTTCAAAACATAGTACCAACAGTACATCAACAGTAAAGTCAAATATTTACATTAAATTACAGTTATTCACATTAGCGACAAGCAAATTGCTTTCTAAGGGTAAGGTTAATCTAGGTGAGTAATGTGAATGTGTGAGAAAGGTTTATGCTTTGTCTAAGTAGGGTCAGTGAGTGATTGATGAACGGTGTTTTTTTCTGTGTTAGGATTATCTTCAATGTGGAGGTTATTGTAGTGCAGAGTAAATAGATGGGTTTTTAGATTTTTTCTAAATAATTGAAGATCTTTGATTTCTCTGATTTCAATCGGGAGGTTGTTCCATAGCGTAGGAGCGAAGTATGAGAAAGCTGTGTTACTTGTCTTCTGACTTGTTTTTCGAATAGAATCAGGAACTTGTATCGTGTGAAGGTTTATTCTTCGTCTCGATCTATTATCATGTGGGATGGTGATCAGCGTAGATAAGAAAGATGGTGCTATATTATTAAAGATCTTAAACGTATTGACTAAGGACTTGTAGATGATTCTGCATGAGACGGGTAGCCAATGGAGAGCGTAGAGGATCGGAGATATATGATCTGAAATTTTCGCTTTGTAGATAATCCTTGCGGTGACATTTTGGGCTAATTGAAGAGTGTGAATATTTTTCTTAGAGGTCCCTTGAAGAATACCATTACAGTAGTCTAAATGTGGTGTAATAAGTGTTTGTACTATGGTTCTGAAATCAGTGTTATCTATCAGTGGTCTAAGTTGTTGGATTGTCCTCAATTTGAAATATATTGTTCTTACAGATTGTTTTATATGTTTGGTGAGGCTGAGGGTTTTATCCAGAGTGACTCCCAAGTATTTGATCTCATCTTTGACTGGGAGAGAGTTTTTTCCAATCTTGATTTCAAGTGGGGGAGTGAAGCTTGTGTTTCTTGTTATAAATAGAACTTCTGTTTTTTTAAAATTAATATTCATATTCCTTGATTTCAGCCACAGTTCAGCTTCAGAGAGGCAACGACATATGTTACTATAATCCGGGTTTGACACATCAAATGGCGAGTATAACATGATGTCGTCCGCGTAGATGTGGTAGTTGATTTTGAAGCGTTTAAATATGGAACAGATGGGTTGAAGATAGAGATTAAACAAAAGTGCCGAAAGGGCAGAGCCTTGAGGGATGCCCTGTTCTTGTGGAAATGGGGATGAAGCATTTCGATCTATTTGCACATATTGGGTCCGGTTAGTAAAATAGGATGTGAACCATTCAAGGGTTTTATCTTTGATGCCTATTTGAGAGAGTCTTGAAATGAGCGTGTTATGGTTTACAGTGTCAAAGGCAGAGGAAATATCAATGAATATGAGAATAAAGGCTCGCTTGGTATTATCGATACCTCTGATGATTGTATCAAATAGTGCTGTTAGGAGTGTTTCTACACCATGATAAGGGCGAAATCCATATTGATGCTCATCTAATGGAGCTGATGAGTCCATATAATCTTGCAGTTGTGTTTGCACAATCTTTTCAATAATCTTAGCAAGAAATGGAATACTTGCAATAGGACGATATGAAGTTGGGTCATGGTCGTCTAGAGTTTTGTTTTTTAACAGCGGTCGAATTGCTGACCTTTTGAGGACATCTGCTATACGTCCTTGTTGAAGAGATTGGTTGACTATGTTTAGTAAGTCTGAGGCAAGTTCTGTTTTTGTTGATTTTATCCAAGTCACTGGACAGGGATCAAGAAGAGAGGTTGTTGTATTTAGGTTGGAGATTGTCTGAAGTAGTAGTTTGTTGGTAATAGGGTGGAAGGTTTTCCATTCCAGGTGGTTATTATCTGAAAGAGTTAGGCTAGGTGGGGTGAAATGGCTGTTTAGTTTGAGTTTATTTGCAAAATGATCAGCAAGTAATTGCGGGTTAATACAGATTTTGTGAGAATTGTTGGATGGGGATTTGGTTAACGATTTGACAATCTCAAATAGTTCTCTAGGTCGATTAATAGCTTTAGATAAAGTTTTAGAGTGATATTGTTTTTTAGCCTTATTAATCGCATCCTTGTAATCTTTGAGTAGTGAGAAGTATTGTATTCTGAGTTCGTGAGTTTTTTTCCTTCTCCAAGTAGATTCCATTTTTCTAAGACCTTTCTTCAGAATTGCAAGTTCAATAGTATACCATTTTTCATTCTTTCTCATTTTATGGTAAATCTTTGTTGAATATGGTTCTGATGCAGATCCAATAATGGTATTCCAGCTGGATATTGCGTCATCAAGGTTATAGATATGAGGATCCAATCTAGGGAGTACTGATTCAAGAAACTCTTCTCTATTGAATGGTCGAAATCTTTGACCTTGATGATGATTGACAAGGGGTGCTTTGGTGTATTGTGGGAGGTGGAAAGAGAACCTAATCAGATAGTGGTCAGACCATGGGACTTGAGATGTGGAAGGTGAGACATAATGAGCTGAGGTTGTGTAATGGATAGGAATGAATATTAGGTCGAGAGTGTTTCCTTTGGTGTGAGTTGGTTGGTTAACTGTTTGCTTGAAGCCCATTTCTTCCATCGCTTCTAAGAAAGCTGTTTCTTGATTGTTAGAGAGAGATGGCAGATTGAAATCACCTAGCATGATGAGAGGTTTCCTTATTGTAGAGTTGCAAGCCAATTCTAGTATGGAGTCAACGTTTTGATTACTTGCGGTCGGAGGTCTGTATATCAAGCAGATTGCTATGTCCTTATTTTCAATTTTGAGTATATTTGTGTCATCAGGGTTTTCACATATAGCAGAGGATAACCCGAGATTAGATTTAGCTAATATAAGAACACCTCCTCCTCTTGTATGTTTTCTATTGCAGGCGAAGATGGAGTATCCTTGAACTTTTAATTGATTTAACAAGACTGAGTCAGATTCTGTTAACCATGTCTCAGTAATGCATAGTAGGTCTGGGTTTTCTGTATTAATTAGGTCTGTAATGATAGGTGTTTTATTTCTAGCTGACCTAGCGTTGATGAGGATGAGGGATATGTGTGTGAAAGCATTGCCTGTATTTATGTGGTCGGTTTTAGAAGATGTCTTTATCTGAATCAGTCTGTGGTGATTTATCTTAGAATTTCCTAAGAATAGTTGATGAGTGTTATGTCTCTGACGATGAGGGATAACATGAATGTGAGAGAACTCTGGGAGGTTCAATGGTGGGGTGAAAGCGTTAGCAGGGAGGGGGTATAGAGAGAATAGTAGGCTGGCGATGTATAAGGTGATATTCAAGGTAAAAAGTAGCATTTTTTTATAATTCATGTTGGAATTTCCGATGACTGTAAGAAATGCAGGTTACTGACTGTAAAAATGAGAGTTACTAACAACAATAGGATTAAAGTAGTTAGGTACTGGTAACAGTAAATGGAATCAAGTAGTATTAATTAGCTACTGACAACAGTATATTGAATCAAGTAGTATTAATTAGCTACTGACAAAAGTATATGGAATCAAGTATTAATTAGCTACTGACAACAGTATATTGAATCAAGTAGTATTAATTAGCTACTGACAAAAGTATATGGAATCAAGTAGTATTAATTAGCTACTGACAAACAGTATATGGAATCAAGTATATGGAATAAAGAAGTTAGATTACTGACAACAGTATTGTTAAATCAAGAAATGAAATTATTATTGTATACTGACAACAGTATATAAGAAAGAACAGAATTAGTGAATACTGACAACAGTATGTAATTAAGCATATATTAGTGACAATTAGTATACGTGTGTGAAAGTTACTGGCATCAATGCATCAGAGAAGCATGTAGCAGGTAAAGGGTTATAGATACTATTAATTGTAGCAAGGATGAATGGATACTTTAATTAGATTTTAACAGCCATATGAGAAGAAACGTGATGACTAGGTGTGTTGGCAGATTCAAACAACAACTGAACATATAGCTGTGGTATACTTGCTGTATCAGCGGGTTGTCTGGAGGAAGATGGGAGCGAGCTCAACCTCGAGGGAGCTCAAGCTTTATGCTTATGTAGATTTTCCTTGAGTATTGTTGAGTGTCTTTAGTCCTTGCTTGCGGTGTCGGTATCGGGTCGTTTCCTGCTCAAACCCACACCGACTAAAGGGAGCAGTGGGTATGGAGCAGTTGGATAGGAGGTAACGGACTATAGGCAGATTACTTTTAGTGGTCCTCGCCTAAGGGCCACGCCAAAGGGCCCTCTAGCGAGGCCCTCAGGCGCGGGCCCGCCAGGCGCGGGCACGCCTGCCGGCGCGAACTTAAATTTGCACTGTCACGTGCCCCGCTTGGGCAGAGATGGCTCCTGGGTTGGTCCTGCTTTCCGGCGGCTCAATCCCCCGACTGGGGAGAGCTGAGGAAGATGGAGGGAGCAGAAAGGACCGCGCGCCTGCCGGCGCGAACTTAAATTTGCACTGTCACGTGCCCCGCTTGGGCAGAGATGGCTCCTGGGTTGGTCCTGCTTTCCGGCGGCTCAATCCCCCGACTGGGGAGAGCTGAGGAAGATGGAGGGAGCAGAAAGGACCGCGCGCCTGCCGGCGCGAACTTAAATTTGCACTGTCACGTGCCCCGCTTGGGCAGAGATGGCTCCTGGGTTGGTCCTGCTTTCCGGCGGCTCAATCCCCCGACTGGGGAGAGCTGAGGAAGATGGAGGGAGCAGATCCTCCAATCTTCAGGTATTACAGATGATTTTAATGAAAGTTCACAGATTACTAATAGCAGGTCTGCAATCTCATATTTCAGTTCTTTCAACACTCTTGAATGTATACCACCCAGTCCAGGTGATTTGCTACTATTCAGTTTATCAAATAGTTGTAATACATCTTCCCGGTTTAGCGATATTTCTCTCAATTCCTCTGCAGTATCACCTTTAAATACCACTTCAGTCTTGGGTAACATCCCTACATCTTCCTCAGTAAAGACTGAAGCAAAGAATTCATTCAGTCTCTCCGCTATAGCCTTGTCTCCTCTTACTGCCCCTTTTACCCCTCTATCTTCTAATGGTCCAATTGACAGTCGCACAATCCTTTTGCTACAAATGTACTTGAAAAAGTCTTTATTTCGTGTTTTTTTTTATTCCGTAGCAAGTTCCTTCTCAAATTCTCGCTTTGCCTGCCTTATCAATGCTTTGCATTTAACTTGCCAGTGCTTGTGCTGTTTCCAGTTTTTGTCGTTTGGCTCTTTTTTTCCATTTCCTGAAAGATGCTTTTTTGGCAGCAACAGCCTCTCTGACCTCACCTTTAAATCACGCTGGCAGTTTTTTGGACTTTCTTCCACTTAATGCGTGGAATACAGCTGGTCTGGGCTTCCAGGATAGTATTTTTAAACACCACCCAAGCTTGATGTAAGTCTTTAACCTTTGCAACCGCTCCTTTTAGTTTTTTCTTAACTATATTCCTCATTTTATCATAGTCTCCCTTTCGAAAGTTAAAAGGTAGTACTGTGGATTTCTTTACTATCCCTTCTTCACTAATTAAATCAAACACGATCATGCTATGATCACTATTGCCAAGTCATGGATTGGAGGCAACCAGTGAGAGTGGTGGTGATGGGGGTGAGGAAAATTAACTGGATATGTTCAATGTAATCTCATGTGTTCTCTGTAACTGGTTATGTTCGATGTAAACCGTCCCTGATCTCTGGAAGGGGCAGTATATAGAAGCTTTATAAATAAATAGTGTAGTGGGGAGACATGCATGGATGCAGAACTTGGTATAGATATGGAGAGAAGACATTTCAAGGGGGAGGGGATTCCCCCAGCCATTTCTTTATTAAGTATGATCCTTTAATGGGGCTCTTTGATAGCTATAATTACATGCAAGGTTTTGGGGCAAGGATATTTTACTGGAATGTTTATGATATGGACTCGCCCATCAAGCAGTACCAGATTTTGAAAGATAAAGGAGAGACCATTGCCTTTCTTCAGGAAACTCATCAAGTGGAGGAGGAGTATGCAAAATTAAAATGCTGGTGGGTGGGCGAAGTGCGTGGCTTCTTTTCTGGGGAACACAAAAGTGGTGCAGTTTTTCTGGTCCACAAGGATTCAGGCTTTGTCAAGAGCAGGATTATTTTGGATCCTTGTAGCTGTTTTATGTTTGAAGGGGCACTCGGGGGAGGGGGGTACATAAGAATATAAGATATGCCATACTGGGTCAGACTAAAGGTCCATCAAGCCCAGTATCCTATTTCCAACAGTGGCCAATCCAGGTCACGGGTACCTGTCATTTTCCCAGTCCGCTTTTATGGATTTTTCCTCCAATAACATTGCCAAACCCCTTTTAAACCCAGCTACACTAACAGCTTTTACTACATCCTCTGGCAGTGAATTCGAGTTTGATTACATGTTGAGTGAAAAAATATTTTCTCCAATTAGTCTTAAATGACCTATGTTGTAGCTTCATTACGTGTCACCTAGACTTTACTTTTTGAAGGATAAACAGCTGATCTACATTTACCCATTCCACTCTGTCTACACCTCTAATACACATGAGCTCTAATTTTATGAGGAGCTGGTATGGTGCTTTGGAGACAATGCGTCTGGTTTTGGGGAGATGATTTTAATTGTGTTCTTGATGAAGAGTTGGATTGCTCTTCACCAATATCTGGGGGTTGTCATATCTGTAGTGAGGGATATGTCCTCTTGAATGTTTGGTGCGTTTTGCATTCATTGGAATAGGACTAAATTCATCTGCCAAGGGCCCATGGATTGTGATCAAGTATTTATTATTTCCTTTTAGCAGAGGGTTTGCTCGATAAAGTAGACCGGGTGGTCATGGAACTCTTGGAAATTTCCAATGATGCTTCAGTACGTGAGGTAAAAGCTGGGCATGCTTTCTTATGGTGCTTCCCGTTGTCTCTAACGTGAGATATGGCTTTTTGGGTGTTTAAAGGTTCAGATGGAGAAACCTGGACCTCAATAAGAAACTATATAAACAGTCCTCCCCTTTTTTTGGAAATTGCTAAATTTATTGCTAAGGGGATGATTGTGGCTATGCTATGAAGAGGGATATTAATAAGGGAATAGTGATGTTGGAGAAATGAATTTGCATTGAGTGTAGGGGGGACACAGCGTGTCCGGTAGCTGCGCTGCGAGACAGTGTTCTAGTGCTGCAGGCTGAGCTGAATACACTTTTGCAGGAAAGACTCTGGAAGTCTGTAATGTACTTTTATCATAAACTCCACCATATTGGTAGTAAATCTGCTAAACCTGTCTTTGATTCGTAGGGGGGGGGGGGGGATTCAAGTTTGAGCCATATATGGCGAGAGAGGTGTAGGACATACTTCCCAAACTTTGTTTCAAGCATATGTTTTGGGAGTTTTATAGCTCCTTGTATTAGGATGAACCAGGTGACATGACTGAAGAAGTATTTGTAGCAGTGCATATGCCTCAACTGACTGAAGATTAGCCAGTACTGTTAAATGCGCCTATTATGTCACAAGAGTTGTGATTAGGAATTATGGACCTCCATTCATGTCATGCTTCTGGACCTGATGAGTTTCAGAATAAATTTTATAAACTTCTTCAGGATAAATTCAGGAGTGTTCCGCTAGCGGGGCTCTATCCAGCCTTAATAGGACGTCAACGCTTTCCATATGAACCTAACAAAATACTGATTTAGAGTGATTCCTAAACCTGGTCATATAGAATAATTTCTTTTATTAAAGGTTGATATGAAATTATTGGCCAAAATACTGGTGAGTCTGTTATCTTAGTGAATGCCCTCCTTGATCCATAAGTCTCAAGTAGGCTTTGTGAAGGGGAGGCATATTGTCAACATGCAACGGATTTTGGCCTCCATGCACAATTGTACACAAAATAATATTCCATTGTTACTTATCAACTTTGATGCTAAGAAGGCTTTTGACTGTCGACTGAACTGCATGTATGCCGTCTTGGGCTATTTAGGAATGTGATTCAGCTGTTATATTCTGATTTGAGTGGTGTGTTCTTGATTAATGATACATTTCCTTTGTGGAGGGGCATGTGGCAATGGTGCCCACTTTTCCATTTGCTTTATATTTTAACCTTGAAACCTTTGCTTACTAAAATTCATGCTCTTCCTGTTTTACAGGGGAATGGTTGAATTTCAGCTAGCCGCGTTTGCTGCTGATATTCTGGTGCATGTTAGTGACCTACAGCGCTCTAGGGATATTGTTTTGTGACCTTGAGGATCTTGGGGCCTTTTCTGGCTGTGTCAAATTTTGAAAAGTCAAAGATCTTACCTATGTAGGTAGTGAGTGCTACAGAATCACTGGAGGATAGGATTCCGCCTCTGGTGGGCTGAATCTTCCCTTAAATAACTTGGCATCTGGCTGCCGAGTGATCTGGTCCAGTTACATGAGCTGAATGTTCCTGTACTGCTCTGGGATATTTATTTATTTATTTATTTATATTCTCTTATATACCGCGCTATTCTGCATCAGTGTGGTTTACATTGAACAAACTGAAATTACATTGAACAGGGCATTATAACTTGGAGATAACTATTTTACAGGGGACATGGGCTATGGAGGGTTAAGTGGCTTGCCCAAGACCACAAGGAGCACCTGTGGGACTAGAAACCCCAGTCCTTCCGGCCCAAGGTTGCTGTCCTCTAGTGGGATTTGAACCCCCGACCTTCCGGCCTGAAATACCTTGCCCCAACCACTAGGCCACTCCTTCACATAAAGAACTTGCAGAGGTTGGGGGAAAAACCTTCTATCAAATGGCCCTGTTTAGTAAATGACTTTACATACTGTAGGTACTTCCTGCATTGCTCACATGAAGAGATTTGATGGGGTTGGCACAACAGCTTAGTCAGTTTTTGTGGAGAGGGCAAAGAGCCTGTCCGTGTGTTCTGGGATTCTTCAGCAGCCATGGCACCATGGGGGAATGGGGCTTCTGGACCTTGAGAGAATACATTACGCCTTCTGAGGCATCTTAAAGACTGGCTTTTTGAAACAGCTGATTTCACACCCTTGATAAGCGCAAGAGGTGAAAAAAACTCCTTAAGTCTGTCCTCCATATGAAGGGCACCTAACATTTTAACGGGCATATGTTGTATATCTTATATGATCTTTAGGATGCAAAGAATGTGGAGGCAGATCTATAAATGGCTGAACAGGTCAACTGAAGCTCTGTATATATGTCTTTGTGATAATAACGGATTTTCCACCAGGCCGGGGAGCACAGAGTGGATTAGATGGTGATGGAAGATGATGCTGTCTTCCCATTCGCTGACTTAGTTTCAGTATGGCTTTACTGGTGGGGATGTGTTTGCTTATTTGCAGGGCATAGTTATTTTTGTAGCTTGCAGCAGGAGGATTTGTTGAGTACGGAATGCTCAAAACTGGAAGATTTAATGATGATGAATGGTCTTGCTAGGACTTTGCGGCAGTGCTCTAGCAGGTGCTGTCAGAGGCTGGTGTACCATGAAACTGCAACTATCTGGGTGAGGTATGGAATATGGAGTTGAATACCAATGTTACAGGGGACGATGTATACCAGACTTTGCCATAGGTGCCCCAATAGGCAGACGTGTAGTTGCATGAGATACAGTATATTATGATTCAGCAGTTATTAGGTCTCAGTTTGGGCATTTCGATTAGGATGTACGATATCTCTACATTGTCTCAAATGTGATGAACCCAGGACCATCTTGGGCCATATGTTCTGGGATTTTGGACTAGTGTACTTGGCTTCTTGGAGTCGGTTCTTGGACAGAAGTTTGGTCCCAAGCCTCAAATGGTTATTTTGGACATGTGTTAGGGTTTGAAATTGAGAGAGTTGCTTAGAAGCTATGGATTAGACAGGCACAGGTGAAGGCAAAAAAGAGTATTTTGATGTGCCGGGTGGAAGAGAAGGGAGGGATTGTCTTTTTGACAGTAGTGGAGTGCACTGCGCCTGCTCATGCTCGTGGATCAGGAAGAGACTTACAAGTCAACTGGATAGGTGGGCCTGCTTCATTGAGGTTTGCAGGGAGGAGTAGACTAGTAGTTAGGGCAGCAGTCTGGTTCAAGGTTCAAATCCCACTGGCACTCTTTGTGGCCTTGGGTAAGTCACCTAACCTTCTCTTGCCTCAGATACAATCTTAGATGATGAGCCCTCCAGGGACAGGGAAAGTCACTTTGAACTACTACTGGAAAGGCGTGAGCTAAAATGCTAATAAAATACTAATAAATTATATTCAGAATTATGTCCCTGAAGGCTTTTTTTTACTTTCGTTTTCATACACGGAAAGGATCCTTTACTGAGGTGCATGAGTACTCTGCAAATTAAAAGGTTTTATTACTGGTTCACTGTTACAGAACGATCTGTCTGGCGAATATTACAGCTGCGATCCCTTTGGAGAGAATATGTCATTTCCTCTTTCTGAAATCACAGTTTTTTTGAAAGAACATTATCGCGCGTGTAGTGTTCAAAGCACCGTGGAAGTGTGATTGCTCATAAAGCCTGCCCATGAAGAAGGCAACGAAACACGGCCTGTGTCGGGCCATAGGCTTTGTTTGCAATAATAAAGTTTGTTCTTCCAATCGCTTTCCACGTTATTTACTGGGTTCTTCATAGCACGTGGGTCGTGCCCCCTGGTGGTACCTGAAGGCTTGCAGTCAGGTAGTTACCCACTAAGGATCTCATTGTTTATTAGGATGGTAGGGTTAGGTCTATGCATGCCTCTCCACTAGTTTATTAGCTAGTGAGAGTGGAGATACAGGGAATCCTCTCACTTTCATCCTGTTTTAGGGGAAGGCCAGTAGGGAAGGAGTATAGCTGATGAATATGTGTGAACAGTTGAGGGGGGTTGGGTTGGCATGGCTTCGTATATGTCTGGATGCGTGTAATGAGACCTGTTTTGGAGGTGCCTCCCCTTGAAGACTGGGCTTCCTCTTAAAATGTCTAATGTTGGGGAGGTGAGAGAGGGGAAGGGCATGACCTATGGATAAGCATCTGTGACTTTAATCCTGGCATCATGTGTAAGGACCTCCAAGCACTTTGGTATTTAAGGATTGTGTGTGCCTCTGTATAAACATTTGGAGGGAGGGTGGGGAGTAAAGGGGATAAAGTTCAAAATCATATTTTTTGAAAATGTTGGCATCAAACGATATGAATTTTCTTTACTGCAATTTTGAAGTTTGCCTGTTTTTTTCAATAAAACAAACTTAAAATCTCTCTGGAAGCAATATTGCCTTTTTGTGAGCTGTGGCAGATAATATATTTGTAATAAGTAAGAAAAGGTCACCCTTACTACTAAGAACATAAGATAGGCAATACTGGGTCAGACCAAGGTCCATCAAGCCCAGTATCTTGTTTCCAACAGTGGCCAATCTAGGTCATACGTACCTAGCAGTTTCCCCAAAAGACACAGGTTCCACAATGCTTGTACTGGGTCAAACATTGATATCCTGGGTCCCTTCTTAATAATGGTTTATGGACCTTTCCTCCAGGAACTTGTCCAAAACTTTTTTAAACCCAGCTACACTAACGGCCTTTACTACATCCTCCGGTAACAAATTCCAGAGTTTGATTAGGCCCATTTGAGCAAGCTGCCATTAAATTTCATCTGCCATTTTGATGCCCAGTCTTCCAGTTTATCAAGATCCTCTTGCACAATCGTCATGTGTTTTAACAACTTTAAATAGTTTTGTGTCATCTGCAAATTTGATAACCTCACTCATTCCCTTTTCCAGCTCATTTATGAATATGTCAAAAAGCAGTGGACCCAGCACAGATCCCTGGGGTACTCCACTATTCACTTTTCTCCATTGGGAAAATTGGCCATTTAGCCCTACCCTCTGCTTTCTATCTTTTAACCAGTTCCTGATCCACAATAGTACACTGCCTCCTATCCCATGACTCTTTAGTTTTGCCAAAAGTCTCTGATGAGGGACCTTGTCAAAGGCTTTCTGAAAGTCCACATACACTATAGCAACCGACTCACCTTTGTCTACTTGTTTATTCACACCTTCAAAAAACATAACAGATTAGTAAGACAAGATCTTCCTTGTCTAAAGCCATGTTGGCTGTCTCCCATTAAGTCATGACTGTGTACATGTTCAGCAATTATGTTCTTTATGATGGTTTCTACCATTTTTCCCAGTACTGATCACCGGCTCACTGGTCTGTAGTTTCCCGGGTCACCCCTGGAACCCTTTTTAAAAATTGGCGTTACATTGGCTATCCTCCAATCTTCAGGTATTACAGATGATTTTAATGATAGTTCACAGATTACTAATAGCAGGTTTGCAATCTCATATTTTATTTCTTTTCCATTTCCTGAAAGATGCTTTCTTGGCAACAACAGCCTCTCTGACTTCACCTTTAAACCATGTTGGCAGTTTTTTGGCCTTCCTTCCACTTTTCTTAAAGCGTGGAATACAGCTGGTCTGGGCTTCCAAGATAGTATTTTTCATCAATACCCAAGTTTGATGTAAGTCTTTAACCTTTGCAACTGCTCCTTTTAGTTTTTTCTTAACTATTTTCCTCATTTTATCATAGTCTCCCTTTCAAAAGTTAATAGGTAGTACTGTGGATTTCCTTACCATCCCTCCATCCATTAATTAAATCAAATGCGATCATGCTATGATCACTATTGCCAAGTGGCCCCAACACCCTTATCACTTGCACCAGATCTGGTGTTCCACTAAGGACTAGGTCCAATATGGCGTCCCCTTTGGTCAGTTTGTGAACCAACTGCTTCAAGAAGCAGTCATTTATTTCATCTAGAAACTTTATCTCCCTAGCATGTCATGCCATGATACTGACCCAGTCAATACCGGGGTAATTGAAATCACCCATTATTATTACTGTGCTGTAACTTTTGTTAGCTTCTTTGATTTCTTTGAGCATTTCATCATCCATTTGTTCATTCTGTCCAGGTAACGTTGGATCAGTGGGTGCTGCAGGTGATCCGGGAGGGCTATGTACTGGACTGTGCCAGGCCTCTAGCACCAGCCTTCATTTATCTCACACCCCAGACTTTTGCATGAGCCTTGCAGGGGGAGCGGATGCTCAAGCGGCTGCTAAGTTTGCAGACGATGGTGCCAGTACCGGGGGACGAGTGTGGAAAAGGTTGATAGTCCCATTTCTTTTATAGTCTTAAAGAAGGAAGGTACGTTTCGCTCAATCCTAGACCTCAGGCATGTTAACAGGTGTCTGAGGATTCTGTGTTTTCATATGGAGGCCCTCAGGTCGGTGATGCTCGCTGTGTGAGAGGGAGAGTCCTTGACCTCTCCGGACCTGATGGAAGCGTACTTGTATATTCCCATACACCCAGATCATCACCAGTACCTACGCTTTGCGGTGCCCATGGGACATTTTTTAGTTTCAGACGTTGCCGTTCGGCCTGGTGACGGCCCCTTAGACTTTCACCAAGGTGATGGTCGTGGTGGCGGTGGCCTTGCGGCACGAAGACATATTAGTGCATCTGTATCTGGACGATTGACTCATTCGGGTCAAGTCCAAGGCAGAAATCACTCAGGCCATGGCTCTGGTAGTCTACTTTCTGAGCAGCCTGGGGTGAGTCATCAGTGTCAGCAAGAGTCACCTGACCCCTTCCCAGGACCTCGAGTACCTTGGGGCATGTGTTTCTGCCGTGACAGAGAGCGGAGGTGCTACGTTTGTTGGTGAATCAGTTTATGCGCTTAGCGAGGCCATCGGTGTGGTATTATCTTCAGCTGTTGGGGACCATGGGTGGCGATGATTGATCTGGTTCCCTGGGCGAGAGCCCACATGAGGCCCTTCCAAAGAGCGCTGTTGCACCGGTGGTTGCAACAGCTTCACCCCCTTGTCCAGAACATTGGTCTGTCTGAGGGAGGTCTGGGTGGCCCTCTGGTGGTGGTAATCCCCTTGGAGTCACCAAGCTGGGTCCCTTTCACAACAGATGCCAACCTTACAGGCTGGGGAGCCCACTGCGAAGGGAGAGTGGCCCAGGGGCAGTGGTCTGCGGAGGAACGGACATGGTCCATCGATCGGTTGGAGTTGAGGGCCGTTCATCTAGCTCTGCGGGAGTTCCACTCGCTGGTCTGCGGGAAGGCTGTCTTCTCCGACAACACCACCACAGTAGCTTACGTCGTCAGGGGGGAATGGGCAGCATCAAGCTGGAGAGTGAAGCGGAGCTTTTGCTAGGGTGTATTCAAACAGATTGTCCGCCGGTGGGGGGAGCTAGTCATGGATCTGATGGTGACGTTTGTGTCAGCCAAAGCAAGCCGGTTCTACAGTCGGCAGAGAGCAAGAATGTCCAAGGGCTTGGATGCTCTCGTACAGCGATGGCCGACCCAGTGGCTGCTCTATGTCTTCCCTCCGTGAGCTCTCATCGGTCGAGTGGTGCAGAGAGTGGAGGCTCATCGGGGGTTAGTTGTCCTAATTGGCCACAGCGGCCGTGGTACGCAGACTTGGTGCGCCTGAGGGCGGCCGAACTGTGGAGGCTTCCCTACAGACCAGATTTGTTGACTCAGGGGCCAGTCCTCATGCTGCAGGTGGATCGATTCTCGCTTACGGGCATGGCTCTTGAGAGGGCTAGGTTAACTAAACGGGGTTATTCCACACCAATGATTTCCACGCGCCTCAGAGCCCGCAAGAGGTCCACGTCCTTGTTGTATGTCCGAGTGTGGAGAATCTTTGAGGCCTGGTGTGCTGAGAAAGGGTGCAGGCCGCTGGCGGCATCTGTGCTGGAAATGTTGGACTTCTTGCAGGCGGGATTCGAGAAGGGGCTGCCCTGTGGCTCTCTGAAGGTGCAGGTAGCTATGTTGGCGTGTTATTGTGGCCGTATCCAGGGGGTTTCCTTGGGAATGCATCCAGATGTTGTACAGTTCCTGCGGGCTGGGAAGCACCTTCGCGCACTGGTGCTGTCTTGGGACCTCAACCTGGTACTTTCGGTGCTGTTGCGTCAGCCTTTCGAGCCGTTAGCGGCATGTACCCTGAAGGATCTGACTCTGAAGATGGTGTTTTTGGTGACAATCTGCTCGGCCAGAAGGATCTCAGAGCTCCAAGTGCTTTCGTGTAGGGAACCCTTTCTATTCTTCTCCAGGGTGAAGGTCACCTTGCAAATGGTACCCACTTTCCTGCCGAAGGTGGTGACTCCGTTCCATTTGAATCAGCTGGTTACCCTACCAGTATTGTTGGGTTTGGCTGAGGAGGTGCGGGACCCACAATTGCACTTTCTTGACATCAGGCATTCTTTTGAGGAGATATCTGAAGAGAACGTCTTCATTTTGGAAGTTGGACAGGTTATTCATTCTGTTCAGAGAGCTGCATAAGGGGGGAGCGGCTGTGAAGTCCTCCCATTTCTAGGTGGATCAAGGAAGTGATTGCGGTGGCCTATCTGTTGCGGGGCAAGAGGGTTCTGCAGGACCTAAAGGCACATTCTACTAGGGCATTGCAGCCTGGTTCCACTGGGAGACATCTGTCGGGTGGCCATCTAGTCATCCTTGCATTCGTTTGTGAAACACTATCAGTTGGATGTGCAAGCAGTGGGGGATGTGAGGTTCGGTTCAGCGGTCATCCAGGCCAGTTCGTAGGTCCCTCCCATGTTAGGTGGCTCTGTTACATCCCTGTGGTGCGGAACTGGACTGAAGGGACGATAAGGAAGGTGAAATTAGACTTTTTACCTGCTAATTGGCTTTCCTTGAACTGCAGTCCAGTCCCAGAATCCTTCCCATCTGTGATATTGTCTACGAGCCCGGTCTGGAAGAATGTCAGCTTATGTATGCGGCCTGTGGAGTAGACACAGGTGCTAGTGCTTGTTGCTCCTGATATGGTGCTTGTCCCATCCCCTGGGTGGGCGTGTGGTCAGATAAGCTTCTTTGGTTTGGAGGCTTCCATGTTTGGGGTGGGGGTCAGGAAGGGGGGTTTCTTGGAATGAAGGGGTTGTTTGACTGGGGGAAATTCCTTTAAGTTTTTTCCTGGTTCGTTTATAGACTTCTTATTTGTTGCTCCTGTGAGTCTGATTTGCCAATAGGTTACTGGGGCTGGTGAGTGGTGTCAGCTGCCTATGTACCCTGAGGTCATCAAATTTGTGACATGCTCAGTCTCCAAGCTGCTGGAAGAGGTGCACTACCCTTGGTGCGGGACTGGACCAGAGTTCCTCAAGGAAAGCCAATTAGCAGGTAAGACTTGATTTCATCTTTTCTTTGAGTATGTTGTAAACTGCTTTGATTTTTTTCCCAAGGGGAGTGATATAGAAATGTAAAACATAAATAAAGATGTCTGGCTCTTTGTCATTAGTTGTATAAGATGCTGCATCTCCACTCGCAAAGTAGCAAAACATTGAGCTGAAAGCTAGAATATATTTTCTAATTCTGCAGATTTGAAGATATTTCAGATAAGGCTAGGGAAAGAACTTACTGGCAAGATGCAGAGCTCAGCCCATGGGAAGAATGGCTACTCAACAAAGAACGAAAAGAGCGCGTTCGGCTGCAAAACAAAATCTTGGAGGTAATTCTAATTTGTTTTTTGCTCAATTGGTAGCTCACACTTGGAGTGATGATATAACTGACAAATACTTATGTCCAGAGTCTAATAATTTAGCGCAGGTGGGCTGAGATCAGGAAAGGCAGGGTACAAATCCCACTAGTGATCTTGGGCAAGTTGATTCACCCTATATTGCCTTAGGTACAAACTTAGACTCTAAGCGTTCTAGAGACAGGGAGATACCTACTGTACTGGAATATAATTTGCCTTGAGCTACTACTGAAAAAGCATGAGCTAAAATGAAAACAAAAATCTTTTGTGTTAATGTGTAACATAGTAACATAATGTGTTTATGTATGAATGCAGATAAAGACCAGCATGATCCATCTAGTCTGCCCAGTAAGGTGGCATGCTGTGCTTATTGTAATAGATGGTAGTTTCCTTATCGTGTCTCCGGGCCAGTCCAGACAAATGGGTAGTCAATCTCCCTCCTCTAGCAGCTGAGGACTGTAAACTGAGTCTTGTTGCCAGGTTACCCAGCCCCCCCTCACGGAGGCAGCAAGGCAGTCTTATTGTCCTCAGCAGCTGGACTGGACGTGTGGAGATTGGCTCCCCACTAAGTGCTTAGGAGTTTTTCTTGTTCTTAATCTCTACATTATTTTATTTTTGGAAGAGAGTCACAGTAAGCTTAGTGTTTGCCCTAGCAGGGGTTCAGCACTATTTGACAGTTTGCAGACTATTTATTCTTTACGGCACGGGGTGCTATCCTTAAGTCTGCACGGTGCAGGGCATGCGGCAGGGCCTGCCTCCTCTGCTCTAATAGGGCCGATTGTGGGACCAGACCTGGGGGCCTCAGATGCTGGTTACCTTACTCTCTGTCTCTTCGGCTCTTCTCCCCACTACCGCGCTTGTCGGGATCGCCGGAACTCGTTGACAATATACAGATATTTTTCTTTTCTTCTTTCTGACAGCCGTTGTCTTTGCCGTCTTTCCTCCTTCGTGGCGTTTTTAGCGGTGTGCGCGGGATTTCCGGGCCGCGAATTTGTGGAGGGCGAGCTCCGGGCAATGCAGGATTCGACGGGGGAAGGTAGGGACCGCGGCTCCTCGGTCCCGGCCTCCGAGAAAAGCGCGGGAACGGCGGCCATCTTGAGTGCAGCAGCCGTTTCTTCAGCTCCTTTAGATAAACCCACGAAACGAAAATCTAAGTCAAAGCATGTTGCAGCAGCTCCGGTAGCTACGGGGAAGGCAACCATAGCTCCATTGCCTGATTCTTTTCTTTCTCCAGAGTTCATTATTGCCTTTCATAAGGCTTATTTGCTCCAGAAGGAACAGTCTTTTATTCCAGGCATGGCAGCTTCCTCCCTGGCATCTCAGACTAGCGTTTCTGGTACAACGGAGGTGGCAGAAGGGGTCTCTGTTTTACCTATGGGGGATGCTACATTGGAAGCTGATCCTCTTGGAGCACAGCTGCTGGGGTCGGAGGAGGGGGAGCTCCGTCCAGACCCAGATGGAGATTCCTGGCCAGATGAGTTGGAAGAGGGGGAGTTGGGGCCAGGAGAAGACCCTAATGTTTTTAGGGTCTTTAGAAGGGACGAGTTGTCTGCCTTGATCGCGCAGTCGCTGTCTGCTCTCAATCTCCTTCCTCCAGTATCTCAGCAGGAGCCTTTGGAGGATCCCTTATTGCAGGGAAGGCGTTCCGAGCAGAAATGTTTTCCCTTCCACAGGGTCATCAAGCAGATGATAGACTCTGAATGGGAATGCCCTGAGGCTTCCTTGCGGGGGGCTCGGACAATGGCTAGGTTGTACCCGGTGCCTGCGGAGGAGCGAGAGCTCCTGCGTCTGCCTAGGGTGGATGCTCTGGTGTCTGCGGTCACCAAGAAAACCACCATTCCCGTGGAGGGGGCTACGGCCCTTAAGGATATGCAAGACCGTCGGCTGGAAGCGCTTTTAAAGCAAACGTTTGAGGCCAGCGCCTTGGCGCTGCAGGCCTCGGTGTGCGGGGCGTACGTCTCTCGGGCTTCCATTAGATGGAGTCAGCAAGCTTCGGCGCCCGAGGGTGATTCGTTTCCGTCCCTTCTAGGGGCTCAGATGGAGTCGGCGGCGGCGTATCTCGCGGATGCCTTTTATGATTTAATTCGTATTTCCGCTAAAGCTATGGCTTCGGCGGTGGCGGCGCGACGGTTTCTTTGGTTGCGCTGTTGGGCAGCGGATGCGTCTTCCAAAGCCCGGCTCAGTAAACTGCCTTTTAAGGGTAGGTTGCTCTTTGGAGAAGCATTGGAAAAGATCGTTAAAGATTTAGGGGACTCCAAGGGCGGACGCTTGCCCGAGGACCGTCCTCGGCCGAATAAGCAGTCCTCTTTTTCGCGAGGTCAGGGGCGTGACTTTCGCCGTTTTCGGGGAGCACGTTTTGCTCCTTATCAGTGGGGTCGATTTCAGTCTAGGGGGCAGTCCTTTCGAGGCGCTCGAGGGTCCGGAAGGGGTTACTTCGGAACCGCTGCCCCTGCTCTTAAGAAGCCACAATGATGCGAGGCAGGTCCAGGCGGAGATTCCCATAGGGGGTCGATTGCAGGAGTTTCTCTCTGCTTGGACCGCCATTACCACCGACAAGTGGGTGCTTCAGGTTATCGGCGAGGGTTACTCCCTCGAGTTGGCGTGTCCGCTAGCGGACGCCTTCGTTTTCTCTCCTTGCGGTCCGTTGCTAAAACGGCAAGCAGTGCAAGAGACGTTACGACGCTTGTTGCAGCTCAGGGCAGTAGTGCCCGTGCCCCCGGACCAGTGCGGCTTCGGTCGATACTCGATCTATTTTGTGGTTCCCAAACCGGGGGACGCTTTTCGACCCATTTTAGATCTGAAGCATGTCAATCGCTGCCTCAGAGTCTCTCATTTTCGGATGGAAACTTTGCGGTCCGTGATTCGCTCGGTGCGTCCGGGGGAGTTTCTCACTTCCATCGATTTGACAGAGGCCTACCTGCACATTCCCATCAGGGAGGAGCATCAGCGTTTCCTTTGTTTTGCGCTGCCTATGGGTCATTTCCAGTTTCGAGCTTTGCCGTTCGGTCTGGCGACGGCTCCCCGCACCTTCACCAAAGTGATGGTGGTCGTGGCGGCGGCACTTCGCAGAGAAGGTATCCAGGTCCACCCTTATTTGGACGACTGGTTAATTCGAGCGTCATCCAAGGCGGAGTTGCTCTCAACAACGGCTCGGGTGGTCTCTTGTCTCGAGAGTCTCGGCTGGGTGATAAATCAGGCCAAAAGTCATCTACAGCCGACTCAGCGGCTTCAGTATCTGGGGGCGTTGTTCGCCACCGACAGAGGCCTAGTCCGCTTGCCTGTAGAACGGGTTCGGAAGCTTCTACAACACGTGTCGGCCTTTTTGCGTCTTCTCGCGCCGACTGCGTGGAGGTACTTACAGTTGCTGGGTCTGATGGCGGCTGCCTTGGATTTGGTGCCTTGGGCTCGAGCACACATGCGTCCGCTTCAGCATGCGCTTCTCTCTCGGTGGTCTCCGCAGCGTCATCCTCTCTCCCGCCGCTTGAGTTGTCCCGACTCCGTCCGACTCAGTCTTCGGTGGTGGTCGGTTCCGGACCATCTTCTAGCGGGTGTGTATCTCTCCGCTCCGGACTGGATCTTAGTCACTACCGATGCCAGTCTGACGGGGTGGGGGGCGCATTGTTTAGCGCACGTAGCGCAGGGAGTTTGGACGCCAGAGGAGGCGCTGTGGTCCATCAATCGGCTGGAACTCAGGACAGTATACCTGGCGATGTTAGCCTTTGCCGAGCTCCTGAAAGGGCAGCCGGTTCGGGTTTTCTCCGACAATCTCGTCACAGTCTCATACATAAATCGCCAAGGCGGCACGGGCAGTACCCCTCTCTTGGAAGAGAGTCAGCGTTTGTTTCAGTGGGCGGAATTGCACCTAGCGGCGCTGTCCGCGTCTCATGTCGCAGGAAAGTGCAATGTCCAAGCCGATTATCTCAGTCGCCATCTGCTGGATCCGGGAGAGTGGGAGCTCCATGCGGAGGTTTTTCAGGAGATCACCTTGCAGTGGGGTTTTCCTGTCATCGATTTGATGGCCACTCTTCGCAATGTCAAGGTAGGGCGTTTTTACAGCCGGCGCAGGGAGCATATGTCAGAGGGGCTCGACGGTCTCATTCAACCTTGGCCGTCGGCTCAACTTCTCTATGTGTTTCCTCCGTGGCCGTTAGTCGGACCAGTGGTGCAGAGGGCGGCCTCTCACGACGGTCTGGTGATCCTAATTGCTCCGGATTGGCCTCGACGTCCTTGGTACGCGGATCTGATGCGGCTGCTGGTGGCGCCACCCTGGCGTCTACCAGCTCGTCCGGACTTGCTACTTCAGGGTCCCGTGCCGATGCCGCAGGCGGATCAATTTTCGCTTACGGCATGGCTCTTGAGAGGGAACAGTTGCGCCGCAAGGGTTATTCGTCCTCGGTGATATCTACCTTGTTGCAGTCGCGAAGGCGATCCACGTCTTTGGCTTATATTCGCGTGTGGCGCGTGTTCGAAGCCTGGTGTTCGGATCGGTCTCTGCGAGCCCGTGCATCTGCTATTCCCGATATTCTTGCATTTCTGCAGAGCGGTCTGGAGAAGGGGCTTGCTCTTAGCACCCTAAAGGTGCAGTTATCGGCGCTGGCGGTGTTTCGCGGTCCGATCCGCGGTTCCCGTCTCTCTCTCCATCCGGATGTTCTTCGTTTTCTTCGGGCGGCTCGGCATATTCGTCCTCCTCTGCGGCCGATAGTTCCTCCTTGGGACTTGAATCTCGTACTCGAGGTCCTCGCTGGCTCTCAGTTTGTGCCACGTACTTCCGGGTCTCTCAGAGAGTTATCCTGGAAAACAGCCTTTTTAGTGGCTCTATGTTCGGCTCGTCGCATTTCCGATTTGCAGGCGCTTTCGTGTCGCCCTCCTTTCCTGCAATTCTCTGAAGAGAAGGTGGTTCTACGCCCAGTTCCTTCGTTTCTGCCTAAGGTGGTGTCTGCCTTCCATGTAAATCAGCCTGTTACTCTGCCCACCTTTGCGGCAACGGGGGATGAAGCTTCTCTGGATCGTTCTCTAAAGAGATTGGATATGGGACGGGTGCTCCGTCGATATCTTAAGGAGACAGTCTCCTTTCGGCAGTCCGATCGTTTGTTCGTGCTCTATGGGGGTCCGTCCAGGGGGAAGGCGGCCTCCAAAGCTTCTATAGCACGTTGGGTGAAGCAGGCCATTCGCGTCGCGTACGAGTCCAGAGGTAAGCCGGTGCCGATCGGTCTTCGGGCTCATTCTACCAGGGGTCAAACGACATCGTGGGCGGAGTCAGCGTTGGTGCCTCCGGTAGACATTTGTCGAGCGGCGACATGGTCTTCCCTGCATGCTTTTTCGCGTCATTATCGCCTGGATGTGCTGGCGCGTCAGGACGCTTCTGTGGGGGCTTCGGCCGTCATCGCGGGGCTCACAGGTCCCTCCCAGGGTTAGTTACTGCTTTGGTACTACCCATTTGTCTGGACTGGCCCGGAGACACGATAAGGAAGTAGAAATTAGACCTTACCTGCTAATTGTCTTTCCTTGAGTTGTCTCCGGGCCAGTCCAGACCCCGCCCTAAGAGGATATTTGCTTATTTTTTCGGTAAGGTTCGATTGGAGTTGTTTCGGGATTTCGGAATGGGAGTGTTCACCTTCGGTTGGTGTACAAAAAAAAAATAAAAAATTTGGTTACAGATCCACGCCTTCTGTGGGTTTGCTGCCGGCGGTACTTGTTTTCACTCTTGGTACCGGACTTGTTTGCAGCGCCTGTGCGTGGTCAATAGTCTTCTGTGTACCTCTTCCAGAGTTTTCGTGTCTTCTTCGACTTGTTTATTTTCATCTGCTTGCTTGCTACATAAAGACTGCCTTGCTGCCTCCGTGAGGGGGGGCTGGGTAACCTGGCAACAAGACTCAGTTTACAGTCCTCAGCTGCTAGAGGAGGGAGATTGACTACCCATTTGTCTGGACTGGCCCGGAGACAACTCAAGGAAAGACAATTAGCAGGTAAGGTCTAATTTCTACTTATTGGTGTTTGAATTGTATGTTTACGCTGACATTGTAGTCTGAGCCACACAAATACTAATATTGAACATTTACTTAGTGCTACAAGATGCACACTGCACTGAACAGACCAAAAGACAGAAGAGATGTTTTTTTTCTCTGTGGAGCTTATAACCTCATTGACAGATGGACAGTAGTCAAGTTGCTAGGCCACCATTTCCTCTCTCCTTCACCTTTGGCCATTGACAGGTGACTAATTGAAATGGTATCTGTAGTAAAATCCATGATCAGCACCGTACCAAGCTAGAAATATGCTATGTGCCTGAACCTGACGCCCCTCCCATTCAGCCATGCATAGGCACTTTTTGTGCTTCCTGGAAGCCCCAGTGGTCAAATCAGTGCTCCTTCCATACTTGCACCCTGTGCATCCGCACCGCTCGCACAGCCCTTGCTACAGCCTTGTCTGTGATAGTTGACATATTGGATGTGTGGGAATCGGATCAGTGAAATCAGTGGTGTAAATTAATATTAAGGAGACCCAAGCAACATTTTTGGGAGGGTCCCTGGAGCTGGGGAAGAGGTTCCCCTCTGAAGCACTAGCAACAGGTGGTAAATAGCTGTTCTTTTGGATCAGCACTAGCAAGCAAACCACCTTTGTCTTTGGGATCCACTGCATTGCAGGGACTGATTAGATGGAATTTTTGCCTGCAGAGAAGGAATTGGATGTGTGGCTCTGTAAAAATTCTAAAGTATTGTATGGCTTCACATCAGAAAAACAGCCTCTGTGTAAATAGTACAAGTTGTAGCTGCTGTAGAAAGGTATGCTGAAACGCTAAGATAGCACACCTATCTAGGTGGATCAAGGAAGTGATTGCGGCGGCCTATCTGTTGCGGGGCAAGAGGGTTCTGCAGGACCTAAAGGCACATTCTACTAGGGCAGCACACCTCAGAAATATTCTGAGAAAAAAGAAAACCAGGCTGTAAACATGCACATGGAATATAGCAGAGGCACAGATGAGTTCACAGGATAAAGTCTAAGAGGTGAGAGGGGAGAGAACCAAGTACAAAAACAAGCATGAGGAGAAAATGTGTATGTTTTGTGGGGTTAGGGGGGGGTTAGAGAAAGTGACTGAGACAGTGCACCTGAATATCTAGCCCTTGACCCAATGGCTTAGCAGCAGAGCTGCTACTGCATTGCTGGAGGCCTAGTTTTTATCTCCTAATCCTTGGCCTGGGGAAATTGAGCAATAGGAGGAGACCAGCTATTGGTTGGTCTGAGAGCATATATGTTGAAACATAATAAAGACTGGGGAGGAGGGAGGAAGAGAGGGAAGAATTTTATGATTTTGTTCAGCAATTTTTTTGTGTTTTTATGGCTCATGTTTGCTCATGTTAAATTTTACATTTGTTACTGATGTTTTGAATGTTATATTTTATGATTACATTTATATTTTGTTTATCTTATTCATGATGGTTTTGGCTTGTATGTCATCTTTTTATGTGTTTTGTGAACCATGTAGTTAATCCATTGATACGTCATCTCTAATAAATTGAAACTTTTTGTTTGGTTTCCAGTCCTCTAATTTTCTTACTGGCCTTAAAGACTGCAGAATAATTTTTGTCACATTTGTCCCTTGTTTTATGTACTTGTTCTATTTTACATACATTTTTCTATATTGCTTCCTGTTCTCTTTGAAATTCAAATTAATATTGGTTTAACTAAACTTTCCTAATCGTCTCTCCGGGCCAGTCCAGAACTGATGGGTAGTCAAATCTCCCTCCTCTAGCAGTTGAGGACTGAATACTGATTCTTGTTGCTAGGTTACCCAGCTCTCCCCTGGTTACAGAAGGCAGTCTTATTGTCCTCAGCAGCTGAGCTGGATGTGTGGAGATTTGACTCCCCACAAGAGTTCTGTTACTTTTATTTCTATTGCCTTATTTTATTATTTTATGGGAAGAGTTACACATTGTGGTTAGTGCTTTACCCTAGCAGGGTATTTTAGCACTTCTCTGTTATCTATGCTGACTGAGATTTCTATTTCTCGCTGGTGCCACTTAACTGTGTACTCGGCTCAGAGAATGGGACAGAGCCTGTCTCCTCTTCTCTGTGAGTAGTGCTAGTTGGGAACAGACCTGGGGGCCCCAGCGGCTGTTGTCCTTCTACGGTGCCTTTCAAGCTCCTCGGGCCGCTAGCAGCGGTTCTCTGTTTTGTCGGGAGCTCTTCAGACTGACCGGCATCCTTTCAGGTATTTCCCTACGCGCCGCGTGTGTTTCCCTTCCCCCTCAGGTTTTTGGGCTCTTGCTTTCCCGCGGGCGTTTTTCGTCGGGGTCTGGGGATTCGCGGTATTTTCGCTTATCTCAGGTCTCTCCATTGTGCGGGACTCGAGCCTGCTGTGCCCGAGCAGTTGGGGACTCAGATGGAGCACATTGCAAAGCTGCAGCCATCGGGTGAAAGCACGGGAACGGCAGCCATCTTAGGAGAGCCATCGGTTTCCTCAGTCCCTCTTCCTAAGCCATGCAAACGAAAGGCTAAATCGCGTCATAGCGCTGTGGAGCAGGAGCAGACTGTGGTGCCAGCACTGCCAGAGGTGGTTGATCCTCTTCTTTCTCCAGAATTTATCTTAGCGTTTCACAGGGCTTATCTAATTAAGAAAGCTCAGTCTCCTGTTGCAGTGGTGGCAGACTCTCTGCTGATGCCTCAGACAGGGGTTTCTAGCCGATCAGAGCCCGGGGAAGGGGTTTCTTCTTTGACAGCCATTAGAGATTCTAAGGTGGATGAAGTTTCTCTGGCTGCAGAGGCTCTAGGGCCAGAGGAGGGGGAGCTCCTGGCAGACCCGGGTTTAGACTCCTGGCCCGCAGATTTAGAAGAAGGTGAGTTGGGGCCAGGGGAGGACCTTAATATCTTTAGGGTTTTTAGAAAAGATGAGTTGTCTGCCCTGATTGCGCAGTCTCTATTGGCTCTCAGTATTCTTCCTCCGGTAGTTCAGCAAGAACCCTTGGAGGATCCTTTGTTACAGGGTTTCAAGGCCGAGCAGCAATGTTTTCCTCTGCACAGAGTCATCAAACAGATGATAGAGTCGGAGTGGGAATATCCGGAGGCTTCCTTGAGGGGGGCTAGGACTATGGCTCGTTTGTATCCTGTGCCCCAGGAAGAAAGAGAGCTCCTACGTATGCCTAAGGTTGATGCGCTGGTTTCGGCGGTCACCAAGAAAACCACCATCCCAGTGGAGGGGGCTACGGCCCTTAAGGATATGCAGGATCGTCGGTTGGAGGGGCTCTTGAAGCAAGCCTTTGATGCCAGCGCCCGTCTGTGGGGCGTACGTGTCTAGAGCTTCTATTAGGTGGAGTCAGCTGGCTTCTAGTCCAGAGGGGGACTCCCCTCCTTCTGGGGAAGGGGCTAAGCTGGAGTCGGCGGCAGCTTATCTGGCGGATGCCTTTTATGATTTGATTCGCATTTCTGCGAAAGCTATGGCTTCCATGATTGCCGCCCGTCGCTTTCTCTGGTTGCGCAATTGGGCGGCGGATGCTTCTTCCAAAGCCCGTCTCAGTAAACTGCCGTATAAAGGTAAGCTTCTTTTTGGAGAAGCGCTGGAGAAAATTGTTAAGGATTTAGGTGACTCCAAAGGGGGACGCCTTCCCGAGGACCGTCCTCGGGCAGCTAAGCAGAGCTCCTTCCCTCGGCTGCAAGGGCGTGAATTTCGCCGTTTTCGGGGGGCCCGCTTTGCTCCTTATCAGCGGGGTCGCTTTCCGTCCCGGGGGCAGTCCTTTCGGGGCGCTAGAGGTTCCGGTAGAGGCTATTTTGGAACCACTCCAACTTCCCTTAAGAAGCCACAATGAAGCGAGGCAGGTCCAGGCGGAGCTTCCAGTAGGAGGTCGATTGCAAGAGTTTGTCTCCGCTTGGACCGCCATTACCACCGACAGGTGGGTTCTGCAAATTGTCAGAGAGGGCTATGCTCTTGAGTTCGCTTGTCATCTGGCAGACGCCTTCGTTTTCTCTCCATGCGGTCCACTCGCCAAGCGGAGAGCGATCCACGACACGTTGCAGCGCTTATTGCAACTCCGGGCCGTGGTTCCAGTTCCTCTGGACCAGTGCGGATTCGGTTGATACTCGATTTATTTTGTGGTGCCCAAAAAGGAGGGCTCCTTCCGGCCCATTTTAGATTTGAAGCACGTAAACCGGTGTCTGCGTGTCTCTCATTTCCGGATGGAAACTTTGAGATCGGTGATCCGCTCCGTGCGTCCGGGAGAGTTTCTCTCTTCCATCGATTTTGACAGAGGCCTACCTCCACATTCCTATCAAGCCGGAGCATCAGCGGTTCCTTCGTTTTGTGGTTCCCATGGGTCATTTTCAGTTTCGGGCCTTACCGTTCGGTCTAGCAACGGCGCCACGCACCTTCACCAAGGTGGTGATGGTAGTGGCGGCGGCTCTTTGCAGGGATGGCGTCCAGGTTCATCCCTATCTGGATGACTGGTTGATTCGGGCGGCGTCGCGAGAAGAGTCGGTCACGGCAACCGCTCGGGTGATTTCATGTCTCGAACCTCGGCTGGATTGTGAACCAGGCGAAGAGTCGTCTGCAGCCGGTGCAGCAGCTTACTTATCTAGGGGCGTTTTTTGCCACGGACAGAGGGCTGGTCCTCTTTCCTCCGGAGCGCGTTCGGAAGCTTCTCTCTCACGTGTCCATTTTTTTGCAGGTTCGGGCGCCGACAGCTTGGAAGTACTTGCAGTTGCTGGGGCTGATGGCGGCAGACTTAGATCTGGTGCCTTGGGCTCGAGCACACATGCGGCCGCTCCAACATGCGCTTCTTTCACGGTGGTCTCCGCAGCGTCATCCGCTTTCTCGTCGCTTGAGCTGTCCCGATCACGTGAAGCTCAGTCTTCAATGGTGGTTGGTGCTGGACCATCTCCTGGCGGGCGTTCCCCTAGCACTCCCGGATTGGATTTTGGTCACTATGGATGCCAGTCTGACCGGTTGGGGGGTGCATTGTTTGACTCACATAGCACAGGGCTCCTGGTCGCCGGAGGAAACTCTGTGGTCCATCAATCGACTGGAACTGAGAACAGTCTATCTAGCGCTACTAGCGTTTGCCACTCTTCTGGAGGGAAAGCCGGTGTGCGTCTTTTCCGACAACCTAGTGACAGTCTCCTACATAAATCGCCAAGGCGGAACGGGCAGTCTCCCTCTCCTGGAGGAGAGTCAACGCTTGTTTCACTGGGCGGAATTGCACCTTGTGGCGCTTTCGGCGTCTCATGTGGCAGGAAAGAACAATGTACAAGCCGACTATCTCAGTCGAAATGTGCTAGATCCGGGAGAGTGGGAGCTCAATGCAGAAGTTTTTTGCGATCTCACTTTGCGTTGGGGTCAGCCGGTCATGGACCTGATGGCGACTCTTCGCAATGCAAAGACGGAGCGCTTTTACAGCAGGCGCAGAGAGCATATATTGGAGGGTCTTGACGGCCTGGTTCAACCCTGGCCGTCGGGGCAGCTTCTATATGTGTTTCCTCCGTGGCCATTAGTAGGTCGAGTCATTCAAAAAGCAGCCACTCACGAGGGTCATGTGATTCTTATTGCTCCAGATTGGCCCAGGCGCCCTTGGTATGCCGATCTGATGCGGCTTCTGGTGGAGCCGCCGTGGCGGTTGCCCGCTCGGGCGGACTTGCTACATCAGGGGCCCGTTCCGATGCCCCAGGCGGATCAATTCTTGCTTACGGCATGGCTATTGAGAGGCAACGGTTGTGCCGCAAAGGTTATTCGGCATCAGTGATCGCCACTTTGCTGCAGTCTCGCAGGCGCTCCACGTCGTTGGCATACATCCGCGTGTGGCGCGTTTTTGAAGCATGGTGCGCAGAACGCACCTTGCGAGCCCGTTTGTCTTCCATTCCAGATACTCTCGCGTTTCTTCAGTGCGGGCTGTAGAAGGGGCTTGCTCTTAGCACCTTGAAGGTACAGTTGGCGGCGCTAACGGTTTTTCGGGGTCCGATTCGCGGGTCTCGTCTTTCCCGGATATACTGCGATTCCTAAAAGCGTCCAAGCATATTAGGCCGCCTTTTCGGCAGGTTATTCCTCCTTGGGATTTAAATCTGGTGCTAGAGGTTTTGACAGGCTCTCCTTTTGAGCCGCGTTCCTCCAGTTCTATCCGGGAGTTATCCTGGAAGACAGCATTTTTGGTAGCCTTATGTTCCGCTAGACGCATTTCGGATTTGCAGGCGCTTTCGTGTCGGCCGCCATTTCTTCAGTTTTCAGAAGAGAAAGTAGTCTTGCATCCGGTTCCATCTTTTCTGCCTAAGGTGGTGTCGGCATTCCATCTGAACCAGTCCGTCTCACTGCCCACCTTCGTGGTGTCGGGGGCCGGGGCTTCTTTTGATCGTTCTCTGCGAAAGTTGGATATGGGTCGTGTGCTCCGTCGGTACCTTAGAGCGACTGAATCGTTTCGTAAGTCCGACAGGTTGTTTGTGCTGTTTGGAGGGCAGTCCAAGGGTAAAGCGGCCTCCAAGGCTTCCATTGCGCGTTGGGTGAAACAGGCCATTCGGGTCGCGTATGAAACCAAAGGCAAGACCGTTCCTGTCGGTCTTCGGGCTCATTCTACCAGGGGGGCGGAGTCGGCTTTGGTTCCTCCGGTGGATATTTGTTGTGCGGCGGCCTGGTCTTCTCTCCATGCCTTTTCGCGTCATTATAGATTAGATGTGTTTGCGCGACAAGATGCATCTGTGGGGGCTTCCGCCGTAGTAGCAGGGCTCACAGGTCCCTCCCAGGGTTAGATACTGCTTTGGTACTACCCATCAGTTCTGGACTGGCCCGGAGAGACTATTAGGAAGGAGAAATTAGACCTTACCTGCTAATTGTCTTTCCTTGAGTTCTCTCCGGGCCAGTCCAGAACCCTCCCTTTCTGTGTCTTCTGTATCTTCTCAGTGAGGTAAATTTAATAGTCATCTTCGTGTTTGATAGTCTAGTAGAATATAAAAAATAAAAAAAAAGCACAAGCGCAGTTCTAAAGACGGAGCCTAAGCTTTGCTCTTAACGATGCCACCGTGCTCGATGGCAGCGCACAGTGCACGGTCAGCAACTTTCTGTGTAACTCTTCCACTGTTCTCACTGTTTTTCGCGATTTCTTCGTCTTGGTGGTGGTTTTTCTCTGCTTGGTACGTTAAGACTGCCTTCTGTAACCAGGGGAGAGCTGGGTAACCTAGCAACAAGAATCAGTATTCAGTCCTCAGCTGCTAGAGGAGGGAGATTTGACTACCCATCAGTTCTGGACTGGCCCAGAGAGAACTCAAGGAAAGACAATTAGCAGGTAAGGTCTAATTTCTCCTTTGATATTTTGCTGTCTAATCTAAAGAGAAACAATCCTATGTTTTGAGTAGCATTTTAGCCTATAATTTATGATAAGGACAATTTGCCACCTTCTGGCCTGCCTGTTGCTTGGTGATGGTGCTTGTATGGTGTGCAATCCTACCAAAGCCTATTCAGAAGGTGGAAAGAAATACAGCTTTGGATGGGCATGAGAGGCGCCCTAGAAAATCCCTGCTTGTTTCTCTCTGAGAATATAGCTTCTTTACTGTTCCTGGCTTCCACTCGTAAAACCGTTCTTTGGCAGCACTATGAAGCTCTTACTTCACATATCCATTGTTTTGCTAGGAGGCAAAGAAACAGCAAGAGCAAATAAAGGAAAAACAGCAACAAGAAATGAGAAAGAAGATAGCTGAAGAAAAGCACAAGGAATGGATCCAGAAAAAGAATGAGCTGGTAATTTACTTTCCATGTCTTTTGTAGTTTGAGTAGTTATACAATGCGTGTGTAAGTATGACAAGTTGCAGTTCCACAGCATGAGGTTTCAATGAGGCAGGAACATCAAAAAGTATTTCTTCATGGACTTGGGGATAGGACAATAACCAAGTTAAAGGAAGCCTGGGATAAGCAACAAGAATCCGAGATGCAAAGCAGTGAAGGGAAAGTCACAGATCAGCAGGGTTTTATGGTTGTGTACCAGGAATGAAACTGGGCAGGCTAGACGGGCCTTTGGGTTAATATCTGCCATCATTCGAAAGCTTTCCATGCGTTTTAGCATACTGATTCATTTGGAGAACAAGAATTGGCCCTATTAAAGTCTTTATTTATGGTGCTGACACTGAATGTTTTAATTCTCTTTAATCAATAGTGATACTGTAATTTTCCATCATTCTACTGTAAATGTGTGTTATGCTGTAGGCCTAGCTCTAGGAGTTTATAGATGAGTATCCAGGGGCTGGCTTGACCACAAGAAGCCCGTCAGTTTGACATACTTGAGCCTGTATTTTACCATAGCACTGATACATTTAACAGCAGTAAAATAATGCAGTGTGTGCCTTTGAGTCAGTGCTGACTTGATAACCAAGAGACGACAAATATAGTCCAGTTTAAAAAGTATTGTCCACAGTTTGTTCTAAAGCCTGCCTCTTAAGTGTATTTTTTCGGTCTGGGTATCTGTGCCCCCTGCCTATGTGTGTTTGTCTTCCAGAATCCTAGTTTATCGCTGGAGTAGCAGAATAGTTTTGAAAACTACGGAAGCCAGGGCTCAAATACCACTGCTGCTCCTTGTGATCATGGGCAAGCAGGGGCAGCCCAAGGGGGTGCAGGGCCATGTGCGGAGACTCGGTGCGGGTCCTCATTTGCATAAATATTTGAATAATGTTACCATACACTAACTTTTAGTAAACATGCCTCTTAATGAGTGTATGGATAAAGAAAGACTAAAAGATTTCTATATTACTATAATCCAGTGCCAACCGCCAGGCACATTAGGAAATACTACAAACGCTGCCCATTTAGAACCCATAATTATATACGTCACAAAAAACCCCCATGAAATCCACCTATAAACATCCAACCACCCGATAGATTTCCTTGATATTCTCAAGAGCTTAGAAGAACCAGTTAACTAATAGACTCTAAATATGTGAATGTGTGTACATTCTTTTCTGTCTGATCATTCACTATGAGGGAACTTCCTCTCTTGCAGTGAGTCCTCCATTTTATTCATATTTTAAAGACCCCAAAAGGCCTAAATGCTGGATTCGGCTGCACAATTAGCTGCCGTTCCAATATGGGCTATAAGAACTAACAGTTGCAAAAGTTCTGTCTTCCCAAGTCATCGATCCACCAATGTCGCTTTGAATAACTTGATGTTCCTTATCGTTCCTCCAGTTCAGTCCTCTACCTCTGGGTTGTCAATCTCCACCTGCAGCTAGGAGACTGGTATGTCAGAATGATGACATCACTGGATATAGCCTGCTGCACTCCTACTTCATCCCAGTGTGACCAGTCTCCTTGCAGCAGGAGGACTTGACGAGCCTTGGGAAGGGGCTCTCTGGAGGAAAGGATAAGGAGCAACTCAGGCACTAGTGTAGATTAGTGGTTAGGTTTCCTTTATTTTGACAGTGTCTCTTTAAAGATCTTAAAAAAAAAAAGGAGGAATTAAAGGGGGGAACCCTCATGGCTTTCTTGCTTCCTGCTCGTGTCTGAGCTGGGGTTCCTTGCTGGGGGTTCTGGCTCAGGACTTCGAGCTTTCCCCCCCCCCCCGGTGGCCCAGAGGTCTCTCCCCCCTGACTCTACGGGGGAGAGCCCTCCTCATGCGGAGAGCATTTCAGAGCTCCAGTGTCTGCCTCCGACGGAGTGGTTGGCAGTCAGTTAAGCGGCAGAGCTTCGGGCCCGGGTTTACCAGCCTTCCTCCGCGGCGAAAATTTAATCAGAGTGGAAGGCTGAGCCGGTAAGTGCTTTGCCGGCGTCAGACGGCCCTGGGTCCCTGGGTCAGTTTTTCAGAGCGCGCGGAGGCGTCAGTGATGTTTTTGGCGCCTTTTCCTCTGCGTGGTCGGCATTAGCGGCGGCCATCTTTTTTAAGCCGTGCGGCTGCCGCGTGTCCGTGCTGGCTTTCCTAATCCCGTGGAGCTGCACGACTCCGCAGTAGTTTTAATTGCCCTCTTCTTTTTTTTCTTATTTTGCTAGCCTGGGGTTGCTTTGTTTTGGGGGGTTTCTTTTGATTTTCTTGGTCCCTCAGTTAGATCTTGCGGCTCCTTCAGCCAGCTCTTCAGCATCGGGGGGCTGGAGATGGGGGAGTTCTTCGGTTTCAGAAGTGTGTAAAAAAAAAAAAAGAAAAAAAAAAAAAGAAACATAAAGTGATAAGTGCGTTGTGAGTGCTGCCAGCAGCGGATTTCACAAAAAAAAAAAAAGGGGGCCTCAGCGAATAAACCCTCAAAGCTGCTTCTCTCCTCTTCAGCGGGGGCAGAGGCTCCGGTAAGCACCGGGGGGGGGAGGGGAGGGGGGGGGGGAGGTTCGGGCTGGTCTCCTTATGGCGGCCCGGCTTCTGTGGCACTAGGAGGGGCACTGTTGCTGACTCAGGTGTGTGCCGGGGCTGTGCTGCCCTGTCTTCTGCAGTGGAGCTTCAGATGGAAGTCCACGAGTCCCCGGAGGCGCTGAGCGCGCCCGCGGGGGTGGAGTCTGCTTCCCCACGGCTGTCAGCACCGGGGCTGGAATTGGAGGAGCGGGCGGGGCCCTCCAGTGAGCCTTTGCAAGCGCAGGAGTTGGGTCTCGGAGACTTTAGTCCCGCGTTTGTCCTGCTTATGTATCAGGCCTTTTGCCTGCGGCAGCAGAACAAGGGGGCAGGATCCGGGTCCCTGGCATCCCAGCCTCCGCAGCTTGTGGCGGCTGCGGCAGGGGGTGAGGAATCGCCAGCGCCGAAGCGAGCAAAGCTCCGGGACCCGGGGGAGGACCCCTGGCCGGCTGCCCCTGACCCGGAATGGGATCCTGAAGAGGGTTCGCAGGACCTGGAAGACGGTAAAATCCCAGAACCCGAGGATCAAGCCAAAATCATTCGGGTCTTCCGCAGGGAGGAGTTGGCAGCCTTGATTTCGGAGACGTTGCAAATGCTGAATCTTGCTACGCCGGCTGCGGTAGAGGATGAAGTGGAGGACCCCGTCATCCAGGCAGTTCGGCAGACCCAGGTGGTGTTTCCCGTACATCGCGTCGTCGAAAAGATGATTCAAGACGAATGGGATGAACCGGAAGCGGGGCTCCGGGGCATTCGGACTATGAATAGGTTGTATCCCTTGGCCGATAAGGATAAAGACTGGTTCCGGGCACCATGGATAGACGCAGTGGTGTCGGCGGTTACGAAGAAGACTACCATTCCAGTTGAAGGGGTGCGGCCTTGAAGGATACCCAGGACCGGAAGGTTGACGGTTTACTGAAGCAGGCCTTTGAAGCGGATTCTATTTCGCTGCAGGCCTCCATCTGCGGCGCTTGGGTAGCCTGAGCGTGTCTGCACTGGGCCCAGCGTCTGCGCCAATCTTCGCACATGGGTCTCGAGGAGGTCAAGGAGCTGGACCGCTTAGAGTCCGGAGCGGCCTACCTCGCAGACGTGCATTACGATTTGATTCGGGCATTGGCTAACAACACGGCGTCGGTGGTGGCCGCGCGTAGATCTTTGTGGTTACGCAATTGGGCGGTGGACGGCCCTTCTAAGTCTCACCTCAGCAAGCTTCCATTTAAGGGCGGTTTGCTGTTTGGGGAAGATTTGGAAAAGTTGAAGGACCTGGGTGAGTCCAAGGCGGGCAGGCTGCCCGAGGATCGGCCTAAGCAGGCCAAGGCACGCGGGGTCAGTTTCGAGATTTCCGCAGATCTCGGTCACCGCGGTTCGGTGGTTCCCAGAGGGGGCGTTTTCCGTCTCGAGCCCTGGGCTTTCGCGGATTTCGGGGAGTATCGCGAGGTTTCTCCTCCAGTCCTGCGTCGTCCTCGCGTAAGACCCAATGAAGCGAGGTGGGTCCCGGCGGACGAGCCTCCCCTAGGCGGGCGGCTTCGGGAGTTTCTCTCCGCCTGGACCCACATCACATCGGATCAGTGGGTGTTAGAAATAGTTCAACACGGTTACGCACTGGAGCTGGCTCGGCCCGTGCGGGATTCCTTCGTTTTGTCTCCTTGCCGGGGCCCCCAGAAAACGGCGGCGATTCATTCGACCTTGGCAAGGCTTCTTCAGTTGGGAGCGGTGGTGGAAGTTCCCAAAGCCGATTACGGCATGGGTCGCTACTCCATTTATTTCGTGGTGCCCAAAAAGGGCGGAACGTTAAGGCCCATACTGGACCTGAAGGCGGTCAACCGGTGCTTAAGGGTACCGCACTTTCGAATGGAGACATTGAGATCCGTTATTGTGGCGGTGCGGCGTGGAGAATTCTTGACGTCCCTGGATCTCAAGGAAGCGTATTTGCACATTCCCATTCGGACAGCTCACCAGAGGTTGCTGCGGTTCGCCCTTCCCTGGGGCCACTATCAGTTTCAAGCGTTGCCTTTCGGTTTGGCGACGGCGCCGCGGACCTTCACCAAAATTATGGTGGTGGTGGCGGCGGCGTTGCGCAAAGAAGGGATTCTGGTCCACCCTTACTTAGACGATTGGTTGATTCGAGCCAAGTCCGCGGAGGAAAGTCTCTGGGTGACAGACAGGGTGGTGCAGTTTTTGCAAGGGCTTGGTTGGATAGTCAACACGGCCAAGAGTCATTTGCAGCCCACTCAGGACCTCGAATACTTGGGGGTCCGCTTCGACACGAAGACGGGGCGAGTGTTCCTGCCGCACACCCGGGCCGAGGGCTTGAGGGCCCTAGTGCAGCAGTTTGTGTCGGTGCCGGCGCCGCCCGCATGGGATTATCTCCGGGTGCTGGGCACCATGGCGGCGACGTTGGAAGTGGTGCCTTGGGCCAGGTTTCATATGCGGCCTCTCCAAAGAGCACTTCTCCGCTGCTGGTCGCATCAGACCGATTCGTTGAGCAAGCGTCTTCCTTGCCCGAGCACAGTCAGACGGTCTCTTCGTTGGTGGCTACGCCGCTCGTCGTTGGCTGCCGGCATGCCTCTGGAGCAGCCGGAGTGGATTCCGTTGTTGACGGATGCCAGTCTCGTCGGATGGGGAACCCATTGCGGGAGCCGGCGCAAGGGCTTTGGTCTCCCCTGGAGGCCTCATGGGCGATCAACCGGCTGGAGCTTCAAGCGGTGTTCAGGGCCCTTCAGGCGTTCGAGGACTTGGTGTGCAGCCCGCCTGTGCGAGTGCTTTCTGACAACTCGGCGACGGTAGCGTACATCAACCGCCAGGGCGGCACGGGGAGTGCCGCGATGGTAGCAGAGGCCGACAAGTTGTTCGCGTGGGTAGAGCTTCGCTTGTCCGCGATTTCGGCGGCGCACATTGCGGGAAAGGACAATGTCACAGCGGACTTCCTCAGCAGAGTGCAGGTGGATGCCGGAGAGTGGGAATTGCGAACGATCTATAACGAACGATCTTGTCCCTAGTAACATGTACCTATTCAGTAGTATTACATTTGTAAATAGATTGTAAATAGTTTCCCATGTTATCCAAGTTCCTTCCCTTGTTATCTGTAAACTCATGCAAATTGACTGTACTGAGATTTTTGTTCTATGTGAATCGCGCTGATGCTGAATAGTGCGGTATATAAGAGAATTTAAATAAATAAATAAATAAATAAATAATAAATTGCATCCCGAAGTGTTCAGGCGGATAGTCTGTCGTTGGGGAACTCCGGTCATGGATCTCAGGGCGACCTTCCAGTCTGCAAAGGTGGGCCGCTTCTACAGCAGAAGGCGAGAACGAATGTCAGAGGGCATCGACGCACTGCTTTGTCAGTGGCCGTCGGTCGGACTCCTGTATGTTTTTCCTCCATGGGCGTTGATAGGCAGAGTGATTCAGAAGATCGAGGCGCACGCCGGGAAAGTCCTGTTAGTGGTGCCCGATTGGCCGAGGCGTCCTTGGTACGCGGACCTCGTACGCCTCTTGGACGGGGAGCCCTGGCGGATGCCGGTGCGGTCGGATCTGTTGCTGCAAGGGCCTCTCCTCATGCCTCAGGTGGATCGGTTCTCGCTTACGGTATGGCCATTGAGAGGGCTAAGCTGCTGAAGAAAGGGTACTCGTCGGCGGTCGTGGCAACTTTACTTCGAGCTCGTAAGCATTCGACCTCCTTGGCCTATGTGCGCGTCTGGCGTATCTTTGAAGATTGGTGTTCGAGGCGTCAGATTCGGGCGGTCTCGGTTTCCATTCCGTTGATCTTGGAATTTCTACAAGACGGATTTGACAAAGGTCTTGCTGCCAGTTCCTTGCGCGTTCAATTGGCGACCCTCTCCTGTTATAGGGGCAAGGTCAATGGGGTGCCTTTAGGGGCTCACCCGGATATAGGTCGCTTCCTGAAGGCGGTCTCTCATTTGCGTCCAGTACGTAGGGTGTGTGTTCCGCCATGGGATCTCAATCTCGTTCTCACGGCATTGACCAAGTCTCCTTTTGAACCCTTGCAACGGGCGTCGGTGAAGGATTTGACGTTGAAGACGGTCTTTCTGGTGGCGATTTGTTCGGCGCGAAGAGTGTCGGAACTGCAAGCGTTGTCGTGTCGCGAGCCATTCTTGTCCTTTTCCAGGGAGAAGGTGGTGTTACGTCCGGTCCCGTCCTTTTTGCCTAAGGTGGTATCGCCCTTTCATGTGAACCAGGCGGTGTGTTTGCCCGTTCTGGGGTCGTTGGGGGGTGGCGAATCGGATTGCGATCTTCGTCGTCTCGATGTGAAGAGAGCGTTGCTTCAGTATTTACATGTCACAGAGTCCTTCCGCAGGTTGGAGAGGCTGTTTGTTCTTTTCGGAGGAGTGCGCAAAGGTGAGGCAGCGGCTAAGGCGTCCATCGCCCGCTGGCTTAAAGAGGCGATTGCTTCCGCTTCTTTGCTTCAAGGTCGTTTGGTGCCCATGGGACTGCGGGCGCATTCCACCAGGGCGCAGGCGTCTTCTTGGGCGGAGCACAGTTTGGTTCTGCCCGGGGACATTTGCAGGGCGGCGACTTGGGCGTCTCTACATACGTTCAGCAAGCATTACCGGCTGGATGTTGCAGCAGCTTCGGATGCTCGTTTCGGGTCGGCGGTCTTATCTGCCGGCTGGAAGGGTCCCTCCCATTGATTACTGCTCTGGTACATCCCAGAGGTAGAGGACTGAACTGGAGGAACGATAAGGAAATGATAATTACACTTACCTGGTAATTGTAGTTCCTTGAGTGACGACAGTTCAGTCCTCCTTCCCACCCGGAGCATTTCAGGAGGATTCTGTTTGGTAGCCGGCGACAGATGGTTACCGGTAAGTCTGAATTTGTTCATTTTATGGTCCCTTCTAGAGGACGGGGCGGGAGTAAGAAAGCCTTGTCGGAAGGGGTGGATAGTTGCAGTTAGTTAATGTTCTATTCTGTTTAGCTACTTATTTTTTGCTCCTTTGAGTCTGCTTTGTTATAGTTCACACTGGGATGAAGTAGGAGTGCAGCAGGCTATATCCAGTGATGTCATCATTCTGACATACCAGTCTCCTAGCTGCAGGTGGAGATTGACAACCCAGAGGTAGAGGACTGAACTGTCGTCACTCAAGGAACTACAATTACCAGGTAAGTGTAATTATCATTTATCTAAGTTATCACACTTAGCTGATTTTGATGTCGTCCTGCACCCTTCCGGGTTAGAACGACAGCCTTATTCAATGCTGCTCTGCTGTAATTGATTCAACATCTCAAAATCGCAAGGATTCCGCGTACACACATTTAGAACCCATAGCAAATCCGCCGTATCCTAACAGCACTACCAGGACTCACAAAGCACCATGCTCTACCTATCAAAAGGCAACACTGCAAATATTAAACCAATACATTTCAGAGAATAACAGTACATGACCTACTGGGGAAAGAGAACAAGTGGCAATGTCAAATAGGAATTACATAAACAGAATACCTCAGCTCAGTTACACATGCAGAACATAGACCATCACCAAACAAGGAATCACAATTTAGAAACAGGAAGACAATTAAACCGGGAACCCCAAAAGCCAAACTTGGAATGTACAACAGCACAGTAGAAATAAAACTATAAATTTTTATTTATTTTATTTATGTATTTAATGTTTCTTATATACCGTGCTATTTAACATCAGTGCGGTTTACAGGTAACACATTTGTGCAGTGCAGGCAGGTCTGCACTGGACTTACAATAAAATAGGGTTCTTTATACAGGGCTAACAGGGAAACTATGTACATTTTGGCTGTCACAGGCTATATGTGCAGCTCAGCATTATTTGCAGGTCTAACCACGTAACTATGTACATTCTAGCTGGATGTCGCAGGGTGTGCGGACAGTTCATCCTTATCTACGGTTAGGGTCAGCTATACTTGTACTAAACAAAGCGCAGACGTTAATGATGCACATTTCCCAGAGCTGGCATATTCCAGTTAATAAATTCAAAATAAAGAGAGATTTTTCTACCCTTTGTGCATTTTTTTTCAGTTGCAATTGCTCCAGCCACTTTCTTCTGGTTTCGTCGTGTCTTCTGCTAACTCTCCATCGTCTGTTGTCCATTTGTCCTTTCTTCTCTCTTCTAGTTTTTTTCCATTCTCTCTCTACATTTGCTTTAACATACTAATCTTTCTCCTTTTTGCTCTTTCCTCATTCCTATTTCATCCACTCAAATTTTACCCCTCCATCCTCAATCCCCACTTAATCTCCCAATACCCGGCCAATTGTAGATTTTTCTTCCCTCCCACACAAAGGTTTTCCCCTCTCCATTTCACTCTCCCAGCTCCATCCCATTCTAATCCTCCCCCAACATCAGCTCCCTTCTAGTTCCAGCCCCACCCAGCATCCGCTCCCTTCTAGTCCCCGCATCAGCCCATTTCCAGTCCTAGCCCCACCATCAGCCCATTTCCAGTCCTAGCTCCCCCATCCATTTCCAGTCCTATCCGAGTCCCTCCATCAGCTCATTTCCAATCCCAGCCCCCATCAGCCCATTTCTAGTCCTTTCCTAGCCCCACCATCAGCCCATGTCAAATCCTAGCTCTCCTCACTCAGCCCATTTCCAATCCAAGCCCCCCATGAGCCTACTTCCAATTCTAGTCCCTCCATGAGTCCTCTTTTTCCCCTAGTTTTCCCCACTTGTTCAGGCTCCTCTTCATTTTTTATTCTTTCATTTTGTGATATTTCAGCTATTCCATATGGAAATCTATTTATCAGTCAGATGCATTTTTAGATTGCTTTGTTTTATGTTTGTATATGTACTAGGTTTTTGGTTGATATGACTGTACCATGTTTTTATGTATTTGCTTTATATTGTAATTACATGTTTTTCTTCTATATATTTTGTCTTGAGCCTTGGAAAAGCAGAGTGTAAATGAAAATTTACCCAATATCTCTCTCCTGGTCAATTCCATTTATTGAATACTTCAGCCCTCCTTCTTTCTGTCTTGAGCCACCCTGTCCTATTCTGTTTTTCTTTAGCCCAGAGGCGTATGAATACTGAAAACCAGGCAGTTTGGGATGCCAACTGTAGGGACAGGAATTGTTTGCTTACATCTAACACTGCTTGAAATTTCTCTTTACACTAATATTTTGAACTAGCAGAAGAAAATAGCCTTAAGTGGTGGTAAATTTTAATGAGTCTAGAGTACTTTCATAAATAAAAAAAAATATATAGTGGAAACTATCTGATAAATAACTGGATCTGTGGATGTTTTGTATTGTTAAACTACCCAAGGAAAGCATCTAACATAGCAGTCGTCAGGCTTTCGGCAAAATAGAATTCATAGTATTTCAATTTTTTTCAAAAATAACATGTCTGTTGGTTGCAAATGTATATCCATGTAGAATTTCATATTGAGATGTAACAAATCTTGGTGTATTTTAGCAGCATGGCTGTTGAGCCTTGCCAGTGTGCTATTTAGTCTTTTACTTCATGACTGTTGGGAAGGAAGTCTGCAAGCTTTGCTCTAAGTGGTGAAATGTCTTTCTGTGCTGCTCATGATGTTGAGTCGCTTAATTAATGAAATAAAGACGTTTGATTTGAACTGATTAGTCCATTTTGTTTAGTTTTGCACATTCATTTTGAAAATGGCCTAAGGAAAAAGTACACATGGAGACTTGCACCACTGCCTTCTACAGATGCTTTTTCCATCCCAAACTGCATGTGATGGATTTTCCCCCCAATCTAATCCTGCCCTGGGAATGCTTCTAGTACAGTGCAGTTAGAGTTACACGTGTTCTCCAGGAATAAGCAGGAAGTCAGCCCTCACTTATGGGCACTGACAGAGCCCGCGCGGAGCAATTCCCCAGCTTTCAAAGAAAGCCTTTGGGATTGCTGCCATGCATGCATGGTCCTCTTCCCGCCCAAGGGTGCCATCTTGCTCAGTCTCCCTTTTTCCTCAGAGCCCTTCGGACGCATGTCCTCGTCCCTCGGAAAAAGTTTTTATCCTTCGGCCTTTTGGGCCTTTTTTCCGATTGCACCGGTCCTCTCTCATCCTCCCTGACGCCCCCGCTTCAGCTGTGGGCTAGGGGATCCCTATTTTTTCCTTCTTCCATTTTTCTTACTTCAGGCCCTCTTCATGCCCTTTTTCTAACCGCTGGCCTCGAGGTGTTTTGACCTCGCAGGGGTTCTTTTTGCCCCCATGGCCATCGGCTTCAAAAAATGTGACAGATGCTCCAAAAACACATTGCTCACAGATACCCGCGACTGTTGTCTGCTGTGTCTGGGGGCTGACCACAACCCGGAGCTCTGTTCGTTTTGCAAGAAAATGTCTGCTAAGGCCTTACAAAGCCATAAGCAGAAGTCAGACATTTTTCTGTAGGTCAGCACTGGAGTCCCTGGTGGCGCCCCGTTCCACTGATTCACCACTTGTGGGGTCCCTCGCAGTGACTCCGCATCTCAAGCGTCACTCTGATCGGGGTTCGCCTGCGGAGGAACAATGAAAAAAGAAGACCTCTAAGATGCTTTCAGGGGCTTCGGATAAGCGTGAGCGGTCTCGCACTCATTCTCTTAACCCTCCCCAGCATTCCCGAGAGCCGGACAAGGAGCGGCCTCGAAAGGTACCTTGTACAGACACAGAGGCCTCCGGCAATGGCACCCGGTCTCCTGAGGGTCGTCCCGGTGAGGACCCCCTCTCTTCCTCCACACCAGACCCAGTTACCCTGGCATCGGTGTATATGGGAAGCAACCACCTCTGTCCCTATCATCAGTAAAAGATTCAATGCCATGTACAGAGTCCAGCGCGGCCCTGGGTTTTGAAAGGTCCAGCTTCCTCATACCTCAACAGAAGAGCCCAAAGTCACATTCTTTGGTTCAGCCTGGCAGGGAATCCCGTGCCCTCGATGCCCTCGGGCATAAGGCTTAACAAGGATCCATGCTGGCACGCCGCATCCAGGCATACCAACTATATATGGGTATGTTCCTTCGTGACCTCGCTAATGAGCTTAGCAACTTCGCCCCGGGCCTCGAAGATGACCACCTTCTCAGATTTCAAACCCTTCTGAGATTGGTTGCAGACTGCTAGAAATACCTTTCTCGTGCTGCGTATGACAGGTTTGAGTCGTCGCCTGTGTGGCAGCGGCTGACATCAGAGCCTGGCGTCAAGCATGGCTCCAGTCCTCAGACCTGGAACAGTGAGTCCAGGAGAAACTCTTGGATGTTCCTGCCTCGACGAATAACTGCTCGGCAAGCCTCTGGAGGACAAGGCAGCCGAGATCGAGATGGAGTTCGTATTCCACACCAGTCTGTCTTGGAAAACCTCGTCCCTTCCTCGGAAGAAACAGCACAGCAAGAAGCCCTTCTTTCAGAGGAAGGGGTTTCCTTACTGGGGATACCCACCCTATCTGTCTGCCCCAGTGCCGATGCACAGAAGGCAAGGGTGGAGCTCAGGGCCACCGGAAACCTAAGGGGCCCAAGACTCAACTACCAGCGCCACCCCAGCCAGCTCCAGGGTTTTGACGCCAGATGCATAGCCTCTCATCTTCCGGCAGCGCTCCCACCGGTAGGAGAACATCTGTCCCTTTTCACCCCCGAGTGGGAGGCCATCACATCGGACACCTGTGTCCTCCAAGTCGTCTGTGATGGTTATCGTCTCCATCTGGACAGACTCCCTTCTCCCCAGCGAAGCCTACTCGGCTTCCCTCACACCCGGCTTGCTTAAAGCAAGAAATGGACAACCTCCTCAGTCAATGGGCGGTCGAAAGGGTCCCGCCGCCTCTCCAAGGTCGGGGGTTCTACTTCCGTTACTTCCTTGTTCCAAAGAGGACAGGGGGCCTGCGCCCCATCTTCGATCTCAGGAACCTGAAGAAATTTCTGGTGAGGGAGAAGTTCAGAATGCTGTTGCTTGGTGTCCTGCTGCCCTTCCTCCAGCAGGGCAATTGACCATGCTCCTTGGATCTCAGAGACGCTTACGTCCACATCCCTGTTCACTCCAAGCACAGGAAGTACCTGTGTTTCAGGGTGCAGGGCTCGCGTCTGCCCTGCGAGGCTGCAGGGCATACCCATCTACTGCTATCTAGATGATTGGCTCGTCACAGACGCATCGGACGAGGAGGTATGCCTCTCGATGTCACGCACAGTCCTCCTCCTCGAGCGCCTCGGTTTCCTGATCAATTACTCCAAGTCCCACCTCGAACTGGTGCAAGCACTGGAGTTCATCGGCGAACTGCTCGACATGGAATGGGCAACTGCCTTCCTTCCTCGAGCACGCGTGGACCGCCTCTGCGCTCTGGCTGCTGAGGTCCAAGGCCGAACCAGGGTCTCGGTGCGAGTCATGCTGCGCCTTCTGGGGCACACATGGCCTCGACCGTACACATCATTCCCCACGCTCGCATACATATGCGAGCAGTTCAATGGTAACTCAGAGTGCAATAGTTCCAGGCTTCGGGATCCCATCTCGGTCTCGTGTGGCCTCTCCAACTTCCTGGATTTGTGGCAGAATCTCCGAAGCTTACTTCGGGGCATGCCCTTCCAGGCTCTGCCGCGTGAGCTCATCTTGATGACGGATGCCTTGCTGTTAGGCTGGGGAGTCCACTGCAACAACCTGCGTACCCAGGGATGGTGATTGCCCGAGGAATCCTGGCAGCAGATCAACCTGCTCGAACTTAGAGTGGTCCAGTTGGTCTTGAGGGTTTTGAGCACCACTTGCGAGGTAAATCGGTGCTCGTGCAAACCGACAACAAGGTTGCGATGTTCTACATAAACAAGGTGGGGGTTACGGGCTCCCGCCTCCTCTGCTCCTTTGCAGTGCACCAGGGCATTACCCTAAGAGCTGTCTACCTCCCGGGCCAAGACAGTGTCCTTGCGGATAGGCTCAACAGGCTTCTCCGCCCGTACAAGTGGTGCCTGAGTCCAGAGGTGGCTCTCCACTTGTTTCGCCGCTGGGGGATTCCATCCATAGACCCCTGGGCAGTGCTACGGGTCTGCTGACGCATAAGGAGGGACAGGTTCTTCACCCGAACCTGAACTCACTATCCCTAGCGGCCTGGCAGCTGAACAGGTCTCTTTAGCCTTGCACCTCCCAGAGGAGATTGAGGAAGTCCTGCTCACATCGAGGAAAGACTCAACGAGATGGGCCTATGCCCTCAAGTGGCAGCGCTTCTTAGTCCGGTGCTCCGGGTTCCAGACCGATCGGTTCTCCTGTTCCGCTCGGTGGGTTCTCCAGTACCTCCTCCACTTCTCACAGGTGGGGCTGAAATCCAATTCGGTCAGGGTTCACCTGAGCGCCATTTCAGCCAATCGCTTCCCCGTTGAGGGTAAACCCCTCTCGGGCCAGCCACTAGTCTCCCGCTTCATGCGGGGCCTTTTACTCTCCAAGCCCCCTGTCTGGCCTCTGCCGACGGAGTGGGACCTGAACATCGTGCTCATGTAGTTGATGCAGCTGCCATTCGAGCCAATGGTGACATACTCGCTTTGACACCTCTCCTGGAAGGTAGTCTTCCTGGTGGAACTGACCTCTGCTCAGCGAGTCAGCGAACTTCAAGCCCTCATGGTTGTGGCCCCCTACACCAGGTTTTACGGGAACAGGGTGGTCCTTCACACTCACCCCAAGTTCCTACCGAAAGTTGTCTCGTATTTTCATCTCAACCAAGATACAGTGTTACCGACTTTTTTCCCCGAGACCTCACGCCGACAGGGTGTCAGCGGTCCTGCAAACTCTCAACTGCAAGAGGGCGCTCGCCTTCTACCATCAGCGCAACCAGGGTCATCGCAAGTCCGACTGGCTCTTCATCGCCTACAATCCCAACCGTCTGGGGCTTGCAGTCATTAAGCACACCCTCTCCATCTGGGTGGTGGACTGCATTACCTTTGCCCAGGCAAAGGCTTGGGGCCCTGTTGGATTGACAAGTCAGTGCTCACGGCGTCCGTGCCAAAGCGACGGTGGCTTTGCTGCACTCAGTGCCTCTGATGGATATCTGCTGGGCTGCGACCTGGTCTTCAGCGAATACCTTCGCTTCGCACTACTGCCTGGAGAGGGAGTCCTGCCGGAACAGCGCCTTCGGCCAGGCTGTACTCCATAATCTGTTTGGGGTATAAGCAACTCCTGCCCTCCGACCCTTCTTCTGTGGCTACCGGGAGCTTGGCCCCCCGAAAACCCGAGGACTCGGGCTCCCTTCGGATTGTCGGCATCTGCTCACGGCTTCGCGGAGGTGCTTTGCTATAGGTTTTGGTAGCCTTTTGCTGGGGAGTCCCATAAGTGAGGACTGACTTTCTGCTTGTTCCTGGAGAAAGCGTAGTTACATGTAACAGGTGTTCTCCAGGGACAGCAGGAATCAGTCCTCACTACCCTCCCACCTCTCCTTTAGACTTGCCATTCTTATCCTTCCCTTGCCATCTGCTTAGTAGGGCTCTAGCGATTGGACCTGACTGAACAAGATAGCACCCTTGGGCAGGAAGAGGACCACGCACGTGTGGCAGCAATCCCAAAGGCTTTCTTTGAAAGCTGGGGAATTGCTCCGCACGGGCTCCATTGGTGTCGACGTCACTCATAAGTGAAGACTGTTCCTGCTGTCCCTGGAGAACACCTGTTACAGGTGAGTAACTACACTTTGTGAAACTGGGTTCACTTTTATTCATATATAAGTTGGGCAGCTTTTAGACAGCTGATTTGCTTTTGCAAATCAGTTTTTTTTTCTTTCCATGATATTTTTATTAATAGATCCACAGTATAAAACAACAGTTCAAGAAACACACTACAATGTATACATCTCTAGGGTACGCTAACAGAGCTCAAGTGTACACCCCCCCAGGGTACACAAAAGATCGGTACCCCCACTAAAGCCACCCTTTGTACCCCTAACCCCCCGCCCCCCCTCCCCTCCCCCCCCCCCCCGAGGCTGGCTGCCACACAAGCAAATTGAGTATACACTTAAGAGGAATAAACTAACATGGAAAACACTAACATCCATCAAGCTGATAAGCAGAATAGGAGACACAGATTATTTTACGGAGTCTGAAACATCCTATCAGTACAAACATACCAGGCTCCCACATCCCCTGAGCAGAGTTCATCAGTGTGGTGGAATCCCCCCCCCCCCCTAAACCCCCGAAATCAACAGGCGGCAATGTGGGATCTCTAAGTCGATGAGGTCTCCCCATCCCTCTACCCCTGGGCCCCATAAGATCCTTTCCTCGTCAACCCAACGGAGGTAGGGACCCCATATGTCCTGAAACCGCACCATCCGTTGCTGACGGAGGGCAGTGAGGCGATACATCAAGAAAAGATGCGCCACTCTGCTTGACCTCCTCTAAAGTGGGCGGAGCTATTGCCCTCCATTTGCGCGCAATCATGTGCCTCATTGCCCCACACACCACCTTGCACCACTTCGACCCACCTCCCACATTCAACAGAGCCAAACATGGACCCAGCTCAATACAATCACCCAAGACCACACCCATCCATTCCGCCACCTCATGCCACCGGGGCCCAAGTTTAGGGCACTCCCACCAGATATGCATAATGGATCCCGCCTCCCCACACTCTCGCCAGCATAAGCCCTTCCCCCCACACCATTTCTGTAACCTCTGGGGCGTCAAATGCCATCTATACATCATTTTATAATTTTGCTCCAAAATTGAGGCAGATAAAACCCCCCGAAACAGCCCCTTATAAACTACCTCCCAACAGTCAGCATCCCAACACATATGTAGATCTCGCTCCCATGCTTTCTTGTGGACCCACCTCCCATTATCCAGAGGCTCCATTAATCCGTACAACCGTGATATCAGTCCCTTAACCACCCCACAGTTCACTAGCCCATCCACGACCGCCCCCTGCCTCACCCCCCCCAGCCCCCTAAGCTTTGACAAAAATGACGTGCTTGCACATATTGGTACCTGTCCCCTTCCAACACCGAAAATTCTTTCTGTAGGTCTTCAAAGGACACCCAGGCCTCCCCGTCTTTAAACAGCCCGACATGGCCGAGCCCCTGTCGGGCCCACTGCTGGAACGTAGGATCATACCGCCCCGATGGAAAATCAGGATTATCCAGCAGGGGCGTAAACTTAGAGCAGCCCCGGTCACCATACCACCGCGAACGCCATTTCATCCAATGACGCAACGTAAGTGCGACATAGGGGTTCCCCACACCCTGTTCTAAAGATCCAACGGCTCGCACCCAAACTATATTAGATAAGCGTCTCCCCCCCCCCCCAAACCCATCTGCTCCAACTCCACCCATTCAGCGGTATCATGCAAGAGCCACTCAAAAACTGCCTGGACCCTAGCTGCTTCATAATATCTACCCAACTGTGGCATTCCCATACCCCCTTTGCGACGGGGCGCATACAAGATGTTCCGGGCCACCCGCGGCCGCCTGCCCTGCCACACGAAAAACAAAAGCTTATCCTGTAGCTTCCGCAGATAGGCCCCTGGAATCTCGACGGGCAGATTCAGAAAAAGATAGAGGAGCCGAGGCACCACGATCATCTTAATTAAGTCTATCCGACCAAGCCAAGAAATCTCAAAGGCCCCCCACCGCTCAAGCTCTCGAAGTATCTTGCTCCGAGCCGGTAGGTAATTCTCCTGAAATAAATTACGGCTGCGGTCGGCGATCTGTACCCCAAGATACCGAATGCTAGACTTAGCCCACCGAAAGGGAAAAGCCTGCTTCAAACACTCCACCGTCTCCCTAGTGATGGAGAGGTTCAGTATTTCTGACTTCGTGGGGTTCATACGAAACCCTGACAAAGCACCGTAGGTGGTTAATTCCTCTAGGATATCCGGAAAAGTTCTCAAGGGGTCAGTAACAAAGAACAGAACATCATCGGCAAAGAGGGAGATCTTATGGGGCGTTGCGCCCACCACTACACCCCGTACCTCCGCACAATCTCTTATCCTCTGGGCCAGCGGTTCCATAGCAAGTATAAAAAGCAGGGGGGAAAGCGGGCATCCCTGCCTCGTCCCACGATGCAATTCAAAAACTTGGGTGGTAGAATCATTGATTTTTAAGCAAGCTAAGGGCTGCCGATACAGAGCTCGCACCCAATCTAAAAACGGACCACCGATCCCCATCCGCTCTAGCGTCAAAAATAGAAAAGGCCAGCTCACCCTATCAAATGCTTTTTCAGCATCAACTGCTAACAAGGCCAGTTCGGCCCCCACTCTACCCCCATGCCATATTAAATTTAACACTCACCGAATATTATCGGAGGTGTATCTCCCAGGCACAAAACCAGATTGATTTGGGTGTACTAATTTTCCCAAGTGCGGAAGCAGCCGGTTAGCTAAAACCCGCGTAAAAATCTTGAGGTCGCTGCCCAGTAGGGAGATAGACCTATAGGAGCCACATTCTAAGGGATCTTTCCCTTCCTTGTGTAAAATACTCACCCCCGCCAACCGCAAGGATGGCGGCAGGATACTACCCTCCTTAAATGAATTATACATTTTCACCAAGGACCTGACCAAGCAGCCCGCAAATGTTTTGTAAAAACAGTTGGGAAAGCCATCCATGCCAGGGGTCTTATGGGTCCTCGGGCCTTTAATCACTGTCAGGACCTCAATCTCCACAATAGGAAGCGAGAGAGCCTCCGAATCCGCACTAGACAAACCCGGCAAACGGACAGTGTCCAAAAAATCCCGTATCGCGGCCTCCGACACTACAGTTTCCGGTGTGTAAAGCTCCCGGTAATACTGGACAAACCTATCTTCGATCTCTTTACCCAACCATAACAGTCTGCCCTCCTTCCCCTTCACTTTCACTATAGCATTCCTAGCGGCCATTTTCTTGACCCGACGCGCTAGCAGCCTACCGGCCTTATTACCGTACTCAAAAAAACGCTGTTGCAGTAACGTTAGTTTATGCCGGATCCCCTGCATGTGTAATTCACTCAAATCCAACCGCGCCTTCCTCAACTGGCCCTGCACTGCCACATCTGACGCCCCCCGCTTCAGGCGCATTTCCAGCTTCCCAATCAAGGCCAACAAGTCCGATTCCTTCTGAAGCCGCATCTTTTTTTCTATGGGCGCCTATAGAAACCAGCTTCCCGCGAATCACCGCCTTCAGGCAGTCCCAAACAGTTCCCGGGGAACACTCCCCATTATCATTCAATAGCAAGTACTCTTCCACATCTTTCCGTATTTGTTTCACTACCTCCGCGTCTTCCAACAGGGACTCATTCAACTTCCACCACCGCTTAGCAGGGCTCGAATTTCCCAAGAGTAAAGTACAAATAACGGGAGCATGGTCTGACCATATCCGTTCTCGAATCTCACAGTCCTCCACACCAGCCAACAATAACTTATCAACAAACAACATGTCGATCTGAGAATACACCCCATGCATGGGGGAGAAGAAAGAGTAGTCCCGTCCACCAGAATGCACCTCTCGCCAGAGATCCACCACCTCCAAGGTTGCCATCATACGCTTCAAACATAAACGATGCTTCCGAGTCAAAGACGAGGCCCCTCTTGAGGTGTCCACTAAAGGATTGAGAGCCACATTAAAATCCCCCCCCAGCACCAACTGCCCTTCCCCCTTGCTGACAAGAGCTGCCTCTAGTTCCCCAAAAAAGGCCTCCTGATCAGTATTGGGAGCATAAACACTAGTCAAAGTATACAGCTGTTGACCCCAGCATAACTTAACCATCACATAATGCCCTCTCTTGTCCCGAATCACCACCTCCACCCTCCCCAATACCCTGCTAGACCACAATATCCCCACTCCTCCCTTTTTCTTCTCCACCTTATTGGAGGCATAATACTGTTGGGGATAGCGGAGATGCCTCATGCGGCCCTCATCCTTAGGGAGCAAATGGGTCTCTTGAACCAAAACTACATCCCCCTCCAAACGAGAACATTCTTTAAAGAGTAATTGTCTCTTATAAAAGGAGTTCAGACCCCTGACATTAAGAGTCACCAGCTTAAGTGCAGCCATAGACCTTCCCCTTCTCTAGGCCAAAGCCACCCCCATCCCCCTTCCCCCTTCCCCCCCCTCCTGCCCACACCCACCCCCCCATGTCCCCCCCAACCAAGCCCCCCACCCCCCAGCTCACCGCCCGATCTAACAACTATCATAAACCTATTCAAGATATATCAGCACACATCAGCCAACAGCCTGCACACCCTCATACAACCAGACACCAGCACACGTCCTAGAAGAAAACAAACACACAACCGAGTCAGCACCCCAAGTGAATTCAAACACACACGCAAGGACACAACAGACAGAGCACTCTCCATGGCAGCTCCAACAATATGGAACAAGCTACCGGACGATTTGAGGGCAATCTCAGACCTCAAGGACTTTAGAAAACAGCTAAAAACCATGCTGTTCATAGAACACTATGGACACATCACATAACCTCAGAGAATGTATAACAGCACATGATACCGCCTAAACACTGTATGTATAGAAAATGTTTTTGCATCACTGTATATAGCCCATCTTGTACATAGCTCAAACCACTCTAGCGCACAACACAACACACATTGTACATAGCTCAAACCAATCTAGCACACAATACAACACACACTCAACTAAAATTTCTCCCTCACTGCATGCTTAACTCTCTCACTTTACCCGATTGTTTGCTGTGATACCACCTTGATTAATAAGATAAGGTGGTTTAGAAATACTGTTAAATAAATAAATAAATAAACAAGGTAGATCGGTTCCAGGTCATGTCAAGAAACCAGGGCAGCCCCCCTAACCACAAATACACCCTCCCCCCATGTTAAAATACACCATGCAACAATACCCCGCATATTAACATAAAAGCTATCAATTTACTCAGCCAATTCCCCCCCTCCTTCCCCCCCCAACAGCAATGTAAAAGAAACCCTTCAACAACCATAAGATCTAAAACCCCAAAAATTCCACTAGGCAACATTGAAATACACTTAAACCCCCCCCCCTTTTTTTTTTCTCTGCAGTAAGACCCCTCCCCGCGCCCCCCGCACAGACCCAACAGGTTTGCCAAATACTAAGGCTAGTCACTTCAAACTTAGAGAACACAGTTCAGGTGGCTGACGCAGCAGGTTGCATGGCTGGCCTCGATTTACGCAACCGCCACTCTCCGCCGGACACTCTGCTCCAACTCGTCTGTGGACGCTTGGGGAGAGCTCCGACCTCCCCCGCTCCCCGTTCGCCCGATGCAGATGTCGGGAGATTTGACCATCCCGCCTGTTTCATGCCAGAGATGGCCTCGTCCACCGTATGTGCCACAAAGGACTTTGTATTAATAGTGAACTGGAGGCCCACTGGGAACAACCAGCGGTAACGCACATTCTCTTCACGAAGCCGCCTCGTCACCAGCTGGTACTCCTGGCGCTTCTTCATGGTAATACTAGAGAGGTCAGCGAACACTTCCACATCAGCCCCATGCCAGTGGAGTTTCCCCAACTTCCGGGCTGCTTTAAACACCAGCTCTTTAGACCGGTATTCGTGCAAACAACACACAATATCTCAAACTCTATTATCACGTTTTGGGCCGAGAGACCGGTGAGCCCGATCTACTCTGAGGCACACCCCCTCCACCTCCATGTCGGCAGCCTTCAGGACAGCGCTACAAAACTCTTCCGCTAAGGAAACATAATTGACTGCTCCATCCGCCTCCGGAAGACCCCTTATGCGAATGTTCGAGCGGCGGGATCGGTTTTCGAGGTCTTCCAGTTTCTGCAATATGTCGCCCTGTGCTTCTTCGAGCTCGGCCGTACGCTGCGCAGCAACGCCGAGCTGTTCGTCATGCTCCTCTGTTTTATTTTCCAGATCTTCTAGGCGGGTACCGAGCGCAAACATATCGCCCTTTAGCTCTTTAAACCAGTTCTGTACCTCGAGCTTAAAAGTAGATAATTCTGAGTGATTTGATTCAAACCAGCTTTTCAGTTCTTCACGCAGGCACTGAATTTCACCGACATTGCCCTGCGCAGCCCCTCTGTCCCCCCCTTCCACCGCCCCATTGTGGCCAGCCACCAACTTGTTGACCTGTGGCTTCCCTCCTGCTCCCCCTTTAAAGGAGAAAGTCTTTAAGTGCATGCCAGCCTTTTTACCGGCCATGAGGTCGCAGAAAAATTCAATATCAGGCCCGCCACCCAACTCAAAGGCCAGGCCACTCAGAGTTCCACAGGGCCTAGGCCTGCTATCCAAGCTCTTATTAGGTTTGCACTATCTTGTGAGGGCTCACTCAATAATCAGCCAACGTGGCTTGGACGCCCCCGGAAAACCCCCGGCGGGGGCCAATGCTGCTACTAAGGAGAGAGGATCAGAGGACAGGCCCCTCAAAAAAGAGCCTGCATTGTATACTGCAGCAGATGAAAGTCTTTGAGATATCAGGAGCCCCGTCACTGTTCAAAGCGCCACAATGCCAGTCCAGCTCCCATAATAATCCTGGGCGCTACAACAGCCCCGTGGGCCGCAATGCTGCCACGTGGTCGAAAAACTCCAACGCTCCGGCTTCACCAGAACTCCTGCTCTCACCGGGCCCCGAGGAGAAGAACTTTGCCGCTACAGGTGCTCGGGACTTCAGCGCAACGCACCGCAGCAGTTGGGGGAGGGGGGGGAAAACGCTCCGGAGCCCGCCGCCGCTCACAGCACCCGCTCACCTTCAGCCCGGAGTTCAACCGCCGCGGCCAGCCAAAACGGCGCGGGCGACGTCCCGGTAGTGCTCCCGCCTCACTCTGCTATTTTTTTTCGGGGAGTGCTTAATACTCCCTTTGCAGGGTACAGCAGCGGAGCCCACTCAGAGCACCGCCATGCTGCCAGGTGACGTCACCGGAACTCCTGCAAATCAGTTTTTATACCTGGAAATTAACTGGAAAATTACTCTCCAAAATGGGGTTGAATTATTTTGCTTATTTATTTAACAGTTTTTATATACCGCTTTTATACCAAAGCAGTTTACAGTGAACAATATTGAATTAACTCATGTTTGAAACTTTTGAGTTTTGTGCTAGTGGTCAGGACTGGCCCAACCACCGGGCAGACTAAGTGTCCACATAGGGCAGCTGAATTTGGAGAGGGACTCTTATGCAGCAGGAGAGCAGTACCTTAAATCTCTACCCTTCCTTCTGCCAGGTCTGCTGCTGTGGTCACCCTATACTCCTCCGGGTCTGAAGAAGCAGGAAGTAAAACAGCATGGTGTAGGGCTTGGCAGGATAGGCCCACACTCGAGTCCTGCTGCGCAGTGTCTCCTCTGACAGGAGGTTTGCAGTGGAGGGGCTGGGGCACAATAGAACTTGAGTGTGAGCCTGTGCTGTGAAGCCCCATGCCGAGCTGATTTACTTCCTGCCTCTTCAGGCCTGACAGAGAGGGAAGGTAGGAGATGAGATGATGGATATGACGGGATAGGGTAGGGAAGGAAAGATGCTGGAGATGGGAGGGGCAGTATGTTTATGTTTATTAAAACTTTATATACCGCCCAATACGATTAGCATCTGGGCGGTTCACAGTAGGTAAGGGAAGGGGAGATTCTGGACTACGGGGTGGTAGGCAAGGACCTTGAGAACCCCCCACAATAATAAGAGGAATAAGACCACTATAATATAATAAAACAAGCAGCAAAGAAGTGGTAGTGGGGGAATGGTGGGTCTAGGGCCTTGAGCTGCTGTAAGGGAGGGGGGGTACACGGTTGAAGGTTTATCTAGGGCGGGGATCTCCAAATCCAGTCCTGGGGGACTGCAATCCAGCCAGATTTTCAGGATATCCCTAATGAATATGCATAAGGGAAATTTTGAATACAATGGGGACAGTGCATGCAAATATATTTCATGCATATTTATTAGGGACATCCTGAAAACCTGACTGGTTTGCAGCCCTCCAGGACTGGATTTGGAGACCCCTGATCTAGGATGTTAGATACTGTTAGGTGAGCTCTGCCAATGTGTATGGTGCCATATAAAGCTGCTGTTTATGCGCACATCTTTTTGATACATTCATAATTGTCAGCTTAAAAGATCTGTCTAAAATGGAAACTATATATTTTACTTATGCTGTGCTTGTATCAGAAATGGATGGGCATTCAGGCTGCAAACTGTCAAGACTTTTCCTTGGAAAATTGAAATATTAGGAGACTAGGTTTGTAGGTGGGTGTGATTGACCAAGGAAGGAAGGGAAGCTGGGAGAGAAACACTTAAAAGGTAGTTGGGATGTTCCCTTCTGGACTGGGAATAAAATAACAAAAAATATAGTAGTAATCTTACTTTGCCACTGATTTTCAGTTTTATACTATTATAGTGTAGAAGGTTGCTGCTATTATACAAATAGTTTTACCATTTTTTCCAGCAGAAGCTTTGCATCTTATCTCCTAGACACTGTAAAGGAGTTCCTACTTTAGTAATTACAGAGTGTAATGTAGTCAATTATCTAACCAAATCACTGTTGTTGTTAAGTGCCGTCGAGTCTGAGTCGACTCATGGCGACCCTCTGGATAGCTATCCTAAATTGTGTTCGGTCTTCAGTCAGGCGGCTCATTGTTTACAGACTGGTACCCGCAGATGCTGTTATTGTATCGATCCATCTCATTGCTGGCCTTCCTCTTTTGCGTTGACCTTCTATCTTGCCAAGCATGATGACTTTCTCTAATGATCTCTCTCTTCGCATGATGTGTCCAAAGTATGAAAGTCGAAGTCAGGCGGCGCGCAGTGAAGAAGCCGCCATGTTTGGCCCAGTTCACGGTGTGTTTGTTGTTTGTTTTTCGCGTCGGGAAGACAGCGCGTTGCATTCCTTGTTCGGCGGTGTTATGAAGGAGACGTCACCGGTTCAAAATGCTTCGGGGAAGCTCCAGGCCGCGGCGGGAACGGTGGCCATTTTGAAGGCTACTGCCGTTTCTCCCGTGCTGCAGCAAAAGGCTCTGAAGAAGAAAACTAAATCAAAGAAGTCGGCCCCAGCAGTAATGGTGGACCCCACACCAGTTTTGGAGGTTCCTGAAGGTTTCCAATCCCTATTTTCTCCGGATTTTATTCTGTCCCTTTATAGAGCTTACTGCTTAAAGTTGGAGCAGGGACAGAGCAAGGAGACGTCTAGCCTGCCTGATTTGACTCAGTTCCTGGCACAGCAGGAGACCCGGGAGAAGGGTCTTCCAAAGCAGGTTTGGCAGCTGGGGGGACGGCTGATGGTCTGGGACAACAGACTCTGGATTTTCAGGGACCAGAGGAGGGAGAAATCCCTTCAGAGTCTGGTATGGATCTGTGGCCAGAAGACCTCGAGGAAGGGGAGCTGGGGCCTGGTGATGATCCCAATCTTTCAGAGTGTTTTGAAAGGAAGAGTTGGGAGCGCTGATTTACCCATTCGCTAGCGGCCTTGAATATTGCTTTGCCGGCAGTACAGGCTGAGCCGTTGGAGGACCCTTTGCTGCCAGGTTTTAGAGCAGAACAGAAGTGTTTCCCAGTTCAGAGGGTGATTAAGCAGATGGTTGAGTCCAAATGGGAATGTCCAGAGGCCACCTTGAGGGGTGGACGGGCGTTAGGACGCTTATATCCAGTTCCTCAAGAAGAGAGGGAATTGATGCGTATGCCGAAAGTCAATGTGTTAGTATCGGCGGTGACAAAGAAGACTACTATCCCAGTAGAGGGCGGAGCGGCCCTTAAGGATTTGCAGTATAGGAAGCTGGAGTCCATACTCAAACAGGCATTTGATACCAGTGTGCTAGCATTGCAGGCTTCCATCTGTGGAGCATATGTGTCCAGGGCTTCGATTAGGTCGCTGCAGGCAGAGTTTTCTCCAGGATTGGAGGGAGCTTCGGCGCCGGAAGGGGCGAAATTAGAATCCGCGGCGGCGTATCTCGCCGACACTTTCTATGATTTGGTGAGAATGTCAGCTAAATCCATGGCATCAGTCATAGCCGCTTGGAGATTCCTCTGGCTAAGAAATTGGGTGGCGAACGCGTCTTCTAAGGCACGCCTTAGCAGGCTGCCTTATAAGGGCAAGCTACGTTTTGGAGAAGCTTTGGAAATATTGTGAAGGATTTGGGAGACTCCAAAGGCGGACGGCTACCGGAAGACCGTCCGAAGGGTCCAAAGCAGGGATCTGTGCAGAGGGGTCAAAGCAGAGATTTTCGAAGATTCAGAGGGACTCGGTTTACTCCCTATCAGAGAGGCCGATTTGTGCTCAGGAGGCAGTCCTTTCGGGGTACTCGGGGGTTCGGAACGGGGTTTGGCGGACCTCCGCCGAGCACCTCTAAGAAGCCGCAATGAGATGAGGGAGGTCCAGACAGCGAGTCTAATAGGAGGTTGGTTGCAACTTTTCCACTCTGTCTGGACCACCATAACTTCGGACCGCTGGGTTTTGGAGGTAATTCGGGAAGGTTATTTGGAGTTCGAGCAACCGCTATCGGGAGCATTCGTGATGTCGCCGTGCGGGTCCCCCACAAAGGCAAGGGCGGTGAACGAGACACTTCAACGGTTGCTACAGATTCAGGCAGTCGTTCCGGTGCCTCCAGACCAGTACGGCTTAGGTTGATACTCGATTTATTTTGTGATCCCCAAAAAGGGGGTCTCGTTTCGGCCAATTCTCGATCTAAAGCATGTAAACCGCTGTTTACGGGTGCTGCATTTTCGGATGGAGACTCTTCAGTCCGTGATCCGGTCCGTGAGGCCGGGTGAGGTGCTTTCATCCATAGATTTAACAGAAGCGTATCTACACATACCCATCAAACCTCAACATCAAAGGTTCTTGAGCTTTGTGGTACCCATGGGACATTTTCAGTTCCGGGCGTTGCCTTCGGACTGGCCACAGCGCCCCGCACGTTCACGAAGGGTGATGGTGGCGGTGGCGGCAGCGTTGCAAAAAGTGGGTATTCTAGTACATCCCTATCTGGACGATTGGCTCATTTGAGCTCAGTTGGTACCAGAATCAAGAGAAGCCACCTCGAGGGTAGTAGACTTTCTTGAGAGTTTAGGTTGGGTGGTCAATCAGACAGAGTCGGTTGACTCCCGTACAGTCCCTAGTATATTTGGGGGCCTTGTTCAACACGAGACTCGGGGCGGTATTTATTCCGGAAGACAGGATTCAAAAGATCTTACGGCAGGTGGTAGCTTTTTTGCGCATCAAGGCTCCGGCGGCGTGGAGATACTTACAGCTCCTAGGTTCCATGGCAGCGACCTTGGACTTGGTGCTGTGGGCCAGGACGCATATGCGACCGCTCCAACATTCATTGCTATCCTGTTGGTCTCCGCAGAAGCATCTGCTCAGTCGATGGTTGGTTTATCCCTCCAAGGTTTCCGAAAGTTTATTGTGGTGGCGCAATCCCACACATCTTCGGGCAGGAATACCGCTGGAAACCCCGGATTGGATATTGGTCACCACGGATGCCAGTCTCTCCGGATGGGGGAGCTCCTTATATGGCTCAAGTGGCTCAGGGACGATGGATGGTGGAGATGTCCAACTGCTCCATCAATCAGCTGGAAATGAGAGCTGTACGACTGGCGTTCCTGGAGTTCGAGTCTCTTGTGAACGGCAGAGCGGTGCGAGTATTTTCAGACAATGCAGTAACAGTGTCCTATATCAATCGGCAGGGAGGCACAGGCAGTGCAGTCTTGTTGGAGGAGAGTTAGGCACTGTTGCAGTGGGCGGAGGAACATCTCTTAGCCCTATCGGTGATGCATGTAGCGGGAAAGGACAATGTGCAGGCTGATTTTCTCAGTCGACATGTATTGGATCCAGGAGAGTGGCAGTTGAATGACGCCGTCTTTCACGACATAACGAGGCATTGGGGGCAGCCAGTCTTGGATCTGATGGCCACGTTCGACAATGCCAAGGCGTCCCGTTTTTTCAGCAGGGGCAGGGAACGCATGTCGGAGGGCCTCGATGGCTTAGTGCAGCCTTGGCTGGCGGGGGAGCTTCTGTATGTCTTTCCTCCATGGCCGATGATCGGTTGGGTCATTCGCAGAATCACACGTCACCAGGGGAAGGTTTTATTTATTTATTTATTTACATTTGCTTATATACCGCGCTATTCTGCATCAGTGCGGTTTACATTGAACAAACTGAAATTACATTGAACAGGGCATTATAACTTGGAGATAACTATTTTACAGGGAACATGGGCTATGGAGGGTTAAGTGGCTTGCCCAAGACCACAAGGAGCACCTGTGGGACTAGAACCCCAGTCCTTCCGGCCCAAGGTTGCTGTCCTCTAGTGGGATTTGAACCCCCGACCTTCTGGCCTGAAGTACCTTGCCCCAACCACTAGGCCACTCCTCCACTCCATTCTCATTGCCCCAGACTGGCTGAGGAGAGCATGGTTTGCGGATTTCGTGCGCTTGTTGGTCGACCGCCCTTGGAGGTTACCAAGTCGGGTAAATCTGTTGTACCAGGGGCCTATTCTCATGCCGCAGGTGGATCGCTTCTTGCTTACTGCTTGGCTCTTGAAAGGGAGGGTTTGAGGCGTAGAGGCTATTCCACAGCGGTGGTAAATACCATGCTGCAGGCAATACGAAGGTCGACGTCGTTGGCTAATATGCATATTTGGCGAATTTTTGAAGGCTGGTGCGCGAGGCGCAGGGTTCAGCAGCAGATGACGACGAGGGTGTCAGAGGTTTTGTCGTTCCTACAAGACAGGCTGGATAAAGGCCTGGCGTTAATCACTCTAAAGGTACACCTGGCTGCTATAGCTTGCTATCGGGGCAAGGTGCAGGGCCATAATTTGGCTTTACATCAGGATGTGCTGCGATTTTTCCGAGCGGTCAAGAACATGAGGCCACCTAAAAGACCGATAGTACCGCCTTGGGACTTAAATTTGGTCCTGCAAGCTTTGACGCGCGCTCCATTTGAGCCGTGGAAAATGATAGCGCTGAGGGAACTTTCTTGGAAGACCGCCTTTTTGGTAGCCTTGTGCTCGGCTAGAAGGATTTCGGATTTACAGGCGCTTTCCTGCAGGGAACCGTTTATTCCATTTTCAGAGGAGAAGGTGGTTTTGCGCCCGGTTCCTTCTTTTCTACCGAAGGTAGTGTCTGTGTTTCATGTGAATCAGCCAATTTCACTGCCTACATTTCGGTCTGGAGAGGCGACTAGGAGGGACGGGTCGCTTCATAGATTGGATCTTGGTAGAGTGCTGCACAGATATATCAGAAGGACACAGTCTTTTCAGAAGTCTGATAGGTTGGTTGTTCTGTTTGGAGGAGCATGGAAAGGGGAGGCAGCCTCCAAGGCCTCCATTGCGCGCTGGGTGAAGTAGGCGATAGCAGCCTCGTATCAGGTGAGCGGGAAGGTGCCACCGGAGGGGCTGCAAGCTCATTCAACTCGGGGACAGGTGTCGTCCTGGGCCGAAAGAGTTTTGATTCCGCCAGTGGATATTTGTCGGGTGGCAACCTGGTCGTCTTTGCATACATTTGCGAAGCATTATCATTTAGATGTTCAGACAGCTGGAGACACGAAGGTTGGAGCTTCTGCCATTCTAGCGGGGCTACTAGGACCCTCCTGAGAGTAGGTACTGCTTTGGTACTACCTTACTGTTCCTGGACTGGCCCAGAGAGATGAAAAGGAAGAGTAAATTAGACCTTACCTGCTAATTGTCTTTCCTTGAGTATTCTCCGGGCCAGTCCAGGACCCACCCAGAACGTAGCAGTGGGTAAATGCGTTTCCGTACTTTCGCTGTCTAATATACAGGGGAGCTTGTACAGCGAGAGCCGTAAGAGGGGCTCTTTGCGGTAGCAGAAAATAGGTTTTGGGCCTCGAGTGGGCTCGGGTTCTTCCGGAGTAGAACTGGCTAGGGGGCTCCCGTAAGGTTCAGTGCTCCGATTCCAGGAAAAAAAAAAAAAAAAAATATACAGGTTGTTACAGGTTGTAGCAGAGGGATTACTAGTTATTGCTTTAGATATAAGGGGGCATGATTTTTTTAGGTTGCATTGAGATTAATAGACGTAGCGTATAGTGTGTTTGGTTACTGCTTGGACATTGGTAGACTGGCTCTCTGACACCAGGGGGAGCTAGGTAGGCTGTCAGCAAAGTTCTGAAGTTTTCAGTCCTCAGTTGCTGAAGGAGGTTGACTGTCCTACTGTTCCTGGACTGACCCGGAGAATACTCAAGGAAAGACAATTAGAGCAGGTAAGGTCTAATTTACTCTTCCCATATGTATACAGGTCCACCCTAACCTTTCCATGGCTCCACTGCTTTTCCTCGACTAGAGGAGGTGGGACAGTTTTTCAAAAGACTTTTCTGTGGGTGATATGGTATTTCCCTTTTGAAAATTGTCCCCATTGTGAATAAAGCATAAGAGGGTTTGACCGCAGCCATTATAATCTCATTCTCATTGCCAGTGGCATGTCTTTAGTGTCTGGAATTCCTTTGATGAAATGTTAAACACGGGTGTCTGTAATTTCCTTCTATGACTTGTTTTCATTTTTCTAAATCAGACACATGCTATCTATAAAATACATACATAGACTTTATTTATGTTTTATGTTTTATTTCACTTGATAAAAACTGCCTTTCATGGGCAAGCAAAGCGGTGTACAATAAAAACCAATAAAAACTTTGTTTTTAAAAAGGCCAAGGCCAGTGAAAAGGAAAAGAAATACACTTTCTGGACAGAAAAGCAATAGAAGCAGAAGAGACAAAGCTAAACCGTAACAAAGACAAGTCACAAGGAGAGCAGGGGATAATACAAATGGGAATCACACAAAAGGAGAGGGGATATCAAACGCAAGGGAAAAAAGGTGGGTTTTGAGGTTTTGTTTAAATGTGGGGTGGTGAGGGTCCAGTCGGAGTGAGGAGGGGAGGGAGTTCCAGAGGGCGGGGCCAGCAAAAAAGAAGGCAGAGGAACGGGTAGACTGTAAATGGGCACGGGAAGGGGAGGGAAGAGTGAGGCGGTTAAGGTGAAAGGAGCGAGGGGTGTACCTAGGGGAGTGGAAGGAAAGGAGGTCCCTTAGATATTGGGGGGCACCTGTGTGGAGAGCTTTATGAACCAAAATGAGCAACTTGAAGTGAACGCGGTGGGGGAAGGGCAACCAGTGAAGACGGAACAGTAAGGGTGTGATGTGATCACGAGGGGAGGAATGGGTGACCAGACGAGCGGCAGTATTCTGAATACGTTGTAACCGGGACTGTTGTTTCTTAGAAAAGCCGACAAAAAGTGAGTTTGCAAAATCCACCCGAGACATGACCAGGGAAAGTAACAGAGTAGTAAGAGCAGAAGGGATAGAAAAGGACGAACTGCACGGATTTGTCGGAGAAAGAAGAAGGACAACTTGGTGACATGAGAAACATGAGCATGAAAGGAAAGATCAGACTCGAAGTGAACCCCTAGATAACGAAAGGAAGAAACCAGGGGAACCAAGGAACCAGAGAAGGAGGGGGCCAATGTGGGGGGTGGATTGTTGTGAGAGAACCAGATAGCAACAGTTTTGGTGAGATTAAGGTGAAGGCAATTACGAGTCAACCAATCAGCCACAGTGGAAAGACACGAATTAAGCGGAGAGAGATCGGGACAGGATGGAGAGGTGTGGTGAAGTAATAGAATGTCGTCAGCGTAAAGAAAAGCAGATATACCAGACTGTTGGATTAAGAGGGCTAAGGGGGCTAAGAAAAGATTAAAGAGGAGGGGAGCCAACACAGAACCCTGAGGAACCCCACAAGAAAGAGGGAAGGAATCTGAGGGGGGGGCAGAGGAAGAGGGGGGTGACAAAACCGCACAAGAACGGGAGGAAAGAAAGGAGTGAAACCAACGATGAACAGTACTGCAAAGACCCGCTTCCCGGAGACGAAGAAGAAGAAGGGAGTGATCAACTAAGTCAAAAGCGGCGGAAAGATCAAGTGCAACCGCCACCGAAATATCACCACGGTCATGAGCTACATGCAGTGCGTTAGTAAAGGCGAGAAGGATAGTTTCAACACTGTGACCCTGACGGAAACCTGATTGACGAGGGTGGAGGAAGTTAGTGGAATCAAGGTGATGCGATAATTGAGCAAAGACGAATTTCTCTAAAAGCTTTGAAAGGAAAGGAAGGTTGGAGACGGGACGGTAGTGGGTGGGAACTAAGGGATTAAATGCCATTGCTAAGGTTCCCTAATTTTCTGTTTTGCTGTGAAGTTGGGTTCTGTTTTCATGAGCCAGTACTAACAATTAGTTTCTCTCATTTCTTCTGTATTGAAAACAGTTTGTTTTTAAGTTGAATCTACAAGATAAGATTTGTGGTGTGTAGCAATGAAAAGAAAATGCAATTATCTATAGTGGCACATTGCCAGCTTCTTGCTCAAACTGATATTTAATTCGGCTCCAAGAAACTGGTGGAGTGTTTTTTAAAAGGTATAATTAATATGTCATAGCAATTTAGTTATACTTGGGAAAACATTTTGTGATCTAGTGGAAACGAGCAGCAACACAACAGAAAGGAAAGTGACATCATGAAGTGAGTTAAGGATACATAGTTTGATAGTCATAATCGATGCTTTTGGTAGAAATATTAACCTGTATTTTCATTAATCGGACTTATATAATAACTATAATCATTTTTTTCTTCTTTAGAGATGACAGGTTTCTTTAAGGCTCGACTAGATAAAGTCCAGCATAGCTGGGGATATATGTAGGGGATGGAGGGCTACCCCTGAGGTTAGAGCAGTGTCCTGATGACCTAGGTTTGAATCCCACTGGAACTCCTTGTGGCTCTAGGAAAGTCACGTAACTCTCTATTGCCTCAGGTATAAACTTAGGGACTGTGTTACTAAAGCTCGCTACCCAAGTAGCATGGTGGTAGTTCCCATTTTTGGTCCTGAGCTAAAAATCCCATGTTCCCTAGGTCTGGGTGGGGTGTGGACATTCCTGTCACGGCACCGCTAGCGTAGACCTTGAAAGCCCATGCTGCAAACACTTGCCTTGGAGCAACTACCACCAGCACAATGGGTGACCGTAGTTGCTGCCCGTGGCAGCACTACCGCAGCTCGCTGTGCTAAATTCAGGAGATCAGCTGTCCCAGTGTCCCACTCTAGTTGCGTGTGGCTTAGTAAATCGGTCTCTTACATTGTAAGCCCTCTAGGGACCAGGAAATACCTACTGTATCTGATTGTAATGTGCCTTTAACTGCTACTGGAAAGGTGTGAACTAAATATTAACTTAAAAAAAAAGTCTTCTGATACTAGTGTATTTTTAAATGGAATTTTAGATGTTTGTTTTAAAGGCAGTTAGGTGATTTTGGACAAGTGAGAAAAATAGGGTTTCTCTGGAGACAAGCAGGGGAATGCAAGCATACTCTAAGGTGAAGTCCCGATAGCCTCATGTGCCCAGATCTCTCTCAGCTCAGAGAAGCTTTGCTGTGCCTCTCTGAGCATACGTGCCTGCTTCCCGCCTGTTTGCCTCTGAATGTCAGTTTTATTCTGACCACACTAAGACAGCCACTGTTTCTCTCTCTCTCTCCTCAGCCTGCCTTCCTCTACAGTACCACCGTGATTGCTGGTGCCGCCCGATTGCACCCTTGTTCTTCTTGTTGGCCTGCCAAAAACAAAAGAAGAAAAAAACAGGATCAACTTTACGTTGGCAGGACCGACCGCACGGGACCTGCATTCCCCGCAGGAGCCATGATCCAGCAAGTGGCGTCAAGTAACATCAAATAAAAACAAACAAACAAAAAAAAAGCAGGAAGATGGTCCTCTGGAAAGGCTCTTCTCAGTGGCACTCCCAGTATGTCTTCTGTATCCAACTGTTCCTTCTCCCTTCGGGCCTTGCACTGGCATGATTGGGATCTTTGAGGGCAGCCGCACTGTTGGAGGAACACTCCCTCTGATGACAGCTTTGGGGTCAGGGAGTCCCCCTCTGCCAATCTTGCCAGCTGATTCCACCCTTCCTCCACCAGAATTTACCCCAAAAGCTCCTGCGTCTCCGACAGGCAGGGGGGCAGCTCCAAAATTGGGCACCAAAGCCAAGGGGAAGTAAAAACATCAGAAAATCCACTCCTCCTTCCCCCCCTCCCCCAAGTCCAACACTGCCGGTAAAGTTGCAACAAACACCAAGGCAACTGCCCCTGGGTGTGCCCCCTTCCCCAAGCTACCTGCCCTGACGCATGACAGCCCCCTCCCCAATCTGGGGGAGCCTTCAAGTCCTCGATCCCCCCTCATATCCCTGCTGTGGAGATTTGTCCAAAACAACTCTGCCATCCTTCATGCAGCCATCCTCACCCCCATCCCATACCTGGAGGTGCCTGTTGACCCTAGGATCTCCACCCTCTGGGGATCACAGGGTCTCCTTCCCTTGTTGACTGGCGATCCCCTCAACCACTAGACTAGAAAGTGGGGTGCCTACGAGCTTACCACCACAACTGGGAGCCCTTCAAATCCATCATCGGTGATGACCCCCTCACTCCTCCTCTGACCACTACCTTTATGAAGAACCAGCAGATGACCTCTCCTACCCTGAATTCCTCCAGAAGATCTCCCGGGCGCTTGCCCACAGTGATTCTCAGACTCCCATAAATAAACAAGACATCCAATCCATCCTCAAGACTAACTATATTGTAAATAGTTAAAACCTTGAATATAGTTATCCTATTAAATGTTACAATGTTCAAGTTCTATGTACAGCAGAAGTCCACCACAGACCTACTTCACCCTGTTAAATGCAAACTGCCTCGAATGGTATAAAGGTGGTATATAAACAAATTTAAATAAATAAATAAGGCCTACAGTACACCCAAGGAAGTCCTCGCTCTGCCGGTCCCCCAGATTCTCCAAGATCTGCAAGCTTCCATGTGGAAAATACTGACCTCTGGCAGCACTACGTTTCGTCGACTTGACTTAAAGTACAAAGTTCTGCCATCCTCTGGCTTTGAGCATCAGCAACTGCCTCATCAGTCTGTGGTCTCTGAGGCCATCCTAAAGAAATCCAAGAGTAACGAACCCCTGTCTAAACACCTCCGGGCAAGGAGCAGTGGACCCTAGATGTCATTGGCTGCAAATCCAACAGAGCAGTACCTTGGCCATGCAGGTCTTATCCCACAGTCTGGCTCCGCATATCCGGACTCAGGGAGGACCTTCACAAGTGCCTGTGGATGCCCCCTGTCATCTAAGTTACAAGAGGTTGTATCAGAGGTAAAGGATTATTCCTCTACTGTCCAGGAACTAGCAGCTTAACCGGTGGAGTCAGCCTCGTCCACTCACCGTTCACCAGTTTCCTTGCTATCGATGTCCCTATCACTACCGGTACTTTCAATAAATCTTCCCATGTCACAAATACCAGCCTTAACCACAGCCTCCTCAGCAGAGTCTTCAGAATCAGCTCTATTCCCATCACAATTGCCAATGAGAGAGGAAGACCCATCCACTTCCTCAAATCACCATCCCCAAACCCACTCTTGGTTTTTGACTACCTCCTTGGGGCCGGCTCATCTGACACTTCACAGAGGCATGGCAATCCATTACCACAGACCACTAAGTCCTCTCCATCATCTAGTCGTGGTACAGACTCAATTTCCCTGTCCTCCCGACTTATGCCCAGCGTCAGCGAGCTCCTGGACCATCACATGCCCTAGCTGGCACAGGAAGTAAACCAGCTGCTACTCAACGATGCTATTGAGATGGTTCCTTTCAATGAAAGAGGTCAGAACTTCTATTCAAGGCTTTTTTCCTGATCCCCCAAGAAATCCGGAGGCCTTGTCTGATCCTCGACGTCCGTCATCTCAACCTCTTCATAAAGTGGGAAATATTCAAAATGCATTCCTTGAACACCATTCTTCCCCTACTCAGCTGCCAGGACTGGCTTGTCTCTCTGGACCTAAAGGATGTTACACTCACGTCCCCATCCATTTTCATTACTGGAGATATCTTCATTTCAGATTCCTTGACAACCACTACTAATACAAGGTCCTCCCATTTGGCCTCATCTTCACCCCGTGTATTCACAAAATGTCTAGCGGTAGTAGCTGCCTACCTGTGGCGCCAGGGCCATTGTGTCCCTATCTTGACGATTGGCTCATCTCTGGCACATCGCAGGAAGCCATTATCTAAACCTTTCAGGCAACTTCTGAACATGCAAAAGTCCAAACCCATTCCTCAGCAGCGATTGGACTTCATCGGTGCACACGGACACTCTTCTCCCCAAGCAGAGAGCCCGGGCCTTTAACTCCTCAGCAGTAACCTAGCCGCACGTCGGATAGCATCAACCCGTATGCTCTTATGACTGCTGGGGCACATGGCTGCTTTTGTTCATGTTGTACCACTGGTGTGGCTACTCATGCACCCCTTACATGGCATCTGAAGCTCAATTGGTGTCGGTGCTCCCAGTCTCTGCACAACATGATTCTCATGGGGGGCACACACCAAGCGGACTTTCAAAATTAGCCTCCAATGTTGAACAGCACCCTCCAACCTTGCCATAGGTTGTCCCTTCCAGGTGCTTCCCCATCACCTTATTCTGACTACTGATGCCTCCACCCACAATTGCGGAGCGCACTTGCAAAAGCTTACCACACAGGGCACATAGTCTCCTCAAAAAAGAACCGCACTGTCTATCATGCCCTCACCGTTTTTTCCTGCTGGCTCTGCCAAAAGATTGTCCTTATATGCACCGACAATCAAGTCTCCATATTTTACATCAACAAGCAAAGAAGTTCAGGTTCACTTCAACTTTGCCGTGAAGCCTCACGTCTCTGGACCTTTGCCTTCTCTCCCTTAGAGCAACCCTATGGGCAACCTACCTATCTGGAGCTCAAAATCCGCTAGCTGACAAATGAAATTGCCAACTGGACCCGCATGAGTCGGCTCCGGGGAGGGCTTATCAAGCATGAGTGAGTCGCCATGAGGTCGATGGGCGCATCCACTAAAGAAGAGCGGGACCTAGGCGTGGTTGTGTCTGATGATCTGTTGCATCACATGCATCAACTTAGGTCGTGCTGTGTTGCAGCTTCTGCGAATTGCCTCGGGGGAGGCCCGGGCGGGGCAGAACTGTGCGGGGCAAGCATCAGGGAGTAGTCTGGTGCTCCTGGGGACAGAGGTGGGAGCTCAGTTTTGGTGAGAATCTCTGCCATTTTGAAGACATTGGGGACAGCAGCCCTGGAGGGTGTGGAGCCCCCGTTTTTTGCAACTAATGGCTGAGTTCTACCAGGAGTGTCAGCGGTGATGGCCCGGGACTCAGGGTAGCTAGGTGCTCCCCATTTCTCCCCCCCCCCCCCCTTGTAAGGTATGATGGACCCCCTGGAGGATCATCCATTGGATGAGGGGGAGCTCCCAGTGGGGGGAGGATCCAACAGCGTTCCGGCTCTTTCACCGGGATGAGCTCCTCTCCCTAATTGCTGAGTCCCTGGTGGTGCTGCACATTGTGGAGGAACCAGGACTGGAGCTGGTGGAGTCTTAGGAGGACCTGCTGATAGTGGGTATCCGCAAACCGCCGCGTTTCTTCCTGGTCCATAGGGCTTTGAAGGTTATGATCGCGGAGGAGTGGAACTTCCTCAACAGTGGTTGTGCATGGGTTGGAGTATGATGCAGTTGTATCTGATTCCACTGGAGAAAAAGCTGCATTTGCCGCAGTTGGATGCGCTCGTGACAGCAGTTACTCGCAAGACCACCATCCCGTTTGAAGGCAGCCTAAAGCATCCGCAGTATAGGAGGATGGAAGCCCTGTTTAAGCAGGCATTCCAGGTGTCGGTGCTAGCCCATCAGAAGATCATCTGCAGAGCCTGCGTGGCTTGGGTCTACCTCCAGTGGTCTTAACAAATTCTGAAGGACAGATCCCATGGTCCGGGTGTCTGCTGTTCGGTTGGAGTTGGGGTCGGTCTTCTTGGCAGTCCTGCTTTATGATCTGCTTCATATGTCTGGCAAGAGCATGGCAACAGTGGTCTTAGCACGCAGGCTACTTTGGTTGCGCATCTGGTTGGCAGACATGGCTTCCAAGATGAGGCTCAGCAGGCTCCTTTTTGCAGGGTAGTTGCTGTTTGGAGAGGACCTGAAAAAGCTCTTTTGCCATCATTAAGGGGGCAGATGGGAGACCGCACACAGATGAAAAAGCTAACAAATTCCAATTCCTGCAATACTACCAGGCCCTTTACGAAATAGGCCCATGGAATGATGCGAAACAAGATGAGTTTCTCCGGGACGTTACAATGCCACAACTAGGGGAAAAGGAGCTGCAGGCCCCAAATGCACTATTCACAGCAACAGAGGTTCAGCAAACAGTGAAAGCGTTGAAACTAGTGAAGACTGGGTCCCGATGAGTTAGGCCCAGAATTCTACAAAATTCTGGAGAGAGACTTGACACTACCTTTCCTGAAATATAGCGAGGCAGCACAGGAGGTGGGTGACTTAGGTTCACACCAGAACCCTAGCCACAGTGGTGGTCCTCCCAAAACTAGGAAGGGACCCTACACAGGTGGGCTCTTACAGACCGATTTCCCTATTGAACCAAGACGTTAAAATGATAGCTGCCATTTTGGCCCGAAGGCTGAGTAGGGCGATAGCCACCGTAGTATATCTGGGCCAGATAGGATTCATCCTGGGCCGATATGCAACCACAAATCTATTCGGAGCACTTGCAGTACTATATGATGGTTGGAAAAAAGACAGAGATGATCTGATAATAAGTCTAGATGCTGAAAATGCATTCAATAACTTATCCTGGGAGTATCTGTTCTGGGTGATGGAACAATACAGCATACGAGGAAGCTTTTTGGGAATGGATCAAAATGCTTTACTTTTTGCCCCTAGCGTGAGTTCTCATTAATGGGACTCTCACGCAGCCCTTCACGCTGGTCCCCTATCACCCGTTATTTATCTTGACGCTGGAACCCCTGGCGAGCAAAATTTGCCAAACGAGAGAATGGGAGGGGATAGCCCAAGGACAAGAGACATACAAATTCATCCTTTTCGCAGATGACATGCTTCTGTTCCTCAGCTAAGTTAGTGTTTAAGATAGGTAAAGTTATGGAGGTCCTCGCAAATTTTGGAGCCTTTTCGGGATTAAAAATTAATGGGAACAAATCTAAAGCTATGGTGATATCATGGGGATGCCGTAGCAAGACCCAAACAGACTTTCCACTGGCATGGGCAAAAGAATACCTCAAATACCTCTGGCTGTACCTATGCGCAGACCTGAGCCGATACTATATGAAGAACATTAGGGAAAAGATGAAGGTAAAAGAATTATGTGAACACTGGCAGGAACTACCTGTTTCCTTGTTGGGTAGAGTGGCACTAGTTAAGATTATGGTCATACCCTGCCTACTTTATCCATTGCAAATGCTGCCCTTCTGGATCAGAAATCAGGAGGAATGGGCGTTCAAAAGTATAATCAGATCCTCCTTGTGGCGAGGGAAAGGGGCAAGGATCAGCCATGCTAAAATGGGAGAGAGAAGGGATAGGGGGAAGTAGGACTACCCGACCTGTGCCTGTATAATGTAGTGGTCTTGATGAGGTGGATACATGAACTATAGGCTGGTGGGGAATGATATGCACCAAAGGTCCTCATGGATGACAGTTGTCGCCCCTACTCACTTTTCAGCTTGCTGCAGATACCTTGGGAGAGTTGCAAAGGCCTGGGGGGCAAGAGCTGGTTACTCAACCCACTGGGGAAAGCATGGAGGTGGAGGAGGAAGAATGCGGGAGGTGGTAGAAGCCGCTCCCCATTTGGGACACTAGTGGGAAACCCAGTATTTGCACCAGGGTTGGGCAAGACGATATATATATATTTTTTAAATTTTTATTTAAAGTTTTCTTGAATAACAATACATATGTCAGAAGAAAAAAATAACAAAATAGGTATAAATAACAATATTCAAGGACTAAATAGGCCCACATCAAAACCCACATCAAGAGAGAATGGTTCCCAAAATTATAACAAAAGCAACCAAAAGAAAACAAGGAGCAATAAACTCCACAATAAGGGAGCAGATTATCACACCACCCTAATTCCCAACAGCTTCCTTCTCAGTCAAAAACATTTACAATTGAGTAACATCAGTATATACAAAAGTTTGTCCCTCAAAGGTAAGAATACAAGGCAAGGAAATTTCAAGAAAAAAGAAGCCCCCAATGCCAGCACTCGAGATTTCAACGCTAGAAACTGCTTTCGCCTAATCTGGGTAGCCCTGCCAACATCCAGAAAGACTTGAAGTCTTTGACCACAAAAAGGAATTTCTCGGTACTTAAAGTAAGCACACAGAACACATAACTTGATGGATTCAGAGCCAAAAGTCACCACAAGGGTGTTACGTTTGGAAATTGTATCCGCAGAATCTTCCAGAAAGGCTGTAAGATCCTGCCTTTCCGAGAAATCTGAGGAAGCCAAAGGACCCTCATCCTTATCAGAAGGAGAGGATCCCGAAGGAAGATAGTACATATGGATAATATCTAAATTACCATCTAACTTTAACACCTCAGTAAAATACTTTTTCAACAAAATATCAGAGGATGACAAGTGAGTAATAGAAAAATTCAAGAAACGTAAGTTCTTAGCCCTGGACTGATTCTTAAGAACCTCCAGCCAATAAGAAAAAGTAAGGGAATCTCGCATTAAGGCAATATCATTATCAGAACAAGATTGGAGCTGGGAGTTTGTCTGGGCTACAAACGTATCAAAAGAACCAAGTTGCTTATCAGTATGTTGCATTTTACCTACTATATCATGAGTAAACTGACAAAGGGAAGACACAGTAGAAGATAAACGCATATCAATATTATGAATAGCAGACAATATATCCATAAGAGTTACTTCTACAGACAAGGGAGTAGTGACCATCCCATCACGGACAACCGGAGACACAGGTTGCGGAATTGGGGGGAAAGCTTCAGGGAACAAATCCAACAATGTAGATGAAAAGGGAGGCTGAGGAAACGGCAGTGGTGACCTAGAATGAGAGCTCAACGAAGCCCCTTCCGGTGACGATATGGTAGGTGGCAGGGAAGTCAAATGTTTGTCCATGGGACTCACCATCTTACCTCCTTGTACTTTCACTCCAGATTTAACAACCGACTTTGCTTTCCGCTTACCCATGGAAAATCTCTGACCTCAGCTCCTCAAGTGCTTCGAAGGGGCGCCAAAGAGGGCGTAACCTGCCCCTTGGGTCATGCCACGCAGGCCGCGACACACGGCCGCATAAAGGAGCTGCAGGGTTAAGTAGAGGCAGGGGGAGGGGTCCTCCACAGCCGGGACTGTCCTCCTTGTGCCTGCCCGATGAAAGCAGGACCTCCAGGCACACCCGCTGTGCTGCTCTCGCAGCGAGAAAAACCAGCCACATCTGCTCCCCTGATCAGCAATCACTCTCCACAGACCACCTGTAGCTGCCGGGTTAAGTAGAGGCAGGGGGGAGGGGTCCTGCGCAGCTGGGACCGTCGTCCTTGTGCCTGCCCGATGAAAGCAGGACCTCCAGGCACACCCGCTGTGCTGCTCCCGCGTCGAGAAAAACCAGTCGCGTCTGCTCCCCCGATCAGCAACCACTCTCCCGAGCAAGACGATATTTAATACCCGGGCCACCAAGAGCTGCTGATTATGTAGGACAGATCCTAGAACTAGAGCAATAAGAATTCCCAACCTTCAACAAGATGCAGGAAAGATGGGACTAGGACTAGAAAGGGGTCTTGAAGGACTAGAATGGGGGACTGTTACTTCTGGAGAGAAATCTGCAACTGTGAGTATATACTTCTGGTAATTTTCTAAAATGAATTCTTTGTATTAAAGCTACTTAATCTGTGAACCCACTGTTTTTTGTTGGATCAGTTAGGGCCTAGTAGCAGCAATTAAAATTTGAATTTAAAACACAGAGGAGAACTTTCTGGTTACATTTCATACCCAGCAGAGAGCTTGTAGTTTAAATTTAATAGTCACTCGGGGCCAACAGCAAAGTACTTTTAGTTTAAATTTAACACACAGAAGAGAGCTTTCTGGTTACATTTGGAACCCAGCAGAGAGCTTGTAGTGTACATTTAATAGTCACTCAGGGCCTAGCATCAGAAAAGTACTTTTAGTTTTAACACACAGAAGAGAGCTTTCTGGTTAAATTTAGAACCCAGCAGAGAGCTTGTAGTTTAAATTTCATAAGAAGTTAGAGCCTAGCAGCAGCTAAGAGCTATAATTTAAATCAAATCAGAATTTAGCGTACCTCAGCAGCACAAGACAGGGTACTGTGTAGCAGCCCTCTTTTAATAAGTGTTATTTCCCACCCACCCCTGGGATAATCATAGCTTTATAGGTACTTACACATCTTAAAAGACAGGAGGTGCTTTCAGGTGAAGCTCATTACCCAAATCAGTCATACACTAAGGACCTGAGATTAATTAAGCTTCAGGTGAACAAGGTATATTAAACGTATTAGGTACAGTTTTATTGGTATAAATACCCATAGCAACCCCTAGTAAGTAAGAACTTAAAGATCTACACACAAACTTAAAACTAAGATGCAGACAGCAGTCCAGCAGCAGGATGGGGGCTTTCCAGTCTTTTGCATTGAGTGTCACATGTATGATTTTCTCCCAGTTGGTGAGAGGTCTTACGTGTGCACTAGGTGCAAGGAGCTCTTTGCTCTCAGGGAACAAGTCCGTTCTCTAGAGGCTAAAGTAGCAGACTTGGAAAACATAAGACAGACAGAGAGGTACATAGACGAGACCTACAGGGATATAGTCCTGAAGTCCCACCTCCAGTCTGGCAGCACCCCTGTTGCCATGGAGGAGAGAGGTCACGTGACAGGAGAGCATTACCCTGGTGTGGCAGGAAGTGATCCTGTAACTAGGACCTGTCCTCCAGGTGATGTAAAACCCTCTCGCACCGAGGAAGTTTCTCCAGGGCCATGTGCCCATGAGGGGAGGGTTAGGACAGCCGTTATAGTTGGTGATTCGATCATTAGGCATGTAGATAGCTGGTGGACGTGAGGATCGCCTGGTAACATGCCTGCCTGGTGCGAAGATAGCGGACCTCACGCGCCACCTAGATAAGGACTTAGATAGTGCTGGGGAGGAGTCTGCTGTCTTGGTATATGTCAGTACCAATGACATAGGAAAATGTGGTAGGGAGGTTCTGGAGGCAAAATTTAGGCTTTTAGGTAGGAAGTTGAAATCCAGAACTTCCATGGTAGCATTCTCCGAAATGCTTCCTGTTCCACGCACAGGACCCAAAAGGCAGGCAGCGCTCCGGAGTCTCAATGCGTGGATGAGACAATGGTGCAGAGATGAGGGGTTTGGATTTGTTAGGAACTGGGGAACATTCTGGGGAAAGGAGGGGCTCTTCCGAAGGGATGGGCTTCACCTTAACCGGGATGGAACCAGGCTGCTGGCATTAACCTTTAAAAAGGGGAGAGAGCAGCTTTTAAACTAGATATTAGGGGAAAGCCGACAGTCGCCCAAGAGCGGATGGTTCGGAAGAATGTATCCTTGAAGGATACTACCAAAAGCAGAGAGGTTCCACAAAAGAGTAAAGTAGCCCAAATGCCCTCAAGTATGGAGCAGACAGAGCTTAAAGATCCCAATTTACCCATGTCTAACAATAGCCAAATTAACATGAATAAAATACATTCTCTAAAATGCTTGTATGCAAATGCTAGAAGTCTAAAGAATAAGATGGGAGAGTTAGAATATATAGCACTAAATGAAAGGTTAGATATGATTGGAATATCAGAGACATGGTGGAAGGAGGACAACCAGTGGGACACTGTGATACCTGGGTACAAACTGTATCGTAATGATAGAGCTGATCAAATTGGTGGAGGGGTTGCGCTCTATGTTAGAGAGGGCATTGACTCAGAAAGGATTAAAGTTTTGCAGGAAACAAAATCTGCTGTAGAATCTATATGGATTGAAATTCCATATAAAAGGGGGAAGGCAATGGCAGTGGGGGTGTACTATCGAGCACCTGGCCAGAATGACTAAATGGATGATGAAATGCTCAAAGAAATCAAGAAAGCTAACAAAAGTTACAGCGCAGTAATAATAATGGGTGATTTCAATTACCCGGGTATCGACTGGGTCAGTGTCACGTCAGGACATGCTAGGGAGATAAAGTTCCTAGATGAAATAAATGACTGCTTCTTGGAGCAGCTGGTTCATGAACCAACCAGAGGGGAAGCCATATTAGACATAGTCCTTAGTGGAACACCAGGTCTAGTGCAAGAGATAAGGGTGTTGGGGCCACTTGGCAATAGTGATCATAGCATGATCGCCTTTGATTTAATTAGTGGAGGAGGGATAGTAAGGAAATCCACAGTACTACCTTTTAACTTTCGAAAGGGAGACTATGATAAAATGAGGAAAACAGTTAAGAAGAAACTAAAAGGAGCAGTTGCAAAGGTTAAAGACGTACATCAAGCTTGGGTGTTGTTGAAAAATACTTTCTTGGAAGCCCAGACCAGCTGTATTCCACGCTTTAAGAAAAGTGGAAGGAAGTCCAAAAAACGTCCAGCATGGTTTAAAGGTGAGGTCAGAGAGGCTGTTGTTGCCAAAAAAGCATCTTTCAGGAAATGGAAAAAAGAGCCAAACGACGAAACCTGGAAACAGCACAAGCACTGGCAAGTCAAATGCAAGGCATTGATAAGGCAGGCAAAGAGAGTATTTGAGAAGAAGCTTGCTGCGGAAGCAAAAACGCGAAATAAAGACCTTTTCAAGTACATTCGTAGCAAAAAACCTGTGAGAGAGTCAGTTGGTCCATTAGATGATAAAGGGATTAAAGGAGCACTAAGAGGCGACAAGGCGATAGCGGAGAGACTGAATGAATTCTTTGCTTCGGTCTTTACTGAGGAAGATGTAGGGATGTTACCCATGACTGAAGTGGTATTTAAAGGTGCGGAAGAATTGAAGGAAATATCGATACATCGAGAAGATGTCTTACAACTATTAGATAAACTGAAGAGTAGCAAATAAATGAGATTACTGATAGCAGGTCTGCAATCTGTGAACTATCATTAAAATCATCTCTAATACCTGAAGATTGGAGGATCGCCAATGTAACACCAATTTTTAAAAAGGGTTCCAGGGGTGATCCGGGAAACTACAGACCGGTGAGCCTGACGTCAGTACCAGGAAAAATGGTAGAAACCATCATAAAGAATAAAATTACTCAGCATGTAGATAGTCACAACCTAATGGGAGACAGCCAACATGGCTTTAGACAAGGAAGATCTTGTCTTACTAATCTGTTATAGTTTTTTTGAAGGAGTGAATAAACAGGTGGACAAAGGTGAGTCAGTTGATATTGTGTATCTGGACTTTCAGAAAGCCTTTGACAAGGTCCCTCATCAGAGACGTTTGGCAAAACTAAAGAGTCATGGGATAGGAGGCAGTGTACTATTGTGGATCAGGAACTGGTTAAAAGATAGAAAGCAGAGGGTAGGGCTAAATGGCCAATTTTCCCAATGGAGAAAGGTGAATAGTGGTGTACCCCAGGGATCTGTGCTGGGTCCGCTGCTTTTTGACATATTCATAAATTACCTGGAAAGTGGAATAACGAGTGAGGTTATCAAATTTGCAGATGACACAAAACTATTTAAAGTTGTTAAAACCCAAGAGGATTGTGAAAAATTGCAAGAGGATCTTGATAAATTGGAAGACTGTGCATCAAAATGGCAGATGAAATTTAATGTGGACAAGTGCAAGGTTATGCACCTAGGGAAGAACAACCCAAACTATGGTTACATAATGCAAGGTTCCACATTAGGAACCACCACCCAGGAAAAAGATTTAGGCGTCATTGTGGATACCATGTTAAAACCCTCGGCCCAGTGTGCAGCAGCGGCCAAGAGAGCAAATAGAATGCTAGGTATGAATAGAATGCTAGGCACCTTGAATATTGTGTGCAATTCTGGTCGCCGTATCTTAAAAAGGATACAGCGATTTTAGAAAAGGTTCAGAGAAGAGCCACCTAAATGGTAAAGGGGAGGGAAGGATACTCCTATGAAGAAAGGCTAAAAAGGTTAGGGCTCTTTAACCTGGAAAAGAGACGGCTGAGGGGAGATATGATAGAAGTCTATAAATTAATGAACGGAGTGGAACGGGTAAACGTAGATCGATTGTTTACGTTATCAGAATATAGAAAGACTAGGGGACATGCAATGAAGCTACAGGGTAAACTATTTAAGACTAATAAAAGAAAATATTTTTTCACTCAACGTGTAATCAAATTCTGGAATTTGTGACCGGAGGATGTAGTAAAGGCTGTTAGTGTAGCTGGGTTTAAAAAAGGTTTGGACAAGTTCCTGGAGGAAAGGTCCATAAACCATTATTAAGAAGTGACCGAAGATATCAATGCTTGACCCAGTACAAGCATTGTGGAACTTGTGTCTCTTGGGGAAACTGCTAGTTACATATGACCTAGATTGGCCACTGTTGGAAACAGAATACTGGGCTTGATGGACCTTGGTCTGACCCAGTATGGCATATCTTATGTTCTTATGGGTGATCCCAAACAAGCACTTTTGGGCATATCTGCAATACTGCCATTATCTAAACAGCATGTATAAGGAAGAGAGAGGCCTGGAGGGATTCATGCCGCTGGATAGGGTTTTTTTGGAAACCCCAGAGTTTGAGAACTGGCTCTCCCTCTGATACAAAGTGGGGAGGGAGCAAAGGAAACTGGACTGGGGGAAGGGGGTGGCAGAAGCATGGACAGAAGTGCTAGGAGAACCAGTAGATCCACCCCTGTTATTTTGATGCTTCAGGGATGCCTTTAAACTAATGCCCAATGCAGCTCTCCACGAAACGCAATTCAAAATACTACACAGGGCGTACATCATGAGGGATAGGGGAGCCAAAATGCATCTGTGGGAAGGACCAAATTTCCTGCACTGTAGAAGCCACAGGGACACAGTGGTACACGCTTTCTTGGAGTGTAACTGTCTGTGCAGATATTGGCAGACGGTGTTACAACATATTCATTGGGTCATTGGAACTCCAATAGGAATGGACCTCCAGCGTGCTCCTGCTGGGAGATGAATCTCCATTGCAAACAGAGGTCCTTAAGTCAGAGGAGAGGAGGTTCGCCAAGGTAGCTTTAATGGTTGCAAGGAAAACTTGTGTAGCGTACTAGATATCGCCCACACCCCCAGCTGGGAAACACTGGCTTAACTGTATGAGAGAGATGAGGGATTGGGAACTAATGACCCCCGACTCTGAAAGCTTCGGGGACCCAATTCTGGTATGGGGCTTTGTGGGAAGCCTTCTCTGCTGGTCTGAGAGAAACGTAGGAAAGGTAGACTGTTAAAGGAGCATAGTAGGGGGGGGGAGGAAAAAAGGGGGGGGGGAGCTATGGAAATTAGAAAAGGAATTCCAGAGAAGCCCACTTCTCACCGTGGGGGGACGCAAAGCCTTACGGGATATGGACATGGAATAGTGCAGTGTTTTTTACTTAGAGTTGAGTCCTATTATTGTTAATGCTGTACATACTCTTCTAAAGTGTTTTGTTCAAGTTACTGCCCAAACTATATAATCTCCAGGAACAAGCAGGAATGTAGTCTTCACGTATGGGTATCGTCGGCACCGATGGAGCCTGCGCGGGAACACTCCCCAGCGTCCAATAGGAACGCTTTTGGGAACATCCCTCAGCACATGCGCGCTGCCTTCCTGCCTTTCCAACTGTCCCTCTTCAGTTCTTCGTTTTCCGCGGAGCCGACAGGATCTATTCCCTGTCACCGCAGAAAAATCCGTCTTTAAATTTCTTTTCTTTTGGTCGCGTTTGCCTACCGCACGACGCCTACCGGTACCGCCGGTTCTTTTCTTTTCAGAAACTTTTCTCTTTGGTGCTAGGCACCATTTTGGGCACTAGGCCCCATATTCCTAAAACATGGAAAAGCCAACTAGTGGTTTTAAAAAATGTACCAAGTGTGGCGGTACCATTTCCGTCACTGACACCCATGATTGGTTTCTGAAATGTTTAGGACCTGAATATTCTCCAACTGAATGTCTCTCCTGTATGGGGATGACTAAAAGAGGAAGACAAAACCGAGCTGCAAAGCTTAGTACCCTCTTTTCTTCAGATGCCAGATCCATTGCATCAACATCGTCGAGGTCCTCTTCTTCCTCCCATGGATCTCGGGTAACTAAGCATAAAAGCCGGTCCTCAAAGGGTAGCTCTCCTGCCAAGCATCGAGAGGCCATCGGCATTGCCCTTGAGGGAACCACACCGGCAAAACAGCCCCGGTGGGAGGCTTTGGCTTCGAAAGCATCGATGGGGCTTCAGGATGTTCTCTAGGCCTCAACCTCGCAAGAACTACCTGTGCCATGCTCAGGGGTTCCGTCCGTCCTTACCGGTACCGACACCCAGGCATCGTCAGCGTCGATAGACCAGAGGTTCCTCGCTATCGAGCGCAGCATCACAGCTCTTCTTTCAGCTGCGGTACCGGTGGTCCCTCGGGTACCGACATTGACACCGATGCCGGTACTGACACAGGTACAGACACCGGTACCGACACCGGTTGGAACTCTTCCCATGCCATCTCTGGCTAGAATTGACAAAGCGGTACCGGGTCAGCTCGGTACCGACTTCGATCGGTACCGGGATCGTGCGTCGCAAGAGCATCGGAGTCAGGAATACTTTGATTCCTCCGATTCCGAAGACTCTCACAATTCTGCTGGCACTAGAGGGTTTCTCCTAGAAGATCCCTTTTCTCCCCAGCACAGAATGTCACCTCCAGAGGACATGTTTCAGGATTTCATCCGTGATATGGCCAAAGGTCTTTCAATCACAGTAGCTCCTGAAGAGGAACCCAGAGCAAAGGAATTGGAAACTCTCCAATATCCTAAAGCTCCTAAGGAGGCAGCCACTGTGCCTATCCATGAAATTCTGCATAGCTTGATGCTCAGAATGTGGGAGACACCTCTGACTACTTCTCCTCACTCTAGGAGACTTGATACTATGTATCGAGTTCCGCCATGTCCTGGATTTCAGAAAACTCAGCTGCCACACCATTCAATGGTAGTGGAATCAGCCATGCGTAGGATGAAAAGTGCAAAGAGGCATGCATCCAATCCTCCAGGTCGTGAATGCAGGACTCTGGATGCTTTTGGGTGCAGAACTTTTCAAGCTTCCATGCTTTCAGCTAGGATCAGTTCATATATCCTATATATGGGAATGTTCCTCAAGGAAGTCACAGGAGACTTGGAACTTATGAGCCCATTTCTCCCAGATAACAAGAGACAAGATTTTCTTGCTCTAGTTAAGCATGCTCGGGATGTCTCCAAGTTTGTTAATCATGCAGCCTTTGACTGCTTCGAATGCATCAGCAGGACCTCTGCTATTGCCATTGGCGCATGACGGATTGCCTGGCTACAGGCATCAGACTTGGAGACTTGGGTACAGGACAAGTTAGGCAACATTCCTTGCACGGGGGAGAATCTCTTTGGCAAGAACTGGAAGGAAAAGGCTAACGAGTTAGATGCTGACAATTCTACCTTAGATAGATTGTCAAAGTCTACAGCCACTCCAGCCAAAAGGAAGCCTTATAAAAAACCCTCTTTTAGCAAAAAGAGGAGGTTTTATTCTATACCCAGCAGTGTCAACATCAAGGTCAGGTTGCCCAAAAGGGACAAACTAGACAGCAAAAGAAGCCAAAAGGCCCGAGAGCCCAACCAGCTGTCCAGGTTCAGCCCCCTCAAGGGCTTTGACTCCTTCCTAGAGAGCTTTGCCATCCTGCCTGTTAGGGGTCCCCAACCCCCCAATGTTCCGGGCAGGTTATGCCACTTTGCCAACAGATGGCATCAGATAACAGCAGAAGATTGGACTTTGTCCATTGTAGGAGAAGGGTACAAGCTTCATTTTCACAGCATGCTCCCTCCTACAATTCTAAAGCAATTCAATTCTCAAACCTCTGCAGACAATCTGCTAGATCACGAGGTCTCCACACTTCTTGCCCAAGGGCAATAGAGGAAGTACCCATTCTTCAACGGGGTGCAGGGTTCTACTCCCCCCTATTTTCTTATTCCAAAGAAAACAGGAGGACACAGACCCATTCTGGACCTCAGAGAATTGAACAAATATCTGTTTCGAGAGAAATTCAAAATGATTTCTCTAGGAACTCTTCTGCCATACTTTCAAAGCCAGGATTGGCTTTGCTCTCTAGACTTAAAGGATGCATACACTCACATTCTCATCCATCCAGATCACAGGAAATTCTTATGTTTCTTTTTCAGAGGAAAACATTTCCAGTACAGGGTTCTTCCCTTTGGTCTGGCTTCAGCACCAAGGGTGTTCACGAAATGCATGGCAGTAGTAGCTGCATTTCTATGAACCCTGGGGATTTCCGTCTTCCCTTACTTAGACGACTGGCTCATTCGAGTCCCTACATTTGCATAGGCCAGCACTGCACTGTCCCATACAATGCAAATTCTCCAATACTTGGGATTGGTAATAAACTTCCCAAAATCTCAACTAGTTCCTTCCCAATGCCTAGAATTCATAGGAGCCTGTCTAGATAACAGACAGGCAAGGGCTTTCCTTCCACAAGCCCGGTGTCTTCGCATAATGCAACTAGCTTCTCAAGCAGCAGACAAATCCTCCCTCACTGCTCGAGAGCTACTGCAGTTACTGGGACATATGGCATCCACAGTTCATGTAGTCCCATATGCTCACCTCCACATGCGAGCAGCTCAGTGGACCCTCTCCACACAGTGGACACAGGCCACGGGTCATGTGTCGGACAAAATAACAATCTCTCAACGACTAATTTTGTCCCTCCAATGGTGGCAATCACTAGAAAATCTGACAGTGGGGTCTCCTTTTCATCAACCCCTCTTTCCGGCCACCCTAACAACAGATGCATCACAGGTAGGTTGGGGAGCACACCTGAATCATCTCTCTACCCAGGGCACCTGGACTCCACAGGAGGTTGGTTTACACATAAACCTCCTGGAATTAAGAGCAATCTATTTAGCTCTTCGAGTATTCCACCCCCAGCTCAGCTACAAGACAGTCCTAGTACAGACGGACAATCAAGTAGCCATGTTCTATGTGAACAAGCAGGGCAGAACAGGCTCTCTGTCGTTATGCAACGAAGCTTTACGACTATGGGCCCTCGCCAGAGAGCATCAAATTCACCTTCTAGTGGTATATCTTCCAGGCATTCAAAACCTTTGGGCAGACATACTCAGTCGAGTACTGCTGCCTCACGAGTGGTCCCTCCACCTAGACCAGGTGGCAAAGATATTTCATCTCTGGGGCACTCCAGACATAGACCTCTTTGCAAGTCCACTGAATGCCAAACTTCCCCGGTTCTGTGCCAGGATTCCGGCTCACAATTGTCAGGCAAGGGATGCCTTCCTCCTTCACTGGGGTCAGGACTTCTTTTATGCCTTCCCACCCATTCCCCTCATCCCCAAAACACTCTTCAATCTTCAGAGACAGGGGTCGCATGATTCTCATAGCACCACGATGGCCACACCAAAAGTGGTATTCCCTGCTTCTACATCTCTCTCAAGCAGCACCTCTGGAGATAGGGCATACTCCAGATCTCCTTTCCCAGGAGAATGGGGCGCTATGGCACCCGAATCCCCAGTCCCTGCACCTCACGGCCTGGTTGCTGAAGGCTTAGACCTCCAGGATTTCAACTTGTCCCAACAGGTAAAAGATATCCTTCAGGCCTCTAAGAAACTTTCCACAAGAAAATCTTATGCCTTCAAGTGGTAACATTTTACTATATGGTGTTCCAAGAAAGGATTAAACCCCCTGGTCATACCCTTAGAATCGATACTAGAGTATCTCCTTCACTTATCGAATTCTGGTCTAAAGACCAATTCGGTAAGAGTCCATCTTAGTGCAATTGCAGCTTCTTATAAGCCTCTGAAAGGACAACCAATTTCCTCTCATCCACTCATATCAAGATTTATGAGAGGCCTTTTATTAACTAAACCTCCCATCAAGCCACCACCGGTGGCATGGGATCTAAATCTAGTTCTTGGGCAACTCATGAAGCCGCCTTTTGAACCTTTGGCCACTACAGCCCTTACGTTTTTGACCTGGAAGGTCATCTTCCTAACTGCAATCACCTCTGCCCGTCGCATTAGTGAATTGCAAGCTTTAGTGTCTGATCCTCCTTATACTAGGTTTCATCATGATAAGGTTGTTCTTAGAACTCACTCACACTTTATGCCAAAGGTGGTTTCGCCTTTTCATTTAAATCAATCAATTTATCTTCCTGTATTTTTTCCGAGGCCTCACGCCTCTAATGCAGAAAGAAACCTTCATACTTTGGATTGTAAAAGGGCCTTAGCTTTTTACATACAAAGAACACAGCAACATAGAACGTCCTCACAACTTTTTATGGCTTTTGACCTAGTCATTTCGGACTTCCAGTCTCCAAACGAACTTTATCTAAATGGATTGCCCAATGCATATCCTTTGCTTATGAGAGCAAGGGTCTTCCTCTTCAGGACCATGTCACAGCTCATAATGTGAGAGCCATGGCAGCTTCTATGGCTAATCTCCACTCTGTGTCTATCGATGACATTTGTTGAGCAGCCACCTGGGCTTCGGTACACACCTTCACAGCCCACAAGGGGTTAAGTTTTTTTTACCTGAGAGGGTGTTTTTGCAGCATTGGCAGTTGTTGAGTGTCTCATTTGAGGGGAGCTGGAGTATGTTTTGATCCGGATTGGATCTGTGATGGGAGAGGAGTTGGTCCGAGACGAAAGGAAATGCATGAGAAAAGATCCGGAGCGGATCAGGCGGATCCGGGTCTCTCGGATCAAGAGACTGGTATCCCACGCTGTGAAGTAGCGCTTGAGAGTTATTGCAGGTGGAGGTGAAAGCCGAGACTCCAGTTTGATTTTAGAAAGGGAGGCTGGATTTCAGAGGTTTTTTGGGTAAGGTTAAACTGGTGAAATGTCATAGCGGAGTGCTGTTTTGAGTTAGAAACCTGAGAAAACAGGGTTTAATAGTCAGTCGGTGATTGTTGGGAAAGGGATAATTTCTTTTGGAATTTTTGTTATTTTTCCTTTTTAAATTCAACATAGAATTTTGATACCATTATTTCTTATGGGAGTTTTAAAAGATAAAAATGGAGAGTGTAGCTGCAAAATAGAATTCGTGGCAACTGTTATTAGAATACTGGTGCAAGCATGCTTTTTATTGGCTGTAGGTTTTCTGATGTCATTTTTTGAGTTAGTGTTACCTGGGGTTACGGCTGAGAAGATGGAGACGTGAAGAACTGTTTGTGAGAGTGAGCAGTTGGTTATTATAGGATTTCTTATAAAGGTTGAAGATTTACTTTCAAAGTAGGAAAATATGGTTGAGTACTACTGAAATTGGTCAGGTATTTTAAAAAGAAGGAAAGCTGCTTGTGGAAGTGAGAGCAGAGATGTGTTAAACAGAGCTCCTGACTGAGTTTTGTGACAAAGTGTCCGGTTTGAATGTGCTTAGGAATTGCACATTTAATTACAAAGAGCTGTGTATATATTTATTTACTGTATACTTGACTCGGCTGAAAACTTTTTTTTTTTTAAGGTGATGCTAGTAAAAGAGCTCCCTAAAAATAGGTTTCCTGTTTTGAATGGTCTAAAGGTGACCAGAGTATTGGAATGACTTCGAAGTGAGGATAAGTGTAAAGTAACCTGTTCTAAAGGAAAAGAAAACTGTTGTTTACTTTATTGCATGTGGAGTAGCACTACTGAAATTGCATAGTGTACTACAAGTTAATTGTACAAAGCATGCTGTAAGGTAGAATGAATCTAGTTATTGTGGAATAGACACACAGTATTTGAGCGCTGAGTGCAAGTTTGAGTAAATATGGTGCAAGTATGTGTATAAGGAAACAAGGAGTTTAGTAAGCTCTTCAGCATAGGGAAATAAGTTTAGATAGGTACTTTTAGGTAGGGACTTTGTTTAATTTTATTTATTTAGTTAGGGAACGTAACAAAGTTTGTGGCAAAGGAATAATTTAGGTTGTCTCATACCTAAACTAGAAAGAAGTTAGGGTTTTGTCTCCCTTTTTATTTAATTAAGTTAGGGAGCCAGGTATCCCGGACTCCGTGGATTCAGACGTACGGCGATTCCTGCGCGAATCTTGGGCCCCTACACTTCAATTCTCGCAGCTGTGTGGACAATAATAAAAAAAAAGAAGTCAGTCTTACATCTCAGCTGCATGAACAAAGAAAGCTAAGTGAAGTACGTAATATAAGCTGTGTGTTAAAAAGAAGGAAAAGGAGAGCAAGGGGAAAAGAGTGGACAATCCCCACTTGTTACTGATGTAATATGTCTTCATCACAAAGAAAAATAAAACACCACAAAACATCAGGACTTACAAATTAACAACTGAAGTTAACAGAAAAGTATTTTTTTTTGTGCTACATTAGTTAGAGAAGAAACTTATCTGATTAGAATAGTTAGGATTTCCCTTATTAGAGTTGTGACAGGTTGCTATTGATTTTTCTGTTAAAGAAAATACTGTTTTTTTATTTAAGAAACTAAGTTACAGGAGTAGCTAGTAGTATAAAATTGTTTAGTAAAAAGAGAAAATATGTGCAACTTTTTGGGTGCAATAAAAGAAGAGATGTATAATGGGTTGTTCTTACATGTTTTACTGAGAATCTGGAAAGATTATTTCAACTAAATATACACAGTAAATAACAACAAAAGTGTCAGAACCTGTGTAGAATAAATATTAAGACACTTTACAATAATTCTATTTGTAAACTTTATTTATACCACCTAAGTTTACTTATTTTATTTATTTCCCCAGTTCCTTTTGAATAAACTGGTGTGTACTGTACCTTTCTCATTTGTAAGCTGGTGATAGCGCCTTTCCTTACGGCACCGTGACACACAATTTAAATAAGGAAGCTACATCAGGGCGCTGGTCACTGGTTTGCAAATAGGGGTGGGTTACAACTGCCTAGATAAAGCCTCCCGTCGGGATGCCTTCTTTGGCCAAGCTGTTCTTCAAAATCTCTTTCAGACCTAAATCAACTCCTACCCACCAACCCTGGTAGAATGCCAGAGATCCATGGGAGGAAGGATTCCCACCTTCTAGAGTGGCACCTTCCTGTGGCTATCTCCCTGGCATCTTCAGCTAGGGAGTCCCCATATGTAAAGACTACATTCCTGCTTGTTCCTGGAGATAGCGTAGTTACTCACCTGTAACAGGTGATCTCCGGGAACAGCTGGAATTTAGTCTTCACAACCCACCCACCTCCCCTAGGAGTTGTCTCTCTATCTCATTGTCTCTTTCCTCTCTCCCTCTATCCTTTCACTCAGCTACAAACTTAACTGAAGAGGGACAGTTGGAAAGGCGGGAATGCAGTGCGCATGTGCTGAGGGATGTTCCCAAAAGCGTTCCTAGTGGATGTTGGGGAGCGTTCCTGCGCAGGCTCCGCCGGTGCTGACGATACCCATATGTGAAGACTAAATTCCTGCTGTTCCCGGAGATCACCTGTTACAGGTGAGTAACTACGCTTTATGGCACCTCTGTTCTCTAGATCTAAAAGAAGTATGCACACATATTCTTATCCATCCAGGACACAGGAAATACCTATTCTTCACCTTTCAGGGAACACATTATCAATACAGAGTACTTCCCTTCAAACTCGCCTCTGCCCCAAGAGTCTTCACAAAGCGATGAAGGTCGTGGCTGCATACCTACGGTCTCTGGAGATATTCGTCTTCCCCTACTTAGACGACTGGCTTATAACTCCCCAGGAGGTACAGCTTTTCTTACATTATAACATCATGGTACTACAACACTTGGGATTTGTCATAAACTTTCCAAAATCCCAGCTCGCTCCAACTCAAAAGTTAAAGTTCATTGGTGCTCTACTGGACACCCAATGATCCAGGGTGTTTCTGCCCCATCCCGCTGTACCCGTCTAATTGAACTAGTGTCTCAGACGCTCCATTGGGACAAAATGCTGCAGCTCTTTGAGCACATGGCCTCTTCAGTACACATCGTTCCATATGCCCGATTACATATGTGGATAGCCTAATGGACTCCCGCCTTCCAGTGGACGCAGGACTCCAGCCATCTCCGTGACAGGATCCAGGTCAGTGCCTCTCTAATCACATCTCTTCAGTGGTGGTGTTCTCCAGAAAATCTGCTCGTCGAGTCACCTTTTCAAATGCCTCCACTTCAATGTACCCTGATGACGGATGCCTCCAAATTGTTGGGGAGCACATCTGGGCAACCTGTCTACACAGGGGCTGTGGACAACACACGAGTCACCCCTCCAAATCAATCTTCTGGACCTTCGTGCTATCTCATATGTCTTCCAAGTATTTCAACACTGCCTCAGGGCACAGTATGTTCTAGTCAGGATGGATAACCAGTTTGCTATGTTCTATGTGAACAAACAGGTAGGAACAGGTTCATGGCCCCTCTGTGAGGAGACTCTTTACCTGTGGTCCTTTGTCATTTCTCATCAAATACACCTCTGAGTGGTGTATCTCCCAGGGGAGCTCAATGTTTTGACAGACAAGCTGATTCGCATCCTTCTTCATCATGAATGGTCTCTCCATCCAGACACAATGTCCTACATCTTCCAGACCTGGGGAACTCAAGACATAGATCTTTGCTACTCCACAGAATGCCAAACTTCCTCACTTCTGCACAAGGACTCCGACATCCAGCAATCAACAGTTGGATGCCTTCCACCTACACTGGGGGCAGGGTCTGCTTTTATGCTTTCCCTCCTATACACCTCATTCCCAAGATGCTTTTCAAGCTTCAGTCCAACAAGGGCTCCATGATCCTCATAGCCCCTCACTGGCCGCAGCAATCATGGTTTCCACTGCTACTACGTCTGCCTCAGCTTCAGCCTCTACTACTACTATTACTATTGAATATTTGTATTGCATTACAAGACATATGCAGCATTGCACAGACACATGTAAGAAACTGTCCCTGTTCATTGGCGCTTACAATCTAGTTGAGACAGACAACACAGTAGCTGTAGACATGGTATACAGCTAGGAGGAATGGAAGGGAAACACAAAGGACATCAGCGCCTGATATCCTCTCCCAGAACAACAGCTCATTACTGCATCCCAATCCACAGTCTCTCCACCTCACAGCTTGGCTGGATGTAGTAAAAGCTGTTAGTGTAGCTGGGTTTAAAAAAGGTTTGGACAAGTTCCTGGAGGAAAGGTCCATAAACCATTATTAAAAAGGGACCCAGGATATCAATGCTTGACCCAGTACAAGCATTGCGGAACCTGTGTCTTTTGGGGAAACTGCTAGGTACGTATGACCTAGATTGGCCACTGTTGGAAACAGGATACTGGGTTTGATGGACCTTGGTCTGACCCAGTATGGCATATCTTATGTTCTTATGCTCTTATGTTCTTATGCTGAGAGCATAGCATTATAGGGCATTGACCTTCCACAGGAGGTGAAGGAGATCCTATTGGCTTCTAGAAAGCCTTCCACCACACGTTTATACCTTTTCAAGTGGCGTAGATACTCTCTCTGGTGTTCCCAGAAAGATCTCAGTCCCTTTTTTGCTCCAGTGGAGTCACTCCTTCAATATCTCCTCCACCTTTCCTCAGCAGGTCTAAAGACCAACTTGGTGAGAGTCCACCTCGGTGCCATTGCAGCCTCTCATCACCTACTGGATGGACAGCCCATTTCCTCGCATCTGCTAGTAGCACGTTTCATGAGAGGTCTCCTGCTGTCCAAACCGCCCATCAAACCACCTCCAGAGGCTTGGGACCTCAATGATGTTCTAACACAGCTTCTCAAGCCACCCTTTGAACAATTGGCCAAGACCTCCCTAAGGTTCCTGTCTTGGAAGGTAATCTTCCGACTTGCCCTCACTTCAGTTAGATGCTTTAGTGAGCTTCAGGTTCTGGTGGAGGACCCCCCCCCCCATACCCAGTTCCACCTTGACAAAGTTGTCCTTCAGACTCACCCACACTTTGTCTCCTTTTCATTTAAACCAGTCGATTAACCTTCCAGTCTTCTTTCCTAAACTGCATGCGTCTCGAGCGGAAGCTACTCTGCACACTTTTGACTGCAAGTGTGCATTGGCTTTTTATCTTTAGAGAACTCAAGATCACCATATTTTATTTATTTTTTGATACCACACTCTTTTAGAATCAGTGCGGTTTACATGTATACTAACAGGTACTTTTTATTCCCTTGTCCCCGAAGGGCTCACAATCTAAGTATCTGAGGCACTGGAGGATTAAGTGGCTTGCCCAAGGCCACAAGGAGTGGCCATGGGACTAGAGACCCCAGTCCCTCCGGCCTGAGGTTGCTTGTCCCCATGTGGGAATTGAACCCCCGGCCTGAGGTAACCTGTCCCAACCACTGAGCCACTCCTCCCTATCACCATAAAGCCTCGCAGTAGTTCATCTCATTTGACCCTAATCATCTGGGTCTATCTGTATCTAAGCATGTGCTCTCCAGATAAATATTGGACTGCATTTCATTTGCCTATTATAAAGCAAGACTCTCCTTGGAAGGACATGTCACTGCTCACAACGTTCGCACCATGGCAGCCTCGATGGCAAATCTACACTTGGTAGCCATTGATGAAATTTGCAAGGTAGCAACTTGGTCTTCCGTCTATACCTTCACTGCCCATTATTGTCTAGAGAGGGATTCCCATCAGGATGCAATGTTTGGTCAAGTCATACTCCAGCACCTCTTTCAGACTTAGATGCAACTCCTACTCTCCGTCTAAGATCAATGACCTCTTCCAGCCCACTCTGAGGTGAACCTCCATCAGCTCTGAGGTCACTTTATTTGGCATCTGGGAGCTAGGGAATACCATATGTGTAGACTACATTCCTGCTTGTTCCTGGAGATAGCGTAGTTACTCACCTGTAACAGGTGATCTCCGGGAACAGCAGGAATGTAGTCTTCACAACCCGTCCTCCTCCCCTAGGAGTTGTAGGGTTCTTTTATTTTCTTCTTCCTCTCAGCTACAAACTCCACTGAAGAGAGGGAGTGGGAAGGCAGTCACTTAGGTGCAGTGGAGTTCTCCCAAAAGCTTTCCAATTGGACGCCGGGGAGCGTTCCCGCCTGGGCTCTGTCGGTATCAATGTCACCCATATATGAAGACTAAATTCCTGCTGTTCCCGGAGACCATCTGTTACAGGTGAGTAACTACGCTTTATGGGCTAGATTTAGTAAAGAGTGCTGCCATATTAATGTGTGTTATTAACATGTTTTATGCAATGGAACTCTGTTAACAGCATTTAGTACGCACTAACATAGTAGCGCACATTAGTAAATCTAGCTGTCTGCCTCTTATGCACCCTTTCAGCTTTATCTTGTGTTTTATGTATTTCTTATTTTTTACTCCCATTTTTTTATTTTCTGAGTTACAGAATTCACATGTTAGCCTCAGAAATCATAACAAAAAATATTAATAGAATCGATGCTTCTTTTTGAAAGAGAGAAATAATCATTGTTCTTTTTGCCCCCTTTTTTTCTTCGATGTAGGAAAAAAAGCAGAAGTTAAAGCTTAATAAGGAATTAAAGAAAAAAAGGACAAAGGAACTACAAAAAGCGGAACTAGAAGAGAAAGGAAAAGAAAAGTATGAAGAATGGTTGAAGAAAAAACAAACAGAAGAACGAGAAAAAAAGCAAAAGCAGAAGGTAAAAAGGCATGTACCGTTCATAGTCTTGAGTTTTGCCAGAAGTAGACTACGAGGTATCTGAACTGAGAGGTCAGAACAAATCAGTGGAACAGCATCAAATAGATGCTAAGTGGGAGCGAGACCTGTGGTGTTCATCTGCTCCCAGGTACTGTGCACTAGTTACTTGCTTTCAGAACTAATACTATACTGTACGGTAAAAAATACACGCCGAGTACAAGCTATGCTATAAATCTAGCAAGTGGATTTATGTATAGCCTTGGAATTGTCCTACTGCCCCAGTCTACCTGATAAAACATATAAACTGCTCTTCTGTACAGCAGTGATCTTTAGGGGAGTGAATCTGCAAGCCTGAGAGCAATTAGCTGCACTTTCCTACCATGGTATATCTAACAATATTGCTGACTAGGAGAACATTGAGTAGGCCTGCATTTTTATTTAAGCAATATATAAGTTAAATACAGGGTTGCCACTCCACCCAAATCAATCCAAACAGGCCAAGCCAGTCCTGCTTTTGCCCCACTGCATGTTTGGGCTTGTAGCTGTAATTGTCCTAAAAGAAACTGGGACTACATTTTCATGCATGCATTGAGGCCAAAGCTGGATTGGATCAGCTTGCATTGTCCTGGGTGAGGTAGGCACCCTACTTAAATACAATGCTCAGTTTAATTTCAAATGGTCTAAAATGGCAGATAGGGTGTGCATTTCCTAGAAACGCTCAGCTTCACAATTGTATTTGTTTGAAAATTTGAGCAGATCATTCACATATTTTAAAGTAGTAATGGAACTCTTTCAGTTTAAATGTAGCTTCATTTACTTTAATCAGCACTGGTAGACTGTGATTACTCCAACCTGTCCTAGCTAACTAGAATCACTGTTTTCTGATTGCTTCTCTGTATTGTGTGCCTTTGTTCATGTCTAATTTTTTGTTGAAGTTGTGTGTCTTTTAAGTGCATTAATATGTATCCCTCCAACCCCACAGTGAAACAAATACGATATCAAATTAAACAAGAATCACTGTAATAACACCTCATCAAAATTTATACTTTTTGTCGAAGCTAAGCTGTAGGAGGGATAGTACTGAATACATATCCCACACCAGACAGCTAGCGAGGGAATTAAGTTAAGTGAATATTTTCAAGTTTGAGTAAAAACCTTTTGGTGACACAGGACCATATTTAGAAAAAAAGCAGCTAGCTGTCTGGTGTGGGATATGTATTCAGTACTATCCCTCCTACAGCTTAGCTTCGACAAAAAGTATAAATTTTGATGAGGTGTTATTACAGTGATTCTTGTTTGATTTAATATGTATCCCTGACATGCCCAAGTTGAAAGGTAGGAAAACATTTTGGGGTGTTTAATGTGCTATGTACTGCAGGGCACTGTGCAGATAGTGCACACAATTCTTTGTTTTAGCAGAGGACCCTCCAACCTCACTTTCTGCTTTTTTTATATACTGTAGATTGTCCTTATTCTTGCAGCTTTAACCAATTAGTTGAGCGGTCTATAAGCTCATCTTTTTTTACCCTGGTTTAAATCTTATACCTGGCTCTATTGAGTGGTAATAGATGATAAAAAAAAATCATTGCTTTATGTATGTATTTAGAATTAAATTTATAAACTGTCCAACCATTTAAAAACTCCAGGTGAATAGAATACATACAATAACTAAATTAGAATAATTCATAAAAATTGCGCTAATTTTTTTTTTTTTAACTAAAATTCTGTTTCTACAAGTTTTTCTCCTACTTAGTGTAGCTGCTTACCTCATTTAGCAGAATAATTATAGTTTTGAAAAGCTAATTTCTCCTATTTAGTTCTAGAGTCCTGAAGGTAGAAACATTTTGCTTAGTTAGTGACTCACTCAAATCTTTTCTGAAAATCCTCCATTTTGAGGCTGCTTCTAAGTCCTAAAACTGGTTCTCCCTAATTATAGGCTTGTTTGTAACCAGTTTCTATAAGTACCTGAATATCACATGAACATACCAGAACCAATTATTTGTCTTGGCTGTGTATTTTGACTGGATAGTATTACATTAAATTAAATAGCCCTTGTTCCAGGAGCTTGCAATCTCTCCCATGACTATGGAAGGCTGCAAACACCAATGCAGCATTATATAAATAAATTATAATATTGGACTGGTTTGGATAAAAATTTCTCATACACAGCTTAGTTCCCTACTTACTGATTTGCTTCTAAATGTCAAACTAAAGAAATGTTGACATCTACATAAATGGCTGTAGATGCAACTTTTTCAGTTCCATCAGTGCATCAAATGAATTCTCATATGTTTACAATAAGTTCTGTTTGTACATAGTTTAAACTGTGAGCAAAAAGAGAGGTTATTTGTGTATTACATTTATATGTAACCCTTCTGACATAAGTTCTGTGTGGCTTACAATACATGTGAACCATGGCTTACCTAAATGAAAAATATAAAATGCCACAGGGAGAAACAAACGGATGGTTTGCAGAAGGCTAACTAATAAAGGTCACAAATAAGAGGTGCACAGAAATGGCATTTACTGAATAATACTCTGACATGCTTCACAGTTCATATTTTGTTTCAATCATTTTTTTTGTAAACACTGTGAACATAAGAACATAAGATATGCCATACTGGGTCAGACCAAGGTCCATCAAGCCCAGTATCCTGTTTCCAACAGTGGCCAATCTAGGTCATACGTACCTAGCAGTTTCCCCAAAAGACACAGGTTCCACAATGCTTGTACTGGGTCAAGCATTGATATCCTGGGTCCCTTCTTAATAATGGTTTATGGACCTTTCCTCCAGGAACTTGTCCAAACCTTTTTTAAACCCAGCTACACTAACAGCCTTTACCACATCCTCCGTTAACAAATTCCAGAGTTTGATTACACATTGAGTGAAAAAATATTTTCTCTTATTAGTCTTAAATAGTTTACCCTGTAGCTTCATTGCATGTCCCCATGTCTTTATATTCTGATGACGTAAACAAACGATCTATGTTTACCCATTCCACTCCATTCATTAATTTATAGACTTCTATCATATCTCCCCTCAGCCGTCTCTTTTCCAGGTTAAAGAGCCCTAACCTTTTTAGCCTTTCTTCATAGGAGTATCCTTCCATACTCTTTACCATTTTGGTGGCTCTTCTCTGAAACTTTTCTAATATCGCTATATCCTTTTTAAGATACGGCGACCAGAATTGCACACAATATTCGAGGTGCGGTCTCACCATGGAATGATATAGAGGCATTATGATATCTTTTGTTTTATTTTCCATTCCTTTCCTTATGATACCTAGCATTCTGTTTACTCTCTTGGCTGCTGCTGCACACTGGGCCGAAGGTTTTAACATGTTATCCACAATGACGCCTAAATCTTTTTCCTGGGTGGTGGTTCCTAATGTGGAACCTTGCATCGTGTAACCATAGTTTGGGTTGTTCTTCCCTAGGTGCATAACTTTGCACTTGTCCACATTAAATTTCATCTGCCATTTTGATGCCCAGTCTTCCAATTTATCAAGATCCTCTTGCAATTTTCCACAATCCTCTTGGGTTCTAACAACTTTAAATAGTTTTGTGTCATCTGCAAATTTGATAACCTCACTCGTTATTCCACTTTCTAGGTAATTTATGAATATGTCAAAAAGCAGCAGACCCAGCACAGATCCCTGGGGTACACCACTGTTCACCTTTCTCCATTGGGGAAATTGGCCATTTAGCCCTACCCTCTGCTTTCTATCTTTTAACCATTTCCTGATCCACAGTAGTACACTGCCTCCTATCCCATGACTCTTTAGTTTTTCCAAAAGTCTCTGATGAAGGACCTTGTCAGAGGCTTTCTGAAAGTCCAGATACACTATATCAACCGACTCACCTTTGTCCACCTGTTTATTCACACCTTCAAAAAAACATAACAGATTAGTAAGACAAGATCTTCCTTGTCTAAAGCCACGTTGGCTGTCTCCCATTATGCCATGACTATCTACATGCTAAGTAATTTTGTTCTTTATAATGGTTTCTACCATTTTTCCCGGTACTGACGTGAGGCTCACCGGTCTGTAGTTTCCCGGATTACCCCTGGAACCCTTTTTAAAAATTGGTGTTAAATTGGCAGTCCTCCAATCTTCAGGTATTAGAGATGATTTTAATGATAGTTCACAGATTACTAATAGCAGGTCTGCTATATCATATTTCAGTTCTTTCAACACCCTTGGATGTATACCATACGACCAAGGTGATTTGCTACTCTTCAGTTTATCTAATAGTTGTAATACATCTTCCCGATGTATCGATATTTCCTTCAATTCTTCTGCACTTTAAATACCACTTCAGTCATGGGTAACATCCCTACATCTTCCTCAGTAAAAACCGAAGCAAAGAATTCATTCAGTCTCTCCGCTATCACCTTGTTGCCTCTTAGTGCCCCTTTAACCCCTCTATCATCTAATGGACCAACTGACTCTCTCATAGGATTTTTGCTACGAATGTACTTGAAAAAGTCTTTATTTCGCATTTTTGCTTCCGCAGCAAGCTTCTTCTGAAATTCTCCCTTTGCCTGCCTTATCAATGCCTTGCATTTGACTTGCCAGTGCTGGTGCTGTTTCCAGGTTTCGTCGTTTGGCTCTTTTTTCCATTTCCTGACAGCTGCTTTTTTGGCAACAGCCTCTCTGACCTCACCTTTAAACCATGCTGGCAGTTTTTTGACTTCCTTCCACTTTTCTTAAAGCGTGGAATACAGCTGGTCTGGGCTTCCAAGATAGTATTTTTCAACAACACCCAAGCTTGATGTAAGTCTTTAACCTTTGCAACTGCTCCTATTAGTTTTTTTTTAAACTATTTTCCTCATTTTATCATAGTCTCCCTTTCGAAAGTTAAAAGGTAGTACTGTGGATTTCCTTACTATCCCTCCACTAATTAAATCAAAGACGATCATGCTATGATCACTATTGCCAAGTGGCCCCAACACCCTTATCTCTTGCACTAGATCTGGTGTTCAACTAAGAACTAGGTCTAATATGGCTTTCCCTCTGGTCGGTTCATGAACCAGCTGCTCCAAGAAGCAATCATTTATTTCATCTAGGAACTTTATCTCCCTAGCATGTCCTGCCGTGACACTGACCCAGTCGATGCGGGGTAATTGAAATCACCCATTATTATTACCTCGCTGTAACATTTGTTAGCTTCCTTGATTTCTTTGAGCATTTCATCATCCCTTTGTTCATCCTGGCCATGCGGTCGATAGTACACCCCCACTGCTATCGTCTTCCCCTTTTTACATGGAATTTCAATCCATAGAGATTCTACAGCAAATTTTGTTTCCTGCAAAACTTTAATCCTTTCTGACTCAATGCCCCCTCTAACATAGAGCGCAACCCCCTCCACCAATTTGATCAGCTCTATCATTATGATATAGTTTGTACCCAGGTATCACAGTGTCCCACTGGTTGTCCTTCTTCCACCATGTCTTTGATATTCCAATCATATCTAACCTCTCATTTAGTGCTATATATTCTAACTCTCCGATCTTATTTTTTAGACTTCTAGCATTTGCATACACACATTTTAGAGACTGTATTTTATTCATATTAATTTGGCTATTGGTAGACATGGGTAATTTAGGATCTTTAAGCTCTGTCTGCTCCATACTCGAGGGCATTTGGGCTACTTTACTCTTTTTTGGAACCTCTCTGCTTTTGGTAGTATCCTTCAAGGGTACATTCTTCCGAACCATCCGCTCTGTGGTATCAGTCCAAAAAGTACAATTCTATTTTGAACTCATATTTGCTTGGCAAACAGGATCTTGAGTAGACTGTGTAATATGGGGAAATTATCCAAAGGGATTTATGCAGATAAATGGGCAAGGAAATGATTCTTTTCAAAAATTTCTCCCCACCCCTATCTCCTGCTGCCTTCCCTTGCTGATTAGTCTGCACACTGTGAATATGTTTACTTTGTTTATCTGCATGAAAATACAGGCAAGGACGGTTCAGAGGATCAGAATACATGCGGAGAGTTTCTTGAAGTTTCTGCTTGTAGTTTGGACTTTTTTCTCATGTGGCTACATTTTACCTGCATTGTACACACTCGGATTTTCAAAGCTCCATGGGGAATTTCAAAGTTGCCTTCCACATTTTGCACAGCTGTTCTTTGCTTCAAAGTGGCTTAAATTACCTTCCATTGACTCACACGACCATATAATTATGTATGATTTGTGTATTTCGTATGTGTTTATTAAACCAAAAACTGGATAGTTTGAGGTTAGTAGTTCTCTAGTAAAATTTTGGATAGCTGCCACCATTTCAAGCAGGAGGGTATTTCTGTAATTTTCACCTTTTAAAAGAGTTTTCCTTGTTTACATTTTTGCTACGCCTGTAATGCATGAAAAGATACATCTCACTGTGACATCCATATCTTTCGCACCGAATAGTGACAGATCATTTTTCTAGTAATGAGCCATTATACACAGATGAAAACCAGACATTCTTTCTGTTTGTGATCACTCTGGTGAACAAGTATCATGTTAATGTATTTCTGCTCCAGTCTTGTACATACCAGTACTCTGATTAATCAGAAGCATGTACGACTTGCCCACTCAACTTAAGGACACAAAATTTTTGACAGAATGCTATTCATCATTTTGGCAAATAAAACTATTCCGATTATGTTCTGCGTGAGACCTGGGTGATTCTTTTAGAAGTATCCCCACATGTAAATAGCATTTATGTGTGTAGGTTGGCAGAAACGTGTTAATGCCATTTTAGAAGGGGACTTTTTACACATGACGATGATTATCATATTTACTTTGCCAAAACGCGTAACGGAGGGAGGGAGAGGGAGTGGTTTGGGTGGGCCTAATATATTGACTTGGATTCCCCATCTTACAAGAGGAATCCAGGTTGATAAAAGAAAATCTAGATTTAGGCACAAATAAGTGGATCTCCAGGAACAAGCAGGAATGAGTCTTCACATATGGGTACGTCGGTACCGACGGAGTCTGCGCGGGAATGCTCCCCAGCGTCCAATCAGAACGCTTTTGGAAGCATCCCAACACGCCTGCGTGCTGCCTTCCCGCCTTTCCCAACTGCCTCTCCTCACTTTTTGTTTTTCCGCGGAGCCGGCAGGACGTCCTCCTGTCACCGCAGAAAATTCTTCCTTTATTTTTTGTTTTTTCTTGTGGTTGCGTCTACCTTCCCTCGACGCACCGGTACCGCCGATGTTTTCTTCTTCTTTTCTTTTACAGATATTTCCTTCTGTAGGAAATTTTTTTCCTAATTGGTGCCTGACAGGCTTCGGCCTGCTAGGCCTCTCCATTTCCCTCATGGAAATTCTAGCCACTAGAAAGTGTTTTAACTGTGGCACTACCAAATTACTTTTAGACACCCATAATTGGTGCCTTCCATGTTTGGGACCTGAACACAATCCGCTGGACTGTCCCTCCTGCACTTCTATTTCTGTAAGACGTTTTCAGCATCAAGCTCAACTCGATACGCCGTTCCCCCTCAGTCCTGAGGGTACCAGCTCCATCTTCTTTTTCGCAGGATCAGGTAACCAAACAAAAGTCTGTAAAGACTAGCCAGTCCTCGGGTGGTAGATCTCATGTCCTTCATAGAGATGCCTTTCGGCTTGCCCCCGAGGACATTTTGGCTTTAAAACCCCGGCGGGAGGCTTCTGTCTCCAAAGCAATAATGGGGTTTCAGGTTGTTCCTGGGGTTTTTATCTCGGTGAACATGCCTGAGCCATGCCCGGTGGTGGTATCCGCTTTGAGCGGTGCCGGTACCCCAGCATCGGCAATCTCCAGGAACAAGCAGGAATGAGTCTTCACATATGGGTATCGTCGGTACCGACGGAGCCTGCGCGGGAATGCTCCCCAGCGTCCAAAAGGAAAACTTTTGGGAGCATCCCACAGCGCCTGCGCGCTGCCTTCCCGCCTTTCCTAACCGCCTCTCTCCAGTTCGGCTTCCAAAGCTTTATCTATGGGGTCACAGGTTGACATCGATGGCTCGGCCTCGACCGATCACCTGTTACAATGTTCTGGGGTACCGGCGGTTCACACCGGTACCGACATCCAGACATTGGTGGCGTCGATGGATCAGAATATTCTGACCATGCAGCGTGCCATCACGGCATTCATACAAGCTGCGACGCCTTCGGTACCGCAACAAACTCCGTTGTCGGTACCGATTCCGGTACCGGACCCGATACCGGTTCCACTGCTGGTACCGATTGCATCGACATCGACGTCGACGGCAGCGGTACACTATCCTGTGATGCCCATCGGTACCGATCCGGTACCGAGTACTCCCGATGTCGATACCCCCCCGGTATGCGTATCGGGCTCTGCGAGAGCATCCTGACAGGCGATACTTCGATTCCTCTGAGGACTCTGATGAATCAGAGGCCTCTATCGAAGCATCGGGGATCCTTCCTCAGGAACCCTCTTCTCCAAAAAGGAGAATGTCTCCTCCAGAGGACTTGTCTTTTCAAGACTTTATCAGGGAGGTGGCCAGGGGCCTTTCCATCTCTGTGGCCTCTGAGACAGAGCCTAGAGCCAAAAAATTAGATATTTTACAATATCCTAAGGCTCCCAAAGAGGCAGCCACTTTACCAATACATGAGATTCTCTATGATCACATGTTGAGCATATGGGAGACTCCTCTTACCACCTCTCCCCATTCTCGTAGGTTGGACACCATGTATCGTGTTCCTCCTTGTCCTGGTTTTCATAAGACTCAGCTTCCTCACCACTCCATTGTGGTGGAGTCTGCTATGAAAAAGATCAAGAGTACAAAGAGGCACTCTTCTACTCCTCCAGGAAGAGAATGCAGAACCTTAAATGCCTTTGGCAGGAGGATTTTCCAGGCCAGTATGCTTGTAGCCAGAATCAACTCCTATAGTCTCTATATGGGGATGTTTCTAAAGGAAGTTACAGATCATCTGCAAACCTTATCTCCTTTTATGTCAGAAAATAAAAGGGAAGAGTTTCTCACCTGGCTTAAACATGCCCAGGATATTTCCAAGTTTTCCAACTGTGCAGCCTTTGACTCTTTTGAAGGTGCCAGCAGAGCCTCGGCTATTGCCATAGGTGCACGCAGAGTTGCTTGGTTACAAGCCTCTGATTTGGAATCCTGGGTTCAGGATGGACTAGGTAACCTTCCTTGTACAGGTGAAAACCTGTTTGGCAAAGATTGGCAAGCAAAGGCCTACCAGATGGATGCTGAAAATTCTGCTTTAGATAGACTTTCAAAGTCTACTTCTGCTCCTTTTAAAAAGAGATTGTTAAAAAAAGGATTTTTCCCAAAAAAAGGGAAATATTCTTCTGTTTATGGTCAGGCCTCTTCTGCAGGTCGTTTTGCTACAAAGAGGCAACAACAACCAAAACAGGCCAAGCCTAAGGCTGTGAGGACTGTTACGGCCCAACAGCCTCAGCCTCCTCAGGGCCTTTGACTTACCACTAGAGAACTTAGCCTTTCTGGCTCTAGAGCATCCAGAGCCTCTCACCATCCCAGGAAGGTTAGCTCATTTTGCTCCCAGATGGGAACAAATCACAGCAGAGCAATGGACCCTCTCTATCATAAGAGACGGGTACAAGCTTCACTTCTTAAACCTTCCTCCTCACACTATGGTGAAACAGTTCAGTTCTCCAACATCTCTCCTCAACCTTCTAGGTCAAGAGATTGCCACCCTTCTTGCCCAAGGGGCAATAGAAGAAGTACCCCTTCTTCAACAGGGCTCAGGGTTCTACTCCCCCTATTTTCTCATTCCAAAGAAAACAGGGGGCTACAGACCCATTTTAGATCTCAGAGAATTGAACAAGTTTCTATGCAAAGAGAAATTCAAAATGACTTCTCTCGGAACTCTCCTTCCATACCTCCAGAGTCAGGACTGGCTTTGTTCTCTAGATCTCAAGGATGCATACACCCATGTCCTCATCCATCCAACACACAGAAGGTTCCTTCGGTTCCTTTACCAAGGAAAGCACTACTAATACAAAGTGCTTCCTTTTGGTCTGGCCTCTGCACCAAGAGTGTTCACCAAATGCAAGGCAAAAGTAGCTGCATTTCTATGCACTCTAGGGATATTCATATTCCCATATCTGGACGACTGGCTCATCCGAGCTCCATCCCAGTCAGAGGCCCAGGCTTCCCTGGCCTGCACAAGGCGTGTTCTTCAGTATCTGGGACTGGTAATAAACATTCCAAAATCCCATCTCACCCCTACTCAATCTCTAGAGTTCATAGGGGCCTTACTGGATACCACAACTGCAAGGGCCTATCTCCCCCAGGCCCGTTGCCTACGCTTGGTGCAGTTAGCCTCACAGATTCAGTTTAAAATCCCATTTAACTGCTCGAGAGATGTTACAACTCTTAGGCCACATGGCATCCACCGTGCATGTGGTTCCTTATGCTCGCCTTCACATGAGAGCAGCTCAATGGACTTTGTCCACCCAATGGACCCAGGCATCAGGGTGCCTGTCAAACAAGATAGCGACCTCCAGTCGCCTCTTTTCCTCGCTCCATTGGTGGAAGTCCACTCAAAATCTGTTGCTTGGGTCCCCCTTTCAACAGGTGTTACCCCAAGCAACCCTTACCACAGATGCCTCTCCAAAGGGTTGGGGAGCTCATCTACAAGATCTCTCCACCCAAGGCATCTGGTCTCCACAGGAGACATCTCTACATATCAACCTCTTAGAGCTCAGAGCAATCTTTCTGACTCTGAGTCTTCCACACCCTGCTCAGCTACAAGACAGTCCTCATCCACACGGACAACCAAGTAGCCATGTTCTATGTGAACAAGCAGGGGGGGACTGGCGCTCTGTCGCTTTGCAACGAAGCTCTGAGATTGTGGGCCTTCGCCAGAGAGCATCAAATCCATCTCATGGCAGTGTATCTTCCAGGGGTTCAAAACTCTTGGGCAGACAGACTCAGTTGAGTTCTTCTTCCACACGAATGGTCCCTCCATGGGGACCAGATAGCCAGAATCTTTCGAATTTGGGGAACCCCAGACATAGACCTGTTTGCAAGTCCGTGGAATGCCAAACTTCCCCAGTTCTGTTCCAGGATGCCGTGTCAGGGAGTTCAGGCCAGGGATGCCTTCCTCCTTCATTGGGGGCAAGATTTCCTCTATGCCTTTCCTCCTATTCCCCTCATTCCCAAGACACACTGTTCAAGCTTCAGAGAGACAGGGGGTCTATGATCCTCATAGCACCACGTTGGCCACGCCAAGTGTGGTACCCTCTACTTCTGCATCTCTCTCAAGCTCCCTCCCTGGACTTGGGGTCTGCTCCAGATCTCCCCTCTCTGGAGGAAGGAACATTGTGGCACCCAAATCCCCAGTCTCTTCATCTCAGGGCCTGGTTGCTGAAGGGCCTAGACCTTCAAGATTTACCTCTTTCTCAGCAGGTGAAGGATATCCTTCATGCTTCCAGAAAGCCTTCCACCAGACGTTCCTATGCTTTTAAATGGAAGAGTTTTACCATTTGGTGTGCCGAGAAGGGTCTTAACCCTCTTGCAATACCTCTGAATTCTTTACTGGAGTATTTGCTGCATTTATCCCATGCAGGCCTTAAGACAAATTCAATCAGAGTCCATTTGAGTGCTATTGCAGCATCCCTTAAACCCCTCAATGGACAGCCTATTTCCTCTCATCCTCTTATAGCAAGATTCATGAGAGGCTTTCTTTTGACTAAACCTCCCATTAGACCACCTCCAGTGGCATGGGACTTGAATCTGGTTCTTGGCCAGCTTATGAAGCCACCCTTTGAACCCTTAGCCACTACCTCCTTGAAATTCCTTTCCTGGAAGGTTATTTTTCTCATTGCAGTCACCTCAGCTCGCCGTATCATTGAGTTGCAAGCCTTAGTGGCTAATCCTCCTTATACAAGGTTCCATCATGACAAGGTAGTCCTCGGAACTAATCCACACTTTATGCCTAAAGTGGTCTCACCTTTTCATCTGAACCAGGAGGTGTATTTACCTGTCTTTTTTCCAGGTCCTCACGCATCAAGTGCAGAGAGGAATCTTCATACCCTGGATTGTAAAAGAGCACTTGCTTTCTACTTACAAAGGACACAGCAACATAGAAAGTCCTCTCAACTTTTTGTTGCTTTTGATCCCTCTCATTTAGGACTTCCAGTCTCTAAGAGAACTCTGTCCAATTGGATTGCTCAGTGTATTTCTTTCCCCTACCAGAGTAAGAACCTTTCTCTGGAGGGCCATGTCACAGCTCACAATGTGAGAGCCATGGCAGCCTCTATGGCTCATCTAAACTCTGTGTCCATCGACCAAATCTGTCGAGCGGCCACCTGGGCCTCGGTTCATACCTTTACAGCCCATTACTGCTTGGACAAGGATTCCCGCCGGGATGCCTTGTTTGGTCAGGCTGTTCTCAAACACCTGTTCCATACCTAATCAACTCCTACCCTCCATCCCTGACTGGATGCCTGAGATTCATAGGTGGAGGTAGAGCCCTTCCCAGGGGCTCACAACCTGGGTGATCTCCCAGGCATCTCTAGCTGGGGAGTCCCCATATGTGAAGACTCATTCCTGCTTGTTCCTGGAGATAGCACAGTTACTTACCTGTAACAGGTGATCTCTGGGAACAGCAGGAATAAGTCTTCACAACCCACCCACCTCCCCTAGGAGTTGTATCTATCTTTCCTTTCCTCTCTCTCTCTTTGTCTCAGCTTTAAAACTCGAACTGGAGAGAGGCGGTTAGGAAAGGCGGGAAGGCAGCGCGCAGGCACTGTGGGATGCTCCCAAAAGCTTTCCTTTTGGACGCTGGGGAGCGTTCCCGCGCAGGCTCCGTCGGTACCGACGATATCCATATGTGAAGACTTATTCCTGCTGTTCCCAGAGATCACCTGTTACAGGTAAGTAACTGTGCTATGGTGCTGGATGAAACATTCCACACCGATGATCGCAGTCGAGTGCTCTCGGTATCTTCGGTGCCGCTAGAGCCGCTACCGACCGATCTTCCCACATCGGTCCCGGTACCGATGCTGGTATCCACGTCAGTACCCTCCCGATATGTATCGATAGACTCGCTTCTTTCGATACCGAGTCTAGAATCGATCTCTAGTCTGGATGACTGGGTACCGACTCATCTCGGTACTGACTTCAAACGGTACCGTAGACATTCCACCGATGATCAAGGTCTGCCACATTCGGTTACCACGGTACCGGTAGTGCCATTACAGACTGATCTTCATATATCGGTGTCACCGACGGTACCGATCCCGGTACCGATATCGGCATCGGTGTCGGTACCTCCCATGCTAGCCGGCTCGCTTCCTTCCATACCGAGTTTGGAATCGATCCCTAGCATGGACGACTTGCTACCAACCCGTTGTGGTACCGGTTTTCATCGGTACCTACAACTATCTTTCAAGGATAATCCGATGCTCCACCCCTCCAGATCTGCTATTCCACAGAATCTGAATGAGCAGGTGGCTGCTGGAGCTAGTTCTTCAACAGATCTAGTTCTTCCTCCTCTTCCTCGAGTACTCCCCTCTGGGGAGATTTCTTTTCAAGCTTTTCTGCTTGATATGGCGAAGTTACTTGCCATTTCTATACCTGGTCAAGTCCCTGCACCAGGGGATCCACAACCTATACAGATCCCCTGCAATCCAAAGGAAGTCATTATGTTTCTTTTGCATCAGACCTTGCAGGATCTCCTATTTAGAATGTGGGAAACTCCTTTTAATGGTATCCCCACCTTCTAGGGCAACTGATCTTCTATACAAGGTGCCCCCTTCTCCAGATTTTCAAAAGCCTCAACTCCCTCATCATTCTCTGGTTGTAGAATCAGCAATGAGGCGTGTTAAGAGTACTAAGAAGCACTCTTCTTATCCTCCAGGTCGTGAGGCTAAGACTTTAGATGCCTTTGGACGTCAAACTTTCCAGGCATCCATGCTTTCAGCAAGAATCCTTTCATATATTTTCTATATGGGATTATCTCTTGAGGAGGTCACAAAAGATTTATTACTTTTGACCCCTTTCCTCCAAGAGCCTAAAAGAGCGGATTTTTCTATGCTAGTCAATCATGCTCAAAATATTTCTAAGTTCCTTACTCGTGCTTCCTTAGACTCTTTTGTGTCTGTTAGCAGAACTTCTGCTATAGCCATAGGAGCACGACGTAGAACCTGGCTCCAAGCTTCAAACTTGGACAAATCTGTACAAGATATACTGGGAAATGCTCCTTGCACTGGAGAAAATCTCTTTAATAAGGAAACTTTACTCCAAGCTGCTCAGTTTACCACTGATACTATTGCTTTCAGAGGCTTGTCTACGCCTTCCTCTATCCCAGTTTGTAGAAAGTCTACTACTAAGCTTTGTTCCCCTAATGGGAGAAGGTTTTATCCATCTTCTACCCATCATACAGATGTTTCTAGGCAGGGGAATCACCCAGCCAGGCTCAGGAAACCACAACCTCAACGGGTTCAGCAAACCCAGCAGCCGCAAGGTTGCTGATAAACTCTTCCCTGAATCCTTTTTTCCTCTTGAGGTTTAGATCCTGTAGTTTGCTTCTTACCTCTACAAGCATCTACATCGGTTCCATCCTAAAATTTACATATGTCCCTTTCAAGGACACATCCTATTAGCTCAATGAGCTTCTTGAGATGATTATGCTTTACAGCTACTACAGTTACTCCTCGTCCTCTGAACTACACAGAGGAGTAACAGCTGTCAATAAGGTCACCATCCCTTACCTTTGACTTTTTTCCTGTATCAGCATCTCTCTTACTACTTATTGAGGATTTCCTCCACAATAAGTCTTCTTTTCAACTCTGCCACTCTTTCCAGACATTTGGTCTGTAAGAGTGATACCACTTTACTGAGGGCTTTTTCCTTAAGTCCCTAACAGTTTCTTTCAGAGTTGTCTCCCCCTTGCATTCTTAATTTTTTCTGGCAGCTTCTCAGACAGTAGCGGAGTCTTACCTCTCCTACTTCTGTCTGTATTTCTTTCCCAACCTTGGGACCTTCTGCTGCCCTATCAGTAGTTAGAACTGCAGGGGCTCTTACTGCTTAGACCACTAACTTGCTGTCCAAGCAGCCAGGGCTTGTTCTCCAATTTCAATGGTTTCTGGCCTTGCCACTAAGTCCCAGACGGTTTAAGAACCTTTTCTGGCTATTGTTGCAGACCTTACCTTCTCTCCTTAGCCTCCCCAATTCTTGGGCTTGGCGAAGTAGTTCATGCTGCCTGCGGGCTCTTGAACATCACGTTTTCTTCTGTTAACCTGCAACATGCTCTCTGCATTTCTACGGAGCAGCTCTACACTATGGGGCCTTGTTAGAGAGCACATAATGTCAGATGGTTAGGAAGGTTTTTACCTAGTCAGGCTTACTGGATTCTCCTTGCCCTTACCATTTCCATTAAAGGCTTCTTAAATACAGGTCACAGGCCTTTAATTAAGAGAAGACCTAAAGAAGTATTCAATTCCCTGGTTTGCTTCACATCTCCAGGGGACCCCCTTCACCAGAGATGGTTTGTTTCTTTCAGTATAGACCATCCCTGTCTGTTTTTTTCCTTCCATCCTCAATTCTTCATGGCGTGATCCATGTTGAGCACAGGAATGCACCATACCCCTTTTTACCCTCATTGAGGGTAAATATGGCATCTTTTTCTCCAGCTACCTGCTGGAGTTATGGAAGGATTCAGACTCGCTGTCTTCAGATTAAAAACATCCTCTGCATTTTCCAGGTAGGTCTCCATTCCTGGTTTTTCATGGGCAAGAGTTCTTAGAGGACTCTAGACTTCTTTCCAATGAGAGAACTCCCTGCGCTTCCTACCCTTAATCGGGAAGTAGGGATTCTCTGAATATCTTCTCAAGCAGGTACCTCCCTTCTTGTTGTTAGATAAATCTTCTCCACATACCCTATGTACGGACATGGGTATGTATACATATATAGGTATATGTGTATATATAGGTATATGTGTATATATATGTGTATGTATTGTGATAAGGAAGCTTATCATAGCTCAGGAAGGAGCTATAGAAAAGGTGAAGTGACTCTGAACAAGCAACCTGTCAGTTCTGGTAGAAATAAGAAAACAGAATTTTCCCATAAAAGACTACCAGTCCCAGAATGCACCAGGTTTCCAACAGCCATTAGAGGAGCTGAAGTGGGGAAACGTGTGTTCAATCAGGAGGGCTATGAGGTAATCCCTAAGCACTCATCTCAAAGGGCAGGGCCTGATTCAGCACAGCTGCGCTGCATTAGGGGGGAGCACTCATCTAGGCAGAATAAAGGTAGAGTTTATTCTACAGAGAATCAGCTTAAGCTTGATCATCTTCATCATCAGGAGGATCATCAGAAGCAGAAGCCAAACCGGACGGACAGAGAGGGAAAGAAACCCTTTGGAAGAAAGAGGAGAAAAGCCTTTGAGAGGTCTAGAAGAGTCCAGAGCAGTACATATACTGGGAGGCATTCCAAGGGCCAGCATACACCATTGGACTGGGGAAAGCCAGAGGAATGGTGCTGCAGAGCTAGGAATCTCCAGACGGTACCTGTGAGGGAGACGGCTGCACGTGGAAGGGACCCTAAGACCCGTGCCAGAAGGTATGTGAAGAGAGATCCAGTGTCCAGGGATCTGGATTGGAAGGCTGGACATAAGAACTGGATTACATACTGGCCAGGCTATATAGAGAGGAACTCTAACAGCAATGGAAGCTCAGGTATGAACACTGATCTATGCCCTAGCTATAACCTTGAAAGACAGCAGGGAAACAAGTATTCTCCTGAAAGTGCTCCATTGGGAGATTCATCTGTGCCAATCCATGATATTGAACCCATGCTTGTTGAAGAAGAGGGGGTGATAGCAGATGAAGAATCTGTTTACATGGACTGCTCTCTGTCTAAACTCCTTTGGTGATTTTCTGTTATAAAGTACAGCAACCATCCCAAAGAAATACAAACTTGTTCTTTAATCTACTCAGAAAAGCTCCTGTGTAGGATTTCTAGCCACACAGTAGAAAGCAAGCCAACTAAGGGGTTTCAGCTGGATAACTGCTAGCAATTGAGCCTTACCTAATTGCTTGTGGGCTCTGAGAGAATCACTTCTGAATCTATGTGGGAAGATATAAGAAGTTTACCTGAAAAGAACAGTTTTTTTCTTTCTTTGTGGCTTTTGGTTTGTTGTTTGACATTGCTAAGAGAATATTAGCTAAAGCCTACAGAAAAGACCAGTTTGTTGCCAACCAGGTCTTATTTCTTTTGCTTTGATTGCCTGATAAGTTAAAATGTTGTTTTCCTGATTTTGTTTTTTCAAGTTTAACACTGAAAGCAAGTAACCTGATTTATGTGCTACCAAGCATATCTGTGTTGGGAGGAATAACCCCATAAATAAATATCTTATTGGCTTTATCCAAAAGCACAACTAATTATTGTGAGCAGCTGTCTGGTGTGAATGAACTGCATTGCCCACAATCCCTTGCAAATCATATAGATATATTCACTTGCCAAGACTGTGAAGATTCTCACCCAGGCAGCCGTCTGACAGTATATGTATGTATATGTACATGTATGTATATGTATATGGACATCTGCACGTCTATGCCCATATCTATATCTATATACATATGTGATGTATATATCTGTATTTACCTATCTCTATAGATATGTATTACAATATATGATAGTGGGTAGGTATATGTCTATATACTCTTTCTGTCTGTCTCCCTAAATATATATATATTCTCCAGGACCAAGCAGGAAGTCAGTCCTCACATATGGGTGACGTCGGCGCCGACGGAGCCCTCGTGGAGCAATTTTTCCCCAGCTTTCAAAGAAAGCCTTTGGGAATTGCAGTGCGCATGCGCGGTCCTCTTCCCGCCCAAGGGTGCCATCTTGCTCAGTCTTCTTTTTTCCGCGGAGCCCTACAGACGTTGTCTGTGAATCCCCGCCGAAAAGTTGATTTTTTTCTCTATTTTTCTCTTTTTTCCCGCCCGGACTCGCGACGCCGGTTGCGAGTCCGTTCCTTATTTTTCGTTTTTTTGTCCTTCGTGACAGATTTCGCGCCTTTTTCCTTTTTCCCTGGCAGCCCGGTCATTCGACCTCGCAGGGGCCCTTTTTCCCCCGATGGCTGCCAGCGGCTTTAAAAAGTGTGACCTCTGTAAGAAACTCATGTCTCTTACAGACACTCATGACTTCTGCCTCCGCTGCCTCGGTCCCGATCATGACTCCATGATCTGTGGCCCATGCGGCAAAATGTCCTCAAAAGCGTTGAGGAGTCGGCAGCATCAGCGGGAGCGTATCTTCTCTGACTCCGGCCGGGCTCGGACCTCGTCAGAGGCTTCGACGTCTAGGGACTCTGGTCCTGAGCATCGTCGAAGTTCCTCTGAAAGGGGGTCTCCTACCCGGGAACATCATCGGAAGAAGAAACCCGCGAGGGCGGGCTCGGTGGACGCTCCTGGTTCCTCGAGGGCCAGGTCGCATAGCCCCGATTCCCGTCCCGGGTCCTCGGAGATGGAGAGGCCGTCAAAACATCCTCGACTCGAGGTGGACTTGCTCGCTCACGTGAGTACTGTTGTCCTCGTTGACTCGCCTCCGAAGGACCCGACGTCGGGCCCGACGCCGTCGGGGCCCGAGTCGGGGGCTGCTGGGTCTCCTGAGCTCGGACTCAGGTTGACGGCCTTGGAGAGCAGTCTGACTGCCTTCATGGACCAGCAGCGGGTATTGATCGCTGGCCTCGCCAGTGTTTCTGCCCTGACCGCCGGGACGTCGACCTCCAAATCGACCCCGGAGACCGAGCCGATCCTCGAGTCCATGAGGGCTCGAGTCGATCCTCGGTCGAGGTCTCCTTTGGCCTCCCGTTCGGGACCGAGGTTGTCGACGCCGACTCCCTCGGCGTCGGAGCAGATAGCATCGGTGCCCGCCCGACCGGAGCCGCTCGACTCCTCCGAGGAGTCGGCCTGGGAATCTGAGGACGAAGAGTCACCTGGTTCCTTTCGGACTCGGTGTGTCCCTTCGGACTCCCCCGAGTCCGAACCTCGGAGACGGTCCCCCCCGGAGGATACCCGGTTCTCGGACTTCGTGAGGGATATGGCCAAGGCCTTGGCCTTGGCCTTCCCCGCGGATCCCGAGGAGGAACCTCGAGTCGAAGAACTCGATGCCCTCCAATATGACTCTCCCCCGAAGGAGGCCTTTATTGTACCGGTTCCTCCGATGCTGGAACGACTTCTCTTCCGCATGTGGGAGAGCCCGGCGGCGTCGCCGGTGTTAAGCAAGCGGGTCAATTCCATTTATCGAGTCCGCAAGAGCCCCGGCTTCCAAAAGGCACAACTACCGCACCATTCCATGGTGGTGGAATCGGCCATGCATAGACTTAAGAGTCAAAAAATGCACTCCTCGGTGCCCCCTGGTAGGGAAGCCCGAAGCCTGGATGCCCTTGGTAGGAAGTGCTTCCAGGGCTCTATGCTTGCTTGTCGAGTCCAGACTTACCAGCTCTACATGGGCATGTATCTCCGAGACCTGGCTAAAGAAATAGCCGGGTTCTCTGCTGGTCTCTCCGACGAACCTTTTGCAGAGGTTCCAAACCTTGTCTACTGGTATTCGAGAGTGCTCCAAGTTTATATCTCGAGCAGCCTATGATGGTTTTGAGGCTTCGGCTCGAGTAGCTGCGGCCGGCTGCGGCCGGCATCGGTGGACGCCGCCAGGCTTGGCTTCAGACGTCCGACCTCGAGCCCTGGGTACAGGACAAGTTGGTCGATGTCCCCTGCCGAGGTGATAACCTCTTTGGCAAGCCCATGGATGAGAAGGCTGCACAAATCGAGACGGAGACTCTCACCAGGACTCGTCTCTCAAGGAAGACCTCTGCCCCTTCTCAAAAGAAGAAGGCCTCGGGGAAAAAGCCCTTTTACCCGAGGAAAGGTGCTGCCTATAAATACTACCCCCAGTATCAGGCCTCAGCAGCTCCCCCACAGGGAAAGCAGGCCAAGGGACGGGGTAATGGGTCCCGTAGGCAGCAAGCCCCCAAGCCTGCACCACCGGCCCCTGCTCAGCAGGGTGGGGGTTTTTGACTTCCTCAGCATAGCCTCTCCCCCTCAGCTGGTTTCTCTCAGCACAGGAGGCCGGCTGGTCCACTTTGCCCACAGGTGGTCCAACATCACCACAGATACCTGGGTACTTCACATAGTTCAAAAGGGCTATCTTCTTCACTTTCACCAGGTACCTACTTTCCAGGGGAGCCTCCCAGACTACCTTTGCACAGGGACTTACTCCTTCAGGAGTTAGCAAGTCTTGTTCAGGAACAAGCCGTGGAACTGGTGCCCCACCACCTGAGGGGCCAAGGGTTTTACTCCAGGTACTTCCTGATTCCAAAAAGAACAGGAGGCCTCAGACCCATCCTGGACTTGCGAAACCTCAACAAGTTCCTTGCAAAGGAAAAGTTCAAGATGCTTACCCTTGGAATCCTGCTGCCCTACCTCCAGCAGGGAGACTGGCTATGCTCCTTGGATCTGAAAGATGCGTATACTCATATCCTCATTCATCCGGACCACAGACAATATCTCAGATTTGTTGTGGGAGGAAATCATTACCAGTACAGAGTGCTGCCCTTTGGCCTATCCTCCGCCCCCAGGGTGTTCACCAAATGCCTAGCAGTGGTGGCGGCCTATCTAAGACTTCAAGGTCTTTTTGTGTTCCCATACCTGGACGACTGGCTCATCAGAGCCCCATCTTCACCAGAAGCCGCTCAGGCCACTCATCGCACTGTGGCTCTGCTCCAGCACTTGGGTTTTGTCATAAACTTCGCAAAGTCCACTTTGCTCCCCTCTCAAAATCTCGAGTTCATAGGCGCCAGGTTGGACACACTTCAGGCGCGGGCCTTCCTCCCTCTGGACAGGGCCAAGCGGCTCATGGATCTCGCCAGCCACTTTCACAGCAATGCGCTGGTCTCCGCCAGGCACTTTCTGCGACTGCTCGGCCATATGGCTTCCACAGTCCATGTGACCCCCAATGCCCGACTGAATATGCGTCCTGCTCAGTGGTGCCTTCGCACTCAATGGCATCAGGCCACGGGGAGCCTTGCGGACTCAGTACAGATCTCCGACCAGCTGGTCTCATCTCTGCGATGGTGGCTTCATCTACCAAACCTAGTGCTAGGGGTGGCTTTTCAGCCCACTCCGCATTCTCAGGTCCTGACGACCGATGCTTCCCTCCTGGGTTGGGGAGCACATTGCCAAGGGTCATGTACTCAAGGCCTCTGGAATCCTTGGGAGTCCGCTCAACAGATAAACTTCCTGGAGCTCAGAGCCATCCGCCTAGCGCTCAGAGCCTTCTCTCACCTGGTGTCCCACCAGTCACTGCTGATACAGACGAACAACCAGGTTGCCATGTACTACGTAAACAAACAAGGCGGAACGGGCTCCTCCCTCCTCTGTCAGGAGGCGCAACAGCTATGCTCTTGGGCAGTCCGCCACGACATCCTCCTCAGGGCTGTCTATCTCCCAGGTCAAGAAAATTACCTGGCCGACAAGCTCAGCAGGATCCTCCAGCCACACGAGTGGAGGCTGGATCCGATGGTGGTTCAGCAAATCTTTCTCAAGTGGGGTCTCCCCACCATGAATCTGTTTGCCAGTCCTCTGAACCGGCAGCTGCCCAGATTCTGCTCTCGACAGCCGCATCCTCTCAGAGTAGCGGCGGATGCTTTTCTGATTCCATGGTCCACCGGCCTCTTGTATGCCTTTCCTCCCATGCCACTGGTGTCTCGGACGCTCTTCAAGGTTCTCAGAGACAAAGCATCGATGATCCTAGTGGCTCCCCGGTGGCCGAGACAACCTTGGTTCCCGCTTCTAATGCAGCTGGCGGTGGACACTCCTCTTCCTCTGGGGTTTCAGCCCGACCTCCTGTCGCAGGATCAGGGGACTCTCCTACACCCCAACCTCCAGTCCCTTCATCTGATGGCCTGGCTGCTGAAAGGGTAGTCCTTGCTCCTCTGCAGCTACCTCCAGATGTGGAGGAGGTCGTCTTGGCCTCCCGGAGGCCCTCCACCCGGAAGTCCTACGCTCTCAAGTGGCGTCGGTTCTCCGTCTGGTGTACTCAGCAGTCTCAAGATCCCTTCTCCTGTTCAGCATCAGTGGTCTTGCAGTACTTGCTCTCTCTCTCTCACCTTGGACTTAAGTCCAACTCGGTCAAGGTCCACCTCAGTGCTCTTTCTGCGCATCACATGCCGGTGGATGGTAGACCTCTTTCCAGCCACCCTCTGGTGGCTCGTTTTCTCAGAGGCCTCCTCCTCCTTAAGCCACCTTTGCGCCCGCCAGCCCCGGACTGGGATCTCAATGTGGTTTTGCAGCGGATTACCTGTCCGCCTTTTGAGCCTATGGCTACCTGTCCACTTCGTTTTCTTTCGTGGAAAACCTTGTTCTTGGTAGCCCTCACTTCTGCTAGACGCGTTAGTGAGTTGCAGGCCCTTGTATCTGATCCTCCTTACACTAGGTTCTACAAGAACCGGGTAGTCCTACGGACTCACCCTAAGTTTCTTCCCAAAGTGGTATCCCCTTTTCACATCAACCAGGAGGTGGTACTTCCGACCTACTTTCCCAGGCCACACTCCAGCCGAGCTGAAATGGTCCTGCATACCCTGGACTGTAGAAGGGCGTTGACCTTCTACGTTGACCGTACGCGGGAGCACCGAAGGACTGTTCAGCTCTTCGTGTCTTATGACCCCAACAAGTTGGGGCTCCCTGTCTCCAAGCGTACTCTGTCCATCTGGATTGCTGACTGTATCGCTTGGGCTTACGAGGCAGCCGGCCTCGTGTTGGAAGGTAGAGTCACAGCTCATCGTGTTCGGGCGAAGGCTACGTCGGTGGATTACCTCCGCTCTGTTCTATTGGCAGACATCTGCCGGACCGCTACTTGGTCTTCAAGCCAGACTTTTGCAGCCCATTACTGCCTGGAGAGGGAGTCCCGCAGGGACAGTGCCTTCGGACAGGCAGTCCTCCGTAATCTCTTTGAGGTATAGGCAACTCCTACCCTCCATCCCGGATGTTGGGCTACCGGTTGGAGACATATTCAGAGAAGATTCCTTCCTTCTGTGCTTCTGAGCTAGAGGGAGCTCATTTTTGTGCTTAGGGTCTCCGGTAGCCTTAAGCTTGGGAGTCCCATATGTGAGGACTGACTTCCTGCTTGGTCCTGGAGAAAGCGTAGTTACTCACCTGTAACAGGTGTTCTCCAGGAGCAGCAGGAATCAGTCCTCACAACCCTCCCTCCTCCCCTTGGAGTTGCAGTTCTATGCTTTCGTTTTTTGCTAATTTTTTGCTGTCTTTTAGCTATGTCATCTGACTGAGCAAGATGGCACCTTTGGGTGGGAAGAGGACCGCGCATGCGCGCTGCAATTCCCAAAGGCTTTCTTTGAAAGCTGGGGAAAAGTTGCTCCGCGAGGGCTCCGTCGGCGCCGACGTCACCCATATGTGAGGACTGATTCCTGCTGCTCCTGGAGAACACCTGTTACAGGTGAGTAACTACGCTATACTGGCATGATAGCAAGTTTTAGATTTTAATGGATTCATTATGCAAATTTCCTCTGGTGCCACTTTATCATTAACCACTTTAGTAGTCTTATTCCACACTGCAATAGTCTTCTAATGAATTTTTTTTTGTGCTATCAATTCTGTGCTGTCTCCTAGCAACCCAGCTACCCCTGGGTTTTCATAGCAATGTATCATCGGAAGTAGATTGCCAGGCCTTTTTCTTCCGAGGCAATATGCATCCATTAATTAACCTCCAAAAATCTAAATACAACATGGGGATTGATAGACCAACACAAAAGGGTGTATCCTCACCACTATACCAAAAGCCAAACTTTCACTTCTTGATAACTCTTAATTCAATTTCCTCAATAGCTAAACTTTCAGAGAAAATCACTTCCACTTCCCCAACCTATCCTTATGGTAAAAACTATAACCTATAGACCAGCTTTAGAACATTAGTGCGTTTTTGCTTCACTCACTTTTCTGTAATATGCAAGATGTCTAATTTTTGATCTACAAGCCAATTTCTAATTATTTCAGTTTTATATACCAATGATTGAGTATTTACTGATACCTCCACTCCATATAGACAACATAACATTTATTGGGTTTAACCTGGAATAAGAATCTATCGTGAGAGGGATAATACCTTTGTGAAAGTCTCCATCCCCAGATGGTTGGAAATTGCAAAGCCACACCTATATTCATTCTCTTAGCTGACTCACTAAAGTATGAAAATGTAGACATGAAGAACTTCCGGTGACGTCATCGGGCTGAATGGCGGCGTGAGGACGGAGCTCCGCCGCCAAAGCCTGCTTAAACGGGGTGAAATCCCCACAGAGGTGGTGAAATGAAGCAGCCGCAATAGAGGCATCATCCGGCAGAGAGTGGGAGGAAATGAGAGCCATGACGTCTGCAGACTCAGTGGGGCGAAAGTGTAGTTGAGTGGCCTGTTCTGAGGAGCACGTGGCGGAGAGAGGTGGTTCAGGCACCGCGGGGCGAGTGATTCCGGTACGGATGCAGGTGCAGGAAAGCGGCGCAGAATCGGAGAGACAGCAGAGGGGGAGTTAACTCAGCGGAACAGCAGTGACAACGGAGCAGCTCGATGGAAGAAACTGTTGCAGGCAAGGCATGGCGAGGGAGGAAAGTTCTTAAAGCAACATAGCAGTCCCCCATAAAAATAAAACTGCACAAAACAAAACTAGGCTAACTCAATTATAGTGCAAAAAAACTGAGAGATCTGTTGCAATGCAATAAAGAGAAGAAATTACACCAGCAGAGTGAAAAGCAGGAAAGCCCACAGGGAGGAATAGGCAGCAGTCCCAGGGGACAGAGCACCTCAGAAGTCCTTGGGGCACTGCCAGGGGCAGAAGGGGGGAAGATGGAGAAGTCCAAAGGAGGGCTTTCAGCAAAGAAAAAGTTGGCGGAATTCAGATCCTCTTATGCCCCATCAAGAGGAGGGAATGAAGGAGAGAAGGAAGGGAAAAGGACGGCGGAGCAAGAAGCTGAGCCAGCGGAGGAGATGGAGGGTCCCTGGGGTCCGGGGGTAGCCGACATGATTAAGATGTGGCTGAATGAGCTGAGAGAAGAACTTAAAGTGGAAATCAGCGGAGTTAAAACTGAATTAAAAGAGACATTGCAATCGCTAAGACAGGATAATAGTGGACCTAGGATCCAAAGTAGAAGAAACAGAAAATCAGTTGGAACAACAGGGGGAAGCATTGGAGGATCTACAAAAAGGATGGGAGGAGTTAAAGCAAGTTCAAGAAGAATTGAAACAGGAGGAGGATCTGGAAGATCGATCAAGGCGAAGTAATATAAGAGTGAGAGGCAGACCAGAGGACCCCCAATATAAAAATTGTGACGAAGTTATCACAAGAGTGTTTGGAGCATTGCTGCAGGAGGCGGCCCTAGAAGAGATAGGGTAGGGCGAGCCTCTGCAAATTGAGAGGGCACATGGGGGCTGGGGCCCATAAGAGACAACCAACCAAGAGACATTGTGGTATGCTTGAAATCCTTCAAAACTAAAGAAAGCCTCTTGAAGGCTGCACGGAAATTGGGACATTTTCAGAGGGAAGGACATGCGGTGGAACTGTTTCAGGATCTATCTCTGGGCACATTGCAGCGTCAGAGAGAGATGAAGGAGATGACGGCCTACTTGAGGAGGGAGGAGGCACAATATAAATGGTTATACTCTTTTGGCCTACTAATTACTGTGAAAGGTATCTCGAAGGGTGAAGAACAGCGAGGAAGCCTGGGGTTGTGCTCAGAGACTTGGGATTGACTAATCTTCCAGTGGGTCTCGAGGGCCAAGCAAGAACAAAAAAATGCCATGACCTCTATGTCTAGGGCAGCCAGCTTGAGATGGTACAGAGCACCAGCCAATGGTCTGAGGCTAGCGAGACTGACTAAGGGTGACCAGGGAACAAAAGTGGCAGTGAAGGACATTGGCTAAGAAGGACGACACCTGGTAACCAGGCACAAGAGGACTCAACAATTGAAATGGGATGTAGGACATTGTTAAGTGAATTGTAAGGGATGCTGTCTGATGGGAATGGGAGGAGGGTGGGGGATGAGGGAGGGGAGGAGAGGGGGAGGAGAGCTCTGGTTCTAATAATGCATTGCATGCACAGATAATATTGGGAAGGGAGGTTGGGGGCAAGGCAGAGGGAGGTAGGAGTTAAAGGGGCGATAAAGACTGTATAGAGCTGGATGGGGAGGAAGGGGGGAGGAGGAAACGGGAGGGGTAGGCTAGAATATTGGAGGCGGGGATAGGGAAGGTGGGGGGAGGTGGAACAGAAGGGCAAGGGCAGGTGGTGGTCCGACTGTTAGTCACTATTTATGGAAGACGAGTCTCCATTGAGGGGACGGGGGAAGGGGAAGAGAGATAGGGTGGGAGGGGGGACAGGAGGTGAGGGGGAGGGAGAGGGGTGGGAGGATGTGGTCAAGAGAGGGTGGGGGGAACTAATTTCTAAGGTGAGTTAAAAATAGTAACATTAAATGTAAAAGGGCTTAACTCGCCATTTAAACGGCAGAAATTATATAAAGAAATAACACGCCAAAAGGCGTCACTAGTGCTCATACAGGAAACGCACCTAACTCGGGCAACAGAACATCTGGTCAAATTTAAGGGATATGGAGTGTGTGTCCATGCATCAAACACAGTAGAAAAAAAGAGAGGAGGAGTTGCAATCTTAATCGATTCAAAATTAAAGATTGAGTTACAGAAAGTAGTCAGGGATAAAGAGGAGATATATACTATTGCGTTTAAAAATAGAGAATGAGTGGTATTGTAAAATGAATGTCTACGCGCCTACAGGGGTGCAAAGAGAATTTTGGACAAAGCTCAATGAGGAGGTGGGGAAATTAGGAGATGGTAAACTCATATGTGGGGGGGATTTTATTTTACTCGTAACATGGAATCCTGCTAGAGATGCTACGGGAAAAAGAGAGGGCAAAAGAGCGGATAGGTGTAAGTATCGTAATTTTGTAACACAACATTGTTTGATAGATGCATGGAGATTTCAACACCCCCGGAAAAGACAATTTTCATACTTTTCCCCGCGTACATGGTTCATACTCCAGAATAGACACCATTTGGGTAACTAAAGAGCTGGTGGGTAGGATTAAAGGGGCGGAGATGGATCCAGTGACGTGGTCGGACCACGCCTTAGTGGAGGTTAGGATGACAATAGAGGGGGAGGAGAGAGGCAGAGAGGCACCCAGTTTTGGAGGCTGAACTAATCTCTATGAGAGGGTCAGAGAAGAGAGAGAAAGGGAAACAAGGGAATACTTTAGATGGAACGATAATGAAGAGGTGGCCTGGGGTGGAGTTTGGGATGGATATAAAGCAGTAGTGAGGGGAGTTCTAATTAAATGGGGGGCACGTAAGAGGAAGGAGAGGGAGGGACTAGATAGGGAATTGAGAGAAAGATTAATGAAATTGGAAGAATTAGATGCACAAGATAGAAAGGGAACATACAGAGGCCAAGTGTTGGCAGTCAGAGCTCAGATAAATGCAATGCAGGCAGAAATTATAAGGTATCGCATGCAGCTATTGAGACAAGAATTTTTCAAGGGGGGGGGGAAATAAAGCTGGGAGATATATGGCGCAGAAATTGAAAAACGGAAATTACGATCAAAAATATTGAAAATTAGAGATTCTGGAGGGAAACTAGTCCACAAAGATGGGGACATCCGGAAGGCCTTTAAAAGATTCTATCAGTCGCTGTACAATGCAAGAGCCCCTCCAGAGTTGGAGAGGATGCAGAGCTATTTAGACTCCATAACATAGTAACATAGTAAATGATGGCAGATAAAGACCAGCATGGTCCATCCAGTCTTCCCAGCAATACGGCAAGAGTAGGTGCACCTGACGCTCTGTGCAGGTCATCCCCTCCCCATGTCGTCATTTAGGGGTGGACCCACCACTCCATGTAGGACACCTCTATTTGTTGAGAAGTTAGATGGTTCAGTTTATTTTGTTTTTATCCTGTTGCTGTAAAGGGATCCTCTGTGCTGTTTTGAATTCCGTCACCGTGTTTGCCCCCACCACTTCCATCGGGAGAGCATTCCAAGCATCCACCACCCTTTCAGTGAAAAAATATTTCCTGACATTGCCTTTCAATTTTCCACCTTGCAACTTCATGTTGAGCCCTCTAGTTTTGCAGCTTCCCCGTCTTTGGAAAAGGTTTGTTTGTTCATCGTTCCTCTTTAAGTATTTAAAGATCTGAATCATATCTCTTCTGTCCCGCCTCTTCTCCAAAGTGTACATATTTAGGTCTTCAAGTCTCTTCTCATAAGGTTTCTTACGCAGGCTCCAAATCATTTTGGTCGCCTTCCTCTGAACACTTTCCAGTCTTTTTACATCTTTTGCAAGATAGGGTCTCCAAAACTGAACACAGTATTCCAGGTGAGGCCTCACCAGCGACCTGTACAGTGACATAAGTACCTCTTCCTTTCTGCTGGTAATCCCTCTTTGTATGCAGCCCAACATCCTCCTGGCTTTTGCCACTGTCTTGTTGCACTGTTTTGCCACCTTGAGATCATCAGAGATAATCACACCCAGGTCTTTTTCCTGAACCATGCACACCAACCTCTCGCCCCCTATCGCGTACATTTCCCTTGGATTTCTGCTAAGTGCATGACACTGCACTTTTTCGCATTAAATCGTAATTGCCAAGCATTTGACCATTCTTCCAGCTTTTGTAGATCTTTCCTCATGTTATCCACTCCCTCGGGGGAGTCCACTCTGTTGCAAATTTTTGTGTCATCTGCAAAAAGACAGACTTTTCCATTCAGTCCTTCAACAATATCACTCACAAATACATTGAACAGTGCCGGGCCCAGGACCGAACCCTGGGGCACCCCGCTAATCACCTTCCCCTCATCCGAGCAAGCTCCATGTACCATCACCTTCTGTTGTCTCAGTCAACCAATTTCTAATCCAATTTTACTATCTTGGTACGCATCCCCAAGCTACTGAGTTTATTGATAAGCCTCCTCTGAGGAACAGTATCAAAGGCTTTGCTGAAATCCAGGTAGATGACATCCATTGCATGCCCCTGATCTAGTTCTTTGGTCACCCAGTCAAAGAACTCAATCAGATTAGTTTGGCAAGACCGTCCTTCAGTAAAACCATGTTACCTCAGATCTTGCAACCTGTTGGTTTTGAGAAAGTTCACTATTCGCTCTTTCAGGAGCACCTCCATTACTTTTCCCGCCACCGAGGTAAGGCTCACAGGCCTGTAGTTTGACACTTCTTCCCTTTCACCACTTTTGTATAGAGGTACGACATCAGCCATTTTCCAGTCCTGAGGAACCTCTCCTGTTTCCAAGGATCTGCTGAATACATCCTTTAATGGTCCTGATAGAACTTCTCTGAGCTCTTTCAGTATCCTGGGATGTATCTCATCCGGTCCCATGGCTTTGCCTACTTTCAGTTTAGCAAGTTGTTCCAACACCTCATCTTCTGTGAATGGTGTAGTATCTACTTTGTTCCCATTTTTATATTTGGGAGTCCCAGCTGGTCCATCTCCAGGATTTTCTTTAGTAAAAACAGAGCAGAAGTATTTGTTTAGCAATTTTGCTTTTTCTATGTCACTTTCCACGAGTCTCTTCCCAGCACTTCTGAGTCCTGCAATTCCAACTCTGATCTTCTTCCTTTCCCAAATATACCTGAAGAAAGTTTTGTCGCCACCCTTAACTTCTTTAGCCATCTTTTCCTCTGCCTTTGATTTTGCTATCCTTATTTCTCTTTTTGACTCTGAGTTTGATCCTGTATTCATTTCTGTGTTCTTCTGTTTGCAAGCTTTTGAATTTTGCGAAAGCTGTGTTTTTTGCCTTTATTTGACCTTCCACATCCGTCACCCCCTTTTCTTAGTTTAAATGCATATCCACATAGTGCCTGAATTTTTCACTTAAGATTCTTTTCCCTGCGACAGAGAGATGTAGTCCATCAGCACCATATAGTCTCTTGTTGGTCCACCTGTTTCCCCAGTCACCAATAAATCTGAATCCTCCTTGTTTGCACCAGGTCTGGAGCCATGTATTAAAGCTGTTAATGTGATGCAGCCTTTTTGCCCCCTTACCAAAAACAGGCAGAACCTCTGAGAATGCAACAGTGTTCACAGTGGGCTTGAGTTTCTCTCCCAGAGATTGGAAGTCCTTTTGGACTGTAGAGGCACTGTTTCTAGCCAGGTCATTTGTGCCCAAGTGGATAACAACATCAAGTTTGGAGTGTTCACTTTTTGTGCTAAGTACTTCAACAATTTGGTTTGTATTCCTGCTGGCTTCTGAAACTGGAAGAGGAGGAACAAAAGGAGTTAAAAAGAGCCATAAAGGAAGAGGAAGTCTTGAAAGCTATAAAACAGTTAAAAGTTGATAAGGCACCGGGACTAGACAGGCTCACAGCGAGGTTTTATAGAAGGTTTGGAGAGATATTAACCATTAGTGAGGTTGTCTAACACTAGAAGCCCCAAAAGGAATTTTACCTAGAAACTCCAAAGTGCGTCAATTGACGCATTATCATGACGACTGCATTTAGCATGAAATGCAGATGTGAATTAATGTGAAGTTACTTATTTGTTACATGACATTGTGTTTTTATTGTTTGCAATGTCGGAGTAAAACTGTAAACGGTGATTGAGATGTGCCACCTAGTGAGAACATGAATTTATACCTAGAAGCCCCCAAGTACGTCAATTGACGCATCCAAGACAATTGACCAAAAGCTTTCTAATTGGACGCTGTGGAGCGTTCCCGTGCAGGCTCCGTCGGTACCGACGATACCCATATGTGAAGACTAAATTCCTGCTGTTCCCGGAGATCACCTGTTACAGGTGAGTAACTATTCTTTTCCTGCTTCTGCATCTCTCTCAAGTGGCACCTCTGGAGTTAGGGCATGCTCCAGATCTCATTTCCCAGGACAACGGGATGCTATGGCACCCGAATCCCCAGTCCCTGCACCTCATGGCCTGGTTGCTGAAGGCTTAGACCTCCAGGATTTCAACCTGTCCCAGCAGGTAAAAGATACCCTTCAGGCTTCTAGGAAACTTTCCACAAGAAGATCTTATGCCTTCAAGTGGAAACGTTTTACTATATGGTGCTGCAAGAGGGGATTAAACCCCCTGGTCATACTCTAGTATCGATTCTAAGGGTATCTCCTTCACTTATCGAATTCTGGGTTAAAGACCAATTCGGTAAGAGTCCATCTTAGTGCAATTGCAGCTTCTTATAAGCCTCTAAATGGACAACCAATTTCCTCTCATCCACTCCTATCAAGATTTATGAGAGGCCTTTTATTAACTAAACCTCCCATCAAGCCATCACCGGTTGCATGGGATCTAAATCTAGTTCTCGGGCAGCTCATGAAGCTGCCTTTTGAGCCTTTAGCCACTGCAGCCCGTACGTTTTTGACCTGGAAGGTCATCTTCCTAATTGCAATCACCTCTGCCCGTCGCATCAGTGAATTGCAAGCTTTCGTGGGTGATCCTCCTTATACTAGGTTTCATCATAAGGTTGTTCTTTGAACTCACCCACATTTTATGCCAAAGGTGGTTTCGCCTTTTCATTTCAATCAATGAATTTATCTTCCTGTATTTTTTCCGAGGCCTCACGCCTCTAATGCAGAAAGAAACCTTCATACTTTGGATTATAAAAGGGCCTTGGCCTTTTACATACAAAGAACACAGCAACATAGAAAGTCCTCACAACCTTTTATAGTTTTTGACCCTAGTCATTTGGGACTTCCAGTCTCCAAAAGAACTTTATCTAAATGGATTGCCCAATGCATATCCTTTGCTTATGAGAGTAAGGGTCTTCCTCTTCAGCACCATGTCACAGCTCATAATCATCTGCCTGCCTCCGGCCCAATTGGGGCTGTGGGAGGGGAGCAGCAGCTCCATTAATTTCAAACCGCCGATGGCGGGAAGGATTCCACCGTCGGACTCCCTGTGAGAGGGGCCAGATCATCTGCCTGCCTCCGGCCCAATCGGGGCTGTGGGAGGGGAGCAGCAGCTCCATTAATTTCAAACCGCCGACGGCAGGAAGGACTCCACCGACGGACTCCCTGTGAGAGGGGCCAGATCATCTGCCTGCCTCCGGCCCAATCGGGGCTGTGGGAGGGGAGTAGCAGCTCCATTAATTTCAAACCGCTGACAGGCGGGCCCGTGCCTGAGGGCCTCGCCAGAGGGCCCTTTGGCGTGGCCCTTAGGCGGGGCACAACATGCAATTCAAAACAGAGCCCACATATAATGCTGTACCAGGTTTGTCATTGTAATGCATGCCGTATACTTATGCAAGACCCTCACTAGAGGATAATTCTAGAGTCAGCCAGCAACCTGGCAACATTGTATACTATCTCTAGATACTTTGTCTCCTAATGCTATGCATCCTGTTTAATAGTTTATACTGAATAGATACTATTCCAGTCTTGCTCTAGCTATTTCAATTAATTGATCACTTATCCTGCCTTTTTGTTTAGATACATATTTCGAACACTTCCTAGTGCGCACAGATACTACCTAGTACCATTACACTAGCTCACTCTTTACCTTCACCATGCTACCATATTGTGCAACCTCATACCCCTTTACCCTCTCTCTCTGTTATATGTTAATAGCTTTAACTTATGACACCCTAGCCTTTACTTCACCCCACAACGCTATTCCAATCCTTCATAGACCATGGAAAAGACCCTTTGACCTCCCCAACCATCAAACTGAACCACCACGGCGCCCTCCTGGTCCACATGTGATTTATGTTGCCCTACAGCAGCACAACCCTCCTCAGAGCGCACAGCCTCTCCATCCCTCTAACCTCAAATGTGCACTAATAAATGCTCGATCAATACGGAAAAAATGGCCAGCATTAACAGATATTCTCTCAGCCCATAACCTCGATATCTTATGTGTCACTGAGACCTGGCTATCCGCCTCTGACTCTGTGCTCCTCCACCAGATTGTTCCTCCCAACTTCATAGTTCACTCATGTCACAGAACCGACCGCCGCGGTGGAGGGGTACTCATCTTATCTAAATCTGACCTTAGGTTCCAGCTTGTAGCCTCAAACAGCACTTCGACCCTTGACTCTGTGACCATCACAAATAAGCAGGTCACTATCAATTTACTTTATAGAGCACCATCCTCTTCACCAGACGATTTAGCCACAATCATTGATCTTGCCCGCAACTCTACGAACCCACACACCCCAAACTGGGTATTAGGCGACCTTAACCTCCCAACCATTCAAGACAGCCACACCAATGCCTTTATTGATGCTCTCAGTGAACTAGGCTATGTTCAGTTGGTCGACACTCCTACTCATACAAAAGGTAACACACTGGATCTTATCTTTGCACCACAATCAGCTCTTACTCATTGGCACAATTCCTACCTAAATTCAATCTCAGTATCATGGTCTGATCATCTCCTGATCCTGTTCCAGATGCCAATATGTTCTAGATCCTCCAAGACATTACCAGTAGATGCACCCTCCCCAGAACACTTTAGACGCTTTCACCCTTTTAACAGAGAGGACATCCTAAAGAGGACCCAGAACCTACTTTGCCCTCCTGAAAAAAGCCTTGATGACATGGTCGATTCTTGGAACTCCTGCCTAGATGCTGTGATCCACTCTCCTACCTCAATCAAGGCACCTCATAAGAAAAAGAATGCACCATGGTACTCCCCAGAGCTACGAAAATCACTCCTCCTCCTCAGACAACTAGAAAGACGGTGGCGACGATCAAGAACAGCCGAAAATCATGATGCATTCAAAGCACAATTAACAAGACATCGCTCATGCGTATCTTCCAGTATGAA